>CM019063.1:486947234-489542234 GCA_009667805.1 Leptobrachium leishanense
CCTGAATTTTCTCTGGCAAACCCTCTTTCCTGATCTGGCTTGGATTTTTCCCTTTGAGGTATGGAGTCACACAATATTTCCGCATAACTCTTTTTGTGGGACTCAAATTTAATATCACCCTTTTTAACGTGAGCTTCTGCTATTTCCTCAGGTGAGTTTTTCACTCTTTTCCCCTGAGTTTCTTCACTATATTCAAATACAGTAAATAGGGTCATACTTTCTTTTAGTACCCAATCCAAGCCATTTCTCGGGTCATAATCTCTTGCCAAAATAACCTTTATTTTATTTGGCAATGCGTCATAAAATAATTGGATAAATTCAGGGTTTTCAAAATCTGGGTTTCTTTCAGCCAAGCTGTACGCATTTTTAAGGACTGAAAGAAATTCAGGGGGGCTTTGATTAGGTCTGCATTTTAGAGTTAAAATTGCTCTTTTCGCAGCTAGACTGGTACGGTGAGGCCCAAATTCAGATTTGACCTCGGAGACTATTTTACTCCAGTTACGTATACCAGATTCTTTCAAAGACTGAAAAAAATACCTATGTTTGCCTTCAAAGACCCATGGGATCAACTCAATTTTCTGAGCATCTGAATTAATTCCTAATATTTTCAAAGCTTCTTCAAACATATTTAAATGATTTATTATTTTTGGCGATCCTTTAAGGTCAAAAATACCTACTGAGTTTTTTAAGAAATTAAAGATTTTCGTTAAATCCTGAACTTTATGAGATTTCTTAATAGGCTGTGGCTGACTAGAGTGATGTGATTTGAAATACTCCTGTGTAAGAGGCTTCGCTCTTTTTTCATCATGAGATTTAGTTTCACTTTCGCATTCGCTCTTCTCACTCTCCAGAACGGAGCTGTCTCCAGGCCTAATCAGTGATGAGTTATAGCCCAAAGCTTTCAAAGGGAACTTCTCTAACGAAGGATTTTTAACCCTTCGAACATCAGTTTCAACCTGACGTAACTCATCAGCGAATTTCTCATGTTCGCGTTTCATTCTCGCCAATTTTGCATTCAGCTCCTTATTTAATTTGGATAATTGAGCAATCTCATCTTGCAATTGATCTTTTTCTCTTGCACACACTTTCAACTCCATTATCATTCGTTCTGAGTCATCTTTTAATTTATTTTTCGGTATCATGCAAGTCACAATTTTTATTTTCTAAGCTGTCTCTGGTTTCTTTGTCATCATTCAATCTCTTGTTCATTTCTGCGATCAAGTATATGCATTCAGGCACAATTTTTAAAACAAAAATCTCTTTGTCTTTTTTATTTGTGGCTGCACTTATCTTTCGCAAACACTCAAGAAAATTTGATTGATCTGACCAGATTGAATCAACATAATTAGATGCATTTGATTTTAATTCTTTTATCCAATCAAATAAATCGTCTGTGACGTGTAACTTGTCCTTTAGATAAGACATAACATCTATCAATACTATTTGATCTGCATGTATCTCTACATCTTCCTGAGTCTCAGATTCTGACATTTTTACACTGTTTAGTAGATAACCGTAAAACCACAAGTCAAAATACAACAAGGAGTCAATATATATATATATATTCTATCTCTGTCTAATCAGACAATACAGACAATTATATTCCAAACAAAAACTACAATCTCGGTACAGTGCCTCCAATTTGTCAGATATAATCTCTGCACGTGAATACAACACGTTATATATATTGGACTTATCAGCCCTGCCTCCAATATGTCTATATTGGATTTACTGGACCTATCTCGGCAGTTGCCTCCAATATATCAGGGATTATTATTTCATAATAAATTTATACGAGACACAAATATCAATCGTTTATATTACCTATAAATTCTCCTGAATTCTTTTAATTGTCTGTGTTTTGCTTTGAAAAATACAATAATCAATAATCGGATAAAAATATATATATATTTATTACGTATACAAAAAAGTTTCAAATCTCATATCATAAACAAAAATTTATAAACCACAATCCATCAGCATATAACAACTAGCTTCACAATATATGTATCTCCGGTTAGTAACTGCATATATGATAAATATCATTTACCTTATCAGTTAGTAACTAATACACAAATGGTTAATAAACATTTCTGCTTAATACAACATGCATTTCCCAGCAAACAATGTTTAACCAGCCAGCTCTTATAGATATATATATATCTCTATGCTACATGGATCAACAAAAGATGAGCTAATTTAATGATAAGTAATAAAAACTTATTTAGTGAATCCTCCCCTAATCTCGAGAATTAAACTTCTAATCTTTTGCTTTTTATTTTGTAGTTATATAATTCTTTGCTTATTAATTATAATCACAGTAATTTCCAAATTCAATAAATATATTGGTATCAATCTTACAACATTTCTTTTAGGAATAAATCCTTATATCCACTTCTTCATATTTCTATCTGCAGAACAGAAAATACTTAGAATTTGGATCTAACCGTATCTGAGAAATCTCAGTGTACGTTGCAAAAATATCTACAAATATATATATTTACATTAATTCCTTAATTTCATACATTACCTGTCCAATTTGGATGTTGATAAGTCTGCCTTGGAATTCCTGATGTAATAATTTTGGAATGTGTGAAGATTATTGATCAGATAATCAATGGATGTGAGTTAGAGATTTGGTGAGAATCTTGATTGCCTCATGTCTTGGGATCTGCCTGCATCGTGGTGTGAGTCTTAGTGTGGGAATCTTGGACTCTTAGAGGGTCATGTGTAATGCATTGCAGTGTGAGTCTGAATGCTGGAATCTCTGACTGATTTGCAACCAACACTGCCACTTCAATTATAGTAAATTTGACGTCACTGGCAATATTATTGGTATATCAATTATAATATTTACTATCCTCTAGAGGGCAGTATTGCACTTCTTAATTAATTCCACCATTTCTTTTTAATATTCTTATCTCGGGTCAAAAGGTCAATCTACACAAAGACCTTCTCTTCTCAATCACTAGACACAGTGTCTCTATCTAATTTATATCCTCACTCCCTTTTGGTTACTCAGAGTCCTATCAGCTAAATTCTTTTCTGGTTAACTCAACAGAATCTATTCTTTAGTCATTTTTATTATTTACCAATTATATACTTTCTACAATATTTATTGGAGTATATATTTCCTACTGTAAATATAATAAAATATCCTTGATTATAAACATATATTTTGTGAATATAAATCTATATTACAGAATATTAACTCTTATTCCTATACCCAAAAGACAAAATATCTTTTGTTTTAAAAACTTAAGACAGACCAATAAATTTAATTATGACACGTCTTAGCACTTAACTCTAGCCTTATCACACAAAAACAGTCTAGGTTCCTTCATGTCTAGCACTTCTTAAAAAAAATATAAAAGACTTCACCCAGGAATGAACTCTGTAAAAAAAATCTCGTTCATTTCTAAACTTAGAGGAAATTGAAAAGAAAAAAAACTGTCTTTAAAAACAAAATGGCTACAGGCATCCATTTTAAATTTTTCCTTTCTGTAATAGACCCTACAAGAGTCATAAGCCTAAAATGAGTATTTAAACCATTGCATTCCACCTTTGTCACTTGGTGTGAGTGCTTCGAATATTTATTGTGTGCACTCCCTGAGCTGCCTTTTCGGCAATTCTGTTTTTTTCTACTTTTAATCTTTTGCCTTTGAGGTCAGTTTTACTACCCGTCTTCTTGGATATGGCAATCTAGCTGCAATACAGTAGTAATTACATCAATAAAAGCTATAATATGTAGGTTGCATGGTGTGCTTCAGATGATGTAGTAGGATTTAATAGATCTATGTTTATATGAAATTTTGGCCAAATCATTTAAATGCTCTACCATGAGATTTAAAATTGTAACAAATAATTAAAAGATTGGGCTTTATTCCATAGCTGGTGCTAATGTACCATCTCGAAATCTCGATATGCAATCGTTAGCACTAGGATAAGTAACAGGGTTTTTCAAAGAGAATCGAAAAGCCACCGCACGTTCGGTGAGTTTTCGTTCTCTTCAATTCGGTACGATTTGGCGATCCCATTTATGCCACCCTGCGGTGTATTCAGCAAGCACCACAGGGCCACCGAAATGCAGGGAAAAGTCACCGCAAACCCACTAAAAACGCACCGCAAAACGAGGGGGAACGCACACCGAAACCCGCAAAAACCTCTGGATTAACCCACCGAAAACAACAGAAAAACCCGAGCAGGAGCCGATCACACAATGTGAAGTAAAGAAATGGGGACAGCGCTTCAACTTAAAAGGATGCAGTCTATAAGTGATGTGGTAAATATGGAATAATGCTCACAAGCAATGGTAGGTCCTTTGAGGATTAGGCGTGGACTAAATCAATCAAAGTCTTCAAAATAGGAGGACCTCAAAAAAATAAAATACAAATAATGGTACAGTATTTCACATAATATACTGCTATAGTAAGGTTGTAATATTCACTACTCACACTTTACGAGTGCTGCTAGCTCTCATATGTAGACCTCACAGGTGTTCAGGGCCAACCTGTTCGCCTCATACTCCCGCACTCAGACCTCCAAAAAAGCACATGAACAAGGATTGCATATAATCCAACAGGATTGGAAAGGGTAAGCAAATATCCACTCACCAAATAGAATTGAATCTCCAGCAGAAATATTCCAGAGTAGCCGCGTGTGTACACCTCAGTATAACAACAAAGGTAACATAAAGGCCAGATACAGTCAGGTCCAGAAATATTGGTACATCAACACAATTCTAACATCTTTGGCTCTATACACCACCACAAAGGAGTTGGAATGAAACAAACACAATGTGCTTTAACTGCAGACTGTAAGCTTTAATTTGAGTGTATGTACATCCAACTCAGGTGAATGGTGTAGGACTTACAGCAGTTTGCAGATGTGCCTCCCACTTGTTCCCAAGAGTTATTTTCAAGTGTGCTATTTGCATTTGGAATCTGTTGCTGTCAACTCTCAAGATCAGATCCAAAGAGCTGTCACTATCAGTGAAGCAAGCCATCATTAGGTTGAAGAAACAAAACAAACCCATCAGAGAGATAGCAAGAACATTAGGCGTGGCCAAAACAACTGTGTGGAACATTCTCAAAAAGAAGGAACGCACCGGTGAGCTCAGCAACACCAAAAGACCCAGGAGACCACAGAAAACAACTGTGGTGGATGACCGAAGAATTCTTTCCCTGGTGAAGAAAACACCCTTCACAACAGTTGGCCAGATCAAGAACACTCTCCAGGAGGTAGGTGTATGTGTGTCAAAGTCAATAATCAAGAGAAGACTTCACCAGAGTGAATACAGAGGGTTCACCACAAGATGTATACCATTGGTGAGCCTCAAAAACAGGAAGGCCAGATTAGAGTTTGCCAAACAACACCTAACAAAGCCTTCACAGTTCTGGAACAAGATCCTATGGACAGATGAGACCAAGATCAACTTGTACCAGAGTGCTGAGAAGAGAAGAGTTTGGAGAAGGAAAGGACCTGCTCATGATCCTAAGCATACCACCTCATCAGTGAAGCATGGTGGTGGTAGTGTCATGGCGTGGGCATGTATGGCTGAAAAATGGAACTGGTTCTCTTGTATTTATTGATGATGTGACTGCTGACAAAAGCAGCAGGATGAATTCTGAAGTGTTTCGGGCAATATTATCTGCTCACATTCAGCCAAATGCTGCTGAACTCATTAGACGGCGCTTCACGGTGCAGATGGACAATGACCCAAAGCATACTGCAAAAGCAACCAAAGAGTTTTTGAAGGAACAGAAGTGGAATGTTATGCAATGGCCAATCACCTGACCTGAATCCCATTGAGCATGCATTTCACTTGCTGAAGACAAAACTGAAGGGAAAATGCCCCGAGAACAAGCAGGAACTGAAGACAGTTGCAGTAGAGGCCTGGCAGAGCATCACCAGGGATGAAACCCAGTGTCTGGTGATGTCTAGGTGTTCCAGACTTCAGGCTGTGATTGACTGCAAAGGATTTGCAACCAAGTATTAAGAAGGGAAAGATTGATTTATGATTATTATTCTGTCCCATTACTTTTGGTCCCTTAACAGGTGGGAGGCACATCTGCAAATGCTGTAAGTCCTACACCGTTCACCTGAGTTGGATGTACATACCCTCAAATTAAAGCTGACAGTCTGCAGTTAAAGCACATTGTGTTTGTTTCATCCCAACTCCATTGTGGTGGTGTATAGAGCAAAAAATGTTAGAATTGTGTCGATTTCCCAATATTTCTGGACCTGACTGTATGCTGGAAAAATATTTATTAAAACAAAATATAAAATATAAAATATATAAGCGAACAGCCAAATGCGTTTCTCGCCTCAGGGGCGCTTCATCAGTGGCAAGGGACAAAAAGCATGTCGATGCCGATCACACGCAGCGCAGCAGCCAGATAAAGCCGACACTGCAGACGAATGGAGTGAATAAATTAAAAAAACAGTTTGCTTGAATGTTTGAAAAGTGAAACGCTGTTTGCAAAGAAACTACTGAGAGAAAATGTCTGAAATTTACATATGAGGTCCAATGAATGATAATAAAAAGGGCTGTTACAGAAAAAATAAGTAAAGGTAAAAAAACAATCCCGAAAAATGCTTAAAATAACCTAAAAAATCTATAAATAAAGAGACTCTTTACTGCAGAATTTTATAATCAAGGGTTTATTAGATATTGAATTAAAACGGGAATATATTTAACATTGAAGCCTATGGGATTCGCCTGAATAAACCTGCCAAATTAAGCCACCGAATGGCAGGGCAATTCGGCAACTTTGCTGGGTTTTGCTCTCTGAATAGCCGAAGCATTGCTTCTCTATGGGGATTCACTGCCCTTGAACAGGCACCAAACAGGCACCGTATGTGCAGGTAATTCGCCAGGATTTGGCGAATTGCCTGCTCTCTGGATAGCCGAATGGCCAAGAAAGGTAACCGAACGCTGATTTTCAGCGTTCGGTTCCCTTTCAGGAGCCATTCAGATCTCTTTGAATAACCCTTTTAGTGTTTAACGGATGGCATTCATATTACATTCCCAATGCTACACTGGAGTGAAATTTGTTTGTGCATCGGAGCTTGCGCGAGCTTACGTGAGCTTACTGTACTTTGCACATCCTATACCTAACATGGGGAGCGCAATCATTAATTTGCGTTTCGATAAGTGCGGTATTACAAAGTGCAGGCGCAAATTACTGTTGGGTTGCGGAGAC
This sequence comes from Leptobrachium leishanense, assembly GCA_009667805.1. Lineage (NCBI taxonomy): Eukaryota > Metazoa > Chordata > Amphibia > Anura > Megophryidae > Leptobrachium > Leptobrachium leishanense. The sequence goes on from CM019063.1 coordinate 486,954,440, forward strand.
CCAAAAGTTAGCACCTCCTAAAAACTGGTGTTAAATGATTCTGCGATTGCACTTGCAATTGCAATTGCAGAATCATTTAACACCCCCACTTATCATACTTACCTCTCATCCCACGGTGAGAAGGATGCCAGATCTCATCTGCCACTTCTTCAGGCTGCGAGCAGAGTGAGACACTGAACAAATAGTTCCTAATCTCCCTCCGTGATCACTCCAGGACACTACGCGATCTTCCGAGAGCAAGGTTGTGAAGGGCTTGTGGCCCGGCAGCACAGCCATTCATGTAGTCCTATGGACTCCAGGAGGTGATACTCGCAGCAGCGCGGTTCCAGAGTGAGGTGCTGAGCTAGCGCCTGCCCCGGAATACCACGCTAACATGGTGATGCTACAGGAAAATATGCAGGCTCCGATTTTCCCAATTAGCGTCCCCATGTTGGCGTTATAGGGCCCATTATGTTTCCAAAAACTGAAATTGAGTGTTTTGGCCAGTTTGACATTGATTTTGATCATTCAGTCATCTTGCTTACAATTAAATCAAAGAAGCACGTGTAGGTCAGACAAATATAACATAACATTTATAATGAAATAACCACAAATGTCTTTTCTGTGCTCACATCATTATCAGTTTTATTCAACACCCAAGTGACATTCAATCTTAGTACTTAGTACAACATCCTTTTACAGTTATAACAGCTTTTAAACATGAAGCATAGCTTGACACAAGTGTCTTGCAGCGATCTACGGGTATCTTCGCCCATTCGTCATGGGCAAAAGCCTCCAGTTCAGTCACATTCTTAGGCTTGCGCACTGCAACTGCTTTCTTTAAGGCCCACCAGAGGTTCTCAATCGGATTTAAGTCAGGTGACTGCGATGGCCACTCCAAAATGTTCCAGCCTTTAATCTGCAACCATGCTCTAGTGGACTTGGAGGTATGCTTGGGATCATTGTCCTGTTGAAAGGTCTCCCAAGCCTCAGGTTTGTGACGGACTGCATCACATTATCATCCAATATCTCCTGGTACTGAAGAGAATTCATGGTACCTTGCACACGCTGAAGCTTCCCTGTACCTGCAGAAGCAAAACAGCCCCAAAGCATGATTGACCCCCCACCATGCTTCACAGTAGGCAAGGTGTTCTTTTCTTCATAGGCCTTGTTCTTCCTCCTCCAAACATAGCGTTGATCCATGGGCCCAAACAGTTCTAATTTTGTTTCATCAGTCCACAGAACACTATCCCAAAACTTCTGTGGTTTGTCCACATGACTTTTGGCATACTGCAGTCGACTCTTCTTATTCTTTGGAGACAGCAAGGGTGTGCGCCTGGGAGTTCTGGCATGGAGGCCTTCATTACGCAGTGTGCGCCGTATTGTCTGAGCTGAAACTTCAGTACCCACATCTGACAAATCTTTTCTCAGTTCCTCAGCAGTCACACGGGGACTTTTCTCCACTCTACGCTTCAGGTAGCGCACAGCAGTCGAAGACAGCATCTTCTTTCTGCCACGACCAGGTAGCGTTTCAACAGTGCCCTTTGCCTTGAATTTGCAAATGATGCTTCCTATGGTCTCTCTTGGTATGTTTAACATCTTTGCAATCTTCTTATAGCCATTGCCCTTCCTGTGAAGAGTAATCACCTCTTCTCTTGTCTTCCTGGACCATTCTCTTGACTTCACCATGTTTGTAACCACACCAGTAAATGTCTAGAAGGAGCTGAGTATCACAGTCATTTTAAAGCTGCCTAATTGGTGCTTATTATGCTTTATTGCTGCTCCGTGACATCCACAGGTGTTTTCAATACCTGATTGAAAACACTTGAATGAACCTCTGTTCTTCAGAGTGGTAGTCTTTAAGGGGTTGAATAATTGTGTCAATGAAGAATTCACAAAAGAAACATTTACTACTGTATTACAAAACCAATTGATGTCATTTTAGTTGCATATGGTTCTTTAAAAAGTCCTTGTAGGATTTCATTCTGAATACAATTACAAATGTACACTAAATTCCCTAAAGCCCTTTACAGCATTGGGGGTTGAATAATTTTGAACACAACTGTATACACATTCTGAAATCTCATATCTCCCTCTCCAATTGCACAACGAAAGAGCAAAGCAAACAGTGATATTTTCATTTCCGAAGAAGGATTTATACTAAGCATTATTTTTGGATTTTGGAAATGTTCTGTATTATTTAAGGGAGAGATTGATCTTGTGTATACATCTTCACAAATTTCACAATTGTATCATCTATTGCACAACAAAGGTGTAAAGCAAATAGTAATATAATTGTGAGTATTACGAATTGCTTAATTGAAGAAGGATTAACAATAAAAGTTATTTTTAGATAATGGAGCTAAATGACACACACTCTTGGCAGAGATAAGAGATCTGGCCCCTTTTCTTTTTTTTACTGATGTATAAGGCTCTTCTGATTTGCATTTGCAGGTACAGGATATTAATAATTTAAATAATAATTGTTGCATACTAGATAGATAAATATTGTTCAAGGTTTAGCAGGCTTACCAATATAACAGGAAATACAATAATAGGATCATAATGAGGAAAATCAAAAGAATAAACAAAAATAAATAAAATTGTCCAACGCAATGTAACAAAATAACTAGCATATTACAAGACAAAATGCAGTCATATTTTAATATTTCATATCATTGCTGCTTGCCTTGTAAGCACGAATTTTTTTAAGTTTTTCTGTTTTCATGGACCTCTTGAACCCTTTCACTACCAAGTGATTTTCCAAAAAACTGTTGTCAGGAACCAGTGTTTTTTTTAAAAAATCATTTTTAATTAATTATACTGTAAGGCATATTAGAAATACTCCCAATTAATCTTTTACTGTACTATAATATTTGGCCAGTAGATGGTCCCATCTACTGCTAAATTTAGTTACAGTTGCAGTCCGTAGTTCACTGCAACAAATGTATCAACTTGCTGAATGTCCGATGTCAGGACATTCAGTTAGCGGATTTCACACAGTTTTAGCTGTTTGGGCATTATGCCGACAGAGCTAAAACTTTGGGGGCACCTTCTGCAGTCCAAAAGCAAACAAAATTTATTTGGAGCAAATGAATTTCATTTGCTTTTGCGCTGCAGATCAGCATACCGAGATATCTCAATATTGGGGCACCAGATGGTGCCTTTGAAGCCCGAGATATCTCGATCTCAGTAGTGAAGGGGTTAACTGTCTTTCCTTTCCGTTTTATCTTAGCCTTCACAGCCCACTATTATCCCATTACTTTTCCCACTCTCCATTATCACTTTTTTTTTTGAAAACATATTTTATTGTGATTTATTGTGATGTACAAGCCATAAACGACTCCAGGGGGTGCTAGGATACAACCATAGCTAGAACAAATCAGCAAGATATAATACACCCCACCCTGTCACAACATCTTCTTAAAGGACAAACTGGGGAGGACAAACAGGAGAAAGAAGGGAAAAGGATGTAGAGAGTAGAGAGGAAAAGAAGGAAGAGAAAAGGCCTAAAGGGCAGAGGGAAGAGAAGAAGGAAAAAGGAAAGAGAAAAAGAAAAAGGAGAGGGGGGGAGAGGAGGGAAAGGGGAGGAGAAAGGTTCTCTCCAAGACCCAGCCGGCACAACACGATAACCCCAATCTTCCATTCCCTGCAATCATTAGGTAGATCATTATCTAAACATCATGGTTCAACCAAGGCTCCCACAATCTAGAAAACGCATCCATAGTGTGGTGTACTCTGGCCGACAGTTCATCCATAAGGGCCACGTCTCTGATATTAGCCAGCACCCTGCCAAAGCGGGGGGGCTCCATTGCCCTCCACTCTGCCGCTATGGCACGACGCCCTGCCAACGACATTTTAGCAAGTAGTTTGTTCTGGCGCAAGGAAAGGTCCTCCAAGGGGGACGCAAGGAGAAAAACTTTCGGCACAAAAGGTATTTCTCTCTCCAGCACGGCTTGGGCAAGAGAATGTAGTTTCGACCATAGTGGTTTAAGGCGGGGGCATGACCACCACATGTGCAGGAAGGTTCCCTTATCGGCACACAGTCTCCAACACATCAGTGGTAGTCACTTTCATTTTGACAAGTTTCTCCGGGGTGGTGTACCAGCGGAATATCATTTTCAGAGATTGCTCCTGGTGCGTAGTGCATATAGAGGACCTCCTAGCTGCCTCCCAGATGTCCAACCACTCATCGCCTTCCAATTCCTCTCCAGGTCTTTATGCCATGCGTTAATGTATGTCAATTCCTTCCATTCAAGGGTCGAGGTAATAGAGGAGTATATTGTGGAGATAAGACCTTTGGGGTAGTGTTCTTGAAGGCACAAGCGCTCAAACCACGAAGGCTTGGTGAGTGCTGCGGCTCGAAGGTGGGGTTTGGTGATAAAGTCCCTCATCTGTAAAAATCGGAAAAAAGTAGATGGAGGCAGCGAGTGTGTGCTCTGTAGATCCGGATAGTGCAGGAGGGCTCCTTTAGGGTAGAAATCCACCAGTCGCTGAAGACCCGCATCTTCCAGCAGGCCAAAAGGCTGCGGGCACAAGCCCGGGGGGAATTCCTCGTTGCGCAAGATCGGAGTCAGAGGCGACGGATAACTTGTAAGGTCACATTTAACTGCGACAGAATCCCATAATTTCACCGCAGCTACTATGGCCGGGCATTCCGTGCGTAATGTTGGACGATAAGGTGGGGAAGTCCAGAGCCAGAATTGTGGAAGATCCGGTGACATCATGGAAGACTCCAGATCCACCCATCTCCTTGCGCCCATTGGGGAGTGCCAAGCTACTATTTGGGCTAACCGTGCTGCTCTATAGTACGAAAGGAGAGAGGGTAACCCCATCCCTCCCGCTGCCCGAGGTCTAAACAACGTCTGCCTCGCCACCCTATGTCTCTTATTATCCCACACAAAAGCATCTATAGTCGTCTGCAGTGACGTTAGATCTGATTGCGTCACACTTATCGGAAGGGCTTGGAAAAGATACAGGAGACGAGGCAGAACGTTCATTTTTATGCAGTGCACCCTCCCCAACCATGAAATATGCAGTTTAGCCCATCGGTCAAGATCACTTTTTATACATTGTATCAATGGAGCATAGTTAAGAGTAAATATTTCCGAGTGGGACCCCGGGATCCGAACACCAAGGTACGATATGGACTCTGTAGTTGTGCAAAAACCATGCCGATGTTCCATAATCCGGCGTCCCCATCCGAGGCCCCCACAAGGAGAGCCGTAGACTTAGTCATGTTAACCTTGTACCCCGCCACCCCCGAGAACCGGTCCAACACCTCCAACAGCCGCGCCACCGAGGGAACAGGGCAGGTAAGGGACAAGAGGACGTCATCGGCATACGCAGAGACTTTATATTCTTCCCCCCTGTATGCAACCCCCGCAATCAGCGGGTCCGCGCGAACCGCCGAGAGCAGAGGCTCCAGGGAGAGCGCGAACAGCAGCGGCGACAGGGACAGCCCTGTCGAGTGCCGTTCGTGAGGCGAAAAGGACGAGGGGGCGTACCCGGTACCACCACCTGCGCCACCGGCATGTCATACATTACTCCTATCGAGGACGTGAACTCCTGTGGGAACCCCAGGTGCGTCAGCACCTGGAAGAGATAAGCCCAGCCCACCCTGTCGAAGGCCTTTTCGGCGTCTAGGGACAGGAACACTGCTGGTACCCTCAGACGCTGCGCAAGCCAGACCAGGTCACAAGCCCTCCGGGTGTTATCGTATGCTTGGCGGCCTGGGATAAACCCCACTTGGTCAGCATGAATCAAAGTTGGTATGATCTCGTTCAATCTGAGAGCCAATACTTTGGCTAAAACTTTAATATCAAAATTAAGGAGGGAAATCGGTCTGTAGTTCTCCGGGCCCAAAGGGTCCCTCCCAGGTTTAAGGATAGTAACAATAGAGGCCGTCAAGGAGTCCCTTGCAAAGGGAGTCCCCGACCTCGCCGAGTTACACATTGTGGTAAGGTGAGGGAGTAAGATGGGCAGAAACGATTTATAGTAAAGTCCTGGGAGTCCGTCCGGACCCGGGGCCTTGTTTGGTTGCATGAGTCCTATGGCTGTCCGCACCTCCTCGCTCTATCGGCGCACCCAGGGTTGCAGCCTGTGCCTCCGTCAGGGTCGGCAAGGCCAACTCGGACAGAAACCGCTGTACATTAGCTACATGTGTCGGGTTATCTGAGGTCGCATGCGGGGAGTGGTTATAGATCTTCTCATAAAATGTTGTGAAAATATCCCTAATTTTAGAAGCGGATCTGTGAACAGTTCCTGCCCCGTCCCTCAGGGCTCCTACGCCCCCGTGACGCTGGAGGCCCGCTATCCTCCTTGCCATAGGGGTGTCCATTTTGTTTGAGCGTTCATAGTAAAATCTTTTGGACCAGAGCATGGATCTGCTGACTTCATCTAGAGATAGCTGGGTCAATGCCCTTCTCGCCTCTTGCAAAGCATCAAAGGTCACCGGTCCAGGCTCCGCCTTATTTCTAAATTCTAGTTTACGCAAGCTAGCTTGAAGCTGCGCGAACATTTCACCTTTGCGCCGTTTCCGATAGGAAGCCTGGCTAATGAGCACCCCTCTTATAACCGCCTTATGCGCTGCCCATACCACTGAAGCGGGTACTTCGTCTGTGCCGTTAACCTGAAAGTAGCCTTCCAGCTCCTGCCTAACCGCCTGAGACACCCCCTCCGCATCCAGGAGGGTCGGGTCCAAGCGCCACTGTCCAGGGGTCCGGCGTCCCGGCAGCCTGAGATGCATGCTTACGTCAGCGTGGTCAGACCACGTGATCGAGCCAATGGCGGGTGACCCGAGCTCCGGAAGGGAGGAGGGCGCCGCCAGCAGATAATCAATCCTTGAGTACGACGCATGCGGGGGCGAGTAAAATGTATAATCTCTAGTGGTGGGATGGTGCGATCTCCAGACATCAACTAGATCTAGGGCCCTAACAAAGCGGTGAAATTGTTTATCCTGTGTCCTGAGCTCTCGGGGCACAGCCTGCTGGGAAGCATCAGACCGGTCCAAGGTGGGGAAAAGCACAGCATTAAAGTCCCCAGCAACTATCAGAGCTCCGGATGCATGGGAGGAAATAAACATTTGTAAATCAGACCAAAAGGACACATCCGGTACGTTCGGTGCATACACCGAGACCACCGAGTACTTCTTATGTGCAAGCCACCCATTCACCACCAAATACCTGCCCTCCCCACCCGCCACTACCGTGTCCAGCGTGAAAGGGCAGGAGTTACGCACGAGAATATTCACCCCCCGGGTTTTAGTAGAGGCACACGAGGAATACACCTGGGAGTAGCGCCTGTCAGAGAGCCGGAAGGAGGCGGACCGTGGAATTCTGGTTTCCTGCAGGCAGGCTATGTCTACCTGTTGGCGACGCAGCTCTCGAAAGAGCAGACGCCGTTTTCCAGGGGAATTAAGTCCCTTAACATTCAGGGACCATATCTTAAGGGTCTTAGCCATCATAATGCGTTAACGTGGGGAAAAGGCTCTGTGACAGGCCCCACCCCCGAGTAGAAGGAGGGAGAGAAGGAAGCCAGCATAGAGGTGGGAGGAGAAGAGAGAAATAAAGACCGAAGGGGTAGAAGAGAAGATATAAGAACAAGAAAAAGCGAAAGGAGGACACAAAAGACAAACGGGAACATCGGGAGACCAACAAACATTTAACATCAAATTCCATGTCCTGGTTTGGGGGAGAAACCCGAAAACCAGGCGTTGGGGGGGAATCAAAGGGCAATCAGGAGACCACCTGCTAATCCCACAAATAGAACCAGTCACCCGGCAGGTGACGATGCAGAACCGTAAATCTATCAAACATAACTTCCAGCAACCCAAACAAAACACGTATAAACTTTTGCAACAAATACATGCTTAGTAGTGATCTAAGCTATCCCCTCGACCTTCGGGCAGCCATCCCCTATATTTAAAACAGCCGAATACAGCACAAGTGGCGATAAAGATGAAGCACAAAAAAGTCCATTGCTCTGCGGCCAGGGGGGCCTGAACACACTCTGTCAGTCACATGTACTAAAAAAGGGTTTAAACGAGATAAAGTAAGGAAAGGTCGCTGGAACTGTAAAAGGCGACCCGACCAAGTCGCAATTACTCACGCTCTCTCCGCTCTTGGAGCGTGCCATGGAAAGGAAGAAGGAGAGTAAAAATCTTGCCCTGCGAGCGGATCAATCGGCAACTTCTTGCCACTCCGCCGGGAGGCGTTGTAGTTGTGGCGGGAGAGTGGAGCGAACTCCATCCGGCATCTGTAGACCCAAGCGATCCATGAACGCAGGCAGGGCACTCACATTCGTGCAAGAGAACGTGCGAGAGTCTTTGGTGACAATTAAGCGAAACGGGAAGCCCCAAGTGTATTTCAGGCCTTGAGCCCGGAGCAACGCCGTCACTGGCTTCCAGTCCCGGCGTCTGGCCAAGGTGATCGGCGCCAGATCCTGAAAGAGTTGAAGCTCCACATCTTCATAGTGCAGGCACCGCTCGCGATTAGCTCGCAAAATTTTTTCTTTTGTTTTATAATAGTGCAATCTCAAGATAATATCACGAGGTTGGGAGTTGGGGGGGCCCCTGGCCCGTAGCGCCCGATGAACTCGGTCCATTAGAAAGCTCTCAGCAGGCAGGTCAGGCAACAACCGCTGAAACAGGCCCACCACCGTGGCTTCCAGCGCAGCCTGTGACACCTCCTCTGATAGGCCTCTTAATCGGAGGTTATTGCGTCTGGATCGGTTGGACGCATCTTCCATGGCCTTCTCTAATCCCTCCACCCGGTCCTGGAGCTGATTTACTACATCCGCGGACGTGTTAGCCTGCTGAACCACCTCCTCCACCCAGGCCTCCAAATCCGACGTGCGGGAACCCAGGGCCTGGATTTCTGCCTTAACCACCTGGGAGCCTCTCACAATCTCCCCAGCCAAGATCTCCTGTACCTCCGTTATTTTTTGGAAGAGCGCCGCTATGTCCTGTTTAGATGCTGGAATCAAGGTGGCGATGCCCGCCGAGTCTTCCCCTCCATCTTCCGGCGGGGTCCGGCCGCCATCTTGTCTTATCTCCTGAGTGCGGGGGCCGCGAAAATCGGCGCAACCGGGCCGTCTGCCGATTTTTTTTGTTTTTGCGGCGGCATGGCAGGGTGCAGGGGAGCTTCTCCCTTCACTCAATGTAACCTGGTCGGGTCAGTGGTAAACGGTTCCGCTTGAAAGGTCACCCGCGGCCCAGGAGCTCAGCTCTCACACAGCTAGCCGCATGCTCGTCCAGGCTCCGCCCCTCCATTATCACTTTTTGACCATTTTTGGTATCATTGGCGAGGCCAGACACTGACTTGTCCAATGATACCTGATCTGACTGTATGGTCCTCCTTATAATGGAAATATAAGCGTCCCCCCAGTGATACATTGGTTTCTGTTTTAGATGAAACAGCGTGTAATAATGTATTACATCATCTCCTCCACACATGTTCATGCAGTGGCTTTGTTTGATTTATAATTAAAAAGGGTACAATTCTGCTTCTTCAGGACAAAACAATTAGTTTTTTTTATTTTTACACCCTACTTGGCATCAGTCTATCAGACATGTTTGGCATCATTGAAAAGGCCAGACACTGACCTTTCCAATGGCACTTTGTGTGACCTTGTGCGATTCCCTTCATCTCCTATAATAGGAATTTCCTGCTGAGCTTATGTCAGGGGGTAGTCGCACAGTGAGGGCTGACCTCCAATTTGTCTGCCCTCTGTGGTTGAAGTCAGTGGCCAGTGCTGAATCTGTGCTGAGCTGGTGGAAAGAGATAACGTTGTGGACTTGTCCTTCACAATCCCAGGTTTATACCAGGGGATGTATTCAGCACAAAGGTGATTCAGCTCCTATTCTCTAAATTTAAAAGAAACTCTCTTTTTGAATCTCCCATTTTTTTGAAGCTTAGATTCCTTCTCCAATCTCTCAGTTCATTATACGTCAAGCAGACTTTTTTATTAATTTTTACCTTTTGTTGAAAATGATAACATTTAGGAGTAACTAATGATTCATATATTTGAACTACACAAAAATGGAGGGAACCACGCAGAATAGAGGGATTCTTATTAAGTCTCACTTCTGAGTGGAGGTGTCTCAGCCAGACCTCTCTCTCAGCTCTATTCTAGATTTAGTAAAGTATTCTAGCAATCTACAGAAAGCTCTCTGTTTCTTCCATCCATTGGCTGCGCACAAATATCTCTCACTCACATATTCATATTCTGTCTGCCAAATATACGAACAAATATACACAAAAGCAACGTACATTTAAAGTAGTGCCACTTAAGGGTGAATATTAAATGAAAGATGGCATTCGGGGGATACTAATGTCACTGCATTATAGACGTGTGATTACATGTACATTAACGAAAAATCCAAAATATATCCAATAAGAGATTCGATTTTGGGGATAGAAGTTAGGGGTGATTAGGTTTCGGAGGGATGACACATTAGCATTCAAGGGTACTTCGTGTGCAGTTTATCTTTTGGGAATCCTGAACAAAAATACGACATAACTGATGGTTTGCCTTTCAGAAAAGTAATATCAATGCAATCTATTCTTCAGGCAATAGAGTTGTTGGCTGTCCAACCTGGCCCTGAATCAAGACGGAAGCCTGTAAACAAGACAGGAGGATGTCTGTAGTCAGACACGATACCATAACATGCAGTCCATTCACAATTCTCTAAAAAGAGTGCCTCCTAAATGTCAAACATACAGTAAAGTTGGCAATCCAGAGAATCGTCTGCAGTTCCAATTAATTATTCCATTCAGCAAATGATCAAATATGTTTATTGAAAGGAAACTAAAACCTCTATGGGAAAGGAGGTCCTCTGTTTTTCTGTGCTTTCACAGTGTTAATTTCAATTGCAGGTAAATTTGAACTGACTGGAGTTATCAGCGTCTATAAATGTCCCCTGAACATCAGAAGAATATATGGTGTGTGAGCACCTGATTGCATGGGTGGCTAGCTTTCAGTTTATCATAATTAAATGTTTCACTTCAAAATTATGATCAGAGCTTTCGATAAACTGAGATTCATCTATGCAGCCGCTTTACTTCACCAAAATGTATTCATGTGTCATCCCACAGAAAGACCCAGCAAAGTTTCAACCCAAGCACGCAGGTCTACTTTGCTTGTATTTAGGATCCAGAGTGAAGATACGTAGATGTTCCTTCCTCTCTAATCCCTTAAAGTAAGACTGAGAATGTTCTCATGTCTGCTCCTGCCTAGGTGGTTGTGGTCAGCACAGGCTGAAACTCCATTCAGTAGATCTGATTAAGAAGCTGCTGAATGAGGCCAGAACTGCATGGTCCAAAGATTCCTCCTGGGAATGGGTTTAAAAAGCTGTGCTCATCTACCCTACAAGGAATAAGATAATCTCAAGATGGGCCTTTATGCTCAAATCGAGTGCTTTAATTTAGTTCCAACCTCACCAAATGTAGAGGTTCAATGAAAGGTCCATGTCCCAAGAGGCCTGCATTTAGTGATGTCTCCTCGGAAGAGGAGAGTACTGCGCAGGACTCCATTGATGAGCACATGGAGACCCTGCCTACTGAGCACCATGAAGCAGAACCTATGGGTGTGGAGCCTGCCTTACCCACAGACCAAGAACCTCTGGAACCCATGAAGGTTGCTCCCATCCTGGTAGCCCCTACTATGACCCTCCAGACTGCCAAGTATCCCCATGGTGGTCCTGGGCGACAAATTGGGGCCCTGCTCAAGGGACCTGTGGTTATTCCGAGGTTATATGACTGTGACACCCTACCTTCAAGGGACATGGTCCATGTTTTGGGCCACATCAGAAGCTTTAAGAAAAACTGGTTAAAGGCTCCCTAATCATCTTATGTAGTAAGCTGAAAAATTAGGAAGTTATTCACAAAACAGTGAAATTGCACACAATTGTGGACGAACCATTGCATCTCTATGCGACAATTTCGGAGTTGCCAAAGACTTCCGAACTGCAGAAAACTGCACAGTATTTCATTGTCAATTCGGCTGTGTTTGGTGAATTGACCGCTTAGTGAATAGACGAACTGCCACAAAATTACATCGAATATTGTTTGGTGCTTACTGAACAGCCCCAATTGTGTTTGTTTTAATAAGAGACCCCTTTTTAGACTGCTGGTGGTGGGACAGGCTGTTTTTTGGTCAATATTGTATTAAATAGTATGGGACCTCACAAACATTGTAGCACTGCTTTTAGGATGGATGGAGGGCACGTATGAAGAGTGTGGCCGTATTCCCAACCTAACACTAAAATGGGGATGTTAACGAGGAAAACCTGCACCAGCAGGGAAATGCACCAGCAGGTTTCCCTGTAGCATCACCATTATAGCTGTAGATTCCGAGGCAGGCATGACCTCGGCACCTTGTCCTGGAACACAGCACTACCCTCAGTGATACTCGCAGTAGCACTTCTGCGCCGCCACAAGTATCCTCTCCTGGAGTCCATAGGACTCCATGGACGGTTGCGCTTCCAGGCTGTGAGCCCTGAGCAATCTCTCTCCCCTAAGATCGTGCAGTGCCGCGGAGTGATCACAGAGGGAGACTGGGAACTATTTGTCCCAAGTCTAACTCTGCTCACAGCGACAAAAAGTGGTGGATCAGGCCACCGTTCTCGCAGTGGGATGAGAGGTGAGTATGGGATTTATTGGGGGGGTTAGGGGGGGTGCGACAAAAGCCTCCCTCCACCATTTAATAGACCCAGCCAGGAGCCATATCTCCCCAGATAATGTTTGTCTCACTGTCAAGATAAATGATTGTGTATGATATGATTAGAGTGTGACCACTGTTCTTGTGTTTGCGTCAGTTTGCTCTGTGTCTTGGAGGAGTGTGCATTGTACTGTTACTTAATTGGATTATTCTCCTGTTGTTCGAGTGAAAGACTGATTAGGAATGAAGGAGGTTTAAGAATTATCGCTGTATTGCACAAAATGGAAAGGAGGGAGTTTCCTTTATTCTAGGGGATAAGGCTTTGTTCTGTGAGCTGAAGCATGGCTCGTTGTGATTGGGTACAATGGGAAGATAAACAATGGAAAGGGAGGCTATAAGAGGCTGGGCGGGGGACATGTTTGGTATTGCAATAATTTTTCTTTTACAAAAAGAGGGTCCTCGTTTTTGGTGGCGGTGAAATAGGCGGCCTGGCACGTGGAGGGCGATAGTGGGGGGAGGATCTGCAGGGTACGGGGTGAGTTGTGGTTTCATATGGCCAGGCTCAGGTGCCTTCCTGGTTTTCAGATCCTCTCGGCCTGCTATCTGCCATAAAAATACACTGAGCAGACGTGTGGTCATCCTGCTTAGCCACGTGGGGCGCTATTTCTGGGCAATGCTTGTGGTGCATTGCAGTTGCCAGTGTTATCTGGCTGCCAGTGTTATCTGGTGAAGCGTATTTGGCATACGAGGATCGATAATAATAATTCTGCCTTAGAGGCAAGGAATTTGGCCTTAAGTAATAAAAGACGTGACCTTTTCAAAATGCCAATACTTTGTTGTGTTTTCATTTGCGGGAAAGGGAGGGGAGGGGGTAGGGGTGGTGGTAGTAGGTTTAAGAAGGTAACTTACATGGGAAAAAGTGTAAGAAGAGGATAAGGGTATAATTCTTATAGTTTTGTGTCTTAAATAACTGGTGAAATGGAATATAAGGGAAGCCCTGGAATTATTAAAGAGTCTCTGCTCCTCTGGGTCACCTCTCTAATGCCCGAGCTACCAGGCGGGTAATCTTCAAGGTGAAGCTGGTCCCTGTGTGGTTCTGGGACGGGGAAGGAATGGAATAAACAACAGGCTGGTTTTGATCCTTGAATTTTGGACAGAATCCCAGTGTGTTCCTGTTACAGGCTGCTAAATGATTCTGCAAAAGTGGTATTATTTAGCACCAGCTGTTAAATGTCGCTATAATTTTTTTTAACCCATCACTGCGGTAATTAGCAATAGGGACTCTGTAATACCTTACTTATCTTAACGGTACACCAAAAATCAGCAGTCCACACCAGGACCTTGAACATATAAATATATTTATTGTAGAGCGGCCACAGGGATACTGGATTCAAGCGACATTTCGGGGAAAGTGCCTTAGTCATGCCTTTGACTTTACTTAATGTTAATTACTGATTGCGCTCGCCATGGTCAGTATAGGACAGGGGCGGACTCACCCATCAGGCACTCGGGCACTGCCGAGGGCCTGCGGGGGCCCGGTTTTGGCTTGCTCAGTGGGCCCCCAGTGTGCCCTGCCGCCAGTTTCATAATCTCGAAGCTCCGGATTCAGACTCTTAGGGCAGTATTACAAAGCTGGTGCTAACTTAACCAGAGCTGTTGTAAACTTACCAGAGCCATTATAGCCTATGGAGGTTTTAAGTTTACAACAGCTCTGGTTAAGTTAGCACCAACATTGTAATACTGCCCTTAGAGTCTGAATCCGGAGCTGTCTATCCAGTGCAGCGGCACTGAACTGTGCCTGTCCCTCAGTGAGGCAGAGCGTCTGCGGTGCGCATCAGCGCAGCCGCAGTTACTCACTCACACTGCGTGCCTCCAACATTCAAAAGAACCCGGCACCCTGATATGACTCCGCCCCCTTTCCTCACGTGTTGCGTGTAGTGCACTGGACACAGAAGAGGAGGGCAAGCACATGGATTGTTCAATGCAGCCCAGCCCCAACCTGCGTCCTCTCTCCACTGGGAGAAAGGAGGACACCTAGGATACCCAGGTCGGGCCCCAAACTTCTATATCGTGGTAAATATTTTAAAAAATTACAGAAAAAAGTGGTGATTCTCTGCGCTTCCCTCTTTAGTGTTGGATATTTTTCAGGTGATAGATCTTCTTATGGTATTATAAATCGCTTTTCACCAATGATCTTCAATCCTCAGGAAAAGGGGATAAATGGCAACATAGTGTGATCCATATCATCATCAGTGCCCCCCAATAATTTATATAGAGGTTAAACTCACATGTGGAGGTGTCATCAATCAGACACTAGATGTACTGCGCAGACGGTATTTTTGAGGAGATACCGGACTCCCCTTTGAGATCTTCGTTCCCAGGTGCTCCTCCAAGAAAATAAAACAAACAGCTGCAGGACCTTAATTGAAGGTTAATGAAATTTTATTCTTTAAACAATTAAAATAGTAAAATATCAATGCCCAAACATGTTTCGCGACCAAGTCGCTTCCTCAGTAGGCAAAAAGTTTTACTTTTACTTTTTGCCTACTGAGGAAGCGACTTGGTCGCGAAACATGTTTGGGCATTGATATTTTACTATTTTAATTGTTTAAAGAATAAAATTTCATTAACCTTCAATTAAGGTCCTGCAGCTGTTTGTTTTATTTTCTTGGAGGAGCACCTGGGAACGAAGATCTCAAAGGGGAGTCCGGTATCTCCTCAAAAATACCGTCTGCGCAGTACATCTAGTGTCTGATTGATGACACCTCCACATGTGAGTTTAACCTCTATATAAATTATTGGGGGGCACTGATGATGATATGGATCACACTATGTTGCCATTTATCCCCTTTTCCTGAGGATTGAAGATCATTGGTGAAAAGCGATTTATAATACCATAAGAAGATCTATCACCTGAAAAATATCCAACACTAAAGAGGGAAGCGCAGAGAATCACCACTTTTTTCTGTTGTTCTAGTATTTGACGGTTAGAGGTAAACCGTCTTGTGTGTGAACTTCTGCTGCTGACTTTTGAACTGCCATATATTATTATTTTTTTGATCCTACATATCAATTATATAACTGTTGCATTGTTCAGTTTGTCCACTAGGGGGCGCCAGATACTTATTTTAAAAAATTAGCTTCCTGTAAATTGCATTGCTGTGGATTATGTGTCTGCTCATACACCCCAGCGTGTCCTGTGAGTTACGTTGCTGTGGATTCTGTGCCTGCTCATATACTCCAGCGTGTCCTGTGAGTTACATTGCTGTGGATTATGTATCTGCTCATACACCCCAGCGTATCCTGTGAGTTACATTGCTGTGGATTATGTGTCTGCTCATACACTCCAGCGTGTTCTGTGAGTTACATTGCTGTGGATTCTGTGCCTGCTCATGCACTCCAACATGTCCTGTGAGTTACATTACTGTGGATTCTGTGCATGCTCATACTCCCCAGCGTGTTCTGTGAGTTACATTGCTGTGGATTCTTTGCCTGCTCATACATCCCAGCGTGTCCTGTGAGTTACATTGCTGTGGATTATGTGTCTGCTCATACACCCCAGCGTGTCCTGTGAGTTACGTTGCTGTGGATTCTGTGCCTGCTCATACACCCCAGTGTATCCTGTGAGTTACATTGCTGTGGATTATGTGTCTGCTCATACACTCAAGCGTGTACTGAGTTACATTGCTGTGGATTCTGTGCCTGCTCATGCACTCCAGCGTGTCCTGTGAGTTACATTGCTGTGGATTATGTATCTGCTCATACACCCCAGCGAGTCCTGTGAGTTACATTGCTGTGGATTCTGTGCATGCTCATACTCCCCAGCGTGTCCTGTGAGTTACATTGCTGTGGATTATTTGCCTGCTCATACACCCCAGCGTGTCCTGTGAGTTACGTTGCTGTGGATTCTGTGCCTGCTCATACACCCCAGTGTATCCTGTGAGTTACATTGCTGTGGATTATGTGTCTGCTCATGCACTCAAGCGTGTACTGTGAGTTACATTGCTGTGGATTCTGTGCCTGCTCATGCACTCCAGCGTGTCCTGTGAGTTACATTGCTGTGGATTATGTATCTGCTCATACACCCCAGCGAGTCCTGTGAGTTACATTGCTGTGGATTCTGTGCATGCTCATACTCCCCAGCGTGTCCTGTGAGTTACATTGCTGTGGATTCTTTGCCTGCTCATACACCCCAGCGTGTCCTGTGAGTTACATTGCTGTGGATTATGTATCTGCTCATACACCCCAGCGTGTCCTGTGAGTTACAATGCTGTGGATTATGTGTCTGCTCATACACCCCAGTGTGTCCTGTGAGTTACATTGCTGTGGATTATGTATCTGCTCATACACCCCAGCATGTCCTGTGAGTTACATTGCTGTGGAATCTTTGCCTGCTCATACACCCCAGTGTGTCCTGTGAGTTACATTGTTGTGGATTCTGTGCCTGCTCATACACCCCAGTGTGTACTGTGAGTTACATTGCTGTGGATTCTGTGCCTGCTCATACACCCCAGCATGTCCTGTGATTTACATTGCTGTGGATTATGTGTCTGCTCATACACCCCAGCGTGTCCTGTGAGTTACATTGCTGTGGATTATGGGTCTGCTCATACACCCCAGTGTGTCCTGTGAGCTACATTGCTGTGGATTATGTGTCTGCTCATACACCCCAGTGTGACCTGTGAGTTACATTGCTGTGGATTATGTGTCTGCTCATACACCCCAGCATGTCCTGTGAGCTACATTGCTGTGGATTATGTATCTGCTCATACACCCCAGTGTATAAGAAAACAAAATGGTACAGAGTACTTAGCTTATGAAATTGGATCAGCTCCTCCTGAAGGTATTCCCACTCTCCTTAAGAAGAATCAAAGAAGTAAAACATTGAGGAGCTTTTTCTGACCCTTTTTCGCTGGGCGGGATGACCCCAGTAGATTATGTGGAGCGCTCTGGATCAGACGTCCCAGCATCTTGAGGATAAATATTCTCCGGTATTCAGGTAGAATAATCAAGTCGGGAAGGTGATTAAGTAAGTAAAACATTTTTTTCTTTTATTAATCGTATAACCATAAAATCGACCAACACGTTTCGTCCTAAGACTTTTTCAAGGGCTATAAAACCAAAGTAAAATATAAAACAATAAGTATATATCTTCCCTTCCCCTTCCGGTCTTTTATAGTCCACCTGCTTTCCTCATTGGTCCTTCTGGCTCCGCAGCATTCTCCATATATGGATCGGATGGCTCCTTCAATACGTTGCTTCATCTTCCGTTCTGACGCTCCACTGCTACATCACTTCCGGTCCTATTCCGTCTTCGGAATTATACGATTAATACATTTTTTACTTACTTAATCACCTTCCCGACCTGATTATTCTACCTGAATACCGGAGAATATTTATCATCAAGACGCTGGGACGTCCGATCCAGAGCGCTCCACATAAACTACTGGGGTCATCCCGCCCAGCGAAAAAGGGTCAGAAAAAGCTCCTCAATGTTTTACTTCTTCCATACACCCCAGTGTGTCCTGTGAGTTACATTGCTGCGGATTCTGTGTCTGCTCATACACCCCAGCGTGTCCTGTGAGTTATATTGCTATGTATTCTGTGTCTGCTCATACACTCCAGTGTGTCCTGTGAGCTACATTGCTGTGGATTTTGTGCCTGCTCATACACCCCAGCATGTCCTGTGACTTACAATGCTGTGGATTATGTGTCTGCTCATACAGCCAGCATTTACTGTGAGTTATATCGATGTGTATTATGTGCCTACTCATACACACCAGCGTTTACTGTGAGTTTTTTTGCTGTGGAGCTCTATGATATGCTCATAGACACCGCACATTACTGTGAGTTTTATTGCTGTGAAGCTCTGTGATACGCTCATACACACCATACATTACTGTGAGTGTTATTGCTGTGGAGCTCTGTAATGTGCAGTGTGTACAGGTGTGTTAGTAATGTACAGTATCTTTTAAACCTGAAAGGTGTTCGGCAGTTTCCCACATGTGCCACAGGGACCTTCTACGCCACGGCGGTAGCTGCCATGAGTGTGTGATGGCTACCCAGGCCCGGATTAAGATCTTTAAGGGCCTGGAGCTGAATATTTTGGTGGCTTTTTTTGTAATTTAGTGAAATGAAAACATATTTTAGGTTAGTTAAAAGTGCAGATACGGCTATATATAACCAGGCAGATACTGAGTGATTAATTTTTCATTCAGATTTCAATCATTTAAAGAGAGTAAATTTTTTTTTACCCATTTTATCATCCAAACCTTTGTGGTTATATATTCTATAGGGAATTCTTGTTAAAAAAATAATGTGAAATGGAAACCTGTTACTGCATTTGTTTGAGAAAATATACAATTTTAACCAAAAAATTAAAACAAAAATGAAATATTTTCCTTGTGTTTTGGAGGATGGTGTTTTATGAATAATATGACTATGTATAAAACACTGACCTTGCTCCCAGCGTGGGAATTGAGAGGGTGAGTAATGGCAGTGGTATTACTCATTTTATACGTGACAAATGGACAATGCCATCGCTTTGGAACAAAAAATAAATAAATAAAAGTTTTCTTTTCTAATATAGTTGAAAGACTAGAATTCTGAATTTTTATTGTTTGGAAATATCTTCTCTATTCTGATTGTGGCATCTGCCTTCATCCGACCCTTCCTGACACTGACGAAATGCCACCATAGTCTGGATCTAGGCTGCTAACTTTGTACAAGGACAGAGGACAACATCCCGGACTCATGTCTATACAGCAAACGACAACAGCCAACGCAGCTGTAACTGCGCACAACACCAATACACACAGAAATTCATTACACTTAAAGCTTCACTCAGGGCTTTAGGCTAGGGTCAGACTAACGCATTTTTCACGTTGTCCGTGAAAATGTGCGTTCGAAGAATGGACGTATTTTTTCACGGAATACGCAATAGCGGTCATACGATGCGCAGTTTCATCCGTGATTTTGTACGGATCATCAATAAAACACTTTTTGGGTCTGGACGTTATGTTGGCCGAACATTAGCAGCGTCTGACGTCTCCAATTCACTCACACACGCCTCTAGCGGACGCAGCGCACTCTGTACGTCAGTACTAGTGGTTTAACGTTCTCGAAAAAATGCGTTCATTTTCCACTTGCGTTGCGCAGCCGGACTTTTGTGCGACCGTACTTCGTATATTGGCCGTCATTGCCTGGCATCTGCTGCTAGTGCGGCCGTGATTAAGTGCGCCAGAACGCGCGTTCGCACTGCCTCAGTCTGACCCTAGCCTTAAATTGAGGTCAGCTGACATCTGGACCAATTCACAGCCACCAAGTTTGAATGCTCCCCAGCATCTCAACCCCACAGGACTGGTATGACCTTAATGGGGTGGGGTGGGTTACAAAGATCTTTAATGAGACTGCTGCAACCTCCATGCCCCTTTAATTAAACCCCCGGCAAACACAGGACGTGTGCATGGGGCTCCTGCACCAAAGGGAGGATCATGGTGAAGTAATGTGCATTGCTGACACTGACATAACCCTGTGTCTGAATCTCTGCCTCGTCCTGGGGGAGGCTGAGATTTCTCAGCCAGTCCTGGTCCTCCCCTTGGTGCAGGAGCCCCATGCACACATCCCATCATTCCCCTGGTTTAATGGAGTTTAGAGCAGGCCCGCTGTGAGCACTTCATGGTTGTATGTGTCTCTCCATGTCCTGGCTGCACACGGTATCCAAGGGCTTCCTCCATCCCTGCACTGATTGCAGCCCTGAGCCCATGGGGTATAGCCGGTCGTGCAGCGGCAACTCCCATCCCACTCAGCTGATCAGAGAGGTGACCCCTGTGACAGCTTGCCAGGCAGCTGTGCGAAAAAGTGCACTGATGTGACAGCCCGCTCTATCCAGTGACGTCATGCACAGCCCCGCTGTCAGTCAGGGCCTGTTCCATCCCGGGAAAGGATAGAATTTTGCCATGTCTGCTAGTGCTTCCATTGCTGCTGCAGGATTCGTGCGGTTGGAGACCTCCGGTTGCTTACTAACCTCAGCTGGGGAGAATCTCGTGAACTAGGACTCTCGGAGAGTAAACAAGTTGCGGGCAGCGGTGCTGGCATGCCTGAGGATCCCTCCGCAGCCCCGTCATCCGCCCACACAACACGCAGCGGCATCTTGATCCCGCGCTGCCGCTGGCCCGTGCGGACGCATGCGTGTGGGGTGGGCGGCACGCAGTCAGCGGCAACGTCATTCACTGTGGCCATGATGCGCCGCTGGCGGCCGAATTAGATGGTGCCGCGGCGCGATGAAAAATAGTGCAGCGGCCTCAGCGTCGGTAATAGCGGCGCAAAAATTTTAAGTTTGCCGCTCTCAAATTTCCGCCGCTTGGCGCAAGCGCTCCACTCTGCTCCATCGTCGGCCCGGCCCTGGGCACAATGGATTCTCCTATTCGCTGGGGGCCTGAGTGGATTTTATTAATTCATTAAAATTATTAGTTTGAAAGTTGTGTGAAGAAATAAATTCTTTAACACAACAATGTGCATGTAGGTTGTGCGTTGTATGGGTGGGGTTTTGTATTGGTGTGGCCTACTGTGGGCGTGGCACAAGGGGCCCCACAAACTCCTATTGCCCGGGGGCCCCATTAGTTGTTAGTCCACCCCTTGTATAGGATTAGCAAAGTACAGTAAGCTAGTGCAATCATTGATGCGCTAATGGATTTTTCACAGGTTTAGGCTCAGGAATGTAGTATAGGGGGTATGAGGTAAAGTCACTTATCCTAGCGTTAAGAGTTACTCATCTGAAGGCTACATATAGCGTTCCCTATGGAATAGTGTCCTGTGTTGGGTTTAATGTGTCTGATGAGTTATGTTTACTGTATGTATGATAGACAAATGTGAGTGTAACACAGCATGGTTGTGTTGAGGGTTTGTTAGAGCATGGCGGTTGTACTTTTGTGATGAGACTTGTATTAGAATGTTACTGTATGTGTGTGTCATGGCTGTCTACTCTTGAATAAGATTTAAAAGTCGTTTACATCAGAATAAATCCCTGTGTGTCATATTAAGTTAGTATCCATTCCATGCCATGGAGAGGACTCATTGTTTAAATAAATAAAGGTAATGACATACTTCAGTTACTAATCTTTTCATGTTTTGACATTCTTTTCTTATATTTGGCAAGATGATCAATGAGGAAATTGCACATATGGCTTAGCCTCACATTTCGTAACAGGGCTGGTAGTAAGTCACGCTGTCTGCCAAGCCACGTTATTGGGTAAGTGTTTTTACAAAAAAACAAAGATAGAAATAAGGACTCAAACGGACTCACTGGGCCAATGTACAGTACATCTATCCACAATTCCTATTGCACATAAGCGTATCAGATGATACTAGTTGCCCATAAAGGTCGTGATCAACTGATTGCAGAGTTGCCTTCAAGCATCATCCCTCATGCTAGTCATCTGGATCAGCTCTCTATATATATATTTACTAATTTAAATGAAAAATTATTCTGAATATTTAGGCTAAAGTTACCAAGCTGCAAATAATTAATTCATTCAAATCACAGCCAAGCAAAAGGAAAACAAAAAAACTGAATTGATAGTGACTATTTAGCCACTGTTTACATAACATGCAAGCTCTAAATATTGGTCAATAAGGTGTGATTTAAGTGTTTATCTTTTTGATTTCGTAAAACACTGCCTAGCCAAAAGAAAGTCCCACATTAATATTTTGTTGGCCCGCCTTTTGCTGTGATTACAGCATGCATTCTCCGTGGCATTGTTTCCTTAAGCTCATGCAATGTCACAACATTTATTTCCGTCCAGAGTTGCATTAACTTGTGGCCAATATTGATGATGGATGATTCGGAGCGGTGTGTAAAGTCTTCTCCAGAAAATTATCCCAAATATTCTCAATGGGGTCAAGGTATGGACTGTGTGGTGGACAATCCATGTGTGAAAATGATGTCTCATGCTCCCTGAACCACTCTCGCACAATTTGAGTCCAATGGATCCTGGCATTGCCACCTTGGAATATGCCCGCTGTGCCATCAAGGAAGAAAAAACCCATTGATGGAAAAACCTGCTCATACAGTATATTCAGGGAGTCAGCTGAGATCAATTTTATGTTGCTGATCCTAGACCTGACCGACCATCTGAAGCAAACTCAGGCCATAACATTGCCCCCACAGATTTGTACAGTATGTGGTGACTTTTTTGCCCAGGCTGTGTAGATCATCTCCATAATTAAGCTCAGAGGGTCCCTTCATCTTCAGTTTGGTCATTTACCATAGGGTCTATTCACAAAGCACCGGAATTGCGGCTTTTTTAAAAAATTGGGAAACAGAAGTTTCATCTAAAAAATACAGAAAGGTCTTCTAAAAAAAATAACAAAATACACGGTTGTTTAAAAACAAAAATTAAGATATTACTTTTTTACATTGAATGAATCCTATGGGATTCGCCTGTTTAAACCTGTCAAACTGAAATACCGAAAATAAGGGCATTTCACCATTATATCAGTGCAGTTTGGAGTTCTGTGAATAAAAGACACGATAGCCGCCAAATTGCAGAGAATTGCACCGTATTTTGCTTTCAGTTCGCCAGTATTTGGTTAATTGAGAGCTTAGTGAATAGACGAATTGCCTCGAAATTCACTATCTGGTGCAATTCGGAGGTTAGTGAATAACCTCTTAAAAGTGGGAGCAAACACACTTTAAAGAACCAAAATGTTATAATGTTAAACTTGTAGAAGAAGCTAATGCATGCCAATGGTCCACGTTTGGTTTATGTGGTTAGTAATCCATCTCTACAGCTTATAAAGCCAATAGTGAGTTTTTGTCCCCAACATCGTCACCTTGCCTGCCGACCTAAGTCCTGGCTATGGGTTGTGTGATGCCCGAAATGAATACAGGACATAGAAGGTAATCGGTAGTCACAGATTCCTTTTGTTTAGGAAAACATTTTAAAAAAAATTGTGCTAAATTTCAATTATTTTACCATCCTAAAAAAAGGTTATAACGTCTATCTACTAAGGCCGGGGTCAGACGAGCGTCTTTGGAGAGTGGAAAGAACGTCCGTGAGAGTGGACGATACTTCCACTCGACACCCGCCTGGCCACCTCGCTGAGCGCAGTTAGTGCGCTAAGCTCTGCAAGACTCGATCTTCCTATGGAGGATCACGCTTTGCAGCCCCGTCAACGCACATCTAGCGTTTTGACAGGGAGGCTTTGTGCACAGACGCTTGTAATGCGTGCAATTCATGCGCGTGCTACAGCGTGTGACCGGCCTCATTTTAGCGTCACAACGCTGCGACGGACGCCGGTAGGCACGTCAGTACGGGCGCACCTAGGGCTCTATTACAATCTTCACGCAAACGTTAATGCATGCGCAAAAACGCATTAACATGAGGGGCAAAACGCTTTGCGCAGAACGTCGTATTACAAAGTCAGCGTAAAACGCGCGCATTCGTTTAACGCGGGTGAACCTGCGCAAACCCTTTGCGAGCATAATGTACTGCGCGCATCCTATACTTAACATTGTGAACGCAAATGCGTTTGTGCGCTGGCACGCGGATGGTTTTACAATCTATGCTCAGTTTGTAACGCACAGCCTTTGCGCGCATAATTTTAACAACTCCTAAAAGCTGGTGTTAATGGCAAATCTGAACGTCCTGTTCGAACCCAAATACACCAGCCCGAAAAGAAAAATGCAGCCAAGTATAGTTACACATTCTACACATACCCAAACAATAAATTTGAGAAGTTGTTTGTGTTTTTATTATTGCTGCAGCATATATATGCGCAGATTGATTTTGGCAGGTGCAAAAACTTAACGGGAGACAATTGTGATTCTTAATTCTGATTGGCTGAGGCTGGGGTCAGACAAACGTAGTGTTAACGTCCGTGTAGCCGCACTTTAGTACGTCCGTGGTAGCAGATAATCATGACCAATGAAGGCCCACACACGAAGTACGTCCGCACAGAAGTGCGGACGCACTACGGATGTGGCAAACAGACGCAGGATAGCAAGAATGTCGAACTGCTAGGATGGACTTGCGGAGTGCGCCACGTCCGCAACGTCCGCATAGCTTTGTGTGTGAGTGATGGAACGTGGTCAGACGGACTGCATTTATACGTCCAGCATTTTTGACAGACAAAATGTTTTTTCATTTTAATTTATTTTCCCTCCTACATCCGTCAAAAATAACGTCAGTCCCAAAAACGGACTGTGTGGCCACTACTGCCTCTTCCGTCAAAAAGGGCGTCCGTACTGCACAGGCGCACAGTCCGTAGAAAACGCGCCTGTCTGACCCTAGCCTAAATCGCGTGAAAAAACAGTCCACACACCGATTTCTGCGCGCAACGTTAATGCGCGGGAATTTTTGCGCGTCCGTTTAACGCGCGCAATTTTTCGCCGTATGAAAAAACGTGCGCGAATTGTAATACCAGCGTTAATTTACACGTGTTAATTTACATGTGTTAACGTTTAACGCTTCGCACACAAATTAACGCGCTGCGCGAGCGTTTTTGCGCAAAGTTTGTAATAGGGCCCCTAGTGTGCTTGTGTGATACCGGCCTAAATGATGAGTTGCCTTTGACTATCGGAAACCAATTATAAAACCATTGTCTCTTTTAATTGCTTTATGAAACAATGGCTAAAACAGCTGACTTGTGATAGCAGCAACTCACTACTTAGCGAACAGACCTCAATGAGATGCACAGTCAACTCTTCGATCCCTCATTTTGCATATCAATCCTATTATTTTATTTTCACGTTTCTCAGCTTTTAAAAGGTCTCCAATCAAGTCACAGCTTCTGATTAGGGTCCAATTTTAGCACACTTGACACTGCAAATCTTAATCGTTTGGAAGGCTCAGCATGAAATGACTAAAATATTTCCATGAAAGCAAATCCTCCTCTGCTGGATTTTTGTTTGTTTAAAGTATATAAACACCCGGCTATTGGATAAACTGCAGAGAGAAGTGGAAAACACACAAAGGAAGGAGATAACTTAATTCCAAATTCTTTTGGAAACAAAAAGATAAGGCTTATGTTGCAATATTTTGTCAATGAATTTCCAAAGTTGCTTCATGGCGGGTTGCTGAATAGTTTGCCGGGAGAACGCTATGTTCTGCTATTGTTAAGTTGTTTGGTCTGTAAACATATATTTGGCAAGTAAACCAGTAGTTCACAACCCTGGTCCTCAAGCACCCCTAGCACGATAGGTTTGCAGATACCTGCAGCACAGCACAGGTGATATGATTTGCTGCTCAGTGATTGCAGGATTCAGTCTGCATTTCCCCAGGGTAATCCGTAAAATCTGGCCTGTTAGGACTTGAGGACCAGACTTGGGAACCACTGAAGTAAACCATTACAGAATCATTTACAGGACATCAGCCAACCAGCAAGAATAAGTATTTGCCGACCTCGCTTTGGGGTATACAAGAAATTAATTATATCACATTGCTATTGGAGAATGCTGCAATGTTTTCAACCATGTCAATTTGGGTGCGCATCAGTGTTACTGATTGTGCAATAACAGCAATACAGTGGCAAGAAAAAGTATGTGAACCCTTTGGGATTACGTGGAGTTTTGCATGAATTGGTCATAAAATGTGCTCTGATCTTCATCTAAATCACAACAATTTGAAAAACACAGTCTGCTTAAAATAATACAACACAAACATTATATGTTTTCATGTGTTTATTGAACATAACATGTAAACATTCACAGTGCAGGGTGGAAAAAGTATGTGAACCCCTAGCCTAATGACTTCTCCAAGAGCTAATTGGAGCCAGGAGTGAGCCAACCTTGAGTCCAATCAGTGTGATATTATTGGATGTGTTGCTGAAAGCCGTCCTGCCCTTTAAAAACACACACCAGTTTTGGGGTTACTGGTTTCAAGAAGCACTGCCTGATGTGAACCATGCCTCGCAGAAAAGAGCTCTCAGAAGACCTACAATCAAGAATTGTTGACTTGCATGAAGCTGGAAAGGGTTACAAAAGTATCTCCAAAAGCCTTGATGTTCATGTGTCCACGGTAAGACAGACTGTCTACAAATGGAGAAAGTTCAGCACTGTTGCTACTCTCCCTTGGCGTGGTCATCCTGTAAAGATGACTGCAAGAGCACAGCGCAGAATGCTTAATGAGGTAAAGAAGAATCCTATAGTGTCAGCTAAAGACTTACAGAAATCTCTGGCACATGCTAACATTTTTGTGGACACATCTACAATAAGGAAAACATTAAACAAGAATGGAGTACATGGGAGGACACCACGGAGGAAGCCATTGCTGTCCAAAAAGAATATTGCAGCACATTTGAAGTTTGCAAAAGAGCACCTGGATGTTCCACAGCACTTCTGGCAAAATATTCTGTGGACAGATGAAACCAAAATTAAGTTGTTTGGAAAAAACACACAACACTATGTGTGGAGAAAAAAAGGCACAGCACACCAACATCAAAACCTCATCCCCACTGTAAAACATGGCGGAGGGAGCATCATGGTTTGGGGCTGCTTTGCTGCCTCAGGGCCTGGACGAATTGTTGTCATTGATGGAAAAATGAATTCCAGAGTTTATCAAGACATTTTGCAGGAAAACGTAAGACCATCTGTCCGCCAACTGAAGCTCTGCAGTGGATGGGTGATGCAACAGGACAATGACCCAAAGCATACAAGTAATTCAACAAAAGAATGGCTTCAACAAAACAAAATACGCCTTCTGGAGTGGCCCAGTCAGAGTCCTGACCTCAACCCGATTGAAATGCTGTGGCATGACCTTAAGAGAGCGATTCACACCAGACATCCCAAGAATATTGCTACACTGAAACAGTTTTGTGAAGAGGAGTGGTCCAAAATTACTCCAGATCGTTGTGCAGGTCTGATCTGCAACTACAGGTAAAGTTTGGTTGAGGTTATTGCTGCCAAAGGAGGGTCAACCAGTTATTAAGTCCAAAGGTTCACATACTTTTTCCACCCTGCACTGTGATTGTTTCCATGTTCTGTTCACTAAAAACATGAAAACATTTACAGGGTTATTCAAAGAGATTCGAAAAGTCACCGCACGTTCGGTGACTTTTCGTTCTCTTCAATTCGGTTTGTTTTGCCGATCCCATTTCGGTGACCCTGCGGTGTATTCAGCAAGCACCACAGGGTCCCCAAATTTCAGGGAAAAGTTGCCGCAAACCCGACGAAAACTCACCGCAAAACCCAGCGAATGCACGCCGAAAACCCTCAAAAACATCTGGATTAACCTGCCGAAAACCACAGAAAAACCTGAACAGGAGCCGATCGCAGCCTTCGACACAGCAGACGAGGCAGTGAATAAATTAGCAAAACAGTTTGTATGAATGCGTGAAAGTGAAACGCTGTTTGCAAAGAAACTACTGAGCGAAAATGTCTGAAATTTACATATGAGGTCCAGGGAATGATAATAAAGAGGGCTGTTACAGAAAAAAGAAGGAAACTTAAAAAAAAAATCGGAAAAATGCTTAAAATATCCTAAAAAATCTATAAATAAAGAGACTCTTTACTGCAGAATTTTATAAAGAACGATTTATTAGATATTGAATTAAAACGGGAATATTTTTAACATTTAAGTCTATGGGATTCTCCTGAATAAATTTGACGAATTAAACCACCGAATGCCAGGGCATTTCGGGAACCTTTCACTGCTGGTTTGTGTTCTCTGAATAGCCGATGCAGTGCTTTTTCATGGGGTTTTCACTGCCCTCGAACAGGCACCGTATGTGCCGGCAATTCGCCAGGATTTGGCGAATTGCCTGCTCTCTGGATAGCCGAATGGCCAGGAAAGGTAACCGAACGCTGATTTTCAGCGTTCGGTTACCTTTCTCAAGCAATTCGGAGCTCTTTGAATAACCCTGATAATGTTTGTGTTGTATTATTTTAAGCAGACTGTCAGGGTAATTCAAAGAGCTCCGAATTGCTTGAGAAAGGTAACCGAACGCTGAAAATCAGCGTTCAGTTACCTTTCCTGGCCATTTGGCTATCCATTATATTGACGGCATTACCGGCTTACCTTTTTCCTACACAAATTTAAGGGTCCGTATTGCTCCCCTGGATCTGCACCCAGTACATGATTTACAGTTGAAACAATTTCTTTTCTCTCATTTGCACGCACTATTCTTCGTAGGCCTAGTCAACCCATCGGACACATTAGTGCTCAAATGTTCTGCTTCCCCCCCTCCACTTCTGCCGTTTACGCTCTTGCGGTTACAGAATGCCTTACTCCGAACACGGGTTGGGGGTTCTATTCGTCTCACGATGTTGTGTCCCTTTTAAATATATTTTATCTGCTTTGACCTGTACTGTCTGTTTGTATTTGATGTTGACTGTTATTCTTGCTTCACCTGATTTAACTGTACTGACCCAAAACAAATAAAAATATGTTTAAAAAAAAAACATGGTCATGTTTGGTATCATTCAAAAGGCCATGCTCTGGCCCTTTGAATGATATCAAACATGACCCCTCTAGCTGCCACGATTAGGGAGATATCAGGGTTCAAAGGAACCCCCATCTGCACCAGGGAATTTCCTTAGGAAATCCCCAGGCAGCTAGGGGTTCCCCGGCTAACTGACGCCATGCGCGATGACGTCCAGTAGCGAGGGGGGACCCTAAGGTGGAGCCGCATCCAAGATGGCGGCCCCCACCGGAGCTAGATCGCGGACCGGTGCCGAATTGCGATCCGGCATGTAAAGGGTTAAAAACAGGCATCGCTTTAAAGGGAAGACACTGCCCTTTAAAGCGGTGCCTGTTTTTTCTTTGCAGACCCTCCCGATCAAGAGGGAGAGGGATCCAAAAGGATCCCCCCTCCCTTTCAGACGATCTCTCGGCAGGATGGCACGATGATGTCATTGACATCGGGAGGGGTATAAATTCAGCGTCTGACTTCAAGGAAGTCAGAACGCCGCGGGACCCCGGACAGAGAGGTAAGTATCTCTCTGGGGGCTCCCGCTTGAGGAGGATGTGTGGGGAACTTCCCTGCATATAGCGGGAGTCAATGAGGACGTTCCCCACACGTCCTCCGCAGCCAAAGGGTTAACCCTTTCACTGCCAGGATATTTTTGTTGAATAAAATATCAGGGGCACTATTGCAATCTTAACACTAACGGGTTAAAAAATCCATTACCGCAATGAGTAATTAGCGTTAGTATTACAAAATTCTAATGCTAATTACTGCACCGCTGTGGTAACGTAAAAGTTAACCACAGCTGCAAGCTGGTTCTAACTGCTACCGTTTCTGAGGAGACAGGAATCATTTGGGCCCCCGTATCTCTACTTCTGTACACCCCAAAAGTCAAGTGTGGTGTAACTTGAACAGGCCAGATGCTGTGCTTTCCAATTATATACACATGTCCATATTCAGAGTAATGTTAAAAAAATAAAAGTTAAAGATTAACTCTTTTGTTCAAAAGCAGCAGCATTGTAGACTTTCAATTGTAAAGTACACAAAGCTGCTGCAATAACTCACCTTGTTTTTCCCAGGTTGGAAGCAAGTGTGGAGGTGATGACACAATGCGCATTCACACATGGGTCATCTAAAATGTGGAAGTTCCTGCAGCTATCTAACGCAATTTGAATACAAAAGCAAATTGCATTGCATACACAACACAAATTGCATAATGCTCAGAACTTGCATACTTTTGTATGCAGGTCCCATAGCGCCTGTGCAGAATGACGGATTGCTGAGGCCCACGCATGTAGAGAACAGATCTGTCAGCTGCCATCTCATAGAATGCTCACTGTTGCAAGTGTTTGGAGAGAGGATGATGTCCCTCAGAGCGTGTTGACATCATTGGTGACTGAAAGGTAGGTTACTGAAATCCCATCTGCCAAGTGAGAGTTGTGTGGGTGGAGGAAACCTCTTCGCTTCACATAGCCATATCTACAGAACTGGACCAGAGGGAGGGGGGTGGCGGAGCACTCAACACAGTCTGACCACTTTACACACACTGACCACTTTATCTTATTACAGTATGCAATTAATGTTGTGTGATTTTGTTTATTTTTCATTAAAAGTTACAGGATTGGGGGGTGGAGATGAGGAAAGACTCGTTTTGTGAAGCTCTCCGGCTGGAGTCTGTATGTTTGATGTTTTGGGTGCTTCCCTGTTGTTTTGGGGGGTTTCGATGGGGGCTGAGTATAGGCTACTCCTGCTCCCCTACTTCTGATCCCATACACTGACTTTTTTAGCCGCTTTCTGAACTTTCCCAGGTGCGGCCTGTTGCTGCGGCCTATACCGGACGGCCATTTTAGCGACATTTTCCTTGTCCTGGGATACCTGAGTGCCACTTCCAGCCCCTCTGCCCGACTGCCGGAGGGCCTTCGGCAGCGGGACATTCGCGAGGCGATGGGTAAGAACTGGCGCCGGCGCCATCGTGACCCCCAGGAATACCCAGCTGCAGCTGTGGGCTCCTCGGACAATGAGGACTGCGCTTGGTCGGAGACAATGTCGGCACCTTCGAAATCACCCCGGAAGGTGGGATGTTCGGCGGGGAAGGCCGATGGCTCTAGCGGCACGAGGGCTGTACTGAGGTGCGGGCTCTCTGAGGCCTCGTATGACTCCTACGAAACTGCTGGGACTCTTCTGAACTCACCTGATCCTGGAGCCAGCATATGATCCTCTCGCCCCATATGAAAGCAGATTTTCAACGTATGTTTAAGAAGATGAGAGATGAAAGCGGTTTGCCAAGCTGATTTTGCCAACGTGAAGACAGAGATGATGGCTATCCAGGGGAGGCTACTGGCTGCGGAGTCAGGTTGAGGGAGTTGTGGCGACACAGTCCTCTTTAAACCACAGTTGGAATCGTTGCAGGTGCAAGTGGCGCTGCTCACTGGAGCAGTGGAGACGGCGGAGGCTCGCCACCATCGGAAAAATGTCCGGATTAGAGGGATTCCGGAGAAGATTCCCGCAGATGGTTTGCTGCCCTTCACCAACAGGATTGCTTCCCAAGTCTTAGGTTCCCGACCGGGTGAACCCGCCATTTTTTGTGCCATTACTCGGCTCCGGAAGGTGGCTACTGGCCCAGAAGACTCCCCGCGCGACGTGTTGGCGGTGGCATTGGAAGAAGCCGACAAACGTTGATTGATGTCATCCCCTGTTGCTCGCGCTCCGTTTGTGTTTGAGGACCTTTCTGTGACTCTCTTTAATGACCTGACAGTTTTGACTTTAGTAGCTCGAAGGCGTTTCGGGAGGTCTCGTCTTTTCTGAGGAACAACGAGATCTGTTACAGGTGGGGGGTTCCATGAGCATCACCTACGAGAACCTGACCTTATTGGTGGCCCCTCCTGAGGAGGCATGGCGTGTACTACATTCCCTGGGCCTTTCGCCGACTCAGGCCCCTGCCGCTGAGAACTTGTCGCCTGTTGTCTCTGACCCAAGCTAGAATAAGTAGGGGCTCTGTGGCTTTATTTTCTGTTTTCAATTATTAAGAGCTGACTTTTCTCACCCCTCCCCTTTTTTGTATGTTTACCCTCCCTGATGGCCCTCCCATGCTGACTCCTTTTTGCCATCGTACCCTGGCTGGGGACAACCTTTT
Source organism: Leptobrachium leishanense (assembly GCA_009667805.1). Lineage (NCBI taxonomy): Eukaryota > Metazoa > Chordata > Amphibia > Anura > Megophryidae > Leptobrachium > Leptobrachium leishanense. The sequence continues at coordinate 486,986,616 of CM019063.1, forward strand.
TGGCCACTTTGTTGACCCCCTTGTCAGTTCTCATTTTTTTTTGGGGACTCTATTTTGCGGCCCTGTTTTTCGCCACCCCCTTTTTTGATAGCCGTATGTGTAACCCCCTCTTTGATTCTTTGATATTATTGAGACCCCCCCCCTTCCCTTGTTTTTTATCTGTTTTTTTTGTATGTGGCAATGCTATTTGGCCCTGCGTGGCCGTTTTGCCTAATCAGTTTGTGATCACTGATACAAAATAAAAATTTTAAATACAAAAATAAAGTTACAGGATTTGATCACTACCTGGACTTTAATGGTGAGACTCAAATGGAAAATGTTTGTGCCTGCTGCTTTCCATTTTCAGCTCGCTTTTAATATCTATGTTACAACCCAGCTGCTTCGCTAGCTTTGCCAGCATCTCCAGCTGTAATACCTCCGAGCCACAACCTATAACACCAGCAGCACTTAGCGATGCTGGTGTTGTCTGATCTAGGAGTCCATAGGACTTCATGGAGATGGAGGAGAGCTCACACGAATGAGATCCAGCTGGGGTGGCAGAGGAATACGCAGAACCCTGAGAACTATTTGTTATCAGTGTTCTTCTGCCTGCAGAGCGAGGAAGAGGCGGATTGTGCCGCTCTTGCCACCAAGGGATCTAAGGTGAGTATGGAATTTTTGGGTGGGTTTAGTTTTCTGTTTGTTATGTGATTGTGCAGAAGAGAAATCACTTAACAACAGGGTCTGAGAAACGTTATTCTTTTCAGAATTGTAAGCAGGTTACAATAATGAGTTGTCCACATATGACCATGCGCTTGACAGACAATGATATTCAAACAATTAAATAATAACACCAACAACTTTGCTCTTTGGAATAATATTTATTTACAGGCCACAGCATATCCCCCATTTTAAAAATATGCCAACACACACTCTTTTTCTGACTTCCCGATGAGGAGGGATAGGATTCCCCATTGGAGGCCCCTGGAAAGGGCACGGACCCCTGAGCCACCGAAAGTTGCAATCATAGCGTTATGTCCATTTGATCTCAGCCCATTCTTGGATGTGCCACCAGGTGCTGACGAAATTGCTCATCATACTTTCACCATGCCCACCCCATGTACGTCCTCTACACCTCCTAAATCCCATCCATGTAGCAAAAAGGCGCTGAACAATGTTGAGGACTCTTCACTCCCATGACACTGGCTACAATGCAAAAAGCCTGAAGCCAATTGCCAAAAGACTTGAGAATTTTCCTATACCTGTTCTTCCTTTCCTCCTCATCTTTCTTTTCATGCTTAGACATTTCATCCTTAACTGCGGACGCCTCATCCAAAGGGAGCAAAGAAAACAGCTTGGTGTATTTCCCTCTCCAAATCTTCTTCTGCACATCCTCTTTCAAATGAAGGCCCAAATGGCCAGAAAAGAAACATACGCATTGTGCTTAGCCATATCATGGCACCCAACCAAGCCCCCTCACTCTGCAACACTACCCAACTCTCACCCCCCAACTCCACGTCCAAGCCCCCCTGCCTCTTACCTGTTCACAAAACACGGCCACCAGGTTTCCGTCGCCAAGCTTGCGTGATGACACCTCCCTGACTGGCAGAACCCCTTGAACCCAACCATGAAGAAATAAAGTCCTGTAACCCAGATAGAAGTGAACCCATGTCACCCACCGACCCTGTGTCTATATTACCTGTCGAAGAACTTGCTGCCGCAACACTGTCCCAGAATCTTGCCGTGACCCTACTTAGCCAACTCCCCTGGACGGCATTCCAGACCCATCCTTCCTGCACAGCTGGTCACTTGCTGGAGCTGCAAGATTCTGATCCCGGGCCACCTGCGTTGGAGTGTCTGAAGAAAAATCACACCTGAAACAGTAATTAGTGTTATGCATCCTCCCAAGGCTGTCAAATACACCTTGATCAGCCACCCTCTGTGCAAGCTGGCTGTCAGAACACCCAACAACTCCAACCCTGTCAGGCCCTAGGACCTCAACCCGGATGACCATTCCCCCAGATCCCTTATGCACCGTGCCCTCCTGCAACCCGTACCCTGTCCTGAAACAACCCAGCTTTGAAGGTTAGGCGCAGCTGCAGCACCCACCTCTGACTCACCCATCCTTTCCTCTGAAGACCCTTCCGAATCAGAATAAGGAGCTAAAATAGGACACTCCACCTCCAAGCTTAGAAGAGTTATCTCTGTCCACAGAGCCCCCCTGTCCTATATACAAATACATACAAATTCTCTTGTAATCCAGCAGCAGCCCCACCTAGCTGTAACGGGTGCAGTGGCGCTCACACAAGAGTAGCAAGGTTGAGATCTTGTTGGACAGAGATATCTGCTTGATGGTTGCAAAAACACACAGTATTTTCAGATTTATATTCCCAAGCCAAGGAGTGTAACAGGACAACTGATCTGCTACTAAGTTCCAAAGGTTTCGAGACCAACGGACAACTTAGAGCACACAACAATACAGATGGCTTCAATACTTGAGTGAGTGAACCGAGGTTATATGTTTGACAGTCAACGTATTGTGCAGACTGCAGGGCAGTCACCGACCTGACAGACTTAACGTTTTCTGATAAGCTCAAACGGATATATTGTACCTTGTAAGTACCAGGGTCTACTGACACACATATAGGTATAAAGCTGGTACAAACCCTGGTATACTTGGCAAGCCGAGCACGACAATTATATGCAGAAAACAAAAAGTGTCTCGCTATTGCGGTTTGTACAGAAATACACGACCTTAAATCATGAACCTTGGGCCTGGAATAGAACCCCGATAAGGCTGTAGATATTACACCAGAGCGAGATGGGAATATCCCCATGAATTGAGTAAAACCCCAAGCAGCCTGCATAGAGTTAAACCCACGATGCACAGTACTAAGAACCGCTGTAGTACGTAGCATAAGAATGGTCAAAAACAAGCCGGGTCAAAATCAGGAGCAGGAATCGTAGAGGTAAACGGGTCGGCAAGTGGAATAACAATGAAAGCAATGGTAAGCAATGCGGGAACAGAACTCCACGTCAGGGCGACAAGGCAACTCCTCGCGCCCTGCTTTAAACCCGGCGGCTCCTCGTGATCATGCCAGGCCCCGCTCCCTCGGACGCCGCTCGGCCATTACAAGGTGCTGGCACTCGATCAGCCCTTGGCACCGAACCATGCCCAGACGCCCCAGGAAGCACAGCAGGGGTTGAGGATGTAACCCTAGAATCCCATCTCCCACTGAACCCATCCGATCATCTGATGATCCCTCCCTCCTGAAGAAAACAGGGTGGGAACATGACCCCACTCTACCTCTCCGTCCGGCCATCACCTAGGCCTCTACCTGTGGTGTAAGTAAGCACCCTGTCAGGACCGAACTGACAGGCCTCAAGGTCCTACCTGATCTCCTCTTGGCAGGGTGTGAGCTTGCGCTAGACCGGGGAATAGGATGGGTAAAAATAAGCACAGCACTTGAGCCACTACGCTGTATGGCTCAAGAGCTGCACTTAACGGCCAGGTTGTGATCAGGCCCTACTGTTTATTACAAAATTTCAAACAGCATCTAGGTTAGTATCTAAACTTTTAATTATATGGAATCATTTATTACAATATATTAAATACAGCGCACATACACTTAAAATACAGCTATTAAGACACCTTACATGAGGTCAACTCCCCTAATAAGGGGGATTTAGTCACAAGATGCTCACAAAAGATACTAAAACCCTAGTTTTCTTCTGGGCATCATATGTTTTGACAACCAAAATTGATTTCTGCAACTATATAAGCCCTAATCACATACAGTGGAAGCTTGTGTTGTAAACACTCTATCGGCATTACAGTACTACGTCTGTTTATATTTAGTAAAGATAGGAGTAATATATATATATGTTTTGTCTGTATTTTGAGTTACTTCGTGGCAACAAGTTATTATAATGAGCATAGTTCATCTCCAGTATGCAGTGATAATATATATCACATTATACTTAATGACAAAGAAAGTGATAGAAACATGAGCTGATATAATAAATCATTTAAGCTGGTAGTTCCCATAATCATAAAGCAGTAAAAATGTTAAGAGCGTATGGTGCCAAGTAGAGTGTACTGCATGACTGACTCAAAATCACATTGCAAGCATGCAAACACTATCAGGGTTATTCAGAGAGAGGTGAAAACCAGGAGAATGACTGGAGAAGGGAAAATTGTAGGTCAAAATAACTAGAAAAATTCTCCCATTTATCTCACTTTCCAAATCAGCTATTTGGCCTAGATTGTTCATTCTCCTGGCAATTCTCCTGGTTTTCACCTCTCTCTGAATAACCCTGTATAACAATCCATTTCCCTTCAAGTCAATTACTATATATAGGTCAATGCACGTAAAGTTGCCTTTAATAATTATTTTGTTGGATGGGCCACTACCCAGATTGCTAAACTAACAAATGACACACCTACAGAAAGGCCGCACACAGGTCAGGCCCCTCCAATCATGCAGAGACCCCATATCGCAGATAAATTCAACTTTAGACCAGTGCCTGTCAGTGTAGTTATTAAACTTCTCCGTAATCAAAAAATGAAATACCAGTCTGGACCTGATCAAATCCCAGCAATGCTGCTGAAAATCAGTGCACCGGCAATTGCAAATCCTGTCGCAACCCTAATCACTGAATCACTGGCGACTGGATACATATCCAAACTCTGGATGACTGTGATACCTATCCATAAATGTGGTGACAGTACTTCGGTATCCAACTACCGTCCGATCTCATTGCTCCCTCTCACGTCAAAAATTTCGGAAAAATGCGTGTACATGCAATTACGTGATTATTATCAATCTTCAAACTATTTAACCCCAGATCAATCTACTACAACCGCCCTTTTAAAAGTTTGCATTGATACCCAAGCTGGCATGGAACAAGGAGACCTAACTGGAGCCATCTTCCTTGATTTTGCTAAGGCCTTTGACACAGTAGACCACGGCATCTTATTACAAAAACTTAAAAACTCCGGTATTGGTGATTGCACGCTAATCTGGTTTCAATCGTATGTATCCGACCAATCGCAACATGTGTCCATTTCTGGCAGCTCCTCCCCCTCCCAGTCACGTGCGGTGTACCCCAAGGCTCGATACTAGGCCCCCTGCTATTCACAATATTCATAAATGATCTGCCCAATGTCTGCAAAGCCTCAACTGTACACATGTACGCAGATGACACTGTAATCTATACCAGCAAACCAAATCTCCGGCAGCTGGAGGCCGTGCTGCAAGAACAATTCACAGAGGTAGAAAAGTGGATCAAAGATAACAAACTTTTTAAAATACTGACAAAACGGTAACGATGCTCTTTGGAACAGCACCTAAACTACACAAATTGCAAAATCCCCATCTATGTGTTGGGACAAAATCAAATGGCACGCTGACCACAGTCACTTCTCTCAAATATCTAGGTATGTGGTTAGACCCAAATCTATCCTTTGGCCCCCACATCGAAAAACTCTCATCTAAACTTTACCCCAAACTAGGTGCCCTGTACAGAAACAAATCCTGCCTGAGCCCCGCGGTAAGAAAGCAGAACATGTGGAGCGAAAAAGTGTTAATCAGCGTTAGGATTACAAAGTCCTAACGCTGATTAATGTCCGGCTGTGGTTAACAAAAAGTTAACCACAGCCAGGACTTGGTGCTAACGGATTCCGCTGGTGCAGAATCCATTAGCAACAGCCAAAAAAAAATAGTCATATACTCGCCTCCTTTCCCGCGGCGAGGACCGCAGCTCCGTCCGCCTCCTCTGTCACTGGGAACAGAGGGAGAGACTGGGGACTTTTTCCCTCTCTCCCTGCGGATCACTACGTCGACCTGCCGGATCTCGCTAGGCGAGATCCGGCAGGTCATGTGACCGGCCAGGAGAAACTCAATGGAGTCCTATGGACTCCATCGAGTGGATGCTCACGGCGGCGCTTAGTGCTGCCGCACGCATCACGGGGCTTAGCGCCCGCTAACAATGCAGGCAGCCTTTTAAGCGCCTGCATTGTAATCTTCCGTTAAAATGGGCGCTAGGGAGAAAACTGCGGGCGCAGTTTTATCTCCCTAGCGCCCCCGTTTTAACGGGAAGATTGTAATTTAGCCCCTGGTGTTTAAGAGCTTTTCTGGGAAGCTACCACCCTACCTGAATAGGCTGCTTCGCCCAGCAGTTCCCTCATCCTATAACCTCCGATCCAGGACCTGCACCTTACTTGCAATACCACAATACAAAAAGAAAGTGTCACGATCCTCATTTTCCTACAGAGCACCGCAATTATGGAATAACCTCCCAGACGCCATCAAATCTTCCCCCAGTCTAAAGTCACTTAAGAGATCTCTATTAACATACCTCAATACGGAATGCACCTGTAAACATGTAACATAGTGACTTTATTTCCTACATATTTATTTTCTGTGTTACTCTGTATAGTTGTGTTTTGTTTTTAATATCTTGCATTTATTACTTCGTATTTCTGTAATGACTGTAAAATTTCAATGTTCTTGAACCCAGGACATACTTGAAAACGAGAGAAATCTCAATGTATCCTTCCTGGTAAAATACTTTGCAAATAAATAAAAAAATAAGGTTTGATACTATTCTTTTTGAAAAAAAGTAAAAAAATCCAACAGTAACAGTATTTATATAGCGCCAACAGATTCCAGAGCATTTTACAATAGGGAAGCGCAATCGTTAGACATAGAAACATAGAAACATAGAAAAATGTCGGCAGATAAGAACCTTTCGGCCCATCTAGTCTGCCCAATTACATGGATACTTTACCTGGATTTATCTTTTGTTTAGGATAGTCTTATGCCTATCCCATGCTTGCTTAAATTCAATCACTGTTTTGGCCTCTACCACTTCAACTGGAAGACTGTTCCATGTATCCACCACCCTCTCAGTAAAATAATGCTTTCTGATGTTACTTTTAAACCTTTGCCCCTCTAATCTAAGACTATGTCCTCTTGTTTTGCTACTTTGTTTCCTTTTAAATATACTCCCTTCCTCTACCTTGTGGATTCCCTTTACGTATTTAAATGTTTCTATCATATCTCCTCTGTCTCGTCTTTTTTCCAAGCTGCACATGTTAAGATCATTAAGCCTTTCCTGGTAACATTTCTCCTTCAAGCCGTACACCATTTTAGTAGCCCTTCTCTGAGCTCTCTCTAAGATGTCTATATCCTTCTGGAGATACGGTCTCCAGTACTGCACACAGTACTCCAAGTGAGGTCTCACCAGTGCTCTGTACAGTGGCATGAGCACTTCCCTTTTCCTACTGCTAATACCGCTCCCTACACAACCAAGCATTCTGCTAGCATTTCCTGCTGCTCTATTACATTGACTACTGACCTTTAGATCCTCTGAAATAATAACCACTAAATCCCATTCCTCAGATGTTGAGGTTAGGACTGTATCAAATATTCTATATTCAGCCCTTGGGTTTTTACGTCCCAGGTGCATTATCTTGCACTTATCCACGTTAAAACTCAATTGCCACAGCTCCGACCATTTTTTTAGTTTACCTAAATCATTTGTCATTTGGCTGATCCCTCCAGGAACGTCAACCCTGTTGCAAATCTTTGTGTCATCAGCAAAAAGACATACTTTTCCATTAATACCTTCTGCAATATCACTAATAAAAATATTAAATAGAATGGGTCCAAGTACTGACCCCTGAGGTACCCCACTGGTAACAAGACCTTGCGCCGAATAAACTCCATTTACCACAACCCTCTGTTGTCTGTCACTCAGCCACTGCCTAATCCATTCAACAATATTGGAATCCAAACTCAAAGATTGCAATTTATTGATAAGCCTTCTATGTGGAACAGTATCAAAAGCCTTACTGAAATCTAAATTAGCAATGTCTACTGCACCACCTGTGTCTATTATTTTTGTTACCCAATCAAAAAAATCAATAAGATTAGTTTGGCATGATCTCCCTGAGGTAAACCCATGTTGTTTCTGATCCTGTAATCTATGTGTTTTTAGATGTTCAACAATCCTTTCCTTTAACATGGTTTCCATTAATTTCCCCACTACTGACGTAAGACTAACTGGCATATAGTTCCCAGATTCCTCCCTACTACCCTTCTTGTGAATGGGCACAACATTTGCTAATTTCCAGTCTTCTGGGACGACTCCCGTTAGCAAGGATTGGTTAAATAAATCTGTTAACGGTTTTGCTATTACATCACTGAGCTCTTTTAATAATTTAGGGTGGATCCCATCAGGCCCCATTGACTTATTTGTTTTTACTTTAGACAGCTGCTGTAGAACCTCCTCTAACATAATAAATAATAAAACATTAGGAACCAATGGCCCTGTCCGTAGGATAATTGTCCTGCTAATACAGATCTTAAACAAGTGGTCAGCTGGATATCCCATGAGCTTACAATCTAAGGGACTAACGTATGTGAAACAGAAGGGAGCATGGGTAGTATGGAGTTGATGACCAGAAAGACTGCACAAAGATAGCGCAAGAGCTTGGGCATGATAAGATTAAACCGAGAGAGAGAGAACTGAAGCAGCCGGAAGGAAGAGTTTGTAAATTTAGTATAAGGACTGGGTGGGAGCAGGGCCACTGTGCCTGGACCCCTTCTGTTACCTTAATGTAGACTTGGTCGCTTGTCCTGCCTTAGCTGGTTTACTTTTTTATTTGCAACCCCCCTTTTTTTATTATTATTATTTTCCTTTTTATTACCCCTTTTCGATGGCTCCATATGTGATCTACTTTGTCGAGTCCTTTGCTAAGTTTATCATCCTATTGTACTGCTGGCTCTATTTTTGTATCTGTTTCCGGTTGACCCTGCGAGGTCACATGTTTGGCTTCTATTGACATGCAATTTTCAAAATAAAAATGATTTTTTAAATTTTCATTTTGGGACTAACTAAAATATTTCAAAAAAACATTTTAAAAAACTCTCTGCGTCAAATCAAAAGAAGGGGCAGAATCTGTTGCTTTAGTTGCGTTAGTGTAGTAACATTGTTTGTTTTTAAAAGCATATATTACCTCTGCTGTAGAACAGAGGGAAAAAAAATTGCCATTTACATTTTTCTCAAATTTTTTATTTTTACACATTACATGGTCATGTTTAGTATCGTTGTAAAGCCCAGACTCTGACCTTTCCAATGACACATCACTTAACCTTGTGCGGTGTACAATTCAGAGATGAAGGCTCCAAAGACCCCCTGTCTCTCCTCACTGCAGTGCCACAGTCTAGGTTGTCGATGAAACAATGCATTTCAGCATCAGCTCCACACTTGCTGGCAGTGTGAGAAATTAGATAAGTTAGCGCAGCATCACTGTTCACTTTATAATTTTAAACTGAATAATATGAAAAAAAAGAGAAAAATTATATTTTGTTATATTATTTATACTTAAATCTAACCTGGTTATATTTGGTATCACTGGAAAGGCCATAATCTGATTTTTCCAATGATACCTCATATGTCCCTCTAATCCTTAGGGATCCAGAGATACATTCAGGGTTATTCAAAGAGATTCGAAAAGTCACTGCACGTTCGGTGACTTTTCGTTCCCTGCACTTCAGGGCGATTCGGCAATCCTAGTTCGCTGACCCTGCGGTGTATTCAGCAAGCACCGCAGGGCCCCCGTAGTGCAGGAAAAACACGCCACAGACACACCAAACACTCACTGGAAGTCTGGAACCCGCAGAAACAGCAGGATTAAACACGAATGAGGTGTCAAAAAAAAAACTGTACGCTTGACAGTTTGAAAATTGAAACGCTGTTTGAAAAAAAACTACTGAACGAAAATGTCTGGAATTGACATATAAGATCCAATAAATGATAATAAAAAGGTATGTTACAGAAAAAAAGAAGAACGATGTAAAAAAAGGAAAAAAGTTTGCCAAAAAATGCCTAGAAGATCCTAAAAAATCTATGAAGAAAGAAACTTTTTACTGCAGAATATAATAATAAACAGTTTATTAGATATTGAATTAAAACTGGAATATTTTTAACATTGAAGCCTATGGGATTCTCCTGAATAAACCTGCCGAATGAGACCACCGAACAGCAGGGCATTTCGGCAACTTTTCCTTGCTGTTTTGTGTTCTCTGAATAGACGAAGCAATGCTTCTCTATGGGGGAGTTCACTGCCCTCGAACAGGCACCATACGCGCAGGCAATTCGCCAACATTTGGCGAACTGCCTGTTCTCTGAATAGCCGAATGGCCAGGAAATTTAGCCATACGCTGAATTTCATTCAGTGTCCGGTTACATTTCAGGGCCAGATCGGCTCTTTTTGAATAACCCTGATTGTCTAAATGATTGTAAATTGCAAAAAAAATCGCCTTTTTCTTTTTACAGAGCAAGACACCCCCTTGTGGCAGGTGTCTCCGATGGGGCGGCTGCAACCACCAGATGTATCCAGCCCAGCAACACGTATAAAACATAAGGAAAAAAAAGAGCTAAGAAAAAAGATATCATCTGCGCTTATTCCCATTATACCGTGTGAAACAAAACAGAATTAGGGACTTTGGTTTCTATTAATGGCCGTTAAGAGAGTAAGCTCACCCGCCAAACATCAAGGCACCTCTAGTGAGGGTGAGTCCTATAGGACATGCCTACTCTGCCTAGTTATAAATCTAGCCTTGGGTGGGACAGTGGTTGGGACGTGTGGGTGCGACAGCAGATGTAAGGTGGAGATGAGTGTGGCTGTGGGGAAGAAACGGGGTTTAGAGAGATGACCAGTGCATGCAAAGGATTTACAGCAGGGAGGAGCAGAAGAGACTGAGGGCACTATCACTTGCCCTGCGCTAAAACGGGGAAGCTAAGGTAAAAAACATGCACACTCAAATTTCCCCTTAGCATCCCCATTTTACAAACAAATTATGAGGCAGGTGCTGAATCCACCAACCTGCCCCATAACAGCTGCTAACCCTCCAGGATACTCGGGGCAGCGCTAACGTGCCTCTGCGAGTATTCCTCCAGGAGTCCATAGGAGCAGAACAGAAGAGATGGTCAATCAAGCCGGGGCGGTACACAGATGGTAATTCAGAGATGTGACTAGACAAGCCTAGTCAATACACAGATAGATCATCACCAGGGGCGGACTGACCCATCGGGCACTCGGGCACTGCCTGCGGGTCAGTAGGGGCCCAGTTCGGCTGGCACAGTGGGACCTCAGCAAGAGGATTCCAGGCAGCCATGTCCTGGCGGCGCAGCGGCGCAGCGGGGTGCCTGTATCCCTCATTCTAAATTGGGGCAGGCACTTTGCAGTGGCGCTGCCCCCTCACGTGATGCGCGCCACCGCACAGGGCACGCGGCAGGAGAGACCACAAGGATGCGTCCAGCCAGCCATGCTTGGGCTGCATCTGGATTTCTTAATAAATTCCGGTGAGAGATTGGGGGGGGGAACATAGCTACTTACAATTGATATACTGCGGGGGGGATGAAATTAATAGATATATACTGCGGGGGGACATGAAATAGATATATACTGCGGGGGGAAATGAAATATATATATACTGCGGGGGGACATGAAATAGATATATACTGGGGGCATGATGAAATTAATAGATATATACTGCGGGGGGACATGAAATAAATAGATATATACTGCAGATGAAATAAATAGATATATACTGCGGAGGGACATGAAATAGATATATACTGTGGGGGGGACATGAAATAGATATATACTGTGGGGAGGACATGAAATAAATATATATATACTGCGGGGGGACATGAAATAAATAGATATATACTGTGGGGGCACATGAAATAAATAGATATATACTGCGGAGGGACATGAAATAAATAGATATATACTGTGCAGGACATGAAATTAATTGATATATACTGCGGGGGGACATGAAATTAATTGATATATACTGCGGGGGGACATGGACATGAAATAAATTGATATATGCTGTGGGGGGTAACATGACATAAATTGATATATACTGGGGTAATATTGAATAAAAATTTATATATGGGTTGAATAAACTATCAGTACGTTACAGTGAGGTTTATTGCTGTGGAGCTCTGTGATACGCTCATACACAATGCACATTACTGTGAGTTTTATTGCTGTGGAGCTCTGTGATAAGCTCATACACACTGCACATGACTGCTTAGGGCTGTGACCTTCCCAGCCCATACCCTATAACCAGACTATAATAACCACACAACACCTATATAAATTGGAATGGGCATGGGCCACAGCTTTATTGAATTAATATAAACTTATAACTTGCAGTGCTTTGTATGTTACCTCTGCCCTATTGCCCAATGCAATAGGCAGTTCCACCAATATGTTAACCAAGAGCTCTTCCCCCGCAAGCGAGGTTCGTCTCCCCATAGCCTCACCCGAAGGCGGCTTATCCGTCCTTAAAGCACCGCTGTCCAGGAAACCCGCCAATCCAAAGCTGTGACACGACATCAACGAACTCCAAACGGGGGGGGGGGTGGGTGTGCATCTTTTTACTGCACCTCTCATGCTGTCAGGAAACAAGAGACAGAACACTCCCCCAACAGAGGAATATGAAGCCAGGTAATAGAAACATTGTTGCCAACCTCCACCAATGCCTATCCAGATCTTTACTTGATTGACAGGCACCGGCCATCAGTCATGCTCCCCTTCCTGATAGGTCCAGGGGATTCTATACTGGGTGTTTTAGTGCTACATACCCCCGGGGTGTAGGGGATATATGGTTATGTCTGTGAACATATGGCTGTGTGTAAATGCATATATTTGTCTTTAAACAGGCTGCTGTGCGTAAAATTCTGCGCCTGTGTCCTTGTCGCAGTCCGCCGTTGCCCCCTAGCCCTGCATCCAAAAGGCCGGTATTGCTCCTAGAATTGCCACATTATCTGCTGCCTGCAATCCATAAAATAAGAATGACAGCGAGCATCTTGGCAGCATCGTGAGGTACAGGTAGAAGACTAAATACTGGTGCGGCGCAGCAACGGGTTAAATGAGCACTCTACTCAAATTTTACCCCCTTTTTTTCCTTTTAACCTCTTTGATGCTGGCGACGGGCTGAGCCTATGCCGCACATTACTGTGAGTTTTATTGCTGTGGAGCTCTGTGATAGGGTCACACACACTGCACATTGCTGAGAGTATTATTGCTATGGAGCTCTGATACGGTCACACACACCGTACATTACCATGGATTTGGTGTGCATTGATTTCCTGTGCTTAGAGCCTGATGCTAGTGGGCAGGGAAATATTTTAGTAGTGACCGATCATTTCACCCGTTATGCTCAAGCTTTTTCTACCAAAGACCAACGTGCTCCTACAGTGGCACAGGTTTTAATGGAGAAGTTTTTTGTTCATTATGGCCTACCAAAGAGAATCCACTCAGATCAGGGCGGAGACTTTGAGAGCCGACTGGTTGGGCAACTGCTAGAACTGTTAGGAATTCAGAAGACCCGAACTACTCCATATCACCCACAAGGTGATGCTCAACCGGAAAGATTTAATCGCACTCTACTGAATATGTTGGGGACACTGTCAAACAGAGAGAAGCAGAATTGCAGTCGCCACATAGCTACGCTGGTGCACGCGTATAACAGTACGGAGAGTGACGCTACTGGATACTCACCTTACCGTCTCATGTTTGGAAGAGAAGCTCAGCTGTGAGTTGATTTGGCATTTGGACTATCTCTTGATCAGACATCTATGGCCTCTCATAAAAATTATGTGGACAGACTCCAGAAAAATTTGGCTTCTGCGTTTGAACAGGCCCCTTTGACTTCAGAGGGCAGAGAACGGAGGAATAAGCGAAACTACGACTTGAGAGTCCGTATACAGAATCTACAACCCAGTGATTGGGTTTTGTTGAAAAACTTGGGTGTTTCTGCAAGGCACAAGCTGGCGGATAGATGAGTTCTCAAGTTTACATTGTTTGCAAGCAACTGCCTGGTCTGCCAGTTTACCAAATCCGTCCGGACGGAAAGGCTGGGCCTCTAAAGAACTGGCACCGGAATCATCTGTTACCTTTGAGAGAAACTGTAAGGATACCAGTTGGAGACAAACTTTCTTTGCCAAACCCGCCTGTTCCTAATTCGGCTCCTGTTACTCGATCTCAGCAGTCACGGGTTGTTGAAGAAAGAGAGGAGACCAGTGAAGAAGGAAGTTTTTGTCTGTACTGGGTGTGCCCGTCTGAGCCTGAAGAAGTCATTCCAGTTTCTGAACGGTGTGAAAGTAACCTGAGGCCTGAGGCTCCTGAATTCAGATTTGAAGTACCTGAGACCTCGGAAGTGTCACGTTCCCACGTTCCAACCCTGTCTCCCTGCCCTCTGTATTCCTTATGTCTGTGTTTCCATGTGTTTCCCTGTGCTACTTTCCCTGACATGCAGCTCAGGGGTTAAGTTCATGGCTCATTGAGCTTCTGTTGGTGATTATGGGCTGATTACTCCCCTATATAAAGCCATGGGCCCATATCACCATGCTCTTGCATCCTGGTTCACTTCAGCCACAGATTTGTTCCTGAGAGCTCCCTGTTTTCCATCCTAGTTCTATCTCAGTGTTTCCCCCTTGTCTGAGTTCTAGGTTTCTGATTGACTTCCTGGTATTGACCCTCTGGCCTGGCTGACGGATTTTCTCTGGTGCTATATCCCCGCTTTGGCTCAAGGTATACGTTTTGGTTTTGACCCCTGGCTTATTTATTGACCACTCTTCTGGATATCCCTAGCTGTCCTGTGCTTATCGTATTATATGTTGTGTATCCCTGTAGACCACAGCTTTAGTATATTGAAGTCCTGCCCTGCAAGTTGTTGAGTATATTCTCCTTCAGGTGTCTGTGTTTTCTCAGGACTCTGCACGGCTACAAGGTAACCTTTTTCTATTAGTGCAGATTCGGCCACTCTAAGGACCGATCTATTAGTATAGGGCTCCTTTGGTATTTAGCCGTGCAGAGGTCCCCAGTGTCTACTGTGGTTTATTTACTTTTCCTGATCGTTGTGTCACGCATCTCTGCATATAGCGGCTTTTCCTCTTACCTGGGCCCTACTTGGCACATGCCAGGTACCGCCATTGTGGCTGATCGTGACATAATGCAAGAGCCAACCATAAAGCCTGCAGAGTTGCGTAATTTGTTTGAATCCATGCTGCGGCTGTTTGAGGATTTCATTTCTAAGTGGAAGGGGTTAATGGACACTACTTTTCTCCCTTCTAAAGATCAAGCTGTTCTAGAAAGCAGGGTACATGGTCCACTTTCCCCTGAGGAAATGAATAGAAGGCGAACTGACAAGCTCTGCTTTTATTGTGCCAGTTCATTGCATTTTATATCATGGTGCCCACTCAAGCCAGTGCGCGCCAAGGCTTGCAAGATGCCAGTGCACGCCGAGGCTGGCAAGATGCCAGTGCGCGCCGAGGCTGGCAAGATGCCAGTGCGCGCCGAGGCTGGCAAGATGCCAGTGCGCGCCGAGGCTGGCAAGATGCCAGTGCGCGCCGAGGCTGGCAAGATGCCAGTGTGCGCTGAGGCTGGCAAAGTGCCCGCTGTGCCCACGTCCCACAGTCGGGTCACCAAAGCCAGGGTCCATTATAAATCCAAAGCAATCAGACCCCTTGTACCGTCCAGGTTTAGGAGAGCCCTTCCTAGGGCAACCAGACCTGTGGAGGGGGCAACTGATGTTAATAACCTTGCTGAATGTTCCGACGATGGGTCAGATGGTATCAGTCACAGCCAGGTATCCGAGGTCGGACCCCCTTTACCGTCCAGGCCTAGGAGAGCCCTTCCAGGGGTAACCAGGTCTGTGGAGGGGGCAACTGACATCTCAGACCCAGTCGAGTATTCCCCTTCTTCTGATCCCGTGGCACAAATGGATTTTGACTCCTTCTCGGCCAGGGAGCCAGAGGTTGAAGCCATGGAGGTTAATCCCATTATTACCTCTCTTACGCGGTCTCGCCAAACGGCCAGACACCCTAATGGTGGTCCAGGGCGTAAGATTGTTACAGGCTGTATTACCTGCGGTGCTGTACGTTTCTCTGCATTACCCACTATTCTGACTCAGATCGTTGTATAGCGATTTATCCCTTGCAGAGACCTCTATGCCTGGCCTGTATAAGTAGATGCAATCACCGAGGACAATCCTTATCAGATAGCTGAACTCACCAGAACACCGTTTATTTCCACGACTTGCTTTATTCCATATATCAGGTTACAGCAGATCACAGGATACAGCGGATGATGGAATGAGATGTTCTTTGCGGTCAAAAAATGATTCTGTCCTAACTTGCAATGAATATACATGTGCTGCTGGATAACTACACCATGCTGCAGCTCTTACAAGAAGGAAGGGTGGAACTAAACACACACAGGAAGTGCATCATCATAAAGCGAGGGAAAAAAGAAGGAAAGCATGTACAATACAGAAAGACCACTAGGTGGCAGCATAAGGCAGCATAAGGATATCTATACACTATAAATCCCCATCTAAATGAATAACTGTAACAGCACACTCCCCGTCTGGCATTGAAAATGTCACTATATATATATCATAACGGTAGTTATGCAAGTGCAAATAACGACAGTGTAATTTGCTAGATGTCTTGAAAACCTACGTAAGTTCAGTCTCCAAGCGGTAAGAGCAAAATAAGTTCCGTGATATAGGTCTGATAAAAGTCTTTACAGTTCCTTGTCTTGCGACCTTCACCTCCACCTTACGTACCTTACCATCATCGCTAGAGATGCTCTTTTTAATAAGTCCCATAGGCCACTCTATCCTTTCGGCTTGCTGGTCCTTGAGGAGAACGAGATCTCCAACTTGAACGTTCGGGTTCAGGCGTTGCCATTTCCTGCGTCCTTGCAGAGTGGAAAGATACTCCATCTTCCAACGATTCCAGAAGCAGTTGGCAAGGTGTTGTACTCGCTTCCACTGGTCGTAGCACATTTTTCCTGCTTTAAAGTTTCCAGGTGGAACAGGAACAGTCCCGAGTTTCTGGGTAAGAAGAGTAGCTGGAGTAAGGATGGTTGGGTTCTCTGGATCTGTAGACACTGGAACAAGTGGTCTAGAATTGATTATGGCAGATGCTTCTGCCAGGAAGGTGATTAGAATCTCATGGGTGAGTCTTGTGGAGTTCAAGTCCATAAGCATTGAGTCCAGTATTTTACGTGTAATGCCTATCATTCTTTCCCATGAACCACCCATGTGGGAAGAATGAGGAGGATTGAAAATCCATGTACAGCCCTTTTCAGCTAAAAGGTCTTGGATAGGCCTTGAGTTAAGCTGCAACTCTCGACAGGCTCCAACGAAATTAGTTCCACAATCCGATCTCAATGTCTTGACTGGACCTCTAATGGCGAGGAATCGTCTTAGGGCATTAATGAAACTTGAGGTATCCATAGATTCTATAACTTCGATGTGTACTGCACGCACACTCATACAGGTGAACATCACTGCCCATCGTTTACTATTTGCTTGGCCACCTCGAGTTCTGCGGGCTGTTACCATCCATGGTCCAAAGACGTCCAGACCAACATGAGTGAAGGGTGGGTCAGTGCTTACTCTGTCAGCTGGCAAATCTGCCATTTGCTGTTGCTGCTGTTTCCCTCTCAGTTTGCGGCACTGAACACAGCTGTGCAGTGTAGCTGTAATCTGTCTTTTTGCTCCTACAATCCAAAAGCCTGCAGCTCTTATGGCACCTTCTGTGAAGTGTCTACCTTGGTGCTTAACCCCTTCATGGTAGTGCCGTATGAGCAAAGTGGAGACGTGGTGGCGAGCAGGTATAATGAGAGGATTCTGTTCTTGCTCTCCCAACTTAGCCTTGTTTAAACGTCCACCGACCCTTAGCATGTCATTACTGTCGATGAATGGGTTCAAATTAGCAATTGGACTGTTTCTTAGAACGTCCGTCTTGTCACAAATGCATTTAATTTCTGAGCCGAAGACATCCTGTTGTACACTGCGTATTATGATCAGTTCGCCTTCAGCAATATCCCTTGCAGAAAGAAACCTTTGGCACGTGTGCCAACCTTGACAGTGAGCCTCTGCGGGCTTCGTGTGGAAGCAGTGTGCAATATGGACTAACCTCGCGATGGTGCGTACAAGCCTTGTCCACTTGGAGAAACGTTCAAAGCGTTGACAGCCCAAGACGAGTCTTTGTGCAGTTCTGGTGAGAAGAGTCTTAACCTCAGGACGAATATCTGGATCTTCGTCAGGATTTTGAAGACCAAAGACGTCAGCTGTTGTTTCTTCTGGATGAGCCAGCAGGAAATCAGGACCTGTCAACCAAGAAGAATTTGGGAAGACACTTGTGGACACTGGCCTGGTGGCATGATCTGCAGGATTAAGTTCGGATGGAACATAATGCCATTGTTCAGGCTTAGATGTTTTCCTGATTCTTTCTACACGGTTGCTGACATAGACATAGAAACGTTTAGTCTGGTTGTATATGTAGCCTAAAACGACCTTGCTATCTGTGTAGAATTTGATGTCGTCCATCTGAACGTCTAGCTCTTGTAGTACGAAATCTGCAACTTCTACGGCTAGCACAGTCCCACAAAGTTCAAGCCTGGGAATTGTGTGTTCAGGCTTAGGTGCTAACTTAGCCTTCCCAAACAGAAATCCTATGTGGGTTTGATTGGAGGAGTCTCTTACCTTAAGGTAGGCGACAGCTGCTATGGCCTCTGTAGATGCATCTGAGAAGATGTGAAGTTCCTTTCTCTGACTTGTGGCAAGAGAAGCTGGAGTGTAGCAGCGTGGTATGTGAATTCCATCTAAGGCATGTAGAGATTGCTTCCAGAAATTCCACTTTGAAAGCTTGTCTATTGGTAGTGGAGCATCCCAATCTGTAATAGTCTCTGAGAGCTGTCTAAGTAAGGATTTACCCTGTATGGTAATGGGAGCCACGAATCCCACTGGATCGTATAAACTGTTCACCACCGACAGAACACCACGTTTGGTAAATGGCTTGTCTGCAGAGCCGACTTGGAAGCCGAAGGTGTCCTTTAATAAGTCCCACCGCAGGCCTAGGCTTCTCTGTACGGGTGGCATGTCCATTCCCAGATTTAAGTCCTTAAACCCTGTGGCATAGTCACCAGGTTGAAAGGCCTTCATGACAGCAACACTATTTGAAGCAATCTTGTGTAGTCTGAGGTTAGCTTCAGAAAGCATACCTTGTGTCCTTTGGAGCAGGTCTATGGCTTCTTCATTTGTGGGTAAGGATTTAAGTCCGTCGTCCACGTAGAAGTCTCTTTCAACGAAGTGTCGAGCATCTTCTCCATACTCCTTTTCTCCGTCAAGAGCAGTCCTTCGTAGACCATATGTTGCAACAGCAGGTGAGGGACTATTTCCGAAGACGTGTACCCTCATGCGGTATTCAATCATCTCATTGTCCATGTTGTTGTCACGGTGCCACAGAAACCTCAGGAAGTTCCTATGGTCTTTTTGTACAATAAAACAATGAAACATTTGTTCAATATCAGCAGTTATGGCGACTGGCTCCCTTCTGAACCTCATGAGTACACCTACGAGGTTGTTGGTCAGGTTAGGACCAGTGAGAAGAACATCGTTCAGGGATATGCCTTGATGCTTGGCACTGGAGTCAAATACTACCCTGATTTGTTTTGGCTTACGTGGATGATATACTCCGAAGAAAGGCAGGTACCAGCACTCCTCATGTTCTCGAAGAGGTGGAACTGGTTCAGCGTGATTATTGTCAAAGATCCTTTTCATAAAGGCGATGAAATGGTCCTTCATTTCAGGTCTGTTCTTTAGTGTTCGTTGTAGTGACTTGACTCTGGATAAAGCTTGTTCACGATTGTTTGGGAGTTTGACCCTTGCAGCACGAAGAGGTAATGGTGCTACCCAGCTGTTAGACTCATCCTTGAAGAATTCTTTGTCCATTACTTTGATAAATTCTCTGTCTTCAACTGATAAAGCTGTTTTGTTGTCATCGCTTGTAGTACAAAACACTGTGGTACCTAGGTTGTCATCACAGAGGATAGGAGTGACGTCGGACACGCAGATAATGTCAAGAGGCTTCTCCTTTACGTCATAATGGTGAGGACACGGTTTGAAGTGGGATACACGTCCGTTCCCTAACACGTGAGTTTTGAATGAGTGGATCTCAGATGACGTGTGCATTTTATCCAAGCATACATTGCCCACTATTACCCAGCCCAGGTCAAGTCTTTGTGCATAAGGGGCATCGTCTGGTCCGTCGCACTGTTCGTGTACTTTATGTACTCTGAGAATGTCTCTTCCTAGCAGGACCAAGATTTCAGCATTCATGTCCATTACTGGAATCTCATCTACAAGATGCCTTAAGTGCGGATGATGATATGCAGCCTCTGGAGTAGGAATCTCTTCCCTTTCGTCTGGTATCTGGTCACATTCAACTAATGTTGGTAGGAGTATTCCCTCTCTCCCCTTGACGTGAGAGACCATAAACCCGTTGGCCCTTCTGCCGAAAGTCTCTACACGACCAGAACAGGTTCTGAGAGTATACGGTGTTGCGTGTCCCTTTATGCCGAAGATCTCAAAGAATTTAGGCTTAACAAGCGATCTGTTGCTCTGTTCATCTAATATGGCATACATCTTCGTGGCTTTCTCAGGTTGACCCTCTGGGTATATCTTGACTAGGCATACCTTGGCACAGCATTTGTAATCCAAGCCTTCTCCACAGACCTCCGTGCATGAAGAAGAAATATTCCCTATAGTCGGAGCATTACCTTGTTGCTCCCCGCCATGATTTGAGACAGGTGCAGAGGTAGGTAGCTGCTGTGGGTTGTCTGGAAGTGGAGTGGGGTGCATAGCTGTAACATGTCTGTCGCTGCTGCATTCTGTACACTTGATGACAACTTTACAGTCTTTAGCAAAATGTCCGTAAGAGGCACAGCACCTGTAGCATACCCCAAGTTTTTGAAGAATCTCCCTGCGCTCTTGTAAAGTCTTTGCCCTAAGGCCACGACATTTCTTTAAAGGGTGAGGCTTTTTGTGAATAGGGCACTGACGATTAGGGTCTTTATCGCTATCACCTGAATCCCTCTGGTTTGCAAGAGAGGACACGGGTGGTGAGATGTCTGTCCTTTTAACAGATATTGTTCTATTAAAGTCTCTACGTTTAACCGCTGTGTTATCATACCTTGATGAGGATGCTGGTGATGATGATGAAGCTGGCAAGTTGGTTTCGCTGAAGCTGAAGCTGGGATCGTTTCTTGTCCAGGCTTGTTCGCTGATGAACCTGCAAAAATATGAGAATGGAGGGAAGGATACGTTATAGTCTCTTTTGTATCTTGAGCCGTGTTGCGCCCATTTCGCTTGCAGGCCGTATGGCAGTTTAGACGCCACTGGATTGACACCATGAGCAGTGTCCAGGAAGCTTAGTCCAGGTAGACGTGGGTCTGTCTTTGCCAACTCTAGCTCCATGAGGAGATCACTCAGTTCTTGGAGCTTGCGATAGTCCTTGTTACCTATTTTTGGGAAGTTTTGCAGTCTCTTGAACAGAGCGCCTTCTATGGCTTCAGCGCTGCCATAAGCTTGCTCAAGTCTTGCCCACGCAGCAACGAGACCTGCATCCGGGTGGTCAACATGTACTGTTCTCAGTCTTTTAACACGATCTGTGGATTCTGGCCCCAGCCACTTTATGAGCAAATCAAGTTCCTCCTTGGTAGTAAGGTTCAGATCAGCAATAGCAGCCTTGAAGGTTGATCTCCAGGCCCTGTAGCTCTCTGGACAGTCGTCGAACCTTGAGAGGCTTGTGTTAATGAGCTCTCGGCGTATCATATATCTGGCGAAGTCAGTCAAGTCTGATCTCTCACTCTTTGGTGCCAAAGTAACTTGAGGAACCGCTTGGGTGTTAAAGTTCTCTGGTGATGAAGGGTGAGGTTTACCAGGATAAAATGACGTTGCAAGAACGTTTAACTTGGTGTAGTCTCTAAGGCTTCTGCTGGCTGCGACTTGAGCTGCGGCTTGTCACTGGGTTTCACCTTGCTGGCAGACTGAGTTGATGTGATTTGCTGCGTAGATGTTCTTGTGTTGTGGACTGGAGGAGGCTCAGGCATTTGGAGCTGAGAGATCTCTGCGTTGAGAGTCAGAACAGTGTTGGGAGGAGGTACAGGAGATGACTGTGTATTGTTGCAAATGTTATGCTGTAAAACGTATTTGCTAGTGCGTTCGACTGGGTCTTCCAGTTCTGCTGGGATAGGGCAGTCTGCATTAGTACTTTGTCCCATTGCTTCTTCGAAGACCTTCAGCCTCGCTACGGCAGCTGCTTCCTCCTTTTCCATTTGCAGAATCTTGATTTGGGATGCCGTCTCTGCTTGGCGGGCTTTGCTGTGAGCTTCTAACTCTGCTTGGCGGGCTTTGCTGTGAGCTTCTAACTCTGCTTGGCGGGCTTTGCTGTGAGCTTCTAACTCTGCTAACTCTGCTTGGCGTACTTCTAACTCTGCTTGTTTTTTAGCAAAGGAGCCTTGCACTTTCTTTGACTCCGCTTCAGCGCGGGCCTCTATTAGCTTGTCGCTTAACGTTGAATGTCTGGAGCGAGAGGTTCTGGAAGAATGTGCAGTGTGCTTGGTTGATGTGGATCTGTGCGATCTGGTCTCTTGCAGTTGAGCAATGCGGAGTTCTGCCCTTTCTTTGGCAACTTGCACTAGGAGGTCTCTCTGTTGATTTAGTGCATCAGTCTTGGTCAGTTCTGCTGAAAAGTCTTCCATATTAGAGTCCTGCAAGAAGTCTGTGTATTTTTCTGACAGCCTCTGGTAACGTTTATATGCAGCAGACAGACGGTCTATAGAGTCTCTTAATTCAGCTGGGTGATTGTTAAAGTGTGGTAAAACTGACATGCATTGTGACGTTCTGTCCCACAGGTCCGTCAGATTGCTGGAGAGCTCATCTCTAGTGTATTCATAGTTTTCTCTGAGTTTCTGTGTCGGTTTTATTGTGCGTTTGGGTTTTACACTCTGTTCGACAAACTCTGCAGAATCTGCTCCTTGTACGTCTGCAGGTTCAGGGACGTGATGAATCTGCGTCGGTTCAGCCATAATAGAGTGCACAGAACCTTGTCTGGACATTTTATACGTTTTGCAAAAATAGTACTGTCTCTTTAAAAAGATGTACGGCAGCTTAGACAGGCAGGTAACACAGTTAAATGCAGAGAAACCGTTTTCAATATTCAGTCAGATGCAGTAGAAGTGAGATGCAGTAAGCTTGTGCGATCATGTGCTTCCCCAAGATGGCTGATGGCACTGAGCTTGATTGCAGACTAAACACACACACATGTGCTTCTGAAGGAGAACCAGGCTGAAAGATGGTCGCTACTATTGGCCAGGCAGCCATCTTGTCCAGAATGTTGGTTCACCAGTAAATAGAATAGATTTTACTTAGATGAGAAAAGCAGAGTTTGCATAGAATTTACGGAATGTAGTAGATTAGAAAAACTAACAAGAAATCCAGGCAGAATCCGGCCGGCTCCTGACACAGAAAGATTTATGACTGGGACAAGGTCAGTGAGATGTGCCGGGGAATAAAAGAAAACATAGAAGACCAGGCCCCAGGCCACCTGAATAAACATAGCCGATAGGGAGGGAGGCACTGCCCGGAGAAAGACAGCACAAACAAATCACAGACTGTCAAACTAACGAGAAGTGTATCAATTTATAGTTATATGTGGAATGTTCTTTGTGTTCGAATTAATGATGGGAGGTATTAACCCACGTGGGGTGGGATAGAGTGTCATAGGGAGGTGGGCTAATGGGGATGTACCTAATTATGTATTTGGGGCATAAAACCTCATGTCTCTGTGTAATCAGGGCTCACTCTAAGCGATTCAATCCTGTGTGAGCACTTGTGTGACGACACAATAAAACCTTGCCTTTCCTGAAGAGACTCGTGTTTGGACAATCCTTGCTTGTGTCTGGTCCGGCGCCGTTAATGAAGTGAACCTGATTGACTCCGGTAACATTTCTGGGGTCTCGTAAGCCGGGATACGGGCCTTTGCCAAGACACAGGCAACGGCTGCTGAACACAGTGCGGCGATATTGACTGCAGGTGCACGAGAATCCCGATGGTTGGGGGCGTCCATTGAAGGTGAGCTGACATCTGCAGGCGCCAAGCAGGATTTCCTGTACAGTGGACCTCATCTCGTCCCAAACGGACCCCCCCGACCCGGGAAGCTGGGACAGACACCCGAGTCCGAGGAAACAGCGAGCAGCGCCGGCGATAGGTAACGTGTCTTCTATGTTTTGTATGTCTAAAGGAAATACCGGTATCTAAGGGAAACGTCCGACTGAGATAGACGGATAAGAGGATGCGATGGCCACCATCCTATTGGCATATCTAGCCCGCCGCTGATAGCACTGATATTGCTGAGGAGCCAGAGTGGCTAGCGGGTGTCTGGATTCGGGGGAATTGAATGCCAATCAAAGGGTAGTTCTGTAAGAGAGGGAAAAGGTAGCTGCGTGGAGTTGCATAGTTCAGTGTTTGTAAATAGAGCTTCGCCACGTGGGTAAACGGGAAAGGAGGAGGATTTTTCTGTGACTGGGCTGAGAGCCTGAAGTCAGTGCCTAGTGTGTACGTCGTATAGTGACAAGGGCTTATAGTGAAGCCAACGATAGCTGCAGAGATAGTGGTGCTGAGTGGGTAGATTATCCATAAGGCAGAGTGGAATTGCAGGTGGAAGTGTAGACAAGGAACGGGGTGCACATAGTCACACGCAGTCAAGAGTTAGAGTTCAAATTACGGGGTATAAGGAGCCACAAAGGAGGGAATAAACCCTGGCTAATAGAAAGAGTTGAAGTGATATATGTTCTGTATTGTGCTGAAAGTATCTGATACGGTATGTGCTGTGAATGAACTGACTCGAGTGCTGTGAGTGAACGTGCGCCTACTCGCTCCACGAGGAAGCAAATTTGAAAGTGGACCCCGGACGTACGTTTTCGACTCAGGCGACTGCAGTCGGCTACTGAAGGGGGAAGCGCCTCAGACACAAAAGGACTGTTGATTGAAGTATCAGACTGTAAATTCTAAAACTGTTATTGAAATAATATATCTGTATTGCAAAAAGTACTGAGTCGGGAGTGACAATGGGTAACGGGTCATCAAAGCCCAAGAAAGTAAAGAAGGGGGAGACGCCCCTAGAGTATATGGTGCGAAATTTTGATGCATTATATAAAACCCATGACTATGGTGTAGAATTGACAAAAGAGAAATTAAAAGTAATGTGTACAGTTGTGTGGCCGATGTTAGTCTCGGGATGGCCAGAACAGGGGTCAATGGACCCGGAGTTGGTACAGAAGGTACACTCCCAAATTACGGAGCAGTATGGACATCCTGAACAGTATCCGTATATAGATATATGGAGATATTGCATTAAGAACAAGAGTCATTTTATAATGATAGCGGGGAGAAATAAGAAGCAGGACCCCGAATAATGGAGAGAGAGAGAGGCCGGTGTTAGATCAACCGGAAGAGAGTGATAATCTGCCCCCGTCCTACCCATCATGTTATGGGGCAGCTAGGGAGGCTCTGAATGCCGCGATTGCGCGGGCGGAGAGGGGGGAGCAGGCAGCGGCTGGGTCTCGGTCAGCTCCCTCCCGTGTGACTGAGGAAGAAGAGCAGGGCGCAGCGGGTGGAGGGGACAGAGAGGCTCCACCAGAGAAGATTGAGATGCCCGATGGGAGCGTATATAAATTAGTGCCCCACGGGAATGGTGATGATAAAGAGGAGGATGAGAACCAGGGAGTTACCACACGCGCAGCGAATAGTATACATAAACCCCGGGATCCGTACCAACACAATCCCTACAAGAATGCTATGCAGTTGCCTTTGCGGGAGGTGCCAGGCCCCCCCTTAGCGAATGGGGATCCAGGGCCAATACAATACACATATGTCCCATTCACGACAACAGATCTTTTTAACTGGAAAACACACACACCACTGTATTCCACAAATCCCGCAGCAGTGGCCAGTATGATAGAGTCAGTTATGCTCACACATAACCCCACATGGGCAGATTGTCAGCAATTAATGTTGACAATGTTCACCACAGAGGAAAGAGCCCGGATAAATAGTAGCGCGCGAAAGATTTTACTCGCCCAGGCTGTAGCAGATGCTAAGCCTCACCCAGAAGCATGGGCAGAGGAACATTACCCCAAAACAGATCCTAAATGGCCGTACAATACAGTTGAAGGAGTTGCCCATCTGCAGACATACAGAACTGCTGTAATTATGGTGTTAAAGCGGGAGGGAAGAAGCCCACAAACATGGGAAAAATAGCGGATGTGGTGCAAGAGATTAAGGAATCCCCAAGTGCGTTTCTAGAGAGATTGCTGGATGCGTACAGGATGTATAGTCCTATTGATCCTGAAGCGACGGAGAATCAGAGGTTAATTAACTCTTCGTTTGTGGGTCAGTCACAGAGGGATATACGGAACAAAATACAGAGAATAGATGGGTTTTTGGGAAAAGGTATTAGCGAGTTAGTTGAGATTGCTAATAAGGTGTATCATAACCGGGATCTAGAGGAGATAAAGAAACAGAAGGGACATACCGGGGTGGTTGGATATATGGGGAATGGTGGAGGACGAGGTGGCCCAGACAGAGGGAGGGCAAGGGGTAGGGGGACTCGAGGAAGAGGTAGGGGAGCCCCTAGGGAACCCCTAGGACCCAATCAGTGCGCGTGGTGCCGGGGTGAAGGTCACTGGAAAAACGACTGTACTGCATTTTTGGCTAAATTTGGGGGACAGGGTGAAGTTGGGGGGACGGGAGGTCAAGCCCCTAATGGCCAGGTAGCAGACGGAAGGTATGAAAGAAGTGAAGGGAACGGAGCGGGGTTTGTGGGACTGGCGGGGACATCATTTGAAGGGCAGGATGCATATTGACGGGGACCTGGGCCCATCCCGCTCGGTAGCCACGAGCCCACGGTCACAATGAGAGTGGGAAATAAAGATGAAGTTTTTATGGTTGACACCGGTGCCGAATATTCTGTTGTAACAAACCAAATTGCACCCCCAATGGGAAATGAGGTTGATATTATGGGAGCAATGGGGGTGTCTGCAAAATATCCTTTTCTTGCTTCTAGAAAATGCAGTGTGGGTGGGCATAATGTTGAACATGAATTTTTGTATATGCCCGAATGTCCCATCCAACTCCTGGGGCGGGATATCCTTTGCAAATTGCAAGCCCAAATTACGTTTCTTCCCGGGGGTCACGCTCAATTAGACCTGCCCGAGAGTGGCAGCTCTATTCGGCAGTATGATCCAGCCAGTCCGCACAGTTCACAATCTGTGAAAATTGCAGTAGTTATGCCAGGGAGGAAGAATGGCGCACGGCACCTACTCTGCCTGCCGCGCCCGACCCACATGTACTACTCCTTGAAATTCCTGGGGTATGGGCGGAGGAAAACCCGCCAGGACTTGCCATAAACATACTCCCGGTATATGTGGAATTAAAGCCCGGCGCAACGCCTGTGGCCCTAAGACAATATCATATCCCACAGAAAGCCAAGCAGAATATACAAATACATTTACAGAGACTTAAAGATAACGGCATATTGAAATTCTGCGTGTCACCATGGAACACACCCCTATTGCCAGTACTGAAAGAAGGCACACAAGAATACCGCCCTGTCCAAGATTTACGAGCTGTCAACGAGGCCACAGTAACACTACACCCTGTGGTTCCTAATCCATACAATTTGCTGGCATTAATTCCCGGAGATACACAATATTACACAGTGCTTGATTTAAAAGACGCTTTCTTTTGCATCCGTCTGGCTCCAGCAAGCCAGCCCCTTTTTGCATTTCAGTGGGAAGAGTCTACCACGGGAGCGCGCCATCAAATGACGTGGACGCGCCTCCCTCAAGGTTTCAAAAATTCGCCCACGATTTTCGGTGCGCGCTTAGCCAAGATCTCCTCGCCTTCAACGCTCAGCCAGACAAAGTAGTGCTACTACAATATGTTGATGATTTATTACTGGCCTCTCCCACAGAAAAAGACTGTTTATCCGCCACAAAAGCTTTGCTACATCTGCTAAGCCAAGCAGGTTACAGAGTTTCTAAAAAGAAAGCACAAATATGTAAACAGAGTGTAAAATACCTGGGCTTCCAGTTAACAGGTACCAAACGTGCACTGGGGGCAGAAAGGAAAGAAGCAGTGTGCCGCATACCCCAACCAAAGACCAGAAGACAAGTCCGTGAGTTCCTGGGAGCTGCAGGCTTCTGCCGCCTGTGGATCCCCAACTTCGCAGATATTGCCAAGCCGCTTCATCAAGCCACAAAGGGGGGAGAACTAGACCCCTTTCATTGGGAAGAAGAGCAAACAGCAGCGTTCCTGAAATTAAAGACTTTGCTGATGGAAGCTCCTGCGCTGGGTCTGCCAGATCATAGCAAGCCTTTCCAGCTGTTCGTACATGAACATAACCAAACGGCAACAGGAGTATTGGTCCAGACCTTTGGCTCATGGCTGAGGCCTGTGGCCTACCTCTCCAAGCAACTCGACCTGTGGCCTGCGGCCTACCCCCATGCCTGAAAGCAGTGCTGCTACCACCGCTGATGAATGCAGATAGAAGCAAGACAGCTGACCCTTGGACAAGTTCTTCATGTCAAGGTGCCCCATGCTGTCAAGGCTCTCTGCTGGATGTCAAAGGAGGTTACTGGTTCAGCAACAGCCGGATGACGAAGTACCAAGCCATGATGTGTGAAAATCCACGGGTTCATTTGGACCTCATCGCTACCTTACCTAAACCCTGCTACTTTACTGCCTGACTGTGAAGAGGATCCAGATCATGAATGCCTCCAAGTCATGGAAGAAGTGTTCAGTAGCAGGCCAGATTTGAAAGAGACGACCCCTAGACAAATACGATCTACAGCTATTCACTGATGGTAGCAGCTACATGGATGATGGGAAGAAAGTCTCCGGCTATGCAGTAGTCTCAACAGAAGAAATTATTGAAGCAAAGCCACTGCCAGGCCATACATCTGCACAACTAGCTGAAATAACAGCTTTAACCAGAGCCCTTGAAATTTCTGAAGGCAAAAGAGTAAATATCTACACAGATTCCAAGTACGCCTTCATGACAGTCCATGCACATGGTGCACTCTACAAGAAAGAGGTCTACTCACGTCTTCAGGACAACAGATTAAATATGCTGCAAATCACGGCCCTCCTGGAGGCAGTGTGGAAACCAAGTGCTGTCAGCAGCATCATGCACTGCCGTGGCCATCAAAAAGGCCGTGATGAAATTCCGAAGGGTAACAGACGCGCGGACCAGGCCGCAAAAGCAGCTGCAAAACCGCCACCGCCAACAGAAGCTCAAGCTAAAGTATTGCAAGCAAGCAAGAGCCTCAACCTTCTATGCCAAATTAACGAGTTCTACTACATGAATTGGAAAAGTTGTTTGAACCCCACGGCGAGTTCATTGAAATAATATTACACAAATGGCAAGATGATTACGAACTTTTAGAACTCAATCATGATTATATCCAATGGCTTTTCCAACAAGGACACAAGGCCGAAATTTCTACTCTACTCCCCTAAATCCACAAGAAACACGCCTAATGGTTAACACCTCAGAAGTTCAGCAAAGACTGCGCAGAGCCTACAAAATGATGCTGAAATTCTTCGGCGTAAAAATAGTGGGGGAGGAGGAAGACAAAGAAACAACTGAAGTTGAACGAGAGCAGAAAATTTCGGACACGTTTGAAAAAATTTGACAATCCTCACAACTACTACGAATCACACGAATACTGCACAGTCTGGGAGAATTGGAGAGCAGAAAGATATCAAGTCCCACTGGTGAGGTTCTTCCTCAAGGAGATCCTTATCAAGAACAGACTGCCAGAATGAAGAAAAGTGCAATGAACTTTTTCATACCAGCAGTAAGAGATTCACAAGACAGACAAGATTTACTGTTTTTTCGCCATGGCGATACTATTTCCCAAAAGAAGAATTTATCTGGGGAAATCATGGAGAATTGGCACGATACAAACCAAAACCAGTGGTGGCTGCACTCCTACCGGCGCCACTGAGCGAATGGACACCTGTGTACTCAGAAAAGGAAAAGAAGTGGCTGACAGAAGAACCCGGAGGATATGGCGAAGATGGATGGTTCCAGATGGAGAATGGACGAATGGTCCTACCAGCAACACTGGCTCCTGAAATCGTAAGAGCACTTCATGCAAGTACCCATGGAGGGAGAGAAATGATGGAGCAACAGTTGGAGCCACATTTCTACGTACCAGGATTGTCAGCAATCTGCAAAGCAACAGCTCAGCAGTGTGTAACATGTGCCAAAAACAACCCAAGAACAGGCCCATCTCAACCCCCAGGGAAGCAGCCAATCGGGCTATCCCCAATGGCATCATTACAAATAGACTTTACAGTGCTGCCACCTTGCAAAGGATACAGATATTTACTAGTGATGGTGTGCACATTGACAGGATGGGTGGAAGCTTTCCCAACAAGGACTGAAAAGACAACAGAAGTGGTAAAAAGCCTGATGAAAGAGATAATACCACGTTACGGACTTCCACTCGAGATAGGGTCGGACAATGGCCCTGCATTTATCCAGAACTGTTTGCAACAACTTGCCCGGCTACTGGGCATCACCTGGAAGCTACATACCGCCTACAGGCCCCAAAGTTCGGAAAAAGTTGAAAGAATGAACCGTACCCTAAAGACTTTGATGTCCAAACTGTGCCAAGAGACGTCACTAGGCTGGTTGGACTTGCTGCCGATAGTCCTTTTGCACATTAGGTGCAGACCAACCCCCCAATTGAAGCTAAGTCCGTACGAACTTATGTTTGGACGGCCAACCCTCTGATTAATGGACTAAGGGGGGACCTTCGGGCATTGGGAGAAACTAAACTAAATGATCAGGTAGTAATGTTGGGTAAATCAATGCAGAAGTTAAATACTTGGGTGGGGGATAATATACCGCATTTTCTGTATCCTTCACTGCATAAGTATTGTCCGGGTGACTCAGTATGGGTAAAAGAGTGGAAAAATGATCCACTGGGTCCAAAATGGAGAGGTCCTTATCTTGTCCTGTTATCAACCCCTACAGCAGTAAAGGTTGCCGAGGTGGTCCCGTGGATACATCACTCCAGAATAAAAGCAGCTGCCAGTCCTGAGCTAACATGGAAGGTCGTCGCCAACGAGACCAATCCGCTGAGGCTGAAGCTGACAAAGACCACAGTCTCGAGCACCTAAATGATCCTAACCCTGATGATTCAGAGGATCAACAAGTGGGTGTTTTGATGGGCACAGGTCCTGACCACCTGCCAACGGGGGATAACCACAGGGTGCTTTTTAGGGGCCCGGCCCCCACCCTTGATCATCCAGAAATGTTTCTTACTTTTGAAATTCCGGTGGGGAGGGATTGGGTTTATGTGACTGTAAAAAGAATTGCCCAAGGAATTCTGACACTCGGGGCATTTGTGGTGCTGATTTTATATCTTGCTAATTTGATTTATGGACTCTCGAGAGGAGCATGCCCCAATTGTACAAGCACCGCTGGGAAAGTGGATATTTCCCATATCTGGAATGGTACGCACCCGGTGATGGAGAACCGTACCATGTGGAGACAAAAACGAGAGGCGCTATCTGGAACCAACCCAAGAGGACACTTACTTGTGCAATTCAAATATGACTATGCTAAAAAGTCTGGGCAAACTGCATGCTGGTGTTGTAGTAGACTGCACCCAGAGACAATTCATATACCATTTGCCTCTGTTCCAATGAATTTGAGTATGTTTGTATCAGGGAATATCACAATACATGCTGTCGATGCACAAAGGGAAAAGACCGAATCAGTCAGTCCCGGGTACCCCATAATAGGACCAGTGTATCCACCAGAATGGTGTTTTCAACTAGGACCAGATAAAGAAACAAATAACGAGGGTGGGTTATGTAACTCAAGTCAGTTCAACTGGACATCATACATTTACATATTCAAAGCAGGACAAAAGGCGACTTATTTATACATACGATGCAGGCAACTCACTAGAGACCAAGAAGCGGTGATTGGGAATGTGACCAATGGGAGGCAGGGTGCAGTGGATATGATGAGACGGCTGAGACACCTTGCGATAGAGATATCAAAGGGAACACTACATTCATCACCATTTATAGTGACAGGAGGGTACCAGGTGTGCTGTGAAAGGGTGTGTTACACATGGGTACCACCAACAATAACGGGAATGTGTTATTTGGCTAAGCTGGTCCCAATCCAGAAACTAAGGGGAGAAGACACAAACACAGACACAGAACTACACCCTAGGTACCCACTGGTGTTTGAAAGACCGAAGAGAGAATTGTTTACGAAGATGGATCGAATATGGACATGGTTGCCAGCATGGACTGGATGGGGAGGAGAGATGATGAGGAGATTGAATAGCTATGTCAATCTGATGGATGAGATTCTGAATAGAACCAGTATGGATATCCAGCTGCTGAATCTGGAAATGCGAGAGTTACGAAAGGTGCAGATGATACATGAAATGGCGCTTGAGCAGATCAGTGCGGCCTTGAATGGATTGTGTGAAATGACAATGCACTATGAATGTTGCACCTTCATCAGAAACACTACACACGAAGTCCCAGACTATTACCAGGTAATTCAAGATCACCAGGAGAAGGTAGCACAGTTGCAGGGCACAGCCAGGAGGATTGCTGCCGAAGGCTGGAATCCGCTCCGTGGGTTTGGAGCAATGGGAGAATGGTTTGGTTCCATTTTGAGATTCATCTCAAAGATTGGATCCATGATACTCATGATAGTGGTGATCTTGATCATAGGGATACTGATATACCGCATAGGGCTATGTATGTGGCCACTATGCAAGACAGCACTGACGCCCACACAGACACAGAAGATACCACTGATAATTCCACAGGGAATGTTCCCAGTGAGCGGAAAGCCCCCCCAGGATGCAGAGTTACAGAATAGTGGAGTGTAATGGCTACAAGTGCCAGGAAAAAGATACTGACACTTGAGCCAAGGGGGGAATGAAGGAGAACCAGGCTGAAAGATGGTCGCTACTATTAGCCAGGCAGCCATCTTGTCCAGAATGTTGGTTCACCAGTAAATAGAATAGATTTTACTTAGATGAGAAAAGCAGAGTTTGCATAGAATTTAAGGAATGTAGTAGATTAGAAAAACTAACAAGAAATCCAGGCAGAATCCGCCGGCTCCTGACACAGAAAGATTTATGACTGGGACAAGGTCAGTGAGATGTGCCGGGGAATAAAAGAAAACATAGAAGACCAGGCCCCAGGCCACCTGAATAAACATAGCCGATAGGGAGGGAGGCACTGCCCGGAGAAAGACAGCACACAAAATCACAGACTGTCAAACTAACGAGAAGTGTATCAATTTATAGTTATATGTGGAATGTTCTTTGTGTTCGAATTAATGATGGGAGGTATTAACCCACGTGGGGTGGGATAGAGTGTCATAGGAGGTGGGCTAATGGGAATGTACCTAATTATGTATTTGGGGCATAAAACCTCATGTCTCTGTGTAATCAGGGCTCACTCTAAGCGATTCAATCCTGTGTGAGCACTTGTGTGACGACACAATAAAACCTTGCCTTTCCTGAAGAGACTCGTGTTTGGACAATCCTTGCTTGTGTCTGGTCCGGCGCCGTTAATGAAGTGAACCTGATTGACTCCGGTAACACTTCCATAAAATGGCCGATGGCACTGAGCTTGATTGCAGATTAAGCACACACATATATAATAGCAGTCTGTAGGATTCTACACATTTTTTGACTATTCTGACTCAGATCGTTGTATAGCGATTTATCCCTTGCAGAGACCTCTATGCCTGGCCTGTATAAGTAGATGCAATCACCGAGGACAATCCTTATCAGATAGCTGAACTCACCAGAACACACCGTTTATTTCCACGACTTGCTTTATTCCATATATCAGGTTACAGCAGATCACAGGATACAGCGGATGATGGAATGAGATGTTCTTTGCGGTCAAAAAATGATTCTGTCCTAACTTGCAATGAATATACATGTGCTGCTGGATAACTACACCATGCTGCAGCTCTTACAAGAAGGAAGGGTGGAACTAAACACACACAGGAAGTGCATCATCATAAAGCGAGGGAAAAAAGAAGGAAAGCATGTACAATACAGAAAGACCACTAGGTGGCAGCATAAGGCAGCATAAGGATATCTATACACTATAAATCCCCATCTAAATGAATAACTGTAACAGCACACCCACCGCACTCATAGTGCCAGGTGGCAAGGCCGCAAATATGGGGTCTGGCGATGGAGTCACAACCAACGAATTTGATGGGGAAACTGCAATCATGTTGTCCAGCGGGAGACCTGCAATCTTGGAGTGTAGCAGCGCTGTTATGTTGCCTTTTTCTGGCAGTGAGGTTGTCACGCCTGTGGCTGGCAAGCTTCCAGTTAAATCAGTACCAAGCTGTGTGTCAGCGGTGCCAGAAACCCAGCCAAGCTGTGTGTCAGCAGTGCCAGAAACCCAGCCAAGCTGTGTGTCAGCAGTGCCAGAAACCCAGCCAAGCTGTGTGTCAGCAGTGCCAGAAACCCAGCCAAGCTGTGTGTCAGCAGTGCCGGAAACCCAGCCAAGCTGTGTGTCAGCAGTGCCAGAAACCCAGCCAAGCTGTGTGTCAGCAGTGCCAGAAACCCAGTCAAGCTGTGTGTCAGCAGTGCCGGAAACCCAGTCAAGCTGTGTGTCAGCAGTGCCGGAAACCCAGTCAAGCTGTGTGTCAGCGGTGCCAGTCCCAAGCTGTGTGCCAGTACCAAGCTGTGTGTCAGCAGTGCCAGAAACCCAGTCAAGCTGTGTGTCAGCGGTGCCAGTCTCAAGCTGTATGTCAGCGGTGCCAGAAACCCAGTCAAGCTGTGTGTCAGCAGTGCCAGAGCTACATTGCAACACCACTGTACCCATGCCCCACAGAGAGTCTGAGGTTTCCAAACCTCATGGTAAGGCACAGGTAGGCGAGCCTACTCCCACTGTTGCCGTGTCGTGTGGGGTGGTCGCCGGTTCTGGATCTCGTTCAAGGAGAAGACTGGAAAAGGTGTCTAACCCTAGTCCCACTGATTCTATGTCCAGTCTAACTGATGCCAAGTAGGCTTGTGCACCGATTTTTTTTTCGGTTCGATTCGGTTCGATTTTTCCGATTTTCAAACTTTTCGATTCGACCCGTTTCGACCGATTTCGGTTTCGATTCGATTCGGTTCGGCACGTTTTTCGGGTACATTTTTTTTTCGGAATTTCGACCATTTTTCGTATTTTCGTGTCACTGTGTTCGGTTTTTGTATCGACTTTTCGTAATTTCGGAAATTTTCGTTTTTCGGAATTGCACATTTTTCGGAATATCGACCATTTTTCGTATTTTTCGTGTCATTTTGCCCGTTTTTTGTATCGACTTTTCGTTTTTTCGAAAAATTTTTGTTTTTCAGAAATTTTCGTTTTTACTAAATTTTCGTTTTTCAGAAATTTTCGTTTTTACAAAATTTTCGTTTTTCAGAAATTTTCGTTTTTCGGAAAATTTTCGTTTTTCGGAATTGCACATTTTTCGGAATATCGACCATTTTTCGTATTTTCGTGTCATTTTGCCCGTTTTTTGTATCGACTTTTCGTTTTTTTCGAAAAATTTTTGTTTTTCAGAAATTTTCGTTTTTACTAAATTTTCGTTTTTCAGAAATTTTCGTTTTTACAAAATTTTCGTTTTTCAGAAAATTTTCGTTTTTCGGAAAATTTTCGTTTTTCGGAAAATCGGTTCTTCTCGTTTGACACATTTCAAGTCCATTCGAAAAATCCAAAAATTTTCGTTTCGGCTCGGAAAACATTTCGGATCTGAACTTTTCGGATCTAAAATTTTTCGGAAATTCGGCCGCATCCGAAAACACGAATCGGGAAATTTCGTGAAAATTCCGAAATTCCGAAACCCGAAACGCACATCCCTAATGCCAAGATCCCCCTACCCCGTCATGTCCCTGAGGGCTATGTGCAGTCGCCCTTTGGACTGGTGTTCAGGAAGGACCACTGGGTGGCCATTCAAAGGAACCCTCATAGACGGGGGCGTCTTGTGGAGGATGATGACGACTCTGAGTGGGACCTCAAAGGACTTTGGTGAATGGTGTTCGTGATCTGGTTTCCTGATTCTGTCTGTCATGTTTGTTGTTTTAGGTGCTCTGAGGTCACCTTTTTTGGAGGGGGCTACTGTCACGTTCCCACGTTCCAACCCTGTCTCCCTGCCCTCTGTATTCCTTATGTCTGTGTTTCCATGTGTTTCCCTGTGCTACTTTCCCTGACATGCAGCTCAGGGGTTAAGTTCATGGCTCGTTGAGCTTCTGTTGGTGATTATGGGCTGATTACTCCCCTATATAAAGCCATGGGCCCATATCACCATGCTCTTGCATCCTGGTTCACTTCAGCCACAGATTTGTTCCTGAGAGCTCCCTGTTTTCCATCCTAGTTCTATCTCAGTGTTTCCCCCTTGTCTGAGTTCTAGGTTTCTGATTGACTTCCTGGTATTGACCCTCTGGCCTGGCTGACGGATTTTCTCTGGTGCTATATCCCCGCTTTGGCTTTGGTATACGTTTTGGTTTTGACCCCTGGCTTATTTATTGATCACTCTTCTGGATATCCCTAGCTGCCCTGTGCTTATCGTATTATATGTTGTGTATCCCTGTAGACCATGGCTTTAGTATATTGAAGTCCTGCCCTGCAAGTTGTTGAGTATATTCTCCTTCAGGTGTCTGTGTTTTCTCAGGACTCTGCACGCAGGGCCGGCCCGTCCATGGAGCAGGGTGGAGCGTGGGCTCCAGGCGGCCCCCGTCAGGGGCGGCAAAATGCGGGGTATATTTAATTAAAAATATAATCAGAACAACCTCCCAGGCCTCAGGTGCACGGCCGCCATGTTGTGGCCGCGGCTCGGCATGCAGGGGCTACCGGTTGTTAACTGTAAGGCTTCTGTGGCCTTGAGCCGGCTTCCTGATCAGTCAGATGACCTGGCAGACATCCGGCACAAGGTGATGTCGTCAGTCTGTTAACAGACCAATGGGCAGCTGCCTGCTGGGACCCTCCTGCTTCTCAACCTCTGCTGGTAATGGTCACACATGCGCACTGGCGGCCAGAGGAATGTGCAGTGTGCCACCACCTGCTGCAGCCATCGGAAGAGGGAAAGCAGAGGAACGGAGTGTGTTCTGCCTTTCAGTGAGTGTTCCTGTTCTGCCCCCCCCCTCTCTCTCTCTCTGTGTTCTGTCTCTCTCTCTCTGCTGCCCCCCTCTGTGTGTGCTGCCCGGCCCCCTCTCTCTGTGTGTGCTGCCCGGCCCCCTCTCTCTGTGTGTGCTGCCCGGCCCCCTCTCTGTGTGTGTGCTGCCCGGCCCCCTCTCTCTGTGTGTGCTGCCCGGCCCCCTCTCTCTGTGTGTGCTGCCCGGCCCCCTCTCTCTGTGTGTGCTGCCCGGCCCCCTCTCTCTGTGTGTTGCTGCCCCCTCTCTCTGTGTGTGCTGCCCCCCTCTCTCTGTGTGTGCTGCCCCCTCTCTGTGTATGCTGCCCCCCTCTCTGTGCTCTGTGTGTGCTGCCCCCTCTCTGTGTGTGTGCTGCCCCCTCTCTCTGTGTGTGCTGCCCCCTCTCTGTGTGTGCTGCCCCTCTCTCTGTGTGTGCTGCCCCCCTCTCTGTGTGTGCTGCCCCTCTCTCTGTGTGTGCTGCCCCTCTCTCTGTGTGTGCTGCCCCTCTCTCTGTGTGTGCTGCCCCTCTCTCTGTGTGTGCTGCCCCCTCTCTGTGTGTGCTGCCCCCCTCTGTGTGTTCTGCCCCCCCTCTGTGGTTCTGCCCCCCCTCTGTGTGTTCTGCCCCCTCTCTGTGTGTTCTGCCCCCTCTCTGTGTGTTCTGCCCCCTCTCTGTGTGTTCTGCCCCCTCTCTGTTCTGCTCTCTGTGCTCTCTCTGTGTTCTGTATCTCTTTCTGTGTTCTGCGTCTCTTTCTGTGTTCTGCGTCTCTTTCTGTGTTCTGCGTCTCTTTCTGTGTTCTGCATCTCTCTCTCTTCTCTCTCTCTCTCTTCTTCTCTCTCTCTTCTCTCTCTCTTCTCTCTCTCCTCTTCTCTCTTCTCTCTCTCTTCTCTCTCTCTTCTCTCTCTCTCTTCTCTCTCTCTCTCTCTCTCTCTCTCTTCTCTCTCTCTCTCTCTCTCTTCTCTCTCTCTCTCCTCTCTCTCTCTCTCTCTTCTCTCTCTCTCTCTCTCTCTTCTCTCTCTCTCTTCTTCTCTCTCTCTTCTTCTCTCTCTCTCTTCTTCTCTCTCTCTCTTCTTCTCTCTCTCTCTTCTATCTCTCTCTGCCAAATGAAGTAAAGATGGATTTGTCTTCCCCAGAATAAGATTTTAAAAAATCATTAATTTGCCTTTCCACCTGGGGGCAAATTAATGCTTTTTTAAAATTATTATTCTGGGGTGCAAATACTTAATTTATATAAAATTATTTATTTTAGGAGGGCAATGAAGTAAAAAACAAACAAACCAGGATACGCGCCCTCCCCCATGGATCATATCCTAGAGCTCCACTGTGGAGCCTCCACAGCAATAAAACTCATGGTAATGTGCTGTGTATATGGGTGTATCACAGAGCCACACAACAATAAAATTTTTATCTGCAGACAGTGTGTATGAGCATATCAGAGCCACACAACAATAAAACTGTTACGCTCATACACCCTGTCTGCACATAACAGTTTTATTGCTGTGGGGCTCTGTGATACGCTCATACACACCGCACATTACTGAGTTTCATTGCTGTGGATTCTGTGATACACTCATACACACTGCACATTACTGCGAGTTTTATTGCTGTGGAGCTCAGATACGCTCATGCATGTCACGTGGTTGTTTTTTTTTTTGGGGGGGCAGCATTTCATACTTCGCTCCAGGCAGCACAGTGGCTTGGGCCGGCCCTGTCTGCACGGCTACAAGGTAACCTTTTTCTATTAGTGCAGATTCGGCCACTCTAAGGACCGATCTATCAGTATAGGGCTCCTTTGGTATTTAGCCGTGCAGAGGTCCCCAGTGTCTACTGTGGTTTATTTACTTTTCCTGATCGTTGTGTCACGCATCTCTGCATATAGCGGCTTTTCCTCTTACCTGGGCCCTACTTGGCACATGCCAGGTACCGCCATTGTGGCTGATCGTGACAGGAAGTTCCTGTAGTTCCAGAAGATGCGTCCATAGATTACAGTTCTATGCCTTCGCTGGAAGGCTCATACTCAGAGGAGGTATTTGCTCCAGCTGAAGATGAGAGAATTGGGCCAGTAAATGTGGCACTTTCACCCGAAGAGGAGATGACTGAACCGGAGTCTAAACGTTCGATCCAGCCCCCTCAGAGACTTACCTATGATTCACTGGGACATAGCACTGAAGAAGCTGTTACCACTGTGCGAAGGCTGCCCGACGTACCTGCTACGCTAGCTGAGGTAGTTAGGGACATGAGTCAGCTTGAGGATGTATATCTGACCCATTATATGTCTGCTACTGAGCCTGAATGTATTGATTAATGTAAATATTGCAATGTTATGTATCTGTTACACTCCCTTGGAGGGACCCAAGAGTTTAGGGGGGGGGAGTGTAGCGCTGTTTTAAAAAACTGTATTCTGGTGCATTGAACTATTGCTGCCACCAGAGGGAGACAGAGACATTGTGGACTATGCTGAACAAAACCGAACTACATTTACCATCACCCTTTGCGTGAGGACAGGAAGTGGGTGGTACAAGGAAGAGGAAAGAGATCAGCAGCCTCGTGCAAGGCATGGGCAGAGCGAGCAGAGCAGTGAAAGGTGGAGGACGCACGTTAGAGCTGTCAGGGATCGCAACCAGGCAGGAGTACAGACGCTGTCTTACTGGTGCTGGAGATCAGGACAGTAATCGTGTTGGGGCCTACCTGCTCAGCACTGAGAGGTCTGGAGGAAAAGCTGGTTCCGGCAGGACCCCGTGTTAGGAGGCCGCGCCGATCGATTGGCAGTGCAGGCGGTAGGATCGTTTGTTCCAGTTGTGGAGATTTGGCAAGCAGGGAGCAGATTCAGTGTCACGGAGTCCCAGTACAAAGTGGAGAAGATCTTTTGGTCGATGCATCGAGTGCTAGACAGTTTCGTTTATCGGATGGGTGAGAGGCCTCCCAGGCCACAGTTCCAAAACAGAAACGCACGCTGCAATATTGTTTAAATTCACAGGGCCCCAACGATGACTAGTCGAAGATTGCTCTTTTCGTTCACTGGCCAGTCGGACACAGTACCCGGGTACGCTAAACTTTGTATATATATATATATATATATATATATATATATATATATAAATTGTAGAGGTCGGCAGGGCTGGGTCCTGGATGGACAATATGTTTCACCCCTATTTGGGTTGTGGACCCTTTAAGGGCAACCACAGGGTTAATCTTCCTGTCCAGGAAGAGTTTTAAAGCCAGCAGCTCCCAGAGAGGATGGTGGGATTTCAGGAAAAGGAAAGTAATCAGTGGAAGCTGTGTGTTTGTGTTCCAAAAGCAGGAGACGTGCTGTGCCTTGCTGGAGAGGCTTCTACATACTGGGGAAAGGATTCCCTAGGTTTGGGACGGTTTAAAGCGTTGGTGAGCCACTATTATTTCTCTGTTTATTTGTGCTGAAGATCAGGACTTTGCTTTAATTTCGCTGAACCCAAGCGTGTACTTATTATGTTGCCTTTTTGACTGCCCTGAAAGGGTGAATAAAACTGTTTTGTTTGTGAAAGACATTGTGCACGTGCTCTGTGGGCCCCCAAACGTCACAATATATATATATATTGAGCTATTTTTCATGACTTATATTACAGAACTGAGGGGTTTAACCGTTCTTTTTCCGCTGCATGTTTTTCCCGCGTGATGTATCCTGTAATTTCATTCAACGCATATTTTTCTTTTAGTAAAGCATATAAAACTAGAAAACGCACAACAGTGCTGGTGTGTAATAATTCCTAGTGCGGTGAGACTATCCTGAGGTTATTCAGCGGCTCCTTCGGGGGTGAGCGCTACACTGGCATAGGTTTAGCTACCCAGAATAATATTATAGAAAATGTGCCGGTGCAATATTAATTGTACAATAAATGTGCAATAAACGTGCATTACGAGCAAAAAAGTATAAAGTGACTATTGCAAATCTAGTGATATTATAAAAAGTGCTGCCTCAATGCAGGGCTGGATTAACATAGGGGCTGATTTAGCAGCAGCTCCAGGCCCATGCCCCAGAATAAGCCCAGAGAAAGGATAACTACAGTCAGGTCCAGAAATATTGGGACATCGACACAATTCTAACATCTTTGGCTCTATACACCACTACAATGGAGTTGGAAACAAACACAATGTGCTTTAACTGCAGACTGTCAGCTTTAATTTGAGGGTATGTACATCCAACTCAGGTGAATGGTGTAGGATTTACAGCAGTTTGCAGATGTGCCTCCCACTTGTTAAGGGACCAAAGGTAATGGGACAGAATAATAATCATAAATCAAACTTTCCCTTCTTAATACTTGGTTGCAAATTCTTTGCAGTCAATCACAGCCTGAAGTCTGGAACGCATAGACATCACCAGACGTTGGGATTCATCCCTGGTGATGCTCTGCCAGGCCTCTACTGCAACTTTCTTCAGTTCCTGCTTGTTCTTGGGGCATTTTCCCTTCAGTTTTGTCTTCAGCAAGTGAAATGTATGCTCAATGGGATTCAGGTCAGGTGTTTGACTTGGCCATTGCATAACATTCCACTTCTGTCCCTTCAAAAACTCTTTGGTTGCTTTTGCAGTATGGACAATTTCAACCCAATGTGATGCTATTTGCAATCTTGATTTCTCTTCCAGCACACACCCCAAACTCAGTCAGTGTTTGCAGCAGGCCCTTGCAGAGAGCAGCTCATTACCCTCATCCAGCTGGACTTTGCTCCCACCCACTCACCCTCCCCTCACCCACCCACCCCAAGGTTTTCATTTGTTATATACCCAACTAATTGATCATGTGATATCGCAGCAACCTACACCATTTACTCTAGTACCTCTCTATTTCCTGTTTACTCACTTCCAACACCTTTCACTATAATGTTTATCCCACTATTGCTTCTCTTTTCTTTATCATCCCTTCTCTCTAAAGCTACTCTCTCGTTCTATACACCTTTCCAATTGCCCCAGGATGGAAAACCAGTGCCAATACACCACAGCCTGCTCAGTTCTTTTAACCTATCAGCTGAGTGCTGGTGGAGAGTGTTAAAATCCAGCCCTCCCACCCCCAGACAAAGATTTAAAACTCTGCAACCACATTATTATCAAAAGAAAACTCTGTTCAAATTCCTATTTATTCTGCTACTTTCCCTGGCAAACGATGTGGAAACTAACCCTGGTCCTATAGGTGACACAACCTTTAGTCTCCCCACTAATAAAGGCCTCTCATTTGTGCACTGTAACATCCGAAGTTTACTCCCTAAATTGGATGAGCTTCAGGCTTGGTGTTGCTATTACAAACCCAAAATCATTGTGCTCACAGAGTCATGGTTAACCCCAAAAGTACCAGACTCTGCCATATCATTACAGGGGTATTCATGTTATAGAAAAGACAGAGCAAAGAGAGGAGGGTGAATTGTTATTTATGTTGAGGAGTCCATAAAGTTCACCCCCTTACAGACTTCTAGCTCTCCTGTCACCTTTGATTTCCTCTCTGGTATAATTGAGATCCCATTCAGTAAATCAATCATTGTTGCTGGGTTCTATCGTCCACCGAGCTCTCCAGTGCACTCCCTCTCTGACATATCTCAAATCCTTAATAACCTACTTGCCCAAAACCAAAAAAGTGAATTGCTGGTCCTCGGCGATTTTAATACAGATTGGCTAAATCCTAAAAACAATAAACACTGCTCGCTGTTTAAAACTTTGCAGCTAACTCCATTAATCTCCTCCCCCACTCGCATTAATATGAAAAGCCCTAACCATACCTTGTTGGACTGGATTCTCTCCTCATCTCCTGATAAAATACAGGAGGCAGGCGTTCTTGCTAATAGCTTTAGTGACCATTGTCTAGTGTACTGCGTGCGCAAAATTAAGGCCTTGAAATCTCCCCCAAAGGTAATAACCACCAGGTCTTTCAAGAAATGTATTCTTGAATCCTTCCTAAGTGATCTCAAACAGCTCCCCTGGTACAGGCTAAACCTAATCCCAGACCTAGACTGTGCAGTTGAATACTTTCAGTCTGAGCTCCTGCAAGTCTGGAATTCCCATGCCCCGCTGCGTAAAGTGCAAGTAAAAGGGACTCATCTCCCCTGGGTTACAGCTGATCTTACACTAATGTACCAGCTTAGAGATTCACAGTGGTCAAATTTCAAGAGTACTGGTTCCATGAACGATCACTACGAATACCGAAAATGTCGGAATGAATGCACAAAACAAACAAAAATGGCCAAAGCCCATTACTTCAATGAAAATCTAAACAATAACATATCAAACCCTAGAAACTTTTGGAGAACCATAAGTAACATACAAGCACCCCCAGTCCACTCCCAGCCAGCTGCTTTCAAAGTAAACAACCAAACCCTGCAACACCCCCTAGATGTAGCAAATGCCTTTAATGATTATTTTGTTGGATGTGCCACCACTTTGATTGCCAAGCTAGGAAATGACATGCAATCAGAGAGGCCTCATGCAGGTCAGGCCCCCCAACTGTGCAAAGTCCCTGTATCAGACAGGAATTCAGTTTTAGACCAGTGCCTGTCAGTGTCATTACTAAACTTCTCCGTAAGCAAAAAATGAAATACCAGTCTGGACCTGATCAAATAACAGCAATGCTGCTGAAAATCAGTGCGCCAGCAATTGCAAATCCTGTCGCAACCCTAATAAATGAGTCACTGGCGACTGGATACATACCCAAGCTCTGGAAGACTGCAAGAGTGGTACCTATCCATAAAAGTGGTGACAGTACTTTGGTATCCAACTACCGTCCGATATCGTTGCTCCCTGTAATGTCAAAAGTCTTGGAAAAATGTGTCTACACACAATTACGTGATGATTATCAATATTGGAACTACTTAACCCCGGATCAATCAGGCTTTCATCCAAATCACTCAACTACAACCGCCCTTTTAAAAGTCTGCAATGATATCCATGCTGGGATGGAACAAGGAAACTGAACTGGAGCCATCTTCCTTGATTTTGCCAAGGCCTTTGACACGGTAGACCATGGCATCTTGTTAGAAAAACTTAAAAACTCTGGCATTGGTGATCGCACGCTAACCTGGTTTCAATCATATGTATCTGACCAATCACAATATGTGTCAATTTCTGGCAGCTCCTCCCTCCCGCTCCCAGTCACTTGCGGTGTACCCCAAGGCTCAATACTAGGCCCCCTGCTATTCACAATATTCATAAATGATCTGCCCAACGTCTGCAAAGCCTCAACTGTACATATGTACGCAGACGACACTGATCTATACCAGCAAACCAAATCTCCCGCAGCTGGAGGCCGTGCTGCAAGAACAATTCACAGAGGTAGAAAAGTGGATCAAAAACAACAAACTTTTTTTACATACTGACAAAACTGTAACGATGCTCTTTGGAACAGCACCTAAACTACACAAATTGCAAAATCCCCATCTATGTGTTGGGACAAAATCAAATGGCATGCTGACCACAGTCACTTCTCTCAAATATTTAGGTATGTGGTTGGACCCTAATCTATCCTTTGGCCCCCACATCGAAAAACTCTCATCTAAACTTTACCCCAAACTAGGTGCCCTGTACAGAAACAAGTCCTGCCTGAGTCCCGCGGTAAGAAAGCAGATTGTACAGCAAATGCTTATGCTGGCTATTGATTACGGAGATGTAGTGTATGCAGCCGCCCCGCAAACACACCTTCATAAACTTACTACATTGTATAACTCATTCTGTCGCTTTGCGCTACAATGTAACTACATGACCCACCATTGTGACATGTTAAAAGAGCTAAACTGGCCGTCGCTGGAATCTAGACGCACCCTTCACCTTCCCAGCCTGGTGTTTAAGAGCATCTCTGAGAAGC
Source organism: Leptobrachium leishanense (assembly GCA_009667805.1). Classification (NCBI taxonomy): domain Eukaryota; kingdom Metazoa; phylum Chordata; class Amphibia; order Anura; family Megophryidae; genus Leptobrachium; species Leptobrachium leishanense. The sequence continues at coordinate 487,031,554 of CM019063.1, forward strand.
TGCCACCCTACCTGAATAGACTGCTTTCCCCAGCAGCTCCCTCATCCTATAACCTCCGATCCAGGACCAGCACCTTACTTGCTATACCACAATACAAAAAGACAGTGGCTCGGTCCTCCTTTTCCTACAGAGCACCACAATTATGGAATAACCTCCCAGACACCATCAAATCTTCCCCAGTCTTAAGTCACTCAAAAGCTCCTTACTAACATACCTCAATATAGAATGCACCTGTAAACTTGTAACCTAGTGACTATATTTCCTACATATTTTTCTGTTAATCTGTATATTTGTGGTGTTTTTTTTTTTTTTAATATCTTGCATTGTATTTCTGTAACTGTAACACTTCAATGTTCTTGAACCCAGGACATACTTGAAAACGAGAGAAATCTCAATGTATCCTTCCTGGTAAAATCCTTTATAAATAAATAAATAAATAAATTGTCCATCTGCACTGTGAAGCGCCGTCCAATGAGTTCTGCAGCATTTGGCTGAATGTGAGCAGATAATATTGCCCAAAACACTTCAGGATTCATCCTGCTGCTTTTGTCAGCAGTCACATCATCAATAAAATCAAGAGAACCAGTTCCATTGGCAGTCATACATGCCCACGTCATGACCCTACTACCACCACCATGCTTCACTGATGAGGTGGTATGCTTAGGATCATGAGCAGGTCCTTTCCTTCTCCATACTCTTCTCTTCCCAGCACTCTGGTACAAGTTGATCTTGGTCTCATCTGTCCATAAGATCTTGTTCCAGAACTGTGAAGGCTTTGTTAGGTGTTGTTTGGCAAACTCTAATCTGGCCTTCCTGTTTTTGAGGCTCACCAATGGTATACATCTTGTGGTGAACCCTCTGTATTCACTCTGGTGAAGTCTTCTCTTGATTGTTGACTTTTACACACATACACCTACCTCCTGGAGAGTGTTCTTGATCTGGCCAACTGTTGTGAAGGGTGTTTTCTTCACCAGGGAAAGAATTCTTTGGTCATCCATCACAGTTGTTTTCCATGGTCCCGGGTGTTTTGGTGTTGCTGAGCTCACCGGTGCGTTCCTTCTTTTTGAGAATGTTCCAAACAGTTGTTTTGGCCACACCTAATGTTCTTGCTATCTCTCTGATGGGTTTGTTTTGTTTCTTCAGCCTAATGATGGCTTGCTTCACTGATAGTGACAGCTCTTTGGATCTCATCTTGAGAGTTGACAGCAACAGATTCCAAATGCAAATAGCACACCTGAAATTAACTCTGGGCCTTTCATATGCACATTGTAATTGGGGTAATGAGGGAATATCACACACCTGGCCATGGAACAGCTGAGAAGCCAATTGTCCCCTTACCTTTGGTCCCTTAACAAGTGGGAGGCACATCTGCAAACTGCTGTAAGTCCTACACCGTTCACCTGAGTTGGATGTACATACCCTCAAATTAAAGCTGACAGTCTGCAGTTAAAGCACATTGTGTTTGTTTCATTCAAACTCCATTGTGGTGGTGTATAGAGCCAAAGATGTTAGAATTGTGTCGATGTCCCAATATTTCTGGACCTGACCGCATATCTGCATTGATGAGCATTTGGACCCCTGTATCCCCAACTCCATAGCAGGGTCATATGAGGTATCATTGGAAAGGCCAGAACATGACCTTTACAATGATAACATAAAAGACCATGTTTTATGTAACAATAAAATAATAAATATTTCTTTGGTTTTTCTTTTTCTTTCTAACACAGCAATATTTTTCACTTTCAATTATAAAATGAACAATGATGCTGCACGATCTCGCCATCACATTTCTCATGTCACCAACAAGTGGGGAGGTGATGGCACAATCTGATGTTAGTTATGAATTGTTACATCAAAAACCTAAACTGCCGCACTGCAGAGACAAGCACTGGGGGGGACGGACGACTTTGGAACCCTGCGTCTCTGATCTTTACACCTCACAAGGTCAAGTGAGGTGTCATTGAACAGGTCAGAGTCTGGCCTTTGCATTATTACCAAACATGATCATGTAAAATCTAAAAAGAGAAGAAAACCAGGAAAAAACACTTTTTTAAATTTAATTACTTTTAGTTTCAAAGCGATGGCATTGTCCATTTGTCACGTATAAAATGAGCAATACAACTGCCATTACATATCTTTTAATTTCCCACACTAGGAGCAAGGTCAATGTTTTATAAATAGTCATATTATTCATAAAATGCCATCCTCCAAAACACAAGGGAAATATTTAATTGTTTTCATTAAAACTGTATATTTTCTCAGAAAAATGCAGTAACGTTAAGGTTCCCATTTCACTTTTTTATTTTTTTATAAGAATTCCCTATAGAATATATAACCACAAAGGTTTGGATGATAAAATGGTAAAAAATAATTTTACACACTTTTTAAATGATTGAAATCTGAATGAAAAATTAATCACTCAGTATCTGCCTGGTTAGATATACCCATATCTGCACTATTAGATAACCTAAAATATGCTTTCATTTCAATATATTCCAAAAAAAGACCACCAAAATATTCAGCTACAGGACCATAGAGATCTTAATCGAGCCCTGCTTCAATGGATAACCAAGACACAACTAAAACCTCTAAACGTTGTGTCATGCATAACAGTGAAAAAAAAGACGACAATCCAGATGGTGCATAAAATAACATATCAATTGTATATAGTCTTTTTGAGCACAGATTAAAGTAAAAAGTCCCGGAACTGGTCAGTAGTGAAATAAAAATGACCTTTGATTAATAGTGCACTTCTGTGCTATATGTCTCTCTCGTTCTTCTTCTTTGTATTCCTCAAAAAGATAAGGGAATATACACAGGGGAACAATAATAGTGTAGAGCAGGGGTGTCAAACTCAAATGTCATCGGGGCCGCATCAGCAGTTTGGTCACCCTCAAAGGGCCAGTTGTATCTGTAGGACTATGTGTCCACTCTTTATTATCATAAATTATTGTCACTGCATTCAATTATTACTGTTTTTTGTAATAATGTAAGTAATAACTAGCTCTGAAAGCAGAAACATAGTCAGAATAATAGCAAGTAGATATTCAAATGTACAATTATTGTACAATTTATTGAAAAATTAGTTTTCGATATTGCCCCAGCTCACACATGGATTTGCCCCAGCTCACACATGGATTTCCCCCAGCTCACACATGGATTTGCCCCAGCTCATGGATTTGCCCCAGCTCACACATGGATATTGCCCCAGCTCATGGATTTGCCCCCAGCTCATGGATTTGCCCCAGCTCACACATGGATATTGCCCCAGCTCATGGATTTGCCCCCAGCTCATGGATTTGCTCCAGCTCTCACATGGATTTGCCCCAGCTCTCACATGGATTTGCCCCACCTCATGGATTTGCCCCCAGCTCATGGATTTGCCCCAGCTCTCACATGGATTTGCCCCAGCTCTCACATGGATTTGCCCCAGCTCATGGATTTGCCCCCAGCTCATGGATTTGCCCCCAGCTCATGGATTTGCCCCAGCTCTCACATGGATTTGCCCCAGCTCATGGATTTGCCCCAGCTCATGGATTTGCCACAGCTCATGGATTTGCCCCACCTCATGGATTTGCCCCACCTCATGGATTTGACCCAGCTCATGGATTTGTCCCAGCTCATGGATTTGCCCCACCTCACACATGGATTGCCCCACCTCATGGATTTGCCCCACCTCATGGATTTGCCCCCAGCTCATGGATTTGCCCCAGCTCTCACATGGATTTGCCCCACCTCATGGATTTGCCCCAGCTCATGGATTTGCCCCAGCTCATGGATTTGCCCCAGCTCTCACATGGATTTGCCCCAGCTCTCATGGATTTGCCCCAGCTCATGGATTTGCCCCAGCTCTCACATGGATTTGCCCCACCTCATGGATTTGCCCCAGCTCATGGATTTGCCCCCAGCTCTCACATGGATTTGCCCCACCTCATGGATTTGCCCCAGCTCATGGATTTGCCCCCAGCTCATGGATTTGCCCCCAGCTCATGGATTTGCCCCCAGCTCATGGATTTGCCCCCAACTCATGGATTTGCCCCAGCTTACACATGGATTTGCCCCAGCTCTCACCTGGATATGCCCCAGAGGCAGCCAGCTCTCACCTGGATACTTGCCCCAGCTCCGGCAGGGGTTGAGGGGGCCCAGATGCTGGGCAGCGGGAGTGCCTGCCCGGTCCTGAACAGTCCGTCCTGTTGAAGGGGATGCAGCTGCGTGCGTGCACGCGCAGGTCACGCGGTCCGGCCAGTCAGGTGGTACAGAGACTCTGTACCACCTGATTAGCCAGACCACGTGACCGGCTGCGCCTGCACACAGCCGCATCCCCTTTAACAGGACGGACTGTTCAGGACCGGGCAGGCACTCCCGCTGCCCGGCATCTGGGTCCCCTCAACCCCCGGGCCAGTTTAAGGCTGGCGGGCCACATGACGAGGTCTGGCGGGCTGGATTTGGCCCGCGGGCCTTGTCTTTGACACCCGTGGTGTAGAGGGTCAACATTAGCAGAAATGGTGTATATTAAGAGTAATCACACTCACATTGTTCAGAGCCCTATCAATCCCAGCTCCAGGTATCTAGAGCCTTTGGTGCTTCTAGCCAAATAGAGAGTGGCCACACCCTTCTTTGGGCCACATTACATTCCTGACGTTAAGGCTCACTTGCGTGAGCACTATCGTTAGCTGCAGTGTCTACCGCATATTACAATCCAAACGCAAACGAGTTAAGTAACCCGTTTGCGTTTGGTATCTTGCGCTTTTTAGCACGAGGTTACTGTACTTTGTGCTCCCTATACTTAACATGGGGAGCGCAATCTACTAGCGCTGATTAACGTCTGGCTGTGGTTAGCAAAAAGTTAACCACAGCCAGGACTTGGTGTTAACGGATTCCACTTCTGCAGAATCTGTTAACACCAGCCTAAAAATTAAAAAACAGAATGCTATACTCACCTCCTGTCCCGCGGCGAGGACCACAGCTCCAACCGCCTCCTCCGCCCGGTGGGAGCAGGGAAAGACTAGGGGAAAAAGTCCCCCAGTCTCTCCCTGCGTATCACTATGCTGACCGGCCGGATCTCGTGAGGCGAGATCCGGCTGGTCATGTGACCGGCAGGGGGAAACTCAATGGAGTCCTATGGACTCCATCGAGTGGATGCTCGTGGCTGCGCTCAGCGCTGCCGTGAGCATTCCAGGGGTTAACGCCTGCAAACAATGCAGGCAGTATTTTTTGCGCCTGCATTGTAATCCAGCGTTAAAACGTGGGCGCAGGGGGGAGTTTTTCCTCCCTTGCGCCGGCATTTTAACGCTAGGATTGTAATATAGCCCTTTATATCTTGTGGCACTTCAACAAAGCACAGAGACAGTGCTCCCATAGCGTAAAATGGTCAATCAACTTCGGCACATGAAAGGATGAGTATTTGGGTTATTCAAAGAGATCTGAATTGTGTCCGACAGGTAACCGAACAGTGAAATTCAGCGTTCGGTTACCTTTTCTGGCCATTCGGCTATTCAGAGAGCAGGCAGTTTGCCAAATCCTGGCGAATTGACTGCACATACGGTGCCTGTTCAGTGCCTGTGCGAGGGCAGTGAAATCCCCATAGAGAAGCAATGCTTCGTCTATTCAGAGAACACAAAACCAGCAGTGAAAAGTTGCTGAATTGCGCTGCTGTTCGGTGGTTTCATTCAGCAGGTTTATTCAGGCGAATCCCATAGGCTTCAATGTTAAAAATATTCCCGTTTTTTAATTTAATATCTAATAAACCGTTGATTGTAAAATTCTGCAGTAAAAAGTCTCTTAATTTATAGATTTTGTTAGGATCTTTTAGGCATTTTTCGGGATTTTTTTGTGAAAATTTTTCTTTTTTTGCTTTTATTAAATCGCTTTTTCTTTTTTCTGTAACAGACCTTTTTATTATAATTCATTGGATCTTATGTGTAAATTTCAGCCATTTTCGTTCACTAGTTCCTTTGCAAAGAGCGTTTCACTTTTCAAGCGTACTGGGTTTTTTTTCCCACTCCATTCATCTGCGGTGTCGGCTTTTTCTGGCGGCTGCTCTGTTGCTGTGATCGGCGGCTGCTCGGGTTTCTCTGGCGTGTTCGGCGTGCTTAATCCAGATGTTTTTGCGGGTTTCGTGTGCATTCGCCGTGTTTTGCAGTGAGTGTTTGGCGGGTTTGCGGCGGCTTTTCCCTGCACTATGACGGCCTTGTGGTGCTTGCTGAATACACCAGAGTCGCCAAATGGGATCGCCAAATCGCACCGAATTGAAGAGAACGAAAAGTCACCGAACGTGCGGTGACTTTTCGATTCTCTTTGAATAACCCTGTATATCACACTCAACGATTTTGGACCCTCTCTGGAGTCTAGGCTCATGTATGTCATTGTTGACACACTTGTGGGTTAGTGTCAAAACCCTCTTTATCCTGGGTCACCAGCTGATGCACAGTAGAAACTTCAAGGCAGCAGTTGCAGGATTAAAAGTAATTAAACTAATTTATTAAATCAATAAATAAAATACAATAGATCATATAATAAAATAAATGTCTAAAAAGGTTATGGTAGTACTGAAACGCGTTTCGGCTAAAGTGTCTTCCTCAGTCAATACTCCTAGAATAAATATAAGTCCCACACAGTATGTGCTCCACAGTGAAAGTGTTGTTTTTCAATGTTAACTACCCATACAGAAAGTTTTAGGGCACACCTTAACTAGTGAGAAGAAGCAGCGAGTGATACATTGCGGTGACATCTTTATGAAGGAACTCGTGATGGCTATTCAGGACAGGTTACGACTGTGGTCTCCTGTTTGTTGGAACTGCAGGAAAGGCATGCCTAGATACATATGGGGCTGCCAAGGGCACGCAGATGTAAATGACATGAAGAGGTCTACTGTCATGTTTCCACCGGTTCTAGCCATGCCCCCCTGGTTGTGAGAGCGATCCAGGCCAGCTCTTCTTTAAACCATGCCAGTCTGCCCTGTGCCGCTTCTGGATTCCTCTGCTGCTCTTCTGGCCTGGGGTCACATGTCCTGCTCTGTCCCTATCAATATGCAAGCAGCACAGAGGCTCCTCACTCTTGCATGGGTCCAGGTCCTGAGGGTTTCTGTTCCTGAAGGGTCTCTTGTTTCAGAGAGTCAGTGCTGCCTGGTACGATATCTTGCCTTGGTAATCCTGTGTTTGATCTTGGCCTGGTTCTGATGTTCCTTCTGTGTAATCCCTGTACTCTGCGCAGGGCCGCCATCAGGGCATTACGCCCAATACTGCCGTAAGGGGCCCGGGCCCGGTGGGGGCCCGGGCCGCCGGGGCTGGGGGAGGATCCCGGGCCCCCGATGGCAGCGGCGTCGCCCTTTAACAGCTCGGTATCGGACTCGATGAGTCCGAATCCGGAGCTGTGTCGCTGCTGCTGCTGCAGGAGCCGGAGGAGACTGAGACCTGTGTCTCCTCCGGCTCCTGGCAGCTTCACTTCCTGGCTGGGCGGGGCCAAGCAGCGTGTGAGGGGCCTCCAAGCACGTTGCTTTGCTCCGCCCCTCCACTCAGTGAAGCTGCGCGCCGGAGCTGGAGGGACCAGGAAGATCAGAAGAAAAGAAGAGAAGAAAATTAAAGAAAAGATGAAGAAAAGAAGATAGAAGACAGCGAGTGGTGAGCCCAGACCCCAAGACCCAGGCCCGGACCCAGGGCCCAGACCCCAAGGCCCAGGACCCAGACCCTAGGGCCCAGACCCCCTAGACCAAACCCAGGGCCCAGACCCCTAGGCCCAGACCCCAGGGCCCAGACCCCCTAGACCCAAACCCAGGGCCAGACCCCAAGGCCAGACCCCAGGGCCCAGACCCCTAAGCCCAAACCCAGGGCCCAGACCCCAAGGCCCAGGACCAGACCCCAGGGCCCAGACACTAGGGCCCAGACCCCTAGGCCAAACCCAGGGCCCAGACCCCCTAGACCCAACCCAGGGCCCAGACCCCAAGGCCCAGACCCCTAGGCCCAAACCCAGGGCCCAGACCCCCTAGACCCAAACCCAGGGCCAGACCCCAAGCCCAGACCCCTAAGCCCAAACCCAGGGCCCAGACCCCAAGGCCCAGGACCCAGACCCAAGGCCCAGACCAGGCCCAGACACTAGGGCTCAGGGCCCAGACCCTGGCCCAGACCCCTAGGCCCAAACCCAGGGCCCAGACCCAAGGCCCAGACCCTGGGCCCAGACCCCTAGCCCAAACCCAGGGCCCAGACCCAAGGCCCAGACCCCAGGGCCAGACCCCAAGGCCCAGACCCCAAGGCCCAGACCTAGGGCCCAGGGTCCAGACCCCTAGGCCCAGGCCAAGGCCCAGACCCAGGGCAAATGCCCAGACCCCAAGACCCAGACCAGGGCCCAGACCCTATGGCCCAGACCCAGGGCAAAGGCCCAGGGCCCAGACCCAGGGCCCAGACCCCTAGGCCTAACCATGGCCCAGGACCCAGACCCTAGGGCCCAGGGCCAGACCCTAGGGCCCAGACCCAGGGCCCAGACCCCTAAGCCCAGACCCCAAGGCCCAGGACCCAAGGCCCAGACCCAGGGCCCAGGGCCCAGACCCCCTAGGCCCAAACCCAGGGCCCAGACCCCTAGGCCCAAACCCAGGACCCAAGGCCCAGACCCAGGGCCCAGACCCCCTAGGCCCAAACCCAGGGCCCAGACCCCAAGACCCAGACCCCTAGGCCCAAACCCAGGGCCCAGACCCTGGGCCCAGACCCCTAGGCCCAAACCCAGGGCCCAGACCCTGGGCCCAGACCCCTAGGCCAAACCCAGGGCCCAGACCCCAAGGCCCAGACCCCAGACCCAGACCCCAAGGCCCAGACCCCAAAGCCCAAATACAGACCCAGGGCCCAGACCCTAGGGTCCAGACCCCAGACCCAGGGCCCAGACCCCTAGGGCCCAGACCCTAAGGGCCCAGACCCCTAGGCCCAAACCCAGGGCCCAGACCCCTAGGCCAAACCCAGGGCCCAGACCCCAAGGCCCAGACCCCAAGGCCCAGACCCCAAATACAGACCCAGGGCCCAGACCCTAGGGTCCAGACCCCATACCCAGGGCCCAGACCCCAAGGCCCAGACCCCAGACCCAGGGCCCAGACCCCAAGGCCCAGGGACCAGACCCAGAGACCAGGGCCCAGGCTAGACCCCAGGGACCAGACCTCAGGGCCCAGACCTCAGGGACCAGACCCCAAGGCCCAGTCCCAGGGACCAGACCCAGGGCCCAGGCCCAGACCCAGACCCAAAGGCCATCATACACAGCCCGTTTCTGTGAGATTTATTGCTGTGGATTCTGTGATATGTTCAGACACACCGCTCATTACTGTGAGTTTTATTGCTGTGGATACTGTGATAAGCTAATACACACTGCACATTACTGGGAGTTTTATTGCTGTGGTGCTATGTTATGTCCTTTTTTTTGAAGGGGGAGAAAAGCTGTTAGAGGTTGAGGGGGGGGCCTGGGGGGCCCCATCGTGAGGTTTAGTAAGGGGCCCCATCATTTCTGATGGCTGCCCTGACTCTGCGTATCAATATTCTGTGTACCGATTCCCTCTCTGGTATCTGATCTTGGTTTGTCTGACATACTCTCCTGGCTCTTGATCCTTTGGCTCTGGTTCTGACAATTCTATTGTATGTTCCTTGTGTCCTGTATTCCTGTTCTGTGTATTACCCAGCAGCATTATATTCAGTTAGAATTAGAGGCCATTGCAAGGACGTCATCCCAGTTCAGGGTTTCCCTGTGTTGCTGCTGGGTGTGAATATATTGTCTTTCTGTATCCTGTTCTGTTGTTTCTGTGTGGTTCTTGTGAGGTTCCCATTCCCTAAACAGAAGGACATACACGGACCTTATTCTAGAGTTAGGGATCCCTTTAGTGTTCTTTTGTTTTCTCCTTGTTCTACTGCCATTCCTGTTCCTGTTTTCTGTTGTTTATCTTGTCTGGTATGTGTGTGCTGTGGTCTGTGTCCATGCAGCCAGCAGCTAACCTGCTTCAAGGGCTAAATATCCAGTATAAAAGGCCCACCTTGGCTCACGCCAGGTGCCACAGTGACACCTACCCTGCAACAATGAAGTCTTTGCGTCTCCAGGACGGACCTTTCAGCAACCTTTCTGCTTTCTGGCGCACAGTGCGTGACAGGTACCTTGAAACAATGCACTGTGTAAAACCCTCATTATGACAGACGCAGTAAATTTTAAGAATTAGCCAGCGAATAAGAAGATGCAGTTCTGTGTCTTTTGACATAAATCACTTATAACACCGACTTTGAACTCATTCCCTTTTCCACACCAGAGATTATATTTTTATAACTGCAGTCTGGAAAGCAACGTGGAAAAAGTGTACGACGTGGTTAGGCATGAATTCTTTTGCAATCTCTACTGTACTTTGTACGATACAGTAATTTTATCACTTTTTTTTCCCCTATTTGTGTTAAACGTTTTACACTGGTATCGTGTCAAGTACCATAAAAATAATGAACAGATAGAACATAATTATTCATGTTTATTGTCGGTTGATAAAAGCACACTGACCTTATATAAGGTCACGTTCAAGCTCAATTTTAGGATTAATTTCTTTAGTTCCATGCGTTTTTCAAACCCAATAAAGTACAGACTATCTACTGTGTTTATTTCTTTGCACTACCCTATGTAAGCAGGCTGTAGCCAAAAAAGCCATAGGCATATTTACTTTGGGTCTTTCATATTGATGCTTGGAACAGGGGTGGTTCCAGGGGGGGCAACGGGGCAATTGCCCCCCGAGAAGATATTACCGACCCGCCGGCTGTTTTTTTTACCTACGAGCAGCCGCCGGCATGAAGCTTGGCTGCGCGCCTGGGATCTACCAGCCGCGATCTCGCAAGATCGGAGTTCCCGTGAACTCCAGGATCTTGCAAGAACGCAGCTGCACTAGTCAGGTGGTTCCCAGGCGAGCAGCCAAGCTGCATGCCGGCGGCCGCTCGAAGGGAGAAAAGCAGTCGGTGGCCGGTTGGTACTCAGAGCGGAGGGGCAGAGGAGGTGAGAGCTGGGGGCAATATATCCATGTGAGCTGAGCCTGGGGCAATATATCCATGGGAACTGGGGGCAATATATCATAATCCATGTGAGGTGGGGCAATATATCCATGTGAGCTGGGGGCAATATATCCATGTGAGGTGGGACAATATATCCATGTGAGCTGAGCCTGGGGCACTATATCCACATTAGGTGGGGCAATATATCCATGTGTGAGCTGGGGGCAATATATCCATGTGAGCTGGGGGCAATATATCCATGTGAGCTGGGCCAATATATCCACGTGAGGTGGGGGGCAATATATCCATGTGAGCTGGGGCAATATATCCATGTGTGAGCTGGGGGTAATATATTACATGTGAGCTGGGGGGGTACCCTGGGCCCATGGTACGGAAAGGTTTAGTAGGGCTGTGCAGATGGGGTGCCACATGTGTCCTGCCAGCATGGAAAGGGTGCACTGGGCAGCCCAAACCTGGGTTACCCTACACTGCATAGCTTCAAGAGGTATGGGCTGGGAGGGGGTATCCTGGGCCCCTCATATGGAAGGGGTTCGCAGGGCTCATGAGCCACATGAGGGCAGACCCTGTGCAATGTTCTGGGGAGAGTGAGTGTAACGAGCACAGCTTGCGATTAGGCGCGTCTCTGCCTGTCACTGCAAACCCAACACCAGCTCTTGGCCAAAACTGGTAGAATCCCCCCCCCCCCGAAACCTGTGTCTGGATCCGCCCCTGGCTTGGAATCATGTTGTCACTTCGATAGTGTCAGGATCTGTCAGGGAACTGGTTCTGGGGTGACAAGTGTGAGCCCAATATGCAATGATGGGAAATAGGAAAAAACGTATATGAACAAAAAGGGGGTTATTAAGAATAAGGCATAAGAGGCAGTAAACAAATATGAATAAACAATTATGTAGCTGGGTAATAAGAAAGGAAAACACTGTATAAATAATAATCAGAAATAAGAAACTAAAAGGCAAGATGAGAGAAAGGTAGACCAAAAGTAACAAAACTAAACTACACTAAACTATACTACTACATATAAAGGAAAAGAGTAGATTGAATTTAGAGCAGGGTTAAACCAGATATGGAGAGAAATAGGAGAAGGAAGAGAGGAGATCTTTAGAAAGAATAAATAGGAAAAATAGAAACGGAAGATTCTTTGAGGCAGAGGGTCCTGGGTATGCAGAGGGGTCCTGGATCTGTAGAGCAAGGGGTCCTGGATCTGTAGAGCAAGGGGGTCCTGGATCTGTAGAGCAAAGGGGTCCTGGATCTGTAGAGCGACAGATTCAGCGGAATGCGGGGTAGCAGGCTCTGAGGGTTCGGATGTAGGGCAACAGGCTGAGGATTCGGTAGGTTGTAGGGCAGTGACGACTGAAGGACCTGCGGGATGCAGGGCAGCACTTTCTGTAGATCCTGCGACGTGTAGGGCAGCGATACCTAGAGAGTCTGCGAAGTGCAGGGCAGCGATGTCTGGAGAGTCTGCGAAGTGCAGGGCAGCGATGTCTGGAGAGTCTGCAACGTGCAGGGCAGCGATGTCTGGAGAGTCTGCGAAGTGTAGGGCAGCGATGTCTGGAGAGTCTGCGAAGTGCAGGGCAGCGATGTCTGGAGAGTCTGCAAAGTGCAGGGCAGCGATGTCTGGAGAGTCTGCGAAGTGCAGAGTAGCGATGTCTGGAGAGTCTGCGACGTGTAGGGTAGCGATGTCTGGAGAGTCTGCGAAGTGCAGGGCAGCGATGTCTGAAGAGTCTGCGACGTGCAGGGCAGCGACAGAAGACAGCTCCTTCCTAGTGAGAGGTCCACTAGGACAATGCAGAAGCGTCTTGCTTTGGGAGTGACCCTTATTTATAGTGGAGAAATCAGGATGTTATGTCTAGCACCTGGTTGCTGGAACAACTTGGTTCTGTAGGAGAATCATTGTTATTTCGCTGAGACACTTTGCCTTTAGTTCTTTTATGGCGCCGGCGGCTAGGAACCTGACAGATAGATAACTTATCCATGTCCTTGTAATCTCCCGAATTGACTATTGTAATAATCTTCATGCTGGCCTCCCTACAATACATTCTGAATGCCTCTGCCAGGCTCATCCACCTCACCCGCTGCTCAGTCTCTGCTGCTCCTCTCTGCAATTCCCTTCAATGGCCCTCCATCCACTGCAGAATTAAATTAAAAATTCTTACCCTGACCTACAAAGCTCTCACTAACTCAGCTTCCCACTACCTGTCCTCACTAATCACTAAATACACTCCTGCCCGCTCCCTAAGGTCAAACAGTGACCTGCGACTAGCTTCTCCCCACATCACCTCTTCCCATGATAGACTGCAAGATTTCTCCCACGCAGCCCCCATCCTCTGGAACGCTCTCCCTGGTACGGTCAGACTTTCCCCTAAAGACATTCCTGTTTAGGGAAGCCTACCACCCGACTCACTGATACACTTCACTGCCCCAACCAGTCCATCACTCTCACCTTGCAGTCCTCTCCTCCTGTTTCCGCCCCCAACCCTTCTAGATTGTGAGTTCCCACGGGAATAGGGCCCTCGTTTACTAGTGTACCAGTTTTCCAATTGTTGTTCAATGTATTGTAACCCTGTCTATATTGTGGCCATTGTACAGCGCAGCGTAGTAAATGTGAAAAAAACATAAAAAATACCAACCTCAAAGAAAAAGTGTATGATGCTTAATCTGCATTGTAACCTATTGACCCATGATAGAAAGAACATAAAATATCAGCTGGATTTTTAAGCTAGCCTGGGCCTGACAGTCAGTGCTGTCATCAGAAATCTTGGGGCCCCTTACTGAACCATTGGTCGGGGGCCCCCCCTCACCTCTGCTGGCCATTTCCATAAACTAATTAAAAATTAAATATTTTTCCTTAATTTCTTTTTACCTTATTTTACAGGGAGTGGACTAGATCCCTGGTGGATAAAATGTGTTTCCTGGTGGGAGAGTGGTCACTCTGCACATCTACCTGGTGCAGACCATACTAATCGCTCCCTCAGTGATTAGTTAGAGTGCTCTTACCGGCCCCAGATGCTCTGACCCATGGGAAACTTTCTGGTATCCTGATAGGTCAGGTCAGTTTGGCATGGAGAAGCCCTTATATCTGAGGCACATTGACAAGTTACACAGCATTTGGCAAGGACCAAGGCCCTCTTGAGCCACTGGGCCCCTCAACATATCATGGGCTGTCACCCCCTGATGGCTGAACTTTAATAGATTTTTCACATAGGATGAAATCATTGTAATAATTGAAATCTCCTAGGTTCACTGGCGCTGGCCCTTGGTGGGTATTGCCCTATAATGTAGTATTTGTAGTAATGTATAAAGTAGTATTTCTAAAATCCCCCAAGATCCATCTGCACATGACAATGCACCCAGGGCAGCCTGCCCCCCACGCACCCCCTTAGTACGCTACTGGTCCTGAGCAATTTCAGAAATATTGTTGAGTTGAAAGGTCCTAAACGCTAGATGGTATCTCGCACAATGTCACACAGGACCTGCATTATCGGCAAACAGGCAGATATGGCCTTTGTGTCAGATCCTGTGAATGTGTATAAAAAAATGTTCAGATCTTTTGTTTATGGGTATTTGCAATGATCAATTAGTAAGGCTGCTAAAAATGTGTATTTTTTCATTGCAACAAAGAAAAAATAAGCACTCCTAAATTCAGAAAAATCTAAGGAGGGCAGTTTGAAACCATGTGACGATTTGACATAGAATGACCAACCTTTTAAAGACGGATCGGCAGGAAGCAGGGGATGTGTCCAATGGGCTTAATTAAGTGGAAAGGAAGTAGCATCTTCTCTCAGCAAGAAATAGCATAGGAGATATACACTCCCCCCCTCAATTTATATAGTTAAAGTCACCCTCTATATATATTTCTATTATATTTTTTACATTTAATCTTATGGAGATATACCATTCCAGTTAGTACTCCCCTTTTTATCTCTCCACAGTTCATATTTTAATATTTTATCTTCCAATAGCCAATATTTTATCTTTCCAACATTTATGTCTCCAGTGCTATTTCTTAACCCTGAGTCCCCCTTTCTTGGAGCCTGGGTTGTGCTCGAGTACACTCGCACTCCCAGTTGAGACAATTGTTGGGTCTGTTTATAAAGCTAAAAGTGAATTGTTCCCTTGTTTATACATAAACAAGCTTGCTCTAATCCAAAATGGTCACCGGAACCCTCTACCCACAAAATAGGACAGTGGTTCTCAAACCTGTCCTCAGGACCCCCTAACAGGCCGGATTTGTCAGATAGCTGAAGCACAGCACAGGTGATATGATTTGCTGCTCAGTGATTGCAGGATTCGGTCTGCATTTCCCCAAGGTGATCTGCAAAATCTGGACTGTTAGTGGGTCCTGAGGACAGGTTTGAGAACCACTGCAATAGGAGACCTGAGGCGCGTTCAATACCTCAGCCGCTGCAAGTGCTAAGTTAGCAACTTGCCATTGAATGCCGTTCTGCCGCTCAGCATTCAGCACTGCTAATTTAGCACTTGCAGCGGCCCGAGGAGATGCTGCGAGTAGCTGAGTGTGACGTAGTAAAGATGGCCGCCATCCATGAATCAAGTAACAATTCAGTACGGCGATGTTAATTTTTAGGTTTTTGTTCACCAAAGCACAAAATATTTATTATTTACCCCTGCACATAGACATATATTACAGTTCAATTTATATATTTTTTCAGAAGTAAACATAACGTTTATTCAATAAAAACTACCATTTGTGGTGTGTGCATACAAAACGGAATTGTGCTGACTGCTTTTCTTTATCATATATACCTCAACTGTTGTCCGAGTCATACAAAAAATTGCAGCAATTGCAGCTGCAGCAATTCAGCAGCTGCTGAGGTATTGAATGGAGCTCAGGAAAAGGAACGGCTGCCATTTTGCTGGAGACCAAGAAACTGGAAAGCGATGGAGGTAATTCTGTGATGAGTATGCTGTGGAAATAGAATGAGGTTTGTGACAATGCACAGCTAGCCCCTATTAAACATGTGGGGGAGGGAGGAGGAGGGAAAAACAATCTGAAATGGAGGGAGATTCAAAATACTTCAAAAGACTAGTCAGAGAATAATAAATGCAGACATAAAAATACAATTGAAAGATTATGGCAGCTTGGGGTATAATGTTGGAAGCCATGTTGAATGGTGGATACCTTGAATACTTGGTTCAGGGCAGCAGAGGGAAGCGATGGAGGTGATTCTGTGAGTATGCTTGAATACTTGGTTCAGGGCAGCAGAGGGCAGATGGAGGTGATTCTGTGAGTATGCTTGAATACTTGATAGTAATGCTTATAAACATTAAAGTTTATGCAAAAGGAAGAGTAACAGTCTTGACACTTGCCCGCTCCCTGTTAATCATGTGGTAGCAGATGGGTTGTTTTTGATTCTGTTTGGTTTTTAGATTTGGTGTAGCAGCTCAAGGACCTTAGCCAGTGAAAGTAATTATGTGGAAAAGTGGCTGTCATGGTGGGTTTCGGGGGTGAGATGCATCCTGCCAGTGAACACAAATGGAAGCGGTCCAGCTAGCGCCTAAATGTGTGGTAACTGTCATAGAACCAGATACGAACCATGGCGGGCAGCTGTTACAGCATCAATAAAGCTGTGCTATACATTTAATTTTTTGGATGTTATGTTAATTTTAATTAAATTTGGGCAGACTAGATGGGCCGAAAGGTTCTTATCTGCCGACATTTTTCTATGTTTCTATGTTTCTAATAATGAGCAATGGCCAATGCCTTAACCCAAATATAGGTTTCAATGTAATTAATGATCAGGAGACAATTGGTGGTGGGAGGGCATTGGGCTTTACAAGAGGCTATTGGCCTAGGCAGGCAGGTAATATAACTCCAGAGTAGATTATGTAGAGTCAGATAAACAACTTAAAACTGGCACACCATTATCAAGGTCTCTGGGCAACGAACAGTACCTGCTCATGCTTCAAAACAAAGAATAAAACACTGGGAGATATATTCCATAGTTCTCGATAAGCTAACTACAGGACAGAACAGGGTCAGAACAAAAGAGGTAAGCGGTAAACTCAGTCAGAATAATCCAGCGGCTGTATTCTGGCCCCGTGTAAACATAACTAGAGCTGTTGTAAATGAAGAAACTCCAAAAGAATATGGGTTATATTCCATAGTCGTCGACAAGCTAGCTACAGGAAACACATAAAGTAGCCTGTGCTTCCAACTGGGAGATGTTATTTCACTGTGACATAATGTTTCCTCAAAGCTGGTGTTTAGTGATTCTGCATTTCACTTATTTCACAGATAAGTGCTTGTCGTGCATTACATCAAATTCCTCTTACAATGTAGAAAGATTAAAAAACAGTCATTCTGCATTACTGATTACCCGAACAGAGAGTTGAGAAAGGGACTTGCCCACTCATTACATGAAAAGCGCTCCAAGCTCTCTGTTACTTATTTTAATGGTACTGTTAATAGGAAGTGTTGTAGTCCATTTAGAATGATGCCTCGCTGCTTTTAAAAGCATATACCGAAGCCATGGTTCTATGTGACCCTAACCTGAAAAAAAGACCCAAGGCACTTGTGAGCCATCACTTACCTCTTTCTATGCCCCAAATCCCTAGCAGCACTCTGGTCTATGATATTCAAATTAACCAACCTCTACAAAAGTTCACCTAGGAAATCAATGTAGCGCTGGTTTAATTCTGCTGCCGTAATTACTCGTTTCTGGCCACCAGGGGGAGACGAGCGCAATGTAAACCATACTGGACATTTTTGGACTACGTTTTCCAGCATGCTTTGGGGCAGGGACAGGAAGTGGGTGGAGAGAACGGGGAGACATCCGCAACCTCGCGCGGAGGAGAGGCAGTGCGTGCCAAGGGGTGAACAGAGCAAGACGCATGTGAGACAAGGAGCGATTGTGACCAGGCCGGAGCGCAGTTGCTGCCTTGCGGACGCTGGAGATCGGCTTCAGTGACTTGCCAGAGACCTAGTAATCCACCGCTGAGAGGTTTACACAGATACAGAGCTGCAGATTGGACCCCGAGTTAGGAGACCGCGATGATCTAATGGGAGTGCAGGCGGTGAACTGAGAATCTTGTGGCAGAGGCGGACAAGCAAGACAAGCGGATCCGGTGGCACAGAGTCCCAGCCAAATCGAGCGGAGAGACGTCCTGGGTCGAGCCGGGTGCAGAGTATCTGGCGGATGGGTGAGAGGCCTTCCAGGCCACAGTACAGTAATAAAGCACGCTGCAGTTTTGTCTAAATCTACAGGGCCCCAACGTGACTAGTCGAAGACACATTGAATTCATTCACTGGCCAGTTGAATCTAGTATCCGGGTACCAACACATGCATACACGCACACCTTCTTGGGACACAACCTGTATGGGACTCACACTCCGGCAACGAAGGGGTTAAAATTCCTTTTTCTTTTCCGCTGCGCGTTTCTTGTATTACGAATTCCTGTAAATATATATGTATACCGTGCTGCTTTATATATGCCAGTTTATTTGAGACCAGTAAACTATATAATTTATAAAATCCACAACAGTGCTGGTGTATATTTATTCCCTAGTGCGTGGAGACTGACCCGAGGTTAAATTCAGCGGCTCCTCCGGGAGTGAGCGCTACACGTGGGGGCTCGTTTCCGGGATCCAGTCTCTGGAAAAGCCACATTTAAAGGGTTAAATATGGATCCAGACACTGCTGCCAAATGGTGTGAGGAGCAAAGTAGTCAGATAGAAATATGCATAGTCATGGATATTCCTCCAGACACTTGGGCCGAAGATCAGATTCGCCGGGCCGTGGCCAAGCTGACACCAGATCATCGGGGGTTAATCCTGGACATTAAAGCGAACCCAGATACCTCTCACACGTATGTTCTTTTTGAATGGAGAAAGGGTGTTCCAGTGTCTTTTTCAGGGCACGAGCGTGAAGCTGTCCGATGTGGAAGTTCGACTGGTCCAGCCCAGCGCGCCACGTGGTGATCCCGCGAATGTCCCCGCGGCTAGCCTGACAACATCCGGTGACAGGGTACCGGATACTACTTCAAACCCGGTGGCAGGGTTCCCTCCTGTTGCATTCTTTACCACAATGGGAAAACTGGTGGAAACATTAGCCCATCAGAAAATCAGCTGTTTCAGAGCCCAGTGCCCAAAAGGGAGGGCCGAAAAGAAACCGGTCGAAGAACCGTGGAAAAACTGTTGTCCACCTTGCAAGCGGGAAACTTCAGAGGGCCCTGGTGAAGGAGCAAATTAGGCGCCCGACTGAACAAAACCGCTCCAATTTTCAAGTCCCAAATGAAAGGCCGAGAGGGCTCAGATCCGTGCCAAATACTGTGTTTGCCAGGACTGAAAGAGTTACTCCCTTAGTATCCGGTTCTATGTCGCGGGAAAGCATTGCACACGCAAGACCTCAACGAGTCAGGAAGAAGGCTAGAGTACAGCAAACTGGGTCTATACCTCCTGCGGATACGAACAAGTTTCCTGACCGGCTTATAGGTCCTTCTCCCATCGTTCCAATCCAAGTAGAGGGAGTCTATACCAAAGCTCTGTTGGACTCAGGGGCTCAAGTGACATTGATCTACCGAGACTTCTATGAGAAGCACTTGAAACACATACCTCTACAGGAGCTGAAGGAACTTGAAATCTGGGGTATCGGAACTGAGAAACTTCTCTATGACGGATATCTACAGGTGAAGTTAGAGATCGGATCCGAAGTTATCGGACAGTCTGGGGGTTGTGATGCATTGGACATTGTGTGTCCTCGACCTTCAGGGGTCAACCGAAGTTCTATGATAGTGGGGATGAATACTGATCTGGTGCGACGTCTCCTGACTCCTATAGTACTGGAAGAAGGTTCTACCAAGGGAGTACACCCGATGTTGTGTCCAGTCTATCAGCGAATGGTCGAAGAACAGAAGGCACCTGCCGAAGTGGGGCGCCTGTGGAGATTGGGAGGAACAGAAAAGGTTCTGCAATCAGGAGAAGTGGCGAGTTTCCGGGCTTCAGTCAAGTTGAACGGATCGCAACCGGGTCCCTATGTGCTACTGGAAACTGATTTCAATCATAGGAGTGAAGCCGCGGTCGACGTAATCCCTGAAATAATCTCCACAAAAGTTTTGAAACAAACACGAGGAAGAGTCTCAGTCAGTGTATGTAATGTATCTGATTCTCCAGTGATCCTGAAAGCACGAATGCCTATCTCTCCTACCGATTTAGGAGGGGGAGCAAATAAAGAGATTCCAGCTGACAGGTTCTATCCCAAGGACGCTCCCATCTCACCTGAATGGAAGAAACGTCCTCAGTCCCAGGTCCTAAAGTGGAGGGACTTGTTCTCAAAGGATGAGTTCGACGTGGGCCTAGCTAAGAGTACTGAGCATCGCATTCGACTGCAGGAAGATAAGCCGTTTCGAGAAAGGTCAAGACGAGTTCCGCTGGGAGACTTGGATGATCTAAGAGAACAGCTGAATGAACTGCAAAGAACTAAGGTGATTCAAGAGTCCAGGAGTCCGTACGCTTCTCCCATAGTGATGGTGAAGGAGGAATGGGTTGGCGAAAAATAGTTTGTATTAAAATATTATGTAACTTGAACTGATATAGTTTAAGAAAGTTCTCAAAGGGTTAACCTGAGCCGTGTGCAAAGCCCTGAGCCGTGTGCAAAAGAAGTTTGTCCAGGTGTCCAGCAAGCAAGACCCCTCAGGGCATGAGCCGAAACCACGATTCCTGAATAGATTCGAGGGAACGGGCGTTAATGAGATTCTGGTCTTTTGTTATCTGTTATCTGTAAATCTATACCATCAATTCAAGGGTTGCCTCGTCATCACCGCTATAAAATGTATATGAAAAAGTGCATCTGGACTCATTGCTGGTCGTCCTGCCATGATGCCACTGAGTCTCGGTGAATAAATCCTGTCTTCCTGAAGAATCTCTGTCTGGGTATTATTTCTCTGCCGCGGCATGAAATCCCTAAAATCTGATTCCTATTTCATATGGTGCGGTTGGCCGGGAAACCACTGCCCTGTCTTTTTGATTGGGCACCTGAGGGATCTCCTGCCGCGTACATTGAGGATTCCTGACGGACAGCGACTCAGAGGACCGGGGTGGACTGAACATCTTCGGTTGGCGCCACGGACAATTTTGTCTGGAATCAGGATCTTCACCTGCTCCCCGGTTCTCCTGTCTCTGTGACCCAGGTTGATGTCCGTTGACGAGTCTTCAGGAATTCGGGCCAGCGCTAGCGTCTGAGCGGTCAGTATACTGTATCCGTCTGTCTGTCTGTACCTTCTCCTATCTGGAGAAGAGGGGAGGCTTAATTATCCTCCTTCTCAAGTTCGGATCTCGGTGTTGTGTTAGAGAAAGTCTGTGTGAATACGTGCGAGCCTACCCAGCTAGTGGGGAAGCAAATTTGAGAGTGGACCCTTACTAAGCGCGATTCTGCCCCGGGCGACCGCGTGCAGCCGCTAACAGGGGAATGTCTGAACTGTTGAACGGAATACCGAGTGTGTTACTATGGGTCAAAAGCATTCCCAGTACAAGGGGACGCCCTTGGGACACATGCTGGAAAATTTTAAAACCCTGTTTGGAAAGCATGATTATGGTAAACCCTTACGCCCGGACACCCTGGTTACTTTGTGTAGTCAGGAATGGCCCGTCTTGATCACCCAGTGGCCTCCTGGAGGATCCTTAGATGCCCCTTTAGTTCAGCTGGTCTATGATATCGTCACAGGTACTCCGGGACGCCCTGACCAGTTTCCCTATATCGATGTCTGGAGGTATAATTGCAGAATAAAAAATAGGCTACAAAACATCATGCCTCTCTAGGGCCCCCCAAAAGTCTGGCCCACAAGCCGGTATTAGTGGCAGACCCCGAAGACGATCCCACTCCTCCTCCCCCGTATCACATTCAGCCACCCCCAGCAGCTGATTTATCGCGGATCACGTCCCGTGTCACCTCTCCATCTAATACCCTCCAGCCAGGGGACATCGAATGGGTGGAGGGAGATCTCGATAGAGCGGTTGTTCCAAACATATACCCGGAGCTACTGTGGCAGACTAGATCTGTATTTCTATATATATAAGGGTCTGCCTGTATATATGTGTATATCTGCCTGTTTATACATATCTCCTCCATATAGAGTTATATTCATATTTGTGTCAGACCATTTGGTCTCCCTGTGTCCACAGCTGAAATGTAATCAAAATGGTTAGCTTTCTCCCTTGGAGAGAGGATATAACACGTAACTGTAAAAAAGGAATGTCTTTTGTACTTTGACCTATTGTATATCCTGTCCATCACACCTTGGCAGCCAGCCCGGCACCAAGATGCAAACCAAGATTTAGAAGCTATCTTCAAAGACAGGAAGCACATCCTTGATCCCTGTGGGGGGGATGGACACCTTTGGGCAATTAAAGATTAATTGACATGCGCTGTAGCAAAGGGCACTCTGGGAAATGTAGTCCAGGACACTGGGCCATTTGGGGGTGGGCTGGAAAGATCAGGAAGTGTATAAATTCTGAAAACTGGCTATGTGCTGGGGCTGATCACTTGGGGTACCTTCGAAAGAGGACTGATCGGTCCATGCTTTATCTCCAGGCTCCAGGAGGCCATTGATGCTAGCTTAAGGAATAGCTCTACGTAAGTAATGCTCTATGGTTCACCTTTTTTTTCTTTTTATTTGCTCTGTAGTGTGTAATTAATTGATTTATTCTTGTTATAATTTTTTATGTGACAAAGCACTGTGATTTTTCTATCATAAATAAACACAAAAGTATTTAAGTTTTGACTCTGGCTGATGAAATCCACGCTAACTAAGAGATTGGGAGAATTGCTATTTGCTTTAAGCTCGGTTATATATATAAGAAATTGCGAGTTGCAGTCGTCAGGAGACAGTGCGGTTATTTAAGCCCTGCGTCTCCAGTCGCGACGCGCGTGGGGGCCATGAGGACTGGTGGCAGCGTTAAAAATAGAATAGGAGAAAGTGAGCTCCAGGGTTGTGGGAGACGTAGTTAGTACGCACTTCAGGAGAAGACTTGTACTGCGTTGCAATCCTGGGATCAGTATATCGCGCTCTATGTGCCTGTTGTGAGAGGTAGTGTGGCCGGGACGGGTAGATAAGCGTGCGTGATTATCTGGGTCTAGGATAGATAGATAGTGCGCGGCTTAACCCGGCGTCTTTGCTCAGCAGCGCGCGTAGTGCTCGTGACAGCTACCCCTTGGGATTACACCTAAAAACGTTTTATTTAATCCCATCCAAGATTCCCAGAGGTTTCTGTCTGAAACCCCCCTGATCCTGACACCTCCCTCAAAAGCAGTAACCCGTCTGGATCATGGTATACAGCAGACCAAACAGATATTCAGTATGCCTGTACGTAGCCACATAGTTCCCGGTGATGAAGGTGGTGAAGTATTCACTTATGTCACCTTTACCACCACCAATTTGTTCAATTGGAAAATCCACAGCCCCCCTTTCTCCGAGAAACCTGCTGTACTGACCAGCCTAATGGAGTCCATATTTGCAACACACGCACCCACCTGGGCAGTGTCACGGTTCCCGGATCCCACCACGCAGTACTTAACCCCCAACACTCCACAAAACCCAGAAGCTACCAACAGTGTAGCTGTGAATGATCCCTATCTGTCTGGTCCTTAGAATTGGCCAGGTAAACTAGCTAGACAGAAAAGGGTTAACAATACGGAGAGGAGTCAGCCGAGCCAGAATCAGGAATACAGAGTTCAGAATGGTCAAATGGAATAGCCGGGTCGGTATCAGAGCAGTAGCGTAGTACAAGAAAATAGTCTAGGGCAACAGAAGGCAGAGGTCAATAACAGGTTAAATCAATATAGCAGTCAGGTACAAGGAGCTCAGGTATGGATAACCACGATCTGGCAACTTCTGAAACTATACTGAGGGTTTTTAAAGACCTTCACCAGACCACGCCCCCCACTCAAGCCACACCTCATGCAATCACCTCCCTGCCTGTCTCCATTTAAACCGGGCACTGGTCAGCGAGCAGCATCAGACTTGCTGTCCTCAAGCACACAGGTAGGGCTGGAAGCCCCCAACGTTACAGTACCCCCCTCTCCACGGGAGGCCACCGGACGACCAACAGGACGAGCGGCAATACGACCACCAGGGCGATCGGGGTGCGAGGCATGGAACGCCCTGACCAACCTAGAGGCAGACATGTCGGAAGCTGGAATCCAGGACCGGTCTTCCGGGCCATAGCCCACCCAATCGACCAAGTACTGCAGAACACCCCTGCACAGCCTAGAATCCAAAACCCTCCTAACCTCATACTCTGATTCACCATCAACCTGAACAGGTGGAGGAGGAGGAACGACCCGCGTGTACCTGTTACACAACAAAGGTTTCAGTAGGGAGGTGTGAAAGACGTTGTGCAAGCGAAGATGTTTAGGAAGGGCAAGAGCATAAGCCACAGGGTTAACGCGGCGAATGATCTTATATGGACCAATAAACCGAGGTGCCATTTTCATAGAAGGCACCCGTAACTTCACGTTCCTAGTAGACAACCAAACTCTATCCCCCACGTTATAGGAGGGAGCTTGTAACCTATGCCTGTCAGCCTTGCGTTTCTGGACAGCAACATTGCGCTCCATATTTACGCGAATCTGTCTCCAAATCTCTTGTAGTTGAGTGAGATGGTCATCGAGAGCCGGGATTGCCTGTTCATTAAACTGAAGCGGTAGAGCCGGAGGGAAAAAAACATAGATAGCAGAAAAAGGAGAGTGGCCAGTGGTCTCATTAACGGCGTTATTACGTGCATACTCAGCCCAGGGCAACAACTCCGACCAATTGTCTTGTTGTTGTGTGGTAAAGCAACGTATGTACTGCTCGAGACCCTGATTTGCCCTCTCTGCTGCCCCATTGGTTTGTGGATGGTATGCTGAAGAGAAGGCCAATCGCACCCCCATCTCCGCACAGAAAACCCTCCAGAGACGAACTGAGCTCCTCTGTCAGAGACTATTTCAGACGGAACCCCATGTATTCGTACAATCTCTCTAGCAAAGACAACCGCCAGTTCTTTGGCTGTAGGAAGCTTAGGTAAAGGGACAAAATGAGCCATTTTGGAGAAGCGGTCTACAACTGTCAGAACCACAGTATGACCTTTGGACTTTGGCAAGTCCACAATAAAATCCATAGATAGATGAGACCAAGGCCTCTTAGGCGTGGGTAAAGGCTGCAATAGACCGACAGGCAAGGTTTTACTGGTTTTGCTTCTGGCACAGACAACAAGCCAAAACAAACAGGCGTACGTCCTGTCGCATGGTGGGCCACCAGAACTGTCTGGAAATACTGGTAAGAGTCTTAGTAATACCAGGATGACCTGCTGGTTAGAATCATGAAACATTATGAGTAATTCTTGTCTTTCCTTTTCAGGTACAAACAACATATCTGGAGGCTTGTCAGGTGGAGCCCCCACTTGAGCTGCCTGGAGGCGTTCCAGGAAAGGCGAGGAGACAGACAAGACTGTGGAAGCCACAATACGTTCAGGAGGAACTATAGGATTGTGGTCTTGTGTATTAGATTCATATGGGTCATATTGACGAGATAAGGCATCAGCCTTTACATTGCAGTCACCTGGTCTGTAAGTCAATACAAAATTAAACCGAGACAGTAGCAATGACCACCTGGCCTGTCTCGAGTTCAAACGTTTAGCATCCCCGATGTACGTAAGGTTCTTATGATCAGTGATTATCAACAAAGGATCAAGAGTACCTTCCAACAAATGTCTCCACTCTGACAGGGCAGACACAATAGCAAGCAATTCTCTGTTGCCAATATCATAAGTGCGTTCTGCTGGTGATAATTTTCTTGAAAAAAACCCACAAGGATGTAGTGGTTTCCCTGGAGATTCTCTTTGAGACAGGACAGCCCCAATGCCTATCTCAGAAGCATCAACCTCAAGAATAAACGGAATCCTGGGATCAGGATGCCGTAACACGGGAGCGGAAGTGAAAGCCTGTTTGAGGGCTTCGAATGCTTGTTTAGATTGAGAAGACCAGATCTGGTACTTCAGACCTTTACGTGTCATATTAATGATAGGAGAGGCTATAGCGGAATAATTCTTGATAAATCTCCTATAATAGTTAGAAAACCCCAGAAATCTCTATATGGCTTTGAGACCTTGAGGAAGAGGCCATTCTGAGATGGCCGTGAGTTTAGAAGGATCCATCTCAAAACCCTCTGGAGTGATAATGTACCCAAGGAATTTCACAGTAGTAATGTCGAATAAACACTTCTCTAGTTTGCAATAAAGACCATTGTCCAGTAATTTAGCTAATACCTGTCTGACATGTGCATGGTGGGTTTTCAGATCGGGAGAGTAAATCAATATATCGTATAGGTATACTATAACAAAGGTTTGCAAGAAATCTCTGAGCACATCATTAATAAAATCCTGGAATACCGCTGGAGCATTACAAAGACCGAAAGGCATGACCAAGTATTCATGATGCCCACTCCTGGTGTTAAATGCTGTTCTCCACTCATGCCCCTCTTTTATGCGTATCAAATTGTAAGCTCCTCTTAAATCAAGTTTAGTGTATACTGCTGAACCTCTTAACCTGTCGAACAGTTCCGATATGAGAGGGATAGGGTACACGTTCTTAATGGTGATCTTGTTAAGCCCCCTATAATCAATACACGGGCGTAAATCTCCCTCTTTTTTCGACACAAAAAAGAATCCAGCCCCTGCTGGAGAAGAGGAACGTCGGATAAAACCTCTCTCCAAATTCTCCTTGATATACTCCTCCATAATTTGGTTCTCCTTTATGGAAAGAGGATATACTTTGCCTCGAGGAGGCATGGTACCCGGATGAATATCAATGGCACAATCATATGGTCTATGTGGAGGTAGTTTGTCTGCCTCTCTTTTATCAAATACAGCCCTGAGGTCTGCATATTGTTCAGGAACTTCAGTAGACAATGGAGGGGCTGTGGGTGTGTTCAGGGCACCGACATGCTGAATGGGTATTAAACAAGTCCCAAAACATGCAGAACTCCAAGACAGTATCTCTCCTTTAACCCAATCAATAACGGGATTGTGTTCCACCAACCAGGGGAAACCAAGTACAACAGGATTGGAAGGTGAGTCTATAACTTGGAATATGATCAAGAACTACTGTAATCGTATCGTGAGTAATCCTAGGGCAGGATAACGGCCTGCCATCTATGGCTTCAACGGCTAAGGGTGTCTCTCTTACAACCAGAGGTAGAGAAATGGAAGAAGCGTAGTTAACATCAATAAAGTTACCAGCAGCCCCAGAATCCACAAAAGCGGTGTTATGTGTGGTCTTGGTCTCCAAGCCAAGGATACTGGTAACATAAGTTTAGTGTCTTTGATAGGAGACATGCATGTCACACCCAAGGCCTGTCTCCTCAGCTGCCTTAGGTGCGGTAGTTTTTCCGGCTTATCATGCAGCTTAGGGCGAGTAGGACATTGAAATCGTACATGCCTCCAAACCACCATACAGGCACAATCCTCACGAAAACACCTTGTTCTCTCCTCCTCTGTAAGCCTAGTACGGCCTAGTTGCATAGGCTCTGAGGGAGGAGATAACTCTCTGGGTGTGCTTGAAAGACAGGGGCCAACCTCGGTAACGGTCTCTTGGGTCTCTCTCTTGGAGTCCTTCTATCCCTTATCTGATTATCCAGATCTTTACAGTAATCAATGAGTTCACACAATACCTCAGGTAGTTTACGTGGAGCTAATTCATGCATCAACGACTCTGATAACCCCTCCATAAAAGCCAGAACCAGTGTCTCATTTGTCCAGTTCACATCAGAAATTAAGGTTTTAAATTCTATGGCATAATCAGACACAGTCCTGTTCCCTTGACGTATGCGGAACAAGGATTTGCCGGCTATCGTGGCCTTTCTGGTAGGATTAAATGTACGTTGTAACTCGGCTATGAATTCTTTATAATCCCGTACAATAGGTCTTTCTGCCTCCCATAAAGGAGTCGCCCATGTCAACGCTCTGCCAGACAGATGGTTAATAATAAACCCCGCTTTGGCAATGTCAGAGAAAAACATTTGTGGATTTAATTTAAAATGAATATCCACATGGACCAAAAATCCCCGGCACTCAGAGGAGTACCGTCAAACCTCATAGGAGCGGTCATGTGTACCTGGGATGTCTGAACGACAGGGGGCACAGGTATAGCAGGCGGGGGTGCAACCCCAACTGGTTCCAGGTGTGCAGTACGATTCAGGATAGTTTGTAAGGCAATGGCAAACTGATCCATCCTATGATCCTGCTCATCCTGTCTGGATACAAAGGTAGCCAAGTGCTGTGTTAAATCTGCGGGATCCATATTGGCCAGATCGTAATGTCACGGTTCCCGGATCCCACCACGCAGTACTTAACCCCCAACACTCCACAAAACCCAGAAGCTACCAACAGTGTAGCTGTGAATGATCCCTATCTGTCTGGTCCTTAGAATTGGCCAGGTAAACTAGCTAGACAGAAAAGGGTTAACAATACGGAGAGGAGTCAGTCGAGCCAGAATCAGGAATACAGAGTTCAGAATGGTCAAATGGAATAGCCGGGTCGGTATCAGAGCAGTAGCGTAGTACAAGAAAATAGTCTAGGGCAACAGAAGGCAGAATGGTCAGAACACAAGCAGAGGTCAATAACAGGTTAAATCAATATAGCAGTCCGGTACAAGGAGCTCAGGTATGGATAACCACGATCTGGCAACTTCTGAAACTATACTGAGGGTTTTTAAAGACCTTCACCAGACCACGCCCCCACTCAAGCCACACCTCATGCAATCACCTCCCTGCCTGTCTCCATTTAAACCGGGCAGTGGTCAGCGAGCAGCATCAGACTTGCTGTCCTCAAGCACACAGGTAGGGCTGGAAGCCCCCAACGTTACAGGCAGACTGTAGGCAGTTATTGATGACACTCTTTACTACTGAGGAAAGAGGTCGTATAGATGCCGGAGCACTTAGGTGCCTGGAGAAAGAAGCCAGGGACGCAGATAATGCTAATCCAAAGCAATGGGCTTCTGATCACTACCCGGGAACACAGCCCCCCTGGGACATTAATTCCTCGGTACACAGATATGATCTCCACATATACCAGAGAGGATTGCTAGGGGGATTGAGAGCCGCGGCAAAGAAACCTGTTAATATGGGTAAAATAAGTGAGATCATTCAGGGGTTAGAGGAATCCCCTACCGCGTTCCTAGAACGACTCATAGATGCGTATAGGATATATACTCCCTTTGATCCCGAAGCAGAGGAAAATAGAAGGATGGTCAATGCCTCCTTCGTCAGCCAGGCCTAACGGGACATACGTCAAAAAATCCAGAAACAAGAGGGTTTCGCCGGCATGAACCAGTCTCAGCTAGTGGAGATCGCTAATAAAGTATTTCAGAATAGAGATTTGGAAAGGAAGAGGGAGGATGGAAAACGGATGAGGCAGAAGGCGGATTTGATAGCAGTAGCAGTATCAGGGATGACGAGTGGGACCATTCATTCAGGGACCCCGAGAGTAGACAGGGGTAGGGGCAGATGCAGAGGGAGAGGTGGTAGACCTCCTTTAGGTAGAGATCAGTGTGCCTATTGCAAGGGTTTTGGGCATTGGAAGAATGAATGCTCACTAAAGGGACAAAAGGGGGGCAGTAAGTATGACAGAAGGACAGAGTCAGGTCAGAGGACAGATGGAGGATGGACGGTACAGGCGTGGGACCCAGGGTGGAGTTATGGCACTGGCTGACGAGGGAGTTGCCCCCTATCTTTCCCCTGCTTCCCATTTCCCTGAGTACTGAAGAGAACCGGGCTCCATCCCCCTCGGCAACAAGGAGCCCATGGTTAGATTTAATATAGGGGGAAAAGATGTAGAGTTCATGATTGATACTGGGGTCGAACATTCAGTGGTCACCCAGCCAATGGCTCCACTGTCTGGTCGGTCCCTTACTATAGTAGGAGCGTTGGGCCAACCCATGACTCGCCCAGTCCTGGCACCCCGTAACTGTACCCTCGGGGGCCACCAAGTCCACCATAGCTTACTGTATGTCCCTGAGTGCCCAGTCCAATTGATGGGGAGGGACTTATTGATGAAGTTACAGGCCCAAATTACGTTCCATCCTGATATAGGTGCCTCCGTATTATTCCATGCCCCGTTAACTGCATTCCCTCCTCAGAAGGCTTCGGTGACTGGCATTTTAGCCCTGATAATGCCCAGAGAGGAGGAATGGAGAACCGTAACAGAGGAAACCAGAGGGACACCTCTCCCGCCCCAGCCGCATGCCCTGGGTGTGTGGGCAGAGGATAACCCACCTGGCATAGCCAGAAACATTCCTCCTGTTTTAGTTGAATTAAAGTCTGGTGCAAATCCTGTCAGCATACGCCAGTATCACATTCCCCAAAAAGCAAAAGCAAATATTCAGACACATCTGGCACGCCTCCTAGAGCATGGCATACTTAAGTTCTGTGTATCAGCATGGAACACACCCCTGTTGCCAGTCCAAAAAGCAGGAACCCAGCAGTATCGTCCAGTTCAGGATCTCCGGGCTATGAATAATGCAGTGGTCTCTGTCCACCCCGTGGTACCCAATCCTTACAATCTCCTGGCCCTGATACACGCCAGCACTACACATTATACAGTACTAGATCTAAAAGATGCCTTCTTTTGCATCCGCATGGCCTCAGAGAGTCAGGCACTATTCGCTTTCCAATGGGAAGATGCAAGAACTGGCCGAAAAAGGCAATTAACCTGGACAAGACTGCCGCAGGGATTCAAGAATTCCCCTACTCTGTTCAGCACTGCTTTGGCCCAGGACTTGGCCCATTTTCGTTCTGATGCCCAGAGGGGTGTCCTTCTCCAATATGTAGATGACCTCTTGTTAGCCTCCCCCTCGTATGACACCTGCCTCGCTGCAACCCGGGATCTCCTACAGCTCCTGTACGAAGCTGGATATAAGGTGTCACGCCGGAAGGCTCAAATATGCGCAACCTCAGTTAAATATCTAGGTTTCCATCTGCGAGGGGACCAGAGGATGATGGGTCCTGAAAGAAATAGGGATGTGCGTTTCGGGTTTCGGAATTTCGGAATTTTCACGAAATTTCCCGATTCGTGTTTTCGGATGCGGCCGAATTTCTGAAAATTTTTAGATCCGAAAATGGCAGATCCGAAAAGTTTTCCGAGCCGAAACAAAATATTTTCGGAATTTTCGAATGGACTTGAAATGTGTCAAATCGAAATTTATTGCTTTGAAACGAGGAGAACAGACTTTCCGTAAAAACGAAAATTTCCGAACTTACGAAAAGTCGATACAAAAAACGAGCTAAGTGACACGAAAATACGAAAAATGGTCGAAATTCCGAAAACATGTACAATTCCGAAAAACGAAAATTTCCGAACTTACGAAAAGTCGATACAAAAAACGAGCGAAGTGACACGAAAATCCGAAAAATGGTCGATATTCCGAAAAAAAAGCGTACACGAAAAACTAATCGAGCCGAACCGAATCGAAACAGAAATCGGTCGAAACGAGCCGAATCGAAAAGTTTAAAAATCCGAAAAATCGAACCGAATCGAACCGAAAAAAAAATCGGTGCACAAGCCTAGAAAGAAAGGAAGCCGTATGTCATATTCCCTTGCCTCGCTCCCAAAGACAAGTCAGGGAATTTCTGGGAGCAGCCGGATTTTGTCGTATTTGGATTCCTAATTTCGCCTTGATTGCAAAACCATTATATACCTCCACAAAAGGGGGAGAACATGACCCCTTTGTATGGGGCCTTGATCAGACCGAGGCCTTCCAGATGCTAAAGAAGTGCCTCATGGAAGCCCCCGCCCTGGGGCTCCCCAACCACCAGCGACCATTCTGTCTACATGTCCATGAACACCTGCATACAGCTACTGGGGTCTTAACCCAATACCTGGGCTCTTGGCAACGCCCAGTCGCTTACCTGTCCAAGCAGTTAGACCACGTAGCAGCTGGTCTGCCCCCCTGTCTGCGAGCTGTGGCTGCCACTGCTCTTCTGGTAGCAGAGGCAGACAAACTGACTCTGGGACAAGAAATCCATGTCCGCGTGCCACATGCAGTACAAGCACTGCTAGACTACAAGGGAAACTACTGGTCACTGGCGTCGTAACATGGGGGCGGGGGGCGCGTCCCGCACCAGGTGACACCCGCCTTTAGGGTGACACTGTCACCCTAAGGGCGGGTGTCTCACCCTCCGCCGCGTATTCGCTCCCTGCGAGCGTCCGAAGCATGCAGCTTCGGCGTTTGCCTGGAGGAAACACGTCACCAGCCAATCGCGGCTGGTCACATGGCTCCCCCAGGCGAGCGCCCAAGCTGCATGCTTCGGACGCTCGCATGGAGCAAATACGCGGCGGAGGTGAGCTGGGGCATATCCATGAGGAGCTGGGGCAGTATCCATCTGGTGCTGGGGCATTATCCATGAGGTGCTGGGGCAGTAATCCATTTGCTGGGGCAGTATCCATGAACTGCTGGGGCATATCCATGAGGTGCTGGGGCATATCCATGAGGTGCTGGGGCAAATCCATGAGCTGCTGGGGCATATCCATGAGGTGCTGGGGCATGAGGTGCTGGGGCATATCCATGAGCTGCTGGGGCAAATCCATGAAGTGCTGGGGCATATCCATGAGGTGCTGGGGCAAATTCATGAGGTGCTGGGGCAAATCCATGAGGTGCTGGGGCAAATCCATGAGCTGCTGGGGCATATCCATGAGGTGCTGGGGCATATCCATGAGCTGCTGGGGCAAATCCATGAGGTGCTGGGGCAAATCCATGAGGTGCTGGGGCAAATCCATGAGGTGCTGGGGCATATCCATGAGGTGCTGGGGCATATCCATGAGCTGGGGCAGTATCCATATGAACTGGGGCAATATCCATATGAGCTGGGGGCAATATCCATAAGCTGGGGGCAATATCCATGAGCTGGGGGCAATATCCATGAGCTGGGGCAATATCCATGAGCTGGGGCAGTATCCATGAGCTGGGGCAGTATCCATGAGCTGGGGCAATATCCATGAGCTGGGGCAGTATATCCATGAGCTGGGGCAGTATATCATGTGCTGGGGCATATCCATGTGCTGGGGCATATCCATGAGCTGGGGCAGTATATCCATGAGCTGGGGCAGTATGTCCATGTGCTGGGGCATATCCATGAGCTGGGGCATATCCATGAGCTGGGGCAAATCCATGAGAGGAGCTGGGGCAAAATCCATGAGAGGAGCTGGGGCAAAATCCATGAGAGCAGCTTGGGCATTATCAATTAGAGCAGCTGGGGCAGTATATCCTTGAGCTGGGGCAGTATATCCATGAGCTGGGGCAGTATACAAGCTGCATGCTTCGGACGCTCGCAGGGAGTGAATACGCGGCGGAGGTGAGCTGGGGCATATCCATGAGGAGCTGGGGCAGTATCCATCTGGTGCTGGGGCATTATCCATGAGGTGCTGGGGCATATCCATTTGCTGGGGCAGTAATCCATCTGCTGGGGCATATCCATTTGCTGGGGCAGTATCCATGAGCTGCTGGGGCATATCCATGAGGTGCTGGGGCATATCCATGAGCTGCTGGGGCATATCCATCAGGTGCTGGGGCAAATCCATGAGCTGCTGGGGCAAATCCATGAGCTGCTGGGGCAAATCCTTGAGGTGCTGGGGCATATCCATGAGCTGCTGGGGCATATCCATGAGCTGCTGGGGCATATCCATGAGGTGCTGGGACAAATCCATGAGGTGCTGGGGCAAATCCATGAGCTGCTGGGGCATATCCATGAGGTGCTGGGGCATATCCATGAGCTGCTGGGGCAAATCCATGAGGTGCTGGGGCAAATCCATGAGGTGCTGGGGCAAATCCATGAGGTGCTGGGGCATATCCATGAGGTGCTGGGGCATATCCATGAGCTGGGGCAGTATCCATATGAACTGGGGCAATATCCATATGAGCTGGGGCAATATCCATAAGCTGGGGGCATATCCATGAGCTGGGGCAATATCCATGAGCTGGGGCAATATCCATGAGCTGGGGCAGTATCCATGAGCTGGGGCAGTATCCATGAGCTGGGGCAATATCCATGAGCTGGGGCAGTATATCCATGAGCTGGGGCAGTATATCCATGTGCTGGGGCATATCCATGTGCTGGGGCATATCCATGAGCTGGGGCAGTATATCCATGAGCTGGGGCAGTATGTCCATGTGCTGGGGCATATCCATGAGCTGGGGCATATCCATGAGTTGGGGCAAAATCCATGAGAGGAGCTGGGGCAAAATCCATGAGAGGAGCTGGGGCAAAATCCATGAGAGCAGCTTGGGCATTATCAATTAGAGCAGCTGGGGCAGTATATCCTTGAGCTGGGGCAGTATATCCATGAGCTGGGGCAGTATACAAGCTGCATGCTTCGGACGCTCGCAGGGAGTGAATACGCGGCGGAGGTGAGCTGGGGCATATCCATGAGGAGCTGGGGCAGTATCCATCTGGTGCTGGGGCATTATCCATGAGGTGCTGGGGCATATCCATTTGCTGGGGCAGTAATCCATCTGCTGGGGCATATCCATTTGCTGGGGCAGTATCCATGAGCTGCTGGGGCATATCCATGAGATGCTGGGGCATATCCATGAGCTGCTGGGGCATATCCATCAGGTGCTGGGGCAAATCCATGAGCTGCTGGGGCAAATCCATGAGCTGCTGGGGCAAATCCTTGAGGTGCTGGGGCATATCCATGAGCTGCTGGGGCATATCCATGAGCTGCTGGGGCATATCCATGAGGTGCTGGGACAAATCCATGAGGTGCTGGGGCAAATCCATGAGGTGCTGGGGCAGTATCCATGAACTGGGGCAATATCCATGAGTTGGGGCATATCCATGAGATGGGGCAATATCCATGTGCTGGGGTAGTATATCCATGAGCTGGGGCAGTATATCCATGAGCTGGGGCAATATATCCATGTGCTGGGGCATATCCATGAGCTGGGGCATATCCATGAGCTGGGGCAAATCCATGAGAGGAGCTGGGGCAAAATCCATGTGAGCAGCTGGGGCATTATCAATTAGAGCAGCTGGGGCAGTATATCCATGAGCTGGGGCAGTATATCCATGAGCTGGGGCAGTATATCCATGAGCTGGGGCAATATCCATGAGCTGGGGCATATCCATGAGCTGGGGCAAAATCCATGAGAGGAGCTGGGGCAAAATCCATGAGAGCAGCTGGGGCATTATCAATTAGAGCAGCTGGGGCAGTATATGCATGAGAGCAGCTGGGGCAGTTTATGCATGAGAGCAGCTGGGGCAGTAGATCCATGAGAGGAGCTGGGGCAGTAGATCCATGAGAGGAGCTGGGGCAGTATATCCATGAGAGGAGCTGGGGCAGTATCCATGAGAGGAGCTGGGGCAATATCCATGAGAGGAGCTGTGGCATATCCATGTGTGCTGGGGCAGTATCCATGTGTGCTGGGGGCAGTATCCATGAGAGCTGGGGCAATATATCCATGTGTGAGCTGGTCTGGGGCAATATATCCATGTGTGAGCTGGTCTGGGGCAATATATCCATGTGTGAGCTGAGGCGCAATATATCCATATGTGCGCTGAGGCGCAATATATCCATATGTGAGCTGGGGCAATATATATCCATGGGTGAGCTGCTGGGGGCAATATATAACTGTGAACTGGGGCAATATATCCATATGTGAGCTGGGGGCAATATATATCCATGGGTGAGCTGCTGGGGGCAATATATATCCAGAGCTGCTGGGGGCAATATATCCAGAGCTGCTGGGGGCAATATATATCCATGTGTGCTTTCACTGCCTTCGAACGGGCAACGTACTTGCTGGCAGCTGGCAAAAAGTTGTGTGAGCATATGAGAGAGCTCCACAGCAATAAACCTCACAGTAATGTGCGCTGTGTGTATGAGCATTCAGTGTTATATGGGAGTACTGATTTAGGAGTAAGAGTAGTTTTAAAAAAATTTGTAAAACTCGGGGGGGGGGGGGTGACACCATAAGTTACCGCACCGGGTGACACCAACCCTAGTGACGCCACTGCTACTGGTTCAGTAACAGCCGAATGACAAGGTACCAAGCCATGTTATGCGAGAATCCCAGAATCCATCTGGAAACCAGTAGTACCTTGAATCCTGCCACCTTGCTCCCGGACGAGCAGGAAGAGCTACCTACTCATCAGTGCCTTCAGGTGATGGATGAAACGTTCTCCAGCAGGCCAGATCTGGGAGATAGACCCCTGGAGGTTTACGACACTCAAGTATTCACAGATGGCAGCAGTTTCATAGAAGACGGAAAAAAGAAAAGCTGGGTAGGCAGTCACGACCTTAGAGAAGGTCTGGGAAGCAAAGCCATTACCAGCTGGAACTTCTGCCCAATTGGCTGAATTGATTGCTCTAACCCGAGCTCTACAGCTCGCTCATGGACAACGTATTAATATCTACACTGACTCAAAATATGCATTCATGACTATACATGCCCACGGAGCACTCTATAAGGAGAGGGGCCTCCTGACGTCCACAGGAAAACAAGTCAAATACGCCACAGAGATTTTAGCCCTCTTGGAAGACGTCTGGGTACCTGAAGCTGTGAGTGTAATCCACTGCCGGGGACATCAGAAGGGACAAGAATTTGTCCCCCGGGGAAACCGAAAAGCTGACCAAGCAGCCAAGGAAGCTGCAAGATGCTCCCTGCCAGTGGTGGCAGCCCTGATACCTGCACCTCTGACAGAATGGGTTCCGGTATACTTGGAAACAGAACGCCAATGGTTAATTTCTGAGCCCGGTGCCTATGACTAGGGATGAGCCGAACACTCCCCGAGTTCGGTTCGAGCCCGAACCCGAACTTCCCATTTGTTCGGGACCAAACCCGGACCCGAACCCGAACCCCCATGCAAGTCAATGGGGCTGAAAATTCGGTTTTTTGGAGTGCCCTCCAAGAGGGCATATATGCTACATATTTGCCATAAAAGGTGTATGGGGGTCCGGGTAGTGCCCTGGGGGACAGGAAACAAGGACAAATTTTTTTAAAAAAAACGTTTTTAAAGGGACAGTGAGTTTTCCATGAAATAAGGGTTAAAAATAAAAACGAAAAATTCCTTCAAATATCGTGCCTAGGAGTTCCCCATAACCTGCCCGTGAAGTGGCGGATTTCTAGGATGTATAGAAATATGTAAAAACCAAAAAATTACATTTCAAATGACGGTAAATGCTTTTCCTTTAATCTATCCATAAACAACTGCTTGGGGCGGCAGTCTGTAAGAAAAGAGGAGACATTTTCGGACACGCAAAAAAAGTTTACTGATTTTTTAGCGGTGAAAAGCAGTAGAATGGAAACTTCTAGACCAAAAAGCCAATTTGGAAAGTGAGATAAATGCGAGAATTTTTCTGGTTCGGCTATTTTGACCTAGAATTTTCCATTCTCCAGTCATTCTCCTGAGTTTCACCTTTCTCTGAATAACCCTGTCAGGGTTATTCAGAGAGCGGTGAAGAGCAGGAGAATGATTGGAGAATGGAAAATTCTAGGTCAAAATAGCCAAACCAGAAAAATTCTCCCATTTAGGCTAGGGTCAGACTAGCGAATTTTTAACGTGCGTTTAGGCGCACTTAATCACGGCCGCACTAGCAGCAAATGACGGGCAATGACGGCCAATATACGAAGTACGGTCGCACGAAAGTCCGGCTGCGCAACGCAAGTGGAAAATGAACGCATTTTTTCGAGAACGCAGAACCGCTAGTACGGACGTACAGAGTGCGCTGCGTCCACTAGCGGCGTGTGTGCGTGATTTGGAGACATCAGACCCTGCTCATGTCCGGCCAACATATCGTCCAGACACCCAAAGTTTCCTGGTTTGGATCCGTAAAAAATCACGCACAAAAATGCACATCGTATGACCATTTTCGCGCAATCCGTGAAAAAATACAGCAATGCGTTCGGACGCACTTTTTGACGGTCGCTGCGAAAAATGCGTTAGTCTGACCCTAGCCTTATCTCACTTTCCAAATCGTCTATTTGGTCCAGATTGTTCTCTTTTCCTGCCATTCTCCTGGTTTTCACCTTTCTCTGAACAACCCTGAGAGAGAGGTGAAAGCCAGGAGAACTGGCAAGAGAAGAGAACAATCTAGACCAAATAGCCGATTTGGAAAGTGAGATAAATGGGAGAATTTTTCTGGTTTGGCTATTTTGACCTAGAATTTTCCATTCTCCAGTCATTCTCCTGAGTTTCACCTTTCTCTGAATAA
Source organism: Leptobrachium leishanense (assembly GCA_009667805.1). Taxonomy (NCBI): domain Eukaryota; kingdom Metazoa; phylum Chordata; class Amphibia; order Anura; family Megophryidae; genus Leptobrachium; species Leptobrachium leishanense. Next base: position 487,069,750 of record CM019063.1, read on the forward strand.
CCCTGTCAGGGTTATTCAGAGAGCGGTGAAGAGCAGGAGAATGATTGGAGAATGGAAAATTCTAGGTCAAAATAGCCAAACCAGAAAAATTCTCCCATTTAGGCTAGGGTCAGACTAGCGAATTTTTAACGTGCGTTTAGGCGCACTTAATCACGGCCACACTAGCAGCAAATGACGGACAATGATGGCCAATATCCGAAGTACGGTCGCACGAAAGTCCGGCTGCGCAACGCAAGTGGAAAATGAATGCATTTTTTTGAGAACGCAGAACCGCTAGTACGGACGTACAGAGTGCGCTGCGTCCACTAGCGGCGTGTGTACGTGATTTGGAGACGTCAGACCCTGCTCATGTCCGGCCAACATAACGTCCAGACACCCGAAGTTTCCTGGTTTGAATCCATAAAAAATCACGCACAAAAATGCACATCTTATGACCGTTTTCGCGCAATCTGTGAAAAAATACGGCAATGCGTTCGGACGCACTTTTTGACGGTCGCTGCGAAAAATGCGTTAGTCTGACTCTAGCCTTATCTCACTTTCCAAATCGGCTATTTGATCCAGATTGTTCTCTTTTCCTGCCATTCTCCTGGTTTTCACCTTTCTCTGAACAACCCTGAGAGAGAGGTGAAAGCCAGGAGAACTGGCAAGAGAAGAGAACAATCTAGACCATATAGCCGATTTGGAAAGTGAGATAAATGGGAGAATTTTTCTAGTTTGGCTATTTTGACCTAGAATTTTCACTTCTCCAGTTATTCTCCTGCTTTTCACCGCTCTCTGAATAACCCTGTGAATGTTTAATCCCGAGGTGAAAAATAACATTGCTTTAGATTTTTTTCAAACACCAGTTAAATGCAGCATATTAGGATGTTTTAGGGAAATTAATTCTCAAATCTCAATTAGAAGCAGACACCACCCCACCCTCAGTATATTGTACAATGTATCAAATTGATTACCAGACTAAAAACACCTGGTGTTATGCCCGTTTGTGAACAGAGGTCATTTAGAGTTGATAATCTTTCCACGTACACATTAGTTTTTAATTCAATATCTAATAAACCGTTGCTTATACTATTCTGCAGTAAAGAGTCTCTTTATTTCTAGATTTTGCAGTATTTTTTTAAGCATTTTCTATACTTTTTTCAAAATTTCTTTTTTTTTTTTCGAACCCGAACCGAACACGCCCAAAAAGTTCGAAATTCACGAACTTTCGAACTGCCAAAGTTCGGGTCGAACTCCGAACCATCCGAACCCGAACATCTCATCCCTACCTATGACCCCAGTGGATGGTATATCCTAGAAGACAGCCGTATTGTGGTACCCTCTACCATAGCCCCAGAGTTAGTCCGGAGTCTGCATGATAGTACGCATGGCGGACAAACTGCTATGGAGAAAAAATTAGAACTCGAGTTCTATGTGCCACACCTGCCATCCCTCTGTAACACTGTGACTCAACAGTGCCCCACTTGTGCACGGAACAACCCCAGACAGGGACCTACTTTGCCTCCTAGTAGAGTCTCTGTAGGACTGATACCACTGTCATCCCTACAGGTGGATTTTACAGTTATGCCTCTCTGTAAAGGCTACAAGTACCTCCTGGTGTTCATCTGTACCTTAACCGGCTGGGTCGAAGCGTACCCCACCCATACTGAGAAGACCACAGAAGATGTTCGGTGTCTCATGAATGAGATCATTCCACGCTATGGGATACCATCAGAGATTGGCTCTGATAATTGGCCCGCCTTTGTCCACCAAGTACTGCAGGCCTTGGCCCAATCCCTACAAATCAGGTGGAAGTTACATACAGCCTACCGGCCTCAAAGCTCAGGAAAAGTGGAGCGTATGAATCGCACTTTGAAAAACAGGCTTGCAAAAACATGCCAAGAAACCTCCTTTAACGTTTAACGCTTCGCACTCAAATTAAAGTGCTGCGCGAGCGTTTTTGCGCAAAGATTGTAATTTGGCCCCTATTGTTTGTAATTGAGGTAAGTTAAGTGACATTGCATGTGCACAGACTACCCCCAGCCAAGGCAGAATAGGACCAATACAGCCCACCACCAGCCAAGGAAGGAGACCAATACAGATCACCATCAGCCAAGGAAGAAAAGAGGACCAACACAAACCACAATCAGCAAAGAAAAAAGAGGACCAACACAGACCATCACCAGCTGGAGAAAAAGAGAGAGACCTAAACCCCCCTCTGCCCTGAAGAAGAAGACAGGTAGCTAACATTCCTGCTTCCCTGACTCTGTACAATAAATTCTGAGCTGAAAGAGGTGTGTCTAAAGTGTGTCCCATTACACTTAATTTTTTTTCTGTGGTGGGGAGGGGGGAGTAAAAATGATAAAAGGGGGAAAGACGGGGAGGGGTGGAAAATCACATCAGGATCTCAGAGACGAAAATCAACAAAACCACAGGCATTCATCCAGGGTCCGAGGAGGGCAGACAGGGTCTCCTGACAATCCCCACGGAGTCAAAAACAGGCCACACTTCTCCAGGATCTCCAAAACGATACGGCACGTTGTCTAGAGTAAAAGCTAATGTGCCTCCTGCACCCCATCTGTAGCTAATATCCTTAACCCATAGGCAGGCCACCACCTCTCGAAACCTCCGGCATGCCGCTATTGTCAAGAACGGTATGTAATTTTAGAGGGATACCTTGGACGATTCGGAAGTAAAGACACCTCGAGCCGCGGGCAGTGACATCAGTCGTTGCTTCGTGGAGATTTCCCGAGACATTGCGATTATATCTCTGGACGCGGACTCAGGAGCTGCCGCCGACTTCCGAACTCGAACAGCCAGAAGGTCTCTGATGCCCAGGGGAGAGTTTCAGCAAATGGGCCGCCAGGCAATTGGCATACGCCAGGACCTCTTCAGACTTTACCGACTCCGGCACCCCTCGGAATGCAAACATTGCGCCGGCGGTGTCGGGAATCCTCCACCGTCCGCGACAAGGTCTCGACTTGTAGTTGGAGGGAGTCTACCTTGCGGGACAGGTGTGTATGTGTGTCCTCGACGATCTTCGTACGGTCGTTAATGGCCACCAAGTTCTCCTGCACCAGGGTCACCTCAGCCTTAACACGCGCCACATCTGCACTCCACATGGCCCGCATCTCAGTCATCAGTCTTTTTATATCACCTTTGGTGGCAAGTTGCACATCTTCTCCTGGGACAGCAGCCAGGAAGGCAGATGAGGCAGACTGGATGGCAGCAGCATCAGGGGACGCTGACAAAGCGGCCCGTCTACGAGCTGCCTTAGCCACCCGTTTCGCAGCGTCTTTCTAGATTTCTGGTCCCGCTCAGAAGAGAGTTGATCTGCATCCTCTCCACTCCCCCTCAACCAAGTAAAGCCGTCTTCGTCGGAAGACTCGTATCCCGGAGGCAAGATGGTGGAGGAGAGGCCCGCGGAACTCGACCTCCCGCCGCCCAGCGAGTCGCGAATGTCCCGCTGTCTGGAACCGGGCATCAGATCAATCCCCTTCACTGTCTTCTTACACATCAGGATGTGATACTCGGTTCGTGCAAAGAGCCCCGCGACAAGCCAAAGGACGTAGAGAAGCCCAATCACCTCCACAGGCTCCTAAAATGGCCGCTCACGTTAGGCCGCAGGCTCTTCACCGGAGCCTCCTGCGCTCAGCGGGCCTCCTCCTGATGCCGAACAGGGCTCTCCAAGATATCCCCTGGGTCAGCCAACCGTCCTGTGGCCGGTAGGCAGAATAGCACCGAATATATTTGGGAGTAACTCTCTAAATTGAAGTCTCAATGCCGGAGCTCCTGTAAAGCGTGGCCGATCTCATCCGAGTCTAGCTCCGCCCCCCAACTAAGAACTTTTTCGATTCTCGAGAGGGATATTTAAACAGCAGAAGGAAAGTAAATATAGGAAGTCTTATTATATTATATAATTATTAATATATATTTAGTTATTTGTTATTCCTTCATAAAATGAATATACAATTTATTACAAAATTGTATATATGATTTGGTTGTGCCCAGGCTTCACAGTCCAAATGATAAAGTCCACATACATTCAATATCTGTTACTGTTTACTTACAGTATATTTACAGTATATTTACAAAAATGACAAAAAAAATATTTTCCATGTGTCTTTTCTGTTCTAAAGAACAGAAAAATCTGTTTTTATTGAACTCCAACTGCAATATTTTTCTTTTTACTATTTTGTGTTTCTGTAACCACTCAATGTTCTTAAACCCAGGACATACTTGAAAACGAGAGAAATCTCAATGTATCCTTCCTGGTAAAATCTATAAATAAATAAAATAAATGATAAACACAAAAAAATAAATCAGGGGGAGATTAGATACCATTTTACAAATGTATTTTACAGTGTACAAATGATGTAGCTAACGTTGAGCAGAAATAACTTCAGTGTAGATCAATGTTAATTTGGACAGGAAATTTTATTTTAGTTTTAGTCATACAGTCTTATTCAAAGAGAATCGAAAAGTCACCGCACGTTCGGTGACTTTTCATTGTCTTCAATTCGGTGCGATTTGGCGATCCCATTTCGGCGACCCTGTGATGTATTCAGCAAGCACCACAGGGTCATCGTAGTGCAGGGAAAAGCCACTGCAAACCCGCCGAACACTCACCGCAAAACCCGGCAAACGCACACCGAAACTCGCAAAAACATCTGGATTAACCCAGCCGAGCATGCCGGAGAAACCGAGCAGGCGCCGATCACAGCTCAGAGCAGCCGCCGGTAAAACCCGACACCGCAGACAAACGGAGTGAAAAAATAAAATAAAAAACAGTACGCTAGAATGTTTGAAAAGTGAAACGCTGTTTTCAAAGAAACTACAGAATTAAAATGTCTGAAATTTACATATAAGATCCAATGAATGATAATAAAAAGGGCTGTTACAGAAAAAAGAAAAAAACGATTTAAAAAGACAGAAAATTTTTTTTATAGAATATTATAATAAACGGTTCATTAGATGTTGAATTAAAATGGGAATATTTTTAACATTGAAGCCTAAGGGATTCTTCCGAATATACCTGTCGAATGAAACCACCGAATGGCAGGGCATTTCGGCAACTTTTCACTGCTGGTTTTTGTTCTCTGAATAGACGAAGTATTGCTTCTCTATGGGGATTCACTGCCCTCTAACAGGCACCGAACAGGCACCGTATGTGCAGGCAATTCGCCAACATTTGGCGAACTGCCTGCTCTCTGAATAGCCAAAGACCAGGAAAGTTAACCGATCGCTGAATTTCACTGTTCGGTTACCTTTCGCCAGCAATTCGGATCTCTTTGAATAACCATGAAAGTCTTCTGACTAAAATGCCATTTAGTTTTAGTCATATTTTATTAGTTTGAATTGTTTTGGTTTAGTTCTAGTCGAATGAATGACATAAGATTTTAGTCGACTAAATCGAGAGGAGATTTAGTAACTAAAATCTAATGAGTATAAAGTGTATTATGTATTATTTAAGCATTTCTCCACAATTTCCAAACTCATATGCTCCTGGAGTAACATCTTATCTGAAAATATATCATTCATTATTTCTCTTACTGGAGATTAGTTCTCATTGGATCTTGTCAGGTATATTATAATGGAAATTAAAATGGACGCCTGTAGCCATCTTGTTTTAATGTAAAGTCTTTTCTTTTTAAATTTTTATCCTAGTTTTAGAAATGGACTCGAAGATTTTTTTTTAAAGTTCATGGTAAGGACTAGAAAAGTTATGGGGGTTTCTATAAGTACCAGACATGATGTTATAGACGATAAAATGTCTTTATATGATATATGCGAAGACATGTTATCTTTAAATTTATTGGTTGGTTTTAACAAGTCTTTGAATTAAAGATATTTTCTTTTTGGGTATAGAAACATATTTAAAATATCTATGCAAGTGTATAAATATATTCACGAAATATATTTTATAATCAATACATTCTATATATCCACAGTAAATAATAGATGCTCCAAATATTTGTAGAGTATAACTGTGTAATAGTATAATTACTGAAGAATAGAAGTAAGTTGTTGATCTAATTGCAAAGGAATCTAGCTGATAAAGAAGTACTTTAAAATCTTTGAAATGAGCAAAATAACGAGAGATATTAAATCAAATTTGACAACACGAGACACACTGTCTGGAATAACCATAGTTGTTCTTTGTTCAAAATAAGATAGTGGAATGACCTCTGACCTAAAATAAGGGATTAAAAATTAATTTGTGAAATTATATTTGAAGAGCAACACTGCCATCTAGAGGCATAGTAAATATTATATTTTAAGAATAAATATAAGGGATCTATAGAGAAAAATATTTAAATGAAGGGGTTGAATGTACTATAACTGGATATGTACTGTTTGTTGTATTCATTCAGATCATTCCAGGACAAGACACACAATGCATTCAGGATATTACATCTCACTTAATTAGGACCACACCTAAATTTTCCCTAATGGGAATGTACAATTCTAACTCTCATGCATTGATTATCTAACATTGATAATTTTCACATATTGCAAAACAATACATTATATCCAAAGAATATTGCTGCTGTAACTACAGAAACATTGAATCCAGATTGGACAGGTAATGTATGAGAAAGCAAAATTAAGGGGTTAATGTAAGAAATACATATATATGAGTGTGTACTTTGCAATGAAATAGATTGAGATGTATCTCAATTACTGTTAGATCCAGAGTCTTCAAAATATTTCTAAATCTGCAGAAAGAGATATGAAGAAGAATCGGATATAAGGATTTTATCCTAAAGTATTTGTTGCAATTATATATATATAAATATATATATTGAATTTGGAAGTTACTGTGATTGAAATTAATAAGCAAGGAATTATATAACTACAAAATAAAAAGCAGAAGATTAGAAGCTTAATTCTCATTATTAGGGGAGGATTCACTAAATAAGTTTTTATTACTTATCATTCTAGACATAGAATAAGTAATAGCTCATCTTTTGTTGATCCACGTAGCATAGAGAGATACATATATCTCTACAAGATCTAGCTTGTTAAACATTGGTTTGGTGGGAAATACATGTTAATTGTTTTCGTTAAGCAGAAATGTTTATTAACCATCTGTGTATAGTTACTAACTGATAAAGTAAATTATATAATCATATATGCAGTTACTAACAGGAGATACATATATTGGGAAGATAGTAGTCTATGTGCTGATGGATGGATGTTGTTGTTTATAAATCTTTGTTTATGATATGAGATTTGAAACTTTTGTATACGTAATAATATATATATTGTTTTTATCCGGTTATTGATTATTATATTTTTTAAAGCAAAACACATACAATTAAAAGAATTTAGGAGAATTTCTAGGAAATATAGACGATTGATATTATAGTTCAGTTTAAGGTAAATTTTATTCAAATATTAAACACATAATAGACAAAAAAATCGTTTAAAAGCCAGTGAAAAAATGAAATGATTCTGGAATTACTGACAGAGGATGGGTAAAGAACTCTATTACTGAGTCATTACTAAGACCACATCGCGATAAAGGACTCAAAAATTCCTCAATGGAGTTCTCAGATGTCACGTTCGAATTGGCACCATATGAAATAGGAAGTTAGAGTTCAAAAAATACCAACCAAAAATGGTCCCTTTCTCTCCCTCAGAATAATTCTAAAGCCAGAGGGGAACGAAGGTAATCACAACATTAGATCTCCCAGGTGTCCAATTCGAGTTGGCACCATGTGAGAGTGAATTATTAAACAGGTTAAACAGCTCCGCCTCCAAAGAACCATTCGGGTTTGCACCATATGAAATAAGAAAATTCAAGCTATTGCAGCCAACTTCAATAAAGTTCCCAAATGCCCGATTCAAGTCGGTACCATACGGATTAATGGTTAGAGAGATGCAATCAGATTCAACCAAATTTGACCCTTCTTTCTCCCTCAGGATAATTCTCTAGCCAGAGGAGAGCGAGGATAATCACAACATTAAATCTCCCAGGTGTCCAATTCGAGTTGGCACCATATGAGAGCGAATTATTGACAGATAAACAGCTCCGCCTCCTCTTTCTTAGCCAAAATATTCCTATAGCATGAGAGGGTCAAAGTGTAACAAGCTTGGTAATGGTTAAAAAAATGATAACCGATTGGTTGAACTGACAAAAACACTTCATTAAGAATGGTTCTTAGTAATTCAAAAAAGTTCTAATACATCAGGTCAGTCCATCAGGCAGAGTCAGACCAGCCAAAAATATGGTCAATAAAGATATGGTCAGGGAATGATGACCATCACTTACATGTCAGAAAACCGAGACCTAAAACATAGCAGTTAAAAAGAAAGACACCCAACGCGTTTCGTCGTCACACAGGACGACTTCATCAGGAGTGATCCTATGGGTGTGTGGTCCCTGTTTAAATAGTCTCTCTGAAATAAAGGTCACCAATACAATCAGATTCAGGCAACCGGATATCCGGTGTGACGTAAAAAACCTCACTTCCGATTATATTGATGTCAATTGAATTGCGTCTATGCGCCGTCTTCAAAGAAAATGTAGAGGGAGGCGACTAGCCGAAAGGGCTCATGGATGCATTCCACTAGAGCCCGTTTTACCGGATATCCGATACGGCCTTTCGATCGTCACTTCCGGTATGGCTGTTTCCGGTCATCTGGAGGCCCTTATGTAAACAAAAACCCAAATAAGGCATCGTCAGAAAAAAGTCAGAAAAAAGGAAGAAAAAAGTCTCCCAGTCAAACCCCAATGTTAATCTCCATTGAGCTTCCGTACTTGGGGAAGGGAATAGCCGGATGTTGATCTCTATTAGACTTCCGGTTTAAAAAAGAATCAATATCCTTCCCATTAGCGAAACTTCCAATCATATCTATGGTGGTCTCACAAAGAGACTCTACGGGATATTAATTCTTTTAAGGTCTCAAAAAGGGGGACAATAAGATAAATTAAGTCCCAATCGCTCCAAACTGAGGAATTAAATAAAACCTTTATGATGAACATAAGAAGCCCTCGATTAGTTCGAAAGTAAAAACTTCACCATAGGAGTATGTAAAAAAAAAAAAAAAAAAAAAAAAAAAAAAAAAAAAATGGAGATGAATTGGGCCATTAAAGTATCTGACTTATGTGTTAATAAAAGAGCCAGAACGAAAGTATAATTATTGTGACTAATTAAAGAGGTACCTTAAAGGGACCACGCTCCAAAAGACAAACCACATATAACAGTAAATGTATTGTGTATTAAGAAGTAAATAAATAAATAAATTAGTATAGCAGAGATCAAATGAAAGGGGAGAAAGTGAAGCCCTCATTCAAACCACCCGGAGATCTCGTTCCCAATTGGTATATCCAATAGGCTTCCCTCTGACGTAATTTCCTATCCAAATCGCCTCCTCGTGGTCCCAGGCGAACATGCTCAATTGCCATAAATCTCAAACCTTCAGCATTATTTTGATGTGAATAGCGGAGGTGTCTCGTAATCGGGGTATCTCGTGGGTACCTGACGGAACGTACATGTTCCAAAATTCGCTTTTTTAAAGGGCGTATTGTCTTGCCAATAATTTGCTACCGCAGCTACACACAAGCATATAGACCACACCCGATGTGTTACAGTTGGCAAATTCTTTAACTGTATAGGTTGTAGTATTGGTTACATTTGAGAATTCTTTCGATTCCTTAAGTATGTACTTACAACCCTTACATTTACCACATTTGTAGGTACCAAAAATGGTTTAGATAGCCAATTATGGTTTGAAGGTTTTAAGGTGGAGAAGTGGCTATGTGTAACATGATTGCCGATATTAGGGCAACGTCGTGTGTTATAGAGGCATGTTTAGGTAATACCTTACATAAATGAGGGTCTTGGGTGAGTAATGGCCAAAACCGTTCACAGATCTGATGAATTTCATGCCATCCGGTGTCAAAGTTGCCAATCATTCTGATACTTTGTTCAACATTAGTATTTTTGTCTTGAAGTACAAGGTTCCGATCAGTCAGTAGTGCGTTTTGATATGCTCTTTTCAAACATCGGTTAGGGTAACCTTTTTGTTTGAACATTATTTTCGCCTGGGACCACGAGGAGGCGATTTGGATAGGAAATTACGTCAGAGGGAAGCCTATTGGATATACCAATTGGGAACGAGATCTCCGGGTGGTTTGAATGAGGGCTTCACTTTCTCCCCTTTCATTTGATCTCTGCTATACTAATTTATTTATTTATTTACTTCTTAATACACAATACATTTACTGTTATATGTGGTTTGTCTTTTGGAGCGTGGTCCCTTTAAGGTACCTCTTTAATTAGTCACAATAATTATACTTTCGTTCTGGCTCTTTTATTAACACATAAGTCAGATACTTTAATGGCCCAATTCATCTCCATTTTTTTTTTTTTTTTTTTTTTTTTTTTTTTTTTTTTTTTTTTTTCTTTACATACTCCTATGGTGAAGTTTTTACTTTCGAACTAATCGAGGGCTTCTTATGTTCATCATAAAGGTTTTATTTAATTCCTCAGTTTGGAGCGATTGGGACTTAATTTATCTTATTGTCCCCCTTTTTGAGACCTTAAAAGAATTAATATCCCGTAGAGTCTCTTTGTGAGACCACCATAGATATGATTGGAAGTTTCGCTAATGGGAAGGATATTGATTCTTTTTTAAACCGGAAGTCTAATAGATCAACATCCGGCTATTCCCTTCCCCAAGTACGGAAGCTCAATGGAGATTAACATTGGGGTTTGACTGGGAGACTTTTTTCTTCCTTTTTTCTGACTTTTTTCTGACGATGCCTTATTTGGGTTTTTGTTTACATAAGGGCCTCCAGATGACCGGAAACAGCCATACCGGAAGTGACGATCGAAAGGCCGTATCGGATATCGGTAAAACGGGCTCTAGTGGAATGCATCCATGAGCCCTTTCGGCTAGTCGCCTCCCTCTACATTTTCTTTGAAGACGGCGCATAGACGCAATTCAATTGACATCAATATAATCGGAAGTGAGGTTTTTTACGTCACACCGGATATCCGGTTGCCTGAATCTGATTGTATTGGTGACCTTTATTTCAGAGAGACTATTTAAACAGGGACCACACACCCAATAGGATCACTCCTGATGAAGTCGTCCTGTGTGACGACGAAACGCGTTGGTGTCTTTCTTTTTAACTGCTATGTTTTAGGTCTCGGTTTTCTGACATGTAAGTGATGGTCATCATTCCCTGACCATATCTTTATTGACCATATTTTTGGCTGGTCTGACTCTGCCTGATGGACTGACCTGATGTATTAGAACTTTTTTGAATTACTAAGAACCATTCTTAATGAAGTGTTTTTGTCAGTTCAACCAATCGGTTATCATTTTTTTAACCATTACCAAGCTTGTTACACTTTGACCCTCTCATGCTATAGGAATATTTTGGCTAAGAAAGAGGAGGCGGAGCTGTTTATCTGTCAATAATTCGCTCTCATATGGTGCCAACTCGAATTGGACACCTGGGAGATTTAATGTTGTGATTATCCTCGCTCTCCTCTGGCTAGAGAATTATCCTGAGGGAGAAAGAAGGGTCAAATTTGGTTGAATCTGATTGCATCTCTCTAACCATTAATCCCGTATGGTACCGACTTGAATCGGGCATTTGGGAACTTTATTGAAGTTGGCTGCAATAGCTTGAATTTTCTTATTTCATATGGTGCAAACCCGAATGGTTCTTTGGAGGCGGAGCTGTTTAACCTGTTTAATAATTCACTCTCACATGGTGCCAACTCGAATTGGACACCTGGGAGATCTAATGTTGTGATTACCTTCGTTCCCCTCTGGCTTTAGAATTATTCTGAGGGAGAGAAAGGGACCATTTTTGGTTGGTATTTTTTTTTTTTTTTTTGAACTCTAACTTCCTATTTCATATGGTGCCAATTCGAACGTGACATCTGAGAACTCCATTGAGGAATTTTTGAGTCCTTTATCGCGATGTGGTCTTAGTAATGACTCAGTAATAGAGTTCTTTACCCATCCTCTGTCAGTAATTCCAGAATCATTTCATTTTTTCACTGGCTTTTAAACGATTTTTTTGTCTATTATGTGTTTAATATTTGAATAAAATTTACCTTAACTGAACAATTTGTACTATTTAGGGTTAACCCCTTGTGTAAACACTCCACCGTTCTGTTTTCTTTCGATTGATATTTATATCTCGTATAAATTTCTTAATTGATATATCTTCGACAATCTTCCCAAAAAGACCCTCCCTATCATTTTAGTCTAGTGTTTATTATTCTACTAAACTGTCAATGGGTTTTTGTCATTTTACCTTACTTTTTATTTAGTTTTAGTTTAGTTTTAGTCATAAAAATAATTTAGTTGACTAACAGGGTTATCCAAAGAGATCTGAATGGCTGGAGAAAGGTAACCGAACACTGAAAATCAGCGTTCGGCTACCTTTCCTGGACATTCAGCTATCCAGAGTGCAGGCAATGCACCAAATCCTGGTGAATTGCCTGCACATACGGTGCCTGTTCGGTGCCTGTTTGAGGGCATTGAAATCCCCATAAAAAAGCAATTCTTCAGATATTCAGAGAACACAAACCAGCAGTGAAAGCTTCCCGAAATGCCCTGTCATTCGGTGGTTTAGTTCGGCAGGTTTATTCAGGCGAATCCCATAGGCTTCAATGTTAAAAATATTCCAGTTTTGGGGGCGTGGCCGGCAGCCATTCTGGGAGGACACATGTAGCTTGAGCTCCGTTTTTCCAGGCTGATCTCCCTGCTCCAGCGGCTCACAACGGCGGTGGTTTTGGCTGCAAATTACCCCTACTGGCTCCGGAACCCCCTTGGCACTAGATGGCACCCAGCAAGACCCCAAAAACGGCGGAAATAACGCACCCGGGAAAGACCCGAGATAGGCCGCAAGATGGCGCCCAAGCCTCCCGCGAGTCCGGTTCCCTGAAATCAACGCATTCGTAGGAAGGGGAATCTCGATCTCAGACCCTCTCTGCTTCAGCTCCTGCTTCGGGCCTTCAACTTCAGACCCTGCTTCAGGATCTCAGGACCACCATACAGGAGGATTTTCGATCCATCACTGCAACTCTCCATCAAGAAGTTCGAGATCTGGGTGAGCGCACTGATGCACTAGAATTTAAGTCTGATGAAATGTGCCTGGCCCACAACGAATTGGTTGACGCATATAAAGAGTTAAAATCGGTGAATGAGACTCTCCTCCTTAAGGTGACGGATCTAGAAGATCGATCCCGCAGAAATAATATCAGAGTGCGTGGCATCCCTGAAACGGTTAAACCAGCGGAGTTAACCGTATACCTCCACAACCTGTTTCGCTCCTTGCTACCAGAAGCCTCAGACATGGATTTGCAACTTGATAGAGCACATCGTATCCCGAAACCGAGACACTTGGATCAATCGATATCGAGAGATGTCTTAATGAGAGTCCACTTTTTTCGGATTAAAGAATCCCTCCTGTCCGCTATGCGAAATTGCGCTGGATTACCTGCACCATACTCCGACCTATTATTCTTTCCTGATTTATCTGCCGCCACCATGGCAAAACGTAAGGAGTTCCTGCCAGTGACCAAGATACTACGTAACCACCAAATTCAATATCGCTGGGGGTTCCCCTTGAAACTGCTGGTAACACGTAATGGAGTGGTGACCACGCTTCGTGATGTCCGAGAAGGCCTTGATACCCTGCAGTCGTGGAACCTGATAGGGGAATATACGGTACCACATCAAACCCCACCATCTCCACAGAAAGTGTCGCCGGAATGGCATCGTGTAAACACCGCGAAGTGAGTCCTGTCGTACTGGTCCGGTATTGCTGGACTCTATCTTCCTTTTTCCTTTTTTGGGGTCCTTGCCAGAGGAATTTTCTGGAACCTACTTTGCTTGACGTACCGCTTCTCTTGGAGTACTTGAGCGGGAGACCTGCCTGGCAGGAGCTCGCTGTTTGTTTCTCCCCTCAGTGCCTATTGAACTCCACCGGCAGAGTTTAACCCCCGTTTCTCCCCCTGACATTCTCAGGGTTGGCCCATTCACAGTGTGGCCTGGGAGACTCGATGTATATAATTTTTGGGTGCCGTTTGCACTGATCCCCGTCCTTCCAGACTGGGACTTTTCTCTTTTTTTTCTGTCCTCTATTTTTTTTTTTTTATGTTTTTGTTTACACCATGCTATTATGTACATTTCACTCTCGTTGCCAGAAACACCGTATGCAAGTGAATTTTCTCCAGAGTAAGGAGTCTCTGATTGTCATCTTAATGTTCCCTTCAGATTTGATGCCTGAAGTTTGGGAGACTTCATTCCTCAGGTTATGGTCTTATCTGATTAGGGAATGTGTATACGGATATACACTATACAGTGTGGGCGCTTGTTTATTTGATGAATTGATTAAAGTGCTATGTGGATTACTAGTAAATAGTCAAATGCAGCCTATAGTATGGTAAAAAACACATAAAAAACAACCAAAATATGTGTCAAGACTAAGACAAAGAGATGAAAAAGGACCATACGGCGCATAAAATAGTGTATAAAATAGTGAACAGCTGATTAATAGACAACTGGTTAATATTGGATAAAATGTAAAATATAAGTGAATAAAATTGCCCTTTAAAATACCAAATAGAAATATTAAAGATGCATAGGAAAAAGAGTAAAATGTGCAAAAAGTATATATGGAGATAAGTCAATTAGTGCAAATGAGTGCTCAAAAAGTGCAGCAGTTCAATACTCAAAGGAGTGTTGTTGATTGAAGACAAGTGTATCAATCTTCTCTGTGGTGTGAGTATCAGATCTTCTCTTTAAAGATATCCCTCAGAGAGAAATAAAACATAAAGGCAATAATAGTGCAGATGGTCGTACTGGAATGGAGCAATTCAATAAAGTCAATGTATGTACCACTCACATTTATAGGAGCCTAAGGGAAATCCAGGCTCAAGGAAAATAGCTTGCGGCCAGATATAGGGTGGCACGTCCCTCCTTTCGTCTATGGTGGTTGCTAGGTAAAGCAGAGAGAGTCGGGAGACGACACTCCCATAGCGTAACTCTGTGCGTATATGTGGAAAAATTAAATTAAAATTGATCACACTCACCAATTATAGAGCCTCTCAATACCAGGCTCAAGGGATACCGCCTTGGGCTCTCTTAAGGTGGAGGCCCGAACCCCTGCCGCCTGGATCCTCCTTTCAGCACTGAGCTCTCTGCTATGAACAAAGGCTTCTCTCCCAGGAAGTTCCCTGGGAGAGAAGCCTTTGTTCATAGCAGAGAGCTCAGTGCTGAAAGGAGGATCCAGGCGGCAGGGGTTCGGGCCTCCACCTTAAGAGAGCCCAAGGCAGTATCCCTTGAGCCTGGTATTGAGAGGCTCTATAATTGGTGAGTGTGATCAATTTTAATTTAATTTTTCCACATATACGCACAGAGTTACGCTATGGGAGTGTCGTCTCCCGACTCTCTCTGCTTTACCTAGCAACCACCATAGACGAAAGGAGGGACGTGCCACCCTATATCTGGCCGCAAGCTATTTTCCTTGAGCCTGGATTTCCCTTAGGCTCCTATAAATGTGAGTGGTACATACATTGACTTTATTGAATTGCTCCATTCCAGTACGACCATCTGCACTATTATTGCCTTTATGTTTTATTTCTCTCTGAGGGATATCTTTAAAGAGAAGATCTGATACTCACACCACAGAGAAGATTGATACACTTGTCTTCAATCAACAACACTCCTTTGAGTATTGAACTGCTGCACTTTTTGAGCACTCATTTGCACTAATTGACTTATCTCCATATATACTTTTTGCACATTTTACTCTTTTTCCTATGCATCTTTAATATTTCTATTTGGTATTTTAAAGGGCAATTTTATTCACTTATATTTTACATTTTATCCAATATTAACCAGTTGTCTATTAATCAGCTGTTCACTATTTTATACACTATTTTATGCGCCGTATGGTCCTTTTTCATCTCTTTGTCTATGGTCTTATCTGCCCTGTTTGTATTGGATAATAGCAATGTAAAATGACGGTTAAGATTGTTTTGCTGAATGTAAAAGGGTTGAACATTCCGCACAAGAGACACTCCTTATATGCAGACCTGCGTCACCATCCTCCTGATGTAGTGTGTCTCCAGGAGACACACTTCAAAACGGCTGCCCACCCCAAATTGTTCTTACCAAGCTATCCCCATCACTTTCACGCTACAGCCGCAGTTAAGGCGAGAGGGGTCTCCATTTTAAATTTAATCCATCAGAACGTGACCTTTAATTTACATAGAGTGATCGCTGACCCCAATGGACGCTATCTTTTTCTTATATGTGATATTAACCAAACGAAACACACTATTGCTAATTTTTACTGTCCCAATGCTGGCCAACTTTCGTTCATCCGCAAAGCCATGGCTAAATTGCTTGAGGTTTCAATGGGGAGACTTATAGTTTGCGGGGACTTTAACCAATCCCTTGACCTGCCTATTCGACCTACTAGATCTCAGTGCTCCTCAGTGCGTAATTTTGCTGCTCTACTGGCGGAGTTTCACTTGTTTGACATCTGGCGTATTCTCCACCCGAGCGAAAGTGATTACTCGTTTTACTCTGGAGCACACAAAACTTACTCTAGGATCGATTTCTTTTTTGTTAAGGCTGACTTATTGGCCCTAATATCTGACACCACAATTGGATCTATGTCCTGGTCTGATCATGCCCCCATTACCCTACTACTCCCTGATTCTCGACCTCCATTAGGCCACTCTCCATGACGGTTAAATGAATCCCTTCTCTCCAGACCAGAAGTAGCGGAAGACGTTAAATGTACCTTAGAAAATTATTTTAAAGAAAATTTGACCCCGGATGTTAGTCCCCTGACTCTATGGCAAGCTCATAAAACGGTGGTGAGAGGAGTCTTAATTAAATGGGGCTCTCATTATAAGAAACTAAATGCAGTACACAGATTGACCCTTCTACGCCAAATTCATCAAGTTACTACCTTACATAAGAAACATCTTAATCCCGCAGACAGGTCTACTCTTGTTGGACTCCAAATGCAATTAACAGAAATGGATAAACGAGATTATGTCTGGGCAGCTCGTAGGCTTCGCACTAAAATGTATTTATATAATAATAAAACGAGTAAAATGATGGCCAATAGATTACGCAAGAAAGTGGCAAAAACTAGAATTGAGCGTATGGAAGCAGCGGATGGGACAACTTGCCACCATCCCCAGCAAATTGCAGAATGTTTTGCTCAATACTACACAAAACTATATAATTTAAAACAAGATACAAATTTATCTCAGCCCACTATCCAGGAGATTTTCCCTTTCCTACGACGACTTAATCTCCCGACTCTATCAGACGCAATTTCTCATCGACTGATGTTTACCCCGACCCTAGGAGAACTCCAAGCAGCCCTTTCCTCCCTTAAGGTTAATAAGGCACCCGGTCCAGATGGATATACAGCTAGGTACTACAAAACCTTTTCCCCCCAGCTAAACTCACATCTTCTTTCTGCGCTGAGTCACGTATTCCTTTCGGGGGGTGCGACTAGCGACTGGCTATCCGCTACTATAGTTACAATTCCCAAAACAATGCCACCTGAGGATAATTGCTCCAAATATAGGCCCATCTCCCTCTTAAATGTCGATGCCAAGCTGTACGCTAAAATCTTGGCTAATAGATTGGCAGATATCATGCACTTATTGATTGCCGACGACCAAGTAGGGTTTATTGAGTCCAGACAAGGCCCTGATAATACCATCAAGGCTATGGCCTTGATGGATTATGCTACCGACTCAGCCACGCCATTCTTAATCCTATCTCTCGATGCCGAGAAGGCGTTTGATCGCCTACACTGGGTATTTTTGGAGCACACTCTTTTAAAATTTAACTTCCCAAAGAATTTATTAAGGCCATTATGGCGCTCTACTCATGTCCTAATGCACGCGTATTAAATGCAGGATTCCAATCTACAGTGATCCCCATAACAAATGGCACAAGACAAGGATGTCCTCTCTCCCAATTATTGTATGCGTTAGCGCTGGAACCATTGGCCCAAGCTATTAGACAATCTTACATAGATGAGACTATTGGTAGGACCTACCGTGTGTAATTGAGCCTATTTGCCGATGATTCTCTGACTCTGACTAACCCCCTCACCTCTTTGCCGACCCTTCATTCTATACTGACTGAATATGGGAACTTGTCATACCATAAAATTAATGTACACAAAACCCAGGCTCTTGCCCATGGTATCCCTGACGCTGAACTGTCCACTCTTAAATCCCAATACCCTTATGACTGGCGTAATAGATCATTGACTTATTTAGGAATTAAATTATCTTTTAACAAACCTCAACTCTATAAGCTTAACTATACACCACTAATACATACGGTTTCGACTTTCTGTCAACAATGGTCAACGGTGGAAATATCTTGGGCGGGTAGGATTAATGCAATTAAGATGATGCTTTTACCTAAAATACTATATGTTTTTAGAGCTCTACCTCTACCAGCTCCTATGTCGTTCTTTAAAACGGTTCTCTCAAACCTTTCTCAATTTATATGGCGAGGTAAACGACCCCGAATTAAAATCGCGATCTTACATCAGCCTGTGGACAGGGGAGGGTTAGGCTTACCCAATTTATTATTATACTATAGAGCTGCCCTGATGACAAATCTTGGTCGCATATTTGCGGGGGTGGACCTCCCTCAATGGACCTCATTGATCCTGCCCTGCTCGCTGCCACATGATTTTGTGGGATTGTTATGGACACCTAAGTCATGTAGACTAATGAAAGGCGACCTCCCGGCCTTGCCAGCATTACTCCTACATGTTTGGGATGTGACTCGTTCTCTCTTGACTGCGGTCCACCCCCTGTCTCTGGCCTCCCCCCTCTCAATGTTCACTCACTTAATCACAGATTTTGATCCTCGCCCATGGTGTCGTAGCTCAATCACCACCTTATCCTCCTTTTACGCCTCTCATGATATCCTTCCCTTTCTCCAACTACAGGAGAGACACTCTCTCCATCGCAACTTAGGTTTTCATTTTATGAGGCTGAGGTCCTGTTTGGCAAAATATGGCCTGTTACATCTCCCTCCTAACGCTGACATACTGACTCAGTTTGAACATTATTGCTTGACCCCGTCTCCTGACTCGCGACTCCTTTCCTTGACCTATCAATTATTATTAACTAGAACACCTCTCTCAACATGGAGATTTCAACTAAACTGGGAAAGAGATCTGCAACATACACTCTCCGCGGATCAATGGAGGGAATGTTTTCTTTTAGACTGTAAGAAATTTCGTTGCATCTCATTAGTGGAGGCTAGGGAAAAGATTTTATATTGTTGGTACATTACACCTGACAGGGAACATCATTACAACCCACAAGTTCCTAGAACCTGTTGGAGGTGTGAAGAGGAGGAGGGCACTTTCTTTAATACATGGTGGGCTTGTCCTAGACTTACTACACTTTGGGACCAAGTTGCCGCCCTGAGTTCGGAGATTTTAGATGCCGAGATTGTCCCAACACCAGAGGTGTTCCTCCTGCAAATGTTTCCCGACTCCCTTACTAAATTCCAAAAAACAGGCTCATATCTTATCAGTCACTACTACTCTCATAGCTGCTAAGTGGAAATCGAATGTCATTCCCACAGTGGGTGCTGTTAAAACCAGATTGTGAGTTGCGATCCTTGGATGCAATGGCTAGAGCCTTGATGGGACTGACTGGGGTGGGAAAGGATCATTGGTCGATTTGGGACACCTATACCGTTAAAATTTAATTATTATACCTTAAGTACTATGTGAAAACCCTTTTAGTGGTCTTGCTGAATAGAGAGATACCTTACTACTGATACTTGATTGGTAACATGGTGTTTTTATTTTAACAGGGTTATCCAAAGAGATTCGAATTGCTTGAGAAAGGTAACCGAACGCTGAAAATCAGCGTTCGGTTACCTTTCCTGGCCATTCGGCTATCCAGAGAGCAGGCAATTCTCCAAATCCTGGCGAATTGCCTGCACATACGGTGCCTGTTCGGTCCCTGTTCGAGGGCAGTGAAATCCCCATAGAGAAGCAATGCTTCGGCTATTCAGAGAACACAAACCAGCAGTGAAAGTTCCCCTAATGTCCTGCCATTCGGTGGTTTAATTCGGCAAATTTATTCAGAGAATCCCATAGGCTTCAATGTTAAAAATATTCCCGTTTTAATTCAATATCTAATAAACCGTTCATTATAAAATTCTGCAGCAAAAAGTCTCTTTTTATTATAGATTTTTTAGGATACTTAAGCATTTTTCTAATTTTTTAAAAAAAATTAAAAGTCCGATTTTTTTTTTTTTTTTTTTTTTCAGTTTGCTTATTTTTTTGTAACAGCCCTCTTTATTATCATTCCCTGGACCTCCTGTGAAAATTTCAGACATTTTCGCTCAGTAGTTTCTTTGCAAACAGCGTTTCTTTTTCCCAGATTCATACAAATGGTTTTTCTAATTTATTCACTGCCTCCTCTACGTCACAGCTGCTTCGGCTCTGTGTGATTCGGCTCATGTTCGGCTCCTGTTCGGCTCCTCTTCAAAGGTTAATCCAGATGTTTTTGCTTGTTTTCAGCGTGCATTCGGTTAGTTTTCGGTGAGTTTACGGCAGCTTTTCCCTGCAATTCGGGGACCCTGTGCTGTTTGCTGAATACACCGCAGGGTCACCGAAATGCAATCGGCAAAAGGAACCGAATTGAAGAGAACGAAAAGTCACCGAACGTGCGGTGACTTTTCGAATCTCTTTGGATAACCCTGCTAGTCTTTCTGTTTTGTTTTCAGGGTTATCCAAAGAGATTCGAAAAAGTCACCGCACGTTCGGTGACTTTTCGTTCTCTTCAATTCGGTTCCTTTTGCCGATTGCATTTCGGTGACCCTGCGGTGTATTCAGCAAACACCACAGGGTCCCGAATTGCAGGGAAAAGCTACCGCAAACCCGACGAAAACTAACCGAATGCACGCTGAAAACAAGCAAAACATCTGGATAAACCTTCGAAAAAAGCCGAACAGGAGCCGAACAGGAGCCGAACATGAGCCGAATCACACAGAGCACAGCGAAGCAGCTGTGACGTAGAGGAGGCAGTGAATAAATTAGAAAAACCATTTGTATGAATCTGGGAAAAAGAAACGCTGTTTGCAAAGAAAATACTGAGCGAAAATGTCTGAAATTTTCACAGGAGGTCCAGGGAATGATAATAAAGAGGGCTGTTACAAAGAAATAAGTAAACTGAAAAAAAATCAAAAAAAAAATCGGACTTTTAATTTTTTTTAAAAAAAATTAAGAAAAATGCTTAAAGTATCCTAAAAAATCTATAAATAAAGAGACTTTTTCCTGCAGAATTTTATAATGAACGGTTTATTAGATATTGAATTAAAACGGGAATATTTTAACATTGAAGTCTATGGGATTCTCCTGAATAAATTTGTCGAATTAAACCACCGAATGGCAGGACATTAGGGGAACCTTTCACTGCTGGTTTGTGTTCTCTGAATAGCCGAAGCAGTGCTTTTTCATGGGGATTTCACTGCCCTCGAACAGGGACCGAACAGGCACCGTATGTTCAGGCAATTCGCCAGGATTTGGCGAATTGCCTGCTCTCTGGATAGCCGAATGGCCAGGAAAGGTAACCGAAGGCTGATTTTCAGCGTTCGGTTACCTTTCTCAAGCAATTCGAATCTCTTTGGATAACCCTGTTTGTGTTTTTCTGTTTCTGTCTTATTTTTTATGTTTTTTGTGTCTTTCCCCCTTTTTTCCCCCGTTATCTCTGCATAACCTTTAAGTTGTATTATGTATGTCTAAATTTTGTTAGAAAAATCAATAAAAGCTTTATTTAAAAAAAAAAAAAATATTCCAGTTTTAATTCAATATCTAATAAACCCTTGATTGTAATATTCTGCAGTAAAGAGTCTCTTTATTTATAGATTTTTTAGGATATTTTAAGCATTTTTCTGGATTACTTTTTTTAAAAAATACGATTTTTTTACTTTACTTATTTTTTCTGTAACAGCCCTTTTTATTATCATTCATTGGACCTCATATGTAAATTCCAGACCTTTTCGCTCAGTAGTTTCTTTGCAAACAGCGTTTCACTTTTCAAACATTCAAGCAAACTGTTTTTCTAATTTATTCACTGCATTCGTCTGCGGTGTCGGCTTTTTCTGGCGGCTTCGCTGCGTGTGATCGGCTCCTGCTCCGGTTTTTCCCGCGTTTTCGGCTGGTTAATCCAGATGTTTGTGCGGGTTTTTTCGGCGTGCAGTCGCCGGGTTTTGCGGTTAGTTTCCGGCAGGTTTGCGGCGACCTTTCCCTGCAATTCGGGGACCCTGTGGTGCTTGCTGAATACACCGCAGGGTGCCGGAATGGGATCGGCAAAACAAACCGAATTGAAGAGAACGAAAAGTCACCGAACGTGAGGTGACTTTTCGATTCTCTTTGAATTACCCTGTAAGTATTTGACGAAAATTACTAGTCAGCCAAATTAACACTGGTGTAGATGGGTTATTTTTTTTAACAAGTATATAATTACGAAGAACAATAGGAAGATTTGGGTCCAATAATTATTTGAAAGCAGTATTAACTGCTGGGTAACCCCATTAGTAGCTTCCAATCCTGGTGAAAGATCACCAATTTTTTAGCGACATTGGGGGATAAACGATGCCGACAATAGCCTTTGATCTATGTAAAGTTGGTACTTTTGGGGTTCATGATTGCTTTCCATCGATAGTGGCAAGTATAAATGATATTCCCTGCCAGAGTCACCACACATGGCAGGGAGAGGTTTATGGCATGCTAGCTTTTGCCCACGGCTTTGCTCGCATGGACTTTGGGATTTGTTACTATTGTTTTTAAAAAAACATGAGTTTTTTGTCCAAACTGTACAAAATGTAATTTACAGGTTGATGTCCAGGGCTGGATTAAGATCTCTATGGTCCTGGAGCTGAAGATTTTGGTGGGCTTTTTTTTAATTTAGTGAAATGAAAACATATTTTAGGTTATTTAATAGTGCAGATATGGGTATATATAACCAGGCAGATATGGGTATACTGTATCTAACCAGACAGATACTGTGTGAGGAAATATCCATTCAGATTTCAATCATTTACAGCGTGTAAAATTATGTTTTCACATTTTATCATCCAATCCTTCGCGGTTAAATATTCTATAGGGCATTCTTGTTAAAAAAAAATTGAAATGGGAACCTGTTACTGCATTTTTCTGAGAAAATTCACAATTTTAACCAAAACTGAAAAAAAAGAGAATTATTGCTTGTGTTTTGGAGGATGGTGTTTTATGAATGACTATGTATAAAATAATGAACTTGCTACCAGTGTGAGAAATGAGAAGAGGAATAGCACTGGTATTGCTCATTTTATACGTGACAAATGGACAATACCATTGCTTTGGAACTAAAAATAAATAAATAAATGTGGTTTTTTTATTCATTTAGGGCCCTGTTACAATCTTCGCGCATACGTTTGCGTGTGCGCAAAAACGCATTAACGTGAGGAGCAAAACCCTTTGCGCAGAACGTCATATTACAATGTCAGCGCAACAAACGCGCGGATACGTCTACCGCGGGTGAACCTGCACAAACGCTGTGCGAGCTTACTGTACTTTGCGCGTCCTATACTTAACATTGTGAGCGCAAATGCGTTTGTGCGCTGGTACGCAGACGGCATTACAATCTATGCGCAGTTTGTAACACACAGCCTTTGCACGCATAATTTTAGCAACTCCTAAAAGCTGGTGTTAATGAAAAAGACTTAGACAATTGTGGTTCTTAACTCTGATTGACTGAATCGTGTGATAAAAACAGTCCGCACACTGATTTTTGTGCACAACGTTACTGCACGCGCGTTTTTGCACGTCCGTTTTACACGCATTATTTTTTGACGGATGAAAAAATGCGCGAGGATTGTAATACCAGCGTTGATTTATGCACGTTAACGTTTAACGCTTCACGCAAAAATTCACGCGTTGTGAGTGCGTTTTTGCGTGAAGAGTGTAATAGGGCCCTTAGATTTTACATGGTCATGTTTGGTATCAATGCAAAGGCCAGATTCTGACCTGTTCAATGACGTCTCACTTCACCTTGTGCAGTGTAAAGATTAGAGACGCAGGGATCCAAAGTCTCCCCCAGTGCTCCACGCTGCAGTGCGGTGGTTTAGGTTTTTGATGGAACAATGCGTATTTAAAGATTGTGTCATAACCTCCACACTTGTTGGTGACATGAGAAATGAGATGGTGAGTTAGTGCAGCATCATTGTTCACTTTATAATTGAAAAGTGAACAATATTGCTGTGTTAGAAAAAAACCAATAAAATATTTATTATTTTATTTTTATTGTTAAATGAAAGCTGGTAATGTTTGGTATCATTGGTCTTTGTTATTTGTCAAGTTCATGCTCTGGCCTTTCCATTGATATCTCACATGACTGTGTAGCTGCTATGGAGTCAGAGATACAGGGTCCAAATGCCCATCAATGCAGGCATAGTTAACCTTTCTCTGGGTCTATTATGGGGCAAGGACCTGGAGCTGCTGCTCCAATAGCCCTTGGTTAATCCGGCTCTATTGATGTCTTAAAGTAATAAGTATTGTTTATTGCAGACATTAGTCAGGGCACATTGACTGCAAAACAAAGTTGTTTTATTCATATGCATCTAGTAACTGGACCGGACATACCGTTACGTACAGAAAGTGGTGATAAACCTGGTGGCCCCCCAAGGAATAGACTCTGGGTAATAGTATTGGTTTGGTCATGGGTATGCCCGCCGCCCCTACTATGGTAATGGATTGACCTGCGGGCTGCGCAATGGGACGGATGACCACGGAATGCTCGGCCCCAGTATCTATCATGAATTCATCGATCATATCCCCCACTTTTATTTTAACCATGGGCTCTTTTGCTGCCGAGGGGGATGGAGCCCAGCCCCCTTCAGTATTCTGAGGGAAAGGGGGGAGGAAAATGACTTCCCTCATCAGCCAGAGCTATAATACCTCCTGACGCTACGTACCCCACACCTCCTGTCATCCTGTTATACCTCCCATTATCACCTGTCCTCTCACTTCCGTCTTTCTCCTCTACCTTCTGTATCCCTCTGTTGCCTCTTCAATGGACATTCATTCTTCCAATGCCTGATACCCTTACAATAGGCACAGTGGTCACTTCTCAGGGGTGGGTGGCCACCCCGTCCTCT
Organism: Leptobrachium leishanense; assembly: GCA_009667805.1. Taxonomy (NCBI): domain Eukaryota; kingdom Metazoa; phylum Chordata; class Amphibia; order Anura; family Megophryidae; genus Leptobrachium; species Leptobrachium leishanense. The sequence goes on from CM019063.1 coordinate 487,094,935, forward strand.
CCCCCTGCCCCTAGATGTGGGGCCTCCTGACATTTCTCCCTGTACACACCGCTAGAGCCACGGCGATCAGGTCTGCCTTCTGTTTCATACGTTTTACATCTTGCCTCTTAGTCTCCATATCCCTATTCTGAAACACTTTGTTAGCTATTTCAATTAGCTGTGTTAGATTCATTCCCACAAATCCTTCTTGTTTCTGTAACTTAAGTCTGATATCCCTCCGAGCCTGGCTGACGTAGGAAGCATTAACCATACGTTTGTTCTCCTCCGTCTCAGGGTCAAATGGAGTGTATATTCTATATGTGCCTCCATTAGGCAATACAGATATACACTAGGGGCCTCATCAGGGCACTGGATGACCTCCCCACCTTGGTGACATTAACAGCCTTCCTAGAGGCTGCCCAGAGCTCTCCCAACAAAGCCCCGTGATATCGTCTAAATGACTATCGACCCACTAGACCTTCATAAGTCCAATCGGGGTCCTCATTGGGCTAGTGCTCTGTAGCATATCAGGCGGGTTTGGCAACATTATCACCACGGGCTTTGGCTTCCAGAAAATAAGGACTGCCGCATCTATAAGGCTCCGTTCCTATGTAGTAAACAGGGTCAAAAGGAGTTGTCTGCAATTGGCCCATGTAGGCCGATGGGTGAAGATAATGGATTCTAACAAACTAGTCCGGGCAGCTGGCTTCTCAGAAAAGGGTGGACTATGGATCCTCTAATTAAACAGATCTGTGCTTGTAAACGGAACATAAGTGAAAAGACATTGCCATCTGGACCTGGTTGACGCCTAAGGGGCATACTAAGGATGGTCTTGGGTCTCGTTATTGTCACGTCTCGGCCTTGCCCCCTGCTGGTGGTAGCAGGGATTCCTGTTTGTTTTTGTTTTCAGCCTGCAGGCCATCTGTTGGGCTTATTGGTCTGCGGTCACATGACCTGTTCTGCCCTATATGTACGACCAGGATTCCCCTTGATCCTTGGACCAGGATAGTCTTTCTTGCCTAGTCCCTGTATGCTGGTTTACTTTGATTTGCTGTGTATGACCTCTGGCTCATGTATTTAGGATCCCTCTCTTGTCTGACCCCTCTAGTTTTGATATTCCGTGTATGACCTTTGGCTCTTGTATTTGGATCTCTCTTCTGTCTGTCCCCTGTACTGTACCGTGCTTAGGAATCTGTATGTCTGCATTCATCGTATGTTTGGTTTATGTTTTGTTCGTCATGCAGGCCTAGCCTAGTTAGTATCTCGAGACCACCTTTCAAGGATCTCAGTCAGGGCTTAGGGATCTTTCTAGTTTCTGTTAAAATCTTGGTTTGTTCCCTGGAATCTGTATGTCTGCATTCATCGTATGTTTGGTTTATGTTTTGTTCGTCATGCAGGCCTAGCCTAGTTAGTATCTCGAGACCACCTTTCAAGGATCTCAGTCAGGGCTTAGGGATCTTTCTAGTTTCTGTTAATATCTTGGTTTGTTCCCTGGAATCTGTATACCTGCATTTATTGTCTGTCTGGTTTATGTTTTATTCATCTTGCAAACCTAGCCTAGGTAGTATTTCGAGACCATCTTTAAAGGATCTCAGTCAGGGCTTAGGGATCTTTCTAGTTTCTGTTAATATCTTGGTTTGTTCCCTGGAAGCTGTATACCTGTCCTTAAGGCTTCATCTCTGCAGATTGGGGGTTCCCCCTCACCCTATAGGGGGCTCCCCGTTACATTATCCTGGTCCCAGAATAGAAGCTGGCAGGTATGTCTCATATGTATGAAGCTATATTGAACTTGGTGCTTGCTATGCTGAAAGAGCTGCAGAGGTTAATGGAGGCTCTGAGCCTATCACCTGCTGCAGCTAACGATGCAGCACCACCCTGCACTACTTGCAAATCCATGTATGAGAAGGAAAGACGCAGGTTGTATGGTCTCTGTTTTTATTGTGCAGATCCTAATCACACTATTGAGCATTGTGTATTAAAACCTGTTAAGCAATGGCAGGGGAACCATATATCCAGGTATCGCTATGGAGGTTCTGGTGTGTCCTCCATAGGCATCCAGACTGGCAGAATAGCCACCTCAAATCTGGTGAATCATGGGATCACTATGCCCTCGTCTCCCAGTGAGGTTTCAGTGTCTCCGGTTGGGAATGCTATGCCAGCCATGTCTGTATCCACTAGTACGCTGCCAGCCATGTCTGTATCCACTGGCACGCTGCCAGCCATGTCTGTATTCACTGGCACGCTACCAGCCATGTCTGTATTCACTGGCACGCTACCAGCTATGTCTGTATCCACTGGCACGCTGCCAGCCACGTTGTATCCACTGGCACGCTGCCAGCCACGTTTGTATCCACTGGCACGCTGCCAGCCATGTCTATATCCACTGGAGCACTGCCAGCCAGGTCTATATCCACTGGCACGCTGCCAGCTATGCCTGTTCCCACTGGCAATGAAATGCCAGCCATGTCTGTATCTACTGACACGATGCCAGCCATGTCTGCTTCCCCTGGCACGATGTCAGCCATGTCTGTATCCACTGGCACGATGCCAGCCATGTCTGTATCCACTGGCTTGCTGCCAGCCATGTCTGTATCCACTGGCACGCTGCCAGCCATGCCTGTCCACTGGCAATGAAATGCCAGCCATGTCTGTATCTATTGGCACGATGCCAGCCATGTCTGTATCTACTGGCACGCTGCCAGCCATGCCTGTTCCCACTGGCAATGAAATGCCAGCCATGTCTGTATCTATTGGCACGATGCCAGCCATGTCTGTATCTACTGGCACGCTGCCAGCCATGCCTGTTCCCACTGGCAATGAAATGCCAGCCATATCTGTATCTATTGGCACGATGCCAGCCATGTCTGTATCTACTGGCACGATGCCAGCCATGTCTGTATCTACTGGCACGATGCCAGCCATGTCTGTATCCACCGGCACGATGCCAGCCATGTCTGTATCCACTGCATGATGCCAGCCATGTCTGTATCCACTGGCACGCTGCCAGCCATGCCTGTTCTCACTGGTAATGAAAAGCCAGCCATGCCTGTTCCCACTGGCAATGAAATGCCAGCCATGTCTGTATCCACTGGCACGCTGCCAGCCATGTCTGTATCTACTGGTACAATGCCAGCCATGTCTGTATCCACCGGCACGATGCCAGCCATGTCTGTATCCACTGGCATGATGCCAGCCATGTCTGTATCCACTGGCACGCTGCCAGCCATGCCTGTTCTCACTGGTAATGAAAAGCCAGCCATGCCTGTTCCCACTGGCAATGAAATGCCAGCCATGTCTGTATCTACTGGCACGAAGCCAGCCATGTCTGTATCCACTGGCACGCTGCCAGCCATGCCTGTTCTCACTGGTAATGAAAAGCCAGCCATGCCTGTTCCCACTGGCAATGAAATGCCAGCCATGTCTGTATCCACTGGCACGCTGCCAGCCATGCCTGTTCTTACTGGTAATGAAAAGCCAGCCATGCCTGTTCCCACTGGCAATGAGATGCCAGCCATGTCTGTATCTATTGGCACGATGCCAGCCATGTCTGTATCTACTGGCACGAAGCCAGTCATGTCTGTATCCACCAGCACGATGCCAGCCATGCCTGTTCTTACTGGTAATGAAAAGCCAGCCATGCCTGTTCCCACTGGCAATGAGATGCCAGCCATGTCTGTATCTATTGGCACGATGCCAGCCATGTCTGTATCTACTGGCACGCTGCCAGCCATGCCTGTTCTCACTGGTAATGAAAAGCCAGCCATGCCTGTTCCCACTGGCAATGAAATGCCAGCCATGTCTGTTTCTACTGGCACGAAGCCAGCCATGTCTGTATCCACTGGCACGCTGCCAGCCATGCCTGTTATCACTGGTAATGAAAAGCCAGCCATGCCTGTTCCCACTGGCGGTGAAATGCCAGCCATGTCTGTATCCACTGGCACGCTGCCAGCCATGCCTGTTCCCACTGGCAATGAAATGCCAGCCATGTCTGTATCCACTGGCATGCTGCCAGCCATGCCTGTTCTCACTGGTAATGAAAAGCCAGCCATGCCTGTTCCCACTGGCAATGAAATGCCAGCCATGTCTGTATCTACTGGCACGATGCCAGCCATGTCTGTATCCACTGGCACGAAGCCAGCCATGTTTGTATCTACTGGCACGAAGCCAGCCATGTCTGCTTCCCCTGGCACGAAGCCAGCCATGTCTGTTCCCACTGGCAACGAAAAGCCAGCCATGTCCGCTTCCCCTGGCAAAAAGCCAGCCATGTCTGTATCTACTGGCATGAAGCCAGCCATGTCTGTATCCATTGGCACGAAGCCAGCCATGTCTGTATCCACTGGCACGCTGCCAGCCATGCCTGTTCTTACTGGTAATGAAATGCCAGCCATGTCTGTATCTACTGGCACGAAGCCAGCCATGTCTGTATCTACTGGCATGAAGCCAGCCATGTCTGTATCTACTGGCATGAAGCCAGCCATGTCTGGTACTGGTAATGAGAAGCCAGCCATGTCGGGTACTGACAATATGTCATTCGTGATGCCTGAGGCTGGTACCTTGCCAGTGGTGTCCGGGACAAGCTGTATGTCAGCAATGACAGCTGCACCCAGGTTAGACGAGACAGCTGTGACCACGTTTTGTTATGAGGCCGACGTGCCTGGATTGGCACATGAGACCACTGTGCCCTTGCCCACAGTGAGTCCAGTGTTGTCCCCACCATTGTCAAGCCTTGTGAGGTGGTCACAAAGTCTATGTCTTGCTCTAAGAGAAGACAAGAAAAGGTGATCAACCCTAGCCAATCTGGTTCTGAAACTTCCACACTTTGTTCTGGTTCCAGTGATACTACACCCTCTAAGTCCGAGGTTGCCTTACTCCGCACAGTAATCAGGGAAATTCAGCAAGCTGGTGGTTTGAAGGGTATTGAGATCCCTAAATCACATTGTGTTCCCACGGAATATATACGGACGCCTTCTGGCTTTTGGATGCGTGAGAGGCACTGGGTAGTGCTCCAGAGACACCCTGACATTCTGAAAGGGCTGTTGGAAGAGTCTGATTCAGATGATCCACAATATACTCCTCCTGGGGAGAGGTGTAAGACTGTTGTGGCGCCAACTGTACCATGTCCTGGTGATGTCCCATATCCCGAGAGTTTACCAGTCATGCACACACCCTGTACTGTATCGGTCGGGGCCACGTCTAATGGCAAGGTCATTGTCTCTGGGGCAGACAGTAAGTCCACTGTGTCTAGTGGTTCCACTGTGAGTTGTAATATACAATCTCAGGGCAAGACTACTGTCACTGGATCTGGCAGTACCTCTATTGCCTCTATGTACCATAGTGTGGACGGAACTCCTAGATCACGGTCCAGGAGACGCAAGAGGACTAACCGTAAACAACCTGGGACGGAAGATTCACTCCGTTCCAGGTCCAAGGTACTCATGCCGTCGGACCCTCAGGTACGAGACTCTAGCCCGGTTGCCGAAGGTTGTGTACGGGCCTCTAATGGTGCAGTGATCCGCAGAAAGGACCTGGGGGTTTATGAAAGAGCTTTGCTTGCTCAGGCACAAACTGACTACTCTGAGTCTGAGCGGGATTCCAATGGGTACTGGTGACTGGTCTTATCCGTTTTCATGCCATCCATGTTTTCTTTCTTGGGTGCCCAGGAGGTCACCCGTAAGGGAGGGGGTTATGTCACGTCTCGGCCTTGCCCCCTGCTGGTGGTAGCAGGGATTCCTGTTTGTTTTTGTTTTCAGCCTGCAGGCCATCTGTTGGGCTTATTGGTCTGCGGTCACATGACCTGTTCTGCCCTATATGTACGACCAGGATCCCCTTGATCCTTGGACCAGGATAGTCTTTCTTGCCTAGTCCCTGTATGCTGGTTTACTTTGATTTGCTGTGTATGACCTCTGGCTCATGTATTTAGGATCCCTCTCTTGTCTGACCCCTCTAGTTTTGATATTCCGTGTATGACCTTTGGCTCTTGTATTTGGATCTCTCTTCTGTCTGTCCCCTGTACTGTACCGTGCTTAGGAATCTGTATGTCTGCATTCATCGTATGTTTGGTTTATGTTTTGTTCGTCATGCAGGCCTAGCCTAGTTAGTATCTCGAGACCACCTTTCAAGGATCTCAGTCAGGGCTTAGGGATCTTTCTAGTTTCTGTTAAAATCTTGGTTTGTTCCCTGGAATCTGTATGTCTGCATTCATCGTATGTTTGGTTTATGTTTTGTTCGTCATGCAGGCCTAGCCTAGTTAGTATCTCGAGACCACCTTTCAAGGATCTCAGTCAGGGCTTAGGGATCTTTCTAGTTTCTGTTAATATCTTGGTTTGTTCCCTGGAATCTGTATACCTGCATTTATTGTCTGTCTGGTTTATGTTTTATTCATCTTGCAAACCTAGCCTAGGTAGTATTTCGAGACCATCTTTCAAGGATCTCAGTCAGGGCTTAGGGATCTTTCTAGTTTCTGTTAATATCTTGGTTTGTTCCCTGGAAGCTGTATACCTGTCCTTAAGGCTTCATCTCTGCAGATTGGGGGTTCCCCCTCACCCTATAGGGGGCTCCCCGTTACAGTTATACCATGATCTGCCCTGGTTTCGGGTCCTATGGAGGATCGCACTTTGCAGCCCGTTGATGCGGATCCTAGCACATCGACAGTGGGGATCTCTAGGTGGACACATGTTACGCACGCACTAAGTGCGCGCGCACAAGCATGTGACCGGCCCCGTCGCGGCATCACAATGCTGCGATGGATGCTGGTAAGTGCGTTTTAACGCATGTACTGTGCGTTAAAGAAAATGCTAGTGTGCACCCGGCCTTAAGCTTTCCTTTCAGTGGTATCTTCCTGCAGCAGGATCTCCTCCTGGTGCTGATTGCTTGCAGCCTGAGGTTGTAAAGAAAATTTTCATGATGGGGCCCCCAGTCCACCCCTGCTTGCGCCCCCCCCCCCCAGACAGGCCTCTGGGGCAAGTGCCTCCTCGCTACGCCACTGGAGATAGATTTGGGGTTTTACTCCGTTTCCTAATGTGCAAACTGGTGACTGAAACATATTTCATGTTATCTGTACCAATCTGAAAAAAAAAATGGGTTTTGAGGGATTCCCTGAAGGATTGAATATTAGGGGAGAGTCTGATAGGGTGAATAGGGGGAGGTATGTCATTCCACAGGACTGGTGCTGCTATTGAGATGTTTTGCTGGTGTGAGTTAGCCGTGTGGGTGGACACAGGACAGGCGGAGGTCGCCTGCAGAGCAGAGTGATCTAGTAGGGATGTACTTGTAGAAAGTAAGGAAGAGACACAAGGAGGGGTAAGCACAATTGAGAGCTTTGAACATGAGCGTCAGTATTTTAAATAGTATCCTGAAATTATAATGTCAGATGTTTTTAGTGAATTATACCATTAACATTAATATGACTTCACCCCACCCACCCCCTACCCAGACAAATCTTAGATCCCTCAGTCTGATCCCCTTTAATCCGGCCCTGCTCCTTAAAGCCTAAAACATACCCACCCTTTCACCTGACATTGTGATTAAAGAGCATCTGCCATTAGAGTAGTTAAAGGGACATTCTTCTCATCCTGAGCACTGTAGCTGTTTAAAGTGGTTCGATATGAGATGGGACTCTGTCCTATCCCAATGGGTTGAGAATGCTGGCTGAAGTAGAAGTAAGCATTTCCACCACCCACCCAAGAGTCAGCGCCTGGTCACCAGATCAGTCATTGGTGATGTTAGCACACTCTGGGTGGTGGCATCACCATCGCTGTAACGATGGGTCTCAGGGAGGCAGCAATGTATCGGTTCTGAGCATGCGTGCAGCCGTGATCCATCGTTCTCAACAGTTGCTACAGAACTTGCATATTCACAAGTCCCAAGTAATGCACATTTTCCGCATCCTACGCTATGCATCTTGCACAGCCTCGCAAACTGCGTTGCAAAGCTGCAGTTACTTCCAGGTTCAGAAGCCCCTGAGCTGAAAAGGAAGAGCAGTGTGTGCCGATGGACAAATGGTGTGTAAATTCACCTATAATAAAAATTATTCGGCTGCAGACAACGCGCTGAGCGCATCCTCGTCTTTCCTGCTTTGTTGCGGCAGTCGTGCTCGTCGTGTCATTGCAGCCCATAACTCGGCACCGATTTGGCGCCGACTGCATTATTCTCCAGTGAGGGCTGCATCCTGGATGTCAACCCTGACTCCAACACCTCCCACTGACGTCACTAACTTGCCCCCGGCTGGGCAGGAAACTGTAACGCCTCTGCTGCTGCATGCCCCTTGGTTTCCTTCCCTGCTCAGGGCGGCACATGTAAAGTGCTGCACCATGTTCAAGCACACAAACAGTTAAAACACCTGACACACCACACCCCTGCCTTGCATAAAGGTCTGTTCCACCCCTCCAGCAATGCTTCAGCATTAACCTGCTTAGCTGTGTTAACCAGGTGTGCTTCCTGAGCTCCCCTGAATATCGATAGACCTCCCGTGTACCAGAACCCCTGCTTGACCACGATTACCCGACTTCTGCCAGCCTCTGACCTAAGGACCGTCCTGACCACTCTATTGGAATACCCTATTGTACCTTGCCTGGAGTCCCCCTTGTGTCCTGTCTGCCACCCCAACGTACAGTCCCAGTGTCTTCCAAGTGTCCTGGTCCCTCCTGTCTGTCTGCATATGAATCCCCACATTACTGGGCTCAGACCACCCCACCAACCGTTACAGAAACTCCCTATGGTGTAGATAAAGGGCTTTGAACCCCCCCACTCTCGCACGGAGAGTGGGGATACTTTGGACCACTGTATTTCCATTCTTTACACCCCAGAAAGTTATGTTAGGTGTTATTGGACAGGTCAGAGTCTGGCCTCTCTAATGATACCAAACATGACCATGTAAAATGCAAAAGAAAGAAAACATACAAACATAAAATATATATATATTTTTAAATTCATTAATTTTTGTTCCAAAGCAGTGGCATCATCCATTTGTCATGTCTAAAATGAGTAATATCCCTGCTGTTACCCACCTTCTCCTTTCCCACGCTGTGAGCAATATATGGGAGCTATTACAATCTTCGCTTTAAAATGCATGCGCAACGCGTGAATTTGTGTGCCCAGCGTTAAACGTTAACGCGTGTAAATCAACGCTGGATTTACAATCCTCAAGCATTTTTTCATTCGTCGAGCAATAACGCATGTTAAACGGACGCGCACAAATGTGCGCGCAGTAACGTTGCATGCAGAAATCAGTGTGCAGACTGTTTTTTTCACGCGATTCAGCCAATCAGAATTAAGAACCACAATTATCTCACGTTAAGTTTTTGCGCCTGTCAAAGTCAATCTGCGCATATATGCTGCAGCAATAATAAATGCACATACAACTTCTCAAATTCATTGTTTGGGTATGAGTAGAATGTGTAACTATACTTTGCTGCGTATTTTTTTTGGGCTGGTTTATTTGGTTTCGGCCAGGTTGATAGAATTTGCCATTAACAGCAGCTTTTAGGAGTTGATATAATTATGCGCGCAAAGGCTGTGCGTTACAAACTGCGCATAGATTGGAATACCATCCGTGTACCAGCGCACAAACGCATTTGCGCTCACAATGTTAAGTATAGGACAAGCGACAGTAAGCTCGCGCAGCATTCGTGCAGGTTCACCTGCGGTAGACGTATACGCGTGTTTGTTGCGCTGACATTGTAATACGACGTTCAGAGCAAAGGGTTTTATCCCTCGCGTTAATGCTTTTTTGAGCTGGTTCAAATGTTTGCGTGAAGATTATAATAGGGCCCTAAGTGTTTTATACATACAGGGTTATTGAAAGAGCACCAAATTGGCCCCGAAATTGCACTGAACAGTGAATTTCCCCGTACGGTGCAATTTTGTGGCCATTTGGCTATTCCAAAACTTGGCAATTCGCCAACTATTGGCAAAGTACCAGTGAAATACTCTGACCTTCGGCAGCAGTGCAATCCCCATAGAGAAATAATGGTTAATCTATTCCGAGAACACCGAACAACACCGAAATGCCAGTGAAATGCCATGATTTTTGGTGGTTTCATTCGACAGGTTTAATCAGGCGAATCCCATAGGTTTTAATTGGAAAAAAAAAATCCCCGTTGTTATTAAATATTTATTCAACTGTTTATTCTTTTCATTTGCAGCAAAAAGTCTATTTCATTTTTTCAGAATTTTTTGGGGGATTTTGTTTCGCCGTATTTGTTTTTCCCTATTTTTTTTTTTTAAAATGGTGTTTTTTTTCTGTAACAGACCTTTTTATTCATAGGACCTTATGTATTATTTCCAGGCATTTTCATGCAGCAGTTTTTTGGAAAACACCTTTTAACCACTTCAATGCGGAGGACGCGCTCAGCGCGTCCTCCGCATTACCGGTGCTGTGCGGAGGACGCGCTGAGCGCGTCCTCCCATTGGGGTCAGCGTTCGGCCGGGTTCCGGCCGATCGCTGGCCCCCCCGGTGCGGGCTGACATCCTCGATGTCAGCCCGGCATCCGGAACCGCAGCCGCTGGAATTAGGTGTCATCGCGGCAGCGAGATGACACCTAATTCAGGCGCCCCCCCCGCATGTGCGGAGGAGGCGCCTGAAAGGGAGGGGGGAGGTCCTTCGGACCTCTCTCCCTCCCAATCGGCGGCGTTGCGGGGGTTAACCCAGGCACCATTTGGAAGGGCACAGCCTGCCCTTCCAAATGGTGCCTGGCATTAACCCCTGGGGAGCTGGATCGCGAATCGGCGCTGAAAAGCGCCGGTTCGCGATCCTTTCCCGGAGCTGGCCGACATCTTGGATGTCGGCCAAGCCTCCGGGAACTCGCCAGTCCTAGAGTTAACCCCTAACTGCCACCAATGGTGGAGATAGGGAGTTCCAATGAACTCCCTATCTCCCGATCCGTGGCAGCTAGGGGTTAATGTTTGGTATGGTTGGATCGGCCAGAGCATGGCCGTTCCAACGATACCAAACACGAATATGAAAAAGTTTTTAAAAAAAATTAAAATTAAAAATAAAAATATATTTAAAAACAAAATTATAAAAAAAAATAAACATTTCTTTTTCTTTTTTTTGGTTTGTTAGTGTAGCAATATTGTTCCCATTTCAATTATAATGTGAACAATGATGCCGCACTAACGATTTTTGTATGCGGTGCGTTTGTTAAAAATCGCGTAATTTTCCCCCAAAAAAAATGTAACGAGTCCCCATCTCTAATTTTTTTAACAAGCGCACCCCATACAAAATATAACCGCAATTGCTCGCATGTTAAAATGTGAAAAAAAACACTTTACACGTTGTAAATTATTGAAAATACATATTTTATTGCATTTTTTGTTATAATATACAGACATGACATAACGTATACATATAATAATGACATATTATGAATCTACCGAGTCTGACGGAAAGAACGATATATAATATGTCTGGGTAATATACTAAAATAATAAGCCTTCAAAACACGTTTAAACATGATGAGCAAAACCGGTAAAAATGACCTCAGCACAGAGGCGGGAAAAGCCTCAGCAGCGAAAGGGTTAAAAGTTTAAGGTTTTTTTTTATCCTTCTTCGGCGGCTTTTTCCGGAGGCTGGCCAGCGCTCTTTTCGGTGGGTCGTTGGTTTTTTCGGATCAATTCAGCGGTTTTGTGGCAGATCGTCGGATGAATTTGGCGGTTTATGGATGCATTCGTTTTTTTTTAGGATCGATTCGTGTTTTAAGAGTTGCGGTGTGTGTGTGTGTTTTTACTTTTTCTTATTATTTTTTACTTATCCCTGTTCGGTGGTTTTTCGGAGGCGTTCAGCGGGTTGATTCGCTGCACATTGTGGACTCTGCGGTGAATGCTGAATTCAACGCAGGGTCAGTGAATTTAACTCACCGAAGTGTGGCGAACGGGAGAGCACCGAAATGTCACCGACATGCAGTGCTTTTTTTGTTGAAAAATAGGTTGGGGGAAAAACGGATTATTATGACTATTTCATGTCCTAATAAACAATAGTTATAGCTCACTTGATGGAAGACACTATGGGCAATATTACAAAGCTGGTGCTAACTTAACCAGAGCTGTTGTTAACTTACCAGAGCCATTATAGCCTATGGAGTTGTTAAGTTTACAACAGCTCGGGTTAAGTTAGCACTAACTTTGTAATATGGCCCTATGAAAGGGAACCATATTTTTTAATACTGTGTTCCTTTAAATGAACTACAACTATTGTTGTAACCCTATGGGGTTATCCACTAATCCACTAAGTGACTCTGTTGCAAGAAAAATCTGCATTGCAGTGCAGTTAGCTGTTTTGGTTTTTTTTGCAACGCTGGCACTGAGTGGATAATCCCCTAGCATTTGTGAGCACCACAGCAATGAAACTCATACAGGGTTATTCAAAGAGAATCGAAAAGTCACTGCACGTTCGGTGACTTTTCGTTCTCTTCAATTCGGGCTGATTCGGCAATCCCATTTTGGCGACCCTGCGGTGTATTCAGCAAGCACCACAGGGCCGTCGAAGCGCAGGGAAAAGCTGCCGCAAACCCAACGAAAAGTTACCGCACAAACCCGGCGAATGCACGCCGAAACCCGCAAAAACATCTGGATTAACCCGCCGAAGACGCCGGAAAAACCCGAGCAGGAGCCGATCACACGCAGCGAAGCCTCCGGTAAAAGCCGATGCCGCAGACGAGTGAAGTGAATAAATTAGCAAAACAGTTCGCTTGAATGTTTGAAAAGTTTGAAAACGCTGTTTGCAAAGAAACACTGAGTGAAAATGTCTGAAATGTACATATGAGGTCCAATGAATGATAATAAAAAGGGCTGTTACAGAAAAAATAAGTAAAGTTAAAAAAATAAAAATCAAGAAAAATGCTTAAAATATCCTAAAAAAATCTGTAAATAAAGAGACTCTTTACTGCAGAATTTTATAATGAATGGTTTATTAGATATTGAATTAAAACTGAATATTTTTAACATTGAAGCCTATGGGATTCGCCTGAATAAACCTGTCGAATCAAACCACCGAATGGCAAGGCATTAGGAGAACCTTTCACTGCTGGTTTGTGTTCTCTGAATAGACGAAGCAGTGCTTTTTTATGGGGATTTCACTGCCCTCGAACAGGCACTGAATGTGCAGGCAATTCGCCAGGATTTGGCGTATTGCCTGCTCTCTGGATAGCTGAATGGCCAAGAAAGGTAACCGAACGCTGATTTTCAGCGTTCGGTTACCTTTCTCCAGCCATTCGGATCTCTTTGAATAACCCTGATAGTTTTGCTGAGTATGTATGAGCTCCACAGCAATGAAACTCACAGTAATGTGCAGTGTGTATGAGCTCCACAGCAATGAAACTCACAGTAATGTGCAATGTGTATGAGCTCCACAGCAATGAAACTCACAGTAATGCGCAGTGTGTATGAGTTCCACAACAATAAAACTCACAGTAATACGCAGTGTGTATGAGCTCCACAGCAATGAAACTCACAGTAATGCGAAGTGTGTATGAGCTCCACAGCAATAAAACTCCACTTTCCACCAAGTACTGTTTGAATAATATTGGAGGACTCCAACGAGAGGGTGTTTGACCTTGAGAACACCCCACATGGTGGTAACAGCAGGACCAGGTGAACATACCTGTGTTGCCAGAGCTGATATTTTTAAATGCTGTTTTGAAGTGTATTTGGAAGCAGCAGCAGTTTTTTCTTTGTTCTGAGGCCTGCCTGTCACTGAGTCCTTGAAGAGCAATGCAGCCAGGACTTATATTTCCACCTTCTCACCTTCCAGGGTGCACCACAAACTGTCTGGAACTGCTGGGGAGGCTGGGGAAAAGGTGGCAGTGTAGACGTCTTTTAGTACGCCCTCCTCTTGACATCATCAGAGGGGGCCAGGCACCAGCAAGGAGGAAGGGACCAGGAGAGAGATTGCAGGCTTCCGTATCCAGCACCGCGGGGGAGTCTGCTCTCTGACCTGGCAGATACAATGCAGCTCACTGGGCACCGGCTGCATCTTAGAGCAGGAGCAGGGACACAGCGCCAGGCAGATAGTTTAAAAATTTGGATCCCTGTCAAGGCAAGTGACCAGAAATTCAAATTTTTTTGCACCCCGTCCTGGTCTTGCGCTCTTAGGCGGCCACCTGTACCGCCTTACAGTGCCAGCTCCTCTGATCACACCGCTTGCCTGACAATCCGCAGCTCTGGCAGATGTGTGAAAACATGCTGTACCCCCCCCCCCATCCCCATGCTGTTCAAAGTTTCAGCGGCTGCAGAGAGAGGGTGTGCAGCATGTTTACACACATCAGCCAGAGCTGGGGCACTGAAGAAACAGAGCGGAGATTTTTTTTAACCAGCCCTCCCTTGTCACTTACTGGGAGTAGAGGGGGGTTATCGGACCCTACATACACTCCTGACAATTGGAAGCATTGAGCAGCAATATGAACTGCCGAGCGCTTCCGATTCTCTGATCGGCTCGGATGGTATACACCTCTTGACCTCTCTGGGGGGTCACACCCCTTGTGAAGAAATCTTCTGATATTCGGGTATATAGATATCTTCAGAAACAAGAAGAAAACTCCATTGCGCAGTAGAAAAGTATCTTGAAGATATAATAACAGATGGGTACTCACGGTCACCAGAGCCTCTGTTGGTAGTGGCTCAGTAAATAGGCATATATGGGACTCAAGTCTCAGGCAGGAACTGAATAATCATTAATAAAAAACGTAGATAAAACCAAAAGAAGGTTTATTTAAAACTCAATTAAAAAATGAAATAAAAAGAGACGCGTTTCGTCTGCACACACTGCAGACTTCCTCAGTCTTGTATATACAAATCACATTAACACATGTAGCGCTCACTCCCGGAGGAGCCGCTGAAAATGAACCACGGGTCAGTCTCCCCGCACTAGGGAATAAATATACTCCAACACGCTGAACAGTTTTATAATTTAAAAGGTTTACTAAAAGGTTTGCAGCTCTTAAGACACGGTATATGCAGGAAGATTTACAGTACTTTCGTAACACGATAAACGCGTAGCGGTAAAAGAAACGAAAACACGAGGGCTTCGTATTTTCGGAAAAAACCCCCGACCGAGCAGAAAATTAAAAGATACGAAATTCGAGGAAAAACCGCGTAGCGGGACACAATAAAATACACAGTTCTCGTATTACGATAAGCGCGCAGCGGGAACAAAAAAAGGAAAAAATAGTTCAGAATGTAGCTTTTTCTTTGCCCCCTTGTATGGATTTTTGACAAGAAAAAAAACAGAGTCCCGCACAGGTTAAGTCCCAGAACTTGAAGTGATATATATTTATATATGTAGGGTACCCGGGTACTTCTCTACTGGCCAGTGAGCTTACTTTAACGATGTCTTCGACTAGTCAGTTGGGGCCCTGTGGGTTTTAGAAGGAAACAGCAGTGTACGCTTAAATTTACACACGGCCTTGGGGGCCTCTCACCCATCCAGCACAAGCTTGAGGTTCCGCTGACCCAGGACGTCTCTCCGCTCGATATTGACTGGGGACGCCGACCACCGGATCCGTTGTCTGGCCTTCCGTCTGTCAGCCGCAACTCAACCAGCTTACCGCCTGCTCCCCGCTTCCATCGACCGCGGTACTCCTTACTCGAGGGGTCTTCTCTCCTCAGCACTGCACTCGCAATACTGCTGGTGATGTCTCTCTCCCGCAAGGCTGGGTGGCCCGATTGTGAGGCCCAATCCACTCTGTCTGCGCTCCAGCCTAGCTCTGGATCTCTCCTTCTGTGTGTGTCTCTGTGCATCCGCTCTCCTCAGCTCTCTGGCGCGTTCTGCCTGCTCTCCACGAGGTGCAGGATGTACAGGCTCTCCACAACCCCACCCACTTCCTGTTTCTTCGCAAAGCATGCATGGATATGTAGTTCAAGTGTCCAGGGTCTTAAATCGTGATAGTCTCCATCTTGTGGCCAAAAATGGGTACTGCCACAGTAAACTTTAACACATCGCTACACACATTTAAGTAACTGTTTAATAAAACATAATTATCGGCACCTGCAGTTACTGACCGCACCTTGCGTGTCAACTGCGGTGTCGGCGTGCGTTCCATTCTGAGACTTCCGGTCACGTGGGATATCAACGTGCGTTCCACTCTGGAGTTTCCGATCACATGTCCGGATATGAAATCCTATTACGATTCCTCATATGCGTTTCATGGGTGCAAATTGCCAATATTCATTCCACAGATACATTTCATACAAGGGTCACTTATAGTTGAGACTCATGATGAATCTTCATTTCTTACCCTGATTATTATACCTAATAAAAGAAAATCATATACTAATGTACAGCCAGATACTGAATGACAGCATACAATAATAGTATTATCCACCAAATGACTCATAATATGGGGCTGAAATAATATAATAGATGTGCATGTAATACACATGTCCAGATATTGTCAAAGTTAGTGAAGAAAGTGACAGATCTCGAAATCGGCATTTAAGCCGTTTGGTTCAAGAGTGTTAAGTTGAAATATCCATTTCATTTCAGTTTTAGCTAATTTCAGATCGAGATTTTCCCCTCTCCAATGTTTCGTTACTTTTTCAATACCGAAAAATTCCAATCCAATAGGGCTACTGTTATGGTTAAGTTTAAAATGATTGGAAACACAGTGTCTATCAAAACCTTTTAAGATGTTATTAATGTGTTCGTTTACACGAACTTGTAATGCACGTGTAGTTTTCCCTACATAATATTTATCACAGGGACAACGTAGTATATAAATGAGATATTTAGAGAAACAAGTTAGTTTGTCTCTAATTTTATATCTATTGCTGGTGACACAGAATGTAGTTATGTGTCTTTTTTTATTATGTGATTTTCTGCAACTAGTGCAGTCTCCACAGCCGTAGAAACCAGGTGAAAGTCCAAACCAATTTGTTTGTGTCTTATTTTCCCATATATGATTCTTTACCAATTTTTGTTTTAAACTACCTCCCCCTCTATATATGACTCGAGGTTGTAATGGTAGGATATCCCTAAGTATAGGGTCCTCTCTAAGTAATGGCCAATATTTTTGGATATGTCTTTTCATTTCAGAATATAAGAATAAAGTCAAGAATAAATCTGATCATATTGCATTCCCTTTCATTATGGATTACAATACTGGAAATAGAAATATGAAAAGACATATCCAAAAATATTGGCCATTACTTAGAGAGGACCCTATACTTAGGGATATCCTACCATTACAACCTCGAGTCATATATAGAGGGGGAGGTAGTTTAAAACAAAAATTGGTAAAGAATCATATATGGGAAAATAAGACACAAACAAATTGGTTTGGACTTTCACCTGGTTTCTACGGCTGTGGAGACTGCACTAGTTGCAGAAAATCACATAATAAAAAAAGACACATAACTACATTCTGTGTCACCAGCAATAGATATAAAATTAGAGACAAACTAACTTGTTTCTCTAAATATCTCATTTATATACTACGTTGTCCCTGTGATAAATATTATGTAGGGAAAACTACACGTGCATTACAAGTTCGTGTAAACGAACACATTAATAACATCTTAAAAGGTTTTGATAGACACTGTGTTTCCAATCATTTTAAACTTAACCATAACAGTAGCCCTATTGGATTGGAATTTTTCGGTATTGAAAAAGTAACGAAACATTGGAGAGGGGAAAATCTCGATCTGAAATTAGCTAAAACTGAAATGAAATGGATATTTCAACTTAACACTCTTGAACCAAACGGCTTAAATGCCGATTTCGAGATCTGTCACTTTCTTCACTAACTTTGACAATATCTGGACATGTGTATTACATGCACATCTATTATATTATTTCAGCCCCATATTATGAGTCATTTGGTGGATAATACTATTATTCAGTATCTGGCTGTACATTAGTATATGATTTTCTTTTATTAGGTATAATAATCAGGGTAAGAAATGAAGATTCATCATGAGTCTCAACTATAAGTGACCCTTGTATGAAATGTATCTGTGGAATGAATATTGGCAATTTGCACCCATGAAACGCATATGAGGAATCGTAATAGGATTTCATATCCGGACATGTGATCGGAAACTCCAGAGTGGAACGCACGTTGATATCCCACGTGACCGGAAGTCTCAGAATGGAACGCACGCCGACACCGCAGTTGACACGCAAGGTGCGGTCAGTAACTGTAGGTGCCGATAATTATGTTTTATTAAACAGTTACTTAAATGTGTTAATGTGATTTGTATATACAAGACTGAGGAAGTCTGCAGTGTGTGCAGACGAAACGCGTCTCTTTTTATTTCATTTTTTAATTGAGTTTTAAATAAACCTTCTTTTGGTTTTATCTACGTTTTTTATTAATGATTATTCAGTTCCTGCCTGAGACTTGAGTCCCATATATGCCTATTTACTGAGCCACTACCAACAGAGGCTCTGGTGGCCGTGAGTACCCATCTGTTATTATATCTTCAAGATACTTTTCTACTGCGCAATGGAGTTTTCTTCTTGTTTCTGAAGATATCTATATACCCGAATATCAGAAGATTTCTTCACAAGGGGTGTGACCCCCCAGAGAGGTCAAGAGGTGTATACCATCCGAGCCGATTAGGGCTCCACCCTTGTCTATATCACTCTGACTCTGGCATCAAAATTCTCCAGGATCACTGTTGAAAGATCTACTCTTGCAAGTTAAGTGCGCTCACACTGGGTTTTTTACCCAATTTTTTTTCATGTGAACATTGTTAGGGGTTAACATAGTGTTATTGAGCAGCACTGGTTTATTATCCAATTTATGATCGTAATTTAGCGCCGATTGTCTCCCACATTGCTTTTAGCTTCCGATTCTCTGCCTGCCACTATAGAAGGAGGGAGGAGCATCATGCTCTCCCCTGTTAGTTCGGGCGGTCGGTGAGGTGCCGGGACTGAGTACCAGCGAGTACCCCCTGAAAATAGCCCTGCCGACATGTCATCCGAATAACCCCGATAGTCATATTTTTCATTAAACATAATGCGGCAAAATACAAGCAACATTTTTTAATTTTTTCAGTTTTAATTAAATTTGCAATTTTTTTGGGAAAAATGCAGTAACAGGTTCCTATTTCTACTTTTTTTCTCTCAAAAGAGTACCACATAGAATATATAACCACAAAGGTTTAGATCAGTGGTTCCCAACCACGGTCCTCAAGTACCCCTAACAGGCCAGGTTTTAAGGATCACCTTGGGAAATGTAGACTGAATCCTGCAATCACTAAGCAGCAAATGATATCAGCTGTGCTGTGCTTCAGCTATCTGGAAGACCTGGCCTTTTGGGGGTACTTGAGGACCGCAGTTGGGAACCACTGGTTTAGATGATAAAATGTGAATTTTTTTTATTTTACACGCTGTAAATGATTGAAATCTGAATGGAAATTTACTTTTTTTTGTTATAGCACTCCGACAGGACATGACGTACACATATAATAATGATGTATTAGAAATCTGCCGTGTCTGCTGAAACTAAGGATAAATAGTTTGTCTGGGTCCAACAATAAAACATGACTTTAAATCGCGTTTAATCCCTTGAATGTGCTGTATGCGGAGGACATCCCACCACACGTCATTTCTCTGCAGCTCCCTTCCACGCAATACTCCCCTCTCTGTCTGGGGTTTGACGCAGGTCTGACTTCCTTGAAGACTAACCTGCGATTTATACCCCTCCCAGCGCATTGAGCAGGGGGAGTGCCTGAAGGGGAGAGGGGTCTTTTGTACCCTTCTATCTCCCCATTGCCAAGGAGTACAAAGTCAAGCGAGGGATCGCTGGAAAGGACACAGTCTGACCTTTCCTGTGATGCCTCTCTTGAACCCCATAGGTGCCAGGCCGCGATCCACACAAATCGGCGCCGGATTGTGACCTATTTCCGTTGGGGGCTGCCATTTGAGATGTCAGCCCTGCCTCCGGGTCTCCCCTCGTCAACTGAAGTTGTCACGCATGGATACCGAGTTAACCCTGTGGAGAAAAATCTCTCCCCTCTGTTGTCCGCCCTTGATTTAGAGACCCTGTCTCAAACTGACACCTTGGATTAAGGTTTCTTCAGCGCTGGGAGAAAGTAATTCAATGACAAATAACGCACAAGAGGCTTATAGTCATTCAAAGTACACTCTGCCTTTTAATTGTTATCTCTGCTTCCTTTATGCACAACAGAAATAGGGAGGACTGAAAAGTCCCATGACGGATACAGGCATCATTCCGGGGAAATCAGTAGCATTTACTTGAAAACGAAACTTAAGACATGCCTACGTGAGACGAGACCTATTAGTCGCTTGAACAAAAGAAACAAAACTTACTGCTAAAGACTCTGAATATATGGCCCTTGAAAAAATCTTATAGAAACTGATATATATTAGTATTGCTATCAGTCTTTTAACAAGGCATGGTGGTCCCGTTCCCCTCAATCCCCTCTTAGAATCATTTGCCTTTTCCTCATATGATTCTTTACCAGATCATCAGAACAGGATGGGTAGGTGAACGGATCCCTCTCTCCCACGCGAGTAGGGTCAGAGCCGGGGGGGTAGCACCTGTCACGGAACGGTTAACACATGACAGTCTCCTAGCTCCACCCTTTTATCTCCTGCTTCAGATGATCCCCTCTTTGTTCCCGGGGAGCAAAGCGTGCCGTAATTGTACATAGCGGGAGTAACCCGCAGGGCTATTAGATGTTGGTTGGCGTGGATAACATCATTTTAGCTGGGGACGCCCTATTTATCATCTGCTTTAGACAGGGCATTAAACAGTAAACAATAATTGCAACACATAGAACAATTAACAGTAGAATTATACCTAGCTGGGTCAAGGCCTGCCGCCACCCTTTGAACCAACCAAAATACTGGTCCCATGGATTATTTATTCCAGAATTTCGCTTCATTTCTTCGGAAAGTTCCGTCAGTTTTTATATGGCGAAAGTGACTTTACCATTAGGCCCCACATTATCGGGAATATAAGTGCAGCACGTGCCAGTTCCCTCTATCATCTTGCAAACGCCTCCCTTTTCAGCCAAGATCATGTCCAGAGCCATGCGGTTCTGGAAAGTCATGATAGAGGTCGACTGGAGTTGTTCAGCCAAGCCCTGTAGTGCATCTCTGGTGTAATTAACGAATCTTTGCTGGTTGTAAAACAGGTAGTTGATCCAGTCTACATTCTTATTAATAGTCACAAGTGGCGCAAAAAACGATTCAAACCCAGCCTTGACCTGGTCCCTAGCTTTAAACTCATCTGGGACCCCCCGTGGAACACCGATTGCATCTATATAGACATGTGGATCAAGGCTCCCAGGGAGATTGGTGGTCTCCCATCTCCTGCGGTGGCCGTTGAGGAGTAAAGAAGGGGTGGTTCAGGACTGGGTACTATATGAAACCCCATTATAGCCTTGCTCAAGGCGCATTCACCTGACCACTGGGCGGGTAAACGGGCCCTAATTTTCCCGTCTCCACAGATCCAATATAGATCGCCAATTAAAAAAACTTGATTTTGGAGTCTACTGCTATTGACCGTGCTATAATTGAAACAGTACCCTTCGGGGAAGAAGGTGAGGTTCCTGCCCTTCTCGGAAGACCGATAGCAAGTATAGTTCCCTGGGTAAATATGGATCCCCTCTCCTGGCTGGGGAAGGCGGGTTAGTATAGGGTATCTTTGTTTCCAATATTCTCACATACACCGTTTGATCGCTAGTGGTGTTGGTGTATAGACTGAGAAAACATTCTTCCGAATCACGGGGAATATTAAATGGGACAGTTCCTAAATGGGGCCGTGCGGCTCCGCATACATAACAGTCAGTCTGGTTGTTATCAATGGCGGTAAATCTGACCCATTCTAGCCATATGTTTATGTCAGAAAATCCAGTTTCCATGGCTAGACTATCTTCATATGTGGGATTGGAGATGGCTCGCGTATTTGGTAGTGGTGTCAGTACTAGTTTCCCTTGTCGTAGTGGGAGAAAAGGGTTGTCGTCGCCCTCCTTTACCCGTGATACATCTTGGAGTCTAAATTTGGCCCGTGGGCCGCCCCCATTTCCCCCTCTAGACCAATACCCCATTATGTATTCACCAGAGTCTGAGGGGCTGGGGTGGTGAATGGTCAATATCAGTTTCATACTTTGGAATGGCTTTCCCGCGTTTAAACAGTGCCCGCCCCTAATTAATGTCATCCTGTCTAACAGTGTGCGCCCATCCGTGCTGTGTCGTTGCGTGGCGCTGTGGGGGCGATAGTTCCAGTGAGTAGGGGTCGTAACACCGTCATATGTATATCTGGTATCCCAGCCAACGGAGCCCCAATAATCACAGTTATTTTTCCAGTAATTATCAGTCACACATATAAACATTGCCGCCCTATACATCATACATTGGGCGTACATATTATTGGGGCAAACATGGCCGATACTGCAGAAATCAAATGTATACACCGCTAGGTTTGTGTTAGATGAGTTATACCAGAAAGTCGTTACCCCTTCTTTACGGGTAATTGCCACGTCTAGGGGAGTGGCCATCCCTTGGAATCCCTCCCCTAGCCCCAATATAGTAAAAACGAGGAAATAATAAAATTGAGGCCGCTTAAGATATGGGGTGTGGGGCAACAGAGGCTGGGACGGCTTTGGCGAGGGTGGTAAACATATCGTTTCAGTCTTTTTCTTTCCCAGCATAAGGTTCCGCATTCTTTGGAAGGGACCCTTGGTCGTCTTCTTCTCCTTGTTGGAGGTCAGGGCTGTCTGCCCCCGTTAGTACCTCTCCTTGTTGGAGGTCAGGGCTGTCTGCCCTCGTTAGTACCTCTCCTTGTTGGAGGTCAGGGCTGTCTGCCCTCGTTAGTATCTCTCCTTGTTGGAGGTCAGGGCTGTCTGCCCTCGTTAGTACCTCTCCTGGTATCTTCTTGATCTGAGAGGCGTGGATCCAGACCGGGCTGTCCTCCGTTAAAACAGCTGTACGTGTCACAGCCACTACTGCAGTTTCCGGCCCATATGTGAACTCCTCCGGTCTCTTTCCCTTTTGCAGTCTCTTTACCAGGACCTTGTCTCCTGGTTTGAACGGGTGGGTGGGTTTATCTGAAAGAGAAGGAGACCTAAAGGTAACTTCATCCCTGATTTCATTGAGGGTCGTTATCAACTGCCTAACATACTCGTCCCTGATCTGATCCAAGTCCCCCGTTTCCAGTGCAGGGGGCCCCGAGACCATGGGAGGGGAAAAGGGCGCCCCATAAGAATCTCGAAGGGGGAGTAATCGGTGTTCCTATTTAGTGACATCCTGATTTCTGCTACGACAATTGGGAGGACCATCTTCCATCATCGGGAGTTTTAGAACAGGCATCATTAAAGTAGCGGTTGAGGCCTGTGCAGCTCTCTTTGCCACCTGGTCAGCTAGGTGATTGCCCCTTGCTACTGGATCAGATGACCCTGTATGTGCTCTGCAGTGTAGTACAGCTATCTGTGAGGGCAGAAGAATGCTTGCCAGTAGGTCCATAACCAGGGACGAATGGGAAATCTTTTTTCCATCTGCTGCCATAAATCCCCTCTTTTCCCATATCGTTCCATGGTCATGGACCACTCCATAGACATATTTGGAGTCCGTGTAAATGGTAACTGGTTTACCTTCGTATAACTGGCAGGCCCTAGTGAGGGCTATTAGTTCTGCTGTCTGGGCCGACTGATAGGGCACGGTTTGGCTTCAATAATCTTATCAGGGAGTTGGACTACTGCATAACCTGCATGGTAAGTCTGATCATTGGGGCGGGAGCATGACCCGTCAACAAATACAATATCAGCATCCGGAACTGGTACAGACATGAGGTCTGACCGCGGGGAGGTCTCTGACTCTGTGCTGAGGATACAGTCATGGGTCTCTGGGAGCGTGTCGGCAGAGTCTTTAAGCCCGAGCAGTGCATTGAGAATGGGCGTGGGGCCTGCGAGATTGGAACTGTATTCTATGTGTAGTGCTGGGTTGCTGAGTAAGGTAACCTCATATCCGCTGAAACGTTGAGAGGACATATGTTGGGCGTGTATTCCCTTGAGCAAGACCAAAACATCATGTGTGGTGTGGAGGTGGGTGTCGCACCCTAGAGTGTACTGTCCTGCCATGTTAACTGCCATCGCGCACGCGGCTAGTGCCCTCAAGCATGCGGGCATCCCTTGCACCATGATCGGCAGTATTTTGGAAAAAAAAGCGACTGGGCGCAAGCGGCCGCCATGTTCTTGAGTCAGTACCCCGGCCATGGTTTTACAGTTGTCCCTTGCAAACAAATGAAATGGGAGTACATAGTCGGGGAGGCCGAGCGCGGGGCTTGTCATCATAGCATGTTTCAGAACAACAAAAGCATTTAACATTTCGGCTGACCATCTGATTGTGTTGGGTAGATTCAACAGCGTGGCTTGCCTCAGAATATTATCGTAATAGGAGCAGTCAGGAATCCACTGTCGGCAATAGTTTATCATTCCCAAGAAAGACAACGTGTCCTTCCTGGTTTTCGGGGTGACCAAGCCCGAGACAGACTGCGTGCGCTTCTGACTGATGCTCCTTTCCCCCTCTCTGAGGACAAACCCTAAGTATTCAACTTGCCTTTTGCACCATTGCATTTTCTTCAGAGAGACCTTATGACCACATTCTTGTAACCACCGTAGCAGAGATACCCCATCCTCCTGGCTGGCCTCCTCCGAAGGACTGCAGACGAGGAGATCATCCACGTACTGCAGCAGGACAGAACCATGGCTGGGGTGCCAGGATTTCAGAGTGATCTGCAGTACAATACTATAGACCACCGGGGAATCAATGTACCCCTGAGGCATTCGAGTCCACGTGAGCTGAGTGCCTTCGAATGAGAATGCAAAAAGTAGTGCCGTGTCCGGGTGCACAGGGATACTAAAAAACGCATTTTTGAGGTCAATGACTGAAAAATATGTGTGCGCGGCTGGGATTGATGACAGTAGGGAGGTAACATCTGGGACAATCGGCGCAATGGGAATCACCAGAGAGTTAACTGCGCGCAAATCTTGTACAAATCTAACACTGCCGTCTATTATAAGTTTCATATCTTCCTGTGTAAAATTGCGACCATTACACGCCTTTTTTAAATATGTAATAGCTCCTAATGGGGCTTCTCTTGGTTTTGGACAGTGTTTTAAAATCTTATTAATATCCTCTATTTCTATCGCCTTTTTAAGCAACTTATCCCCCACGGTCATAAATGGAAAATAGGTTTTGTTGGTGTCATCTTCATATCTCAGGGGCTTATTACTGGGGATCCCTTGTTGTGTGCGAGTGGCCATAGTAACAAAACCCGGTATATATTCTTCTGCTTCTCTCTCCTTTACTTCCTCTTTTTCTCCCTCAGTGTCGTCTTTGGATGGGGCCGAAGGTTTCAAATCCTCCATTGCCCCCACCGCACCCAAGACCTCTGTATCAGTAAATCCTGTAAGGGACGGATATATAGATTGTCTATAAGACGGAGGGGGTCGCGGTCCCCAGCTGGCACGGGGTATTTCTTGTTTATTCCGTGGTATACTCTGTTCTATTTTATGCAGTCTGGCGCTGTCAGAGGACAATGGGGTCCCTCTTCTGCATTGTTTACTTTGCCTGTTAAACCAGTGTCCTGCCACTATTAACCATTGTTCCCCCCAATCTCATATACTGCATATCCCATTGAGGATCCCCCTTATAATAGGGCCATGCCTCAGTGTCGTCGAGGCATAATCCTTTCACCATATCCATATGGAATGGGCTGTTGTCTCCCTGTCGGGGGAAAGGATCACAACTCCCCACCGCTTCTGTCCATCCCGCCATATTATCTACCCATGGGTTAATTAAATAGCAATCTGTGCCCCCTACTCGTGCTACATAATCTTTACAAGACTCTCCTATTTTCGGTAAGGGATATTCTTTAATTTTACTACCCTGCGCACCCATGATAGATGTATAATTTATCTATGGCAGAATAAACAAGAAAGATGACAGAGAGAGAGAGAGAGATGGGGTCTTCACTGTGCTCGACTGCCAACGGATAAATCCATGCGTCTTCCCAAAACGTGAAGAGTCACTAGTCCGGGTAACTACGGACTTCTTGGATTAGACAGACGTGACCAAAACTGTTTTAGAGAGTGTTCGAAAAAGAAAACAATATAAATTCTTACTATATATATACATATATATCTACAATAACATCAGTACACAACGGGGCAAGAGTCTGCCTTACCTTGCAGATTTTCCTGACACCCAATTATCTTATCACTCTATAAGAATATATACTTATTTACTATTAATTTACAAACAGACAAATAAAGACAAAACAAACAAATAAACGTTAATCCAAGGTTGTTTTAGGTATTCCCTGATACCCTCGGAGGGAGTGGTCCCTGACCTATACTCCCGTCCAGGAATTCTTATTCCTTCTTAATTAACTATGTTTGTATCCCAGATACATCAAAAGGGCACGGACAGATTCAGCTCGTAGATGACCGGGGTCAGAGCCCTCGTCCGGACAAGGAAATATACTTACCGGGACGAGGGGTGACAGGTCATCTCAGCAATGCCTCCAGAATTGTGGAGAAAAATCTCTCCCCTCTGTTGTCCGCCCTTGATTTAGAGACCCTGTCTCAAACTGACACCTTGGATTAAGGTTTCTTCAGCGCTGGGAGAAAGTAATTCAATGACAAATAACGCACAAGAGGCTTATAGTCATTCAAAGTACACTCTGCCTTTTAATCGTTATCTCTGCTTCCTTTATGCACAACAGAAAAAGGGAGGACTGAAAAGTCCCATGACGGATACAGGCATCATTCCGGGGAAATCAGTAGCATTTACTTGAAAACGAAACTTAAGACATGCCTACGTGAGACGAGACCTATTAGTCGCTTGAACAAAAGAAACGAAACTTACTGCTAAAGACTCTGAATATATGGCCCTTGAAAAAATCTTATAGAAACTGATATATATTAGTATTGCTATCGGTCTTTTAACAAGGCATGGTGGTCCCGTTCCCCTCAAACCCCTAGATGCCCAGGGTTTTCCTATGGAAATCCCTATGGTGGAGATAGAGGAATCCAACCCCCTTATCTCCCGATCGGTAGCAGCTAGAGGGTCATGTTTGGTATCATTTGAAAGGCCAGAGCACCAAACATGACCAGGTTAAGTATAAAAAAAATCTTATTTTTTTAATTTCTTAATGCAGCAGTATTGTTCACTTTTCAATTATAATGTGAACAACAGTGCTGCACGAACAATAAATTATGTTTTTTATAGCTACAATCGTGTATTTTCTCAGAAAAATACAGTAACAGGTTCCCATTTCTATTTTTTTTAACAAGCGTATCCCATAGAATATATAATCGTAAAGGCTTTGAGGATAAAATGTGAAAAAATCACTTCACATGCAGTAGATGATTAAAATTTTATTGATTTTTTTTTTTCAATTTTTTGGTATAGCATCCAGGCAGAGCATGCCGTATACATATAATAATGATTTATTATGAATCTGCTGAAAAACAGGATATATAATTTATCTGGGTCGTATAATAAAACGTGGCTTCAAATCGTGTTTAACCCTTTCGCTGCTGAGGCTTTTCCCGCCTCTGTGCTGAGGTCATTTTTACCGGTTTTGCTCATCATGTTTAAACGTGTTTTTAAGGCTTATTTTAGTATATGACCCAGACATATTATATATCGTTCTTTCCGTCAGACTCAGTAGATTCATAATATGTCATTATTATATGTATACGTTATGTCATGTCTGTATATTATAACAAAAAATGCAATAAAATATGTATTTTCAATAATTTACAACGTGTAAAGTGTTTTTTTTCACATTTTAACATGCGAGCAATTGCGGTTATATTTTGTATGGGGTGCGCTTGTTAAAAAAATTAGAGATGGGGTCTCGTTACATTTTTTTTTGGGGGAAAATTACGCGATTTTTAACAAACGCACCGCATACAAAAATCGTTAGTGCGGCATCATTGTTCACATTATAATTGCAATGGGAACAATATTGCTACACTAACAAACCAAAAAAAAGAAAAAAAAATGTTTATTTTTTTTTTTATAATTTTTTTTTAAAATATATTTTTATTTTTTTAAATTTTTTTTTTTTTAAAACTTTTTTCACATTCAAGTTTGGTATTGTTGGAACGGCCATGCTCTGGCCGATCCAACCATACCAAACATTAACCCCTAACTGCCACGGATCGGGAGATAGGGAGTTTATTGGAACTCCCTATCTCCACCGTTGGTGGCAGTTAGGGGTTAACTCTAGGACTGGCGTCATCGTGCTACGCACGATGACGCCAGTCCTCAGGGGGAGTTCCTGGAGGCTTGGCCGTCATCCAAGATGTCGGCCAGCTCCGGGAAAGGATCGCGAACCGGCGCTTTTCAGCGCCGATTCGCGATCCAGCTCCCCAGGGGTTAATGCCAGGCACCATTTGGAAGGGCAGGCTGTGCCCTTCCAAATGATGCCTGGGTTAACCCCCGCAGAGCCGCCGATCGGGAGGGAGAGAGGTCCGAAGGACCTCCCCCCCCTCCCTTTCAGGCGCCTCCTCCGCACATGCGGGGGGGGGCGCCTGAATTAGGTGTCATCGCGCTGCCGCGATGACACCTAATTCTGGCGGCTGCGGTCCCGGATGCGCGGCTGACATCGAGGATGTCAGCCCGCACCGGGGGGGCCAGCGATCGGCCGGAACCCGGCCGAACGCTGACCCCAATGGGAGGACGCGCTCAGCGCGTCCTCCGCACAGCAGCGGTAATGCGGAGGACGCGCTCAGCGCGTCCTCCGCATTGAAAGGGTTAAATATGATGAGCACTATGTTAAAAATGAGCTCAGCACACAGAGGTGAAATGGCTCAGCAGTGATGGGGTTAATCATATCAAAAACATCATCAAAGTAGCATGTTCCTTTAATAAGGTGCCTGGGCGTGTCCTCCAGCAACGTCCCATTTCACGTCTCACGTTACCCACGCTGCACGTCAGGACACGGAGCGTTTGTTTCCATGGTTATGCAAAGTACCGCCTCCGCTACTGTCGCTCGACGGTGATTGGTTGGGCTTGCGGCGCCAGATTTCGGCGTCACCGCTATGGCGCCTTTCTACCACTTGCTCTAGATGTACGGGATCTGAACTGTCGTTGCTTTGCAGGGTTTCGGGTTTTACCTGCAGGCCTTCTCCTCCTCTTTATGTCACCAGGGACTGTGAGAGCCAACACGACGGCTGCATCAGCGGGCGGCCATTCCTTCACATTGTGTGTGAGCTTCTCTATGAGTGACAGAGGGGTAATGCCAGTCAAACCAAGTACACTGAATGCAGGAAGCCAGTCCATCCGATGTGACCGGCTCCCTGCACTCCTGTGGGGTATAAACTGGTAAAATACACCTGTTTCCGCACGCACACTGCTTCTGCCTGCTGATGAGCTACACAGGAAAAGAGCTGCCCTGTCCTCAAATTGGTGCTGGAGGGAAACTGCTCCTTTGTTAAAGGGGGATCCTAAAATGATTTGGGCACCATGCTGCCTAATCCGCATCTCTCATAGTCTATGTACCCTTCAGGGAAGCAGTTTTCATGGGCCAGCTATTAGTGTGCAGAAGTGGATGTGTCCTGGATGTAATTGTTGATCTGACAAGCTGAGGTGCATTCATCTTCATGGCTGTGGAATATGGAAGCAGGCCTGCAACACATGGCAAACTGCTGCCATCTTTGTATTACCAGGCAAAATTAAGTGTAAATAGGGTTTCTGTAGCTGTGGATGGGACTTCTTTGCTGGTGCTTAAGAAACTCCAATGATCTTGGATTTCTATAATACAGCTTGTGTCACCAGCCTGGCTATTAAATGACGGCTTTCTTATGCTTTAGTTTGTCCTTTAAACCATTACTATTCAGTCAGTGTTTACTAATACAGTGTTTACTAAAATACGGTCTTTCTTGTTTCCATCACAAATACTGATTTATTGAAACAAAGCATTTCATTTACAGTGCCTGGGTGTATTCCTGCATGGGTCAGCTACGCCTCGGTCTGGGGCTACCAAATGGGTCAGAATTTTTTATCCTGATGTCCTTTTAGAAGTCCAATTGATTTGAGACATGCAGGTGTATAAAATAATAATACAATAAAGCTTACAGTCTCTAAACCAGGGGAGGCAAACACTGGCGTCCCAGATGTTGTTTGCCTACAATTCCCAGAATTCTTTTGAATGCAATTAGATCTCAAGCATCATGCAAGTTGTAGATCTCAAACTCTGGCCCGCCACGTTTCTGAACTAAACTGTAATGCTAGAAATCACTTTGTATAAATGTGAAACTTTGTGAATAATTGTTATTGGATTGAGGGGGTAGCCGAGTTCGGGTGCTTTAGATCGCACCATCAATAAATGCACCTTTGTGCAGGCTAAACCTCTCCTTCCTCTGTGTCTAGTACACAATGTTTGATCAGGTCTGTAATTTCATTTAGTTGAATTCCCTATTTCTTATTGTGATTCATTGTAAAAACTTGGTGCTGTATAATTGATGATCCTTTTTGTTCTTTTATTTTGCAAAATAATTAAAAGTAGTTCTGTCATTGTTGACAGGACAGCATGCAGGGGCAGGTGTCTGATAGACAAGTACCATGTCTCCATTGTTTAATTGATTCACAAGCTGGAGGTTGTTTTAAGATATCTTATTCTTTTACTGTTTCTTTCAGGCACAAGAATTGGTGTGAATAAGCCAGTGTATGTAAGTGCGTCACAATGCCATCCTTTCGCCAGGTTGGGGAGAAGCAGCTGCCACACGAGATAATTTTTATGTCCTGGTCGCCCAAAAGAGACCTTATTGCTTTAGTAAACAAAGCTGGAGAGGTAACATGCGCATCACTTCACTCTCAAGTCATAAATTACACTGAACTGATAGTCCTAGATTATGTTGTGACCTTCATGTTTAATTTAGAAAACAGAAGAATAGACAATTAAAACAGCGACCGTTATTCATAACCATAAAAGATGAAGGAACCCGGCACTCCAGTCTATAAAAAGACCAGTTTATTGGGCTAGCAGCAACGCTTTGGCCGAAGCAACAGCCTTTCACAAAATCATTGAGCTTGAGAAAGGCTGTTACAGCTGTAACATTTGTGCTAGCCTAATTAATTGGTCTTTTTCTGATTGGAGTGCCGGGTTCCTTCATCTTTTATTGAATGTCATGTGGAGTTTTGTTTGGTCACGCCTGGATCACCCATCTGACCATGAACTAGTTAAACCTGTGATTGCACAACCCTTCACATGTTTATTATTATTCAACAAGGGACCTTCGCTAGATATTCAGGCACATGATGAAAGTACCAGGTTATCTGATCTTACTTGGTATGAATGGAATCCGTGCGAATTTATAACTGCTTCGATAGATACAGGACATTAAACTCTAGTCTTGGTAACACGTTTGTTTGCCTGTCTACTGTCTTTATCTGTCACATTCACATGGTACGCTTGTCTTCTGTCCGTTATAAACAAGTTGATATGCTGTGTTTCTCATTGGTCTTGTGTCTTTCTCTTGCAGGTTTTGCTTCATCGACTGGCAAACATTCAGAGAGTGTGGAATTTGCCTCCAAGTGAAAATACAGGGAAGGAAGTGACGTGCCTTGCATGGAGACCAGATGGAAAAAGTAATGCTTTGCTTTCAAGGATAAGCAGTTGTATATTTTCAGTAATGTTTCCTTTTGGTGCCATGTAACAGTCTTCTGGGGAAATCTTTTATTCTTTGTCACCTCTAACCTGTTGGTTGTGTTTTTTTAAAAAAAAAAAAACTGTCACAACTGGGTATAAATATAATGCAAAAATATATAAACTTTAAAGCTATATTCCCATGGTTGCATGCTAATACAGGTAGAATAAGGATCAAGCATGCCTGATAAACCCGTTCTAATTTCTGGCAATCTAGAAGAAGGTGAAAAACCAGTAATACCAAAAAGTGAGAATGATTGGAGTAATATGGAAGGTTTTTATGTATCCCTTTCTCCGCTTCCCATGGGGCATTGTAAGCTTTAAGATGGGTAATCATAGCTTTGATCTGTCATGTATAATATCGCTCCTCAATATTGTACTTACTTTTTTTTGTGTATGTGGTCAGTATTGGCCTTCGGGCTCGCTGATACGAAGCGGGTTGTGTTGTGTGACGTCGAGAAGCCAGAAAGTCTGCATTGTTTTAACGTGGAAACACCTGTGTCCTGCATGCATTGGATGGAAGTGACAGAGGAGAACAGGCAAGTCTCTACATCTGTTCAGTTTTCAGTTTATAACTATGTAGAAATGCTATTAGAGCCCGTCTTCTTCGATGCTTTACTGCCTTATGTGAGGCAAAACTAATAATCACAATATTTTTTAACTATTTGTTCTTGTCTAATCCTGATGGACCAATCAAGTAAAAGCTTTGTGGTTCAACCCTTTCTCTACTAAGTGATATTTCTATAAAACCACTGGCAGGACCCAGTGGTCCTATGGAAAATCCCTGCACACTAAAAATATACAGAAATGTCTTTTGTTGTATATTTCACTGTAGATGCTCCCTATTTGATGGGAGCAGAGGGCTCCTCTGCGGTCCAAAAGTGCAACTACATGTACATTATAACTTGGGCTGTGCTTTTCAAACCATTTCAGCATATCGACTGTCTTGTTTGAGGTGTTGAAAATTTAAGGGCCCATTTGTTAACAAATTTCATTTTAAATTCATTTGTATTGCTCTATAATAAGGCCAGATTGTGTATAGTCGATCACTGGGCAGGTGCTTTTGAAGCTTGACTAAACTCAGTAGTGAAGGGGTTAATGTAGCTGTAATTCTAAAGACTGACTAAAATATCATAGTATAAGCTCTATAGTCTTACCTGTACCTCCACCCCTAGAATGGCTAATACTATACTGCTTTACTGACCGTTTCTTTATTACAATTACTTTAATCCAATTTACAATTTTGCTTAAATGAGATCTTTTTTCACAAAATATAAAATCGTTTTATTTCAACCTTTTTGCATCTTTTAGATATGCAAACTATTTACTGACCTTTTTTTTCTTGTTCTTTAATCTTTAAATCTGTCAAGATTTTGATATTGAATCTTTTTGCTTCCTTTTTTATTATTCCTTATACTGCTGGTTAATTTATTTATTTTATTTATTTAGAAAGGATTTTACCAGGAAGGATACATTGAGATTTCTCTCGTTTTCAAGTATGTCCTGGGTTCAAGAACATTGAGTGGTTACAGAAATACAAAATAGTAAAATGCAAGATATTAACACAGGACCAAATATAATGGCGGCTACGTCCACACCCATGTTTGCTCCTTGGGCAGGCCAGCTTAATCTCTGTGTTAGAAGAATTCACAGTTACTGTTGATGAAATATTTCTGTTAACTAGCCCTTTATTCCTTTTTTGTTTTTCAGTATTTTGACATCCTTTTATAATGCTGAAGATGAAGGGAATATTTTGCTGCCAAACTTGCCTGCACTACCCAAAAAGTAACAAAATATATTTTTGAATGTAGCATTTTCTATGTTTGTACAACCTATTTACACCTGCTACAACTGTGAATTATAAAAGAATTTTCTTTGTGATATATAATATATATTCTTTAACACAATCTTTGGACTTTCGCACAGAGGCTGATTGACAGTTTGGGGGATATATAGTCAGCCATAGCCATATAGAAATTTATTTTAGCAAAGTTGGCGAGGAAAGGAGAAAATTTAAGTAGTAATGTGTGGCATATAAAGTCTCAGCGTTGCCTCACAGTTAATGTAAAATTTTACATTTATCGTGTCTATTTTTTTTTTTTTGTCATTAGATTGGCAATTCTCAAGTACCGTATACATTTAGCTCCCTTTTGCGTCCTGTTAATGTGCAATTTAAGCTATCTAATCATTAGATGGCTTAAATTGCACATTATGCCAGGGTCATCAAATTTGGCCTCCCAGATGTTTTTTGGAACAAATCTCCCATGATGCTCAGACACTTACTGGGTTAGCTGAGCCCCATGGGAGATATAGTTCCAAAATATCTGGGCGGCCAAGTTTGATGACCCCTGATCTAATGCAGCAATGTGCACTTAAAGCTATTAAAATGCATAAAGTTTCAGCTTCTGGGCTCTAGTCACTTTTATGTTATTTTTCTTTCTATGTTTATTCAGTTACAATGCAACAGCGAAAATTTTCAGGTGAGATTTGTTTTATTATTACTATAATATAGTCACTGTTTATCAGAGCTGATTTGGCTCGCTGTGGCTTACAAAGTCTTTTTTTTTTTTCCTGTTAGTGAAGAGAAGTCTGAGGAAATATTGAAGCTTTTGGGAGATGTAAGGTAAGTCATTCTTTATTTTCTGTTCATGTTTCTGGTCTTTCTGAGTGAATGTTATTAAATATGTAATTCTATTTGGGGGGGGGAACTGCCCCCCCCTCTTTTTAATACATGCATGGCTATAATTTAATCTGTTCCACTTGACTAGTTTTCATGGTTTTTATAATGGTTATGTTTTCAGTGCAGTTTAATAAGCAACTGTCTTGAGCTCTGGTTCAATGTTGAACTCTGTCGTCCCGTGGTATTATTTTGTATTAATCTTTTACTCGTCTCTATATTATTTGTGGAAACAGATCAGGCATTCAGAGTTAAAAGCCTTGTTTCATTTTATTCAGTTTTTGTGTCTGGCACATTTTAATCCAGTGCCCTCTAATCTGTTCAGAGTACCAGATCCACTGAAGCTTTAATTTAGTATCTTTTTGACTTTCCACTTTTGCTAGATATTCAGCTGATGTGTCGATACGATTGGTGGCAGACTAATCCTGGATTGTATATAAAATATGCAGAGACTGAGTGATACAGCATCATTCTGTATATTTTGGTTCATAAATGTAAATAAGACTTTGTATTCCCCTCTACTTGTAGTGATTCTTATATGCTTTTGTGTTTTAAGGCTCAATGCTTTAGTCCTCGGAGGAGACTCTGGGCAAATTGAAATCTATGCTTATGGAATGTACAAGATTGCAACCATCACAGAGGTAACGTGATTCATAGGTGTCCTTTTATTGGACATTCTTATCTCCCTAAACCACTCATTTAGTTTGGTCTTACATAGTTACATAGTTATATAGGCTGAAAAAAGACATGCGTCCATCGGGTTCAGCCTCTCCCACATAACCTACTGCTGTTGATCCAAAAGAAGGCAAAAAACCCAGTCTGAAATGCTTGCCAATATGCAACATACTGGGAAAAAAATCCTTCTTGACCCCAGAATGGCAGTCAGATTTCTCCTTGGATCAAGAAGCTTTTACCCATATTAAATATTATAACCCTTAATATTCTGTGTCTGCAGGAAGTCATCCAGTCGTTTTTTAAAAGTCTGTACAGACTCAGACCCAACCACCTCAACAGGCAGAGAATTCCACAGCTTTATTGTTCTCACCGTAAAATAACCCTTCCTATGCTTTAAGCTAAATTTTCTTTCTTCCAGTCTAAATGGATGACCCCTTGTCCTATGTATAGTCCTATTAATGAATATTAATATTGTTCTGTTTCCCTCTGTCTCCTTAAAGGGACATGCATGTCTAGCATTAGTTTTTTTGACAAACCCTTTTTTATATCTATAAATAAACTAGAATAAATCCGTAAAAGTTCTAAGAATGTGTTTAAAAAATAAGTCTTGCTTTACACCCTGTCATCTTCTCTGTCGACGCCCCTCAGCAGAGGGGTGTTTCTTCAGCTCACACTTCCTGTATATTCCCCGCCCACTGCTCCACCCATCCAAGCTCACATGAACTAGCACAAGCTGTGCACGTGAAACCCTGCGCTCACACGCTTACTCGCTAACTCACAGGGTTATTCAGAGAGTGGTGAAAAGCAGGAGAATGACTGGAGAATAGAAAATTCTAGGTCAAAATAGCCAAACCAGAAAAATTCTCACTTTCCAAATCGGCTATTTTGACCTAGAATTTTCCATTCTCCAGTCATTCTCCTGCTTTTCACCCCTCTCTGAATAACCCTGACTGTCCCGCTGATTCGCTCACATTAGGGCTCTGGGCACAATAACAGGAAAAGCATGTTATAAATGCTTAGTGTAATTTTACATTAATTTTTAGGGACCAGGAATGAGTCTAGGCTGATTACCAATACCAATAAGCAGAGTATTGAATATTTTTTTTTTTTATTTAAATAATCTATTCTCCAGTTTCCTGACCATCTTGCAATACCTTTTTCCTTCTATGGTAGTTTTGGAGTGTTGCTAGAGTTGGGTTTAATTTATTTTTTTCAAGCGTTTACCCCTCTACATAAATTCAACGTATGAATATTACATGGTTACATAGGGTGAAAAAAGACATGCGTCCATCGGGTTCAACCTAATGTAAATTTTAAGAATATATGCAGAAATAAATACCAAGGCTCCTCCCATGTTACTGGTGCCAGTATGAGGATATTTTAGACAGGTTTCTATATTAATGTAGATTTTACACTTGGAGGCACTTAAACATTTACATACCTAATCGCATGTGATTGCCATCTCTGGTGATGTCTTTGGTTTTCCAGGTTTATGGATCTTGTCGAGGGTTGTGTTTATCTAGTGATTTAAAATCCCTGACTGTTATTACTGAGCTGTCAACGAATTCCACACCAGAGATCACGTTTTTCCAGGTGAGTGTCTCTCCTCCAGTAGCTGGAGCTGTTTCAATGCCGTGATTTATTTTCTAATTATTCATAATTTCTTTCAGTTGGATACCAGTCTGTTGTCAGATTACTTACCGGAAGTTACCCGAATGGCCAGAAAGTTTACTCATATTTCTACTCTTCTCCAGGTATATCCTTTTGATTCCTTTATCCTCTTCACAGGGAAATAGGTTTATGGGAAAATTTTCTTTTTACTTTGTCCTTTTTTTGATGTATGGAATGACCTTTGAACACCAACCTAATATAAGCATTGAGATTACCAGTGTTTTTTTTTTTGTCATTTCTTATTGTTTCATCTATATATATAAACGCGAAAGGACTGACTGACTGATTGATTGACTGACTCAACGCCCAGCTGAAACCGTTTAACCTAGGAACGTAAAATTTTGACGGTGCACTGTTTTTATGATGTAGGCACCCACTAAGGAAGGATTTTTGGAAACTCCGCCCCTAAGGGGGTGAAAATTGGGGTTGAATATTTTAAACAGGATACCTATAGCTCAAAAATAGAAGATGCTACAGATGTGAAAAACGGTATTTAGATTCGTCTTGAAAAATAAAAAAACATATTTTACCGTTTTTCAGAAATTCGACTGGGGGGGCAAAAAAGGGGGTTGAATATTTTAAATATTTTAAACAAGATACCTATATCTTAAAAACAGAAGATGTTACAGACGTGAAAATCGTTACTTAGATTCATCTTGACAAATAAAAAAAACACGTATTTTACCATTTTCTGAAAATTCCTTGGGGGGCAAAAAGGGGGGGTTGAATACTTTTATCATAAACGCGAAAGTCCTGACTGACTGACTCTTCAACGCCCAGCTGAAACCGTTTAACCTAGGAATGTGAAATTTTGAAGGTGCACAGTTTTTATGATTTAGGCGCCCTCTAAGGAAGGATTTTTGGAAAACCCACCCATAAGGGGGTGAAAAAGGGGGTTGAATATTTTAAACAGGATACCTATAGCTCAAAAACAGTAGATGCTACAGATGTGAAAATCGGTATTTAGATTCATCTTGAAAAATAAAAATACACGTATTTTACCGTCTTTCAAAAATCCAAGTGGGGGGCGAAAAAAAGGGGGTTGACTATATTAAATATTTTAAACCGGATACCTGTATCTCCAAAACAGATGATGTTACAGTCCTGAAAATTGGTATTTAGATTCGTCTTGAAAAATAAAACAACACGCGTTTTACCATGTTCTGAAAATTCCTTGGGGGGAGGGCAAAAACGGGGGTTGAATACCTTTATCAGTATACCTATATTTCAAAAACCGAAAATGTTACGGGTGTGAAATTTGGTATTTACAATCTTCGTGAAAAACCCAAACATGTTTTTTGCCATTTTCCACAAATCCAATTGTGGGGGTCGGGGGAAAGGGGTCTGAATATGTTTTATCATTATACCTATATTTCAAAAACCAAAGATGTTACAGACGTGAAATTTGGTATTTACAATCTTCTTGAAAAATAAAAACAGGTCTTTTGCCATTTTCCAAAAATCCCAAAGGGGGGGGATGAAAAAAAGGGGGGCTGAATACTTTTAAACAGGATACCTATATCTCAAAAACAGAAGATGTTACATACGTGAAAATTTGGTATTTAGATTCGTCTTCAGAAACAAAAAAACACCTATTTTACCATTTTCCAAAAATTCAGTGGGAGGGGGGCTAAAAGGGGGGGGGGGTTGAATACGTTTATCAGTATACCTATATTTCAAAAAACAAAGATGTTACAGGTGTGAAATTTGGTATTTACAATCTTCGTGAAAAA
Source organism: Leptobrachium leishanense (assembly GCA_009667805.1). Lineage (NCBI taxonomy): Eukaryota > Metazoa > Chordata > Amphibia > Anura > Megophryidae > Leptobrachium > Leptobrachium leishanense. Next base: position 487,133,295 of record CM019063.1, read on the forward strand.
AAACAAACATGTGTTTTGCCATTTTCCACAAATCCAAAAAGGGGGGGGGGGTCGAGGGAAAGGGGTCTGAATACTTTTATCAGTATATCTATAGTTCAAAAACCAAGATGTTACAGGTGTGAAGTTTGGTAATTACAATCTTTTGAAAATAAAGAAACACATGTTTTACCATTTTCCAAAAATCCAAATGGGGGGTAAAAAAAAGGTGGGTGAATACTTTTAAACAGGATACCTACATCTCAAAAACAGAAGATGTTACAGATGTGAAAATTGGTATTTCGATTTGTCTTGAGGAACAAAAAAACACCTATTTTACCATTTTCCAAAAATCCAGTGGGAGGGGGAAAAAGGGGGGTTGAATACTTTTATCAGTATACCCATATTTCCAAAAACCAAAGATGTTACAGGTGTGAAATCTGGCACTTACAATCTTCTTGAAAAATAAAAAAACACATGTTTTACCCTTTTCCAAGAATCCCACGTGGTGGGTGAAAAAAGGGGGCTGAATACTTTTAAACAGGATACCTACATCTCAAAAACAGAAGATGTTACAGATGTGAAAATTGTTATTTCGATTTGTCTTGAGAAACAAAAAAACACCTATTTTACCATTTTCCAAAAATCCAGTGGGGGGGGGGGCGCAAAAAGGGGGATGAATACCTTTATCACTATACCTATATTTCAAAAACCCAATGATATTACAGGTGTGAAATTCGATATTTACAATCTTCGTGCAAAAAAACCCCATGTTTTACCATTTTCCGAAAATCCAGTTAAGGGGGGTGGGGGAAAGGGATGTGAATACTTTTATCAGTATACCTATATTTCAAAAACCAAAGATGTTACAGGTGTGAAATTTGACACTTACATTCTTCTTGAAAAATAAAAAACACATGTTTTACAATTTTCCAAAAATCCCAAGGGGGGGGGGGGGGGTTCGACCAAAAAAAAAACAAGTTTCTTTTTAAAAAACAATTTTAACAAATCCTAAAATCCACGCGAGCGAAGCCGCGGGCAAAAGCTAGTAGTATATAAACGGGATATTGTAGTGGGAAATGACATGCTCGATTTCACTGTTTCCCTATGCAACCAATCCATGAGAAAAGCTTTTTCTTTCCGAAAGGACACCCGTGTGGCCACCTCGCTGTGCGAACGTTTGTGCACACAGCTCTACAAGGAGGAGGTTTGCGCTTTGTAGACCCATCACGTCCGTCATAGTGCTTTGATGAGGAGGTAAAATCAACATCTGTTGTAATGTGCTTTAAAAGTATGCACGTTACATCATGTAGTCTTTCCAGTCGGAACGGGGTGGGGGGGGGTCCACAATGTATGCACTCAGTGTGCCTGTGTGGCCTCAGCCTCAGAAGACAGGTTTGTGAGATATCAGAGTACAATGCCGGTGATATGATTTTCTGCTCAGTGATTGCAGGTATCAGTCTGCATTTCCCCGAGGTGATCCTTAAAACCTGGCCTATTGAAGCAGTGTTTCCCTATCCTTGTCCTCAGACAGCAATATTTCAACACGACATTCCATTCTAATCAGAATGGCTCAGAGAAGAGTGCTTTTACGCACATAAGCGAAGTGTTTTTTTTTTTTTTTTTTTGTCGTCTTATCAGTTGTATGCCAGAAGTGGCATTCAAGAGACTTGCAAAAGGAATGTATAGTTGCCAAACACAGCACAAATTTAAATACATGCTTCTTTGAACCATTAGGCTTCAAATGAACATGCAGTATTGAAATCTGGCATATCGTCCAGCTGTCAGTTTACAAATGCTTTGTTTACTAACAACTGTTCATTTTATAATGCGTTTTTCTAGTAATATTTTGTTATAAATCCTGTGTTACAGGATTAATGATATTTTATTACAGTCAGTCTAGGACCTCTTTCAGATCATGCCGTTCTGTATTTTTGATCATGGCCCTTTTTCCTCACTGCAGTATCTGAAATTGGCTCTCACGTGCATGTGCGAAGCATGGGAAGAAATCCTTGTGCAGATGGATTCACGGCTCACAAAGTTTGTACAGGTATGAATCCTTATTTTTATCCAGATGTTGAGCTAAACACTTTACCTTGCATTGTATTTTTTTTTATGGTGGAATATTTGCATTCTGGTAAATAGGGTAATACCGTACAAAAAAAAGAATTGTGCTTGTTTTAGATATTTCCGATAGCTGTTAATCTTTTATAATATAAAAAATGTAATTCTCTGTAAACAGTGAATAAAGAAGGAAAAAAATCTAAGAGTTTGCGGAATCACATCAGTGATGGTCATCTTATTGCCTACGTATTGGTAGCTATTATGATTTTGGCCTGTATAAAGCCGACTGTAAGAACTCATTTACCTTGCATAGGTTATAATGCATTGTGGTTCCTTGTCTTTCTGTACAAAGTTCATTGTAAATGTACTGATTTGCAAATGGTTGTGCGGCGATTTCATGTTTCATTCACTGCTAATCCAGGGGTCTACACAGCAGATCGTGCTATTCAAGTGTCCACGTAGCCAGTCGGGCTCCTTTTAGCATAGTCCACTAACAGAAGGAAGGCCAGGCACTCGGGTCATCTGGGTAACTTCCAATAAAATTTCCACTTTGTCACCGTGGTGCCTGACATCCCTTTGTGTTACTGAATTTTTCTGTCCTGGGACAAACTGGAGTCTGTGTGTACGGGTTTGTTTATTAACTAATCTAGTCATTGTTATTCAGAGAGAGACGTCTCGGCCCTGAAATTGTACCAGTGCCCAGTGAATTTCCCCGTACAGTGCAATTTCGTAGCCATTCGGCTATTCAAAAAACAGGCAGTTCGCCAAATATTGGCGAATTGCAAGTGAAATACGTTTGGCGGCAGTGAATCTCCTTAGAGAAGTAATGGTTAATCTATTCAGAGAACAACAAACAGCACTGAAATATCAGTGACACACCGTGATGGTCGGTTGTCTCATTCGGCATTTTTAATTAGGCGAATCCCATAGGCTTCAATGCTAAAAATATTCCCTGTTTTTCTTAATTATTCAACAGTTTATTCTTTTCATTTGGAACAAAAAGTGTCTTTTATATTTTTGGGGATTTTTTTTCCGCAAATTTTTTTTTTTTTTTCTTTAACAGACCCTTTTTATTATTTATAGGACCTTGTATGTTATTCCCAGGCATTTTCTTGCAGTAGGTTTTTTTTTTTGCCAATGCATTTTAAAAAGTTGCAGTGTTTTTTTTTTTTTTTTTTTTTTTTTTACTGCTTGTTGGCGTTCTGTTCAGCGGAGTTTTTTGGATGCGTTTGGCGGCTTGTTCGCTGCACTTCAGAGACCCTGCCCTGAATGCTGAATTCACCGTAGGGTCAGCGAGTCGAACTCGTCAAAGTGCAGCGAACAGGGTGCTCTTTGAATAACCCTGTATATTTCTATTCCTTCACCGCATAGTGTTAAGGACGCTAAGCTGTATTCCTATTCCACTGTTCCAGCTCCATTTACCAACCAGTCAGAGCTGTCTATAAGCTGATCGAGTCTGCAGAGCATCTACAGTAGTTCATATTGTATGTGTCGGATAGAAATGCTATGAAATGCTGAGTGGTAAATCTCTAACCCAGAAACAGAAGCATGCGCCTTCTTGGTGAAGATGAGAAGCTGCAGTTGTGGGGATTTTCAGCAGATCAAGAACTGGAAAACCGGACTGCTTTTTTTATAAATTGTGTTTACGTTTGTCTGTCTGATACCCTATGTGCATGTTCTAGAAAATAAGATCTCTTCCCGTATAGAGTGCTAGAGTTTGATCGTTTTGCTTTCAGAATGAATTCCTAAAAATCTGCTTATTACAGGAAAAAAATACTACGACGTCTGTTCAGGATGAATTCATGCAGTTGCTCCTGTGGGGTAAAGCAAGGTAACATTTCCCGAAAAAAAGTTGCATTCCCCCCCCCCCCCTTTCCCCTTTTCCATTGCTTACCATTAAATTGCGGTTTTAATCCAATAACTAACTCTTGGTATATATATATTTATTGCTAGTACATGTTGTGATAGGTTAGCTGATTAATCAAACTATCCGCCTTCTGTAATGTGATACCCAATGGCATTATTCAATTTCCCTACTATGTTCTGACTCGGCACATGCCCTGAATATTGTTTTGTATTTGACTTTAATACCTCTTTGATCTTGCATGTTTCTCTCTGGGTCTCCAACGTATCAGCTACTTTGGGGTGTTCATATATTCATGTTGGTGATCACTGGGGTCTTCTTCAGCCTCAAATTATTACTCTGCGTACCACTGTCTGCTTTATGTATGCCAATGATCTGATATGATCATCTCCTTGTACCCTCACTCTCGTCTTCAAGAGTTTTCCGGGTGCTGCCCCCTATCTATGGAATGCCTTCCCTCGCAACATTCGACTCTCCCCGTGCCTCCAGCCTATCAAGACGTCTCCCAAAACACTTCAGAGATGCCTATTGGCTCACTCCATAACCCCCCATTGCGCCTTTCCTGATCCATTTCCCACACAGCCCATTACTTCTCATACTCTGCTATTCACGCTCACCTATGTGTGTCACCCCACTCCTTAGATTGTAAGCTCTTGAGCAGAGTCCTCTTCTCCCATTGTTCTCAGTGTGTCTAACTTATTTGTTAATTTGGTTTGCTTTGTCCTATCCATTGTAAAGCGCTACAGAATCTGTTGGTGCTTTATAAATTATTGTAATATATGAAAATAATAGACTGGTAAAACCAGAATATGTCAGGTAATTGGGAAAATATCCACAAGTCTCAGACAGATGTAGTCTGGGAATCGTTGTGTCTCTTTACACCGTCCAATTCTTGAATCTGTATTATTAAATACTTTGTTTTCTTTGTCTTTAAAGCCCAGAACTCCAAGCGTTACTAATGAATCAACTCACTGTTAAGGTAAGCATCCCTGCCAAAAGAAAATCCTTTGTATGGTTCTTTGGCGTGAGGAATGCCGTATGTTAAGATCTGTTTACATTGGTAGGGATTGAAAAAGCTTGGACAGTCTGTCGAGTCATCATATTCAACTATACAAAGATTGGTTATATGCCACTTACAAAGGTAAGGTTCACCTCATATCTGAATCCCCGTCATTGTTTAAATCCTGCATAATAATTTATTTGCCAACAAAGTGGTAAATGCGCCAGCTGCAAGTGTATCCAAGCAAGGCGCTCTCCTCTTCCTCACCCTTCCAAGAGCAATAAAATAAGACCTTATTGGTTAAGTAATAACATTAATACCTCTAGGACATACTGCACTTAAAACCAAGCTTAATCTACCAGCCCTGGATGAGAAAGTCAGAAATAAAGATTATTTTTTGGGGTTTGTGCAACAAAAATAATCTTCTTACAGATGCATTAAGTGCCACAAACCCTCAAAACATAAGTTGCTGGTGGGGAGGGGGAGAAATATAAATAAAAAGCCTATCACTTACTGTGCGATTATTTCCCACCCAATAATTCTATAAAAATACAATATTTGGGTATGAAAACTGGGGACTGTCGGCAGAATTCTGGGCCACTTGGCAGCTATTGGCAATGAGAAAACCACCTGAGGGTACCAGATTGAGTTGCAAATTGTGAGTGTGACATAACTAACACCCATTATGTTGATGAGTGGGCAGGTGGACGGGACTGATAATACCAATGCGGCCATGTTTCTTATGGTATGGGTGACCCATACCATAAGAAACATGGCCGTATTGGTATTATCAGTCCCGTCCACCTGCCCACTCATCCACCATCTCCTAAACTGCAGATTCACCTTCTCTAAGGCATGATCTAAATAAATAATACCCAGTTCTTTTTACATAATGCAAGTGCAATGGCTCTGTAGGGAAGGGAGCGCCGATCGAGTGACTCTTCCTCCGCACGTCTGGCTGGCTGTCAGGAAGGGCGGAGTCACGTCCTTGTCATTGTGGGGCGGGTCAATACACCAATGTTCCGTCCACCCTTTCATTCATGCTGAGGGCTGGTAGAGGAGGCGTTTCTATAGGCACCAATTGTTCCTGGAGGCAAAAGTCCATAAATGGAACCCAAAAATTTTGGAATCTTTTGGCCTCATTTTTGTATCGACCGAAAACATCGGGACTCGAAATTTCGGTGCACCTCTATAAACGAGCAGTGGCAATCAAGGTTTCGGGTATCTAGAGCATGGGCTTCTGTGCGAATAGGCTTATACAAGAGGATATGCAGCAATTTTTTTATTTATTTTTTTATAATGTTGTGAAATTCAAAAGGCTTAAGGGATTCCTGCCCCTGGATTTAGTAACCGAGCAATGAGTCGCTGTAAGCCGAAAAGGAGTAGAAACATTTTTGGCCTGAATCATGGCTGCTTTTTTGTCCTCAGGCTGATTCAGCTTCCTGTGGATTGTAGCTCTAGTAAAGCCCGTAGTCTGCCTTTTAGCCATCCCTGCACTAGAAAAAGGAAGTTATTGGTCACTGTCCAATAGAATGAGGGTTGCTAATTGCCTACCAACACATTTCTAAAGAGGATAAAGCGCCAATAAGGTTCATTTAGTGAAACCAAACCCCACATGCCTGAATTTTCACATAACTAGAGGCTTTGTTCCTTCCTCCCTTGACCGCTGACCTGCTGTATTTAATAAGACTTACCCATGAGCGATTGTCTGTCATTTGTTGCTCTTTCATTTATATCTTATTACTCTCAGTCTTGTTATTAATGTAGTGCTGACGGACAACATTTTTCAATATATTTTTAGCGGAGCTGAAGCCTTGCTCTACCACCTGAGTGAGCTGAAAGGTATGGCTTTATGGAAGCAGAAGTACGAGCCTCTTGGACTCGATGCTCAGGCCATTGAAGGTTAGTTGCGGACTGCATATAGGTCTTGGATTATACCAAATCCTTGAAAATGTCCTGTTTGCCAATAAACATCAGGAAATTGGTATGAAAAGAAGAAATAGGTCCTTAAACTGTATAAAGTTCAGCCATCAAAGCTAAATAATGTTGTGCTTTTGGTTTTTCCTTTGCCTTAACCCCTTCACTACTTAGTGACTTTCCAAAAAACATTGTCAGGAACCAGTGTTTTTATTTTGTTTTTTTTAAAATCAATATTAATTATACAGTAAGAAATATTTGGGCATATTCCCAGCGTATTTCTTACAGTAATAACATATTTGGCCAGTAGATGGCACCATCTACGGCCAAATTGAGTTACAACTGTTACAGTTGTAGCTCGTGTTCCCTGCATCGGCTGCTGAATGTCTGATGTCAGGACATTCAGTTAGCCAAATTAACACAGTTTTAGCTCTTTGGGCATTATACCCACAGGGCTAAAACTTTGGGGGCACCTTCTGCAGCCCAAAAGGAAATGAAATTTGTTTGCAGGAAACCAATTTCATTTGCTTTGAGCTGCAGATCGAGATAACTCTACTCGGCACCGGGTGGTGTCTTTGAAGCCCAAAATATCTTGATCTTGGTACTAGGGCTGTGCAATATTGACAAAATAATCATATTGCGATTTCTTGAATGAATATTGCGATTTTATTTGCGATTTAGCCAATTGTTTTTGCTTTTTCAAACATGCTACATACATTCTAAATGTATTCAGTATTCAGCACATGGATATACTGCCCCAGCGCATGGATATACTGCCCCAGCTCATGGATATACTGCCCCAGCTCATGGATATACTGCCCCAGCTCATGGATATACTGCCCCAGCACATGGATATACTGCCCCAGCACATGGATATACTGCCCCAGCACATGGATATACTGCCCCAGCACATGGATATACTGCCCCAGCACATGGATATACTGCCCCAGCACATGGATATACTGCCCCAGCACATGGATATACTGCCCCAGCACATGGATATACTGCCCCAGCACATGGATATTGCCCCCGGCTCATGGATATTGCCCCCCGCTCATGGATACTGCCCCAGCTCACTTCTTTGCGCCGTGTGTTCGGCTCCCTGTGAGCTTCCGGCGGCATGGAGCTTGGACGCTCGCCTGGGGGAACCACGTGACGAGCCGCGAGAACGCGGCTATACACGTGGTTCCCCCTGCGAGCGCCCAAAGCTCCATGCCGCCTTAAGCTTACAGGGAGCCGAAAATCGCAGCCTTATGCGGTTTATATATCGCATGTTATTAAATCGCGATTGTTACCGATTGCAATTAATTGCACAGCCCTACTTGGTAGTGAAGGGGTTAATTGTTCCAGGCAGTTTTCCCTGGCTGGTGTGAGGAAAGTACTTGGCTGGTCTGAAATTTCTATCCTATGAATCTCTTGCAGATATCTTTTTAAATTTTATGTGAGGTTTAGCTTATGCTTTAGACCATTCACTAACGAGTCTTCGCTTTTTCTTTTCAGGCGCCATAACTTCTGTAGGTTCCTTCATGTTAAAATCAAATGAGCTTCTCCAGTAAGTGCTTTTTAGAATTTCATATTGTCCACCTTTTGTTCGGTATAGTACAAAGCAAATATTTATACTGAGAAAAATGTAAGTTTCTATTTTTTTCTTTTTGTGGTTTTCTTCTCACTTGATACGAATCATTCTTCACTAAAACAGAAATTAAATTTAGAACTAGTCCTTGCCCCAAGCATTTATTTTTTGCTGTCATCCGCTAGAGAAACAGTCTTGGGGAGGTACTACTTGACCCCCCTTATGTTTTGTTTGTAATATTGTGTCTATTTGTAAGTGTGTGTGTGTGGTGTGTGTATAAACACTGCCTACAAAAAAAAAGTCACCACCTTGATTTAGTCAAGCCTATAAGTGCGAGCCTTCCATTGGATAATTACTGCAGTGATTAATATGTTTCAGCTGCAAAAAATTAGGTCATGTGACTCCCTGAATATACTGAATGAGCAGGTTTTTCCATCAATGGGGTTTTTCTCCTCTGATGGCACAGCGGGCATATTCCAAGATGACAATGCCAGGATTCATCAGGATCAAATTGCGCGAGAGTGGTTCAGGGAGCATGAGACATCATTTTCACACATGGATTGGCCACCACACAGTCCAGACCTTAACCCCATTGAGAATCTTTGGGATAATGTGCTGGAGAACACTTTACGCGGTGCCTGACTCTCCCATCATCAATTCAAGATCTTGGCCACAAATTAATGTAACATAGGGAAATAAATGCGGTGACATTGCATGAGCTGAATTCGCTTTGATGCCACAGTGGGTGGGTGTCGTAATCAGAGCTAAAGGCGATCCAATGAAACCTTGCAGTATATGACTTTTTATTTGGGGGGGGGGGCATATATCTATCACCAAGTATAGGCCAAAATGATATTCATAAGTGACAGTAAATCATTCCTGCCTGTATACGTAACTAAGTTACAGTATGGCTACAGAACGTGATCAAGCACAGATTTATAAATGAATATCTCCAGATATGTGCAAAATGTTTAAGCCCCCTATCTTTTATTTATTTTTTTGAGAAAGGATTTTACCAGGAAGGATACATTGAGATTTCTCTCGTTTTCAAGTATGTCCTGGGTGGTGAATATGTACCGTTAGGTGTCTTGCCCAAGGACACTTACTGGAGAGGTTGCTCGTCGGGATCGTATCATGACTCCACAGGCTCTCTCCATGCAGAGCAGTGATATTACCTCTACTCCACCCAGCCAGTTTTATCTATATTGGTAAAGCTTAGGATCAGTGTGAATTCTCTTTCATCTTGGTATATCCGCTTTTATAGACAAAGACCTTTGTCATGCACTCAGTAAATGACAGGGCAGCCTCAAGTATTTTGCTGATGATACACAGCATTTGGGTTATATATTTATGCTTTGTTTATATATATATATATATAGTTGATATGTTGTAACATTGTGTCAATGTTAGTTTTTCATTTGACCATAATTCTCAGTACATGCAATTCTGTTGCTTGTATAGGTGACTGCAATCTGTATTGTTGCTTCTCTGTGTGTTTCTATTAAACCAATGTCTGCTTTTGTTTGTTTCTGGGTTTTTTTTTCTTTCTTTTCTTTTTCTGTTCTAGAGTTATAGATAGTGGCATGAAAAACTTTAAGGCTTTTTTCCGATGGCTTTATGTTGGTAAGTAAAGGCAATGTGTCTTAAAACTTAACACCCCCCCCCCCCAAAAAAAACCTGGGTTATCTTAAATGTTTTAAAAAAAAAAAAAAAAAAACGAGTGATCTGCCTGGCAATGCTCTTACTTTGTACATTTTATAGATCTTTTAGGCAAATGTTTAGAAGACTGAATTTGGGCATCAACAACAGTCACCCTCTCTGAGCGTCTCAGGTTCTTGCCGTGCTTGGCAAGTTCCAGGACAAGGGGTTGCCACAGGCTCCTACAATTATACCTCTGATTCTCAATCCTGGACTGTCCTCCCCTAGTTTATGCATAGAAAACATACTTGGCTTCTACGTTTACCTACTTCTTCCCAAGGTTGATTTATTACTTCCTCAACAATTTTTTTTCTTTTCAGCAATGTTACGTATGTCTGAAGATCATGTGCTTCCAGAATTAAATAAGGTAGCGCTCTGCATTCATTCTGTTTTGTTGCACTAATACTCTGTTAAATAATACTGTAAAAATAATTTTCCCCCTAAAACATGTTCCTAAAAACCTATCCTTTTCCTTTTTGTCTAGATGACTCAGAAAGACATTACATTTGTGGCAGATTTCCTAACTGAGCACTTTAACGAGGTTAGTCTTATTTTGTCATTTAAAGCTGAACTTCTGGTTTCTTTCCACGCGATTTGTATTTATATACGTGGTTTTTATTAGGAAATTAAAGCCACAGAAAAATACATCACATGATGTCTCCAGGAATTTTCTGATAACTGCCATACGTAGTTAATGTAACATAGACCAAACAACGACCGTCCCTTGAGTGTGTCAGATTCTGGGTACAATGTTAAAATACCCATACTCTACAACAGTGTTTTTTAAACCTGTCCTCAGGACCCTCAACCAGGCCAGATTTTGTAGATCCCCTTTGGGAAATTTAGACTGAATCCTGCAATCACTAAGCAGCAAATCATATCACCTGTGCTGTGCTTCAAATATCTGCAAACCTGGCCTGGTTGGGGGTCCCGAGGAGAAGTTTGAGAAACACTGGTCTACAACACAACAGTGTGGTCAAGATGTAGACTTCATAGGGTGTGGTATGTGGTTCAGTTCTTTGTCATTTTTAGTTGTTGTACTATGTACCAGGAAGAGCGAGAAAAGGATGGGTTGCATGGCAGCATCTTTGTCTTACTGTCTAGAGTGTCTGAAAGGTTGCTACATGCTGAAGAGCCTCCACCTTTAGGCTTCTTTTTTGGTGGAGATTGTCATTATATGTGGAGTGCAACGAAAAGCGTTTGATGGGAATAGTGTGAGTTTTGGGGGCAAAGTGCTGATCCATTGAGAGAAAAGTAATCATGGTGCAGATAGCACAATATGGGATTGCTTCCGATTATGCGCAAGTTCGATTGATATTATCCCAAAGGTGGCCGCCTTAGTAGAAGGTGATGTATGATCCATAGAGAGGTTTTCGTGTGAAATCCAAAAGAAACCCCAAAAGCTCAGATTGGCGGTTTAGTCCCAGAAGCTGACACAGATCAACTCACACCTCCCCGTAACTGGGGCAGTTACCTGTGGCCCTTGTTCCTAGTATAAATTGCTTAGAGGAGGACATAGGAATGATATGTAGAGTCAACTGTTGATATGAAAATCCTCTATCATTTTGTTAGATTAAATTAATAAATCCTTAATCTAACAGTATGGCGGGGAGCTGTCTGAACCGCTCATACTGAATTATCTATTACTGAGGAAACAAAACCTTTTTTTTTTGTTTGTTTTGTAGGTAGGTAGGTGAGCCAGGGTAGACAGTGTGTAGGACAAATGTTTGTAATGTCTGTCCACAGTTTCCCTTTGTGATACAGTCCCACTGAGTGTATGGATAGCTGACCTCTCCATTATGGGAAAGGAGATTGTTGAGGAAAGGTATGAAGAATGTGTCTCCAACCCAGCTCTCCTTAGACGTGGCCGTCTCAACACTCCAAATACATTCCTTAACCTCCCTGGCGGTCCGATATTTATTTTTATTTTTTTATTTTTTTCTTCAAAATTTTGTGTCTAAAAGCGTTCCAATTTTTTTTCCAAGGAAATGTGTTGTTTTATATAGTGCAGACAGGGCACAGGACCACTCACTAGGAATGCCTGGGGTGAGTAACACAAAGTAATCCTGACAGAATGCATTGCACCTGTCAGGATTTTATACTCTTTATTTTTTTACACTTTATTTCTCAAACTTGCCGCCAGGTCCCACCCCCTGCATCGCGGTGGTCGCAGGGAACGGTACCCGGAAGCAAGACGCATGCCGCCGTGATCACATGGAGGTGACTGCTGGGGACAGCGAGGGAGCGCAGGATGAGGTGTGTATGCATACAGCCCGAGTGTGGCTCGAGGTTACCGTTCACAGTTGAGAAATTTAACCCCGAGTCACACTCGGGAATACTGCCAGGGAGGTTAAAAGGTGTTCCTTGGTTTCGTGCTTCAGGTCAGAGGAAGAGGTGCTGATGTCTTGCCTCAAGTTTACCTGAGTAGAAAGAAGTTGGCCTAACAGCACATATATAAATTGATTGTAATCTGTGAATGTCTGTGGTTTTTGGAAGTGTATCAGAAGATTTAGGCTGTTTTAATGAGGAATGATCTAATGCAGTGGTCCCCAACCCTGGTCTCCAGGGCGGCCTAACAGGCCAGGTTTGCCAGATATGTGCAGCACAGCACAGGTGATCTGATTTGCTGCTCAGTGATTGGAGGATTCAGTCTGCATTTACCCAAGGTGATCCTTAAAACCTGGTCTGCTGGTGCTAATCTTTGAACATTGTTACGATCTGGTGATGACATGGATCAAGTCATGCCATCAATAATGGTTGGAGGAAATAAGAAACACCTCTCCTATAAGTTGTGATCCTGTAAAGTAGCAGGCTCTGGTCGGTACGTTTCAAATCATATATTTAGTTCGTGATTGTTACCACAGTAATGCCCCCCCCCCCAGGTGACAGAAATGTGTCATCGTCCAATTGTACTTTGCTTTTCCCTGTGTGTTTTTGTTTAATCTCTTGGTCTTTTGCCAGTGGAACTTTTCCCTCGATAGTGGTATTGATGTCACACGGGGACACTGCGCTTCAGGGTTGCCAAACAGTTAATTCCTTGGATTTTACCTGCCAGGAATAGATGACTTTATTCCATGACATGGCCTTGAAAAATATGGCCTTTCACCTGCTGTTAAAGGCAAATTTCGTGTACAGCATTTGTGGATGATGGACCCTTCTTCAGGCAGATAGAAGCTTTATTTATGGGAATTAGTCACCGAGGTGACTGTATCAATTTGAGCTGTGTTAAAACGTAACCTTTATTGGTTTGATATTTTTAAAAAAGACAATAAATGGAAATGAAACAATTAACAATAACAAAAAAATCTGATGAAAATAATAACCGGCTGTCCCACTGAACATCAATTTGGTATCCAGTTAAATCAGAAAGGTTAAATTAACTTAATAATATTTCCTTAAAGATAGACCCTTGAAGCATTTAAGCTGAAATGGTTTGCAGACTCAATAGATTGTGTGTGTATTGGACAAAGGCTGTTAATATGTAAGTCTTGCCAAAAGTTCATGTGAACAACACACTGTTACACCTTTATTTGGATCAATGAGCCAATTTTGTCCACGTGAGGATGGTAGATTTATATATTTCTGGGCATGATGTTTGCGTCATCATTGTGGATAATATAAATACAATTAGCAGGAAAACAATTGCACGTAAGATCTATGCGTATGAGTTCTTAGGTAAACACCAAATACAATCTAGTACCGTGACTAGCATCCAATCCTGAGCGGAGGTCCTTAAAAGCAACCCCGCGATCAGTCTCGAGTCAGCATTCCTGAGGAGCTATTCACGCGAAACGCGTGTCGGATGCTCACTCCTTCTTTCCTTACCTGACCCTCAGACTCATCAATTTTGTCCTGTGGGGACTCAGGGCAGACTTGCTTTAGGTTGGCAATATACAGCACGCTACAGCCTAGGTTGCAAATAATTTAAGACGCAAAAATTTTGTCCCGTGGGGACCCTGGGTGTGATCTGCCAAGTTGGTAAATGCAGGACGCTATAGCCTAGGCTGCAAATCGACGTGCAAATCTATGATTAAGAGTGCAAACCTGTGTCTTGAGAAATTTATGGCAAATTTAAAACCTCTTGAACGAATGTGTTCACCGATAGATGCAAGATTGTTTTCCAACGCGCCGCAAACCCGGGTATAAAGCTGCTTTATGATTGAGATCGCAAACTGCTCCCTTTGAAACCTATAGCTAATCGGAATTTTTTGAATGAACTTGTTACCAATCAAGCATTCGATTTAACTTTTGGCAAACCATAGAAGTTTGAGTTTTGTCTGTTCCAAGCCGATGATTAACCGGTTAAATTCAATGACCAACTACTCGAATGAACCTCTACGGTAAACTCAATGCTCTCTGAATAAATACGCGATTGCCAACCACTTTGTTCTTAAAAACCTTTTCAATGCTGCATATTGTGATATCCCTTTTAAACATTTGAAGGCTATTCAAACTTGTAAAAATATTGAACCCACAGCCAGCTGGTTAAAATCAGCAAGTTAATGATATTTAATCATCGCAAGTAAATATACAGCATTATCTAATGTCTGATGATACGCAATCCTTTGCAAAAAAATCTCAACGATCTCTATAGCAGTCCGGTTTGAATCTACACTTTGCATATAGATCACGGGCTGACAGTTTATTAATCAATTGTTCAAATTTCCACGATCTCTACAGCAGCCCCGGTTTAATTCACATCTTGGGCTGGTAATTCATTGACCACCTGGCGATTATACCTATAGGTCCAAACGAGTGTTTTCCACTTAGGTACTAGATTGTATTTGGTGTTTACCTAAGAACTCATACGCATAGATCTTACCTGCAATTGTTTTCCTGCTAATTGTATTTATATTATCCACAATGATGACACAAACATCATGCCCAGAAATATATAAAATCTACCATCCTCACGTGGACAAAATTGGCTCATTGATCCAAATAAAGGTGTAACAGTGTGTTGTTCACATGAACTTTTGGCAAGACTTACTGTTAATAAACAGCCTTTGTCCAATACACACACAATCTATTAGAAACATAGGTTCTTATCTGCCGACTTATTCTTTCGGCCCATCTAGTCTGCCCAATTACATGGATACTTTACCTGGATTTATCTTTTGTTTAGGATAGCCTTATGCCTATCCCATGCCTGCTTAAATTGAGTCTGCAAACCGTTTCAGCTTAAATGCTTCGAGGGTCTATCTTTAAGGAAATATTATTAAGTTAATTTAACCTTTCTGATTTAACTGGATACCAAATTGTTGTTCAGTGGGACAGCCGGTTATTATTTTCATCAGATTTTTTTGTTATTGTTAATTGTTTCATTTCCATTTATTGTCTTTTTTAAAAAACATCACACCAATAAAGGTTACGTTTTAACACAGCTCAAATTGATACAGTCACCTCAGTGACTAATTCCAATAATCAACTGTGGGATATCCCCCGTCCTTTTTCAATTTGAAGCTCATAATCGTTCCAGGTCAGGTTCCCTCTATAGGACCTGCTCCTCAGCAGGTTACTATATAAGCTTTATTTATGCTTGTGTATTTGTCCCAAATATTAAACCTATACTTCCATGTCCCATCCAAAATGGATTGGAGTCATTTGGAGACTGATAGCTGGTGGTGCTCTCACTTGCATCAGTTTCTAGGGCATCAGATTTGCAGATTTCTGCCTGCAATGAAGTTTTCGAGAGAGACACTCCGCACTGCCAGACCATTTTAAAAGGCTAAAGTGGTCAGGGTGTGTAGATTGTCCCTTTAAGCTGTGTCCGCTGTTCTGATTTATCACTCCCATGTTCACATTTCTAGCACAGCGCTGCGGAAATTATTGGACCTGGATAAATATAAAGTGTTACACAAATCTGCTTGGATCACTATAATCATCACGAAATTCATCCTTTAACCTCCCTGGCGGTCTAATTTTTTCAAAATTTTGTGTCTAAAAGTGTCTCAATTTTTTTTTTAAAGGAAACGTGTTTTTGTACATAGTTAGCCTGTAATAATTAGGAATCACGCACTGAAATCCGTAAAATCAAGAGTCCTTACTGGTAAAATCCTTTATAAATAAATTAATTCATTTAAAAAAATTTGTAAATACACGGAGTCCGATAAAGTTTGAAACACGACAAAATGATTTATTATCCCAAAAATAATTATCCAAAATAATGCAAATAAATGATATTCAATAAAATACAACAAAAAAACACTGAAATCTGTCTGAGAACAAGGGTGATACGATGTATGGTCTATTTCTTATCCTGTACTGCCACCTAGTGGCCGTTCATAAACATTGCATTTTGTATTCAGTGTTTATTATGAATGAAGTTTGCTACTAGTCCCGCCCCCCGGCATCATGTGACTCGCAGGGAGCCTTCCAGGAAGCAGCTCGCCGCGGGGACAGCGAGGGAGGCAGGAGGAGGGGAGTATGCATCCAGCCCGAGTGTGGCTCAGGGTTACCGTTCGTGGTAGTGAAATTTAACCCCGAGTCACACTCGGGAATACCGCCAGGGAGGTTAATATTTTTTTCTTACATCTGGTCAGTATTTGCTGCAGCATTACTTCTGTGTGTTTAGTCTTGGTATTTTTTTTCTTTCAGGCGCCTGACTTGTATAATCAGAAAGGCAAATACTTTAATGTGGAACGCGTTGGTCAGGTATCGTATCAGTGTGTTTTTATTTCTCTTATAATTATACATTCTGCTTTTTCCAGGGTTTGCCTTTGAAAGCGCCCAAATATTAACGGAGAATGGTGTGTGTGTGTGTTACCTCTTCTCCTATGACAGGGCTTTGCATATGAATGTCGTATTTAAAAGCCACCTTTTTTACCCCCATATTGATTTGTGTAGAATAATCCAGTAATTTAGGGCCAGTGGCTACCTGGCTACTGGATTTGTCAAGCCGTGGTCTGTGACTTAGATCCGAAGACCAGAATATGGCTCTCAAAAGAGAAGGTCCTTTTAATTTAGGCACCAATTCAGAGTGGTTTGGAAGCGTTTTGCGAATACACATCACATGTATATATTTTCCAATTGAGCGTAATGTCTAGAACTGTTGTTTTTTTTATGTTTCTGGAAAATAGTTTTAAAGCAATATTCTTTTAAATTTAGCTCTTCGCTACCTAAACAAAACATTTAACCGACTGCCCGCCTAGTGGACTGTTAAATGTTTTTATTGTCCCTTTGACGGTTCAGCATCTTGTTCAGTTTTGGACTAATGTTTGCCATCGGTGCAGCCGAGTCTCATCAGGATTCCATGAATGAATTGGGTCTCATGAAAACAGAAGTGTTTCCGGCTCGACCTGTTGATTATGCCATAGATAAAGATCAAGCCATGCAGTGTCTGTCCAGTCTCTCTTGATACCTTACTGTTAGACACTGAATGGTATCTGTAGTTTTTTCGTTCTCTTGCTTTACCAGAGCACATTTTAACTCAGAAAAAACGGCATCTGTCACATTGGATTGTTCAAACTTTGACATCTTGGCCATCAGTGTCTAAAGGATGTCTAAATATATTCCTGTGTCCTTGAGGTGGTATCTGACCCCTTAAACATCATGAATATATCACTTCTTCTCTGTTGTGTGGCCAGTTCTTAAATCTTTTGAGCCACCTCTTGTTGCTGGAGCTTTGATTTATTCGGTCCAGGTCAGTTCACTTTCAGTGGGTTATCGCCTCCAGCCATAGCCATCAAATGTAAACGTAATGTTCCTTAGTTCAGCATCAGGCATCACCAACACACTGGTCCATGGGTATCTGGTTATGGAGAGCAATCCGTCTGGATGTAGATTCCCTGAATGACCAGGCTAAATGTGAAGCGCCACCTGAAGGCTGATTCTTCCACTCTTGCCCTCCAGTGACCAGTGGACCAGCCATTTGGTCAGACCACTATGCCAACAATATAAGTGACAGATGGATGATAGGAAATTAAATAAAATCTACACATTTGCTGGTTTAAATAGACGCTACTTTAAACCCCCCAGTGAATTGGCTACCAGCAAGCTCCTGCTCAGAAGACGCCACCAGCGAATGTCCTCTGGCAAGACACCTAACGATATGGATGCACGGAACTCACAAAATACTTGTACATCTCATAGATTGTAAATCCCCTTGTGAACACGGTCCCCCTGAGTCAGGTCATATCATCCATGTGTGGTATTCCAATGTATCAACCCCTTTTACACTGATCTTGTAAAGCGCTGCGGCATATGTGGCGCTATATAAATAAATCCTGATAATAATATTAATCTGAAAATGACCAGGCACTATACCAAGTATAAGGTTTTATGTATATTCCGCAATATACACACATGCATGTACACACACACATGCATGCCCACCCATACATATACTTGAAAAGCAATCCTAGAGTTATGCAGCTGACATATAATGCTCAGATCACCTCTCTATCTCCTGAGAAGCCCTCCAGTCTGCCTGTTGTTCACTCTACAACTAATACAAATTGCTCCCTCGGAAATCAAACACATTTGGTCAGAAAGCCGCTTTTATGACCCCTCATGCTTACATGATGTAATCCCGCTGGTTGATATTACTTGCTCTCTGCGCCAGACAGATTGTTTTGCTGCACCGTAACCTTATCCTTTATCTGAGGCTTTTCAGTAGAAAAATACACAATACAGGGCTATTCTGCAATTGGCCTGAATTACCGTTATATAAAAGTGCACTTGAACAAATATAGAACTTTTATAGCCCTTATATTTTCTCTATTACACTTTCATAAGCTTCAAAACACACATAAAACACCAATAAAAAAAGAATCTCTGCCAAGGGTAATACCGTAACAAACCCACGGGACATTTAACCTTACTGATATTTGTCCTACTGAATACATTGCTCATAATGACTCTGGGCACTATTACACTCTTTCCGCAAAAATGTGCGGAAAAACGCATTAACGCGAGGGGCAAAACCCTTCGTGCTGAACGTCGTATTATGACGTTCGCGCATACAATGCGCGTTAACGTCTAACGCGAGTGACCCTGCGCGAATGCAAGTTCGTGCGCGCTTCCCATACTTAACATTGTGAGCAAAAATGCGTTCGTGTGCTAGTACGCGGATGGTATTACAATCGATGCGCAACTTTTTACGAACGACGTTTGCGCGCATAGTTTTAAAGTCTTTGAAAAGCTGGTGGTAGCGGCAAATCGGAACGTTCTGGCCGAAACGAAAAACTCCAGCGCAAAAAAAAATACAGCACAGTATAGTTACATTCTACAAGTACCCAAACAAAAGAATTGTGAATTCGTGCGTGCTTTTATTATTGCTGCAGTATATATACACAGATTGATTTTGACAGGTGCAAAAACTGAACGGGAGACAATTGTGAAAAAACAGTCTGCCCACCGATTTCTGCGCGCAACGTTAATGCGCGTGTTTTTTTGCGCGTCTGTTTTACGCTCGTTATTTTTTGACGGATGAAAAAATGCGCTCGGATCGTAATACCTGCGTTATTTATTTATTTATTTTATTTATAAAGGATTTTACCAGGAAGGATACGTTAATTTACGTGCGCTAACGTTTAATGCTGCACGCAAAAAAAATTGCGCTGCGCATACGAATTTGCGCGGAGAATGTAATCGAGCCCTCTGTGTCCAGAGCAAGCTTTGGAAAAATGCTATAAATTAGTGTTTCCCAAACCTGTCATCAGGTCCCCCTAAGGCCCCGTTCACACTGTACGATTTGAAAATCGCGCGACTTTCCACGATACTGTTGCGCGACATCACTGTTTTGTGCGATTTTTGCAAAGCACCACCAATACAAATCGCAGATAGCAAATCGCAAAAAAGGGTCATGTACCTGCGACATGCTTCTGCGACGCGCGACATGCGACGACGCGTGGCAAGATGTGAACAGCTCCATTGAAATGCATTGGAGAAGCTACACAGCGCGACGTCGCGGAAAAATCCGCGCGATAAATCACACAGGGTGAACAGGGCCTAACAGGCCAGATTTGCAGATAGCTGAAGCACAGCACAGGTGATATGATTTGCTGCTCAGTGATTGCAGGATTCAGTCTGCATTTCCCCAAGGTGATCCTTAAAAAACCTGGCCTGTTAGTGGGTCCTGAGGACCAGGGTTGGGAACCACTGCTTTAAATAGTGGAATATATGGCACGAATGAGCTCTCTGTATGATCATGTGCAGCCAGTGCTATGTTCTTCACGACTTCTACCAGTTACGGACTGCCCGTCAATGTCTCCTTTCCATGTCTTGGGTGGCATTAACTAACCCCATCTGCCGGTCCCTCCACTTCCTGTACCTTCTTTCTGGCTACAATTGAACATACGGACATTTGAGTGCAAAGCCTTCAATAACTTGTCCCCTCCCTACATATATTCCTTATTCCAAAAGTATTTTTAAATTACTCCATTCAGCAGGTGGTCCTCCTCCTGTCCTGCTCCACTGGCACCACTAACTCTCACCCCAAAGACATCTCAAGATCGGCACTGGTCTTGTGGAATGACCTACCTCTCCCTAATCTTCAGTCCTTCAAGAAATCCATCAAACCATTTTTTTTTCAGATTGGCGTATCACATTCCTGAGTAATTAATAGCATTTTTGTCATTTATATAGCTCCAACAGTTTCCATAGCGCTTTACAATAACCTAAAGGAAACAAGATACAGATAAATGGACATAGGATGGAAACAAGAGGTGTAGAGGACCCTGCTTATAGGAGCTTTACAGGCTAGACCAGTGGTTTCCAACCCTGGTCCTCAAATCCCCCTAACAGGCCAGGTTTTAAGGATTACCTTGGGGAAATTGCAGACTAAATCCTGCAATCACTGAGCAGCAAATCATATCACCTGTGCTGTGCTTCACATATCCGGCAAACCTGACCTGTTGGGGGTACATGAGGACCGCGGTTGTAAACCACTGGTCTAGAGGGATTGGGGGTTGAGGAAGACGCGGGGAGTTTTACTGGATGTCAGGATCATTGGTGGCAGTGGTTTGGGAATGGTGGGGCAACGGAAGCGGCTTCAATCATGTGTGAGTAGGTGAGCAGAGGGATGAGTTGCATCAGTGATGTGGTACGCTAATCTGAAGAGATGGTTTTGAGGGATTTCTTGAAGTCCTGAAGATCACTGGAGAGATTGATAGGGCGAGGCAAGTCCCCCCCCCCCTCCTCATGTACCCTTCCGACATCATCATAGATATCATAGCTTGCTTTACTCCCATGCTCATCATCATTACTTATTCCAACACTAGAATTAACGATTCTGAGCACTAATATGATGGTAACTCTTGTTCTCTCCACCTCAACTCCAATAGACTGAGCATCTGTGAACAGGGCCCTCTGCACCTCATGTCAATCCTTACTGTAAAGCACCGCGGAAACTGTTGGCTCTCTATAAATTATAAAGATTTTTATCCTTAATGTGTTTTTACCAAACTATACTTGAATTAAGTACCTGTAGAAAAATGTGACATTACAAATCCATCATCCCCAAACTGACTGTAAACGATAAAAACCTAAAGATTGGAGTGTGTGAAATGTTACCTGCGAACCCTTGTGTAGAAATGAGTGTAATCCGTCCTCTGCATCCAGACACTATTCCCTGAAAGGTTTTGGAATCAGGAAAATACACCCCCCCCCCCAAACAGCAGCTACAAGGGGCTGTTCAGTGCAGCACCCAATAAATATTCATTACAGACCATTCAAATTGCATGTTCTATTTTTCAAGCTTTTGAATATTATTTTGTTACTATTTCAGATTATAAATACGCATTCTGTTATCATTACGGCTGCAACGAACGATCATTTCCATAATCGATTAGTTGGCTGGTTATTTTTCCGATTAGTCAGATAAAAAAAAGTTCTTTTTTATTTTCTTGTGAAATTTGCAGTGTAAATAATTTTTTTACTACATTATGCAAATTGTGTAACATGCTTACTTTTCGCACATAATGTATACAAGCCCCTGGTCAAAGTGATGGATTGATGGGCGCACGCAGCTCTAGACCACGGCTGTTTTCTCCCTGAAGTAAGGCTGCTAGAGCGCTCATACAGGATGATGTCAGCATGTGAGGGGGGGGGGGTAATCCACACAGCCTTACCACTTTAATACGCAAACGTGGACAGGGTGCGTAGAGTGTCTCTTTAAAATAAATTCATGAGTGGGGGGGGGGGGCGACTGACCAGAGTTGGGAGGGAGTGAGTTTAGGCAAGGGACCAAGTCAGAATGTAAGAGGTAGAAACCAATAAGTGCAGCTCTCATTTGGCATAGATTACCTTTTCTATGCACTCAACAGTAGTCCTATATTCAGTCAATATCATCACGGACATCCTGTTCGGGAAAGGGCTGAGGACGGCCGTAAAGAGTCCATCTACTTTCATAATAGAGCCAGGGTGGCTCTCTCTTTAGGTGATACGATCAATATTGACTGAATATAGGACTACTGTTGAGTGCATAGAAAAGGTAACCTATGCCAATTGAGCGCTGCACTTACTGGTTTCTTTCTCCAGTATCTTTATTGTTAAGATTTGTACTGCGTGATGGTGTGCAGTTCTCCATAGTGCTAGCGAAGACATCTACATTTTCCACAATAGGTGGAGCTGGTGCAACTTACATTTAAAATGTAAGAGGTAGTTTGGGCAAATGGACCAGACTAGAGAGAGGGGGGGCAGGGAGTGTGGAGTGGTGGCACAGGACTCCAGATCAAAGTAAGGATAAAACACCGGCGGTACAGCTCCAGCAACCCAAACTGGGTTATGTTTGACCTAACCCTAGACCTAAATCCTACAGAATAAAGCAGCGGCACGTCTTCTCCAATGTAGAGCCTGAGGTTATTAACGTTTAACTCCGTCTGATTCTAAACAGTGTGTGCTATACACAGACCGATTTAACCGACCAACCGATTAGTTGATAACTATTTTAATTATCGATTATTCTCATTATTGATTAGTTGTTTCAGCCCTAGTTATCAGACGCCAAAATAACAAGAAAATTCTCATTCCTATTCTTCTTCCATATTTGCATAAAATATTTAGTTTTAATAATCCTTTCTCTCAGGGGTCCAGAGATAAAATTCTAGGCGCTGCGGCCGCCTGACCCCTGGATTTGTCCAGCTCTCAGCTAGGTTGTTTTATTAATGATGTGGCTGTTCGTGGTAGCTGGTGTCATTCTACTGGTGTGCTGAGACCTCCACCCTACCAAAGCAGGCATCTCAATCTCTGCCATCTACAGACATTGATTGTCTACAATTCAAAGAATATCGTTAACACAACAGAAGGCCAGAGAATCATGGGTATTGTAGTTCAGGAACATCTGATGGGCCAGAGATTACTAAACAGCCAGGCCCAGGAAGTGTAATATTTGTAGGAAAATGTCCTGGAAGAAATGCAAACCTGTCCTGTTACTCTGCTGTTTAAACAGTCATTCTGCATATTTTTATTCCTATTGTTTAATGGTAAATCCAATCTTTTTTGATAAATTCAAAACCTGACTTGCACCACTGACTCAATATTTGTGTATAAGCACTATTTACGTATGAGGTTATTCACAAAGTGCCGGTGTTACAGCACCGACAGACACCGGCTTACCTCTAGAGCAGGGTTTCCAAAACCTGTCCTCAGGACCCTCCACCTCGCCAGGATGGCAGATATCTGAAGCACAGCACAGGTGATATGATTTGCTGCTCAGTGATTGCAGGATTCAGTCTGCTTTTCCCCAAGGTGATCCTTAAAACCTGGCCTGTTAGTGGGTCCTGAGGAGAGGTTTGGGAAACACTGCTCTAAAGTAAGTTCCAGAGAACGAGAGGAGAAGCTTCTCAGTGCAGCTTCAGACGCTTTTTGGATTTTTCATTTGTGAAACGACAGCTTTGCAATGTCGGCCAACACCGGCGCTTTGTGAATAACACCTTTTTATTATTATTATTAATTTTAGTTCTGCGTAACCGGCAAAGTTCAGAATGAAATGTTTTGTTTTTTTATGAATCCATTACTAAAAGCATCTGATAACGCAGTCTCTCTCAGTTCACGAAGAATGGTCCACGCGTGACTTTTGCTGATTCCGGCACGTTATTTTGATGAACGTCTGTGAGTCAGGAACTTGCGAAGATCTAATACTTGTATACCTAACAATAATATGCTTTCAAATATTCTTATTATTCAGTATTTAAAAGATGAAGATGACAGCCTGATGTCACCACCGAGCACAGAAGGAAATCAGTGGTTCAACTTTCTTCATAGCAGCTCACATCTGAAAGGTATACGTTATCTATGATGCTTACCTTCAGTGGTTTTCAGGGGGTGATCATAGCCGCAGAAATGGAGACCGTGAAAGATAAGATCATTTCCATGGAGTTCTTAGCCGATTATAGGGAATATTTCCAGCAGTTCATCTACGTTGAGAACAGAAGGGGGGAAAAAAGCTATTTTGAGGTGCAGGAGAGAGCTTTCCGGGCAAACTGTACGACTTGTGGGTCTTGGAGTTTACGCTTCAATACCTCTACTCTCTTGTGAGTTGGAGAGAAAATATGAAACACTTTGAATTGTCATGGTTGGGATTTTGGATTCTACCCTGCTGGGTGAGTGAAGCCAGTGAAGGGATTGGCAGAGGGGTGGCTGATGCAAAGCAATGGTAGCAGGAGGCACTGACGATGGATAGAAGAGGAAGTCTATATAGTATGTTGTTGCAGTAGCCAAGATGGGAAATGATGAGTGAATGAACAAGGCGTTTGGTAGCGTCTTGTTTTTGGATTGGACACATTTTTTCAGTGATGTGAAGGTGACCAGTTTTAGAAAGAAAAAGTGATAGTGTGTATAGCGCCACCTGATTTATAAATTCTATAAATGTGTGTAAATCTTATGCACAAGAATCAGTACCATCTACTGGTGTTATGCAATATATCATTAGTGTGTACTACAAAAAGCAGCACACTGCCCCCTTATGTTGGTTCTAGAACATTGCCTTCAGTTGAAGATAAATATTTCTGTAACATATAAAATGGGACAAATGCATACACATATATAGGGTCCGTACTCTTAATTCAGTACAGGCTCTGATCAATAAGTAAAGGTAAATTTGAGCAGTGCTAATACGTGCAAAAAGGGTTCTGTCAGAATTTAGCAGCCGTCCTCACAAAGTTGGTGGTGTATCAGTATTTGTGGTCACCCTATATGCAAGTCTTCAAAGAAAAATTGTGGGTCGGCGCTTCTATCCAATTCCTGTGTGCCTCAAGAAAATTTAGGATATATATATATAAACAAAACCAAGGAGAGAGCACTCCAGTCAAACACATTCAAAAACCTGCAACAGCTCCATGCATGGGTACATTATACCAGCTTTTACCACTTGGTGAAAATTTCTTAACTCTGAGCTTTGTTGAATAAAATGGTGGAAATTTAGTTTGCAATGAACGGCCGTCAATTGCTTTAAGCCTGCCAACAGCGTCAATGTAATCCACCCTCTGGCAGGTCCTACTCTGCAAACCTAATGACTGCCCTTCATGGGATAAACTCACTTACTGAGGAACAGGTCCCCTTCATGGAGCTCCCGCAGATCAAGGTTAAATAGAACCTGGAGGAGGAGTACCTGTGGCAGGGAGGGGTGCAAACCCAGGAAATACATACAAAAAACACATGGGGGGGGGTAGCACTCAGCCTTAACTAAGCTAATTTCCACCATTTTTATTCAACAAAGCTCAGAGTTAAGAAATTTTCACCATGTGGTAGAAGCTGGTATTATGTACCCATGCATGGAGCTGTTGTTGCAGGTTTTTGAATGTGTTTGTCTGGAGTGCTCTCTCCGTGGTTTTGTTTTGTATTCTATTTTGAGATGCACCCGCACTGAATGCTTAGTTTAGGTTGAGTGCTACCCCCCCCCCATGTGTTTTTATATATGTTTTATATATATATATATATATATATAAAATATATTTTGCAGATGGTACGTATAAAATTGCATGAGATTAAAATAAATCCCTAAACCCAGCGGTTTCCAAGAAAGCGCCAACCCACAATTTTTCTTTGAAGACCGGTTTTAGAAAGAGTTGGGATATGGGAGGAGACTGAGAGCGCAGACTCAAAAATGACTCCAATGCATCGGACATGAGGGGAGGGAGAGATTCGAATACTGTCGACTGTGACGGAGAGGTGGGATGAGTGAGTTAGTAGGACGAACAGGTAATCTCTATCAGGGCTATTCAGAGAGAAGTGAAACTCGGGAGAATGACTGGAGAATTGAAAATTTTAGGTCAAAATAGTCCAGAAAAATTCTCCCATTTATCTCACTTTCCAAATTGGCTATTTGGTCTAGATTGTTCTCTTCTCCTGGTTTTCACCTCTCTCTGAATAGCCCTGTTTGTCTTTGCTGTATACATTTTTAGGCGGAGGGAGTCTATCCTGGAAGAGATCTGGGAAAGACAGTTCCTGACACATGAGCAGGGCGGTCAGAGAGAGGTCTGGAGTTGACAGATTAAAGCAGGGAGATATAAGAAATGAATTTCTGTTTCATACACACCTCATTAGCCTCACCTGAAGGTCATTTTATAAAATATCTTTATTTTGTCCCGTATGGAAATTCCCACTTTAGTGGCTTTTGTTGGTGCTCATAAAAATTTGGATTGTGTAACATTTCAAAATTCTGGATAAAAGAGCTACTCAACGCATATTCTGCAACAGGAATGACATCCGCTGATCTTTGCAAGGCTGTTCTTTAGAGATTCCTCCATGATAAGATTTTTGATTCACCTTCTGCAAAGTAAACATTGTACATGCGCAAGCTCTGTCTTTCCGTATGGGATGTACAATATATATGTTGGCTGCAGACAGTTGATGTAAGGTCATTGAACAGAAATCCAGAAACCTATTTCTCTTTTGCGTCCTCAA
Source organism: Leptobrachium leishanense (assembly GCA_009667805.1). NCBI lineage: Eukaryota > Metazoa > Chordata > Amphibia > Anura > Megophryidae > Leptobrachium > Leptobrachium leishanense. The sequence continues at coordinate 487,160,232 of CM019063.1, forward strand.
TGTTACATAGGAAATGCTTAAAGTGTAGATTTTACTGATTTTTTAATTGGCTTTATAGCATCACATGATGTTGTATTCATACATACAGAAAAAATGGCGTTGCGCCTGTACTCACAAGAGCGGCTGCAACAGCCAGGAGTAACAACCCAGTTCATGTATAAAACCTAACAAGAAAGAAAAAAAAAAAATATGTCATCTGCGCTCGTATCTATATATTTCCATGTGCAACAAAACACTGTCAGAGGTTTTAGTTTGCTTAAATGGCCATTGAAGCGTAAGCTCACTCGCCCCATCAAGGCACCTCTCAGTAGAGTGAGTCCTAACCAATGTACCAAAAGCTGCTCCTCTGAGCAGTTGCATGCTTTTCAGCTAAGGAGAGGCAGAAAAATGGTGGGTTTATTTATACACCAAGCACTTCCCATTTGGGGTTGAAAACAAAAACATGGAAAAAGGAACAGCTGCAAAAATGACTAACAGGTGTTACAGCATAATATACATACATACAGTGGTATTCAATGTAACGTGGGTAATGCTGAATGGCTACAAAACATTCTGTATGAGTTATCGTTTAAATATCTTTAAAGGGATAAAATATTGTAAGCTAGAATAGGACCGATGAAAGGGTTAATTATTTACAGTTACAAGTATTTATAAAGCGCTAACATGCGCTTAACCCTTCTCTATACCCGGCTTCTCTCTCCAGACTGTCCACTCTTGTTTCCTTACTGTCCCGAGAAGTCGCTGCATTTTGTGAAAAGAGAAATGGAAGGCGTTATTGACCAGTGTTTGTCAAAACCAGCAGTAAGTCCCACGCGGTGTTTATGACCATAGAATATTGACACACAGCGGCTCAGACTGTTTTCTAATGGTACCGCGTTGCGTCTGTATTGCAGGCGGTTATTGGAAAGTCTGTGCAACAAACAAAATGCATTCCACTATATCAAGTAGCTAAAAGGTGAGCTTGTGTTCCTGTTCTCTTTCTCGAAGAACCAGAGTAACTTCCTTCGTCTAATATATTCCCATTTCTTCCCTTACAGTGAGGAGTCTTGTCCGAGGCTGATATCGCTGCCCTTCCTGTAAGATTGCGGCTCGTTTAGCAGTGTTTGCTATTGGCTGGCGCAAATCACGAAGTCACCGTCCTGTTTCTTCTGTTTTTGTTCCCTAGCTGGAATGACAAGACCCAGAATCTGCATTATGTCCTGTTCCACTTGCTTGAAAGCGCATCATCTAAAGTCTTTCTATTCAAGCAGCCAACAGATGTGAAAAAGTAAGGCGCGACTTAGGGGAACTTCAATTTTGTTGCATCATTTTCATCGCGTGAGGAAAGACCAATAGCTGGGGTTAAACCGCTTAAGCAGAGCGATGTGAAGGCATCTGAATATGAGGATGAGAGGGGGGGGGCAGAGACGTTGAAGAAAAGTAGTTATGATGGCTGGGAGGTGTTATGTAGAAATGTTAGTGTAAAATAATGGTGGTGGCCTTGATCCTACCCCTCCACCTCTTAGTCCAATTTAAAAAGGTGTCACGACGCATTGCAATTCTCTGGTAATTTTGACGTCTGGACTAATCAATCTCCAATATATATATATAACTTCATACATTATAAATTTATATTTTTCCAGGTCAATAAATGATGATCTCTTAGCCATTGAATTTGGAAGCTCCCTAAACTGCAGCACAGCAGACAATGAAGACTCAAGGTAATATCTCTGTGCATTCCTAAACGTGGAGGGAAACAAATCGGAGGATTGCCCTTGTTAATTTGTATCACAAAGATAAAATAGATTATTATTATTATTGTCATCATTTATATAGCGCCAACAGTTTCCGCAGCGCTTTACAATAACCAAAGGGAACGAAATACATCTAAACGGACATAAGATGGAAACAAGAGGTGTAGAGGGCCCTGCTCATAGGAGCTTACAGTCTAGAGGGATTGGGGGTTGAGGAAGGCCAGAGGAATTGCACTAGATAGCAGCAGTATCATTAGTGCCAGTGGTTCAGGAATGGTGGGGTCATAGAAGCCGCTTCAATCATGTGTGAGTAGGTGAGCAGAGGGATGAGTTGCATCAGTGATGCAATACGCTAATCTGAAGAGATGGGTTTTGAGGGATTTCTTGAAGGCCTGAAGGTCAGGGGAGAGTTTGATAGGGCGATGCAAGTCATTCCACAAGACTGGTGCTGCCCTTAAGAAGTCTTGGAGGCGAGAGTGGGCCGTGCGTGTGTAGACCGATGACAGGTGGAGATCACCTGCTGAACGGAGTTGTCTAGATGGGACGTGCTTGCGGAGTAACGAAGACATGTAGGGAGGAGTTGAGTTATTGAGTGATTTGAACATGAGTATCAGTATTTTAAACTGTATTCTGAAACGTACAGGAAGCCAGTGGAGTGACCGGCAGAAAGGGGGGAAGGTACGCGAGGTGCGTCTGCTGAGAAAAATAAGCCTGGCCCCTGCATTCATTAGAGATTACAAAGGGGCGATACGGAAGTTGGGGAGGCCAATAAGGAATGAGTTGTAGTAGTCAAGTCGTGAAATGACAAGAGCATGAACCAGCACCTTTGCGGTATCTTGTATCAGAAAGGGACGGACACGGGCAATGTTTTTGAGTTGAAAGTAACAGGATTTGGTCACTGTCTTGATGTGGGAAGAGAACGTTGGGTCAGAGTCAAAAGTGACACCAAGGCAGCGAGCTTGGGGTGTTGGGCTAAAGGGTGTTCCATTTACTCATAGAGAGATAGGTGTATTGGGTTCTTCTTGGAGGGAGGAATGACGAGAATTTCATGAAAGAACAGAACCTTGAAGGCCTATATCATTGAGTTTGAAGGAGAATTGAGTGGTCACCTGTATCAACGGCGGCAAAGAGGTCAAGAAGGATCAGCAGTGAGTAGCACCCATTGGATTTAGCAGTTGCAAGGTCATTGGTCAGTTTCGCAAGAGCCGTTTCTGTTGAGTTCAGTGAGTGAAAGCCAGATTGCAGAGGGTCAAGGAGAGAGTGAGTGTTGAGGTAGTCAATCAGACGGGCATACACAAGCTTTTCGAGGAGTTTGGAGGCTAAAGGGAGCAGGGAAACGGGGCAGTAGTTGGAGGGAGCAGTCGGATCCAGAGATGACTTTTTTAGGATTGGGACTACTGTGGCATGTTTGAAGGGAGCAGGAAAGACCCCAGAGGTTAGACAGATTAAAGGTATGGGTCAAGGATGGTACAAGAGAAACAGAAAGTGTTTGTGAGATATCTATATCAGTGTTACAATCTGATTCAGCCTGAAGCCTCTCGATACATTTTTTTTTCTTTCCAGCCGCTACATTTGTCTTGATGGTCGTTTTTATGATGACGAGTTGATCACTATAGTACTCAGGGATCTCGCCGAGCAGGAGGGGAAGGACAGACTGCTGGCTCAGCTGCCATTATCCATGATCTATTCCGATGAAGAAACACAAGAGCCGTTCATCAGAGATGCCTCTAAAAGGTGAGCAGCTGCCGTTCTGTTAGAGAGGCATCACTGTATATACAGTTGTGTTCAAAATTATTCAACCCCCACTGAAATTGAGTGTTTTGGCCAGTTTGACATTGATTTTGATCATTCAGTCATCTTGCTTACAATTAAATCAAAGAGGCACGTGTAGGTCAGACAAATATAACATAACATTTATAATGAAATAACCACAAATGTCTTTTCTGTGCTCACATCATTATCAGTTTTATTCAACCCCAAGTGACATTCAATCTTAGTACTTAGTACAACATCCTTTTACAGTTATAACAGCTTTTAAACGTGAAGCATAGCTTGACACAAGTGTCTTGCAGCGATCTACGGGTATCTTCGCCCATTCGTCATGGGCAAAAGCCTCCAGTTCAGTCTCATTCTTAGGCTTGCGCACTGCAACTGCTTTCTTTAAGTCAGGTGACTGCGATGGCCACTCCAAAATGTTCCAGCCTTTAATCTGCAACCATGCTCTAGTGGACTTGGAGGTATGCTTGGGATCATTGTCCTGTTGAAAGGTCCGTCTCCCAAGCCTCGGGTTTGTGACGGACTGCATCACATTGTCATCCAATATCTCCTGGTACTGAAGAGAATTCATGGTACCTTGCACACGCTGAAGCTTCCCTGTACCTGCAGAAGCAAAACAGCCCCAAAGCATGATTGACCCCCCGCCATGCTTCACAGTAGGCAAGGTGTTCTTTTCTTCATAGGCCTTGTTCTTCCTCATCCAAACATAGCGTTGATCCATGGGCCCAAACAGTTCTAATTTTGTTTCATCAGTCCACAGAACACTATCCCAAAACTTCTGTGGTTTGTCCACATGACTTTTGGCATACTGCAGTCGACTCTTCTTATTCTTTGGAGACAGCAAGGGGGTGCGCCTGGGAGTTCTGGCGTGGAGGCCTTCATTACGCAGTGTGCGCCGTATTGTCTGAGCTGAAATTTCAGTACCCACATCGGACAAATCTTTTCTCAGTTCCTCAGCAGTCACACGGGGACTTTTCTCCACTCTACGCTTCAAGTAGCGCACAGCAGTCGAAGTCAGCATCTTCTTTCTGCCACAACCAGGTAGCGTTTCAACAGTGCCCTTTGCCTTGAATTTGCGAATGATGCTTCCTATGGTCTCTCTTGGTATGTTTAACATCTTTGCAATCTTCTTATAGCCATTGCCCTTCCTGTGAAGAGTAATCACCTCTTCTCTTGTCTTCCTGGACCATTCTCTTGACTTCACCATGTTTGTAACCACACCAGTAAATGTCTAGAAGGAGCTGAGTATCAGTCATTTTAAAGCTGCCTAATTGGTGCTTATTATGCTTTATTGCTGCTCCGTGACATCCACAGGTGTTTTCAATACCTGATTGAAAACACTTGAATGAACCTCTGTTCTTCAGAGTGGTAGTCTTTAAGGGGTTGAATAATTGTGTCAATGAAGAATTCACAAAAGAAACATTTACTACTGTATTACAAAACCAATTGATGTCATTTTAGTTGCATATGGTTCTTTAAAAAGTCCTTGTAGGATTTCATTCTGAATACAATTACAAATGTACACTAAATTACCTAAAACCCTTTACAGCATTGGGGGTTGAATAATTTTGAACACAACTGTAGGTCTATTTTTTCTCTACCTTAAAAGTTTTCCTTGTGTGAACTACAACGTGTAAAACTGCTGCACAGGACGCATGTGCTTTTTCTTTTCCACATACAGGAATACCACGCTTATATGGCAGGTTAGGGACGAGAGTGTAACCGTTAAGCAAAAACCGCTGTAAAGCTGAGCAGGGAAATCTTCAATTTCTTTTCATTTGCCAGTATGTTTATAAACGTCTAATCACGTGTAAATTATCATATATTAGGTGTGCAATAAAGCCAGGGTTAGGCTGGCCGTCCACTTGGTTCTTGCGATTGTACGTCATCGTCCAACCAATCCCACAGCATGCAGGAGATTCAGCCCTCGTCCACTGCCTCTGACTTCCATCGGACGACTTCAGACAATTTTTTTGCAACTACATCAGACTTGCGATCTTTCCCATTTGAATGGATTTGTCGGACAAAGTCAGGACGATCTGGTACAATATAGTTAAACCACCATGCCACGGCAGAGAAATTATTCCATAGAGAAGTGATTCAGTTCAACAGGTAAAGCCCATAGTATTAAATTTTTTTAAAAAATCCTTTTTATTAGTTTTTTTTTATTCAACCATTTATTCTTTTCATCTGCGGCAAAAAGCCTATTAATTTATTTAATTCCAAACTTTCTTAAAAGACGAGTTTTTTTTACCCTGGCCGAACGCGGTTTTTTTTTTTCTTCTTCCTCTTCAGTCCGGTTGTGTTCGGCAGGACTGTCCTTGGTGCTGAAACCTATTTCAGCTCCAGCAGTGGTATTTTTTTTCTCCTGCATTATTATTTATTTATTTATTAAGCGTTCCCCAGTGCACTCTGACTTAAAGGGATACTCTAGGCAACATGACCACCTAAGCTTTTTTAGGTGGTCATGATGCCCGGAGTATGCTGCCCTCTGTCCCCCCTCCCTCCGCTCAGCAGTTCAGCTGAAAAAGCTGAAAACAGCTGAGAGAGGCGGAGGACTTTACTCCGCCCTCCCAGCTGTCAGTCAGCAGAGCGGGATTCAGATTTCCCGCTTCTGCCGACTTTTGCCGAGTAGGAGACGTCATCGCGCTTTCAGTGCGATGATGTCTCCAACTCGCCGCAGTAGCTGGCGGCAGCGACTGAGGGTTAGTGTTGCGCGCAACACTAATCCTCAGAGGGAGCCGGGAGGAAGCCTGCCGATTGGCTGGCTTACGTGAGAGGTGCGCATGCGCGCTTCTCACGTAAACCAGAAGGCAAGTACAAGCAAGAAGGACGGGAGCGGAAGAGGAGGGAGGAGAGTATATATAAAAAAAGACGCCGCTGGAAAGAAGTGGATTTTAGGGTAAGTATTAGGGTGTGTTTTTTTTGTGTAACTCACTATTTATTTATTAAGGGAATAGGGATAGATTAGGATAAAAAAACGGGGGGTGATTTTTGAGTGGAGTGTTCCTTTAACTCAAATCCTTAATAACCTACTTGCACAAAACCAAAAAAGTGAACTGCTGGTCCTCAGCGATTTTAATACAGATTAGCTAAATCCTAAAAACAATAAACACTGCTCGCTGTTTAAAACTTTGCTGCTAACTCAATTAATCTCCTCCCCCACTCGCATTAATATGAAAAGCCCTAACCATACCTTGCTGGACTGGATTCTCTCATCTCCTGATAGAATACAGGAGGCAGGCATTCTCGCTAATAGCTTTAGTGACCACTGTCTTGTGTACTGCATGCGTAAAATAAAGGCCACCAAATCTCCCTCAAAGGTAATAACCACCGGATCTTTCAAGAAATTTATTCTTGAATCCTTCCTAAGTGATCTGAAACAGCTCACATGGTACAGACTAAACCTAATCCCAGACCTAGACTGTGCAATTGCATACTTTCAGTCGGAGCTCCTGCAAGTCTGGAATTTCCATGGCCCGCTGCGTAAAGTGCGAGTAAGAGGGACCCATCTCCCCTGGGTTACAGCTGATCTTACACTAATGTACCAGCTTAGAGATTCACTGTGGTCAAATTTCAAGACTACTGGTTCCATGAACGATCACTATGAATACCGAAAATTGCAGAATGCATGCAAAAAACAAACAAAAATGGCAAAAGCCCATTACTTCAATGAAAATCTAAACAATAACATATCAAACCCTAGAAACTTTTGGAAAACCATAAGTAACATACAAGCACCCCCTGTCCACTCCCAGCCGGCTGCTGCCAAAGTAAACAACCAAACCCTGCAACACCCCCTAGATGTAGCAAATGCCTTTAATGATTATTTTGTTGGATGTGCCACCACCCTGATTGCTAAGATAGGAAATGACATGCAATCAGGCTGCACGCAGGTCAGGCCCCTCCAACTGTGCAAAGTCCCTGTATCAGACAGGAATTCAGTTTTAGACCAGTGCCTGTCAGTGTCATTACTAAACTTCTCCGTAACCAAAAATGAAATACCAGTCTGGACCTGATCAAATACCAGCAATGCTGCTGAAAATCAGTGCACCGGCAATTGCAAATCCTGTCGCAACCCTAATCAATGAATCACTGGCGACTGGAAACATACCCAAACTCTGGAAGACTGCGAGAGTGGTACCTATCCATAAAAGTGGTGACAGTACTTTGGTATCCAACTACCGTCCGATATTGCTCCCTGTAATGTCAAAAATGCGTCTACACACAATTACGTGATTATTATCAATATTGGAACTACTTGACAAAGGATCAATCCAGGCTTTCGTCCAAATTACTCAACTACAACCGCCCTTTTAAAAGTCTGCAATGATATCCAAGCTGGCATGGAACAAGAAAACCTAACTGGAGCCATCTTCCTTGATTTTGCCAAAGCCTTTGTCACAGTAGACCATGGCATCTTGTTAAAAAAAACGTAAAGACTCTGGTATTGGTGATCGCACGCTAACCTGGTTTCAATCATATGTATCTGATTGGTCGAAATATGTGTCCATTTCTGGCAGCTCCTCACTCCCCGTCACTTGCGGTGTACCCCAAGGCTCAATACTCGGCCCCCTGCTATTTACAATATTCATAAATGATCTGCCTAACATCTGCAAAGCCTCAACTGTACACATGTACGCAGACGACACTGTAATCTATACCAGCAAACCAAATCTCCCACAGCTGGAGGCCGTGCTGCAAGAACAATTCACAGAGGTAGAAAAGTGGATCAAACACAACAAACTTTTAAATACTGGCAAAACTGTAACGATGCTCTTTGGAACAGCACCTAAACTACATAAATTGCAAAATCCCCATCTATGTGTTGGGACAAAATCAAATGGCACGCTGACCACAGTCACTTCTCTCAAATATCTAGGTATGTGGTTAGACTCAAATCTATCCTTTGGCCCCCACATCGAAAAACTCTCATCTAAAATTTACCCCAAACTAGGTGCCCTGTACACAAACATCCTGCCTGAACCCCGCGGTAAGAAAGCAAATTGTACAACAAATGCTTATGCCGGCTATTGAATACGGAGATGTAGTATATGCAGCGGCCCCGTAAACACACCTTCAGAAACTTACTACATTGTATAACTCATGCTGCTGCTTTGCGCTACAATGTAACTACATGACCCACCATTGTGACATGTTAAAAGAGCTAAACTGGCCGTCGCTGGAATCTAGACGCACCCTTCACCTTTCCAACCTGGTGTTTAAGAGCTTTTCTGGGAAGCTGCCACCCTACCTGAATAGCCTGCTTCCTCCAGCAGTTTCCTGATCCTATAACCTCCAATCCAGGACCCGCACCTTACTTGCAATACCACAATACAAAAAGAAAGTGTCTCGATCCTCATTTTCCTACAAAGCACCGCAGTTATGGAATAACCTCCCAGACGCCATCAAATCTTCCCCCAGTCTAAAGTCACTCAAGAGTTCCCTATTAACATACCTCAATACAGAATGCACCTGTAAACATGTAACATAATGACTATTTCCTACATATTTATTTTCTGTTAATCTGTATATTTGTGTTGTTTCTTTTACTATCTTGCATTGTATTACTTTGTATTTCTGTAAGAACTGTAACATTTTAATGTTCTTGAATCCAGAACGTACTTGAAAACGAGAGAAATCTCAATGTATCCTTCCTGGTAAAATCCTTTATAAATAAATAACACATTCCGCAGCGCTGTACAAGGTGTAATGGGTAAAGACAGGACAATTCTACAATACATACAGGAGACAGGTCAGTATTCCTGCCAGCAGATATGAGGACCCTATTCCCGTGGGAATTTACAATCTAGATGGTGAGGGGATTAGAAACAGGAGGGGGGGGGGGTTGTTCAAGGTTTTTGTGCGTTTGCGGTGCTGTTCTTGGTGCTGAAACCATATGTCAGCACCGGAGGGGGGGGGGGTGTCATACAACAGCAATGTCTGTAGCCAGATGGCCAAGATGATTGTCCGATTGTGGATCCAGTGGATGGCCAGCCTTAGAGTAACACTAGCACAGTACAGTATTCAATTAAGTAAAGGTAAGGCTAGGGTCAGACGAACGCATTTTTCACATCTACTGTCAAAAAGTGCGTTGATGCGTCTGAATGCATTTTTTCACACAAGACGCGATAGTGGTCATACGATGCGCAATTTCGGCCGTGATTTTTTACGGATCCAAACCAGGATACTTTGGGTGTCTGGACGTTATGATGGCCGGACAGGAGCAGTGTCTGACGTCTCCTAATCATGCACACACGCCGCTATGTGGACGCAGCGCACTCTGTACTAGCGGTTCGACGTTCTTGCGAAAAATGCGTTTGTTTGTTGCTTGCGTAGGGCGGCCGAACTTTAGTGCGACCGTACTTTGTGTGTGGGCCTGCGTTGGACGTCATTTGCTGGTACCACGGCTGTAATAAATTGCGGCTAAACGCACGTTCGCACTGTGTTCGTCTGACCCCAGCCTAAAATCCCTATTCATTTACGAGTGATAACTCAGCAAGTTTGTGGTTGTAGATTATCACTTTCTGTAACCTGCTTGTGCGTGCTGGTTGCTGCCAACATTCCAGTAATTATTCAGTTTTTATGCCACGTGCTACTTCGAGTGATGACCGCCACTGCTTGCGACCTAAACTCCAGAGTCCATAGGAATTCACTGTTTGTAAAACCAGGTGAAGTTGCATGATATCTCATAAACGAGATTTTGTTCAGGTGGACCAAGACCAGGAGACTATTTTTACTCAGTTTCCTTCAGATCATATTGAGAGGAGATAGTGGATTGCAGGGAGGACTTGGGGGGGGGGGGGTGCAGGGAGCTGGGTACGTGGTTTTGGATGCAGGGGATGTGTTTTTCTGCTTTTAAACTGGCTTTCTACCATATTCAAGGAGGTGCAGTTGCAGTGCGTTTTTTGTGCTGGAGACATAAAAGATGAGTCCGTTCTAGTACAGGGTTGTGTGTCCTAATATAAAGTATAGGATATGCAGTATAGGACACGCTAAAGCTGAGCAGTAACGGAAGTTGACTCTCGTCTTGGAATGGTGATCAATGCAGTAACCATTCTGTGAGAAGCCGCAGTAATCAATGAGCCTCACACGATCGTTGCTTTTGGAATAAGGTCCAGTATTATCTTTAGTATATGGGTACAGTGCTGTGCATCAGCGCTGTATAAGCAAAGCGGGATATTCTTGTATCTATTGAAGTAGGAAGAGTTTAATTTTTCATAGAGGGTAAGATAACCGTTCTAACGTGTTACATAAATATATATGTATTCCAAGGATCTGAAAGAGATTTCATAAAACACACAGTAAGATTACGGAGTAGATTCCAGCCCCTGGATGTAGGACTGGACCATTTTCCCTTTTTTCACAATCCTTCCAAATTTGTCGGCTCTGCTCTAACGATGCTCGGATGGACGCTCCGTGGTCTTGAACCTTATTTTCACCCCCATTTCTACTCGGAGCTGACATTCACAACACTTTTCAGGATAACATGAGTTTTGAGGGTTTTTTGTTTATAAAGGTTTTTACCAGGAAGGATACATTGAGATTTCTCTCATTTTCAAGTATGTCCTGGGTGGCGAGTATGTACCGTTAGGTGTCTTGCCCAAGGACACTTACTGGAGAGGTGCTCTGGCCGGGATTCAGACCTGGGTCTCCACAGTTATAGAGCAGTGATGTTACCTCTAGTCCATCCAGTCGGGTTACGCTGTTAACATGGAAGTGTAAGAAATAAATTACTTTTTAGCAAGCCCTAGGTACTGGTCAAAGTGACTAATGCCTCATTTAACCATTCAGGTTGGAGGAACAAACTGCAGACATACCTATGCGCACCGTCTACCTGGAGGGTCAGTGGAGGATGCTTGAAAACATGAAAGCGCAGTACGTCTCTGTAAATGGCTTACGCAAGATAGCATGCGTGGTAAGTTACATTAACCCCTTAGTGACCGGGCGGTTTTACACAAATCCGTCTTTTAGTGACCGCTGCTGTTTTTATGTTTCTGCGCTGTTAGTGTTTAGGTCAAATTTTCCTCTTACTCGTTTATTCAACCCACACATAGTGGACTTTCTAGAAATACCATTATTTCCATCATATCGAATAATTTACTATAAAAAAAATATGAGGAAAAAAATGGTAAAAACACTTTTTTGTAATTTAATCCCCAAAATCTACAACCACCCAAAACGACCCCAGCTAAATAGGTTCAAAATTTTGTCCCGAGACTAGAAATACCCAATTTTTACATGCGTTTGCTTTTTAACCCCTTCACTGCTGAGACAGTTCACCTATGTGCGCTGCGCTCATTCTGACCATTTTGTGCTAATTATTTTTAGATGACAGCCTAGGTCCTATTTAATTAACCGCCCCAGACAAAAACAACTTTTAAAAAAAAAAATAATAATAAAAAAATTAAATAAAATAAAAGTTTGTTTTTTTTTAATTTCTTTTTAAAACCAAACCTGGTCATGTTTGGTATCATTTGAAAGGCCATAATCAGGCCTTTCAAATGATGGCAAATATGACCATCTAGCTGCCATGGATCGGGAGATAAAGGGATCCTTAGGATCCCCTTATCTCTACATGGCAGCTAGAGGGTTAACTGGCCCACTGACATCCTCACACATATGGGGAGGTTGTCAGTGGGTGGGGGGGGGACCTGGAGGCTTGGCTGACATCCAAGATGACAGCCCCCCTCCAGGTTTGAATCACATTTTGGCGCCGCAACGTGATCCGGCGGCGAAACGGTTAATGCCATACACCGCTGGAAAGGGGAGGCTCTCCCCTCTCCAGCGGTGCAAACGGCATCTCCCTAGCTTCAATGGTTGGGGAGATAGAGGGCTCCGAAGGAGCCCCCCCTCCCCTCCATTGAAATGCATGGGGATGCCTGCTGATGACGTCACCACGCAGCGTGGCGACATTATCAGCCTCGCCTGCCCATGTAAATTACATGGGCAGGCTTCCTCCCTGCCAGATCGCCGTGGGATCCGAGTATCGGGCGGGAGGGGAATTAGGCGCCGCTGATGTACCCTGTACGTCCGCGGGTCTAAGGGAGACCCGAGGACAAGACGTACAGGGTACGTCAGCGGCCCTTAAGGGGTTAAGAGAAGGTGCCAGAGTCTGTCCCTGCAAACATCTAACCATACAGAGTAAAGCCGAGGCCAGGTGCCCACTTCCTATACTGTCAAAAAAATGGCATGCAAGTATCATGGAAAGAGAAACTGTAAGGACCTGATATTCAGCAATACAGGCACAACATACTCCATGATGAATTGTAAAGACGGGTGGGGTCCAAAAATTATTTGGGGTCTGTCTAGTAGGTCATGAATTTGGGAGGTGCTAAAAATTTCCATATAACCAAAGAGTGGCACCTTGGCATCTGTTCCCCTTGCGATCCAGATTATAGATTCCATCAACTGAATACTTTACCCCCATAACCTTTAAATAGACCATTTTCGAAAATGGGTAATCTGACCATCATACATCACATGATGTCATCGGTTTCACCTGATTATCACAGCATTAGACCGGGATACTTTGTACAGTGATGTTTGTATCTATGTTTGAGCCGTTTGAAATGAACCATTTTCTCTCCAGCTGAGCTCTAACTTGCGACATGTGCGAGCGTTTGAGATGGATGTAGAAGATGAAGGAGAAGCTGAGGAGGATGAGGAGGAAGTGGAATCCCAGTCTCAGGATGTGACCGGTGAGGAGGAAGAGCTGAACCAATCTGGGGTTGCACAGCCCGACTCCTTTGAAGCTGCAGACGTGACAGAAGAAAGTTTAGAAGATTAACACTGAGCCCGACATGTCATCAAGAGATCCAGGAAGTATTTGTAAAAAATATATTTTTTTGTACAGAAGGTTTTTTTTTCTGCATGTTAAACAAAATGCATAATTGTACCCGAATCTGAGTTTCCATTTCATGGTTTTATTAAAGCTAAAGTCTGAAAAAAGCTCGATGTGGAATGATGATAATGAGGTTCCTCTTGTTTTTTCATCTGTGCAACATGGAATCCGTTGGCAGACTGGGAGTATGATTAGGAGTGGTCAAACTTCTTATGGGAAGAAGGCAGCACTCCTGAGCTCCTACCGTGGTGGGACACATGGGAACTCGCCCTTGCGCTCAAAGGGCGGGAATTACAGATGAGGGTTTTACTTGCAGATATCCAGCTAGAAATTAAGTTGTTAGCACCTGTGATTTAGGGCCTAAGGAAGGGGTCACCAACTTTAGCCCTCCAGATGTTTTGGAACTACTCAGATTAGCTAAACCTCATGGTAAATGTAGTTCCAAACCACCTGGCCTAATGCAGTCACATGTGAAAGCAGGACTTTACTTTTAATATGCCAGCAAGCATGTAGATATATGTAGCACGGTTCAGGGAGTTGTTAAGCCTCTACATTTTATTTCTGCAGATCTCCATTACCCCCGAAAAAAATCACTGCCGGACGCTTTTCTCCATATGAGCAGCCGCTGGCATGCAGCTTGGCCTCTCACCTGGAATGGGAACCATCTGACCAGCGCGCAGGCTCACGAGAATGCGGCTGCACGGGTCAGGTGGTTCCCGGGGAGCGGCCAAGCTGCATTCTGGCGGCCACTCCTAGGGAGAAGAACGCCGACGGAATATATCTATACACACACGGCAAATATATATATATATATATCCATGTGAGCTGTCATAGGTTCACCTAGTGTCACCCCACTCCTTAGATTGTAAGCCAAGGATGTCCAAACCCCCCCCCCCCAAGCTCTCGAGCAGTGTCCTCCCTCCTGGGGGGGGTGGTGGTGTGTGTGTGGCCATGTATATTTGCTTTTCTGTCTCACAATGTACAGCGCTATGGAACTTGTTGGCGCTTTAAATACTTGTAACTAGGTAAACAATGGAAGGTCTGATTGGACATGAAAAAGCACCAGCCTGGTGGCAGTGGCAGCACCTTACATGGAGTTTTGTGGGAGAGTTAGCTTTGTGGAATTGGATGAATCTAGGGCATGCAGTGGTAACACCAGAAAGGAGGACACTTACATGGGTCAATATTTCAACAATAAGACCTCTTGATGTATAGTAACTAGAAATGCAGAGCATACAAGCATAAAACTGTATGACATAGGAAGTGGCAGAGTGTGATAAATGTGCAAAACCCGCGAGTGGTTCCCTTGTTTTTATTTATATGTAATAAATGTTACAGTTTTATGCTATGCTCTGCAGTTCTAGTTATTCTACACAGAGTTCTTATTGTTGAACTATTGACCCATGTAAATGTCCTCCTAATTGATTTACCAGTTTATATTTGTAGCACTGTGTTTGTGGGGAGTGCGGTGATTAGATTTTTGGGATTCTTACACTCCACTATTGTTGTAGCTGTGTGCAACACTGTACAGGCAGAGGGATGGTTTAGGCTCTTGCATATAACGTGCACACCTACGCAAATGACTTTCTTTGCCCAGAGCCCCTTTGCTGCATTCCTCTGTATGAATCAAAGAATTCTGGGAAGGGCATGCAAATTAAGTCCAATGTCTCCCTTTTAATGCATCTAATAGCTGTAGTGCAGACACCCTACATGCCAGTGCAATGCCAAGCACAGGTCAGGGTATGCAACAACCCACTGCAGGACAGCAAGTTCATGCTTAGACCTTAGAGAAAACAACCCGCATCACTTGGCAACCACCACAAACCTATTTGCGAATGCACAAATCTGACATACCCACATTGACCATAAATACATGTATTCAGGTATTATGGGTGTATCTTTGTACTCAATAGGGCGGAATGAATATGCAGTCCAAGTTACAAATTCAGAGGTGAATGCTTTCAGTTTTTTATGTCAGAGGTTTCTTCTTTGTTCTATTTTTCCTCCTTTTCTTGCGCTCAGCTGTAATGTGCACGGGTCTTTGTGCACTTCGTTGAAAAGCCTTTTTGACCTGAACTTTGGTCCTGCAGGGGAAAAAAAAATAAAATAAATTACAGCTGTAGCCCAGAGGTGTGAAAGAGCAACACACTAAGCATAAATAATAAAGTGGAGTGGTTAGCAGGGGGTTAGGAAGTGCTCCTTTTGTCTAGACTGTTCATTTGGGTCTCTCAAACCACCATAATAATCCTTCAATGTCAGATATTTCCCTTTTTTTTTGCAAGCATATGAAAGGGATATTCTAGTCGTGCAATGTGACAGTCCCCTATTAAAGAGTCAGCCGATCAGCTTTTGTTCTGTTGAATTTAATGCGTGTTTACTGTGTGTTTTGATGAATTCCTATAGAAACAGAAGTGGCTCTTTATCTGTGGGTTTGTAGACTAAACATAGGAGGCCAAGTGGTTATAACGAATGTGATCCAGAGGCATTACACAAGCCCCAAATCGCCCATAAAACATTTTCCAATACATATAAAGTTATTCAGAAAGCCGATCCGGCCTGAAATTGCACCGAACAGTGAATTTTTACTCATACGGTGCCATTTCGTAGCCAGAGAGCAGGCAGCTTGCCAAATATTGCCGAATTACCAGCAAAACACAGTGCCTGTTCGACAGCAGTGAAAGTCCCCATAGAGAAGCAATGGATAATCTATTCGGAGAACACTGAAATGTCAGTGGAATGCCCTGATGTTCAGGTGGTTTCATTCAGCAGGTTTAAATCATGCGAATCCCATAGGTTTCAATGTTTAATATTGAATAAAAAATATTCCAAACAGTGAATTTTAAGGCAGGCCTCGGAGGCTTCATATTTGCAATCTCTTTCTTTATGATCACTCTTCTTTACTGCTATAGGGGTAACAAGAAAAACATGTCAAACCCCCAACGTGGGGTAACCCTCCTCTTTATAGACCAGGGGGCTGGGCTTACTAACAGTCTGAGCTGGAGCAGTAACGCCCTCTTTCTTTACTGCTCCTGTTCAGGACAAGATAAGTATAATTTTTCTCTCCGTTTTTTTTTTGTTGATAATTTTTCTTTTCAGATATATTGAGTTACTTTTATAGTATTTTCGATTCATTGGGACGGGTGCTGACTTACCCCGGCTATAACCGCGGGAGTCAGCACCCGCCCGGCGGGAAAACTCCGGCGATAACGCTTTGTGTTTTTTCCACCGCCGGTTTTGTATATATTCTCACTTGGCTTCCCGGGTTACCTGTTGCCGGCTGATTGGTGCACCCGCACCTCTATTCCCCCGTCCCCACACTTTGGAGCATTCGCGACCGCCGGAAATCGTGCGGGAGGCGCGCACGAGATCCCGGCAGCCATTTTCGGGACACCACCTGACCGCGTGTATACCCGCACGCATTCACAGCTCCCTGTTTTCCTGGCAGAGATGGATCTCGGTGACCGGATCCATGGCCCTTCTTAATAAATCTGGGGGTGATCGATCTCCCCATGCAGGGGAATCAGACTCCGCGGGCAGCTCCTGGCAGTCTGAACTGACGCTTTTGCTTCTCCCCCACCTCCTAAAAAGTGGTCAAAAACGGCGGCACGCTTTGCCGCCATGGAAGCGGCTCTGCAGGCATCCATCACACGCTCACTGTCCTTGGCTGTCTCCACACTCTCTCAGTCCTTCCGAAGGACCATGGATGAAACAGTTGCTTCTATTACCTCGGCCCCCCCCCCCCCCGGTGTAGACCCTACTCCACCCCCAAAAGGTGCTGCTGTACCCTCTGGCTCTGAGCAAGCTAGCCTTAAGAAACGTGCTAAGACTAAGCACATTGATAGTCCTCCAAGAGGGGCTGGCATCCCCGAAAATCTGCTTTCTGATGATGGCGAGGTGTCCTCGCACAAGAGAGTCCTTGACCGTGGGGCACTAGTTGCGGTCTCAAAAGATAGGCCTTTACCTAAGTGTTCTGGCCGACTCCCCAAAAACACTGACTCGGACAGTGAGGAACCCGAGCATGATGGAGCTATTGAATTATACGCTCCGCATGATGTTGGCCTGTTGGCCGAGGAGGAAAGGCCTCCACCACCTTTACTGTCTGCCAAGGAGGTTGTGTGTGATCCTCAGGGCCGCCCGATGTTTTCCCCGGCGGGGGTCTTACACCCGCGCTCTACTGCATGGTCCCCGATGCCTCATGTGGAGATGTGGGTGGATGCCCACATGCGGCTCCCTATGGATAAAGAGACCAGGGTGAATATGAGGGCGGAATGCCCTCGCCCTACCACGGCGGGCAAAACTTGTCTCACCCCGGTGGTAGATGAGGATTTTGTGAAGTTCATGACCAACAAGGGATGGTCCCCCAAGAAAGGTGTGGATATGGCTTTCAGGGTCTGTGAAGACAAGGTGCTTGATGTTGCACCCCCGATGATTTACCTCCTTGACATGGTGGAGGATGCTCGTTTACAAGGTACCCCCTTGGACTTAGAAGACGCCACGGGCTGGATCCAACGCTCCTTGTGCCTGTTGGGCGGTGCTAATGCGGCTTTGGCCGCTGAAAGACGCAAGTCTATGATTCTGAGGATGGATCCTCAACTTACATCTATGGCCAATAAAGATAAAGGGGCCAAGGCTCAAGGCCTTCTCTTCGGGGATGGTTTTATAAAAAATTTGGGCACGTACACCAGCGCTTTTACCGCTCTGGATAAGGTGGAGACGGCCATTAAGAAAGTGTTCCCAAAAAGGTTTGACAGGGCTGGTAGAGGAAGGGGCCGCTCTGCCAGCCGCGACGGATCTATGGGCATTACTAGAGGATCCTTCCGTACCTCTAATGCCACCGACTCTGTGCGGCGCCCCCCCCCCCCCCACGGATCCTCGGCCCGGGCTCAGGCCTGGAGAGGCCGCGGATTCCGACGTGGCAGAACCAAATTTCGTGCTCGGCGACAGACTGGTAAGTCTTCCATATATTGTTCCTCATTCCTCTGTTCGGGTGGGGGGCCGTATTCGGCATTTTCTTCCAAAATGGAAGTTAATCACTGCAGACCCGTGGGTTTTAGACACGGTCAGAGGGTTCGAGATAGACTTCGAGGCTATCCCTCCATACCGATCCACGCCACCACGGCCACTAAGTTTTTCCGTGGAACAGGAACATTTAGTTCAAGCCGAGATTTTGGCTCTGGCATCAAAAGTGGCCATAGAGGAAGTCCCTTGGGACTCACCCAAGTTTGTGAGCAATTTGTTCCTCGTTGCAAAGAAAGGGGGTGGGACACGCCCCGTCATAAACCTCAGGGAACTCAATTGGTGGGTGTCCTTATTTTTTAGGATTTATAAGGCATTTTTTAGTTTCTTTTTCTGCAGCAGATCTTATATATTAATTCCAGACATTTTAGTTATTTTTTTTTTTATTTTTTTTTTACAAACAGCTTTTCAAATTTGACACTGTCAATCTTGCGCCCCCCCCCCCTTCACCAGCATAGTCGGCGCTGTGTCCTGCGGATCATTGGCTTTTTTTGGTTCAGCAGGTTTGCAGCGGCTTTTCCTTGTACTTCGGGGACCCTGCAGTGAATGCTGAATTTACCGCAGGGTCAGGAGTTTGATTTTCCGAAGTACGGGGAATGAGAGAGCACCGAAATGTGTGACATTTTGTTGCTCTCTGAATAACCCCTATAAGCTCCATGGCTGCAGGTCACTGGATCATTATATAGAGCTCTGTAACTCACTTTTTGCCTTGTCCTGCCACACAGTGGTGCGGGCAGTTCCTGCGTTTGTGACCATCTTCTCCGCATGTGAAGCAGCCGTTCTTGGTGCCGCTGCAGGAGTGAGCAGGAAGCGCGCAGCGGTTACAGGAAACACAGTGCGTCCAGGCTGGAGAATAAGAGGGATCAGTTCAGTCTCTAGGATATAGCGTAGAGCAGGGGATCCCTAGAATTACCTGCATAATAAAATGATTGCAAAGCCTATCTGATCCTTCTAAGTGAGAAGTAAAGAGCAGTTCAGGAAGCTGGCTAAGAGACACATTTACTAAAGAAGAAGAGGGGAAAAAAAAATAAAAGATAAAGGTTGCGCATCCCTTATCTGAAAATCTGAGTGTAGACATGGAGCCAGAAAATGCCACACCTTGCCTCATAACTGGGGACGTAATTATTGTATAAAATTATCTTAATTACTAGAATGTGTATATGAAAGCCAAATGAATTTCCCCGTTTAGACTTCTGTCCCATCCGAGAGCTCTCATTCCATGCAAATATTACACAATGAGAATTTTTTTTAATCCAAAACACTTGTCCTAAACACTTGTGATTGTGGATACGCAAACTGTATATTTCTATAAGTGGACGTTGCACATTCCTCCAAACAGATGGGGCTGGAAACACTGAATGTAGAAAACAAGCTGGGATCAACATTTTAGTGGGTTTTTTCTTCCCAGTCTACTTACACGGCTTCACGCATTTCTTGCACATATCACAGTGTTTCCATTCTCTGCCATCCTAAAAGGACAATAATAATGATGATGATTTCTTGCTGATTATGATCACCAGCAAGTACACAGAGTATGTATAATAAGATTGAAATCAGTCTGTAAATACCCTTAAGCTTTTGTGAACTGGAGGGTTTATTTTTGTGATTTGGAGCACCCCAAAAAGATGGAGTGGGGTGTTAATAAAACAAATATGCCTTGACATATTTATGTTCTTCTCTCTGGGTTAAAGCTTGCTGTAATTTACAGGTCGGTGTATAAATACGTCCTGTAAGTAAAGACTGTAACACACTGTGCAGAGCCTTTTTTCCTTTTCTCTTCTTCAGTCACTCTCACACGAACGTACGTGAGGATGCTTCCTGGATCAAATACCAGACTAAGTTGCTGCAGTATTGAGGGATCCAGGCACCCCAATAGTGGTTCAAAAATTTAATACAGCACCCAACCAGGCATCGTTTAGGGTCGAACACCTTGGGCCAGTGTTCTGACCGAAATGTTGCCTGGTTGGGGTGCTTGGTTTTGAGCCACTATAGGGGTGCCTGGATCCCTCAATACTGCAGCAACTTACAGGAGGCGCCAATAGGCGTTTATTCGGCATCCTGCGTTAGACAGTTGGTGCAGTGTGAAAAGCAGCAATACGGACACGCTTGCCCGTGTGTGTTAAAAAGGTGTATACATGCGTCAAAAATGTAACTATTCCATCTTGTCTTACTGACAAAATATTCCTATGTGTAAAGTACCTGTCCAGCGCAGACACACGTTCCTAAACACAGATCTGCGGTGTAAACATTAGATGCGTATTGGTCAGTTCAGTTTGCAACGCGTTCATGACAGAAAAGGGTCACTGCATAACACCCATTAGCAGTCACTTAAATCTCATTCATCCCCATGTCTGACAATGTGTGGAAACCTGAACTTCCAGAACATATTAAATATTCAGCACAGTGAAAGCCATTCTATGCATACGATGTCGTGCGCCCCTTTTACACAGAGTAAACCCTGCCAGTAGCCTGTGCACCTGTTAGAATTCCTTTGATTCTATCAGAAATCTATACTTCCGCAGATGACTTCAACTGACATGATTACCTGGCCGTGCATTGCCTTCAAGGAATTCTGGGAATTGTAGGCCGTAAACATCTGCAGGGTTGGAGTTAGAGATCCCTGGTCTAGACTGTTTGGGATTACCATTTTCTAAATGTATGATTGATGGGAAGATTTGACCAAAATCAAAAAACCACACGTCCGTGAAACATTGTTTTACCTTGGAGGGACACACGCCGCAGACGTCACAGTGTTTATTTTCAGAGGACACAAATCTTTTACATAAACTGCAGAACCTGGAACATGAAAGGGCACAGAGTCATGTCATGAAGCCGCATTAATGTGGCCAGATACAGACCATGCACTCCTAGAGACATTTAACATTAATCTAAATCAGTGGTTCCCAACCGCGGTCCACAAGTAACCCCCAACAGCCCAGGTTTGCGAAGCACAGGTGATATGATTTGCTGCTCAGTGATTGCAGGATTCAGTCTGTATTTCCCCAAGGCGATCATTAAAACCTGGCCTGTTAGGGGGACTTGAGGACCGCGGTTGGGAACCACTGATCTAGATCATTGAACACAGGACCTCTTATCCACAATATTACTGGTGTTTATAGAGAACGGCCCCTATTCAGACCTTGCTGGTAACAGGGAACTGCCAAGGGAAAATTTTGGTGTGAGCAAATAATCCTTAGTGGCTCCCTATTACCCACTCCTTGTTGCAAAAATGACATCCTTCCGCTGTACAACAGGGGAAGCCTTTGAAATCAGGGACCACATTATTTGTGACGGTGATTTTGTGGTGTAACTGCGGTAAACCGTATATTGGGAAGACTGCTAGAAAACTGATGGAGAGGGTATTAAAGCATTAGGAGAAAGAAGCTTAAACTTCAGTTCCCATTCATTGTTAAGCTTAAGTTAAGTTAAGCTTCAGTTCCCATTCATTGTGGGAAGGCCTTCAGCCTTTCCATGTTTAAATATGTAGGGCGAGAACAAGTTAACGCTCGTTGGAGGAGGGGATGCGATAGAAATAAGAGGTTACTCCAGAGACCATTATACTGGATTTACAGGTTAAAACACGTTAGCGCCGCAGGGTCTTAGGTTGGTGTCAGTCGAGCGTAGTGTTCACGTCCGTGATTGCGCCTAAAAGTACGTCCGTGATAGCATGACAGAAAGCCCATCGGAGCCCGTTACACGAAGTACATCCACACTGAACTGCGGACGCACAACGGCCGCGGCCCACGGACGCAAGAACGTACAACCCCTAGAATGGCTGCACAAAGTGCGCTGCGTCCGTAACGTCTGCATAGCTTTGTGTGTGAGTGATGGAACGTGGTCACACAGGCTGCATTTATACCTCCAGTATTTTTCACGGACAAAATGGTTTTGCTTTTTAATTTATTTTCCCGCCTACATCCGTCAAAATATACGTCAGTGAATAAACGGACTGTGTGGCCACTACTGCGTCTTCCATACGGACGTACAGTTCGTAGTACAGTTCGTAGAAATCACGTTCGTCTGACCCTAGCCTTAATGAAGATATGGATTATTCAGGTTTTAATTAGTTTGTTTAATATGTGTAGTAATTGTGCTTTTAATTTATTCAGTATTTCTTATTGATCGACTGAAATTCGCCTCCGACATGTGAAGGAGACTCATTTCCCGAGTTGCAGACGTGTTTCCGTTTCGCTTTGAAGGACCGGATGTGACGTTACGGGAAGGAAAACCGGATATGAAGTCAGGGAGCTCGCCTTCATTGAGCATTATCAGGGATGTGCCAGTGAAACCCGCAGGAGCAACAAGATCCCCATATTTGGGAGACGTGGACCAATCAAGAAGTGCCCAAGAGGAGAATCACAGGGACTATGTGGGTTGAGAGATATTATATACAGTATATAGATATTTTTTATTTGTGCCCTCGAAGGAAGTCCTATATTGGATGAAACGCGTCGGGCGTATCTTATTGGCAATAAATATCTTTAGCTTTTAACCATCTGGCTGCCTGAATTTTCCAAGCCTCTGCGGTTGTGGAGTCTTTGAGGAGAAATTTGGGAGGTATTACAAAGGAATAAGGAGCTTAAGGTTCCGCTTGGAACCCTGTGAGTTTATGAGCTACTATTGTCATTCCCATATGATATTACACTATTAGTGTTTATATTCTTGCAGTGCACACAGTCTGTCGTTCGTACGCTGTTATGGAGGACTGGCAGCCCCCTCCTGCAGACTATCTGTATCAAATTTATTTAGTTAAGTATTTTTCGCCTATTTATCTCTGTGTGTAGATTTGTTATTCTGTCTCACCCATTGTACAGCGCTACAGAACTTGTTAGCACTTTATAAATTCTTGTAACAGTCCTCTGCATATCACTGATGAAAACATTATTAATAGGCTGCGTGGAAAGTTGACCCTGTGGTGTAACCCGTAGGCAGACATTATTTTGATTCATACCTATAGCCTTCCTTCTCAGGGAGTGCGATACTTTCCGGAGGAAGATCTGTGAAAATGCGCACAGGTGATTGTCTTCTCCCAGTCTTCCCGTGCTTATATAGAGAGTGGTTGTCATAGTCTACCTGAAAGCAACACATTCATTATACATTGTCTTTCGCAGCTGATCGGACGCTTTTAGGACAGTCCTGGAATTTTAAGGAGCCTTTCTTCAAACTGAAGTCTCTTATTGGTCTTTAAATAGAAATTGTGCCTCAGTCGTGGGACGTTATGTATCACATAAAATATATTTCACTCGATATGCAATGTATGGAAGTCTAGCAGTCACAAGATCTTTTGCTTCGATGCTCTTTCTATAGGAAGACAGGGTGCACAAACAGCATCGATCCATTTCAGGGAGGGTCTGCTCAAAAAGCTTCTGTAGCGGAACCACCAGCATTTATTAGAGATGAAACGCCAGCAGTTACTGAATAACCCCCAGCGTGTTTATTCCTACAATTAGCAGCAGAGTGTGACGTTGTATCTTGTTGATGGCTAACCATTATGGTTTCCTCGTGTAGCACTATATATATAAATGAATATTAACAAGAGTGATGAACAAATCAAAACGGAAGAAACACACAGCGTTACCTGGTAATCCAGCATCGTGAACTCAGGGAAACACTGCACAATACGAGACTCGAAGAAATATGGGAAAATCCAGAAAATGGGCAACTGCTTACATTTATCTAAAAAGATAAGAGAAATTTAAAAGAAAAATAATAAAATAATAATCTGCATTTCTCCCTGCAATGATAACAGTGGAATAGCACAGCACGATGATGTACTTTTTGTTGGTGGACCTTGCATGGATCTTTTTTCCTAAGCCTCACTGAGCGCCCTGCCTTCCCTTCTGCATATTACAGCTACCTGCCAGACCAGCTTTTAGGAATCAGCCCCATTTCTTAAAGAAGTCTCTCGACATCCAATCAAAATACTCTGCCTCGATAATGCATGCGTTACCGGACGCTCTTCTCCCTCCTTCACTATTGTGTTTACATGATCAGCACTAGCAGATACAGCAGCCTGAGAGCATGTTAACACAATCTGGACCCATGCTGTATCATTGCAAAAAAACTTAATTTGCATTTCGGCTCCAGAACATGCACCCTAAGTTTTGGTGCCTCAGCCATCATGCCAAGACTTTTTAAAACCAGCTGGAGAATGTCTCTAATGGACAGCTCTACAGCCGATCCTGCATGGACCTCAAAAGTGTAGTAGCTCTTTTAGGCCAGTAGATGGTGACATCTGCCCACAAATAATGGAATAACCTCCCTGACGGTTTTCCTGAGTGTGGCTCGGGGTTAACTTTTTGTACTGAAAGCGGTATCCCCGAGCCACACTAGGGCTGGATACTTACATGTCCTGTGCTTCCTCGCTGATCCCCGCAGTCTCCTCCAGCCGCTCGCAAAGTCACACTGCCTGGATCTCTTCTCGCGAGGAGTGAAACCAGGAAGTGTGACGTCGCGATCAGCTGCCGTGTGACTGCGGGGACAGCGAGGGAGCGCGGGACATGTAAGTATCGGCCCACGTGTGGCTCGGGGATACCGCTTTCAGTATTGAAAGTTAACCCCCGAGTCACACTTAAACCGATAGGGGGCCAGAATAAATAGGACATATATAAAATATGTCAGAATCGGACTGCCATGGAGGTTAAGGAGTACATCGGGATTATCAAGTATTTCTTACTGAATGATGAATTCAAAAGGATTTTACCAAAAACTACTGATTACTGACAGTTTTTATTTCTTTAATCCACTCTGTAGTGAAGGGGTTAAGAAAATGAATCCATGATATGAGCACATATAAGTACACATTTGAGATCTATCAGTAAGTGGGCCTAGCTGGTCTGTGCCGTTCCTCATGAATAATCCATTGAGCTTTCATTTTTACAGATGCTTTTATTCTCATAGTAAAATAAGTAGGGCTTCAGGAACAAGTCTGAACCCGGGACGTGATAAACACCTATAGATCAAAGCAACCAAAACCACCACAGCTTTAATCGGCCGTTATATGATGCAAGTCAAAGCTGCACTATTCCTGGCAATAGGAGATAAATACAGTCAATAGCATGAATTAAAAACATTATGACGCGCATACCTGTGACAGAAGATCCTCTGTGCATCTCCTGCAATCTGTGAAAACTGAACGCAAGTGGCTCCACTAAACCTCCAAAAGGAGGGTCCGTCACCATGATGACCCCTTCGCCATCATCTTCTTCCAGGAACTTTTGGCACATGCTCTGCGCTGCCTGAAATATAGAAACAAAGAATATATGTCAGCAGATCAGAACCTTCAGTCCCATCTAGTCTGCCCATTTATATGGATACTTTCCCTGGATTTATCTTTTATTTAGGATAGTCTTATGCCTATCCCATGCCTGATTAAATTCATTCACTAGTTTAGTATCTACCACTTGTACTGGAAGGCTGTTCCATGTATCCTCCCCCCTCTAAGTAACATAATACAAACTGATGTTCCCTTTGCTCCTCTAATCAAAGACCATCAGGGTTATTCAAAGAGCTCCAAATTGCTGGCGAAAGGTAACCGAACCGTGAAATTCAGCGTTGGGTTACCTTTCCTGGCCATTCGGCTATTCAGAGAGCAGGCAGTTCACCAAATGTTGGCAAATTGCTTGCACATACGGTGCCTGTTCGAGGGCAGTGAAATCCCCATAGTGAAGCAATGCTTCGTCTATTCAGAGAACAAAAACCAGCAGTGAAAAGTTGCTGAAATGCCCTGCCATTCAGTGGTTTCATTCGGCAGGTTTATTCAGGCGAATCCCATAGGCTTCAATGTTAAAAATATTCCCGTTTTAATTCAAACTGTTTATTATAATATTCTGCAGTAAAAAGTCTATTTATAGATTTTTTAGGATCTTTAAAGCATTTTTCGGGATTTTTTTTGGGTAACTTTTCTCCTTCACTACACTCCTTTCTCCAGTACACTGTTTTAGCAGGGATAGTGTGAGTTGTGTGCGCAATGTACAGTTGTGTTCAAAATGATTCAACCCCCACTGAAATTGAGTGTTTTAGCCAGTTTGACATTGATTTTGATCATTCAGTCATCTTGCTTACAATTAAATCAAAGAGGCACGTGTAGGTCAGACAAATATAACATTTATAATGAAATAACCACAAATGTCTTTTCTGTGCTCACATCATTATCAGTTTTATTCAACCCCAAGTGACATTCAATCTTAGTACTTAGAACTGTAAAAGGATG
This sequence comes from Leptobrachium leishanense, assembly GCA_009667805.1. NCBI lineage: Eukaryota > Metazoa > Chordata > Amphibia > Anura > Megophryidae > Leptobrachium > Leptobrachium leishanense. The sequence continues at coordinate 487,186,813 of CM019063.1, forward strand.
TTGTACTAACAGCTTTTAAACGTGTAGCATAGCTTGACACAAGTGTCTTGCAGCGATCTACGGGTATCTTCGCCCATTCGTCATGGGCAAAAGCCTCCAGTTCAGTCACATTCTTAGGCTTGCGCACTGCAACTGCTTTCTTTAAGTCCCACCAGAGGTTCTCAATCGGATTTAAGTCAGGTGACTGCGATGGCCACTCCAAAATGTTCCAGCCTTTAATCTGCAACCATGCTCTAGTGGACTTGGAGGTATGCTTGGGATCATTGTCCTGTTGAAAGGTCCAACGTCTCCCAAGCCTCAGGTTTGTGACGGACTGCATCACATTGTCATCCAATATCTCCTGGTACTGAAGAGAATTCATGGTACCTTGCACACGCTGAAGCTTCCCTGTACCTGCAGAAGCAAAACAGCCCCAAATCATGATTGACCCCCCGCCATGCTTCACAGTAGGCAAGGTGTTCTTTTCTTCATAGGCTTTGTTCTTCCTCCTCCAAACATAGCGTTGATCCATGGGCCCAAACAGTTCTAATTTTGTTTCATCAGTCCACAGAACACTATCCCAAAACTTCTGTGGTTTGTCCACATGACTTTTGGCATACTGCAGTCGACTCTTCTTATTCTTTGGAGACAGCAAGGGGGTGCGCCTGGGAGTTCTGGCATGGAGGCCTTCATTACGCAGTGTGCGCCGTATTGTCTGAGCTGAAACTTCAGTACCCACATCTGACAAATCTTTTCTCAGCTCCTCAGCAGTCACACGGGGACTTTTCTCCACTCTACGCTTCAGGTAGCGCACAGCAGTCGAAGTCAGCATCTTCTTTCTGCCACGACCAGGTAGCGTTTCAACAGTGCCCTTTGCCTTTAATTTGCGAATGATGCTTCCTATGGTCTCTCTTGGTAGGTTTAACGTCTTTGCAATCTTCTTATAGCCATTGCCCTTCCTGTGAAGAGTAATCACCTCTTCTCTTGTCTTCCTGGACCATTCCCTTGACTTCACCATGTTTGTAACCACACCAGTAAATGTCTAGAAGGAGCTGAGTATCACAGTCATTTTAAAGCTGCCTAATTGGTGCTTATTATGCTTTATTGCTGCTCCGTGACATCCACAGGTGTTTTCAATACCTGATTGAAAACACTTGAATGAACCTCTGTTCTTCAGAGTGGTAGTCTTTAAGGGGTTGAATAATTGTGTCAATGAAGAATTCACAAAAGAAACATTTACTACTGTATTACAAAACCAATTGATGTCATTTTAGTTGCATATGGTTCTTTAAAAAGTCCTTGTAGGATTTCATTCTGAATACAATTACAAATGTACACTAAATTCCCTAAAACCCTTTACAGCATTGGGGGTTGAATAATTTTGAACACAACTGTATATAGATATAAATATGCATACAATAACAAACTGCAAGCGAGGGATCACTGCAAAATGACACTTGGAACAACATGGACAACCGAAACACTGTGTGGCGTGCATACATTACAAGTCATTGTCAATACCTCACCACCGAAGAAATGATGATTAAACATGTTGTAATGGCAAAATTCCTCCTCCCCATAGAACTGGGAATATCTGTAACATAAATGGAGTCAGACTGTTAAAAAAAGGACTTGTGACATTTTAACAGTCATTGTATTCCAAACACCCAGCTCCCACTGCTTCACCTTTGTTTTCATACTCCGTTGTGGACACATGAAGACCAAGGACTCACAACATATACCATACATTGTATATACAGCTTGAATGTATGTTACTGAATTACAAGAGCCCAAAAACACACCGTATACACCTTGGAGTTTCATTTGATTGGACATGTATATTACTTGCTTGTAGCGCTTTATTTCAATGTAGTGTTTTTGTTTAAATGTTGCTATAGGTTTTAAAGGGATGCTCCAGGCATTGTGAGCATACAAAGCAAATTGGTAACAGTGACCTGAATGTCCTCCCTCCCCTCCATGGGGGATTCTGGAGGACCGATTCAGCACTTTGGTTAATGGTGAAATTGCCCCCACCCAGAAAGCGCTAGAGAAGCACCCACTCAACAAGCTTTCTGGAAAATGGTTAGGAATGAACACGCAACTTCGCATTCACAGCCATTGGATTAGCTAGACCAGGGGTCAACAACCTTGGCTCCCTGACGTTTTGGGAACTAAATTTCCCATATGGCTCAGTCAGCCTAATGGATGACTGAGCATTGTGGGAGATGTAGTTCCCAAAACGTCAGGGAGCCAAGGTTGCCGACACCTGAGCTAGACGCTTGAGCATCCAGACACAAATCATGTACCTGCAGCAGCTTATTAAACCCGGGGCAGTACCAAGGCAGGCTGGCACTGGATTTAAAGGAACGCTACCCCCTTACATACGCTGTAGCTAGATTACTTGTGCATTACAAATAAAACCACTTTATAAAACACATGCTGCCGTTTTTTACTTCTTTGAAGCAACACATAAAAAAGGAAAAAAATTTTTTTTTTAATCTCTGTTTACATTTTGTGGGTTTTCCCATGATGCAATATTTAACAAAATATGTGCAGCAGGTTTACTATACAGCCGTGGTTTATCTTCTACAGCAGTGGTTCCCAAACCTGTCCTCAGGACACTCAGCCAGGCCAGATTTTGCAGATCCCCTTGGGGAAATGCAGACTGAATCCAGCAATCACTGAGCATCAAATCATATCACCTGTGCTGTGCTTCACATATCTGGAAAAACTGGTGTGTCAGAGGGTCCTGAGGACAGGTTTTGGAACCACTGTTCTACAGTTTTGACCATTCTGTGAGGTGGAGGGAATGTTTAGATAAGGCTGAAGGAGGCTTCCTGCATCTGCTACCTAAGAGATGGCAGCTGAATGAGAGAAGACAGGAAGTTTAAAAGACTTCTAATCTACCGCCTGGTGAGGTCCTTTGAATACATCCCACACAAATTATGTGAATTTCCCATAAAGCAAATCCTATGGCCAAAGCCACACAGGGAGGAGCAAGTGTTGTAAACATACTGGGGGGGGCAGTTTACTACACAAAAGATCACACAATGGATGCACCCAGTGACCATATAGAATAAAAGATTTTATTAAATAAACAAGAGAAAAGCAAAGCACCTATCAGCAACATAAACACAATAAGGACATTTCATTTTTTTTCCCAGTATTGTCCTTTGAAAGTAAATTTTATCCTCACGGCTGCGGTCAGAATAGCGCATTTTTAACGTGCGTTTAGGCGCACTTAATCACAGCTACAGTAGCAGCAAATGACGCGCAATGATGGCCAATATATGAACTACGGTCGCACGAAAGTCCGGCCGCGCAACGCAAGTGGAAAATGAACGCATTTTTTCGAGAACGCAGAACGCTAGTACTGACGTACACAGTGCGCTGCGCCCGCATAGCGGCGTGTTTGCGTGATTAGGAGACGTCAGACGCTGCTAATGTCCAGCCTACATAATGTCCAGACGCAAAAAGTGTTTTATTGACGATCCGTAAAAAAAAAATCACGCACGAAAATGCGCGTCGTCTGACCGTTTTCACGCATTCTGTTAAAAAAATATGGCAATGCGTTCGGACGCACTTTTTGACGGTCGCTGCGAACAATGCGTTCGTTTGACCCTAGCCCAAGAGTTAAAATTAAATTGGGGTGCAGCAAGGGTCAAGAAGGGTTATTGTTTAAAGAGCTTCCTTACTCCCACCCGCTTTTATCCCTAGAATGTCCCTTTAATATATAATTTGCTATTGTAAAACTAAATTGTGAATAATTCTGTCATGTAACCCAAAACAACGCTATTTCCCCCACGAGCTGTTTTTGAACCACCTTTCCGGTGATGCTGAGCCAGCCAATAGGAAATAGGATTTTTTTTCCCCCAGACATCTGGGCTGCCAGGATTAGTGATCAGTGGCACAGGTAAACACAAACAGGGTAATTCAAAGAGATCAGAATTGCTTGAGAAAGGTAACCGAACGCTGAAAATCAGCGTTCGGTTACCTTTCCTGGCCATTCGGCTATCCAGAGAGCAGGCAATTCGCCAAATCCTGGCGAATTGCCTGCACATACGGTGCCTGTTCGGTGCCTGTTCGAGGGCAGTGAAATCCCCATGAAAAAGCACTGCTTCGGCTATTCAGAGAACACAAACCAGCAGTGAAAGGTTCCCCTAATGCCCTGCCATTCGGTGGTTTAATTCGGCAAGTTTATTCGGGAGAATCCCATAGGCTTCAATGTTAAAAATATTTCTGTTTTAATTCAATATCTAATAAACCGTTCATTATAAAATTCTGCAGTAAAAATTGCATTTTATAATGAACTTTATTTATAGATTTTTTAGGATATTTTAAGCATTTTTACTAATTTATGAATTTTTTTTTTTTTTAAAAGTCCGATTTTTTTCTGTAACAGCCCTCTTTATTATCATTCCTTGGACCTCATATGTAAATTTCAGACATTTTCGCTCAGTAGTTTCTTTGCAAACAGCGTTTCACTTTTCAATCATTCAAGCAAACTGTTTTCCTAATTTATTCACTTCACTCGTCTGCGGTGAGGCTTTGCTGCTTGTGATCGGCTCCTGTTCAGGTTTTTCTGTGGTTTTCGGCAGGTTAATCCAGATGTTTTTGAGTGAGGGTTTTCGGCGTGCATTCGCCGGGTTTTGCAGTTAGCTTTCGGCAGCCTTTCCCTGCAATTCGGGGACCCTGTGGTGCTTGCTGAATACACCGCAGGGTCACCGAAATGGGATCGGCAAAAGGAACCGAATTGAAGAGAACGAAAAGTCACCGAATGGGCGGTGACTTTTCGAATCTCTTTGAATTACCCTGAAAGTATTGGCACCATCGAGCTAGAACCTTAGGAGACCCAAGTATCCTTCCTGGCAAAATCCTTTATAAATAAATAAATAAAATAAGTGGGGACGCACCATGGAGCAGGCCACTGGTACTGTTGCCCATTCTCAGTACTTTCAAATGTTTTTTTGCTCAGTAAGATTGTCAGGGTTATTCAAAGAAAATAGAAAAGTCACCGTACGTTCGGTGAGTTTTTGTTCCCTGCACTTCAGGGTGATTCGGCGATCCTAGTTCGCCGACCCTGCGGTGTATTCAGCAAGCACCACAGGGCACCCCGTAGTGCAGGGAAAACCCGCCGCAAATCCGCTGAACACTCACCGAAACCCGCAGAAAACAGCTGGATTAACCACGCCGGAGAAACCCGACTAGCCGCCGATCACAGCGCAGAACAGCCGCCAGAAAAAGCTGACACGCAGACGAACGAGGTGAAAAGAAAAAAAACAGTACTCTTGAAAGTTTGAAAATTGAAACGCTGTTTGCCACAAAACTACAGAACAAAAATGTCTGAAATTTACACATAAGATCCAATGAATGATAATAAAAAAAGTCTATAGAAAAATGAAAAAAAAAAACACAAAACATTTTAAAAAAAAAAAAGAAAACAAAACAAATGTTGACAAAACTTTTTCACAATAAATGCCTATAAGATCCTAACAGAAATCTAAAAATAAAAGAGACTCTTTACAGCAGAATAAAATAACAGTTTATTAAATAATGAATTAAAACTGGTATATATTAACAATGAAGCCTATGAGATTCGCCTGAATAAACCTGTCGAATGAAACCACCGAATGGCAGGACATTTCAGCAACTTTTCACTGCTGGTTTTTGTTCTCTGAATAGACGAAGCATTGCTTCACTATGGGGATTCACCGCCCTCGAACAGGCAACGAACAGGCACCATATGTGCAGGCAATTGGCCAACATTTGGAGAACTGCCTGCTCTCTGGATAGCTGAATGGCCAGGAAAGGTAACCGTACGCTGAATTTCACTGTTCGGTTACCTTTCGGGGCCAGATCGGCTCCCTTTGAATAACCCTGTATGTCTTTATAGGATCTGCGGCAAAGAACACCTTTAATCACTGAGCGACCTAAAGCGAGGGGTGGAAAGATCGTTATAAAAAAGGGACCTTCCAGGCTAGATACATGGAACAGTATTTCTTGTGTAAAGAAGATCATAACTCGTCGTCTGGCATTTTACTAAAGGATATACACTTTAATAAGCTTCCATTCCCCCGTCAGTGTGGAATATTGTAATCACAACTTCACACATTTTGAACAGATCGTCAGGCGAGGCGATACATTTATCAGCTACTCCGAGAACCTGAGAGACAGACTGTTACTGTGGAAGTGTGACTGGAAGTGCTAATTAACACTGGAACGGCTTCTGTATTATCAAATTCAATGCTTTCCTCCAAGCTGTTCTTGAATAATTAACCCATTGTACCAATTTACCCACTAGTAACCCGTTTCTCATGTAAGCATGATAGAAAATCCCAGGCGGCAGCTAGACGTGTAGCTCTCCTTCAAACCACACATGTATATTAAGGCTCTTCAGTAAAATATCATAAGAAACGTAAAATAAAAAAAAGAAGTCACGACTGAGATTCTGCAAACAGTAAGTAATTTGCAGCCCCTGCATGATTCTGTTCCCAGGGACCGGAGTTCTGAAACTGAGGAAATGGCAATCCCCAAACTGTATCAGCCATTGGAACCTCTCTGCTCCATTAAGTACTATGTTTCTGAAACTGTTTCTCAAACCGTGGTCCTCAAGTCCCCCTAACAGGTCAGGTTTTAAGGATCACCTTGGGGGAATAGACACTGAATCCTGCAATCACTGAGCAGCAAATCATATCACCTGTGCTGTGCTTCACATATCTGGAAAAACTGGCCTGTTTGGTTCTCAACCCTGGTTCCCCTCTGATCTAAAAGGTAAAGGGCTATATTACAATCTTCACACGAACGTTAACGCTCACTTGCATGAGCACCAACGTTACCTGCGGTATTTAACGCAAATTACAAGCCAAACGCTAACGGGTTAAGTAACCCGTTTGTGTTTGGTACCTTCGCTTTTTAGCGCGAGGTTACTGTACTTTGCGCTCCCTATACTTAACATGGGGAGCACAAAGTGTTAATCAGCGATAGGATTAATCTTCTAGCGCTGATTAACATCCGGCTGTGGTTAGCAAACCATTAACACCAAGTCCTGGCTGTGGTTAACGGATTCCGCTTCTGCAGAATCCGTTAACACCATCCAAAAAAATAAAAAAAAATTAAATGAATCAGATACTCACCCTCTGTCTTGCGGCGAGGACCACGGCTCTGACCGCTTCCTCCATCCGGCGGGAGCAGGGAAAGACTGGGGGAAAAAGTCCCCCCAGTCTCTCCCTGCGTATCCCTACGCTGACCGACTGGATCTCGCGAGGCGAGATCCGGCTGGTCATGTGACCTGCAGGGGGAACTCAATGGAGTCCTATGGACTCCATCGAGTGGATGCTCGCGGCTGCGCTCAGCGCTGCTGCGAGCATCCCGGATTTTACCACACGGGAAACAATGCAGGCAGCATTTTTTGCGCCTGCATTGTAATCCAGCGTTAAAACACTGGCGCAAGGGGGAACTGCGGGCGCAGTTTTTCCTCCCTTGCACCTGCATTTTAATGTTAGGATCATAATGTTACTAATATTACTGGTTTTTTTTAGCTTTGAAACTATTTTTGCTAGTTTATTTTCCCCCTCCTCCCTGTTGTAAATTCTTTGCGTGCAATGGCCATCTCTCTAAACTCTGCATTTCTTACCACAGCCACACTTCACTTCCATCCTCCCCTCTGCATTGATGGTGTAGCATTTCTAACGAATCGATTACGATAGAGAGATAGAGAGATAGATTAGATAGATATATTTGTGGTGAAGGACTAAAAGTGAGATAAAAAGCCTCCACACTATAATAAATGTGCAAGTGGCTTCTGCAATAATAAACACATCACAGCAATTCAAAGAATAGCATCCCAGAGCTCCTGTGCCACATTCCCCATATGCAGCAAGGAATTCTGGGTAGGATATGCAAATGACCTCTGTCTCACTTTTATGCATCCTGGGTCTGTTATTACACAGAACCCTAAAATCAATGCTATGCCACACTGTGGCTTTGTAGCAGAGATAAGGTTATGCAACTGGTCAAAACCACTCCTAGGACAGCGCTGTTTCAGAGAGGTCATTTGCATATCCTACCCAGAATTCCTTGCTGCATATGGGGAATGTGGCACAGGAGCTCTGGGATGCAATTCTTTGAATTGCTATGAGGTCCAGGTGGCTTCTGCAATATTAAACACACACATTTATATACATATATATATATATATATACACACACATATACACACACAATGTGCCGTTCGTTTAGCACTGCAACTTTACTCACCTGAAATCAATGTCCAGCAAGAGGCTTTTAACCCCAAGTCGTTCATTTTCAGAGGATTGATGTCTGATCCACTCATGCAACCTGAAAGATGACACGTAGATAGTAAAAAGAGGTGAGGATAGTCCATTTAGTGCGCATGTATGAATTCAAGCGAATAAAAAAATGTAAATATTTTACCTAGGTTTAAACCAATCCCATGTATAATAAAAAGATTATGCTAAAGTGATCTCATCACCTTCACGAGCAGATCGTGGAATTTGCGCTGTACCAGGTCTATTTATTTTACCACTTTGCACAGGCCCAACAACATTGCACGTATTTAGAAGCAGCGTCATCTGGTTGTAGTTCTTTTTTCGTAATTACATTCCTGCAGGGTCACCATCTCACCCTCCACCACAGGAGAGGCCACTTTATACATGCTGTTTGGTGGGAGGCAAATGTCAGCAGCTCGTCGTCATAAAATGTCTCAGACTGCCGCTGCCAGCACACAGACTGTATCATGTGCTGCGCATCGGCAAACAAAAAAATAGCCAGGAAAACATAGTAGCAAAACCTGCTCATATTGATATTTTTTCCCCCGCTAGAGTTTGGCATTTCTTCTTTTACACTATCCCTATACAGTGTGGCGTTTACCTCATTTTATTACAGGCTGGGGACCCCCAATCCAGAATTCTAAAATCAAGAAGATTCCCAAATCTGGAGTTTTGGGAGCCTTCTGGATTTTAGTTATACTCACACCAGACAGGTCCTGCTTCTCGGAGATGCGGCTTCCGACCGCTGTGAGCCACTGTGCAGCCCAATGTGCGACATGCTACAGGGAGTCACACTGGCTTTGTGCAACATGTCTGCACAGCACTCCCAGCATGTGTACACGCTGGTGCTGCAGCAGGAGGGGGTTCATAGCGCCCCTTACTCTCAGACATCCCAGATTCTTGACTCCCGAATGCTTGGGGTCCCACGTATTCCAGATAAAGGCTGCTCGAAATGTATGAGAAGTATGAGAATCTTAAAAAAAAAAAGAAAAAGCGATACAGAATACAAAAACCCATACTGGGTGAGCACTACCTAGGGGTGCCGACGCAGGCCACTCGTGTGAAGCCCAGGTCTGTGATCGTGTCCAGGAGGAATTTGCAGCTTCTCTCTGCGAACAGATACTGTGCATTGGTTTTCTTGTTTTCCAAAGGATGGAGTAGCTGGCTAGGTCTCTTTAAGTGGGACACAGAGATGTCACCCATCACATGGTGACCCGAGTGATCAGTCCATTCTTCTTGAAGGAGAAGCTGCTGACAGTCCCTGCAGAATTTTCTTTTAGCTAGGGGTAATCTTATGTATTCCTGGAACCTGGAAGTAACAGTGAAACAATTAAAAAGGTAACAAAATAATAGTAAAGGAAGCGCAGTGGGAAATGGGAATTATTGAGTTGCAGAGGCAATATAAATACCTTAACATGTATTGCTTGTGGCTCAGGGGAGGCTGCCGGCTCCGGTTGTATTCTTCTCGAGTTTGAAGCCTAGCTTGCGAAATCTGGAATTAAAAAAATTAAATGGAGAGTTTTGGGGATTTTTTTTAACATACAGATTGAAATCCAAAGCCAGTTTCTAAACATAATTCTGATCTGCAAGGCGGACCCTGGTGCTGAAGCAGGGCAAGTCAAATCTGCAAACTCACCAAGGGATGAGATATTGCAATTGGTCTAATAGAACAATGTGATATCCATCTCTTGTTGCGATGTTGCACGGAAGGAGAACATGGTTCACTTTAAAAAGAAAAAGAACAAAATCAAACTAGCTCCATTAAACACATTTTCTGCAGTGAAAAAGAGAAAAAAAAATTAGCTATGCTACCTTATGTTTGCAGAACCACATGATCCATCCCTGCCCCCCTCTCAACCAACTGGGTGGAGTATCAGTAACATCATTGCTCTATAACCGTGGAGACACAGGTTTGAATCCCAGCAAGAGCACCTCTCCAGTAAGTGTCCTTGGGCAACACACCTAACGGTACATATTCGTCACCCAGGACATACTTGAAAATGAGAGAAATCTCAATGTATCCTTCCTGGTAAAATCCTTTCTCAAAAAACAAAACAAAAATAATGCCGACCACATTACCTGCACGTAATGGCCAGCAGGGGGAGCAGAAAACAGTACATGAGGCTACTTCTGCTTTCCTGTCAATCTTTAAAACAAAATCTCTGGTTCGCACAGACATTTATGCTGAAGACAAATTAAGTGGAGGGCTAACACAACGTACATTCAGGTGTTTCCTGCCCCGTCGAAAGAGCTAAAGTGAACACATGCACGACAAGCTCGTCTTAATTCACTCACAATGATACAGTGCGATATACAAGACGCTGGCACCCAGACGCTCAGGATACGCACAATTGATTTCAGTCTTTTTTAGAGTTGCAGTAAATGTGTTACATAGATTATCATTTTGGCAGGTACCTCCATCACTTCAAGGTATAACAGATCAGAACGTGCCGGCTCACACTCGAGTCAATGGTGCTTACCTTCTCGTCCTCCCACTGGAAAAACCTGCATTCTTTACGGTCCCGACAGGCTGAGCACGCGTAGAACTTTCTGCCTTGTTCTTTGCCTTGAGAAACTTTGACAAAGAGCAGTGTTGGACCTGAAATGGGAAAGCAGAAAACTCAAATCATTCCTCACGCCATTTCTATTCCTTATTACTAGAACCAGCAGCGCACCTGCCGCAGTAACCACGCTCATAAAATCACACGACTGCCTCTTTTAATTGCCAGACCCTACAGAAGGATCTCGAGCTCCAGCCCCGCAGATGATGGTGGGCTGCAACGCCCAGAAATCTTTTGAAGAGACCATGGGAGTTTTGGTTCAACAACATCTAGTGGGTCGGAGTCTGACATGCCGGCTCTAAAGCCATATAAGCGGCTCGTTCAATGGGGACGTCAGGCAGGTTTTTTTTTTTTGCTCCATGAGAACACACAGTGGGTATAGAAAAGAATCACCCCCTTGAAAACAATCACATATTGTTCCTTTGCAGCCTGAAATAAAAGACACAGTTTTTGTTTATCCAGTTGTATTTACGCAGTGCAACTTCTAACATCCAAGTGAAAGATATAAACACTAACAGGTCAGACAAAAATAAAGACAATTCAAAAACAGAATCACTGAGTTGGAAAAAGGATCACCCAGTGTCAGTATTTAGTTGAGCCACCCTTTTCTTTATTTACAGCTTTTGGTTTGTTGGGATATGCCTCTACTAACTTTACACATCTAGACTGTGCAACATTTGCCCACTCTTTGCAGAACTGCTCAAGTTCAGATACATTTGATGGTGACCGTTTGTGAACTGCAATCTTCAAGTCATTCCATAGATCTTCAATGGGGTTTAAGTCTGGGCTCTGACTAGGCCATGCAAGGACATTCACCTTTTTCTCCAACTACTGTGTGCTTTGGGTCATTGTCATGTTGGAAAGTAAACCTTCTTCCAAATGGCTACTTTATGGAAGACGGCAGCAGATTTTCCTTAAGAATTTGATGGTATTTGGATGGTGAGTAGTACTGAATTTCCTCCAGACATAAAGTTTGGTGCTGAGGCCAAATAATTAAATTTTAGTCTCATCTGACCATAACACCTTTTTACCATGTGGCCTCAGAATCTTCAAGGTGTGTTATGGCAAAGCTCAGTCGTGACTGCAGGAGGCCTTTCTTGAGCAGTGCTTTTCTTCTTGCAACCCTCCCATACAAGCCTCATTTGTGGAGAATTTGTGATGTTGTTGTCACATGCACACAATGACCGCTCTGTCATAAATTCCTGCAACTGCTTCAGAGTTGCTGTGAGCCTCTTTGTAGCCTCTCTGACCAGTTTCCTCCTGTCGCTTTTATCCAGTTTGGAGCGACGTCCTGATCCAGGGAGAGTCTGTTTTGTACCGAATACCGTCCACTTCTTAATAACAGAAATCAGTGTGCCTCTAGGCATTGATAAAGCCTTTGAAATGCTTTGTATCCAATCGCCTGACTTGTGCCTGTCCATAACTTTATCCCTGAAATCTTTTGACAGTGACTTGACACCCATAGTTGAGTCTTTGCTTCAGTTGCACTACCCGAGACGGAGATGCTCCAGGAAAGCTCTATTCATGCTGAGGTAATCAATATGACCACAGCTGGTCACAGTTGAAAGTCAAATGGCTGTGTGTGCAGTTGAGAAGGTGATTGGCTACACCAGATAGAGTTTACAAGCCATTTTTAGGAGGGGTGATCCTTTTTCCAACTCAGTGATTCTTTGTTTGAATTGTCTTTATTTTCGTCTGACATGTTGGTGTTTATATCTTATAACATGTAACATAATGACTTTATTTCCTACATATTTATTTTTCTGATAATATGTATATTTGGTTTTGTGTTAATATCTTGCATTTTACTATTTTGTATTTCTGTAACAATTCAATGTTCTTGAACCCAGGACATACCTGAAAACGAGAGACATCTCAATGTATCCTTCCTGGTAAAATCCTTTATAAATTAATAAATCAATAAATATCTTTCACTTGGATGTTATAAGTTGCACTGAGTAAATACAACTGGATAAAAAATGTGTGTCTATATTTCAGGCTACAAAGGAACGAAATGTGATTATTTTCAAGGCAGTGATTCTTCTCTACCCACTGTAAGAGTCAAGGTAGTATATTTTTTTTTCTTGTTTAGGTTGTTACCTTGAAAAAGAGTTTAAAATAAAATAACTATTCAGCTTGTTTCACGTCAACTGATGTCAATATAAAGCAGCTGCTGATCTTCACATAGGGGTGCCAGATCAGCCATGTTTTCATGCCAACATGTTACCATTTCATAAAAGGGAGCACGGGAAAAGTGCTGTCCTTAATCATGCATAATTCCTATGCTGCAGGAATGAAATCAAGGCAGGTCATCTGGGATTCCTTTTTGAGTCCTTACCCACAGCATATGAATTCTACATGGGCAGTGCATGAAAAATGCAGCATCAGCATTAATAAATGGTGTTTAGGTAAACATGGCCAACCTGGCACCCGAATGTCAAACTTTATGGACTTGAAAACTCACTATGCACAGTCTGCTTCTTTAAAGGGATACTCTAGGCAACATGACCACCTAAGCTTTTTTAGGTGGTCATGATGCCCTGAGTATGCCCTTGTCTTTCCCCCCTCCCTCCGCTCACCTGATCGGCTGAAACAGCTGAGAGACGCGGAGGACTTTACTCCGCCCTCCCAGCTGTCAGTCAGCAGAGCGGGATTCATATTTCCCGCTTCTGCAGACTATTACCGAGTAGGAGACGTCATCGCGCTTTCAGCGCGATGACGTCTCCAACTCGCCGCAGTAGCTGGCGGCAGCGGTTGCGCCTAACACTAATCAAAGAAGAAGAGGAAGCCTGCTGATTGGCTGGCTTACGTGAGAGGCGCGCATGCGCGCTTCTCACGTAAACCATTAGTCAAGTTCAAGCTGTAACAGGACGGGAGCGGAAGAGGAGGGAGGTGAGTATATATATAAAAATAAAAAAATAAAAAGACGCCGTTGGAAACAAGTGGTTTTTAGGGTATTACATAAAAAAATATATATATATACACACACACTGAATAACTATGTAGGGAATAGGTATATTTTAATGTAAGAAAAGGGGGGGGGGTTTAGCCTAGAGTGTTCCTTTAAGCCTCTGAAGTCACCCATTCACTCTGTATATGGCTGATTGGGAACAGATGTCCTTGAAAAGAAGTACAAGTAGCTTTCGCCCGCTCATTGGCTCCATGGGTACAATACGTTTGAAAACAATTATGATAATGCAAGAGCAAAGTGACCTTACCACTTCAAACAAGTTCAGTAACCTCTCGATCCTCAATATGTTTTATGTAGGGTTGCACCGATAGGTGCCGATACCGGGTACTGCAGGAGTACTTGGTACTCGTGCAGTGCCCCCGATACCGGAAGCATTCGGACAGCCGCCCTATGTCTGGTCTGGGGTCTGTGTGTGTGTGTAATATATACGCATACACACACCGTGCTGGGGCATAATCCATGAGAGCTGGGGGCATATCCATGAGCCGGGGGGCATTATCCATGAGCGCTGGGGGGCATATCCATAAGTTGGGGGGGGGCATATCCATGAGACATTGACATACAGTCAATGTTAAGGGCTAAGCCAGCTACAGTTTTTATTTGTAATTTTTTCAGTGGTTCTTTATGTTTTTTTATATATATTTATTATATTTGTTTGTTATTTTACACATCGGTTAGGGTTGCTGTATTTTGGTGTGGCTTTTTTTGTATTTCCAGACCTGGCCGTTAGATTCAGCCTTTGTGACCCAGTCAGCGCAAACAGAGTGGCAGCGTATTCCGTCCTTTGATCACTAAAAAACTACAAATATGGTCTCTTTGTGGCCACCCCTCCTCTTTTTTTCCCATCGACTCTCAAGTTAGCATACCGCAGGCTCTTCCGGTCCTGCGTGAGAGTCTGGATGTCCCGCGCATGCGCGTTGACGTTTGTTATCTCAAGCTTGAATGTTTTGTATACATGGATGGTGAAACTCGGTAAGAACATTTTTTTGAACCAATTTAACTGATTGCTTGTAGGGATTTTTTTCACCTGCTGCGGGGAGGTCTGGCTGTCCTACCTGCTATTACACTATGTATATATAGGTTTCTGTCTGTTTAAGGCATTACACACTGAGGAAGGGGCTGCGACCCCCTGAAACGTCTGTGTATCTTTTGGTCCTCATTGGAAATTAAATTGGGTATCACTAGTGCACCTCTTTGAAGCAGCGCTGGTATTGTATTATTTTTTCTTCTTGTCATATCCATGAGAGCTGGGGGGCATAATCCATGAGTTGGGGGGGGGAGGCATAATCCATGAGAGCTGGGGGGGAGGCAGGCATAATCCATGAGAGCTGGGGGGGGGGGGTAGGCATAATCCGTGAGAGCTGGGGGGGGGCATAATCCGTGAGATCTGGGGGGGGGGGAGGCATAATCGGTGAGAGTTTGGGGAAGGCATAATCGGTGAGAGCTGGGGGGGGGGAGGCATAATCCATGAGAGCTGGGGGGGGGGAGGCATAATCCATGAGAGCTGGGGGGAGGCATAATCCATGAGAGCTGGGGGAGGCATAATCCATGAGAGCTGGGGGGAGGCATAATCCATGAGAGCTGGGGGGGGGGGAGGCATAATCCATGAGAGCTGGGGGGGGGGGAGGCATAATCCATGAGAGCTGGGGGGGGGGGAGGCATAATCCATGAGAGCTGGGGGGGGGGGAGGCATAATCCATGAGAGCTGGGGGGGGGGAGGCATAATCCATGAAGCTGGGGGGGGGGGGAGGCATAATCCATGAGAGCTGGGGGGGGGGAGGCATAATCCATGAGAGCTGGGGGGGGGGGAGGCATAATCCATGAGAGCTGGGGGGGGGGGAGGCATAATCCATGAGAGATGGGGGAGGCATAATCCAAGAGAGCTGGGGGGAGGCATAATCCATGAGAGCTGGGGGAGGCATAATCCATGAGAGCTGGGGGGAGGCATAATCCATGAGAGCTGGGGGGAGGCATAATCCATGAGAGCTGGGGGGAGGCATAATCCATGAGAGCTGGGGGGAGGCATAATCCATGAGAGCTGGGGGGAGGCATAATCCATGAGAGCTGGGGGGAGGCATAATCCATGAGAGCTGGGGGGAGGCATAATCCATGAGAGCTGGGGGGGGGGGAAGGCATAATCCATGAGAGCTGGGGGCATTTTTATATGAGGTCTGGAGTACTGGAGACCGTATCTCCAGAAGGATATAGACATTTTAGAGAAAGTTCAGAGAAGGGCTACTAAAATGGTGTACGGCTTGAAGGAGAAAAGTTACCAGGAAAGGCTTAATGATCTTAACATGTACAGCTTGGAAAAAAGACGAGACAGAGGAGATATGATAGAAACATTTAAATACGTAAAGGGAATCCACAAGGTAGAGGAAGGGAGTATATTTAAAAGGAAACAAAGTAGCAAAACAAGAGGACATAGTCTTAGATTAGAGGGGCAAAGGTTTAAAAGTAACATCAGAAAGCATTATTTTACTGAGAGGGTGGTGGATACATGGAACAGCCTTCCAGTTGAAGTGGTAGAGGCCAAAACAGTAATTGAATTTAAGCAAGCATGGGATAGGCATACGGCTATCCTAAACAAAAGATAAATCCAGGTAAAGTATCCATGTAATTGGGCAGACTAGATGGGCCGAAAGGTTCTTATCTGCCGACATTTTTCTATGTTTCTATGTCTGTTCTTATTGAAAAGTGTTCACATGACATAAATGTATCGGTACTCGTACTTAAAAAAGTGGTATTGGTGCATCCCTAGTTTTATGCACTGCCCATCAACAGGAATATATTACGTGCCCAGGAAAACAAAGGATCTGGCATCTCTAGTTTTTTGGAATGTGGCTGGATGTCAGGGACAGAAACTGGGCTATTACCGGATTTTTTAAAGGTGACATTACAACCTGTCAGCTCATTTATAAATCAAACAAATTCATTTAGAACATGAGCAAAGTATTTAGTTGGCACTGCGCTATTTCTAACATTTGTTTTACTTTAGAGAACGGCTGTCACATTCGTGTTCTGTCAAAAAAGGCAACTTGTCAAGATGACATACCCTCATTTTCACAAATCGCACGAAGTAAGGAGTGTGCATGAGCGTGCGTACCTCCGAGCCTTGGGATACGTGCAGGTCACGGGGAAATGTTCTATTGAATTCAGCAATTTGCTGATACAGTTGTGTTCAAAATTATTCAACCCCCAATGCTGTAAAGGGTTTTAGGGAATTTAGTGTACATTTGTAATTGTATTCAGAATGAAATCCTACAAGAACTTTTTAAAGAACCATATGCAACTAAAATGACATCAATTGGTTTTGTAATACAGTAGTAAATGTTTCTTTTGTGAATTCTTCATTGACACAATTATTCAACCCCTTAAAGACTACCACTCTGAAGAACAGAGGTTCATTCAAGTGTTTTCAATCAGGTATTGAAAACACCTGTGGATGTCACGGAGCAGCAATAAAGCATAATAAGCACCAATTAGGCAGCTTTAAAATGACTGTGATACTCAGCTCCTTCTAGACATTTACTGGTGTGGTTACAAACATGGTGAAGTCAAGAGAATGGTCCAGGAAGACAAGAGAAGAGGTGATTACTCTTCACAGGAAGGGCAATGGCTATAAGAAGATTGCAAAGACGTTAAACCTACCAAGAGAGACCATAGGAAGCATCATTCGCAAATTCAAGGCAAAGGGCACTGTTGAAACACTACCTGGTCGTGGCAGAAAGAAGATGCTGACTTCGACTGCTGTGCGCTACCTGAAGCGTAGAGTGGAGAAAAGTCCCTGTGTGACTGCTGAGGAACTGAGAAAAGATTTGTCAGATGTGGGTACTGAAGTTTCAGCTCAGACAATACGGCGCACACTGCGTAATGAAGGCCTCCATGCCAGAACTCCCAGGCGCACCCCCTTGCTGTCTCCAAAGAATAAGAAGAGTCGACTGCAGTATGCCAAAAGTCATGTGGACAAACCACAGAAGTTTTGGGATAGTGTTCTGTGGACTGATGAAACAAAATTAGAACTGTTTGGGCCCATGGATCAACGCTATGTTTGGAGGAGGAAGAACAAGGCCTAAGAAGAAAAGAACACCTTGCCTACTGTGAAGCATGGCAGGGGGTCAATCATGCTTTGGGGCTGTTTTGCTTCTGCAGCTACAGGGAAGCTTCAGCGTGTGCAAGGTACCATGAATTCTCTTCAGTACCAGGAGATATTGGATGACAATGTGATGCAGTCCGTCACAAACCTGAGGCTTGGGAGACGTTGGACCTTTCAACAGGACAATGATCCCAAGCATACCTCCAAGTCCACTAGAGCATGGTTGCAGATTAAAGGCTGGAACATTTTGGAGTGGCCATCGCAGTCACCTGACTTAAATCCGATTGAGAACCTCTGGTGGGACTTAAAGAAAGCAGTTGCAGTGCGCAAGCCTAAGAATGTGACTGAACTGGAGGCTTTTGCCCATGACGAATGGGCGAAGATCCCCGTAGATCGCTGCAAGACACTTGTGTCAAGCTATGCTTCACGTTTTAAAAGCTGTTATAACTGTAAAAGGATGTTGTACTAAGATTGAATGTCACTTGGGGGTTGAATAAAACTGATAATGATGTGAGCACAGAAAAGACATTTGTGGTTATTTCATTATAAATGTTATGTTATATTTGTCTGACCTACACGTGCCCCTTTGATTTAATTGTAAGCAAGATGACTGAATGATCAAAATCAATTTCAGTGGGGGTTGAATAATTTTGAACACAACTGTATGTGCGTGTCCCCCGTAGATTTAGAAACGGGATTCTATGCACATTATGCATAGAATCCATTATATAATGCTTATCCCAGATCCTGACAGTAAGCATGTGTGCGGGCATGCGCACTAAGTGGAAAGCTAGGTCCTTCATGTGCATGAAGAAGCTCCAAACCTCAAACTGCTAAAATTTGATGTTAGTGTAAACTTGAAGGTACGCGCTCACTCCGCCCAATTTGTGAAAATGAGCACTGGAAGTGATGGGATTGCTCATTTATACAGATTGCCTCTTTTGAAAGAACATCAGCCAGATGCTTGTTGCCTACAATTGCCGAATTAATTGAAATTGGATGGATGGATGGCTGGCCAGAGAATCATGGGAAATGTAGTTCAACATCTGGCGGCCCTACTTTACAGACTCCGTGCTGGGGGTGTTATTACTTTGCAGTTGTTATACACCTCTACACCCCAAATATATAGTCTGTAAAAAAGAGGGATTCTGGGCTTTGAGCTTTAAATACACGCTTTAAAAACACTAGAAAGGCATGCTGTAACCACCCCACCCCCCAGCATGGCCTCTGAATGTTGGCTCGTTCACTCTGAATAACAGAAGGCCTGAGCTTGTGTCTGTGTGTTCCTCTCAGCATTTTGCCTAAATGGCCAAGTTGCGTATGTGCAGGGCAGCATGGGAGCCATGCAGTGTGTGGGCATTCAGATCTCACCATGTGGACACTCAGGGGCCCCGACTCTGCTCTCCTGCGTTAGGAGGACCTGTATCCCTTCAGACACCTCCGGCCCAGCAACCTCCATCTATCCTGCTGTCAGGGAGCTCAGTTCCTCTCCTCCTGAACGCACTATACAAAACTCATAATACAGCAGGGAAGTATGCTTCTATCATTACAAAGGGCGCGACTCATACTGATGACGTTGTACTCAAGTCGGCCATCTTTGTTAAGGGCTCTAAGCTTGCCCTAGACAGCGTTGATCAAAGCAACGGTTAAACAGACACTGCCCCTAGTGGAGGGAGGCGCACACTGCCGCAAGAGACAAACAGGATTTACCAAACTACTGTCTTTTTAAAACCTGCTACCTGGTGATTTTTTTTCCAATACTTCAATGCCAGGAACCAGTGGAAAATCATTAATTATACAGAAAGAAATATGTGGGAATATTTCCAATGTATTCCATCCTTATTGTAATAATCTATTGGGCAGACAGATGGAGTTCCTCCAGTTACAACCACAGCCTGTGCCTCATGTTGCCTTGGGAAGCCTGATCTGTCAGGGGACATTCCCCTGCCTCCCCAGCCGAATTTAACCAGTTTTAGCACCTTGGGCATTATGCCCAGAGGGCTAAAACTTTGCTTTTGGGCTCCAGAAGGTGCCCCCAAATGAAATTTGTTTGCCACAAAGAATTTCGATTGCAATCACACAGCACAGCCCCAGGCCGTGTTAACACATTGTGTATCAGTGAAAGGGTTAAAATGACCAGGATGTGTAGAGCCCATGTCCCCCCTGCAGCCTCATCCTGGTGTAATTCTAGATGAAGTGGAAGAGTTTCCTCCACACCACCCAGCGTCACCAGCGAACCGGTTTTTGAATTTGCAGGCTGCCAGTCGCTAGTGACATCAGCCAGCAGAGAGCGTGCCAACGCCACCCTCTCTGAAAGCACCCGCGATAATGAGCGTTCCCAGAGCAGGAGCCGATGGATCAGTTCTATGCATGCACACACCTCTGATCCATCGTTCTGCGCAAGTGCTACAGAACTTGCACAGGTAAAGTGCACACAGCGGTGCACAATTTCCAGATCCTACTCTATGCTACTGATGGCAAACCTTGGCATTCCAGATGTTTCTGAACTACATGTCCCAAGACGCTTACTAGTCTTATGTGTGACTAAGCATCATGGGACATGTGGTTCTGAAGCATCCAGGATGCCAAGGTTGGCCATAACTGCTCTATGCAGTTTGCGTAGCGAAGCAGAAGGAATAATGGTTTCTGAAGCTCCTGAGCTGAAGGAGTGTAGCCGGAGTCAGACAGGTTCACTTTCAGAACGGCGCCGGACCAGACACAAGCAAGGATTGTCCAAACACGAGTCTCTTCAGGAAAGGCAAGAGTTTATTGTGTCGTCACACAAGTGCTCACACAGGATTGAATCACTTAGAGTGAGCCCCGATTACACAGAGACATGAGGTTTTATGCCCCAAATACATAATTAGGTACATCCCCATTAGCCCACCTCCCTATGACACTCTATTCCACCCCACGTGGGTTAATACCTCCCATCATTAATTCGAACACAAAGAACATTCCACATATAACTATAAATTGATACACTTCTCGTTAGTTTGACAGTCTGTGATTTGTTTGTGCTGTCTTTCTCCGGGCAGTGCCTCCCTCCCTATCGGCTATGTTTATTCAGATGGCCTGGGGCCCGGTCTTCTATACTCCTTCGTCTTTTCACGGGCCCAACGACCTTGGAATATCTACTTCTCCATGCTAAAAACAGCAAAGATCTTTCATAAGGCTTTAATTGCTTTTCTGCTAATCTAAACGCATTCCTAAATTTCTACGTATACCTCATTCTAGTCTCAGCTACAAACCTGTCTAGTTATATACAAGTGAACCAATATTCTGAACAAGATGGCCGCCTGTGTACAATGGCGGCCGTCTTCCAGCCTATTTCCACTTCATTCCCCCCTTGGCTCAAGTGTCAGGATCTTTTCCTGGCACTTGTAGCCATTACACTCCACTATTCTGAAACTACTGAAAAAGGGGGGGTTTCTTTCACTGGGAACATACCCTGTGGAATTATCAGTGCTGACTTGCACAGTGGCCATATGCATAGCCCTATGCGGTATATCAGTATCCCTATGATCAAGATCACCACTATCATGAGTATCATGGATCCAATCTTTGAGATGAATCTCAAGATGGAACCAAACCATTCTCCCATTGCCCCAAACCCCCGGAGCGGATTCCAGCCTTCGGCAGCAATCCTCCTGGCTGTGCCCTGCAACTGTGCTACCTTCTCCTGATGATCTTGAATTACCTGGTAATAGTCTGGGACTTCGTGTGTAGTGTTTCTGATGAAGGTGCAACATTCATAGTGCATTGTCATTTCACACAATCCATTCAAGGCCGCACTGATCTGCTCAAGCGCCATTTCATATATCATTTGCACCTTTCATAACTCACGCATTTCCAGATTCAACAGCTGGATATCCATACTGGTCCTATTCAGAATCTCATCCATCAGATTGACATAGCTATTCAATCTCCTCATCATCTCTCCTCCCTATCCAGTCCATGCTGGCAACCATGTCCATATTCGATCCATCTTCGCAAACAATTCTCTCTTCGGTCTTTCAAACACCAGTGGGTACCTAGGGTGTAGTTCTGTGTCTGTGTTTGTGTCTTCTCCCCTTAGTTTCTGGATTGGGACCAGCTTAGCCAAATAACACATTCCCGTTATTGTTGGTGGTACCTATGTGTAACACACCCTTTCACAGCACACCTGGTATCCTCCTTTCACTATAAATAGCAATAAATGTAGTGTTCCCTTTGATATCTCTATCGCAAAATGTCTCAGCCGTCTCATCATATCCACTGCACCCTGCCTCCCATTGGTCACATTCCCAATCACCGCCTCTTGGTCTCTAGTGAGTTGCCTGCATCGTATATATAAATAAATCGCCTTTTGTCCTGTTTTGAATATGTAAATGTATAATGTCCAGTTGAACTGACTTGAGTTACATAACCCCTCTCGTTATTTGTTTCTTTATCTGGTCCTAGTTGAAAACACCATTCTGGTGGATACACTGGTCCTATTATAGGGTACCCGGGACTGACTGATTCTGTCTTTTCCCTGATACAAACATACTCAAATTCATTGGAACAGAGGCAAATGGTATATAAATTGTCTCTGGGTGCAGTCTACTACACACCCAGCATACAGTTTGCCCAGACTTTTTAGCATAGTCATATTTGAATTGCACAAGTAAGTGTCCTCTTGGGTTGGTTCCAGATAGCGCCTCTCGTTTTTGTCTCCACATGGTACGGTTCTCCATCACCGGGTGCGTACCATTCCAGATATGGGAAATATCCACTTTCCCCACATTGCCCGTACAATTAGAGCATACTCCACGCGAGAGTCCATAAATCAAATTAGCAAAATATAAAATCAGCACCACAAATGCCCCGAGTGTCAGAATTCCTTGGGCAATTCTTTTTACAGTCACATAAACCCAATCCCTCCCCACTGGAATTTCAAAAGTAAAGAACATTTCTGGATAATCAAGGGTGGGGGCCGGGCCCCTAAAAAGCACCCTGTGGGTATCCCCGTTGGCGGGTGGTCAGGACCTGTGCCCATCAAAACACCCACTTGTTGATCCTCTGTATTATCTGGGTTAGGATCATTTAGATGCTCATGGCTGTGGTCTTTGTCAGCTTCAGCCTCAGTGGGTTGGTCTCGTTGGTAACAACCTTCCATGTTGGTTCAGGACTGGCTGCGGCTGCTTTTACCCTGGAGTGATGTATCCACGGGACCACCTCGGCAACCTTTACTGCTATAGGGGTTGATAACAGGACAAAATAAAAACCTTTCCATGTTGGACCTAGTGGATCATTTTTCCACTCTTTTACCCATACTGAGTCACCCGGACAATACTCATACAGTGAAGGATACAGAGAATACGGTATATTATCCCCCACCCAAATATTTAACTTCTGCATTGATTTACCCAGCATTACTACCTGATCATTTAGTTTAATTTCTCCCAATGCCCGAAGGTCCCCCCTTAGTCCATTAATCAGAGGGGTTGGCTGTCCAAACATAAGTTCGTATGGACGTAGCTTCAATTGGGGGGTTGGTCTGCACCTAATGTGCAAAAGGACTATCGGCAGCAAGTCCAACCAGCCTAGTGACGTCTCTTGGCACAGTTTGGACATCAAAGTCTTTAGGGTACGGTTCATTCTTTCAACTTTTCCCGAACTTTGGGGCCTGTTCTCGGGTTGTTCTTGGCACATGTTACACACTGCTGAGCTGTTGCTTTGCAGATTGCTGACAATCCTGGTACGTAGAAATGTGGCTCCAACTGTTGCTCCATCATTTCTCTTCCTCCATGGGTACTTGCGTGAAGTGCTCTTACGATTTCAGGAGCCAGTGTTGCTGGTAGGACTATTAGTCCGTTCTCCATCTGGAACCATCCATCTTCTCCATACCCTCCGGGTTCGTCTGTCAGCCACTTCTTTTCTTTCTCTGAGTACACAGATGTCCATTCGCTCAGTGGCGCCGGTAGGAGTGCAGCCACCACTGGTTTTGGTTTGTATCGTGCCAATTCTCCATAATTTCCCCAGATAAATTCTCCTAGACTGTGCAGTATTCGTGTGATTCGTAGATTATTGTGAGAATTGATTGTCAAATTTTCAAAACGTGACGCGAAATTTCAATTTTCTGCTCGTTCAACTTCAGTTATTTCTTTGTCTTCCTCCTCCCCCACTATTTTTACGCCGAAGAATTTCAGCATCATCTTGTAGACTCTGCGCAGTCTTTGCTGAACTTCTGAGGTGTTAACCATTAGACATGTCTCTTGCGGATTTAGGGGAGTAGAGTAGAAATTTCGGCCTTGTGTTCGAGTTGGAAAAAACCATTGGATATAATCATAATTGAGTTCTAACAGTTCATAATCATCTTGCCATTTGTTCAATATTATTTCAATGAACTCGCCGTGGGGTTCAATTTTTTTTTTTTTTTTAAATTCATATAGAACTCGTAATTTGGCATGGAAGATTGAGGCTCTTGCTTGCAGATCAGTACTTTAGCTTGAGCTTCTGCTTCTGTTGGTGGTGGCGGTTTTGCAGCTGCTTTTGCGGGTTGGTCCGCGCGTCTGTTACCTTTTGGAATTTCATCACGGCCTTTTTGGTGGCCTCGACAGTGCATGATGCTGACAGCACTTGGTTTCCACACTGCTTCCAGGAGGGCCGTGATTTCTGCAGCATATTTAATTTATTGTCCTGAAGACGTGAGTAGGCCTCTTTCTTTGTAGAGTGCGCCATGTGCATAGACTGTCATAAAGGCGTATTTGGAATCTATATAGATATTTACTCTTTTGCCTTCAGAAATTTCAAGGGCTCTGGTTAAAGCTGTTATTTCAGCTAGTTGTGCCGATGTATGGCCTGGCAGTGGCTTTGCTTTGATAACTTCTTCTGTTGAGACTACTGCATAGCCGGAGACTTCCTTCCCATCATCCATATAGCTGTAGATCGTATTTGTCTAGGGGTACGTCTTTCAAATCTGGCCTGCTACTGAACACTTCTTCCATGACTTGGAGGCATTCATAATTTGGATCCTCTTCACAGTCAGGCAGTAAAGTAGCAGGGTTTAAGGTAGCGATGAGGTCCAAATGAACCCGTGGATTTTCACACATCATGGCTTGGTACTTCGTCATCCGGCTGTTGCTAAACCAGTAACCTCCTTTGACATCCAGCAGAGCCTTGACAGCATGGGGCACCTTGACATAAAGAACTTGTCCAAGGGTCAGCTTGTCTGCTTCTGCTATCAGCATTGCGGTGGCAGCCACTGCTTTCAGGCATGGGGGTAGGCCGCAGACCACAGGGTCGAGTTGCTTGGAGAGGTAGGCCACAGGCCTCAGCCACGAGCCAAAGGTCTGGACCAATACTCCTGTTGCTGTTTGGTTATATTCATGTACGAACAGCTGGAAAGGCTTGCTATGATCTGGCAGACCCAGCGCAGGAGCTTCCATCAGCAGAGTCTTTAATTTCAGAAACGCTGCGGTTTGCTCTTCTTCCCAATGAAAGGGGTCTAATTCTCTTTCCTTGGTTGCTTGATGAAGCGGCGTGGCAATTTCTGCGAAGTTGGGGATCCACAGGCGGCAGAAGCCTGCAGCTCCCAGGAATTCACGGACTTGTCTCCTGGTCTTTAGTTGGGGTATGCGGCACATTGCTTCTTTCCTTTCTGCCCCTAGTGCACGTTTGGTACCTGTTAACTGGAATCCCAGATATTTTACACTCTGTTTACATATTTGTGCTTTCTTTTTTTAGACACTCTGTAACCTGCTTGGCTTAGCAGAAAACTTTTGTGACAGATAAACAGTCTTTTTCTGTGGGGGAAACCAGTGTAATTAATCAACATACTGTAGCGTGGAAGGACAAAAGGTCCTGGCTGAGCGCGCATCCATTGTAGATACCTCCCACTGAGAAATAAAAAAATAAAAAAAAAAAAGTTGTCTTGCTGGAACAATGGTGTGTTCCACGGTGACACGCAGAATTTCAATATACCGTAGTCTTTAAATCTCTGCAAATATATTTGTATATTCTGCTTGGCTTTCTTTGGGATATAATATTGTCTTAGAGCCACCGGTATTGCGCCGGACTTTAATTCAACTAATCTGGGCGGGTTGTCCTCCGCCCCCCACCTCAGGAATTCCAAGGAGTAGTGCGTGCGGATCCAGCGTGGCAGACAGAGTAGGTGCCGTGCGCCATTCTTCTTCCCTCGGCATAACTACTGCGATTTTCACAGATTGGGGGTTGTGCGGGCTGGCTGGAATATACTACCGAACAAAACTGCCACCCTCCGGCAGGTTTAATTGAACGTGACCCCCGGGAAAAAAAAAAACATAATTTGGGCTTGCAATTTGCAAAAAATATCCCGCCCCAGGAGCTGGATGGGACATTCGGGCATATACATATACACATTGTGTAAATAATATTCTCAGAAATATTTTCCCATAGCCCAAAACAGACTCTTAATACTACATCGAAAAAAAACAATAAAAATAAATCATTCCATCAAAAATCAAACAAAAACATACCTTGTAAAAACAGTAAAGAAAAATTACTTTAATTATTTCTCGAATCAATCTTTCTAACCGTTTCATATATTTCAATTTAGTTTGTTAATAAATTTTTATATTTTAGTAGGCAATATTGTATACTATTACTATTTAATTCTAGCTCTGAGTAATATCAACACAAAATATAAACATATATCTTGCACTCAACCGACTTCAGACAAATATTCTATTGTAACACACACTAAAATTAGCTAAACATAGTACGCTGCACAAGTACACAAAGGGTTATTTTTTCCACCTTTCAGAGAGCAAAGAAAAACAAACTGCTCCCTCCTCCTCCTCCCCCTCTTAAACAGTCTGTCAGAAAAAGGAGGGGGCCTATTACACCAGGGACGACGCTCAATCTCAACTTTTAATTGAACAGTTTAATGATCAATTAAAAACACAATCGGACAAAATCAGTCTGAACCACACATATAAACTATACAGCACCGCAACTATCTCACTCCGTGAAATATTAATTAATTTATATATGCTCCCATCGGGCATCTCAATCTTTTCTGGTGGAGCCTCTCTATCTCCCTTATTTTGGGGGTCCTGTTTCTTATTCCTCCCCGCTATCATTTATAAAATGACTCTGGTTTTTTAATGCAATATCTCCATATATCTATATACGGGTATTGTTCAGGATGTCCATACTGCTCTGTAACTTGGGAGTGTACCTTCTGTACTAACTCCGGGTCCATTGACCCCTGCTCTGGCCATCCTGGGACTAATAACGGCCACACAACTGTACACATTACTTTTAATTTCTCTTTTGTCAATTCTACACCATAATCATACGTTTTTATATAATGCTTCGAAATTCCGCACCATATATTCTAGGGGCATCTCACCCTCCTTTACCTTCTTGGGCTTAGATGACCCGTTACCCATTGTCACTCCTGAAAACAATACTTTTTGCGATACAAATATCTTATTTCAACAACAGTTAAAATCTACAGTCTGATACTTCAGTCAACAATTTATCCGCATCCACATACGCTTCCCCCTTCAGTAGCCGACTGCAGTCGCCTGAGCCGAAACCGTAATTATCTGGGTCAAATCTCGTATTTGCTTCCTCGTGGAGCGAGTAGGCGCACGTTCACTCACAGCACTCAAGTCAATTCATTCACAACACATTCCGTATCAGATACTTTCAGCACAATACAGAACATATATCACTTCAACTCTTTCCATTAGCCGAGGACGTATTCCCTCCTTAGTGGCTCCTTATACCCCGTAATTTGAACTCTAACTCTTGACTGCTTGTGGCTATGTGCACCTCGTTCCTTGTCTATCTCTGTAGCTATCGCTGGCTTTACTATAAGCCCTTTTCACTATACGGCGTACACACTAGGCACTGACTCAGGCTCTTAGCCCAGTCACAGAAAAAAAATCCTTCTTCCTTTCCCTTTTACCCACGTGGCGAAGCTCTATTTACAAACACTGAACTATGCAACTCCACGCAGCTACCTTCTCCCTCTCATACAGAACTACCCTTTGATTGGCATTCAATTCCCCCGAATCCAGACGCCCGCTAGCCACTCTGGCTCCTTAGCAATGTCAGCGCTACCAGCGGCGGGAAAGATATGCCAATAGGATGGTGGCCATCGCATCCTCTTATCCGTCTATCGCAGTCGGACGTTTCCCTTAGATACCGGTATTTCCTTTAGACATACAAAACATAGAAGACACGTTACCTATCGCCGGCGCTGCTTGCTGTTTCCTCAGACTCGTTGGTGTCCCAGTTTTCCCGGGTCAGGGGGGTCTGTTTGGGACGAGATGAGGTCCACTGTACAGGAAATCCTGCTTGGCGCCTGCAGATGTCAGCTCACCTTCAACGGCGCCCCCAACCATCGGGATTCTGGCACTGCTGCAGTCAAGCGCCGCACTGTGTTCAGCAGCCGTTGCCTGTGTCTTGGCAAAAGGCCCGTTATCCCGGCTATCGAGACCCCAGAAAATGTAGCCGGAGTCAGACAGGTTCACTTTCAGAACGGCGCCGGACCAGACACAAGCAAGGATTGTCCAAACACGAGTCTCTTCAGGAAAGGCAAGAGTTTATTGTGTCGTCACACAAGTGCTCACACAGGATTGAATCGCTTAGAGTGAGCCCCGATTACACAGAGACATGAGGTTTTATGCCCCAAATACATAATTAGGTACATCCCCATTAGCCCACCTCCCTATGACACTCTATTCCACCCCACGTGGGTTAATACCTCCCATCATTAATTCGAACACAAAGAACATTCCACATATAACTATAAATTGATACACTTCTCGTTAGTTTGACAGTCTGTGATTTGTTTGTGCTGTCTTTCTCCGGGCAGTGCCTCCCTCCCTATCGGCTATGTTTATTCAGATGGCCTGGGGCCCGGTCTTCTATACTCCTTCGTCTTTTCACAGGCCCAACGACCTTGGAATATCTACTTCTCCATGCTAAAAACAGCAAAGATCTTTCATAAGGCTTTTAATTGCTTTTCTGCTAATCTAAACGCATTCCTAAATTTCTACGTATACCTCATTCTAGTCTCAGCTACAAACCTGTCTAGTTATATACAAGTGAACCAATATTCTGAACAAGATGGCCGCCTGTGTACAATGGCGGCCGTCTTCCAGCCTATTTCCACTTAAGGTGAATAAAATCCCCGGAAATAAAAAAAATTGGGCAGAGCTGTCTGCATTATCTGCCCAAATATTTAAGGGCAAAAACTAGCTCTCTTTCTAATAGAGTATCCCTTTAAGGCTGGCTGAGCATCATGGGACATAGTTCAGAAATTTATTGGTTGCCAAGGTTTGCCATCACTGCCCTAACTTATGTTTTGACAGAGAAAATATATTCGTCACAGTGTTGGTGCACACAGCATTATGTGCCTCATCTCAAGCTCTTAATCTGCTTCAAGGCAGGACCAAAAAAAACCCTAAACCAGGGGGTCACCAATCGTGACCCTCCAGGAACTATATTTCCCATGAGGCTGAGCCAACCTGATAGGTGGCAGAACATTATGGGAGATGTAGGTCCAAAACCTCTGCCAAGCCAATGTTGCTGCCACTGCTGTAGACAATGATGGGAATCAGGATTTTGAAACCTGGACGGACGACAATACTAAGGGACACTCACGCAATCATTGCTACGCCAAAGGACTAACGCAATGACCGAAGAGGATCTCCGTCCACGCAGTCTCAGGTTTAAAAATTGGTTATTCATGAAACGCCATCACAAAAAAGCATGAGCTTTAGTAATCCCAAGAGGGAAATTCAAAGCCCATCAGGAGGCTTTCACCAATGAAGCTTCTCCTACCGTACTGTGGTGATCCCCAATAGGGGACAAAGTTTAACGTGGATGCAAAAACACTAAAAGGTTATTCAGAGAGCACCATGCAGTGCAATTTCGTGGCCATTCAAAAAGCTGTCAATTTGCCAAAAATATTGGCCAATTGCCAGCAAAACACAGTGACCTTTGGCAGCAGTGAAATCTCCATAGTGAAGCAATGGTTAAATTATTCAGAGAACACTGAACAGCAGAGAAGTCAGTGAAACGCCCTGATCTTCGATGGTTTCATTTGACATGTTTAACTAGGTGAATCCCATAGGTTCCAATTTTTAAAATGTCATTTTTCTTCAATATTTATTCAACCGTTTTAGGCATTTGGCAAAATATTTTTTTTTTATTCTGTAAGACTTTTTATTATCGTTCATATTTCCATGCACTTTTTTTAAACCATCAAGAGTTGCAGGTTTTTTTTTTTTTTTTTTAAACCCTTCGGTGACATTTTGGTGCTCTTTGATAACACTCACCTTTATCTTTTCTTATTCCATGACAAACTGCGCGGTGCAGCCAAGGGAGCGGCAGGCGACAGATTAACGCTGTTGCTGGGAGCCTTGGCGGCTGAAGCACACCAGCAAGCCTAGATGTTAAAGTGCATTGATCAACAGCTAATCAGATCACTGCCGCACAGCAACTGTCTGGTCATTTGGAAAAATTGTGCCTTTGATGACACACGAAACAAAGATTTATTTTTCTTTACCAGGCCATCCCAGATTTTTACCCTCAACATTAAATGGGGGTCCTTAGAATCATTAACCCAAGTGTAATGTGATGCCGTTACGGCCATATTAAGTGATTTTGCTAAATGTGCACGTACAAAAACCAAGAGGGAACAAGTGGTTTTGTTCTGAAGGATCCAACTAAGGCTGACGCCAGACGAGCGTATTTGAAGAGCAGAAGGAACGTCCGTGAGCGCGGACGTTCCTTCCACAAGATGCCCGTCAGTGCACTCAGCACTGCAAGGCTCGATCCTCCTATGGAGGATCGCGCTGTGCAGCTCCATTAATGCACATCCTAGCGCTTTGACGGAGAGGGCTGCTGCAGGACAACAGCGTGTGGCTGCCCCCCCCCCCTCGCAGCATCTCAATGCTGCGATTGACACCAGCAGGCATGTCAGTAAGGACGCACAGTCTCCCAGCGCATACCTAAAAGGTGATTAAAAGGGAGCGTATATGCGCAGCACCTTATTAGAGTCCCATGACCAAACACAGACTAACAATTGTCAAAATAAAAGTATCAATCCAGTGTCTTGTCACGTGGCACTAAATGGGCACATATATTCGTTGCACAAAAAAAATGTAACCTTAAGGCCGGGGTCAGACGAGTGCACTATGTGCGCCTGTACTGACAAGCCGCCTGGCTACCGTCGCAACATTGTGACGCTTCAACGGGGCAGGTCATACACTGTAGCATGCGCACAAATTGCGTGCTCTACAGCAGGCGTACTGTGCATGTTCAGAATGCCTCCCCATCGAGGTGCTACGATGCGAGTTCGATAGGGCTGCAAAGCACAATAATCCTCCATAGGAGGCACTAACTGCGCTCAGCGAGATGGCCAGACAGGAGTCAGTGGAAGGAACATTCACTCAGATGTTCCTTTTGCTCGTAAAAGTGCTCATCTGACACCAGCCTAATACATGCACCCATCTAGTGTCATGCGACAAAATGCTGGATACTTAGACTAACATTTGTGAAAATTCGTGTTTGGTCACGAGACTAAAAGGGAGCATGATATTTGCATGAATTAATTGCACAGAAAAATGTAACGCCTAATAGTCTTTAGGGGTGGGCTGGGAGACTTTGTTTTTTTCCAATGTTTAACCCTTTCATGCAACAAGGCATGCTTGCCATCCCCGTGCTGGGTAGGTCTAGACACTGCAGGCTGGCATACCATGCCCTGCTGGCTCAACATACTAGCCTATGCCCTGGCATAGGCAGGTATAATTGGCTGCCACAGGACTGCCTGTAAATCAGGTGGTCTAGCGGCTGTCAATGATGTGCTTGGCCTGCCAGGATGGGACGCAAGGGGTTAAGTGTTTTGAGAATTGTAACTCCCATTTTAACAGCACCATTGCTCACCGAGTTTGTACATAGTGCACTATTCTGAGCACTTTTATCGCATTGTTAAATCAAACGCCATCTGAACAAAATACTGATTGATAAAGATAACAATGAAAGCTCGGGCTGCATAATGCAGGCGCTCAGATGCCCAAAAAACGATAATCTGGTAGACCATGATTTGATGCAACCCTGCAGGAAAGGGGTGGGGGGGGGGGGAGGACCTGGCAACAAGGACAATCAATTGGTCAACCTCTGCAGATCCATCTCCCAAAGTGATCACTAATGAGATGGAAAAGTGAGCTTGTCTGGTTGCAAACTATGGCTGGTGTGTGAGCGGGCACAGGGGGAACTTATTCCCGCTCGGAATATCTATACACATTTCAGGTTCATGCTGTTGCAGAGGTTTTTTTTCTAAATTTAGGACACTTCATACCAACACCCTGTAAGCAGGCTATAAACTGCATTATTTAGCCTTTTAAATTATTTGTGAAGCGTATTATATAAGGTTGCCAGATCTGCCTGGTTTTCCTGGACACTTCATGTTGCAGGGTGATATTTTTCCCACATTGCCTCACAACATTAAGAACCCATAAGCTGCAACATGTAGAATCCCAGGTGAACTGGTTTTATTCTTCCTGCAGCATATGAATTATAGGCAGGGCAGCACTTTTCCCTGTGCTCCCCCTCTGCATTAAACAGTAATGCGTCCAGGAAAACATGGCTGATGTTGCAACCCTAGTACCACAGGCAATGCAAAACTGCAAGTAGTGATTGTAAAACTGATCTCTGCAAAATTAGAAACCTAGACGCCAAAAGCCGAGATCATTTCATAGAAGACAAAAAAAAAAATCATTTCAATAGGAGTATGGTCCAAGTCAGTACATCTCAAAATTCCTAGTTGATAAAAGGCTGTATTGTTTCACTTACCTGCAGTACTCCCACCTTCCTAGAGGTGCAGAGGGAGAACAGACTGATGCATTGTGTTCCTGTGCCTGGTGTTTTGTTCAACATGCAATAATTTTGTTAACCCCTTCAGCACTCCGGTGCAAATCTTGAGAATTGGTTGCCTCTTTCATAGACATAAACCGCAATAACACAGGCTGTTGTAAATAACAAAATACCCAAATACATTTAAAAGATCTAAACATGGCATGTTGCTTTATAAAATTAAAATGTAACAGCGCACTGTGGAATGGGAGGTTGTTGTGATTCTACCCCAAACGCAGGAGCCTAGCTACTCCCAGAAGCTCGGACCAGCAAGAGCTGACCTAAACATCAGGCTCAGGAACCTATTTGGGTCCTACCTCAACCCCACAGCCAATTGGATTGCATCCCTGCAGCCACATGACATGCTCCAGCTTGCAGGAAGCCAGCAGCATGTCCCTTCTGGAGGACTGGAAAGCCAGCTCTGCACTGGATACAAGCAGAGTTTTAAAATTAGCTTAAGGGTTAAACCGGGAGAGAGTGGGCAGAGGGTAGGAGGAAGGGTTAATGTTTAACCCCCGGTTCCCCATATATTTTAACTGTCCCTTTAACACATTTTGCTCCCCCAGTTTGAGTCCCTTTCAAGTCATAGGACAGAACCTTCCAAAATGAGCTACAAGTATCATTACCTGCAACTTCTAACCCCCTGATGTCAATTGTTTTTACAAAACGAGTAGATTTTAAACATTCTATACAAACACTGCGGATAGTGATTTCACACAGAATCAAACACCACACAGATTAACTTTACAGTGAGTTTATTTCTTTTATGCAATATCCCCTATTCACAGGAAAGAATTCTACAGCGATTGTTCTGTCAGATACATTCTGTCGGTATAAATACCTAGTGAAATTTAAAGTACAGTCCTGGCTAAAGTATAGCACGTGTATCAATGGATGCATACTAGAAACGTTGGGAAAGTGCAGTAATTTCTACAGCATCACTTTCCATTTCTCTGGGGACAGACACTGATATTTGCAGCAAGACGTGTGGCACATACAAAAGGCCAGAAAAAGGCAATATTATCCATTTCTCGGTTGTGGATGGACCTTGCAGTCTAGAAACAAGATGCCTGTAATCCCTGAGAGCGGAAGGCATGTGCCGCTTCCATCTTTACAGAAGATGTAAACAAAATTGAGATCTGTTGAAGGAACACCACACTGAGAACCGTGAATTCCAGTTTTTCTGGGCAACGAGCCTCTCCATCCTCACTGGGGCAGGAGACTAAAGCGTCACACATTCCAGTGATCCATTGAAAGTGGATAAAGTCTCCGTTCTCGTCACCTTCTAGTAGTCTTTAGCGTGACAGTCTGTAGGAGTCCACACTGCACGTCTCAGAACGGAACAGCTTGTTAAAACCCCATTATCTACAGAGTCATACGTTTAGATTGTTATTTTTTGGTGTAAAATCTTAAAATTTACATACAAAAAAAAAAAGAGACGCAACAATTTAATCACATTACAAGAAAGTGTTTTGGTTTTTTCAAGCAAAAACACGACCCCACCCCTCCCTCCCAACAAAAATATATTTCTCATTGGGCATCAAGAGATGAAATTTTTGGTCCAGAAATGAAATGTTACAAGAAAGAGGGAGATTGAAAGGGAAACGCCTGAATTTTACTTTATGTAATGAGCCTATGTGACATTTAGGGAAAAAAAAAAAAAAAAAGTGCTCTTCAAACCCATAAATATTATTCTTCATTCCATATGGCATATTTTTTCCCTTTGCTGGGGAAAAATATTTTAACTTCAAATCTGCAATGTGGATTTGATGTACATTTCCAGCATACATAAACCTTTAACTTTAAATGCATCCAAAAGAAAGTGTCTGAATACAGTCGTCAGTCCAGTCCTACCTTAGTCTGAAATTACAACTGTACCCAGGTGACTGAACTGTAAACAAAAGATACGATTCAAATATGGAGTCCATGAAATCCTGGTTTTGGCAGCAGGTAAGATTGACAGCAGGCTTCACCTATTGCAGTGCCATGTGCAAAACAGCAGCTTCATGAATTCAAAATGTCATTACCACGAGGAGAAGAAAGGTTTCCTACAATGGAAAGTCTGTGTGAACGCATTGCTCAAGTGTACGATCCGCCCCTGGCTGCCACTGCGGCTCCTTTCAACAACTACTCGTGGCATCTGAACAAGCTGAATGGGCGTCTTCCCATCTTTTAATGCCTGGGTCAGATTGAGTATCTAAAAAGATAACATGCATTAATAACCAGGAATCACACCTCAAAATATATAAAAAATAAAGTCACTAGCCAGCTCTGCACATTTACATGCCATCTCAAAAGTGTGCAAAACTTCCCACCATCCTTTATGTCAGTGACTGTCACGAAGGTTTAAGTAAATCTTAAAGTATATATACATAGACAAGAAAAAAGTTAAGTGTTTGAGATTTACACCCTGTAGCTGACATAAAAGGCATTTACTATAACCGCCAACTTTGTGTGTTAATCTGAAGGTGAATAGAAGAATTATCCAGCCCATTTACAGTAACATTATGATACATCAGAACTGGGTTTGCAGTTTTGCAGCGGAAGCGACCCCCTTTTCCTTCTTGCCATAGCGGGGTAATTCCCAAAATATGGACCTGTGTAACTTACCTACAGGTGAATAATAAATTAGTAAATGTCCAATCCCCTTTTATGGGGAAAAAGAAAAGCAGTCACCTACCTGTCCTCTCATGACAGACATTTGCTTCTCAAAAGTTGCCTTGTCAAATCCTTTATCGCTCTGAAATGATACAGAAAGGGGCAGCAATTACTCGTAGAATATTTACTTTGATAATAATCCTTATGAAACAATGTCTTGATTAAATAGAGAGGTTGTGTCCAGCTACTAGTAACAAGGTGTATATGTTTGGATCAGCGCACAATGCATTTGACATGTCATACTGAATAATAATGGGAAACAATATAAGGGGTGTGGGGAGGAGTCCCAGTTATTAACCTTAAATAGCTCATACAGATCTTCACAGAGGTCCTGTACAAAGTTCATGTCGGAGATGCGAGGAAGGATGAAATCCCGGGTTTCCTGGCTGAAAGGAACTTTGGCTTGAGGAAGCCAAGCCCAGTGGAAAGGATCTAAAGAGAAAAAAGGCTTTCACCAGGTTTCCAGCAGACAGCTTACATATCACATTGACATACGTATCCAGATACATCGTATTCCTCTATAATTTTTTATCTGTTTTTACACTTTGGACAGGATTAGGAAAGGCATATACTTATCCATGCTATAAATTTATCAGCCCGAAACCCAAGATACGAGGTCAAAAGGAGCAGACTTTGGAATTGAAAGGTGGGGGCGCCCAACGGACCATGATTGGCCAACACTTCTAACCTAACCTACCCCCCCAGTGATGTCCTTTGAATACATCCCACACAATATAAGGATTTGCGTCAGTGATCAACCCATAGACTTTATTCTATGGCCAAAACCACACAGTGAGGAGCAAGTGATGTAAAGATACGGGGGATGGGGGGGGGGGGAGAAATTACAACACAAGATCACAAAATTGGAGGCACCCAGTGACATTTTCTTAACTAAACAAGAAAAACAAAGCACATGTAAGATATGGGCAGCATAAAATGTCATTTTTTGGTCGTAGTGTCTTTAATATACAGTATTGTGACATTAGGCCCCCACTTTAGCACCTTGTCACGGGATCATAACACGGTTAAAGGACTGGGTTCTTTAGATACCGGTAAATAATTTAAAGTGGTGGTCTTTTATTGCAGAAGAACCGATACACAAAAATAAACCACGAGAAAAGCTTCGCTCTGAACACCAACCAAACAATAAATTGCAGTTCTGGCTATGGTTGGTTGTGTATCCTGTTTAGAAACCATCTACACAAATTGTCGAGGATCACAATACCTATAAGCAGGTACAGCACTTGTTTTCTTTAGCCATTTAAAACCAGCCAACAATGTCAATTATGAGCAGCAAGTGAGACGATTACATTGGACGATATGAATCCTGGAGCAGATCTCTTCTACGCAGCCGTCATTGCCACCAATAGAGATATTATATTCTTCTGTTAAAACACAATATTACACCAGCCTGTGTGGGGGTTTAAGACTACACACTGTACATGTAAAAAGGACTATAGTATCCGTTATCAGGTGGGAGTGATCCAATAAAAGCAGGTTCTACAATAGGATCTTCGTGTCGTGACTTTTAGTGCTAGGAGTTAACTACAGGTAGATAACACTATACTCACACGCTCGCCACTCATCTGGATGTTTGAATGGAAACGCCAAGCCATTGTCTATCGCAGCGATTTTGAGGATTGGTTCTGTAGAAGCCCATTCCTACAAGAAACAAAATCCAAATTATAGCTTTGATTTCCTGTTTTTACAAGAAGCCAGTTCTCAATAGGTTATTTTCACAGCAGCAGCAGCTGTATACCCTGTCCCAAACGAGCCGTTTATTAGAATGATCCCACATGATAAAGATAACGGCTCATGCCCTATTGCAGCACCAGGAATTTCTCTGGTGTCTTGGTCAATACTCCTGTCTGGTTCCACAGGGTGAAGGACCTTGTGATGCACTGCCTCCCGTAGCTGAAACCAGGACAGTCGGCGTGCCGTTGCTGGCTCCATCCTATAGCCTCCCATACGAACAGTGGTGCAGAGGCTCCGCACATATCTATTAGCAGCTGCTGAATATCACAAGTCGCATTAACGGCCCATTCATGAGAGCCAGGAATGGGGGGGGGGGGTCATCAAGGGTTAGAACATTTAATATGTGGGTTTAAGCTGCTTGATCCCAGGAGAAATCTGATGCCATTCTGGGGTCAAGGATTTTTTTCCCAGTGCGTTACATATTGGCGAGCATTTCAGACTGGGGTTTTTTTCTCTTTTGGATCGACAGCAGTAGGGGATGTGTGAAAGGCTGAACTCCATGGGCACACTTATTTTTCAAACTATAACTAAACTGCTGGCATAAATTCTGCCATCAGCAGATCACCTGGACGAGGGCCTCAAGTTCCTAACTTAACCCCAATGGAAGAGCCTGCCCCAAAAATACACACACTGCCAAGACTGACATGACATTACAGTGATCATGCCAAGGAACCCCCATCCCTAACAAAAAAAGCCAAACTACCAACACTGATTCGCAGCATCACCCGTCAGCAACTGCACCTCATGAAAGCAAACTGCAGGTGTACTTAGTGATTTTTGTATAAACAGTGTATGGTTACATGAATTCACCAGACCTGGAGACTAGAACACGCGACTGCAGGGTTTTATTTTTTTACGGTGACACCAGCCAAGTCATTAAGGTGATGCAAATATTTACTCTTCTACATTTACTTTTTCTCCGCAAAGAAAATAGAAAACCCACACATACAGCAGCTCATGCCGCGCACGGCGCTCGCTTTTCTGGATTAACAGGTTCTCTCTCACCTTTGACACGGGGTCATCCTTTATCTTTTCAGAAAGGTCGGCTTCTTCAGAATTTTCATATCTGATTAACCAATTGTCATTTCCACGATCTGAAAGACAAGGGAGGAGGAGAAAAGAAACTGAATGGTGGCCTTTTCTCAGATCTTTCTGCTACACTATATGGCTTTCGAATGTCGGGCATCGCGGGTTATCTCAGAATCCGCACCGCGCGGAAGACCAGGATGTGCAAACCAGGAGACTATGGCAAATATTGAGACCGTTTAAAGTTATAAAAGGGCAGTTTTTTCATGTGATTAAATATTTTAACATAATATGTTGTCCCCCCCCAACCCGCACAGGATTTATTCTCATTTAGAAGTCTAACACACATGACACACCACAAGCAGCTGAAGCCGGAGATTCACTAGATGTGGTGTGCAGCATTGCTTTTTTGCCACAGCTGGGTATTTTCAACTGGCTGCTCAACCATATATACATGGTTAAGGTCCGATAGGACTGAAAGGTATTTTTCTGCTGCCCGTTAATCAAGACTAATCCGCTGGATTTTATGTCCTGTGTTGCCCGCTGTGATCTTTGTGGTTTTTTGGAGCTAGGAGCGGGTAGCTGAGCACAAGGAGGTGGAGAATTTAAACCTCTGATCGGCTCGTAAGCAAGATCAACGCAGCCGTTTTACCTTTGATTTATATATGCGAGCAGATCAGAGGAAATGCAATGTTTCCAACTCCATTGATTGTGCCAATGTGTGCAGGAAAGTGCACGGCATGCTGTTCCTGCCGCGCTTGGCATCACATGCTGCGCGTCACAGCCTTCGCTCAGGTTAAGATCATGATATACCCTTGTTTCAAGAGTTTCAGGAGCAAAGTCATTTTTTGCAATTGTTCGCGACTCACCAGTATTGCGAATAACATAATCCAATATAACCAGTTTCTCAAACTGCGACTGGAGCCGTTTCCTGGTATTTTCTGGTAAAGGGTCCGTTTCAAATTTTCTGAGCCAATAGTCAGCCTCCTTATAGTCGTCTACAAAGTGTTGGAAGGAGCCAACCTGCAGGATGACAAGCAAGCCACACGAAAGACATTATCTATAGATGCAATCACAATAGAGACCTGCTACTGCTTAGGCTGCGGTCACATGAGCACGCTTCTCACATCAGTCTGACCGCACTGCTTGCTGTCCATCACAGCTTTTCAAAAAAGTCAAGAGAACAACACACGAAGCACGTGCGCACTATTTACATGCACGGGCAATGAATGTTGCAACAGACACCAAAATGGCATCAACGTGAAAAAGCTACAACAGACAGAAATCCCTGCATACAGCTTTATTTCTCTCAACGTCCGTCAAAACCGTTAGAATGTTGTGCGGTTTTCTTCTAGCGATACACTAGTGTAGTACAAATAAATCCAATATACAATTTATAAAGCATACAGGGTAATTCAAAGAGATCCGAATTGCTTGAGAAAGGTAACCGAACGCTGATTTTCAGCGTTCGGTTACCTTTCCTGGCCATTCGGCTATCCAGAGAGCAGGCAATTCGCCAAATCCTGGCGAATTGCCTGCACATACGGTGCCTGTTTGAGGGCAGTGAAATCTCCATAAAGCACTGCTTCGGCTATTCAGAGAACACAAACCAGCAGTGAAAGGTTCCCGGAATGCCCTGCTATTCGGTGGTTTAATTCGCAGGTTTATTCAGGCGAATCCCATAGGCTTCAAATGTTAAAAATATTCCCGTTGTAATTCAATATCTAATAAACCGTTTATTATAAAATTCTGCAGTAAAGAGTCTCTATAGATTTTAGGATATTTTAAGCATTTTTATGGATTTTTTTTTAATGTCCGATTTTCTCTTTTTTTTTTTTAACTTTACTTATTTTTTCTGTAACAGCCCTCTTTATTATCATTCCTTGGACCTCATGTAATTTTCAGACATTTTCGCTCAGTAGTTTCTTTGGAAACAGCGTTTCACTTTTCAAACATTCATGCAAACTGTTTTGCTAATTTAGGCTAGGGTCAGACGAACGCATTTTCACGTTGTCTGTGAAAAAGTGCGTTCGAACGAATGGACGTATTTTTTCACGGAATACGCGATAGCGGTCATACTATGCGCATTTGCGTTCGTGATTTTGTACGGATCATCAATAAAACACTTTGTGCATCTGGACGTTATGTTGGCCGGACATTAGCAGTGTCTGACATCTCCAATTCACGCACACACGCCGCTAGCGGACGCAGCGCACTCTGTACAACCGTACTAGCGGTTTTACGTTCGACAAAATGCGTTAGTTTGCCACTTGCGTTGCGCAGCCAGACTTTTGTGCGACCGTACTTCGTATATTGGCCGTCATTGCCCGGCATTTGCTGCTACTACGGCCGTGATTAAGTGCGCCTGCACACGCGTTCGCACTGCCTCAGTCTGACCCTAGCCTTATTCACTGCCTCTTCCGTGGTGTCGGCTTTTTCCGGCGGCTGCGATCGGCTCCTGCTTGGGTTTTTCCGTGGTTTTCAGCGGGTTAATCCAGATGTTTTTGCGGGTTTTGCGGTTAGTTTTCATCAGGTTTGTGGCAGCTTTTCCCTGCAATTCGGGGACCCTGTGGTGCTTGCTGAATACACCGCAGGGTCACCGAAATGGGATCGGCAAAAGGAACCGAATTGAAGAGAACGAAAAGCCACCGAACGTGCGGTAAGTTTTCGAAGCTCTTTGAATTACCCTGATAGACTGCAATGTTGTAGAATGCGTAGGACACATGCACAAGTTCCTATTGCAACCGAGGCAGTAATAGGCAGTCACCTACAGGTAAATTCGGTGTGAGCCACCAACGCTTAGCTCCATTACAAGCTAGAAGCTCTATTCTTGACTTCACCTTTAAAGGGACATTATAAAAACACATGCTGCAGGTTTTCTTAGAATTAAGTTTCTCATCTGTGTCCATCTCGTACGTTTTTCCCATGGAGCAACGTTTGATAAAACTCTCGAATAGAGTTTGGTAAACAGTATTTAAGTTAATGAGCTGGAAAAGTGAAGGTTTAGTTTAGTTAAGGCTAGTGAGTTCTGTTTGCTACGCCAGATGAGGTGGCAGATGAGACAAAACACAGAGTTAAAAAAAAACAAAAAACACTTCTAATCGACCCCCCCCCTCCGCCCCCGGTGATGTCCTTTGAATACATCCCACACAATACAGTGGTCCGAGTAAGCTGCCTGACCCATAGACTCCATTCTACAGCCAAAGTGATGAGCAAGTGAGGTAATGAAATGTGGGGGGGGGGGGCGCAGAAGTTTAACAAAAGATCACACAATAGATGCACCCGGTGACAGGAAAAAAAATTCTTAAAGATACGAGAAAAACAAAGCACATGCAAGATATCACTAACAGCTGCCGGTATTGGACTTCTGGAGTCCACAGAACTCAAAAGGAAAGAAGCGTGACCGAATGCTCGCACAAGCTGGTTTCCTCGATTTAATAAAATTCTAGGGACAGAGTTTTACATTCCAAAGAGAGGACTGGGATTTTTTTTTTTAAATTGACAAAACTTCAGAGAATCCGAGCTTAAAGGTTTGTCAGGCCCCACGAAACCCATTGGCTCTGCAGATATTGAACACTGCAATTAAAAATCCAGAGTCTGGATTTTAAAAAAGTTAAAACACAAGTTAACTTGAAATTTCCCAGCCCTACTGGAAACCATTTGTTGAAGCAATTGATCAGAGCCCCCCACCCTTTTTGTTTCTAGTACAAAAAGGGGAAATTAGCCCAAAACCACTGTACAGGAGTGACACCGACTGGCTGCATAACCTGATAGAAAATACATTTTAAAGCAGCCATATAATATGGCACAGCATTGAGCAAGGAGGGGTCTGTGTTAGAGTCTAGATGCAAAAAAAGTGAGAAGTTGTGGACTTCATTTGCATATCCTACCCAGAATTCTTTGCTGCATATGGGGAATGTAGCACATGAGCTCTAAGCAGTTCTCTGAATTGCTGGGACGTGTAAATGTTCTCTGCAAATAAACTTTATTTTCTGTGTTAAAGCTTTTAATCTCACTTTTTTTTTGCCCTCTGGCACATCTTAAATGCTTAAAAAAAAACAAGAACACACAAAACACAGGGCTTCTGAACCAGTATTTTGTAGTATTCCCATTTGTCCCTCTAGTTCCTGGATGGCCAGCAATTAACAGTCTACATGGTGTAGGGAGTGATAATTTACAGTAGGCTTAAACTGCAAACAAAGCAATAAGACACGTTAGTGGGAACCAGGCTAGATCATAAAATGAGTTTATAAAACACAAGTAATGCTGTCATTTTATTATTAATACTGTAAAAAAACATTCTGGTTTCTTACCTTAGGCGGTAATCCTATGCGATGAAATTTTCGCCCCACAGTTGGCACTTTTTCTAATGCATATTTCTTGCCTCTGGATTTTGCACGGTCTATGGCACTATAGTTGAAGGTTTCACTGACAAGCCAGACTACCTTGAAAACAAAGACACGTATATATAATGCATTCAGCCCCTGCAATGTCTCCTTTTTATATTGCAGCCTTTAAATTAATTTATATAGCGCCATACAAAAGAAAACAAGGCCCTATGTCCGTGGGAACTTCCAAACTAGAAGTGTGGGATGGGGTGGACTGCGAGGGGGGGGGGGGTGGTGGACCGCGAGGGGGGGGGGGTGGACCGCGAGGGGGGGGGTGGACCGCGAGGGGGG
This sequence comes from Leptobrachium leishanense, assembly GCA_009667805.1. Taxonomy (NCBI): domain Eukaryota; kingdom Metazoa; phylum Chordata; class Amphibia; order Anura; family Megophryidae; genus Leptobrachium; species Leptobrachium leishanense. The sequence continues at coordinate 487,229,705 of CM019063.1, forward strand.
GGGGGGTGGACCGCGAGGGGGGGGGTGGACCGCGAGGGGGGTGGACCGCGAGGGGGGGGGTGGACCGCGAGGGGGGGGGTGGACCGCGAGGGGGGGGGGGACCGCGAGGGGGGTGGACCGCGAGGGGGGGTGGACCGCGAGGGGGGGGGTGGACCGCGATGCGCGGGGGGGGGTGGACCGCGATGGGGGGGGGTGGACCGCGATGGGGGGGGGGGTGGACCGCGATGGGGGGGGTGGACCGCGATGGGGGGGTGGACCGCGATGGGGGGGTGGACCGCGATGGGGGGGTGGACCGCGATGGGGGGGTGGACCGCGATGGGGGGTGGACCGCGATGGGGGTGGGGACCGCGATGGGGGGTGGACCGCGATGGGGGGGGGGGTGGACCGCGATGGGGGGGGGTGGACCGCGATGGGGGGGGTGGACCGCGATGGGGGGGGGGTGGACCGCGATGGGGGGCGGGGGGGGTGGACCGCGATGGGGGGGGTGGACCGCGATGGGGGGGGGTGGACCGCGATGGGGGGGGGGTGGACCGCGATGGGGGGGTGGACCGCGATGGGGGGGTGGACCCCGCGAGGGGGGGTGTGGACCGCGAGGGGGGACCGCGAGGGGGGGGTGGACCGCGAGGGGGGGGGTGGACCGCGAGGGGGGGGTGGACCGCGAGGGGGGTGGACCGCGAGGGGGGGGGACCGCGAGGGGGGTGGACCGCGAGGGGGGGTGGACCGCGAGGGGGGGGGACCGCGAGGGGGGTGGACCGCGAGGGGGGGGGTGGACCGCGAGGGGTGGACCGCGAGGGGGGGTGGACCGCGATGGGGGGGTGGACCGCGGGGGGGGGTGGACCGCGATGGGGGGTGGTGGACCGCGATGGGGGGGGGTGGACCGCGATGGGGGGGTGGACCGCGATGGGGGGTGGACCCGATGGGGGGGGGTGGACCGCGAGGGGGGGGGGGTGGACCGCGATGGGGGGGGGGGTGGACCGCGATGGGGGGGGGGGTGGACCGCGATGGGGGGGGGTGGACCGCGATGGGGGGGTGGACCGCGATGGGGGGTGGACCGCGATGGGGGGTGGACCGCGATGGGGGGGGGGGTGGACCGCGATGGGGGGGGTGGACCGCGATGGGGGGGGTGGACCGCGATGGGGGGGGTGGACCGCGATGGGGGGTGGACCGCGATGGGGGGGTTTACCGGGAGGGGGTGGGTGGGGACCGCGAGGGGGTCCGTGAGGGGGGGTGGACCGCGAGGGGGGTGGACCGCGAGGGGGGGTGGACCGCGGAGGGGGTGGACCGCTGGACCGAGAGGGGGGTGGACCGCGAGGGGGGGTGGACCGCGGGGGGGGTGGACCGCGAGGGGGGGTGGACCGCGAGGGGGGTGGACCGCGAGGGGGGGTTGGACCGCGAGGGGGGGTGGACCGCGAGGGGGGGGTGGACCGCGAGGGGGGGGGTGGACCGCGAGGGGGGGTGGACCGCGAGGGGGGGGTGGACCGCGGGGGGGGGTGGACCGCGAGGGGGGTGGACCGCGAGGGGGGAGGGGTGGACCGCGAGGGTGGACCGCGATGGGGGGGGTGTGGACCGCGATGGGGGGGGGTGGACCGCGAGGGGGGGGTGGACCGCGATGGGGGGGTTTACCGGAGGGTGTGTGGACCGCGAGGGGGGGTGGACCGCGAGGGGGGGGTGGACCGCGAGGGGGGGGTGGACCGCGAGGGGGGTGGACCGCGAGGGGGGGGTGGACCGCGGGGGGGGTGGACCGCGATGGGGGGGGTGGACGCGAGGGGGGGTGGACCGCGAGGGGGGGTGGACCGCGAGGGGGGGGGTGGACCGCGAGGGGGGTGGACCGCGGAGGGGGTGGACCGCGAGGGGGGTGGACCGCGAGGGGGGGTGGACCGCGAGGGGGGGTGGACCGCGAGGGGGGGGACTGGACGCGAGGGGTGGACCGCGAGTGGGGGGGGGGGGTGGACCGCGAGGGGGGGGTGGACCGCGATGGGGGGGGTGGACCGCGAGGGGGGTTTGGACCGGAGGGGGGGTGGACCGCGAGGGGGGGGTGGACCGCGAGGGGGGGGTGGACCGCGAGGGGGGGTGGACCGCGAGGGGGGGTGGACCGCGAGGGGGGTGGACCGCGAGGGGGGTGGACCGCGATGGGGGGGGTGGACCGCGAGGGGGGGGTGGACCGCGAGGGGGGGGTGGACCGCGAGGGGGGTGGTGGACCGCGAGGGGGGTGGACCGCGAGGGGGGGGGTGGACCGCGAGGGGGGTGGACCGCGAGGGGGGTGGACCGCGAGGGGGGGTGGACCGCGAGGGGGGGGGACCGCGAGGGGGGAGGGTGGACCGCGATGGGGGAGGGTGGAAGGGGAGGGTGGACCGCGATGGGGGAGGGTGGACCGCGATGGGGGAGGGTGGACCGCGAGGGGGAGGTGGACCGCGATGGGGGAGGGTGGACCGCGATGGGGGAGGGTGGACCGCGATGGGGGGAGGGTGGACCGCGATGGGGGAGGGTGGACCGCGATGGGGGGAGGGTGGACCGCGATGGGGGGAGGGTGGACCGCGATGGGGGAGGGTGGACCGCGATGGGGGAGGGTGGACCGCGATGGGGGAGGGTGGACCGCGATGGGGGAGGGTGGACCGCGAGGGGGGAGGGTGGACCGCGAGGGGGGATGGTGGACCGCCGAGGGGGGGGGAGGGTGGACCGCGAGGGGGGGACCGGAGGGGGGGTGGACCACGATGGGGGGGGTGGACCACGATGGGGGGTGGACCACGATGGGGGGGTGGACCGCGATGGGGGGTGGACCGCGATGGGGGGGGGGTGGACTGCAAGGGAAGGTGAAGGGAGTTGGTTGGTAGGCTTCCTTGAATCCAACTTAAAATACCCCAGAATGATCACACAAAAACACAGGATTTAACTATATTGCAGGTTTATCAAAATCATGTCCAACTGTAGAAGATCAGAGAAATGGGACACATCGGAACTACATTTCAAGTGTCATAATAACAAAGGGTCTGAATAATTATGACAATTCTATTTTAATTCACATTAACAAATTTGCACTGTTGTCATAAATCTGGTTTTTGCTTTTGTCATTATGGGGTATTAAGAGTAGACCAATGTGAAAATCGAGTAAGCATTTGACACCATTTCACACGGAAGCGATTAAATGTGGTGCAATTTATTCTCCATAAAAACAAGCTAGGCCTAAACATTTACCAGAACACTTCGAGTGTACCGACACCTGCTCATTATTCACGAATTTAAGAGCTTCAAAGAGCATTTTCATATTCTGTGTAGTTTGCTGATAATTGTATAGACCAGGGATGTCAAACTCAGGCCACCCCAGATGTGGCTGAACTACAACTCCCATGATTCTCTGGCATCTATTGCATTTGACGAACTCAAGGAATTTTAAGCCTTCAACTTACAGCGGGCTGGCGTATGACATCCCTGGTCTAACCCTTAACCTCTTATTTTTTTGGAGAAAGGATTTTACCATGAAGGATACATTGAGATTTCTCTCGTTTTCAAGTATGTCCTGGGTGGTGAGTATGTACCGTTGGGTGTCTTGCCCAAGGACACTTACCGAAGAGGTTGCTCGCTGGGATCGAACCCATGACTCCACCCAGCCGGGTATAAGAAGAGTTAGTTCATATCACATGTTCCTTCGGAGAACACCTTATATAGGTTGCACCCTTAAGTAAAATTTGTTTAGTTTCAAAAAGGAAATGTTTACCTTTGTTTTTGGAACAACATTTAAACCCAGCTTCTGATCCACTAGATAGGCACCGGCCTCAGAGAGATAGCCTTGGTTTGGGACAAGGCAGCCACGTCCAAAGCAGCATGGACAGCAGACCTTGTGAAAATATTTGGTCCATTTCGGATTAAGATTGCCGTACGGTTCTTCTGATTTTGGCTTGAAGACACCAATAGTTTTCTGTGAAAGAAATAGGGGGGGGGGGAATAGAGATTATATCGATTTCTTATCTCTACACACAAACATTTAACATGGGGATTTTTACTACAGGAGGCATTCGTAAATCCAATATAGAGTTAGCAAGGTACAGATTGCAAATATTCCAAAACCAGATAGATGTGTTCAGGATGCAACACAAGTCTAAACAAAACTCCATTTAGGCTTTGTACATCTTCTAAAATTCCCTTCAGGCTAGGTGTATAGGTTGTAATCATTTTGTCCCTGGAATTTTACACCTTCAGCAGCACGCAAACAATTAAAAAGGTTCTACACCTTCGAACGTGGGATGCTCCAATTTCTGCCTATAAGGGGTTAATCACATTTATTAGTCATGCTATAAGATATTGCGCAAGCTTAGGCCTTTATGATGGGTACGGGAATGGAGGAACATTCTAGAAAGCTTTGTTTTTCTGAGGCGTGAGAACACCTTCCAGAGGCTCTGCTGTAAAACATGTAATAATTAACACTTCTTAATATAACCAAACACCGCACGCACCTCCTTTGGATCCTTAACAAAGTAGCTTCCGCTGGACCCCTGTGTAATCCTCTCTGGAAGAACCCCACATTCAATGGCTTGCTCTGCTCTATGGATAATATCCGCAAATTCCACGTCATCCACAATAACATTCAATTCTCCCGTTCCACTGTTACCTGGAAAGAGGAAAACAAGCTTTCAGAACACGGGCATCTTTTACAGCTTCATCCTTTCATATAGATTTACATTAACACATATAACTTCAACCTTACAGATGTAGACAAATACAGGCTGTTAAAGGGTTAAAGTGTGGGGGGGGGAATGCAAATTTTACACTTGTTTATTCACAAAGCACTGAAACTTTACACCATGTCGGTGCTTTGCATTTCAGTCTATTTTGATACACTTCAATTTCGCCAAAAATACTGTGTATTCACCGAATGGTCAGGACCAGCCCATCCATGGGTCCCAATGGGACCATGGCTCCGGGCGGCATTTTGCCATGAAGACAAGTGATGTACTTTAACGCTGAGAGGGTGAGCAACAGCCGTTTAAAAACACTGCTGCCGCCATCATGTAATTCCAGAGACGGCAGACAGGGGGCTCCATATTGGAATTCCCCTGATGTGTCAAGAGTAACAGGATTCTTGGGGGGGGCGCGGCGGAAGGATCAGAATGAGCACAGTATTCATCCACACCGCACACATGAGTTTTATTGGTCCAGAGTTACAGAACTTGTTGGCACTTTATAAATACTTCCCACGTCTCTGTTAAAAGTATTTCATCCTTCAACTCGTACTAATCCCTCCCTCTAATGCCTTCCCACCCCCAGACTACACCATCATGGTATCACTATCCCCCCCCCCCCAAATCAAGCCAGGTCCGCCGGAGTTACACTTGACTCAGCCCTTTCCTTCATCCCCTACATCCAGTCTTTTTCCTCCTCCTGCCGCTACCAACTATGTAATATTTGCAGAATTCAGCCATTTCTTACCACTGACACCACAAAACAACTCATCCACCCGCGCTCTTGTAATCTCCCGACTTGACTATTGTAATAATTTTCTTGCTGGCCTCCCTCTCCCCTACAATCCATTCTGAATGCCTCTGCCAAGCTCATTCACCTCACCAGCCGCTCCTCTGCGAGTCCCTTCACTGGCTCTCCATCCACTGCAGAATTAAATTCAAAATCCTTACCCTGACCTACAAAGCTCCCACTAACTCAGCTCCCCATTACCTGTCCTCACTAAAAATCAAATAAACCCCAGCCCGCTCCCTAAGATCAAACAAACCGTGACCTGCATCTAGCTTCTCCCCGCATAACCTCCCACGATAGACTGTCGGATTTCTCACGCGCAGCCCCCATCCTCTGGAACGCTCTCCCTCATACTGTCAGACTTTCCCCTAGTTTCCTTCAAACACTCCCTTAAGACATTCATATTCAGGGAAGCACACCGGGCAGTCCATCACTCACACCGGGCAGTCCTCTGTTTTCACCCTCAACCCTTCTAGATTGTAAATTCCCACAGGAATAGGGCCCTCGTTTCCTTCTGTAATCGTTTATCACAATGTTCTTTGGTATTGGAACCCTGTCTATATTGTGCCCATTGTACAACGCTGCAGAATATGCTGGCGCTTCATAAATTATAACAATCCTTTGACAGATGCAGCACAAGGTCTTGGGCAGGTCCTGTGAATGGTCACTGTATATCACCGAAAATGGAACCGGCAAAGCAGTTACTGGAGGTCTGAAAATTCCAAAAGGAAAAGAGGAGCTTAAAACTATTAAAATTTAAAAAAGGTGAAATTAAAAATGGTTTTCGCAAAATATAAAAATCTTGATATTCCATTTACTACATTGAAACCTATTAGATTTGCTTGGTTAAATTGGTTTAATTGGAATGACGAACATCAGGCAATTTCACCAGTCTGAATAGACAAATCAATAGTTCACAATGGGACAATTTTGGTGCCCCCGAACTTCGGCAAAAGGAACCATATTTTACCATCAATGCGCCTGTATCTGGCAAAATGACAGCTTTGTGAATACATGAATTGCCCTATGACGAAATTCACTGTTCGATACAATTTGGAGGTTAGTGAATAGTCCCAAGAGTCCAACCGATAACATACCAGTTGGTGTTGGTTTTAACCCAAAATTGAGAAATTTTAGCATTCCTCCTGTGCGCTGCTCCGGCTCCTATTTAGGCCCCGTTCACACTGTGCGATTTATCGTGCAGATTTTGCCACGCCGTCGCAGCAAAATCTGCGCGACGTCGCGCTGTGTAGCTTCTCCAATGCATTTCAATGGAGCTGTTCACATCTTGCCACGCGTCGCGGTAGCATGTCGCTGGTACATGACCTTTTTCTGCGATTTACATTGGTGGTGCTTTGCAAAAATCGCACAAAACCGCAACGTCGCACGCGACATTAATCGCACTATGTCGCAAATATGAAAATCGCATGATTTTCAAATCACACAGTGTGAACAGGACCTTATACTGAGCATTTCTGTAAAGGGCATATAGACAGGCACAACCACACACTGTATGGTCATATCGTATCCCATGCGGAATAACTAAGGGAGGTACAGTTAAAAGTGTTATAAAGTGCCAACAAGTTCCGCGGAGCTGTACAATGGGAGGCAGAACAAATACATACAGGTTCAACAGTACAGTAGGAAAGAGGACCCTGCTCAAGAGCTTACAATCTAAAAGGATAGGGGGTGGCACACTAGGTGAGGGTTAGAGAATGTGAAATAGCGGAGTGCATGACTGGATCTTGAAATCGTCACTACTTCTGAAGCTGATATTCTGACTGACAAAGGGTACATCCATCCTTTCCCACATCCAGCGAGTTCTAAACACAAAAGCACCATACGCCCCCACCATGGAGCCATTATTTACACCCCCTTGTTTTCATTTGGTATTGAAAAAACAAGTACCACAATGCTTACACAAGATAATTGAAGGAGCCGCCACTATAACATAATATGCGCTATAAATCATTAATGATAAATAACTGACAATTGTTGCAGAATATGTCCTAATTAGAGTATTACGTGCAGGATTTCACATATTAGAAACAGACAAGGTCAAAGCCGGAATGTGCTGCGCGCGGGAGGGCTACTGTGTACTATCAACACCACAGAACGAGATAATAGCTGTTACAAACTCAAGGTTATGACGCTCAAGGCTTGGATTCTTAGAAAATGTAGTGTTTTCTCTTCTTAGAATATAAACACGTACGCAAATGTTTTATGCTTATCTACAGAAATGTCTCACGGTGGTATCCGTATATATACAAGTGCATGTTCAAATATTAAACTGGAGGGATTTTGCCATCTGATACCTTGTCTGTGTCTTATTGGTATCATCTCTCTCCCAACGTTGGCAGAGGACTCGTTCGGGGCATAGACACCACCCTAAAGGGCTCTCGAGGAAAAGGGGGTCAATCAAATTAACCCAACAATTGGAGGCACTGGCTGAGATGTCCAGGGACCACCTCATCGTCTAGGTAAGAACCTTTTGCGTATCACCTGGCGATGAGACCCCGAGAGACATAGCACGAACTAGAACTAAAGGGGTTACTAAAGTACTAAAGGTATCCGAGTTAGAGTATTGTCAGGGACTGCTTTAAGGGATACAGGGAATTGGTGGTGACATGCCCTGTATGACCCTCTTGAACTTTTAGTCGTATAAGGATATTGTTATATTGTTGAACTCTTTTTCTCTACCCTTCCCCATATTTTCCTTTCCAAACTGTATTTTACGCAATATATGTCTACCTTTTACCGGAAGGTAAGCCGGCAACCTAGTGTATAGAGATATTGTTTTCTTGCTTTTGCTCTTTGCTCATTAAGGTTTACTATATCTATTGTTTTGTATAACCATATATATATATATATATATGTATATATAAGAGCTGACTGGTTGGACATTGTTTGCTGTGAGGTGCATGTTGTATTAAGCAGAGGTGTTTGTTGGCCATTTGTGTGTTAGTTGCTGACTGATGGGGTAGATGATGTTGGTCATGTATGCAGTTACTAACCGGATATATATATATTGTAAAGCTAGTTTTTATATACTATTGGATTGTAGTTTATAAATTTTTGTTTATGATATGAAGGAATTATATCATTACAAAATAAAAGTAAAAGATTAGAAGTTTGATTCTCGAGATTAGGGGAGGATTTACTAAATAAGTTTTTATTATTTATCCTTAAATTAGCTCATCTTTTGTTGATCCATGTGGTATAGAGATTGTATATATATATATATATATATATATATATATATATATATATATATATATATATATATATATATATATATAGTAGGAATTTAAGTTGTTTTTCTTTTCGAGCACTGTGAAGAGCCTCTCTTTTTTCTTTCTTTCTCTATTTTACCTGCCTGATTATTCAATTGTACAACTAACCATGGGTATTTAATGTAGCAAGGTTAAAGAATATCCCTTACTGAAAATAGAGTTTTGAAAAGATTATGTAATTAGAGTAGGGGGCACAGATAGATACCTGGTAGATCCATGTAGTATACCTGGTAGATCCAGAGTTGTGATCCCTTCCCACGAGAAGGGGACAACAGTCCATTTCATATGGATATGGTAAAAGGTCTCTGTCTTGGAGACTCAGAAGCATTTCCATATTACGAAGGAGATCCAGAGTGAGATAGACAGTATATGCATTTAGGAGGGGAACAGTGGCTTCTGACAGCAAGTCATTGGTACAACCAAAAACCAAAAGGAAATAACAAAAGTAAAAAGACGCCACCTTTAAATAGGAAAGAACTTCACAGGTTAGAAGGGAAAATCCCCAGACAGAAAACTTCCGTTCCACGGGCCTCCTGGCCAAATAAAACTCCCTTGACCCTCCCTTGCGCACCCCCCCCTTACAGACCCGTGTATCCGTCCCTGCAAATGTTTAGCGAACAAGATATCCTCGCTGCCGCATCGGTCACGACTGAGGAGGATGAGATTAAACTATTGCGGGAAGAAAACAAGAGATACATGAAACGACTGAAGGGTTTAGCCGCCGCAACACAGCCCATAGACAATAAAAAGAATGACGAGTATGAGACCTCTGTAACAGACCCTGATCCCCTAGAAAGGGAAGATGTCCTCACTAGCAGCGCGGTGACCCGTACACAAACAGGCACTATAATCTCAAAGCCATCTAGATATGGAGACAACACACCAGAGGGAGAACTAGAAACCAATACACACATGCCATTTATGACCGTTGGTGATAACTTGTTAAAAAAAAAAAAAAAAAAAAAAGCTATTGAGATTGAAGATATTAATCGTATCCTAAAACATTGCCCAAGACCTCCGATGACGGCACAACCTTGTTACAACATTGTTTTACGATTATCAAAGATTGCCCTGTTAGCCTACTGGGAAGGGTCTACTGGCTCTTTTACAATTGTCCATATATAACACACCAGATGGCATCCACATTGAAAGCTCGGTGATACCCGCTCTATGCAGAACACGTCATTTCTATCTAACCCCAGCCACTGCTCCATCTGAGTTGGAGTTGAAAGGAGTTCACCTCCCTATGGTCCCAAGGTCCTTTCGACACCGGAATGATACCATGCACCCCTTATAAGGCCCGAGTGCACACGAATGTTGACCCCGTATACCAAAAACAGTACCCTCTGTCCAAAGAAAAGGTTGACGGTATAAGACCCATGATTGAACAGTTCCTAGCTGATGACATTATAACCCCTGTCATCTCTCCCTATAGCACACCCATTAACCCTGTGAAAAAACCCGATGGCACCATGCGTTTTGTCCAGGATTTGCGCGCTGTCAACTCACTGATCATACCCATCGCCCCAATTGTACCAGACGTGGCCACGCTTCTGTCCTCCATTCCCGCGAATGCCTCACATTTCACCGTTATTGATTTAAAAAATGCTTTTTTTAGCATCCCTGTTGACCCAACGACGGCACTCCTTTTTGCTTTCTCTTTCGAGGGTACCCAATACACATGGAAAAGACTCCCTCAGGGCTACGTTGACGCCCCAGTGATCTTTAGCATTGTGCTACGAGCATCACTGACCTCATGGAACCCCAGCCATGGTTCCGTCCTGCTACAGTATGTGGATGATCTGCTACTCTGTAGTCCCTCAGAGGAGGCCGCCCGTGTTGATGGCTTGTCCCTACTACAATGGTTGATGAAATGTGGTCACAAGGTCTCTTTACAAAAATTACAATGGTGTCTCCCACAGGTTGAGTACCTAGGGTTTATCCTCAGGCAGGGGGAACGGAGCATCAGTCAGAAGAGAATCCAGTCTCTTGCGGGCCTGGTCACCCCACAGACCCAGAAGGAAATGCTATCCTTTCTGGGCATGATAAACTACTGCAGACAATGGATCCCTGACTGCTCCTATTACGACAATATTTTACGCCAGTCTACCCTAGGTACCAACCAACGTATTACATGGTCCGAAGAGATGAGACGCGCATATCTCACTCTCCAGCAATCGCTCATGACAAGTCCATCACTCGGCCTCCCTGATTATGCCTTACCGTTTCATTTGTTTTCCAGGGACAACTGTAAAACCATGGCCGGGGTTCTGACCCAAGAACACGGGGGCCGCTTGCGTCCCGTAGCATTTTTTTCCAAAACCATGCCGTTACAGGTCCAGGGTATGCCTTCCTGCCTCCGGTCCCTTGCTGCTTGTGCTATGGCAGTATCGATGTCCACACCACTCACCCTTGGTAACCGAACCCATTTACACACCTCACACGATGTCCTTTCACTTCTGAAGCAAATCCACACCCAACACATGTCCGCCCAGCGATTGAGCGGCTATGAGGTAACATTACTAACGAATCCCAACCTGCACATTGAATACTCCACCTCTGTCTCTGGCCCTTCTCCTATCCTCAACGCTCTTCTCGGACTCAAGTCTTCCTCTGACACCCTCCCTGCACCACATGACTGCATCTCTAGCATCAACATTGACACCTCCCCACGTCCTGACATGATGAACACACCAGTCCCCTTTGCTGATGTCGTTTTTGTTGATGGCTCTTGCTCTCGCCCAAATGACAATTCCTACCACGCAGGCTACGCTGTTGTCGCACTCCCGGACCGTGTCCTAGAGGCTAAGCCCATCCCTTTCCAATCGGCCCAGGCTGCTGAACTCATTGCCCTCACCCGCGCATGCGAGTTATACCATGACAAACCTGTCACTATTTACACAGACTCGAAATACGCCTACGGCGTTGTCCATGATCATGGGATGATATGGAAAAAGAGAGGATTTGTGGCCGCTGATGGTAAGGCCATCTCCCACTCTTCTCTTGTCCAAGATCTGCTCACGGCCCTACTCCTACCCTCCCGTCTGGCAATCCTACACTGCAGGGCACACACACGCGGCAAGGATGACATCTCCCGCGGTAATCACCTTGCTGACACAGCAGCTAAACGCGCAGCAATGACCCAACCAGCCACCCTCCACATGCCAATGCTGAGTCCTCCCTCACTGCCTGAGGTCCACTTGTTTACCGAACTTCAGAAATATGCCACCACAGAGGAACTAAAAGACTGGTGTTACCCCACCCTCAACAAAAATATAAAAACAGGGTTGATCACGAAAGAAGGTAAGACATGCATTCCTGCCGCCAGCTCTAGCATATTTATCGATCAATTCCACGGCACTAGCCACTGTAGCATTAAAACCACATTGTCCTTACTCACGGCAGTTTTCTATATAACCGACTGCAAGGCCCTTGTAGCCAATTATGTGTCCCGCTGCCTCACTTGCCTCAGAAACCATCCCAATAATCCACACAAAGTTGCCCACCAGCACCTAGATTACCCCACAACACCCTTCACGCATCTCCAATTGGACTTCACACACATACCAAAAACCACAAACAACCGCCAAGAATACGCCTTAGTTATCGTAGATATGTTCTCTAGATGGCCTGAGGTATTCCCCACCAAAGCAGAAGACGCGAGGACAGTAGTCCGCATCCTAACTAGAGAAATTATTCCTAGATGGGGGGTGCCACTGCAGCTAAACTCCGATAGAGGTACAGCATTCACCTCAAAGGTCAGTGCAGGCCTTACAAAGGCCTTGCATATCGAATGGAAGTACCACATCCCCTGGCACCCACAAAGTTCAGGGGTCGTGGAAAGAATGAACAGAACCATTAAAGATAAAATAAGAAAGGCAACAGGGGGTACCTTTGCCAAGTGGAAACAAATACTCCCCATAATACTTGCAGAAATCAGAATGACCCCTAACAGATCAACTAGATACTCCCCTTTTGAGATCCTCATGGGCCGCCCATTCCCCAACCCCTGGATAAATAGGAGGATTGTGACGGATTCAGGGGATATTGACCAAATAAGGGATGAATATGTCAGGAACCTGATTGAATCCTTAGATAAATTAAGTGAACAAGTTACTCTCAGATCTCCTTCCCTTCCAGATACTCCTACACACCCATTCCAGCCGGGAGATGAAGTCCTTATAAAGCACCTCCAGAAAGGAAAAAGACCAGAGGATTTCGCCTACGGACCTCCCACCACTATTGTCGCCTTCACCAGAACCGCCATTCTACGGTGGCCAGCCCCACCTGGATCCATGCCTCCCGTGCCCAGCTAGTGCCTCCGAAAGACAAAGAGAAAGACAAAGAGAAAGACAAAGAGAAAGACAAAGAGAAAGACAAAGGCAAAGGTCAAGACAAAGACAAAGGTCAAGACAAAGGCAAAGACAAAGCCAAAGACAAAGCCAAAGGAAAGTCAAGCCCACGACAGCACCAAAGAGGTACTAGCGGTCACCCCAGCACCCGATAACGGGGACCTAAAGGTCCCGACCTCCTACGCCATGATGGGACAAAGGGAGAGTATCGAGACCTCCGAAGATACAGAACCACCAACTACGGCCCATACCCCTAGACTGTATGATGACAGCATCCCCGAGGATATCTCGAGGTGGCAACCCGGATACCCTCACATCCTACAATAAAACCCCTTTTCCCTTAGTTTAAGCACCATTGTGTTCATCATGTGTAAATTACACATGGTGAAAAGAGAGGATTGAAGGAGCCGCCACTATAACATAATATGCGCTATAAATCATTAATGATAAATAACTGACAATTGTTGCAGAATATGTCCTAATTAGAGTATTACGTGCAGGATTTCACATATTAGAAACAGACAAGGTCAAAGCCGGAATGTGCTGCGCGCGGGAGGGCTACTGTGTACTATCAACACCACAGAACGAGATAATAGCTGTTACAAACTCAAGGTTATGACGCTCAAGGCTTGGATTCTTAGAAAATGTAGTGTTTTCTCTTCTTAGAATATAAACACGTACGCAAATGTTTTATGCTTATCTACAGAAATGTCTCACGGTGGTATCCGTATATATACAAGTGCATGTTCAAATATTAAACTGGAGGGATTTTGCCATCTGATACCTTGTCTGTGTCTTATTGGTATCATCTCTCTCCCAACGTTGGCAGAGGACTCGTTCGGGGCATAGACACCACCCTAAAGGGCTCTCGAGGAAAAGGGGGTCAATCAAATTAACCCAACAATAATTCAAGTAGATAACAGAACAAAAAGCCACATTCATGCAGATTACACGGACAGGAAGCCAATAGCAGACTACAGGTGTGAAACAGAACAAGTGAGGTTTAAGCAGAACCCACCACCTGGCTTGTGGCGTCTCTCCCCCTCCCCCACCTCTAAACAAGATCAATGTTAGTTTAAAGGGAATTTTTGTTGGTTCAAAATCAAATTTTATGGGGGAATTTAAAACCTATTGTGTTGGACCAGCTAGCATAATGTGTAGCTTGAATAAAGTGAATACAGACATAGACCCCACCCCTCCTGCACCATGTATGTTTCAATGTACTTCCAGCCAGGTCATCCCTGCAGCAAGACTCCTGCTCCGTGTCTTTGTTTTGATCCTAAAGTGGATTTTGTTTCTGGGGGAGCATAAATAAAGGCCCACCAGTCTACCTCATGTTTGACAAGCAGCATGAGCAGGTATGGTTTGCTATGTAGCAGCCTGTGGTTTAATTTTGGTTAGGACTCGCCCTTATAGAGGTGCCGTGACATTGTGGGCGAGCTAGTCTTATAATGGCCATTAATAAGAAACCAAACCTCTAATTGTGTTTAGTTTCACACGGTATAAATTGGAGTAAGCGCAGATGACATTTTTTTCTTTGTTATGTTCTAGACATATACCCAGATTGCCAGGAAGGAGATTTCACCTACTGCAAACCAAGTGGAATTCTATGTGTCAATAGAGTGTTTTACTCAAGTCAAATCAAAATTAGCTTTATTGGCAGGACCAAATACAGTGAAGCAGGACTTCATATAAAAAAAGACTTCCCTACAGATATGCAACATTTTAAAAACAAAGCAGTATTTACGTTTCTAGCGAGACCTCAGATTGCCATCATTGTTTTAAGGATTAGCTAGTTTGTTTTTACCTCCTTTTGGGTAAAAATTGCACAATGCTTCAAATGTTTGTTTTTCTATTTCTTCATCATGCTTAACCCAAGATATCTGCTGCGTTCGTAAGCATTGCTCAACCTACACAGTGTTACCTGTGCATCCAATAGCCAGCAGAGGTCTGAGCCGGTTGCTACACAAGCAGTGACCGGCATGGACAGCTGAATCCACACCCTACAGGTCATTCCACTGCACTCTGTATCCCGACATGTTGAGGTGCGATACGGCATGTGCTGAATTGGCTACTACAACGTGGTTCACACCAGCAAATACGACGGTGCTAGGTCTGATTACCATTAAAGTGTGGGCCATATCTAAGGGGGGGATTCACTAAATGCCGATTCACCTATGTTCACCTATGTCAGAGAACCACCAAGTGACGAGAGATCACATGGATTGTTACTGTTGACACTTCACACCTATGTAAGGTTCACTATCCCCCTTAATGCTCCAAGAAATGCGTGGTGGGAGCTGAAATTACCTGTGGGTTATGTGCCATGACCTGGGGACAAAGAGATAGAAGGGGCAGAAACCATTGATTGACCAGGACGAATACCATTCCAGTTTTAAAGCCGCAAACCCGCAACGTAAGATTCAGCAGAAGGAGGTGCCCATTTCACCGATCCATTCCCAGCATTCCACTGCAAGAACCTGCTGGCACTCCACGGTGACTAATCAGAGAGCCGGGGTGACATTACAGACCACGTCAAACATAGTGACAGTGGATGTAACAACAGCCCAGGGCGAAGGGAACCGTAAGCAAGATATACGCTCAATGGAGGCGATCGGAAGCCACGGGCTACTAGAACACACCATGTGGCGAGCCGTGTGAGCGGCAACCGCACAACAGATTCCAGGACGCTGGCTTCGCTATACACACAAAGCAACCCAGTGATTATAGAGAAGCACAGGTTAGCTTGATTGTGGCGGTCTAACATTGGGACAGTTGTGACGCGCTTGCCGTAAGACACTGGGCACAGAGGTGCACTGGGTAAAGTGGCAACTGAGCACTTTCAACTCCTTTGCTGTTCCCATACCATTCTATGGAAATGTAGCAAAAGTTACAAGTTCTTCTAAAGCGCCAACAAGTGCCGTAGCTGCAACAACCGAGTAAACATTTTATCGACTTCACTGCAGGAGAACCCAACCAGCCAGTTTGAAGGTACAAAAGAAACCACAGAAAAACTAGAGAATAACTCCTCGGTGCCCCGGCTTACCGCGATCACATGCCAAGAGGTAAATAGGTGAACAAGCCTGCCGTATCTGGGTAAATATTTACACCTGGGGAAGAGTAACAGCCTGGGGGATGGGCTCTGGAATCACAGCAAGCATGTCAAACTCCAACGCTGTGATGGCTAGTAGTGCTGGGAGTCATTAGCCAGATGTTATGTATGTGACCAAGTCTCCTTTACACTGGTATAGACAAACCTGTGCCAGAATTAATCGCCGTGTACAGGGTGGCCCAGCTAAACGTAACACCCCCTTCCCCCCGTTTCAGCCTGCAAGTTGGCCACGTTCACGGTCTTTCACAGCGTTACACGGCGTTTGTTAGAGAGCGTTTATCTGCGATGATCATTTTCTTCCTGTTTCATTATGAGACTCCATGTTCAAGATCAATAGAACAAAAACATTTCAAGTAGTAAACACAGAACACCCCAAATCCACACAGCAAGGCCAGGGCACCAGCTGGAATAATGTCATGGCTGGGCGTGCTGGGAGATGCCCTGCTCTCATGATAGGGTGATGGTTAACCTTTGGTACTCCAGCTGTTATCACAGTCCAGGATGCTCGATGACTAACTGCCGCGTGGCTGAAAGATTTGACCGATACGCTCTGTCCAATGGGATTTAATAGAAAGAAAGAAAAAATGCAGCTCTGCAGAGTTACGGATACAAGTATTTATAAAGCGCTAACCGGTGCCGTAGCGCTGTACAATGGGTAACACAATAACAATATACACACATAACCGTAGGAGAGGACCCTGCTTAAGAGCTTACAATCTAGGAGAGGGGTGACACACTAGGTGAGGATAAAGAGAGTACAAGATGTAGTGGGCTGTGTGGGAAGACGGAGCAAGAAATGAATAGGAGGAATCCGTGAGGATATTATCAAGCCTGAGGGTTATTCCGGAAGCACCATAATCTCAGCGCTTTCTCGTTTGGCAATTCCAGTTCTGACACCGCGTTGAATTCACCGCAAGGTCCCCAAGCGTGTGTGTATTCTGCTATTCTTTAAAAATGCATGAAAATGTGTGGAAATAAAAAGGTCCTAAAAATAATAAAAATATAAAGGTTTGTTACAGAATTAAGACACGAATCAAAAATGTCACCCAAAAAATATCCACACACTAAAAAGGCTATTTTCTGATTAATAAAAAAATAAAAATAAAAGTTTTTCTTCTTCATTGAATCCTATCAGATTTGCCCGTTTACACCGGTCAAACTGAAACACAGAAAATCAGGACATTTCAGTGTTCGGTGTTGTCTGAATAGATTTATAGCCAAAAATATTTTTTCCCAAAACTGAGAAAAAACAAGTCTCCCCTAGTGTCCTTATTAAAACTAGGGATGCACCGATACCACTTTTTTAAGACCAAGTACGAGTACCGATACTTTTTAAAAGTACTCACCGATACCGAGTACCGACACTTTAATGTCATGTGACGCTTTCCAAGAACAGACCTCATAAAAATGCCCCCAGCTCACATGTACATTTCCCCCCAAGATACATATATACAGAAAATCCCCAGCTCACATGGGATTTGCCCCCAGCTCGAACGCTGAGGAAGCTGGCAGTGTGCATGAAACGCACGCGCCAGCGTTCCCCTCCGGCACACGCGATACTCCATCCTGAAGGTCCGGTCGCTTGGCAGTGATGCGATCACGCGGCCGCCGGGCGCATCTGTGACGCTGCCTCCAGCCGAGAGGCTGCATCACAGGAGCGCCCAGTGGCCGCGGGAACGCATCAGTGCCAAGCGACCGGACCTTCAGGATGGGTGAGTATGTTTCCACGCGCTGGAGGGGAACGCTGGCCGCGTGCTTTTCATGCACGCGGCCAGCTTCCCCAGCCCCGCGGATACCGGCAAGCCGGCCCAGCTTCCTGTATCGGCGGGATGTATCGGGCCGTTTGCACAAGTACTCGTGCAAACGGCAATATCGGCCCCGATACCGATACTAGTATCGGGGCCGATGTTGCCGTTTGCACGAGTACTTGTTACTCGTGCAAACGGCCCGATACATCCCGCCGATACAGGAAGCTGGGCTGGCTTGCCTACTTACTAGTATCGGTATCTGTGCATCCCTAATTAAAACACAACTTTTAATTCAATTTATTAGAATAACTCAATTGGAGACGTTAGATTAAATATTACTTCTCTATGGGACAATTTTGAGCTGCACCGTTTTTCGCTGTCATGTCGCCAGTATTTAGCGAGTTCACAGCTTTCTGAATACGCTAACTGCCACAAAATTGCATCGTACACTGAAATTCACCATTCGGTGCTCTTCACTGGCAATGTCAAAGCTCTTTCAATAACCCTTAATGTGTTTTCAGAGACTTCTTGAAGGACTGGAGAGACGAGAGTCTAATGTTGCGGGGGAGGGAGTTCCATAAAATGGGGAGAAGTCCTGAGGGAATGAGTTGGAAGTGTAGGTAAGAGGAGACAAAGGATGGGCTATGCCTGCTAATAAGGGAGGAGATTTAGTGTATGCAGCTGCTCTGCAAACACCTTCATAAATTTACCACATTGTATAACTCATTCTGCCTTTGTGCAACAATGTATTTACATGACCCTCCATTGTGACATGTTAAAAGAGCTAAACTGTCCGTCGCTGGAATCTAGACACACCCTTCACCTTTCCAGCCTGGTGTTTAAGAGCTTTTCTGGGAAGCTGCCACCCTACCTGAATAGGCTGCTTCCCCCAGCAGTTCCCTCATCCTATAACCTCCGATCCAGGACCAGCACCTTACTCGCAATACCACAATACAAAAAGAAAGTGGCTCGATCCTCATTTTCCTGCAGAGCACCACAATTATGGAATAACCTCCCAAGCGCCATCAAATCTTCCCCCAGTCTAAAGTAGGGATAGACCGATATAGCGGTTTTGCCGATTATCGGCTGCCGATATTAAGAAAATTACTGATATCGGCATTTTATTTGCCGATACTTGGACAAGCTGGCTCACTGCTGACACACAAGATCCCACAAAAGTGTGCAAATCCGGGGCTTCTCCCCCATCAGGCTGTAAGCCCTCACTGCAGAACGACCCCTGCTTGCTGACTATTGCGCATGAGCGTGATGGCAACAGAAATGGGGCTTCCCTCCCATCTGGCAGGGGTTTTCCGATACAGGAGATGCAGGGTCTATTTCCTACAGCAGGGGTCAGCAACCTGGGCCCTCAGATACTTTGGAACTGCATTTCCCATGAGGCTCCAATGACCTAATGAGAAGCTGAGCATCGTGGCAGATGTAATTCCAAAACATGTGGGCCATATTACAAAGCTTGTGCTAACTTAACCAGAGCTGTTGTAAACTTTCCAGAGCCATTATAGCCTATGGATTTGTTAAGTTTACAACAGCTCTGGTTAAGTTAGCACCAACTTTGTAATATAACACTTAGAGGGTCAAGGTTGCTGAACCCCTAACATACAGGGTCATATGAGGGATCTTTAAGAAAGACAAAGACGCCGTCTTATTGTTTGTAAAAATAAACGCTTAAAATGGAAAAAAATATATATTATCAAATTGAATAAATGAAGGGGATTTGGTGCAATGTTTAAATGTTAAACACATTGAGTTCATGGCATAATGTCAGATTTGTGCTTTTTATTCCCCACAATTTAAAATTTACAGAATATCGGCACCAAATATCGGCTATCGGCCAGAAAAGTGGCCGATAATCAGTATCGGCCCTAAAACAATGATATCGGTCAATCCCTAGTCTAAAGTCACTTACGAGATTTCTATTAACATACCTGGAGAAGGAATGCACCTGTAAACATGTAACAGTGAATCTATTTCCTACATATTTATTTTCTGTTAATCTGTATATTTAATGTTTTTTTAATATCTTGCATCCATTACTTTGTATTTCTCTAACGACTAACAATTCAATGTTCTTGAACCCAGGACATACTTGAAAACGAGAGAAATCTCAATGTATCCTTCCTGGTAAAATCCTTTATAAAAATAGGCAGCGGCGCGGTTATGGAGAGCTTTGTAAGTGAGCACCAAGATTTGAATTCTAAATGAAACAGAACCAGTGTGGAGATTTACAGAGGGGTGAGGTATGAGAGGCGCGTGAGGTGAGGTGGATGAGCCTGGCACAGGCATTCATAACAGACTGCAGAGGGATAATCTGGGATCTCTTATTGCCAGAGAGAATGATTACAGTAGTCAAAGCGGGAGATAATCAGGACTCTGCTAAAATGCATCAGAGTCTAGGACACAGAGGCAGCGAGCGAGCGAGCGAGCTGGAGAGGTAGAAGTAATGGTGGTACCATTCACCTGAAGGGAAATAGGCGCAGGAATGTCAGCTTTAACGGGAAGGATGACGAGAAGTTCAGTTTTAGAGCGCAGCAAGCCTCCCATACAGCACTTTAGAGACAAACGACAAACAAATGACATGACCCCCATCTTGCTCTGCCAGGGCAGCACAGCATCTCACCTGTTGCTTTGACAGAGCTGAGCGTGTTCCTTTAACCCATCACACACACCTAGCGATGCCAGATCAGCCATGTTCCACTGGACAATGACACATTAATATTTCATGCAAAAAGAGCTCAGGGGAAAGTGCTGCCCTGCAATGTGTATAATTCACATGCTGCAGGAAATAAATCACAGCATGTCTACAAGGTTGCCTCGGATCTCTTGCAACGTATGGATTCGACACGTTGCCGGGTCGCATTTTCATGCACTGCCCATCAGCATGAAGAAATAATGTGCCCAAAACACACATGGTCGATCTGGCTGCCTTACATAAGCGCCTGCTCCCTGTGAGTGGTTGAGGGTGCTGGGAGTTCACCATCCACACTTACTGGCGCTTTTTGCCCCATCAGACACAATCACTGGTCGCTGTGCCTGGCTGAGCACACTAGGAGTTACAACCCTATGCACACGTCATCAGCCGTCACGTGTTACAGGGTGGCTGAGCATGCTGGGAGTTTATTCACCCTGCAGTGTACAGGAAACCTGCGGTCACGTGTCACAGGCTGGCTGAGCAGGTTAGGAATCCAGGCGGTACAGCCAGGCACAGCACTCCACGCCACACACCCACGCCGCAGAGGATGCTGGGAGTTGCGGTGCTCGGGCTGATAGTTACCGGTGCAGCTCAGGCTGTCCCGCTCGGAGGACGAGCTCAGGCGGGGTCTGGGTTTCTGGGCCGGCTTGGGAGACGCCGCCGTCGGCGAACTCCTCTTCAATAGCGGTTCCTCTTCCCCGGCCTCTTCCTCCTCCCTGCTGGAGAAGAACCGGACCGCTCCCCCGGGAGTCACCCTGTCTGCTTGCTGCGGAGCCATAACACCCAAAGGAGCAGCAGCCCCCTCCGCCTCGCCACAGGGCTCAAGAAAGACCAAGAGCGGCGGCGAAGCGGCCTCTGACTTATCTTCCGCCATGTCCAATTAGGGATGGGGTTAGCTGCTCAATTAGTGTCTACCGGAACCATGGCGGAGGCAGCCCCAGCCGCCGCCACTCAGTGCACTGACAGGGGAAAACACACTCTACTCCTATTGGCTGTCCGCTTGACCCATGCAGCTTCCCATTGGCTCAAAGTTGACACGTGCAGAAGGTGAACAGCCTCACTAAACCCAGAGCGCATGCGCGTGTTATCATAACGTTATCCTACGTACCCCACAAAGAGAGCCATGTTGTCGAAGCCAACGGCCCGCATGCAGAAAAGTGTTGGACTCCGTGCACATGGCGGCCTTTTACAAACTTTAGAAAATGACGTCAACTTTTATTATTTGTTCAACGAGATTTATCCGAAGAGCAGTGCTGCCCTCTGCTGGTTTTATTGCCAACTTGGCTACACAGCCTGCATGTGTTTAATTCTGCTCTGACCTGATAAATACAGACTGCTTCAAGAAACACTCATAAAAAATCCACCCTCCTTCTTGCCCTTACGTAAAGACACACAAGCACCATCAGGGGGGCCTCAGTCATCCTTCATACACATCGCCTATACACTACATAAAACAGACAGCCATGTGGACCCAGAATGTTCAGGTTTGGCTTGAAGGAAAGGTGGCAATCCTATGTGAACGTAAAGTGCGTAATTCCCAATTTTTTTCTTGAGAAAGGATTTTACCAGGAACATACTCGCCACTAGGGATGAGCTGCTCGGTTCGATCTGTTCGGAGTTCGCATCTAACATCGGCTGTTCGACAGTTCGCCAACTTCAAACTTTTTGGGACGTTCGCCAGAAGTTCGAAATAAAAAAATTTGAAAAAAGTATAAAAAAATGCTTAAAAAATACAAAAAAATCCTAGGAATAAAGAAACTCTTTACTGCAGAATATTATAAGCAACGGTTTATTAGATATTGGATTAAAACGGGAATATTTTTAACATTGAAGCCTATGGGATAAAACATTCTTGTTACTAAAACATCAGGCAGACACGGCCCTCTAATCAGGCACTGTAGAGGGCAGCCTGCAGGGGCCTCCCAAGGATCCCCTTGAGGAGCTTGCGGCCGCCGGATTACAGAGCTGCGACTGTGCGGGCTAGCCGTCTGGGTGCACGTGGCAGAGACAGGCAACGCAGGGAGGCAGCCACGGCAGACCCCCCCCCCACAACCAGGATCCAGGGAGCCCCCACTGACCACCAGGCTAAGGTAAGGCGACACAGTTCTGAGAAAAAAAAAAATCTGAGGACATTTTTAAATGTCCCCGGGAACCTTTTTTTTTCCTTCTCTACCTGGCTGAATGTATTTAATTATATATATTAGATACATTCAGCCAGGAAGAGGGAGGTGGCATGTGGGCTGCGCGGGGTCTCAGGCAGTGGTTTGTTTTTTTTGTGTGTATATTTTTAGCAAAGTTATAGGGGAAGGTAAGGGCAGGTATGATATATATATATATATATATATATATAGATAAAATATACAGTGGCAAGAAAAAGTATGTGAACCCTTTGGGATTACGTGGAGTTTTGCATGAATTGGTCATAAAATGTGCTCTGATCTTCATCTAAGTCAACAATTTGAAAAAACACAGTCTGCTTAAAATAATACAACACAAACATTATATGTTTTCATGTGTTTATTGAACAGAACATGTAAACATTCACAGTGCAGGGTGGAAAAAGTATGTGAACCCCTAGCCTAATGACTTCTCCAAGAGCTAATTGGAGCCAGGAGTGAGCCAACCTTGAGTCCAATCAATGTGATATTATTGGATGTGTTGCTGAAAGCTATCCTGCCCTTTAACCCTTTCGCTGCGGAGGACGCGCTCAGCGCGTCCACCCGCAGGTAGCGTTCCTTGCGGAGGACGCACTGAGCGCGTCCTCCCTTTGTGGCCAGCGATCGGCCGGGTTCCGGCCGATCGCTGTGCCCCCCGGTTCAAACCTCTCTCCCTCCCGATCGGCGGCGTGCAGGGGGTTAACCCAGGCACCGTTTGGAAGGGCACAGCCTGCCCTTCCTAACGGTACCCGGAATTAACCCCATGGGGGCCGGATCACGAATTGGCGCCGAAAAGCGCCGGTTCGTGATCCTTTCCCGGAGCTGGCCGACATCTTGGGTGTCGGCCAAGCCTCCGGGAACTCCCCCTGAGGACTGGGATCATCGTGCATAGCACGATGACGCCAGTCCTGGAGTTAACCCCTAACTGCCACCAATGGTGGAGATAGGGGGTTCCAATGAACCCCCTAACTCCCGATCTGTGGCAATTAGGGGTTAATGTTTGATATTGTTGGATCGGCCAGAGCATGGCCGTTCCAACGATACCAAACATGAGTATGAAAAAAGTTTTTAATAAAAAATACAAATATATTTAAAAAAAATTATAAAAAAAATAAACAAGTTTTTTTTCTGTTTTTTTGGTTCGTTAATGCAGCAATATTATTCCCATTTCAATTATAATGTGAACAATGATGCTGCACTAATGATTTTTGTATGCGGTGCGTTTGTTAAAAATTGCGTAATTTTCCCCAAAAAAATGTAACGAGTCCCCATTTCTAATTTGTTTAAGAAGCGCACCCCATACAAAATATAACCGCAATTGCTCGCATGTTAAAATGTGGAAAAAAAACACTTTACAAGTTGTAAATAATTGAAAATTCATATTTTATTGCATTTTTTGTTATAATATACAGACAGGACATGACGTATACATATAATAATGACATATTATGAATCTGCCGAGTCTGACGGAAAGAACAATATATAATATGTCTGGGTCATATACTAAAATAAGCCTTCAAAACACGTTTAAACATGATGAGCGAAACAGGTAAAAATGAGCTCAGCACAGAGGCGTGAAACGCCTCAGCAGCGAAAGGGTTAAAAACACACCAGTTTTGGGTTTACTGGTTTCAAGAAGCACTGCCTGATGTGAACCATGCCTCGCAGAAAAGAGCTCTCAGAAGACCTACGATCAACAATTGTTGACTTGCATGAAGCTGGAAAGGGTTACAAAAGTATCTCCAAAAGCCTTGATGTTCATGAGTCCACGGTAAGACAGACTGTCCACAAATGGAGAAAGTTCAGCACTGTTGCTACTCTCCCTAGGCGTGGTCGTCCTGTACAGATGACTGCAAGAGCACAGCGCAGAATGCTTAATGAGGTAAAGAAGAATCCTAGAGTGTCAGCTAAAGATTTACAGAAATCTCTGGCACATGCTAACATTTTTGTTGACACATCTACAATAAGGAAAACATTAAACAAGAATGGAGTACATGGGAGGACACCACGGAGGAAGCCATTGCTGTCCAAAAATAATATTGCAGCAAGTTTGAAGTTTGCAAAAGAGCACCTGGATGTTCCATAGCACTACTGGAAAAATATTCTGTGGACAGATGAAACCAAAATTGAGTTGTTTGGAAAAAACACACAACACTATGTGTGGAGAAAAAAAGGCACAGCACACCAACATCAAAACCTCATCCCCACTGTAAAACATGGCGGAGGGAGCATCATGGTTTGGGGCTGCTTTGCTGCCTCAGGGCCTGGACGGATTGTTGTCATTGATGGAAAAATGAATTCCAGAGTTTATCAAGACATTTTGCAGGAAAACGTAAGACCATCTGTCCGCCAACTGAAGCTCCGCAGAGGATGGGTGATGCAACAGGACAATGACCCAAAGCATACAAGTAATCCAACAAAAGAATGGCTTCAACAAAACAAAATACGCCTTCTGGAGTGGCCCAGTCAGAGTCCTGACCTCAACCCGATTGAAATGCTGTGGCATGACCTTAAGAGAGCAATTCACACCAGACATCCCAAGAATATTGCTACACTGAAACAGTTTTGTGAAGAGGAGTGGTCCAAAATTACTCCAGATCGTTGTGGCAGGGCTGATCTGCAACTACAGGAAACGTTTGGTTGAGGTTATTGCTGCCAAAGGAGGGTCAACTAGTTATTAAGTCCAAAGGTTCACATACTTTTTCCACCCTGCACTGTGAATGTTTACATGTTCTGTTCAATAAAAACATGAACACATATAATGTTTGTGTTGTATTATTTTAAGCAGACTGTGTTTTTCAAATTGTTGTGACTTAGATGAAGATCAGACCACATTTTATGACCAATACATGCAAAACTCCACGTAATCCCAAAGGGTTCACATACTTTTTCTTGCCACTGTATATCTATATTCTTATAAATATATATATCCAGACTTGTATTACACACACATTTTGGCAACTAATTGCCCCCCCCCCCATTTGGCTGATCCCTCCAGAAGAAATGTTGAACCCGATAGAGCAGAGAATAATATATATATTCTCTGCTCTGTCGGGTTCAACATTTCTTCTGGAGGGATCAGCCAAAGGGGGGGGGGCGCATTTAGTTGAGATTGTCCACATGCCACCCCCCATGTGCATATGTGTATATATGGTCTGTGGGTGGGTGTATATATATATATATATCTGCGTGTTGATATATACGTATATATAGGTCTGCATGTTGATATATACGTATATGTCTGTGTGTGGTATCAATGCATTCCTACTCTATACACGGCACTCCGGTCCCTATACTATATATGATCAGGGGTTACCTTTTTTAAAATTTTTATGCTATTCCTATTAAATTAACAGTAATTTTTGATGTATTTTATTCAGTAGAAACTTTTTTTTGCCTGTGTAGCGCTCACTCCCGGAGGAGCCGCTGAATTTGAACCTCGGGCCAGTCTCCCCGCACTAGGGAATAAATATACTCCAGCACCGTCGTGGATTTTATAAATTATATAGTTTACTGAATAAACTGGCATATAATGAGTAACACGGTATACGTATATATATTTACAGTACTTCGTAATGCGAGAAACGCGCAGCGGAAAAGAAATACAATACTTCGTAATGCGAGAAACGCGCAGCGGAAAAGGAAAAAGTATTTTTAACCCCCTTAGTGGTTGGAGTGTGAGTCCCGTACAGGTTATGTCCCAAGGAATGTATGTGTATGTGTGTATTGGTACCCGGGTACAATATTTAACTGGCCAGTGAATTATTTATGAGGTATCTTCGACTAGTCACGTTGGGACCCTGTGGGTTTTGAAGAAACTGCAGCGTGCTTTAGTATTTTACAACGGCCTGGAAGGCCTCTCACCCATCCGCCAGATACTCTGTGCTCCGCTCGACCCAGGACGTCTCTCCGCTCGATTTTGACTGGGGTTCTCTGTGTCACCGGATCCGCTGTCTTGCTTGTCTGTATCTGCCACAAGATGTCCAGCTCACCGCCTGCACTCCCTGTTAGATCGATCTGCGGTTCTCCTAACTCGGGGTCCAGCTGGAACCAGCTTCTTGTCCTCAGACCTCACAGCTTGGTATAGACAGATCTCTGCAGGGTCACTGTCCCGATCCCCCAGCACCAGCGAGGTAGCCCCTGCGCTCTGGCCTGGTCACGATCCTTAACAGCTCTGCCTGCTTCCTTCTCCTTTCAGCTCCCAGCTCACTCTGGGCATGCTTTCCACGAGGCTGCTGATGCCTTTCCTTTCCTACACACCCACTTCCTGCCCTCACGCAAAGCATCATGGAAAATGTAGTTCAGTGCCTTCTGTGTTTGTCCAGCATAATCTTACCATGGTCTCTGTCTCCCTCTGGTGGCCATTGCAAGTAAATGCAGCAGAACAGTCTTTTTAAACACAGCGCTACACTCCCCCCCCCCCTAAACTCTTGGGTCCTCCCAAGGGAGTGTAACGGGTACATGTAACGGTCATACATAACACAACAGTTCTAACTTTAACCTATATATTCAGGGTTGATAATAGGCAGCAAATATCCTCAATCTCACCCAAACCCCTAGACACCTCTGTAAGTAGGGCTGACACTTCAGGAAACCTCCGCACAGTTGTGACAGCTTCCTCTGTGCTATGTCCTGGTGAATCATACGTGAGTCTCTGAGGGGGTCGTACTGAACGTTTAGGTTAAAATTTTTCAGGATCCTCTTCAGTCGGGAGAGCTGCCTCCACAGGCTCAATTCTCTCTCCTGTAGACTGAGTAGATACATCTTCGGTGTATGAACCTTCCCGGGAAGGCATAGAACTGTAATCTATGGATATTTCCTCTAGAACTTCAGGAACTTCCGGTGCTCGAGTCATAACTTCAGAAATATCAGGTTCTAAATCACTCTCACTCCGGTCAGAGACTGGCTTGATGCCCTGAGACTCAGGTGTCCACACCCAGCTCAGACACCAGCCTTCCTCTTCACTGTCTTCTTCACTCTCTCCGACGGGACGTAACTGCTGAGACCGAGTAATAGAAGTCGGACGAGATATAGGCAGACCAGGCACAGAGAATTTGTCTCCAATCGGTACTTGTACAGTCTTTCCTGACCATAGGGCCTTCTCTGTCCCTTCCGTTCTCCTCAGCCTTCTTACTTCTGTAGTGGCTCTCTGTTCCTTGACCCTCCGTGGACAGGCCGGTCGTGACATCGAGTGTGCCTTCTTAGGAGCAGGACTCTCTTCCGTGACCAGTGGGGTTAAGAGGTGTCTCAACACATCAGTGTTCATCCCCACTATCATAGAACTTCGATTAGCTCCCGAGGGACGAGGACACACAATTGCCAACGTGTCACATACTCCCGGTTGTCCAGCGTTTACCGAACTGAATTCTAGCTTCACCTGTATATATCCATCATAGGGAAACTTCTCCATTCCCATACCCCAGATTTCGAGATCCTTCAATTTCTTCAGGGGTATATGCTTCAAATATTTGTGATAGAAGTCTCGGTAAATCAGCATTATTTGAGCACCCGAATCTAGAAGAGCCTTAGTATAGACTCCTTCCACTTGAACCGGGATGATGGGCGAAGGACCTATCAACTTGTCAGGGAACTTTTTCGTAGCAGCAGGAGAGGTAGACCCAGTCTGTTGTACTCTAACCCATTTCCTCATACGTGGTGACTGCGGGCGTACATTGTCTTCCCGTGACGTAGGACCAGACCTCCAGGGAGAGGATCTCCTAGGTCTAGCAGGCACATATAGAGACCCTCCCTGTCTCCTTTCCGGGCACTGAGCCTTGAAATGGCCAAATTCTCTACAGGCGAAACATCTTCCCCAAGAGGATGAGGGCACACTTTCTTCCTGTGGCTCATTTGAAAATCCCCTGTCGGAGACCACAGCAACCGCTGCTGTTCGTATATCTGAGAGAGACTTCAGTCTGCATTTCTGCTACTTTCAAGATTGCCCGGCATAGGTCCGTGTGTGTCTGTTCCATCTTAACTTGGGCTTCTTGTACTTTCTCGAGAGTCTTTTGTATCTCACCATACACCTGGTTTGACGACTTTTTAGTTATCTCCGGCTCATATGTCTCTTCCGGATCATCTTCATCTGATGAACACTCGTTATACTCTATGGGTTGCGCATAGACCTTTTCTCCCCTTCTTCCAAGCTTCTCTTCCAGAAGGGCTTCTTCTTCCCGAACAACTCGAATCAGTTCTAGGTAATTTAACTCTTTATTACCTTCTCGAGTCTTCAGTTGCAACATCACAGGATCTAAGGGTAAGGCACCTTTCAATATCTGACGCATTCTAACCTGATCTACTGTAGTGGGGTCTGTTCCTTTCTTCAACAGTACTTGGTACAGTATCTTATCCAGGCGCCTCATGTATTCTGTCATCTTCTCACCCCTTTTCTGGTAAGTATGCTCATACTGGTACATAAGCTCAGCAGCCTTTTCCGTTCGCCCGAAGACTTCCTGTAATATGTTCAGGTAATCTAGAGCAGTACAGTCTCTCTTACTCAGCTTCAGATTCCTGACAGCCTCTGACGCAGGTCCCTTTAAGCTCTCAGTAATTCTTTGCTTCTTCTGCGCTTCAGAGACGTCCCACTCATCCAGAGCCTGCATCGCTTGTTCTACCCATTCTTCGAAGGTTTCTTCTCCCACCGGAGTTGGCAAGTTTCCTGAAAAATTTTCCAACTTCCGATATCCGAAGCTGATGTAAGAAGGGTGAGCCCTCTGACCCTTAACCACTAGGTCTCCAATAGCAGCAATGAACTCCGGCCCGATCATGGCCAGCGGGCTGGATGCAGGAATGTTCGCTGGATCACCACGTGGCTTACTTGGCTGCATCAGACGAACTTCCACGTCGTCGGTTAGCTGTATACTCATGCCCTGAAAACACACAGGAACACCCTTTCTCCACTCAAAAAGAACATACGTGTGAGAAGTCTCTGGGTTCACTTTAATGTCGCTAGAAACCCCCGCTAGTCAGGTGCCAACGCTGCCACGGCCAGGCGAATCTGCTCTTCTGCCAAGGTGTCTACAGGAATATCCATTACTACACTCAACTCTAACTGGCCACCCTGTGCTTTACACCACTCTGCTGCTTTGTCTGGATCCATATTTAACCCTTTAAATGCGGCTTTTCCAGAGACTGAATCCCGGACGAGCCCCCACGTGTAGCGCTCACTCCCGGAAGAGCCGCTGAATTTGAACCTCGGGTCAGTCTCCCCGCACTAGGGAATAAATATACTCCAGCACCGTCGTGGATTTTATAAATTATATAGTTTACTGAATAAACTGGCATATAATGAGTAACACGGTATAGGTATATATATTTACAGTACTTCGTAATGCGAGAAACGCGCAGCGGAAAAGAAATACAATACTTCGTAATGCGAGAAACGCGCAGCGGAAAAGGAAAAGGTATTTTTAACCCCCTTAGTGGTTGGAGTGTGAGTCCCGTACAGGTTATGTCCCAAGGAATGTATGTGTATGTGTGTATTGGTACCCGGGTACAATATTCAACTGGCCAGTGAATTATTTATGAGGTATCTTCGACTAGTCACGTTGGGGCCCTGTGGGTTTTGAAGAAACTGCAGCGTGCTTTAGTATTTTACAACGGCCTGGAAGGCCTCTCTCCCATCCGCCAGATACTCTGTTTTCCGCTCGACCCAGGACGTCTCTCCTCTCGATTTTGAGTGGGGTCCTTGTTTTACTGGATCCGCTGTCTTGCTTGTCTGTATCTGCCACAAGATGTCCAGCTCACCGCCTGCACTCCCTGTTAGATCGATCTGCGGTTCTCCTAACTCGGGGTCCAGCCGGAACCAGCTTCTTGTCCTCAGACCTCACAGCTTGGTATAGACAGATCTCTGCAGGGTCACTGTCCCGATCCCCCAGCACCAGCGAGGTAGCCCCTGCGCTCTGGCCTGGTCACGATCCTTAACAGCTCTGCCTGCTTCCTTCTCCTTTCAGCTCCCAGCTCACTCTGGGCATGGTTTCCACGAGGCTGCTGATGCCTTTCCTTTCCTACACACCCACTTCCTGCCCTCACGCAAAGCATCATGGAAAATGTAGTTCAGTGCCTTCTGTGTTTGTCCAGCATAATCTTACCATGGTCTCTGTCTCCCTCTGGTGGCCTTTGCAAGTGTAGCGCTCACTCCCGGAGGAGCCGCTGAATTTGAACCTCGGGTCAGTCTCCCCGCACTAGGGAATAAATATACTCCAGCACCGTCGTGGATTTTATAAATTATATAGTTTACTGAATAAACTGGCATATAATGAGTAACACGGTATAGGTATATATATTTACAGTACTTCGTAATGCGGGAAACGCGCAGCGGAAAAGAAATACAATGCTTCGTAATACGAGAAACGCGCAGCGGAAAAGAAATACAATGCTTCGTAATACGAGAAACGCGCAGCGGAAAAGAGAAAAATATATCTTTAACCCCCTTTGTGGTTGGGGAGTGAGTCCCGTACAGGTTATGTCCCAAAGAATGTATGTGTATGTGTGTATTGGTACCCGGGTACAATATTCAACTGGCCAGTGAATTATTTATGAGGTATCTTCAACTAGTCACGTTGGGGCCCTGTGGGTTTTGAAACAAACTGCAGCGTGCTTTAGATTTTCACAACGGCCTGGAAGGCCTCTCACCCATCCGCCAGATACTCTGTGCTCCGCTCGACCCAGGACGTCTCTCCGCTCGATTTTGACTGGGGTTCTCTGTGTCACCGGATCCGCTGTCTTGCTTGTCTGTATCGGCCACAAGATGTCCAGCTCACCGCCTGCACTCCCTGTTAGATCGATCTGCGGTTCTCCTAACTCGGGGTCCTCCAGCTCACTCGGTATCAGCTCAGGTCATTGCGGTGGATCACTGGGTCTTCATAAGACAAGGCAGAAAAACCCGGTCTCCAGCTCTGTCAGGCCACACCTGCACTCCGGCCTCGTCGCTATCACGTTCAGCTACACTGCGTCTTGCTCCTCTCACTCCTAGGCGCGCTCTGCCAGCTCTGTCCACGAGGCTCAGGATGTCAGTGTCTCTGTCCCACCCACTTCCTGTGTCCGCCCGCAAAGCATGCTGGAAAATGTAGTCCCAATGTTCAGTGTCTCACATCGCGCTTGTCTCCCTCCGGTGGCCAAAAACAAGTACTACAGGCAGGGGATTTAAAACCAGCGCTACACAAGTAAATGCAGCAGAACAGTCTTTTTAAACACAGCGCTACACCTATATAACATGTGCTTTGTGAAAATAAAACGGTTTTGTGTGTACCTTTTAATTTAGTTAGTGGATTCCTGTCCAGTGCGGTGAGAAACGTAATGTAGTGTAGACACGCTGCAAGGCGGAGCGGAGTGAAGTCAAGCCCGCAAAATGTTTGCTTCGCTACGCTGTGCGACACTACACGCTCAGTGTGTCTCAGCCTTTATTCCCGCATCGCTAGCTTACCGAATCCGTTTGTATACTTGTTACTGACCCTGCTTGTTCTGAGGACCCGATCTGTTGCCGACTTTGCCTGCCATTTGACTATTCTCTCTGTAGTCCCTGTCTGTTCAGTTTGCTTCCTGTTGCTACTGGTGTGCGCCAATTCTCACTAGGGCTGTGCAATTAATCGCAAAAAAAGGCGCGATTTAAGCACATGCGATTTCTAAACCGCATAAGGCTGCAATTTTATCTATTCATTTGAGGGCTGCGGAAATTAACGTGTTCGGCTCCCTGTAAGCTTCCGACGGCATGGAGCTTTGGGCGCTCGCAGGGGGAACCATGTGTACAGCCGTGTTCTCGCAGCTCGTCACGTGGTTCCCCC
Organism: Leptobrachium leishanense; assembly: GCA_009667805.1. Taxonomy (NCBI): domain Eukaryota; kingdom Metazoa; phylum Chordata; class Amphibia; order Anura; family Megophryidae; genus Leptobrachium; species Leptobrachium leishanense. The sequence goes on from CM019063.1 coordinate 487,262,318, forward strand.
AGTTGAGCGCCCAAGCTCCATGCCGCCGGAAGCTCACAGAGAGCCGAACATGCGGCGCAAAGAGGTGAGCGGTGGCAGTATCCACGTGCTGGGGCAGTATCCATGAGCTGGGGGGGCAGTATCCATGTGCTGGGGCAGTATCCATGAGCTGGGGCATTATATCCATCATACTGATATATATATATATTATATATGAGTTTTATTGCTGTGGATTTTGTGATACGCTCATACACACCGCACATTGCTGTGAGTTTTATTACTGTGGAGCAATGTTATATCCTTTTCTTTAAGTTTTTCTTTTCTGATCTATAGGCGCGTTATAATTAATCGAAATTAAATCGATTAAAAAAATTGATTAATCAAACAGAAAAATTTTAATCAGTACCAGCCCTAATTCATTTATTTATATTTTTATTCAGAATAAGTTCTTGTGCGCAATTGCGCATGTTTTTAAGATGTTAACCAATCAGAGCTCACGCAGCGCACGACGAAGCAGAGTGGGAGAACCGCATAGGCGAGCGGGAGGAAAGAACATAAAAAATATGGATGCAGGTCAAAATAAAAATGATTTGGTGCCAAAGAGAAATTCAACGTCAGTCGTTTGGGAGTATTTTGTATTCAGGAATTATGACTGGAATTTAGTTTAGTTAATCTTAATTTATTTTATGTTGTCTATTTTAAAGACAATTTTACTACAGTTTTGTTTATTAAACTATTAATACTATGTTATTTCATTGTGAAATGTTTTGTTATGCACTTCTTGTGCACTGAATCCATTTAGAATGTATGCAGCATGTTTGAAAAAGCAAAAACAATTGCCTAAATCGCAAATAAAATCGCAATCACAATATTCATTCAAAAAAAATCGCAATATGATTATTTTGTCCATATTGCACAGCCCTAGTAATCATATACAGTAGCGCAGTACAAGTGCCTAAACATTGCTGACCCGGTTTTGTTATAGCTGCTGATGTAAACCTCCACCACTGCACTCTTCCACAATACCACAGAGGGGTTACTTACGGTTTGAAGGCACTTGCTGCCACCAAAGGCACAATATTTGGGTGCACTGCCACTGACGCCTATATCAGATTCATATCATTTTAATATTTGACTGCAGGGTCCAACCCTGCACTCTTCCACAATACCACAGAGGGGTTACGGTGTGACGGCACTGTTGCCGACACTAAAGGCCCAATTTTAAAGCACCTATTGTTACTTTCATCCAAAGCCACCATAGTTTCACCATAATTTAGTCAAAAAAAATCACTAAACTTGTTCTGGGCATCCTAAAATGTCTTTTCATACAGGCTGCCGCCCCAAGCAGTTGTTTATGAATAGATTAAAGGAAAAGCATTTACCGTCATTTGAAATGTCATTTTTTTTGTTTTTAAATGTTTCTATACATCCTACAAATCCGCCACTTCACGAGCAGGTTATGGGGACCTCCTAGGCACGATATTTGAAGGAATTTTTCGTTTTTATTCTTAACCTTTATTTCATGGAAAACTCACTGTTCCTTTAAAAACGTTTTTGTTTCCTGTCCCCCAGGGCACTACCCGGACCCCCATACACCTTTTATGGCAAATATCTAGCATACTGTATATGCCCTCTTGGAGGGCACGCTAAAATTCAAGCTTTCAAGTCCCATTGACTTGCATTGAGTTCGGTTCGTGTTCGAACTCGAACTTTTGAAATTGTTCGAGTTCGAATGCGAACCGAACATGGGGGTGTTCGGTTCATCACTACTCGCCACCAAGGACATTGAGATTTCTCTTGTTTTCAAGTATGTCCTGGGTGGCGAGTATGCACCGTTGGGTGTCTTGCCCAAGGACACTTACTGGAGAGGTTGCTCGCTGGGATCAAACCCATGACTCCACAGGCTCTCTCCATGCAGAGCAGTGACGTTACCTCTACTCTACCCAGCCAGCACATTGTGGTGCACAGTTTGTGTTTTCTACGCTACGCACGTTGCGTAGGAGCACAAATTGCATGGCAAAGCTTCTGGGACTTCCAGGTTCGGGACTCGGGAGTCCCTGAGCCGAAGTGGGAAGCACAGAAGGCAAGGGGGAAAAAAAGGTAAGTAAAATAGGCCAAAAATAGAAAAACATACACAAAAAATTGCAGAGGCTGTCAGCAGCATCTGCCCAACTATTTAGGCTAATGTCAGATGAGTGCATAGGCGACTCTACAGGGGGGCAATTGCCCCCCTAGGTTATTCCTTGCCCCCCGTGTGCCCCCCCACCAGAAATCAGCATCCAGCTTCCCACACTTCTTCGGACCACTGTATCTCTGTCCCTGTGCATCCGATATAGATCTAGGTGTCATTGTAAAGGGCTGATTCTGGCCTTTCCAATGATATCCAACATGACCATATTCAGTGCGAAGTAAAAGTCCTAAAACATTAAATATTAACGGGCACTTAAACTTAAACATTTTCACAGGGTTGAAATGGCTCAGCAGTGAAGTGGTTAATGTTCAGACCATACATTACATTGTGTATTACGTTAGTTTTGCCTTGGTTTAGTTGTATATTAAGGGTTAATGGGTAGGCTTCATCCCTCACAGTATACATTTCATTTTTTCCTTGAGTAATGGCATTGTAGGGGAAATGGGTAGGCTACATGCCTCACGGTGTATTCATTTCATGTTTTACCTTGATTAATGGCAATTTAGGGGTTAAGGGGTAGCTAAATGCCACATTGTTTATTATGTTTATTGTATTTCCCTGGGTTTATGGAATTTTAGGGGTTACTATGGAAGCTAGAATCTAAAGGGTCTAATCATCTTTTTAGATCCTCTGCTTTTCGTCACATTTCGGGGAATTAATTTCGCCGACAATATAGTGAATTCCCTATTTGGAGTCGCTGAAGCAGCAATCAGACATTCAGCGAAAACTGCCGAATTGCGGCAAATAAAATATTGAATTTAAGTATCAGGTTAGTACAATAAAAAGGTATCATTGCATCACATTACTCATTGCATCACATTACTCACTGTATCACATTACTCTGGGGTTCTGCAATCTTATTTATATATACTTATTTAGGGCACTATTACCTGGTGTGAGCTAACCCTTGCGTCGACATGGTTTTGCGTTAGCGCCAGATTAATCGAGTCTAGCGCCAACAGATCGTTTGCCTCCGCTACAAATGGGAAAAATCACTTAGTGCCTTGTTATTAGCGATTTGTACCGTGAGCTTACTGTATTTTCCGGGAGCGCTAGAGATCTCTAGTGCTTTTGCAGCTAGCAGATCACTTGGTGCCAGTGCTAATTTTTTGAGGGACGCTAATTGCATCATTTTACCTACTGCTCAACCCTGGTGCTAACTCCAAAAAAACAGAAAAAACAGATCATCGCCCAAAATTAACAGGCAATTGAAAGGAATGCAGCACATGTGTTCTCTTGGCCCCATACACCATAGCAATGGATCTGGTTCGCATTGTCGTTGCTGTTGCAGTCGGCTCTTTTATATAAATGTATCCTTTATCCACATATATCCTATGAGTGCATTCTGAACGCACTCTGCGTGCGTGCACAACAGGTGTACGTACTGACGGAAGATACTGTAGACACCACACGGTCAGTTTTCTTTGATGGATGTAGAACAAAAAGGGAACTATGGGAATCAAAGTTAATTAAAATTAAATGACAGGTACAGTCAGCCAGACCAAAAAAACTTCTGTACATCAACGTGATGCAAGCCGCAAATGCGCTGCATCTGACGTCGCTTTATCACGCACACAGGCCACTACGCGGATGTGGCGCACACTGCGCGTCCGTCCTAGCGGTTTTACATTCTTGCCTAACTTGCGTCGTTTGCCATGTGCGTTGTGCGTGCGCAGTTCGGTGCGCACGTACATTGTGTGTGGGTCTCTATTGATCATGATTCTTTGCCTAACGGACATTAAACTGTGCAGCGACACAGACGTGATCACTGCGTTCGTCCGACGCGGGCCTAAACAGCAAAATAAGGGGGCGACTCTATTTTTCAATAGAATATCCTTATAAAGCAGCATATAAATAAAGTCAGACAAGGGCAGCAGACCTGGGAATGAATACTCAACATTTCTGCGGTTAGATTCAAAACAAAAAGGGTGAAGCGCCTGCTGGAATCGAGTGCCCAAACCACTCGCTGAATGTTGTATATCAGTGACGTGCGGTGAGGTCAGTGGCTGGTGAGGCACTGGCTAGTATCAGAGCCAGATATACATAGTTTACGTAGGTACAGGTTCAGTGCTCCCCAGGAACTGGCTGCTCTCAGTGCTCCCCACAATGTCTTTCTCTCTTTGGTTACAGTACGATACCCCGTTATTACAACACGTAGCAAAAAACAATTCCTCTAGAATGTAAGCTTGTTAGGAAGCAGGGCACTCTCTACCTCATTTTACTATTACCCTAACTTATTGTAACCTCTGCACTGCGCTGCAGAATATGTTGGCGCAATACAAATAAACGTGTAATAATTATAATACTCCATGTCAGACCCAGGCGTCCTAGTGAGTTAGATATTAATTTATTCCAGCGGCAACTGTTTCTACATCACAAAATATAGAAACACAACATAGTAACAGCGATAAATGAAGACATGGCAGTATGTTACCTGCTGGTCTACCGCACACGTTTGTAGCTCGTGCTCCTTGTGACCGGGACACCTAATCGAGCTGAATTTAAAGAGTCGCAGAGAGGAACTTGTGTTTCACAACGTCATAGAAAGTACTTCATGGACGGGGAGTGATGAACCGGAGCGTATTTGGAATTAAAAGGACTGAATGTGGCCGAACATTTAACGGACTGGCGCCACTCGATGTGCGTCTTGATGTGAACCACAGGCGCGCAATAACACAGGATGCCAATGTGAGGGACTGAAAAAAACTTTATTATTTAAAAAAACTTTTGCAAGATATATATATATATATATATATACACACACATATAAATGTGTATCTCAAAAAACACATAGTGGGGACAATAAGGTTCAATATTTAGCAAAGATGCAGCAGTTAATTACTTGCAGGGGATCTGGTTGTATACAATCATAAGGAACTAGTGCAAAGACTGGCCAAGAGATAGAAAGCCATTAAGCTTAGAGGTCGGTATAAAGAGGCAACTGTTGACAAAGCAATTTTAGCTCATGCTTCCCCCACCAGTTACTAATCCCAAAATCCTAGAAAAATTAGTAGAATAAATTTAAATTGACTTTCAGTCATCCAAAGATTGCAACAAAATAGCAGATTGCACAAAGAAATAATTGACATTCACCTATACATAAGGTTCTAGATTGCATAAAAGAGCATATCATTTTTTTTTAGAAAAAAGAGTAAATGAATGTTCAATAACCAGAAGCTGCATAAATTACCAGCAATTAGTACTTCAGACACAATAGTAAAGGTTGAGGATCATTAGTTAGAAAAGCAAGTCAAAAATAAAGGGGATTTGCACTGCTGTATTGACATAATGAAAGGAACCAAAAATAAGTGCCTGCAGAACCCTTAGACGCATAGAAAATCAATAAGAAGCCAAGTTAGGCAGCCATGTTCATTTGGAGTGTGGAAATTAGCCAGACAATCTTTAAATAGACTATAGACCCCTTTGTCTCTCCTGTAATGAAAGTATTGATTACGGAGATGTAGTGTATGCAGCGGCCCCGCAAACACACCTTCAGAAACTTACTACATTGTATAACTCCTTCTGCCGCTTTGCATTACAATGTAACTATATGACCCACCATTGTGACATGTTAAAAGAGCTAAACTGGCCATCGCTAGAGTCTAAACGCACCCTTCACCTCTCCAGCCTGGTGTCTAAGAGCATTTCTGGGAAGCTGCCACCCTACCTGAATAGACTGCTTCCCCAAGCAGCTCCCTCATCCTATAACCTCCGATCCAGGACCAGCACCTTACTTGCAATACCACAATACAAAGAGACAGCGGCTCGGTCCTCATTTTCCTACAGAGCACCACAATTATGGAATAACCTCCCAGACACCATCAAATCTTCCCCCAGTCTTAAGTCACTCAAGAGCTCCTTACTAACATACCTTAATACAGAATGCACCTGTAAACATGTAACCTAGTGACTATATTTCCTACATATTTATTTTCTGTTAATCTGTATATTTGTGTTGTTTTTTTTTTAATATCTTGCATTGTATTACTTTGTATTTCTGTAACTGTAACACTTCAATGTTCTTGAACCCAGGACATACTTGAAAACAAGAGAAATCTCAATGTATCCTTCCTGGTAAAATCCTTTATAAATAAATAAATAAATAAATAAATCTCCAGGAGTAATGAAGGTAGAGGAAAGCACGGTCTCAATTAGAAATGCAGCACAAGCAAAAAAAAAATTGTATGGTGCCTTCAACACATAACGTTAGAGGAAAAATTGAGTCAGGTTTGATACAGTTTCTGTCACATGGATGTTTTGAAGTTTATATGTTTGATTATAGCCAGGGTGGAATATATTTATATGCAAGCTTGCATATATATATATTCAGCCCTGGCCATAATCCAACATATAGATTTAAAAACACCCATCATTGTTCAAGAGGAATAGGAGGGCAGCGGCCCCTTACCTCTGCAGGTCAGTGAGTGAGGAACCCGGAGCAGCCCACAGGAAATCACCAAGCACCCAGCCCAGACACCACAGAGAGCAGACAGGCAGCAGCCCGCATTGCGCATGAGCGGAAACAAGCCCAGAGTAGGTCGCGCAGGGACATCTGGGAGTGGCAGTGTGGGTCAGCATTGCCCCCCACTGCGGCAACGCCCTCATGACTGACAAGGACAGTCACATGACTGTCCTGTGTCAGTCAATTCATGTGGAGCTCTGCCTCCCATGGGGGGGCGTTTTTAAAAAAAGTGAATGACTTCAGAGCAATGGAGCTTTCCCATTGGCTCAAGTCATTCACTTGCTCTCAGTGCCTCTCCACTAAACAGCGTTGATTCGGGAAGTAGGCAGCGCGCCGGAGGCACGCCGCAGACTTCAGTCTGAATCACCCTGCCAGCGTTAGCTAAGCAATTAGCGTAGCGTTCAGCTACACAAATTGCGTTGGCTAAGCTGGCTCAGTGCTGCCCCTGCTGTCTGTGTGATGAATCACACACACAGCAGCCGGGCAAACTGAAGAAAAAAAAAAAAAAAGAAAAGCGGACAGAGAAGGACGGCGAGGGAGCGTGGAGCAGGTGAGTTAAGCTTTTTTTTTAATTTCACATTTTATTTTATATATTTAATATTCTAGCTACCTGGCTGAGACCTGACCCCACTGACTTAATGGAATGGCAGGTGAAGCCCTGCCTCACCTGCCGCCCCTGACTGCACGTCCCTGTTGTATACGGAGGTTTCTCTATATACCTGTAACATCCTTGGCCCCCGCAGCGCTTCCTGGGGGGTCAGGGTGCCCGGTGGCATCGCTGGCTAGCCTGTTGCCAGTACTGGGAGCTGGCAAAACGGCATCTGAGGGGGCGGGGCTTAGCATAATTGCAAGAAGCCACCAGCCTTTAAAGCAGTGGGAGAGGATCTGCTCCTTGGACTGTCGTGGAGTAAATTGGAGTAGAGTGGAGTCCTAGTTCCTGCATTACCTGCTATCCTGTTATCTAGTATCTGTGTAGTTCAAGTCCTGGTTGTTTCTAGTTCATGTATCTGAGTTTCTAGTCTGGTTTTCATGTTCATGTTTTTTTCCGTATGGTTCATGTCTGTTTGTCTGGTTTCTAGGCCTAATCACAAGGCATCCAGTTCTGCGTATTATCTAGTTTCAAGATTCAAGTTCTGTCCTGCTTCTTGCAGAATATATTTCCTGTCTAGTATCAGGTTTTAAGGCCTAATCACAAGGCATCCAGTTCTGTGTATTTTCCTAGTTTCTAGATTTAAGTTCTGTCCAATCTATTGCTGAATATATCAACTGTCTTGTATCTGTTTTCTTGGTCGCTATACAGAAGCCTATCTCTGATTGCAGGCTATTGAACTGTGTGTTCCCCCTCTGTATAGCTGAGTACATACAGAATCCAATCTCTGAAGGCTTTCCCTGCAGGCTATTGAACTCTGTATGCCTCAAAACTGTAAAGTTGTGCATTTGTTTTATGTGCCTCAGTTCTCACAACCATTGATATTCAGCAATCTGTATACCTATCGTGTTCATGATGTTCTTGTATCATGTTATGTCAATGTCTTGAGTCATTGTATCAGTGCACAGATAGTTAATGTGTTTTCACTCAGCGACCTCCTGGCCACGAAGCCATTTGGCGCTGAGGTGGTAATTAGGTTTTTTTGTAATACCTCCCTGGTGTGGGAATCAAGGTATTACAGCCTTTCCTGCTGTCTGTTTATGAATCTGTCCTACAGAATCCAAATAAACGCTACTCCAGGGTAGCACCATTAGCGCACCGTTACAATACCTGGATAACAAATAGATGAAAATATCACAACACAGCGCTTAATGGACCTAGGTCCGTAAGAAAGTGGGATAGACACGCTATATGTCCATAAACCTAATGATCTTCGTTTTCAAGTAATACGCTTCTTTATAGTGCAGGTGGTGGAATGTACACTGTAGGAGAAAACAGAAAAAGGGACCGGAATTGCGCAGTACATCAGCATCAGATGAAAATAAGTCTTGTTCGTATTCAACTCACATTTGGAGGAGCTCACAACCGGCTCTCGGGAATACAGCGAGCAGGGACTTATATCAGGTGCCCATATACCCCTCGATCTGTTCCTCCAGTGTTGCCAAAATAGTACTGTAGTATGGATCGATAAGACCAGAAAAAAAACACCTCTTGGTGCAATAAATCACAAATAATTTAGCAATTTAGAAAAGAAGCCAAGTTCAAACTCACAAACACTGAGCCTCTATTGGCTCCGTCATAATTTGCGCAGGGAATCACACAGGAGTTCCCGAAACCTTCTTTTTCAGGATCAGAAAGTCAGACAGCAATCGAATTAAGTTAAAAACAAACAGTTTATATCTATCAGGACGCGTTTTGCCATTAATGGCTTCCTCAGCTGGAGATCTACGTGCATTGATCATCAGCCACTGCGGGGGGGGGGCCAAGTTGACCTGAACCTGTCCTTGTGCCATACTCACACAGGTACTCATTGATGGCCCTCTGCTGCTTGTGCAGACGCTGCAGCATTGCTAATGTCGAGTTCCACCTGGTGGGCATGTCACAGATCAGACGGTTTGTGGGAAGGTGGAATTCTCTTTATATTTCTGCCAGGCGAACACTTGCTGGGAATGACCGTCTGAAGTGGCTGCAGACTTTTCTGGCCTGGCTGAGAAGCTCTGCCAGCCCTGGGTACCTGGTTAGGAAAAGCTGTACCACCAGATTTAGGACGTGTGCTAGGCATGGTACATGCGTCAACTTACCCAGGCGTAGGGCGGAGAGAAGGTTGCTGTCATTATCACAGACGACCATTCCCAGCTGAAGCTGGCGTGGTGTTAACCATCTCTACACCTGCCCCTGTAGAGCTGACAGAAGCCCGGTGTGGCTCCTGTCCCCTAAACAAACCAGCTCAAGCACAGTATGGCATCTTTTTTGCTTGAGCCATTGCGTAGCCCCTGCCATGCGTCGGTTTAACTGCTACTTTGCCAGAGACAGAGAGGGGGGAGGAGGAGGAGCAGACAGACCTCATACAAGCAGCTTTCTGGAGGCGTGGTGAATGAACAAGCTCCAGCACAGAGCCCCGTCTTGGATCCCTCCCAGCTGCAATCAGAGTTACCCAGTTTGCCGTGAAGGAAATGTAACGGCCCTGTCCATGCTTGCTGGACCATGTGTCTAAAGTCATGTGCACCTTGCTGCTGACTGCCTTTCCCAATGACTCCATAGCATTGTGTTCCACGTGCTGGTATAGTGCTGGAATGGCCTTCCGTGAAAAGAAATGGTGTTTTGGAACCTGCCACTGTGGTACAGCACATTCAGCAAATTCACGGAAGGAAGCAGAGTCCACCAGCTGGAAAGGCAGCAGCTATAATGCGAGTAATTTTGCTACGCTGGCAGTTTGGGATGGGATGCTGTCACATTCTGAGAAAGGACCTGGTACACCCATTACTGTAGCATCATCCCTGTCAGTGGAGGTTGTAGGCAATGACATGGCAGGACATATAGTGGGGTAGAAACAGATGAGGAGGACCTATGCAAAGTGCTGTGACAACGGGATGCATGGCAGGTGGTCATATGTCGCCTCAAGCATGTGTTACCCAAGCGTGGGATGTCTTTCCCACGCTTGATCCTCATCTGACATAGATTACAAACAGCAACGGTGTGGTCTGCTGCACATTTCTTAAAGAACTCCCAGACAGCAGACTTCCTGTACATGTGCTTTGAGACAACAGCGCTCTGCACCTGAGCAGCTGTGACTTCTGATGCCTTGGACTGGCTACGGTTGCTCATAGAGGACGTTGTGCCTCGTGTTTTTTGTGCCTCCTCCTCACTTGACTCCTCTGTTCGATCAGGCACCCAGGTGGAGTCAGTGACCTCATCATCGTCATCACCCCCTATCTCTTCGTCACTGGAGCCAACTTGGCAGTATGCTGCAGCTGCTGGGGCAACATGAGTGCCAGTTATTTGTGTGTCGAATGCGAACTCCAAACAGATCGAACCGAACAGCTCATCCCTACTCCTGACTTCTCTATCATGGTCGATGGTATCACTATCAAACCAGGTTCGCTGTTTCGGAATTACACTTGACTCGGCTCTTTCCTTCATCCCCCACATTCAGTCTCTTTCCTCCTCCTGCCGCTACCAACTACGTAATATTTCCAGAATTTGGCCATTTCTTACCGCTGACATCACAAAGAAACTCATCCACGTCCTGGTAATCTCTCTGACTTGACTATTCTAATACTCTTCTTGCCGGCCTCCCTCTCTTCCCCCCTACAATCCATTCTGAATACCTCTGCCAGGCTAATTCACCTCACCCGCCGCTGTGTCTCTTCCGATTCCCTCAAATGGCTCCCTATCCACTGCAGAATTAAATTTAAAATCCTTACCCTGACCTACAAAGCTCACTAACTCAGCTCCCCACTAATCACCAAATACACCCTAGCCCGCTCCCTAAGACCAAACCGTGACCTGCGTCTAGCTTCTCCCTGCATCACCTTTTCCCATGATAGACTGCAGGATTTCTTACACGCAGCTCCCATCCTCTGGAACACTCTCCCTCGTACTGTCAGACTTTCCCCTAGTTTCCCTTCCTTCAAACGCTCCCTTAAAATTCCTATTTAGGGAAGCCTACTCACTGACACAACCAGCCCATCACTCTCACCTTGCAGTCCATCACGCCCACCAGTTCATCACTCTCACCTTGCAGTCCTCTCCTCCTGTTTTCACCCCCAAGCCTTCTAGATTGTAAATTGCCATGGGAATAGGACCTTAGTTTCCTCCTGTACTGGTTTGTCAAAATGTTGTTCATTATATTGTAACCCTGTCTATATTGTGCCCATTGTACAGCGCTGAGGAATATGCTGGGACTTTATAAATAAATAATAAAAGATCCCTGCATACATCTTTATAAACACTAAAAAGGTATATTATTATGGTATAGCGACATATGCCTGTAACAAGCCTCCCGCCAGACATCACTATCTGCCAGTCAGACACAGAGTGACAGGCGGCAGCAGCTGCTGCTTATATAGAGCGAGAAACCACGTCGCTCTGATTCCTATTGGACTCGTTGAGGTACACGCTTGCGTTTCACGTCTCGTTTTCAGAACACCGGTCTTGCTGAGTTGACAACGTTGTAATGTTGTTTTCGTCGCGAATGGACGACGTCCCTCGTTCTTAGCTCGCGATTGGCTGTAACCCTTGGGGGCGGGCGCAGCGTGCTGTCACGGTGTCCCGCGTGTGCAGGGGAGCTGCTTTCTGCTCGAATCCCTGTACCGGCTGCCATGAATGAGGAGAGCCTGAAGGCGGCTGAGAAGCTGGTATCCCCAGCCTATCTCCGCCAGGGCAGGGAGGCGCGGCGCAGCCACGAGCAGGCCATACGGCTTCTATTGGAAAAAGTAAGCCAAACTCCCCCTGTGGGCCTAACCTGCTGGGTCATGTGATGCGCTCAATGCCTTCTGGGACTTGTAGTCCTAGCTAACCCCCAATGGTTTGGGTTTGTTTGTGCTGCTTGTTTTTACAGCAGTCTGTTGTTTGTGGCTGCTTTGGTTTTCACTTGCCTCCCCATAGGGAATGCTGGGAAATCTACAGAGCGTAACAGCTGGATTGCCATGAACACCGGCTCTGTCTGCCCGGGGGTCTCCATGACTTGGTATTCTGGATACCTAATACTGTTAGGCAGTGTGTGAAAAGTACTGCCCTGCAGTGTGTGGAATCCATTCACCAGGGGAGAGCAATGCTCGCCTTATATGTTTTAGAACTACACCTCCCATGATGCTCGGATTCTCATCAGGTTGGTGGAGACTCAAGGGGAAATATCGTTCCAGAACATCTGGAGGGCTGAGATTGCAGACCCCTGCCTTACACCTTGGGGAGGTAATCCATTCATTAATGGACTTTCCAATGCCTGGTTCATGGATTTCCCTCCTACATGTTACAGGGCAGATGCTTTCCTGTGCCCCCCCCCCCTATGAGTCCTACACATCCAGAAAAAACAGGTCAAGCATCCCTGCCGATTGACAGAGCATGAAATGTGCTGCCCTCTTGTAATGCTAGAAAGAAGCGCTTGCTATGAAGACTCCAAACGCTGTAATTTTATGTGGTTTTGTATATGTTACCATGCGAGGAGTCTACATACTTATGCCTGTATGTACACACGAAGGTTGCGAGATCGGCCATATTTTCCTGGACATGTATGATTTATTCATGGTGATGGGCAGCGCATGAAAAATGCAACATGTAGAGTCCATATGCTGCGGTTAAGAAATTAAAGAGGTATCTCGGGTATCATGCCTTGATTTATTTCCTGCAGAATATGAATTATACATGTTCCAGAGTAGCACGTTTCCCTATTCTATCCTGTGTGAAATACTAATGTGTGTCCAGGAAAACCTGGCTGATCTGGCAGCCTTGGTCCACACACATGCATTTTGTGGTCCTGCCTGCTGAGCTCACTATCTAAAAGCCACGTTCCTTCACCTACCTCCTGAGAGTACTGGCCAGCATCTTCACGTACAGCCACTCTGAATGGAGCCACCTCTAAATGGGTAGAAGTGTCAAGACTAGTCAGGTACCGCTTTTTCGCAATACCGGAGAAAGGTTCTGTCAGGCAGCCTGTCATCCCAGCTGTTGTTCAGGGCAAAATTTGTGTCACGCGATATCCCAATCTCTCCATCTTGCAGATCATGATTATGCGCCTCATGGCTATTGGGACAAATGTCTCTTCAGGTAATGCAATTCTTGTATCAGACAAGGCAGAGCTTAATAAAGAAATATATCTATAATGACAGGAAAAAAATGATCACAGTGCATTTGCAGTATAAAAAGATTTTAAAATTAATATTTACACCCACAAACAGAAAGTAGAATAAAAACAAGAGAAATCCTTTACTTACAAAGCTAGAATCTCTGCAGGGGGGGCTCTGTTTGGGAAAAGAACTGCATTACTCTCAATTGGATTGACCCCAAAGTAAGCACGCGGTATACCGTGTAGCTGAAATTTATACAACTCTCCTGGCTCGCAGATTACATGGACACAGAGGTGTGTCCAGACTAACACCTTGACCTCTTGGAAAACATTTTAACCACTGTATAAACTAAATAACATGAATCTCCATTCTGTACGCATGTCTGGGAATCTAACTCCTATTTTAGGATGCTCCCTGAGCACAAACGGCTGCTTCTTTTAATTAATGTAAACAAATTAAGTCAGGCATGCACACACTTTTTACACTTCCCGTCACTTGTTTATCACCAGCAGATTCTGTAGCACTGCAGTTTATTAATATTTTACCAGGTGATCCAGGACATAGCCCTTGTCTGTGACATTCCCTGCCTCCTCCATCATCCGAGCAGGCAGGGCAGACCCTGTGAGTCCCTCTTGAGGCTGAGTGAGTCTCAATGCCTGGCATGTCTCAGATCCCTGAGAAATACAGAGATCGTGTCCTGATCCTAGGGGTCGGATCGGGCCATCCCTAGATTTTGGCAGTGAAAGGGAAGGGTACCATCAGAGGCTGTTTGCCTGAAATTGCCAGAATGCAAGATTTGTAGTTTGATGCACCATTATTATCTTCTTATGATAGGGGAAGTGCCCGCAGTCTGCCTGGGACGAGAGCACCATTGAGCTTTTCCTGCAGGAGCTGGCGATCATGGACAGCAATAATTTCCTTTCAAATTGTGGCGTCGGGGAGCGTGAGGGAAGAGTCGCATCCAGTCTGGTGTCCCGTCGCCATTATCGGTATCCTATAATCCATTTTTATGTTTTATTTTAAAAAAAGTAATAATTGTTATAGCATTCTGACGTAACATGCCATATACACATAGTAATGATATATTTATGAATCTGCTGAATCTACAGAAAAAAAGATATATAATATCTCTGGGTCCTACAATAAAACATGATTTCAAATCGAGTTTAAACATGATGAGCACAAACAGTCGATATGAGTTCAGCAGACAGGGGTGAGAGGACTCTGCTGCGAAGGTGCTATAAAGCTCAATGTACGCTTTGATTACATCTTTATCTGTTTTTCGTCCCTCTTAGGCTCATACACGGCATTGGACGGTCGGGGGATATTTCTGCGGTTCAGCCGAAGGCGGCAGGCTCCAGTCTGTTGAATAAACTAACAAACTCTGTCATGCTGGATGCCATTAAGATGGCGGGTGCGTGTACCAATGATCAGGACCCAGAATGTATATTTACATGTTGTGCCCAGCTCTCGTTTATGATTATGTTGAATTTATTTATATTTTTATACCCTGCAGGTGTGCATTCGGCATCTAGCTGCTTTGTGGTTCCCATGGCAACAGGGATGAGTTTAACTCTTTGCTTCCTAACTTTACGGCATAAGAGACCGAAGGCCAAGTACATCATATGGCCGCGGATAGACCAGAAATCCTGCTTCAAATCCATGATCACAGCAGGTACCCAGTGACCCTCTGTCACTTAAATTTAAAACATTTGCCCATATATTGTGTCCGTGATTTGTTTTTTTTGTTTGTTGCCATGACCAACGTGTTACAGCATATTACTTCTTGTAAAATGACACAAGGTCAACATTTGACCACAGTCACTTCTCTCAAATATCTAGGTATGTGGTTGGACCCTAATCTATCCTTTGGCCCCCACATCGAAAAACTCTCATCTAAACTTTACCCCAAACTAGGTGCCCTGTACAGAAACAAATCCTGCCTGAGCCCCGCGGTAAGAAAGCAGATTGTACAACAAATGCTTATGCCGGCTATTGATTACGGAGATGTAGTGTATGCAGCCGCCCCGCAAACACACCTTCAGAAACTTGCTACATTGTATAACTCATTCTGCCGCTTTGCATTACAATGTAACTACATGACCCACCATTGTGACATGTTAAAAGAGCTAAACTGGCCGTCACTGGAATCTAGACGCACCCTTCACCTTTCCAACCTGGTATTTAAGAGCTTTTCTGGGAAGCTGCCAGCCTACCTGAATAGACTGCTTCCCCCAGCAGCTCCCTCATCCTATAACCTCCGATCCAGGACCAGCACCTTACTTACAATACCACAATACAAAAAGAAAGTGGCTCGATCCTCATTTTCCTACAGAGCACCACAATTATGGAATAGCCTCCCAGACACCATCAAATCTTCCACCAGTCTATAATCCCTTAAGAGCTCCCTATTAACATACCTTGATACAGAATGCACCTGTAAACATGTAACATAGTGACTATATTTCCTACATATTTATTTTCTGTGTCAATCTGTATATTTGTGGTTTTTGTTTTTAATATTTTACATTTTATTACTTTGAATTGTTAGTCGTTCTAGAAATACAATGTTCTTGAACCCAGGACATACTTGAAAATGAGAGAAATCTCAATGTATCCTTCCTGTTAAAATACGTTCTAAATTTTCCCCGTGCAATGTTTTGTAGTGATTGATGTTTTTAAATCTTTTTTGAATTTTCATTACAGAAAAAAAGCATACATACAGTAGTAGTTATTTATTCATCACACATTGCTGGTCGAGCCCTTGAGGGTAACCCAAAGAAAGTTAGATAAACTTTTTTTTTTTTTTTTCTTCTCTGCATAATAGCAGCGTTAAATCTTTTTTATTATTTATTCTGCCAGTACTGTATAACATGTGATGTTTTCCTCTGGCTGTGTAAGGCTTTGAGCCTGTGGTGATAGAGAATGCATTGGAAGAAGACGAGTTACGTACAGACCTTGCCGCCATAAAGGCAAAAATCCAGGAGCTGGGAGCGGAGAATATCCTGTGTGTCCATTCCACTACATCCTGCTTTGCCCCTCGAGTGCCTGACAGGTATTTTATTCTACTTTATACGCAGCAGCAGATTGCACAGCGCTGTACAGGAACATGATAGTGTACAGTGGAGCAGAGAGAAGGGTATAATGCATTTAGATACGCTTTGAACTTTTTTCAAAAAAACTTTTCTCCACCTCCTCCTTTCATTTAATCTTTTTATCGTGAACGCAAAATGTTTCTGCATTTGCCCAAATAGGAGAAATGAGTCCCATGACTGATTTTATAATCAAACCAAAAAAAATCTACTCGATACGTTTTAGTTAAGGATGTGCAGCATCAATCCTCCCTATTCTTTTTGTTTGTCCTTTAATTCAATTGAATAAAATCTATGGTAGGGGTCAGCAACCTTGGCTTTGCAATATTTTGGAACAACATCTCCCATGATGCAAAGTCAACCAAAAGAGCGGTGGCGCATCATGGAAGATGTAGTTTCCAATCCTCTCGAGGTCCAAGGTTGCGGACTCCTGATGTGGGGTTAAAACCGTAGAGGTGGAGTTGGTGGGGGTCAAACCTTAACCCCTCCTGACTGCCTCTGCACCCCCATCCCCCTTTTAACTCTTAAAGCAACTCTCTATCAAAAAGAGTGGTGTTTTTTTTTTGTTCTTGTTTTTTTTAGCCTTAAAGCACAAACTCTCTGCGGACCATGACTTTTACTGTAGGATGCAACTAAAAAAATGTCAGGAAATACCTACTAGAACAGCTGGATTTATTTGGGGTTAATCGGAGGCCCTCTAAATGATGGCCGGTGTGTACTGACTCCAGTTTAACATGATTTTGAATGTGATTGCTTAATTCTGCACAAGGCTACATCCCCAGTTACACTTATGCGACCATATTATTTTGGCTTTATTTTTCCTCCCTCCACCTAAAAGATTTCAGTTTGCTATTCGTTGAGTTGTACAACTTCTAGGTCACATTAAAGGTGGAACACCCCCCCCCCCCCCCGGTGCGAGCTGACATCCTTGATGTCAGCCCAGGACTGCCGTGTGCACCAATAGATGTCATTGCGCCGCTGCGATGACATCTATTGCAGGCGCACCCCCCCCCCCCCCGGTGCGAGCTGACATCCTTGATGTCAGCCCAGGACTGCCGTGTGCACCAATAGATGTCATTGCGCCGCTGCGATGACATCTATTGCAGGCGCACCCCCCCCCCCCCCGGAAGTGCAGAGGAGGTGCCTGAAAGGGAGGGGGGAGGACCTCCCTCCCGATCGCCGGGGACCAGCGATCAAAGCCAGGCATGGTTTAGAAGGGCACAGCCTGCCATTCCAAACGGTGCCTGGCTTTAACCCCTTGGGTGCCGGATCACGATTCGGCGCCGAATCGTGATCCTCTCTCGGAGCTGGCAGACCTCTTGGATGTCAGCCAAGCTTCCGGGATCTCCCCCTGACGACTGGCGTCATCGTGCATAGCGCGATGACTCCAGTCCTGGAGTTAACCCCTAACTGCCACCAATGGTGGAGATAGGGGGGTTCATTGGAACCCCCCCATCTCCCGATCCATGGCAGCAAGGGGTATCGTTGGATCGGCCAGAGCATGACCTTTTCAACAACACCAAACCTAACCATGTAAAGTTTAAGAAAAAAATAAAATAAATAAAAATGCATTTTTTTGTTAATGCAGCAATATTGTTCCCATTTCAATTATAATGTGAACAATGATGCTGCACTAACGATTTTTGTATGGGGTTCGTTGTTAAAAATTGCGTGATTCCCCCCCCCCCCATTTTTTTTTTTTCCTTTCCCCATTTCTAATTTTTTTAACAAGCGCAACCCATAGAAAATATAACCGCAAACGCTCGCATGTTAAAATGTGAAAAAAAAACACTTTACACGTTGTAAATTATTAAATTCAAATTCAGGCAGGACATGACGTATACATATAATAATGATCTATTATGAAACTGCTGGAAAGAACGATCTATATCTGCCTGGGTCATATAATAAAATATGGCTTCAAAACGCATTTAAACATGATGAGCGAAACTGGTAAAAATGAGCTCAGCACACAGGGGTGAAATGGCTCAGCAGCAAAAGGGTTAACAGGGGTGTGTAGACTTTTGCTATCCACTGTATATAGGCGGTGCACTCTCCCATCACGTTTTAAAGGGTCGCATTATTTTGAAAGGATGTTGTAATAATCTACAGACTCGCTGCAATGCAATAATCTCTCATTGATTCTGTGCTCCTCCATCTATATATAGGATAGAAGAACTGGCTGTGATCTGCTCCGAGAACGACATCCCGCACATTGTGAACAATGCCTATGGGGTCCAGTCTTCCAAATGTATGCATCTTATCCAACAGGTATTGACTGTCTCCTTAATTATTCACTCCGTATGGTGAACTTGTTAGTTATCGGATGACTGATATCTATCCTCGTTGTATTCGATTAGATATGTTTAACTCCTGCCAGTTACTGACGTGGTCCAAGACCGCTGGGCCTGATGCTTTCTTACTGGTGGATAGTTTTCCTCTGAATATGTACCGGTCTGGGACCGATCACACTGAGCTCCGCACCACCTCGCGATACAAATGCATAGGGCAGTATTACAAAGCTGGTGCTAACTTAACCAGAGCTGTTGTTAACTTACCAGAGCCATTATAGTCTGTGGGGTTGTTAAGTTTACAACAGCTCTGGCTAAATTAGCACCAGCTTTGTAATATAGCCCATACACTGGTATATGTGCTTGCACTGCGTGTTCACAATAGCTAAAGTGTCCCTTTTTTTAGGCTGGCTGTCCACTGGGTCTATATTTGTGTGATGGCACAATCCTCTGATATAATCTGTAGTCATCTGATTTCACAACATGCATGTGACTCGGCCGTCTTCCACTGCCTCCATCACACTTCAGATGATTTTTTTTTTACAACAGATTAGCAGGCTTTCCCATCTCGATGGGATTAGTCAGACGATCTGGTACAATTTTACACGAAAAAAGATGAATTGTATAGTTTAAACCTTGTTTCCGTGGAAGGGAGAATTGTCCCATAGAGAAGTGATTCAGTTCGACAGCCCATAGGATTCAAGTGTTTTGTTCTTTAAATCCGCAGCAAAAACCCTTTTTGTTAATTCCCCCCCCCCTTCAGGCCTGCTGCGTTCGGCGGTGCTGTCCTTGGTGCAAGAAAGCTATTTCAGCACCAAGGACAGTGTTTTTTTTTGTTTTTTCTTTCCCCTGAAGCCTTCGGTGAGGGTTTGTGTTTTTTTTTTTTTGTTTTTTTTTTAAAAAAATGTTCGTGGCCTGTCCGTTGGTCAACCTGGGTCGTCCAGACGCTTCCAGTGGACGACCCTGGTCACAAGACAGCGTTGTCTGTAGTCGAAAGACCAAGTCGGTCGTCAAACTATAGACCCAGTGGACGACCAACCTTCATCTCTGTTGGGATTTACAGTTTCCCTGGATCTGGTGCTGTTACACATAGATTTTAAGAAAATGTTCTTTAGATTGTCTGAAAGTGAACCTGTACTCAGCAGGTTAACTTTTTTCGTGGATTAACTCCTGAAGCTAAGGATCCTACATAACTGTGTGGTATCTGATCACTCAAGTTATTTGTTGCTGTAAATCCTCTCTGATGGTATGACATTGCTCTACAGGTGGTGCAGAGCAAAATCGCACTAGATTCTCACAATTGTACTCAAGCAGTTTGGCAGCCAATAGGAGGAGAGCCTGCGGGGCAACTCCCCTACTCTCCCGGTCACTCGTCCATTGGCATGCCGACAGAGGCGTGCATTATATCGGGTTTGTTTAACAGAGAATGACAGAAATACACTTTTACTGGCTGTTTAGCTAGCTGAACATTGAGAGGAATTGTAATTAATGTGCACCCAATGGGATCGATTACCTGCACAAGGTGCCCGCATCTGCTCCTTTTATATACTTTCCCGCAGCACTCGACCATGCAAATAATGCCAACACAAGTAGGGAGTTCATCTCCTAACCAAAGGCTAGCACGAAGAAAAAAAACTAAACTGCATAAGGGGTTATTCCGTAACCGCTGGTGTTGCAAACAGAGGCAAAAATCACAAGTGTTGCAATGCAGGCAAACACTGACATTACACAACCGTAGAAACCAAAGGGCTTTAAGAGAAGCTTCACAGCACAGCTTATATCGCCGATTGTCACATGCTGCTTTTGTGAAATGTCTTTTTTTTTTCTGCGTAACTCTCGTGTTTAATTATCTCAGTCAACAACCATGGCCCCCAGATGTTTTGGGACTAAATCTCCCATGATGCTCAGCCATTTGGTATGTCAGCTGGGCTTTATGGGAAATGTAGTTCCAAAATATCTTGGACTAAGGTTGCTGATCCCTGATTTATGTATCCCCATTGTTCGTCCTCACGTTTACATTGTTTTAGTGGAGATTATAATATACCAGTGACACGGGGGTCTATTTTGCCCCTTCATATGAAATGTGATTCTGTAGGAGGGATTCCTTCAAGACGTTGTCCACTGTAACCATCACCTTGCACCTAAAAGCCCGTTTACACTGTGCGATTTTCATATTCGCGACATAGTGCGATAATGTCACACGACATCGTGGTTTCTTTTGTGGGATTTTTTTTTTTTTTTTTTTTTTTTTTTTTGCAAAGCACCACCAATGCAAATCACAGATAGCAAATCGCAAAAAAATGGTCATGTACCAGCGACATGCTACCGCGACATCACCTGGCAATATTTGACCAGCTCCATTGAAATGCATTGGTAAGCTACACAGAGTGACGTCGTGGCAAAATCCGCGCGATAAATCGCACAGTGTGAATGGGGCCTAAGGCTGCGGTCATACAAGCGCACCTGGCACGTCTGACCGCACTGTTTGCCCGTCTTAGCTATTCAAAGGAGTCAATGGAGAACAACACATGAAGCACGTGCGCACTTTTTCATGCACGGGCAACGCATGTTGCTTTTGGAGGCATCGACATAAAAAGTCTACAACGGACGTAGAGAAACCCCTGCATACAGCTTTTCTTTTTCTTAGTATCAGTTAGTTATGACTGACGTTATGTAACCACAATCTCATCTGTTATAAAGTGCATCCGTTTCAACGGACGCACTGTGCGCAATCGGTGCACTCGTCTGACCACAACCTAAAACACTAACCCCGTGTCTCTATTGGTCAAGTCACAATCTCATGGCATCACAGCGGGATTTTAAATGTCATTGGGGGAAAAAAATCAACTGTTTAAGACAGTGTATGTAAGTCTTGTACTTTTGTGTCTCCTCTGCTCAGTCGATGGTTGTTTGACACCGGCACTCCATTGTGCAAAAAGCTGAGATCTCATAGGTTAGATGTTGTGCTTTTCTTTTATGTGTTTGGTTCATTGATGCAGGTCAATGGCTAAGCATCAGTTGTTCCTTGTACCCTGATATTTGTCACACTGATTAAAAAAAAAATAGCCCTTTTTAATAATCCAACCATAAGACGAGGGCAGCGTCGCTCAGCGCTTCATACACAAACTCGAACTGTCCGTTTTAATTCTGTTTGTGGGTCGTTGTGTTTCAGTAATCCACCTTGTGACATATTTCATGCATTTTGTGTATGCAATGAGCGGCACAGTGATTGAGATCATGTTATGTTTTTAGGGTGCCCGGGTTGGGAGGATCGATGCTTTCGTTCAGAGCTTGGATAAGAATTTCATGGTTCCAGTAGGTGGCGCTGTTATTGCTGGTTTTAATGATTCTTTTCTTCAAGAAATCAGCAAAATGTATCCTGGGAGAGCGTCAGCGTCCCCGTCTCTGGATGTCCTCATTACGCTGCTGTCGCTTGGAGCAAAAGGGTATCAGGACCTATTGAAAGAAAGGAAGGTAATCCTGCGCGTGAACATGGAGAAAATCTGCATCTCGTACAGTTAAATGACGTCTGTAAGAAATCCCGGCAATGCTTGGGTTGGATGTATGTATTTCACACACGATAACAGTTATTTATAAAGTGCTGACGTTTTCACAGCGCTGTACGGTGGCTAGGACAAAACAAGCATAAAATGATACAGCAAAATCGTAAGGAAAAGAGGACCCTGCTTGAGCTTACAATCATCCAGCATGTTATAACATTAGTGGTTAATGTGCTACATTATTATTCATGCTCCAGGGCTCTATATATCAGTGGTCCAAGCCTCAGGTCCCACTAACAGGTCAGGTTTGCCAGTTGCCAGATATCTGAAGCGCAGCACAGGTGATATGATTTGCTGCTCAGTGATTGCAGGATTCAGTCTACATTTCCCCAAGGTGATCTTTAAAACCTGGCCTGTTAGGGGTTCCCTTCCCTGCTCCTCAAGTCCCTAATATAGAACATTAGGCGCAATAACACAAAGCCATTGTAAACTTTCCAGAGCCATTTCAGTCTATGGAGATGTTGGACTCTAACGCTTGGGGCAAAACCCTTCTCGCTGAATGTCGTATTACGACGTTCGCATGAACGATGCGCGTTAACGTCTAATGCGAGTGACCCTGCATGAACCCTTTGCGAGCGTAAGTTCGTGCGCGCATCCCATACTTAACATTGTTAGTGCAAATTCGTTCGTGCACTGGTACGCGGATGGTATTACAATCGATGCGCAAATTTTTACGAACGACGTTTGCGTGCATAATTTTAACGTCTTTTAAAAGCTGGTGGTAACGGCAAATCTGAACGTCCTGGCTGAAACCATATACACCAGCACGAAAAAAAAAATACAGCACAATATAGTTACACATTCTACACATACCCAAACAATAAAATCGAGGTTGTGCGTGTTTTTATTATTGCTGCAGCATATATACATAGATTGATTTTGACAGGCGCAAAAACTTAACGGGAGACAATTGTGGTTCTTAATTCAGATTAGCTGAATCGCGTGAAAAAACAGTCTGCCCACTGATTTCTGCACGCAGCGTTAATCTGCGCGCGTTTTTGTGCGTCTTTTTTTACGCGCAATATTTTTTTGACAGCTGAAAAAATGCGCTCGGATCGTAATACCAGTGTTAATTTACACGCGTTAATGCTGCGCACAAAAAATAGAGCTGTGCGTACGAATTTGCGCGGAGAATGTAATAGAGCCCGTTAAGTTTACAACAGTTCTGGTTAAGTTGGCACCTCATTTGTAATATGGCCGTAGGTTTCCACTGTCTTAAACTACCAAAATAAAGAATCTCTATCTACTCCAAAAATACTACCAGTCAGCCATGTACAGGGTCAATATAAAAATCCCTATGGCAGTCTTTTCACTACCATGAATGAGTATACTCGATCTGCACGTGCCCTGAGTTCGACATAGACTCGATCAGGTCTTATTCTGGAGCAATGAAAATGGGCGCTAGAATGTACCCCAAATGTTTAAACACTTCAGATGTGACAGGTGACATGTTGAAAATGTTTCGAAAGCTTTTGGTTCTATGTATATTTTCTTCAAGGAAACAGAGCTCAAGCTGTAATGTACATGTAGTATAGACATGTGCACAGCACAAAATTTTGTTTTGAACTAATGGATTAGTCCTAAAATGCAATTTATCTAGTTGCTAAAGAAATTCATTTTCAGTTCTTTAGTATGAAAACTAATTTCATTCATCCGAAAACCAGTGGATACAATTACTATTGTAGTGGCTCATCAGAGTGCTGAGATTGCTGCTTGTTACAGTATCACTCACTCAGGCAAAGCTGTTACAGTAACTGGCTGCTGCTCATCACAGCGCTCAGAGTTTCAGTAAAACTAGTAAATAATATTTTTATATATGAGGTTAGAACAATATTTCCTTGTTTTACTGAAACTCTGAGCGCTGTTACTGTAACAGCTGAGCCTGATACCTTTGTACTGAGAGATAATATAACAAGCAGCCGATCTCAACACTCACAGCCACTGGATTTAAAGGGCTAAAAAAAAAAGGCTCCTCTCTGTATAATGTATAGAACATCCTCCTGCATTAATTAATATCCCTCTCCATATAATGTATACAACATCCACCTGCATTAATTAATGCCCCTCTCTGTATAGAACATCTTACTGCATTGGCATGTGGAGGGTGCAGAACTTCGGAATGCAATGCTTATCCAGCACAGGAGAGGGAACTTTTACTTAAACTTTGTATCTCTGTGGGGGAGACACAGGAATATAAAAGCAGGGGAGAGGGAAAATATTAACGTAAATCGGTCTGAAAGCTCAGAGAAGAGATGACTGGTGCAAATTTATTTTTATAATAAAATAAAGCACTTTAAATCCAGGGAAAACCTTCAAATAAATCACACTGAAGGCTCATAATGACAGAGTAACTGTGAGAGCTGGATACTATATGTATCAGACGTAAAAAAAACCTTTATAACAAGCAGCACTGGGAGAGGAGAGGGAATTTTTTATAAAACGTGTATTATAGATGAAGAAAGGGGGATAGTGCTACTGGATAATATAAAATGTATCAGACCTAAGCCCCTATTATGCAGAGCGAGAGGGGAGATAACACACGTTTAATAAAGTCCCCTCTCTTCTCCCAGTGCTGCTTGTTATAAAGGGTTTTTTCCTATCCAGCCCTCCTCTGTCATTAGCTTTCAGTGTGTTTTATTTGAATGTTTTCCTTCTCCAGCTGCTTTTATCATCTTGTCTGCCTCCTAGACATGCAAGGGTTAAGTAAAGGTTTCCTCTCCTGTGCTGGCTGTCTGTCCTGCGAGTGAGTATTCTGGAGCTCTATCACTGTCAGATTTTCTCGTAGGGGTCGGGAAGGATTACACATACAAACCTTTTCTGTAGCTTTGCGATGTTGCGTTCAATACTGGTCTCCTTCACTCATCAATGTAATATCACAAAAAGGACTGAAACTAAAATGTAGTGCATTTTATTTTAGTTTCTTTTAGTTTTTTGTACTGAGCAGTTTCGTATCTCTTGAGTCATACGAAAACTAAATTATCCCAAAATTCGGACTAAATCGTTTTAGTACTAAAACGAATGCACATGTCTAATGTAGTAGAGCATTTTGGCCACAAGACGGAGCCAGCTCTACCTTATTTGTCCACCAGCTCCACACCCTTGCCTCCCTTCTGTCTCCCATCCAGTTAATAACTTTAGATTGTAAGCACGTGGGATTCCTGGCAGGGCACGTGTGCTGTATTACTGGACGTTTACCCCACTGGCAGGGCCCTCTTTTCCATATGTCCCATTAAGTCTCTTGTTTGTATTTTCTGATTGTAAAGCGCTGCGAAATGTGTTGGTCCTGTCTAAAATATTGAGTAGTATACTTTTCACAGCCATTCTGTTGGATATCATGGCACGAATACCTGCTGTTTAAAGTGTGCATAGGGACTTAAACAGGGGACAAACAGGGTCATTCCACCCACAATCAGGGTGCCCAGGCAGACCAGACACTTCACCATGTATATAGAGAAGACCAAATTGAATTCCAGGTGATGTCATCCTCGCTCATGGACACTTTGAATCCATAATATATTGATGGGGTATATGTGGTGAAATCCCTGTCTGCTCCGGATGAGTGAGAATTCAGCCAAGGACAATGAAGCACAACACTTGGGACGTTGTAATCCTTTACATATGGCACCCAGGATCACGATGCGGATGCTTCACGCTGTTCCTGAAGTGATGGTCAGGCCTTTAAAGATTTGTGGACCACAGAGTACATGAATGTGTGGAGTCAGACACCAAACAAGGCACTCTTGTGTATCTGGGACGTCCTGAATTCCAGAGAAGGGTCCGTCCTTCACTTCGTCTTGTCCTTCATTCTCAGAAGATATCTTGTAACAAATCGATAGTTATGAAAATAGTTTTGTATTCACTCTTTTTTAAAAATATTTTTGTGCAATCCAATCTCTCCTTTTTTTCCGCAGAGAAACCTCCGCTGCTTGACATTGATTTATTTAGCGTCTTTTACCTCTCCTCGCGGTCCAGAACGTGCCGGTTGTTCATCAGAATAGAAGTGATCAAGCGGGAGTTAAATATAGAGCATAACAAAAATCAATGCCGCTGCCATCTAATTTCATTGAAATAAGATCTTGTAGCGTATGTTTGCTTGGGGTGCTATTAAGATCCCCACCGAAAAGAGCTCTGGGGACAGAAGGGAAGAAAAAAAACAGGCTTGTTATTGATTCGACCCCAGAAAAATACTCCATGCCCAGGAGCACAATTAATCTTTCCTGCATTAAATTGAATCTCCATCTGTTGGTTCAGACCGGATGCTTGTACGTTGGAGGTGAAGGAGCAGTAAAGTTATTTTCAGTTAGAACAAGTCAGCGTGATTGATTGAGATGACCCGCGCGGCATTCCCTTCCTCCGATAGAGAGGCTGATATCTAATGCCTTTTATTGATGGCCAGATCCAAGGGCACTTATCGTGATGTGGATCTCTGGTCATCTGAAGGTGAAGTCACAATAATGGGACTTATCTGCCTCCTATCTGATTAGACACGGCATCTCATTAATTTATTCCCTAAAGATATTCATCACAACCAATGTTCTGCCTGTTTTATCATTGTTACTTAAGTCATTCGCCAAATGAGGTCTTTTTTTATACTCCCAGCCGATTGCGTGGGATTTCTAATCCCTATTAGAACGTACGTGGATTTAAAGCGAACCTGTCATAGAATTGCTTAAATGTAAACCGGGGGGGGGAATTGCTCTCACCCTGCACATATTCAGTTCTTCAGCATGAAGCTCTAAGCTGATTGCAGAGCCTCTATTCCTGAGGGTTGATTGACATCAGAGAGTTGGAGTTCTTCTGCTCCTCCTGCTGTCCAATCAAAGCCGCAGCCTGACTCTGTGTTTCCTAACAGTAGAACAGGGTCGCATTATAGCCGTGCTTCTCAGGTCCCACTAACAGGCCAGGTTTGTGGGATATCTGAAGCACAGGTGATATGATTGGCTGCTCAGTGTTTGCAGGATTCAGGTGCATTTCCCCGAGCTGATCTTTAAAATCTGGCCTGTAGTGGGTCCCGAGGACTGGAGTTTAAAGACCCTGCATTATAGGACTTGCGGAATGCAAGGATGGAGCCTTATCACAGGTGGGAATGATGGGATAGTAAAGGTGGCAGGATGCAATCCCCTTTGCATTAGAGCCTCAGGTAGCCGGTCCTGTTTGTCAGAAGGAAAAGGAAAGGGGTAAACATGCAGAGAGATGTGGGGTCAATACCCCTAGGCTCCCAGATACCCCCTCCCCATGCCCAGCTGTGAATAGAGGACATCTCTTCTGCTCCTTGCTGCTGTTCAGTGTCTGCATGTTACTGGAAGTGCAAATCACTCAAATTATAATGTGATGGAGAAAACGAACGCATACAATGGACGTAATTCCCTGCGTATGTTGATATGAAGGTGCACTTTAATGCCAGGGTCACCCTGATTTAATCCACGTATGGCAGAATTGGGCTTGAAAAATCAAGGCACCGAAAAAGGGACCGCTGTGCAGTCTGGTGTACATAGAGAAGATACTATGTATTCTAATCTCAAATATGTTTAGACGGTGTTTTGGTTGAGTCCTAATGTGTTCACTGTTGTTGCAAACGCTGACAATCGCTGTTGTTGCAGCCACAACAAATTTTGGCATTTCAAAAAAGAAATTCAAAGAACGTAGGAAGAAGCATCATTGCCATTGTTTTTTTTGTTTTTTTTTTCCCTTTTGGGGGGGGGGTGCGTGTTCGTTTCATGATTCCATTGTAGAATCGGTTGTGTTTAGAATTTGCTGACAGAGATGCATATATTACTCTGTGTTCACAATTAATGATCTCCGGGCTGACTACAGATGGCAGTGCATCCACATAGTCTGCGTTTCCTACCCACACCACCTCCTGGAAAAGGATCCAATGTCTTGTTACATGTGCCGCTTGCTGTATGTCTGTAGCAGAGGACCGTCTTTTAAGGAGATAATATAGATCTGGGTCGAACAATAATAATATCATACAAATGTCACCCAAAGACTGCCGCTGTTAAGAGATCACAGTGCCTACTGCACATCTCCACCCAGAAGAATTCATCTTAAATCTGTAAATGACTTTTTGGAATTTTACTGATCAATGATTTCCAGGTAATAATAACCCAAAGAAAGGCCACAGAGTGTTTAAAACAGGCATTTACCTCCAGTGTTGCGTTTTTGTTCCCCCCTTTCCTTTAAGCAACTTATTCTGAGTTAAAAAAAAAAAACAAGTCCAGACTCGTGCACAATACTTACCGGCTCCATCCCGAGGTCCCAGGTGACAAAAAGTGTCCCTGGAACACCATTTATAAATATTGATTGCTTTTCGTTAACTGTTTTGTCAAGGAGAGGATGTTTGTCCATTTAGAAATAACCAGACTCGCAGGACAGAAAGGTGTCGGACATTTGTTTTTAAATTTGTTCATATTTAAGTCGGTAACAAACTATATGGATTCTGAGCATCGACCGAGTGGCTGAATGAATGCCTGCAAATTCCTTTTCCTGCGCATGTTTTATGCAGCAGAGTCGTATCGAAGTCATTGACCCCATAACCCATCTTCAAGGTGAATTGTTTCTAAACTTGCTACACCATGGCAAACTGATAAATGGAATGAAGGCTGGATGTATTTATTCTATGGACAAAGAGCGTTGGAGTCTATGCTGAATGCATCGGGTGAATTATATGGGAGGAGACGGGCCGAGGAACAAACGGCTCAAAAAATAAATCCATAAAACATGAACAGGCGTTCCGTTAAAGCAGGGACAATGTGGAGTAAAGTAGGAGGAAGGAATCTAGACGGAAGAATACCTTTTTGTTGCTTGTTGTAGAGCAGTGTTTACCAAGTAAGGTCCCCCTTATCAGGCCAGGTTTTCCAGATATCTGAAGCACAGCACAGGTGATATGATTTGCTGCTCAGTGATTGCAGGATTCGGTCTGTATTTCCCCAAGGTGAAACCTGGCTTGATAGGGCTACCTGAGGACCAGGGTTTGGATCTACTGTTGTAGAGGAAAGCTTGCGATGATGGCTGCACACCCGATCCACTTTCCTCACTGCTTTCCACCAAGGCTGTAAACCTGGTTTACAGAAAGCAAATTCCAGGTCATGGGGACTCTGTTATTTACTAAATGCTGCACATTAAGATTCCTTTTTTCCTCTTTCCCAAAATCTTTTTCTTCCCAGGAAATGTTTGCATACCTTTCAAGTGAGCTGAAGAAACTGTCAGAAAGGCACAATGAGCGTTTACTTAAAACTCCAAACAATCCCATCTCGTTAGGTGAGTAATGTGTATTAATAGTTACCGTTTCATTTATTTAAACATCCAGACCCCCAGATGTTGATGGCCTACAATCCCCCGATGTCACTGAACCCCAGGTACTCCAGCAGAGTAGCTCCGTTAG
This sequence comes from Leptobrachium leishanense, assembly GCA_009667805.1. Lineage (NCBI taxonomy): Eukaryota > Metazoa > Chordata > Amphibia > Anura > Megophryidae > Leptobrachium > Leptobrachium leishanense. The sequence goes on from CM019063.1 coordinate 487,291,991, forward strand.
GATCAGCTACCCCTGCGCTTCAGCTAGTTTGTAGTGTGCGTTTATAGCTTTCTCATCATCCCCAAACCACTGACTGAGACTGAACAATCAGGAACAAATTTATTGTGCAGCACCTTTTACATTCTGTGTCTTGTAGAAATTGTGATATTGGTACCTCCTCTTCCCAGGAGTGGCTCCAGAACAAAGGAGTTACCACTCATGGATAGCTGGTTATACCTGGTACAGAACACACCACACACCCACACCTCTACCTGGGTGACTATTTGGCTGCTTGCAGACTTTCTCCTTCTTTCTGAGCTTTACTGCACCCACTGGCACCTGGGAAGAGACTGGACTCGCACAGGGTAGCTGCATGAAGGACTAGCACAGGGTCTTTCAAAGAGAATCGAAGTCACCGCACGTTCACAGATTTTTCGTTCTCTTCAATTCAGTGCGATTTGGCAATCCCATTTCGGCGACCCTGCGGTGTATTCAGCAAGCACCACAGGGCCGTCGTAATGCAGGGAAAAGCCGCCGAAAACTCACCGCAAAACCAGGGCAACACCAAAACCCGCAAAAACATCTGGATTAACCACGCCGGAGAAACCCAAGCAGAAGCTGATCACAGTGCAGAGCAGCCGCTGGAAAAACCCAACATCGCGGACGAATTAAGTGAAAAAAATAAACCGTCCGCTTGAATGTTTGAAAAGTGAAACGCTGTTTGCAAAGAAATTACAGAACGAAAATGTTTGAAATTTACATATAAAATCCAATGAATGATAATAAAAAGGGCTGTTACAGAAAAAGAATACTATTTAAAAAAAGAAACAGGGGGGAATGCCTAAAACATCTAAAAATAAACTTTTTTACTGCAGAATATTATAATAAACGGTTTATTAGATAATGAATATTTTTAACATTGAAGCCTATGGGATTTGCCTGAAATAAACCTGTCAAATGAAACCAACGAATGGCAGGGCAATTCGGCAACTTTTCACTGCTGGTTTGTTCTCTGAATAGACGAAGCATTGCTTCTCTATGGGGTTTTCACTGCCCTCGAACAGACACCGAACAGGCACCGTATGTGCAGACAATTTGACAAATTGCCTGCTCTCTGAATAGCCGAATGGCCAGGATAGGTAACCGTACGCTGAATATCAGCGTTCGGTTACCTTTCGCCAGCAATTCGGATCTCTTTGAATAACCCTGACAGACTCCACCCATGGTTTGCTCACAGCTCTTCTGAAAGAGCGGTGTCTTTTTATTCTTGATTATGGCTGTCAGAGATAAAGATGTAAAAACCATTGGACCAGTCTACATTACATACTTCCTTACAAATGCTGAATACAGTTTCAAGAAAAGTGAGCAATTAGCAAAAGAACACTGGACATAAAGCAAAATCTATATCTTGTTATTTTAAACCTACTGACGCTCCTCTCCTGGCCCTTGGAACAATTAAATATCCTGTTCTGACTTTGAATAGATAAGTAAGAAGTAATCAAATATTTTCTCTACAGGAGATGTCTTTTTTTAAACGCTTTGGTGCAAGGCAATTTTTAATTCTTCCACTAGGGACAAACCGTAATGTAGTCACTCCATGTGATGCACACATGACTTGAGATCCATTACACCTTCTGGTGTAATGGATCTCAAGTTAAGCAGGACCCTATTCCATTGTTCCCAGTGAGATGGAGATGCACCTGCAGATTTTCCTTACGGTCTCTGTTTTAACTTGGTTATTCCAGTGTAGGCTTTCGGTAGCGTCCGCTGCAGAACGAAGTGCAAGGCTGCCCAATAGCGGCAGCTGCACCGCGGAGAGTGGAATTCAAAGGACTCCATGGAGCCCTGCTCATCCTGGCTGTGAGCTCTGTGTGAGATTGCACAGTGCCGAAAAAGAATCAAAGGAGGAGACTAAGAACTATTTGTTCCCAGTCTCGCTCTGGTACCATTGAGAGAAAGCCTCAGATCGCCCTGCCCTCTCCACCGCAGGATGAGATGTGAGTATAGCGGAGGTGGGGGGAGCGGATAGGACAGTGTGTTAAGTGATTTTGCAAATAACACCACGAAGTATAGGAGACATTAATATATAGTAACCTCGCGCAGGGAGACGCTATAATTGAGCGGCAAGAATGGAATAGTGATGCCCCTTGATAAGACGACTACAGGAGACGTTGGGTGTAAATTACGTGTAAGGTCTCTTGTTCTCTTATTGACAGCTATGGAATATATATATATCTCCATCCAGTGGATCTGTAGAACTGTTAGAGAAAAGCCTATTATGTCTATTGCTTCCAGGTGGAAAAGTAGAAGGTTATTGGTGACATAAGCTCCGATCCAGGACCAGCACCAACTTGCAATACCACAATACAAAAAGAAAGTGTCTCGATCCTCATTTTCCTACAGAGCACGGCAATTATGGAATAACCTCCCAGACGCCATCAAATCTTCCCCCAGTCTAAAATCCCTTAAGAGATCCCTATTAACATACCTCAATACAGAATGCACCTGTAAACATGTAACATAGTGACTATATTTCCTACATATTTATTTTCTGTGTCAATCTGTATATTTGTGGTTTTTGTTTTTAATATTTTACATTTTATTACTTTGAATTGTTACAGTCGTTACAGAAATACAATGTTCTTGAACCCAGGACATACTTGAAAACGAGAGAAATCTCGATGTATCCTTCCTGGTAAAATCCTTTGCAAATAAATAAATGTCAGCTAAAATGTGAAATCCATGTACAAACCGATTTTGGTAACAAAGTCTTTGTTGAACATATTCATATGGGATCTATATAGTATGATTACTGTGTGTTGTTTTTTTAAAATGGTTTTTGTCTTTTTGCTTTCTAGCTTTATCCTTAAGAAATCTCAGTGAAAAGAGCAGCACAGCTGTAACGCAGCTTGGATCTATGCTGTTCACAAGACAAGTGTCCGGTGCTCGGTGAGTATCCGCAGAATATTCGGGATATTCACAATGGACCTTCGTTTACCTTTGTTGCAAATAAAACTGAATATTACTGTTGTTGCAACTACGGTAAACGTCAGCATTTCTTAAAAAAAAGCAGCAGGAGCAGCTTCTAGGTATAGATAAAAACGCACTGAGCATGTGTGACTGAGGGGAGGGCGAGGCTGAGTGCCTCCATTCCAATCTGTAACTCTTTCACCCCCAGCCACTGCAGAGATAGGGAAGGACAGAAATCTATATACACACAGGGAGAAAAAGACAGCAGAGAGAGGGACAGCAAAAAAAGCAGAGACGGCAAGAACAGGTAAAGAGAGAAAGCAAGTTACGCAGAGAAAGCACAAGAAATGGTGCAGTGAGAGAGCACACACAAGAGAGCGCAGGAAAGAGTGTGAGAGTGAGTGACTGTGTGAGGAAGTTCGAGTGAGACAGTATGTAAACCATGAAAGACCACAAGTGAGTGTCAGTGGGTGAGGGAGTCTGGGCGAAGTGTGTGTGGGAGCAAGAGTGTGTTTTGCTTTTACAGTTGCAGAGATACTAATACTCAGTTCCTCAGGTTCCCAGTCTGAGGTCCTGAGCGTGCACAGGGTTTCACGTGCACAGCTTGTGCTAGCTCATGTGAAGCTTTGATGGGTGGAGTAGTGGGCGGGGAATATACAGGAAGTGGGAGCTGAAGAAACACCTCTAGCTGAGGGGCATCGTCAGAGATAAAGATATAAGAGTTTAAAGCAAGAATTTTTTTTTTTTTATTGATTTACTTTAAGCTCCAGCATATTCCGCAGCGCTGTACAATGGGGGGAGTGCAGACATGAGACATACTAGAACACATAGGGAACAGATGGCCCTGCCCTTAGGATAATTGTCCTACTGATACAGCACTTTACACAAATGCTCAGCTAGACATCGCTTGAATTTACAATCTAAAGGACAGGGGTGAGTGAAACAGAAGGGGAGCTGGGGAGTGTGGATCTGGTGGCAAGAGAGAGAATAGCAAGCCACAGGTTTATTAGAATAAAGTGGCTACAGGTGGAGGGGGAATGCATATGTTTGGACCGAGGACTGGGTGGGAGGGTGAATGGGGCAGGTGGGTGGCACTGCAGAGTGCAGAATCTGGAGTGGTGACTGTGACTGTGCGTGGTGAGCTGTGGTGAAGGAAGAGGCAGAGATTTAGCAGAGGGGCTCTGTATGCAAGCAGGTAATGAGATGCAAGCGGGAGGAAGTGGGGGAGGGGAGGCAGAAGCATAGTACAAGAAACTTGTTCTACCATCAAAATTGGAGGGAAGGCATTAAAGGGAAAAATAATCAGGCAGACTATAAAAACGACAGAAATGAAGCAGAGGAGTGACTTGAATGACGTCATGGTCGAATCGAGGGTACCTTGGCAGTCCTTGAGTGCAGAATCTGGAGTGGTGACTCTGAGTGTTGCGCTTGGCAGTCCTTCAGAGTGCAGAATCTGGAGTACTCTAGTTTGTCTCTACAGTGGCAAGAAAAAGTATGTGAACCCTTTGGGATTACATGGAATTTTGCATGAATTGGTCATAAAATGTGCTCTGATCTTCATCTAAGTCACAACAATTTGAAAAACACAGTCTGCTTAAAATAATACAACACAAACATATGTTTTCATGTGTTTATTGAACAGAACATGTAAACATTCACCGTGCAGGGTGGAAAAAGTATGTGAACCCCTAGCCTAATGACTTCTCCAAGAGCTAATTGGAGCCAGGAGTGAGCCAACCTTGAGTCCAATCAGTGTGATATTATTGGATGTGTTGCTGAAAGCTGTCCTGCCCTTTAAAAACACACACCAGTTTTGGGTTTACTGGTTTCAAGAAGCACTGCCTGATGTGAACCATGCCTCGCAGAAAAGCGCTCTCAGAAGACCTACGATCAAGAATTGTTGACTTGCATGAAGCCGGAAAGGGTTACAAAAGTTTCTCCAAAAGCCTTGATGTTCATGTGTCCACGGTAAGACAGACTGTCTACAAATGGAGAAAGTTCAGCACTGTTGCTACTCTCCCTAGGCGTGGTCGTCCTGTAAAGATGACTGCAAGAGCACAGCGCAGAATGCTTAATGAGGTAAAGAAGAATCCTAGAGTGTCAGCTAAAGATTTACAGAAATCTCTGGCACATGCTAACATTTTTGTTGACACATCTACATTAAGGAAAACCTTAAACAAGAATGGAGTACATGGGGGACACCACGGAGGAAGCCATTGCTGTCCAAAAAGAATATTGCAGCACGTTTGAAGTTTGCTAAAGAGCACCTGGATGTTCCACAGCACTACTGGCAAAATATTCTGTGGACAGATGAAACCAAAATTGAGTTGTTTGGAAAAAAACACACAACACTATGTGTGGAGAAAAAAAGGCACAGCGCCAACAACATCAAAACCTCATCCCCACTGTAAAATATGGCGGAGGGAGCATCATGGTTTGGGGCTGCTTTGCTGCCTCAGGGCCTGGACGGATTGTTGTCATTGATGGAAAAATGAATTCCAGAGTTTATCAAGACATTTTGCAGGAAAACGTAAGACCATCTGTCCACCAACTGAAGCTCCGCAGAGGATGGGTGATGCAACAGGACAATGACCCAAAGCATACAAGTAATTCAACAAAAGAATGGCTTCAACAAAACAAAATACGCCTTCTGGAGTGGCCCAGTCAGAGTCCTGACCTCAACCCGATTTGAAATGCTGTGGCATGACCTTAAGAGAGTGATTCACACCAGACATCCCAAGAATATTGCTACACTGAAACAGTTTTGTGAAGAGGAGTGGTCCAAAATTACTCCAGATCGTTGTGCAGGTCTGATCTGCAAATACAGGAAACGTTTGGTTGAGGTTATTGCTGGCAAAGGAGGGTCAACCAGTTATTAAGTCCAAAGGTTTGCATACTTTTTCCAACCTGCACTGTGAATGTTTACATGTTCTGGTTAATAAACACATGAAAACCTCTAATGTTTGTGTTGTATTATTTTAAGCAGACTGTGTTTTTCAAATTGTTGTGACTTAGATGACGATCAGAGCACATTTTATGACCAATTCATGCAAAACTCCACGTAATCCCAAAGGGTTCACATACTTTTTCTTGCCACTGTAGGTATAAAAAATGTTTGTTTAAATGTCAATTTAAAAAAAACAAAAAAACATGCAGATCCCTTTTTAACCCCTTTGCTGTGGAAGACGTGGGGATCCCCGGCTATATGCGGAGGACGTTTCTCCCCCCCCCCCCCCCCCACGTCATCTACTAAGTGGGCTCCCCCAGCTAATACTTACCCCTCCCTCCGGGGTCCCGCAGTGGTCTGACTTCCTCAAAGTCAGACCCTGCTTTTATAACCCCCCCTCCCGATGCAATCACATCATCGCGAGCACCTGAAAGGAGGGTGGTCCTTTTGGACCCCTCCCGATAGGGAAATATTAGTAAAAGAGAGTTAGTGCTGGAAAGGTCAGTGTGCTGCCTCTCTTTAACCCCTAAGGTGCTGGTTCACGATCTGGCACCGGATTGCGGACCTCTCCCGGAGGTGGCTGCCATCTTGGATGTCAGCCAAAGCCCCCGGGCCTCTCCCCCGCCCACTGCGATGGCAACAGTTGGAGAGTTAACCCCAAGGTATTTCCCTATGGGGGGGGGTCTTTTGGACTCCCGATCAGTGGCAGCTAGGCCTTTCCAATGAGACCAAACATGACCATTTTACAAATAAAAAAACAAAGTAAAAATGTGTTTGGTTTTTTTCCCCCCAGCACTTGTTCACATTTCAGTTATAATGTGAACAATGATGCTGCACTATTTTTTGTTTTGGCTAAAATCTAGCAATTTCTCATAACATTTTTCCCAAGTTCTTATATCTTATGAATCTGCCGAAAAAAAGCTATATAATTTGTCTGGGTCGTATAATAAAACATGACTTCAAATCGCGGTTAAACCTGATGTGTAAAAATGAGCTCAGCACACAGAGGTGAAGGGGTTAAATATCACATATGGGACACTATAAGCTGATTTTTTTTTTATTTATTTATTTATTTATTTTTTTTTTAAACTAATAGCAGCTTTATAAAGGCCAGACTGCAATGAACGAGAGTCGTGTTTTTTTTTCTTCTTCTGTGTGTATGGATATTAATATAACCTCCTCTCCCAGCACACTCCATGAAGTCGGTTTATACTAAACGTAATAGGGTTTTTCTCCTGTTCTTCATCCCTTTTTAGATATAGGCAGGCAGCAGATGCAGAGTGCTGTTGGTTTTTACGTGTTTAAACATAATTATTTTTTCTTCTTTCTGGGAGAGCAGCGGAAAATAAACTTCACGTTTGAATGTAATCTTGGCACGTTGTCTTGGCTACAGCCCGGATTGCATTCTGCAAGAGCGAGTGATTTCCTGGTGTCTGAAGACGGAGAGAGGAAGGTTTCCACTTCAGGGCGCGATGCATCATTAGCCGTTCTGAGCTTCCCTGCCCAGTGCGGCGTTTAACTGCTGTATCCGCGCGCCAGCCGTGTCTCCGCATTCAGCACTCTCACGGATCACATTCAGCTGAAGTATCAGGTCTCTGCACAGTTAGGAACATGCGAGAGGCCTCTCCCTGTCTGGTAAACCGATACCAGGACACTTGTTTTGATGTTTATCCTTAAATATGCTGGCAACAAATGTATCCAGTTGCTGTATAAAAAGAACTCTATGGTACTGAGGAAAAGCAAAATACAAGGGGGTGGGAGAAGCCCGCAGACAGGATACCCCTCAAATGTAGGGAGACAACTCTGCCCTGAAACATAGCAGCAGCATACTGGCTGTCAAATACTTTGTCTCCAGAGAATTGACAAGCCACATGTCGATGCAATGCTGGTCCACTGGTCAAACCATATACTGTATTGAAGAGCACGTTTAAACTAGGGCTGCAACTATTATTTTCATAATCTATTTAGTTGGCCGATTAACCACTTGGCTGCTATAGACGCGCTGAGCGCGTCCAGCCAAGTGGTTCTCCTGTGCTACGGACGCGCTGTGCTACGGATTCCGGCGGATTGCTGCGCCCCCCCCCCCCCCCCCGGTGCGGGCTGACATCTTGGATGTCAGCCCGTCAATCCGGGACCCCGGCGGGGACATTAGATGTCATCGCGGCGACGCAATGACATCTAATGCAGGCGACCCCCCCCCCCCCCCGCATGTGCGGAGGAGGCGCCTGAAAGGGAGGGGGGGAGGTCCTTCGGACCTCTCTCCCTCCCGGTCGCCAGGGAGTAGGGAGTTAATACAGACACCGCTTGGAAGGGCACAGCCTGCCCTTCCAAACGGTGGCTGTCATTAACCCCTGGGGAGCCGGATCACGAATCGGCGCTGAAAAGCGCCGGTTTGTGATCCTTTCCCGGAGCTGGCCGACATCTTGGATGTCGGCCAAGCCTCCGGGAACTCCCCCTGAGGACTGGCGTCATCGTGCTATGCACGATGACGCCAGTCCTGGAGTTAACCCCTAGCTGCCCACCAATGGTGGAGATAGGGGGTTCCAATGAACCCCCTATCTCCCGATCCGTGGCAGCTAGGGGTTAATGTTTGGTACTGTTGGATCGGCCAGAGCATGGCCGTTCCAACGATACCAAACACCACTGTGAAAAAAGTTTTTTAAAACAAATAAAAATTAAAAATAAAAATAAAAAAATATTTAAAAAAAAAAACAAACAATTTTTTTTCTTTTTTTTGGTTCGTTAATGCAGCAATATTGTTCCCATTTCAATTATAATGTGAACAATGATGCTGCACTAACGATTTTTGTATGCGGTGCGTTTGTTAAAAATCGCGTAATTTCCCCCAAAAAAAAATGTAACGAGACCCCATCTCTAATTTTTTTAACAAGCGCACCCCATACAAAATATAACCACAATTGCTCGCATGTTAAAATGTGAAAAAAAAAACACTTTACACGTTGTAAATTATTGAAAATTCATATTTGTTTGCATTTTTTGTTATCTACAGACAGGACATGACGTATACATATAATAATGACATATTATGAATCTGCCGAGTCTGACGGAAAGAACGATATATAATATGTCTGGGGTCATATACTAAAATAAGCCTTCAAAACACGTTTAAACATGATGAGCAAAACCGGTAAAAATGACCTCGGCACAGAGGTGTGAAAAGCCTCAGCAGCGAAAGGGTTAATCAGATACAAAAAAAAAACTTTTTTTTTTTTTAATCTCGTGTAACTTGGGTACTTTTCAAACACAAGGTACGCGAGCGCCTGGTCAGAGTGATGGATGGATGGATGGATTGTTGTTGCGTGCCGAGCTCATGCTCCTGTGCGTTCTCCCTGAACGAACGCTGCTTCAAGTGCTCGGATGTAGACATGATGATGTCCGCACGCAAAGTGGGAACTAGAGGGAGGCAGGGAGGGTGGGGTTGTGGTATAGAGCTCCAGCTCCAAGTAAGGATATAATACTGGTGATGCAGCTCCAACCACCCAGCGGCAGCACCCCACAGTCTGTGTGATAGTTCTGCTACTGTCACAGACAAAATGAAAACAAGCTTGTGATGTCCACCATAACCCTAGAACTAAATCATGTGGAGTAAAGCAGCAGCACGTCTTTTCCAATGGGCTCCAAAGTAGTGTCTGAGGTTAATAATGTTAACGGAGTCAAACTCTAAACAATGTGTTCTTTCCACAGATCGATTTTATTCAACCAAACGATTAGTTGTAAACTATTCTCATTATCAATTAATCGATTTAGTTGTTTCAGCCCTAGTTTAAACAGACGTTTTGGGAAGGGACTCCTTCATCAGTCAACTGTGGTGTTGGAATACAGAACAAACACTTACCCCATATATTGTGTGCAGCTAAATAAGAAATCTGCATTTTAAGGCTACATAACAACCTCTAGAATGTCACTAAAGAATGAAATTGACGCTGCAATTACCGCTTCGCCATCAAGGGGTTTTCCAGAAAACCACTGTCGGTAGTGTGTTTTGGTAAATCCTTTTTCTTAATTGTGCGGTAAAATATTTGGGAATATTCCCATTGTATTCCTTACTGTAATAACTTATTTGGCAGACAGATATCGCCATCTGCTGGCCAGAAGGAGCTACTGCTGCACTCCATGCTGGATCTGCTGGAGAGATGTTAGTCAAACACGAACCCAGATGGTTTTAAAAAGTGTTGACACCTCAGGCATTATGTTAAAACTTTAGGGGCATGTTCTGGAGCCCGAATGAAAACAAGCTTCGTTTGCAATAAATGTAACGTATTTTTCGCTCCATAAGACGCACCTAGTTTTTAGAGGAGGAAAACGGGAAAAAATATTCTGAATCAAATCGTGTAATAATGGATATACTGCCCCAGCTCCTCCTCATGGATATACTGGCCCAGCTCCTCTCATGGATATACTGGCCCAGCTCCTCTCATGGATAATGCCCCAGCTCCTCTCATGGATAATGCCCCAGCTCCTCTCATGGATATACTGCCCCGGCTCCTCTCATGGATTTACTGCCCCAGCTCCTCTCATGGATTTATTGCCCCAGCTCCTCTCATGGATAATGCCCCGGCTCCTCTCATGGATATACTGCCCCGGCTCCTCTCATGGATATACTGCCCCGGCTCCTCTCATGGATATACTGCCCCGGCTCCTCTCATGGATATACTGCCCCGGCTCCTCTCATGGATATACTGCCCCGGCTCCTCTCATGGATATACTGCCCCGGCTCCTCTCATGGATATACTGCCCCGGCTCCTCTCATGGATTTACTGCCCCGGCTCCTCTCATGGATATACTGCCCTGGCTCCTCTCATGGATATACTGCCCCGGCTCCTCTCATGGATATACTGCCCCGGCTCCTCTCATGGATAATGCCCCGGCTCCTCTCATGGATATACTGCCCCGGCTCCTCTCATGGATATACTGCCCCGGCTCCTCTCATGGATATACTGCCCCGGCTCCTCTCATGGATATACTGCCCCGGCTCCTCTCATGGATATACTGCCCCGGCTCCTCTCATGGATATACTGCCCCGGCTCCTCTCATGGATATACTGCCCCGGCTCCTCTCATGGATATACTGCCCCGGCTCCTCTCATGGATATACTGCCCCGGCAGCTCTCATGGATACTGGCCCCAGCTCACCACCTACCGCCGCCGCCGAGTGTTTGGCTCCCTATGAGCGTCCGGCGGCATGGAGCTTGGGCACTCGCCTGGGGGAGCCATGTGACCAGCCCCGATCTTGCGAGAACTTGGCTGGTGACGTGGTTCCCCGAGGCGAGCGCCGAAGCTCCATAGCTTCGGACGCTCGCAGGGAGCGAACACTGCAACGTGCAGTATTTGCTCTATAAGACGTACCCACTTCTCCCCCCCCCACACACACACTTTTTTGGGGGGAAAAGTGCATCTTATGGAGCGAAAAATACGGTAATTCCTTTGGGTTCATTTGGACTACCATATCACCTGTACTTTGTATAGGGGCACCAAGAGGTGCCTTGCAGATTGAATATAGGCGATCTTGGTAGTTGTAGCGGACCCCGCACGAATGATGGCCCTGACTTTATTGATTGTAGTAATGGGTTTAAATGGACATTCGTCATTCAAAATCACTTTTTATTTGGTTTCTATTTATTCATGGTCCCACCCCTGTTATGTATATTCATGTTGCTGTAAATTCTAGTATTCTTTGTCCTTTACTATTTTGTATATTTAAAGACCGCTCTATTTTCGTGACGCTAGCCGTCCACTGCTTGCTTTTAATCCCAGGTTGCGTCTTTTATAGTAATATATATTTTTTATTTCTGCCAGGGTTGTGCCCCTTGGGACTTCGCAAACCATCAACGGATATGATTTTAAAGGTTTCATGTCTCACAGTGATAATTACCCGTGCGCGTACCTGAACGCCGCTTCAGCCATCGGCATTAAGAAACAAGACGTAGACTTGTTCATCAAAAGACTGGAAAAGTGCCTGAGCCTCTGTATGAAAGAGAGGAATTCAGGAGAGGAAGAGTCTAGACGAACAGTGTTGACCACCAAAGAAGAAGAGGGGGTCACTGAAATAACAGGGGACCTCAAAGACAATCTAAACCTGGAGCCTGAAAAACTATGGACTTGACAGAGCAAAATAACGCTGGGAATTGGCATACCATTATTATGATGAATGGTTCCAACTGGTCACTACACGGCCATTGTGGTCCCTGTGCCGCGTGATCACATTCCGCTACAGATCCTGCGTGATTATCTGCTGCACTTAATACGATACTTGTAATATGATGCGTTGCTGCAGCGTGTTTAAGAAAGAAAAAAAAAACAACAACCAAAAAAAACATTATATACGCACCAACCAATTTCTATGCGCATGTGCCTTATTTTTTCTAATAGATGAAACATTGTTTTAATTTTCTGATGATGTCCCTGGATCACTAGCCACTCTTTATTTATATCTGATTTCATAGGAAATTAATTTTAAAAAAAGTTTACACTATGACCTGTGACAACTAGAATTTACATGACATGCAGGACGGAATTAGCTTTTTTTCTATGTATAAACAGCCCAGTGTGATTTGGAAACCTTGACGCGCACCATTTATATATAATATGGCAGTTTGCATGGACATAAATATTCTAATGTTACTAAGATTTCTGAATCGGTTTATGCCATAAACACACCTGTATCTCCATAAATACCCAATAAATTGAGGATCTGAGTGTTACTCCGCTCTCTGATTCTTCTCGGTCTTTGTTGGCTTCGTGAACTTTTGCTTTATTTTTTTCTAAGTTTTGCACGTTCACCCATTGGCACGCTGTTGCCTCCCCCACGCCCCCCATAATCGTGTTTTACCCTAGAGGACAGCTGATTGCATTACATGCCAAGCTCTTACCCCTCACTACCTCTGGCGCTAAAGCAGCTGTTTGCTGGAATTTGTCACAGTAAAGCAATATTATGGGCACAGTATCGATTCTGCCAAATGTACAAAATATTTCACTGAGGCTTTAAATAATGTTATTTTCTAGTGTGTTCATGAACTCCTAAAAGTAGCAAAATCATATCCAGAAAAAAAAATACTAGGGAAGAGCACTCTGTTTTACGATTTTCAAGGCTTTTGATGATGTTAAATCCACCCACCGCAATATATATAAAAATATTATAATATATAACATACACTGCTGGGAAGCAGTTCTTTGAATTGCTGTAATGTGCAGATAGGTTCTGCAATAATATATATATATATATATATATAACGGGAACGTCCCGACTGACTGACTCAATGTCCAGCTGAAACCGTTTAACCTAGGAACGTGAAATTTTGAAGGTGCACTGTTTCTATGACGTAAGCACCCACTAAGGAAGGATTTTTGGAAACTCTGCACCAAAGGGGGTGAATATTTTAAACCGGATACCTATAGCTCAAAAACAGAAGATGTTACAGATGGGGATGCACCGATACTAGTATCGGTATCGCTGCCGTCTGCACAAGTACTTTGGTACTTGTGCAAATGGCCCGATACACCCCCCCCCCATACCGGAAGTCAGTGCTGGGCCGGTTTGCCGGTATCCGCGGGGCTGGGGAAGCTGGCCGCGTGCATGAAAAGCACGCGGCCAGCGTTCCCCTCTGGCGGCAGCGATAATCGCCCATCCGGAGGTCCGGTCGCGCTGCTGTGACGCGTTCACGTGGCCTCCGGGCGCTTCTGTGACGCTGCCTCTCGGGCATATCGATACGAGCTGGGGCAATATCCATACGAGCTGAGGCAATATCCATGTGAGCTGGGGGCATATCTGTTATGTCTCGACCCTGCCCCCTGGTGGTGAAGGGTCTCCATGTCGGTTTTCCCCTGTGGTTGTGTTTGGCTGTGCTGTTCTGGGGTTCTGATGTGATCTCCTGGTAGGGGTCACATGGCCCAATCACACAGACACACTCCCTATAAATATCCCAGCAACACAGCAATCCCAGCAACATTGATGGTTTGTGGAGTTTGATGGTGGTTGTGTCCTATGGGATCCCAGTGTTGCTGCAAAGCATTCTTGTCCTAGCGTATTCTGGTTTTGACCTCGGCTGTTTCCTGACGATCTTTTACTTCTGGTACTCTGTATGCTGATCTGTTGCCAACCTTGCCTGAATGACCATTCTGATATGTTTCATGTATTTTGTTTGTCTTAGTCTAGTATATTCTCTGAGGCCATTATAAGGACCTCCTTAGTGCAGGATGTTTTGTCTGTCTTGTTAATCCCTTGCCCTTCTTGTTCACATTGATCTATTAATTATTTTGTGTGGGTTTCTTAGAAGTATTCCCAGCATAGGGATCCCTTTTAGTTTTCTCCTGGCCCTCCATGTGTCACTGTCTGGTTCCTGTATCATCCTGAAGTTCAGTTCCTGTTTTGCCTAGTCTGTCAATTTGTTGACTGCCCTGCAGCCTGCACGCTTCATCTACTGTCATACATTGTTTGTGTTTCTGAGTGTCCTGGGTTATCTGTCTTGAAACCTTCGGAGCTTCGTGGCAATTCAGTCCTGCTTTTGTGCTCCTTGGTTTTGGAGAAACAAGTCTGTTTTATTGATTTTGTCCAGTGTCCAGTCAGTAGCTCACTTGCCTTAAGGGCTACACTCCATGTTCCAAGCCACCACAATGGCCCACGAGGGGGCCAACCGTTACAATATCCATGTGATGCTGGGGGCAATATCCATGGGAGCTGGGGCGATATCCATGAGAGCTGGGGCATGCTACATGTGAGCTGGGGGCATTCTGTGTGTATATATATATATCTATCTCGGGGGGTATATACATGTGATCTGGGGGCATTTTTATAGGTCTGTTCTTATTGGAAAGCGGTCACATGACATAAAATAAAAGTATCGGTCTTAAAATGTGGTATCGGTGCATCCCTAGTTAGACGTGAAAATCGGTATTTAGATTGGTCTCTAAAAATAAATAAACACGTATTTTCCTTTTTTTTTTTTTTTTTTTTCCCTCTCAAAATTCCACGTGGGGGGGCGATAAAAGGGGGTTGAATATTTTAAACAGGATGCCTATATCTCAAAAACAAAAAATGTTACAGACCTGAAAATTGCTATTTTGTTTCCTCTTGAAAAATAAAAAAACATATTTTACCATTCTCCGAAACTCTAGTGGGGGAGGGCAAAACGGGGTTCTAATATCTTTTGGTTTTTGAAATAAAAGTGTTACAGGTGTGAAATTTTGGTATTTACAATCTTCATGAATAATAAAAAAACTTGTTTGACAAAGGGGGTGAATACTTTTAAACAGGATACCTATATCTCAAAAACAGATGTTACAGGCGTGAAAATTGGTATTTATATTTGTCTTGAGAAATAAATAAAAAAACGTATTTTACCATTTTCCAAAAATCCAGTGGGAGGGGGGGTTTGAATACTTTAATCAGTATACCTATATTTCAAAAACCAAAGATGTTACAGGTGTGAAATTTGGTATTTACAATCTTGAAAAAATTAAAGAACATTTGGGCCAAATTACATACTTGGTGCTAACGTT
Organism: Leptobrachium leishanense; assembly: GCA_009667805.1. Lineage (NCBI taxonomy): Eukaryota > Metazoa > Chordata > Amphibia > Anura > Megophryidae > Leptobrachium > Leptobrachium leishanense. Next base: position 487,307,402 of record CM019063.1, read on the forward strand.
AGCGCTCACCTCCGTTTACACCTAACGCTGATTAACGTCCGGCCGTGGTTAACCAGAGCCAGGACTTGGTGCTAACGGATTCCGCTTCTGCAGAATCCGTTAGCACCAGCCAGAAACCCCCAAAAAAAATCAAGATACTCACCTCCTGTCCCACGGCGAGGATCGTGGCTCTGTCCGCCTCCTCACTCCGGCAGGAGCAGGGAGAGACAGGAAAACGTCCCTCCAGTCTCCCCCTGCGTATCACTACGCTGAACGGCCAGATCTTGCAAGGCAAGATCCGGCTGGTCATGTGACCATCAGCGTCTGGCTCAATGGCGTCCTATGGACTTCATTGAGAAGATGCGTGCGGCTGCGCATAGCGCTGCCATGCGCATCACGGGGCTTAGCGCCCACAAACAATGCAGGCAGCTTTTTTAGCGCCTGCATTGTAATCTAGCGCTAAAACTTTTCCTCCCTAGCGCCCCCGTTTTACCGCTAGGATCATAATTTGGCCCCATGTATTTTACCATTTTTGAAAAATCCCAAATGGGGATGAATGCTTTTCAACAGGATACCTTTTTAGCTCAAAAACAGATGAAAAAGGGGGGGTATGAACAAAAAAACTCTGGTTTCTTTTAAAAACAATTTTAACAAATCCCAAAATCCATGCGAGCGAAGCCGCAGGCAAAAGCTAGTATATTATATATATCTCCAGGAGGAGAGCACACAAATACATACGTCTAAAGACTTTAACAGTAGCTCATACATTTACAGATTTTAACCCTTGACAGGGCTAAGAGTTGTTAGAATCTAGAAAGATTCTAACAATTTTTAACCTATCAAAGGTGTTTTTTTTTGGTGAATTTTTAACCCTAAAGTCTGTTTGAACTAAATTCCCATTATTTTTTTTTTAAAGATCTGGCCACATATTGCTGGAGTCTGTCACCGCATCAATGTATCCCATCGCAACAGGTCTTACTCTTGTCACCTAATGATTGAATTTGTGGGGTTAACTCACTGAGGACAGAATCCGTTCACGATTGGTTAAGATCTGTAAATGTATGAGTTGGTGTTCTGTCTGCCTGGTTTGTTGTAATTTTTTTTTTATTTTGCCTTGAATCACCTGCCCGTTATGCTTGGTAAAGGTTGAGTGCTGCCCTCCTGGTGTATTTTTATATATAATATATATATATATATATATCACCAGAGCATAGCAGTACGTAGTGATACATTTTTTATTGGACTAACGTTACGCTCTCGAAAACTTGTCTTTTAAATGTAACTCTTCCTCAGGTTAAAGCAATACTGCCCTTGCTCATAGAATTGAACACTAAAGAGCCCTCTCGCGTGAAGGGAACCCGGAAGCAGGACCCCATAATCGGCCGGAGGACATTGGCTGGATACATACCTGCGTTCCCTCAGAGTGTGGCTCAGGGTTACCATTTTCAGTATTATTTAACCCCGAGCCACACTCGGACATACCGTTAGGGAGGTTAAAGTTCAGCTTTTGAAAATCAGATGCTGACCCTCCTCCCCAATACCACTGTACATTTTCCCTTATCAAACATGACTAACTAGAAAAGTATGCGGTTCCAGACCGCTACACATGAATCCAAGAACAGGTAGCCCTTTTGGGTCTCCATTAAAAGGAATATTGAAGCTTCCTTCTTTAAAATGAAACAGACTTTCTAGCCATCGCAGCCATTTACGTTTTTTTTAAGTGGTCATGGTGACCGAAGACTGTCAACCTTCCGCTCCCAGCCCTTCCTGACTGCTTTCAAGACAGACGTACTTGAAAATCGCTAGAGGGGTTATTCACAAAGCACCATCGCCAACAAACGCCGACATTTCACAAAGGATTGATCAAGAAGTGCCCTATTACCGTCAGAGGCGTAGCGAGATCATGTGGCGCCCAGGTGCAAGTCTTTCATTAGTGCCCCCCCAACCAAAAATAATCACTAAAGCATACAAATTTAACAAATATTTAACCCCCCCAAAATATAATAACTATTTTTTTCAATAACAATTGGAAAGGTGCAACACATAAAACAGGTTAACAGGAGAGCATCATTAACCTTTTACTGACGGGCAGGTTTTGCCAAGACTAGCTGACGTGCCACTTGCCTCATTGACTGCGTATGGTGTGTATGAGTGTATCACAGAGCTCCAGAGCAATAAAACTCGCACTCATACACACCGCACATGGATATATTGCACCCAGCTCACATATGGATATATTTGCCCCAGCAGCTCACACATGGATATATATCGCCTCAGCAGCTCAAACATGGATATATATTGCCCCAGCAGCTCACACATGGATATATATATTGCCCCCCAGCAACTCACACATGGATATATATTTCCCCCAGCAGCTGAAACATGAATATATATTGCCCCCAGCAGCTCAAACATGGATATATATATTGCCCCCAGCTCACCTCTCCTCTGGCAGGCCCCTCCGAGAAAATATTGCCGGCGGCCGCGTGCTTTTTGTCCTACAAGCAGCCGGCAAGAAGCTCTGCCGCTCACGTGGGTTCCACCAGCCAGAGTTCACGTTAACTCTGCAATCTTGCGGCTGGCTGCTGGAACCCACGCGAGCAGCAGGGCTGCTGCGCCCCCCCGGCTGAAAGGTGCCCAGGGTCACGTGCCCCCCCTTGCTGTGCCACTGATTACTGCCGATCTGTAAAAGAACCCCTTTATGTTTTGTTATTTTTGAGGGTATAGTGTCGCTTTAAATTTGGATTGGCGTACAAGCGTCGGATAAAGGGAAGAGGAGGATGCCTGATGGGCCGTGCACTTGTAAGTTTTGCTTTTGTTGGAATATGCGATTTATAAATTGTTGCTGCTGAGAATGGAACATGGCAACCAGATGCATCAAATCTCCAGAGTCCAGTAGGTGGAGGAGGAGGGGGGATTATGTTGCACACGTTAATGCTAACATTGCAATTCAGCCAATACCAACTGAAAGCGCATTATTGAAAAGTCATTTGTAGTGTATAATCATCATTTTCAGGGCAGCTGGAGTCCAGAGACAGACACACACACACACACATACTCTAGTCTGCTTTACATCAGCAATTTCATATTTTTTTTTTTTTTAACATTGCTTGGAAAAAAAAATCTGGTAGAGCTAATTGAAGATTAATTGAAAGATTAATGGCCGGGCCCCCGTGTTTATGACTAATGGTCAATGTATGTGAAAGAAGTGATGACCAAGTGATATATATAATGAAATCATGGTCAAACAAAAAACAATTACAGGCCGGATACATCAATTTATTATTTGGGGCAAAGAATTAAATAGAAGGTGACATGATTTCAGGACCTGCTCATTCTAACACCCCTAGCAGTTAACTGTTCTATAACCCTTTCACAGCCAAAAACGTGTATACACATTGCGATATGATGAAAAAGAAAACGTAACATATAAGGCTAGGGTCAGACTAACGCATTTTTCACGTCATCTGTGAAAAAGTGCGTTCGAACGAATGGGCGTATTTTTTCACGGAATACGCAATAGCGGTCATACGATGCGCATTTTCGTCCGTGATTTTGTATGGATCATCAATAAAACCCTTTTTGCGTCTGGACGTTATGTTGGCCGGACATGAGCAGCGTCTGACGTCTCCTAATCACGCACACACGACGCTAGCAGACACAGCGCACTCTGTACGTCTGTACTAGCAGTATCACGTTCTCTAAAAAATGCGTTTGCTGCTTGCGTTGCGCAGCTGCACATTCGTGCGGCCGTACTTCGTATATTGGCCGTCATTTGCTGCTACTTCGGCCGTGATTAAGTGCGGCTGCACGCGTGTTCGCACTGCGTTCGTCTGACCCTAGCCTAATACCCTACTTGCATATAATACTGTATTTTTAATGCAAGGTTACTGTTCTAACAAGGTAGAAATTAGATTTTCTGAGATCTCACTCCCGTCATCCTCTATTACCGTAAAGAAGCTACAAGAAGCAGCCAGCACCCTCACTATAAAAAAAGTTTAACAAACGTTTTTGCAGCATTACAACAGCCAGGGAGAGCGAACAGAATACAGGGAGAACTCTGCGGTCACTCACTGCTGTACAGGGGGTTATAGTGACTGAAAATCCCTGTACAGTACCAATACAAGGTATGACGGGAGTTACTTCAGACTTGGGGTACATGGACCAAAAGATGTGTTTGAGAGGTGTGGGCCTGTTGTGGTATTTTGTTTCCCTGCCCTCTCCTATATTGAAGTCACCCTGTACCTACATCCCACACTATGCATTCCTAGGAGTCAGAATTTTGGACTTCTGACCCATAGAGACTCCATTCTATGCTCAATGCCACACAGTGAGGAGCAAGTGATGTAAATATACCGTGGCAGTTTTACAAAACAAAATATCACAAAATGGACGCACCCAGTGACATATAAAGAGTAAAATATTTACTTACAGTTCCAAGTATTTATAAAGCGCTAACAAGTTCTGTAGTGTTGTAAAATGGGAGGCAGAATAACAAATATACATACAAGTCAAACACACAGAACAGTAGGAGAGAGGACCCTGCTCAAGAGTTTACAATCTAAGAGCAGAGGGGTGATACACTAGCAGGGTTTTTCAGAGAGAGGTGAAAACCAGGAGAATGACTGGAGAAGTGAAAATTTTAGGTCAAAATAGCCAAACCAGAAAAATTCTCCCATGTTATCTCACTTTCCAAATCAGCTATTTTTTTTTTTTTATATAATTCAAATTTTTTTATTTTGAAAAGACAGCGGTATAAAACATCCAGTGTATCAGAAAACAATGGCCTCACAGGGCCAACAAGAAGAGAAAGCTGGTGTACACAGTAGTGATGCAAGACACTGAGTTGAGAAGTGGGGACCAGGTGGGGGGAATAAAGAAAAAAAGGGGTGGGGAAGGTAGGGAGGAGGATATGGCAAAGGCCATCTACGTGACTCATGGCTCACTCCAGAGAGTCCAAGGACAAGGAGGCCATGGAGGACAAATGTCACGCGGCCAAGGGCTTGAGGGCCAATCATGGCAGACCTATCCAGAAAAGTCGCCATAGTGGCTAACCCCAAGGGAGTCCCGGTCTGCCATTCAAATAATTTTTTTTATAGAAAAACGGAAAGGTGGGGGGGGGGAAGAAATTAGGTCCCCAGCATCCACTAAGACATCATGATTACTCTGCACACCTTAGGAGTCAGCAAAAAGGTGAAAAACAATGTCTCGGAGTCTCAGCTAGTCATCGGGGGGGGGAGGAACAGGAACACCAAGAGTCCAGGTATGTCCTCAGGGAGTGACTCATTGTGGGGAGGAATCAGTGGGGGGGGGGATTCTCAGCTAAAAAATGAAAGTCCTCAAAAAATGTCACAAAGACATATAAAGACCTCAAATAGGTCTCAAAAACATGGGGCAGGTCCCAGGAGAAAACAAAAGGCACATCTAACGAGGTGTAGGAAGAGGGGCAGAGAGGATCAAAAATTAAACATCATGGGAGAGTGGGGCAGCATCAGTAATGCAAGCAGGCCCGGCACCGGAGCGGACAATAAAATAGCAGAGAAGCTTCCTCAGCCTGTATCCAGCCAGAGACCCATGAATGCGTCTCCGCCTAGAACAAAGGTATCCAAGGCTAGTTGAGAGGAACCAGCCATGGCGTAGGCCTCCACTTGAGGCCGAGAGCCCATCCACGCCACTTCCAAGGGCAATGCACCGTCCACGGGAAGTCCCACTGCCTGGACCAACTCAAGGGAGCAACCGCCATTCCTCTCCACAGCGACCTCTGCAGCACTTCCCAGGTGGTCCAGTGCCTCCTCAACACCGGGAACCGACACTGCCTCCAGCAAAAAAGGGATCCGCTTCTGATCTTCCTCTAGATCTCCCAAGTCAGCGCCGACAGCCACTCCGTCCACCACCTCAGCACAGCCTGTGGGTGCTCCCACAACTTCGGCCTCCAGGTCCTCTGTGCTGCCGATAGGCAAAGTCGCCACCTCCTCACCTGGACAGGGAACCGCCGCTCCCCTGCACCCCCTCAGAATCGACATCATCTGGCACCAGGTCCCTCTTGTGAGCGGGCTCACATCGTCACCCTCCAGTACTGCTAGACAGGCCTCCAGGCCCTCCAGCGCCGTCAACTTCACTTCAAAGGGGGGAGGTGATACGTCCCAGCGCATGGCCTCTCCTGCCACCTCAGTCCATCCCTGTTCAGGCACAGTGGTGAGGAAACGGGGACCCACCGTCTCCACATCCCACACCATCAATCCCTCTGTGGGCAGGGCACTCAGAGGAACATGGGAGAAAGGCTGCAGAGGCCGGGAGCTAGGCCGCAAGATGGCCGCCAACATCGTGGTCCGGGGGGGAAACAGCCGCCAAATAGTTAGTCTCTGGTCTGGAGCGGGGGACAAGCGGGCTCCGGACAATACTGTCCCGGTGATCGACCGTTCGGGGGTCTCAAAAAAAAATCTGTGGGGTAAGTCAGATAGGGTCCCTGAGGAGAGAAGTACGTGCGGAGCTCCACTATAACACAACCTCTTCCATTCGCAGTCGGCCACGCCCCCCCAAATCGGCTATTTTGACTTAGAATTTTCCATTCTCCAGTCATTGTCCTGCTTAAGATGAACAGAGGGGGAATATGGAGTGAGATTATAGGCTTCTCTAAAGTAACGTGTTTTCAGAGACTTCTTGAAGGACTGGAGAGACGAGGAGAGTCTAATGTTGCGGGAGAGGGAGTTACAAAGAAAGGGGGCAGCTTGGGAGAAGTCCTGAAGAGGAGAGTTAGGGGTGCGGGTCCGAGGATACGATAACCTCAACTCAGATCATTGACAGAGCGAAGTGGTCGGGATGGGATGTACCTGCTAATAAGGGAGGAGATATAGGCAGGGGCGCGGTTATGGAGAGCTTTGTATGTGAGCAGCAGTATTTTGAATTGAATTATAAAGGAAACAGGGAGCCAATGTAGAGATTGACAGAGAGGTGAGGTGTGAGAGGTGCGGAAGGTGAGGTGGATGAGTCTGGCACAGGCATTTACAACAGACTGCAGAGGGATAATCTGGGATCTCTTACCTACACATATATGAACAAAGCACATATAAGATATCAGCAACATAAAATAAACACAATAAGGACCTTTCATTTTTTGGTGTTGGTGTCCTTTTAAATACTAAATTTAACAATAGAAAAACACCTAAGACCACATCCAAGAAAACTCACTGTAAGTAAATGAACTAGCTCCCTCCCGGTTGAGGGTTACTTGCACTGTTGATCTTGATGGTCAAATTATAACCGCAGGAACAGAAACAGGAATGTTACTGTGAAATGGGACCCTAAACACTATAATAAGATATACTGTTGCTCCTTTAATGCAGGAATCTCAAACTCTGACCCCCTTGAAGTGGATTGCATACAAATTTCAAAGTTCTTTGATGGCAGTAGATAGCCAAAGTATCATGGGAGTTGTAGTTCAGAAACATCTAGGGGGCCAGAGTTTAAGATCCCCGTTTTAATGGCACCATGGCTTTTTGTGGTGGTTATGGTGTGGGTACCATCATGCATCTTAATGAAGACCGCAGGCTGCTCATAGACCTTCACCTCTGAATAAAGTCTGGTAAGGTGGAAGTACCACACTACATTCATTGCCCTGTGCAAATCTGTCTGGCTCCTGTTGTCCCAACCGCATCAGGGAGCCTGGGTCAACTCAGTGGCTCAAACAGGATCAATTTTCAGTAAGCCTGTCTGAAAGTGAAAAGATTTGGCCATAGTCTGATGATGTTTAGTATGAAAAACCTATTGTATATTATTATACATAAGAGATTGTGGCTCATTGGGACCATCTATCAGGACATCACTTAATGTTGGACAAACACTAACCCTGACGTATCCTGAAAAAAGAACATGTTCAACATGTGTGATATAAGCACCATAACATAGACGGACTTATTCAAGTTTGACACATGGGTTCCTTCCCCTCTATTCTGGGCATGTCGTTCTTTCCTGTAATCATGAGGAGTTTTAATGGTCAACTCATCAAGATCAATAGCACTAGAGTTCCAGAAATGGTGAGGGCATGGAGATGACATCTCTCAAGATGTGGGGGTAGGTGAGGAGAGGGATAGGTCAACATTAGTAATGTGGTATGATAATCTGAAAAGATGGGTTTTGAGGGGGTTTCTTGAAGGTCCGAAGACTAGGAGAGAGTCTGATAGGATGAGGTAGGTCATTCCACAGGACCAGCACTGCCACTTGGAGGCAAGAGTTCGCTGGAAACAAAGGAAAGGCGGAGGTCGTTATTCCCCATTGATTATTGTAAAGCGCTGTGTAAACCTTTGGCTCTGTATGAAGGAAAATAGTAATGAAGATGTCCCTGCGATAATTGTCCCCAGGGATGCCTTAAACGCCTATTCCCCACACAATGTCCACCATGGCTGGGCAGGAGTCTCGTTTCTGTTTATAATTATGATTTATGTTAGAAGCCAAAGATAAAAATGCACATTTGAGAACCAGTCATGATGATAGATCCCACCAAAGCATTCCCAAGACATTTCTTCGAGGCGGTGGGCCTGGCATTGCAGACAACGGTCATAACATGAAACCTCAACAAGTACACGGCTCTTTTACGCACACGCTGCTATCTGAAATAAATCATCGGCTTCCATGACGTCGTTTCAAGACCTACAGGTGCAAAAAATAAAAAAGCTATTTATATTCATGGAGTAACATGAAACTGAACGTTGGGATGGTCGGTTGGGGGTTTTTGTTCTTTTTTTCCTCCACCCCCTCTTATTTTTATTCGAACGCAGTCTTATGTCAGCAGATGTCCAGGTGGCCAAGATCGGCAAAAAGACGTTTGGGTTTTAGCGCCAGCTGTTCGTTGACTCTCCTCAATTTATATAAGCGCGTTATCTTTAGGATGGCGACGGGAGCAGGTGCCCGGCTTGCTGGCCGGGGGATGGAGCCTGGATTGCGATCACGCTGACTCAAATGCACACCTGGGCAGCCATACTCGTTCGAGAAGCATGATAGGAATGAGAAGAGTGGGACAGCGGGAGATCTCTCAAAGCACCGACGTTTTTAGGAAGAGAGAAAGACGTAAAATTAAAACTCGTTTGATGGTATAATGCCTGTTTGATCTGCTAATAGCTCTTTGGGGGGGGGGATGCTCCTTTTTATTGACTGTAAAAGAAAAAACTTTACTACTGCAGGAGGAATTTCATATGCAAAAAGCAATAAAGGAATTGATGAGTAATAAAAGCATCCATATATGCTAGACACAATTTTGGCGTTAAGCTGGTGCTACGATACAATAAGGCTTCATGTAGTAATTATGAAAATAATCCAGATTTATTCTTTGATATATGATGCGAAATATGACATTTTACACAGCAGAATTAATAAAAAAATATGTAAATATATCTGACACCTGTACTTATATTTACTTAGAAAAGGAAAAACAGAGGTTGCGTTTGCGATGAGTGTCGCTGTTTTGATATATACTTTCTGATCCATATAGACCCGAACCCAAATTTTTCATTATAGACAAATGAAAGGAACTTTATGAGGATTTAAGGAAACGTACCTCCTCGTTTTTTGATTGCATCCTATCACAGCAAGTGCTGGAAGCTGCTTCTTGGTGGCGGCACACCCTCGTCAACAACACAGCCACAATAATAGCACATACAGGAAAAAGGATAGCGCCCAATATACTGGAATAGGGGAAATAAAGGTCTATCCCTAAAACACACCACTACAATTGTACACATTTGTTCCACTCCATTTGTAGTGGTGTTTTTTGGGATAGACCTCTGTTTTCCATATTCCAGTATATTGGGTGCCAGGCTTGTACTGGCCATAGGGACTACAGGGAGATTCCCGGTGGGCCGATGGCTCAGTGGGCCAGGCCAGTGTGAATGCTGGTTTACCGCGCAGCTCGCACTGCCCTTAATGGGTGAGGTGAGAAATTCCTCACCGTCTGTAAAACATATGCAGTCTGCCACAATCTTATATTGGGGCCACCGTGCTGGTGAGACCCCCTGCACATCCACCTTAACCACGGGATTCCGGCTGATTGCTGGCCCCACCGGCGCAGGCTGACATCTAGCATGTCAGTCCGGCACTCCGGGATGCTGGGGGGGAGATAGATGTCATTGTGGCGGCGCAATGACATCTATTTCAGGCACCCGCCCCCACGAGTGCGGAGGAGGTGCTTGAAAGGGAGGGGGGAGATGACACTAGTCTTGAAGTTAACCCCTAACTGCCACCAATGGTGGATATAGGGGGTTCCAATGAACCCCTATCTCCCGATCCATGGCAGCTAGGAGTTAATGTTTGGTATTGCTGGATCAGCCAGAGCATGGCCTTTCCAATGTTACTGTCAGTCCTCGGAGGCTGGCTGTCAGTCCTCGGAGGCTGGCACGGCTCCGGTGTCCCTCTCTGCAGTCTTGGGGTCTGCGTCTTCCCCGCAGCCCTTCCGCACGCCCTATGCGCGTGTGCTGCCGGCCCCAATGGCTTTAAGCTACTGCTGGGGGCGTGCCGCGCGTGACGTCATCACGCATCCACCGTGGGTCTCCCTGCATCATGTGACCCTGATGGCCAATCAGATTGCAGGGCGCGATATTTAAAAGTGCTTTTTGCCTTTTCTCATTGCCCTTTCGTGGTTTTGCTTGTCTAACCCTAAGTGCTTGCTTCTTTAACCTCTCACTGACTTTCTGTGTATGACCTGGCTTCTGGATATCGACCTGTGTACCTCTATACTCCTTTGACTCGGCTTCTGAATTTTGACCTTGTATACTGCGGTATTCCTACGACCTAGGATTGTTTCAGACCCCTCTGGTACTCCGTACTTTCCTGTCTCCATACCAGCCACTCTAAGGACTGGTTTCTGTCCTCCTTGCTTACTATCCCTGCCTTATAGGTTCACCTCTCGCTTTTGCGAAATCCAGCCACCTCAAGGACTGGTATCGCAACTAAGTTTAGAGTCTCCTATTATTACGTATAGGGCTGACTGTAGCAACTCTCGGATACGTGTGCCTGCCTGACAGATATCAAACATGACCATGTAAAAGTAAAAAAAATAAAAATAAAAAAATATTTTAAAAAATTATAAAAAAAAAATAAACAAGTTTTTTTTGTTTGATTTGTTAATGCAGCAATATTGTTCCCATTTCAATTAGAATGTGAACAATGATGCTGCTCTAACGATTTTTGTATGCGGTGCGTTTGTTAAAAATAGAGAAATTTTTCCCCCAAAAAAAATGTAAAATTTTTTAACAAGCGCACCTCATAGAAAATATAACCGCAAATGCTCGCATGTTAAAATGTGAAAAAAAAACACTTTACACGTTGTAAATTATTGAAAATTCAAATTTTATTGCATTTTTTATTATAATATACAGACAGGACATGACGTATACATATAATAATGACATATTATGAATCTGCCGAGTCTGCCGGAAAAAACGATATATAATATGTCTGGGTCAGATATTAAAATATGGCTTCAAACGCGGTTAAACATGATGAGCGGGGGGGCGTGACTTGGCGCGATCCGGGATGGCCGCTTGATCGTGGAGCTCCTCACCCGGGGACTTCATAGGCACAATATAGCAGCAGTCCGACCCATCGATGGGACCCAAAAAACGGACCACAACATCGATGAGCCGCCCGAGCACCTCAGCGTCGTCTTCCGCCTCACCAATGAGGCATTATTTGAGCGGTGCGGCGGCGTCGACGCAACTAGGCCGCGAATCCAAGATGGCGGCGGTCACAGAAGACATGAGAGGCCCGGGAAGCCCCGTGCTGTCGGCTGGCAGTGTGGATGATTCGGAGGTGAGAGAAGCCCTGAAACTATTACCCACTAAAACGGACCTGGAAGGTCTTTTTGCCAGATTAGAGGCCAAATTTGATGCGCGCTTCGAGGAACTGGGGGCAGATGTTAAACATTTGGGTGGCAGAGTGCAGGACTTGGAGGAAGACAGGGAAGCTGCAATAACTCAAACCCAGCACTTTGAGACACTTTTGAGCACGCAGGCTACACAGATTGCCTCCTTATTTCGCTGGGTGGATGACCTGGACAATAGAGGGAGACGCAATAATATACGCGTGAGGGGTCTTCCTGAACCCCCTCTGGGTGAAACCGAAAATATAGACCTGACGTTGCAAACTTTATTTAATGAGCTTCTCCAACGCTCCTCTGATACGCCTTTTCATCTAGATCGAGCTCACAGAGCCTTACGAGCCAGAGGCGCCCCGAACTCAGCTCCTAGAGACGTTATTTGTCGAGTACATCACTTTACTCTGAAGGAGGAGGTAATGAAAGCGGCGAGGAACATGCCTTCAATTATATTCGATGATCACACCGTAGAATTATTCCAAGACGTATCAAGATCTACCCTTTTAGCCAGGAGGGAATTGAAGCCCGTCACGGACCAACTTAGGGCACGCTCCATACGATATAGATGGGGATATCCATTTGCACTACACGTTCGAGCAGACAACAGATCACTGAGTATTTCTACCCCTGAGGATGTACCGGATTTTTTACAAGCGCTGGAATTATCTCCAGTTACTGTACGGGGCTGGTTTGGAGGAGACCCGAATGCACCTCCCCCACCGTTACCACAGCGTCAACCATGGCGCACTGCTCGACGGGACCGTCGACGCCCCTTGGATACAGCACGTGGTGCTGACCGCAGCTCTACGGACCCCCCATGAAGGGATTGCCAGGTTTCCAACGATGCTGACTGTTTCTTTTTCTCCATTTGACCTCAATGGCTTGCCCGGGTGTTCTGTTCCTATGGTCTCCGACCGTTCTCGGAGTACTAGTTGTAGACTGGTTAAGTCTGCAGGTTTTCGGACCTACAAATATACTGTTTTTCTTTGCCGCTTCCCCGCGTGGTGCTAAATTTTCTTTGTCTCAATGTGGAGGGTTTTTTCCACTACACTCTTTTTCATAACATATCCCGTAAGGGACTTAGTCCATTTTGGGCTTCTGCGCCAATGCCCAATGTTTAATTTTTGGTTATGTTTAGTTTGTTTAGCTTGTTTGTTTAGTTTCTACAACGCCTTATACTGTTCTGATGATGATGATATTGTATATTCCTCTGGGAGAATGCGGGTCTTTCAATTGCTCAACTCCACTTTCACTCTGGCCACGTCAGGAGCTTTAATCCACCGTAGTCCCTGCCATGGATGATTTGCGAGTTATTACTCTCAATGTGAGAGGCCTGAACCACCCGGCTAAACGCCGTATGGCACTACATGACCTACAACGTATGCGAGGGGAGGTGGTGTTTTTACAGGAAACGCATATTCGTAGTGATAGGTCCGTTCGTTTATATTCTCGTTATTATCCTTACTGTTTCTATAGTAACTTCTCCAATTCTAAATCGCGAGGTGTGGCCACCCTAATAGCGGCACATGTGCCTTTTACATGCCAGGCGCAATGCTCTGACCCGGGGGGTCGTTATTTGTTTGTCAAAGGCCTCTTGGGGCCTATGCAAGTTACCCTGGCCAATTGCTACCTCCCTAACATTAAGCAATGTACGTTTTTAGACAAAATCTTGACGAAACTGGAAAAATTTGCAGAAGGCACGTTGATATGCGGAGGTGATTTTAACGTTTCGCCTGACGCCCCAGGAGAGGCGTCTCCCTCACCGGCTTCGGTCCCTTCGTCTAAAAGACGAAGATTCCACCAAATACTACATAAGGCCCGTTTGGTTGATTGTTGGAGGGCAATGCACCCGCTTGGACGGGACTTTACTTATTACTCAGCTGCAGCTAGAGTGTACTCTCGCTTAGATCTATTTTTGTTACGTCACCTTGACCTAGGTTATGTCAAATCGGTTAGTATTGGCAATATTTCATGGTCAGATCATGCCCCTGTGTCCATGACCCTCTCCTTGCCGTCCGTGCCCCGTAAATCCTTCCAATGGCGTTTGAATGGTACGATACTAGCTGATATTGTGGAGAGGGAACGCCTTTCAGAGGCTATCAAACAATATTTTATAGACAATGAGACAGAAGATGTACAGGCCACGGTCTTGTGGGAGGCCCACAAATGTGTTATACGGGGAACCCTTATTCAAATTGGTGCTCGACGTAAACGGGAAAAGACAGCTAAAATCCAAGCCTTACTTGCTGAAATCCAGGTAGCCGAGGAGCTACACAAGGCTACTCAATCAGTTGAACATTACACGACACTTGTGGCGTTGAGAGCTGACTTACGACAGCTCTTGCACCAACAGGCCAGTCGCTCACTTTTGCTTACAAAACATTCATTTTATGTGCATGGAAATAGGTGTGGTAAGCTGTTGGCTAGGGCTCTACGCCAGAAATATCAAGCTACTTATATCCCCAAATTGAAGTCTCCCACGGGCCGCCTTCTATCCTTGAACACGGAGATTACTGACCAATTTGTAAAATACTATCAGTCACTATATTCCTTACGCCCTGATAAGCCTTCCACTCATCTCGTAGCTGAGTATTTGGACAAGTCCTTGCAGGCGACGCTAACGAAGACGGAAGCTGAGGCTCTGGATGCCCCTTTCAACTTGAGTGAGCTTGCGGCGGCCTTGAAGGCAACCCCTACTGGAAAGAGTCCGGGCCCGGACGGATTTTCTATAGCCTATTACAAAACATTTTTACCCCTCTTAGGTCCCCACTTACTCCATTCTCTGAATGCCCATGAAGATAAAAAAGGCTTCCCAAAATCGGCACTTGAGGCAACGATAGCCCTCATCCCGAAACCAGGGAAGGATCCTACACTATGCCAAAACTACCGCCCGATCTCGCTAATTAACAATGATGTTAAGTTGATGGCAAAGATGTTGGCTATGCGTTTGAGCCCCTTTTTACCCTCCCTGATCCATCCTGACCAGGTAGGATTCGTCTCTCAGAGGGGAGCACGTGATAACACCTACCGGGCTATCAATTTGATTCATAGAGCGCACACAGCGCACTCGCCAATGGTCCTTCTCTCTGTCGACGCTGAAAAGGCATTCGACAGAGTGGATTGGGCCTTCTTGATGGCTGTCCTGGAGAAGTTTGGCCTGGGTCCGAGATGGCTGACCTGGATTTCAGCACTATATAATAATCCGACGGCGGTCCTCAGAATTAATGGGGTGCTTTCTACACCGATAGCGATCTCCAACGGCACGCGCCATGGTTGTCCCTTATCCCCGCTTTTATTCATCATGGCTCTGGAACCGTTCCTACAACGGATTAGGGATAATGATAATATTCAGGGCGTAATTTTACCTTTCCACCATTATAAAATTTCTGCATTTGCAGACGACATACTCCTTACCTTACTAAATCCAGTCAGCTCTACTGAGGCCTTTTTGCAAGAGGTTGAGAAATATGCTGGAGTGTCGAACTTCAAAATTAATAGAGATAAGTGCGAAATGAAGGGGGTGGGCATACCATCACTTACTAAGGCGGCGTTGCAACGCTTGGCTCCGTTTTCTTGGCCTATTAAGGCTATCCAATACCTAGGCATACAGCTCCCGTCGGATTTGTCATCATTGTTTGACCTTAACTATGTCCCTCTACTTAACCGGGTATCTCGAGACCTTAAAGACTGGCATAAACCGCAGTTCTCTTGGTTCGGACTTATTAATATTTTAAAAATGACAGTTTTGCCAAAATTCTTGTATCTTTTCCAGACTTTACCTATTGCTCTACCGTTACCCTTTTTTAGTTCCCTGAAAACCATCTTTCTGAAATTTATATGGAGGGATAATAGACCGCGGATATCATATGATGTCCTCGTCCGCCCTAAATCGGGAGGGGGCCTGGGTCTCCCACATCTAGAACTTTATTATGACGCAGCCTTAATGACGAGACTTAGCGACTGGTCTATGTCACCCCCTCATAAACTGTGGGTACATTTAGAACAGCTTTTCTTCAAGGTTCCTATAGTCTCGGCCCCATGGCAAACTGTACCCATAGAAACATTAGTCCCCATTCCGCACCCAACAATCAGCCCGACGTTAAAGAGATGGCGTAAACACCGCACACTTTTGGGTTTATCTCCCTTGCCTTCCTTGCTGACTCCGATTACCCATAACCCAGATTTTCTCCCGGGTAAAGCCCTGTCCTTTCTAGGATTGGACTACGATGGCCCGTATGTCCCTCTTCAGGCCTGTATTAGATCGGAAGGTCTGATCTCTTTTAATGAACTACTGGGAGACCGCTTGAGCACGCCATTATGGAAATATAACTATTTACAATTACAACACTTTATTACTACTCAGATACTTCGGGCTGACGTTACTGTACCTACGGCTCTGACTACTTTTGAGACAATATGTATTTCAGACCCACCACCTCCGCACCTACTCTCATATATGTACTCGCTTTTATCGACCGCTCGGTTTAAAACTCTACCCTCCTACACAACAAAATGGTCATCTGAACTTCCTCAACCATTGACCACTGAGGAGTGGTCGACGGCATTTCGGGTGACGTTTCGCTCCTCCAGGGCTCTCACTGTACAGGAAACTAATTACAAGTTGATTTCTAGATGGTACTTGACTCCAACTCGTCTACACGCTATATATCCAGCGGTCTCTCCTGATTGCTGGAGATGTCAGGGGCATAGGGGTACGTTTCTACACATTTGGTGGGACTGTCCTATCATACAATCGTTCTGGGAGGTGGTTTGGACGTATATTAAAGAGGTAACGACTTTAGACTTGCCATTTCATCCTAAAGTGGCCTTGCTACATGTCATCCCCATGTCCATAGATAAATATGTGAAATCAGTGTCGGTGCACTTACTTAATGCAGCGAGAGCATTAATCCCAAAATATTGGAAACAATTGTCACCTCCCACGATCTTTGACTGGATTGATAGAGTAGAATACGTCAGGGAACTGGAAGAACTGCATTACACTCTCGAACAAGATTTTGACACATATTTTAGGACATGGTACTGGTGGACGGAATTCAGATCCAAACATAGGAGAACGCCTCAGAACTCATTGACACAGGCTCTGATTCGGGAGCCCGTTATATCGGTTCAGAGATTTCTGTGCAGAATGACACTCAGATGTGATATCTCCACAATTATAATAAGTTCAATAAGTTCGAACAGTGAAAATGACGGTATAAGACTAGCATTAGTGATAGGCTTTTCTTATAATTGTTGTTGTTTTTTTTTTTCTTTCTTTCTTTTTATTTTATTTTTATGTATTTTTATATGTGTGGTTTGTTCATTTTTAAGTAATGGGAAAAATGGTTTGGTGATGTTTTTCTGATTGCTTATTCAACCTCAAATATTTGCATTTGATACTCTGTACTGTAAGCTCCTATATGATATATATGTCGTTGCTCCAAACATCATTTTGCGAATTTTGTCACCACTAATTGTTGTTCTTATTATGATACAAAACTTAATAAAAATTATATTACGTAAAAAAACATGATGAGCGAAACCAGTAAAAAATGACCTAAGCACGGAGGCGTGAAATGGCTCAGCAGCGAAAGGGTTAAGACATGGTATGCACTCAACCTCAGTGCTGCTGCGTTGCTCTACCCAATCGCTCTGCAGCAACTCTGGTAGCTGTAGAGCGACTGCTTGAGCGATCTGGTTGGTTTAACGATCCGGTTGGTATAGGGATCTGGTTGGTATAACGATCCGGTTGGTTTATATACCATTTTTGTGCATGTTTGCATAATTACAGTGGGCTGGTCTGGATGAAGTCCAGGGCTGAATTTTTGTCCCAGTCCAGCCCTGTTGGGTGCTATCCTTTTTCCTGTATTGGTCTACCTGTTTTTTGGGTGGGTTTTAGGGATACCCCCTCGGGATATAGTTCCTATTGATTGTGATTTAGTGTCACCCTATTTTCCTAGTGCCCCTTTGTTTTCTGTATTTTTACAATAATAGCACGCCCACAGAACAAAATGGCTTACTCTTTGGAGGAACGTGTGTTTATTGTGTAAACCTATGGTGCACAATGTCGATCATCATGTGATTCAACGGCGACACTCCAGAGTTTTTATGAGGACTGTGTCCTTTTCAATAATTAATCTGTGGCAACTCTGGCCTCCAGATCTTACTAAGTTGAACCTCTTTTTGTGGAGCTATCTGAAAAAATGAGTGCTCTGTAAGAAGCCACGCAGGATTGACACCTTAGCAGATGACATTAGGAGCGAGAACCAAAACACTGATGATGCAATATTGAGAAGCGTTAGCAACAACATGTAGTGCCGCATTGACATGTGACATCAGAAAGCTACGCGTTGACAACAGATTGAAATCTACACTACATCTCTTTGGCAGAATCTATGGTGAAAATAATGGTTAAATTCCCTTGGAGATGACACGGATGACACGGAGAATTACACTAGCAAGAGTGTTATTCAGAGAAAGGTGAAAATCAGGAGAATTGGCAGGAGAAGAGAACAATCTAGAGCAAATAGCTGATTTGGAAAGTGAGATAAATGGGAGAATTTTTCTGGTTCGGCTATTTTGACCTAGAATTTTCACTTCTCCAGTCATTCTCCTGCGTTACACCTTTCTTTAAATAGACCTGTATGTAACTTCCTCAGAATGTGGAAAGAGTCATGAAAAAAAAGAGACTTATGATGGCAGTTCTCTACCTTGTGAATTCACTTTTCCATACTTAATCCATTGTAGTTCTCTGAAGTTTATTGAACTAATGGCATCATTCTTTCAGTAAATGAGTAAACCCATACATCTTCATGGCTTTGAATTTCAAGGTGTTTATTCTGCTGTATCCTCCCATCCAAGATTTTGATAGGAATATACAAAGAAGGAATTGATTGCTGTAACATTTCACAGCTGGATTTTTTCTCCAGACATCATATTGATTCGTTAGAAGATTCCATCTTGAAGATAGTTGCTTGTTTTATGAAAAATCTGTCCAGGCAGATGCCAGAGAAGGCCCTTTATAGCATTTGTCTTTAAGCCCTGTAGGCAGGTTTGCGGTCTGCTGCATTATGCAGAATCCAGCACACACAACTACACACAGAGACAGAACAAGAGATGATAGTACAGAATACAGACACAAGAGAGAGCCCTGCACTGAGTAAGATTTCTTATTTAATACAGATTACAGGGTTGGGGGAAAACAGTACGATACACAACAGGAATATGCAAGAAATCACAACCTGGATACCTAGTAGAAATACAGAACCCTGGTCTATGAATGAGGTCCTTATAATTGGCCTCTAACACACCTGAACTATGCTCCGGGTTAAATGCAATGCAGACAAATACAGGGCATAAACAAGAATGGTCCAGAAACACGCCAATAGGTCATACACAGGAATATAGTATACACAGTACAGGGTACAAGGAGCTAGCAAGAGAGAAATCCAGAAAACACGCCAATAGGTCATACACAAAAAATATCGTAATTTGTGGTACAAGGAATAGATCAGAGAATATACCAAAACAAGAGCCAGAGGTCATACACAGAAATATCTAAACCAGGGTCACTTATAGCAGGTCAGGGAGAAAGACCTATCCTGGACCAGAGACCAAGTGCACTGCTAGCCATATAAATAGGGCAGGGAAAGTCATGTGATCACAGACTATCAGCCACAGGAGAGATGGTCTGCAGTGGCTAAGCCCAACAACCTACCAGAGCTGATGAGCTCTGCTCTCTCCATCAGGGGGCATGGCAGGAACCAGCAGAAACGATACAATTTGGTCTAGAATGGATGAAGACTAGAGATGTGAAGGCATGGGAAAAAAACCTAGAACAATTGGGGGGGGGGCCACAGTTTTTTCCGTTTACTTCCAAAGCCATTTTTTTAGTTTTTTTCTGGAAAAGTTAGAAAACAAAATGAATTTGGAATATGGTCTTTTACAATTATAAATAATATGTATGACATGGTATTTAAACTATATAACATGAAGACATCGAGATTCAAAGGCAGTGATGTGAATGACGAGAATACGGCTGCTGCATTTGACTGGATTACAAAACTAGCTGCGCACTTTGGACTTGATGTTGGAAACGTAGTTTCAAATGTTGCAGAATATAGAACATCTTTGGGGATTTGGACCAGGAATCCAGTCTAGGATTCTGCAAAATATATTTCTCCCGCAACATTGTGGCAAGGTCTCTTTACAACACGACCTCTGACACCTCTTGCATCTCGCTTACTGCAGATTCCTGCATCTTCTGCTGCTGCTGCTGTGAGAGAATCTGCTCTGTGTCTGGTAATACTCATACGAAATCAAGAAACAAACTGTCCTGTGAAAGAGTAGAAAAGCTCGTTTCAGTCAGTGCAAACCTTAAGTTTTTAGAAGTCAAAGAGTAAAATAACAAATGTGGAGATGTGGCAGTATTTCAGAAATGTGGCAGTATTTCAGAAAATGAGAGATTAAATTACATGTATGTGTTGTGTCTTCTGTTTCCTTTTACATAGTTACATAATTAGTTACATAGGCTGAAAAAAGACTTTTGAGGGAAAGGGGGGGGGTTACCTGTTCACATGTATAGTTGAAATGTTCTTAACATATACTGTTATACTGTTATTCCATATGTAAAAAAAAATAATAATTTTAAAAGCAAGTTTAGTTTATTTACTGAATGAGCCAAACTTTTATTTCAAGCATACTTTCATATACACTGCATTTCACATTCCCACTGTTAAAAAAATTACTTTCAATTTGTAAAACCGATTCGCACTGAGTTTTTATTTTCCAATTTTTTTTATTTTTTCTGGCAAAAAAAGGGGGAAAAAAACGATTTTTCTCATGACTTAAAAATTCCCAGAAATTTTACATCTCTAATGAAGTTCGGTGCATGGTTTGACCATATGGTTGGATGTATAGAAGCATCCGGTGTTAGGTCAACATGAGGATATTCATCAAGAAAATAGTCTAGATGGGAGAAGGAGTTGTGTGGTCTAGAATAAAAAAAGTTAAGTCTTTGTCCTCTCCAAACATCCACCTGATGAGACTGAGTAAATTCCTGACACATTTTTCGTAGACTGGGCGTTCATATGCAAGTCATGTCCATAGAGGTGTCAAGATGTGGTTCTTGTGTGACATTGAAGTCACCATTATAATCAAAATTTCTTCCAAGAATGCACTAAACTAGCACATAGTCTTTGTGATGGTACGCTGCAAGAAAACGCACCTTCATGTTTAATTTAATCAGGGTGTGAGAAGTACGAAAGAAGGGACAGAGCCGTTTTACTAGTCCTTAGGGTTGCTAGGTTTAAAAATAGGAGCCCATGGTGTGTTAGAAGGAAGCAAAGACAAATACACGAGGCATAGCGGACAGAGATCCAATACACAAAATACAAAATATAGTCAGACGAAGGCAACAGGGTTGCAAGAACCAGCAAGCAGGGAAACCCAAATGTCAATGTCTGGTTATCCGACCGTGACTTAATTTTTGGTTTGACCTGTGTCACCCATTGTAGTCTTCCATGTGCAAGTGTGTATAAAATGAACACGTTTAAAAGATCTTAACTTGATGGCTAATATTGACAAAATATTCCCCGAGCTCTTCTATTTTAATTTACATTGATTATGATATTCTTTCCCCCTAGAAGATCCTCTTAGTCATCATTCTCTTATGGCTGACACGGGTAAGAAGAGAACTGTTATGTCTGCCCATGCTGGTCCGGTGGCCGGTACTGCCATCTCATCTTCGTACAAAGTCCTGGGTTGTATGTACCTACAGGTTGTTTTCCCGATTCGAGAGTTTGTGACATTTCTGCTTTGGCTTACTCTTCTAAAATTCTGATTCGATCCGAAGTGCGTTACGATTCAGCTCAAGCAAATAACGCTCTGCCTCTACGTAATTGGGGTACTCGATCTAACGCGCACACGACACAACCTATCAGAGGCCTTGCTTTTAAAATTTTAGTGTCTAACTCTGGTCTGTGACCTGTCATGGATTTTGATACCCCCCAGCATGCTCCTGATTACTTTGTGGTTGATATACTGGTATTTGATCCTTGGCTTCGTATATTGACTTATCCCAGTCTCTTCACTTCTTGACCCTGGCTTGTCTGATTACCTGGTTCTGTCTGCTTGTTTATTTGTCCATGTGCACTTCTCCTGTCCCAGACCTAGACTTGTTTACCTGGTTATTCTTTGTGTTAACTTTTTTGTTACCCATCTATTTAAGGACCAGCTGTAGTACAAGTTATAAGTATTGTTTGTGTTATTTCATATCTGCATGTTGGGTTATACAATACTACTAGCTTTTGCCCGTGGCTTCGCTCGCGTGGATTTTAAGATTTGTTAAAATTGATTTTTTTAAAAGAAGCTTGAGGTTTTTTGGTAGAACCCCCCACTTGGGATTTTTGGAAAATTGTAAAACGTGTTTTTTTATTTTTCAAGAAGAATGTAAGTGCCAAATTTCACACCTGTAACATCTTTGGTTTTTGAAATGTAGATATATTGATAAAAGTATTCACATCCCTTTCCCCCACCCCCCTTAACTGGATTTTCGGAAAATGGTAAAACATGTTTTTTTTTGCATGAAGATTGTAACTATCGAATTTCACACCTGTAACATCATAGGTTTTTGAAATATAGGTATAGTGATAAAGGTATTCATCCCCATTTTTGCCCCACCCCACTGGATTTTTGGAAAATGGTAAAATACGTGTTGTTTTATTTTCAAGACGAATCTAAATACCAATTTTCACATCTGTAACATCTTCTGTTTTTGAGATATAGGTATCCTGTTGAAAGGTATTCACCCCCCCTTTTTTCACCCGCCACGTGGAATTCTTGGAAAATGGTAAAACATGTGTTTCTTTATTTTCAAAAGATTGTAATTACCAAACTTCACACCTGTAACACCTTGGTTTATGAACTGTAGATATACTATTCAGTATAGTATTCAGACCCCTTTCCCTCGACCCCCCCCTTTTTTGGATTTGTGGAAAATGGCAAAACACATGTTTGGATTTTTTCACGAAGATTGTAAATACCAAATTTCACACTTGTAACATCTTTGGTTTTTGAAATATAGGTATACTGATAAAAGTATTCAACCCCCCCCTTTTTGCCCCCTCCCACTGAATCTTTGGAAAATGATAAAATAGGTGTTTTTTTGTTTCTCAAGACGAATCTAAATACCAATTTTCATGTATGTAACATCTTCTGTTTTTGAGATATAGGTATCCTGATTAAAAGTATTCAGCCCCCCTTTTTTCACCCCCCCCCCCACTTGGGATTTTTGGAAAATGGTAAAACACCTGTTTTTATTTTTCAAGAAGATTGTAAATACCAAATTTCACGTCTGTAACATCTTTTATTTTTGAAATATAGGTATAATGATAAAAAATATTCAGACCCCTTTCCACCGACCCCCCCAATTGGATTTGTGGAAAATGGCAAAAAAAAATTCACGAAGAATGTCTGATTACCTGCTTGTTTATTTGTCCATGTGTACTTCTCCTGTCCCAGACCTAGACTTGCTTACCTGGTTATTCTTTGTGTTAACTTTTTTGTTACCAAATACCAAATTTCACACCCATAACATCTTTGGTTTTTGAAATATAGGTATACTGATAAAAGTATTCAACCCCCCTTTTTGCCCCCGCCAAGGAATTTTCAGAACATGGTAAAATACGTGCTGATTTATTTTTCAAGACTAATCTAAATACCAATTTTTAGGACTGTTACATCGTCTCTTTTGGAGATACAGGTATCCCGTTTAAAATATTCAACCCCCTTTTTTCGCCCCCCCACTTGGATTTTTGAAAAAAACTGTAAAATACGTGTTTATATATATAGATGTATTTAACCCCCATTTTGGCCCCCCCATGGAATTTTCAGAAAATGGTAAAATACGTGTTTTTTTATTTTTAAAGACGAATCTAAATACCGATTTTCACATCTGTAACATCTTCTGATTTTGAGCTATAGGTATCCTGTTTAAAATATTCAACCCCCTTTTTCACCCCCTTATGGGTGGATTTTCCAAAAATCCTTCCTTGGTGGGTGCCCACATCATAAAAACAGTGCACCTTCAAAATTTCACGTTCCTAGGTTAAACGGTTTCAGCTGGGCGTTGATGAGTCAGTCAGTCAGTCAGGACTTTCGCGTTTATGATAAAAGTATTCAACCCCCTTTCCCCCCCCAAGGAATTTTCAGAAAATGGTAAAATACGCATTTTTTTATTTGTCAAGATGAATCTAAATACCGATTTTCACATCTGTACCATCTTCTGTTTTTAAGATATAGGTATCCTGTTCAAAATATTTAAAATATTTAACCCCCTTTTTTGCCCCCCGTCGAATTTTTGAAAAAACGTTAAAATACGTGTTTTTTTCAAGAAGAATCTAAATACCGATTTTCACATCTGTAGCATCTTCTGTTTTTGAGATATAGGTATCGTGTTTAAAATATTCAACCCACTTTTTCACCCCCTAGGGGCGGAGTTTCCAAAAATTCTTGCTTAGTGGGTGCCTACATCATAAAAACAGTGCACCTTCAAAATTTCACGTTCCTAGGTTAAACGGTTTCAGCTGAGCATTGATGAGCCAGTCAGTCAGTCAGGACTTTCGCGTTTATGAAAAAAATATTCAACCCCCCTTTTTGCCCCCCCCAGGAATTTTCAGAAAATGGTAAAATACGCGTTTTTTTATTTGTCAAGATGAATCTAAATACCGATTTTCACGTCTGTACCATCTTCTGTTTTTAAGATATAGGTATCCTGTTCAAAATATTCAACCCCCCCTTTTTTTGCCCCCAGTTGAATTTTTGAAAAACGGTGAAATACGTGTTTTTTTATTTTTCAAGAAGAATCTAAACACCGATTTTCACGTCTGTAACATCTTCTGTTTTTAAGCTATAGGTATCCTGTTTAAAATATTTAAAATATTCAACCCCCTTTTTTCGCCCCCCAGTCAAATTTTTGAAAAACAGTAAAATACGTGTTTTTTTATTTTTCAAGAAGAATCTAAACACCGATTTTCACGTCTGTAACATCTTCTGTTTTTAAGCTATAGGTATCCTGTTTAAAATATTTAAAATATTCAACCCCCTTTTTTCGCCCCCCCAGTCAAATTTTTGAAAAACAGTAAAATACGTGTTTTTTTATTTTTCAAGACAAATCTAAATACCGATTTTCACGTCTGTAACATCTTCTGTTTTTAAGATATAGGTATCCTGTTTAAAATATTTAAAATATTCAACCCCCTTTTTTTGCCCCCCCAGTCGAATTTTTGAAAAACGGTAAAATACGTGTTTTTTTATTTTTCAAGACGAATCTAAATACTGATTTTCACATCTGTAACATCTTTTGTTTTTGAGCTATAGGTATCCTGTTTAAAATATTCAACCCCCTTAGGGGCGGAGTTTCCAAAAATCCTTCCTTAGTGGGTGCCTACATCATAAAAACAGTGCACCTTCAAAACTTCACGTTCCTAGGTTAAACGGTTTCAGCTGGGCGTTGATGAGTCAGTCAGTCAGTCAGGACTTTCGCGTTTATATATATATAGATTCATTACAAGAACATCGAAAAATATATTAAAATTAATTTCTTTATTATCTAAGCTAAACAATTTCCATTTTCTAACCGTTATTTTGAAAGAAACGGAAACTACAAAAACCTATCCTTAACTCAAGATAATACAAAAGAGCTCCTAAATATACAGGTATTGTGTATAGTCCCAGGGACCATAACTACTTCTCACATAATCCAGAAGTAGGCATCATTGACCATTTGGATGTTGTCTTCGTAGATGTTCTTCCAGTTTATAAGGTCAGTATCTTCACTGGTGAAAAAGACATTATTATTATATATAGTGCCACAAATTCCACAGCGCTTTACAAGATCAGTGTACAAGGAGTTGATACGTTAGAATACCACACATGGATGATGACCTGATTCAGGGGACCCTGTTCCCAAGGGAATTTACAATCTATGAGATGTACAAGTATTTTTTGAGGTAGGCGCATCCATATCGTTGCATTTACTGCCCAAGGACACTCGCTGGCGGCATCTTCTGAGTGGGATTGGGTCGTCTTTCCATGATTGTAGATCAGCAACCTGGTGGTTAGGTTGAATCCGCTTCTCGGAAAGTTGAGACTTGATTCTCCACAGTTGGATTGGAGGGATTTGCTGCATGGGAGTTTGACTTGCTTCTCCACGCTCGAAGGGTAGAGACGAACCACTGGACTCAGACAGGCAATATTGTGTGGTAGGCAAGTATGTACCAGTAGGTGTCTTGCCCAGGGACACTTACTGGAGAGGTGCTCTGGCTGGGATTCGAACCTGGGTCTTCACGGTTATAGAGCAGTGATGTTACCTCTAGTCCATCCAAACGGTATATACATATTTTACATGAACAGATATAGTGCATAATTATACACTTTGTTGTTTGTGGCGACTGGGAAAGAGCGATTGCATTCTTTAAGGATTGGTCAACCACTTGGTCAGCTTTGAAAGAAGCCACTGACGAAATGTCTGGAGACCCAAAAAAGGGTCAAAATATGTTTTTATAGAATACATTGACAGTAAAAACGGTAGACATGGTAAAACCTGTACCTGCATTGTGGTCTTTCCATGGATCCAGAGTCCAAGCTTTGTTCCTGTGAGCAAAATTCCTTGATGTGTGATGAGGCTATGGGCAATATCATTTTTAAGCTCCTCTTAGACCATAGAATAGCAACAGAAATCATATTTTTTTTGTGCATTTAGTAATTGTTGAGAAAAGACGTTTCCTGATTTTTAGGCCTTGATATTTCTGAAGGAAGCACTGATGAAATACTACCTGGATCTACTTGTTTCTAATGCAAAACAGCTCGGTCTATCTGACCTGTGCCCGGTGCCCACGTCTATTAGCATGGTGGACAACCATAGACCCAATTCCAATTCCTGAACCCAGTCCATAAAGATATATCTGAATGGAAAAATCACCATTTATTTGTCACTTCCTCCGCATTATGTTTTGTGTTTATTTCATGTGAAGCCTTTTTCCTCCATCGAAGGGGTTACATCTGATTTACTTAATAGTAGCATCTGTAGCACATCAAACCGAGCTAAGACCCACAACAACACGAGCTAATGATATGTATGCAGACACCTGCTGCCTGAACGTTCAGATCATTTCATGCTCACAAAGCTCTGAAACTGCAGGAAACAAAAAGCCCAAGCGTTTCTGGCCAAATGAGTTGGCGGAAAAAAAACATTTAGGTAGCAAAAGAGAAAACACAAACAGTGCACATATCAGCTGGCACGTTCTTTCATGTAATGAAATACATACTAAAGAACCTTAAACAATTCACCACGAGTCCTGGCACTAGAATTAACTCCTTCGATGATGTTAATTTCGGCTCCGTGCCATTGGAAAGTATTCACATATCCGCATGTCCTTCTTTTGGGCACCTGCTTTCAACCAGAGATGGATCCTTAAATAGCAATGGATATCACATTGATCATAAGGACATACAGGTCAAATATATATATATATATATATATATATATTTTATCTTGAGAAAGGATTTTACCAGGAAGGATACATTGAGATTTCTCTCGTTTTCATGTATGTCCTGGGTGGCGAGTATGTACCGTTAGGTGTCTTGCCCAAGGACACTTACTGGAGAGGTGCTCTTGCTAGGATTCAAACCTGTGTCTCCACGGTTTAGAGCAGTGATGTTGCCTCTACTCCACCCAGCCAGTACTGTCAATATTTAATGCAGTGCTTCCCATCCCTGGTCCTCAGGTCCCCCTAGCAAGCCAAGTTTTCCAGAGAGCCTAAGCACAGCACAGGTGATATGATTTGCTGCTCAGTGATTGCAGGATTCAGTCTGCTTTTCCTCAAGGTGATCCTTAAAACCTGACCTGTTGGGGGGGAAACACTGATTAAATGGGATTTATCGCTACCCCATTACCAGGCATGTGGTTGGATGCATGCACATTAATCAAACAACATGATCATGGGTTTGGAGCTCAAACTGCTTCCCGGCACAGGAGAGAGTCAGCTGTAATAGCCATGAAGAGACCGCGGTGCAGAATAATAATAATAATTTCCTCCTTGCCTATTTTAATTTTGCCTTTACATATAAAATATTATGACAATTTACTCCTACGCGTCTTGTTTTTAGAGTGGACACATCATCCTATCATGGTTTGTGCATCATTTAGCATGATGTCTGCAATCACATATTGTGCAGTGATAATTGTCCGTTAAAGCATGATCGTAAAAGTGTGGACATGGAAATGCTCAATATATAATTCATCATTCATTAACTTGCACAGTCCCGATCTGGTTTTACAAACCATTCATGTGGTGTGATACGTTGAAGTGAGTCCAACATTCTATTAGAACTTTATGTCTCATAAAAAGTGCCGGACACTACAGTGTGCACATTATGACTGAAGATCTATTAGATCATACGTGAAGGCTAGGGTATCTGATGGTACAAAATCAATATTAAAATTACACATTAATGAATATGGTGGAATATGGTCCCGCTTAATGTTACGTCCAGTAAGTGTTTAATGCTTTCAGTTTATGTTCCCTGGAGCCGGTAGATTTGTTCTCTTTCACTCATGGATAAATTCTCATTAAAATGACCATCCCTATGATCATTTTTCACTTCAGAAATCCATTAGTTTTATTACACACTTTGTGAAATGAGTTGTGTAGTTGATATCCCTTATTTATGGTAAATTTACAGTATGTTTCTAAAGCCTATTTTGCCTTTCTCGGTTAATTGTTTGCTGTGTTATGACTGAACCAAAACACATATGGTTTGTTTTGCAGAAGATGATGCATGACACCGCTCACCATTGATGGTTGAGAGGAGTTGAGGTCCCATTCCAGCTTTCTAGGGAAGGGTGTTGCATTTTCATGTGTTACTTTTTAACGTAAAGAGACACTGTAGCTTCCATGACCCTTTCATAGATTGTAAATAGCCATGTGTGCGCTAAGTACCCAGCGTCGGCATCCCTGTAGGCTTTGACAGTCTTCCAAAGTGTAGGATGTTTTCCTACCCAGAAGGCTCTCAATCTGCTTGCAATGGACAGTCTTCCAGTGTTTAGGGCAGCAATGTACAGCTAGTCAAATAACAGTCTACTTCAATAGCACATAGATAAATGATGATCACGCAACACCAGAGGCAAATGAAGGAGAGCTCAATTCTCCTTAGGATTGATAGAGATTCAAAAAGCATGGAAATGTTCCTGGGTCCACTTAGGAGCTCTCCTTTTTATGCTTGGTGTTGTATGATCACCATTTATCTATGTACTGTTTGAGGGTTGACCCTTAGACCTCACAATCAAGCTACTTCAGTGTGCGGATTCCTATACTGGTTGTTATGTCAATGGGCGAGGTATACTGTGAGAACGGAAGTGCACCAAGGGAGGCACCGGTACTACTATGAAGGTATCCTTCAAAAATATGTTCTCTAAGGAAGGTTTTTACTTTACACTACCCTATAACATGAATGGTGAGCACTGGGGCTGTGAAGCCACGTAGTCAGCAGGTGCCACTAATCAGATTTAGAAGGGAATGGAATAAAATGATGATGAATTGTAAGATGTTGAATATACATAATGTATCTATGGGTTTCATCCCGTTCTTCCCAATGCCACCTCTCAATAAATATAGGTAAGGATCCACTATTAGAATAAAAACAAAATATATCTAGTTGATCTCTATCTTCATGTTATGGCGTATGATCATGACATCACAGCCTAACAGGCCAATGAAAAGCTTTGAACACCACCATCATGCAACATTGTTGCATACATACAGTAGCTGTCGCTGAGGGGATGTCTGCTGGGTGAATTGGTGGTCCTCCTTTTAGGGCCCTTTCTACATTTTTCGGGTGCTGTTTTTTGGTTTTATTATAAAGAGAAGAAATTGGCTATTTAATTATGATTTACCGTTTGTAAATAATAAATGTTCCCTGTGTGCATATCATAAAATATGGGCTGCACATGCCTGTGGTTGCACAGGATACATAGAGCACAACAGTGACAGAAAGGCTATTGTGATGGGAGGAGTGATCTGGGGGTCCCTGGAGAGACCTGAGGGGCAGTTAGGATGGTTATAGGGTGAGCTCACGGGAAAAATTCAGGGCCACCATGGAAGTAGGGAAATACATTATTTGGCCAATTGGGAGGCACGCTGCGGTAGCAGAAAGGGAAGCTCTTTTCTTTATATGTGCCAAAATGTTTATCTGTAAGATATTTAATATCCTTATCTTTAACAGTTGGGTAAGATACGATAGAATGAATAACTTATTCAGGAGTTTTTCCCCTGATCTCACTGGCAGTACTAAATCTAACCCCAGGAGCACAACATTTCAACGCACCACAATGCAATGTTCCTTGAACAAAAACCCTGAGGTTAAGGGGAAAGATTTACCGTGAGAATATAAATGAACCCCCCCCCCCCACCAAAAGACCCCTTATTGACCATGGCCCAGTGAAAGTCAAGCCAGACACTCCGTACCCCCCTCCCCTTGGATGCTGCCAGAATCTCTTGCTCCATTAAAAAGTCCCCCATGCTCCTCTATTGTTTTTGATCCCCTCTTATTCAGCGTGGATTTTGTTTTGGTGGTGGGGGGGGGTTTAATCTATCTTTTTGACTGAGCTCAAAGCCCACTACAGACAGTTTGTTCTGAAGTGCTATATGAGACGTCATGCAAATGAATGCGTGCCAGAGCTGCTCTTTTCACGGTGTACAAAGGAGCTGAAATTGCCGTGTATAAATGTGGGAAGCGCTGATATTTTGTTTCTATAAATACTTTGCCTTTGGAGTGTTGGATTTCATTGGTGCCGTTTCCTGGGAGGTTTTTGGCTCCTTATCGCTGTTTTTCAGAGAGCTGAATACAAATGAGCCTGTTCCGCGAGGCGCCGTAACATCACTGCGACTGTAACATGGGTGACTTGTATTCATCTGGGCATGAGTGATTATGGGGAGGAATGTGCAATCAAGCTGGTACAATAGCGCACGGGGTATAGCGATTAGTGGAGGTGTATGACGGTATAACAGCAGCTTCGCCGCATGCCCCTGTTTGAGGTTTCAGTACAGGCAGCAGGCACAGTATTTTGCACATGAAGGTAAAAATCCTTTCAAAACCATTAACCAAGCCCGGGAACGCAGGAGACAATAGCACACCGAGCGCATATCCCAGACACGACTCAGCAACCTGCTATTTAAAGAAAGAATAATTCCAACTCCGCACATCAAAAGTGCTGAGCACAGGGCGCAGACTATTCTGTGAAACCAGCGGGCAGATCCCGTCAGTCGTTTAGCTTCTTGAGCCGTGATTTTCAAGCACCGGTGTGCCGCGAAGTGTCCTTAGGTGTGCCGCGAAGTGTCCTTAGGTGTGCCGCGGGGATTTGCTGTGTAATGTAAGAATGAGGTGTGTGAGTTACAGGGCAGTGACAATATGTGTGTGTAATGGAGCTATGGCACAAAGCGGAAGATGTGCTACGGAGGAGAGCTTTGAAAAGGAGATTAACATCTTAATACCTGTATTTTCAAGTTGTAAAATATATCATTACAAAGCTGGGGGTGTGCTTTGCAAAGTTTTTATTCCTTATCAGCGTACCACAAGATGAAAAGGTTGTTCTAAAGCAATGTGGTTGAAATGGGGCCATTGGGATGGAATGAAATACAGTGAGGGGGAGCAGGTGTTATCTTAACCAGAGGTCTGGTAAACTCAGCAAATCTGTAGATAGACTATAATGACCGTGTTAGGCCCCGTTCACACTGAGCGGCATGAAAATCGCACGTTTTTCTGCGCAATTTTCATATTCGCGACATTGAGCGATAATGTCGCGCGATATCGCCGTTATGCGCGATATTGCACAACACCACCAATGCAAATCGCAGAATTGCGAAAAAAGGGTCATGTACCAGCGACAAGCTACAACGACGAGCTACAGGAGACATTGAGCAACAAGATGTCAACAGCTACATTGAAATGCATTGGAGAAGCTACATAGAGCGCTATCTCGCGGAAATATGCGTGATATTGTGGAAAAA
Organism: Leptobrachium leishanense; assembly: GCA_009667805.1. Lineage (NCBI taxonomy): Eukaryota > Metazoa > Chordata > Amphibia > Anura > Megophryidae > Leptobrachium > Leptobrachium leishanense. The sequence continues at coordinate 487,339,313 of CM019063.1, forward strand.
ACGCACGGGGAACGGGGCCTTATGCTTACATGAGCTCTGGTTACATATATACCAGGTTTGGAATACAGCCTTTAAAATGTCACCATTTCATCCTTACCTGTTTCTCATAGAGTCACTCAGTCTGCCCAGTTGCTCTCTGTAACTGACCCTCCACCCATTTACAGGGTTATTCAGAGAGAGGTGAAAACCAGGAGAATTGGCAGGAGAAGAGAACAATCTAATCCAAATAGCCGATTTGGAAAGTGAGATAAATAGGAAAAATTTTCTGGTTTGGCTATTTTGACCTAAAAGTTTCACTTCTCCAGTCATTCTCCTGGTTTTCACCTCTCTCTGAATAACCTTGATAGATGCCTCACATCTTTCTGATACCACTCATTAGGCTGGCGGAGTCTCATGGGAAATGTAGTTCCAAAACTTTAGGGAGGCCAAAGTTGCTGATCCCTGATTTAAACTGTAAACCTGATTTCCCTCAGTGTCCTGTTCGGGTTCCTGTACCTGAGAACCCGCGTTCTGTCTGTTGGTCTGGATTTTTTGTGTACCAAACTGGGCCCTATTAGAACCCTGGTATAAATGTAACCAAAGTTGTTGCAAACTTCCCAGAGCCATTATGAGGCCCTATTCCATAGTTGACTGTAATCAGGAAAATCTTCACCTGCAGATTTCCCCTTTTGCATTTCCAAAATCACTTAACATCAGCTTTGAGGAGCTATTTCACAGTCAATTGACATCTCCTGGGTGGAAGGGTATGCTACATTGGAATAGCCTACGTTCCATGCAGAGCTTAAAATTAACGTGTCCCATAATAAATATAGGAGACGTTAATTTACAGTAACATTGGCAGGCAAACGCTCCACTTGATGCGCAAGCTCAAGCTCGAATGACGTGGTGTTTCCAGTCAATAAAATAACTACAGGAGATGTTATGTTTAACGTTTCCTGAAGTTAGCTTATCGACAACTTTGGAATATAGCCCATAGACATTTGGAGTTGCTACACTTACAACAGCTCTGGTTAAATTTACACCAGGGTTATAATACAGCCCCTGGATTGTTTCGACTCTGCTGAACTCTCTTGTTCTGACCTACAGTTATGTTGTTATTCTTGTATCCCTGACCCTGACTTGTTACTTTTTCATCCTCCTTCTGGCACCCTTGATGTGGACTTGTTTTTTCTTTAACCTGTCTACTGTTATGATTGGTTCTACCTTTGTCATACATCTGTCTGGTATTAGCGTGTCAAGGATAGGTATCATTACATAATGTTTATCCTATGGGTAGGTAACTTTCCAGATGCCCCATTCTTAGAGTGATACTCTATATCTGTAGGTTGCTCCCTATTGTTACGAGTCGAGTCACTATCGTAATAGAGAGTCAGTAAGGGTTAATGGTTCGTGCAGTATTAATCCAATAGAGCAGGCATCTCAATCTTTGTCCTCTGAGATGTTTGTGAACTACAACTCCCATGATTCCCCAGTCATTTATTGCATACTAGAATTCTGGAAATTGCAGGCCATAAATATCTTGCCCCTGCATTAGAGACTGCCTATTACAGGGTCTGTCAGAATAAGGCCCATTACCGCTGGTACCCTCTCTCACTATTCCTTTTGCATGTGTTTGGAGCTTCTCAAAAATAAAACACATTTCTTCTTATGTCACATTTTAATTGCACAGTGATTCTAACAGATCTCCGCACCTCGACTGGGTTACATCTGTTAATGCCACTTCCTTGCTGGACCCCCGTTCTCTCACCAGCAGTCTTTCATGCCTTTCTCCAGCCCTTAGCCAAAGCTTAAGGATGGGTACGCGCAAAGAGTCTTGATAGCATCCCCAAGAAATGAGATGACACGCAGATCTGGGAGTATAGACCAGCAATACATTGCTCAGCCTTTAATGGAATAATATATATACAGTGCGAGGCAGAGCATGACAGCCAATGGAAACTGATCCCTGACCTCCCACTGCACTTACACATACTCCCTCCCCTAGATTAATGTTCAAGCGTTACTGTTCCCCCGGTCTGCTTCTCAGAGTGTGGGAGATAACCAGATCAGGTACAGATAATGGGAAAAGTATTGCTCAACATTTGGCAAACAAGTAAGAACAATATCCATTTAAACCGTCAACATGTACAAACAGGTTTGGGTCAAAATCCCTACAAGCAGGTTCTCTAATGCCAACATCCCAACGGCCAACTTCCAGACAGAACAAGTGCTGGACATACCAGGTTCCCAACACAGACAACTCCCTGGCGGCCAACTTCCAGACATCCAAAATCCCAGCGGCTAACCTGAACCCTAACACCCTAACCCTTTAACCCTAACACCCTAACCCTTTAACCCTAACCCTAACACCCTAACCCTCTAACCCTAACCCCCTTACCCTAACTCCCTAACCCCCTAATTCCTGCCCTAAACCTAGCTCCCTAAACCTAGCCCTAACCCACTAACCTAACTCCCTAAACCTAGCCCTAACCCTAAACCTCTAAACCTAACGCCCTGACCCTCACTCCCTAAACCTAGCCCTAACTCTAACACCCTAACCCTAATTCCATAAGCCTTTACCTAACCCCCTAACTCGCTAACTCTAACCCCCTTACCCTAACTCCCCAACTCCAGCCCTAACCCTAGCTCCCTAAACCTAGCTCTAACCCTAACTCCCTAAACCTTGCCATAACCCTAACCCCCTAAACCTAGACCTAACCCTAACCCCCTAAACCTAGACCTAACCCTAACTCCCTAAACCTAGCCCTAAACCTAACCCCCACTCCCTAAACCTAGCCCTAACTCTAACTCCTTAAACATAACCATAACCCCTAAGCCTAAGCATAACTCCCTAAGGGTTATCGTGTTAGCATTAGGGAATTGACTAAGGGTCAGGGAGTTGTCTGTGTAGGGAACTTGGTATGTCCGGCACTTGTTCTGTCTGGAAGTTGGTCGTCGGGATGTTGGCATTAGGAAACCTGGTTATAGGGATTTTGTCCTGCACCCGTACAAGCATCTACCAGATGGGGGAGCTGGAAAAGGCTGATAACTCACTCAGTAAACCTATCAGCAGATAGTAACAGATACGCATAGACAAGAACGATAGACAAGAACAGTATTCCTACATAACACAGATTACACAAACACCCTGCCCCCTATAGGTACAGGGTGACTTCAAAATAAGAGAGGGCAGGGAAATAATATATAACATCAGGTCTGCACCTCCCAAATACATCTCTAGGCCCAAGTTCAAAGTGACGTACGTCACAGTAATAAAAAATAATTATACACAAACATGTCTAATTCACAAACGTCCAAATTCTGAAAATAGCTGAATGTTTAAAGGGATACTCTAGGCAACATGACCACCTAAGCTTTTTTAGGTGGTCATGATGTCCTAAGTATGCCCTTTTCCTCCGCTGCCCCCTCCACTCAGCCGATCGGCTGAAACAGCTGAGAGATGCGGAGGACTTTACTCAGCCCTCCCAGCTGTCAGTCAGCAGAGCGGGATTCGTATTTCCCGCTTCTGCTGACTATTGCCGAGTAAGAGACGTCATCGCGATTTCAGCACGATGACGTCTTGACGTCTCCAACTCGCCGCAGTAGCTGGCGGCAGCGGCTGAGATTACTGTTGCGCGCATCCTCTTGCGCGTAACACTAATCAAAGAAGAAGATGGAGCCGGGATTGGCTGGTTTACTTGAGAGGCGCACATGCGTGCTTCTCACGTAAACCATTAGCCAAGTTGAAGATTTCCCACGACGGGAGCGGAAGAGGAGGGAGGTGAGTATAAAAAAAAAATCGCCGTTGGAAACAAGTGGTTTTTAGGGTAAGTATTACATTAAAAAAATAAATAAAATACTGAATAACTAGGTAGGGCAATAGGTATAATATAATTTAAAAAAGGGGGGGGGTGATTGTTAGCCTAGATTGTTCCTCTAAGGAAAGTGGGCAGAATTATCGTTAACTATAAAACAGTATTTACATTTAATAGGTACAACAAACAAACCCGGGCACGAGCTCTCAGCGAAGTGGAGTCTAGCAAGTGTAATGATAATTCTAAAGAGAAGAATGCAGTTTAGCTGAACCCAAGTCCATTATTATCAGTGAAGGGCAAGGAGACGATTACAGGAGATCTTATCGCAGTGATCTGGAAACACGATTCCCCTTTGAGGTCAGATAATCAGCCAGTCAATCTCTATTTGGATGCATAACTCGCCTGCACTAAAAAGGGGAAACAGGCTCTCACAATATCATATAAAATGCTGAAATCGGACCAAATCAGAATGATAATAAACATGGAGGACAACCAGCGCCGGATTTACATCCCAGGAGTCTGTAGGCACAGAAATCTTGAATCCCCCCCCCCAAAAAAAAGAGAAGTGCCTAAGACTACTTTTTAACTTTTGTTTTGGGGGAACTAAAATTACGATTAAATCTGCCACAGATGGTTTTTTTCAAGACGTGATTTTTTTACCACTTCATTTTTAGATTTGTAGCGCTCACTCCCGGAGGAGCCGCTGAAATTGAACCACGGGTCAGTCTCCCCGCACTAGGGAATAAATATACTCCAACACAGTTGTGAGTTTTTATCATTTAAATAGTTTACTAAAATATTCGAGCAGATGTCGAGACACGGCATTCACAAGTATTATTACAGTATTTTCATATCACGGTAAAAAGCGTAGCGGAAAAGAAACGAAACACGAGGCTTCGTATTTCGGAAAATAAAATATTCGCAATCGAACATAAAAGCAATGCAATTTCCCGATAGTTCAGAAAAAGGGGACACGTAGCAAAACCCCAAACATACAATCCCTTCGTATTACGGTAAACGCGCAGCGGAAAAAAAGAGGAAAAATATATTCGGAACGTATCTTTATCTGTAACCCCTGTTCCGATTCATACAAGGAAATGAGTCCTGCACAAGTTAAGTCCCAGAATGTGAAAGGTGTATATGTGTGTGTGTGGTACCCGGGTACTGTTCAACTGGCCAGTGAGTTTATTAAAGGAAGGTCTTCGACTAGTCAGTTGGGGCCCTGTGGACTTTAAAGAGAAAACAGCAGAGCGTCCTTTAATCATAAAACAGCCTTGGAGGCCTCTCACCATCCGACGATTGCTTTAGGCTCCGCTGACCCAGGACATCTCTCCACCCGATTTTGACTGGGGATACTAGCGGCCGGATCCGTTGTCTGACTCCATACAGCCTATCCAGTTCACCGCCTGCTCTCCGTTCGATTCCTCCGGTCTGCAGCAATGCCTGGATTCCGGCGAGTTCCCTTCTCCTCAGATTGGGTGATCCCCTCTGGACTAACAGGTCTCTCTTGGTCTCTCTTGGTCTCTGGCCTAGGCCCTCTCGTGATCTCTTCAATGCGTCTGCTCTCTTTCCTTCCCTGGCGCGCTCTGGCGCGTTCTCCACGAGGTGGAGGATGTAAGTGTCCAGTCCCCACCCACTTCCTGTCTCCTCGCAAAGCATGCCGGGAAATGTAGTTCCAATGTCCAGTATCTCTAATCGCAACTGTCTCCATCTTGTGGCCAAAAATAGGTAATGCCACAGCAGATCTTTAACACAGTGCTACAGATTTAAGGCTCAGCCTAAATGTCAGTGAAATTCGGTGCCTTTCACTTCGGCGCAGTTCTTTGCACTTCGACGCAGTTCTTTGCACTTCGGCAATTACACCAACAGTACAGCGAATTCACTATTCATCGGATGGTCACCGTAGTGAGCTGTAGATGAAGTCACCGAAGCCTCGTGAAAAAGTTGGAGAATGTCACCAAAAAGCACCGAAGAGCCCCACTGAAGTGGTCTTGGCGAAATCCACCGAACTGTTAAAAAAAAAAAAAACACGAACTCTCCAATTCTCCTAATAGTAAACCAATAAAAATGTATTCAAATGTTTGTAAATAATAGAAAAGGGTTCTTTGAAAAATAATAAAAACGTCTGTTACAGAAAAAAAAGACAAATTCCTTTTACCAGAATTGGGAACCAAAGATTTGGTCTAAAAAATACAAATAAATAAAAAAGGTGTCTGAAAATTAAAAATAAAAGAGGCTTTTTGCTGTAAATGAAAAGAATAAATTTTATTTAAAAAATAAATAAAATTTATATTACTTTCTTACATTGAATCCTATGGGGTTAGCCTGCTTTAACCTGTCGAACGGAAACACTGAAAATCAGGGCATTTCACTGACACTTCGGTGCAGTTCGACGTTCTGTGAATGGATTAATCATTACTTCTCTATGGGACAATTTCGCTGCCTCCGAAGACAGACGAAGATTGCTGAACTACGGCGAACTGCACCATATTTCGCTATCAATTCACCTGTATTTGTTTAAATTGACCGTTAACGAATAGACAAATTGGTTCGAAATTGCAACGAACAGTGAAATTCACTGTTTGTTGCAATTTGGTGGCAAGTTTGGTGTTTAGTGAATAACCCCTTTAGTTTTAAAAGAGCTTTTTTGATTCTACTTGCCCCTCTTGCCAATATTTGCCAGCTTTCCTATCCTTCGATTATGTCTTATCATCTCTGAAAGAAGAAACCCTTGCAGCCTTGTGACGGGAACCCCCTCCTTCCGTCTGTCCTGGCTCTCCAGACACCCCCTCGTTGCGGTCAGCCCGGCTACTGGGAGAGCCGTCCTCAGCGCCTCGAGCAGCTTGACCCGACTGCTTCTGATTTTCTGCCCTGGAGCCTTTTTGAATATCCAGAAGGCCGCTCTGTGCCTTCTGAGGGTGAGAGTGGGTACCCTGAATCAGACACCAGACAAGCTGTGTGTTCAAACAGGAATCTCTCTCTCTGAACGTTAATGAACAAAAACACCACTATTTATGCCCAGGTCCAAAACTCTAATTACAGTATGTCAGTTAGATATCTACAATAAACATTCCTTAACCTTCATATCACACATCATTTACATAATCTATTGTTCCAATAAATCAGATTAAAGCCAGACTCTTGAATGCTCAAGCATGCAACCAGATAAGGGGAAAACCCATCTGGCATAATCACACAGTACTCAAACTTGTTTACGTTCTACACAAAAACACATCTCTAAATTCACATTTACATTCAGTAATAGAAGTACATTTAAAACTAAAGCTAAGCAATTTACAAAACATTTAAAATCACACCACACAATATAAATGAAGATAAAGTCTTTCCCAAGGCAAATGTCTATGTCTTTTGGGGTTTTCGCCATGGGAATAAAAGTCTTGGGGTTTGACGCGGGGAGCGCTATGTCAGTTCTATGACAAGCTTCTCTAAGGGTAGAAGACACAGAGATGAAATGAAGAACATATGAAAAGACTTGACTACCCCATAAAGGGTAAATTCCCCTTTTCCTTGCTAACATGAGGACACTAACGGGGAAGATATGCGCCTGCAGATTTTCCGTAGAGTCCCCATGTTGCCACGGTATTCTGGGGCAGGCGCTATCTCTGCACCTCACCCTGGAATGCAGGATTAACTGCTGGGATACTCGCGGTAGCTGCGAGTATCACCTCCTGGATTCCAGAGGATTCCATGGAGGTTTGCGCTTCCGGGCCGCGAACCCTGTGCAGCAGAGTGAACGTGGACAGAGAGTCCTATGACAGTGGATCTGGTCACCGTTCTCATTGCGGGATGAGAGGCGAGTATGGGATTTATTGGGAGGGGGTTGAGGGGATGTCAAATGATTTTGCAAATGCAGAATCATGTAGCACCAGCTTTTAGGAGGTGCTAAAATATGGCTGTCCGGATACTGAAGGTAATTAGCTCTAGAATTTTGTAATACCTTACTTATCAAAACACTAATGTATGTTTGCGCTTTCCATGTTATGTATAGGATGCGTAAAGTAAATTTGTAAACTCGTGGCAGCTAGCGCAAAAAATTATTTGTTAACAGATTAATAACGGGGCAGCATCAGGAATGTAATATGGATGACTTGCATTAAACACACACATCCTGCGCCAACGCTTACATATCGAGGTGCTAATGTAAGCTCCAGCTAGGGAATAGAGCCCAAATCTTGGGGTAGAAAGCTCGGTTTAAATCGGAAAATGGTCACAGCAGAACTGAATGTGAAGTTGGCTGTTTACGGGTGTGTTTGCTGAACATAGATAGCACCAAGCCTTTTAACAACGAAAAGATACATTTTTTTCCAAGGAACGTATCCTGGATTATTGATGACCCAAGTCACATAGGGAGTAATACATCAAACCAATACATCTGAGCACACAAACCGCCGAGGTCAGCGAGATCTAAAGCTTCTGTTCAAGTACAACCTTTGCACCAACAGGATTGAGTGTAATAGACAATTTGAATAACAAATAACAGGCGCAAAACTTAACGTGAGATAATTGTGGTTCTTAATACTGATTGGCTGAATCGAGTGAAAAAACAGCCCGCACACCGATTTCTGCACGCAACGTTAATGCGTCTTTGACAGATGAAATAATGTGCGAGGATTGTAATACCAGTGTTAATTTACGCACGTTAACGTTTAACGCTTCGTGCAAAAATTCACACATATTTACTTTTTATTCAGTTAGCTGAAAAAGGCAAAAGATGACAATCTGTGTGTGTCTTATTTACGATCTCATCAGGCTGGGTGCCCATGATTATATCTGAGGGGCCTGTAAAAAATCCCCTTCGACATGATTTTGGGGTGTGGTGAATACTGGCACCACTGACTATTATTATTAGTTATTAAGCGCCAACACATTCCGCAGCGCTGTACAAGGTGTAATGGGTAAAGACAGGACAATTCTACAATACATACAGGAGACAGGTCAGTATTCCTGCCAGCAGATACATGAGGAGGATATGAGGACCCTATTCCCGCGGGAATTTACAATCTAAATGGTGATGGGATTAGGAACAGGAGGGGGGACTATAGGCCCACTTTCATCGTAACGTGGGGGCGGGGGGTGCGGCCCGCACCAGGTGACACCCGCCTTTAGGGTGACACCGTCACCCTAAGGGCGGGTGTCTCACCCTCCGCCGTGTATTCGCTCCCTGCGAGCGTCCGAAGCATGCAGTTTCGGCGCTCGCCTGGAGGAAACACGTCACCAGCCAATCGCGGCTGGTGACGTGGCTCCCCCAGGTGAGCGCCCAAGCTGCGCGCCGCCGGACGCTCAGAGGGAGCGAACACGCAGCGGAGGTGAGCGGGGGGCATATCCATGAGGAGTGGGGGCATATCCATGAGGAGCTGGGGCAGTATCCATCTGCTGGGGCAGTATCCAATGAGCTGCTGGGGCAAATCCATGAGGTGATGGGGCAAATCCATGAGCTGCTGGGGCAAATCCATGAGGTGCTGGGGAATATCCATGAGGTGCTGGGGCATATCCATGAGGTGCTGGGGCAAATCCATGAGCTGCTGGGGCAAATCCATGAGGTGCTGGGGCAAATCCATGAGGTGCTGGGGCATATCCATGAGCTGCTGGGGCAAATCCATGAGCTGGGGCAGTATATCCATGAGCTGGGGGCAATATCCATGAGCTGGGGCAATATCCATGAACTGGGGCAATATCCATGAGCTGGTGGCAATATCCATGAGCTGGGGCAGTATATCCATGAGCTGGGGCAATATATCCATGTGCTGGGGCAGTATATCCATGAGCTGGGCAGTATATCCATGAGCTGGGGCAATATATCCATGTGCTGGGGCATTATATCCATGAGCTGGGGCATATCCATGAGCTGGGGCATATCCATGAGCTGGGGCAATATCCATGAGCTGGGGCAGTATATCCATGAGCTGGGGCAATATCCATGAGCTGGGGCAGTATATCCATGAGCTGGGGCAGTATCCATGAGCTGGGGCAATATCCATGACCTGGGGAAGTATATCCATGAGCTGGGGCAGTATCCATGAGCTGGGGCAATATCCATGAGCTGGGGCAGTATATCCATGAGCTGGGGCAATATCCATGAGCTGGGGCAATATCCATGAGCTGGGGCAATATCCATGAGCTGGGGCAGTATATCCATGAGCTGGGGCATATCCATGAGCTGAGGCAATATCCATGAGCTGGGGCAATATCCATGAGCTGGGGCAGTATATCCATGAGCTGGGCAGTATATCCATGAGCTGGGCAGTATATCCATGTGCTGGGGCAGTATATCCATGAGCTGGGGCAGTATATCCATGAGCTGGGGCATATCCATGAGCTGGGGCAATATCCATGAGCTGGGGCAATATCCATGAGCTGGGGCAGTATATCCATGAGCTGGGGCAATATCCATGAGCTGGGGCAATATCCATGAGCTGGGGCAGTATATCCATGAGCTGGGCAGTATATCCATGTGCTGGGGCAGTAATCCATGAGCTGGGGCAGTATATCCATGAGCTGGGGCATATCCATGAGCTGGGGCAATATCCATGAGCTGGGGCAATATCCATGAGCTGGGGCAGTATATCCATGAGCTGGGGCAGTATCCATGAGCTGGGGCAGTATATCCATGAGCTGGGGCAGTATATCCATGAGCTGGGGCAATATATCCATGTGCTGGGGCAGTATATCCATGAGATGGGCAGTATATCCATGAGCTGGGGCAATATATCCATGTGCTGGGGCAGTATATCCATGAGCTGGGGCATATCCATGAGCTGGGGTCATATCCATGAGCTGGGGCAGTATATCCATGAGCTGGGGCAATATCCATGAGCTGGGGCAATATCCATGAGCTAGGCAGTATATCCATGAGCTGGGGCAGTATCCATGAGCTGGGGCAATATCCATGAGCAGGGGCAGTATATCCATGAGCTGGGGCAGTATATCCATGAGCTGGGGCAATATCCATGAGCTGGGGCAATATCCATGAGCTGGGGCAGTATATCCATGAGCTGGGGCATATCCATGAGCTGGGGCAATATCCATGATCTGGGGCAATATCCATGAGCTGGGGCAGTATATCCATGAGCTGGGGCAGTATATCCATGTGCTGGGGCAGTATATCCATGAGCTGGGGCAGTATATCCATGAGCTGGGGCAGTATATCCATGAGCTGGGGCATATCCATGAGCTGGGGCAATATCCATGAGCTGGGGCAATATCCATGAGCTGGGGCAGTATATCCATGAGCTGGGGCAGTATCCATGAGCTGGGGCAGTATATCCATGTGCTGGGGCAGTATATCCATGAGCTGGGGCAGTATCCATGTGCTGCTGGGGCAGTATATCCATGAGCTGCTGGGGCAGTATATCCATGAGCTGCTGGGGCAGTATATCCATGAGCTGGGGCAGTATATCCATGAGCTGGGGCAGTATCCATGAGCTGGGGCTATATCCATGAGCTGGGGCAGTATATCCATGAGCTGGGGCAATATCCATGAGCTGGGGCAATATACATGAGCTGGGGCAGTATATCCATGAGCTGGGGCAGTATCCATGTGCATGCTGGGGCATATCCAATAGAGCTGCTTGGGCAGTATATCCATGAGCTGCTGGGGCCAGTATATCCATGAGCTGGGGCAGTATCCATGAGCTGGGCAGTATATCCATGAGCTGGGGCAGATATCCATGAGCTGGGGCAATATATCCATGTGCTGGGGCAGTATATCCATGAAGCTGGGGCAGTATATCCATGAGCTGGGGCAATATATCCATGTGCTGGGGCAGTATATCCATGAGCTGGGCAGTATCCATGAGCTGGGGCATATCCATGAGCTTGGGGCAATATCCATGAGCTGGGGCAGTATATCCATGAGCTGGGGCAATATCCATGAGCTGGGGCAATATCCATGAGCTGGGGCAGTATATCCATGAGCTGGGGCAATATCCATGAGCTGGGCAGTATATCCATGAGCTGGGGCAGTATATCCATGAGCTGGGGCAGTATCCATGAGCTGGGGCAATATCCATGAGCTGGGGCAGTATATCCATGAGCTGGGTGGCAGATACATGAGCTGGGGCAATATCCATGAGCTGGGGCAATATCCTGAGCTGGGGCAGTATATCCATGAGCTGGGGCATATCCATGAGCTGGGGCAATATCCATGAGCTGGGGCAGTATATCCATGAGCTGGGGCAGTATATCCATGAGCTGGGGCAGTATATCCATGACTGGGGCATATCCATGAGCTGGGCAATATCCATGAGCTGGGGCAATATCCATGAGCTGGGGCAGTATATCCATGAGCTGGGGCAGTATCATGAGCTGGGGCAATATATCCATGTGCTGGGGTATAATCCATGAGCTGGGCAGTATTCATGTGCTGCTGGGGCAGTATATCCATGAGCTGCTGGGGCAGTATATCCATGAGCTGGGGCAGTATATCCATGAGCTGGGCAGTATCCATGAGCTGGGGCAATATCCATGAGCTGGGGCAGTATATCCATGAGCTGGGGCAATATCCATGAGCTGGGGCAATATCCATGAGCTGGGGCACTATATCCATGAGCTGGGGCATATCCATGAGCTGGGGCAATATCCATGAGCTGGGGCAATATCCATGAGCTGGGGCAGTATATCCATGAGCTGGGGCATATCATGAGCTGGGGCAATATCCATGAGCTGGGGCAATATCCATGAGCTGGGGCAGTATATCCATGAGCTGGGGCAGTATCCATGAGCTGGGGCAATATATCCATGTGCTGGGGTAGTATATCCATGAGCTGGGGCAGTATTCATGTGCTGCTGGGGCAGTATATCCATGAGCTGCTGGGGCAGTATATCCATGAGCTGCTGGGGCAGTATATCCATGAGCTGGGGCAGTATATCCATGAGCTGGGGCAGTATCCATGAGCTGGGGCAATATCCATGAGCTGGGGCAGTATATCCATGAGCTGGGGCAATATCCATGAGCTGGGGCAATATCCATGAGCTGGGGCACTATATCCATGAGCTGGGGCATATCCATGAGCTGGGGCAATATCCATGAGCTGGGGCAATATCCATGAGCTGGGGCAGTATATCCATGAGCTGGGGCATATCATGAGCTGGGGCAATATCCATGAGCTGGGGCAATATCCATGAGCTGGGGCAGTATATCCATGAGCTGGGGCAGTATCCATGAGCTGGGGCAGTATATCCATGAGCTGGGGCAGTATATCCATGAGCTGGGGCAATATATCCATGTGCTGGGGCAGTATATCCATGAGCTGGGCAGTATATCCATGAGCTGGGGCAATATATCCATGTGCTGGGGCAGTATATCCATGAGCTGGGGCAGTATCCATGAGCTGGGGCATATCCATGTGCTGGGGCAGTATATCCATGAGCTTGGGCAAATCCATGAGCTGGGGCAATATATCCATGTGCTGGGGCAGTATATCCATGAGCTGGGCAGTATATCCATGAGCTGGGGCAAATATCCATGTGCTTGGGCAGTATATCCATGAGCTGGGGCAGTATCCATGAGCTGGGCATATCCATGAGCTGGGGCAATATCCATGAAGCTGGGGCAGTATATCCATGAGCTGGGGCCAATATCCATGAGCTGGGGCAATATCCATGAGCTGGGCAGTATATCCATGAGCTGGGGCAGTATATCCATAAGCTGGGGCAGTATCCATGAGCTGGGGCAATATCCATGAGCTGGGGCAGTATATCCATGAGCTGGGCAATATCCATGAGCTGGGGCAAATACCATGAGCTGGGGCAGTATATCCATGAGTTGGGCAATATCCATGAGCTGGGCAATATCCATGAGCTGGGCAGTATATCCATGAGCTGGGGCAGTATCCATGAGCTGGGGCAGTATATCCATGTGCTGGGGCAGTATATCCATGAGCTGGGCAGTATCCATGTGCTGCTGGGGCAGTATATCCATGAGCTGCTGGGCAGTATATCCATGAGCTGCTGGGGCAGTATATCCATGAGCTGGGGCAGTATATCCATGAGCTGGGGCAGTTATCCATGAGCTGGGGCAATATCCATGAGCTGGGGCAGTATATCATGAGCTGGGGCAATATCCATGAGCTGGGGCAATATACATGAGCTGGGGCAGTATATCCATGAGCTGGGGCAGTATCCATGTGCTGCTGGGGCAGTATATCCATGAGCTGCTTGGGCAGTATATCCATGAGCTGCTGGGGCAGTATATCCATGAGCTGGGGCAGTATCCATGAGCTGGGGCAGTATATCCATGAGCTGGGGCAATATATCCATGTGCTGGGGCAGTATATCCATGAGCTGGGCAGTATATCCATGAGCTGGGGCAATATATCCATGTGCTGGGGCAGTATATCCATGAGCTGGGGCAGTATCCATGAGCTGGGGCATATCCATGAGCTGGGGCCAATATCCATGAGCTGGGGCAGTATATCCATGAGCTGGGGCAATATCCATGAGCTGGGGCAATATCCATGAGCTGGGCAGTATATCCATGAGCTGGGGCAGTATATCCATGAGCTGGGGCAGTATCCATGAGCTGGGGCAATATCCATGAGCTGGGGCAGTATATCCATGAGCTGGGGCAGTATATCCATGAGCTGGGGCAATATCCATGAGCTGGGGCAATATCCATGAGCTGGGCAGTATATCCATGAGCTGGGCATATCCATGAGCTGGGGCAATATCCATGAGCTGGGGCAGTATATCCATGAGCTGGGGCAGTATATCCATGAGCTGGGGCAGTATATCCATGAGCTGGGGCATATCCATGAGCTGGGGCAATATCCATGAGCTGGGGCAATATCCATTGAGCGGGCAGTATATCCATGAGCTGGGGCAGTATCCATGAGCTGGGGCAATATCCATGAGCTGGGGCGCAGTATATCCATGAGCTGGGGCAATATCCATGAGCTGGGGCAATATCCATGAGCTGGGGCAGTATATCCATGAGCTGGGGCATATCCATGAGCTGGGGCAATATCCATGAGCTGGGCAGTATATCCATGAGCTGGGGCAGTATATCCATAAGCTGGGGCAGTATCCATGAGCTGGGGCAATATCCATGAGCTGGGGCAGTATATCCATGAGCTGGGGCAATATCCATGAGCTGGGGCAATATCCATGAGCTGGGGCAGTATATCCATGAGCTGGGGCATATCCATGAGCTGGGGCAATATCCATGAGCTGGGGCAATATCCATGAGCTGGGGCAGTATATCCATGAGCTGGGGCAATATATCCATGTGCTGGGGCAGTATATCCATGAGCTGGGGCAGTATATCCATGAGCTGGGGCATATCCATGAGCTGGGGCAATATCCATGAGCTGGGGCAATATCCATGAGCTGGGGCAGTATATCCATGAGCTGGGGCAGTATATCCATGAGCTGGGGCAGTATCCATGAGCTGGGGCAGTATATTCATGTGCTGGGGCAGTATATCCATGAGCTGGGGCAGTATCCATGTGCTGCTGGGGCAGTATATCCATGAGCTGCTGGGGCAGTATATCCATGAGCTGCTGGGGCAGTATATCCATGAGCTGGGGCAGTATATCCATGAGCTGGGGCAGTATATCCATGCGCTGGGGCAGTATATCCATGTGCTGGGGCAGTATCCATGTGCTGGGGCGGTATCCATGAGCTGGGGCAGTAACCATGAGCTGGGGCAGTAACCATGAGCTGGGGCATATCCATGTGCTGGGGCATATCCATGTGTTGGGGCATATCCATGAGCTGGGGCATATCCATGAGCTGGGGCAAAATCCATGAGAGCAGCTGGGGCATTATCAATTAGAGCAGTTGGGGCAGTATATCCTTGAGCTGGGGCAGTATATCCATGAGCTGGGGCAGTATCCATGAGCTGGGGCATATCCATGAGCTGGGGCAATATCCATGAGCTGGGGCATATCCATGAGCTGGGGCAAAATCCATGAGAGGAGCTGGGGCAAAATCCATGAGAGCAGCTTGGGCATTATCAATGAGAGCAGCTGGGGCATTATCAATGAGAGCAGCTAGGGCAGTATATGCATGAGAGCAGCTGGGGCAGTATATGCATGAGAGGAGCTGTGGCAGTATATGCATGAGAGCAGCTGGGGCAGTATATGCATGAGAGCAGCTGGGGCAGTATATCCATGAGAGGAGCTGGGGCAGTATATCCATGAGAGGAGCTTGGGCAGTATATCCATGAGGAGCTGGGGCAATATCCATGAGGGGAGCTGGGGCAGTATATCCATGAGAGGAGCTGGGGCAGTATATCCATGAGAGGAGCTGGGGCAATATCCATGCGAGGAGCTGGGGCATATCCATGTGTGCTGGGGGCAGTATCCATGAGAGCTGGGGCAATATCCATGTGTGAGCTGGTCTGGGGCAATATATCCATGTGTGAGCTGGTCTGGGGCAATATATCCATGTGTGAGCTGAGGCGCAATATATCCATATGTGAGCTGAGGCGCAATATATCCATATGTGAGCTGGGGCAATATATATCCATGGTGAGCTGCTGGGGGCAATATATAACTGTGAACTGGGGCAATATATCCATATGTGAGCTGGGGCAATATATATCCATGGGTGAGCTGCTGGGGCCAATATATATCCAGAGCTGCTGGGGGCAATATATTCAGAGCTGCTGGGGGCAATATATATCCATGTGTGCTTTCACTGCCTTCGAACAGGTAACGTACTTGCTGGCAGTTGGCAAAAAGTTGTGTGAGCATATGAGAGAGCTCCACAGCAATAAACCTCACAGTAATGTGAGCTGTGTGTTATATGGGAGTACTGATTTAGGAGTAAGAGTAGTTAAAAAAAATCTGTAAAACTCGGGGGGGGGGGGACACCATAAATTACCGCACCGGGTGACACCAACCCTAGTGACGCCACTGTATAGGCCTTCCAGTGTGCAGGATCATTGCAAATATTTGTGAGGTTAGCATTATGGAGGAGCTGATGACTATAGCTATGTGCTATCTGCTACGTATCATAGTGTGGGGGGTCCTTGAGTGGAGAGAGGGGGGATGACTTTTAACAGGTAGGAGATTTTTGCCGGAGAGAGGATTCACTCTTTTCTTTTCTCTCCTTTCTCTCACCCTTTCCGCGGGGAAGTGGTGAGGTTGGGAGGATTGTAGCTACATCCACATTATTGTTTGGATAGTTGCTGTTCTAATTGTACCAAGATACGAAATAATATACAATTAAAGTTTTTTGTTTTTTTTTAAATGACAGAGTTTTCAAATCTTTCAGACAACTGTGGTCATTTCTGTCTGAAATTCTTATTTCCTCGTATTAATTCCAGCCGCCTCCTCCTTTTTACGCGAATAAACCTCAGTACGAACGAGAAGCAATCAGCAGAGTCGCCACCTTTGCGTTCTGAGAAGGAAGTTCCTAAATCACCGCTCGGACGGCATTTGTTAAAAGCTAGTTGTTTTAAATAATGATGCCTCTGGCGCACTTTGTAATAGCGGGAATCGCTTTCTGTGAGAGATGTTTCTTAGCAAAGTCCTCCTGATAAATAGTCTTCAATCTGCTGCAATGTTTTACTTAATGCACATTCTTAAATCTTATTCTATCGCTACCTTTGAATATGCAATCTAGGGTTGAGAAATCAAGTCGTTATACCAGCAGGGCAGTAAATCACGTCTACAAAACTCGCACGATTTAATAGGAACATCAGGCTGTATTAACCCTTTCACTGCTGAGGATGTGTGGGGAACGTCCTCATTGACTCCAAAGGAAAGATAGGGGTGGAGATAGGGGGTTCCTTTGAACCCCGATATCTCCCGACTGTTGTCAGCTAGCAGGGTCATGTTTGGTATCATTAGAAAGGCTAGCGCATGGCCTTTCCAATGATACCACAAATGGCTATGTTTAAAGTAAAGAGAAAAAAAATAATAATAAAAAAAAGAGAAACATGTTTTTTTAAGACGTGAAATGGCTCAGCAGTGAATGGGTTAATGCCACTTTAGATACCAGAGAGCAGGGCAGAGCTTTTGAATCATAGGCTTATACGCATCCTCATTCAACGATCTGTCACATGTATGCTAATGTAATGTAGTAACCCCTTCACTGACACCATTCAGAGTTTCCCCAGGACTCCAACATTTTTATACAAAACTGCAACATGTTTAGTACATCTTATAAAATGATTTCCGGCAAATATGGCCATAACTAGTGAGTCTGCAGAGAACCAATAGCCGATTTGCAAACTGCAAGACCCTAAGTAAATCATGTTTTGCCGCCCTGTGTCTTCATCCCCTAATATTATCTCTGTTCCCAGAACAATAAAGCTTTTGAATTCTCTGCCTGTTGAGGTGGTTGGGTCAGAGACTGTACAGACTTTTAAAAAATGACTGGATGACTTCCTGCAGACACAGAATATTAAGGGTTATATTATTTAATATGTGGGTAAAAGCTTCTTGACCCAAGGAGAAATCTGACTGCCATTCTGGGGTCAAGAAGGATTTATTTTCCCAGTGTGTTGCATATTGGCGAGCGCTTCAGACTGGGTTTTTTGTCTTCTTTTGGATCAACAGCAGTAGGTGATGTGTGAAAGACTGAACCCGTACGTCTTTTTTCAGCCTATGTAACTATGTAACTATATTCCCACACACTCCAGCTCTGAGTGCCATTTCTTCAGCCTCGGCGGGTCAACATCGACTAGAAGAAGAACAGGAAGGTGTTCCCTCTGGAGAAATAGTGCAGGAACATTGTTCCAACTCGTTCCCACTGCACTTGGCACGTGACCTTTTAACAACAGTTGCTGTTCTATCCTATATTTAAGTGTTATCCCTTGTCTCAACAAAAACTTGGGGTAGTGAAAGGGTTAAAGCCCAGAACTGACAATAAAGGGGTTATTCAAAGAGTGCCAAATTTGCCACCAAATTGCACCGAGCGGTGAATTTCCCCATATGGTACATTTTTGTGGCAATTTAGTTATTCAGAAAGCTGTCAATTTGCCAAATATTGGCGAATTGCCAGTGAAAAAAGGTGCAATTCGCTTCAGATCGCCGCAGTTCGGTGACCTTCGGCAGCAGTGAAAACGTCCCATAGAGAAGTAATGGTTAATCTATTCAGAGAATGCCAAAGTTCACCGACGTGGTGTCTAAATGGCCAGATTTTCGGTGCTTCCGATTTAAACAGGCAGATCTCATAGGTTTCAATGAAAAAAAATACCGCTTTTATTTTTTATTATTCAATACTTTCAATACTCATTTATACTTTTCAATTGCAGCAAAAGGCCTTTTTTTACTTATTTATTTTTTTAAGCATTTTTCTGGATTTTTTTAGCGATATTTTTGAATCTGATTTTTTTTAAGTGCCATTTTTTTATTCTGTAACAGAAATTTTTTATTTAAAATGTATTATTTTCATGGATTTTTCCCACTTTTTTTGTTTTAAATGCCTTTTTTAAAATTACCATTTTTAAATTCTTTACCCTCAGTTCTAAGGCTAATCGGCTTTTTTTGGCGGTGTTCAGCAGCTAATCGTCGGCAGTCAATTCGGTGGCATTCGTCAGATCATCGGCTGCATTCTGCAGTCTATTCGGCAGATCGTCGGCTGCGTTCAGCGTGCTATCGGCACATTCAGCAGTTCTCCGGCGGTTTATCGGCAGATCCCTTTGGTGCACTTCGGGGACTCTATGCTGAAATCACCTCAGGGTTGGCAAATTGAACTTGCTGAAGTGCGCCGAACGAGAGCGCACCGACATTTCTGTGCTCTGTGAATAACCCCTTAAGGTCTCAAATGGTCCCAGTAGGTTATGTGAAATGGTTAAAAGAAACATGCAAAAGACAGGAATTTATATATTTAATCAGTCAATTATCTGTAACTGACATAAGGAGAAAATGGATAATTAATTAACCCCTTCAGTACCGATATCAAGATATCTCGATCTGCAGATCTGCAGCCCAAAAGCAAATGAAATTAGTTTGCAGTAAAATTATTTTGTTTGCTTTCGGGCTGCAGAAGGTGCCCCCCAAAGTTTTACTCCTGTGGGCATAATGCCCCCAAGAGCTAAAACTGAAAAATCAGCTGCTCAAAGCTCTGGAATATCTGGCTTTCAGCAGCCGATGCGGTGGGGTGAAGTCGACCCGCAGCTCAAACCTCTGTAACTCAGTTTGGCAGTAGATGGTGCCATCTACTGGTCAAATAGGTTTATTACAGTAATAGCTTTTTATTACTGTATCATTAATAAAAAATGATTTTACAAAAATGCACTGGTTTCTGGCAATGGTATAAACTGTTCGGATTATTAACAAGCTAAGAAGCTTTAATAGCTCTGTTTAGGTTATGAGCACGGAATGGGGGTGTATGAATTTCCATTAAGATCCAGCAGTCTCTCCTCCAGGAAAGGCCAAATATGAGGGACTTTAACAAGACATTATTTTGTAAGCATCTGGTATTGGCAGCGAGACAGCTTTTTCAAAACAGGTGCAGAATGGGTATATGTGAACCCGCGATAAATTATTGGTGAAAGTGTTACTGTCCCCACAGGAAAGTGACAAATAAATCTATAAATTCTGTCAATTATTTTGAATAACTCACGATAGAAAATTCACGGGAAAAAAAAATGTAAACATTTGAAAACAAAATGATAAAGGAGAAACTAATAAAATGTTTTTTTTATTCCCTTTTGGACGTTATGTTGGCCGGACGTTAGCAGCATCTGACGTCTCCTAATCACGCACACACGCCGCTAGCGGACGCAGCGCACTCTGTACGTCAGTACTAGCGGTTTGACGTTCTCGAAAAAATGCATTCGTTTGCCGCTTGCGTTGCCCGGCCGAACTTTCGTGCGGCCGTACTTTGTATATTGGCCGTCATTTGCTGCTACTACGGCCGTGATAAAGTGCAGCTGCCCGCGCGTTCGCACTGCGTTCGTCTGACCCCAGCCTTAGACGAGCACAGTGTTCACGTCCATGTTGGCGCACATAAGTACGTCCGTCGCTGCATAGAATTATAACGAATGGAGCCCCACACACGAAGTGCGTCTGCACCGAACTACGGATGCACAACTCACGCGGCAAACGGACAAAAGTTAGGCAAGAACGTCAATCCGCTAGGACGGACGCACAGAGTGCGCCACGTCCGCATAGCTTTGTGTGTGAGTGATGGGACGAAGTCAGACGGTCAGCATTTTTTTTTTTTTTTTTTTTTTTTTTTTTTTTTTATTTAAAATTTGTTTTTATTTTGCGAAAAGGTCACAATTCGACCACCAAGGTTGGCCACGCAGGACCAGGCAGCGTGTACTCATAAACATGTAAAACGAAAAGGGAGGGGGAATCTCTAAAGATGCTCAGAAAAAACGTTGTAAAGCTGGTGGGGGGGGACACAAAAAAAAAAAAAGTCAGCAGGTACAGTTCAGAGAAAATAAAAGTTCAGCATGAACTCAGCATAAATCAGTATCAAATCAGTAGCAAAATTTATTTTTTCTTTTATCCCCGGCCGGGGATAGTCAGCGGGAAAAGGAAACTAAAATGGTGTCCAAAGCGTCTCTAAGCGAAGGGGGGGGGGGGCAGCATTGGGAGCACAGCAATTTGCCTTTAAACAGGTAAAGGGGGAGAAAATGCAGACCTGATGTCAGCCAGTGTCCCGAAACAGCTGAATTCGTGGTGCAGGCAGGGTGAGGCAGAGCAGGCGAGGCCTATCGGCAGAATAGAAAGCTGGCATATCAAGTAGGCCCTCGCCCGCACCGCCACCAGGGTTTCCGGCCATCCAAGGCAAAGCCGCAGGGAGCTCCAAGGCAGGGGACCGCAGGATGAAACCAGGCGGAATCTCTTTTTCAAAGGTGGGTAGACAGTCGATCCCCATGTCCCGATCGATGCTGGCAGGTGCCTCCAGCACACCCACCAGTTGCCGCCGGCCATACGAATCTCGACATGCGGGCACTGCAGAGGCACGCCTCGTGGTCAGAGCTCCCTCCGGAGGGACGAACAGCAGAATCGGGGGATCCGGCTCTCCCTCCCGCAGCTCCTCAGCCTCCGCTTTCTCATACAGCACACCATCATGTGGCACCCCCACGAGCGTCTCGCTCCCGGGAATGCCGCTGGCTGAATCTTCGAGTCTCCGGCCGGAGCGCAGCATCTCCAATATGCGGTGCATATCGCCCCGTGTCACAGGGCTCTCGTCGTCCGCATCCCCCAGTAACTGCAGCACGGCGTCCAGCACATCCGGGAGACGTGGGCCCTCCGTCCCCCCGGAAGCCGACATGGACCCCAGCTCAGAACCAGGAGTCAGGAAAATCTGCAAAGTAGGCCGCAAAATGGCTGCCAGCGGCGACCTCCAGCCGGAGATGGCGTCTAACAGGCGAGTCTCTGGACCGGAGGGGGGGAAAACGGGCTCCGGTCGGCACAATCCCGTTGGCCAGCCGCCCAGGGTCTCCAGGGAAGGTAATCAGCGGTTTAAGTTCACAAAAAATGCCTGGGGAGAAGAGAATGCTGCGGAGCTCCAACAACATGCGACCTTTCTCCTCGGCAGCCGGCCACGCCCCCCCCGGTCAGCATTTTTGACTTCCAGCACCTTGACGGACAAAATGGTTTTAGATATCATGTATCAATTTGTATCATTTTCCATATTAATATTATTTCCCATAGGTCCCTCTTTTTCTCTACATCAGTCAAAAATAACGGACCGTGTGGCCACTACCGCGTCTACCGTCAGAAAGTACGTCAGTTGTGCACGGACGCACAGTCCGCACAGAATGTGCTCGTCTGACATTAGCCTTAAAGTACACTTAATGCTTCAAAAATGCAGACGATATGATACAAGACTGCAATCTCAGTTTATTGATTAATCCGAAAAAGAAATCATTGTATCATTGTTATCGTTTTTGCTCAATAAATTTTGTGTTTGGAAAAAAAAAGTGCGTCTACTTTTGCTTAATAAGCTTTTTCACCTGTGCTGAGCTTCAGATATCTGGCAAACCTGGCCTGTTAGGTACCTGAGTACCAGGGTTGGGAATCACTTATCTAGAGCAGTGATTCCCAACCTCAGTCCTTAAGTACCCCTAACAGGTCAGGTTTTCCAGATATGTGAAGCACAGCACAGGTGATATGATTTGCTGCTCAGTGATTGCAGGATTCAGTCTGCATTTCCGCAAGGGGGATCCTTAAAACCTGGCCTGTTAGGGGGACTTGAGGACCGCGGTTGGGAACCACTGATCTAGAGGATTGCTTTCACACCCTTGTATAAAAAATAAAATGTTATTTTGTTTAATTGTATACTGTCTGTTTGTATTTGGGTCGTCCCATGTAAATAGGGTTTATTCAATGTTAAGTTGTGATTTGAAGGGAAATAACATTTTTTGCAGCAAAATAGCTGAATTTTAAATCTCCCACTAACCATTTATTTATTTTATTGAATAACCTCTAGCATCATTTTTATGTTAAATAATTTAATTATCATAAATGATATTAGTACATTATACTTTATAACTGATTAAACATTTTATTCTGCAGTGGAATAAGTTATTTTCGTAAATCTTGGCCATTACTGTAGGACTTTTTATAATGTAATAAAAGCTTTAAAATATTATGGTTTTACCTAGACTATCCCTGTAGATCAGGGGTCAGCAGCATTGGCCCTCAAGATGTTGTAGACTACATCTCCCATGATGCTCAGTCTCTCATTAGGTTGACAGAGCCTCACGGGAAACGTAGTTCCAAAAAATCTAGAGGGCCATGGTTGCTGACTCCCTGCTTCATGTCATTAATAAGGGATTGTAAAAAGCCTAGCTGAAGGACCTCCAAACCCTTCTTCCATCTTCTTATAATCACGTGCAGGGTTATTATTATTATTCTTTGTTTATATATAGCGCCCCACATATTCCGAACCGCTGTACAAGTGGTTGATACATTAGAATACCACACATGGATGATGACCTGATTCAGGGGGACCCCGTTCCCAAGGGAACTTACAATGTATGAGATGTACAAGTATTTTGTGAGGTAGGCGCATCCATATCGTTAGGTGTCTCGCCCAAGGACACTCGCTGGTGGCGTCTTCTGAATGGGATGGAGTCGTCTTTCCATGATTCTAGAGCAGCGACCTGGTGGATAGGTTGGACCCGCTTTTCGTAAAGGCGAGACTTCTCCACAGTTGTATTAGAGGGATGTGTGAATGGGATTTGACTTGCTTCTCCACGATTGAAGGGTAGAGACCATAGGCGTGCGCACGGGGTGTGCCGGGTGTGCCTAGGCACACCCTAATGCCGGCCCGCGGCACATTCTGGGTCCCGGCTGGCCGCATCCGATGGATAGCCGCCGGGACCCCTCGTCTCCGCGGGCCTGGCGGCAGCCTCCGCTTCCCTGGTGGTCCCTGTGGTTCGTGGGGTGCTGCACTGCGCTCTGTGCATGGCGCACAGACCGCACAGCACATCCCTCACTGACACGAGCGGCCGGCGATCTCTGATGACCTGTCACCTGACCGCCGGCGCTCTGACACAGACAGTAAGCGCCGGCGGTCAGGTGACAGGTCATCAGAGATCGCCGGCCGCTCGTGTCAGTGAGGGATGTGCTGTGCGGTCTGTGCGCCATGCACAGAGCGCAGTGCAGCACCCCACGAACCACAGGGACCACCAGGGAAGCGGAGGCTGCCAGGCCCGCGGAAATGAGGGGTCCCGGCGGCTATCCATCAGATGCGGCCAGCCGGGTTACCTCTCTTTGACCTCCCCCCCATCTGTGCCACTGGACCACCAATGATACATATTCAACCCCCTCCCTGCAAGCAAAAAAAAAACAAACAAAGGTAAGCAGGAGAGGGGGCAATTTTCATATATGAAAAATATTTTTTAATAGTGTATTTTAAATATTTAAACAGTTTTATGGCTGTGGATTCTGTGATACACATATACTGCTGAGTTTTATGGCTGTGGATTCTGTGATAGCAGTATTTGTGTATCACAGAATCCACAGCCATAAAACTCAGCAGTATATGTGTATCACAGAATCCACAGCCATAAAACTCAGCAGTATTTGTGTATCACAGAATCCACAGCCATAAAACTCAGCAGTATATGTGTATCACAGAATCCACAGCCATAGAACTCAGCAGTATATGTGTATCACAGAATCCACAGCCATAAAACTCAGCAGTATATGTGTATCACAGAATCCACAGCCATAAAACTCAGCAGTATATGTGTATCACAGAATCCATAGCCATAAAACTCAGCAGTATTTGTGTGAGTTTTATGGCTATGGATTCTGTGATACACATATACTGCTGAGTTTTATGGCTGTGGATTCTGTGATACACAAATACTGCTGAGTTTTATGGCTGTGGATTCTGTGATACACATATACTGCTGAGTTTTATGGCTGTGGATTCTGTGATACACAAATACTGCTGAGTTTTATGGCTGTGGATTCTGTGATACACAAATACTGCTGAGTTTTATGGCTGTGGATTCTGTGATACACATACACTGCATACTGCTGAGTTTTATGGCTGTGGATTCTGTGATACACAAATACTGCTGAGTTTTATGCCTGTGGATTCTGTGATACACATATACTGCTGAGTTTTATGCCTGTGGATTCTGTGATACACACTGCATACTGCTGAGTTTTATGCCTGTGGATTCTGTGATACACATACACTGCATACTGCTGAGTTTTATTGCTGTGGATTCTCTGATACGCTCATTCACATTGCTTGGTTTTATTGCTGTGGATTCTGTGATACGCTCTTACACGCTGCACATTGCTGAGTTTTATTGCTGTGGAGCTCTGATACACTCATACACGCTGCACATTGCTGAGTTTTATTGCTGTGGAGCTCTGTTACACTCATACACGCTGTATATTACTGAAGGTGTTATTGCTGCGAATCTCTGATACGCTCATACACACTGTTCATTACTGTGAGTTTTATTGTTGTGGTTTCTGGGATATGCTCATTCACACTGCACATTAATGTGGGCTTTATTGCTACATACCCCAGGGTGTAGGGAGGAGGATATATAGTTATGTATGTGAACGTATGGCTGTGTGTATAAATGCATGTATCTGTCTTTAAACAGGCTGCTTTGCGTAAAATTCTGCACCTGTTTCCTTGTCCGGTGTTGCCCCCTTGTCTTGTACCATAAAGGATTGTATTGTGCACAGAAATCACCACAATATCTGCTGCCTGCACTCCACAAAAAGAATTACAGCGAGCGTCTTGGCAGCATCGTGAGGTACAGGTAGGAGACTGTATTGGTACAAGTCAGCAAGAGGTTAAATGGGCCACTCTACTCAAATTTCACTCCTTTTTAACATTTAACCACTTTGCTGCTGACGACGTGCTGAGCGCATCCTCTGGTTTCATGTTTGTGTGTAGAGGATGTACTCGGCACGTCGTTGAAGTCTTTGTGAGATCCGTCAGGTCGATATAGTGATTCCCAGAGTGAGACTGAGGGACTTTTTCTCCCAGTCTCCCTCTGCTCCTGGCGGCCAGAAGAGGTGAATGGAGCAGTCGTTCTTGTTGCGGGATGAGAGGTGAGTATCTGATTTTTGGGGGGGGGGTTCAGCTGTTGCTGACTGATTCTGCAGAAGTGGAATCCATTAGCACCAGGTCCTGGTTGTGAGTAAATGTTCAGTAACCGCAACCGGACGGTAATCAGCGCTAGTAGATTGTAATGCTAATGCTGATTAACACTTTCCACTCCCCATGTTAAGTATAGGGAGCTGAAAAGCGCAAGATTCCAAACGGTAACGGGTTTTCTAACAGATTAGCGTTTGGATTTTAATATGGTGCGCCCGCGCTAACTAACAATCTTTTGGATGAAAAAATGTGGTAAAATAAATTTACACGCTGCATGTGATCAAAATCCAAATTTAAATTTTTTGATCTAGCATTTTGAGGTGACATGATGTATACCGGGGTCATTGGTCCTCTAGCTCATTTGGAACTATATCTCCTATGCTGCTCGGCCAATAATTAAGATAGATGAGACTCATTGGAAATGTAGTTTCAAAACGTCTGGGTATCGAAGGTTGCTTAACCCCTGAAGCATACACATAGTAATGGTGTGTGTGTGTCGTATGTATGTATGTATGTATGTATGTATGTATGTATGTATGTATGTATGTATGTATGTGATATATATATATATGTGTGTGTTTTGAGCTTTTGGGTGCACACCCTAATGCAATAGGCTGCGCACGCCTATGGTAGAGACGTTACCACTGGACTCCACAGCCAATATTGGGCTCTATTAACAGCTTCGCGCAAAACCGCTCGCGCAGTGCTGTTTTTTTTTTGCGCGCAGCGTTAAACGTTAACGCGTGTAAATTAACGCTGGTATTACAATCCGAGCGCATTTTTTCATCCTTCAAAAAATAACGCGCGTAAAAAAGAATTAACACTGCATGCAGAAATCGGTGGACAGACTGTTTTTTTCACGTGATTCAGCCAACCTGAATTAAGAACCGCAATTGTCTCCCGTTAATTTTTTGCGCCTGTAAAAATCAATCTGAGTATATATGCTGCAGCAATAAAAAAAAACACGCACATCTTCTCCATTTAATTGTTTGGGTATGCGTAGAATGTGTAACTATACTTTGCTGTATTTTTTTTCGTGCTGGTGTAGTTGGTTTCGGCCAGAACGTTCAGATTTGCCGTCACTACCAGCTTTTCAAAGATGTAAAATTATACGCGCAAACGTTGCCCATTAAAATTTGCGCATAGATTGTAATACCATCCGCGTACCAGCGCACAAATGCATTTGCGCTCACAATGTTAAGTATAGGACGCGCAATGTACATTACGCTTGTGCAGGGTTCGCGCAGGTTCACCCGCGTTAGACGTTAACGCGCATTTTTTGCGTGGACATTGTAATACGACGTTCCGCACAAAGGGTTTTGCCCCTCGCCTTAATGCGTTTTTGCGCACACGTTAACATTTGCACGAAGAATGTAATAGAGCCCATTGTGTGTTAGGCGAGTATGTACCGTTAGGTGTCTTGCCCATGGACACTTACTGGAGAGGTGCTCTGGCTGGGATTTTAACCTGGGTCTCCACGTTTATAGAGCAGTTATGTTACCTCTACTCCATCCAGCCGGTTGAGGGTATTCCAGAGAAGGTAGGGGCCTCACAGAGCTTTGAATAATTATCCCTGTTCCAGTTATTTAATTAACCACTGAATAACCTCTTTAGTATTATTTTTGTTACATAATAAAATAATCATAAATGACAGCAATGCTTTATATTCTATAATTCTTCCTTTATAACTGCATCATTGAAGAATCTTCACTGACATTTAAAAAAGTATCTGCGATGTTTGACGAATATTCATATTGTTTGTTTATTTACTAAAAATAAGTTGCAACATGATATCTGTGCGTAACAGTAATGTATCTCCTGGAGATGTCGAGAAACCTGCCCCAGGTCACTCCGTGTCACCCAGAGCAACCCTGCACTTGTTCATAAACAGGCATCTCCTTTTTTTTTTTTGGCTTTACTGCAAGGTCAACCCTGAACCTCTGTCCTCATGTTCAAGGAGTATCGAGCCCAGTGAAACTGAATAGGAACATTTTGCTTCTTGGGGATTATTCTTACGCTCAGCCGAATGGAGAGTTTAATCAATTATTCATTGGAAGGAGAAGAAGTGGAGGAAGGAAGGAAAAAAAAAACAGAAAGAAGAAGGCGAAGTAGCAAGCCGCGGCTGAAGTGCTGATGTCAGTGTAAGAGTGCGGGAGAGTATGGTGCAGTCTGAATGAGGAATGCAATGCCAGCCACAACCATCCCCGGCTCGCCTCATCACCATTCCAGTGAGCTCACATGCATACACAGTCCAGGGGGTCGTGATCATGGCGCTCATTAAGCAACACCTTCTGTTTCTTATTTTGCTTGGATGTTCGCTGCCCGCTGTGCAACCTAAACGAGTCGTGAGATGCTCCTCCGCATGCAGCTGCACAAAAGAATCAGTCATTTGCGTCGGATCATCCTCCGTCCCAAAGAGCTTCCCCAGCGGCATCAGCTCCCTGTAAGTGGAAAACGCAGCTCGGAAAGTTATGCCTAGAACAAGATATGCTGTAACGCATGCAACCTTCTCTCCTTTTTTTTTTGCACGCTGGGGTTGTGCTTTTTTTTTTTCTCTCGAGCACAATCTGTAAAGCGTTGCATCAATAAGAGAAGGCGACGGGTCCTGTAGAATGGGAGCTAGAAGGCGGCTAAGGCGGGATGCATGGATTTAGCTGACACAGGCAGACTCGAAAAGAATAGGAATTCTTCGGGACCACGGCTAGTCAATCGTGTACACTCGTTACATCTAATTTGCAAGTTACACCTTTCTACCTCCCAGGCGTTTAATAAATACATGTGCACTTCTACACATATGCAGTATATATATGTTATCATTATATATGCATGCCAGAATAATAAGAGTGTTGCAGGATGCATGGATACCTTGCTAACAATACACAATAAAAAGGCCAGTTGTCAAGAGTCTCCTCTCTTCTTCAGGTCCAAGCAATGGTCATTGTGATGGAATTTAACATTATCACCAATTATCTGTTGTAGGTTATCGGGTAATATCATCAAATGTGTGATTTTATATATACCGTACACACACAGCTTTATATATATATATATACACACACACACACAGCTATATATATATATACCGTACACACACAGCTTTATATATATATATATACACACACACACAGCTATATATATATATACACACACAGCTTTATATATATATATATATACACACACACACAGCTATATATATATATACACATACACAGCTTTATATATATATATACTATATATACACAAACAGCTTTATATATATATATATATACACACACACACACAGCTTTATATATATATATTATACACACACACAGCTTTATATATACACACACACAGCTTTATATATATATATATAATACACACACACAGCTTCATATATATACACACACACAGCTTTATATATATATATGTATACACACATACAGCTTTATATATATACACACATACAGCTTTATATATATATATATATATACACACACAGCTTCATATATATACACACACACAGCTTTATATATATATACACACACAGCTTCATATATATACACACACACACAGCTTTAAATATATATATATGTATACACACATACAGCTTTATATATATACACACATACAGCTTTATATATATATAATATATATATATATATATATATACACACACAGCTTCAGATACCCCCCCACACACACAGCTTTATATATGCACACACACCTTTAATATACATATATATATATATACACACACACTTGATAATATAACTCCTCTATCACCGATTAGCTGTGTGTGTGTGTGTGTGTGTGTGTGTGTGTGTGTGTGTGTGTGTGTGTGTGTGTGTGTGTGTGTGTGTGTAAAATAGAGCATAAACCAGGCGCTCACCAGACTTTTGCAAAAAAATGAAGTTAATGCTTTCAACAGCAACGTCCTGTACAGGAAAATAGTGTTCAACGTTTCAGTCCCTATACAGGACTTTCGTCAGGATATACATATATTATATATATGGATATATTATATAATGGATATACTAATCTTCATAGATTAATGCAGAGTTTTGTGGCGTAAAGACGTACCACTTGCGAATAATAAGTAATTGCTAGCTTGTGACTGCAAAGCACTAATTACATTGTACAATAGACAGAGTCTGAGACTGTAAAAAAAACATAACAGTTTTTTGTCGGTGACTCATTCTTGCTAGACAGGTTTTCGCCCAGTGTACAGTTTTCCGTATTGAAGAGTACATTGTAAATTTATATCTGGCCTCTGAGTATATACGTATAAGTGGGGGGGGTCACATTTATGCTCTTTGGAAAGAAGAGAATGTATCAATAATTACATACTGTTTATTGTTTTGGAGATGTGATATTTGCATTATCTAATGCAGTGGTTCCCAATCCTGGTCCTCAGGTGACGTCAGGTCCCCTAACAGGTCAGGTTTGCAGGATATGTGAAGCACAGCACAGGTGATATGATTTGCTGCTCAGTGATTGCAGGATTCAGTCTGCATTTCCTGAAAGGGGATCCTTAAAACCTGTCCTGTTAGGGGGACTTGAGGACCAGGGTTGGATGCGTCTGTCTTAATGGAATTATGAAGCACACAATATATTCTTCAGTAAATCCTTACAGTATTAATATATGTTGTAAATATCATAAATTATGGCATTGCATGCTGTAAGTAGTTCTTGACACACACATGCCAGATACATTGATGAGAGGAACATTTTCAATGCACACCGTAAAATATATATGGTGCCTGTATGGCGTCCTGCCCCACAATAGCACATTATCCCTGGAGAGGCAGCTCTACTGCTGCATGTGAATAATTTAGTTTGTAAAGTCATGGGTAAGCATTAAACCGGCATGAGTTACAAAGCTTTAAAGGTTGTGTGGTTTTCTGTATAGAGGAAGTCAACAAAAACTATCCGATTTTTTTCCCCTCAGGTTATTGGTAACCACGGCAATGCTGATGTTCACTGGTACCATGTTAAACTAGATTCACCGTATATTTCGAACTTTTTTTATTTTTAAACATTAAGAGGAGAACGGAAAAAGTTTGTGCCACATGTTAAATTCTGATAAATGATTTCCCCCAGCTACCAAGAGGTTAACATCATAAATGCTTGGGAAGAAATGTGGAGTTATTAACCCCATTCACACCCAAAATCGAGTTATCTCGATTTTGCATTGTAATGCATTGAAAAGCACTCATTAGCAGATCAAAAGTCCATTTTCACACATTTTTAAAGCAAGATTTAGTGTCCCTTGTGGATAAATGAAATCCTTGTTTTTATGTTTCACTAAGCACCCTGGAGAGACATAAAACCAGCTGCATGTAGCAGCCCTAAACCTCACTGTAACAAAAAGTTCAAATGGATTACTGCTGCATTACAGCTGCCAGGGAGAGGGTATAATACAGGGATAGCTCTGGGGTCACTCACTGCTGTACAGGGATAATATTCAGGGGGTTATAATGACTGAAATCCCTGTACAGTACAGATACAAGGTGTTACTGTAATTTCCATACACAGGCATTATGCCACATACAGATATTATTTTTAGATTCTATTGGTATATTTTTTGGAAGCTGCATTGCTAATAATCTCATTATGATCACTACAAATCCTCATAAGCAGGAGATCTCACCATTTTTATTATTTATCTTTATCACAGTTACTGCATCTAATACTGCATCTTTTCTGCCTGCACTAGCGTCGCTAGGTGGGGGCGGGGGGGGGCAGTCCACACCAGGTGACACCCGCCCTTAGGGTGACACCGTCACCAAAGTAAGACTTAGATTTTTGAACCGGCCGCCGGGGCCTCACTGCAGGTTACTAACTTTGGACCAAAGAATCAAAGTCGACGGTGACAGTGTCACCCTAAGGGCGGGTGTCACCCTAAGGGCATCAGATGGTAGCTGATCCCACCCCCTCTGATGCCACATGCCAAAGGGAGAGGCGCACCGGCCGGCCGATGGGCTGACGCTGATGTCTCTCCCGAGTGAGTCATCAGCGGCAGTCCGCCCTAACAGCTCCCTGGCGCCTTTTCTTTCGAAGCATGCGGCCGCACCCTGCCTGCCTCCCGAGTCCTGATGGGTGAGCTGCTGGGGCAAATTGCAATGTATCCATATGTGAGCTGGGGCAATATAAATCCATATGTGAGCTGGGCACTATACATCCATGTGTGAGCAGGGGCAATATACATCCAAGTGTGAGCTGGGCACTATACATCCATGTGTGAGCAGGGGCAATATACATCCAAGTGTGAGCTGGGGCAATATATATCCATATATATCCATGTGAGCTGGGGCAATATATATCCATGTTTGAGCTGCGGCACTATATATCCATATGTGAGCTGGGGCAATATATATCAATGTGTGAGCTACTGGGGGCAATATATATCAATGTGTGAGCTACTGGGGCAATACATATCCATATTTGAGCTACTGTGGGCAATATATATGCATGTTTGAGCTACTGGGGCAATATATATCCATGTTTGCGCTACTGGGGCAATATATATCCATATTTGATCTACTGGGGCAATATATATCCATATTTGATCTGCTGGGACAATTTATATCCATGTTTGAGCTGCTGGGGGCAATATATATCCATGGGTGAGCTGCTGGGGGCAATATATAATTGTGAGCTGGGGCAATATATCCATATGTGAGCTGGGGAAATATATCCAGAGCTGCTGGGGCAATATATATCCATGTGTGCCTTCACTTTCACTGCCTTCGAACAGGCACTGTACTTGCTGGCAGTTCTCCAAAATTTGTGTCTGAGCATATGAGAGAGCTTCACAGCAATAAACCTCACAGTAATGTGCACTGTGCATGAGCATTCAGTGTTATATGGGAGTACTGACTTATGAGTAAGAGTAGTTTAAAAAAATCCGTAAAACTTGGGGGGGGCACCATAAGTTACCGCACCGGGTGACACCAACCCTAGTGACGCCACTGCAGCCTGTATGATAATAATGCAGACCCCATGTAAAATTGTGTAAGATAAAGGACACCATCTAGAGCTCAGAATCTTGCATTTCAACAATATTTGCGTAAAAGGATGAACGAATACATGAAAAATAAGCAAATTAACATTGTTTAAAAATTTTAACTATCTCAGAAGAACAATTTCAGTTCGAAACGTCTATTTCACACTATACTTAATTGTTAACTTCACACCCCATGTTTT
Source organism: Leptobrachium leishanense (assembly GCA_009667805.1). Lineage (NCBI taxonomy): Eukaryota > Metazoa > Chordata > Amphibia > Anura > Megophryidae > Leptobrachium > Leptobrachium leishanense. Next base: position 487,372,813 of record CM019063.1, read on the forward strand.
AAATAAATGCTATGATAGCATTTTTTTCTCCCCAACAAAAATCGCGTGGTAGTGAAGGGGTTAACAAATTGATTAATCGATGAAGAATTGTAAATTTGAACTGAATTTTTTAAAAAATGTGGTAGAAAATGTGAAATTTCCCTTGTAAATCTCCACCAATCCATTGAATATCTGTTGTGTATGCATTGCAGTTTGATAATTAATTTTAATTTAATTTCAGCACTAATTATTTTCCTCCCTTTTTTTTTTCTGGATATTTTCTAGAAGCCTGGTCAATGGGACGTTTTCTGAGATCAGGGAGAGAATGTTTAGCCATCTGCCCTCCCTGCAGCTGCTGTGAGTACCGCGCTCTCCAACAAAAAACTTTTATTCCTCTGGGTACGGAGAATGATTAGTATTCAAAACGCGGCATGTGAAGAAGGGCCCAATATAGACGAGAGACTATTTCTGTAAGATGCATTGGGAAATAATAATTAGTAAACGAATGGATTGAGAATTTTTATGAACGCCTACACTCCATATGTTTATCTGCCCGAAACAAACCCCATAAAGAATGTCTTAAATAAGATTTCCAAATAACATTATTTACTCAGTGATGTTTTATATTTCTTTACAGTCAGTTGCCTGCTTTAAAATAGTACTTTCATGTAAACTAATTCTAACGGTGCCTCGTAGATATTTTCAATTAACCCCTTCGTCACCAAGCACCTTTTTGTTAAAGAAATAGTATCATAACATTTTTTAAAACGTGGGATAAGAAACACTTACAAGTAGGTACAAACAGCATTTTCACACAAAGATTTTTATTGTTAAAAGGATTTAAAGATTAAAATCCTTTTTTTTTTTATGTCTTTGAGTATATTTCGTAGAAATATTACTGGACTGAAAGGTTCTAAACTCTAGATGGTGTTCTTTAACTTGTGCAATATTAAGTGTCTCCATTATCAGCACACAGGCAGAAATAACTTCATCAAATACAGTATATGTGATAAAGATTAGTGATGAGCCGAACACCCCCGTGTTCGATTCGCATTCGAACTCAAACAATTTCAAAAGTTCGAGTTTGAACGCGAACACAAACCGAACTCAATGCAAGTCAATGGGACTCGAAAGTTCGAATTTTAGAGTGCCCTCCAAGACGGCATATATGCAAGATATTTGCCATAAAAGGTGTATGGGGGTCCGGGTAGTGCCCTGGGGGACAGGAAAAAAGTAAAAAAAAACATTTTTAAAGGAACAGTGAGTTTTCCATGAAATAGAGGTTAAGAATAAAAAAGAAAAATTCCTTTAACCACTTCGCTGCTAAGGACGCGCTCAGCGCGTCCAACCGCAGGTAGCGTTCCATGCGGTGGACGCGCTGAGCGTGTCCTCTCTTTGGGGCCAGCGTTCGGCCGGGTTCCGGCCGATCGCTGGCCCCCCCGGTGCGGGCTGACATCCTCGAAGTCAGCCCAGCACCCGGAACCGCCACTGGAGTAATTAGGTGTCATCGCAGGGGCGCGATGACACCTAATTCAGGCGCCCCCCCGCATGTGCGGAGGAGGCGCCTGAAAGGGAGGGGGGGAGGTCCTTCGGACCTCTCTCCCTCCCGATCAGAGGCGTGCAGGGGGTTAACCCAGGCACCGTTTGGAAGGGCACAGCCTGCCCTTCCAAATGGTACCTGGCATTAACCCCATGGGGGCCGGATCACGAATCGGCGCCTAAAAGCGCCGGTTCGTGATCCTTTCCCGGAGCTGGCCGACATCTTGGATGTCGGCCAAGCTTCCGGGAATGCCCCCTGAGGACTGGCGTCATCGTACAAAGCACGATGACGCCAGTCCTGGAGTTAACCCCTAACTGCCACCAATGGTGGAGATAGGGGGTTCCAATGAACCCCCTATCTCCCGATCCGTGGCAGTTAGGGGTTAATGTTTGGTATTGTTGGATCGGCCAGAGCATGGCCGTTCCGACAATACCAAACATGAGTATAAAAAAAGTTAAAAAAAAAAAAAATATATATATATATATATATATTTTAAAAAATAATTATAAAAAAAAATAAACAAGTTTTTTTTTCTATTTTTTGGTTTGTTAATGCAGCAATATTGTTCCCATTTCAATTATAATGTGAACAATGATGCTGCACTAACGATTTTTGTATGCGGTGCGTTTGTTAAAAATCGTGTAATTTTCCACAAAATAAAATGTAATGAGACCCCATCTCTAATTTTTTTAACAAGCGCACCCCATACAAAATATAACCGCAATTGCTCGCATCTTAAAATGTGAAAAAAAAAACACTTTACACGTTGTAAATTATTGAAAATTCATGTTTTATTGCATTTTTTGTTATAATAAACAGACAGGTCATGACGTATACATATAATAATGACATATTATGAATCTGCCAAGTCTGACGGAAAGAACGATATATAATATGTCTGGGTCATATACTAAAATAAGCCTTCAAAACGCATTTAAACATGATGAGCAAAATCGGTAAAAATGAGCTCAGCACAGAGGCGGGAAAAGCCTCAGCAGCGAAAGGGTTAAACATCGTGCCTAGGAGGTCCCCATAACCTGCCCGTGAAGTGGCGGATTTGTAGGATGTATAGAAATATTTAAAAACAAAAAAATTACGTTTCAAATTACGGTAAACGGTTCACTTTAATCTATTCATAAATAACTGCTTGGGGCGACAGTCTGTATGAAAAGAGGAGACATTTTAGGACACGCAGAACAAGTTTAGTGATTTTTTGGCTAAATTATGGTGAAACTTATGCAGGCTTTGGATGAAAGTAACAATAGTTGCTTTAAAATTGGGCCTTTAGTGTCGGCAACAGTGCCGTCACACCGTAACCCCTCTGTGGTATTGTGGAAGAGTGCAGGGTTGGACCCTGCGGTCAAATATTAAAATGATATGAATCTGGTATAGGCGTCAGTGGCAGTGCACCCAAATATTGTGCCTTTGGTTGCACCAAGTGCCTTCACACTGTAAGTAACCCCTCTGTGGTATTATGGAAGAGTGCAGTGGTGGAGGTTTTGGTAATGCAGAAGAGATCCCCGATCTATTCAGTTACATCAGCAGCTATAACAAAACCGGGTCAGCAATGTTTAGGCACTTGTACTGCGCTACTGTATATGGTGAGAATCGGCACACACCAGTAGCAACAGGAAGCAAACAGAACAGGCAGGGAATACACAGAGAATAGTCAAATGGCAGGCAAAGTCGGCAACAGATTGGGTCCTCAGAACAAGCAGGGTCAGTAACAAGTATACAAACTGATTCGGTAAGCTAGCGATGCGGGAATAAAGGCCGAGACACACTGAGCGTGTAGTGACGCGTAGCGAAGCGAAGGAGAAGCAAACATTTTGCTTCACTCTGCTCCGCCTCGCAGCATGTTTACACTACATTACGTTTGCTTCTCACCGCACTGGACAGGAATCCACTAACTAAATTAAAATGTACACACAAAACCGCTTTATTTTCACAAAGCACATGTTATATAGGCAAAAAAAGTTTCTACTGAATAAAATACATCAAAAATTACTGTTAGTTTAATAGGAATAGTATAAAAATATAAAAAAAAGGTAACCCTTGATCATATATATTATAGGGACACAGAGCGCCGTGTATAGAGTAGGGATGCATTGATACCACACACAGACATATACGTATATATCAACATGCAGATATATATACACCCACCCACAGACCACAGACCATATATACACATACGCACATGGGGGTGACATGTGGACAATCTCAACTAAACGCGCCCCCCGCCATTTGACTGATCCCTCCAGAAGAAATGTTGAACCCGACAGAGCAGAGAATATATATATTATTCTCTGCTCTATCGGGTTCAACATTTCTTCTGGAGGGATCAGCCAAATTGGGGGGGGGCAATTAGTTGCCAAAATGTGTGTGTAATACAAGTCTGGATATATATATTTATAAGAATATAGATATATATCTTATATATATATATATCATACCTGCCCTTACCTTCCCCTATAAATTTGCTAAAAATATACACACACAAAAAACAAACCACTGCCTGAGACCCCGCGCAGCCCACATGCCACCCCCCCTCTACCTGGCTGAATGTATCTAATATATATAATTAAATACATTCAGCCAGGTAGAGAAATAAAAATAAAAGGTTTTATTTTATGTTCCCGGGGACATTTAAAAATGTCCTCGGATTTTATTTTTTTTAGAAATGTGTCGCCTTACCTTAGCCTAGTGGTCAGTGGGGGTTCCCTGGATCCTGGTTGTAGGGGGGGTCTGCCGTGGCCGCAGGTGCAGTGGCTCCCTCCCTGAGCTGCCTGTCTCTGCCACATGCACCCGGGCGGCTAGCCCGCACAGTCGCAGCTCTGTCATCCGGCAGCCGCATGTTCCTCAAGGGGATCCTTGGGAGGCCCCTGCAGGCTGCCCTCAACAGTGCCTGATTAGAGGGCCGTGTCTGCCTGATGTTTTAGTAACAAGAATGTTTTATCCCATAGGCTTCAATGTTAAAAATATTCCCGTTTTAATTCAATATCTAATAAACTGTTGCTTATAATATTCTGCAGTAAAGAGTCTCTTTATTTCTAGATTTTTTTAGTATTTTTTTAAGCATTTTTTATACTTTTTTCAAATTTATTTATTTTTCGAACTTTTGGCGAACGTCCCAAAAAGTTCGAAGTTCGCAAACTGTCGAACGGCCAATGTTCGATGCCAACTCCGACCAGATCGAACCGAACAGCTCATCCCTAATAAAGATAAATAATAAACATGGATGGATCTCCTGCTTATGGGGATCTGTATTGATCATAATGAGATTATTAGCAACCCAGCTTCCACAAAATACCAATAGAATATAATAGTGGTGCACCGAAAGGAAAATTTGCGACTGAAACTGCAAGATGAGCTCAGCCGAAAACCGAAACCAAAAATGACTTTTTACCCAAAAATATTTCGAAGTAGTTGTTTTTGTATAATTGTATTAAAATAAAAATATTATCTGTATGTGCTGCATAATGCCTGTGTCTGGAAATTACAGTAATACCTTGTATCTGTACTGTACAGGGATTTTCAGTCATTATATCCCCCTAAATCATATTCCAGTACAGCAGTGAGTGACCCCAGAGTTCTCCCTGTATTCTGCCCTCTCCCTGGAGGTTGGAATACAGCAGTGAGAGTGGGGGGTTGCTTCTTCCAACTTTTTTTACAGTAATACATGATGACAGGAGTGACATCTCAGAGAATTTCACTTTATCCCTGGAGGACACTAATCGTGTATTATAAAAGTAGGCACATTGTGTATTACATACTAGTTTTCCTGTTCTTGTTTTTTCTTTCTTCTTAAAGCAAAAACATGTCTACACTCAATGGTCATTTGATGGTGATGGGGCTCAAAATCATCTTATATTTGTAAAGTGTCAGATGCCTTTTTTAAGATGAGTGAGTGAACTGGAAAGTGTGTCAATAAGGTTGTTTACTTACTTCATTCTTTGTCAATTAACTTACAGGTCTATTCAGAGAGAGGTGAAACTCAGGAGAATGACTGAAGAAGTGAAATTTCTATGTCGAAACAGCCAAACCAGAAAAATTATCCCATTCATCTCACTTTCCAAATCTGCTATTTGGTCTAGATTGGTCTCTTCTGCCAATTCTCCTGAGTTTCCCCTTTCTTTGAATAGACTTTTATATTTTTGGGTCATCCTCCTAAAACATGATTGTCTTGTCATATTTTTGTAGTTTTATAAATGGCCAATGTAGAAATTGTTTTACGTCAGCAGCTTGTGTCGATATAAAAACATAGTGGTCAGTAAGGACAATCTTTGGTCTGGAGGAGAACATTTGGGTTTATGGAAAGACAGAAGTTTGATGTAAAAAGGATGGAATGAGTGTAACATGCACAATAAATCCAAGAATGGTTATGGTATTTGACTGCATAACACCTGTAAACATAGACATTTTATGACAAGTACTGTATATTGCGAAACATTCAACAACAATTCATGGCAACTTTACAACCTGGTCACTTGCTCCAGGTGGCAGAATTTTAAAGCGGTAAATCCGCGGCCGCTGCACTATTTTTTATTGCACTGCGGCAGCATCTTTACCTCCGGCGCACAAGGGCAGCGCCGCCAAGCGGATTTGCTGCTTTAAAATGGCCGCCGGTGCGGCGTTCCTCTCCCTAGAGGCGAACGGCTGCTGACCTGCAGCTTGACCGCTCACCTGAGATATGAACCACCTGACCAGTGCACGATCTCGCGAGAACACGGCTGCGCAGCTGGTCAGGTGGTTTCCAGTGAGCGGCCAAGATGCATGTCAGCGGCCGCTCGCCTCCTGGCATGGAGAAGAATGCCAGTCGAGCCAGCAGAGGAGGTGAGAGGCGAGCTGGGGCAAATAAATCCGTATGAGCTGGGGGCAATATATACCCATATGAGCTGGGGGCAATATATACCCATATGAGCTGGGGGCAATATATACCCATATGAGCTGGGGGGCAATATATCCATATGAGCTGGAGTCAATATATATACCCATATGAGCTGGGGGCAATATATACTCATATGAGCGGGGGGGGCAATATATCCATATGAGCTGGGGGCAATATATACCCATATGAGCTGGGGGCAATATATACCCATATGAGCTGGGAGCAATATATCCATATGAGCTGGGTGACAATATATACCCATATTAGCTTGGGGCAATATATCCATATGAGCTGAGGGGCAATATATACCCATATGAGCTGGGGCCAATATATCCATATGAGCTGGAGGCAATATATATACCCATATGAGCTGGGGGCAATATATTCATATGAGCTGGGGGAAATATATACTGTAACGGGCGGAGTAGCGCCCACCAAGGAGTAGCGGAGTTGAGATGCTTAAGGGCTGAGAAATCTTTTTGACGTTTAAACACTGATTAAATCTCACAGAATCAGACAATTGTGGCAACAAGGTTGAACCATAGACTGAGTCGCTACTAAGCACTAAAGGTTTCGAGACCGATAGAATACTTAGAGCACATACAGAGAAACACAGATCAATCAGACAGTTGGTGAATTGCGCGGGCTGCAGGGCAGTCCGGAAATAAGTTGCTTTGACTTTTGCTGATAATCGGGAGCAGGTCAGCGGTACCTTTAGTTGGTAAGAACCAACACATACACTTCGGGGTCTGTCGTAAAAACAAGAACGAGTATTGTTGCTGGTAAGCGCACAGTGACAATCAGCATTAAATAAGTAGGACTTTGGAATCGCAGATTGAAACAATATATGTGGCTGGCGAACGTGAATCCTTGGTTGGGTATAGGCACTTAGCGAGGCCACGGACAAGACCCACCGATGAGAAGGAACACTTCCCCAGTAGCGTGTAAACACCCCAGCGGCAAGCATGGGGTTAAACCACCAAAACACCACACAGGCGATCGTAATCAATCAGCAGAGAATAGTCAGAAATCAGGCCGGGTCAAATAACAGGAGCAGGGATCGTATACAAAAAACGGGTTGGCAACAGAAAGGCAATATACAGTTGTGTTCAAAATTATTCAACCCCCAATGCTGTAAAGGGTTTTAGGGAATTTAGTGTACATTTGTAATTGTATTCAGAATGAAATCCTACAAGGACTTTTTAAAGAACCATATGCAACTAAAATGACATCAATTGGTTTTGTAATACAGTAGTAAATGTTTCTTTTGTGAATTCTTCATTGACACAATTATTCAACCCCTTAAAAAGACTACCACTCTGAAGAACAGAGGTTCATTCAAGTGTTTTCAATCAGGTATTGAAAACACCTGTGGATGTCACGGAGCAGCAATAAAGCATAATAAGCACCAATTAGGCAGCTTTAAAATGACTGTGATACTCAGCTCCTTCTAGACATTTACTGGTGTGGTTACAAACATGGTGAAGTCAACAGAATGGTCCAGGAAGACAAGAGAAGAGGTGATTACTCTTCACAGGAAGGGCAATGGCTATAAGAAGATTGCAAAAGTGTTAAACATACCAAGAGAGACCATAGGAAGCATCATTCGCAAATTCAAGGCAAAGGGCACTGTTGAAACGCTACCTGGTCGTGGCAGAAAGAAGATGCTGACTTCGACTGCTGTGCGCTACCTGAAGCGTAGAGTGGAGAAAAGTCCCCGTGTGACTGCTGAGGAACTGAGAAAAGATTTGTCAGATGTGGGTACTGAAGTTTCAGCTCAGACAATACGGCGCACACTGTGTAATGAAGGCCTCCATGCCAGAACTCCCAGGCGCACCCCCTTGCTGTCTCCAAAGAATAAGAAGAGTCGACTGCAGTATGCCAAAAGTCATGTGGACAAACCACAGAAGTTTTGGGATAGTGTTCTGTGGACTGATGAAACAAAATTAGAACTGTTTGGGCCCATGGATCAACGCTATGTTTGGAGGTGGAAGAACAAGGCCTATGAAGAAAAGAACACCTTGCCTACTGTGAAGCATGGCGGGGGGTCAATCATGCTTTGGGGCTGTTTTGCTTCTGCAGGTACAGGGAAGCTTCAGCGTGTGCAAGGTACCATGAATTCTCTTCAGTACCAGGAGATATTGGATGACAATGTGATGCAGTCCGTCACAAACCTGAGGCTTGGGAAACGTTGGACCTTTCAACAGGACAATGATCCCAAGCATACCTCCAAGTCCACTAGAGCATGGTTGCAGATTAAAGGCTGGAACATTTTGGAGTGGCCATCGCAGTCACCTGACTTAAATCCGATTGAGAACCTCTGGTGGGACTTAAAGAAAGCATTTGCAGTGCGCAAGCCTAAGAATGTGACTGAACTGGAGGCTTTTGCCCATGACGAATGGGCGAAGATACCCGTAGATCGCTGCAAGACACTTGTGTCAAGCTATGCTTCACGTTGAAAAGCTGTTATAACTGTAAAAGGATGTTGTACTAAGTACTAAGATTGAATGTCACTTGGGGGGTTGAATAAAACTGATAATGATGTGAGCACAGAAAAGACATTTGTGGTTATTTCATTATAAATGTTATGTTCTATTTGGCCAAAACTGGCCAAAACACTCAATTTCAGTGGGGGTTGAATAATTTTGAACACAACTGTAATCAATGGGCAGCGATGCGGGAATCAGACTCCACGACAGGGCGACGAGGCAACTTCTCGCACCCTGTTTTAAACCTGTCGGCTACTAGTGACCATGCTAGGCCTGCCCCCTCGGACCCCGCTCGGCCATTCCCCAGTGCTGGCAGCCAACCAGCTCCTGGTACAGGACCTTGCCCAGACCCCCCAGGCAGCGCAGCGGGGGCTGAGGAAATGACATATACCCATATGAGCTGGGGGCAATATATCCATATGAGCTGGGGCAATATATACCCATATGAGCTGGGGCAATATATCCATATGAGCTGGGGGCAATATATACCCATATGAGCTGGGGCAAATATATCCATATGAGCTGGGGGCAATAGATACCCATGTGAGCTGGGGCCATATATACCCATATGAGCTGAGGGGCAATAGATCCATATGAGCTGGGGGCAATATATCCATATGAGCTGGGGCAATATTTCCATATGAGCTGGGGCAATATACACCCATATGAGCTGGGACAAATATATCCATATGAGCTGGGGGCAATATATACCCATGTGAGCTGGGGCCATATATACCCATATGAGCTGAGGGGCAATATATCCATATGAGCTGGGGGCAATATATCCCCATATGAGCTGGTGGGGCAATATATCCATATGAGCTGGGGGCAATATATACCCATATGAGCTGGGAGCAATATATCCATATGAGCTGGGGGCAATATATACCCATATGAGCTGGGGGCAATATATACCCATATGAGCTGGGGTCAAAATATCCATATGAGCTGGGGCAATATATACCCATATGAGCTGGGGGGCAATATATCCATGTGAACTGGGGGCAATATATACCCATATGAGCTGGGGGTAATATACCAATATGAGCTGGGGGCAATATATATCCATGTGAGCTGGGGTAATATATCCATGTGAGCTGGGGGCAATATATCAATGTGAGCTGGGGGCAATATATACCCATATGAGCTGGGGGCAATATATCCATGTGAGCTGGGGCAAATATACTCATGTGAGCTGGGGAAAATATATATATCCATGTGAACTGGGGCAAATATATATATCCATGTGAGCTGGGGCAAATATATCCATAAATTCAGGGTGTGTGTCTTTTTAGGGGCTCCTCCATATATTCAGGGTTTGGGTGTCTTTTTAGGGGTTCCTCCATATATTCAGGGTGTGTGGGTGTCTTTTTAGGGGCTCCTCCATATATTCAGGGTGTGCGGGTGTCTTTTTAGGGGCTCCTCCATATATTCAGGGTGTGCAGGTGACTTTTTAGGGGCTCCTCCATATATTCAGGGTGTGCGGGTGTCTTTTTAGGGGCTCCTCCATATATTCAGGGTGTGTGGGTGTGTTTTTAGGGGCTCCTCTATATAGTCAGGGTGTGCGGGTGTGTTTTTAGGAGCTCCTCCATATATTCAGGGTGTGTGGGTGTGTTTTAAGGGGCTCCTCCATATAGTCAGGGTGTGCAGGTGTGTTTTTAGGAGCTCCTCCATATATTCAGGGTGTGTGGGTGTCATTTTAGGGGGGGCAGCATTTCAGCCTTAACTCCAGGCAGCACAATGTCTTGGGGCGGCTTTCCTGGTTTAAGGGCATTCCCTGTGATGTGCTTCATAAAAGATATACATGAGGAATAAACAAGTACTTAAAAAAAGATAATATGTACTACATGTATAATCGTAACCACCTTAATTTATAGTTGCTACAATGCCGATAAACCTTGGTGTTACCCAAAAGGGAAATGGAAAACAGCAGCAGGAGAAGCTTCATTAATTATTATTATTATTATTCATAAAGCGCCGACATATTCCGCAGCGCTGTACAATAGACACAGTATAGACAGGGTTACAATATATTGAACAACATTTGACAGACAGTACAGGAGGAGATGAGGGCCCTATTCCCGTAGGAACTCACAATCTAGAAGGGTTGGGGTTGGAAACAGGAGGAGAGGACTGCAAAGGTGAGAGTAATTGATGGTTGCCTGGGAGTTAGAAGCCTGGGATTAGTAAGAGTAATTAGAGAAAGAAGTGTAAACAGCTGGAAAGGATGCCTGGAAATAGAGGCCGGTCCTGGGTAGGGGGGTGGGACTGCTGAGTGTGTGAATGGATCCTGCTCTGTGTGTTTTCCTGTGTGAAGAGCAAATGAGTTCAGGTAAGTGTTAGGCATCAGAGGCCTTTGGAAAGGGGGGCACAGGTTAAAATTCTCGAAAAAAGCGGGATTTTTAGAAAATAAAATCAGCCAAAAATTAAGAAATGCAGATACAAAATACAATTGCGAGGATAGCATATTGTGGAGTGCGCTGGTGGCCATCATGTTGAAAACTGGATACCTGGAGTGTTCTTAAGATACTTGCTGCAGAGAGATCAGTGTGTGAATGGATCCTGCTCTGTGTGTTTCCCTGGAGTGTTCTTAAGATACTTGCTGCAGAGAGATCAGTGTGTGAATGGATCCTGCTCTGTGTGTTTCCCTGGAGTGTTCTTAAGATACTTGCTGCAGAGAGATCAGTGTGTGAATGGATCCTGCTCTGTGTGTTTCCCTGGAGTGTTCTTAAGATGCTTGCTGCAGGGAAGTTTAATGAAGTTAATGAATGTTAATTAATGAAGTTTCTTCTGCCACTGTTTGAATTTTACCTTTTTACAATCGCTGAAGTTAATCTTGGTTGTAACAATGGTAAAGTATGGGGATTACTGAATAACCCTGTATGACCTGGTACTTACTGAGTCCTCCACATTTAATTCCCTACTTAGGGCACTATCGTGTGCCACCCGCTAAAACTGGGATGCTAAGGGGAAAAATTAGTGATCGCTAATTTCCCCTTTGCGTCCCGGTTTCACCAGCAGATTATGGGGCAGGCGCTGAGTCCAGCAGCCTGCCCCATAGTGGCCGTTAGGCTCGTGGATACTGGGGGCAGCACTAACGCGCTGTCCCCAACATCTGCTCCATGGAGGCTTCTCCTTCCAGGTCACATGACTGGCAACATCTCACCTCGTGCGAGATCCTGCTGGTCGGCAAAGTGATCGCGGAAGAAGACTGGGGACTTTTTTGCCCCAGCCTTACTCAGCTCGCAGCAGCCAGAAGCAGCGGATCGAGCTGCCGTTCTCGATAAGAGGTGCATATTTGGCTTTTGTGGGGTAATAAGAATTTGTAATGGTTGTACGATGTAGCTAATAATAGCGTCTCCTTCTGCTGACGTTAGTAAACCATAAATGGTAGAAGAAATTGGGTGTACACCTAGAAAACACAATAAACGCTGCACATGGTGCAATAAAAACTGGAGAAAATATAATTCCATGGCCCCCTATAGGACCTAACTCACAGGATAATATTAGGATGCAGGCGCAGACTGTTTTAACACCAATCCAACCACCAAAAGCAGGAACCAGGAAACCTCCACTGTCGAGTCATGGATCCTCCGGCCTTGTGAAGAGGGCTGCGGCAGCCATCTTACCGCCTCATACTCTTTCCCTCCCTGGCGCCCTGCACTTCCTGAGGCATTGGTAAGCAGAGAATAAACGGATTAGGGTGGCGGCATCTCCCCGACATCGGTGTTTCTTTAGCTGAGTCGAGGGGGTTGTGTGACTCATCCCAATCCGTGGTGGTTTATGGAGTCTGCAGTGATTCGGGCCCTGCTGAATTCCCCCTTGCTGCACGACCTGCCTTACCAGCAGACCCTGATGACCTCACAGCGACACGGAAAGACATCAGAGCTCTTTTGGCAGATGCCCGCTCTTCCTGGGCCCAAGAGCTAGCAGAGTGCGCTATGATCTCACATCCCTCCATTCCGAGATGGTGGAGCTCGACACAAATGCCCGCACCTTGGAGGACACACAGGCCGCTACCTCCTCTTGTGTTGCGGTGCTCCAAACCCAGGTTGCAGGGTTGCAGGCGACTGTGATGGCCATGGAGACCCATCATCACCGCCGGAACCTTAAGTTGTAGGGGATTCCGGACTCTGTCCCCGATCCTGAGCTCCTGCTTTTGGTCAACCAATTTAATGCGTGCTTTCCTGGAGTTACCGGGTGATGCGTTGTCAGCGATCTGGGCCAGGAAGGCAGTAGCAGCTCCTCAGAATGCTCCCAGGGATGTTATTGTGATCATGGGGGACGTCCTTGTCCAGGAACAGCTGTTGAGTGCGACGATCCAGGCTCCCCTGACTCGCTTCGAAGGCATGGAGATTACCATATTCCGTGACTTACCATTCTTGGCCTTGGCAGGGCCGGGGACATCATGGTGGTAGCTGTCTGCTATCAGTGGGGAGTGTTGGGATCTCTGCTCATTCAGATCGGCACCACGGTTCTAGCGGCTTCATCACCAGAGGAGGTCTGGGCTCACCTGCTAACTTTGGGCCTGTTGATGAACTCACCTGGTGCTGTTATTGACATACAGCCTTCACCCTTACCCTCCCTTTTTTAATTATTTTTTATTATGGGTATGGAGGGAGGATTTCAGCCCCAGGCGAGCTGTGGGACGGTTACCTAGGCTCTCACTGCCACTCGGCCCTGAGGTGGCCCATGCCTGTGGTTCCCTCTGTGGCCCCTGATGCTCTGAGGAGGTTTAGGGACGAGCTGTTGAGTACCACCTTTCCTAAATTGGAGGCTTCCCCCCCCCCATTTGTACTGTTTTTTTATGGGTATTTTTACCCCCCTCTCTCTCTCTTTTTATTGTGTGTTCTGACCCCAAGCTGGCGCTCGCAGCTTGATTTTTGGGGTTCCCGCACACCTGCTCGACTTTTCCCTTTTGTTTGTATTTTTTCTTGCTGACTCTTGAGGATTGCCCCTTGCTGATTTTTATGTTTTTCCTGTCTTCGTTTACTGTGACAAATTTTCTTAACTGGTGTATACCTTGAATTAGGTGTGTCCTTACTGCGATTTCTGGTGGGCCCTGCGTGGCCACATTACTGCCCGTTGAGACAATGACGATTATTTTCACAATAAAAATTATAAATGAGAAACCTCCACTGTCCTTCACCTCCACAAACCTGTTTCAGGGATCTACTTTTGGTAGGATAAATAAGTAAACCAATATTAAAACAAATGTTTAAAATCAATTCGAACACCCTGCACATTTTGGGCTCTATTAAATTCATCGCGCAAAAGCGCACACGTAGCGCTATTTTTTTCCGCGAAGCGTTAAACGTTAACGCACGAAAATCACCACTGGAATTACATTCCTCACGCATTTTTTCATCCGTTGGGAAATTGCGCTCGTAAAACCGACGCGCAAAAATGCACGCAAAGTACCGTTGCGAACAGAAATCTAATTTTAAACGAGTCCGTCATACGAACGCATTTTGTGCGGACTGCGCACAACAGACGTACGTTCTGACGGAAGACAAGGTAGTGGCCGTCATTTTTGCCGAATCTAGTAAAAATAACGTGCGCATCGATGTTCTCCGTTGTGAATCCGCAGTTTGGTACGGTCAGGTTGTTACAATTTGCCGTTACCACCAGCTTTTCAAAGACGTTAAAATTAAGTGCGCAAACGTTGCTCGTTAAATTTTGCGCTAAGATTGTAATACCATGCGCGCCCCAGCGCACAAAGGCATTTGCGCTCACAATGTTAAGTATAGGATGCGCGCACTAAATTGCGCTCACAAAGGGTTCGCGCAGGGGCACTCGTGTTAGATGTTAATGCGCATTTTGTGCGCGAACGTCGTAATACAACGTTCAGCGCAAAGGGTTTTTCCCCTCGCGTCTATGCATTTTTGCACACGCGTTAACGTTTGCGCGAAGAATTTAATAGAGCCCTTTGTCATTTATAATTGACTTTCATTATCGGTCCAGGGGGTTTCTTACATTTCCATAGCACACATGAGAAGTTGTTTCCAGGGGGCTCACAGGTCCAGTGTCTCATCAGTTGCAATGATGAAGTGCTGGGAACCAACAGAAAACAGAAAAGGGCTTTAGGAACAAGAAAACGCTCTATGCAGTCATTTGCGGTGTCCATTCATCCACGACTCAATGTACCTACAGTGAGCAGGCCTGGTCCAGAAGTGAACATAAAGAAAATGCTTTCAAATAGTCAAAAGGTGAGTATAAAAATGTAATTAATTCATGCATCAATTCAATCTAATATTAGCACCTATTATTTAATGGTTTTCTGTATTGTTTGTCGGAGTTATGGAATCTCCTTGCCTCTCAGCAGTTGTTACAAGTTCATAGATTGCAATGGCTTTCGTGCTCACTGTATTGTAAGCGGGTACATCTTGGGCATTCTTCGGGTACCTAAGCCTGGAAAACCAATTTTGGGTGACTATTTTAGACTATCAGGGTTATCCAAAGAGATCCGAATTGCTTGAGAAAGGTAACCAAACGCTGAAAATCAGCGTTCGGTTGCCTTTCCTGGCCATTTGGCTATCCAGAGAGCAGGCAATTCGCCAAATCCTGGCGAATTGCCTGCACATACGGTGCCTGTTCGGTGCCTGTTCGAGGGCAGTGAAAACCCCATAAAAAAGCACTGCTTCGGCTATTCAGAGAACACAAACCAGCAGTGAAAGGTTCCCCTAATGCCCTGTCATTCGGTGGTTTAATTCGGCAAATTTATTCAGGAGAATCCCATAGGCTTCAATGTTAAAAATATTCCCGATTTAATTCAATATCTAATAAACCGTTCATTGTAAAATTCTGCAGCAAAAAGTCTCTTTATTTATAGATTTTGTTAGGATACTTTTTTCTAGCATTTTTCTGAGTTATTATTTTTTTTTTTAAAAGTCCGATTTTTTTATTTTTTTATTTTAAGTTTACTTATTTTTTCTGTAACAGCCCTCTTTATTATCATTCCCTGGACCTCATGTGTAAATTTCAGACATTTTCACTCAGTAGTTTCTTTGCAAACAGATTGCAAACGTTTCATTTTCACAGATTCATACAAATGGTTTTGCTAATTTATTCACTGCCTCCTCTGCGTCTCAGCTGCTTCGGCTCTGTGTGACTCGGCTCCTGTTCGGCTGCTTCGCTGCATGTGATCGGCTCCTGCTCGGGTTTTTCGAAGGTTAATCCAGATGTTTTTGCTTGTTTTCGGCGTGCATTCGGTGGGTTTTGCGGTTAATTTTCGGTGGGTTTACGGCAGCTTTTCCCTGCAATTCGGGGACTCTGTGGTGTTTGCTGAATACACCGCAGGGTCACCAAAATGCAATCAGCAAAAGGAACCGAATTGAAGAGAACGAAAAGTCACCGAACGTGACCACTATCAGGTCTATTCAATAAAGGTGAAACTCAGGAGAAGTGAAAATTCTAGGTCAAAATTGCCAAACCAGAAATATTCTCTCACTTATCTCACTTTACAAATCGGCTATTTGGTCTAGATTGTTCTTTTTCTCCTGCCAATTCTCCTTAGTTTCACCTTTTACTCAATAGACCTGTAGGTCTTTCTCAGACGTATAAGACAGTAGTCAGTCGCTGCCACCATTGCATGCCGTATTCCTTGAAGTAATATTTGTCAATTATTGTCGAAGAATCATGGAATACTGTCTACGGAAAGTATGTTCGGCGGGCCTGAAGTGGATCACATTAGGAGGGATCATCAAACAAGATGAACGTGAATCAATCCAGACTTTTTTTCAAATGCTTAGTGAAGATTAGTGTTATACTCAAATATCCACCTTTCACATTTACAATTCGGCAGGAAGTTATAAAAGAAAAAAAAGAGTCGTTCTGGTCAAATTGTTGACGATTTCGTCATCTACTACAACCTAGAGGACTTAGATTTAATCTGTGCACACTTACATACTGGAAAACATTTTAACAACATCATATATATATTTTTTTGATGTTAAAGGCGCCTGAACCTGTGCGTCCTTAACAGGTGAAAAAATATACAGAATTCCCCTCCAGCCATGAAACCGCTTCAAATCCGGCCGTGTAGCAACTTTCAACTCCAGCAAAAGTAAAGAGTAAATGGATGAGTGTTCTACTCAACAACTGGAGACTTTTTATAAATCTAACGTGAGAACTGGAGTAAAAACCCCAAAACCTTCCCACATGCAATGTTAACTGAGACATCTGATGGCCATGTCACCAGATGTACATCTAGGCACAGTGATGGATTAGGATTAGCCACTGCTGCACAATAGGGATGTGCGTTTCGGGTTTCGGAATTTTGGAATTTTCACGAAATTTCCCGATTCGTGTCTTTGGATTCGGCCGAATTTCCGAATCGGGTCGGACCCGAAAACCGATAGATCCGAAAAGTTTTCCGAGCCGAATTGAAAAATTTTAGGATTTTTCGAATGGACTTGAAATGTGTCAAATCGAAATTTATTTTTGCTCTATTCATGATTTCGGTTCCATTCGTGATTTCGGTTCCATTTCGGTAATTCTGGAAATCGTATATTTAACTATTATCGGTTATATCGCTGATTCTGTAAATTTTGTATTTGTAAATGCGTATCACTTGTTTCTTGTGGCATTCGGGTCAGTTTAGTGTTTTTTAAATCGTTTTGTTCATTTTTTTTGTTCCTTGGCTTTCATACCATTTTAATATGATTAAATAAAGTTGTGAAATGTATATTCAATTATTCATAAGAAAAAAAGGATCTTTATTTAATAAAAAAAGCCACGATAGAATCGCCAGAATTATCATAGACACTTTGAAACGAGGAGAACAGACGTTCCGAAAAAACGAAAATTTCCGAAATTTCCGAAAAGTCGATACAAAAACGAGCAAAGTGACCCGAAAACACGAAAAATGGTCGATATTCCGAAAAAAAAATGTACACAAAAAACGAGCCGAACCGAACCGAATCGAAACAGAAATCGGTCGAAACGAGCCGAATCGAAAATTTTAAACATCCGAACAAATCGAACCGAATCGAACCGAAAAAAAAATCGGTGCACTAGCCTACTGCACAAGAGAAAAATGCAGTTTTTCAGTTTTGGCTAAAATTGCATATTTTCTTAGGAAAATGTAGTAAGGGGTTCTCTTTTCAGATTTTTTTTGTAGGAGTACCCCTTTAACGCTGCAGGGCTGTTTCAGATTCTTTATCTAGCCCTTCACTTTCTTGCGTGTTTAGGACAATGGACATTTGGTAGTTGCCTCTCTTTGATGTTACGTTTCCATGTCCTCGTGACAGTCTTATAAAATGCTTATTTCTTTAAACAAAAATGATATTAAACAATAAGAGTACCCCATAATATATAAAATCATCAGAAAGGGACGCACTCCAGGGCTTAGATCTCAAGATAAAAAATGATGCTTTATTATAATACCATTTAAAAGTGCCCAATAGCACTGACCGACGTTTCGGCCCTCTACGGGGCCTTTATCAAGGTAGTGGGCATACATCAGAATGATATATTTATACAAAATATGAAAACCATCAATCAATGACTTACAGCGCATTGTAGCGTGCCCCCAATCGAAACGCTCAATTCCTCAAGGAGTGTGGCGTCCGACTCCGGTCTGGCACGCAGAGTCATGACGTAAGGCTAGGGTCAGACGAACGCATTTTTCACGTTGTCCGTGAAAAAGTGCGTTCGAACGAATGGACGTATTTTTTCACGGAATACGCGATAGCGGTCATACGATGCGCATTTTCGTCCGTGATTTTGTATGGATCATCAATAAAACCCTTTTGCGTCTGGACGTTATGTTGGCCGGACGTGTGCAGCGTCTGACGTCTTCCAATCACGCAAACATGCTGCTATGCAGCCGCAGCGCACTCTGTACGTCAGTAGTAGCGGTTTGACGTTCTCGAAAAAATGCGTTCGTTTGCCACTTGCGTTGCACGGACGAACTTTCGTGCGGCCGTTCGTCGTATGTTCCCCGGCATTGGACGTCATTTGCTGCTAGCACGGCCGTGATTTCGTGCGGCTAAACGCACGTTAAAACTGCTTTCGTCTGACCTTAGCCTTAATCATCTGCGATGGGTACGTTCTCCCTGGACGGTAACCAGGGAGACGCATCCGAGCAGACAACATAATATATATATATATATCCACAAAGGTTTGGATAATGAAATGTGTTTGGGGGGAGGGGAGATACTTTAATTTAAATCTGAGATGGAAATTTATAATTTCTGCTATAAAAAAATTATATTTTTTCAAAATTACAATTTAATTAATTTTTAATTGTTTATTAATTAGTATTATTATTTATTTTTGCAGAGAAAGACAACCCCCTATGGTGGGCAACGTTATAAAACTAGCCAATGCACGTATACGTTAGAACATCATAACAATATGGAAAATAAAGGTCTCTGTAAGATTATTTCATAATTTATGGCTTTTCAGTAAAGCGGCTCTGAAAGCTGCATTTCCATACGGATTTCAAAATGATTACTTTCAAATCGATTGTAAATTGTGCGCGCTGATCCTATCTGTTACTGTCTCGGGATAAGAGCAGGGCAAGAATTTTGAAAGATATTCCCCCCAGTTTTGGCACTTTTTGGGGGGGAAGCGGGGTGGTAGGGACTCCTCAGATTTCTGTGTCTACAGGCTTCTCTGAGATGTAAACCCTTGCCTCTTGTGTTTACCCTGTTTTAAATAGTGGTTTTCATCTTGCATTGTATTTTTTATGTGAATGTTTATTTGTATTTCACTTATTGCTGTATGTTATCTATTTTTGATTATTATCTTATTATTTACCGCTGTATTTGACAAAAACCTCAATAACCATGTGTAGAAATATCATGGGACGGTAGGGGAGCTCATCCTGGGTTTAATGAAGAGAAAATAAGAGAGTTAGAAGAATTATCAGGGTAATTCAAAGAGATTCGAAAAGTCAGCGCACGTTCGGTGACTTTTCGTTCTCTTCAATTCGGTTCCTTTTGCCGATCCCATTTCGGTGACCCTGCGGTGTGTTCAGCAAGTCCCACAGGGTCCCCGAATTGCAGGGAAAAGCTGCCGCAAACCCGACGAAAACTAACCGCAAAACCCAGCGAATGCATGCCGAAAACACATAAAAACATCTGGATTAACCTGCCGAAAACCACGGAAAAACCCGAGCAGGAGCCGATCACCCGCAGCGAAGCCGCCGGAAAAAGCCGAGACCGCAGACAAGTGAAGTGAATAAATTAGGAAAACAGTTTGTATGAATGATTGAAAACTGAAACACTGTTTGCAAAGAAACTACTGAGCAAAAATGTCTGAAATTTACACAGGAGGTCCAGGGAATGATAATAAAGAGGGCTGTTACAGAAAAAATAAGTAAACTTAAAAAAAAAAATCTGACTTTTTAAAAAAAAAATCTGAAAAATGCTTAAAATATCCTAAAAAATCTATAAATAAAGAGACTCTTTACTGCAGAATTTTATAATGAACGGTTTATTAGATATTGAATTAAAACGGGAATATTTTTAACATTAAAGCCTATGGGATTCTCCTGAATTAACTTGCCGAATTAAACCACCGAATGACAGGACATTTCGGGAACCTTTCACTGCTGGTTTGTGTTCTCTGAATAGCCGAAGCAGTGCTTTTTCATGGGGATTTCACTGCCCTCGAACAGGCACCGAACAGGCACCGTATGTGCAGGCAATTCGCCAGGATTTGGCGAATTGCCTGCTCTCTGAATAGCCGAATGGCCAAGAAAGGTAACCGAACGCTGATTTTCAGCGTTCGGTTACCTTTCTCAAGCAATTCGGATCTCTTTGAATCACTCATAATAATTTAATATGAAGGACAATTTTAGGGCTCTATTACATTCTGCGCGCAAATCGCACGCACAGCGCATTTTTTTTTCGCGAAGCGTTAAATGTTAACGTGCGAAAAATAACGGTGGTATTACAATCCGTGCGTATTTTTTCATCCGTCAAAAAATAATACGCGTAAAAAAGACGCGCAAAAATGCACGCCCATTAACGTTGCGCGCAGAAATTGGTGTGCGGACTGTTTTTTCACGCGATTCATCCAATCAGAAATAAGAACCTTAATTGTCTCACGTTAAATTTTTGTGCATTTCAAAGTCAATTTGCGCATATATGCTGCATCAAAAAAAAAAAAACAGGCACAACTTCTCGATTTTATTGTTTGGGTATGTGTAGAATGTGTAACTATACTTTGCTGTATTTTATTTTTTTTGCTCTGGTGTATTTGGTTTCGGCCAGGACGTTCAGATTTGCCGTTACCACCAGCTTTTCAAAGACGTTAAAATTATGCGCGCAAGCGTTGTCCGTTAAATTTTGCGCATAGATTGTAATACCATCCGTGTACCAGCGCACAAACGCATTTGCGCTCATAATGTTAAGTATAGGACGTGCAATGTACAGTAAACTCGCGCAGCGTTCGCGCAGGTTCACCAGTGGTAGACGTTAACGCGCAATTTTTGCGCAGACATTGTAATACGACTTTCTGCGCAAAGGGTGTTTCCCCTCGCATTAATGCGTTTTTGCGCACGCGTTAACGTTTGCGCGAAGAATTTAATAGAGCCCTTAATGTTTTGGTAAAAAAAAATGACTGCTAAACTCCGTTGGATAATGTCCGATAGATCGCGCAGTCTGTTGTCTGAACATAAATGCTTTTTTATTGTAGTTCTTCGACAGATGTTATTTTCCTATATCACTATAATATAGCTATTGAAATGATAGTGAGTGTTCTCTCGTCGTCTTTTCTTGGCACGTCCGACACCCCCCCCCCCCTGTGATGGGTGACAAGATGAGGTCCATCAGACACTGCAGGACTGAGACCAACCATTGTGAATATAATATATTCCTCCTTTTCGTCACATCAGCTGGAGGAACTTCGGTATCTGCCAAGGAACAAGCAAGAGAAGCGAAACATAATTAGGCTATTACTATCATGTCATAATAAAGAAGCTCCCGTCGACAGATATTAATGTGGCTTTGTGTAAAGTACAACTTCTTGGTTAGTACGCGTAGTTTATTCTTATATTAAAAGAATATGATCGTGACATGATGTGATATTTTCTTCCCTGTTAACAACCTATTTAACAGCTTATATCCTAATCATTCACTTGGGGCAAAAACATACGCTTATTCGGTGGATGTGCTGCTGCCCTAGCCAGCCACGCATAGATATTGCATAAGTCTGCCACAACGTCACTGTACCCCATTATGACAAGAGTGTTCCTGAACTGGGGGTGCCTGGACTTGGTATTACTTCTGGGTGTGACAAGTGTGACTCTGAACTGTTGGTACCTCGTTGTTTTTGTTAGTTGTGAAGTCGTGTCTGACCTGTGGCGACCCCATGGGCAACGTTCCTCCAGGCCTTCCTGTCCTCTACCATCTTCAAGAGTCCATTTAAGCTCAAGCCTACTGCTTCAGTGACTCCATTCAGCCACATCGGTCTCTGTCGTCCCCTTCGTATTTTGCCGACAATCTTTCCCAACATTAGCCTCTTCTCTGGTGAGTCCTTCCTTCTCATTAGGTGACCAAAATATACGAGTTTCCCCTGGACTTGGCTTTACTTCTGAGGTGTGACGAGTGACTCTGAGCTGGGGTACCAAGACTTGGACATAAGAGAGGGTTGGGGAATAAAATTACATGTCAGACCCCCCCAGAACCCATAGCCCCACATCCCCCAGAGTAATGCTAAGTCCAGGTACCCCAGGTTTAGAGTCATTCTCATAACACCCATCATGGCAGGTCATATCCTGTCCAAACGTCTTGGGCACTTTAATGAGATTATCCTACTTCTTGGGGCATGCATCATCCTAGAGCGCTCTGCAGTTCAAGGTTTAAAAAGGGGCTGCAATTTATGAGGCACCTGTGACAGAGAGGGGTGAAAACCATGAAGGGTAGTGAGCCCTCCCCTCACTGTAACAAAATGTGCAACAAACCAACCTGCTGCATTACACCAGCCAGGGAGAGGGTAGAATACAGGGAGAGCTCTGGGGTCACTCACTGCGGTATAGTGATAAGATTCAGCAGGTTCTAATGTTTGAAAATCCCTGTACAGTACAGATACAAGGCGTTACTGTATTTCCATACACAGGCATTATGTCACATACAGATAGTATTTTTATGTTCTATTGTTATTTTTTGGAAGCTGCATTGTTAATAATCTCGTTATGATCACTTCAAATCCCCATAAGCAGGAGATCTGGCTATTTTTAATATCATTTTATTAATAGTTCTTTATCACATTTACCATATTTGACACAAAAGACATTTCTGACTGTATGTTAATAATGTGGACCCGTGTTATTATTTGTGCAAGATGAAGGACACCATCCAGCATTTAGAACCTTTCATCCCAGTAATATATCTGTACAGAATAAACAATTAAATGACGAAATTACAAATTTACACAATTTTAATGTTTTATCTATTTCAGAATAACCATCTTTATCCAAATTTGCTATTTCTCCCATCATTTAAAGTTCACCTGCCATAATGCAAAAGGAAAATTGTTTCACTTGACAGGGAATTACTCCCTGCCTATGAGTTTGTATTTATTGTTTTTTTGGTAACATATATATAATTGAGAAAATTGAGATTTGCCATATAAAAGATTTACTGTCACTCATTTCCAGTGGCAAAGTGAGTGCTAGCAGTGAGCAGAAGAGCCATCTTACAGGTTAATTCAGAGCACCGACATCACCATCACCGAAAACGTAATGTTAAGGGTTATAATATTTAATATGTGGGTAAAAGCTTCTTGACCAAGGAGAAATCTGACGCCATTCTGGGGTCAAGAAGGAATTTTTTCCCAGTATGTTGCATATTCGGTAAGCGCTTCAGACTGGGTTTTTTGCCTTCTTTTGGATCAACGGCAGTAGGTGATGTGTGAAAGGCTGAACCCGATGGGCGCACAGCTTTTTTCAGTCTATGTAACTATCGAAGGCCAACGGCAGTCATTTATTGACCATTAATTCGGTTTAGCAACAAAATATT
Source organism: Leptobrachium leishanense (assembly GCA_009667805.1). Taxonomy (NCBI): domain Eukaryota; kingdom Metazoa; phylum Chordata; class Amphibia; order Anura; family Megophryidae; genus Leptobrachium; species Leptobrachium leishanense. Next base: position 487,396,684 of record CM019063.1, read on the forward strand.
TTGCCACATTAAAATTGATTTGTTAATGGTAAATGAGCCTGTGCGCCTCTTTTTACCAAATCACTAATTATTTATTTAACTAAACCCTCAACAGTTTGCATTAACTGAGGGGTTAATTGGGTGAGCTCTCCACCCTTAATAACCTTGGAGGACTACCATACCCTTTATAATCCCAAACCTGTGGTCAGTGGTTGAATGGTTAAAACGAAGGCAGTCAAACAGCCGATATGGTTTGATTTCTCCTCACACGCTGGTCATGGGGTAGGGAGCAAAGTGTTCCACCCACTCTAATTCAGCTTTATACACTGTCACAAACTGCTACTAAGGTATCGTTTGTTGATTTGTGTTTCGAATGTGTAGGCAAATAGTAGAAAATTCAGTTAACATTGATATCCGCATGTAAAGGGAATAGCTTGAAATTTCACTGATCTGCATTTCTGGGGCAAGTGATAACTAATCTTTTTGAGTTTTAACATGGAGCTTCCTGTGATCTGTATGTGTGAGACTCATGACTTGCATGACTTGAATCTCCTGACTTGCAATACCCAGCTTGGCCACAGTGGCGCTGTTCTGCAGCTTTGTGGTGATTCAAAGAAAAAGCCAGCAGAAAGCCTTTCTATGTAAAACAATGTGCAGGCTGTGGGGAAATAGACAGGTTTAGGTGTGTAGGGACAGTGTTAGGAGTTGAAGGTAAAGGTGCAGGAACAGGAGTGGGACAAAAACAGATTTGATGAGGAATGTTGATAGTTCAGATACCCCATTCTTGTAAGAGAGTAGGGGTGCATGTTGAAGATTGTAAAGACAAAAGTAGGTTAAGAAGAGGTTCTAGAACACTGAAAGAATTAGAGGAAAAGGAACAGGTACAGTTGCAAGAAAAAGTATGTGAACCCTTTGGGATTACGTGGAGTTTTGCATGAATTTGTCATAAAATGTGCTCTGATCTTCATCTAAGTCACAACAATTTTGAAAAACACAGTCTGCTTAAAATAATGCAACACAAATTATATGTTTTCATGTGTTTATTGAACATAACATGTAAACATTCACAGTGCAGGGTGGAAAAAGTATGTGAACCTTTGGACTTAATAACTGGTTGACCCTCCTTTGGCAGCAATAACCTCAACCAAACGTTTCCTGTAGTTGCAGATCAGACCTGCACAACGATCTGGAGTAATTTTGGACCACTCCTCTTCACAAAACTGTTTCAGTGTAGCAATATTCTTGATGTCTGGTGTGAACCGCTCTCTTAAGGTCATGCCACAGCATTTCAATCGGGTTGAGGTCAGGACTCTGACTGGGCCACTCCAGAAGGCGTATTTTGTTTTGTTGAAGCCATTCTTTTTTTGAATTACTTGTATGCTTTGGGTCATTGTCCTGTTGCATCACCCATCCTCTGCGGAGCTTCAGTTGGCAGACAGATGGTCTTACGTTTTCCTGCAAAATGTCTTGATAAACTCTGGAATTCATTTTTCCATCAATGACAACAATCCGTCCAGGCCCTGAGGCAGCAAAGCAGCCCCAAACCATGATGCTCCCTCCGCCATGTTTTACAGTGGGGATGAGGTTTTGATGTTGGTGCGCTGCGCCTTTTTTTCTCCACACATAGTGTTGTGTGTTTTTTCCAAACAACTAAATTTTGGTTTCATCTGTCCACAGAATATTTTGCCAGTAGTGCTGTGGAACATCCAGGTGCTCTTTAGCAAACTTCTGCGAGGCATGGTTCACATCAGGCAGTGCTTCTTGAAACCAGTAAACCCAAAACTGGTGTGTGTTTTTAAAGGGCAGGACAGCTTTCAGCAACACATCCAATAATATCACACTGATTGGACTCAAGGTTGGCTCACTCCTGGCTCCAATTAGCTCTTGGAGAAGTCATTAGGCTAGAGGTTCACATACTTTTTCCACCCTGCACTGTGAATGTTTACATGTTATGTTCAATAAACACATGAAAACATATAGGCCCCTATTACAATCGCAGCGCATTTGCGTGCGAGGACAAAACCATTATTACGAGGTTCGCGCAAACGATGCGCGTTAGCGTCTACCGCTATTGACCCTGCACGAACCCAGAAAAAACAGTCTGCCCACCGATTCCTGCACGCAACGGTCATTTGCGCCTGGCTTTGCGTGTCGGATTTGCACTCGAAAAAACATGAAGGCTGAAAAACTGCACTCGGATTGTAATACCATGTTAATTTGCGTGCGCAAAAAATGGCGCTGTGCGAGCACATTTGCGCGAAGATTGTAATAGGGGCCATAATGTTTGTGTTGTATTATTTTAAGCAGACTGTGTTTTTCAATTGTTGTGACTTAGATGAAGATCAGAGCACATTTTATGACCAATTCATGCAAAACTCCACGTAATCCCAAAGGGTTCATATACTTTTTCTTGCAACTGTATAGGGGTGCAGAGGCAAGTTTAGAAATACATTAACTGGTTTAGGAGTCATGGGACAGGTCTGGAGTTGCAGGGTCAGCATTAGGAGTGCAGAGACAGGTTCAGGGGTACGGAAACAGGCCTGGAGGTGCACAGTCAGAATTAGGAATCCATGGATGGGTTTCGGGTTGCAATTTAAGACTGAAGGAACAAGAGTAATGAAGGGAATAGATTTAATGTGAATAGTTTAAGGTTCCAGGGATGAGGTAGGAATGAGCTTGATGGGGAAGGGTTAGGGTTCAGAAACAGGTAAAAGGTGATAGTGTAAGGACGTAGGGATACATTTAAGATTGCAAGTACAGGCCTGGGGTAGGAACAGGAGATGGAGAAAGAGGGATAGGTTTATGAGTTGAGGGACATAATTGCGTGGAGGAAACTGTGACAGCAACAGATTGTAGGCATCACCTTACGGCTTGTGCCAGTTACAATTATGGGTGGAATCATTGGTTCGAAGTAACTCTTTGTTACGACTAATGTATAATACAAAATTTTGAGCATATTTACCTGGTATCCAGTTCTTGTGCATGAGCCTCATCCTGTATCCCATTTGATATTGTCCTTATGGTAAACCACTTGGGAGCTGCACACATTTCAAATGCAATCAAGAAGATGTCCTTAGTCCCTTCACTACTGAGATGGAGATATCTTGGGCTTCAAAGCCGTCACCCGGTGCCCAATATTGAGATATCTCGATCTGCAGCTCTGCAGCGCAAATGCAAATTAAATTTGTTTGCTGCAAATCAATTTTGTTTGCTTTGGGCTGTAGAAGGTGCCCCCAAAGTTTTAGGCCTGTGGTTATAATTAAGGAAGAAACAGTGAAGCGCCTTCAGAAAAAGTGATTAAACGTACACGCTACACATTGAATATGGAGGTTCTCCTAAAAACCAAAAAACATGTATTGTAAATAGTCAACGGATGTGGTTATAATGCCCAAAGAGCTAAACTGTGTAAAATCTGCTAACTGAATGTCCTGACATCGGACATTCAGCTGCCGATGTAGGGAACATGAGCTGCGACTGTAACGGCTGTAACGCAATTTGGCAGTAGATGGCGCCATCTACTGGCCAAATAGGCTATTACAGTAAGAAATACCCTTGGAATATGCCAAATATTTCTTACTGTATAATTAATCAGAGATGATTTTTCAAAAAAGCACTGGCTCCTGGCAATGTTTTTTTTTTTCTAAAATCACTTGGTAGTGAAGGAGTTAAAGCAGCATCTCACATCTCACTGAACTGGATTAATAAACGAGCCCTGAGGGCCTTGGATATTAGTAAATATTATTGATAAATAAATTTAAAAATACAGAAATCCGACATATAAAATGGCCATAAAAAGAAAGGTCTTATCTCTTGAGCCTGACCAGTTGAAATTTGACTTGCAAGATGTTTTAGGAAAAATACAAAACCAATTTTTTTCTATTTTATTCTAAAATGAAAATGTCTGTAGTCAACAAATTATTTACCACATTCCAAATTTTTTATAAGCTCAATACGTGGGCCTGAAGGTAATTTAGAAGTAGGTCAGGCCGCGTGTGCATGGATTAGCTCATGGCGGTAATACAATACTGCAGATTTGGGATTTCTGCAAATATTGATCTCAACTATTCATGGCCTCTCTGCGCCGCGCTGGATTGCAGAAAAGTGCTTTGCTAGGTCAGTCAGCATCCAATCCTCTAATTAAATTAGCTGTATTTCCTGTGATGATTACTAGAGCAGAACAATTTCACCAGTGCAAGTATTTTGTAGGATCATGGTATCTGCCTGAAGAGCATTACGAAGCTCATGGCAAAGGTTGAGCGTATATAACTAGCGCACATAAACCCTTTAGTGATGGATGATTGGTCATCAATCATTTTGATGGCTTCTTACCAATTATTTCCATGTCTTGAACAGGTTAACATACGACGACATACCTGCTGTTTCTCCACTTTCGTTTGTGTCACGGTCCAGAACCATTTAGCATAATATTCACATCTATGTTTGTCTTATTCTAATTTACTTGAAGATAAATACATACGTTTAGATCTCCTTCTTTTTAATGGATTATGGGAAAACCATATAACATGCAAGACAGGGAGACATGCGGGGGTTGTAAATTGTCCAGAAGGTGCTTCTGATATAATTTATATTTACGGTAAATACAAGGAAAGGGGAAAGGTTCTATCTTAACCTAAAGGCATCTGGTTAAGCCCCCTAAATTCAGCCCACAGGTTCCTTATTACACACACTGTACACACAGCCAAAAATCTTGGTTCGGAGTCAAAAAGTTCTGAATTCAAATATTTTGGAAATTTCTTGTTCGGATTGGTCCAAAAATATCAGACTGATCCAACACCGTATCAGTTCGGAATATTTGGATGATTCATATTTAGAAAATAGGGTTACTTTTCGGGTTATTGTTACATTTAGGATTAGATTTAGGGTTATTTTAAGGCATAGGTGTGCCTATCTGTTTATATTTGAATAGTTTGTAAATCTGCTGTCTGTAATCTGTTATCATCCCAATTACCATTGTCCTGCCTTGCTTGAAATGTTACATAATGTTTAATTTAACTGCCTGCCTAATCTCATTAGGTTTCACATTCCAAGAAGCAAATCTGTCCCATCGTCTGTTCTGGTCTGGTCGGGTCTCCCAGGGATTTCTAGGGGATGTTTTTGTGTATGTAAATGACCTATTTGTGACTGTATAAATATATGTGTGTGTGTGTGTGTGTCCCTGTTTAAAACAGTTCTATTCTGACCCTACATGTAGTCATGACTCATGGTTTGGGTAGCAGCTATATTCTGTTCACTGGTCCAGTGCAAAAGCTCCAGATCTACAGCCACAGCTTATTTCTGGGGGATGCTAGCAAGGCTCTCTATGTACACCCATCTTTAAACTACGGCTAAGGACTGGAGGAAGGCACAAGAGTCATTAGGGGAACACGGGGGTCCAGCAAGGAAGCGGCATTGGCAGATGTGACCCTGATGGGTACAGAGATCTGTTACAATAGGGATGATTTTTGCTTGTTTCATGATCAGGGTTAGAGATAATTTTAGGATTAGGGTTACTATAGATTCATATTATATGATTAGGGCAAGGGTTACTTTTAGGGAAAGGGTTACTACTTCTGCTTGCTGATTTGGGTTAGGGAATTTGCATTGCACAGTGAGTGCAACTGTTTTCAGTCGTCTGTATCAAAATAAAAAAACGTATTTCGCAAATGAGTTGGCTTGCGACTCTGCGATTAAGAATTTGGATGCTTCCGAATCGCCTTAATTGCCAGTCATTGGCCGAATCTGTATTTGGTGCAAACTGAATCGCACAAGTCTATTTCTCTTAAACAGTAAAGCAGATAAAGAGAGGAGAAGGCAAATCTATAACGCATGTTTCACACCCTTGTGGAGTAGGACCCAAAGATAAGGAGTTATTTTGATATAGTGATCTGCTTACCAGAACATGGCCAAATGGCATGAGAATGTCCCAAATTCTGTTTTGTAGTCCAGAGATTCCATCTTTAAACCAGTATATTTTGCGTGGGTTAAACCTTTCTTCAATGGAATCTGTAAAGGAGCCAGTGCAACGTGGACGTGTGGATGGGAATATGGCAGCGTCAATCATCTGTTGACAACATTGTGAATCTAGCTGCAGGCCTGTCAACCTTGGCAGATCTGAGAAGAAGAGGTGAGGTTGACAGAAAAGTGGCTGTGACACATTTTGTTTCACTGATTTACTTCCGCACCTCCAAAAAGGTGGCACATCTTCCTTGTTCACATGGGTGAAAGGCTTGCTTGCTAAGCACCCATCAGGGCTTCCCATTCATGATCTATCGTGTATGGGCTTATAAAGCCTTGTATTTGACGGTTTCACTACATTATACAGTGCACTTTCCTTAGTCCTACCAACAAAACAGGTGACAGCATAGGGCTCTCAGATGTTCGAGAGGACTAAAGGAAAACTGTGTGTCACTTGATTAAATATTGTGACTTGTCATGCCTGTAGCTGCCTGATAACCAATGTACTATGGGTTTATGTAGTGAATTCAACCCTGTTTGTCACACTTATTAATGGTAACTAGACGGCTGAGACTGGTGTCAGACAAGCTTTTTTACGAGAGGAAGGAACGTTCATGAGAGTGGACGTTCCTGCCACTCTGATGCCCGTCTGGCCACCTCGCTGATCCTATGGAGGATCGCACTTTGCACCCCGTCGAACACGCATTGTAGCGCGTTGACGGTGATGCTTTCTGAACGGTCGCAGCACGCCTGCTGTAGTGCGCGCAATTCGTGTGCGCTATACAGCGTGCGGCCGGCCCTACTGAAGTGTCACAAAGCTGCGATGGACACCGGGAGGCATATCAGTACGGGCGCACATAGGGCTAAATTACAATCTTCACGCAAACATTTGCATCGGCGCAAAAAAACATTAACGCGTGGGGTAAAATCATTTTTCGCCAAATCCTGTATTACATAGTCAGCGCAACAACTGCGCTCAATAGTCTACCACGGGTGAACCTGCGCAAACCCTGCGCAAGCTTACTGTAATGCTCACCTCCTATTATTAACATTGTGAGCGCAAATACGAATGTGCGCTGGTACGCGGATGGTATTACAAGCAGCGCAGGATTTAACGCATAGCCTTTGTGCACATAATTTTAGCAACGCCTAAAAGCTGGTGTAATGGCAAATCTGAACAACCTGGCCGAGCCCAAATACACCAGCCCAAAAAAAAATGCAGTAAAGTATAGTTACACATTCTACTCATACCAAAACAATAAAATGGAGAAGTTGTATGTGCATGTATTATGTCTGCAGCATATATGCGCATATTGTCTTTGGCAGGCGCAATCTCTTAACGTGAGATAATTGTGGTTCTTAATTCTGATTGGCTGAATCGCGTCAAAAAAACTGTGCGCACACTGATTTTTGCACGCGACGGTACTTCGCGAGCGTTTGGGTGCGTCCTGTTTGCGTGCGTTATTGATCGGCGGATGAAAAGACGCGCAAGGATTGTAATACCAGCATTGATTTGCGCGCGCAAAACTTTAACGCTTGGCGCAAAGATTTTCGCTTTGCGCAAGGATTTTTGCGTGAAGAATGTAATATAGCCCATAGTGCGCTCGTCTGACACCAGCCTGAGTTGAGGCTCTAATGAATTGAATGAGGGGATCCTGATTGGCTGATCCAATTCCTGATTTGGTCTTGTCAAAAATTGAAAAGCCTGGGGTTTTACAGTAACAGTCCCTGTGCATTCATTACTCATAATTTTAACACGTCGCTCTCCCACCTATGCACTCAGATGAGTTGCTTTTCAGGGATACACATTATCCAAATATGCTGCACATAATCAACATTAAAGCCTGTTATTAGCAACACATTGACAGCCACAATCTAGGTGACAGAAAGCACCAGCTCACCTGGCAAGTAAGCATCACCACAGAGAGCGCTGTGTCGAGGTTTTTCACATGACAGAGGCGCCATGCAGATATATGTATCGAGGTCAACTTTCACCATGTCTCCCCTTACATGACCTAACAAAGAACATCTAAACAATATCTTAGAAAATCCACTGTGCTGAGAGTCATGATGACTTAATATGACCATAAAAAATCACATAAATATGCAAAAATCCATGTTTAGCAAATAAAGCCCTTTAAGCAAATAAATAAAAAGGAGAAAGAAATCACTGCAACCCTTTTGAAAGTACCATTAATCAGAACACAGGCTGCAGTCAGGTAATGTATTTGTATGGGCAATACAATTCATCACATAAGCAGTCTTATAAAGGAATCGGGTAGAATTAGGCGTACGCTGAGCTCGCACTTTCTATAAGTAATGAGTAATATTTATAAACAGCCTTGGCTTTGGCTTATATGCTTTGGTTTCTGACTACGAAGGAAATTAGGGCTCTATTTAAATGATATATTAAGCATAGATCAAAGCAGTAATTATTCAATTAAATTAATGACTTTTTATCGCAGCCAATAGAAAGCACACTTTGTAACAATCATAATACTATCCCTTGGAAGTGCAGGCACTTTAACTCATCTTTTATCCTAAGAAATTAACCCTTTCTCCCTGGGTGACGGTCTATGACAGTCACAAAAAGACATCCTGTGACTGTCATAGCATGACATTGGCTGAAGAGGGTTACACTTAGCTCTCTGTGCTGGGACTGATCCGAGATCACCACTGCCAACTATACCTTTGATGTGAAGCATGTTGGAACAGCAGATCCGTGTCACTGCACTGCGGTCGATGTGATTGGCTGTCACATAGACCACATTAGACATGTGCACAGCAATAAATTTTGGCTTGGATTGAATTTGGAAATTTCAGAATGGATAAATTTCAGACCAATCTGACAGCCGATTGGTATATAAAATTTGGAGGCGCAATCCTCCTCCTATCTTCCCCGTTATGCTTAACGTGATACCTCTATACTTCCTCTATATCCCCCATACTACCCTCTATACCCCCTCTATACACCCCTAACAGAAGTTAATTTGTGTTAGGCTTACTTTTGGGTCTGGGTTACAGTTGGGGTTAGGGTAAGGGTTGCTGTTAGGATCAGGGTTGCTTTTAGGGTTAGGGTTCCTGTTAGAGTTGATTTTTCTGTTTGTTTTAAAATTAGTGTTACGTTTAGGGATTTTGCATTGCACTAACTGCATTTTTTTCTTTAGTCATCCAAATCAATCCGATTATAGTCGTATCAATTTCAGATTGGTTCAGAGAAATTATTTCAGATGCGATTCAGTGAGGCGGCTCAGAAATACAGAATTAAGATGTTTCCGATTCACCAAAATCATCATTATGCGGACAAATACGTATTCAGTCCTCATGAGTCGAAGTCATGTGGTTTAGTGAGTATTGGGATTGTGTGGCTATCCGTGAGCATTGCAAAGGACTTGCAAGTTGACTTTAACTCGACTGCAGGGACGTTCTAGTAAATTAATGTGCTCATTGTGCTGTAATGACATGTATGTATATTTAATCTGTAAATAAAATGTTATTTATTGAAAAAAGTTTCCATACTCACCTCACCACGCTCCCTCACTGTGCTTCTATGTCCTCCGCTTCCCCCCCCCCCGTACTTTCAGTTTGCCGGCTGCTGTGTGTGTGTGTGATTCACTACACAGACAGCAGGGGTAGCACTGAGCCAGCATAGCCTACGCAATTTGCGCAGCTGAACGCTACGCTAATTGCGTAGTTCAAGCTGACTTCCTGGTACTACGCTCTTGCACTGAGAGCAATTGAAAGCTTGAGCCAATGGGAAAGCTCCATTGGTCTCAAGCAATTCTTTTTTTAAAAAAAAACAAAACGCCCCCATGGGAGGCAGAGCTCCCCATGGATTGATTGACGCATGACAGTCATGTGACTGTCCTCGTCAGTCGTGGGGGGGGGGCAGGGAGGCAGGCAGAGCTCAGCAGTCAGCATGTGTGTAATAGCGCCCTCTATTAGTCAGTATTGTAAGTGCATGCTCCTAGAACTGAAAAAAAAAAAGCTAGCTTTTCTTTATAAATAGTGGAACTCTATTCTCCAATATAACGATAATCAAATGCGTAAATTGCGACTGCGTAACCCTGTGTATATCTGGCTCTGATACTTGCCAGTGCCTCACCAGCCACTGACCTCACCGCACATCACTGCTCAACTGTGAGCCTCCACAGCTCCAAGTTAATCCGTGGATCTTTACAAATATTGCATTTATCAATGTGAAATCTCTTTGGGATAACTCAAAGCTTGATTTTAAAATCGACCAGGGAAGAATACTGAATTTAGACCAGTGAGTAAGAGAATACAGGTTAGTGGAGTTATGGGGGATTAGGGGACAAAACCTTAGTGAAAAACCAAGTGCATGAAATCATGATTGTACATAATATAATTTGTCCCCTGCACATCGCTTCACTTTGCATTGGTGCCTGTGGACATTTGAAGATGGAGCCAATCAGGCAAAGTCAGGTATAGATGGGAGAATCAGCTCAGTATTCCTTGGCTAAAGGGCAGCAGGTCAACCAGGGTATACAAGAAGATTCAGAGAAATACAGGGTTATTCAGAGAACGGTGAAAAGCAGGAGAATGACTGGAGAATGAAAAATTCTAGGTTAAAATAGCCAAACCAGAAAAATTGTCCCTTTCATCTCACTTTCCAAATCGGCTATTTTGACCTAGAATTTTCCATTCTCCAGTCATTCTCCTGCTTTTCACCTCTCTCTCTGAATAACCCTGATAGTCAGACAGGCCAAGGTTAGGGACAGGAGGCAAGCAGTTGAGAAGTACAAAGAATTCAAGAGTCAAGCCATTTGGTCAAACGGGATAAATACTTTGATCCAAAGAAAATGTCAGGCAAGCAGGGAATCTAGAATCAGACATTGTGTGCCATTTAGTTGGGGATAGGCACTAAGAAGGTGTACTGGCCCTTTAAGAGACAGGGAATCGCATGCAGGTCATAATGTCAGAAACAGCCCAGAACCATGCCAGTGCCAGCAACCATCATTGTCCTACTCCTCTACTGCCAGCCCAGAACACCACAATAGTATCTTTTGGCCATGTGAGAGGCAGAGAGCCCTCTGTTTCTTTTCAAGCACGTGATGAGCCATGAGGAGAGTGAATAGGTGATGTCAGAAATCTCTTAAAGGGGCAGAGTGAGCATGTGTAAAGTGCCGTCATACAGGACAGATTTTAAAAAGCATCGAAAATCTTGACATATTTAGTTTTTACTTTGCGCTGCCATCAGTCAGGGATGGGGAAAACAATCAAATAAATACCTAATGAGTTATTTTATAATAAGTTATATTAGAAAACATCACTCTAGATCAGGGGTCAGCAACCTTGGCTCCCTGATGTTTTGGGAACTACATCTCCCAAGATGCTCTGTCAGCCTAATGGATGACAGAGCATCTTGGGAGATGTAGTTCCCAAAACATCAGGGAGCCAAGGTTGCTGACCCCTGCTCTAGATACAAATTAAAGTATACCAAGAACTCCACCTTCTTTACAGTGAGGTTTTATTTATTTTTTAGGGGCCGTACTAACTGGTATTATGGAAATGCTTTCACTATACGCTGTGGTGCGTCAGTGCGAGTTGTGTATTTGCTTGATGTATCTGATGTTTTTGAATTCAGGGGTGAATTCTGCGACATGTTGGTAAGCATGGATTCAGGGGTCACTGATAAAAAGAAGTCTGCATTTAAATGTTACGTTCGGTATGGTAAAAGCATACTATTTTAGCATTGTGATAAAAATATCAAGGAGTCACGGGCATTATTAATGATGACAGACATTACAGCGAATTAATGTACCTGACCCTTTAATGACATAGGGTACAAACATAGGCATGCGCACAGGGTGTACCTGGTGTGCCAAGGCACACCCTAAAGTTGGGTGAAGGGTTCATCATTGACACTCTAAAAGGGTATTTTGGATGTTCCTTATCAACTTCATGATAAATAGCATAAACATTGGTTATTCCTAACTAAAAATAATTGGTTTGTACAAAATTATCCAAGCATAGCTATGTAATAGAAAAATGTTCTATGTGTGCACACCCCTGAAATTGGCTGCGCACACCACTGGGTACAACAACAGAGCAGTACACCCGGGTCAGTATTGCAACCCTTTTGTATGTTTAACCAGAGCTGTTGTAAAGCAGCCAAATCCATAGGGCTAGAACACAACCTAGCCATTAATGGCGAGCCGCAGAAGAGAAAAGGCTGCCAAAGCCTTTTCCCATTTACTGTTTCCTTCAATGGCTCTATTCCAGCGATCGACAATAAATTGAACAATGGCACAAGTCGTGCATACGAAAAAATTGGTACCAATTGGTTGGATCACCAGACACCGTTGGATCACCAAATCTGTATCCCGTCTTTACTTTGATCTGGAATAAAATCATAAAAAAGGTACATTGCGTAGTATTTTAATAAAAATTTCATATAAAATCTTCAACAAAAATCAAACTCACATTCTCCAAAGCACATAACAAAATGTGCATATGAAAATTTTACTCCTGATGAAGTGGGACAGACGTGCCCACGAAACGCGTCGAATGGACTTTTAAAAAGGATCAGAACATCCGACAGTGTGCTCGGAGACCCCCGGAAGCAATCGATCCGTGAAAGTCTGGGACCTTCGAAGGTGGATCCTGGATGATCTCGGACATGAATTGCGGGAGTTCTGAGCCATTGTGGCATATGTTCATATGCACATTTTGTTATGTTGTTTGGAGAATGTGAGTTTGTTTTTTGTTGAAGATTTTATATGAAATTTTTATTAAAATACTACGCAATGTACCTTTTTTATGATTTTATTCCAGATCAAAGTAAAGACGGGATACAGATTTGGTGATCCAACTGTGTCTGGTTATCCAACCAATTGGTACCAATTTTTTTGTAGGCACGACTTGCGCCATTGTTCAATTTACTGTCGATTTTGTAGTTAACGAAAGTTTCAAGGTACCTTTTCACTTTGTGCAGCAGCGGACCGAGAACTTGGACAGAAATGTTATTGTCTATTCCAGGGATGTCCAATCTCCGGCCCCCCCAGATGTTCCTGAACTACAACTCCTAGAAATTTCTGACTGTATTCGATGGATGGAGAAGCATGGGAATTGTAGTTCATGGACATCTGGCTGGCCGGAGTTTGGACATCGCTCGGCAGCTTGAGTTAAAATATTTTCAGCCGCTGACTGGTACCTGAGGCGCCACTGCAGGTATTGGCTCCCAGAGTCCACACAACTCCATGGAGCCCAGCATTGACCTGCACAAGCTCAGTGTGTGCACGCTTAAGGAGGGATACACAGGAGACATTGAAGGAGCCTCAAACGAACACTGGGAAGTGGGAACTATTGGATCCCAGTCTTCCACTGTTTGAGGCCAGAGGAAGCTGCAGATCATGCCGCCCTCTGCACCGTGGGACTTCAGGTAAGTAAGGGATTTGTCAATCCCTTATGATTGAAAACCTATATATATATATTTATTTTAATACTGTTCCGGAGGAGAAGAACAAGTTATTTTGGAATAGTTTGTTGTTCTCCATCTAGTCATAGTTAACAGTTATTGAATATATAGGAGCTGTGAATATACAGTAATCTGACAAATCATCTGGACGGTAAGCAGAGCATCGCAGCTCGTTTGTAATATCGGCAGGTGTTGTTAATGTAACAGTGGGAGCCAATGTGTTTATCGGCTCTGTCCATTATCTGAACGGCTTAGACCGGGTGCACACGAGTAGAGTGGAAGGAACGTCCGCAAGAGTTGACGCTCCTTCCACTCGACGCCCGCCTGCCCTCTTCCTCAGCGCGGCAAAGCTAGAAGAATACGTTAGCGTGCACCCGCCTTAGTTGCGATCGAGCCCGAAAGTCACAGGTCTTGTAGTAGGTTTGGGGGTATTTGGTTTAGAGCTTGTGACTCAGACAGTGAAATGAAGTAGCTGCCATTACTCCGGTGATCAATCCATTCAGCTTGACTAATTCTGATCATCGCAATGTCCGGATCCTTTTTAACCAGCTCTCTTCATTTTCAGCTTGCTGAATTCTAACTCATTCTCAGTCATTCGAGACGATTCCTTTGCTGGTCTCTTTCACCTTGAATACCTGTAAGTTTTTAATTTTGCTACATTTATTTTGCCATAGAGTTGCCATTCATCTTTTTCCATTTGAGAAAGTTTTAATTGCGTTTTATTAGCATGGTTTCGGCTGCTCATTCCCAGCGTGTTGGTTTAGCTAATAAACCCAATGAACTAATTGAAAATATATTTATATTGACGTGGGGGTGTTTTTTTTTAAGCTCCCCTTCACATGAGAGAAATGAGGGCTTTCCACATAGTAACATGGATAACAATGCATTAAATGTAAAAGGGACACTCTAGCTACCATGACCTCTAAAGCTAATTTAAAGGGTCACGGTGGCATTTGTATAGGAAAGAAGTAAAGGAGCTGCATACACTAATATGGAGAGCCTTGATCCGGCGTGCGCTTTGGTCGCAGACCTGCCAACCTCCATGCTACCACAACAGAAAGAAGGAACACCAGGCACTCCAATTCAGAGAAAGGCTGGTTCACAGATAAAACGTTGCCGATTCCCCTATTACATGTCATTATTCTAAACTGTAGTGCCTGGTGTTGCTTCTTTTTATTATGGTGTTACTTGTGCCCACCCCATGCTGTTACGGGCCACGTGATAGACCTTCAAAGGGGGTTATTCAAAGAGAGGTGAAAAGTCGCTGAAATGTAACCGTACGCTGAATTTCAGCGAACTGTGACATTTCGTGGCCATTCAGCTATTCAGAGAGCAGGTAGTTCGCCAAATCCTGGCGAATTGCCTGCACATACGGGGCCTGTTCGTTGCCTGTTTGAGGGCAGTGAATCCCCATAGAGAAGCAATGCTTTGTCTATTCAGAGAACAAAAAACTGCAGTGAAAAGTTGCCGAATTGCCCTGCTGTTCGTTGGTTTCATTTGACAGGTTTATTCAGGCGAATCCCATAGGCTTAAATCTTAAAAATATTCCTGTTTTAATCCAATATCTAATAAACCGTTTATTATTTCATTCTGCAGTATAAAGTCTCTTTATTTATAGATGTTTTAGGAGCTTTTTGGCATTTTTGGGGATTTTTTGTTAACTTTTTCATTTTTTTTTTATTAAATCGTTTTTTCTTTATTCTGTAACAGCCCTTTTTATTATCATTTATTGGATCTTATATGTAAATTCCATGCATTTTCGTTTTTCTGCAAACAGCGTTTCAATTTTCAAACTTTCAAGCGTACTGTTTTTTTTTACCTCGTTCGTCTGCGTGTCGGCTTTTTCCGGAGGCTGCTCTGCGCTACGATCGATGGCTGCTCGTGTTTCTCCGGCGTGTTCGGCGTAGTTAATCCAGCTGTTTTCTGCAGATTTCGGTGAGTGTTCAGTTAGTTAGTGTTCGGCGGGTTCGCGGCAGGTTTTCCCTGCACTACGGGGCCCCTGTGGTGCTTGCTGAATACACCGCAGGGTCGGCGAAACTGATCGGCGAATCGCCCCGAATGCAGGGAACAAAAAGTCACCGAACGTACGGTGACTTTTCGATTCTCTTTGAATAACCCTGAAAGTGGGGTGTAACCTTCTGAGATTAAATAAATGTAAGAAACAGTATGTATTTATAGATATTTATGACACTATGTGCAAACGTTTTAATATTTAAATTGATAATATAAAATATATGTGCATAAATCTGTATATTTACACATTCAATACCTGTTGCTCCGGGCTCTGTAAGTGTTAAGTTGGGTCTGTACTTACATTTGGGGTGGGGGGGGGTATAATTTAAAGTCCACCTGTCATACCCATTGCCTGATTAGCTCATTTAATAGAAAAACACTCTCTATATGTGAGTTAGCATTTAATTTGCTCCCTATCAAAGATTTACTGGTGGACGAGCGGGCTTACAGGACAGCCCTCCGCTCAGTCCTCACTCACACTTGAGTGCTGATGCACTGACTGGTGACGGGGTCAAGTCCTAAAAAAATTAAGGGCTCTATCACCTCCTTCAAGCCAACACTAGCGTTAGTTTAAAGGAGGTCATAGCGCTGCTCCCACATCACCTTTGAATCGCTAACGGGTTAAAAAAAACATTAGCGCCCGCTAATTTGCGATTCGTAGCGCAAGTTTACTGTACTTTCTGCACCCTGTACCTAACATGGGGAGCGCAAAGTGAAAGCGCAGAGTAACTAGCGTTGGGATCAATTGGTCCTAACGGTAGTCACTAAGAGCTGGCGCTAACAAAAACGTTACCACCAGCTCAGAGGTGTGGGTAATGGATTGCGCTGCTGCAGAATCCGATACCTGCAGCACAAACCCCCCCAAAGAAAACAAATTCCTCTCATCCCACAGCGAGAACGGCGGCCCGATCCACTGCATCTGGCTGCCGGGAGCAGAGTGAGACCGGGGGAAGAAAGTCCCCTGTCTCTCTCCGGGATTACTCCACCAACCAGCAGGATCCCGCGAGAGGCGAGATCCTGCCGGTCATGTGATCCGTCAGCATGATCCTCCATGGAGTCCTATGGAGGGGATGCTGGGGACGGTGCGTCTGCCTTGCGAACTGCTAGGGAAACCGGGACGTAAAGGATAAGTTAGCGTATGCTAATTTTTCCCCTTTGCGTCCCGGTTTTAGCTCAGGGCAGCTGATAGCGCCCTAAGTGTGGGAACTCACCAAAATTTCTCTACATTCTAATCTCAAAGAATACTCGGAGGCGCAGCAGCTGCAGCACTTCTTTATACATGAGAATTCATTCCTCTGGAAAACACGGAGAAATTTTCAATCCCATACTTAAAACGAAGAAAAAACCCTCAATACAGACGGTTTTTATAAAATTGTGTCTATATAGAAAGGTATTGCATCTTCCCAGTATATCAGCCAAAAAGGAACGAAGTTCCTCCTGCTAAAATAGTGAGGGAACTCTGTTCCAAGTGTTCCTGCAGGACTTGACCCCTGGGTGAGTAGTCACCAACCATCAAGTTAGGATGATGGCAAAGCCCGATAGCTGATAAGGGTAAGCGTGGTCTGCGATATACCATCAAGGGATGAGAAATCACATTGATTTTTATGACCAGTGCCATATCTTCCCTCTGAGTGAAGCTTCTCCTGCAAATGATTGAACTTTAGTTTAGTGAAATGCCAGCATTTGTCAGCGCATGCAACACCAGTAAAGACCGGCGCTGTGTGAATAACACCTATAGAGTTCTGGTGATTTTATAAACGTACCTGTTGAATTATCCAATCGTAAATTATTATTTTCTTTAGGTTTATTGAAGGAAACAAAGTTGAAACTATCTCAAAATATGCGTTCAGGGGCCTTCGAAACCTCATCAATCTGTAAGTATTAAAGATGATATCTATATTTATCTTCTCAGCACAATCAACTCTAATACAGGACTTAATGTTTGTTAAAGGAATACTATGACGTGGAATTTATCTAGTCTTCTTTTAACAGGTAATAGGGATCATACAGTAAATTTATCTGCAAAATCCACAAATTAGAATATATATTTTTGTTCATTTTCAATATATATATATATAATATACAGTATATATCCATCCCAAGACTCTGCAGATCCTAGTGTGCCCTATGTCTAGACCAGGAAGTGGCTCAGCCAATCAGGAGACAGTATTAATTTTGGGTGGCAATGTTGGCTTTATCCCTTTATGGGCACATTAGTCGTTTCTGGAAGAATAATTAAAAATTGCAAACCCCAAAAACACTTTCAGGAAGGACAGGATTATAGGAAGAGACATGCTTTCCCCCTGTGATGTTTTCCTCCGAAAGGTCAGTGGGGCTGGATTCTGAGTCAGTTGTAACCGTAACCAATTCTTAACCCCTTACCACCGGGCAAGTTGTGCCCGACAGCGGGGCGTTAACATCAGCGAGGTGGCAAACTAGTATGCCCCACTTGCTGGCTCCTGTGACCGGCCCCTCCTCCGGTCCGCCTACGCAGTTGACACGCGTCTTGCGTCTTTGGCTGCAGGGGCACAGCCTGAGTTCAGACCGTCCCACGGCAGCCAAAGGCGCACACCGCGCGCCAACTGTTGGTCGAGAGTACAGAGGCCCATTGAAGCTAGCGGGCAGTGCCATGCAGCCCCGCGGCTTCAAGGCCCACCTGCTGCGGGGACGACATAGTTAGCCTCGCGGCAGGAAAGAGTTAAACGTATCAAAGCCATTATAATTCTACAGGGTTGGTTAGCTTGCCAGGACCCTGATTAAGTGGCAGTTGTAAGATACAAGGACAAAGACCTCCTTGCAATCATAAGATACAGGTCTATCTATCTTCCATCCATACGCTATATCTATCTGGTTCTCCAGGCATTGTTGTGCACAGATTACCCTTTTAAATCAAGTTCTGAATTTTGATAACATTCTTGATGGTATTTAAGGACTTTCTTTGCAATTTGACGATGCATTTTCAATTCTTTTGCCAATTCTCCACAACTCATATTTCAGCAATTAAACGGTCTAATTGACCGGCTTGGATGACAGCCTGCTTTCTATTAGATTGTCTCTTTCCTTTTCTAGCTCCCTGGCCAACAACCACATTAAGGCTCTGCCAAGGGATATCTTCAGTGACTTAGATTCTCTTATCGAACTGTAAGTATCGCTGACCTTGTTTATATGTAACTGTATTCTTTCCCACTTATTGCGCGAGAAGCCTCTTCTCACCAAGCAAATACCTTTTGCATGCCCCTTCACAGCCATCTTTGATCAGAATGATCCACAATATGTCACAGAATTCGTGTGATAGACGGTGGCACAAGCATGTAGAGCAGGTGTGCAGATATAGCCTACACATGTGTCTTGGCTTTGGGCTTCTTCCCAAGTTTATTCCTGGTTTTGTATTGTGGCTTTGGAATTGGATACAACTCTTTACAGAATGGCAGCCCAGCCAATATCTAACTTGGGTGACTTGAGTGATGCTCACGACACGCTCTACAGGTTGAGTATTGCTTATCTGAAATGCTTGGGACCAGAAGTGTTTTCAATTCCTTTTTTTTTCTTCATATTTTGGAATAATTGCTTATAATAATGAGATATCTTGGCGCTAAGACCCATGCCTAAACAAGAAATTCATTTAGGTTTCTTATACAGCTTATACAAACAGCCTGAAGGCCATTTTATACAATATTTGTAATAATAATTTGAGGTAAGGTGTGGAATTATAAAAATGTTGGTGTCATGTTGATGCTAAAATTTTTGGGGGATTTTGGAACATTTTGGATTTCAGAATTATGGATTCTAAACCTGAATACCAAGAGTCAGCAACCTTACATTTTCCGCGCTAAAACGGGGACGCAAAGGAGAAAAACCTGCACCTGCAGATTTTTCCTTTGCGCCCCTGTTTTAGCACGGAATTAAAAAAGCTGCCTGCATTGTTTGCGGGCGCTAAGCCCCTGGATGCGTGCAGCAGCGCTAAGTGCAGCCGCGCGAACCCTCTCAATGGAGTCCATAGGACTCCATTGAAGCAAACACCGGCGGTCACATGACCAGCCGGATCTCGCCATGCGAGATCCGGCCGGTCAGCGTAGTGATATGCAGGGGGAGACTGGGGGGCCTTTTTCCCCCAGTCTTTCCCTGCTCCCGCCGGACTGAGGAGGCGGAGAGAGCCACGGTCCTCGCCATGGAACAGGAGGTGAGTATACGATTCCTTTTTTTGTTTATTGGCTGGTGTTAACGGATCCTACGGAAGCGGATCCGTTAACACCAAGTCCTGGCTCTGGTTAACTTTTTGTTAACAGCGGCCGGATGGTAATCAGTGTTAGGACTTTGTAATCCTAACGCTGATTAACACTTTGCACTCCCTATACTTAACATGGGGAGCGCAAAGTACAGTAACCTCGTGCTGAAAAGCGCAAGATACCAAACGCTAACGGGTTACTTAACCCATTTGCGTTCGGATTGTAATTTGCGTTAAATACTTGGGCTAACGTTAATGCTCACGCAGGTGAGCGCTATCGTTAGCGCCAAGTATGTAATTTGGCCCCAGGTTTTTTTTCAGACCAGTAGTATTTTTAAAATATCGTCTCTAGCCAAATTTTTTCAAAATGAATCTGCCGATATATTTTAAAAAAATATCCGACGCAGCCGAATTTTTTTTTCAAAAAATGCTAGCCCATCAAATTAAAATCGAGCCCCAAGTCTGTAAATTGGTGATTAAATTCTTGCTTTCCACAAAATGCATCACTTAAGAGTTAATTTCCATTAAGATCGAGTGTAGTCCAGACATTGTTTTCCCACGCGTCAACACTTTCACTAAGGGCCATTGTATGTGAAATGCCACATTCACTGCGGTGTCGTATTTGGAGGGTTGGGTTGAGAGTAGTGCAAGAACAGCTTCACAAACTGCAGAAGAGTAGAAGAAATATGTATTCACTGGATGGAGGTTCATATGAATACATTACTTCGATTTCTGAGGGTAAAAAGATGATAATCGTTGTGATAGTGTAACGGACGGGTGCATCATCATATCATTCTGTGTATTTTAGAGATCTGAGAGGGAATATGTTCGAGTGTGACTGCAAGGCCAAGTGGCTGTTTTCCTGGTTGAAGATGACAAACTCCACCGTTTCCGACGTCTTGTGCACCAGCCCTTCCGAATACCAAGGGAAAAAATTAAATGAAGTGACAAGTTTTGATTACGAATGTATAACAACTGGTAAATGAACGCATCCAAAACACACACGCTTTAATGTAAAAATACTCTTTGCCGGGTCCTGTTTCCAGGCTAAGGCTGGGGTCAGATCAGCGCACTTTTAACGTGCGTTCTGGCGCACATAATTACGGCCGCACTAGCAGCAGATGACGGGCAATGACGGCCAATATACGAAGTACGGCCGCACAAAAGTCCGGCCGCGCAACGCAAGTGGAAAACGAACGCATTTTTTTGAGAACGCTGAACCGCTAGTACGGACGTACAGAGTGCGCAGCTGCGGCATAGCGGCGTGTTTGCGTGATTAGGAGATGTCAGACACTGCTAATGTCCAGCCAACATAACGTCCAGACGCAAAAAGAGTTTTATTGACGATCCGAAAAAAATCACGCACGAAAAATGCGCATCGTATGACCCTTTTTCGCGCATTCCGTGAAAAAATACGTCAATTCGTTCGGACGCACTTTTTTACGTTCGCGGGGAAAAATGCTTTCGTTTGTCCCTAGCCTGATCCGTACAGGTGGAGTATCCCTTGTCCGAAATGCTTGGGACCAGAACTGTTTTGAATTTTTTTCAGATTTTCGAATAATTGCATATAAAGGAGATATCTTAGGGATGGAACCCAAGCCTAAACACGAAATTCATTTTCATGCTTCATATACACCTTGTTAGGTACTCACTCTATAAAGAGGTGCCTTGAAGGGGCGAGTGAGCTTACGTTGCAATGGCCATTGACACAAACAAAAACCTCATAGTGTTTTGTTGTACATGGAATACATAGAAACGAGCGCAGATGACACCTTTTTTTTCCTTGTTATGTTTTATACCTTATACATATAGCCTGAAGGTCTTTTTACACAATATTTTTAATAATTTTCTTCCTTGTCACATGAAGTCAAGTTGTGGATTTTTCCACCTGTGGTGTCATGTCGGCACTCAAAAAGTTCAGATTTTGGAATATACTGGATAAGGGATCCTCAATCTCTACCTTGATTGTTGCATTGCCTGCTGACCAGATAGAATCCTAGAAAGAAGATTTCTTTCTATTTCTCCTTTTTGTTTTTTGGTTACTTATTCAGGTCTGTTAATTAAAAGGTGAAACCCAGGGGAATTGGCAGGAGAAGAGAACAATCTAGACCAGATGTGGGCAACTACGGCCATCCAGATGTTTTGAAACTACATTTCCCGTGATGCTCAGCTGC
The DNA here is from genome assembly GCA_009667805.1 of Leptobrachium leishanense. Lineage (NCBI taxonomy): Eukaryota > Metazoa > Chordata > Amphibia > Anura > Megophryidae > Leptobrachium > Leptobrachium leishanense. The sequence goes on from CM019063.1 coordinate 487,418,471, forward strand.
TCGTTAGGTTTGCAGAGCCTCAAGGGAAATATAGTTCCAAAACATTTGGAGGGCCAAGGTTGCTGACCCCTGAATTATAGGAATATTTAAAATATTTAAATAATTTATTTAAAATAAAACGTCATATTACAATGTAAGCGCAACAAACGCGCGTATACGTCTACAGCGGGTGAACCTGCGCGAACGCTGCGCGAGCTTAATGTACTGCGCGCGTCCTATACTTAACATTGTGAGCACAAATGCGTTTGTGCGCTGGTACGCGGATGGTATTACAATCGATGCGCAGTTTGTAACGCACAGCCTTTGCGCGCATAATTTTAGCGACTCCTGAAAGCTGGTGTTAATGGCAAATCTGACGGACCTGGCCGAACCCAAATACACCAGCCCAAAAAAAGTATAGCTACACATTTTACACATACCCAAACAAAAAATTTGAGAAGTCGTGCCTGTTTTTTTTTTGATACAGCATATATGCGCAGATTGACTTTGACAAGCGCAAAAACTTAACGTGAGACAATTAAGGTTCTTAATTTTGATTGGCTGAATTGCGTGAAAAAAACAGTCCGCACACTGATTTCTGCGCGCAACATTACTGCGCGCGCGTTTTTGCGCGTCCGTTTTACGCATGTTATTTTTTGACGGATGAAAAAATGCGCATGGATTGTAATACCAGCGTTGATAAAAGCACGTTAACGTTTGACGCTTCGCGCAAAAATTCACGCGTTTACCGTGCATTTTTGCGTGAAGAATGTAATAGAGCCCCAAAAGTTTTGGAACTATATTTCCCTTGAGGCTCTGCAAACCTAATGAGCAGCCGAGCATCAAGGGAAATGTAGTTTCAAAACATCTGGAGGGCCGTAGTTGCCCCCACCTGATCTAGACTAAATAGCAGATTTGGAAAGTGAGATAAATGGGAGAATTTTTCTGGTTTGGCTATTTTGACCTGGATTTTTCACTTCTCCAGTCAATTCTCCTAAGTTTCACCTTTTATTGAATAGACCTGATAACATTTTTAACATCCACAATATTATTTATTCTGTGTATATCTTTATTATTTCTTCTGCAACACCTTTCCAGGTATCTTTCTATGATCTCCTGCTTTTTCTTCTCCAAGTCCTCCAGCGTCCATTGATCCCACAGGATTACTTTCTACCGTAGACAGAATGATTTCTAATTACTCTTGGTTTTAATAGTATTAAATTACGTAAGCTCATTGGGAAATGGTTTTGATTCCCTCCCTCCCATTGCTGCATCTCAATAGGTTTTGTTCTCGGTTACAAACAGTCATTAGGAAAAAAAGAATGAAAAAGGGAATTACACACTATTAAATACACATATATACAAGTGTTAAAAATCCCATGATCCTCTCCTGCCCCCTGTCTCTTGAAGTCAAGCCATACGACATTTCATGTAGGGACCTGCGAAGCTTCGAAATTCGATTCGAAATCGAATCGCTGGTCGAATTCGATTCGAATTCGAACTAGCAGCTCGATTCGAAAAAATTTCGAATTTGGAAGATCCCATCCAGCTCACCTGTCACCGCCGGGTTAGGCTCCCTCTGAGCGTGCGTCCGGCGGCAGGAAGCTTGGGCACTCGCCTGGGGGAGCCACGTGACCGCGATCTCGCGAGATCGCGGTCACGTGGCTCCCTCAGGCGAGTGCCCAAGCTTCCTGCCGCCGGACGCACGCTCAGAGGGAGCCTAATGCGGCGGCGACAGGTGAGCTGGGGCACATCCATGAGCGAGCTGAGGGCAAATCCATGAGCGAGCTGAGGGCAAATCCATGAGCGAGCTGAGGGCAAATCCATGAGCGAGCTGAGGGCAAATCCATGTTGGGGGCAAATCCATGTTGTGGGCAAATCCATGAGCTGGGGGACAGTGTCCATGAGCTGGGGGACAGTATCCATGAGCTGGGGGACAGTATCCATGAGCTGGGGGGCAGTATCCATGAGCTGGGGGGCAGTATCCATGAGCTGGGGGACAGTATCCATGAGCTGGGGGGCAGTATCCATGAGCTGGGGTCAGTATCCATGAGCTGGGGGACAGTGTCCATGAGCTGGGGGACAGTATCCATGAGCTGGGGGGCAGTATCCATGAGCTGGGGGGCAGTATCCATGAGCTGGGGGACAGTATCCATGAGCTGGGGGACAGTATCCATGAGCTGGGGGGCAGTATCCATGAGCTGGGGGACAGTATCCATGAGCTGGGGGACAGTATCCATGAGCTGGGGCGCAGTATCCATGAGCTGGGGGACAGTATCCATGAGCTGGGGGGCAGTATCCATGAGCTGGGGGGCAGTATCCATGAGCTGGGGGACAGTATCCATGAGCTGGGGGGCAGTATCCATGAGCTGGGGGACAGTATCCATGAGCTGGGGGGCATATCCATGAGCGAGCTGAGGGCAAATCCATGAGCGAGCTGAGGGCAAATCCATGAGCTGGGGGGCAGTATCCATGAGCTGGGGGACAGTATCCATGAGCTGGGGGACAGTATCCATGAGCTGGGGGGCAGTATCCATGAGCTGGGGGGCATATCCATGAGCTGGGGGACAGTATCCAAGTATTCGATTCGATATTCGATTCGAGTTCGAACCATTACAGCCGATTCGATTCGTGATTCGATTCGAGCGAAAATTTATGATTCGCAGGGTCCTAATTTCATGCTATGTTTACCACATGTATAAAGCAATTAAAACAACATCAAATTCTATCATTGCAACCCGAAAATTGTACCAGTCACCCAAATCTTTCTTTCCTGTAAATCATTTTAAAAATTACACAAATAGAAAGATAATGGCCCCTATTACATTCCTCGGGCATTTTCGTTTGCGCGCGCAAATGCGCATTTGCGAGAGGGGCAAAACCCTTTGCGCAGAACGTCGTATTACAACGTTCACGCAAATGATGCGCGTTATCGTTTAACACGGATGGGCCTGCGCGAGCGTGATGAACTGTGCGCGTCCTATACTTAACATTATGAGCGCAAATACGTTCGTGCGCTGGTACGCGGATGGTATTACAATCGATGCGCATCTTTTTACGAACGACGTTTGCGCGCATAATTTTAACGTCTTTGAAAAGCTGGTGGTAACTGCAAATCGGAACGTCCTGGCCGAAATGAAATACACCAGCACGAAAATAAAAATACAGCACAGTATAGTTACACATTCTACACATACCCAAACAATAAAATTGTGAATTCGTGCGTGTTTTTATTATTGCTGCAGCATGTATACTCAGATTTACTTTGACAGGTGCAAAAACTTAAGGTGAATTGATGTCAATTAAGGTTCTTAATTCTGATTGGCTGAATCCGGCGAAAAAAACAGTCCGCACACTGATTTACGTGCGCTACGTTACTGCGCGCGTATTACTCTTCATTTTCCCCGTCAGTTTTACGAACGTTATTTTCGGACGGATGAAAAAATGCGTTCGGATCGGAATACTCTGTAAGTTTCACGCGATAACGCCGGACGATGCGCGCAAAACAATTTGCGCTGCACAAACGAAATTGGGCGAAGAATGTAATAGGGGCCAATGTGTTGTTTAGCCAACATAAAATTAAAAAGAAGCTGACTCAATCATTGACTTCAAGCACCCGTTCCATTATAAGATAGAGTTATAGTAAAGTGTAATGGTTAGGGTTGATAAAGTGCTCGGCCTGATACAATGTTGAGCTACTATAGTGCATAAAAAGTCCTCCAGTAAACACAGTATGGAGCCAAAATTCCGCACTTTTTGTTGTAATGCTCTGCTATATGTTTTTAAAGTAGGGCTAATAATTCTGTGTTTGGCCTTTTCAGATTTCATTGAGCATCAGAGTATGCCTTACCAGTCTGTATCAGTGGACACCTTCCATTATAAGAATGACGTTTTTGTTGCCATTGCCCAGCCGAACATGGAGAACTGCATGATTCTACAATGGGATCACATTGAAATGAACTTCAGAATCTATGACAATATCACAGGTGAAAAAAATAGAGTTTTGGTGTGGAGAAAATGCTATAAATCTATTGTATGACAGGAGGTTTCATATTTTGATTATTTATGTACTGGAATCTTAGTATTTATTAAAAGAATACAACCTGTGATTAGAAGGGGGGGGCTCATTGCCTATAACAAAGTAGATACTAAAGTCCTAGAGTCCTAAAAATCTAATTATAATAGCACCGAGAATGGGCGGCAGCAGTAGTGTCCTGCCCTACAGTGGGTCCCCGCTCAGGTCTCATAAGGTTTTAGCTCAATGGCGCCACTACTGATAAGACAATACCATAGGCAAACCAGACTGCTATCACCTAGAAAGGGCAGCCAGAACTGAAAAGCCAAGGAAGCCTCCTCTACATGAGAGTGACAGCAAACTCCATTGATTGTTTCGGCCATGTTAGGCCTCATCAGAAGGGTATAGCTATACCTCCCCAGGTACCTCAAGCAAGGGGTCCATGTCTGGATTACCCTCCAAACCCATCAGGAACAAAACCAGAATTAGGAGATAAGAGAGTCCAAGTTAGGCTCCTCAAACCGCCCTGGCGGGGTCAGGGCCAAAAGGTGCATAGGTGTGTGACTGTGGGTGTGTTACATAAATCAGTTACTAATATTATGGGTTAAAATAAGACCCATGACTATAAAAGTGTTGAAGGTATTTAAATATATGTTTTATACTCTAATAAACTGGTCTTAAGTACACAAAGTTGTTTCTAATCCATAGAAGTGATATTATTTATGCTAATATTCCTATTCGTTCCTTGTGGTAGGTCAGTCAATTGTTGGATGCAAAGCTATTCTCATCGCCGAGCAAGTGTTCATGGTAGTGGCACAGTTGTTTGGTGGATCCCATATATACAAGTACGATGAAAGCTGGGCAAAGTTCACCAAGTTCCAGGACATAGAGGTCTCTCGCATATCCAAACCAAATGACATAGAGACATTTCAGATGGAAGGAGAAACATATTTTATCATTGCTGACAGCTCAAAGGCTGGTCTGACCACCATATATAAATGGAGTGACAAAGGCTTCTACTCATACCAGTCACTCCATGAATGGTTCAGAGATACAGACGCAGAACTTATCGACATTGAAGAAAAACCCCATCTTGTCTTATCCAGCAGATCTCAAGTGCCTCTAATCTTGCAGTGGAATAAAGTCACAAAGAAATTCACCACGCACAGCGACATCCCGAACATGGAAGACGTCCTCGCCGTTAAAAGCTTCAGAATGAAAGAGGACCTCTACATCTCGCTGACCAGGTTTATCGGCGACTCAAAAGTCATGAAATGGAGCAATAAACAGTTTGTGGAGATCCAGGCGCTCCCTTCCCGTGGTGCCATGAGCTTGCAACCCTTTTCTTTCAAAGACAGACACTATCTTGCCCTGGGAAGCGACTATACCTTTTCACAGATATACCAGTGGGACGGAGAGAAGAAGTTTTTTGAGAAATTTAAGGAAATCTACATCCAGGGCCCTCGTTCCTTCACTGCTGTGACCACCGACCGCAGGGACTTTTTATTTGCTTCTAGTTTTAAAGGAAACACACTGATACTGGAGCATGTGATTGTCGATCTGAGTTTGTGAGCAAGTATCCTTTGTTTGTAATTTTTATTTTTGCATCGATGACTAGTTGGGTCAAAAAATTCCAAGCTTGGTGGGAAAAAAAAGTTTGTAGGTACTTTCTAGTTCAGCCTTAGAAGATAATAATGAGATGTATATTTCAATCAAATGCGGGTTTTGGTTAATTGCATGACATTTTAATAACTTTCAATAATTTTATAACTGTTACCTGGGAAACGCTTTGGAATGATTTCTAACAGCTCTTGATAACCTGTGTGTGTTTTCAATAACAAAAATAATTTCCCGAATTTTTATTTTAATAGCAAAATTCTCCATACCTCAGCTAGTAGATTTAAGATGAGACGGTTTATTATCGACTCCGTTAGAGTTTGGTTGTTGTTTTAATTACCAAAACTAGTATTATTATTATTTTTTTTGCAATAGCCATTTTTTTTTGATTCCGGTATGTTCCTGGCTAGACGAGCCAGGTTCTGATAATACCTCTGAAATAGAGAAAAATTTGTAGCAATAACGGTACGCAGGCCATCATGTTTTTCCAGTGGCAAAAAATATAAACTGCTGTAACAGATCATAGAATGCATTGTATGACTAATATGCAAGCATCATATACCACGTGTACCTTAAATGATGATTTCACAAGTGGGCGCAAAACAAAAAGCCACTTTACTTGCACCTACTGATCCGAAAAAGATTTATAGGACCTCCATTCATGATGTTCTAACCTGGTTCTTGGTTTTTTCTTTCATTGATGTCTTTTTGGTAAGACCATGGTTTCCACCAATTCACAGGTTCGATGTAGACTGAAACTTTACTTTGGTATGCAATATTTTGCCCCAATTCAAGCGTGTCACCATCATTAAATGTGCGTTGCTGAAGTAACTGATGAAGGAGGATAATGTCACACTTTTTCTGTGGCTGTTTATGCTTCTCTGTGACATCATTTATCCAGATCGTGATATTATCTTTTAATAAGAAATTACTTGTTTTAGCTTGTACATCATAAAAGTTACATATGGTCCCTACCACCACCATCGATAAGTGTGAAGAAAAAATAAAAGTGGAGGAAAACATTACCTATTCTCCAGTTAAGAGACAAATAGGACTGATGCTACAGATCAGAACACAGGAAGTAGGAAACAAAACCATGACCCAGGAAGTTCTATAGAGAGCGCACCTTACTTAGTCTGGAGTCATGCCTTCTCTGTCATGTTGATCGATGATGAACACTTGTCCAGCCAGGTATCAGAACATCCTTTTAGTTAAAGTAACCCAGAAAGCAGCATCCTATGGAAATAGCTAGCCATCTATAAAGAACACAGGAAGTGCCAACAACGATTTCCTGCTACTGTTCTGGACAGGTCTTTACCAACTTTGGGCTCTATTACATTCTCTGCGCAAAAATGTATTACGACGTTCGCGCACAAAATGCACGTTAACGTCTAACGCGAGTTACCTACCCTGCGTGAACGAAAGTTCGTGCACGCATCCCATACTTAACATTGTGAGTGCAAATGCGTTTGTTCGCTGGTACGCGGCTGGTATTACAATCGATGCGCAAACTTTTACGACCGACGTTTGCGCGCATAATTTTAACGTCTTTGAAAAGCTGGTGGTAACGGCAAATCTGAACGTTCTGGCCGAAACCAAATACACAGCACAAAAAAAAAAATACAGCACAGTATAGTTACACATTCTACACATACCCAAACAATAAAATCGAGAGGTTGTGCGTCTTTTTATTATTGCTGCAGCATATATACTCAGATTGATTTTGACAGGCGCAAAAACTGAACGGTAGACAATTGTGGTTCTTAATTCTGATTGCCCACTGATTTCTGCGTGCAACGTTAATGCGCGCGAGTTTTTGAGTGTCTTTTTTACGCGCATTGTTTTTTGACGGATGAAAAAATGCGCTCGGATCGTAGTACCTGCGTTAATTTACTCACGTTAACGTTTAACGCTGCGTGCAAAAAAATTGCTCTGCGCGTACGAATTTGCACGGAGGATGTAATAGAGCCCTTTGTGTTGTAAGATTTGCCACCCGTAGAAATAAGTACACATGCCTTTAGCCAGAGGCCAAGTCCAACAGGAACATGTGGGAACGGAGTTCCTCCACTATTTTTGCAGCAGGAATGGAGTTCCTGTTTAGTCCACACTTTGTGAAACTTTTGTTTAGGTGATGATTCATATGTTTTCTTTAAATATATATTTATTCTGATTATTATCACGATTACCTAAAAACCAGTTCATTTGTAAATAGGGGTCTCTCTCTATATATGGTAGGTTACATGTGAGATGGCAACACTCAATTGGGGAAGACTAATGAGTTCCTTCACTTATTTTTGTAGGACTTGACCACTGCCTTTAGCCTTGAGCATGCAAAGTCTCCTGTGCATGCAAGGTTGCGTTAATGCATTTAAATATAAGTCCTGTAACCTGGAACTGCACCGAAATGCAGGCAAATATCATCTCTACAGCAGTCTCTGTGAAGAAGTCCTGGAGCCACAGATGGGGCCAGGTCCTTTCACAAATCTGGATGCAGAGCTGTAAGTCGATGATGGCATCAGTGCTTTTTTGGTTAGCGCATCCTTTTGTCTTACCTAATGAATGCAGTTTCTGAACTATCTGTCCCATGCTGATGCTGTATTTCTTTTTTTTTCCTTCTCTAGTTAATGCAATATATATATCTGACACATGGACGAGAGCAAATCAAGGTTTAACGTTTTCAAACTTTACCAAATGTTCAGTGAGTAACAAGGGAGTTACGCTTAAAGGCTTTGCTTGGCTCCTCTTCTATTACACCTGTTGATTTCATTCTACCACTGCTATTTAATCACAATTTTTTGTTGGCAGTTTTGCTGTAATATTGGTATAATCCACTTCCTGTAAGCCAATACCGTCAAACCAGCTTGAAGAACGCACACTGGTCAAGAGGGTCTGTCTTGACTTCAATGTGCAAGTCGAGTGGAAGTTTGGAAGATGTTGCTAAGTGTCAGGACTTACCAGGAAGCAGGAGGGGGTGCGGACCCTTGTGGAATCACACTACTCAGAGTAACCAAGAGAGTTATGGCCTCTGAGTAGAGGAAGCTAGTATGGGGGAATTCCTGGTATGCAGTACAAGATAAGGGTTATGCACAGATGTGGTCAAGCAGTGTAGAAATCAGGGCGGCACAACAGGATAGGTATCGGTAAACAGGCAGAGGTCACCTCCAAAGTATCGGTCCAGAAACAGTTTCAGCAAGTCGCACTCCTCAGGGTAAATAGATGACTGTGTCCTTAGACCAGAGGGAGACTGGTTTATATAGCCAAAAGACAACCAGCAGGTTACTAGGGATAATTGGCCATTGGTTGCAGATGGGAGACCAGGAGTAATGGTCCCTGCGGAGATCCTATGCAACCAGTAGAGATGTCAGAGAAGTACTGTGGCAGACTGGACAGGGAACCAGGTTGGGATTTCTGGAATCCAGGGTTTCAATTCCAGCCAGATTCCTTGAAAGGGTTGGACAATGAAGCATCACCAGTGGACCAGTGAGAAGTAGAAGAAAGTCTCATGGGCCAATGAATTAAAAATGGAGTTTCTCACTCGGGGTATTTATATGGCATCAAGTAGGTGGTTGATTGTGCGACACCAACTGTCAAACACGAAGGAATACGAAGTGTGATTGTCTTATTTGTTTTTGCAGCAGTCTCTGGACTAAAAGTACATGTACTTGTTCAGGGGTTTATGACGAGATAATGACTGAAAACATGCCACTATGCTGTCTCAGAAACAAACCAGAAAAAGTAGCAAGAGGGCTCATGCATGTGCATCGTTCTGGTTTGGGATGAACTGGACAGAAGGCTGTTACGTCAGCAAAAGGTCACTAATATTATAAGTCAAAAATTTACACAACATTTTTTGTGAAACATAACCATGTCTAAGTACATGGAGACATTACACAGAATACATTTCAGTAAAGCCTGTGTTGGGGTCTAGTCACAATTATTCCACTATTTTGTGCTGTGTCCTCTCACCAATTATCTCCTGACTGTGCAAAGTGGGAAATGTAGTCCACAAACTATATTTGGCATTTAAGGATTAGAACTCTGATTTCATGTTAGAAAACGGATGTTCTCAAACACAAATTACATTATCATGAAGAGCCTAGAATCATTTTTACGGCTGCCCTGGTGTTGCATATTAAAACTGTAAAAACTATGCAGGTAGTGTAGCACTTAGGTTCCAATATATGCCTGTTGTTCCTCACCATATGTTACACTAACAGACATTTGCTAATATTTTTAATGTTTTAAAAGAACTGCACTAATGTAAATTGTAATTTATATTAAAAGGTATTTAATGAACAACACAAGCTGATGGATACATTTTAAGAATGTACATATATCTCTATATTTATGTTTTTGGATACATTAATAAACTTAGTTGTATGCCGATACGTACCTATGCAGTTATAGAAATAAAATCATTTCAGTTAAAGGCGTGTGTATTTTTTTAAACTCTTTTTGTTGTATATACATATACCAGGATACAAAACATTATATAACTTCTAATATAAAGTTATTTATTGCAAACCATACATATGTTAAATAACTTTAATGTTGAAGACTTCTGAGTTTGTCCTGATTCTCTCTCTTTGTATATAAACATTTAAGTGTCTGTATAAATGCATGGCTATGTGTGTCTAATAAATGTGAGTGTGTTTGTATGGATTTATGGCAATGGGTGTATGTAAATGGGTGGCTGTGCGTGTGCAATAAATGTCTGCTATTCCCCAGTGAAGGCTAACTGTAGCGTTCAGGTGAGTAAGCATTAACGCCAGGAAAAGTGACTTTAACGCATGCCCCCATATTACCTTCCTGATGCTAAACCCCTGAAAAATCCGTTAGCTCATCGGTGATTGCGCTAGCTTGCACGTACCTACCGTACTTTGCGCACTCTATACTTAACACGGGGAGCGCAAGCAGTAAATAACGTTAGGATAAGTAAGGTATTACAAAGTCCTAGCACTAATTATGGCACCGATGCGCTAACCAAAAATTTAGCAACATCTAAAAGCTGATGTTAAATGATTCCGCTTTTGGAGATTCATTTAGCACCCCCAAACCCCCCCCCCCCATCGATAAATCAGATACCCACCTCTCATCCTGTGGTGAGACTGGTGGCCCGATCCGCTGCTTCTCCTGCCGCGATCACGCTGCGGTGGCACGGCAGCGCAACCCTCCATGGAGTCCAATGGACTCTAGGAGGTGATACTATCGGAAGCGCTACTGCGAGTACCACTGAGGGTAGTGCTTTGTTCCGAATCAAGGTGCTGAAGTAGCACCTGCCCCGGAATCTAACGCTGAAATGGGGACGCTACGTGAAACATGCAGGTGTAGGTCTTCCCCATTAGCATCCCCATTTTAACGTTAGGGAGGGAATAGGGCCCTGTGTGTCTATATAAATGAATGGCTATGTGTTTATAATAAATGTGTGTGTATATATAAATGTATGTGTCTGTATAAATGTAAAGCAATGTGTTTCTATGTGTGCGTGTGTAATTGTACAGCTGTGTGTGTGTGCCTGCGTTTCAGTGTGTTAATGAATAACTGTGCCTGTGGAAATGTATGGCTAAGTGTGTGTATTTATCTATAAATAAATAAATGGACTGCCTGCTAGGCTTGGAAATGCCTGGGCGTATTTTAGTCCCCGTGTCCGGCCCTGCCCCTGTGCTTCATGGGAGCACCACTGCAAAAAAAAACAAAAAACAAAAAAAAACAACAAAGAATGAAAAAGTAAATCGACACCAACTAAGAAATGTAAAATACGTCCAGAATCAAACTACTGAGAATATTCCCTCTATATAAGAGGTGGACTTTCTGTTTACCTTGGTGGTTTGGAGGGGTGACACTTCCCTATAATGAAGGTGTTTTAGTAATGCCTGATATCGGCTGCACTACTCATACATTTTTTTTAGTGATTCACTATAGACAGTTCCCTAAGGGTGACGAGTTTATTTAAAGGAGGATCCCATGGTAACACTGCCGCAGATTATCAGCCGTACCTCACCGACGAGGCCTACCAAAAAAGGCTTAAACAAAATCAGAGAGAGAAACACTGCAGGCTCTTGTCACTATTATCTCCAGCTTTGCCTCATAATTTGTCTTTTTATACATAAATTAATTATGCGAAATGCTAATTTGCTTGACTTCATTGTCCCTTTCCTGCATAAAGCTGTGTTGCCTGCTGAAATGTGAGTGCAGCATCTAAGACTAGGGTCAGACGAGCGCATTCTGTGCGGACTGTGCGCACAGCGGACGTACTTTCTGACTACAAGGTAGTGGCCACACAGTCCGTTTTTGTGACTGTCGTTTTTCTTGACGGACGTAGATGGGAAATAAAATTAATATGAACAACCATTTTGTCCGTCAAAAATGCTGGACGTCAAAAACACAGTCCGTCTGACTACATTCCATCACTCACACACAAAGCTATGCGGACGTGGCAGACGTGGTGCACTCCGCACGTCCGCTCCAGCGGTTTTACGTTCTTGCCTAACTTGTGTCCGTTGTGAGTCCACACTTCTGTGCGGACGTACTTCGTATGTGGGTCTCTATTGATCATAATTCTATGCTACCACGGACGTTAAAATGTGCGGCAACACAGACGTGAACACTGCGTTCGTCTGACCCGAGCCTAAGGCCCGTGTCAGACGAACACAGTGATCACGTCCGTGTTGCCGCACAGTTTAACGTCCGTCGTAGCATAGAATCATGAGCAATAGAGACCCACATACGAAGTACGTGCGCACAGAACTGCGCACGCACATCGCACGTGGCAAATGGACGCAAGTTAGGCAAGAACGTAAAACCGCTACCACAGAGAGTGCGCCACATCCGCGCAGCGTTCTGTGTGTGTGATGAGATGTCAGACGCAGCGCATTTGCGACGTCCAGCACCTTGACGCACACAATGGCTTTTCATATCCTTTTCAAATTTTTATCATTTTTCATATTATTTTTATCTCCCATAGTTCCCTTTTTTTTTCTATGTCCGTCAAGAAAAACGGACCGTGTGGTGTCTACAGTATCTTCCGTCAGTACGTCTGTCCGTTATGCACGCACGCAGAGTGCGCTCAGACTGCGTTCGTCTGACTCTAGCCTAAATGTTTCATAATAATCTGGTAAAATAAGGAAAAATAAAGTCACAGTCGCAGGTATAGCCTTTCAAAGTGGACACGTGAAGAGGGTTGTATCCTTTCCCTGCAGCTGTTTAAGACATAAACTGATAAGTGGCAGGTAGCGTAACAGGTTTCTCTCATGCTCGCTGCAGACCCCTCCCTTTGCTGGTTTAGTTAGAGCTGACGTAGAATAAACATTGCAAGGCGCGCAGGTGACACGAGCAAGCACAGAGCCCATATGTCTGGCTGACGAACGCTCGAACTGCTCGGTGATCTGCGCAGGCTGCGGCCAGCAAGCTGCACCACCGGCCATGGATAAGGACAACGACCACACCGAGAGTGACTGGCAGGGGCTCGTCGCCGAGGTGAGTGGGCAACCTGTAACACTCCACCTGTACATATCTGTCCGACCCTGACGGCAATATTACTACACGTCTGAGTGCCAATGTGCATGATATAGAGAAAAAATTTAAATGAGAGGCACTATATATTGTGTAACGAAAAGAGGCACATAACACCCAAAAGGCTGGTTTCAGAGACACGAGCAGATTAGAGAGCGCCAATCCCAGCAGTTACCCAGCATGGGAAACGCTTATAACTGCACGTAATCAACAAAGACGCTCATTAAGAGACGTACTGTAATGTCATTTTCCCGGATCCTGTTTCCTGTCATGACTCTTCATTGTGTACATTGAGGCAGCCCACGGGCGCAGCTGGCAGAGCGGCGCAAATTGGCTTGTAAACTCGCATGCGAAGGGCACTCTTTTCCGAAGGTGTCCATCTTGCTTCTTAACTTTGTTTGTTTTGTACTACTCACTGTACAGCCCTGCAGAATATGTTAGCGCTTTATAAATAAATGGAATGGTAAAACATGATTATATTATTTTTTCATTCCTTGGGTATGTTCACCAAATGCAAGCCGAATCACCTGCCATTTGGGTTGCCAGATCAACCATGATTTCCTGTATACATATTTTTTTTGAGAAAGTATTTTACCAGGAAGGATACATTGAGATTTCTCTCATTTTCAAGTATGTCCTGGGCGGCGAGTATGTACCGTTAGGTGTATTGCCCAAGGACACTTACTGGAGAGGTGCTCTGGCCGAGGTTGAACCTGTGTCTCCACAGTCTCTCTCCATGGTTATAGAGCAGTAATGTTACCTCTACTCCACCCAGCCGGTACCATTCCATGCAGAAGGGAGCACAGGGAAAAGTGCTGCCCTTAACATGTATCATTCATATGCTGCAGGTAGAAAATCAAGACCGGTCTACAGAGATTCCTCTTTCCTATGGATTCTGCATGCTGTGTGGTTGCATTTTTCAAGCACTGCCCATCAGTTTGAATAAATTATGTATGAGATCATGGATATCATGACAGATCTGGCAATTCTACCTGCCATAAATAAGGCAATGGACACGCAGGGTTACAGGGTAGGCTCTACATCAGTGGGTTCCCAACTGCGGTCCTCAGGTAACCCTTACAGGCCAGGTTTTAAGGATTTCTTTGGGGAAATGCAGACTGAATCCTGCAATCACTGAGCAGCAAATCATATCACATGTGCTGTGCTTCACATATCTGGAAAACCTGACCTGAACGGCCCCGTTCACACTGTGCAATTTGAAAATTGCGTGACTTTCCTCGCAATTTTCATATTCGCGACATGGTGCGATAATGTCGCGCGACATCGCTGTTTTGTGCGATTTTTGCAAAGCACCACCAATACAAATCGCAAAATCGCAGATAGCAAATCGCAAAAAAAGGGTCATGTACCAACGACATGCTTCTGCGACGCACGACATGCAACGTCGCGCGGCAAGATGTGAACAGCTCCATTGAAATGCATTGGAGAAGCTACACAGCGCGACATCGCGCGGATTTTGCTGCAATGTCGCGCCACAATCTGTGCGATAAATCACACAGTGTGAACGGGGCCTTAGAGGTACTTGAGGACCGCGGTTGAGAACCAGTGCTCTACATTAAGATCAGATGCCAAAATGTACATATCCTCCCCATCTTATCCAAACTGTTGGGGAACAACAACGTTTTGATACATTGTCAATCCGCAGTGCAGGAGATACGGCCACTGATACCAGAGAATAAAGGGTATCATGCCTCTGCTCATGGGAATTCTGTATTTCTAATAACACAAAGTCATGGAAAAGCAATTTTTTGTTCCAAGGGCAAACGGTGTCAATGGGATTCATGTAGTGGGGATTGCTAGCAGTCTGGATGGCGCCAATCTGCTATTCCACTGATATGTGATCTCTGGGCACACGGTCCATGGAAGGCACTGAACCAGGTAACAAAAATGAAAAGAAAAATAAAAACTCTTGGTTTAGTAGAACAGGAAGGTGTGTTTCTATCCTAAAGCTGTGTGAGAGCTGAGCATCGATAGGGATCGGCTGTGTGCAAAATTCAAACAATAGCTGGCACTGTATGGATATTCTTAACCATTTTATGCAGTCCTGATAATTAGCAAAGAAAAGTCAAGTTGGTATAAAAAGGTTTACAAGTGGAATTTGTACAGAAAAACAAATCAAACATGCTGGTAATGCACCTTTAAACATAGCACGTGTGTGATGATCTGGCATATCCTAAACTAGGCCTGAAATCAGAGACAAATTTACAGGGTTATTCAAAGAGATTCGAAAAGTCACCGCACGTTCGGTGACTTTTCGTTCTCTTCAATTCAGTTCCTTTTGCCGATCCCATTTCGGTGACCCTGCGGTGTATTCAGCAAACACCACAGGGTCCCCGAATTGCAGTGAAAAGCTGCCGCAAACCCGACCAAAACTCACCACAAAACCCATCGAATGCACGCAGAAAAGCCACAAAAACATCTGGATTAACCTGCCGAAAACCAAGCCCGAGCAGGAGCCGAACACAGCCGAGGCAGCTGAGACCGCAGACGAGGGAGGTGAATAAATTAGCAAAATAGTTTGTGTGAATGTGTGAAAATGAAAAGCTGTTTGCAAAGAAACTACTGAGCGAAAATGTCTGTAATTTGCATATGAGATCCAATGAATGATAATAAAAAAGGGCTGTTACAGAAAAAAGAAGTAAACTTAAAAAAATAAAAAATAAAAATCGGACTTTTTAAAAACAAAAATTAAGAAAAATGCTTAAAATATCCAAAAAAATCTATAGATAAAGAGACTCTTTACTGCAGAATTTTATAATGAACGGTTTATTAGATATTGAATTAAAACGGGAATATTTTTAACATTGAAGCCTATGGGATTCTACTGAATTAACTTGCCGAATTAAACCACCGAATGGCAGGGCATTTCGGGAACCTTTCACTGCTGGTTTGTGTTCTCTGAATAGCCGAAGCATTGCTTTTCATGGGGTTTTCAATGCCGTCGAACAGGCACCGAACAGGCACCGTATGTTCAGGCAATTCGCTAGGATTTGGCGAATTGCCTGCTCTCTGGATAGCCGAATGGCCAGGAAAGGTAACCGAACGCTGATTTTCAGTGTTCGGTTACCTTTCTCAAGCAATTCGGATCTCTTTGAATAACCCTGTATGATTTGTTGCTGCTCCAGGCACTCCAAATACTGCAGCACCCACTCTTGCCTAAAACAAGAAATTAAGAGAAATATTCATGACCCATCAGGACTATTTAGGTTAATAAAATTTTTAAAAGGATCTTATTTACACCATGTGATTTCTAACAACATTTACTATAGTTCAGGGACTTATTGCTGGGAGTTTTATTGCTCTGCAGCTCTGTTATACATCTGCCTGCACATTCAAATATTTGCTGGAACTTTAAAATGGAAAGACATTAGGAAACGGAATGCTGTCCCCTCCAGGCTCCTGCCCTCGGCTCAGGCCTTATCGGCCTAGGCATAATACACCCCTGCCTAGAACTAGGCTTTGTTTTTTTGAAGGTCTAATATATCACAGAATAAAGCTGTCACTGGTAACAGAATACCAAAATGTATCAATGCTTCTTTTTTCCTGTTTCTCTCCATACATAACAAACCAGAAGTAGAGCACACCAACTAACACAAAGACTTCAAGAATAGCTTAGGGATTTGAACAAAGATTTCACCAAATTTTAACCCTTTAGGCTAGGGTCAGACGAACGTGATTTCTACGGACTGTGTGTCCGTGCAGTACGGACGGACGTTAGTACGGAAGACGCAGTAGTGGCCACACAGTCCATTTTTTCACTGACGTATTATTTGACGGATGTAGCAGGGAAAATAAATTAAAATAAAAAAAAAAAACATTTTGTCCGTCAAAAATGCTGGACGTATAAATGCAGTGCGTCTGACCACGTTCCATCACTCACACACAAAGCTATGCGGACGTTGCGGACGTGGTGCACTCCGCACATCTGTTCTAGCGGTATTACTTTCTTGCCTAACCTGCGTCCGTTTGCCGCGTCCGCACTTCTGTGCGGACGTACTTTGTGTGTGGGTCTGCATTTAACACAATTCTATGCTATCACGGATGTACTTTTTTGCACCATCACGGACGTGAACGCTGCGCTCATCTGACCCCAGCCTTAGAGATTCTAACAACTCCTATCCTTTTCAAGATTTCAACAGATCTTAACCCATTCAATTTTTTAACAAGGTTTTTGACCCTAAGCTCTATAAAAAAGAACAAAAAAAAAAATACGGGAATTTAGTTTACAAAATACGACCATAAATTGCTTAAGCCTGTAAACAGCACCAATGTATCCCACTTTTGACAGGTCCTACTGTACATCACCTAATGATCGCCATTATGGGATCAACTCACTTACTCAGGACAGAATTCTTTCTGGAGTTCCCTGCGATTCAAGGTTAAATAGAGCCTGGAAGTAGAACACCTGCGACAGGGAGGGGTGCCTGTCAAAGGGTCGTCAGCCGTGTTCATACAAAATACAACAGGAGGGCAGCACTCAATCTCTGTTGGTGAGTTGGTGTGCTCTCCTCTCCTTTTGGTTTGTTGTATTCTTTTGTCTTGAGAAGCACCCATCCTCTATTCTTAGTAAAGGTTGAGTGCTACCCTACTGGTGTGTGTATATATATATATATATATATATATATATACTAAGATACTCTCAAACCTCTCCTGGAAATGCTGGCCCAAGTCTTTTGAGGCCTTAGACAAGACTCAGGTGCGAGGCCCCTCTTGCTAATCAAACTTAAAAGAAATTGACCCACTAGATATAAATAGTCTTACTATACCTTGAATCATACAGATATTTCACTATTCATTTTTTTTGACCCAACAAATAAGAAAACATGGTTTATGAAGACACATAACACAGGTTCTGATGTTGATCACTGGCAGATTCATAGGAGGGGAACAGGGAGCATGTGCCCCCCAAACTGAAATCACATTATATTTGATGCAGGGGTCTTTTGGTTTGTCAAGCCACAAGGTCAGTTGAAGGGTCCGAGTATGGCCTTTCCATTGATCCGATGATACCAAACATGGCCATCTACAATGTTCAAAAACAGAATTGGAGGAAATAAAAATGTTCTAAAGCAGCAGCGGAGTCTACTTTTCAAATATAAAATAAAGAATGCCACTGCGATAACTCACTTTCTCCTTGTGGAACACTGCTGTGATTGGTCTGTCAGGTGCCACCAGAAGGCAACAAAAGGACAAACCCGGTGCGGCAATTTATTTATTTTATTTATAAAGGATTTTACCAGGAAGGATACATTGAGATTTCTCTCGTTTTCAAGTATGTCCTGGGTTCAAGAACATGGTTACAGAAATACAAAGTAGTAAAATGCGAGATATTAACACAAAACAAATATACAGATTAACAGAAAATAAATATGTACGAAGTATAGTCATTATGTTACATGTTTACAGGTGCATTCCTTAATGAGATATGTTAATAGGGAGCTCTTAACCCTTTCGCTGCTGAGGCTTTTCCCGCCCCTGATCTGAGGTCATTTTTACCGGTTTTGCTCATCATGTTTAAACATGTTTTGAAGGCTTATTTTAGTATATGACCCAGACATATTATATATCGTTCTTTCCGTCAGACTCGGTAGATTCATAATATGTCATTATTATATGTATACGTTATGTCATGTCTGTATATTATAACAAAAAATGCAATAAAATATGTATTTTCAATAATTTACAATGTGTAAAGTGTTTTTTTTCACATTTTAACATGCGAGCAATTGCAGTTATATTTTGTATGGGGTGCGCTTGTTAAAAAAATTAGAGATGGGGTCTCGTTACATTTTTTTTTGGGGAAAATTACACTATTTTTAACAAACGCACCGCATACAAAAATCGTTAGTGCAGCATCATTGTTCACATTATAATTGAAATGGGAACAATATTGCTGCATTAACAAACCAAAGAAAAGAAAAAAAAGTGTTTATTTTTTTTTATAATTTTTTTTATAATTTTTTTTCTTTTTCTTTTTTTTTACAAAATTTTTCACAGTAGTGTTTGGTATCGTTGGAACGGCCATGCTCTGGCCGATCCAACCATACCAAACTTTAACCCCTAACTGCCACGGATCGGGAGATAGGGAGTTTATTGGAACTCCCTATCTCCACCGTTGGTGGCAGTTAGGGGTTAAGTCCAGGACTGGCGTCATCGTGCTACGCACGATGACGCCAGTCCTCAGGGGGAGTTCCCGGAGGCTTGGCCGACATCCAAGATGTCGGCCAGCTCCGGGAAAGGATCGCGAACCGGCGCTTTTCAGCGCCGATTCGCGATCCAGCTCCCCAGGGGTTAATGCCAGGCACCATTTGGAAGGGCAGGCTGTGCCCTTCCAAATGGTGCCTGGGTTAACCCCCGCAGAGCCGCCGATCGGGAGGGAGAGAGGTCCGAAGGACCTCCCCCCCTCCCTTTCAGGCGCCTCCTCCGCACATGCGGGGGGGCGCCTGAATTAGGTGTCATCGCGCTGCCGCGATGACACCTAATTCCAGCGGCTGCGGTTCCGGATGCGCGGCTGACATCGAGGATGTCCGCCCGCACCGGAGGGGCCAGCGATCGGCCGGAACCCGGGCGAACGCTGACCCCAATGGGAGGACGCGCTCAGCGCGTCCTCCGCATACCAGCGGTAATGCGGAGGACGCGCTGAGCGCGTCCTCCGCATTGAAGTGGTTAAGGGACTTTAGACTGGGGGAAGATTTGATGGCGTCTGGGAGGTTATTACATAATTGTGGTGCTCTGTAGGAAAATGAGCATCGAGCCACTTTCTTTTTGTATTGTGGTATTGCAAGTAAGGTGACGGTTCTGGATCGGAGGTTATTATAGGATGAGGGAACTGCTGAGGGAAGCAGCCTATTCAGGTAGGGTGGTAGCTTCCCAGAGAAGCTCTTAAACACCAGGTTGGAAAGGTGAAGAGTGCGTCTAGATTCCAGCGACGGCGACGATTCCAGCGATGGGTCATGTAGTTACATTGTAGCACAAAGCGACAGAATGAGTTATACAATGTAGTAAGTTTCTGGAGGTGCGTTTGCGGGGTGGCTGCATACACTACATCTCCATATTCAATAGCTGGCATAAGCATTTGTTGTACAATCTGCTTTCTTACCGCAGGGCTCAGGCAGGATTTGTTTCTGTACAGGGCAGCTAGTTTGGGGTAAAGTTCTGGGGATAGTGAGAGTGACGAGGCGCATCGTGAGATCCTGCGCTTGCTCTGGTAGTCATTGCAAACCAGATACCAGCTCGTAATCAAAATTGGTAGAGTGGCCTCCCGAAACTTGTGATTGGCTCTGCCTTAGATGTTGATGAAGGGTTAACGTGTCCTTTATACCATCACCATTATGCCTGAGAAGTACATAGGGCAGCAGCAATATCTTAATGAGGGATGGGCGATGTGACGTCCTCCAGGGGTTACCAGCTTACAAGTCTGATAATGCAAAGCCGATCTTTCTTTTACTTGTTCCATTATTATGTCATCATTATGGTATCTCCTGCTCTGCAACACTTGGAGGCCAAAATTTGCTAAAACCATTATTCTCCTGTGTGAGAGTATTATTCCTGAAATTAATTTTCCATAAGAATAAATGCTGTAGAAAGAATAAGCCCTAATTATCAGCCACGCACTGTGGCAATAGTGTTAGGAATTAAAGTGAGTGGATCAAAACAGCGATGGGTGGTTCCTAGAAGACTATGGGCAGTAAGTGAAGATTAAACGTGCAGGGGACCACAGGACCTCCTCCTACAACGATGAAGCCCTAGAAAAATAGCCAAACCTAGTCCAAGAAACTGATATCCTGTGGGGGAAATTGTGCAAAATGTTGTGATGCCCAATTCTCCCTACATGCCTGACAGGACTATCCCTGTGGTGGTTGATGAGTAAGTCAAGGGACGGCGTTGGAAGTGAAGGTACAATGAAGGCAGGCAGTAATCAATGGTCGAGGTCACTAACTGGGTCATGCACAAAGACGAGTAAGGATGAATAGGTAGCGCTAAGCAAGGGGGAACTGCTTCAACACTGGAGCAATGATGGACTGGCACTTTGGCCTTTTAAACCCTGTGACTCCTTAACCTCCAATAAGAGACCTGTGACGTCATCGGCACGCGCCGCGCCCTGGACGCCATTTTGCTGGAGACCAGTTGTGCGCGCCTGGTCAGAGGCCTATGCAAAGCCTGAAGCCTGACGCTGCGGCGAAGGCCGCCAGCCAGCGGCGGGGAACCTGGTGGTAGGGGAGCCGGCACTCGACCTCCCCGGGGCCTTGTGACACATTGAGGAGGTGAGCCAACAACCCTTAGGCTGGGGTCAGACTAACGCATTTGTTGTTTGAATTTAAGATTTTTATTTTGCAAAATACGAAATGGTCACATACCGAGTACCGACCAGCAATGGCCTCGCAGGGCCAGACAATAGACTCATAGAATAAACGAGGGGGGGGACTCAGAAAAAAATTGCAGAGCATCTAAAAATTGGGGTCGGGGGAATAGACAGCAAAAATTCTTCAGAAAAATACCAGTTAATAATATAGGGGAGTCTCAGCAGGATCAGAAAACCTTCAAAAAGCGTCTCTGGATGCAGGGGAGAGAAATACCACAATGGGAGCATGACAAATAATAGGGATGGTCATGGAGGACATGCAGGAGGGAGAAGGTCAGCCTGTGTCCAGAATTTTATACTTAAATAACCAGCTAAACCTGAAATTGTAAGTAGAGACTTAAAGTTACTGTTTTTACCAGGTGCACTGTGGCTAGGATGGAGGCGTCATATCCTCTAGGGATGTGCGTTTCGGGTTTCGGAATTTCGGAATTTTCACGAAATTTCCCGATTCGGGTCTTTCGATGCAGCCGAAATTCCGAAATTTTTTAGATCCGAAAAAGTCGAATCCGAAATGTTTTCCGAGCCGAATCGAAAATTTTTCGGAATTTTCGAATGGACTTGAAATGTGTCAAATCTAAATTTATTTTCCCTCTATTCATGATTTTGGTAACATTCAGGATTTCGGTTCCATTTCGGTAATTCTGAACATCGTTTATTTAACTATTATCGGTTATATCGCTGATTCTGTAAATTTTGTCTTTGTAAATGTGCTGGGGCAAATCAATGAGCTGGGGCAAATCCATGAGCTGGGGCAAATCCATGTGCTGGGGCAAATCCATGTGCTGGGGCAAATCAATGTGCTGGGGCAAATCCGTGAGCTGGGACAATATCCTATGAGCTGGGGCAAATCCATGTGCTGGGGCAAATCCATGTGCTGGGGCAAATCCATGAGCTGGGGCAAATCCATGAGCTGGGGCATCCATGTGCTGGGGCAAATCCATGTGCTGGGGCAAATCCATGAGCTGGGGCATCCATGAGCTGGGGCATCCATGTACTGGGGCAAATCCATGTGCTGGGGCAATATCCTATTAGCTGGGGCAAATCCATGTGTGAGCTGGGGCAATATCCTATGTGCTGGGGCAAATCCATGTGCTGGGGCAAATCCATGTGCTGGGGCAAATCCATGAGCTGGGGCAAATCCATGTGCTGGGGCAAATCCATGAGCTGGGGCATCCATGTGCTGGGGCAAATCCATGTGCTGGGGCAATATCCTATGAGCTGGGGCAAATCCATGTGTGAGCTGGGGCAATATCCTATGTGCTGGGGCAAATCCATGTGCTGGGGCAAATCAATGTGCTGGGGCAAATCCGTGAGCTGGGGCAATATCCTATGAGCTGGGGCAAATCCATGTGCTGGGGCAAATCCATGTGCTGGGGCAAATCCATGAGCTGGGGCAAATCCATGTGCTGGGGCAATATCCTATGAGCTGGGGCAAATCCATGAGCTGGGGCAAATCCATGAGCTGGGGCAAATCCATGTGCTGGGGAAAATCCATGTGCTGGACTGCTGGGGCAATAGAGTTAGACAGCTTTGAAACGAAGAGAACAGATGTTCCGAAAAAAACGAAAATTTCCGAAATAGCAAAAAGCCGATAACCAAAAAACGAGCAAAGTGACACGAAAATACGAAAAATAGTCGATATATACCGAAAACCATGTACAATTCCGAAAAACGAAAATTTCCGAAATAACGAAAAGTCGATACAGAAACCTAGTAAAGTGACCCGAAAATACGAAAAATGGTCGATATTCTGAAAAATAAATGTACCCGAAAAACGAATCGAGCCGAACCGAATCGAAACAGAAAGCAGTCGAAACGAGCCGAATCGAAAAGTTTAAAAATTCGAAAAATCGTATCGAATCGAACCGAAAAAAAAAATCGGTGCACATCCCTAATATCCTCAAGAGCAGGGCCGGCCCAAGACATTGTACTGCCTGGAGCGATAGATGAAATGCTGCCCCCACACGCCACCCAAAATACACCCACGTCCATAATGGAGGGGAGGTCTACTCTTAGGGCAGGGGTCAGCAACCTTGGCTCCCTGATGTTTTGGGATCTACATCTCCCATGATGCGCAGTCAGCCATTAGCCTGACTGAACCACGTGGGAAATGGCTCCCTGATGTTTTGGGAACTACAAGGTTGTTGACTCCTGTTTTAGGGGGTCCAACTATGTTGGAGTTAAGGGTTTGCATCTTATGTCATGACGTCACTGCACTTGGGGGACACCCATGACCCTGGCCATTCATCCAGCAACCTGATCAACATGATGGAGAGACTGCTCTCCGGGGAAGCAGGTGGAAGGCAAGCGGTGCTTAGCGCATTATCTGCAATCCATAGGGAATAAAGACAACTCCATGCATATGCTCCGTGCGGAATATGTTAATAAAAAGTGAGCCATTACCATGTGATATTCAAAGAAACATAACTCAAAACAAGTATTTATGCACCTAAAATTGTGCAATACTTCAGAGGTGCCATAACTGTGAACCATTAAAAACGTGGGAATGTTAGGGTTAGGTAAACCAAGCCATCAAAACAAAAATACTTATAGGGTTATTCAAAGAGAATCGAAAAGTCACCGCACGTTCGGTGACTTACTTCTCTTCAATTCGGTTCGATTTGGCAATCCCACTTTGGCAACCCTGCGGTGTATTCAGCAAGCACCACAGGGTCCCCGAATTGCAGGGAAAAATCACCGCAAACCCGCCGACAACTCACTGCAAAACCCGGCGAAGGCACACCGAAAACCCACAAAAACATTTGGATTAACCCGCCGAAAACGCTGGAAAATCCCAAGCAGGAGCCGATCACACGCAGCGAAGCCGCCGGAAAAAGCCGACACCGCAGACGAATGCAGTGAATAAATTAGAAAAGCAGTACGCTGTTTGCAAAGAAACGCTGTTTGCAAAGAAACTACTGAGCGAAAATGTCTGAAATTTATGTAGCGCTCACTCCCGGAGGAGCCGCTGAAATTGAACCTCGGGTCAGTCTCCCCGCACTAGGGAATAAATATACTTCAGCACCGTTGTGGATTTTATAAATTATATAGTTTACTAGAATAAATGGCATATGATGAATAACACGGTGTTCGTAGATATATTTACAGTACTTCGTAATGCGGGAAACGCGCAGCGGAAAAGAAATACGATGCTTCGTATTTCGAGGAAACGCGCAGCGGAAAAGAAATACAAGGTTTCGTAATTCGAGAAATGAGCAGCGGAAAATAAATACGATGTTTCGTAATTCGAGAAACGCTCAGCGGAAAATAAACGGAAATTTATCTTTAACCCCTTTCTTCGTTGGGGAGTGAGTCCCACACAGGTTGTGTCCCAGAATGTAAGTGTGTATGTGTGTTATGGTACCCGGGTACAATATTCAACTGGCCAGTGAATTGCTTAAGAGGTATCTTCGACTAGTCAAGTTGGAGCCCTGTGGGTTTTGGAAACAAACAGCAGCGTGCTTTCTTGGTTTTACAACGGCCTAGAAGGCCTCTCACCCATCCGCCAGATACTTGAGGCTCCGCTGGACCCAGGACGTCTCTCCGCTCGATATTGACTGGGCTATCTTGGCTTCTGGATCCGCTGTCTGGCTTTCTGCTCCTGCCGCGACTTGTCCAGCTTACCGCCTGCTCTCCCAGTCCGATCGACCTGCGGTAC
This sequence comes from Leptobrachium leishanense, assembly GCA_009667805.1. Taxonomy (NCBI): domain Eukaryota; kingdom Metazoa; phylum Chordata; class Amphibia; order Anura; family Megophryidae; genus Leptobrachium; species Leptobrachium leishanense. Next base: position 487,443,635 of record CM019063.1, read on the forward strand.
TCCTTACTCGGGGGTCCTCTGGCTTCCTCAATAGCAGCTTGGGTAATCTTGTGGATCACTGGGTCTCCCTTTGGTAAGGCTGAGTAACCCGATCTGTAACTCCGTTAGGCCGCACCTGCGCTCCGGCCTGGACGCTGTTACATTCTGCAGCACTGTGTCTTGTCTCTCTCACTCCCTGGCGCGCTCTGCCAGCTCTCTCCACGAGGCTCAGGATGTAATGGTCTGTGTCCCACCCACTTCCTGTGTCTGTTCCCAAAGCATGCCGGGAAATGTAGTCCCAATGTAATATTCAGTGTCTCACATTGCACTTGTCTCCCTCCGGTGGCCAAAAATAGGTACTGCCACAATAAGGAATTAAACACACCGCTACACTCTCCCCCTCCTAGAACTCTTGGGTCTCTCCAAGGAGGTGCAACAGTTACATTATTATTATTATTATTATTATTATTTATTTATAAAGCGCCAGCATATTCCGCAGCGCTGTACAATAAGCACAGTACAGACAGGGTTACAATACATTGAACAACATTTGACAAACAGTACAGGAGGAGATGAGGGCCCTATTCCCGTAGGAACTCACAATCTAGGAGGGTTGGGGTTGGAAACAGGAGGAGAGGACTGTAAGGTGAGAGTGATTGATGGTTGCGTCAGTGAGTTGGGTGGTAGGCTTCCCTAAATAGGAATGTTTTAAGGGAGCGTTTGAAGGAAGAGAAGTTAGGGGAAAGTCTGACAGCACGAGGGAGAGCGTTCCAGAGAGTGGGGGCTGCGCGTGAGAAATCCTGCAGTCTATCATGGAAGAGGTGATGCGGGGAGAAGCTAGGCGCAGGTCACTGTTTGACCTTAGGAGCGGGCTGGGGTGTATTTGGTGATTAGTGAGGACAGGTAGTGGGGCGCTGAGTTAGTGAGGGTTTTGTAGGTAAGGATAAGGATTTTGAACTTAATTCTGCAGTGGATGGGGAGCCAGTGAAGGGACTCGCAGAGGGGAGCGGCAGAGACAGAGCGGCGGGTGAGGTGAATTAGCCTGGCTAATTACATTTCAACACAGTTTAGGCAACATATACAGGCTCAGCAGTAAGCATACAGTGGGTTAGATACACTTCCTCAAGCTGACTCATGCTTTGGGCTACCTCAGCTAACATAGCAGACACTTCGGGCAACCTTCGCACTGTGGTGACGGCCTCTTCAGTGCTATGTCCTGGTGAGTCGTAGGTGAGTCGCTGGGGCAGTCGAACAGAGCGTTTTGGTTCTGGCTCAATCAGTTCCTCTTCAGGTGGAAGTACTATAGGCGCTGGCTCAGTCCTTCTTTCTACCACTGGAGCAGACACCTCTTCAGAGTATGATCCCTCCAGTGAAGGCATAGAACTGTAGTCATAAGATTCAGCTTCAGGAACTACAGGGATTGCAATAGTCTCAGGAACTTCTAACTGAAATTCAGGAGCTTCAGGCCTCAAATTACTTTCCCACCGTTCAGGAACCGCGATAACCTCTTCAGGTTCCGGTGAGCGCATCCAGTCCAGACAAAAACTCTCTTCTTCACTGTCCCTTTCGCTCTCTTCGACAGCCCGGGTCTGCTGAGACCGAGTGACGGGAGGCAAACGTGGAGCAGGCGGATTTGGCAGAGGAAGTTCGTCCCCAACTGGTATCCTCACAGCCTCTCTCAAAGGTAACAAATGATTCCGGTGCCAGTTCTTAAGAGGCCCAGCCTTTCCATCCGGCCGGATTTGATACACCGGCAGACCCGGCAGTTGCTTGCAGACAATGTAGACTTGAGAACTCCATCTATCCGCCAACTTTTGCCTCGCAGCAGCACCCAAGTTCTTCAACAAAACCCTATCACCGGGTTGTAGATCCTGTATCCGAACTTTCAAGTTATAGTTCCTTTTGTTTCTTTGCTCCCTGATTCCTGATTTCAAACGGGCCTGTTCAAACGCAGAGGCCAGATTCTTTTGAAGTCTATCCACGTAATTTCTATGGGAAGCTACCGACGTCTGGTCTAGAGATAACCCAAATGCCAAATCAACCGGCAGTCGAGCTTCTCTTCCGAACATAAGACGGTACGGTGAGTATCCAGTGGTGTCACTCTCCGTACTATTATATGCATGCACCAGAGTAGCTATGTGACGACTCCAACTCTGCTTCTCTGTGTTTGACAATGTCCCCAGCATGTTTAGCAGCGTGCGATTAAACCTCTCAGGCTGAGCATCACCTTGAGGGTGATATGGCGTGGTTCGGGTTTTTTGGATTCCCAACAGTTCCAACAATTGCCCAACAAGTCGGCTTTCAAAGTCTCTAACCTGATCAGAGTGTATTCTCCTTGGTAAGCCATAGTGAACGAAGAACTTCTCCATCAGAACCTTTGCTACTGTTGGAGCGCGTTGGTCTTTCGTGGAAAAGGCTTGGGCGTAACGTGGGAAGTGATCAGTCACTATTAGAATATTCCCTTGCCCACTAGCATCCGGCTCTAAGCACAGGAAGTCAATGCACACCAAATCCATGGGTCCCTGACTCTGCAGATGGCTCATTGGAGTGGTTCGGGTCGGTAGGGTCTTCCTCTGAATACACCTCAGACATGAATGGCAATAACTTTCCACTTCAGCTCTCATGCAAGGCCAATAGAACCTGTCTCGCACCAGCTTAAAAGTCCTTTCAGCTCCCAAATGTCCATGCTCATCATGTAGTGATCGCAGCACACTCTCTCTATGTTTAGTGGGAAGGAATAACTGTTGGGTCTCTTCAGCATTGGTTGAGGGGCCCCTTCGGTAGACCACTCCATCCAACATCTTCAACCGTTCCCACTCTTTGTAGACCAATCTGGCTCCATCTGGGGAATTGATCAGCAGAATTTCACGCTGGTTCGCAGTTAGGGCCTTTATGGTTAACGCAATTAAAGGGTCTCTGGCCTGATCAGCTTTCAGGTCCTGTTTTGAGAAAGTAGGTAGACTTTCATCCCTCAATTGCGTAGGGTTGCAGTAGAACTCAGGAACAGCCGCAGCCATGACTCCTATGGCCTCCGCTTCAATCCCTCCCTTGACCCGGCGCTCTGCTCCTTGACACAAAGCTTGGACCCCGTCTGGAGTTAATTGAGTCCATTCTGCAGCGTAGGGTATTCTCGACAAAGCATCAGCATCTCGATTATTCACCCCAGGGCGATACTTCAGGCTGAACCGAAACCCTGACAGAGCGGCCATCCACCGATGTCCCGTTGCATCCAGTTTCGCAGTAGTAGGAATATAGGTAAGAGGATTGTTATCCGTCTTTATCACAAACTCAGCTCCATACAGATAGTCCTTTAACTTGTCTACCACTGCCCACTTTAAGGCTAGGAACTCCAACTTGTGGGTAGGGTAGTTCATCTCTGAAGGCGTAAGCAGGGCCGGGTTAAGATCTCTATGGGCCTGGAGCTGAATATTTTGGTGGGCTTTTTTTGGAATTTAGTGAAATGACAACATATTTTAGGCTATTTAATATTGCATATATACAGGTAGGTATATCTAACCAGGCAGATACTGTGTGAGTCAATTTCCATTCAGATTTCAATCATCACAGCGTGTAAAATAATTTTTTCATATTTTATTTTCCAAACCTCTGTGGTGATATATTTTATAAGGAATTCTTGTTAAAAAAAATTAAATGGGAACCTGTTACTGCATTTTTCTGAGACAATATAAAATTTTAACCAAAAAAATTTGATATTTCCCATTTGCTACGGATAATGGTGTTTTATGAATAATATGACTATGTATAAAACATTGACCTTGCTCCCAGCGTGGGAAAGGAGAAGGTGAGTAATGGAAGTGGTATTGCTAATTTTATACGTGACAAATGGACAATACCATCGCTTTGGAACAAAAATAAATAAAAAAAAAGTTGTTTTTGTTTTTTAGATTGTACATTGTCATGTTTGGTATCAATGCAAAGGCCAGACTGTGTCGTTTCTGATGACACCTCATTTGACCTTGTGAGGTGTAAAGATTAGTGGCATAGGTTTCCAAAGCCCCCGCCAGTACACTTAGCTGCAGTGTGGCGGTTTAGGTTCTTGGATATAACAATTCGTAATAATGGATTGTACCATCACCTCCACACATGTTAGTGACATGAAAAATTAGATGGGGAGTTACTGCAGCATCATTGTTCCCTTTATAATTGAAAAGTGAATAATATTGCTGTGTTAGAAAGAAAAATAATGAAATATTTATTATTTTACTTTTATTGTTAGATAAAACCTGGTCATGTTATCATTGGAAAGGTCATGCTCTGGCCTTTCCGATGATACCTCACATGACCCTGTAGCTGCTATGGAGGTGGAAATATAGGGGTCCAAATGACCATCAATGGAGACAAATTTGTCCTTTCTGTGGGCCTATTCTGGGGCATGGGCCTGGAGCTGCTGCTCCATCTGCCCCTATGTTAATCCGGCCCTGGGCGTAAGGCTCCGGCTCACGTACGCTACAGGCCTCAGCAATCCACCATACTCTTGATACAGGACTCCTCCTAGACCTTCTCTGCTGGCATCCACATGTAACTCATACGGCTTGTGAGGGTCCGCGTAGGCCAAGACAGGAGCTTGAGTTAGACTCTCCTTCAGCTTCAAGAAAGCACCTTCACATTGACTAGTCCACTCTCCCTGTATGGACTCTCGAGCTTTCCTTGGTCCTGGAGCTGACGGGTTTCGGTCAGAGACCTTGCAGCCTTCTTCTGTGCTTTCCTTCTGTAGGAGTTTGTTCAGTGGTTGAGCTATTTTTGCGAATCCTCCTACAAATCTTCGATAATAGGAACAGAACCCCAAGAAAGATCTAAGTTCAGTGACGTTTCGGGGTCTAGGCCAAGAAGCTACGGCCTCCAACTTCCGAGGATCTGTTGAAACACCTTCTGCTGAGACCACATGTCCCAAATATGTAACAGACGGTAGGCAGAATTGACATTTCTCCAGAGACAGTTTCAATCCCTCTTCATGGAGCCTCTTCAAGACCTTCTCCAAACGTTGCTCATGTTCTTCCAGAGTCTTCCCGAACACAATTATGTCATCCAGGTATACTAATACTTCGATCAGATTCATGTCCCCGACTGTCTTCTCCATTAACCGTTGGAACGTGGCTGGAGCCCCCGTAAGGCCTTGAGGCATTCTGTTGAATTCAAAGAATCCCAGTGGACAGATGAACGCAGTCTTCTCTTTGTCTTCAGGATGCATTGGTATCTGGTGATACCCACTACGCAGGTCTAGTACACTAAACCGTTTTGCTCCAGACAAACACTGTAAGGCATCTTCTATCCGAGGAGTAGCATATTGGTCTGGGCTGGTTCTCTGATTCAGCGTGCGATAGTCTATGCATAGGCGGACAGAACCATTCTTCTTCCGGACCATCACTATTGGAGATGCATAGGGACTCCTGGACTCTTGGATCACCTTGGTTCTTTGCAGTTCCTTCAGCTGTTCTCGCAGATCATCCAAGTCTCCCAGCGGAACTCGTCTTGACCTTTCACGAAACGGCTTGTCTTCTTGTAATCGAATGCGGTGCTCAGTACTTTTAGCTAGGCCTACGTCGAACTCATCTTTCGAGAACAATTCTCTCCACTTTAGAACTTGAGACTGAAGACGTTTCTTCCATTCAGGTGAAATGGGAGCGTCCTTGGGGTAGAATCTTTCATCTGGAATCGCTTTATCCACTCCCCCTCCTAAATCGGTAGGAGAGAGAGGCGTAGCAGACGCTACTTGCCCGATAGGCATTCGTGCTTTAAGGACTACTGGAGAATCAGACACATTGCACACGCTGACTGAGACTCTTCCTCGTGTTCTTTTCAAAGCTTTAGTGGAGATTATTTCAGAAATTACTTTGACTCCGGCTTCAGTCCCATGATTAACATCGGTTTCCAGTACCACATAGGGACCTAGGGGAGTTTCTCCGTTCCGATACCCCAGATTTCCAGGTCCTTCAATTTCTGTAGAGGAATGTGCTTCAAGTGTTTCTCGTAGAAGTCTCGGTAGATCAATGTCACTTGAGCCCCTGAATCCAACAGGGCTTTCATGTAGACTCCCTCCACTTGGATTGGCACAATAGGAGAAGGACCTAGACCCAGTTTGTTGTACCCTGGCCTTCTTCTTGGCCCGTGTAGGTTTTGGGTGTGCATTGCTTCCCCATGACGTAGGTCCGGATGCTAAGGGAGTGACTCTTTCAGTCCTGGCAGACTCAGCAGTTGGCCAGACTTTGGGCCCTCTCGCCCTCTTAGTCCTGGCTTGATTTTTGGAGCGGGTTTCAACCTTCGGGCACCTAGGTTGCTCCTTCACTTGTGCCCTCTGGCGTTTCCCGCCGGTGAGGTAGATAACAGTCCTTCTAAAGCTTTCAAAAGCTCCTCAACTCTATTCCCTTCAGGCTTTCGGCCTTTGCATTGTGCGCGGAAGTGGCTCATTTCTCCACAGCCGAAACATCTCTTCTTAGAAAGTGGAGACGCAGTCGCCTGCTGTGATTCGGTTGAAGGACCCTGGCTAGACGCCACAGCAACTCCGGTTGTCTGCATGCCGATAAGGAACTTCTGCATTTCTGCCTGCATCTCTGTCACCTTCAACAATACCCGGCACAGTTCCGCGTGCGCCCGTTGCAATTCAGCTTGAGCTTCTTGTACTTTCTTGACAGTTTTGTGCAACTCACCATGTTCGGAGAGGTTTAATTCTTTGGCAGCCTTCTCTGTGGATTTAAAAGCGATCAGATGCTCTTGCTCGTCCACGTCGGATCCATAGGTATCTAACGAGTCGCTTTCAGGCTGCAAACAGTCGTTATGCCTCACAGGTTGCGCGTAAGCTCTTTCCCCTCGCCTGAAGGATTTTTCTTCCAGTAAAGCCTCCTCCTCTCTGACAGCTCGGATCAGTTCCAGGTACTTCAGTTCTTGATTACCTGCTCTGCTTCTCAGCTGCAGCATCACTGGATCTAGAAGTTGAGAGTCCCTCAGGATCTGTTTTATTCGGATTTTATCTACTTCGGCCGGCTCGGCCCCTTTCTTGAGGAGTATCTGGTGCAGAATCTTATCTAGGCGCCTCATGTATTCGGTCATTCTCTCACCTTTCCGCTGATAGGTGTGTTCATACTGATATACAAGCTCTGCGGCCTTTTCCGTTCGCCCAAAAACTTCCTCCAGAACATTTAAATAATCTAGAGCAGTGCAGTCTTTCTTACTCAGTTTCAGGTTTCTCACCGCTTCTGACGCAGGTCCCTTTAAGCTCTCGGTGATCCTTTGCTTTTTCTGGGCTTCAGGGACGTCCCACTCATCCAGAGCCTGCATCGCCTGTTCCACCCATTCTTCGAAGGTTTCTTCTCCCGCCGGAGTTGGTACGTTTCCTGTAAAAACGTACCAATTTTTCCTGTAAAATTTCTCAGCCGTCGATAACCGAAGTTAGTGTGCGGAGGGCTTGTTCTCTGACACTTTGCCAGCAAATCTCCAATAGCCACTATAAATTCAGGCCCAATCATGGCCAACGGACTGGGCGCGGGAACACTTGCGGATTCGCCACGTGGTGCACTTGGCTAAATCAGTTGGACTTCCACCTCGTCGGTCAGCTTCACGCTCGCACCCTGAAAACACTTTGGAACACCCTTTCTCCACTCAAAAAGAACATACATGTGAGAGGTATCTGGGTTCTCTTTAATGTCCAGGATTAACCCCCGATGATCTGGTGTCAGCGCGGCCACGGCCTGGCGAATCTGATCTTCGGCCCAAGTGTCTGCAGGAATATCCATGACTATACACAATTCTAACTGACTACTGTGCTCCTCACACCATTCGGCAACAGTATCTGGATCCATATTTAACCCTTTAGATGCGGTTTTTCCAGAGACTGGATCCCGGAAACGAGCCCCCACGTGTAGCGCTCACTCCCGGAGGAGCCGCTGAAATTGAACCTCGGGTCAGACTCCCCGCACTAGGGAATAAATATACTCCAGCACCGTTGCGGATTTTATAAATTATATAGTTTACTAGAATAAATGGCATATAATGAATAACACGGTGTTCGTAGATATATTTACAGTACTTCGTAATGCGGGAAACGCGCAGCGGAAAAGAAATACGATGCTTCGTATTTCGAGGAAATGCGCAGCGAAAAAGAAATACAAGGTTTCGTAATTCGAGAAACGAGCAGCGGAAAATAAATACGATGTTTCGTAATTCGAGAAACGCGCAGCGGAAAATAAACGGAAAATTATCTTTAACCCCTTTCTTCGTTGGGGAGTGAGTCCCGCACAGGTTGTGTCCCAGAATGTAAGTGTGTATGTGTGTTATGGTACCCGGGTACAATATTCAACTGGCCAGTGAATTGCTTAAGAGGTATCTTCGACTAGTCAAGTTGGGGCCCTGTGGGTTTTGAAAACAAACAGCAGCGTGCTTTCTTGGTTTTACAACGGCCTAGAAGGCCTCTCACCCATCCGCCAGATACTTGAGGCTCCGCTGGACCCAGGACGTCTCTCCGCTCGATATTGACTGGGCTCTCTTGGCTTCTGGATCCGCTGTCTGGCTTTCTGCTCCTGCCGCGACTTGTCCAGCTTACCGCCTGCTCTCCCAGTCCGATCGACCTGCGGTACTCCTTACTCGGGGGTCCTCTGGCTTCCTCAATAGCAGCTTGGGTAATCTTGTGGATCACTGGGTCTCCCTTTGGTAAGGCTGAATAACCCGATCTGTAACTCCGTTAGGCCGCACCTGCACTCCGGCCTGGACGCTGTTACGTTCTGCAGCACTGTGTCTTGTCTCTCTCACTCCCTGGCGCGCTCTGCCAGCTCTCTCCACGAGGCTCAGGATGTAAGGGTCTGTGTCCCACCCACTTCCTGTGTCCGTTCCCAAAGCATGCCGGGAAATGTAGTCCCAATGTAATATTCAGTGTCTCACATTGCGCTTGTCTCCCTCCGGTGGCCAAAAATAGGTACTGCCACAATAAGGAATTAAACACAGCGCTACACTTACATATGAGGTCCAGGGAATGATAAGAAAAAGGGCTGTTACAGAAAAAATAAGTAAAGTTAAAAAAATTAAAAAAAAAAAAAATCCCGAAAAATGCTTAACCCTTTCGCTGCTGAGGCATTTCCCGCCTCTGTGCTGAGGTCATTTTTACCGGTTTTGCTCATCATGTTTAAACGTGTTTTGAAGGCTTATTTTAGTATATGACCCAGACATATTATATATCGTTCTTTCCTTCAGACTCGGTAGATTCATAATATGTCATTATAATATGTATACGTTATGTCATGTCTGTATATTATAACAAAAAATGCAATAAAATATGAATTTTCAATAATTTACAATGTGTAAAGTGTTTTTTTTTCACATTTTAACATGCGAGCAATTGCGGTTATATTTTGTATAGGGTGCGCTTGTTAAAAAAATTTGAAATGGGGTCTCGTTACATTTTTTTGGGGAAAATTACACGATTTTTATCAAACGCACCGCATACAAAAATCGTTAGTGCAGCATCATTGTTCACATTATAATTGAAATGGGAACAATATTGCTGCATTAACAAACCAAAAAATAATAAAATATTTTTTTATTTTTATTTTTTTTAAAACTTTTTTCATAGTCATGTTTGGTATCGTTGGATACTCTGGCCGATCCAACAATACCAAACTTTAACCCCTAGCTGCCACGGATCGGGAGATAGGGGGTTCATTGGAACCCCCTATCTCCACCAGTGCTATGCATGATGACGCCAGTCCTCAGGGGGAGTTCCTGGAGGCTTGGCCGACATCCAAGATGTCGGCCAGCTCCGGGAAAGGATCACGAACCGGCACTTTTCAGCGCCGATTCGTGATCCGGCTCCCCAGGGGTTAATGACAGCCACCGTTTGGAAGGGCAGGCTGTGTCCTTCCAAGCGGTGCCTGTATTAACTCCCTGCTCCTCGGCGATCGGGAGGGAGAGAGGTCCGAAGGACCTCACCCCCTCCCTTTCAGGCGCCTCCTCCGCACACGCGGGGGGGGGGCGCCTGAAATAGATGTCATCGCGCCGCCGCGATGACATCTATTGTGCCCGCGGCTGTCCCGGATTGACGGGCTGACATCAGCCCGCACCGGGGGGCACAGCGATCGTCCGGAATCCGGCCGATCGCAGGCTGCTTCGGGAGGACACGCTCAGCGCGTCTTCCGCAGCCAACCCTTCCTGCGGCAGGACGCGCTGAGCGCGTCCTCCGCAGCGAAGTGGTTAAAAGATCCTAAAAAATCTATAAATAAAGAGACTCTTTACTGCAGAATATTATAATCAACGGTTTATTAGATATTGAATTAAAACGGGAATATTTTTAACATTGAAGCCTATGGGATTCGCATGAAAAGATCTGCCGCATGAAGCCACCGAATGGCAGGGCAATTCGGCAACTTTTCACTGCTGATTTGTGTTCTCTGAATAGCCGAATCATTGCTTCTCTATGGGGATTTACTGCCCTCGAACTGGCACCAAACAGGCACCGTATGTGCAGGCAATTCGCCAGGATTTGGCGAATTGCCTGCTCTCTGGATAGCCAAATGGCGAAGAAAGGTAACGTACGCAGATTTTCAGCGTTCGGTTCCCTTTTGGCAGCCATTCGGAACTCTTTGAATAACCCCGTTAAGGCCCCTGAGCTGTGCTTCACATATCTGTAAAAACCTAGCCTGTCAGCAAGTCCTGGTGCCTAGCTTGCCCCCCCCCCTCGAGTACCCGGGCCTAGTGCCATTTGCTTCCCATGGCCCTGCGGGCTCGCAGGAATAAACCAGGGAAGGCACAGTTTGGCCTTTGCCACTTCCCCATTTGATTTCTCCCTCCCCCGTATTATTCTGAATGTCTGTAGATGACTTTTCGTATTCCCTTACGCTGTGTTTTTGTTTATTTTATTTTGTATTTTTTTTCTTCTCTCTATGCTGTGCTGTAATAAATGACTCTTGAGTGGCCACGCGAGGTCTTCACTTTGTTATGCTTAGGCTTGTGCACCGATTTTTTTTTTCGGTTCGATTGGTTCGATTTGTTCAGATGTTTAAAATTTTCGATTCGGCTCATTTCGACCGATTTCTGTTTCGATTCGGTTCGATTCGGCTCGTTTTTCGTGTACATTTTTTTTCGGAATATCGACCATTTTTCGTGTTTTCGGGTCACTTTGCTCGTTTTTTGGATCGACTTTTCGGAAATTTCAGAAATTTTCGTTTTTTCGGAACGTCTGTTCTCCTCGTTTCAAAATGTCTACGATAATTCTGGCGATTCTATCGTGTTTTTTTATTAAATAAAGAACCTTTTTTTCTTATGAATAATTGAATATACATTTCACAACTTTATTTAATCATATTAACCACTTCAATGCGGAGGACGCGCTCAGCGCGTCCTCCGCATTACCGCTGGTGTGCTGAGGACGCGCTGAGCGCGTCCTCCCATTGGGGTCAGCGTTCGGCCGGGTTCCGGCCGATCGCTGGCCCCTCTGGTGCGGGCTGACATCCTCGATGTCAGCCGCGCATCCGGAACTGCAGCCGCTGGAATTAGGTGTCATCGCGGCAGCGCGATGACACCTAATTCAGGCGCCCCCCCCGCATGTGCGGAGGAGGCGCCTGAAAGGGAGGGGGGGAGGTCCTTCGGACCTCTCTCCCTCCCGATCGGCGGCTCTGCGGGGGTTAACCCAGGCACCATTTGGAAGGGCCTGCCCTTCCAAATGGTGCCTGGCATTAACCCCTGGGGAGCTGGATCGCGAATCGGCGCTGAAAAGCGCCGGTTCGCGATCCTTTCCCGGAGCTGGCCGACATCTTGGATGTCGGCCAAGCCTCCGGGAACCCCTGAGGACTGGCGTCATCGTGCGTAGCACGATGACGCCAGTCCTGGACTTAACCCCTAACTGCCACCAACGGTGGAGATAGGGAGTTCATTGGAACTCCCTATCTCCCGATCCGTGGCAGCTAGGGGTTAGAGCATGGCCGTTCCAACGATACCAAACACTACTGTGAAAAAATTTGTCAAAAAAAAAAAAAATGAAAAAAAAAAAAAAAAAAAAAAAAAAGATTTATAAAAAAAAAAAAAAAAAAAAAATTTTTTTTCTTTTTTTTGGTTCGTTAATGCAGCAATATTGTTCCCATTTCAATTATAATGTGAACAATGATGCTGCACTAACGATTTTTGTATGCGGTGCGTTTGTTAAAAAGAGTGTAATTTTCCCCAAAAAAAAATGTATCGAGACCCCATCTCTAATATTTTTAACAAGCGCACCCCATACAAAATATAACCGCAATTGCTCGCATGTTAAAATGTGAAAAAAAATACTTTACACATTGTAAATTATTGAAAATACATATTTTATTGCATTTTTTGTTATAATATACAGACATGACATAACGTATACATATTATAATGACATATTATGAATCTACCGAGTCTGACGGAAAGAACGATATATAATATGTCTGGGTCATATACTAAAATAAGCCTTCAAAACACGTTTAAACATGATGAGCAAAACCGGTAAAAATGACCTCAGCACAGGGGCGGGAAAAGCCTCAGCAGCGAAAGGGTTAAAATGGTATGAAAGCCAAGGAACAAAAAAAATGAACAAAACGATTTAAAAAAACGCTAAACTGACCCGAATGCCACAAGAAACAAGTGATACGCATTTACAAATACAAAATTTACAGAATCAGCGATATAACCGATAATAGTTAAATATACGATTTCCAGAATTACCGAAATGGAACCGAAATCACGAATGGAACCGAAATCATGAATAGAGCAAAAATAAATTTCGATTTGACACATTTCAAGTCCATTCGAAAAACCCGAAATTTTTTCGTTTCGACTCGGAAAACTTTTCGGATCTATCGGTTTTCGGGTCCGACCCGATTCGGAAATTCGGCCAAATCCGAAGACACGAATTGGGAAATTTCAAGAAAATTCCGAAATTCAGAAACCCGAAACGCACATCCCTAGTTATGCTGTGCTTTAGTTGAAGACCACTTGTGGCCCTGCAAGGCCCTCATTTTTTGATTGTACGCTGACCTATTTGCAAAATAAAAATTTTCAATATATATTAAAAAAGAAAAAAAAAATGGAATGGAATGGATGAACATTCCAGTGGTGCCAGCCTGGACACAGGGGCGATTTCCTGACAGTATGGGATTTTTGGGTTGGTTTAGTTTTGTTTTTTATGAGATTTTGCTTAAGTATAATCACACAAAACCAGGGTCTGAAAATCGTTATTCCCCATCTGCATCTGATGTTATTTTAAAAAGAATGAGATATAGCTTATTCTCCATCTATTGGGGCCACATTAGTGTCTCCAATACAAAGTATAGGAGACGCTAATGTAGAGTAACCTGATGCAGCATCCAAGACCAGTGGAGATTGGTGACATTTCAAGTTTGTGGGGCACCAGACTGGAAACATGAATGTTTTTAATTAATAGGAATACCTCTATTTGGCACTACTACCTCCAAAATATGTGTACGATCCCTTATATTGGGAATAAACCTTAGACATATTCCTATCAATGAGGCAAATAAAATGACCATAAATTCAATGATTACAAGTGTAATCCAGAAAATAGCTGCAAGACGTATACATAAAACATTCAGTATAAAAGAATTAAAGCGAAAGAAAAAAGGATTTTATTTTTAGTTGCTAAAAATAAAAACTGAGCGCTGATCCCACCCATTTTATTTTAAATAACTGGGTATATAAAACTTCAGTGTGTGAAAGAAAAAAATCCTGTTTACTATAGCACATTTATTATTGTTATCTGTTTTATTATTTTGTATTGAGCGCATTAAGGCAAATGGTGGGTACATTTTCTGTCATTAAGGAGTTAAGGCAGGCACCTAGTGTGTGTAGCAGATAAGATTTACATTTAAGCCTCATATAGAGCTTACTTTGGTTGGTTGTGTTTGGCGCCCATCAGAGCTCAATTAGCCAGAAGCAAGGGGCATGATAACAGCTGTAGTCTGGTCCCCGATTGCCAAAACTTCCCTAGAGTCCTTATCAGATTTCTGGACCCTGGTCAAAAACTGATAATCTCGGTATTTTTAAAAAAAATCTGCCTAGCAACAGTTGAGGAGACAATGACACTACCTAAAGGGACATAATGTTTTTTTTAATCAATCAGGCACATGTTAAATGACACAATAAAACATAAGAAAAAAATTATATCGTTTACATTTTTTATTCTTTTTTTTAATAGCAAAAAAAAGTAGGTTGCTACCCAATCTGACCCCTATGGGCTTGAGTGCTGTGTGAAATTTAAATAGCCCTTCAAAAGCTAGATGAGTAAAACAGCTCTGGATAAATTTACACCAGGGTTGGAATACAGGCCAGTGACTTTCGGAAATAACTGCTGCCCCTCCAGTCTGCTGCCCCCTCCAGTCTGCTGCCCCTCCAGTCTGCTGCCCCAGGCCTATTTGGCAAATGCAAGAATACACCCTGCCCTGCCTCCAGGTACCACAGCAGCACAGCTGTCACATGAGTAATTCTTCCTGTGATCACTGTATCATTCATCACTCCATGATATTCTTCTGATTAAATTTAGTGTATTACCCCCCCCCCCAGTAAGATGCAGCTTTTATGTTTACACAGATATCAGTGCAGCTGTAATGCTGCCTGCTGTACATATGGTGTATATGCTGTAGTGTGAAGGCTGTGCACATATAGAACAGATAAATGCTATTAAAATACTAAACCCTGTGCTCATTCTGTGTGTCTGGGCAGTAAATCTATGCTCCCCCCCCCCCGGTGCTGTCAGTGTGTGTACTCCTCTCAGTATGCTCACATGCATGAATATACACAGCAACAGCACCCAGTGAATGCAGCAAAGCCCTCCATCCATCCCCCGTGACGTCACTCCGTGCAGAGGGGAATCCTTGCAGCTACACTGTTGCCTCTGATCACGCTCATGCTGCGACTCTTCTGATTGGCCGCATAGCGTTCTCTCCCGGACTTGGGAAGTCGACGGGGCGGACGTGCGCATGCGCAGAGCACGAAGGGGAATCCTGTGCACTGGAAGGGGATAGCTGTATCTTTGAATTGAGAGACTACCATGAGGAGCGGAGGAGGGGGAGAGCCTGATGATGGCCGGGACTGGGAGGTGAGCGCCGGGTGTATGAGGGCCAGGGGTCTACTGTGTGGAGAGGACTGGCTGGTAAATCCTCTCCCTGAGGCATAAACACATCCATAATGTCACACTGCTGTGTGTACTGACATGACTACAAACATACAGCACACCCATTGCATGCTCAGTGACTCCTCTGGATCATTGCATTATTCTGGTTAACATCCTGGTACCTGCCATTCTGATTGCAGTTTTATATAAGATATGTGGGGTGGGGTCCCCTGGGCCCCCCCCCCACACACATACACACAGATTTTAGGTAAGATGCTAAGCAGGACCTGCACATTTAACTAAATGGCTCATTCTAGCTGGGGGACTAATAATATAATGCTGGAAGGACACTGACCCTGTGTGCTGACATCCTAAAACATGTTAGAGTTGTCAGGTTAATTTATATATATATATATATATCTTGTGGCCCTTACTGAAGCACTGGTCGGGCTCCCATTCCATCACCTACTGATTTCAGTGATTAACTCCTTAAAATAAACATTTTACCTGCTCTTCTGCTTACCTAGTTTTTATGGGGAGTGTGCGCTAAATCCCTGTGGGTCCATCAAGGGGATAAATTGTTCCCTGTTGAGCGCATTCACTCTTCTCCTCTACCTGGTGGCCAACACTACTAATCACATCCTTACAGGGTTATTCAGAGAGCGTTGAAAACCAGGAGAATGACTGGAGAAGTGAAAATTCTAGGTCAAAATAGCCAAACCAGAAAAATTCTCCCATTTATCTCACTTTCCAAATCTGCTTTTTGGTCTAGATTGTTCTCTTCTCCTGGTTTTCACCCTTCTCTGAATAACCCTGTTAGTGATGAGTTAGAGTTGTCTTACCAGCTACAGGTGCCGTGGCCCACCGAGTAATGTGATGCTGTCTTGGTGGAGCAGTCCTGGGTGGCACAGACAGTTAGGCCAGATGCTGCCATTGGGCCCCTGAACATGTTATGGGCTGTCTGCCCCTGATGGCTCCAGCCCTGGATGTGGATTTTAGCAAAAATCTATGATAAATCCTATATGTTACACCTTATCAGGGAAACCTATGACTGAATACAAACTTCATATTGTGTGCTACCAATGGGAACTCTGTTCCCGCTGCAAAAATCATGGGGGAACTCTGTTCCCGCTGCAAAAATCATGGGGGAACTCCGTTCCCTCTGCAAAAATCATGGGGGAAACTCAGTTCCCTCTTCAAAAATCATGGGGGAACTCAGTTCCGTCTTCAAAAATCATGGGGGAACTCAGTTCCCTCTTCAAAAATCATGGGGGAACTCAGTTCCCTCTTCAAAAATCATGGGGGAACTCAGTTCCCTCTTCAAAAATCATGGGGGAACTCAGTTCCCTCTTCAAAAATCATGGGGGAACTCAGTTCCCTCTTCAAAAATCATGGGGGAACTCAGTTCCCTCTTCAAAAATCATGGGGGAACTCAGTTCCCTCTTCAAAAATCATGGGGGAACTCAGTTCCCTCTTCAAAAATCATGGGGGAACTCCGTTCCCTCTGCAAAAATAATGGGGGAACTGTGTTCTATGTGTTTCTCCTGGACTTGACCCCCAGTGTATATACAGTAATTATCTTTATTATATATTATTTTCAAGGGTAATAGCTGTAATGATGAACAATATATGCTGTAATATACAGTACATGTAGTAACTGTTATATACAGTATATGTAGTGGTGATTTACAGTGTGCTTAGTAGTAGCGGTGAAGAGCAGGAGAATGACTGGAGAATGGAAAATTCTAGGTCAAAATAGCCAAACCAGAAAAAGTCTCCCTTTCATCTCACTTTCCAAATTGGCTATTTTGACCTAGAATTTTCCATTCTCCAGCCATTCTCCTGCTTTTCACCTCTCTCTGAATAACCCTGACAGTATTTACTGGTTGGCTGAAGTAGAGGTAACATCACTGCTCTATAACCGGGGAGACCCAGGTTCGAATCCTGGCCAGAGCACCTCTCCAGTAAGTGTCCTTGGGCAAGACACCTAACGATACATACTTGCCCACCACACAATATTGGCTGTGGAGTCCAGTGGTAACACCTCCTAGCCTTCAATCGTGGAGAACAAAGTCTAAATCCCAATCTGCACATCCCTCCAATACAACTGTGGAGAAGCAAGTCTCGACTTTACGAGAAGCGGGTTCAAGCTCAACACCAGGTCACTGCTCTACAATCATGGAAAGACGACTCCATCCCACTCAGACGCCACCAGCGAGTGTCCTAGGGCAAGACACCTAACGATATGGATGCGCCTACCTCACAAAATACTTCTAATCTCCTTGATTTTAAGTTCCCTTGGGAACAGGGACTCCTTACTCAATTCATATCATCCATGTGTGGTATTCTAATGTATCAACCCCTTGTAGACTGAGCTTGTAAAGCGCTGCAGCATATGTGGTGCTATATAAATAAAGGATAATAATATACACAGGTCCTAAAAAAAAGGAAGTATGGGAACTCCCCAAGATTTCTATTCCCCCCCCCCCCAAATTAGCAATTATCATGTCGCACTTAACACAAACACACACTCGAATCTGATATTTATATTGGTAGGCCGTGTTAGTCCAGATGCCAAAATCACCAGAGGATAGCAGTACGTAGTGATACCTTTAGTATTGGACTAATGTTATTTATTTATAAAGTATTTTACCAGGAAGGATACATTGAGATTTCTCTCGTTTTCAAGTATGTCCTGGGTTCAAGAACATTAAAATGTTACAGTAGGTACAGAAATAAAAAGTAATACAATGCAAGGTATTAAAAACAAAAACACAAATATACAGATTAACAGAAAATAAATATGTAGGAAATAGTCATTATGTTACATGTTTACGGGTGCATTCTGTATTGAGGTATGTTAATAGGGAACTCTTAAGTGACTTTAGACTGGGGGAAGATTTGATGGTGTCTGGGAGGTTATTCCATAACTGCGGTGCTCTGTAGGAAAATGAGGATCCAGACACTTTCTTTTTGTATTGTGGTATTGCAAGTAAGGTGCAGGTCCTGGATCGGAGGTTATAGGATGAGGGAACTGCTGGAGGAAGCAGTCTATTCAGGTAGGGTGGCAGCTTCCCAGAAAAGCTCTTAAACACCAGGCTGGAAAGGTGAAGGGTGCATCTAGATTCCAGCGACGGCCAGTTTAGCTCTTTTAACATGTCACAATGGTGGGTCATGTAGTTACATTGTAGCGCAAAGCGGCAGAATGAGTTATACAATGTGGTAAGTTTCTGAAGGTGTGTTTGCGGGGCAGCTGCATACACTACATCTCCGTAATCAATAGCCGGCATAAGCATTTGTTGTACAATCTGCTTTCTTACCGCGGGGCTCAGGCAGGATTTGTTTCTGTACAGGGCACCTAGTTTGGGGTGGAGTTTAGAAGAGAGTTTTTCGATGTGGGGGCCAAAGGATAGATTAGGGTCCAACCACATACCTAGATATTTGAGAGAAGTGACTGTGGTCAGCGTGCCATTTGATTTTGTCCCAACACATAGATGGGGATTTTGCAATTTGTGTAGTTTAGGTTTTGTTCCAAAGAGCATCGTTACCGTTTTGTCAGTATTTAAAAAAAGTTTGTTGTGTTTGATCCACTTTTCTACCTCTGTGAATTGTTCTTGCAGCACGGCCTCCAGCTGTGGGAGATTTGTTTTTTTGGTATAGATTACAGTGTCGTCTGCGTACATGTGTACAGTTGAGGCTTTGCAGATGTTAGGCAGATCATTTATGAATATTGTAAATAGCAGGGGGCCGAGTATTGAGCCTTGGGGTACACCGCGGGTTACTGGTTACATTTATATGACAAGCTTTCAAGAGTATACCTCTCTTCTTCAGGTCTGGAAGCTTTACGTTACGGAGGCGTATATATTTTTATTATGTATTCTGGATATGTCACCTCTTGATGCTGGTGGACAGAATACGCTGCTATGCCGTGTGTGGAATTCCTGTGCTGACCAATGACCTTGCAAATGCTAAATCCAATGGGTGCTACTCACTGCTGATCCTTCTTGACCTCTCTGCCGCCTTTGATACAGGTTCTGTTTACAAGGTTCTGTTCTTTTATGGTTCGCTTCCTACCTGTCCCAATGATCGTTTAGTGTCACCTTTGCTGGAAGTACCTCCTCCTCGGCAGCCTGTCTCTGTTGGGGTGCCCCAAGGTTCAGTACTGGGCCCTCTACTTTTTTCAGTCTACACTGCCTCTCTAGGCAAACTGATCAGCTCCTTTGGATTCCAGTATCACATATACGCTGATGACACCCAAATTTACCTCTCCTCCCTTGATCTCTCTCCAGCTCACCTGGATTGAGTCACTGACTGTCTCTCCGCTGTCTCCAATTGGATGGCTTCACGCTTCCTTAAACTCAATCTTGCCAAAACTGAAATTCTCGTCATTCCTCCCTCCAAGAAGAACCCAATACCACCTATCTCTCTACGATTAAATGAAACACCCATTAGCCCAACACCCCAAGCTCGCTGCCTTGGTGTCACTTTTGACTCTGTCTGGATGTGGGAAGAGAATGTTAGGTCAGTGACCAAATCCTGTTATTTTCAACTCAAAAACATTGCCCGTGTCCGCCCCTTTCTGATACAAGATACCGCAAAAGTGCTGGTTCATGCTCTTGTCATTTCACGACTTGACTACTGCAACTTGCTCCTTATTGGCCTCCCCAACGCCCGTATCGCCCCTTTGCAATCTGTAATGAATGCAGGGGCCAGGCTTATTTTTCTCAGCAGACGCACCAAGTGTACCTTCCCCCCTTTCTGCCGGTCCCTCCATTGGCTTCCTGTACGTTTCAGGATACAGTTTGAAATGCTGATGCTCGCGTTCAAATCGCTCAATAACTCAACCACTCCCTATATTTCTTCATTACTCTGCAAGCACGTTCCATCTAGACAACTCCGATCTGCAGGTGATCTCCACCTGTCATCGGTCTACAACCGCACTTTTTTGTGCACACTAGTGTACGTTAAAAAATTTGAGTTGAAAGAAAAAAAAGAAGCTGGGCATTTGACGTTCAGCACGTGGCCAACGTCGCGTCAATCCTAGCGCACAAGCCTTGGTGTTTCCATGACGGACGTCATCAGCGCGCGTTATGTGTGTGTTCTTCTCTATCCGCGTAATTATATGCTGCGACGCACGCCGGTAAGTGCATTTTAGTGCGCACAAAAAAACGCCTAGTGTGCACCTGGCCTTACCGCTCTACAGTCCTCACGCTTTCCAATTTCCATGTGAAAAAAATCCAGTGCAGTCAGACGATGCAAGCAATATGGTGAAGGACCTGATTTATCTGCTGTGGATAAGGAATCGTGACCCATAGGCAGAGCTTTGGCTTTACCCATCTGGTAGAGGGAAGGCATCACCTCCTGTGATGCTCAATATGGGACCGTGTATGAGAAGATATATAGAGGAACCTGCCTTGCCAGAGATGCATGTGTGAGAGCACACCACTGATATACATCCTGTTTTTATTTCCTGATAAGATCCAATAATGGTTCATAGCTGGATCTCTCCCATTACCACCATGCTGCCTTGTCCCTAGATGGTGGTGGACGTCAGATGTGACAGTGTTGCTTTCACAAGCTATACTCTCATTTAGGACTAGGCACGCAGAATCATGCCTAACCTGTCACCTCTCCCCATACTAGCCGATCATTAGATAGCTACCGTTGCAGCTTTGCCTCTCGATGGACCTCTGAGGTAACCGTCATTCCATGGCTGGAGAAAGGGGCATTTCACATATTCTCTCATCCTTTCCAAATAATTTTTTCCCTCTTAAGTTTCAGTCTCTATCTTCCAACATGAGTAGGAAGACAGGAGCTGCATCCTTCATCCTTGGGCAGTTGACAATGACAGTTTGGTTCTCCAGTTTAGCATAAGTAACAGCCTGTATCCAGCAGGTGTCATCATCACTAACGTTCATGATTGTCTAGTGTTCTGGAGGCAAACACTATGCAGCAACATAATACTAAAACACATAACGAATATTTCTAAGATTTTTGTGATTGTATGTTTGTGATGGATGACTACTCTGAAAACCCCCTGCCGTACACTTGACGGGCTGTATTCTTTTTAGTGTGTTTTCTAGTCTGTGTTTCTATGTTGCCATTGTATATGTTGCAACCTTGTTCTACAAAACTGTTTGTTTGTGTGTGAAGGTTGTTGTCCCTGTTTGTATTGCGGATGTAGTGTAGCCCACCCCTCCACCGATTGAATTAGACTATCTGATAACATCACATTATTCAGAGGTCCTCTCGCAGAGCAGCACCAGGGTGTAACCTTATTGTTCTCTTTACCCTGCCCTAGGAACAGTTTAAGTATACTAGCAGGGTTATTCAGAGAAAGGTGAAATCAAGGAGAATTGGCAGGATAAGAGAACAATCTAGACCAGATATTTGGAAAGTGAGATAAATGGAATAATTTTTTCTGGTTTGGCTATTTTGACCTAGAATTTTCACTTCTCCAGTCTTTCTCCTGAGTTTCCCCCTTTTGTTTGAATAGACCCGCAGGTTTTTCTAAAAATAAAGTCAGTCTGCTTTTGAATGCTCAATGGTCTCCATCCTTCTTTCAACTGTAGGTAAAGTTTGGGTGGGCTGTGAGAACTACTTTTAAGGGGAAGAGAGCCCACGAACGGAGGTACTCAGGGTACGGACGCTCTGTTACAATAGTCTTGTAATAAACATGATAATAATTAGCCCCTTAATGCCGCAGGACGTACCATTACTTCCTGCATTAGGCGGGCTTTAACGCCGCAGGACGTAATGGTACGTCCACGGCGTCTGCAGCCCCCCTCCGCAGATACTCGCCTCCTCCGACGGCTCCCTCGCTGATCTGAGTCCCGCGGAGTCAGATTGGCAGGGTTTACTCCGCCTGGCGCACTGACGTCATCGCGCCGGGCGCGATTATGTCAGTTTCAGGTGTCCACCCCCTGCCAGTGCAGGGGAAGCGCCTGAAGGAGGGGGGGATCCTTTGGATCCCTCTATCTCCCCATCGTCTGGGACTAGGAGGCTGTGGCCAGCATCGCTGGAAGGGTCTGACCTTTCCAGCGATGTAGGGGGTTAACCCCTTAGTTGCCAGGTCGCGGCCTGGCACCAATCGATGCAAGACTGCGGCCTTTTTCCGGTGGGGGCTGCCCCCCACGTCATCTGACTCATCGTGCCATAGAGGAGATAAGGGGTTCAAAGAACCCCCTTATCTCCTGATCGGTGTCAGCTAGGGGGTCATGTCTGACATTGCTGGAAAGGCCAGAGCACGGCCTTTCCAATGATATCAAACATTACCATGTTAAAAGTAAAATAAAAGTGTACAAAATTAAAAAAATAAAATGTGTTTTTTTTTTAAAAAAAATAAATTTATGCAGCACTATTGTTCACATTTCAATTATAATGTTAACAATGATGCTTTACAAATGATTTTTTTTTTTGGGTGGGTTTAGCTAAAATCACGCAATTTCTCCCCAAAAGAAAAATTGGTTCCCAGTTGTAATTTTTTTAACAAGTCTACCCCATAGCATATGACCGCAAAGGCTCGGATGATAAAATTAAAAAAATATATACTTTACACACTGGATGAGTGAAATTTTATTGAAAATTCAAATTTTATTTTATTTTTTTACATTTTTTGTTATAGCAATTTGACAGGGCATGACATCTACATATAATGATGATATATTATTAATCTGCCGAGTCTGCCGGAAAGAACGATATATAATTTGTCTGGGTGGTAAAATAATACGTGACTTAAAACCGCGTTTTTAAAACCGGTCAAAATGAGCTCAGCAAACTCCTACTTCCCAAACAGCGCCGAAGTTGTAAAATTGCTCCCGTCCTTAAAGGGTTAAGCAGGGCATTTTACCAATGTATTTTCTCTCTTTTTCTTCAGTTTCTTGTGTGTAAGCGGAAGCTGGAAAGTAAAAAAGAAGCTTTACTAATCCTTTCTAAAGAGTTGGACACATGTCAACAAGAACGCGACCAGTACAAACTGATGGCCAATCAGCTACGCGAGCGACACCAGTCCTTGAAGAAAAAGTATCGGGAGCTAATTGTACGTATGTGTTTGGTAATTGTGGCAAAAAAAAAAAAAAAAACTGGGAAAACCAAACCCTTCATTGTTGTTATGGTTATTTTAATTTTGTATAAAAAATGCTCGACTCCTGAGTCGCCTTACTGAATGTCTTGATATCTGCTGGCAGTTTCACAAGGTAGAATCCAGTAGTTACCAAGGTGTCACTAAAGAGCCACTCCATACATATACACACCTTGACCTTGAGTACACTAGAAGGGAAAGGCACATTCTCGCCAACATGACCAAAGAAGAGTTTAAATTATAAGATTATAGTGGTTAGTGTCCCCCACCTCCTCCACCTCCATTGTTGTCCCTGTCAGCTGTATCAGACCGTCAAGGTGAAGTTCTTCCATTTGGCAGAATCAGTCAACAGTTCGTGCACAGCGCCTGTGGAGGGTTGATGCCTATTAAATCAGTTGAACCAACTGACTCCATGATGCCTCTCCACGCAGAAGCATTAAGAGACATTTGATTGGTTGGCTGCTTGTATGCTTATCGTGCAATAAATAATTACAATGCTAATGTATCAACTGGCAAAGGCTAGAACCAATTTTTCACGAGAAGAGGTTAAATTGCAAATATTATTAATTAAAACAATGGTGTATATACATCTTTTTATGAAATGTTTTGTGTGGTTGTTTTTTTTCTTTTTGCAAAATGCTGCATTGCAAATGTTTCTTTAAGGATTTCAGTCCTGGAATTTCTCCTGTCTCCCGATTCATGGCTGTCTGATGAAAATGTTTTAAATTTGAGAGAACCACGATCTTGGGACAATTTTGAAAACTGCTTCATTTTAGAATGCTTTAGGCACGCTCAGTCTCTAATAGTGGGTCCCAGGATGCAATGCCGTACCCGTCTTCTCTCGACCTGGGGTAGCGTCTACGTTTCCCACAATCCTTACACCCACTCTCTTACTCTATTCGTTAGGGTGCCACCAGTTCTCACGAACACTAAGCGCGCTGCAGCGAGAGACACAGGGACAAGCAATCCACTATTTGCCTATCCTAGACCCAAATAATGACTACGCGGACAACAATCCCCGCGTGCTTATCCAACTGTCCCCAGCCACCGCAACTCACAATTTAGTAGATACTCGAGCTTAAAACAAAAAAACAATAATCCAGTCCCTTCAGTTAGCGTGGAGCGAATATCAGTCAAAAGCAGAACTTAATAAGGGATATTTATTATGATAAAAAAAACGCAGTGCATTTTGTTACAGAAAAAATGGATATGACAAATCAATTACACACAAACAGCAAATAAAAGAAACCGGATTAAAACCACAGACCCTTACTCACGTCAGTAAACTAGCATCGGTGACTCCTGGGGCTGGAGATTGAGGCATGGACCATGGACCCGGAGTACTGACTATGTTGCCCACAATCCCTGTACCCACTTTCCTTCTACGATTCGTCACACTGCCACCACAGACCAGGGCTTTTTCCCAGGATGCCTAATACCTGAATCAGAGCTGGCCTGAGACTGTGACTATGCACCCCAAAATAGGAAACATTACAAACGACTGACTTCCCCACAACTCACTGTTTAGTAGATAGACTCGAGTTTAAACAAAGGCAAATCTCTATGATAATCCAGTCCTTCAGTTAGCGTGAATCGAATATCAGGCAGAAGCAGATCTTTTTTTTTTTTTTTTATAAATACTTTATTTAGATAGATTCAGGCAACAGAAAAAAAATACAATTGTCAGAGAGTGGTAGCAGCCGCAACAGCTGCCACCGCAAACACAAAAGGCAACATGAAATGAATGGAAAAAACTGTGCATTACTCAACAACGTAGGTCAGAAATTCTTGCAAAACAGTAGTACGAGCTGGGGTTTGCAGAGGAGGATTCAGCAAAGGGCGAGATAAAAACCAGTTAGTAAGCCCAAAATCAGTTCATAGTTCAAAGAGAACAGTGTCTGGCAAACAGACCATAAAGTCGTGCCAAATATAGGCAGAAGCAGATCTTAATAAATTTTAGATTTATTATGATACTGTTACAGTTGGTATCCGCTTGGGCCATCGTGGTGGCTCGGACCAGGGAGTGTAGTCCTTTAGGCAGATGAGCTACTGACTAGATACAGGACAGATCAATAATACAGATTTATTTCTCCAAAGCCAAGGAGCATAAGAGCAGGACTGATTTGCATCTAAGGTCAAATGGTTTCCAGACCAAAAGACAACTTAGTGCACCTTCAGAAACACCAAACAATACCGAAGTCTGTATTACTTGGATAGGAGTATTCTAGGGATGGTATTCTGGCAACAATGTATGACAGTAGATGAATTGTGCAGGCTGCAGGGCAGTCCACAAACTGACAGACTTGGCGATACGGGAACTGAATTCCACGTCAGAGCTATGCAGGAACCAGACAGACACAAGGGACAGGAGGGCCAGAAGAACTAAAGGAATACTAAGCTGGGGTAGGTCCTTTAGTTGGCCTCTAACTAGGGAGAATACTTCACAAAGTATTACAGAGCAGTGGGAACAAGAAGAGCGAGGGTTAAACACAATATACAAAAATCCTGCACTAAGGAGGTCCTTGTAATGGCCTCGGAGAATATACTAAACTAAGACAAGGTGCAGAAAACATGAAACATTTATGAATGGTCAGGCAGGCAAAGGTTGGCAACAGATCAGAATGCAGGGTACCAGGAGCAGGCAAGAAAGGAACGTCAGAAATACAGCTGAGGTCAAAACCAAAATATTCAAGACTAGAATGCTTTGCAGCAACTCAGGAACAAAGCCGGACACAACCATCATCAAACTCCACAAATCGTCAACCAGGCTCTGTGCTGCTGGGATCTATATAGGTAGTGGGTCTGTGTGATTGGGCCATGTGACCCCAGACCAGGTGATCACAACAGAACCCCAGATCAGCCCTAGCCAGCACAGCCAGACACACCACAGGGGAAAACAGACATGGAGGCCCTTCATCACCAGGGGGCGTGGCCAAATGTAACAGATACAAAATGATAAATTTTCTGGTTACAGAAAAAATAGATATAATTAACAATTTACACACACAAAGCAGCAAAAATAAAAAGGATTAAAACACAGAACCTTACTCACACGTCAGCAAGCTAACAGGACATCTGTGACTCCTGGGGCTGGAGATTGGAAACATGGGCAAATCCTCACTTCTTATGTGAACCCCAATTGAAAAAGCCCTGAGCCCTTGCTGGACTCAGAATATATAGATTTTCCAGTTAATTCAAAATGCAGCCCACCCAATACATTTTCCAGAATCCCCTCCTGTTATTTCATGGGCATTCTCAGTTCACTTCTTATTTAGTTTAATTCCCAGATCTAATATCGATCATCCCAAGATCGTCTCTAGCGATCAAAGGACATATTCGTTTCTTTAAAATGCACTTTTGGTCACAATGGTGCCGCTGGGTCTGGGATGTGCTCTTGCTCTTGGAGGTACTTTTACAGTTGCCCAAGGTGCGAAATGCTTGGACGGGACAAGGGACATTCCATTAGAGCAGATGTGTAATTTCCCCCCTTATCATGCAGATCAAAGACGACCTTAGTACTCTACAATAGCCTGTGATATCCCTTCAAATGGGCCTTAAACATTTTAATTACTTTCTGAAACACACCAGAAACTGAGGCTTTTACTGGTCAGCTGTGCAGCATTGCCGAATATAATTATATACAACCCTCAAAATTTCCACTCGCCTGCTCACAATTTGCGAGGGCAAATCAAGCGATGGCGAGTGGAAAATCACACGCAGGCAGCATGATAAGTTATATCGTACTGCCTGCTCTGTGTATTCCAGCGGCGGCCGTGTTTTTTTTTTTTTTACGCCGGCCGACATGCTCAGGGCCAGCCAGTGTGCTTTCCTTTATCAGCAACAGCTGGACATGACCCGAGTCATTTCCGGCGCGCTGACCACACGGGTTGAGATGCAGCGTGTTTACCAGGGATGGGGAACCTCCTGCTGAGGAAAACAATCCGTCCTGAGTGCCACAAAGGGAGGGGGTGCAAATTCCCTCTCCTGCTGCTCTCCTTACTCCAATCCCCTCTTCAGTCCTTACTGCTGCGTGCTGGATCCTTCTTTATCCTCAGCCCCTGAATCCAGCATGCCTCAGCGTACTCGGAGGTGAGGTAAAAGAGGGGGGGGGGTGTGGAGAGAAAGGAATTAAAGGTAGTGGGGGAAGAAATAAAATAGGGAGAGAAATGAATGAAATTCTGGGAGAGAAATGAATGAAATTCTGGGCAAGAGAGAAATGAATGAAATTCTGGGCAAGAGAGAAATGAATGAAATTCTGGGAAAGAGAGAAATGAATGAAATTCTGGGCAAGAGAGAAATGAATGAAATTCTGGGCAAGAGAGAAATGAATGAAATTCTGGGCAAGAGAGAAATGAATGAAATTCTGGGCAGAGAGAAATGAATGAAATTCTGGGCAAGAGAGAAATGAATGAAATTCTGGGCAAGAGAGAAATGAATGAAATTCTGGGCAAGAGAGAAATGAATGAAATTCTGGGCAAGAGAGAAATGAATGAAATTCTGGGCAAGAGAGAAATGAATGAAATTCTGGGCAAGAGAGAAATGAATGAAATTCTGGGCAAGAGAGAAATGAATGAAATTCTGGGCAAGAGAGAAATGAATGAAATTCTGGGCAAGAGAGAAATGAATGAAATTCTGGGCAAGAGAGAAATGAATGAAATTCTGGGCAAGAGAGAAATGAATGAAATTCTGGGCAAGAGAGAAATGAATGAAATTCTGGGCAAGAGAGAAATGAATGAAATTCTGGGCAAGAGAGAAATGAATGAAATTCTGGCAAGAGAGAAATGAATGAAATTCTGGCAAGAGAGAAATGAATGAAATTCTGGCAAGAGAGAAATGAATGAAATTCTGGGCAAGAGAGAAATGAATGAAATTCTGGGCAAGAGAGAAATGAATTAAAATACTGGGCAAGAGAGAAATGAATTAAAATACTGGGGAAGAGAGAAATTAATTAAAATACTGGGGAAGAGAGAAATTAATTAAAATACTGGGGAAGAAATTAATTGGGCAAAATAAATATACTAAAAAGGAGGGAGAAATTAATTAAAGGGGGCTCTTGACAGAAAAAAGGTTCCCCACCCCTGTTGTAAACTAAGTGAACGTAAAAAGCTGTCAGCACGCCGGAAGTGATTCCAAAACCAGTGCCGTTAGTACAACTCCCGTGAGGGGCCATAATTAGTGAAATGGTGGCGTAGGCGTTTGAGTTTATGCAAAATAAATCTATTTATAAAGAAAGAGGTGATACGGAAGGAGCAAAAAACAAAAAAAATGGGGATGGAAGGATCGCACATGAATATTAGTGGATTCATCTGTATTAGCATCCAAGGAGGAAACCTGACTCTGGGGTCTAACTTCTATTGATAACCTGGCATATGAATAATGAAAAGAGTATTAAGTTCCCCTTGATATATCGGATGCATAAACCAAAACTTAATTTGGTCCTAAAAACTGTTGGAGAGGAGTCTGTACTTAATGGATGATACTACTTGTCTGGTGTCTGGGTATACATGTATCTGATGCCTGGGTATTAATGTTAATTATTTTTGTAGCTTTATCCTGAATAAAACTTTTAACAGTGTAACTTCATAAGATAGGTTTGTTTAGGGGCGGAGTTCAGGGCAGGGTAGGTGGGGCAACAGGTGGCTAGTAGCTTGGAAATTGAAATTTTGAGCCCTGATTATTAGATAGATAGATAGATAGATATACGCTACAAACTGAGCGCCCACAGCCTGGAAATTGAATCAGGGCGGCATAGACAGACCTACAAGCCCAGGGAGAATAGACTGTGCCAGCATTGTGACCAGGAGGCCCTGGAAGATGAGGTCCACTTCCTCCTACGGTGCCCCAAGTACTCAGCACTGAGGGAAACTCACTTCCAGAGACTCTCCGCTCTCATCCCGGACTTCACCTCTATAGAAGAGACGAGGAAACTCCACATCATACTGGGAGAAGAGGAGCCGGCGGTGAAAATATCTGCCCAATACGTCGCAGAATGTCACAGACTGAGAGGAACATGAGAGATCCTGGACTTATAAATCCCCAACACGGACTCGCCCCCATCCCCCTTCACATTATCCCTTACCCCTGATAATGTCCATGGACTTGCCCATTCCCCCCCATATATATGTCCCACTACCCTCCCCTCCTCCCCATATGCTTTGGCAATGCTAAAATGTATTTGGTCCTGCCAATAAAGCTTATTTTGATTTGATTTGATATATCTATCTATCTCTAACCGTGACAACTGGGGTTGTGTATAGAGATGCTGTGAGGCTGTGTATAGAGATGCTGTGTATAGAGATGCTGTGAGGCTGTGTATAGAGATGCTGTGTATAGAGATGCTGATGGGGCTGTGTATAGAGATGCTGTGAGGTTGTGTTTAGAGATGCTGTGTATAGAGATGCTGTGGGGCTGTGTATAGAGATGCTGTGGGGCTGTGTATAGAGATGCTGTGGGGCTGTGTATAGAGATGCTGTGGGGCTGTGTATAGAGATGCTGTGGGGCTGTGTATAGAGATGCTGTGGGGCTGTGTATAGAGATGCTGTGTATAGAGATGCTGTGGGGCTGTGTATAGAGATGCTGTGGGGTTGTGTTTAGAGATGCTGTGTATAGAGATGCTGATGGGGCTGTGTATAGAGATGACTTGCGGCGCCGAAGTGCAGCCTAGCTTCGGTGGGAGTCGCCATCTTGGATGGCGGCTCCACCCCCGGGTCCCCCCTCACTGCCTGACGTCCTCACGCATAGCGTGATGACGTCAGATAGCTGGGGAACCCCTAGCTGCCCAGAATTCCCTGGTGGAGATAGGGGGTACAGTTGAACCCCGATATCTCCAGGCAGCTAGGGGGTCATGGAGGGTGTCAATCGAAAGGTCTGAGCATGGCCTTTCGAATGATGCCCAACATGACCAGGTATAAAGTAAAAAAAAATCATGTTTTGTTTTTTTAATTTTTTTATTAATGCAGCAATATTGTTCACATTTCAATTATAATGTGAACGATGCTGCACTAATGATTTTTTTCTATGGGGTGCGTTTGCTATAAATCCCATAATTCCCCCCCACTAAAATGTAACAAGTCCCCATTTCTAATTTTTGTACAAGTGCACCCCATAGAAAATATAGCCGCAAACGCTCATGTGCTAAAATGTAAAAAAAAACCACTTTACACACTGCAGATGATTAAAAATTCAATTTGTATTGCATTTTTTGTCATAATATACAGGCAGGACATGACGTATACATATAAAAATGATATATTATGAATCTGCAGAGTCTCCCGGAAAGAACGATATCTAATATGTCTGGGTCATTTAATAAAATGTGGCTTCAAATCGCGTTTAAACATGATGAGTGAAAGCGGTAAAAATGAGCTGAGCACACAGCAGTGAAATGCAGGGTTAAGGGGTTAAACAGCATATCAGAAGAAGATTTAGTAGAGGAATGAACCTTCTCAGAAGCACAGGTGTTGTTTGATACATGTTCAGATCAGGAGATGCCACACCCTCAGTCTCTACAGACAATGTATCAAATTCATCAGACCAGACTAATTAAAAGCACATGTTATTTCCAAACACTAACACCTGTTGTTTACGCCGTACGAGAACACAGGTCATTTAGAGGTGAGAATCTTTGCACGTAGACATTATTTGTTAATTCAATATCTAATAAACCGTTGCTTATAATATTCTGCAGTATAGTCTCTTTTATTTCTAGATTTTTTTAGTATTTTTTTAAGCATTTTTTATACTGTTTTCAATTTTTTTTTTTTTTCGAACCGAACATGCCAAAAAGTTCGGAGTTCGCGAGCTTGCGAACGGTCAAAGTTCGAATCGAACTCCGAACTGATCGAACCGAACAGCTCATCCCTAGTTGGCAACAATCTCCTTTTTGAAACTACAGTGGTGTTCAAAATTATTCAACCCCCCAATGCTGTAAAGGGTTTTAGGGAATTTAGTGTACATTTGTAATTGTATTCAGAATGAAATCCTACAAGGACTTTTTAAAGAACCATATGCAACTAAAATGACATCAATTGGCTTTGTAATACAGTAGTAAATGTTTATTTTGTGAATTCTTCATTGACACAATTATTCAACCCCTTAAAGACTACCACTCTGAAGAACAGAGGTTCATTCAAGTGTTTTCAATCAGGTATTGAAAACACCTGTGGATGTCACGGAGCAGCAATAAAGCATAATAAGCACCAATTAGGCAGCTTTAAAATGACTGATACTCAGCTCCTTCTAGACATTTACTGGTGTGGTTACAAACATGGTAAAGTCAAGAGAATGGTCCAGGAAGACAAGAGAAGTGATTACTCTTCACAGGAAGGGCAATGGCTATAAGAAGATTGTAAAGATGTTAAACATACCAAGAGAGACCATAGGAAGCATCATTCGCAAATTCAAGGCAAAGGGCACTGTTGAAACGCTACCTGGTCGTGGCAGAAAGAAGATGCTGACTTCGACTGCTGTGCGCTACCTGAAGCGTAGAGTGGAGAAAAGTCCCCGTGTGACTGCTGAGGAACTGAGAAAAGATTTGTCAGATGTGGGTACTGAAGTTTCAGCTCAGACAATACGGCGCACACTGCGTAATGAAGGCCTCCATGCCAGAACTCCCAGGCACACCCCCTTGCTGTCTCCAAAGAATAAGAGTCGACTGCAGTATGCCAAAAGTCATGTGGACAAACCACAGAAGTTTTGGGATAGTGTTCTGTGGACTGATGAAACAAAATTAGAACTGTTTGGGCCCATAGATCAACACTATGTTTGGAGGAGGAAGAACAAGGCCTATGAAGAGAACACCTTGCCTACTGTGAAGCATGGTGGGGGGTCAATCATGCTTTGGGGCTGTTTTGCTTCTGCAGGTACAGGGAAGCTTCAGCGTGTGCAAGGTACCATGAATTCTCTTCAGTACCAGGAGATATTGGAAGACAATGTGATGCAGTCCGTCACAAACCTGAGGCTTGGGAGACGTTGGACCTTTCAACAGGACAATGATCCCAAGCATACCTCCAAGTCCACTAGAGCATGGTTGCAGATTAAAGGCTGGAACATTTTGGAGTGGCCATCGCAGTCACCTGACTTAAATCCGATTGAGAACCTCTGGTGGGACTTAAAGAAAGCAGTTGCAGTGCGCAAGCCTAAGAATGTGACTGAACTGGAGGCTTTTGCCCATGACGAATGGGCGGAGATACCCGTAGATCGCTGCAAGACACTTGTGTCAAGCTATGCTTCACGTTTAAAAGCTGTTAGTACAACATCCTTTTACAGTTATAAGATTGAATGTCACTTGGGGGTTGAATAAAACTGATAATGATGTGAGCACAGAAAAGACATTTGTGGTTATTTCATTATAAATGTTCTGTTATATTTGTCTGACCTACACGTGCCTCTTTGATTTAATTGTAAGCAAGATGACTGAATGATCAAAATCAATGTCAAACTGGCCAAAACACTCAATTTCAGTGGGGGTTGAATAATTTTGAACACAACTGTATATACAATGTTGATTTATAATTTTTTTCTTTGAATGCTGTCCTCCTCCTGGCCATTTCTTAAGCATGGTGTGTGTCTGCCTTACCTGCTTCATCCCATCCTTTTCTACTACTGCGGTATGTTTTTTTTTTTTCTTTGTATTATTATATTATTATTTATGGCGTCAGCATATTCCGCAGCGCTGTACAATGGGCACAATATAGACAGCGTTACAATACAATGAACAACAATTGACAAACCAGTACAGGAGGAAACAAAGGCCCTATGGGAACCCATGGGAACTCACAATCTAGAGGGGTTGGGGTGGAAACAGGAGAAGAGGGCTGCAAGGTGAGGGTGATGGACTGGTTGGGGCAGTGAGGTGTGTTAGGGAGTCGGGTGGTAGACTTCCCTAAATAGGAATGTCTTAAGGGAGCATTTGAAGGAAGGGAAACTAGGGGAAAGTCTGACTGTACGAGGCAGAGCGTTCCAGAGGATGGGGTCTGCACGTAAGAAATCCTGCAGTCTATCATGGGAAGAGGTGTTGCGAGGAGAAGCTAGGCGCAGGCCACTGTTACCAAAATTATAATATATATAACTGGCCAAAAGAGGGGGACGCACACCAGGACTTAAGAATTAGAGTAAAAACAATGCTTTATTAAATAAACATTAAAAGATGCCCATATGCACGTGCATATGGGCATCTTTTAATGTTTATTTAATAAAGCATCGTTTTTACTCTAATTCTTAAGTCCTGGTGTGCGTCCCCTCTTTTGGCCAGTTTTGCATGATTCATTGGACCTTGCACCCAGACATTTTGAGATTACGTGGCTCTCGCAGGATATATATATATATATATATATATTATTCTCCTCCACGCTATAATTAGTTATGTTTATTATTGCAGACGCCATTTGCACATCACAGCAATTCGAAGAACTGCATCCCAGAGCTCCTGTGCCACATTCCCCATATGCAGCAAGGAATTCTGTTTAGGATATGCAAATGACATCTGTCTCTGTTATGCATCCTGGGTCTGTTTTCACACGGAACCCTAAAATCAATTCCATGCCATACTAGATGGCTTTTATTTTTTTTTTATTTTTTTTTTGCCGATCAGGTTTATGCAACTGGTCAAAGCCACTCCTAGGACAGCGCTGTTTCGGGTTTATTGGAGACACCAAAATATATTGTAGCGATGTGTTAAAGTTTACTGTGGCAGTACCCATTTCTCGCCACAAGATGGAGACTATCACGATTTAAGACCCTGGACACTTGAACTACATATCCATGCATGCTTTGCGAAGAAACAGGAAGTGGGTGGGTTTGTGGAGAGCCTGTACATCCTGCACCTCGTGGAGAGCAGGCACTGGCAGAGCGCGCCAGGGAGCTGAGGAGAGCGGATGCACAGAGACACACACAGAAGGAGAGACCAAGAGCTAGGCCGGAGCGCAGACAGAGTGGATTGGGCCTCACAATCGGGCCACCCAGCCTTGCGGGAGAGAGACATCACCAGCTGTATTTCGGGTGCAGTGCTGAGGAGAGAAGACCCCTCGAGTAAGGAGTACCGCGGTCGATGGAAGCGGGGAGCAGGCGGTAAGCTGGCTGAGTTGCGGCTGACCGACAGAAGGCCAGACAACAGATCCGGTGGTCGGCGTCCCCAGTCAATATCGAGCGGAGAGACGTCCTGGGTCAGCGGAACCTCAAGCTTGCGCTGGATGGGTGAGAGGCCCCCAAGGCCGTGTGTAAATTTAAGCGTACACTGCTGTTTCCTTCTAAAACCCACAGGGCCCCAACTGACTAGTCGAAGACATCGTTACAGTAAGCTCACTGGCCAGTAGAAAAGTACCCGGGTACCCTACATATATAAATATATATCACTTCAAGTTCTGGGACTTAACCTGTGCAGGACTCTGTTTTCCTTTTTTCAAAATCCATACAAGGGGGCAAAGAAAAAGCCACATTCTGAACGATTTTTCCTTTTTTTGTTCCCGCTGCGCGTCTATCGTAATACGAGAACTGTGTATTTTATTGTGTTCCCGCTACGGGGTTTTTTCCTCGAATTTCGTATCTTTTAATTTTCTGCTCGGTCGGGGTTTTCCGAAAATACGAAGCCCTCGTGTTTTCGTTTCTTTTACCGCTACGCGTTTATCGTGTTACGAAAGTACTGTAAATCTTCCTGCATATACCGTGTCTTAAGAGCTGCAAATCTTTTAGTAAACCTTTTAAATTATAAAACTGTTCAGCGTGTTGGAGTATATTTATTCCCTAGTGCGGGGAGACTGACCCGTGGTTCATTTTCAGCGGCTCCTCCGGGAGTGAGCGCTACAATATATATATATATCTGTGAGAGGGAGAATCCATAAAGCTGATTTAAAAAAAAAAGAAGTGAAAAAATTTACAAATGTACCTTATTTTTACCTTATTTTTTTTTTTTCATTTTTTTTACCGGAGAGAGATATAGATATATATCTATATCTATCTATCAGGGCTTCAAGTAGCTCATGCATCTGTCAAATTCTTTTGGAACTTGCCAGCCATGGACGCTCTCGCTGTTTTTAGCATGCTTGCTGAGCATCTTGGAGCTTGTAGTCCGTCACAGCTGGGGAACTACTGCTGATTTATCAATATGTGCAGATCATTCACGAACTATGCAATGGGGATTGCTTAGCTGGCTGCTGTACACAAGCACCCAGTAGTAACCACCTCAAGCCTAATTCAATTGTCTTCTTATGAGATTACGCCGTATATATTTAGATTCAGAGCATCGTGGCGTTTTTTGTTTTTTAAATCTGTAACGAAACCATTTCATCCCGCTTTTCCCCTTGTATGGCCAAAAAGCCATGCAAAACCTAAACTTCATCCAAAAAAACAACAGTTAATTCTTTATTTCATAATTGCATTTTATTTTAAAAATTGTGTTGTTTTGCAGGATGGAGATCCATCGCTTCCTCCCGAGAAGAGAAAGCAGGTACAATATTGTTTATAAACTTGTAAAATTTATTATGGTGTTTTTTTGTTTGCTTGTTATTTGTCCCTTGTGCAATGCTCTTTAATTGTCTGGCGCTATATAGATATACAGGGTTATTCAAAGAGAATCGAAAAGTCCCTGCACGTTCGGTGACTTTTCATTCTCTTCAATTCGGTGCGATTTGGCGATCCCATTTTGGCGACCCTGCGGTGTATTCAGCAAGCACCACAGGGCCGTCGTAGTGCAGGGAAAAGCTGCCGCAAACCCGATGAACACTCACTGCAAAACCTGGCGAACGCACACTGAAACCCGCAAAAACCTCTGGAATAACCCCGCCGGAGAAGCCTGAGCAGCCGCCGATCACCGCGCAGACCAGACACCGCAGACGAATGGAGTGGGGGGAAAAAAAAACAGTACGCTTGAATGTTTGAAAAGTGAAACGCTGTTTGCAAAGAAACTACAGAACGAAAATGTCTGAAATTTACATATAAGATCCAATGAATGATAATAAAAAGGGTATGCTACAGAAAAAACAATTTAAAAAAAACCTGAATTTTTTTTCCCGCAAAAAATGCCTAAACGATCCTAAAAAATTTCAAAAAATAGAGACTCTTTACTGCAGAATATAATAATAAACGGTTTATTAGATATTGAATTAAAACGGGAATATTTTTAACATTGAAGCCTATGGGATTCTCCTGAATAAACCTGTCAAATTAAACCACTGAACAGCACTGCAATTCGGCAACTTTTCACTGCTGGTTTATGTTCTCTGAATAGACGAAGCATTGCTTCTCTATGGGGATTTCACTGCCCTCGAACAGACACTGTATGTGCAGGCAATTTCGCCAACATTTGGCGAACTGCCTGCTCTCTGAATAGCCGAATGGCCAGGAAAGGTAACCGTACGCTGAATTTCACTGTTCGGTTACCTTTCGGTCACAATTCGGATCTTTTTGAATAACCCTGATAGTATGAATAGCATTAATTCACTCCATTCCATGATTTAGCCCTTTTTCCATTTTTTTTTTATTTTTTTTTAAATTAATTTTATTTACTATTTATCGTATTCCTGCTTTCCCTTTTTCTTTTTTGCCCGTTTCATATTTTGTTCCTTCTCCCTTGCTCTGCTCTTACCACTTTCTCTTTTTGTCCCTCGCCTGATTACACAAGGCAATAAATGCACACAATTTAGTAATTTACATGAAATAAAAAATAACATTACCTTTCCTTTTAGAATCTAGTAGTAGTGTAGCAAAATCACAAATAAATGCACGTATTTTAAAGGATATATTTATGGGTCTCTAGTTTTGATGTAAGTCAACTAACAACAGTGTTGATCTCTGGGCGATACTTGAAAACATGATTTGACCCAGGCCGGTGATATTTTTTACTTCTAAAATGTTTATTTAATTTTTTTTCTGTTTTCGATATGTCACAGAAATAGTTCTTCTCCCTCTCTTTTCCAATTTGTATTTTTATTTTCCATACTGTCTTTAGGTCGTACGGTTTCAGTATGCGGCTTCCTCGATCAATTTGATATCATGTTTTTTGTATCACCCTGTAGGCAAATCTAGCTCAGCTTCTGGGGGATTCCAGAGAAAAAAGTAAAAAACTGGAATTGGAAATGAAAGAATTGCAGCAGAGACTGGTGGAAATTCAAGGAGACAATAAGGTAAATGTTTTGCACATTTTTTTTTTTTTTTTATCCGCTTTATGGATTTTTCCCACTCAGATACCATTCATCTTCATTCCACGACCAAGTCCGGCTGCAAATTCATCTCGGCTAGAGATGTCCAACCTTGAAGTCTGGCAAGGGTCGGAAGCTCAAGGTTGGACATTTCTGCGGTGGACCAAGTGTGTTTGTAGAGATGGGAGTTTGTACAGGGCAATCAGATGTCTGATCTTTATAAACCAGCAGAGGTGGAAACCTGTGTTGAGAGGGATCTGAAGAGCAAGGTGACCGACAGTACTGCTCGCAGGTATATTTTACAGCAGGGCTGTCAGACTCCTGGCCCCCAGATGTTGATGCCTATAATTCCCATAATTCTTTGAATGCAATAGATGGCCAAGGAATCATGGGAGTTGTAGTCTGTAAACATGGGGTAGGTGCAGTTTGATAGCCCTGGCGGTTCTGAAAGGGGATAAAATGTATTCCCTGGTGGGATTAGTACCCGCTGCAGAACATACTAGTCTCTCCCTCAGGGATGAATCCAAGTGTTCTTACCGGCCCCAGATGCTGCGTCCACCGGGGAATTTGTGGGTATCTTGGCGGGCCAGTTCTGAGTGACATGGAGGGACCCCTTACATCTGTGGCTCTTAGGCAAGCTACACAGGGTGTGGAAAGGGCCGGGGCCCCTCTGGAGCCATTGGGCCCCTGATCATATAATGGGCTGTCACCCCCTGATAGCTGCCATGACATCAGTTAAGCACCGGATAAAAATTCAACAATGGCAGGCGAAGCCGCGGTGAACAACAGCATCCCCATTATTGTTACGTAAAATGAGTAAACTTCGGCTTTTCAATTTACCATTGTACTGCGGTTGTTTTTAATACCGGCGAGTAAACTTTGCAGATCTTAAGTCTCAATCTCCATAAGATTCCGGTAAAAACAATACTAGAGAACCCATGTTGTAACAGCACTGAAAACAAGACTAACATTGGCAGAAACTAGACTGATAACCCAATAGGGAACTATACATACAGAAAAAATGGCGTCGCGCCTGTACTCACCAGAGCGGCTGTAACAGCCAGGAGTAACAACCCAGTTCATGTATAAAACATAACAAGAAAAAATAAAATATGTCATCTGCGCTCGTTTCTATATATTTCCATGTGCAACAAAACACGGTCAGAGGTTTTCATTTGCTTAAATGGCCATTGAAGCGTAAGCTCACTCGCCCCATCAAGGCACCTCTCGGTAGAGGGAGTCCTAACCAATGTGCCAAAAGCTGCTCCTCTGAGCAACTGCATGCCCTCCTGCTGCTTTTCAGCTAAGGAGAGGCAGAAAAATGGTGGGTTTTATTTATACACCAAGCACTTCCCATTTTGGGTTGAAAACAAAAACCTAGAAAACCCCACCATTTTTCTGCCTCTCCTTAGCTGAAAAGCAGCAGGGGGGCATGCAGTTGCTCAGAGGAGCAGCTTTTGGTACATTGGTTAGGACTCACTCTACCGAGAGGTACCTTGATGGGACGAGTGAGCTTACGCTTCAATGGCCATTTAAGCAAATTAAAACCTCTGACAGTGTTTTGTTGCCAATAGGAAACTATGCCACAACTAGAAAACTACAGCAGAAACTATGATGGAAACAACTGCACAAAGTACAGCAAAATATGGTGGCTGTTTCATAAAGGAACAGTGAATTCACTGTAATATTGGAGGTACTTCTTCACATTAGTTCTCCAAGGTTTATTTATTGAGATAAACACAAGGGGCTCTATCACCTGGTGTGAGCTAACCCAAGCGTCAGCATGTTTTCGCGTTAGCGCCAGGTTAAAGGAGTCTAGCGCCTGACCAACAGATCATTTGCCCTCACTAGAAACAGGAAAAAAATCACTTAGCGCGTGGTAATTTGCGAGTCGTAGCGCGAGCTTACTTTACTTACCGCGTCCTATACTTAACATGGGCAGCGCTACAGAGCACTTGCGCTAT
Source organism: Leptobrachium leishanense (assembly GCA_009667805.1). Taxonomy (NCBI): domain Eukaryota; kingdom Metazoa; phylum Chordata; class Amphibia; order Anura; family Megophryidae; genus Leptobrachium; species Leptobrachium leishanense. The sequence goes on from CM019063.1 coordinate 487,482,875, forward strand.
TGTAACCAACAGATTGTCTGGTGCCAGCACTAAGTTTTTTACGGACGCTAATCGCACAATTTTATGTATGCTCAACCCTGGTGTTAACTGGCAAAAAAGGAAGAAAACAAAAAAGGCAAACGTCCTCGCCCAAAATTCACAGGCAATTAACAGGCAATTGAAAGGAATACAGGACACGTTTTCTCTTGGCCCCATACACCATAGTAATGGATCTGGTCAGCAATGTCGCTGCTGTTGCAGTAGGCTCTGAGATATATGTATCCTAAATCTAATACAGTATATTGGCTAATTTTAAACATTTTATGCTGTGATTATTCAAAGTATGTAAGTTATTATGGTGACCATGTTTAACCTCCCTGACGGTTTTCCCGAGTGTGGCTCGGGATTAAATCCATTGCAGAAAGCAGTGACCCCGAGACACACTCGGGCTGCATACATTACCTGTCCTGCGCTCCCTCGCTGTCCTCCGTGATCGCATTCTCCTCCAGCGATCGCGGCATTTTGCTTCCTGGTTTCCTTTTTGCGAGAAGGGAACCAGGAAGTGTGACGTCGCGATCGTCCAGAGGCTACAGCGAGGGAGCGCAGGGCCAGGTAATGTATGCAGCCCGAGTGTGGCTCGGGGTCACCGCTATCTGCAATGGATTTAACCCTGAGCCACACTCTATTTACCACCAGGGGGCCAAATAAATCGTTACGATTCTGACATATAAAATATGTCAGAATCATCACGCCAGGGAGGTTAAAGGGACACATGGGTAAGTCTTACCCTGAAACATGTATTATTTATATGCTGCATCAGGGAAGTTATTGTGGCTCTCCTGGCCTTCCTTTTGGATTTATTAAATGCTTTGTAATGATTCTACATGCTGTCGGGTGGCATTTATCATGCAATGCCCATCAGCCTTAATTAATGTATGTGTGCATATAAACATGGATGATATGGCCACCTTGGAGGATTTTAATAATGCAGGGGTGTGAGGGCTCTTTGCTGGATGTGTTCCTACAAGTTTGTGAGGGCGGGGGATAGGTATGGCCCGGCACTCTGCACTGGAAAAAAAATGTTCTATCCTGTACACAACCGCATTAGCGCTGGGTCTCAGCCCGGGTCTTAGCGTTTCCCTAAAATCTCTGACCCCCCACCTTGTAATTCCAACACTTTTGCCCATTATTCATTTTTAAATTCCAAGCTTGACTTTTTCCAAAAATCCTCATCCTCTAAAGCTCTCTGCAACCTGACATTACCAATGGTACGGTAGGAAGATGATTTTAAACCCTTCAAGATAACGTTTGCTTCTGCCCATAGTGTCACTGAAGAAGTGAAGATCTGTATATATTTTACTCATATCATCTTTATCGCCAGTTACTGAGAATGACCATTGCTAAGCAGAGGCTCGGGGATGATGAGGTCGGAGCTCGGCACTTTGCTCCACACGAGCGAGAAGACCTGGTCTTGCAGCTGGAGAAAGCTCGCGAGCAGGTAATGCATTATTTTCCCTGCTGAATACAGAATTAAGCAAGTTTATAAACAAAATAAAGCCGGTACAGAATGTTAAATCTTACAGATACCTTCTTTCTAACCCTTTATCCATTTAAACACCTCACCATTCTAAACCATCAAGAAGGCTTTGTAGAGTCAAAATGTTGGCACTTGGATCCAGCTCGGTTTTGTGAATTTTGTGGCTGTCTCCCAATGGAATATGGATCTACCCCATTTAGATACTTTTTTAATAGAAATTGTTTAGAGTGATAATTGTCTAATTTTTATTGCGTAATTTTGCCACATTTCACCCCAATTCTGCTGTAGTTTTATGGATGATAAAGTGTTATTGATAAAGTGTTTATTATGATAAGTGCTTAGGCGATCATCACTACCAATGGTTAATGGATTGAACCTTCGAGATGTACTGTATACCTAATTGTGAGTCCTACACACAGTCGCCACATTATTATTATTGTCATCATTTATATAGCTCCAGCAGTTTCCGCTGCGCTTTACAATAACCAAAGGGAACGAGATACAGATAAACGGACATATGATGGAAACAAAAGGTGTAGAGGGCCATGCTCATAGGAGTTTACAGTCTAGAGGGATTGGGGTTGAGGAAGACAAGAGGAATTTTACTGGATGTCAGGATCATTAGTGCCAGTGGTTTGGGAATGGTGGGGCAATAGAAGCGGCTTCAATCCTGTGTGAGTAGGTGAGCAGAGGGATGAGCTGCATCAGTGATGTGGTACACTAATCTGAAGAGATGGTATTGAGTGATTTCTTGAAGGCCTGAAGGTCAGGGGAGAGTTTGCTAGGCGAGGCAAGTCATTCCACAGGACCGGAGCTGTCCTTGAGAAGTCTTGAGGCCAGAGTTGGCCGTGCGGGTGTAGACAGAGGACCGGTGGAAATCACCCACTGACCAGAGTGTACTAGATGGGACATCAAAATTAGACGTTCTAAGATACTGGTGTTTGGTAGTAGATAATTGAAAGTTTTAAAATATGATATTTTTTTAAACCAAACTGTCATAAAAGAGCGCAAAAATACAGACTATATTCCAACAGATCTATAATAGAAGCTTATGATAGGGTAACACGCTTGAATATTTCCTTTGCTCGATACATTTATAGAAAGTCCGAATTGCAGTTTAAGTATAGATCAATCAGAAGAACATGCTCTTAGCAATTGGATGTATCCCCTGTAAGTAGCCCCTCATGTCCTCAAACGCGGGCCTCTCGGATACACTTAATGTTAGCGGTAGAATATCTCTGTATATTCTAGATTACTATCCAGCCCCCTTGATGTCCAACAATATTGGAGGAAAAGACGTTCGGCTTTTATGTTGTAGGTTACATTATATGGCCTGACTGATATCGATAGATTCTGTTGCTAAATTCATGCTAGTATTGAAACAATAGTTGGCCCTGTAGAGAATGAGGCACATGGAGACAGGTAGTAAGTCCTGTGCTAGTCTTAAATCCTTTTTTTTTTTTTAAATAATTTTTATTGGATTTTCAGTAATACAACAATAAGGCACTCATGAAAGCACATAGAGCGGTGCATAATCTCAGGAAATCAGGAACAAGAGTAGACTTATAAAGGAAAACTGAACCTGTTTTCTTTCCCTGAGGCATAACGGTACCTCGAGAGAGCCTGCGAATTATACATAGTAACAACTTTATTAACAACAGAAATAATACCAAAAAGAAGAGAAAAAATAAAATAATAATAATAAAAATAAAAAAAAAAAAAAAAACAACTTTAAATCAAGGTCTCAGTGTCCCACATTACTATACTCGATTACGTCATAGTCTGCGACGTAACCCAAGGATCCCAAATCTTTGCATTGTTGGAGCGTGTCATGTAATTGTGCTGTTAGGCGTTCCATTTTATATAAAAACCACACTTTCGCAACTATCTCCGGTAGTGAGGGAAGGTCTCGTTTCCAGGATCGGGCTATACAAATGCGGGTTGAAGTACAAATACGGTGTGTCAGTCGAAGAGAGGGGCGCGATAGACCATGTCGTCTAGACGGACTATTGAGAAGAGCCAGAGCGGGATCAGGAGAGACTGCCAGACCCAAGGCACGGGAGATCATAGCAAAAACTGAAGACCACAGGACAGTTACCAGCCCACACTCCCACCACATGTGATAAAACGAACCTCGTTGACCACAGCCTCTAGAACACAAGCCAGTGAGTGTGGGATATAGTTTCTGTAGTCGGGCCGGGTCTAGGTACCACCTGGAGAGTACCTTGTAACAATTCTCTTTGATCAAAATACATGTCGTTATCTCCATCGAGGACTCCGTTATCGCCTCCCATTCTTCCCGGGTAAATTGGCGACCCAGGTCTAGTTCCCATTGATGTTGGTACGAGCACTGGCGCTCGAGAGACGGGCGGAGGAGAAGACTATACAATTGGGATATTGCTCCCGAAGTGCTTGAACCTCTCGTAACTAGGCTTTCAAATGAGGTCACTACAGGGGTGCCCATATTCAAGCGGCTACTTACAAAATGTCGAATCTGAGAGTATCGGTGAAACTCCCTTAATGGGATGTCATGTGACTCTCTAAAATATTCCCACCGGGGGAATTTCCCCTGCAGCAGCACCGCTCCCAGTGTCGTAAAGCCCTTCCTGTGCCACCAGTCAAATGCTCGTCCCTCCTCCCCATTCCACGGGGGAAAGAGCGGGTTATCTTTTAAGGGAAGCAGCCCAGATGTAGTGGTGGTTAAAGACATGCGAAATTTAACCTTAGCCCATATAGACAATGTGTGAGCAGTGGTGGGTAATATGTGAGCCCGTTCAATCACAGAGAGATGCCTCCAGGGTAAGTGTGAGAGACATGAGGGGGCAATGCAGTCATTCTCTATGTCAACCCAACAGACCTTGCCCCTTCCCGAGGACCATTGTAGAAGTTGTGTCAGTTGCGCCGACTTATAATAAAGGGTCAGGTCCGGGACCGCAAGGCCCCCTTGTATTCTAGGGCGGCGTAATATCAGTCTGGAAACTCTCGACTTCTTTCCTTGCCATACATAACGGTAAAAGGCTGACTGGAGGTCGTGTAAAATCGTCAATGGCAAGGGGATCGGTAAGGTGCGAAAAAGGTACAGAAGTTTCGGAAGTGCCGTCATTTTTAGCGCATAAATTCGGCCCATCCAGGAGATGGAGTAAGAGGACCACTGCCTTAGTAGGGATTTAATGTGTTTAATCATGTCTGGATAGTTATAGGTATAGAGCTGAGATATGTGTGCAGTTAGATAGACCCCCAGGTATTGGAGTCTGTGTGGGCACCAGCGGAAGGTGAATGAGTCTCGTAAGTGTGTAACAACCTCCTGGGGTAATGAAATATTTAACGCTTCAGATTTGGCGATATTAATTTTATATCCAGAGAGGGCGCCAAAGGAAGAGAGGCAGCTGTACAGGTTCGGTAGTGAGATAAGGGGCCGGGTTATCGTAAGTAGGGCATCGTCAGCGAAAAGGCTCAGTTTGTAAGTCCTGTCTCCCACTGCTATACCCGATATATCTGGGTGACATCGTATCTGCTCCGCCAGGGGTTCAAGGCAAAGGGCAAACAGAAGCTGGGAAAGGGGGCACCCCTGACGAGTGCCGTTTAAAATGTCAAATGGTCTTGATCTCCCTCCCATAGTCGTGACAGATGCCGTTGGTGTCGTATATAGCGCACGAATACCCCCAATCATCTCGTCTCCCACCCCAAATCTCCTCAAGACCTCTCACAAATATGTCCAGTCCACTCGGTCAAAGGCCTTCTCGGCGTCGAGGGAAAGCAGTAATGACGGTTGTTTGGTGGCATGCGCTATGGAGAGTAGGTTCACCGTACGGCGAATATTATCTGGGGCTCCGCGAGATCGGATAAAACCAACCTGATCAGGGTGTACCAGGGATGGGAGATAGCGGCTCATTCGCGTCGCCAGGACCTTTGCGTAGATTTTCATATCTACATTCAAAAGCGATATTGGGCGGTAGCTAGCGCAAGTTGAGGGATCTTTCCCTTCTTTGGGGATCACCACTATGGTGGCGGCCAACAGCTCCTTAGGTGGATTTCTGCCTTCCATGAAGCCATTATACATATTTGCTAGGAGGGGGGCTAATTGAGTTCGGAATTTCTTATAATATAAGGGGCTAAATCCGTCCGGGCCTGGGGCTTTAGATGTCTGGAGTTCTTTCATAAATGGGAGGATCTCCTCAGCTGTAATTGGGGTCCCCAGAGCTGCCGCCTGCGTGTGAGTCAACGAACGTAATGGTAATTGGTCCAAAAATGATCTAATCTTTTGTTGTTTCTGGCTGTCAGGTGGGGCTGTTGTGCCATCATACAATTTAGCATAATAACGCGCAAATTCTTCGGCTATTTCTAACGGGGCTACTGCCGGAGAGGACCCTGACCTCTGGATTTTGGCTATGGAGTTGCGCTTACGCAGAGCGCGCAGTTTGCGAGCTAGCATCGCATCTGGTTTGTTACCCTTCTCAAAAAATAGCTGTCCAACTCTACGAAGGTCACCCAGAGCCCTCTCCGTCTGCAGAGAATTCAATTCCCCTCTGGTAGTCACTATTCTGTTCCATATCACCGGGTCGGGTTGGGCTTTGTGCGTCTTCTCTAAATTTGCAAGGGTAGTAGTCAGTTCTGTCATTTGGGCGCGTAATTGTTTATAGTGTGTCGCTTGGAGGCCTATGAGCCGACCTCTTAGGACTGCCTTATGAGTTGTCCACAGCAGGTCTGGGAGGTAATGAGCGGGGTCATTATCCAGGACAAAGTTTGCCAAGGCTGAGTCCATTTCAGCTATGATTTCAGGTTTCAGTAGCAGGGCGTCAGGAAGACGCCAGGGAGGGCGGGGAGATCCCCTAGCCCCATCTGCCAAGACCACGCTTAGTGGGGCATGATCCGACCAGGTGATCTCATGTATCTTGGCAGATAACACCTCCCTCGCCGCCCGTTGGGGAACAAAGACAAAGTCAATTCTCGTATATGTGACGTTCGGGTGGGAGTAAAACGTGTAGTCTCTTGTCGTGGGATGTAGGAGGCGCCATGCGTCTACTAATTGTGTTTGCTGCAAAAAATCTTTAAGGAGTGGGCGGTTAGGATGAGAGTCAGACTGAGTGGGGGCAGTAGATCTATCTAAGGCCAGGTCAAGGATGGAATTAAAGTCGCCTCCGATAATCACTTCCCCCCCCCCCTGGAAAGGGTTCTAGCAAAGTCGAGAGCCGGACATAAAAGGCAGGGTCCCTGGTGTTAGGGGCGTAGATGTTAAGGAGAGAAATTGGTCTGTTGTCAATAGTGCCCTGAAGAAAAAGAAACCTCCCCTCCTTATCCGACACTTTTCTGCGAAGTACAAAATTAACCCGGGAGTGGAAAAAAATAGAGGTTCCCCGGTGTTTCGTAGGGGCACAGGCGTGGTAATGCAACGGGAATCTCTTATCAAAAAATCTGGGGGATTTACCCTGCGCGAAGTGCGTTTCCTGGAGGAGGAGAATGTCCGCACCCACAGACACATAGGATCTCATCGCCTTACGTCGTTTCATTGGAATATTAAATCCTTTTACGTTATGTGAAATTACATGTAACGGCATTTTGGAAAATGTTTGGGGGAGGCCTCAGTGGGCGATTATACTCTGACACATTCAGGCTAGACATATTGATGAAAGCATGAGATATCGACAATGGCATTAAGAATCCTAGAGCAGACATGCGGTATAAGAGATCACATTCCATAACAAATGACCACAGTTTACCTGACCCTTTGAGACCTTGATCAAAAAAAGGAAAAAAGGAAAAAGTGAAAAGGTAAAACCAGGGAATACTAAATCCGCCTGCCAAAAGAGTAAAAAAAAAAGGTAAAAAAAGGAAAAATAAAAAGCAAAAAGGAAAGCACAAAAGACATAAGGACTCGGATTGAAAAAAAGTACAATCCGACTAGGATCCCAACCAATAGGGGAACAGTCTCGGCTTCCAACCTTCCCCCGAAGATGTCCCCTTCGGGGGAGAGACCGAGAAGGGCGCCCAGAGCCCTGGGCGGAGGGGTGGTCTTCGACATCCACCAAGTGGTGTGAACCAGATCTCGTTCGGATCCCATCAGAGGACCATCATCCCAAGAAGGCTGTAGTGGTGTGTGAAAGAGAAAGAAACTTAGACAAGTTCCAAGTCCGAGAATATTACAGAATCAGCAGAGACCCTGCAGCCACGTGTATGCCTCCGGCGGCAAAATGTAAAGACGGCATTCATGGTGGAGGGGTGGCGAGGGACGAGGCCGTCTTTCTTTTGGCGAGGCCTGCGACCATTCGGTCTCCATTCGTTGCGGTGAAAAGGGTCCCCCTCGTGGTGGAGAGGATCGCGCGTCTGCTAGGCCCAGCGCCTGGAGAAACCGGTCAGCCCTCTGCAGATCTTCCAGAATGTGCGTGGAGCCGTGGTGGGATACCACAAGCTTAAACGGGAATCCCCATCGATATCTGATGCTGTTCGCAATCAGGAGGTCCGTAACAGGTTTAAAGGAGCGGCGATTTTGTAGAGTAATTGGAGAGAGATCAATAAACAGTTTCGGCATAACGTTGTCAATGGACGGAGTTTGCGTTCTGGCAGCTGCAACCACCGCATCTTTCACCCCATAATAATGAAATCTAGCAATAATATCTCTAGGTCGCTCTCCCGGTCGTGGCCTGGGTCGCAAGGCTCTATGAACCCTGTCAAACAAGCAATGTTCTGGGGGTGTATCAGGCAAGAGACTGAGCAGGTACCTGTGCATAAAGTCCTGTAAGTCAGTAACGTCTTCTGGAACCCCTCTGAGGCGTATATTGTTCCGACGGGATCTGTTATCTTGATCCTCCTGAGCACGCTGGAGTTGGTGGACTTCTTCAGTGAGAACCTCCAGATGCTGGGCCATTTCGTTATAAGCTTTGGCTGAGTTATCGTTTGCCCTTTCTAGAGCGTCTGTTCGTGCTCCCACCGCATCAATCTCGGCCCTCACTGCCGCTAGCCCCTCCTGTATATCTCTCTTAATGTCCGCTCGGAACGTGGAGAGCAACCCCTCTATATCCCCACGTGTTGCTGGGCCGCTGTCTGGTGAGCGCGGGGTGGCGGCCGCCATCTTAGGGGAGGCAGAGGGTTCCCTGCCTGGTGTGCGGTCTCCAAATAGAGCGGGCAGGCGGCCCGGTGGGAGGATTTTTTTTAACTTTGGAGGCATCTCCTGGTACCTGGTGCTGTCCTGGGTCCAGGGGGTGTAGGCTGCTCCAAAAACGATCGGGCTGGATTGCGGTAAGGCTGATGTTAGCTGGGATGAGAGCGGAGCTCCGGGATCACACGGCCATCTAGTCTTAAATCTTTTTTAATGGGTCCAGTACATCAATAATATGCCATAAAATGCTGACGCACGTTTTGCCGTGGTATATGCAGGACTTGCTACCCTTTCCACCATGCTCCTCATTCTCTATAGGGCTAACTGTTGTCTCCACATCATAGATTCAGCTTCACTCACTTCTGTTGGCATGCTGACGGAGTGACAGCTTTGTTCGACAGGACAGCTCTCTGGTCACTCCTGGCTGTCAATTGCGTGCTGACGTGCTGATGACACCACATAAGTTACGCACTGCTGTGTAATGACCTGCTTTCAATGATTCACAATGGAGAAAGATGTTGATGTCTGGTATCAAAAGAATAACCACCGGCGGTGATATCTCCTCTCGGTATGAGATATCTTCATGACTGTGTCTTTGCTCGCTTCTTTTTATTCTTGTCTCCATCATAACCCCCTAAACCCTAATGATGATATTTGCTCCTTAGATTGAAAGCCTCGAGCATGAGCTCCAGTCCGCATTGGATGAGCTACAAGATGTGAAGCAAGAACGGTCCTTTTTCCAAGACAAAGCTGGAAGATTGAACCAAGAGCTAAACCATGTCCTCGGGGGTGACGAGAAGCGCATCATAGACATCGATGCCTTGTGCATGGAGAATCGGTGAGTGGTTATAATACTACCAGTCTTTATAATCGGTGGAGCTGATCAAGGCAGAACAAAGTCTGTCTAGTTATCACTTAAGACATCTGAAGGTTTATTTATGTCGTCTTATCTTGTCCTGGACTCGGTGCCCTTACTTTGTATAGATGTTCATAAGGTTAGTATTCATTTATGATCTTCACATGTTTTGGTTGTGTTTCTTTCGGAGTTTCTGCTGCTGGTGACTCTGTCTAGTCTTTAATTGCCCCTCCATAAAATGTCCTGATGTGACATGCCTCCCACTTACCGTGTTGCCTTTCTTTACTGAATCCAAAGTATTATTTCATTATCCCTGACTACCTTGAAAGATTCCAAAATCATTCGGTAGCCTCTGTTGCTACAAGTACATATACACCCTGTTCCAAATTATTATGCAAATGATATTTTTCTCATTTTTCTCATCTACCTAAATAATTGATGTAAACAGTCAGCATAATTCTCATGTTATCAACTATTAAGAGTACAATTCAAATTTTATTGAACAAACCTCCTAATGATAACAAACTTTGAACAACATTTTACCTTTTTAAACATTTTAACAGGTCACGTTACATTTTAACATAGGACCCCTTATTTGATAGCAGCTTCACAAGTCTTGCATCCATTGTACTTGTGAGTTTTTGGACAGTTTCTGCTTGAATTTGTTTGAAAGATGTCAGAATAGCCTCCCAGAGCTGCTGTTTGGATGTAAACTGCCTCCCACCCTCATAGATCTTTTGCTTGAGGATGCTCCAAAGGTTCTCAGTAGGAGTGAGCTCAGGGGAGGATGGAGGCCACACCATGACTTTCTCTTCTTTGATCCCCATAGCAGCCATTGATGCAGAGGTATTCTTTGCAGCATGAGATGGTACATTGTCATGCATGAAGATGATTTTATTACGGAAAGCATAGTTCTTCCTCCTGTACCAGGGAAGGAAGTGGTCAGTCAGGAACTCCACATACTTTGCAGAGGTCATCTTTACACCTTCAGGGACCCTAAAGGGGCCGACCAGCTCTCTTCCCATGATTCCGGCCCAAAACATGACTCCACCACCGCCTGCTGGCATCGCAGCCTTGTTGGAACAGGGTGGCTATCCACCAACCATCCACTACTCCATCCATCTGGACCATCCAGGGTTACACGGCACTCATCTGTGAACAGGACTGTTTAAAAATTAGTCTTCATGTATTTTTCTGCAGCCGTTTCTGCTTGTGAGCATTGGTTAGTGGTGGCCGAATGGAAGGTTTATGCTCAGTTGCAAGACTCTGGAGGACTCTACACCTTGATGTCCGTGGAACTCCAGAGGCACCAGCAGCTTCAAATATCTGTTTGCTGCTATGTAATGGTATTTTAGCAGCTGCTCTCTTGATCCGATGCATGGATCTGGCAGAAATCTTCCTCAATGTGCCTTTATCTGCACAAACCCGTCTGTGCTCTGAACCAGCCACAAATCTCTTAATAGTGAGATGATCACGCTTAAGTTTTCGTGAAATATCTAATGTTTTCACACCTTGTCCAAGGCATTGAACTATTTCACTCTTTTCAGCAGCAGAGAGATCCTTTTTCTTCCCCATATTGCTTGAAAATGGTGCTCTGCTTAACCACTTCAATGCTAAGGACGCGCTCAGCGCGTCCTCAGCATTACCGCTGGTGTGCTGAGGACGCGCTGAGCGCGTCCTCACATTGGGGTCAGCGTTCGGCCGGGTTCGGCCGATCGCTGGCCCCTCCGGTGCGGGCTGACATCCTGGATGTCAGCCCGGCATCCGGACCAGCAGCCGCCATTATTAGGTGTCATCGCGGGGGCGCGATGACACCTAATTCAGGCGCCCCCCCCGCATGTGCGGAGGAGGCGCCTGAAAGGGAGGGGGGGGAGTCCTTCGGACCTCTCTCCCTCCCGATCGGCGGCGCACAGGGGGTTAACCCAGGCATCATTTGGAAGGGCACAGCCTGCCCTTCCAAATGATGCCTGGCATTAACCCCTGGGGAGCTGGATCGCAAATCGGCGCTGAAAAGCGCCGATTCGCGATCCTTCCCAGGAGCTGGCCGACATCTTGGATGTCGGCCAAGCTTCCGGGAACTCCCCCAGAGGACTGGCGTCATCGTGCGTAGCACGATGACGCCAGTCCTACAGTTAACCCCTAACTGCCACCAACTGTGGAGATAGGGAGTTCCAATGAACTCCCTATCTCCCGATCCGTGGCAGCTAGGGGTTAAATTTTGATATGGTTGGATCGGCCAGAGCATGGCCGTTCCAACGATACCAAACATGAAAGTTAAAAATGTTGTAAAAAAAAAAAAAATAAAAAAAAAAATAAAAAAAAAAAAAATTTTTTTTCTTTTTTTGGTTTGTTAATGCAGCAATATTGTTCCCATTTCAATTATAATGTGAACAATGATGCTGCACTAACGATTTTTGTATGCGGTGCGTTTGTTAAAAATAGTGTCATTTTCCCCAAAAAAAAATGTAACGAGACCCCATCTCTAATTTTTTTAACAAGCGCACCCCATACAAAATATAACCGCAATTGCTCGCATGTTAAAATGTGGAAAAAAAACTTTACACGTTGTAAATTATTGAAAATACATATTTTATTGCATTTTTTGTTATAATATACAGACATGACATAACGTATACATATAATAATGACATATTATGAATCTACCGAGTCTGACGGAAAGAACGATATATAATATGTCGGTGTCATATACTAAAATAAGCCTTCAAAACACGTTTAAACATGATGCGCAAAACAGGTAAAAAATGACCTCAGCACAGGGGCGGGAAAAGCCTCAGCAGCGAAAGGGTTAATAATGTGGAACATCCTCCTTTTAGTAGTTTTTTCTTTTAATTGGGCTCACCTAGCAATCTAATTATTACAGGTGTCCGAGATTGTTTTCAGTGATCAAAAGAGACCTGAGACACATTGCCATCCATGAGTTAAATTGAAAAACAAAATATTTAATCTTTGTGACACTGAAATAGAATTTGCATAATAATTTGGAACACGGTGTAAAAGAACGAGACTCATAAAGGTGTGTGAAACTGAGAAAAGATTGTGTCTAAAACAGTAGCTGGAATCCTCCATGCTCATTTTTTTTATTCATTCATATCTGTGACGAATATCTGCCATCTTTGGCTGGACACTTTCTCTTTCCATCAGTGGTGATTTCCGTACATAAGAGCAGCTAATGTCCACCATCCTTAGATGGTTTCTTCTTCTGTATCAGCAACTGATGTCCACCATCTTTGGCTGAATACTTTCCTAATAACAGAGACTTATGTGCACAATTCTCATCTGGATACTTTTTGTGTATCAGTGACTGATGTTTGCCAAATTTGGAACACTATGTGACATATTTGTGACAGATTACTGCCATAATTAGCTGGACATTTTCCACGAATCACTGATTGGCATTTGCCACTCTTGGCTGTACATTTTGTTTATATGTAAGTTAGATCTATGCCATCCTTTTCTCGATAAATTTCTTGTATCAGATTGGTGTCCGCCATCCTTTTCTGGAGGCTTTCTTTAACGGACTAGCGTTCGCCATCTTTGTTTGCATACTTTCCTTTATATCAGACTTTTTTTCATGTTCTACTGGTCTATGTGCTAGTGAGTGATCAGTTGGCTGGATACGTTATAGTGAAGGCAGATATCTGTAATTTTTCTGGATATTCACATGAAACCGTGTTTTCCATCCTAAATTGATCACTTTCTTTGTATGAGAGACTGAGGTCCAACATCCTTAGTTGAATTCTTTTTTGTATTGATGTCACGGGTAGTACATGCCCAGCATGCAGACCTAACCAGAGGTATAAAAATAGCCTGTATGAACGCCGAGTCCATAATACTGGCTGGGATTAATAGGATATAGAAAGGTCAGAACAAGCTGAGTCTTGGACAGAGAGGTAAGCTAGAAGGGCAGAATTCAAGGGCAGGAGAAGTGGATGGTGACGAGTAGAAAATGTCAAGGTCAGGGTGAGGAGAGAAATCAGACTAGTCAAAACAATCCAATGGGTCAAAAGCAGAAAACACTAATCCAGCAAACCATACATTGATGGACATAAGCCATGACTGGGTGAGGAGAAAAGGAAGAGTGTACGTAAAGTGTAGCGTTTATACAAAGGGCTGAACGTGCTTGAGTATTGATGCACCATAGAATGACACAAGGAAGTGGATTTGTCATTTACATGATGCACCTTTAGTGGAAACGTTCAACGCATTACTGGCAGTTCTGTGCTGAAATGAAGTCTAGAACCATAAGTGTCCCCGTCCAGTTGCACATCACCATCGGTTGCAGTGGATGATGCCATTTAGATGGGAGAAGTGGCGACAATCGATGACCAGTGTCTGCCTTCTTTGATTGGATATGTCCCTTGCATCAGTGACCTCCACCTTTTTTTTTTTTCTCCTCGAAAGGATTTTACCAGGAAGAATACATTGAGATTTCTCTCTTTTTCAAGTATATCCTGGGTGGTGAGGATGTACCGTTAGGTGTCTTGCCCAAGGACAGACACTTACTGGAGAGGTGCACTTGCCGGGACTCGAACCTGTGTCTCCACAGTGATGTGATGTTACCTCTACTCCACCCAGCCGGTACTTTTGAATGGGTACTTTCCATACATCAGAAACACTCTATCTTAGTGCCTTTCTTTTAGAACAGTGATAAATGTATAAATAATTGGCTGCATTCATTCCCTATACCTACAACTGATATCCCATCTTGGGTGTGATCGTTTTCATAGATTGATGGTGACTGATGTCTGTCATGATTAGCTGGATATTTTCTTCTATCATTGACATCCTTGGTCCTTAGTAGGATACTTTCCATGTACCAGTGACTGATATCTGCCATCCCTTGCTGAACGCTGTCCTTATGTCATGTGATGTATATTCCGTTTTCCTTGGTGGATACAGATAATTTTTCACCAAAGCCAAATAGACACTAAAATAACCAACAATGGGTGATGCAGTAGAGGGAATATCACTGCTCTATAACTGTGGAGACACAGGTTCGATCCCGGCAAGCGCACCTCTCCAGTAAGTGTCCTTGGCCAAGACACCTAACGGTACATACTCGCCACCCAGGACGTACTTGAAAATGACAGAAATCTCAATGTATCCTTCCTGGTAAAATACTTTCTCCAAAAACAAATTTTTTCCCGTATGTAAATATTCTAAAAATAAGTGTCTGGGGCAGCTGGAATATTTGTTTATCGCAGCCTTGAGATGTAGGCAAAATAATTTTAAAAGAACCTCAGCAGGCCATGCGTACGTCTGTCCATATGTTCGTTTTATCGGAGCATATGTTCTGTAGGAGTTAATGTTGTGGTGCTTGATGGGCTGTTAAGCCACATTTTTTTTTCTCTCCATCATTACAGGCGTGCGTCCTATTATACAATCTTATATAATTATTTACCATTTAATTAAGCACTTGTATTTTTCTGTTTAATATTTCAAAGTGTGAAGTGGTCCAATTTTTTTTTTTTTTAATTTATACTGTGTAATAACGTTCCCCTACTTGCGTCTTTGTGGCTGTACGTTCCTTTTTTAATGTTTTAGTGCGCATGAACAATATCAAATTGTTTGAGAATTTACGTTTAATTGTGCAACGACACCTTAAAAAAAAAAGGGGGGGGGCGAGACACTTACTGCTTTATTAAACAAAAATTGAAAGCGGGCCCTCGCCATATTGTTTTAATGTCATTAAACGAATAAATGTGCACCTATGAATTAATTGCTGTGACTAAAGATGAAATTGTGGAGGCTAAATCCGAAACAATCTTAGTATAATTTCTTTCCTGCGGTCTCCCTTGTTAAATAATGTTTTACTCTGCAAAATAATTAACATTTGAGACTCTGTTAACTTCAGTGATTTTTCCATTACCGGTAGTAGAAAATACACTGCATATTTTATTTCGAAGGGATTTCTTTTCAAAAGTTTTCATAAATAAAGGCCCATCAGTCTACCTCATGTTTGACAAGCAGCATGATCAGGTATGGTTTGCTATGTAGCAGCCTGTGGTTTAATTTTGGTTAGGACTCGCCCTTTTAGAGGTGCCGTGACGTTGGCAGGCGAGCTAGTCTTATAATGGCCATTAATAAGAAACCAAACCTCTAATTGTGTTTAGTTTCACACGGTATAATTGGAGTAAGCGCAGATGACATTTTTTTCTTTGTTATGTTCTACACATGTTGTTGGGCTGGATGCATTTGGTGGTTGCAGCCAACCCTTCGGGGAATAGGCGCGACCCCACCCCTCCTGCACTATATTATTTATGTATTTGTATGATCTGGACTTGGTTACCCTTAACCGTCCACAGCAGGAGCCAACCTGGGCCCTAAGATGTTTTAGCGCTGCACCTCCTATGATGCTGAACCTCATGGGAAATTACAAAACATCTGATGACGCCCTGAACTAGAGCTACGTCCTCTTAGATTGTAAACTCTTGACCAGAGTCCTTTTTTTTCCTGTTGTTCTCAGTGTGTCAAGCTTGTTTTCTCCTACCCATTGCACAACGCTGGGGAATATGTTGGCAGTATATCAATGTTAATTTTGACAGCAAATTTGAATTTAGTTTTAGTCCTAAAAGGCTTTTCAGAGAGAGCCGAACAGGCCCTGAAATTGCACCGAACTGTGATGGGGCCATTCGGCTATTCAGAGAGCAGGCTGTTCGCCGACTTTTGGTGAATTGCCAGCTAATACTGTTCGTCGGTAGTGAGATCCCCATAGAGAAGCAATGGTTAATCTATCCAGAGACATCGAACAGCAGAGAAATGTCCGCTAAATGTCCTGCTGTTCGGTGGTCTTTATATGTTCATTCCAGACATTTTCTTCTAGTAGTTTTTTTGTAAACAGCGTTTGAAATTTTGAAGCTTTCAATCGTGATTTATTTATTTTACTCCATTTGTCAGCTTTTTCCAGACGTGAAAAAATATATATATATATTATATATATATATATATATTATATATATATATATATATATATATATATATATCACAAAACAGCAGAAGGTTGCACTCAACCTCAAAACTAAGCAGGTGCATCTAAGATATTAAATACTATCGGGTGTCTTAGATGCACCCGCTTAGATTTGAGGTTGAGTGCAACCATCTGCTGTTTTGTATTTTATATATAGAGAGCTGACAACTCCCCCCCCCCCCCCGTGACTCCACGGAATTTTAGACACTGTTGTTCATTAAGGTATCAAGAGGCTAATATTGGATATAAAGCGCCCACATTATTCATGCATTCACATTTCAAAGAATATCGAGGAAACTGGGCTGCTGGGAAGGGGGCACACCACGCTGTGTGACCACTTTAGAAAGCTAAAATGGTCATGGTGGGTAGAGTGTCCCTTTCTGTAGTTTATTAGGATCAGTTCCATGTTATCGCACAGTAGTTTGCCACTTCCATTTATAAAACGTGGTATATCTAATAACTTAGCCTTTTTATGCATTCCACTGACACCCTCTGGAAGCCAGAATCGTGAAAACAATTTGCGTTTTGTTACATAGTTATATAGGCTGAAAAAGACATGCGTCCATCAGGTTCAGCCTCTCACACATCACTTACTGCTGTTGATCCAAAAGAAGGCAAAAACCCAGTCTGAAGCGCTCACCAATATGCAACACACTGGGAAAAAAAATTCCTTCTTGACCCCAGAATGGTGTCAGATTTCTCCTTGGATCAAGAAGCTTTTACCCACATATTAAATATTATGACCCTTAATATTCTGTGTCTGCAGGAAGTCATCCAGTCGTTTTTTTTTAAAAGTCTGTACATTCTCTGACCTAACCACCTCAACAGGCATAGCATTCCACAGCTTTATTGTTCTCACGGTACAATAACCCTTCCTATGCTTTAGGCTGAATTTCCTTTTGTCCAGTCTAAATGGGTGACCTCGTGTCCTGTGTATAGTCCTGTTAATGAATAGGTTTCCAGACAATGATTTATAATGGCCCCGTATATATTTATATAAGGTTATCAGATCCCCTCTAAGGCGCCATTTCTCAGGTTTAAGTTTGTTAGTCTTCCCGCAAAATATTCTGTGGACAGATGAAACCAAAATTGAGTTGTTTGGAAAAAACACACAACACTATGTGTGGAGAAAAAAAGGCACAGCACACCAACATCAAAACCTCATTCCCACTGTAAAACATGGTGGAGCATCATGGTTTGGGGCTGCTTTGCTGCCTCAGGGCCTGGACGGATTGTTGTCATTGATGGAAAAATGAATTCCAGAGTTTATCAAGACATTTTGCAGGAAAACGTAAGACCATCTGTCCGCCAACTGAAGCTCCGCAGAGGATGGGTGATGCAACAGGACAATGACCCAAAGCATACAAGTAATTAAACAAAAGAATGGCTTCAACAAAACAAAATATGCCTTCTGGAGTGGCCCAGTCAGAGTCCTGACCTCAACCTGATTGAAATGCTGTGGCATGACCTTAAGAGAGCGATTCACACCAGACATCCCAAGAATATTGCTACACTGAAACAGTTTTGTGAAGAGGAGTGGTCCAAAATTTCTCCAGATCGTTGTGCAGGTCTGATCTGCAACTACAGGAAACGTTTGGTTGAGGTTATTGCTGCTAAAGGAGGGTCAACCAGTTATTAAGTCCAAAGGTTCACATACTTTTTCCACCCTGCACTGTGAATGTTTACATGTTCTGTTCAATAAACACATGAAAACATATACAGGGTTATCCAAAGAGATCCGAATTGCTTGAGAAAGGTAACCGAACGCTGAAAATCAGTGTTCGGTTACCTTTCCTGACCATTCGGCTATTCAGAGAGCAGGCAATTCACCAAATCCTGGCGAATTGCCTGAACATACGGTGCCTGTTCGGTCCCTGTTCGAGGGCAGTGAAATCCCCATGAAAAAGCACTGCTTCGGCTATTCAGAGAACACAAACCAGCAGTGAAAGGTTCCCCTAATGCCCTGCCATTCGGTGGTTTAATTCGGCAAATTAATTCAGGAGAATCCCATAGGCTTCAATGTTAAAAATATTCCCGTTTTAATTCAATATCTAATAAACCGTTCATTATAAAATTCTGCAGCAAAAAGTCTCTTTATTTATAGATTTTTTAGGATACTTTAAGCATTTTTCTGATTTTTTTTTTTTTTTCTTTTAAAAGTCCGATTTTTTTTTTTTTTTTTTTTTTTTTCAGTTTACTTATTTTTTTTGTAACAGCCCTCTTTATTATCATTCCCTGGACCTCCTGTGAAAATTTCAGACATTTTCGCTCAGTAGTTTCTTTGCAAACAGCGTTTCTTTTTCCCAGATTCATACAAATGGTTTTTCTAATTTATTCACTGCCTCCTCTACGTCACGGCTGCTTCGGCTCTGTGTGATTCGGCTCCTGTTCGGCTCCTGTTCGTCTTTTTCAAAGGTTAATCCAGATGTTTTTGCTTGTTTTCAGCGTGCATTCGGTTAGTTTTCGGTGGGTTTTCGGCAGCTTTTCCCTGCAATTCGGGGACCCTGTGCTCTTTGCTGAATACACCGCAGGGTCACCGAAATGCAATCGGCAAAAGGAACCGAATTGAAGAGAACGAAAAGTCACCGAACGTGCGGTGACTTTTCGAATCTCTTTGGATAACCCTGATAATGTTTGTGTTGTATTATTTTAAGCAGACTGTGTTTTTCAAATTGTTGTGACTTAGATGAAGATCCGAGCACATTTTAACCCCTTAGTGACCGGGCGGTTTTACACAAATCCGTCCTTTAGTGACCGCTGCTGTTTTTACGTTTCTGCGCTGCTCGTGTTTAGATCAAATTTTCCTCTTACTCGTTTATTCAACCCACACATATTATACACCCTTTTTCCCGCCATTAAATGGACTTTCTAGAAATACCATTATTTCCATCATATCCAATAATTTAATATAAAAAAAATATGAAATATGATGAAAAAAATGGTAAAAACACACTTTTTCGTAATTTAATCCCCTAAAGCTATAACCACCAATAAAGACCCCGGCTAAATAGTTTCCAAATTTTATCCCGAGAATAGAAATACCCAATTTTTACATGTTTTTACCTTTTAACCCTTTCACTGCTGAGCCAGTTCACCTATGTGCGCTGCGCTCATTCTGACCATTTTGTGCTAATTATTTTTAGATGACAGCCTAGGTCCTATTTAATTAAACTCCCCCCAGACAAAAAAAACTTTTAAAAAAAAAACATTTTTTTATTTTATTTAATTTTTTTATTTTAATTTTTTTTTAAAACCAAACCTGGTCATGTTTGGTATCATTTGAAAGGCCATAATCAGGCCTTTCAAATGATGGCAAATATGACCATCTAGCTGCCATGGATCGGGAGATAAAGGGATCCTTAGGATCCCCTTATCTCTACATGGCAGCTAGAGGGTTAACTGGCCCACTGACATCCTCACACATATGGTGAGGTTGTCAGTGGGTGGGGAGGGACCTGGAGGCTTGGCTGACATCCAAGATGTCAGCCCCCCTCCAGGTTTGAATCGCGTTTTGGCGCCAATTGGCGCCGCAACGTGATCCGGCGGCGAAATGGTTAATGCCATACACCGCTGGAAAGGGAGGCTCTCCCCTCTCCAGCGGTGCAAACGGCATCTCCCTAGCTTCAATGGTTGGGGAGATAGAGGGCTCCGAAGGAGCCCCCCCCCCTCCCCTCCATTGAAACACATGGGGGCACCTTCTGATGACGTCACCACGCAGCGTGGCGACGTCATCAGCCTCGCCTGCCCATGTAAATCACATGGGCAGGCTTCCTCCCTGTCAGATCGGCGTGGGATCCGACGAGGGAGGTGAGTATCGGGCGGGAGGGGGATTTGGCGCCGCTGACGTACCCTGTACGTCATCGGGTCTAAGGGAGACCCGAACACAGGACGTACAGGGTACGTCAGCGGTCGGGAAGGGGTTAAGACCAATTCATGCAAAACTCCACGTAATCCCAAAGGGTTCACATACTTTTTCTTGCCACTGTACATGACTTTCAATGCCTATTTCAAGGTCATTTATAAATAAATTTAATAGAAATGGTCCTTTAACAGACCCCTGAGGGACACCACTTACCACTGATGTCCATCTTGAAAATGTACCATTTATGACCACTCTCTGTACCCTGTTACCTATCCAAGAACAAGTCTTTTCATCTAGACCAGTTTTTCTTAATTTAAATAGTAACCTTTTATGTGGAACTGTGTCAAAAGCTTTGGCAAATTTCAAGTAAATCACATCCACTGCGACCGCCTGATCTATGCTTCTACTTACTTCCTCATAGAACGCAGTTAGGTTAGTCTCTGACATGATCTGTGCTTCATAAAACCATGCTGATTTTAGCCAATTACATTATACCTCCCAATAAATTCCTGAATATTATCCCTTAGTAACCCCTCAAATACTTTCCCAGCCACAGATGTTAAGCTCACAGGTCTATAATTCCCAGGCACAAATTTTAAACCTTTCTTAAATATAGGGACCACGTCAGCTTTTCTCCAATCCTCTGGTACGATTCCTGAAAGAAAAGAATCTTGAAAGATTAAAAACAGAGGTTTACATATTTCAACACATAGCTCTCTCAGTACTCGTGGGTGAATTCCATCTGGCCCTGGGGCTTTATTCACATTCACATTGTTTAATTTCTGCAAAACCTTGTCCTGAGTCAACCAGTCATTTAGTATTAGTAAGTTTTTATTAATGAATTGCATTTCTCCTGTTATAGGTTTCACTTTGATTGTTATTTTATGTCGCTAGATGGATACAATACATAGTGGTGTAATCTGTGCAAAAATAATTTGTTCTGTTCTTAATTTCCAACCTTCAGTAATTGCTTTCTACGAATAAACGGGAAAGCTTAGTTTTCCGTCCTTTGTGCTGCTGCTGTATGAAGAGCGTTGCCTCCTAATAAATGTCAGCATTGTTCTATAACATCCTTGAACGTAGCTGCCCGCAATGCCATTTCCTGCTGAAATAATTCTGCAACTCTGTTTCTCTCCAGGTACCTGCAGGAAAGATTAAAACAGCTACAGGAGGAAGTTAATCTGCAGAAAAGTAATATTGTCAAATACAAGGTAAGGCGCGCCGAAAAATGCATGAATGGATGAGGACTTGACGTGCAAATACTTTGGCTTCAAATACCAGAGACGTGGCATTTTGCTTATTTCATAGGATTAGGTGAAAGTCGTATTTTTTGACATTTAAAAGGAGCTGCGTCTCAGGGCCAGTACATTTTAATTCATTTTATTTGATATATTTTTCTGCTTATATCTTAGTGTACAGACTATAGTATTACAATGGATCATTCCAATAATAATGAAGAAATCCACAACATAACTTTTACTATCGGATGTGTTAATATCTTTTGCTATTACGTAAGATCAGCTATTTTGTAGCGGGGGCGTAATGTACAGTGGATTTATTTTGCCGTTTGTTACATAGGACCCTTGTAACAGAAACGCTCAGGGTTCTGTCCAAAATTCCAGAACCAGTCCGTTATTTGTCCGTCCCTTCTCTGTCCCAGAACCACGCCAGGAGACCCACAGTACAGAGAGCTTCCCCAGGGAAGCCAAGATTCAACACACAAGACAAGAGAGACTTGATCTTTCCTAAAAGCAGGAATGCATGTTTTTATTTTCCAGACACCGTATGTTAAGACATTGAACAATGTATGTTGGTTATCTGGGAGGGGTCTAGAACAATAGCGCTCTGCTGTCAGAAGCCCCCCCCCTCCTCCCAGTGATTAGATTTTATCGGTCCAGCACAATCAATCCCAGGCGGAGGATACAGTTATATGTAAACTAACATCTCTTGGAACTGCACTACAGAAACATGCTTTAAAACAAATAACAAAACACATGGCAATGTCCAAATGCTCCATGGATAGTAATTGCCATACTCACCCATAGTCTGTGAGTATGAGGCTGGCACCCGCTTCTCTCCAAAGGGCACAAAGTCCATATGTAGTGCAGCCAATGCTGCGAGTGCCTGCGCCAGCCAGTCTCTGACACCTGGAATTCAAGTCTCTCAGAAGGTGGCGGAGGCTTTTGTCACAACCTTAATCTAGGAAACGTAAGGCTATTACTTTTTTGAAGTTCGGGGTTCCTTTTGATACTGAAGAAATCCCTGATTCAAAGCAGCAACATGGTGGTTAAGAATTGGGCTAGATGTTCATTACTACTTTGTAATTTCACAGGATAATGGGGATGCGGTACTAAATGTAGCTAATAGAGGTACTTATTTAATGGGATGCCCTGGCTGTCCTGACCAATAAATTAATCACTATAGGGTTAAAAAATGAGGGGGTTGTAACCGGGGGTACACATTAACCCTGCCTGACCCCCTCCACACCTCCGCTTCCCTTTTAACCCTTTAAATACTTAGCTGAATCCCACGCTGGTCTGCCTCTAATCTCTGCAGGATATGCCATGCTTCCAGCTCAGCCTGTCATGTGCCTGCAGGGGGCAAGCAGTAGCTCTCTATGTAGGAAGGCTTTGATACCTTCCAGTTGAAGTGGTAGAGGCCAAAACAGTAATTGAATTTAAGCAGGCATGGGATAGGCATAAGGCTATCCTAAACAAAAGATAAATCCAGGTAAAGTATCCATGTAATTGGGCAGACTAGATGGGCCGAAAGGTTCTTATCTGCCGACATTTTTCTATGTTTCTATGTTTCTACCTGTAAAGCTGGCGACACCAGGCTAGCGGTGTGGTCAGGCTCTGGATCAGGTAAAAGCCCCTATAAATCCAACAAATTTGTGCTCCCAGGAGAGGAAATATATATATATATATCTATATATTATATATCTCCTCAGACTTATACAGCGGCCTCCTCCTTAGGCACGGTGAAACAGCAAAAAGGATAAAATGAGATAACCATAGCATAATACTGTTATTATAGGTATCTCATTTTATCCTTTTCAGACTTCAATTCTCTTAAAAGCCCCTATAAGCAGAGCTAACGCTCTTGGCAATAATAAAAAAAGCGCACAGCACAGGATAAACAATAGAACTCTGCACAACACTGTTATACAATCTAGGCCAGAGACCCTGCACGGTAAACAGCAGCCCTACTCTGAAAGACCGGTCGTTAGAATAGCTGGATCTGCTCTAAAGAAAAATAATACAGTAGCGCCGTGCAGAGTCTAAGGACATACAGATGAATACAGGAATGTGCATGAGTAAATATCAACGGTACAGACCAGGAGCATCCACAAGAAATGTCAAGAAAAGCCAGGAGTCAAAAACCAGAACGTGTACCTTTTTTATACAGAAGCCGGGGATCCAGAACCGGGAGATAAGTCAGCCAAGCAAAAAGGGGTCAGAACCAGGTAATCAGCATACATATAACATAAGCCAGGAACACGAAAATAACTGGGGAAACAGCAGACAGACAGGGGAAACCAAAAGAAATAAACTGAACAAGAAAATAAAGACTAGGACCAGAAGAACAGCAGGGAGCTCAGAACACAGCAGGCTGGGTGCAGACAAACTGGAACAATGATAGAGCGAAGGGATATGGGCACATCGCTTTTAATAGGGAGGGGATCAGGACAACAATCAGCAGGTGAACAGACAGACATGAAGCAATTAACCCCTGGGCTGCTACCCAGGAAAAGCAACCTAAGAACACATGGGAAAAAACAGGTATACATGAATATAGAGGGCAGGGGGACAGGGCTGGAGTGACGAAACGTGACAATACCATTGGATAAGGCCGGTTCCCAAAGTTCTCCAAGCCCTGAAACCTGAGCTGAGGGATCCCTGACCTGAGGTTCTGGGCAGGACTAAGCCTCTGCATTTTGATGGCTAAATTGGTCCTCTGAGCTCCCCTCCAGAGGGAGGAGAGGGAGCTCACCGCAGTCTGACCACTCCGATAATGATCATGGGTGGCGGGTGTCCTGTAAGTTTTATTTAAGCCTTCTGAATGGAGGAGCTTCACCCGCCCAGAAAGCGGTCATTCAGCCTGAGCTGATCAGCCTTTCGAGGTTTAAGTCAGCAATGCACTGGACTATCCTCTTCCAAGTTGGTCTGCTTGTCATAGCTGTGCACAGGGCTATGCCAGTGGGCACTCTCAATTGCTTTACTTGCTGGCTCGTGTTTGCGTCTAATTTAGGTCTGATTCAATAAGATAAAGAGCCTGGAATCGACTGTGTTTAATAAGAATAGAGCTGTCCCTTTGTAGCGATTTATATCCAGTCGTGTGCTCTGTAGCTGTGTGTATCACATACACCTGCCAATAATGTCCTAATGCGAAAACTACATGACAAATACCTGTGGTCAGTGTGTGAAAGGTGACACCATTTGCAGGTAACCAGGAATGTGTATCTGTTATGACAGGGCTGACCCAAGACATTGTGCTGCCTGGGTTCAGGGATAAAATGCTGCCCCATACAAAAATAATCATGCCCCCCAAAACACCCACCCATTTCAGACCTCCAACAATAAACCTCACTGTTACCGTGCAGTGTGTATAAGTGTGAGTTTTGGTGCTGTGCAGCTCTGTGATACAGTAATGTGCAGTGTGAATGACTGTATCACAGAGCTGCACAGCAATAAAACTTTCTCAAATCATACATCAGTCTCTTTCATACAGTGCACATGCACTCATTCACACATGCACACAGGGCCAGTGCATCCATTAGGCCAACTAGGCAGTTGCCTAGGGCACCACTAGAAGGGGGGGGCAGCTGTAATAAGCACTATGGCAGAGGTTATGCCTGGTTTCTGCTGATGAGGAGCTGTAGATGCCAGCTTTACCTTTAGATATAAATGGCTTTGTCTTTCTGTTACAGATGCTTATATTCTTATATATTATATTCTGCATCAGGACACCTGTATTGTAACATGCTCACTTTGACGTCATTGGCTACCGGTGTATTCTATATTCCTCAAAGTGGAAATAATTAAGAATTAACTGTTAAAACACTTGGGCTCTATTCCCTAGTGAACGCAAACTGTAGTGTTTAGGTATGTCAGCGTTAACGTCAGAATAAGCAACTTTAACTCATGGCCACATATTACCTTCAAAACGCTAAACCCGTTAAAAATCCATTAGGGCTTCGGTGATTGCGTTAGCGTATTGTACTTTGCGCTCCCCATGTTAAATATAGGATGCGCAATCAATAATAGCGTTAGGATCAGTAAGGTATTACAAAGTGCTAGCGCTAATTACCACAGGGATGCGCAAGCCAAAATTTAGCTACACCTAAAAGCTGGTGCTAACTGATCATGCTTTTTTGAGCTTATTGCCCCCCATCCCCCCAATGAATCAGATACTCGCCTCTCAATTCACGGCAAGAGCGCTGGCCCGATCTGTTGCTTCTTTACGCCGGGAGCAGAGTGAGACAGCACTCCGCAGTGCTGCTCAATCTCGCGGCCTGCCAGCGCAACCCTTCATTGTGCGCTACGGACTCAAGCAGGTGATACTGAAGGAAGAGCTACCACAAGTATCACTGAGGGTAGCGCTGCGTTCTAGGTCAAGGTGCCGTGGTAGCGCCTGCCCTGGAATCTTATGCTAAAATATAGGGATGCACCAAAATGGAAATTTCCGCCCGAAACTGAAAATTCGGGATCGGTTCGGTCGAAAACTGATACCGAAACCGAAAATCAGACATGAGAACCTGGGGCCGAGCTGGGGACTCACCTGATCCCAAAGGCTGGCTGAGCAAGCTGCTCGGCTGGCCTCCAGGCTCAGGAGAGCCCCTGGCTTGGCTGGGCCTTCAAGGCCCAGCCAAGCCGGGGGCTCGCCTGAGCCTGGAGGCCGGCCGAGCAGCTTGCTCGGCCAGGCCTCCAGGCCCAGGTTCGCATGGCTGATTGGTTGCACCTATATACTCACCTAGATCCTCCTACTTCGGCCCTGAGCTCCAGCGGTGACCATCCTCTCGCTGTCGCAGGCTGCTTGGCCGTCCTCCAGGCCAAGCCGGGGGCTCGCCTGAGCTTGGAAGACAGCCGAACAGGCAGCTCGCCCGGCCTCCAGGCTCAGGTGAGCCCCCGGCTCGGCTCGGCTGGGCCTTTAGGCCCAGGCCAAGCCGGGGGCTCACGTGAGCCTGGATGCCGGCCGAGCAGGTAGCTCGGCTTGACTCCGGCGCGTCCCCGGCCTCCAAAGGGAAATTTTCAGCTGATTTGTTTTTTTTTCGGCTGAATTTCCATTTCGGCTGAAATCCCCATTTTCAGCCGATAATTTTCGGTGGCCGAAATTTCGGTGCATCCCTACTAAAATGGGGACACATGGGGAAATCTACAGGCGCAGGTTTTCCCTGTTAGCATCCCCATTTTAGCGTTCGGGAGGTAATAGGACCCGATATGGAGACTATCCAGTTTTGCCACATAGTTATTCTGCTGTGTAGATAACACATTAAAAAGATTTAGAAATTAATTAAAAAACAAACTTGGCCTCAGCATCTATTCAAGCATAGGGCGATGGTATGGTCCCAGATCTCCCAGCACCACACTAGCATGCAAATCGCACGTTGTTCAGCATGTTTGCTGCAGAAAACTGGTCACTGTAGTTGTAAATCTACCTCGGGAGTTACTCATAAGGCTGGTGTCAGACGAGCGTAGTGTTCACGTCTGTGATTGCGCCTAAAAGTACGTCCGTGATAGCATGACAGCCCATCGGAGCCCGTTACACGAAGTACATCCGCACTGAACTGCGGACGCACAACGGCCGTGGCCCACAGACGCAAGGCAGGCAAGAACGTACAACCCCTAGAACGGCCGCACAAAGTGCGCTGCGTCCGCAACGTCTGCATAGCTTTGTGTGTGAGTGATGGAACGTGGTCAGACGGACTGCATTTATACATCCAGCATTTTTCACGGATAAAATGGTTTTGCTTTATTTTATTTTCCCTCCTACATCTGTCAAAATATACGTCAGTGAATAAACGGACTGTGTGGCCACTACTGTGTCTTCCGTACTGACGTCCGTCCGTGTGCACGGACATACAGTCCGTAGAAATCACGCTCGTCTGACCCTAGCCTTAATCTCGTACAGAAATATAATAAAAAACTTAAATTTAAAAATAGCTCTCATCCAAGAAATACATGATATTCACAATAGACACATTATTTATAAACAAAACTCAAATGTTTCTGTAGACGTGTTTAGCTGAAACCTAAATGTGTGTTTAAGATTCTATATAGGACTTTAAATTTTATATTAAATATATAAAAATTTCAGAATTACAGATTATATTTTCTGGTATAATAACATCCACCCACTTCCATCCTCTGCAATGTTCCCTGTATCCGTCTCCCTCCGCCTGCGCGGCTTGCTGTCACAAATGACACATACGGTATGATATGCTTTTATTTTGTGAAGAAAAACTAGAATTAAGCCGTTGATGATTCATCTTGTACCTGCAGGATCTTTACATATTGTTAAAAACTACAATATTTATAATGTGATGGTGGGCTGATTCATATTGCTTGATGCAACAATGGATTTCTGACTGCTGGCAGTAGGACGCCCACTTCCCGTGACGGCCGGGCGAGCAGCATTGGGGATTTACCTCTGCGATACAGGGCCCAGAGCTGGGTTTGAATTGACATGAGAGGCCCTTTTAGCCCCTTCTAACCCTCTGACTATGAAATCATTACAGAAACTTTAATGTGTGTTTGTTCCATGATAATTTCCCTTTTTCTCTTAGATTGTAAGCTCTTGAGCCAATCCCTCTTTTCCTATGTATTGTTCTCAGCGTGGCATTCTTAGGTTTTGTTTTGTCTTACCTATTCTACTGGACTGTGGAATATTGTGACACCTTATAAATTATTGTATTGGGCTTCCATACATACGTAATGTATACAAGAGAGCTAGGGATTTCTTTTGAATACGAAATATATGTATGTGTATGTGTCTTGAGAAAAGTCCAGATGGACTGAAACGTCAACTTGTTTAAATAAATATTTATTCTTTATTATCAAGTCTCCAGAGTGCGCTATTCATCCTCCATGATATATATAGATTACTGTGCAAAGGTTTTAGGCAGGTGTGAAAAAATGCTGTAAACAAAGAATGCTTTCAGAAATATAAATAATGATTGTTTATATTTGTCAATTTTCAACATGCAAAGTCGGCGAACAAAAGAAAAATCGAAATCAAATCAATATTTGGGGTTACTACCTTTTGCCGTCAAACCAGCATCAATTCTCATAGGTATACTTGCACAAAGTCAGGGATTTTGTAGGATTATAGTCACGTGTATGATCAACCAATTATACCAAACAGCTGCTAATGATAATCAATGTCACACGTAGGTTGAAACCCAGTCATGAACTGAAACAGAAACAGCTGTGTAGGAGGCTTAAAACTGGGTGAGGAACAGCCAAACTCTGCTACCAAGATGAGGTTGTGAAAGACCGTTTCATGTCATGGCAAGATTGAGCCCAGCAACAAGACACAAGGTAGTTATACTGCATCAACAAGGTCTCTCCCAGGCAAAGATTTCAAAGCAGACTGGGGTTTCAAGATGTGCTGTTCAAGCTCTTTTGAAGAAGCACAAAGAAACGGTCAACGTTGAGGATCGTAGACGCAGTGGTCGGCCAAGGAAACTTAGTGCAGCAGATGAAAGACACATCAAGCTTATTGCCCTTCGAAATCGGAAGAGGTCCAGCAGTGCCATCAGCTCAGAACTGGCAGAAATCAGTGGGACCCAGGTACACCCATCTACTGTCCGGAGAAGTCTGGCCAGAAGTGGTCTTCATGGAAGAGTTGCAGCCAATAAGCCATACCTCCGACGTGGGAACAAGGCCAAGCGACTAAAGTATGCACGAAAACATAGGAACTGGGGTGCAGAACAATGGCAGCAGGTGCTGGACTGACGAGTCAAAATTTGAAATATTTGGCTGTAGCAGAAGGCAGTTTGTTCGTGGAAGGGCTGGAGAGCGGTACAATAAGGAGTGTCTGCAGGCAACAGTGAAGCATGGTGGAGGTTCCTTGAACGTTTGGGGCTGCATTTCTGCAAATGGAGTTGGAGATTTGGTCAGGATTAATGGTGTCCTCAATGCTGAGAAATACAGGCAGATACTTATCCATCATGCAATACCATCAGGGAGGCGTATGATTGGCCCCAAATTTATTCTGCAGCAGGATAACGACCCCAAACATCTAGCCAAAGTCATTAAGAACTATCTTCAGCGTAAAGAAGAACAAGAAGTCCTGGAAGTGATGTATAAAGGAAAAAGAATTGTGAAGCATAATCTGCAAGACAAATCAATACACACATAGTGCAGACTGCAGATACAACATTTAATCAATTATGCCCCCGCTGGATTGGCACTCACAAGATAAATAACTTAATCAGGCACATAGCAGGTACTTGGTTACCCTCTCCTGATAGATTGTGTTGCCTCCTGAACTCCGGACCATCAGAATAACGCCAAGGAATTCCTCCAGGCTTGTTTGGTCAGTCAGTGGAACAGGAATCAGGCTCATTGAAAGAAAATCAGACCAGCAGTGGCTCCAATAAAAAACAATTTAATTAAAATAACATGAATAAAAAAGTTGGAACACCATCCAACGCGTTTCGTCTCTGCTACACACGAGACTTCATCAGGGATATGGTGTTCTTTCAGAATAATGCAGTTTATATAGCCAAACAATCATGAAAAAAAGGAGGGGATACAGCTGACACACATAATTGATTAATTGTCCACATAAGTCCCACTTAGTGAATTTCAATGCATCCCACACTGGAGCGCACATCCATATTTGTAGTTTTTTTCCATTTGTAGTTCTTTTCCCTCATCCTCTTCCTTTTGTTCCTGATGCGACTGGAAGTGATGGCATGGCCCTCACAGAGCCCTGATCTCAACATCATCGAGTGTGTCTGGGATTACATGAAGAGACCGAAGGATGTGAGAAAGCCTACATCCACAGAAGATCTGTGCTTAGTTCTCCAAGATGTTTGGAACAACCTACCAGCCGAATTCCTTCAAAAACTGTGTGCAAGTGTACCTAGAAGAATTACTGCTGTTTTGAAGGCAAAGGGTGGTCACACCAAATATTGATTTGATTTAGATTTCTCTTTGGTTCATTCACTGCATTTTTTTCATTTATGAACATAAATGTGTAATGCTTCCATTTGTGAAAGCATTCTTTGTTTACAGCATTTTTTTTTTTTTTGTATTCAAAATTTTTATTTTGAAAGTCAGCGGTACAATCAGACAGTTAAAATAAATGAAAGCGATAACGCGGGATAAACATACAATTAGTCAGCAAGTAATAAAACAAAAATCAAATAACAAAGAGGGGGGGACATACCAAAAAGTGCTCCAGAGAGGGAAAAAAAAAAAAAAAAAAAAAAGGCGGCAAGGCCAAGTGTGACTGTCCTGGCTCACTCCTAAAGTAGGAGGCCATGGAAGCGTGCATGTCACAAGGCCGGGGTACTCGGGGGCCAAGTATGGTGGGCAGAGCCATGGTGGCCACCATAATGGCACACCCCGAGTTGGCCCCAAACGCCAAAAGAAAAAGTAATAAAAATAAAGAAGAAAAAAAAAGGAAGGGGGGGAAGGGAATCTGCAGCACGAGGTGGTGTGTAAAAACAAGGGGAAAGGGAGGAAAAATGAGGGGGGGGATAAGAGTTAAAGTAACCTGCTCAGCTAGGAGACAAAGCAAAAATACCGTGCTAGATGACATAAACCAATCTGCATAAAAATGTGGCTAGTATACAAATAAGCGGCCCCAGCTGGGGAACATCATCAGGTCACATAGGGGAAAACAAAGACATAATGTCCTCTTGTCGCTTAAGCACGGCAAAGGAAAATAGGTGTCCACAGAAAATCCACAACAGGAGGGAGAGGGGTCTCCATATAATAAAGTCTCAAGACTGAAATGGGGGGGGTAAGCAAAATCACATAGAAGGCACAGCAAAAACAAAGGGGTCCCGTTAACCAGCGTCTCTGAATGGGGTGTCTCGTGGAACAGGTAGGGCACTGCCAATGAGGCCAGTCACAGGCCCATCCTCGCAAAACAAGGCCTGCAACTCCAGGAGATTCCGAGGCATACAGTAGTCCACTTCATCAGGCCTCCCAATGAGAGCTACAGGCAACGTATAGAAGGAGACGGGGATAGCGACCCAGAACGAGATGCCCCCCCGATCGACACAACTGGACACCTCTTCGCCTCCATATCTCCGCAAAAGGCCGTAGGCCGCCTCAGCGCTCCAGTAGGTGCAGCCCGCGGCGGGGATCCACGGTCGACGGGCGCCGGAGGGAAAATCGGTGGAAAGCGCCCCAGTACCGGTAAGACCGACTGCAGTCCACTCCCCGAACCGCTGCTCCCACCCTGAGGATCAGCAGCTGTATTCTCATGCCGCACAGGTGTGCATACCGGTCGTCTGTTGGAAGCGTCCATGTCTTCTCCCGGTACCGGCACTCCTCTCCAGCGCCGCAAGGCCTCCACAAAGGTCCGCAGATCTCCCTGGGTCACGGGCCTTCCGTCATCTGCAGTCCCCTGCAGCAGGCTCTCCAGGCCGGAAAGCGCAGCTTCCAGGCCGAACGTAGGTGGGGGTGGAGAAACATGGGACCTCCAACCGTTGCTCCCTCCATCCGCCCCTTCCATCCGACCAGACTCAGCGGCCGCGGGACGGGGGCCCTCCATCCTCTCAGCCCACCGCATCCAGTCAGAAGTCGGGACAGGTAGCACAGCAGAGGCGGCAGGCACCACCAAGGCGAACGGGGAGAGAGTCGGGTGGAATCAGGGCTCTCTAGGGGGCACAACGAGGAGAACAGAAGCCTAGGGGTAGGCCCCAAAATGGCCAGCAGCAGCACCCACTAGTAGAGAAAACGGCTGGTAATGGGCGTCTCAGGTCTGGAGGGGGGGAACAAATCGGGCTCCGGACAGCTCTCCCACGATGGCTGGCCAATTCGGGGCTGCAGATGGGGAAATCAATATAGATAAGCCAGCTAAAAAGTCCCACAACAAGCAGGCCGAGACAGAGCTCAGCCAAGGCACGTCCTGTCCCTTCTGTAGCCAGCCACGCCCCCCTCTACAGCATTTTTTTCACACCTGCCTAAAAATAGGGAGAGGGTTGGGGCAAAAGACTGGAACTGCGTGTGGGAAGGAGTTTGTGGGAAGACCAAAGGTAGAGCATGGCAGCTCCGGACCAAAGAGGGGGTGACAGGCAGGTTGAGGTGGTGACACAGGACGAAGCAGAATCTGAGGTTATAACGTTTAACTCAGTCTGTCTCTAAACAGTGTGTGCTGTACACAAATCGATTAATCGATGAGGAGACATGATGATGATGATAACTATTTTCATTATTGATTAGTTTTTTCAGCCCTACAAAGAACATATATATATATTTATTATTGCAGAAGCCATCTGCACCTCACAGCAATTCAAAGAACTGCATCCCTTGTGCTGCATTCCCCATATGCAGCAAGGAACTCTGGGTAGGATATGCAAATGACCTATGTCTCACTTTTATTGCATCCTGTGTCTGTTTTTACACACAACCCTTAAATCAATGCCATGCCATACTATGTCTTATTTTTTAGCAGAGATCAGGTTTATGCAACTGGTCAAAGCCACTCCTAGGACAGCGCTGTTTCGGGTCCAATAAACCAATATATGACCACCTTCCATCATTTTCTGTAAAAAGCACAGTTTTAAAAATGTTCAAACGCCTGACTGAGGTAAAATGATGGGGATTCAGTTCACAAAGTATGATCATAATTTGCTTAAGCCTGTCACAGTCGCCAATGTACCCCATCGTTGACAGGTCCTATCTAACTGAATCTGCACTTACAGGATCAACTTACCCTGGAGCTCCTCGGCAGCTCAAGGCCTTTATAGGCTGCCACGGTGGGGCACCTGTGAACAGGGAGAGGTGCAGACACCAAATGAGAGTTGTCAGCTCTCTATATATAAAATACAAACGGCAGGAAGGTTGCACTCAACCTCAAAACTAACTGGGTGCAACGAAGACATTAAATACAAAATACCAGGGTCCAGGAAAGAGCACTCCATATCAATGACCACCTTCTTCCATCTTATTCTGTAGCAAAAAAGTCGTTTTAAAAAATGTTCAAAAGTCTGACTGAGGGAATAAATGATGGGGATTCAGTTCACAAAGTATGTATATACAGTATATCCGGGTAATTCAAAGCGAATCGAAAAGTCACCACACGTTCGGTGACTTTTCGTTTGCTTCAATTCGGTTCGATTTGCCGATCCCATTTCGGCGACCCATTTCAGCAAACACCACAGGGTCCCCGAATTGCAGGGAAAGGTCGCCGCAAAACCCGGCGAATGCACGTTGAAAACCCGCAAAAACATCTGGATTAACCTGCCGAAAACACCGGAAAAACCCGAGCAGGAGCCAATCACACGCAGCGCAGCTGCCGGAAAAAGCCGACACCACAGACGAATACAGTGAATAAATTAGAAAAACTGTTTTCTTGAATGTTTGAAAAGTGAAACGCTGTTTGCAATTACAATACGAAAATGTCTGAAATTTACTTATGAGATCCAGGGAATGATAATAAAAAGGGCAGGTACAGAAATAATAAGTAAACTTAAAAAAAAAATCCAGAAAAAAGCTTAAAATATCCTAAAAAATCTATAAATAAAGAGACTCTTTACTGCAGAATTTTACAATGAACGGTTTATTAGACACTGAATTAAAATGGGAATATTTTTAACATTTGAAGTCTATGGGATTCGCCTGAATAAACCTGCCGAATTAAACCACCGAATGACAGGGCATTCCGGGAACCTTTCACTGCTGGTTTGTGTTCTCTGAATAGCCGAAGCCTTTCTTCTCTATGGGGATTCACTGCCCTCGAACAGGCAACGAACAGGTACCGTATGTGCAGGCAATTCGCCATTATTTGGCGAATTGCCTGCTCTCTGGATAGCCAAATGGCCAAGAAAGGTAACTGAATGCTGATTTTCAGCGTTCGGTTCCCTTTCCGAAGCCATTCGGATCTCTTTGAATAACCCTGTAAATTTCAACTTTTAACTTTTTTTTATTCCATTAATAGCCCACACTGTTAGACACATGTCAGACCTCCAACAAATCATATTCTCTCTCCTCAGACATTAAAACACGTCTATTATTTTCTATTTTGATGCCTTTTATTCTCAAACCTGTCACAGTAGACATGGAACTGGTTTAAAAAGGGTTTTACACAAAAGATGCTGTAAAACAAACAACTGCCTTTCGCTCCTGTGTCCCTCATAACAATTTAATCCCCACAAATGTAACAATCCTAACGGACACATTTTTGTGTAATGGAAGATACAAATCGACACATTGAATGTCATTGATCTCTTTATTTTCATAACGTTATTAAAAGTTGCAGAGAATAATATTTACTCCTTCGTTGCCCCGAGGACTTTGGGTATACAGTAGTTTGTGTTTTGCTACATTCATTTGATCCCATGATGTTCATTTAGTATATTTTTTGTCATTATTCCTAATTGGTTTCAGCATTTTTTTTATTTTCTGTGATCTTGATTATATTTTTTAATTGAATCCGTGCTGTTCGCCTTGCCATGCAGATATATGAAATGCCATACCTGTGCCGCATTTATCGTGTTTATATGCGTGGTGTTTAGAGTATCGCTGTTTGCTGTGCGTGAGATTTCATTATGTTCTGTATAATTCTTTGCACGTAGAACGCACTGGAAAGGCGCAAGAACTCAAAGTCAAACATCAAGTCCACCAGCAGCGCTCTGACTGGGGTACTCTCTGCTAAACAAGGTATTGTGCGACGGCAGTGGCTTGGATTTTTTAGGAATTCACACATGGGGAATTTACGGTGTAATTATTGTATCGTGCCAAGTAAGGACTAAATTCCAAGAATTATGTAAACTTAACCAGATCTCTGGTAACTTCCCATAGACATTAACCCTTTCACTGCTGAGGACGTGTGTGGAACGTCCTCATTGACTCCTAAGGAAAGATGGGGTGGAGATATCTCCCGACTGTTGGCAGCTAGTAGGGTCATGTTTGGTGTCATTAGAAAGGCCAGAGCATGGCCTTTCCAATGATACCAAACATGACCATGTTTAAAGTAAAGAATGAAAATAATAAAAATAATAATAAAAAAAAAAAGAAAAACGTGTTTTTTTTTAAGACGTGAAATGGCTCAGCAGTGAAGGGGTTAAAGTCTGAGTTGCTGAGTTTAGCAGAGATCTGGCTACGTTTCCACCAGACTTGGAATCTATCCTTAAGCAGGAGAAGAGAGCCTTAAACACAAAGGGCTCTGTCAGCAGCTGGTGTGCGCTAAAATGACATCGCTACATGAAAAATCGAGTGCGAGTCGCTAAAAGGTAGCGCCTGACATCCCACCAACAGATCACCTTGTCCGCGGTAGTCCGTGTACATGATTCATTAGCGCAGGCTCGGGAAACTCGAAGACCCGGGCTGGGAATCAGCGCTACTGCTTCGGGGAAACGTGAGAAGATGCATTGTATGGTTAAAAATAGCATGCGTTCCAGTGCAAAAAAGCGCTTTTTTTTATTTTATATAAAAAAAAAATTGGAACCCCAAGTTTTGAAAAATGGCTAATAAATTCTAAAAATTCAATAAATAAAAAGGCTTTTGCTGCGGATTAAAAAAAAAAAATGGTTGAATAAAGATGATATACGATAATACTTTTTACATTGAATCCTATGGGCTTCGCACACGGCAGGTTTTCCCATACAATACGTATTCTCACCTTTCCCCAAAGCACGCCGGTTTAACCATACAATGCATCTTTTAGGCTGGGGTCAGACCAGTGCACTTTTAACGTGCGTTCTGGCGCACATAATTACGGCCGCACTAGCAGCAAATGACAGGCAATGACGGCCGATGTACGGCCGCACAAAAGTCCGGCCGTGCAACGCAAGTGGAATTTGAACGCATTTTTTCGAGAACGCTGAACCGCTAGTACGGACGTACTGAGTGCGCAGCTGCGGCATAGCGGCGTGTGTGCGTGATTAGGAGATGTCAGACGCTGCTAATGTCCAGCCTACATAACGTCCAGACGCAAAAAGAGTTTTATTGACGATCCGTACAAAATCACGCCCGAAAATGCGCGTCGTCTGACCGTTTTTGCGCATTCCGTGAAAAAATACGTCAATGCGTTCGGACGCACTTTTTCACGTTCGCGGGGAAAAATGCTTTCATCTGACCCTAGCCTTACACGTAAACTACATCCAGCAAGCCAAGAGAACACCTGTGCTGCATTCCTTTCAATTGCCTGTTAATTTTGGGTGAGGATTTTTTTGACGTTTTTCCCCCCCCTTTTTGTTTTCTTCTCTTTCCGTCAGTTAACACCAGGGTTGAGCAGTAGGTAAATCTTTGCGATTAGCATCAGCGTTAAGGCTAATGTCAGATGAACGCAGTCAGAGCGCACTCTGTGTGCATGCATCACGGACGGATGTACTGATGGAAGATACTGTAGACCCCACACGGTCCGTTTTTTTTTTGACGGACATAGAAAAAAGGGAAATGTGGGAATCAAAATTAAAATACAGGTACAGTCACCCAGACCATAAAAACCTCTGAACATCAACGTGATGGAAGTCGCAAATGCACTGCGTATGACGTCACAGCATAATGCACACATGCCGCTACGAGACATGGCGCACTCTGCGCGTCTGTCTTAGGCTGGGGTCCGACCAACGCAGTGCGAACGTGCGTTGACCCGCACTTTGTGACGGCCGTGGTAGCAGCACTTTATGACGTCCAACGCAGGCCCACACACGAAGTTCAGCCGCGCAACGCAAGCGGCAAACGAACGCATTTTCGCAGGAACCTCGAACCGCTAGTACTGACGTACAGAGTGCGCTTCGTCTGCATAGCGGCGTGTGTGCGTGATTAGGAGATGTCAGACGCTGCTCATGTCCGGCCAACATAACGTCCAGACACCCAAAGTTTCCTGGTTTGGATCCGTATGAAATCACGGCCGTAACTGCGCATCGTATGACCACTATTGCGTATTCCGTGAAAAAGTACGTCCATGCGTTCGGACGCACTTTTTTACGGGTGATGTGAAAAATGCATTCGTCTGACCCTAGCCTGAGCAGTTTTACGTTCTTGCCTAACTTGCGTCCGTTTGCCACGTGCGTTGTGCGTACGCAGTTCGGTGTGTGTGGGTCTCTATTTATCATGATTCTATGCTACGACCGACGTTAAACTGTGCGGCGACACAGTCGTGATCACTGCGTTCATCTGACGCGGGCCTAAAATTCGCGCCGGGACCAAACTATCTGTTGGTTAGAATAGCGAATGTGCTCTGTAGCGCTGCCGATGTTAAGTACAGTAAGCTGGCGCTATGAATCGTTAATTAATGCGCGCTAAGTGTTCTTCGCCGTTTGTAGCAAGAGTCAAACGATCTGTTGGTCCGGCACTAGATTGAATTTACCTGGCGCTAACGTGAAAACATGCTGACGCTAGAGTTAGCTCACACCAGTGGATAGCGCCCTGTATGACCACATGACCCTTTCTTTGGCTGAAAGGAAGGCTTTTACTCCACTGGCTTCATGGGCTCTTGCTGCAGAAGAATCGAGATCCATCAACTGGCTGCTCGCGTACTAGCCACACATGTGCCATCACCACCACTGAAGAGCAGAATTTAAGCTAAAAACGATAATATTAATCCTCGAGTCTCTCTAATATGACAAACGACTTCAGAAAATGGAATTTTATTATTAGTTTGTAATTTATGGACCGGACTGTAATAACTTTCATATCCACGTTGCCTCCCGTCACCACCGCCACCAAACAATTCCATAATCAGAAGCTCTGAAAATAATTGACTCGTGGTTGAGGAGCGAATGAGATGACTCTTAACCCTATGCGTGCCAAAATTGTAATACAACGCAAATATAACATTGACATACAAAAGCTGTTACCTGCTAATCTAAAGATTAGTGTTCTTCCTGGAAGACCAAATTCTGAGCGCTCCTCCTCCTATTACAGTGGTTCCCAACCGCGGTCCTCAAGTACCCCAAACAGGTCAGGTTTTCCAGATATCTGAAGCACAGCACAGGTGATATGATTTGCTGCTCAGTGATTGCAGGATTCAGTCTGCATTTCCCCAAGATGATCTGCAAAACCTGACCTGTTAGGCTAGGGTCAGAGTGGGGCAGTCGGAACGCGCGTGCAGGCGCACTAAATCACGGCGGCAGTAGCAGCACATAACGGCCAATGACGGCCAATATACGCAGTACGTGCGTACAAAAGTGCGCCGACACCACGCAACCGGCAAATGAACGCATTTTTCTCAGAACGTGAAACCGCTGCTACAGACGTACAGAGTGCGCTGCGGCCGCATGGCAGCGTGTGTGCGTGATTAGGAGACGTCAGACGCTGCTAGTGTGCGGCCTACATAACGTTCAAACAGCCGGATTTCCCTAGAATTGCGTTGGTGAGTACCTGCGACTGTGCGACTGTGGTCGTCTGACCACTTAAGCGTATTCCGTGAAAAAATGCGTGCGCACGCATCGACGTACATTTTGACGGTGGCCGCAGAAAATGCGCTCATCTGTCCCTAGCCTTAGAGGGACTTGAGGACCGCGGTTGGGAATCACTGTCCTATAACCTTGTGTTATTGTGAATGAACGATGTGGAGCAGCTCACTGTAACAAAAAGTTTAGCAAACTTTATTGCTGCATTACAACAGCCAGGGAGAGGCAGAATACAGGGAGAGCTCTGGGGTCACTCACTAATGTACAGGATGGCTATAATTGGTGACACTCCCTATACAGTACAGATACAAGGTGTTACTGTAATTTCCATACCCAGATAGACATTTTCATATTCAGTTGGCATTATGTGGTCATTATGATCACTATAAATCCCCATAAGCAGAAGGTATCACCATTTTAATTATCTATTTTTTATTCTATTTACTGTATTTGACACACAAGCCATTTCAGCCTGTCTAATAATAATATTGCAGATCCTGTGTGAACTTTGTCAAGACCAGGGACACAATCTAGAGTTCAGAGCCTTTCTTCCCAGCAATATTTCTGTAAGGCATAAATAAATACATGAAAAATGTGATATTCCCCCCCCCCCCCAAGTTTTTTGGACCAACCATCGTTTTACAAAACTGTCTTTTTACATTAACGACTCCTTCCTTGTTTCAATAAAGGTCATAATGTTGTTTTCAACAAACGGAGGTTGGTAGCGAAAGGGTTAAATGTTCACCATAGCATTTCCAATGAGGCTTTGCTTCTCCTTTGTAGAACATTAGGGGTTTTCCTCTCCTCTGACCCTTAAGCCGATGAAACCATTCGTAGAAAACTTTAACCCACGCGTGGACGTGCATTCCGCCCCTCAGGCACCACGTGAAAGCATTCATCATGTAGAAATGCTGTTATACAAGTCCACGAAATTCCGTTCCCGAAATAATCCACATTGCTAGATCGTGCGGCAGAATTAGAAATCAGAATTCATCATTTTCATCCGGTTACATTTCGGTGATGACATTTTTAACTGGTGTTTTTTTTCCCTTTTGTTTACTTTTTTTGTTTATATTCTTTGCAAAGGTAACGGACAAGCTGGGAGGATTTAAAATTTATACCAAAAAATTTGAAAATCTGCAGGATTTTTTTTGTCTTTAAAAATTTTAATTTTTCTAAATTGTTAATTTAAATTTAATAAAATTTTGAAATTCAAAGATTTTCCATTTACTAAAATAAATCCTACAGTATGTTTTATACAATTCTAAGTTTAATTCTATGAAATCCCATAAGTGCAAGAGAGTGTGGTGTCCGTGTGTCCGCATCTGTGTATGTGTGTGTGTGTGTGTATATATATATATATTTATATTATTTTTATTTTTTCTCACAGCTGTGGGGAAATGATCACTCTGCAATACGCCAAGACCAAAGTAATATGTTCTCTCACAAGTCAAATATATTCCTCCTGAAAGCCAAATTCTGTGTCTCCGAGGAGCTGTGAGCGTGTGTAGGAGTATATGATTTATCAGTAAAGACATTAACCTGTCGCCTCTTCATATTTTTTTTTTTAATAATCTGTGCAGTTCAGGAGCTGCTGTCTGAGGATCACGGATGCAGCCTGCCGGCCACCCCTCAGTCCATCTCCGATCTGAAATCCCTTGCTACGGCTCTGCTGGAGACCATCCACGAGAAGAACATGGTCATTCAGCACCAGCGGCAGACTAACAAGTATGTGTGCTGTTCCCTGTGGTATCCTGTTTACCGGTCCTCTTCGGCATCGCACCCTTCCCCACTTTCCTGCCAGGACATTTTTTTCTTGCCATCCCCAGTAATTATCCAGGCTGGTAGAAGCAATGAAATTCTAACCCTTTCAGAACCTTTCAATTAGGCAGATGTCCCACAATATTGAATTTCCTGACATTCTTCTGGCCCTGAGGTGTTTAATCTAATATTTCAAATCAGTAACAGTAATTCTATAATTTAACGGCTGTATTTTTGTGTACAAAACCATTTAACATTTTTAACATTCATGACAGGCGTCGCCCATCAGGAGGGGGTTAACGCAAGGGAAAGGTGTACTGGTATGCCTCGCCGACAGGTGCCACCACAAGCTGCTGATTAGGCCCGCCCAAGCAGCCGAAACATGCCGCGCGTCACTGGCTGCAGGGGGACTGTCGGAGTTCAGGCCGCCCCACTGCAGCCAATGGCGCGCCAGCTGCGAGGAGGGGCCGAGGTGGCCCATTGAAGTCGGAGGACGTACCAGTAAGTTTCACGTCTTCAAGGCCCACCCACCTGCTTAAGTTGTAAATCCTGAAGGCAAAAAGAATATGAGAACAAAGCGGTAAGGAGGTGGACTCTGTTTCCGGAACACGTACCGAAAACAGTCATGAAAGCAACCTGCTATGTACTCTAATGCCCACTTACTAATAATTTGCATTATGTTATGGTAGTAATTTAAAATTAATATCCCACATGAAGTACCGGATCAGCCCAAATAGGTCACAGAGCACATGCGGTCAAAAACAGAGAGGTCCGGGGTCCTGTGCCACCAAGACCCCCACACAGATTAAAACCTGCTTCTTCCCAAATGAATGGCCAATGGCTGTCTTAAGTTTTTCATTCAACAAAACACAAATCTCACTCGCTGGGCGCAACATACTACTTACTGTTGCTAAATATGCTTGTGAAACTCCCCTTGTCCTGTAACATAAACATATGGACTGATGGTTCTGTCTTGATGAGGCAAAGATATTAATTTAGTATCCAGTCAATTTATGTTGCTCGGTGTGTATTCTCACGGCTTAGTCGATCATTAAATTGTGATTATCCCTCCAGCACCTCCTTTAGGACAGTGCA
Source organism: Leptobrachium leishanense (assembly GCA_009667805.1). Lineage (NCBI taxonomy): Eukaryota > Metazoa > Chordata > Amphibia > Anura > Megophryidae > Leptobrachium > Leptobrachium leishanense. The sequence continues at coordinate 487,524,590 of CM019063.1, forward strand.
GCAACACCATGCCACCACCTTCCGTTTCAACACTCCTCCAGATTAGCCAACACCCCTGTGTGAATCAGTGGCTTAACCCCTTCACTGCAGAGCCATTTCACCCCTGTGTGCTGAACTCATTTTGACTGTTTTGTGCTCATCATGTTTAAACGTGATTTGAAGTCATGTTTTATTAGAATACCTAAACAAATTATATATCATTATTTTCAACAGACTCAGTAGATTCAAAATCTATCATTAGAAACATAGAAACATAACTATGTGTATACGTTGTGACCCGTCAAAATGGTATGACAAAAAGTAAATTTACATTCCGATTTCAATCATTTACAGCTTGTAAAATAATTTTTCTCTCATTTTATCATCCGAACCTTTGTGGTTGTATATTCTATGGGGCACTCTTGTTAAAAAATTTAGAAACAGGAACCTGTTACTGTAGTTTTCAGAGAAAATACGCAATATTAATGAAAACTGAAGAAACTTACATTTTTCACATGTGTTTTGGCACATTGCGTTTTATGAATAATTTGACTATGTCTAAAACATTGACCTTGCTCGTGGTGTGGGAAATGAGAAGGAGAGTAACGGCAGTGGTATTGCTCATTTTATACATGTGAAATGGACAATGCTATTGCTTTGGATCAAAAATAGAAATAAAATTCTTTTATGATTGGGGATTTTTTCTTTTACCTTTTACATAGTCAGGTTTGGCATCATTAGAAAGGCCAGACTCTGACAGGTCTATTGACACTTAGCACCCACACAAAATTATGTTAAAGAATGGAAATACATGGGTCCAAAGAACCCCTGCTCCCCTTCCAGCAGTACGTTGGCTTGTGTTTTAGATGAACCAACGCGTAATAACGCTTTGCTCAGTCACCTCCACATTTGGTCCTGGAGTGGAAAATGAGAAGGTGAGTTAGTCCAGTGACATTGTTTGCTTTACGCAAGCATAAACAAACCCCTTAAGCCCCATCGCCTTGGACATGAGAAGATTTTTTTTTTTTACCATATTTGGTATCCTGGGAAAGGCCAGACTCTGACCTTTCCAATGACCTCTAACTTGACCCTGTCCAGTGGTGTATTTTGTTGGCCTAGGCCTAGGGTGGCACTTTCCAGGGGGCGGCGGCCCGCACTGGTGGCCCCACCCCTAAAAAAAAAATAAAAATAAAAAAATGTACTTTTGCAAAGTATTTTGCCAGGAAGGATACATTGACATGTCACTAATTTTCAAGCATGTCCTGGGTAGGCAAGGCCTAGGCTTTCACTTTCCAGGGGGCAGCAAAAAACCTCACCACTAAATGGGTTACTCACAGAGCACCAAAATGACGCCAACATTTTGGTGTTCTGTAGTTCCCTGCACTTCGGGGAATAAAATTTCCCCACCCTGCAGTGAATTCACCACAGGGTCCCCAAAGTGCATGGAGTCGGCCGCTGAATGCTGCCACCGCAAACCCGTGGCCTGCTGTTTTCAAAAGAACTACTGAACGAAAATGTCTGGAATTTACATATAAGATCCTATGATTGATAATAAAAAGTTCTGTTACAGAAAAAAGCCGCTATTAAAAAAAGGGGGGGGAGGATTTTGCTGAAAAATTACTAAAAGGTACTGAAAAAAAATCAATAAAGACTTTTTACTGCAGATTCAAATAATAAATGGTTTATTAGATATTGCATAAAAACAGGAATATTTTTAACATTGAAACCTATGGGGTTCGCCTGAATAAACCTGCTGATTGAAACCACCGAACTTCAGGGCATTTCACTGACATTTCTCTGCTGTTTGGTGTTCTCTGAATAGATTAACCATTACTTCTCTGTGGGGATTTGTAATGCCTTCAAACAGCACCGTACTTGCTGGCAGTTCGCCAAACTTGTGTGCGTATCACAGAGCAGTGGTGTACTTAGGGGAGTGGCGGAGGGCGGGCTGCCCCAGGTACCAGTGATTATTGGGGTGTCATTAGGGGGTACTAGGAGGTGCTACTGTCACTGTGTGTCAGCTTTGAGCTGTGTTCTCAAACAACGAGCAGCGGAGCAGGGCGTTTGCATACCGAATAAAATCGAATAGAATAAAAATCTGATGCACTCCTACACACCGCACATTGCATTGCTGAGAGTTTTATTGCTGTGAATTCTGATACGCTGACACACACACACCGCACATTGCATTGCTGGGAGTTTTATTGCTGTGGATTCAGTGATACACACTGCATATTACTGTGAGTTTTATTGCCCTGGAGCTCTGGGATACGCTCATACACCCTGCACATTACTGTGAGTTTTATTGCTGTGCAGTTCTGATATGCTCATACACAGTGCCCATTTCTGTGGGTTTTATTGCTGTGCAGCTCTGTGATACACTCATATGCAGTGCAAGTTTCTGTGGATTTTATTGTTCAACTAATTAGAGCGGCTGTGATCCAGTATACTTGACATGCATGGCTGTTCTTTGTAAAAATGCTTGAATTTAAACATTTCAGAATTTTCTTTATCTACAATAGATACATTTGAAATGGTATACAAAATATACAAGTAGGCACTTGGTATCCACTTTTAATATAAAGAGAGGAAAAGGCGGAGCTTTAAGAGGAAAAGGTGGAGCTTAAAGAGGAAGGGTGGGGATTAACCAGGAAGAGGTGTGCCCTTGACAGAAAGGGGTGCCTCAAATTTAAATTAGGGGGTGCACGAGTTTAGTCAGGCCTAGGGCAGCACAAAACCTAAATACACCACTGACCCTGTCCAGTGTAAAAATCAGTCGCAGGGTTCTATAGGTCCCCCGGCATTCCTCGCTGCAGTGTGGTGGTTTAGGTTTTCGATGGAACCAGTGCGTAATAACGCATTGTGACATCTCTTCCACACTTGCCGACATCATGGGAAATGATAATGTGAGTTAATGCAGCATCACTGTTCACGTTATAATTGAAAGTGAACAATATTTCTGCATTATAAAAAAAAAATTATGCTTATTTTTATTTTATTGTTACTAATAGTTATGTGTTTTTTGTTTTCGTTCCGAATCGCAATTTGGACAAAATTATACAGATTCATATTTCAGAAGCACTTCCGAAATAACAAATAGATTTTGTCTGGAATGAAAAGGAACGGTATAGTACAAACTGATTTAGTTACATGAATTGATTCGTTATACCATTTCATTTAGGCTGAGACTCAGCATTGCGTCCCTGTCCATTGGCCGTGGTGCTGAATCTGTTGTATTCAGCACCACAGGCCATGGACAGAGCCATGGGGGGATTCGGCAGCAATGAAATTCCCTATAAATAAGTAATGGTTATTCTATTCAGAGAACATCAAACAGCACTGAAATATCAGTGAAATGCCCTGATTTTCGGTGGTTTCATTCAACAGGTTTAAACAGACGAATCCCATAGGTTTAAATGTAAAAAAAAATCCCTGCTTTAGTTAAATATTTATTCAACCGTCTATTCTTTTCATTTGCAGCAAAAAACCTTTTTATTTACTTATTATTATTATTATTTTTTTATTTATTTTTTTTCATTTTTTGATTTAATTTTTAGGTGACATTTTGGGGTTCCCAATTATTTTAAAAAGACGAGGCTTTTTTTCTTTGCCGAATGCAGCATTTTTTTTCTTTCATTCAGTCTGGCTGCGTCTGGCGGTGCTGTCCTTGCTGCTGAAACGTTTTTCGCACCAAGGATAAGGGGATTATGTATCTTTTAACTGTAATCTAACAGTAATTAGTTCATCCGTTTCACCATTCCGAAATAATCAGAACGAAATGACGGATCAATACAAATTACTAATCTCCCGAAATAACAAATCAATACGAAATACGAATCACGGTAACATAACGAATGCACTGAAATGAATAAAAAAACGTGACAAATTGATCTAAAACGAAACAAATTTTTTCATTGTGTACATGTCTAGTTACAAATAACCTGGTCATACATGGTGTCATTGGAAAGGCAATGCTCTGACAATACCACGTGTGACCCTTTACATGCCATGGTTTTAGGCGATACGGGGGTCATTTGGACTCCCGTATCTCCACCATAGGGATTTCCTTGCCTGGCTGGGGGGGGTTCTTTCTGATTTTGGTAGCTGGGGAGATCCCGGAGGCAGGGCTGACGTCCAAGATGCCAGCCCACTCCAGGAGAAGTTCACAATCGGAACCGGGCTGAGACGACGTGCAGAGCGCGTCCTCGGCAACAGTGGGAAAGCGGAGGATGTACTCAGCGCATCTTATGCAGTCAAGTGGTTAAATGGACAATTCTAGTAATTTGTTAACTTTTCTAAATGAAGCTTTTTAAAAATTATATTTCCCTGATTTATACTCATACACGCCCTGGTAATCTCCCGACTCGACTATTGCAATAATCTCTTATCTGGCCTCCCTCTGTCCCGCCTCTCCCCCCTACAATCCATCCTGAACGCCTCCGCCAGGCTAATTCACCTCACCCGCCGCTCTGTCTCTGCCGCTCCCCTCTGCGAGTCCCTTCACTGGCTCCCCATCCACTGCAGAATTAAGTTCAAAATCCTTATCCTTACCTACAAAACCCTCACTAACTCAGCGCCCCACTACCTGTCCTCACTAATCATCAAATACACCCCAGCCCGCTCCCTAAGGTCAAACAGTGACCTGCGCCTAGCTTCTCACCGCATCACCTCTTCCCATGATAGACTGCAGGATTTCTCACGCGCAGCCCCCACTCTCTGGAACGCTCTCCCTCGTACTGTCAGACTTTCTCCTAACTTCTCTTCCTTCAAACGCTCCCTTAAAACGTTCCTATTTAGTGAAGCCTACCACCCAACTCACTGACGCAACCATCAATCACTCTCACCTTACAGTCCTCTCCTCCTGTTTCCAACCCCAACCCTCCTAGATTGTGAGTTCCTACGGGAATAGGGCCCTCATCTCCTCCTGTACTGTTTGTCAAATGTTGTTCAATGTATTGTAACCCTGTCTGTACTGTGCTTATTGTACAGCGCTGCGGAATATGCTGGCGCTTTATAAATAAGTAATAATAATAATAATAATACCATTAATTATGTCCTACCTTTTAGTGAGTTATTTCTGTAGACAATGCTTTTTTATAATTTTTATTTAGATCTTGAATTAGAAGCTTGCTAAAGGTAGGATGTAAATAGGCCTTTATCTAACTTGTTTCTTAAATTGATCTAAACAAAGCAGGCCCACAGCCAATCAGATGCCCTCAATACAGGAGTAATGTGGGGCATTACTTTTTGCTTGACAAACACTCCGTTTAACCAGCCATCAAGTCCTTATATTACGTCTGTGTGTGTCGTAACCCTCGCCTGTTTTGTTTCAGAATTCTAGGCAATAGAGTGGCGGAATTAGAGAAGAAACTGCGCACCTTGGAGGTTTCTGGATTGTGGAGTCTCCCAGGTACGTTAATATTATTTTTAAGTGATTGGTAGCTCAGTGAAGTTGTGATTGGGTGACCAGATTTTACATCTGTAGAAATAATCCTAAAATTATTTACCCCGATTTCCATCGCGATCCTATGTAACCAGGCGCAAGAAGCAACAGATTGACACCTTCTCTCTTTTTTTTTTTCTTCTTTTCTCTGTTGGCAATAAGACACTTCATATAATCCCAGTATTATTGGATTAGAATAGTAAATGAACAGTTTTCATGAGTGGATAGAAGGAAGCCGATAATGATAGATAATGCATCCCAAAACAATGTATTTTATTTAATAAATCTACGATATGAACTTTGGTTGGTGGTTGAGATGCTTTGGAAGCACCAAATGTAAATGCTGTACACCAGCACTGAATACCAAATGTAAGGCAGCTATGTGTACGCCCAAAATGTGCCTCTGCAACACATATAAATAAACTTTAAAAAAAAAAAAAATGACTGTGTGGCCGTATTTTAATTGCAGTATGTGTAAAAAGAATTCATCAAATAATCATACCTACCATAATGTCCATATTTGTGTTACTAAAATGTCTTACAATAGAGTTCAATAAGTTCTTCCAGAAGTTAAAGAAGTTAAAGAAGGTGGAAGTTGGGTTTTCACTTTGAAAGTGAAAGGCTTAAGGAATTTCTTTGTTCTTCTGTGCTTCTGGCCTGGGAAGAGAAGGCATTGTGCCTGCCTATTTTTTGGGATTGCATTCTCCACCTGTCCCGTAGCAACGTGTATACGTAAAATCACAAATCCCTTCTGGGAGCAAACTGAGCATGTCTAAATTGACCTTATATTGGGCAGTTTTCATAAACGCCCCACAGTCTTGACATGGTTGGTTGCTTTCAAAATCTCTCCTAGGCAGTCATTAATCGTGGAGGTTGCATTACTGGATTTTAATGGATTGCAATTCTAAAACGCTACACCAATCATGGCAAGAGCACCTCTCCAGTAAGTGTCCTTGGGCAAGACACCTAACTGTACATACTCGCCACCCAGGACATACTTGAAAACAAGAGAAATCTCAGTGTATCCTTCCTGGTAAAACACTTTAAAAAATAAAAAATAAAAAACACTATCGAATACATTCGTATGCTCCTATTTTTCGAGCGAGAAAGTGTTAATAGCCTTTTATCAATGCAAAGTGATTTTTACCTTTTATAATTGTTATATGCAACTTCATTGGTGGGACGTTGCCCCATAAGAAACTATGGGCAAGCCTCCAACACTTGATGGATTCATGGCGCTGATTTCCAGCAAACCTCCGTGGGGAAAGTCGACCCCCGAGACGTTTAGGGGTTATGCTTCTACTACACTTTGTACTTCATCCACATTGTAGTTAAAATCATGTCAGACCTTAAACATTTTATTTGTAAGGAACCTTGTTTCTCGTGTTTTTTGTTTTTGTCCTTTGTTTAAATGTGTCAGATGTCGTCCAGGATGAAAATTTGGGCTTATTTATGCTTTTTACTAATTTTATCCAAAGTTCAAAGGAAGAAAAAGCTCCCTTTTAATAGTAATGGATGTTGTGATTATGTGTCTTTGACATTTCCTTCATAAGCATTTTATCTTTCTTCTCCTTGGTGCGCCACTAATTCCTGGAAATAATTATCTTCTCCTTCTCCTTCTCCTTTTCCTGCTTCCTGAAGGCCTCAGCTACAATGTCTCAGTGGGATTTGGGAGTAGGTTCAATATGAAACGTTACCTTAAATTTTTATTCAACCTTGCACGACATCCTTAAACCATGGTGTATTTCTCCACTGCAATCCATGCATGTACCAGTAGGGAGGTGATGCCAGCCATTGAATCCGCATTTTTATGTTGCCATCAAAAAACTGCAAAGTGAACCAGCATTCTAATATGTTCTGCTTATACTTCAAGTTACTGGGAAAACTACAAAATTCTTATGTTCTGTGTAATTGAATGAGCAAGCGCAGTGGCGACTCTAGGAACAATATATAGGGGAGGGGGCACATAAGATACCACAATCAAAACTGGGGGGCACTAATAATTTTCGCCACTAAATCATACCACTGAAAAAACTAAATAAGTATATATAAATAAGATTCCATAATTGCAGAGTAATGTGATGCAATGATACATAAATTCAATATTTTATTTGCCACAATTCGGCGGTTTATGCCGACGTCCGATAACTGCTTCAGCAAATTACAGCGACCATTCGCTAAATAGGGAATTCACCATATTTTCAGCGAAATTGATTCCCCGAAATCTGATAAAAGCAAAGGATCTAAATATGAATAGACCCTTTAGATTCTAACTTCCATAATAACCCCTAAAATGCCATAAAAGCAGGGAAATACAATAAAATAATAAACAGTGTGGAATGTAGCCTAGCTATTAACCCCTAAATGCCATTAATCAAGGGAAAACATTAAATGAATAGACTGTGGGGCATGTAGCCTATGCATTAACTCCTAAAATACCAGTTATCAAGTGAAAATGTGAAATATATACACTGCGAGGCATGTAGCCTTCCCCTTAACCCATAAAATGCCAGTAATCAAGTGAAAACATGAAATGTATACACAGTGAGACATGTAGCCTACACATTAACTCCCAAAATGCCATTAATAAATGAAAAACTAAAATGTACACTGCGAGGAAAGAAGCCTGCCCAATAACCCTTAATATACAAATAAACCAAGGCAAAAACAAAAGTAATACACAAAGTAATATATAGTCTGACCATTAACCGTGTCACTGCTGAGCCATTTCCACCCTGTGAAATGTTTTTTTTTTTCGTTTTTATTTTATTATGATTTTGTCTTTACACCGAATATGGTCATGTTGGGTATCATTGGAAAGGCCAGACTCTGCTCTTTCCAACAACACCATGTAGGACGCACGGGGCCGGAGATAAATCGGTCGGAATATGTGGGGGAAGCTGGAGGCTGAATCCTGGTGGAGGGGCACATGGGGGCAAGGAATAACATTGGGGGGAGTGGGGCAATTGCCCCCCTGACCCCCCCTAGTGACGCCTATGAGCAAGTGCCTGCCGTATGAGATGCTTTCAGGCCCTACAAATGGGTCTTCAGGATCATTTCCACTCAGGTGGATAGTCTGGATCAGCGAGATTGTTGTTTGTTTTAAAAAAAAAAAAAAAAAAAAAAAAAAAAATTAACCCCTTTCACTCTCACAAAAAAGGTGTATGCTGCGCAGACTGATATTTCTAGGGGCACACAGGCAAAAGGGGTTTGTGGGGCACCTCATTGTGCCAGCCCACATGCAAGTCACGCCTATGTACAAGCACTGCCCATATGTACATTGTTGTATTACAGAAATTATTTCTCTACAGGTGACCGCTAATACGATTTCCCCATCATTTTTAAGTGCATGGGGCCCTCTCCTAGACCAAGGCCCTCAGGAGGTGTCCTAATGGGCAGTCCATCCCTGGTGTACACATTTATGCATTAAAAAATAAAGGAAATTAGCCCATGTTACCCAACTTGCACAACTGTTTAATAGGTAAGAATTGATGTTCTCTTTGGAGAAACAGAATTCCCATCAAGATCTCAATTCTGTCACACTGTATTGCTGTAAAGCGATTGGTAGGAGCAGCCGCCACCCCCACTATAACAATTACAACAGACATTGAGAGGGTAGAACTGATAGAGAGCTCTGGCATCAGATCAGATGGTTATCATTGCTGTACGTTCTTCTTTAATACAGATATGTTGTTATTGTATCTACCATACACTGGCATTGTGTCAGATGTCACATGCAGATTAGATATCAACTATATTGGTATTTTTTAGAATCTGCATTCCTAATAATCTCATAATTTGGGGGAAGTCCTGATCTGATCCATAGGCTTTTTTTGGCATCGGAGGTTCGATACGATCCCATAGTCCAAAACCTGCCCTGCACGGAGATGCCCAGCTGGAGTTCCTGCTTGCTCGCGAGTCATGGAGGAGGCAGGAATATGCTGCGAGTCTCGGGGTGCCTCTGCATTCACCTGGAGAGTCTTCCCTGCTTTCTGCATGTCCCGCAAGCAGACGGAAGACACTGTGAGTGATGAGGACCCATGACTTATTTTTGTGAAGGAACTACCGTTCTCGCTACAGGTTTTACAGTATCGGAACATGGTATCAGCATATCCCAAATACTGATCAGACCGGCACCCCAGAAATGGTTCTAGGGATATCCCTATTTAAATCCCTAATAAATATTCATCAGCAGGTTATCTGACTATTCTTATTTCTCTATTTTTAACAGATCTACTATATTTGAATGGCAGGGATTTGTTCCTGTATGCTAATATTGCTACACTGTTTGACATTGACACAAGGGTTACCATCTAGGATCTAGAACTTTTCATTCCAACAATATTTTAGTAAAGGATGAATGTGAAAAAACTAAAAATGAATAGAATCTGATTATTTAATTTTTTTGAACTTAGAATGAAACTCTAATATATATATATTTTTTTAACAAATACTGCTTGGTAGTGAAGGGGTTAAGGAGGTCTGAGGGAAGACTTTTATCTCACATGTACTAAGTAAGTGTGTATGAAACCAGTGTTGAGGACAATTATCAGGGAGCAGGTTCTCCTTTGGGTTTGCTACAAGCCCTTGGTGTCCTTAAAGATCGGTTGAGGACAACATACTATTCTTCAAAGAACAAAGCCTGTAGAAAAAAAATAGACTTCAAAGTGCTGAGGTGAATGATTCTCTTTGTAAGATCCTTTATTGGTTGCTGTTTGATATTTTAGGAGCTGCTTGATTTAAGGAGACTTCACAAATGGATGGGTGCACGGAATTTAAAACCTCAGGTTCATATAATGCAAGGTTACGCAGTTTGCCCTTTTACCTTCTGAAATCTATCGTGTTCTGGCAGATGGTAATGCAACAGGATTGATACCGAAAGGTTGTTATGTCTTGTGTTCTTTACAAGTTCCCACTGTTTTTGTATTTATAAAGAGAAGCTAATATGTTCCATGACCTGCAAAATAATGCACGTTGAGAGAGAGAAGTGGCTGATTACACATGGCTCACAGCTGGAAATCAATAGGATTGTCCTAGAAGAATTAGAATTTGTTGGAAATCAAAATATTTCATTTGATGGGAAGTGTGTGTTTTTTGTAATTTTTGGTAAAACATAATGGGACCCTTTCAAAGTTTCACTGTCTCTTCCGGCTGGCATGCCACCAGGTGAGTGACAGCTGGAGCAGAAGAGATGTCCTACTGGGCACCTCTCTGCTCAGCCCATGTATCCAACGATAGGTTGGCTGCCCTGTACGAAGACCCTCTTACAGCTCCCCCCCCCTGGAATGGCAGGGCGGTACATGTCATTGGTATTGGTTGAGTACAGTTACAGCATTTATAAAGCACCAACAAGTTCTGTAGCGCTGTACAAAAGTATAGTTTTGATAACTCCTACAAGGAGGAGATATCTGACAGCATGATGGGGTGTCACAGCCAAAGTGCCCCTGGCCTTTGCAGTTTAACTTTTAGAAAACTGGTATAGACCTATTTGTATGTGCAGAAAACAAATGGTTTTGCGCCTCCTCCCTACCAGGGCAGCTGCACCAACAAGAAGTAAAGCCCACTTCGGGCTCTATTCCATTCTTCACGCAAAACGCGTGTTAACGCCCGAAAATCACTGCTGGAATTACATTCCTCGCCCATTTTTTCATCCGTCGGGAAATTGCGCTCGTAAAACCGCCGCGCAAAAATGCGCACAAAGTACCGTTGCGCGCAGAAATCGGTGCAATGTAATTTTTAACGCGAGTCAGTCAGACGAACGCATTTTTGTGCGGACTGCACACAACAGACGTACGTTCTGACGGAAGGCAAGGTAGGGGCCGTCATTTTTGACGGATCTAGTAAACAAAATCACCTAATTTGCAGCGTGTCCTCTCCTCGCTTCACCCACACAGGGCGCATTTGTGCGCATCGACGTTCTCCGTTGTGAATCCGCAGTTTGGTACGGTCAGGTTGTTCCAATTTGCCGTTACCACCAGCTTTTCAAAGACGTTAAAATTATGCACGCAAACGTTGTCCGTTAAATTTTGCGCTAAGATTGTAATACCATGCGCGCGCCAGCGCACAAACGCATTTGCGCTCACAATGTTAAGTATAGGATGCGCGCACTAAATTGCGCTCGCAAAGGGTTCGCGCAGGGTCACTCGTGTTAGACGTTAACGCGCATTTTGTGCGTAATACGACGTTCAGCGCAAAGGGTTTTGCCCCTCGCGTTAATGTGTTTTTGCGCATGCGTTAACGTTTGCGCAAGGAATGTAATAGAGCCCTTCATGTATTAAACATAACAAGAAAAAAGGTTGTCTTATTTGCGCTCACCTCCATAGCTCTATGCGCAACAAAACTGAGGTTTAGGTTTACTTGAATGGCTATTAAAGTGTAAGCCCAGCCGCCACGTCACATCACCTCTGGCCAGCTTCTCAGCTAAGAGACAGGCTGGGTGGTTTATATTTACACCCTCCCCAATAATTTCCATTTTGGGATTGAAAAAGAAAACACGGAAAAAGGCAGCAGTCACAAAAACCTGGTGTAGACCGATTTGTGTCTGGAATAGAGGCCCAATTCAAGCCAGGGGCGGATCCGGGGGGGCAATGGGGCAATTGCGCCCCCCCCCCCAGCAGTTCAGTTACCAGGCTGACCTCCAAATTATTTCAGATCACGATCTGAGCAAGTGGAGCTTCTCTGGCAGCAAAAATCACAACACTTTGCCTGCCTTCCCCTGCTTGGGTGCTGCAGTGAGAGAGGCTCCGCCCACCGACAGCCTGCTCTGTGTGTGTGAAGGAAGGAGACAAGAGAAACTGCGGCCCAGCAGCCCTGAGTGATCTGGTGAGTGTATGATGGCAGCCAGCTGTCACATTCCTCCCTCCCTGCAGAGCTTGGAAGTTTTAACCCAATCCCCCCTATCCATGCAGAACGGAGAGTATTTAACACCATCCATGCATCATTGGGAAGCAGTGGCGTAACTAGAAACCTGAGGGCCCCGGTGCAAGAATCCACGAAGGGCCCCCCTCACCCCCAAAAAAAATCTATATTTTAACATTTTTTTTCCATGCAAAATAAAAAAAGATAGCTGACATGGTTATATATTGCCCCCAGCTCTCATGGGTATATATGGCCCCCAGCTCTCATGGGTATGTATGGCCCCCAGCTCTCATGGGTATGTATGGCCCCCAGCTCTCATGGGTATGTATGGCCCTCAGCTCTCATGGGTATGTATGGCCCCCAGCTCTCATGGGTATGTATGGCCCCCAGCTCTCATGGGTATGTATGGCCCCCAGCTCTCATGGGTATGTATGGCCCCCAGCTCTCATGGGTATGTATGGCCCCCAGCTCTCATGGTATGTATGGCCCCCAGCTCTCATGGGTATGTATGGCCCCCAGCTCTCATGGGTATATATGGCCCCCAGGTCTCATGGATATATATAATATATGGGTATATATGGCCCCCAGCTCTCATGGATATATATATATATATATATATATATATGGCCCCCAGCTCTCATGGATATATATATATATGGCCCCCAGCTCTCATGGATATATATATATATATATATGGCCCCCAGGTCTCATGGTATATATATGGCCCCCAGGTCTCATGGGTATATATATATATATATATATATAATTATATATATATATATATATATATATATATATATATAGGGCCCCCAGGTCTCACCTCTGCTCCCAGGGCAGGCTCCGCCGGCATTGTTCTTCTCCTTGGCGAGCGGCTGGTGGAAGCATGCATCTTGGCCGCTCGCCGGAAACAACCTGACCAGCGCAGAGGTCTCGCGAGAGGCTGCATGTCAGTGGCCGCTCGCAGGGAGAGGGACGGCCAGTGCGCGGCTCCCAGATTCCGGCGCTGATTGCTGGAATCTGGCGGCGGCGCTGGGCCCCTCTCCAGTGGCGGAATGCCAGGGCCCGGTCGCAACTGCGACCGCTGCGACCCTGGTACTTCCGCCACTGTTGGGAAGATGTGACTCCCTCCCCTCTCTGCAAAGCTGGGGTGATTTAACCCCCTCTGGAGAATTTAACCCTCTTTTTTCCTTGCAGAGCTAGGGATTTAACCCCCTCCCCCACAGAAATGGAAGGAGTTAACTCCATCCCTGCAGAGCTGGAAGGCATTATCCTTCTCCTCAATTCTCCTGTCCCTACAAAAATGGAAGTATGTAACCCCTTTCCCTCCCTGCAGAGCTGGGAGGATTTAACCCCCTTCCCAATTCTTTCCTCTCTACAGAGATGGCAACTGTTCCCACTGGGCTCCTTAGTATTTAACCCCCACCCCTCCATGCAGAACTGACAACTCTGTTCCCACTTGGCCCCTTGGGATGTAACCCCTCTCTTCAAAAAATGCAAGCACGAGAAGGGGCAACATGCATATTTTAAATAATATAAAATTTTAATATAATTATTTTATTAATGTTTGAATATATAATTCCAATATATTATTTTAATATTTATCTTTATTTTAGAATGATTTTTATATATAGTTAATTTTACAAATATATATTATATATATATAAGACAATGCTCAGCATAGCAGCACTTCTGTGTCATATATATATAATATATTATCCACTGTGAATATCCTACACTTTCAGACACTGCAACACCTGAACTACCATCTGATTATTTAATTGATCTGTACAACACCACAGTATAGTAACACCCCATGGCATTTGTCTCCTGCTCAGTACGAGCAGACGGTCAGCTTTATAGTCAAGGTTTTAATTTATTACTAAACTTTCTTCATGATCTGTGAAGCCTGCAGTCTGCTGTACTGGATATGAGACAGAGGATTGCAGCATAATATGTATTTTGCTATATCCACAGCACGTTTGGTGACGCTGCCCATCAATTACTTTCAGGGTTATTCAGAAAGCAGTGAAAAGCAGGAGAATGACTGGAGAATGGAAAATTCTAGGTCAAAATAGCCGATTTGGAAAGTGAGATAAATGGGAGAATTTTTCTGGTTTGGCTATTTTGACCTAGAATTTTCCATTCTCCAGTCATTCTCCTGCTTTTCACCGCTCTCTGAATAACCCTGGAGGAAGAACAAGGCCTATGAAGAAAAGAACACCTTGCCTACTGTGAAGCATGGCGGGGGGTCAATCATGCTTTGGGGCTGTTTTGCTTCTGCAGGTACAGGGAAGCTTCAGCGTGTGCAAGGTACCATGAATTCTCTTCAGTACCAGGAGATATTGGATGACAATGTGATGCAGTCCGTCACAAACCTGAGGCTTGGGAGACGTTGGACCTTTCAACAGGACAATGATCCCAAGCATACCTCCAAGTCCACTAGAGCATGGTTGCAGATTAAAGCTGGAACATTTTTGGAGTGGCCATCGCAGTCACCTGACTTAAATCCGATTGAGAACCTCTGGTGGGACTTAAAGAAAGCAGTTGCAGTGCGCAAGCCTAAGAATGTGACTGAACTGGAGGCTTTTGCCCATGACGAATGGGCGAAGATACCCGTAGATCGCTGCAAGACACTTGTGTCAAGCTATGCTTCACGTTTAAAAAGCTGTTATAACTGTAAAAGGATTTTGTACTAAGTACTAAGATTGAATGTCACTTGGGGTTGAATAAAACTGATAATGATGTGAGCACAGAAAACATTTGTGGTTATTTCATTATAAATGTTATGTTATATTTGTCTGACCTACACGTGCCTCTTTGATTTAATTGTAAGCAAGATGACTGAATGATCGAAATCAATGTCAAACTGGCCAAAACACTCAATTTCAGTGGGGGTTGAATAATTTTGAACACCACTGTATTCAGGGTGTGTGGGTGTCTTTTTAGGGGCTCCTCCATATATTCAGGGTGTGAGGGTGTCTTTTTAGGGTCTCCTCCATATATTCAGGGTGTGTAAAAATAACATTACAGGAGTGGCACCAGCCAGTTCACTTAATGATTTGTTGAGCTGGTATATGCCAGCAGCGTATTTTCCCTTTCACGGCAGCAATACCTGTACAGAGATTCAATATAGATAATACAGCAGGGGTCAAGTCCTGCAGGAACGCATGGGAACGCAGTTCCCCCACTATTTTAGCTGGAGGAACTTAGTTCCCTTTTGGCTGATAAACTGGGAAGCTGCAATACCTTTCTATATAGACACAATTTTATAAAACTGTCTATATTTAAGGGTCTTCCTGGATTTAAGCACATTGTAACGGGTGGCTGGAGTAAAGGTAACATCACTGTTCTATAACTGTGGAGACCCAGGTTTGAATCCCAGCCAGAGCACCTCTCCAGTAAGTGTCCTTGGGCAAGACTCCTAACGGTACCTACTTGCCTACCACCCAATATCGGCTGTGGATTCTACCTTTTGACCATGGAGAAACAAGTCAAAATACCATTCAGCACATCCCTCCAGTACAACCGTGGAGAAGTCTCAACTTTACGAGAAGCGGGTTCAACCTAAGCACCAGGTCACTGCTCTACAATCGTGGAAAGCTGACTCGATCCCACTCGGAAGGGTTCTCTTGGGAACAGGGTCCCCATGAATCAGGTCATCATCCATGTGTGGTATACTAATGTATCAACTTCTTGTGAAAAAACTGATCTTGTAAAGCGCTGCGGAATATGTGGCACTATATAAATAAAGAATAATAATAATAATTGGGATGGCATTCTTACGCATAAAGAAGTGCTGCAGCTGCTGCGCCTCCCAGTAATCTTTAAGACCGTTGTAATGGACAGAAATGTTGGCGAGTTCCCACACTTATTTTTTTACGACTTGACCCCTGTAATACAGGCATACAAGCTTGGTGATAACTGGTCCACTGGTGCAACCCTTTTATGTCTGCAATGAGCATATAGTATTGAGAAAGGAGGTCACCCTGAAATGTTTGTGTTTGCTCCATTGCAGAAATAAAAAAGGGTTGCACCCTTTTTCACTGATCTCGTATGCCTGTCTTTTCTATATTGTATCCATATATTGAGGGTGAGTAGGTATTTTTAGGGGCTCCCCCCACATATTCAGGGTGTGCGGGAATATAATGGATACAAAACAATTAAACTCCTAGCAATGAGTCTATTTGCATGACCTGGTTATTTCCTGGATAATCAAAATGTAAACCTGTACACTCTATGTCCAAGTCAGTGTGTGTCTCTGGTGTATAAAGCTATGTATGTGTATGTGTCTCTTGAGTGTATGTCTGTATGCAGCTGTGTATGAGCTTGTACCTGGCCTCGTATTTCCCTAATGTCCCTGTTTTTGAGAGACAGTGCCAATTTTGGCCCCAAATCCCCCTTTCCCTCTTTTTTTTTTTTCGAATGCTCCTCCTTTTAGAAACTCCTCAATATATCCAGGCAGTGTCGTGTTATTGCTGGTGGTGCTTTATTTTAAGTGTCAGAGCACATGCAGTGCATTGCTGTGTGGTGTCAGTCAGGTGTCACCTGAGCCGCATGAGGACAGACCCTGTGAGACAATGTTCTAGGGAGAGTGACAAGCAAAGCCTGAGATTAGGCGCATCTCTGCCTGTCACTGCGAACCTAACACCAGCTCTTGGCCAAAACTGGTAGACTGCCCCCCCCCCTGAAACTTGTCTCTGGATCCGCCCCTGATTCAAGCCCTTTTAAAAATGACCAAGGCCCCGGCACACGAGCGTATTTATGGCTCAAATTCCCTGCGTCCGTGGGTTTTTGATGGGGAAGGCCATCCACCGGACGTGAAAAAGCCCTCCCCGTCAAAAAGCTAAACGGATGCTGAAAGGATACAAAGCGCGATTCTCCATAGGAGGATCGCGCTTTGTACGCTGAGCGCAGAGAGTGGAAGGAACGTCCACTTTTACGGACGTTCCTTCCTTTGCTCGTGTGCCGCCAGCCTTAAGGAACCGGAATCCCTTTGTGTGACATCAAAGTATGTTTAATATTGCAGATAACCATTGAACAATGCTCCGGTCTCTCAAACAAGAAATGTCACCCACCTATTGATTAATGTCACTGCACTCATTAACAGTCCATGTGTAATCCTGATGCTCTTTACAAAAAGTCTCAACCTAGTGTGGGTCATGTAAAATCCTTATTTGTACTTGGTATTGAACTTTTTTTTTTTTTTTATTTTTTATTCCAAGGCTTTTATTGAAGTGATAAACAGGAATCAGATAATCTACAAACGAATAAGGATCAAATAGAGATAGCAGAAAAGTGTAACATACAATCGTTGTTATATGAGATAATCCAGTAGATACATCGTAAATTAAAATCAGTTTGGCAAGTAAGGACCGGTACATAGGTGTAGATTTGCGGCATGTCAAATAAACCTATAATATTTATCTCTGTAGTATTTTAGTGAAAGCATTTTTTTTGTTTTGTTTTTTTCGTACCGGGAAACAAGCCCGTGTATTAATGTGGACAAGCAAGTGAGTGAAGAGTAGGAATATAACAAGGGTGTAGGTAAGGGGAGTATAAAAGAGGGAGGAAAGAGAGGAGCAAAGGAAGAAAGATAGAGGGAGAGGAGAGAAGAAGAGAGAGAAGAGAGAAAAAAAAGGGGGGGGAGGGTATGGTAATGTTTTTGTTTTTTTGGGGGGGGGAGGAGGAGCGACCCACGAAGGAAAGCCACGACATAACTCCGATATAAAGAGGCCCGCCCCCGCCTCCATCCCCGCTCCAAACGGTAATCGTCCTTAATCATGTGAGTCATGTGGGCGGTCGGATCTGCTTACGGACCCTCCTCGTGGGATCTCTGTTTATGTTACTAGATTATCATGTTAGTAGGTTCGATTCGTCGGCGGAATGCAGACGAGGTGCGGAACCCGTCCCAATAAAACCATTTCAGCAAATGATTCGGGTCTTGTCTGTCGGATTGCTGGGCGGCTAGGTTGTCAACTGCTCTCAAGTGTTCAATTGCTTCTGCCCATTCCGTAAATGAGGGGACCTCTAACGATCTCCAGTGAGCTGGTATAAGGCGTCTCGCAGCCAAAAGGAGGTGTAGGGCCACGGAGTTACGAAACATTCGTTTTCCAGGCAAATGCAGACGAAGATACACTGCTGGTGCAAAAAGCAAATCCAGCCCCGTAACTTCCATCACTACTTCCGCTACCAAGCGCCAAAAAGGGGTAATCTTTTCGCAGGACCACCAGATGTGTAAATATGTGCCGGTCTGTGTCCCGCAACGCCAGCAGATCGAGTCACATGAAAGTGAGAAGTGTGCAGTCTGATGGGGAGTGTAATACCAGAACGTTAGTAGCTTGTAAGATGTCTTGATCACCTTAAACGCTCGGGAGCCATACAAGGTAAGGTAAAAGGTCTTAGCCCATATCTCAGGTGTAAAGTCAAGTTCTAGGATCGTCTCCCAGCGACCGCATAAAGGCGGTAGTGAGGTATCACGTTTCTGGAGGAGAGCATATATGGTAGAAATGCTCTTAGAGAGTGGTAAGGCAAGTTTATAGAAGGTTTCGAAGGGCGTGCGTGGACGCAGGGGGCGAAAACCCTCCAGGAGAGATTTCACAAAATGTCGCAATCGATGGAGAGCAAATCTGTCTCCAAAAGATAGAGTGTCGCCACCGTCAGAGGATCCGGGTATAGCAACCATATCATCCTGAAGCACCTGAAACAGAAACAGCCTAGTCCCGTCCGTAAATCGACGATGTAGGCTAGTTCCTATTCCCGGGCAGAATCCCGGGTGGTGCTGGAGAGGCAAAAGCGGTGATGAGGGTGATGGACCAAACAGGCCCCTGATCCTCCACCACACTAAAAGCGTGTCCCTGTATAAACCAGAGGGAGGTACGTCAGGTCTCAAGAGTTGTAAGGGCAGCCATGGCGCGGTCCACAAGGGTCTGCATGCGAGTCTCTCCTCCAGGTCCAGCCATAATTTGTCTGACCCAATGAGCATCCAATCCATAATCCTTGTTAATTGTGCTGCGTAAAAATAAAGCTTTGCATCAGGCAGAGCTAATCCGCCCTCCAGCCGCGGGCGACGGAGTAGGTGAGTCTTGACCCTCGGGCGACCTTTAGGCCATATAAAGGAAAGAAAGATAGAATCCAATTCCTTAAAAAATAGTCGCAGTAGAGAAAAGGGCAGTGCCTGGAGCACATATAGGAGGCGGGGCATTACGTTCATTTTTAGGACGCTGATTCTGCCCAGCCACTAAAGGGGAAGGCGAGTCCATGAGGATAAGTCCGAACGAAAGTCACGTAACAACTGTCCATAGTTGTGTCCGTACATGCCATCCGGGGTATGCGAGATCCATATACAGTTGTGTTCAAAATTTTTCAACCCCCACTGAAATTGAGTGTTTTGGCCAGTTTGACATTGATTTTGATCATTCAGTCATCTTGCTTACAATTAAATCAAAGAGGCACGTGTAGGTCAGACAAATATAACATAACATTTATAATGAAATAACCACAAATGTCTTTTCTGTGCTCATATCATTATCAGTTTTATTCAACCCCCAAGTGACATTCAATCTTAGTACTTAGTACAACATCCTTTTACAGTTATAACAGCTTTTAAACGTGAAGCATAGCTTGACACAAGTGTCTTGCAGCGATCTACGGGTATCTTCGCCCATTCGTCATGGGCAAAAGCCTTCAGTTCAGTCACATTCGTAGGCTTGCGCACTGCAACTGCTTTCTTTAAGTCCCACCAGAGGTTCTCAATCGGATTTAAGTCAGGTGACTGCGATGGCCACTCCAAAATGTTCCAGCCTTTAATCTGCAACCATGCTCTAGTGGACTTGGAGGTATGCTTGGGATCATTGTCCTGTTGAAAGGTCCAACGTCTCCCAAGCCTCAGGTTTGTGACGGACTGCATCACATTGTCATCCAATATCTCCTGGTACTGAAGAGAATTCATGGTACCTTGCACACGCTGAAGCTTCCCTGTACCTGCATAAGCAAAACAGCCCCAAAGCCTGATTGACCCCCCGCCATGCTTCACAGTAGGCAAGGTGTTCTTTTCTTCATAGGCCTTGTTCTTCCTCCTCCAAACATAGCGTTGATCCATGGGCCCAAACAGTTCTAATTTTGTTTCATCAGTCCACAGAACACTATCCCAAAACTTCTGTGGATTGTCCACATGACTTTTGGCATACTGCAGTCGACTCTTCTTATTCTTTGGAGACATCAAGGGTGCGCACCTGGGAGTTCTGGCATGGAGGCCTGCATTACGCAGTGTGCGCCGTATTGTCTGAGCTGAAACTTCAGTACCCACATCTGACAAATCTTTTCTCAGTTCCTCAGCAGTCACACGGGGACTTTTCTCCACTCTACGCTTCAGGTAGCGCACAGCAGTCGAAGTCAGCATCTTCTTTCTGCCACGACCAGGTAGCGTTTCAACAGTGCCCTTTGCCTTGAATTTGCGAATGATGCTTCCTATGGTCTCCCTTGGTATGTTTAACATCTTTGCAATCTTCTTATAGCCATTGCCCTTCCTGTGAAGAGTAATCACCTCTTCTCTTGTCTTCCTGGACCATTCTCTTGACTTCACCATTTTTGTAACCACACCAGTAAATGTCTAGAAGGAGCTGAGTATCACAGTCATTTTAAAGCTGCCTAATTGGTGCTTATTATGCTTTATTGCTGCTCCGTGACATCCACAGGTGTTTTCAATACCTGATTGAAAACACTTGAATGAACCTCTGTTCTTCAGAGTGGTAGTCTTTAAGGGGTTGAATAATTGTGTCAATGAAGAATTCACAAAAGGAACATTTACTACTGTATTACAAAACCAATTGATGTCATTTTAGTTGCATATGGTTCTTTAAAAAGTCCTTGTAGGATTTCATTCTGAATACAATTACAAATGTACACTAAATTCCCTAAAACCCTTTACAGCATTGGGGGTTGAATAATTTTGAACACAACTGTACCTAAGTACTTAAGTCGAGATTCACACCACTGAAAGGGGAAATGGGATCGGGCATGTGAGACATCCAGTGGAGACATGTGAATGCCCATCATGTTTGATTTGTCATTATTTATTTTATAACCGGACAGTTCACCAAAGATCCTGATATGGTCCAAGAGACATGGCATGGAGTTTCTAGAGCTTGGGAGGAGAAATTTTCAAGTCGTCAGCATATGCTGATACTTTGTGAGTTCGCTTGGCACCCTGAATGCCCTGGATTGTGTCATCTCGGCGGATTGCCTCCAAAAAAGGCTCCAGGAGTAGGGCAAAAAGGAGAGGGGATAAGGGGCAGCCCTGTCTGGTCCCATTAGAGATAGGGAAAGAAAGGGACAGTGCCCCGTTCACCCTAATCCGCGCCGTCGGTGAGTCGTAGAGCGAGCGCACCCACGTCATGAAGTGCATGGAGAGACCAAAGGATTCCAGCGTCCGGAAAAGGAAAGGCCAGCCGACCCTGTCAAAGGCCTTCTCCGCGTCTGTAGACAAAAGGAGAAGGCCTTGTTTGGTGATGGAAGTCAGTGTAACAGCGTTCAGAACTCTTGTGGTCGCATCCCTCGCCTCCCTCCCAGGGACAAATCCTACCTGGTCAGCTTTTACCAATGTCGGCAGGACATTCTTAAGTCTGTCAGCAAGGATCCTAGCCAGTATCTTAACATCGCAGTTCAGTAGTGAGATGGGCCTAAAATGTTTACACTCCGTCAAGTCTTTGTCGGGTTTAGGGATTACCGCAATATGTGCCGTCAGGGTATGAGGAGAGAATTTCGAGCCTGTCCTCGTTGCGTTAAACATTGAGAGTAAGGGAGATGAGAGGGTCTGGGGAAAGGCCTTCTAATATTCTACTGGGAAGCCATCTGGGCCGGGGCATTTATTATTCTTGATGCGTTTAAGAGCCGCTACAAGCTCCTCCAAGAGGATAGGGTCGTCTAAAGAGGACGCCTGGGTCTCTGAGAGGCGACGAGTTACGTTGTCCTTCAGGTAGTTGGTGATGCGGGGTATCAAGTCCGGGGGTCGGGCCCCGTCCCGCCATTGTAAAGGTCTGTATAGTAGCGTGCGAATTCCTGTAATCTCTCTTTGGGCCGAGTGGTCAGAATGTTATTACGAAGTTTAATGTGTGGGACGTAGGATTGTTCTTGACGTTTGCGTAAGAGTTTGGCTAGTAGTCTACCCGGCTTGTTTTCCTGAAGAGCGAAAAAAGCCTGAGATTTAGTTGCCAAGAATCGGATGTCTGCCTGTAAGAGATCGTTAAGCTTTTTCCTACTATCCAGAAGCTGTTGATAAATTGTCGCCGTTTGAACGGTTTTGTGGGATGTCTCCAGTGTTCTGATCTCCTCCAGTAGAGAGGTGAGTTCGATTTGTCTCTCTTTTTTCCGGGCTGTTGCTTTAGCGATAAGCAGTCCCCGTATCGTGGCTTTATGGGCCTCCCAAATTGTGCAAGGAGAGACGTCCGGTGTGGTATTGGTTTCAAAATATTGTTTAAGTGCTTCATCGAGATCTGCGTGGAATACTGGGTCCGTCAGCAGTGATGTGTTAAGACGCCAAGTGCGTTCTCGTGATCGGTAACGGGGGGAGGTCAAGGTCATGATCACCGGTGCATGATCTGACCAGGTTTGTGTAGCTATATGTGTATCAATTACCGAGTCTAAGTGATGTTGGGGAAGAAAGAAGAGGTCAAGTCTTGAGTAATTTTGATGCACTTTCGAGAAAAGTGTATAGTCTCTTTCACCGGCATGATATGCTCGCCACACGTCCACCAATCAGCACGAGTGAAGGGACCGTTTGATGTGTCGAAGGATGTTAGGGGGAATCGACGAAGATCCAGCAGAGGTATCCAGTCGAGGGTCCAGGGATACATTAAAGTCACCAGCCACGATCAGGGTTCCCTCCTGAAACGTGTCTAATTTGCGTAGAATAGAGGCTAAGCATTTATGTTGGCGTGTGTTAGAAATATATACAGAGGCAAAAGTGTAAGTCGTGTCTGCTATAGTACCTTTCAGGAAGATAAAGCGACCCTGAGGATCACTAAGTAATCCTGTTTGTGTAAAGGGGACGTCTCGTGCCAACAGGATCGCCACACCTCTGGATTTGGACTCTGTGTAATTACTGAAATATCCCACCGGGAATCGGTTGTTTCGACGTGTCGGGCTGTCCCTGTGTTTCCTGTAGAAAAGCTATAGAAGTGCGGTGAGCATAGAGATCTCTAAGCAATCTAGACCGTTTCTCAGGGGCGTTAAGGCCTCGAGCATTATAAGAGACCAGCCGGAGCTGTCTAGCAGAGAACATCGTGGAACCCGTCGCAGGTCGCCCCTCCGGAGGGGAATAGGGATGTTCAATGGGAAGAAGAGAGAAGAGAAGAGGAGGAAAAGAGGGAGAGAAAGAAAAAAAGAAAGGGGGGAGAAACAGGGAAAGGTTGTCGAGAAATTAGAGAAAAGGAAATAAAGCAAAAATAGAGCAAAGTTAAATGAGACAGAAGACGTCTGAGGGAGGAGAGGTGATGTCTCTACCTCCCGCACTGGAACAGTGGCGTCAAAATCTCAGGGGGGTGTTGAAATGAAGAATGGCCGGCAACAAGCTCAAATTATAAAAGGTATGAGCTGTGTCAGTAAAAAAGAGGTCCCGACCATCCCCGCACATAAGATAAGAATGCAAAATTTAATACGATGAACCATGGGATAACATTTCAAATGGTGGGAGAACAGCATTGAGTAGCATCTATTCGAAACAGTATAAATGTTACCAGTAAAACCGTAAGCTAACAATAAATGAAGAGCTCCGTAGTATCTATTGTCCCTCGGGTGTCCCACAGAGCAGTGACCCCATTACATGTTCCAACTGGCATCCGGAAAGCAATAGGTATCACTGAAATAGGTAGGCACATAATTGGAGACGAGAACGACACAAAAAAAATAAAATATTTATATAGTTTACCGTTTCCACCACTCCACACCCCTCCCCCCCTAAAACCCACCAGATCCCCCTCTCTTAGAATCAACACGATCCATCGCGTGGTGAAAGCCTCCGCCTTTGTCACTTCCCTATATGAATAGAAAGGCACACCTTCCGTCGTCTATCCCAGGCCTCAAACTAGTGGCGAGTAACTCTTAAGGCCTGGCTAGTAGCTTGGGACTTGAAAAGTTGAGCCCTGGTCTAACCTATAATTGCGTGTGCTTCCCCCTCATCATGAATGAGCCAATCTGTTGCCAATAATGAGCATGCCAACCAATGTGGTACTCCTATAATCTAAAAGTCAATGTCCTCTTTTTTCTTTTTTTTTCCCCTTCCCTCCCCTTTTTCCTTTTTTTTTTCCCTTTTTTTTCTTCCCTTTCCCTTTCTTTCCCCCTTTTCCGTCTCCCCCTTCCCCCTCCTCTTCTCCCGTCCCTCCCCCATAATCCATAATCCCTCCCCTCCCCATCCCTCCCGCTTCTTACTTATAACAGTGACACGGATCAAGTCAGAGTCTATAGCTAGAACCAGTGTATGTAGCAAGTAGACATATTATATAGAAGTCCCCCATAATCGGCGTTCCAAACTCGACATTCCCATTCCCTCCCTCGATCCCAACCTCTGTAAAAACATTAGGGAAGACAAAATGGGTAGTTAGAAGCTTACGTCTAGGGTCCGTGTGACCCCCATGAAAGCATCACCGTAGTAACTGTCCTGTGTAACATATTTGTGAATTAGAAAGGAAAAGTCAAAGCCACAAAGCGTTCTGATGGGTCGCGGTTCCATGTGACAGGCAGCTCGATGCAGTACGTGTCATTCGAGGTTTCTCAGTTGGTTAGAGGTCTCTCGTCAACCGGTCCATGTCAGTAATAAGTATGATCTGTAGCAGGTCCAGGTGTCCGCACAATGAATCAATATAGTTTAGTGAAGAGGGTTGTTGGGGTCCAGTTTCAAAAAGAGATAACAAAAAAAAAAAAGGTGTTCGTTCATGTTGAGCTTTGTCTCCTTGTGCCCAGTGCTTCCAGTCGGTTATCGGTAAAACAAGTGTGACACTGGCTCCATAGCGAATCCTCGTGAGGAAAGCCGAGAGGCGAATATAGAAGCCATCTAATAAAGGTTGGGTCAGTGGTCCGCGTTGAGTCGGTCATAGTCCGAGGCAGAAGATTGGGCTCTGGAGAAAAAACCCATTCGGGACAAACCAGGGGAAATATTTACTCGGCAGATATCGCGTTGTTCTCAATTTCCGACCTGTGTGCGTCGGGCACCATATTAGATTTCATTTCCAACCTGGTGCGTCGACGTCCTCCCAGGCGTTGCGGTAGCGTGTCGCCGTCCGAGAGGCCCCAAGATTGCATTAAGAGTGGTTCCCAGTTCTCAATCTGAAGTGAGGGAAGGCCCACAGCCTCCAAGAAGTGGGGGAGGTCACTGTAGTTTCTGAGTGTAACCGGTCTATTGTGGACCATCACTATCAGGGCCATCGGGAAACCCCATCGATAAGGGACTTGTGCATCTCTTAAGGCCGATGTTATGGGCTTTAGTGCTCTCCTATCTTGTAGAGTGAACCGGGATAGATCTTGATACAGAGATATCTCCAAACCTTCAAAGAGCCACATCCGAGAAGAGCGTGCAGAGTGTAGTAGTTCCTCCTTCAGAGTAAAGTCTGTGAGGTGGCAAAGGACATCTCTGGGAGGGTCATTAGGTGTGCGGTTGAAGCGGCCGCGATCTCGGTGGGCCCTATCCACGTGTTGAAGTGTGACACGAGGGCCGCGCAAAATGTGATTAAAGAGCCGCACAGTGAATCCCCGTATATCCTGCACAGAGTCTGCCACCCCTTTAATTCTTATGTTCTGTCGCCTGGATCTGTTTTCCAGATCATCTATTTTCCTTGCTACAGCAAATAAGTGATCCGGGGCCCCGGCTTGTGGGTGAGTGTGGGGAGCCGTTGGTTTCCACGCGGCCCGGGGCCCCGGCTTGTGGGTGAGTGTGGGGAGCCGTTGGTTTCCGCGCGGCCTCCTTCAGGTGTGCCACGCGGTCCGACATGGCCGCCATATCAGCACGTACCTCGTGTATATCTTTGCGGAGGTCCTCCCGGACAGCTCCGATCAGGCGTTGGATGTCGTCTCGGGTAGGGAAAGCAGCCACCATCTCCTCAATTCGGCGGGTTCTTGCGTCGCCGTCTAGCCAGGACTCCTCCGAATCCGCTATGGAGGGTTGAGTCGCCATGTCAGGCTCCGCGGCCTTATCCCGCGGGGTCCGCAAAAAATGGTCGAGAATCCCCGATAACGGCGGTCTCAGGGTGTCTGGTAACGAGGCATCCTCCAGCTTCTTTTTTCCATTTACCATGGTTCGCCTTAGCAGATATATTCGGGTTGAATGGGCGGTTAGGTCTGGAGCTACAGGTTTAAGCGGCCATCTTCATCCCGCGCTAAGCCACGCCCCCTTTTTTTCTTCTTCTAAACATTTAAAAGTAATCATTGGAACGTTGTAAACTTTTTTGTTCCTAAGCAGTGGAATGCTGGGAGCTACTTGACAAATCGCAAAATCTGATTGGTTGCTGTTATCACATGGCCAATGCAGCTTTTCATTTTATATAGCTGTTTAGGAATTAAAAAGTAAGTTCTTAAAACCTCCCTTTTTAGCACCGTTTGGTCAGCATGGCATTGGGTGTATGGCTGGAAATTCGGGTCTATTCACGAAGAGGTGAACCTCAGGAGAATTGGCAGGAGAAGCGAAAATTCTAGACCAAATAGTTGATTTGAAAAGTGAGATAAATGGAAAATTTTCTAGTTTGGCCATTTTGACCTAGATTTTTCACTTCTCCAGTCATTCTCCTGAGTTTCACCTTTCTTTGAATAGACCTGTATGAGATTTCAGCATGCAGCGTTCCTCGCGTGGATGCCTCTGTTTGCATTGACCTGGTTGAGCGAGTTTCCCCTGAATATTTAATAGTCACAGCATATCTCCACAAACATATCATTTACAATAATTAGTAACTAGTTGAGAGCAGCTCAAATACAATAAACGTTAAGGTTATTGTGTGTCAGTTCACTTCTTCCACAATATAGTCTTAATTTATTAAAACTTAAAAAATAAATATGAGGTGTATAACAAAATGAGTGGAATATAGAGAAATAAAAATTCCCCAAGCAAAGGATCAGTACTCACTAATGCTATTATATTATTCTCCATGCAAGGGATGACGCGGATGGTATTACAATCTATGCGCAAAATTTAACGCACAGCGTTTGCGCGCATAATTTTAATGTTTTTTAAAAGCTGGTGGTAATGGCAAATCTGAACGACCTGGCGGAACCCAAATACACCAGCCAGAAAAAAAATATACAGCAAAGTATAGTTACACATTCTACACATACCCAAACAATAAAATTGAGAAGTTGTGCGTGTTTTTATTATTGCTGCAGCATGTATACTCAGATTGATTTTGACAGGCGCAAAAACTTAACGTGAGACAATTGTGGTTCTTAATTCTGATTGGCTGAATCGCGTTAAACAGTCCGCACATCGATTTCTGCGCGCAACGTTAATGCCCGCGCATTTTTGCACGTCTTTTTTACACGCGATATTTTGTGACGGATGAAAAAATTAGCACGGATTGTAATACCAGCGTTAATTTCCGCGTGTTAATGTTTAATGCTGTGCGCAAAAAATTAGCGCTGCGCGAGCGCTTTTGTACGAAAGACGTTAATAGAGCCCATAGTGTATTCTATATTTGGATGTTTATGGGTATCTGATTAAAGTGTAAGAGAAGATAAAGATCTGGGGCATTCTGTACCACCCATCAGTAAGCCGACTGGCATTATCACGGTTGGTAAACGGGAGGGTATTGGTAATGGCAATGTTTTGTTTTTTTTATTTAAAAAAAAAATAAAAAAAAAATAAAAGTGCTCTGACATCAGTGTTTTTCGATTGGTTTAGATTGCTGTAGAAAAAGGGAGGGACACTCACCAACACTTGGATGTCAGGAAACAGGTGCTGCTCACACCGGGACAGCAGTATGTTCAGAAGGAATAGCGTCGGGCACTCTGGTTAAATCCATAAGGCGCCTGTATTGGACCATAGCAACAACCAGCGTGCTCTCCACTGGAACCTTTCTCAAGACTCCAGTGGACCAGCAATATATATGTGTGACCAGGGATGCTGTCTGAAATCTTGGGGCACTTTACTGACCTACTGGTCAGGATCCCCTTCTCCTCAGCTGCCCATACCCGTAAACTAGGGCTGTGCAATATTGACAAAATAATCATATTGCGATTTCTTGAATGAATATTGCGATTGCGATTTTATTTGCGATTTAGCCAATTGTTTTTGCTTTTTCAAACCTGCTACATACATTCTAAATGTATTCAGTATTCAGCACATGGATACTGCCCCAGCACATGGAAATACTGCCCCAGCACATGGATATACTGCCCCAGCACATGGATATACTGCCCCAGCACATGGATATACTGCCCCAGCACATGGATATACTGCCCCAGCACATGGATATACTGCCCCAGCCCTGTTAACTTCTGGCGGCATGGAGCTTGGGCGCTCGCCTGGGGAACCATGTGACGAGCCGCGAGAACGTGACTCGTCACGTGGTTCTCCCTGCGAGCGCCCAAAGCACCATGCCGCCGGAAGTTAACAGGGAGCCGAAAATTGCAGCCTTATGCGATTTATAATTGCATGGTCGGAAATCGCGATTCGATTGCGATTGCAATTAATTGCACAGCCCTACCGTAAACTAATTAAAAATAAAACCTTTTGCCTCCTCTTCTACTTACCATATTTTACAGGGAGTGAGCGAAATCCCTGGTGGTCCAGCACAGAGATAAAATGAGGGTCTGCATCTCTAACTGGTGCAGACCATACTAATTGCTCCCTCCGTGAAGTGTCAAAGTGCTCTAACCATCACCAGATGCTGCAGCCCACCAGGAAATTCGTTGGTACCTTGGTGGGCCAGGCCCCTTGGAGACACTGGGCCCCTGAACATATCATGGGCTGTCACCCCCCCCCCCCTTCCCTCGATGGTGGCCCTGTGTGTGAGGGTCATACATACTCTCCTGTCCTTTGCCAATTAGAAGTGAAACATGCAATCAAGAATGAAATTTCATCATGGGCTTTCTCTGTGCATACTGCAGGAATGAGAACGTGTTGAGTTCCCGATAAAACGCAGATCACCATTATAGTTGTCTATGCAGCAGTTTCCTCGGCTCTAAAATAAATACAATAAAATGCCCAAGGCGAGAGAATTACCCAACATGATATTTTCAGAAAGTAGATGGTGCATCAGAGAGAAATGTAACAAATGTAGCAAAATTACAAAACACATAATTAGTGGTGAGTTTTACGGTTAGGTTAAAAAAAAATTATAAAATAATATCTGTGTGACCGTCTTAAACTTCTTCCAAAGTCAAACGGTTAACCGTGGTGTCATGTCCCAGTGCTCTGTCCAATTCTCCTCGTTTCATTTCTTGTTTTTCGAGTTGCTGGTCCATTTTGTATTCCACGCGGATTAGGCTGTCGTCTCGTTGTTTGCGCTGTCACTATTCATTTCCCGAGTCTTTACAGTAAATTTACTTTATCTTAATGTGTTTAATTAGATGTGATTTTTCTGTAGCTTCCGTTCTATTATTTACAATGTAGCCTCCAGCTGGCTTAGCAGCATGCACGCCGCTATACCGTGAGCGGATAAATGGATGACCACCAAAAAGTCGATCTATCCTTGAGATGAGCAAATTGAGCCATATGGCGGCGAATCTTAATAATTTTTTGGTGCGTTGTCTGTTTGTATTAAAGACGGAAGAGTGCTCTGAAATGAAACGCACGGCTGGATCGGAAACCCACTTTATTTTGCCAATTATGTTGGTCAAAAGTCATCAAACCTTGAAAATGAAATGCACCGTCTTTATCGGATGGTCTTCTCTTTTTTTAGTTCTAACTTCTCCATTACCCCATGATTATGGTTTCTAGTGACGTCCTGTGGAATGGACTTCAGGAATCCATCCCTTTTCAGGTGGTTCCAATTACCTGCTGGAATTCCTTTCACGTGGTGATCATGTTCCTTAAGTGGCTCCTTCATACCATGGTGGAAAAAAAGTATTGGTAAAGTAATGAAGCACATGACTAGATTCCAGGTAGAGCTATCTATCCTGACCAGGATACAAGTTCCTCCAGCCTAGGTAGAAAGCCTTTACAAATCCAAGTTAAAACACAAGCAGCTCATCTTGCCGTGGAGGTCTGATGGGAGCCAATTGTTGGTGTCTGCACATACTCAGTGGTTCGTCTCCATGTGAGCAGAAATGTCATGTTTGTAAGGACAACAAGCTACTCCTTTTAGAACCACCACAGTGTGTCCAGCTGTTTCTGTTCCAAGTTGAGCTGGATAATCATGATGTCATGGGTAGTGCTTAATTTGTAAATCAGAAGGTGCTGGAACATAAAGTCCGTATATGAGAGCAGAGGAGTGACAAGGCAAGCGCAGGTTCCGGGAACGCGTACAGAACATGGTGCAGAGACCAGCATGCTAAGTACTCAAATGCCTGCTTACGAAAAATTTACATGGAGATGATACACTGCTCTCGGAGACTATATGCCTTCTTGGTGGTCTTGCTCCGTATTAGTCTTTCTGGGAGCTTGTCCATTTGACCATCCGTCAAGCATTAGATATGGACTTACATTTTCACGGCTGCGGTCTTTCTCCTACAGATTCCTCTGTCGTCTGCCTGGTTGCAAGCCTCAGTACCTTCACCTCCCTGGCGGTCTATTCCTTCAGAAAATTCTTTGCTGAAAACCGTCTATTTTTTTTATTCCCCCCCCCCCCCCCGGCGGCATCCCGAGTGTGGCTCGGGGTTAAATTCCTAAGTTGGAAGCGGTAACCCCGAGCAACACTCGGGATGCCGCTGGATACATCACCTGTCCCTGCGCTCCCTCAATGTCCCCAGCTGCCTCCTCCGGCGACTGCGTCCTCATTACTTCCTGGTTTCCCCCTCGTGAGCAGGAATCCAGGAAGTAAAACGCTGCGATCGCCGGAGGAGACTGCAGAGATCATCGAGTGAGCGCAGGGAGAGGTGATGTATACAGCCAGTGTGTCTCGGGGTTACCACTTTCAGCGGTGAAATTTAACCCCGAGACACACTCGGGATAACCGTCGGGGGGTTAATACTTAATTCTTGCTGCATGGTCTCTTGTGGCCTTACACTGGGTGAGTAATGTCCGGCCCGAAGCCCAGTGAATGGATTCCGAAAGTCGAGTTTCGGTCCCATGAAAGTCTATTAGCTTCTGCAACAGGAAAGATGCCGGTGCACCTTCACAGGTGGTTCTACAGGGAGTCTTATATTCTGCTGATTGCCCTTACCTTGTTATCTGGGTAGGAGGTAGGCTGGCTTTGATGGTTTTGGGGGGGGGCCTGCCAACTGCCTATGTTGAGTTAACCCCTTCTTTCCTCTTCGTCACTCTGAGTCCTCCCTTCCATCTTTCCATCCCCCTTTTTTTATTTTTGTACTCCTGCACCTCAATTGGTGACTGAAAAGCGCTGACGCGGTCACCTCGAACCGCCCTTTGGGAGTGTTTGCCTCACTGGAACATTTGCTTACACAGCTCTGAGCGCTTCCACTTATGGATACCTGTAGATAGTTTTATGCAATGTTTCTTTTTTTTTTTTTTCCTGTACTTAAATTGATTTATTTTGCTGATCACATATTTTATGTAGGATTTTACATTTACTTCTTCTGACACGTTCAATAAAAAAAAAAATGAAGCCCTGGTTACGGGGAATACTGCTGAGGAAACCTAGGAATGGAGGGTCTTTAGATCTACAAAGGGGCCCGTCTAAACTAGATACATTTGCTGCTGATTTTCGTTCGGCACAGAAAATGATAGGAAATTCATTCCAAGGATAGCTGAGGTTTATTTCCTCCCCAGGTTCAGCTAGATAATCATTTCCCATAGCGCACGCTTTGATTGATATGATTTCAGCCATCTTCAGACAAGTGCGGTGTTTGTTATATTTTTTATGCTAATGTATGAGCTCATTTGAACAGTAATTAAATTTCTAACTCGTTAATTGCGGAAGAAGTGTTTTCTCTTGAAAATGAAATGTAAAAGGCGCATCACTGTGGGAGTCCACGCGGCTTGTTAGGCTGGAGCTAGGCGTACGTAAAGGATAGCAGCCAACTCCTATACCAAGAGAAACAGACTGCTCCGCTGAGCTTCCTGTTGTGAAAGCTTGAGTAGACAATGTGTTACATTAATGTTAAGCACCCTCACATCCATCACCGCTCCCCATTCTATCCAGTGCAACAGGCTCTGTATAGGGGAGGGAAAGGATGGTGCTGGAATTGCCATTTTATGATTTAATTATGACAAAAATGGCTTTATTTGTATCTTGGACACTGGCGTGCGCAGCCCGTTTACATTTGGGTGTGCACCCATGGAACATTTATTAACTGAAAACTTTGTACAAAATGCACATTATTCATTAGAAATAACAAGCCTGTAATCGGAGATCCAGTCAGTTTTTATGGCTTTTCTTCATGAACCAGATAAGGGACATATAAAATATCAATGCAGGAGGAGAAAGAGGATCTCTTCACCCAACATTAAGGTGTGCCTGGGCACACCAGGCTCACCCTCTGCGCACGCCTAAGATCTTGCGTAAGATGAAATACTGCAAGTGAGTTGTTGTGTACTGCGGAGGACTATCTCTGCAGCTATATCCATTAGAATTGACCGAGTATAGACTCATGAAGAGAGGATTGATAAATGGGTATAGCTGGAATTAATACAAGTTGGTCGGGGAAAATGGAGAGAATATTTAAGGGTGGGTATTGATGGAGAGAATATTTAAGGGTGGGTATTGGTGGAGAGAATATTTAAGGGTGGGTATTGGTGGAGAGAATATTTAAGGGTGGGTATTGGTGGAGAGAATATTTAAGGGTGGGTATTGATGGAGAGAATATTTAAGGGTGGGTATTGGTGGAGAGAATATTTAAGGGTGGGTATTGGTGGAGAGAATATTTAAGGGTGGGTATTGGTGGAGAGAATATTTAAGGGTGGGTATTGGTGGAGAGTATATGGGTGGGTATAAGGTTATAATATAGCTTATAATACATAAAGAAAGAATATTGATTGGTGCAGATGACTGGACTGTTGATGCTTAGGTATAAGTGGATTGAATTTAGGTCTTTATGATGGGTGAGTATAGATGGATATCTGTAGTTGGATGGAGTTAGAGTTGATATTGGCTATAATTAATGCAAATGGGTGAGATTCCTTGTTTGTCCCCCCCCCCTATGCTTTTGCTTGAAATGGATTAGTCCACTCTCCCGGTCTAACCCACAGTGTTAGTTTGGCCCAGCCCCATTTCCTGTTCAGCAAGCTTGTTTTCCTTTCAGTCTAACCATAGAGGCATCTGAGTAAACCTCCCGGCTATACTGGGTAATTGCATCCTGTTTTACCTTCCTCCCATACCAGAGCACACCCGAGAAGCCCTCTCCTTTTATTTGCTGTTACTTTCCCGATAAAGTGAAGAAAATACAAATGACTTTGTGTGCGCTTTCTAAAGGGGATGAGTTAAGCTATCTGACTTCAATCATATCCTGCATGTGACATTCACTTCTTGCGTATGACCCTGGGGTTCTGGAATAGTGGGGATAGATTGAATGTAGAGCTGTTGATACATTGGAGAGAATATAGTTGGATGTGGCTTATGGTGTAGATCAGGTGTCAGCACCCTTGCCCTCCAGATGATTTAGAACTACATTTCCCATGAGGCTCTGCCAACCTAATGACTAGTGGAGCATCATAGGAGATGAAGTTCTAAAACATCCAGAGGGCCAAGGTTGTCGACCCCTGATATAGATGGATGGATGAAAGGAGTATAAACCAGCAAAGACATAGAAATGAATACACGGAGGCAGAATCGGTGGGGATGAATATGGGGGCGTGTGTTTTAGAAGGGGGTCTGTGTATGAACGGTGCGGATGTGTAAAGCTGAAGGATGGACACCACCAGATGTGACTGGAATCTCCTCACGGTACATACTGTACTTGCTAACATTGGCCTTCATCATTTCAACACACATAGCTGGGTTTCTAAAATTCAACTCCCGATCTCAATCACTCATCCAGAAGGGAAACGATCGTGTGATTTACCGAATCCTCCTCCTACCCAGCATGCCTTTTGAAATGAATGCACATGCATCTGTGTTGCTCAAAGTCCCCATTTTCAGGATTTTTAGCTTGTTCATGTTGGCTCCCTAATGGCTAAAAATCGATTTGAGAAATGTGTACATTTGTTAGTAATTGTTTTGCATTTGGATTTTACATAATGTATAAACAGAATTGTCTTGACTGATTCGATTTCCCCGGCTTTCTTCTCTCCAGGAGGAAAAGACACAATCTCTTTACATGATCCATCACCTGTAAACTTGCAACGGCCAAAGTCCCCTCTTGTGGCATACACTGAAATACCTTGCCACACACCAATGACCTATGAAGGTGAGATGGGTTTCCTGTGTGTTAAACTCCTCTAGATTGCAAGCTCCTGTGATCAGGCCTCCTCTGGACTCTGCTTCAATAGTGTCGTGTGATTTTGTTCATTGTAAAGCACTGTGGAAACTGTTGGTGCTGTATAGATAATGTTATCGATAATAGTTTTAATATGTAAATAGCCTGGCAATCTCTCACACTGCCGTGTGGTTTTCCATTAACCCTTCACTACCGTGATTGTGTACACACTTACAATCAAAAGCTTGTATGAAGCGCTAACAAGTTCTGTAGCGCTGTACAATGGGAGAGACAGGTTTTCAAATAAACATGCAAGCTAGACACACAGAACAGTAGGAGAGAGGGCCCTGCTCGAGAGCTTACAATCTAAGAGAGGGGTGACACACTAGGTGTGTAGGGAGCCGAGTGGGAAGATCATGGAGTGAGCCTATAGGCTTCTCTAAAGTAATGTGTTTTCAGAGACTTCTTGAAGGACTGGAGAGATGGGGAGAGTCTGATGTTGCAGGGAGGGAGTTCCATAGGAAAGGGGCAGCTCGGGAGAAGTCCTGAAGGCAGGAGTTGGGGTTGTGGATACGAGGAACATACAGTGTCAAATCATTGGCAGAGCAAAGTGCTGGGAGCAAAAACCAGACTGGTGCAGATCAAGTA
The DNA here is from genome assembly GCA_009667805.1 of Leptobrachium leishanense. Classification (NCBI taxonomy): domain Eukaryota; kingdom Metazoa; phylum Chordata; class Amphibia; order Anura; family Megophryidae; genus Leptobrachium; species Leptobrachium leishanense. The sequence continues at coordinate 487,559,967 of CM019063.1, forward strand.
GAGAGTTGGCAGTGAGGAAACCGAAGAGCTGGTTATAGACCAGAAGGTCTAAGATTTTAGAGGCAAAGTGGAGCAGAGCGAGGGGATGGTAGTTTGAGAGGGAGGTGGGCTCAAGAAATGGCTTCTTGAGAATGGGGGCGATCAGAGCATAATTGTGGAGGGGAAGATTCCAGAGGAGAGGGAGAGGTTGCAAATATGAGTCCATGAAGGGACAATAACTGGTAGGACAGATATGGGTAACCATATGCTTCTGGTTGCATTTTTCATGCACTGCCCATCAGCATGAATAAATAATGTGTCCAGGAAAACATGGCCTCCTTGGCAACCCTACTCCAGAACCATAAGATGACATTGTCTCCCCCCCCCCCCCCCAACACACATCCTTCACTGCTATTTTGAAGAGAATCTAGTGAATAAATGCACATCCTCTTTTTACTTGCAGTTTAATAATATAGCTTCTATTTCTGATCTGTCCTCGTGAACTAATGCTGGCATGTTCCATTTTTCCAGCCCACAGGCAGCCAAGCATTGAGCGATGTTCTACAGCTGTGGAAATGACTACCAGAAGTGACACAACCCAACAGTTGGAGAACTCGCTCGACCCTCTCGGTAATGCTTATGCAAACATGTATCTCCATCCTCTGATTCCACTTTTTTGTTCAGAGGAGAAGGAACAGCAAGGCAAGCAGATAGTGGACCTGGCAGAAGAGCTGTCGGCAGTGGAACTGGACGATGACCTCCTTAAATCTCCCATTGACAGCCCGAGTGTGGCAATAGGTCAAAACCCCCTGGACGGTTTAGATTCACCTTTGTCTAGTCCTGGACTTACGGATGCACAGATCTTGTCATCAGCTGAAATCCTCGATTATGAACCTGAAGAAACACTAAAGGGACTCTCCGAAGACAGCTTGGAGTTACTGGAAATTGACAATACAGCTTTGGAGGCTACAGACCTTGGGGAGGATGAAGAAGCCCAGCATTGTGAAGAGACCGGTGGAGACTCTGTAGACACGGGAACCGGTGACGATGAAAAGAATAAACATTCGGACGATAAACTTTCCTGATTGAACAATACTTGCAACTGCCAAAGCTATTTTTCCTGTCCATGAAATGTCGAGCTGTGCTCTTCTGCTGAAATGACTTAAGAGACAAAAAGCTCTGTGGTCCATATTGTACATGTAATGTTCATTTTATTATCTCTGCATGTTTTTTGTGTGGGCTACCAAATTAGCTGCTTTTGTCTCTGGTGTTTGTTAATTTAATGGTCTTGTATTTCATAGGCTGAGAGGCCAATGTAGGCAAAACACAGTGTAATAAATGTCTGTGTGTGTGTGATTGAGCTTTGGGGACTCGTAATCACGTTTTGGATTTACACCCTAGTTTGACAAGTTTTTTGCATTTAACCCCTTCACTCCAGAAATCGAGATAACTCGGTTCTTCAAAGGCACCATCATGTGACTGATAGTTTTCTCGATCTGCAGCTGAGCAGGACAAAAACAAAATTAAACTTTGCTTTTATGCTCTAGAACAGTGGTTCCCAACCGCAGTCCTCAAGTACCTCCAACAGGTCAGGTTTTCCAGATATGTGAAGCACAACACAGGTGATAGGATTTGCTGCTCAGTGATTGCAGGATTCAGTCTGCATTTCCCCAAGGTGATCCTTAATACCTGCCCTGTTGCGTGGACTTGAGGACCGTGTTTAGGAACCACTGCACTAGAAGGTGCCCCTAAAGTTTTAGCCCCGTGTGCACAATGCCCAAGGTGCTAAAACTGTTTAAAATCTGCTAAACAATGTCCTTTAGCGGGCTGATGCACGGAGCACGAGCTGCCGTTCTGACTGCAGTAACTCCATTTGGCCAGTAGATGGTGATACCTGCCAGCCAGACAGGTTATTACAGTAAGAAATACATTAGGAATATTCACAAATAATTCTTACCGTATTATTAAAAATTAAAAACTAATTCCTGCCAATTTTTTATTTTGGAAAATAATTTGTTAATGAAGGGGTTAAGTCCTATGTAGACAGTAACTACGTGTTTTTAGGAGCCAGGAAAAATGGATGTGGATTTGTGAAGAATAATCCAGAATCATAGGGAGAAGTGAATTCTAGAACATATGTACATTTTATTTTTATATATGTATGTATTTGCGTACAGGGAATATATTTTTTTATAATTTGTTCTTCTCCATAACACATGCTTGTGCTGTCGCCTGTAACATCAAACATTGACATCTGTAAGGTTAACATAATTATTAAAGGCTCATAGGACCATCCTCTTAACCAAAGCCACCCACACCAGCTATGCAGGAAGCCCAGGTTTCTCTGGTCAGGAAACCTGAATTGACATCACTGCCTGACGTATTCCATTTATCTCTCTCCTATATCATAATGTCTATGTCCCCCCTCCCACCACTGTGTACACAAATGTAGAGCGCATGGCACTTTGTAGCTTTTAATGCGGTATAATTTGCAGGTATACGTTTTGTAAATGACATATATATATATTTTTTTTTTTCTGTATGTTACGATCTCTAGTTCTGAGTGTAAATTTTTCCTTATTTATAAATCAGATGTTTTTGGTTTTCCTCTGGCCGAGCATTGCTCCTGTTCCTTGTGTTTCGTAGGCCGGTGTAGAATCGCTCAGCGTGGGTACCAAAGTTTCGAGTAATGTGGTTAATGTCAGATGCAGCCAACTGCATTAACTAATAAAAAAATTAGTCATTATCAGCCAGTGTTTGTATCTGTGAATGATCATTAGAATCCAGAGAATGGAACCTGCAGGGATACGGGGACTGTTTGGAATTTGCCTGAATTTTAGTCCCACTGTGGTCTTTTGTCAATATTGTGTTGTACAAATATTTAAAGGGACTCAAGGTATCATCACCACATGGATTTAATTAACTGGTCAAGGTCAGGTGACTAAAAACGTGATTTTGCAGTGTCCTTGGATACTGTGACAGCCTCCCCTCTCTTGAACGATGTCACTCCTCTCCCCCTGACTGTAAGTACCATCAATGCCAAAATAGCCTTGCTTGGATGCCATGGTGAAAAAACATCAGCCATCCTGACAATATCATTTCCTTGCACGATGGCAAGGCATAATGGGAATGCACCGGTGCTAGTCGTGTACCCACGCCATAAATAGAATTGAGCTTACTATTAAAGTAAATAAACTATATAGTGATTTACCGCTACATGGGAATGATGTGCTAACATGTGCAATTGCAGCGTGCGCATGTCTTAACCGGTTAAAAAAATAAATAAAATTGTTTCCCAGCATATCCAGGGCTGTGCGGAAACTGGCCGATGCTTCTGCATTTGAGGAGATGCAAACAATTTCCAGCAGCAGAGTCCATCAGAGAGAAGAGTGCCGGGGGGAGAGAAGGAAAAAAAAAAGGGGTTGGGAATAATCAAAGATGGGCTTAGGCGGGGTCAAAAATTAACAACCCCTCTGGTCTCCTCTCTTCAATTTAGCCTAGAGGTTCCCTTTAAAAAAATCAAAAAAAAAATCATGTGTATATTTGAGTGCTTTAAGGAAAGGTATTCTTGATCAGGGCCCTCTATTTCTCTTATTTCTGTATATTTTAGGGCTGAAACAACTAATAGATTAATCGACAACTAATCGAAGATTAGGGATGCACCGATACCACCTTTTTAAGACCGAGTACGAGTACCGATACTTTTTTCAAGTACTCACCGATATCGAGTACCGATACTTTTATTTTATGTCATGTGACCACTTTCCAATAAGAACAGACCTCATATAAAAATGCTCCCTGCTCACATGTATATACCCCCCTGAGAGATTATATATATATATATATATATATATAGAATGCCCCCAGCTCTCATGGATATTGCCCCCAGCTCATGGATATGCCCGCAAGCTCTCATGGATATTGCCCCCAGCACATGGATACTGCCCCAGCTCATGGATATTGCCCTCATCCATGTGCTGGGGCAATATCCATGAGCTATTGCCTCCAGCTCATGGATATTGCCCCCAGCACATGGATATTGCCCCCAGCTCATGGTAATGCCCCCAAGCTCTCATGGATATATGCCCCAGCTCATGGATAATGCCCCCAAGCTCTCATGGATATATGCCCCAGCTCATGGATATTGCCCCCCAGCTAATGGATATATGCCCCAGCTCATGGATATTGCCCCCCAGCTCAGACCCCAGACCAGACATGGGGCGGCTGTTCGAATGCTCTATCGGCATTCGGACAGCCGCCCCTGGAGCTCTCCGCGGCATACTTACCTTCCCGAGCGACGCCGACAAAGTCTTCGCGCGTGCGCTCGTTGAAGGGCCCCAGCCGCGATCACGTGGGACTCCCAAGTGATCGCGGCTGGGGTCCTTCAGCGTCCAGAAGCGTGGAAACTTTCCCGGAGTCACTCAGGAAGGTAAGTAGCGGAGAGCTCCAGGGGTGGCTGTGAATGCCGATAGAGCATTCGAACAGCCGCCCAAGCCCCTCAGATGCCGGCAAGCCGGCTCAATGCCGGCTTCCAGTATCGGGGGAAAATATCGGGGGTACTGCACGAGTACCAAGTACTCCTGCAGTACCCGGTATCGGCACCAATATCGATACTAGTATCGTATCGGTGCAACCCTATCGAAGATTAAAATAGTTGTCAACTATTTCCATTATCGATTAATCAGTATCGATTAATCGTTCTGTGTACAGCACACACTGTTTAAAGTCAGACTGCGTTAAACGTAAATAACCTCAGCTTCATAGCTGTTTGGAGCTGCTTTACTCTTTATGATTTATTTCTAGGGTTATGTCAGAGCAGACACAACCAGTTTAGGATACTGCCACTGGGTGAAGGAGCTGTATGCCTGTGTTTTATCCTTACTTGAAGCTGGAGTCCTGTGCCACCACCCCACCCTCCCTGCCACACCCTCTTTGGTCGGGAACTGCCATTTGGTCTGGTCCCTTCCCCAAACTCCCACACTCAGGTCTTTTGTCCAAACCCGCTCCCTGTCACACTCAGGTCAAGTCACTTGAGCAAAGTCACTCCCTTCCACCTCCAGTCCCTCCTCCCACTCCGTTCTTTAAAAGGGACACTCTACACACCCTGACCACTTTAGCTTATTAACCCCGATTTCATGCTGTCATCCTCCTCTATGACCAAGTGCTTATAGCTGCATTCATTTGAGAAAGCAAACCTGGGCTTAAGCTGTGCATGCAGCATCAACCCAGCACTCGCATACCTTGTGTGAAAAGTACGCAAGATACGCAATTTGCGTATGAACGTTACGTACACTACGCAAATTGCTTATTTAAGTAAACAAATTTTTTTCTATTTTTAATTTTTTTTTATTTTATCCGATTAATCGACATAATAATCGGCCAACTAATTGATCATGAGAATAATCGTTAGTTGCAGTCCTAGTATATTTACATCCCAGCTCTGAGAGAAACTGGCTTACATTAAATTATTACTAAAACACTATGAAATGTTAAAATCCAGAGCACTTGTCCATATTTTCCCCTCCCTACTACAGAAGGATGATTCAAGGGTAATGTATCAGCTTGGTAGAGTAGAGGTAATGTGTCAGGTATGGTACCGGCTCAGCAGGATTATGAGCCCAAGATGCAGTGGTGCACGCACAGGGATGGGACGGCGGTGGGTTGTAGGGGTGCAGGAGGACCAGTGGGTTGAGAATTATAGAATTGTGGGCAGGACAGGAAGAGGGCCACACACCGGTATGAACACTGAGAATAGTGGCAAACGTAGTTGGAGACGGACCACAACAGGATCTGTAGAGACAAAGATCTTGGAGACATTTATAACCAGGAGACGCACTTGATGCTAGGAAGCAGGCTGAAGAGTAGTGGAGCACAGCAAGGCTGTGGATACGGAAAGGCTTGAGGGGAAATAGCAGGTAAGCGGAGCAACAACACACAGGTCTTTTCACTGTGATAGGGCCACAATGTCGAAGCACTGCCTGAAGAACGGCGTAGCCTTTTATTGAGATCAGCCAGTGCTAATTGATCAGATGTTTGTGCAGGGAAACCAGGGCTTGTGTACTGAGGTTAGAACTGGAGTGCCAGGCTATACCAAACCCTGGCCTGGATGTGCTGCCAAGACCAGAAGGAGGCTTCCAGGGGTCAGGGCACAGCTTGACCAGTCCTGCACAGTTCTCCCTGGGTTTATCCCTTGGCACTGGGCAAGGGCCATGACATAACATCACTGCTCTACAGCTGTGGAGATGCAGTGTCTTCGGGCAAGATACCTAGCGATACAAACTTGCCTACCAGAATATCGTCTGCCTAGTGTGCCGGCAATGTCTCTTCTCTACAACCACGGAGAAACTGGTTGAAATCATGATCACATCACCTCTCCGGCCCATCTCTCCTCTACAACGTGCCTTACCACAATCTCCAATTCGGATCCTTCGATGTCTCCTCAACAGCAAGTTTCCTGGGTCAAGACACCTGACAATATGTATGCCCTTAACAGATTGTGACATCCCTCAGGACCAAAGTCCCCTACTGTATTGTAGCAGCCAAAGAAAAGGGGAACCAAGCACGCCATATTTAGACAAAACCTCTTTTTTAATGGAAGTGCTTTTAGTCTGATACAGAGTGCCTGGTGGTTCCCTTTTTCCTCAACTGCTACATTTCCATGGATGGATATCCCAGGGATCCATAGAACACCGGGAATCTTGGGATGCATTATCCTGAGCTGTGTGCGACGTGTAACTTCACCCCCATTGTACTGCCATCCTTGTTAAGCTACATCTGCTGTTCTAATGTATCATCGTATTGTTCAGCACTGCGGAACAAAGGGTTATTATTCACATTTGTTCAACGTTCACAAAAACCTTAGTTTTTTTTAAATTTCTACACTCTTTATTTTTTTTTAGCATAGATTTTTTTTGCTGCAAATTTACATTATTCAAATTTACAAGTTATGCTTCATGGTTGTAGATGTGATGAGCATGTATTCATTGCCAATATGGGTAAAAAAGCAAAGCTAATAGAATAGTTGCGTCCCAATCTCCGAGTTGTGTATATATATGTTTTGTAGGCTTTTTTATGGCCTGTATAGTTTGGCTACATAACTATAATTAAAACTTTCAGTAATGCAGGAGAGCTTCAAAATATATAGAATTTGTGTGTGCGTGTCTTTGAGTCACAGACGTAATAATTTTATATTAGCTCTTAATTTCCTGATTGATTTGTTTTTACATCAAGTTCTGTTGATTTATCCTTTAACGGACTTTTTTTTGTTTGCTCGTTTGTAAAGTCTTTGTGTTTTCAAGCCAGGCATTTCTTCCATACGTCTCTCCCAGTTGTTCTTGTTACTGAAGCCAATTACACAGCAAGCCAAGCGTTTGCCGGCATTCCCATTATCCAAACTGGCCTGATTATTGCCTTTGCCAAGGTCATCTGCTTGCATGTGGACAACTATCGATCTACCCAAGATGGAATATGGACCGAACATTGTAGCATCAGTACAGGAAACATATTTTATGATCTTTCCGTCTATGACTCGGAAATTGCCAAAATCTCCAGGGTGGTCTGGATGGTTTACAGAGAAAGGGTTGTAGTGTCCACCAGCAGAGTCACAGCTATCGCTCAGGTCACCGAAGTTGTGGATATGAATTGCTCTAACAGTCTGATTGTTGTCCATGGGAAACCCTTCAACAATGAAGATTGCTTCTAAATGTCTATTTGAGAAGCTCTGTTTGAACAGGACTTCTCCTGTCACCTTTAAATCAGAGTCTTGTAATTTGGTGCTAGGTTTTAGGACACATGTACCATATGAAACTCCATCGGGGTTTGCCTGGAAAGGAGTAGCGTGTAGCATGGTCAGCCAGAGATCCTTTACTTTTTGTTGTATGTCAGATAAATACTCTTCCTCGCATGTTTTTTGTACTTCTGCTTGAATACTGGATAAAACGCCCACAATGAGGATTATGGAAAGGGGCATCATGACTTTGGTGAAGATAATGACCTCTGCACAAAAGAAGCAAACCATGATTATTTATGCAAACGTATGAACTATATATACACTTTTTTCATATGCACAAAAAAAGTAGAGCATAAGAGGCAATAGATGGTGACTCGCTGACGTACAGAAAATCATTTTCAAAAACACACAAGTCATACAAAAATTCTCCTCTGGGAATGATGTAGAGCAAAGTTTTTGTGACAACGATTAGTCTATTTATGACTATGGAAATCTCATAAAACGTGTTTGTCCAACGACATAATCCTAATTTAATACAGTGATATTCCCCATGAAAGTCAATTGACTTGTCACCAAATTTCTTCTATTTCTCGTAAATTTTGCTGCTTGATTGTCCACTCAATTTTGATAACATTTGGTCAACAGAGTTACTGCTGACAAGTACAACTCCGCTGTAATCGCCTAGTTGTACTTGTCAACGTTGGCTCAGCCAGACATGAAAGTACGCAAGAGCAAATAGCAGTTAGCAAACATTTAGCTGGGAGTAGATTAGTCAATGTTCAGTTTCGATTGCAGTAGCATTTGTTGAAGGCAACCCACCACTTAGACATGTATGGGTACTAATTAATATCTTCAGCATTCTCTGTTGGAGCATAGGTCTTCTGGCTGTATACTAGGCCTTCATCTATGACCCCAAAGGTTGATTTCGGCATTCTGCCCCTATGATCTACGACTACAACATGTGTCAGCAAAGTTTGCTCTTCTAGATGTTTTGGAACTACATGTTCCATGATGCTTAGCCACTCATTAGGTTGACTTAGCATCTAGGAAAGCGTAGTTCCAAAACATCTGGAGGGCCAAGGCGTCTGACACCTAGTCTACAATATGCCAACTTGGACATTACCTAGTCTTATAATTGTTCCTGGAAATGCTTAGTTTTGTGTTTCCTTGTCCCCGGTTCCAATCCCTTAAAATATTGTTATGGACTCTGGTCTGCTTACCAGTTATATCATCTGAAATCGGGCTGTGGTTTCATTAAACAGATGACTCAACCAGAGTTGAAGAGCAGTTGTCCAGAGTCAAGTCAACCATAAAGCATTCACAGTCACGGTCTTTCCTAGACCAGTCATAACAGATGTAACTGTGATGGTTGGTGATAGGATACCTATGCTCTCTTCCGGCTGTGTTCTTTTGGGGCACTATCCAACTATTTTGTTCCGTCAAAAATGTAGATATTCACTAAACTACTGTACTAGATTACCTTTAGGGCAAATGTGCCTTTCAGGCTAAAACTAGTTAAACTGGAGAAATGTTACAGGAAATTCTTTTCACAGCCTGTTATCTTGTCCTAAACAGGAACATTCCCCAGACAAAGTACCACAATTCTTGTTTTACTGATTAATCCTTATCAGAAATACAGGTTAAGCACCCTTTATCAGGAATTCTAAAATCACTAACATTCCGAAAGCCAGAATCTTTGAATATTTTAGTATTTCTGAACTAGAGATGCTCCAAATGCTGTCCGAGCGCTGCAGCAGACCACGGCACATTTTGGGAGCCTCTGGGTAGCCACATTGTGTGACATGCTGCCTGGAGTAAAGCTGGCTCTGTACAGCAGGTCCATGGAGTAACCCTGCACAGCGATCCCTGCCACACGTTGGTGGCTGCAGCAGGAAGGGGGTCGTGGCTCTCTGTCACAATCTCTTTCCTCTAAAACATCGGATTCTCCCGGATTCTGAAATTCAGAAGAATCTGAAATCCAGGTTTCTTGGATCCTGAGTATTCCGTATCAGAGGTGCTCAACCTGCTACAAGCGAATATTCTTTTTATACAATATCGTGCTTAGTAGAAGCACATGACATCATCAGGACAATAATAATCAGAAGAGTACAGGTCACAAGAGAGCGTAACAATGAGGTATTACAGTACAACTGAGAAGTGACACGTTGATACTAGAGTCCTGCGGAAGTGCATTGAGGATGTAGTCTATATCAGGGTTTCTCAAACCTGTCCTCAGGACCCCCAAACAGGCCAGGTTTGCCAGATATCTGAAGCACAGCACAGGGAATATGATTTGCTGCTCAGTGATTGCACGATTCAGTCTGCATTTCCCCAAGGTGATCTGCAAAATCTGGTCTGGTTGAGGGTCCCGAGGACAGGTTTGGGAAACACTGGTCTATATTACAATACAAATACTGTTTTTAGGAGACAGACAAAGGTGTACAAAATTTTCCTTATAGCGAATATTCTTTTTAATCTGTTCATCCCTCTGTTAAGCGTGTTATGCAATCCTAACTGATGCTGAGATCATATGACTTTTATACAGTCCCCCCCCCTCCCGAATACTTTTTCGACATTTTAAAGACACAAAATTTTATATATACAGCACACGGCATAAATATTCACCTTCTGTCAATTGCTTGTTACATTTTTATGCACAAATGTAATCATTCTTATTTACGATGTAGAAATAACCCAATTAGCAGACCTCGGTTGTTTTATGCACGGCAGATTAACGACTCGTCCTTTTATAGCTTTAGCAAAATATAGAACAGGAAACTTCCAACAATACAGTAAGTCTTAATAACTTAAAATGCATTTTATAACAATTCTTCATAGTAAAAACGTCAACAAATTAAAAAGGCAACTAATCCAGTGACAAGACAGGAAATATCCAGGTACTTAAATAATGTAGAATATATCTAGATAGAAGTTCCTGTACATATACAGGGTTATTCAGAGAAAGGTGAAAACCAGGAGAATGAGTGGAGAAGTGAAAATTCTAGGTCTAAATAGCCAAACCAGTAAAAATTCTCCCATTTATCTCACTTTCCAAATCGGCTATTTGATCTAGATTGTTCATTCTCCTGCCAATTCTCCTGGTTTTCACCTTTCTCTGAATAACCCTGTAAAACAGCCGTGCTCATAGAATAAACACGACCCACTTACACAGCTGGTTCCTCTAGATTTCTTTCAAAACTATTCCCTGAGTAATAAAGTATTGTATCTTTTCGTATGGTCACATTTGACATGTCTGTTCCATATTTTGTAATAAAGTTTTGTATTTCTCTCTCATTTAGCCGTTTGGTATCTGTCTTACCTTCTTGTAGGTGCTGTGTGATGGTCTGTGGTTGCCTGAGGAGCAGGGATGGGAAAGCCTGGCTATAGCGAGTGATGCAGAGAGCAAGGAGAAGCTTGTGTTTTGTAACAAGGTTTGGTAATATTATCCCAGGGAGGGGTTTGGAGAGTGTAGGGAAAAAAAATTGGGCAGCCTGGAGAACAAACGTTCCAGTGAGTTTGTGTGGGTTGTTATTTTTGGCATTGGCTTCATTCTGGTGACCTAATTCAGTACGTCTTCTGCACATCAGCAATTACTGGGGATAATACATTGCGCCGATCATGACGGATAAAACATATAGGGCTCTATTACATTCTTCGCGCAAAAAAATGCGCGTACGCAAAGACGCATTAACGCGAGGGGCAAAACCCTTTGCGCGTATTACAACGTTCGCGCAAACGATGCGCGTTAACATTTAACGCGGATGGACCTGCGTGAGCGTGATGAACCATGCGCATCCTATACTTAACATTGTGAGCGCAAATTCGTTCGTGCGCTGGTACACGGATGGTATTACAATAGATGCGCATCTTTTTACGAATGACGTTTGCGCGCATAATTTTAACATCTTTTAAAAGCTTGTGGTAACGGCAAACCTGAACGTTCTGGCCAATACGAAAAACACCAGCACGAAAAAAAAAAATACAGCACAGTACAGTTACACATTCTACACATACCCAAACAATAAAATTGTGAATTCGTGCGTGTTTTTATTATTGCTGCAGCATGTATACACAGATTTACTTTGACAGGCGCAAAAACTTAAGTGAGTCAATTAAGGTAAATTGATGTTAATTGAGGTTCTTAATTCTGATTGGCTGAATCCCACGAAAAAATAGATTTACGTGCGCTACGTTACTGCACGCATATTACTCTTCGTTTTGGTCGTCGGTTTTACAAATGTTATTTTTTGACGGATGAAAAAATGCGCTCGGATCGTAATACCACCGTTAATTTTTGCGCGATAACGCTTGACGTTGCGCGCAAAAAGAATTGCGCTGCGCGTAATAATTTGCATGGAGAATGTAATAGAACCCATAAAAAGGTATCTAGCGGAGCAAATCTGATAGAAACGCTGTCATCTGGCTTGTCACAAAGCAGATTGTACTCTTCCCGATGCTAGATGATGGTGGACTTATGTTACCATTCGCTCGAGGTGCACAATCAACCATGTCAATGGAGCAGAATGTAGACTGACAAAAGTAGCTTCGGTGTAACCACTCAGTAATGGAACCAACCTACTACTTAACCCTTTCACTAGTAGGTGATTTTTGATGAAAAAAGTTATCAAAAAGGGACACTATACAGGAGGGGTCATCAAACTTGGCCCTACAGATGTTTTGGAACTGCATCTCCCATGATGCTCAGACACTTATTAGGTTAGCTGAGTATGTAGGGAAATGTAGTTCCAAAACATCTGGGGGGGTCAAGTTTGATGACCCCTGCTATACAGAGCAACCACATAATTGCACCTGAGTGGTCATGCTGCTGTGAGCTCCCTGAGGATGGCTGATTTAGCCATCCAAATATAGGGACTGCCCAGAACCTCAGCTCAGGTTTCCTGGGCTTTGAGTACTTCAGATACCAGCCCCAGCCAATGGGATGAAAGCCTTCCTGAATTGAGAGCCCAGCCACCCCTGTGGTCACATGACATGCTGAGTTAGAAGCAAGTCACATCCTGCAGAAGTCATAGGGAGACCAGGTATATTTCTAAAGGATAACAAGAAAAAAAGTGTTATCTGCACTTATCCCTATAACTCCATGTGAAACAAAACACAGAGGTTTTGGTTTACTCGAATGGCCATTGAAGTGTAAGCTCACCTGCTGCGTCACGGCACCTCTGTTAAGGTGAGTCCTACCTAATGAAACCAAAAGCTGCTTTCTAAGCAAACCACATACGCTCATGCTGCTTCTCAGTCATGAGGAAGACTGGTGGGTTTCCATTTATACCCTCCCCAGAAACAATTCCACTTTGGGATTAAAAACAAAAACGTGGAACGGGACAGCGGCAAGGATGTCCTGGCTGGAAATACGACAAAATATGCATACATACAGAAAAAACGGTTTTGCACCTGATTCCTACAGGGGTGGCTGCAACTACCAGAAGTGATTTTACACTTCAATGGCCATTCAAGTAAACCAAAACTTCTAATTGTGTTTTGTTTCACATGGAGTTATAGAGATAAGCGCAGATGACACTTTTTTTTTCTTGTTATGTTTTATACATGTTACTGGGCTGGATACTTCTGGTAGTATCTCCTTATAACCATAAGTAATTAAATTAGAGTAGATTTTATTTATTTGCCAACAATTCAGCATTGTAATGAAAGTGAAACAAGTCATTGTATTGTGTGAATAAATACATCAATCATTGTACATATAGAACAATAGTAACTCATGACAGGTGACAGACTGAAAGGAAATGAAAAAGTGAAACTGGAGAAGAAAAGATGGAAGGGAAAACCTATCAGTGTAGGCAAGTCATGATAAGTTCTGGCATTACACTGAACCGGCGCAGTATGACAGTCAAGGGTACCATATCTCTTGGACGATACAGGTCATTTGGTGGACCAACACAATCAGTTTGTCCATCAACAGAGATTCCATAATTATTATCAGCTCTTGATCTTGGGGACCTTCCATGAACCCGTGGGAGGCTGATGGTCTTCTGGCCTGCAAAGGTTGTTTGAATTTCTCTTAAGAAAGCAGTCAAAGAGCAAGAATGTCCAGACTGCCCCAAGATCCTAAAGACCTGTTTCTGTTTCCTGCTTTATAAACTTTCTGATACCCCTCATAATAATTTAGTCAGTTATTTTTGTATGGATTATACTCTACAACATCTTTGAGCAATACTTTGAAGAGCAATATAGAGCTTTCAGATAGCTCAAATTTTATAGCTCAGTGAAAGGCATCATGGATTTTCGAATTTCCACGTCAATTAGCCCTTGAGTTTCACAATACACAATGATTAAAATACTGGAACATAGAGGTTGAGAAATATGCTGGAGTGTCGAACTTCAAAATTAATACAGATAAGTGCGAAATGATGGGGGTGGGCATACCATCACTTACTAAGGCGGCGCTGCAACGCTTGGCTCCGTTTTCTTGGCCTACTAAGGCTATCCAATACCTAGGCATACAGCTCCCGTCGGATTTGTCATCATTGTTTGACCTTAACTATGTCCCTCTACTTAACCGGGTATCTCGAGACCTTAAAGAATGGCATAAACCGCAGTTCTCTTGGTTCGGACGTATTAATATTTAAAAAATGACAGTTTTGCCAAAATTCTTGTATCTTTTCCAGACTTTACCTATTGCTCTACCGTTACCCTTTTTTAGTTCCCTGAAAACCATCTTTCTGAAATTTATATGGAGGGATAATAGACTGCGGATATCATATGATGTCCTCGTCCGCCCTAAATCGGGAGGGGGCCTGGGTCTCCCACATCTAGAACTTTATTATGACGCAGCCTTAATGACTAGACTTAGCGACTGGTCTATGTCACCCCCTCATAAACTGTGGGTACATTTAGAACAGCTTTTCTTCAAGGTTCCTATAGTCTCGGCCCCATGGCAAACTGTACCCATAGAAACATTAGTCCCCATTCCGCACCCAACAATCAGCCCGACGTTAAAGAGATGGCGTAAACACTGCACACTTTTGGGTTTATCTCCCTTGCCTTCCTTGCTGACTCCGATTACCCATAACCCAGATTTTCTCCCGGGTAAAGCCCTGTCCTTTCTAGGATTGGACTACGATGGCCCGTATGTCCCTCTTCAGGCCTGTATTAGATCGGAAGGTCTGATCTCTTTTAATGAACTACTGGGAGACCGCTTGAGCACGCCATTATGGAAATATAACTATTTACAATTACAACACTTTATTACTACTCAGATACTTCGGGCTGACGTTACTGTACCTACGGCTCTGACTACTTTTGAGACAATATGTATTTCAGACCCACCACCTCCGCACCTACTCTCATATATGTACTCGCTTTTATCGACCGCTCGGTTTAAAACTCTACCCTCCTACACAACAAAATGGTCATCTGAACTTCCTCAACCATTGACCACTGAGGAGTAGTCGACGGCATTTCAGGTGACGTTTCGCTTCTCCAGGGCTCTCACTGTACAGGAAACTAATTACAAGTTGATTTCTAGATGGTACTTGACTCCAACTCGTCTACACGCTATATATCCAGCGGTCTCTCCTGATTTCTGGAGATGTCAGGGGCATAGGGGTACGTTTCTACACATTTGGTGGGACTGTCCTATCATACAATCGTTCTGGGAGGTGGTTTGGACGTATATTAAAGAGGTAACGACTTTAGACTTGCCATTTCATCCTAAAGTGGCCTTGCTACATGTCATCCCCATGTCCATAGATAAATATGTGAAATCAGTGTCGGTGCACTTACTTAATGCAGCGAGAGCAGTGGTGTATTTAGGTTTTGTGCTGCCCTAGGCCTGACTAAACTCGTGCACCCCCTAATTTAAATTTGACTCACCCCTTCCTGTCAAGGGCACACCTCTTCCTGGTTAATCCCCACCCTTCCTCTTTAAGCTCCATCTTTTCCTCTTAGAGCTCCGCCTTTTCCTCTCTTTATATTAAAAGTGGATACCAAGTGCCTACTTGTATATTTTGTATACCATTTCAAATGTATCTATTGAGATAAAGAAAATTATGAAATGTTTAAATTCAAGCATTTTTACAAAGAACAGCCAAGCATGTCAAGTAAACGGGATCACAGCCGCTCTAATTGGTTGAACAATAAAATCCACAGAAACGTGCACTGCATATGAGCGTATCACAGAGCTGCACAGCAATAAAACCCACAGAAGTGGGCACTGTGTATGAGCATATCAGAGCTGCACAGCAATAAAACCCACAGAAATGTGCAGTGTGTATGAGCATATCACAGAACTGCACAGCAATAAAACTCACAGTAATGTGCAGTGTGTATGAGCGTATCCCAGAGCTCCAGGGCAATAAAACTCACAGTAATATGCAGTGTGTATCACAGAATCCACAGCAATAAAACTCCCAGCAATGCAATGTTTGGTGTGTGTCAGCGTATCAGAATCCACAGCAATAAAACTCCCAGCAATGCAATGTTTGGTGTGTGTCAGCGTATCAGAATCCACAGCAATAAAACTCCCAGCAATGCAATGTTTGGTGTGTGTCAGCGTATCAGAATCCACAGCAATAAAACTCCCAGCAATGCAATGTGCGGTGTGTATGAGTGCATCAGAATTCACAGCAATAAAACTCCCAGCAATGCAATGTTTGGTGTGTGTCAGCGTATCAGAATCCACAGCAATAAAACTCCCAGCAATGCAATGTGCCGTGTGTATGAGTGCATCAGAATTCACAGCAATAAAACTCCCAGCAATGCAATGTTTGGTGTGTGTCAGCGTATCAGAATCCACAGCAATAAAACTCCCAGCAATGCAATGTGCCGTGTGTATGAGTGCATCAGAATCCACTGCAGTAAAACTCCCAGCAAACCGAGTGTATATGAGCACACAGCAATTATGCTGTGGAGCCATCTTGTCAGCAGTGGGGTACCACTGCCAGAGGGTGCACTGTAGCTTTGATTCCCTTCCCGGTGGGTGTTCAGTCCAGAATAGAGTCTGTGTTAACGAAAGGGCGGGCAGCTGCGCGAGTGCGTTTCACGTGGTTCAGCCAGTCATGTGGTACTGAGACTCCGAGAAATGGCAGTGAAATGCCCTGATGTTCGGTGGTTTCAATTAGCAGGTTTATTCATGCGAACATCATAGGTTTCAATGTTAAAAATATTCCCGTTTTTATGCAATATCTAATAAATCATTTATTATTTTAATCTGCAGTAAAAAGTCTTTACTTATTGATTTTTTTTAGTACCTTTTAGTCATTTTTCAGATTTTTTTGGGCAAAATTCCCCCCCTTTTTTTTAATAGCAGTTTTTCTTTTTTCTGTAACAGAACTTTTTATTATCAATCATAGGATCTTATATGTAAATTCCAGACATTTTCGTTCAGTAGTTCTTTTGAAAACAGCAGGCCACGGGTTTGCGGTGGCAGCATTCAGCGGCCGACTCCATGCACTTTGGGGACCCTGCGGTGAATGGTGAATTCACTGCAGGGTGGGGAAATTTTATTCTCCTAAGTGCAGGGAACTAGAGAACACCAAAAAGTTGGCGTCATTTCGGTGCTCTGTGAGTAACCCATTTAGTGGTGAGGTTTTTTGCTGCCCCCTGGAAAGTGAAATTGAAAGTGTAAATTAGTAAAATCTCAATGTATCCTTTCTGGTAAAATACTTTAGGGGTGGGGCCACCCAGTGCGGGCCGCCGCCCCCTTGAAAGTGCCGCCCTAGGCCTGGGCCTAGTCGGCCTAGGCCAAAATACACCAGTGAGCGAGAGCATTAATCCCAAAATATTGGAAACAATTGTCAACTCCCACAATCTTTGACTGGATTGATAGAGTAGAATACGTCAGGGAACTGGAAGAACTACATTACACTCTCGAACAAGATTTTGACACATCTTTTAGGACATGGTACTGGTGGACAGAATTCAGATCCAAACATAGGAGAACGCCTCAGAACTCATAGACACAGGCTCAGATTCGGGAGCCCGTTATATCGGTTCCAGAGATTTCTGTGCAGAATGACACTCAGATGTGATATCTCCACAATTATAAGAAGTTCAATAAGTTCGAACAGTGAAAATGAAGGTATAAGACTAGCATTAGTGATAGGCTTTTATTATAATTGTTTTTTGTTTTTTTCTTTCTTTCTTTCTTTCTATTTTATTTTTATGTATTTTTATATGTGTGGTTTGTTAATTTTTAAGTAATGGGAAAAATGGTTTGGTGATGTTTTTCTGATTGCTTATTCAACCTCAAATATTTGCATTTGATACTCTATACTGTAAGCTCCTATATGATATATATGTCGTTGCTCCGAACATCATTTTTTCGAATTTTGTCACCACTAATTGTTGTTCTTATTATGATACAAAACTTAATAAAAATTATATTACGTAAAAAAATACTGGAACATCTGGTTGAATTGGTGACAGGCACTCACGTTAATTGTGTTGAAACCTGCAGAGTTACACTATTTGCAGTAACAACTGAACGATACATATATACATTTTCTTCTGATGCCTGCTTCGTGGAGTGGTATTATGGGGAAGAGGAGTGTGGAGAGTCCTGCTTGGCGGAGGGCCTATGTCAGCAGGATGTTGGGGTGTCTCGGGAGGGCAGCCGCCGGCAGGATGACACTTCAGCCTTGCCCTCAATGTCGGATCCTGACCACCTGAAAGTGCTACTGTCGCAGTTACCGGTGATTACTGTAACAGATCAGCTACGCTGCAGGGGTAGCTCAGTCTGCGGCGCCGAGTCTCGCTGGAGAGCTTAGCTGGGTAGCGAGCTAGCAAGGTGGGAGAGAGATTGACAGCGGTCCCTGGATGGTCTGGAAGTGAAGGATTCAGTGATTATGCCCTCCCAAATACTAGTCGTGACTCACTATAGGTTTAAGCAAGTTGGTTTTTTAATGACAAACAGAACATACACCGTCCTTTTATATGGTACAGTCCCATTGTTCTCTCCCATGCCCGCCCCCAGACCCCTGGAGTGAATTCTGCACCGGGGCTTAGCCATAGCCCAGGTTCTGGCGCCTACCTGTCTGCTGTCCGATGCCCCCCCCATGGTGCGGGCGCGGCTCCCAGCCTGATGGTCTGGGAAATGCGGTTTTCGGGGGGATCCCCTGGGCGCTCCGGCACCCCCTTTACACCTTGGGTAGCTCGGGTCCCCGGGCTGCTTCCCTGAAAGAAGCTACCTGATCCGTCCAGAGGGGTCAGAATGCCATCAGATAGAGTTTGTCAGCTCTCTCTCCGAGACTGCGGTGCAGGGGCTGACAGGCTCCGGGCAGGAGGGGGATTTCTAGTGGGATGGAGGGGTTCTCCTGGGCGAATCCTCTCCAATCTTGCCACACACCAAGCTACCATCTCTGGGGACCTATGGTCCAAAAAGCACCTTGCTCAGGATATAGGGGGCTCCAGGGCAAGCAGAGGAACTCATGTCGGGTTTTGGCAATTTGCCAGCGGCTTTCTGTACAATGTTGCCGTTTACATACCAGCAGAATCGGTAAGGCATCTTGCAGGGAAAACACAATTAAATATGACCTCTAACAGGGGAATTTGTTTGGATAAATACAGGGCAAACGAAATACATCAAAACAGATACTAAATTATAGAAACAAATTTAACCTTTTAAATGAACGAATAGCTACAACATAATAATCTTTTTATCCACGTGGCGGCCGTTCCGTCACATAGCTCCCCCGAGTCCAAAGATGGCAGACTCGGTGAGACCCTTAGTCGGGTCCGCTTGGGGATGTCCATGAAAGTCAGTGCTCACGTTTCATGTTCGGTCTGACGAGATAGACCATCTGCATTGGCATTGTGTTTTCCAGGCCGATACTGAATGGAAAAATTAAAAGGCTGTAGTGTGAGGCTCCACGGCAGAAGTCGGCCATTGTCTCTGGCCACCCGGTTCAGCCATACCAGGGGGTTATGATCCGTGAGGACGGTGAAGGAGCGGCCGTATAGGTATGGCTGAAGTTTCTTAAGTGCCCATATAAGGGCTAAACATTCCTTCTCGATGGCCGCGTAGGTGACCTCCCTGGGTAATAGCTTCCGGCTGATATAGGCAACAGGGTGGTCATGTCCATCTTCTCCCACTTGACTCAGCACTGCTCCCAATCCGAACATGGAGGCATCTGTGTGAACGACAAAACGTTTAGCTGGATCGGGAGCGGCTAGTATGGGTGCTTCCACCAATGCCCGCTTTAACTGTTGGAAGGCTCCCTCACACTCCAGGGACCACAGGACTTGCCAGGGAAGGTTTTTGCGGGTGAGGTCAGTCAGGGGTTTGGCAATGGCACTGTAATTGGGTACAAAGTGTCGGTAGTACCCTGCTGTCCCTAGAAAGGCTAATACCTGGGTTTTGGTGCGGGGGGTAGGCCAATGGGCAACGGCTTCGATTTTGGCTGGTTCCGGGTGCTGCTTCCCGCAACCCACCCTATGCCCTAGGTACTGGACCTCTGACATTCCTATGTGGCACTTGTTGGGTTTGATGGTCAGCCCTGCCTCAATTATGTGGTCCAGTACGGTTCTCAAGTGGACTAGGTGTTCCTCCCAGGTATTGCTAAAAATGGCAATATCGTCTAGGTAGGCACTCCATCCAGCAGCTGATCCGCCATCCGCCATGCGTTGAAAGGTGGCCGGGGCATTCTTCATCCCAAATGGCATGACCCGAAATTGGAACAGACCAAAGGGGGTAATGAATGCCGATTTTGGCACATCTTCTGCGGCAAGGGGAATCTGACCTTACACAGGTCAATGGTGGTGAGGAAGTTCCCCTGGGCAATGCGGTCGAGGAGCTCGTCTACCTGGGGCATGGGGTAGGCGTCGGTGACCGTGTGCTCATTCAGCCTCCTGTAGTCAACACAGAACCTGGTAGTGCCATCCTTTTTGGGGACTAGGACCACCGGAGATGACCACGGGCTATCTGATGGTTCTATTACCCGGAGATCCAGCATCTCTCGGATCTCCTGCTTCATCCCGTCCTATACTGCATCCGGGATGCGGTAAGCCCTCTGCCTCAAGGGGGCTTGACCTTGGGTATCAAACCAATGCAGCGCTACAGTAGTGTAGCCGGGGCGGGACGAGAACAAGTCTTGATGCTCCTGGAGCAACTGCTGAGCCTGTTCTCTGTGGCGTGAACTAAGTCCCTCACCAAGCCGGACATCAGCTACCCCTCCTTTGGCTCTAGGATCCCCTGGCAGCACCGGTAGGGGGAGACCCTCCAGGTCCCCCACATCCAGAGCGCAGATCGCGGCTACTGCCTCTTCCCTCTCATGATATGGCTTCAGCATGTTCACATGAAAAGTTCGTTCGATCTTTTCATTGGAAGAGCTGGCTGATATGAAGGTGGTATCGCAGAGTTTCTCTATAATTTTGTACGGTCCCTGCCAAGCTGCCTGGAGCTGTTTGACCGGCCGGAGAGCTAACACTTTCTGTCCTAACTGGAAGGTCCGATCCCTGGCCGACCGGTCATACCACCTCTTCTGCCTAGTCTGTGCGGCTTTGAGATTGTCCTGGACTAGGGCGGTCAATCTTTGCAGCCGATCCCTGAACTCGAGTACATAGTCTATGACCGATGTCCCTTCTTCAGACAGAGTACCCTCCCAATGCTCCCGGAGCAGGTCCAATGGGCCTCGGACCCTCCGGCCGTACAGCAGCTCAAAGGGAGAGAAGCCGGTGGCTTCCTGGGGGACCTCCCGGTATGCAAAGAGGAGGTGGGGTAGGTGGCGTTCCCAGTCCTTATGGGTCCTTATGGGTTCCCAGTCCTCACAGGGTGAAAGTGCGGAGGAGCTGTTTTAAGGTACCATTAAAACGCTCACAGAGCCCGTTGGTCTGCGGATGATATGGGGAGCTGTACAGGGGTTTAATCCCGCACAGCTTTCAGAGCTGTTGAGTAACCTTGGCTGTGAACTGCGTGCCCTGGTCGGACAGGATTTCCTGTGGAAATCCAACCCTTGAGAATATGTGGAGCAGAGCACCAGCTACGGTCTCTGCCTGGATATTCCGTAGGGCTATGGCCTCGGGGTACCGGGTAGCGTAGTCAACTACAGTTAGGATGTATTGCTTCCCCGTAGTTCTAGGCACCGCTAAGGGCCCTATCAGATCTACCGCCACCCTCCTAAATGGCTCTCCCACTATGGGTAGGGGTCTCAGGGTGGCCTTAGCTCTGTCCCCTCGCTTCCCTACTCTCTGGCATATCTCGCAGGTCTGGCAGTAATCCCTCACATCGCCAGATAAACCAGGCCAGAAGAAGCTCTGGGTCAGGCGATGCAAGGTCCGCCGGTGTCCCAGATGGCCTGCTAGAGGAATATCGTGCCCGATCTTTAAGAGATTACGCCGATATTTCTTTGGCACTACCAGCTGTCGAAGGGGTATCTGGGCTGCCCCCCTCCTGGCTCCCCCGGAGATCCTATGCAACTTCCCCTGGTCCCACTCAAATCTTACCTCCGCTAGCCCTCCCGGATCCTAGTCCGCCTGTTGTCTATAGGGGGCCAGAGTGATGTCCTCTAGGGTTTCTTTGGCAAAGTTGCCTGGGGAATCCCAGGTCAAGGAGGGGCCCCTATCTGGGGCAGGGTCGGGTCTGGTGAGTCTTACCGTGGTCCCTCCGGAGCTTGGGTGAGGAGCCTGCCGAGTCTGCAGCCGGGTAGTAACGGGGTATGCCTCTCCATGGTCGGTTGGTTCGAAGGCGGAGGTTAACAATCCCAAATCATTCCCCAACAGTATGTCTGTGGGTAGGTTCTGCATCAGCCCCACTTCGACATCCCGAACTCCGGTGCCCCAGTCCAGGTGGACACGAGCTGTGGGGATTCGGTACACGTTGCCGCCTGCCACTCGGATAGCCACTGAGTAGCCCATGGTGGCTGCAGGGGGAACAAGGTGTGGCTTGGCCAAAGTAAGGGTGGCCCCGGTGTCCCGAAGTCCTTGCACTGGCTGGCCATTGATCCAGACAACTTGTTGATGGTGCCGACGGTTGTCTGCGGCAGCAGCTTGTATCGGGTTGGCCCCATGCAGGATTCCGCAGTCCTCCTCAGGGGAGGTAGTCAGCATCAGGTCCGGATCATGTTGACTGCAGTATGCCGCGGCCCTGGCTGGAGGGTACTCTGGACAAGCTGCCGGTGGTCGGGTCCGGTTCAGGGGGCAGCGATCTCGGATATGTCCGATTTGATTGCACCCATAGCACCTGGGCCCAGTTCGTTGTTGTTGAAAGGGAGGTTGGTGCCTGGGGTGTTCCGTGAGGGCAGTCCGGGGTTGCGTGAGAATCGGCCCAGGCCGGGGTGTGGGACGCGAGTGGGTCGAAGCATTCCTCCGAGCATCGTGGTATTCATTTGCAAGGCGGGTGGCTTCAGGTAGCGTGAGGGGTCTTCGGTCCCTGACCCAGTCCCGCACCTCCGGAGGGGTACAGTGGTAAAACTGCTCGAGTAGAATGAGGTGAGTGAATTGGTCCAGAGTGGTCGCCTGACACCCCTGGACCCAGTTCTTAATGGCCTGCTGCATCCTGTGGCCCCACTCTGTAACTGTCTATGGGGCCTTTCCGGAGGTTTCGGAACTTAAGCCAATAGGCTTCTGGAGTGAGGGCATAGCGGGCAAGGAGATGTTCTCTTACCCGCTTGTAGACAGTGCAGTCCTCGTCTGCCACGGCCCGAAATGCCTCAGCTGCTCTCCCTGTGAGTTTGCTTGCCAGGATGGGAACCCAATCTGTGGTATCGACCGCCTGTAGCACACACTGCCGTTCAAAGTCCTGCAGAAAACCATCAATATCTTCGCATCCTTCCGGGAACATTTTGAATGCTGCATAGGGGATTTTGTGCCTGGGAGCTGTTGTGGCGTGCTGGGACGTGGTGGACCCTCCAGACGAAGTTGAAGCTCGGCTTTTTGGAGCTGGTCAGTATCTGCCAATATGCTGGTAATCACTTCTGCCGCAGGGTTGGCTCCATACAGGGCCAGCCGCCACTGTACCTCTCGCCGCCATTCAGAGGCCTCTGAATTCTCGAAAGGTGCCATGCTCAGCCGGTCGTCCTCCATCAGTTCAGTAATGAGCGTTGCCTTGGGTTTCCCGCTGGCTACTTTTCCACGAGCCTCTAGCAAGTCTTTTAGAGTTGTCCGCTTGAGCCTTTCGTAGCACTGGGCCATACAGTTAGAGCTGCTCCGTTGAGGTGGAAGTCTTGCAAACCTCCTTGAGCTTCAGGGCTGCTGAGACCGGGGTCAAGCCAGAGGCTGTATCTCCCCCTGCTGGGCTGGTCTCAGAATCTCCCCGGGTGATGTGCTGCTCCAGGAACTCGGCGGTTGTGGTGCCCGAGAGCGGGGTCAAGCCAGCGGCTATATTTCCCCCTGCTTGTCTGGTCTCGGAAATCCCACCGCTGCCACCAATGTAACAGATCAGCTACACTGCAGGGGTAGCTCCGTCTGCGGCGCCGAGTCTTGCTGGAGAGTTTAGCCGGGTAGCGAGCTAGCAAGGTGGGAGAGAGATTGACAGCAGTCCCTGGATGGTCTGGAAGCGAAGGATTCAGTGATTATGCCCTCCCAAATACTAGTCGTGACTCAGTATAGGTTTAAGCAAGTTGGTTTTTTAATGACAAACAGAACATACACGGTCCTTTTATATGGTACAGTCCCATTTTTCTCTCCCATGCCCGCCCCTAGACCCCTGGAGTGAATTCTGCACCGGGGCTTAGTCATAGCCCAGGTTCTGGCGCCTGCCTGTCTGCTGTCTGATGCCCCCCCCCCCATGGTGTGGGCGCGGCTCCCAGCCCAATGGTCTGGGAAATGCGGTTTTCGGGGCGATCCCCTGGGCGCTCCGGCACCCCCTTTACACCTTGGGTAGCTCGGGTCCCCGGGCTGCTTCCCTGAAAGAAGCTACCCGATCCATCCAGAGGGGTCAGAACGCCATCAGATAGAGTTTGTCAGCTCTCTCTCCGAGACTGCAGTGCAGCGGCTGACAGGCTCCGGGCAGGAGGGGGATTTCTAGTGGGATGGAGCGGTTTTCCTGGGCGAATCCTCTCCAAACTTGCCACACACCAAGCTACCATCCCTGGGGACCTATGGTCCAAAAAGCACCTTGCTCAGGCTAAAGGGGGCTCCAGGGCAAGCAGAGAAACTCATGTCGGGTTTTGGCAATTTGCCAGCGGCTTTCTGCTACACTGTTGCCGTTTACATACCAGCAGAATCGGTAAGGCATCTTGTAGGGAAAACACAATTAAATATGACCTCTAACAGGGGAATTTGTTTGGATAAATACAGGGCAAACGAAATACATCAAAACAGATACTAAATTATAGAAACAAATTTAACCTTTTAAATGAACGAATAGCTACAACATAATAATCTTTTTATCCACGTGGCGGCCGTTCCGTCACAATTACACCCACCCGGAAGCCTTGGCCGCCAGTGGAGGATGACTTCGGGGAGATCTTGCGCCTTGGATGTGTTTCTCAGGCTGGTTGGAGCTGGTGGCCCTGTTGGAGCCTGCTACTAGGGATGAGCCGAACACTCCCCGAGTTCGGTTCGGAGCCAAACCCGAACTTTCCAAATGTTCGGATCCGTACCCGAACTCGAACTCAATGCAAGTCGATGGGGCTGAAAATTTGGTTTTTAGAGTGCCCTCCAAGAGGGCATATATGCTAGATATTTGCCATAAAAGGTGTATGGGGGTCCGGGTAGTGCCCTGGGGGACAGGAAACAAGGACAAAAAGTAAAAAAAAAACGTTTTTAAAGGGACAGTGAGTTTTCCATGAAATAAGGGTTAAAAATAAAAACAAAAAATTCCTTCAAATATCGTGCCTAGGAGGTCCCCATAACCTGCCCATGAAGTGGCGGATTTCTAGGATGTACAGAAATATGTAAAAACCAAAAAATGACATTTCAAATGACGGTAAATGCTTTTCCTTTAATCTATCCATAAACAACTGCTTGGGGCGGCAGTCTGTATGAAAGGAGGAGACATTTTCGGACACACGGAAAAAGTTTACTGATTTTTTGGCGGTGAAAAGCAGAAGATTGACTGGAGAATGGAAAATTCTAGACCAAATATCCGATTTGGAAAGTGAGAAAAATGGGAGAATTTTTCTGGTTCGGCTATTTTGACCTAGAATTTTCTCTTCAGTCATTCTCCTGAGTTTCACCTTTCTCTGAATAACCCTGTCAGGGTTATTCAGAGAGCGGTGAAGTGCAGGAGAATGACTGGAGAATGGAAAATTCTAGGTCAAAATAGCCAAACCAGAAAAATTCTCCCATTTAGGCTAGGGTCAGACTAGCGAATTTTTAACGTGCGTTTATGCGCACTTAATTACGGCTGCACTAGCAGCAAATGACAGGCAATGACGGCCAATATACGAAGTACGGTCGCACGAAAGTCCGGCTGCGCAACGCAAGTGGAAAATGAACGCATTTTTTCGAGAAAGCAGAACCGCTAGTACGGACGTACAGAGTGCGCTGCGTCCACTAGCGGAGTGTGTGCGTGATTTGGAGACGTCAGACCCTGCTCATGTCCGGCCAACATAACGTCCAGACACCAAAAGTTTCCTGGTTTGGATCCGTAAAAAATCACGCACAAAAATGCGCATCGTATGACCGTTTTCACGCATTCCGTGAAAAAATACGGCAAAGCATTCGGACGCACTTTCGGTCGCTGTGAAAAATGCGTTACTCTGACCCTAGCCTTATCTCACTTTCCAAATCGGCTATTTGGTCCAGATTGTTCTCTTTTCCTGCCATTCTCCTGGTTTTCACCTTTCTCTGAACAACCCTGAGAGAGAGGTGAAAGCCAGGAGAACTGGCAGGAGAAGAGAACAATCTAGACCAAATAGCCAATTTGGAAAGTGAGTTAAATGGGAGAATTCTTCTGGTTTGGCTATTTTGACCTAGAATTTTCACTTCTCCAGTTATTCTCCTGCTTTTCACCGCTCTCTGAATAACCCTGTGAATGTTTAATCCCAAAGTGAAAAATAACATTGCTTTAGATGTTATTTAGAATTTTTTTCAAACACCAGTTAACCACTTGGCTGCTATGGATGCGCTCAGCACGTCCAGCCAAGTGGTTCTCCTGTGCTATGGACGCGCTGAGCGCGTCCATGCACAAGAGGCAGCAATCCGGATGTCAGCCCAGCACTCCGGGGCCCCGGCGGAGCAATTAGATATCATCGCGGCGGCGCGATGACATCTAATTCAGGCACCCCCCACATGTGAGGAGGAAGCACCTGAAAGGGAGGGGGGAGGTCCTTCGGACCTCTCTCCCTCCCGATCGCCGGGGGGCAGAGGGTTAATCCAGGCACCTTCCAAACGGTGGCTATGATTAACCCCTGGGGAGCCGGATCACGAATCGGCGCTGAAAAGCGCCGGATCATGATCCTCTCCTGGAGCTCCCCCTGGAACTCCAGGAACTCCCCCTGAGGACTGGCGTCATCGTGCATAGCACGATGACGCCAGTCCTGGAGTTAACCCCTAGCTGCCACCAATGGTGGTGTTAGGGGTTCCAATGAACCCCTATCTCCCGATCCGTGGCAGCTAGGGGTTAATGTTTGATATCGTTGGATCGGCCAGAGCATGGCCTTTCCAAGGATACCAAACATGAGCATGAAACATGTTTTTTTTAAAAAAATAAAAAATAAAAATTCTAAAAAAAAAATAAACAAGTTTTTTTTTGTTTTTGTTTTGTTAATGCAGCAATATTGTTCCCATTTCAATTATAATGTGAGCAATAATGCTGCACTAACGATTTTTGTATGCGGTGCGTTTGTTAAAAAAAGCAAAATTTTCCCCCAAAAAAATGTAACGAGACCCCATTTCAAATTTTTTTAACAAGTGCACCCCATACAAAATATAACTGCAAACGATCGCATGTTAAGATGTGAAAAAAAACACTTTACACATAATAAATTATTGAAAATTCAAATTTTATTGCATTTTGTTGTTATAATATACAGACATGACATAACGTATACATATAATAATGACATATTATGAATCTGCCAAGTCTGCCGGAAAGAACGATATATAATATGTCTGGGTCATATATATAAATATGGCTACAAAACGCGGTTAAACATGATGAGCGAAAGCGGTAAAAATGACCTCAGCACAGAGGTGTGAAAAGCCTCAGCAGCGAAAGGGTTAAATGCAGCATATTAGGATGTTTTAGGAGGGAAATTAATTCTCAAATCTCAATCAGAAGCAGACACCACCCCACCCCCTCAGTATAGTTTACAATGTATCAAATTGATTACCAGACTAAAAACACCTGGTGTTATGCCCGTTTGTGAACAGAGGTCATTTAGGCTAGGGTCAAACGAAAGCATTTTTACACACGAACGTAAAAAAGTGCGTCCGAACGCATTGACGTATTTTTTCACGGAATACGCAAAAACAGTCATACGATGCGCATTTTTAAGCGTGATTTTTTACGGATCCAAACCAGGAAACTTTGGGTGTCTGAACGTTATGTTGGCCGGACACGAGCAGGGTCTGACGTCTCCAAATCACATACACACACCGCTAGCGGGCGCAGCGCACTCTGTACGTCCGTACTAGCGGTTCTGCGTTCTTGAAAAAATGCGTTCATTTTCCACTTGCGTTGCGCAGCCGGACTTTTGTGCGGCCGTACTTCGTATATTGGCCGTCATTGCCTGTCATTTGCTGCTAGTG
Organism: Leptobrachium leishanense; assembly: GCA_009667805.1. NCBI lineage: Eukaryota > Metazoa > Chordata > Amphibia > Anura > Megophryidae > Leptobrachium > Leptobrachium leishanense. Next base: position 487,588,282 of record CM019063.1, read on the forward strand.
CGGCCGTGATTAAGTGCGTCAGAAAAGTGCGCTGGTCTGACCCCAGCCTTAGAGTTGATAATCTTTCCACGTACACATTAGTTTTTAATTCAATATCTAATAAACCGTTGCTTATAATATTCTGCAGTAAAGAGTCTCTTTATTTCTAGATATTTTAGTATTTTTTTAAGCATTTTCTATACTTTTTTCAAAATTTCTTTTTTTTTTTCGAACTCAAACCGAACACACCCAAAAAGTTTGAAGTTCGCGAACTTTCGAACTGCCAAAGTTCGGGTCGAACTCCGAACCGTCCGAACCTGAACAGCTCATCCCTACCTGCTACCCCTTCTTCGCAAGCAGCTCTTGCCGAGTGCCCTGACGACTCTCGTCTGCTTACGAGGTGGGATGTTGGGCGCAACATAGACGAGCTCTGGAAGGCAGACTTTTGGGATGTGCGACTAGAAGTTGCAGAGATGGGGAGCGCACTGTTCTTGGTGACTGGTTGCTCTGCTACGGAGGAAGATGGAGAGTGGTGCCCTGGGAGTGGTGACCACGTCGTTGTGGTGTGGCAGGATACTCGGCTGCTGACGGAGGGTGACCTGCCGCATGACGAGACCCTCCCTGATGCGGGCAAGCTGCCAGTTGGGGCACCTGTTACTGGGACTATAGTGGCTCTCACCGATTCGAGCCGGTCTGCGGTAGTGGTTCTGCATCCTTCCGTGGCTCCTGAGAAGCTGGCCATGCGGGGGCTCCTTTCACCCATCCTTGAAGTTGAGCGCTGTGAGTTTTTATCCACAGTCATGCTGGCAGTCCTAGCGGCTTTATCCCGTCTACTGTTCTACTTGCTGCGCTGATGTCTCCGTTTTTGGATACGGGCTGAAGAGACCCCCCCTTTACTTCCGAGTCTACTACTTTTTTTTTACAAGTTGTGTCTTTGCCTGAAATGTCAGTGTTTTTCTTTTTCTGGACATCTTCTTTCCGAACTTTACTTTGACCCCCAGGGGCTGGCTCTCTGTGTGGCGGTTGGACCATTGTAATTTTTTCACACACCCCCCCCCCCCCTCTTTTTTAAATTTTGGTGTGTGGGACATTGGGTTGCTCTGGGTGAGCCACTAGAGCGGCTGCCATGGCTCTGACCACTTCTTTTGGCCCTAGGCCACCCGGCCATGTGGCCTCTTCCATGGCTCCTGGTTCTGTGGGGATGCTGGAGTAGGCTGGGAATGCCACTTATATCTACGGGCGGTACCCCACTTTTTCTCCCCATCCTCTTATTGCATTTATTTTTTCCTGTTTATATGCCCCATTTGATGTTTGCCGATGGATTCCGCCGGCTCCCTTGTCCTGATGTCCCATGTTTCTCCGTGCTTTTTCTTCCGCTGACTCTTGTACTTTATTTTATATCCCATGTTTACCTTATGATGGGTGCTCAGATGACTATTATTTTTTATTTTCATATATGACTCTGGATGACTTATTATGGTCCTGCGTGGCCACTTATTGTTTGCTATCTTCGATTGTGCAAAATTAGAATGTTTTATCATATAGCTTTTAGTATTATTAGAAATAAAAGGTTAGGTTTAAGGCTAATGTCAGACGAACGCAGTCAGAGCGCACTCTGCGTGCGTGCACAACGGACGGACGTACTGACGGAAGATACTATAGACACCACATGGTCTGTTTTTGTTGACGGACGTAGAAAAAAAAAAGAGTTTTGGGAAACAAAATTAATATGAAAAATTATAAAAATTTGAAGAGGATATGAAAAGCCAATGTGTGCGTCAAGGTGCTGGACGTCGCAAATGCGCTGCGTCTGATATCTCCTCACTAAACGGTGCGGCAACACGGTCGTGATCACTGCGTTCGTCTGACGCCAGCCTTAAGTGTTTCAGATTTCTCCTACCGAATTGGGACACGTGTCCTTTTTTCTCTTTATTTTGGCTCCTCTGAATGCCCCAAGGTCCTGGCATCATCTGTCTGCCCATTGTATTATTATTCAGAGATGTGGAGCAAGCTCAACAACCCCACCCTCACCCCCCAAAGACAAACATTTTTATGATCTACCATTCCTTCCCGCTCTACCAGTGGAGCGCTGTACAAAATGTCTCTTCGGACAAACCTCACCTAAAGGTAAAGAAAGAAATCCTGGGTGGGGAGTGGGTTACGGATTAGTGGACGTTTAAGGCCCGTGTCAGAGCAACGCAGTGATAACGTCCGTGTTGCCGCACAGTTTAACGTCCATCGTAGCATAGAATCACGAGCAATAGAGACCCACACATGAAGTATGTCTGCACCGAACAGCGCACGCACAGCGCACCTGGCAAACAGACGCAAGTTAGGCAAGAACGTCAAACTGCTAGAAAGGGCGCGCGGAGTGTGCGACGTCCGCATAGCGTTCTGTGTAAGAGATGAGATGTCAGATGCAGCGCATTTGCGACGTCCAGCACCTTGATGCACAAAATGGCTTTTCATATCATGTATCAATTTTTTGCATTTTTCATATTAATTTTGTTTCCCATAATTCCACTCTACGTCCGTCAATAAAAACAAATCGTGTGGTGTTTACAGTATCTTCAGATACTGCATGGACGCAGAGTGCGCTCAGAATGCGCTCGTCTGACATTCGCCTAAAGGGTCACTACCACCAAGAAATGAAATGTCCTCATTGTGTTTATTTCATATTGCTGATATCTTATATGTGCTTTGTTTCTCTCTTGTTTTAGTTAAGAAAATATTTTACTCTATATGTGTCACTGGGTGCATCCATTGTGTGATCTTTTGTGTTGTAAACTACACCCCCCCCCAAGTATCTTTCCATCACTTGGTCCTCAGTGTGTGGCATTCGCCGTATAATGGAGTCTATGGGTCAATCACTGACTCAAATCATTGTATTGTGTGGGATGTATTCAAAGGACATCACAATTGGGTAGATTAGAAGTATTTTAAGCTCCCTCTCATATCTCATTCAGTTATAAATTGATTTGCATTTTAATGAGTGAAATAAGTATTTGCCAGCTCTTATCTCGGGTAGCAAAGGCAGGACAATACTGATAACCTCAAGCGCCCAAATCCTTTCTGTCCCTTGCATTCTGAGACACCAAGTGGTGGAGCAATTTGACCCAGCGGTGAGGCTCAAGAGAAGGATCCATATCGACATGAGATTCAGATAAGCCTGTTTTTCATTTAATTCTGGTATGCAGTTTTATTTATGTGCTGTTGAATCGCCTTGATCATGCTATATTATGCTATATATTGTTTTTTGTTCTGCTTCTTTCTATTGATGTGATCCATTTACCAGTGTTAATGGCGCTGAAAAGAAAGGAGATGATAAGGGCTCACAGGAGCGGACAATCTACAGTGAGGGAAATAATTATTTGATCCTCTGCTAATTTTGTACGTTTGCTCGCTGACAAAGAAATGATCAGTCTATAATTTTAATGGTTTATTCTAACAGTGAGAGACAGAATAACAACAAAATCCCGAAAAACGCATTTCAAAAAAGTTATAAATTGATTTGAATTTTAATGAGTGAAATAAGTAGACCCCTTCGCAAAACATGACTTAGTACTTGGTGGCAAAACACTTGTCGGCAATCACAGAGGTCAGGCATTTCTTGTAGTTGGCCACCAGGTTTGCTCACATCTCAGGAGGGATTTTGTCCCACTCCTCTTTGCAGATCCTCTCCAAGTCATTAAGGTTTCAAGGCTGACATTTGGTAACTAGAACCTTCAGCTCCCTCCACAGATTTTCTATGGGATTAAGGTCTGGAGACTGGCTAGGCCACTCCAGGACCTTAACGTGCGTCTTCTTAAGCCACTCCTTTGTTGCCTTGGCCGTGTGCTTTGGGTCATTGTCATGCTGGAATACCCATCCACGACCCATTTTCAATGCCCTGGCTGAGGGAAGGAGGTTCTCACACAAGATTTGATGGTACATGGCCCTGTCCATCATCCCTTTGATGCGGTGAAGTTGTCCTGTCCCCTTAGCAACAAAACACCCTCAAAGCATAATGTTTCCACTTCCATGTTTGACGATGAGAATGGTGTTTTTGGGGTTGTAGGCAGCATTCCTCCTCGTCCAAACACGACGAGTTGAGTTGATGCCAAGGTGCTCGATTTTGGCCTCATCTGACAACAACTCTTTCATCCAGTTCTCCTCTCAATCATTCAGATGTTCACTGGCAAACTTCAGACGGGCCTGTACATGTGCTTTCTTGAGCAGGGGGACCTTGCGGGCGCTACGGGATTTCAGTCCTTCTCGTTGTGGCGTGTTACCAATTGTTTTCTTGGTGACTATGGTCCCAGCTGCCTTGAAATCATTGACAAGATCCTCCTGTGAAGTTCTGGGCTGATTTCTCACCATTCTCATGATCACTGAATCTCCACAAGGTGAGATCTTGCATGGAGCCCCAGAACGAGGGAGATTGACAGCTATTCAGCGTTATTTCCATTAGCGAATAATCGCACCAACTGTTGTCACCTTATCACCAAGTTGTTTGATGATGGTCTTGTAGCTCATTCCAGCCTTTTTGTAGGTCTACAATCTTGTCCCTGACATCCTTGGACAGCTCTTTGATCTTGGCCATGGCGGAGAGTTTGGAATCTGATTGCTTCTGTGGACAGGTGTAGGGATGAGCCGAACACTCCCCGAGTTCGGTTCGAGCCCGAACCCGAACATCCCATTTGTTCGGGACCGAACCCGAACATCCCATTTGTTCGGGACCGAACCCGAACCCGAACCCCAATGCAAGTCAATGGGGCTGAAAATTCGGTTTTTTACAGTGCCCCCCAAGAGGGCATATATATATGCTACATATTTGCCATAAAAGGTGTATGGGGGTCCGGGTAGTGCCCTGGGGGACAGGAAACAAGGACAAAAAGTTTTAAAACAAAACGTTTTTAACCACTTCGCTGCTGAGGACGCGCTCAGCAGTCCCGCTGGTATGCGGAGGACGCGCTGAGCGTGTCCTCCCTTTGGGGTCAGCGTTCAGCCGGGTTCCGCCGATCGCTGGCCCCTCCGGTGCGGGCTGACATCCTGGATGTCAGCCCGGCATCCGGACCAGCAGCCGCCAGAATTAGGTGTCATCGCGGGGGCGCGATGACACCTAATTCAGGCGCCCCCCCCGCATGTGCGGAGGAGGCGCCTGAAAGGGAGGGGGGGGAGGTCCTTCGGACCTCTCTCCCTCCCGATCGGCGGTGCACAGGGGGTTAACCCAGGCATCATTTGGAAGGGCACAGCCTGCCCTTCCAAATGATGCCTGGCATTAACCCCTGGGGAGCTGGATCGCGAATCGGCGCTGAAAAGCGCCGGTTCGCGATCCTTTCCCGGAGCTGGCCGACATCTTGGATGTCGGCCAAGCCTCCGGGAACTCCCCCAGAGGACTGGCGTCATCGTGCGTAGCACGATGACGCCAGTCCTAGACTTAACCCCTAACTGCCACCAACTGTGGAGATAGGGAGTTCCAATGAACTCCCTATCTCCCGATCCGTGGCAGCTAGGGGTTAAATTTTGGTATCGTTGGATCGGCCAGAGCATGGCCGTTCCAACGATACCAAACATGAAAGTGAAATATTTTGTAAAAAAAAAAAAAATGAAAAATAAAAATAAAAAAAAATTTAAAAAAAATAAATAAACACTTTTTTTAAATTTTTTTTGGTTTGTTAATGCAGCAATATTGTTCCCATTTCAATTATAATGTGAACAATGATGCTGCACTAACGATTTTTGTATGCGGTGCGTTTGTTAAAAATAGTGTCATTTTCCCCAAAAACAAATGTAACGAGACCCCATCTCTAATTTTTTTAACAAGCGCACCCCATACAAAATATAACCGCAATTGCTCGCATGTTAAAATGTGGAAAAAAACACTTTACACATTGTAAATTATTGAAAATAGGGGCGGGAAAAGCCTCAGCAGCGAAAGGGTTAAAGGGACAGTGAGTTTTCCATGAAATAAGGGTTAAAAATAAAAACCAAAAATTCCTTCAAATATCGTGCCTAGGAGGTCCCCATAACCTGCCCGTGAAGTGGCGGATTTCTAGGATGTATAGAAACACTTAAAAACAAAAAATGACGTTTCATATGACGGTAAATGTTTTTCCTTTAATCTATCCATAAACAACTGCTTAGAGCGGCAGCCTGTATGAAAAGACATTTTAGGACGCGCAGAAAAAGTTTAGTGTTTTTTTTTGCAAAATTATTGTGAAAGTTATGCAGGCTTTGGATGAAAGTAACAATAGGTGCTTTAAAATTGGGCTTTTAGCGTCGGCAACAGTGCCGTCACACCGTAACCCCTCTGAGGATATGAATCTGATACAGGCGTCAGTGGCAGTGCACCCAGATATTGTGCCTTTAGTGCCAGGCATGCAAGTACTATCATACAGTAACCCCTCTGTGGTATTGTGGAAGAATGCAGGGGTGGACCTATATTAAAAAGATATGAATCTGGTAATGGGCGTCAGTGCACCCAGATATTCTGCCTTTGGTGCAAGACTGCCAGGCCAGCAAGTATCATCATACAGTAACCCCTCTGTGGTTTTGCTGAAGAATGCAGGGGTGGACCATGTGGTCCTATATTGAAAATTTTTTGATCTGGTAATGGGCGTCAGTGCACCCAGATATTGTGCCTTTGGTGCAAGACTGCCAGGGCAGTAAGTATCATCATCAGTAATACCATACTCTGTGGTATTGTGGAAGAATGCAGGGGTGGACCATGCGGTCCTATATTAAAAAGATATGAATCTGGGAATGGGCGTCAGTGCACCCAGATATTCTGCCTTTAGTGCAAGAGTGCCAAGCCAGCAAGTATCATCATACAGTAACCCCTCTGTGGTATGGTGGAAGAGTGCAGGGGTGGAGCATGTGGTTCTATATTGAAAAGTTTTTGATCTGGTAATGGGCGTCAGTGCACCCAGATATTGTGCCTTTAATGCCAGGCCAGCAAGTATCATCATACAGTAACCCCTCTGTAGTATTGTGGAAGAGTTCAGGGGTGGACCATGTGGTCCTATATTAAAAAAAGTGGTTTTTTTTATCTGTTAATGGGCGTCAGTGCACCCAGATATTGTGCCTTTAATGCCAGGCCATCAAGTATCATCATACAGTAACCCCTCTGTCGTATTGTGGAAGAGTGCAGGGATGGACCATGTGGTTGGTCCTATATTGAATTTTTTTTTTTATCTGTTAAGGCACAATATCTGGGTGCACTGACGCCCATTAACAGATAAAAAAAAAAAATTCAATATAGGACCAACCACATGGTCCACCCCTGCACTCTTCCACAATACTACAGAGGGGTTACTGTATGATGATACTTGATGGCCTGCCATTAAAGGCACAATATCTGGGTGCACTGACGCCCATTTAATGGCAGGCCATCAAGTATCATCATACAGTAACCCCTCTGTAGTATTGTGGAAGAGTTCAGGGGTGGACCATGTGGTTGGTCCTATATTGAATTTTTTTTTTTATCTGTTAATGGGCGTCAGTGCACCCAGATATTGTGCCTTTAATGGCAGGCCATCAAGTATCATCATACAATAACCCCTCTGTGTTATGGTGGAAGAGTGCAGAGGTGGACCATGCGGTCCTATATTGAAAAGTTTTTGATCTGGTAATGGGCGTCAGTGCACCCAGATATTGTGCCTTTGGTGCCAGGCCAGCAAGTATCATCATACAGTAACCCCTCTGTGGTATTGTGGAAGAGTGCAGGGTTGGACCCTGCTGTTCAAAAAATTAAAATGATATAAATCTGGCACAGGCGTCAGTGCAGCCAAATATTGTGCCTTTCATGGCAGCAAGTGCATTCACACTGTAACCCTTTTGTGGTATTGTGGAAGAGTTCAGTGCTGGAGGTTTTGTGCATGCAGAAGACATACCCGATCTATTCCGTTACTTTGGCATCAGGGGATTGATAGCTGCTGATCCAGGACTGATTCATTTTTATAAATGTCAGCCGGTCTACAGAGTCGGTGGACAGACGCACTCTTTTGTCTGTGACAAAACCTCCAGCGGCACTGAACGTCCTTTCGGAAAGCACGCTAGATGAAGGGCAACCTAGTAGCTGCATAGCATATTGGCTAAGTTTTGGCCAGTGAGCCAATCTCAACACCCAGTAAGCCAGTGGATCATCTACTGGAAAGGTATCCAGGTCTGCCCTTGCCCCTAGGTAGTCCTGCACCATATGGTTAAGACGCTGGCAATGGGTGCCTACATTTGACGTCCCTGGGCGTCGAGGACTAAAAAAATTTAAAAATGCATCAGTCAACAAGCGGCCCTGGCCTTCACCGCTATTCCTCTGATCACCTGCAGCCTCAGAAGCACGTCTGTCAGCACTTGGTAATCTAACAGTGCCTGGAAAGGTGTTACGCAAGTTTCGCTTTAGAGCGTCCTCAAGTTTTGTCATCCTGTGCTCCCTCTGTGCGGGCAGGATGAGCTCTGCAACTTTCCCCTTGTATCGTGGATCAAGAAGGGTTGCCAACCAGTAATGATCCGTCTCCTTGATAGCACGAATCCTGGGGTCCTTTAGCAGGCTTTGCATCATTAGGGAGCCCATGCAGCGTAGGTTGGAGATGGCATTAGCTGCCGAGTCTTCCTGGTCAATGAGGATGACCGTATTGTGCACTTCCTCCTCCCAGCCACACACAAGCCCTTCTGTTTCTGGGCACACAAAACCCTGCCTTGAGGAATCCCCACCTTCAATGCCCCCACTACTTAAATAGTCCTCCTCCTCCTCCTCCTACTCCTGTCTGATCTGAGTAGGACCCGCTGGAATGCTGTCTGCGGAAAGACTGGGGCCTTGAGAGCTAGGGATGGCCTCCTCTTCCTTCCGCTGCTCTGCCTCTAGAGCCACATCTATAATTCTCCGCAGAGTGTGCTCCAGCAGGAACACTAAAGGAATTGTGTCACTGATGCATGCACTGTCCCTGTTCACCATCCTCGTTGCCTCCTCAAATGGTGACAGTACAGTGCATGTGTCCTTGATCATCAGCCACTGCGGGGGGGAAAAAAACCAAGTTGACCTGAACCTGTCCTTGTGCCATACTCACACAGGTACTCGTTGATGGCCCTCTGCTGCTTGTGCAGACGCTGCAGCATTGCTAATGTCGAGTTCCACCTGGTGGGCATGTCACAGATCAGACGGTTTGTGGGAAGGTGGAATTCTCTTTGAATTTCTGCCAGGCGAACGCTTGCTGGGAATGACCGTCTGAAGTGGCTGCAGACTTTTCTGGCCTGGATGAGAAGCTCTGGCAGCCCTGGGTACTTGGTTAGGAAACGCTGTACCACCAGATTTAGGACGTGTGCTAGGCATGGTACATGCGTCAATTTACCCTTGCGTAGGGCGGAGAGAAGGTTGCTGCCATTATCGCAGACGATCATTCCCAGCTCAAGCTGGCGTGGTGTTAACCATCTCTGCACCTGCCCCTGCAGAGCTGACAAAATTTCTGACCCGGTGTGGCTCCTGTCCCCTAAACAAACCAGCTCAAGCACAGTATGGCATCTTTTTGCTTGAGCCATTGCGTAGACCCTGTCAGGCGTGGGTTTAACTGCCACTTCGCCAGAGACAGAGAAGGAGGAGGAGGAGGAGGAGGAGGTGGTGGTGGAGCAGACAGACCTCATACAAGCAGCTTTCTGGAGACGTGGTGGATGAACAAGCTCAAGCACAGAGCCCCGTCTTGGATCACTCCCAGCTGCAATCAGAGTTACCCAGTGTGCCGTGAAGGAAATGTAACGACCCTGTCCATGCTTGCTGGACCACGTGTCTAAAGTGACATGCAGCTTGCTGCTGACTGCCTTTCCCAATGACTGGATAACATTGTCTTCCACGTGCTGGTATAGTGCTGGAATGGCCTTGCGTGAACAGTAATGGCGTTTTGGAACCTGCCACTGTGGTACAGCACATTCAGCAAATTCACGGAAGGGAGCAGAGTCCACCAGCTGGAAAGGCAGCAGCTGCAATGCGAGTAATTTTGCTAAGCTGGCATTTAGACGCTGTGCTTGGGGATGGTTGGGACTATATTTTTTCTTTCGCTGCAGCAGCTGCGGCAACGTAATCTGACTGCGTAGATCTTCAGCTACTGGGATGATGTCACATTGTGAGGAAGGACCTGCTGGTACATCCATTACTGTAGCATCATCCCTGTCGGTGGAGGTTGTAGGCAATTGCATGGCAGGACATACAGTGTGGGTAGAGACAGATGAGGAGGAGGAGGACCTACGCAAAGTTTTTCCCCAACGGGATGTGTGGCACTTGTTCATACAGTTGTGTTCAAAATTATTCAACCCCCACTGAAATTGAGTGTTTTGGCCAGTTTGACATGGATTTTGATCATTCAGTCATCTTGCTTACAATTAAATCAAAGAGGCACGTGTAGGTCAGACAAATATAACATAACATTTATAATGAAATAACCACAAATGTCTTTTCTGTGCTCACATCATTATCAGTTTTATTCAACCCCCAAGTGACATTCAATCTTAGTACAACATCCTTTTACAGTTATAACAGCTTTTAAACGTGAAGCATAGCTTGACACAAGTGTCTTGCAGCGATCTACTGGTATCTTCGCCCATTCGTCATGGGCAAAAGCCTCCAGTTCAGTCACATTCTTAGGCTTGCGCACTGCAACTGCTTTCTTTAAGTCCCACCAGAGGTTCTCAAATCGGATTTAAGTCAGGTGACTGCGATGGCCACTCTAAAATGTTCCAGCCTTTAATCTGCAACCATGCTCTAGTGGACTTGGAGGTATGCTTGGGATCATTGTCCTGTTGAAAGGTCCAACGTCTCCCAAGCCTCAGGTTTGTGACGGACTGCATCACATTGTCATCCAATATCTCCTGGTACTGAAGAGAATTCATGGTACCTTGCACACGCTGAAGCTTCCCTGTACCTGCAGAAGCAAAACAGCCCCAAAGCATGATTGACCCCCCGCCATGCTTCACAGTAGGCAAGGTGTTCTTTTCTTCATAGGCCTTGTTCTTCCTCCTCCAAACATAGCGTTGATCCATGGGCCCAAACAGTTCTAATTTTGTTTCATCAGTCCACAGAACACTATCCCAAAACTTCTGTGGTTTGTCCACATGACTTTTGGCATACTGCAGTCGACTCTTCTTATTCTTTGGAGACAGCAAGGGGGTGCGCCTCGGAGTTCTGGCATGGAGGTCTTCATTACGCAGTGTGCGCTGTATTGTCTGAGCTGAAACTTCAGTACCCACATCTGACAAATCTTTTCTCAGTTCCTCAGCAGTCACACGGGGACTTTTCTCCACTCTACGCTTCAGGTAGCGCACAGCAGTCGAAGTCAGCATCTTCTTTCTGCCACGACAAGGTAGCGTTTCAACAGTGCCCTTTGCCTTGAATTTCCGAATGATGCTTCCTATGGTCTCTCTTGGTATGTTTAACATCTTTGCAATCTTCTTATAGCCATTGCCCTTCCTGTGAAGAGTAATCACCTCTTCTCTTGTCTTCCTGGACCATTCTCTTGACTTCACCATGTTTGTAACCACACCAGTAAATGTCTAAAAGGAGCAGAGTATCACAGTCATTTTAAAGCTGCCGAATTGGTGCTTATTATGCTTTATTGCTGCTCCGTGACATCCACAGGTGTTTTCAATACCTGATTGAAAACACTTGAATGAACCTCTGTTCTTCAGAGTGGTAGTCTTTAAGGGGTTGAATAATTGTGTCAATGAAGAATTCACAAAAGAAACATTTACTACTGTATTACAAAACCAATTGATGTCATTTTAGTTGCATATGGTTCTTTAAAAAGTCCTTGTAGGATTTCATTCTGAATACAATTACAAATGTACACTAAATTCCCTAAAACCCTTTACAGCATTGGGGGTTGAATAATTTTGAACACAACTGTATGTCGCCTCAAGCACGTGGTACCCATGTGTCCGGCATCTTTCCCACGCTTAAGCCTCATCTGACATAGATTACAAATAGCAACGCTGCGCTCTACTGCACATTTCTTAAAGAACTCCCAGACAACAGACATCCTGCATGTGTTCTTTGAGACAACAGCGCTCTGCACCGGAGCAGCTCTGACATGTGATGCCTTGGACTGGCTAGTGCTACGGTTGGTCACAGAGGATGTTGTGCCTCGTGTTTGCTGTGCCTCCTCCTCCCCCTCCTCCTCACTTGATTCCTCTGTTCGATCTGGCACCCAGGTGGAGTCAGTGACCTCATCATCATTGTCATCTTCACCCCCTATCTCCTCGTCACTGGAGCCAACTTGGCAGTATGCTGCAGCTGCTGGGGCAACATGAGTGCCAGTTATTTGTGTGTCATCACTGGCACCCCCTTCCTCTAGGTTGATTATACTCCCTTGCTCAACCTCAGAGATTGAATCAGAGCACTGTACTTGCTGCGCATCCTCAAGCAGCATGTCACTCTCATTGTAGTCAAACAATTCAGCTTACTCCTCCGTGTGTGATAGCGAGGCTACGGCAGGAGTAGCTGTGGACATGGAGGCTGCATTAGATGCTTTGGCAGCTGAAGTGGACTGTAAAGCACTAGAAGCCTGGCTGGCAGCGGACTCGGAGGATGAGGATGGCCTGGTTAGCCAATCCACCAAGTCCTCTGTATGTTGCTGCTGCTTAAGACAGCCAGCACCAGTTAGAAAGGACAAGCGTGCCCCTGCAGAGGATGCACCACGTCCACCACGACCAGAGGCACAGCCTCCCGACACAGGGGCTGCTTGCCCTCTTATCTGTGGCTGGGAGCGTCTGCCTGTCCTTTTTGTTCTTTCAGACATGGTGAGTGATATATAGATTAATATATACAGAACTCTGGTATAAAGATTTAAAGAACTCTGGTATAACTCAGTGAGACACACTGATAGCTGGCAGCCAGTGACGAGACACAGATCACCTCAATTCACAAATGTTTTGTAGAAATTAGTGAGCCCCAAAATACAGTGTGGTACTGGATGTGTGACGAGACACAGATCACCTCAATTCACAAATGTTTTGTAGAAATTAGTGAGCCCCAAAATACAGCGTGGTACTGGATGTGTGACGAGACACAGATCACCTCAATTCACAAATGTTTTGTAGAAATTAGTGAGCCCCAAAATACAGCGTGGTACTGGATGTGTGACGAGACACAGATCACCTCAATTCACAAATGTTTTGTAGAAATTAGTGAGCCCCAAAATACAGCGTGGTACTGGATGTGTGACGAGACACAGATCACCTCAATTCACAAATGTTGTTTTAAAGAAATTAGTGAGCCCCAAAAAGACTTGCTGGCACAGTGTGACAAGACCCAGAAGATCACCTCAATTCACAAATGTTTTAAAGTAAGTTGTAAACCCCAAAAAAACTTGCTGGCACAGTGACAAGACACACATCACCTAAATTCCCTGATATTTGGTAGAAATGAGACACCCCCAGACCCCCCCAGTAGCATGGCAGACCGGCAGTAACAAGACAGAACTATCTCCTCTGAAATCTCCTCTGAAATGCGTGCAGAAGCGCTGCGTGGAAACATTATATAGTGTGCTGCGGGACTTAGCTCTGTGAGCCCATGATTGAGCGGTGATTGGCATAGTGTTGAACCAGTCTTGCACCAGACCTGTGGTCAGGTGCAAGGCTGTAGCCAATTACGAGCTTCAGGCCAGTGGGAAAATGCATTGTGGTCCAACATGCGGCGAACACCCGGAAATGTTCAGTGTTCGCGATCTGCTCGAACAGGCTAAGTTCGGGTCGAACCCCGAACCATCCGAACCCGAACCGCTCATCCCTATTCAGCATGCGGTCGTTTGTACGGTACAACCGAACCCCAATAGAAAACTGGTAGGCAGACCTTTTCTGGAAAAAAAATTATTTAGAATATCACCGATGCTTTGTGCAGCAGTCAAACGAATCTGATTTGTTTCATAATGTCGTTTGCTTTAGTACTTGTATGTATTGTAAGTTGGGATTGATAGAGACGAATTTTGGATCACTAAATAAAACCCCAATGAATCAAATCCTGCTCTGGAATCATGTTTCATTGGCTCTCTTGTCAAACAGTAAAACAAATGAATTTCGATATATATATATATATATATCATTTTGTTTTCGTTTCAGTTCGGATGAAAGCAATTCGTTATTTCGTAAGTACTTCCGAAATACGAATTAACGAATTTTCAAACAAATCGCGATTCATTACGAAATGAATGCACACCTCTAGTATTTACCCTGCTGGTAATCTTCATTTTTCATTCATCATTTTTTATATACACTTTTTCTTTTTTGTGTAATATTTGTCATTTGATTTAACCAATAAATATATATTACATTGTCGTTTTCTGTGCACTCTTGTTGTATTTTGCACACAAAGAATATCCGAAATAAAAGTAACAGTAACATATAAACATGGACAATATCGATATTAACCATATTCATCCATAACACAGACACAGACTTGGACATAGAGTGTGGGAGAATAAAATGACGTGTCAGAACCCGCAGTCCCAAATCTCCAAACAGCAATGCCATGTCCAGGTACCAATAGCTCAGACTGACTCTCGTCACGAGCACCAATACAGCGCTTGTGTATGAGCAACCCTGAATGGCTGCTCAGCCAGGCAGTCTGGCATTGTGACGTGCATGCGCACCAGAATGACGTTGGATGCACGTTTGTCGCCAATGATGCAAACTATGTCTTGGTCACACTCACCACTGACCCTGACTTCAAGCTCTTGTACCTGCCAAGGTTGGCAAGCGTGGTGTGTGTGTGTGTGTGTCTCCATCTGTGTGTATGCATGTTTTTTCCTTCGTGTCTGTGGAACAGAGGGGAGAAGGATGTGGCTTAAAAAGGGCAGAGGGTAGGGTGACAGTACAGTAGAGGGGGGGGCATGGTGAAGATACAGCAGATAGGGGGCACTCCCCTATTGTGGCCGGTGGCTGAGGTTGACACAGCCCCCCCCCCTTTTTATCTAGTATATATTTTACACATACGGGGATATTCAGAGAGAGGTGAAAACCAGGAGAATGACTGGAGAAGTGAAAATTCAAGGTCAAAATAGCCAAACCAGAAAAATTCTCCCATTTATCTCACTTTCCAAATCGGCTATTTGGTCTAGATTGTTCATTCTCCGGCAATTCTCCTGCTTTTCACCTCTCTCTGAATAACCCTGATAGTCTTCAAAATAATTTAATGAAAATGTGTTTAAAAGTGAGCAGCATCTGCCTAGAAAAAAAAAAGTCAATAAGGAAAGGATGGGGTTAATAGGATTTGTAGTACACCCCCAAAGCAGTAATAACATATATCAATTCATATGAAAGCAACTACTTTTCTGAGGGCTGCAACACCATAAGGCTTTGGTTCAGCATGTTAAGACTGGTGGCCCCCACACTCGCAACATCGAAACGCAAAAGGATAGGTATAAGCGTTGTATAATTACACCATTCGCTTTGAATTATTTCAGGATTTCAATTTCACTAACATTTCCCCACTGGGACGTTTGGAATTTAACTAAAATATTACAGTTAGCTCGTTTCCAGGAAAACACGGCATGCTGGAAATTCCTCCAAAAATCCCCATTTATTGCAAAGTCTTATGACATCAATAGGGGGCTGCGCTATTTCATGGATTAGTTCATGGATTCTTCTTCTGAGTCATGTGTTAAATAACACAACAACAGATTATCACAGATGGTCTTCTACAAAAACATGAAATGGGGTCTGCTAACGTCTAGGCACCATGCAAATTGAATCTCTTAAAGGGCCACTACCAACAAACAAAGAAATGTCCTTATTGTGTTCATTCCATGTTGCTGATAACTTACATGCGCTTTGCTTTTCTCTTCTTTGTTTCGTTATTAAAATATTTTACTCTATATGTGTCACTGGGTGCAACATTCTGTGATATTTTCTGTTGTAAAATGCCCCCACCCTGTAACTTTCCACTTTACGCACTCTCTGGGTCGATCACTGGCTCAGATCTCATTGTATTGTTTGTGGGATGTAGTCAAAGGACACCACCAGGGGGTAAAATTAGAAGTCTTGTAAACTCCCTGTCTTATCTCATTCAGCTAACATCTATTATCTTGAGTTGCCTGAAGAACAATAGCCCCCTGTAGCCTTATCTAAAAATTCCCTCCTCCATCTCATTAAACTGTTAAATGCTGTAGATTAGTTGAACCACAGAAGTAAAGCAAAAATTTGGTAAATGTTGCCTTATGGGGAAAAAGACAACAAAATGGTAGGTATAAAAAAACTAACTTTGTTTGTCGTAATTGCATGTAAAAAGGAAAAATAAAGAAAAAAAAGAGCAGCATGTGTTTTATTTCTATGTAAGTGGTAGAGTCCCTTTAAGGTTTAATATTAGTAACTGTATCTGCTGTATATTCCAGCCTGGGAATAGAGAGGATAGAGAAAGCTGGTCAGATTAACTGAAAACCAAGGGTGGTTAGTGAATAGCCACTATAGCAGCGTTGGTGAACCTATGGCATGCAGGGCCCTCACTGCTGGCACGCGCCCCTCACTACTGACACGCGAGCCATAAGCTTACCTTAGAGCAACCTACTTGTACCTGCACCGGCCAAACGCGAGGAGGGGGCACGTTTCAAACTGCACGGCCACTCTCACCTTACAGTCCTCTCCTCCTGTTTCCAACCCCAACCCTCCTAGATTGTGAGTTCCTACGGGAATAGGGCCCTCATCTCCTCCTGTACTGTTTGTCAAATGTTGTTCAATGTATTGTAACCCTGTCTGTACTGTGCTTATTGTACAGCGCTGCGGAATATGCTGGCGCTTTATAAATAAATAATAATAATAATAATAATAGCCAATCATGGAGCTTTGCATTCTGCAGATTGATCCAAAACTGTGAAGGGAGCGGGACCCGAAGAACCCGCGGCATGTGTGCGTTTCCGGCTGCTGAGGAGCGGGGCCTCAGGGTCTGAGGCTTGTTAACCGCCAGCCAGTGAGAGGGAGCGAGGTGCCCGAGACAGGTGACAAAGAGCTGCCGGCGGAAGGCAGTGTTATACCTGTAACATAACGCCGGCCAGGGAATATGCATCTGCCAAAGCCCTATTACCCCTTCTTCCCTCTACCATTCCTATTAACCCCTACCTGCCTCCTCTAGTATATATAAAATGGGCCTGCTGGAGGGCATCATATTAAAAATGGGCCTTCTGAGGGTCATCATATTAAAAATGGGCCTGCTGGGGTCATCATATTAAAAATTGGCCTGCTGGGGGGGCATCATATTAAAAAAAGGGCCTTCTGAGGGTCATTATATTAAAAATGGGCCTGCTGGGGTCATCATATTAAAAATGGGCCTGCGGGGGTCATCATATTAAAAATGGGCCTGCGAAGGGTCATCATATTAAAGATGGGCCTGTGGAGGGTCATCACATTAAAAAATGTGCCTGCGGGGCTCACCATATTAAAAATGGGCCTGCGGAGGGCCATCATATTAAAAATGGGGCTGCGGAGGGTCATCATATTAAAAATGGGCCTGCGGAGGGTCATCATAATAAAAATGGGCCTGCTGGGGGGGGTCGTTATATTGCAAAAGCTACAGCAGCTCTTGAGGAGAAATCAGTGAATTGGATTTTTTTTAACTTTAGTTGCCAGATTTTGCGATTCTCTTTACAATTCACCACAATTACCTTTTTAGTAAATAGACCCCTTATTTTTTTTATTAATTAGAGTTGATGGTCAAGTTCTCAATAAAAAGCTGTTTGTAGGATTAAAACTTCTTGTATTGCATTTTTCTTCTAAGATTTAAGCACATACAGTTGTGTTCAAAATTATTCAACCCCCAATGCTGTAAAGGGTTTTAGGGAATTTAGTGTACATTTGTAAATGTATTCAGAATGAAATCATACAAGGACTTTTTAAAGAACCATATGCAACTAAAATGACATCAATTGGTTTTGTAATACAGTAGTAAATGTTTCTTTTGTGACTTCTTCATTGACACAATTATTCAACCCCTTAAAGACTACCACTCTGAAGAACAGAGGTTCATTCAAGTGTTTTCAATCAGGTATTGAAAACACCTGTGGATGTCACGGAGCAGCAATAAAGCATAATAAGCACCAATTAGGCAGCTTTAAAAGGACTGTGATACTCAGCTCCTTCTAGACATTTACTGGTGTGGTTACAAACATGGTGAAGTCAAGAGAATGGTCCAGGAAGACAAGAGAAGAGGTGATTACTCTTCACAGGAAGGGCAATGGCTATAAGAAGATTGCAAAGATGTTAAACATACCAAGAGAGACCATAGGAAGCATCATTCGCAAATTCAAGACAAAGGGCACTGTTGAAACGCTACCTGGTCGTGGCAGAAAGAAGATTCTGACTTTGACTGCTGTGCGCTACCTGAAGCGTAGAGTGGAGAAAAGTCCCCGTGTGACTGCTGAGGAGCTGAGGAACTGAGAAAAGATTTGTCAGATGTGGGTACTGAAGTTTCAGCTCAGACAATACGGCGCACACTGCGTAATGAAGGCCTCCATGCCAGAACTCCCAGGCGCACCCACTTGCTGCCTCCAAAGAATAAGAAGAGTCGACTGCAGTATGCCAAAAGTCATGTGGACAAACCACAGAAGTTTTGGGATAGTGTTCTGTGGACTGATGAAACAAAATTAGAACTGTTTGGGCCCATGGATCAACGCTATGTTTGGAGGAGGAAGAACAAGGCCTATGAAGAAAAGAACACCTTGCCTACTGTGAAGCATGGCGGGGGGTCAATCATGCTTTGGGGCTGTTTTGCTTCTGCAGGTACAGGGAAGCTTCAGCGTGTGCAAGGTACCATGAATTCTCTTCAGTACCAGGAGATATTGGATGACAATGTGATGCAGTCCGTCACAAACCTGAGGCTTGGGAGACGTTGGACCTTTCAACAGGACAATGATCCCAAGCATACCTCCAAGTCCACTAGAGCATGGTTGCAGATTAAAGGCTGGAACATTTTGGAGTGGCCATCGCAGTCACCTGACTTAAATCCGATTGAGAACCTCTGGTGGGACTTAAAGAAAGCAGTTGCAGTGCGCAAGCCTAAGAATGTGAATGAACTGGAGGCTTTTGCCCATGACAAATGGGCGAAGATACCCGTAGATCGCTGCAAGACACTTGTGTCAAGCTATGCTTCACGTTTAAAAGCTGTTATAACTGTAAAAGGATGTTGTACTAAGATTGAATGTCACTTGGGGGTTGAATAAAACTGATAATGATGTGAGCACAGAAGACATTTGTGGTTATTTCATTATAAATGTTATGTTATATTTGTTTGACCTACACGTGCCTCTTTGATTTAATTGTAAGCAAGATGACTGAATGATCAAAATCAATGTCAAACTGGCTAAAACACTCAATTTCAGTGGGGGTTGAATAATTTTGAACACAACTGTAATTAGTTCAGACAGTCGTATGAAGTGTTTTGCTAAATAAATCATCAGTATTCAGGATTAATTGCAGGGTTTGGCACTTTGAGACACATAAGTTGCTTCAGCGATCCAGTTTGGATCCAGTTTGGGCACTCAGGCTGTAAAAGGTTTGCCATCCCTGCCCTATAGTATCCTATCTGGTCTTGATCTTTCGCTTTGTTCTCGCTGCATCTTGTTCTAGTATCACATTTCATATAAAGTGAGGAAAAAAATGATTTGATCCCCTGCTGATTTTGTACGTTTTCCCACAAAGAAATGATCAGTCTATAATTTTAATGGTAGGTTTATTCTACAAGTGAGAGACAGTAACAACAAAAAATCCAGACAAATGCAATTCAAAAAAGTTATAAATTGATTTGCATTTTAATGAGTAAAATAGGTATTTGATCCGCTATCAATCTGAAAGATTTCTGGCTCCCAGGTGTCTTTTATACAGGTAACGAGCTGAGATTAGGAGCCCTCCTTTTAAGAGAGTGCTCCTAATCTCGGCTTGTTACCTGTATAAAAGACACCTGTCTAGGGATGAGCTGTTCGGGTTCGGACGGTTCGGGGTTCGACCCGAACTTAGCCTGTTCGAGCAGATCGCGAACCCCGAACATTTCCGGGTGTTCGCCACATGTTCGACCACAATGGACCACAATGCATTTTCCCACTGCCTGAAGCTCCTAATTGGCTACAGCCTTGCACCTGACCACAGGTCTGGTGCAAGACTGGTTGAACACTATGCCAATCACCGCTCAGAGTCCTGATTGGGCAAATTTTGCCCAATCATGGGCTCACAGAGCTAAGTCCCGCAGCACACTATATAAAGGTTTCAACGCAGCGCTTCTGCACGCATTTCAGAGGAGATTTCAAAGAAGATAGTTGTGTGTGTTGTTACTGCCGGTCTGCCACGCTACTGGGGGGGGGTCGGGGGGGTCTCATTTCGACCAAATATCAGGGAATTTAGGTGATGTGTGTCTTCTCACTGTGCCAGCAAGTTTTTTGGGGGTTTACAACTTTATTTAAAACATTTTTATTATTATTATTCTTTATTTATAAAGCGCCAGCATATTCCGCAGCGCTGTACAATAGGCACAGTATAGATAGGGTTACAATACATTGAACAACATTTGACAAACAGTACAGGAGGAGATGAGGGCCCTATTCCCGTAGGAACTCACAATCTGGGAGGGTTGGGGTTGGAAACAGGAGGAGAGGACTGTAAGGTGAGAGTGATTGATGGTTGCGTCAGTGAGTTGGGTGGTAGGCTTCCCTAAATAGGAATGTTTTAAGGGAGCGTTTGAAGGAAGAGAAGTTAGGGGAAAGTCTGACAGTACGAGGGAGAGCGTTCCAGAGAGTGGGGCTGCGCGTGAGAAATCCTGCAGTCTATCATGGGAAGAGGTGATGCGGGGAGAAGCTAGGTGCAGGTCACTGTTTGACCTTAGGGAGCGGGCTGGGGTGTATTTGGTGATTAGTGAGGACAGGTAGTGGGGAGCTGAGTTAGTGAGGCTTTTGTAGGTAAGGATAAGGATTTTGAACTTAATTCTGCAGTGGATGGGGAGCCAGTGAAGGGACTCGCAGAGGGGAGCGGCAGAGACAGAGCGGCGGGTGAGGTGAATTAGCCTGGCGGAGGCGTTCAGGATGGATTGTAGGGGGAAGAGGCGGGACAGAGGGAGGCCAGATAAGAGATTATTGCAATAGTCGAATCGGGAGATTACCAGGGCGTGTATGAGTTGTTTTGTGGTGACAGCGGTGAGAAATGGCCGAATTCTGGAAATATTACGCAGTTGGTATCGGCAGGAGGAGGAAAGAGACTTGATGTGGGGGATGAAGGAAAGAGCAGAGTCCAGTGTAACTCCAAGACAGCGAACTTGGTTTGATGGGGAGATGGTGATACCCTCCACCGTGAGAGAAGTCAGGAGGTGGGGAGGCATTGGAGGGAGGAATAAGTAGGAGTTCAGTCTTTGACATGTTGATCTTTAGGTGGTGGGAGGCCATCCAGGAGGAGATGCCAGATAAACAGTCACTGACTTTTGAAAGGACAGGGGGAGAGAGATCAGGGGTAGAGAGGTAGATCTGAGTGTCATCAGCGTAGAGGTGGTAATTAAAGCCAAAGCTGTTGATGATTTTGCCCAGGGAGGAGGTGTAGATGGAAAAGAGCAGAGGACCAAGGACAGAGCCTTGAGGTACACCAACAGATAGAGGCAATGAGGAGGAGGAGTTACCAGCAAAGGACACACAGAAGGACCTGTTGGATAAATAGGAGTCAACCCAAGCAAGTGCAGTGTCACCGAGACCCAGAGAGTTGAGGGTCTGTAGAAGGAGGGGGTTGTCAACAGTGTCAAAAGCAGCCGAGAGGTCAAGCAGGATGAGAATAGAATAGTGGACGTGTTTTTTAGCAGTTAGGAGGTCGTTGGTGACTTTGGTGAGGGCAGTTTCAGTTGAGTGTAGGGGACGGAAGCCAGATTGCAGGGGGTCAAGTAGGGAATTGGAGGACAGGAAGAGGGAGAGGCGGTTGAAGACTAGTTTTTCTAAGAGCTCAGAGGTAAAGGGAAGCAGGGATACAGGGCGGTAGTTGGATGGAGAGTTGGGATCGAGGGATGGTTTCTTTAGTAAAGGGGTAACTAGCGCGTGTTTGAAGGCGGATGGAAAGGAGCCAGTGGAGAGAGATAGGTTGAAGATGTGTGTGAGAGCAGGGGTGAGGGAGGAGGAGAGGGGAGGATTAGATGTGAGGGAATGGGGTCGATCGGGCACGTGGTGAGATGTGAGGAGGACAATAAGGAATTGGCTTCCTCCTCAGTGGCTGGGAGGAAGCGGCAGAGGGTGGCAGAGGGGACCTGTGGGAGTGGAGGTGGCAGATAACTATCTTGTGTTGGGATGTTGCTTCTGATAGTTAGAGTTTTACTGAGGAAGTAGTCTGCCAGGTCTTGAGCGCTGAAGGCAGCTGTGGGGGGAGGTGCAGGTGGGTAGAGGAGGGTGTTGAAGGTGGACCAGAGCCGTTTAGGGTTGGAGGACAGCGAAGATATAAGAGATGAGAAGAAGTATTGTTTGGCCAAGTGGAGGGCAGAGGTGTATGACCGGAGAATAAACTTGAAGTGAACAAAATCAGCTTCAGAGCGGGATTTCCTCCAGGCACGCTCTGCAGTGCGGGAGCATCTTTGCAGGTAGCGAGTCTGGAGGGTGTGCCAGGGCTGAAGCTGGCGGCGTGGGGCCTTACAGAGTCGAAGAGGAGCAAGAGTGTCTAGAGCAGAGATAAGCGTAGTGTTGTAGTGATTAGTGGCAGCATCAGGGCAGGTGAAGGATGAGGTGTGAGGGAGGTGGTGAAGTAGGTTTGAGAATTGATGGGGGTCCACAGCATGTAGATTTCTGCGAGTGTGTGTGCGGGGTGGGGGAGCAGGGTGTTTAGGAAGTCCAGATAGGTTGAAAGAGAGAAGGTGGTGGTCAGAGATGCGGAAAGGGCTACAGTTGAACTCAGAAATGGAGCAGAGGTTGGAAAAGACAAGGTCAATAGCGTGACCATCGCGGTGGGTAGGGAGGAGGGAGGATTGTGTGAGTCCAAGGGAGGACGTGAGTGAAAGAAGTTTGGAGGCAGCAGGGGCAGAAGGATCATCAATGGGAATGTTGAAGTCCCCGAGAATTAGGCATGGAAGATTAGAAGACAGGAAGTGAGAAAGCCAGGTAGCAAAGTGGTCAAAGAACTGGGAGGTTGGTCCCGGTGGGCGGTAGATGACTGCCACCCTGAGGGCCAGAGGAGAGAACAGGCGGATGCAGTGTGTCTCGAAGGAGGAGAAGGAGAGGGATGGGGGTGGAGGGAGATGCTGGTAGGTGCAGGTGGGAGAGAGCAGGATTCCGACCCCGCCACCATTTCTCTCACCCGGTCTGAGGTGATTTTCTGGGTCTTATCAGACTGTGCCAGCAAGTCTTTTTGGGTCTCATTTATAACAAATATCAGGGAATTTAGGTGATGTGTGTCTTGTCACTGTGCCAGCAAGTTTTTTTGGGGTTTACAACTTTATTTAAAACATTTGTGAATTGAGGTGATTTTCTGGGTCTTGTCACTGTGCCAGCAAATCTTTTTGGGGCTCACTAATTTCTTTAAAACACTTGTGAATTAAGGTGATCTGTGTCTCGTCGTACAAAAAGTACCACGCTGTATTTTGGGGCTCACTAATTTCTTTAAAACACTTGGGAATTAAGGTGATCTGTGTCTCGTCACACAGCCAGCAATTTTTTTTGGGGCTCACTAATTTCTTTAAAACATTTGTGAATTGAGGTGATCTGTCTCTTGTCACTGGCTGCCAGCTATCAGTGTGTCTCACTGAGTTATACCAGAGTTATTTAAATCTTTATACAAGAGTTGAATCAGAGTTCTGTATATATTAATCTATATATCACTCACCATGTCTGAAAGAACAAAAAGGACTGGCAGACGCTCCCAGACACAGATAAGAGGGCAAGCAGCCCCTGTGTCCAGTGGCGTAGCGTGGGGGGGGGGGCTGGGGGGGGGCCGTGGCCCCGGGCGCAGTTTTGTTAGGGGCGCATTTGCGCCCCTAAAACTGGCCCGGGGGTTGAGGGGACCCAGATGCCGGGCAGCACGGGAGTGCCTGCCCGGTCCTGAAGAGTCCGTCCTGTTAAAGGGAAGCAGCTGCGTGCAGGCGCAGCCGGTCACGTGGTCCGGCTAATCAGGTGGTACTGAGTCTCTGTACCACCTGACTGGCCGGACCGCGTGACCTGCGCACGCACGCCACGCAGCCGCATCACCTTCAACAGGACGGACTCTTCAGGACCGGGCAGGCACTCCCGCGCTGCCGGCATCTGGGTCCCCTCAACCCTGCCGGAGCTGGAGCAATATCCAGGTGAGAGCTGGGCAAATCCATGTGTGAGCTGGGCAAATCCATGAGCTGGGGGCAAATCCATGAGCTGGGGGCAAATCCATGACCTGGGGGCAAATCCATGAGCTGGGCAAATCCATGTGTGAGCTGGGGCAAATCCATGTGTGAGCTGGGGCAAATCCATGAGCTGGGGGCAAATCCATGAGCTGGGGGCAAATCCATGAGCTGGGCAAATCCATGAGCTGGGGGCAAATCCATGAGCTGGGCAAATCCATGACCTGGGGGCAAATCCATGAGCTGGGGCAAATCCATGAGCTGGGGGCAAATCCATGAGCTGGGGCAAATCCATGAGCTGGGGCAAATCCATGTGTGAGCTGGGGCAAATCCATGTGTGAGCTGGGCAAATCCATGAGCTGGGGGCAAATCCATGAGCTGGGGGCAAATCCATGAGCTGGGCAAATCCATGACCTGGGGGCAAATCCATGAGCTGGGGGAAAATCCATGAGCTGGGGGCAAATCCATGAGCTGGGCAAATCCATGATCTGGGGGCAAATCCATGTGTGAGCTGGGGGCAAATCCATGTGTGAGCTGGGGGCAAATCCATGTGTGAGCTGGGGCAAATCCATGAGCTGGGGCAAATCCATGAGCTGGGCAAATCCATGTGTGAGCTGGGGCAAATCCATGTGTGAGCTGGGGCAAATCCATGTGTGAGCTGGGGCAAATCCATGAGCTGGGCAAATCCATGAGCTGGGGGCAAATCCATGAGCTGGGGGCAAATCCATGTGTGAGCTGGGGCAAATCCATGAGCTGGGGCAAATCCATGAGCTGGGGCAAATCCATGAGCTGGGCAAATCCATGAGCTGGGGGCAAATCCATGAGCTGGGGCAAATCCATGTGTGAGCTGGGGCAATATCCATGTGAGAGCTGGGGCAATATCGATAACGTGTCCACAGGTGGGGGGGGGCGCACAATTCTTGGCTGGCCCCGGGGGCTGACAACCCACGCTACGCCACTGCCTGTGTCGGGAGGCTGTGCCTCTGGTCATGGTGGACGTGGTGCATCCTCTGCAGGGGCACGCTTGTCCTTTCTAACTGGGGCTGGCCGTCTTAAGCAGCAGCAGCAACATACAGAGGACTTGGTGGATTGGCTAACCAGGCCATCCTCATCCTCCGAGTCCTCTGCCAGCCAGGCTTCTAGTGCTTTACAGTCCACCTCAGCTGCCAAAGCATCTAATGCAGCCTCCATGTCCACAGCTACTCCTGCAGTAGTCTCGCTATCACACACGAAGGAGTCAGCTGAATTGTTTGACTACAATGAGAGTGACATGCTGCTTGAGGATGCGCAGCAAGTACAGTGCTCTGATTCAATCTCTGAGGTTGAGCAAGGGCGTATAATCAACCTAGAGGAAGGGGGTGCCAGTGATGACACACAAATAACTGGCACTCATGTTGCCCCAGCAGCTGCAGCATACTGCCAAGTTGGCTCCAGTGACGAGGAGATAGGGGGTGAAGATGACAATGATGATGAGGTCACTGACTCCACCTGGGTGCCAGATCGAACAGAGGAATCAAGTGAGGAGGAGGCACAGCAAACACGAGGCACAACATCCTCTGTGACCAACCGTAGCACTAGCCAGTCCAAGGCATCACATGTCAGAGCTGCTGTGGTGCAGAGCGCTGTTGTCTCAAAGAACACATGCAGGAACTCTGCTGTCTGGGAGTTCTTTAAGAAATGTGCAGCAGACCCCACCATTGCTATTTGTAATCTATGTCAGAGGAGGCTGAAGCGTGGGATAAACACCGGACACTTGGGTACCACGTGCTTGAGGTGACATATGAACAAGTGCCACACATCCCGTTGGGGCAAAACTTTGCGTAGGTCCTCCTCCTCCTCATCTGTCTCTACCAGGCCTCGAGTGCAGCGGGAACGCGGCGGAACGGCGTTCCTGCACTTTTCCCGCAGCGGGAACGCTGCGGGAACGCATCTTGCAACTCCCTGGTTGGTGTCTGTAATGGATGTGGCTGGGGACAGACTGCGAGTTGCGCTGCAGCGGAGCTCGTGGCTGGATCTGGCTGACACAGACACGCATCTGCATGTGGTTGGCTGGAGCCCCGGTCACGTGCCCGGAGCTGGCGGAGGTGCAGTCAAGTGCCCGGATGCCGGCCGAAGTCACGTGCGCGCTGTGTGAGGTCACACAGTGCGCCACATGGACCAGGAGGACGACGTGACCAGGGCCGGCCCGAGCAAGGGCTCCAGGCGGCCGATTTTTTTTTTTTTGCAGGGCGGCACATTTTTGAAGCCTGTGTCCCGGCGCAACGCTGCACTTTTTTTTTATACCAGCGCCGGCATCTTTGAGCAGTGCCGCTGGCGAACCGTGCGCACAGTGGGCCTGGCCGCCAGCTGAGCATCGGGCTCGCCTTGGCCCATCTGCCTAGGGTACGTCTGGGATTGTCCGCCAGCCTGAAGGACCGGCCTGCAACCTGTGCTCGAGCTACGGACCAGGCGCAGGTGTCTCTGCCAATCAGCTGCTTTGGGCTGGGCATGTGGTTTCTGGTCACACAGAGAGCGCTCGCACCCCAGCCCAGGAAGTGCCCTGCTCACATGGAGGACACACCCACACAGCACGATCTCGCCCTGCAGCCCGACTGAGACTCCCCTGAGGAGACAGAGCGTACCAACATGGTGAGAGCTGACACCCAACCTTCTCATTGCCCTGTCTGTGTGACCTTCTTGCCTCTGGGCGACACGTTAACCCTTTCACCGCCTCCCAGAGTGACCCATGAGGCAATTAAGGCACTCATTAACCCTCTTCTAAGGGACCAGTTAACCCTCTCACTGCCCCTTAGGACTCATTAACCCTTTCACTGCCTCCAGGGACTCATAAGCTATTCTGAGGGTCTCCTGAACCCCTCATTGTCCCTTGGGGGGCTCATTAACCCATCTGAGTGACCAGGTAACACCTTCACTGCCTCCAGTACCCCCTAACCCATTCTGATGAACGCTTTTACTCCCCTCACTGCCCACCTTGAGCGAACCTTTTAACCCTCACGATCGTTCAGTCAGCGTTGGTTGCATAATAATAATATAATTGCATATAGCCACACTGTTTTCCCCTTCCAATTTTGGCCCTTTATGAGGTATAAGAGTAAGGTATCTTTTACCAGACTTTAGTTATTAAAATGAACCTGTCATTGACTATCTACGTGCTTTGTGTGCTGACAAGCCTTGGGCCCTCTAGTCCTTCTTTCCTTGTTATTTTATTGTTGATCCAGGCATTAAGGCACAGGTGGGAAATTAAGTCCAGATTTAAGCCTAACAACTTCCCTGTGATTTCTCATCAAGCAAAGATCAATGCATAAATTGTTAGAGCTCTGTGAAACGCTCATACACACTGCACATTACTGTGTGTTTTATTGCTGTGGAGCTCTGTGATACGCTAATACACACCGCACATTACGGTGAATTTTATTGCTGTGGAGCTCTGTGATACGATCATACATGTCACGTGTTTTTATCTTTTTTAGGGGGGGGTAGCATTTCATCCATCGCTCCAGGCAGCACAGTGGCTTGGGCTGGCCCTGGACGTGACCCCACCCCTGTTCCTGCCGGGACAGACTGCGAGTTGCGCTGACACAGATCTGGATCTGGCTGACACAGACACACATCTGCGTGTGGTTGGCTGGAGTCCCGGTCACTTGCCCGAATGCTGGCAGAGGCGCAGTCAAGTGCCCGGATGCCGGCCGAAGACACGTGCGCGCTGTGTGAGGTCACACAGTGCGCCACATGGAGCAGGAGGACGACGTGACCCCACCCCTGTTCCTGCCGGGAGAGACAGAATGACCGTCACGTACTGTAGAAGATGTACTCGGTGTAGCTGCTCCAGATCTTGACATCCCTGTACTGATTGATGAAGCCTGCTGTCCCAGTGGAGTTGCAAGCCACAATGTGGAAGCCAGCTTCAGAGAGCCTATCAAAAGCCTGCTCCAGGTAGGTGAACTTCAGGTAAGATCTAGAAGTGTACTTTTCTGGGGGTCGGTCAGGGTCCCTGCTCTCATTTAAAGTTTCCCCGAAAACCTATTTGGCCAAGGCTATCCTGCCACACACCATAATCCTGGCAACCCTCCTGAACTTGGCATCGGCTTGGTTATCCCTCACGGCCTCACCATGGTGTAGGAGCCTCGGTACCCTATGGTAATAATGCCGGATTTCTTGTCCAGGACTGCTGCCAGGTCACTGCTCTGGGAGTTCTCTTCTAAGTCGCTCTGGCAGCCCTCATCATTCATGAAGGTCTGCTTGGTCACCTTAGGTGCCAGCATCTTCACACCAGGTCACCCAGCTGGAAGTACTCAGCCTCCCTCAGCAACCTCTCTTTCTGTGGGAAGTGATCGGGCAGGGTTAGCTGCTTGTCCCTCAGGTTGTCCAGGACATATCTGAAGAGGAAGCCTTCTCAGTCAATGAAGAACCTGGATCGGTTGTCCCTGGGCAGGTCCTTCACGTTGTTCCTGGAGAACATGCTGTGCAGGGTGCTCTCTGTGAGAGTGGAATACTTGGTCATGTAGACCTGTCCTCCTACGTTCAGCTCCACCACGTCCGAGAAGGGAAAGGACATATCGCTTATGGGAAGGATGGTCTCTTTCATAGCCATGTTTCCACATGAAAGAAAAATGGGGAAAAAAGTTGTATTTTGTTCTGGAGTGGTGCAAAGGAAGAGTCACTCTATGGCTGCTGGAAGTCTGAAGTTCCTTTGACTTCTTTCCTCATCCTCTGGCGAGCAGGAGACTCAGACAACAGACCCTCAGCTGAGGAACTCTCAGCACCAGGAGCTGAACAGCAGCTACCACCCTCAGCCAGTGTGGGGAAATGCTAGTGACCTCACTTTTCAGCAACTACTGCACATCTGTCATTTAAAGGAGCTGCTCCTGCTTTCTCCCCACTGGCAGACAATTAATGAAATCTAAGTAACAGCTGCATGGAGGTCTTCTAATATCAGTTTCTTGACATGTGTATTTGTAAACATTGATACTGTGTATTTGTAAACACACTGTAGCCTGCTCTCCCAACCCTACCTCAGCAAGCTGGCAGTTGTCTTTGGCCCCCTCCCATAATAACCCTAATTTTTGCATCTATGTATCTTCACTACCATGCCTGCAAGTGAGGAGTATGAGTTTAACTCTTTCAGTGCTGTGCTTCTCTCAAACCTTTACTTTAAACTACAACTCCCATGATTCTCTGCATGGCATCTATTGCATTTAAAGAATTCTGGGAAATGTAAGCAATCAACATCTGGGGGTGAGGTCGAGATTGAAGCCCTAGCTCTAACTCAGGAGTCAACAAACTTGTCCCTCCAGATATGTTAGAACTATATCTCCCATGATGCTCAGCCACTCGTTAGGGTGACTGAGGCTCTTAGGAAATGTAGTTCCAAAACATCTGGAGGATCAAGACTGCTGATCGCTGCTCTAAGTACGTCTCCAGCACTTGGCTGTTTGGTTATAACGTGTTAGTCCAGTTGGCAAAATCACGAGTATACCTGTACGTAGTGATACCTTTCACTGATCGGTATAGTTTCCAGACCTGAAGAAGAGCGTTACACTCTTGAAAGCTTGTCTTTTAGATATAATGTTAACCCAAGAAAAATGGTATCACCACGTACTGCTATACTCGTGATACATATTTTTTCTTCGGCTAATAGGGGTTGTGGAATTCGTGGGGGAGTTCCCTCACTTTTTTTCCCAGGACTTGACCCCTGGTCTCTACCCACACTGTATGTCCTGCCATGCAATTGCCTACAACCTCCACCGACAGGGATGATGCTACAGTAATGGATGTACCAGCAGGTCCTTCCTCACAATGTAACATCATCCCAGTAGCTGAAGATTTACGCAGTCAGATTACGTTGCCGCAGCTGCTGCAGCGAAAGAAAAAATATAGTCCCAACCATCCCCAAGCACAGCGTCTAAATGCCAGCTTAGCAAAATTACTCGCATTGCAGCTGCTGCCTTTCCAGCTGGTGGACTCTGCTCCCGTGAATTTGCTGAATGTGCTGTACCACAGTGGCAGGTTCCAAAACGCCATTACTTTTCACGCAAGGCCATTCCAGCACTATACCAGCACGTGGAAGACAATGTTATCCAGTCATTGGGAAAGGCAGTCAGCAGCAAGCTGCATGTCACTTTAGACACGTGGTCCAGCAAGCATGGACAGGGTCGTTACATTTCCTTCACGGCACACTGGATAACTCTGATTGCAGCTGGGAGGGATCCAAGATGGGGCTCTGTGCTGGAGCTTGATCATCCACCACGCCTCCAGAAAGCTGCTTGTATGAGGTCTGTCTGCTCCACCACCACCACCACCTATTCCTCCTCCTCCTTCTCTGGCTCTGGCGACGCCTGACAGGGTCTACGCAATGGCTCAAGCAAAAAGATGCCATACTGTGCTTGAGCTGGTTTGTTTAGGGGACAGGAGCCACATCGGGTCAGGAATTTTGCCAGCTCTGCAGGGGCAGGTGCAGAGATGGTTAACACCACGCTAGCTTGAGCTGGGAATGATCGTCTGCGATAATGGCAGCAACCTTCTCTCCACCCTACGCAAGGGTAAATTGACGCATGTACCATGCCTAGCACACGTCCTAAATCTGGTGGTACAGCATTTCCTAACCAAGTACCCAGGGCTGCCAGAGCTTCTCATCCAGGCCAGAAAAGTCTGCAGCCACTTCAGACGGTCATTCCCAGCAAGCGTTCGCCTGGCAGAAATTCTAAGAGAATTCCACCTTCCCACAAACCGTCTGATCTGTGACATGCCCACCAGGTGGAACTCGACATTAGCAATGCTGCAGCGTCTGCACAAGCAGCAGAGGGCCATCAACGAGTACCTGTGTGAGTATGGCACAAGGACAGATTCAGGTCAACTTGGTTTTCCCCCCCCCCGCAGTGGCTGATGATCAAGGATGTATGCACTGTACTGTCACCATTTGAGGAGGCAACGAGGATGGTGAAGGGACTGTGCATGCATCAGTGACACAATTCCTTTAGTGTTCCTGCTGGATTCTCTGCGGAGAATTATAGATGTGGCTCTAGAGGCAGAGCAGCGGGAGGAAGAGGAGGCCTTCCCTAGCTGGGAGGGTTTTGTGTGCCCAGAAACATAAGGGCTAGTGCGTGGCTGGGAGGAGGAAGTGCACGATACGGTCATCCTCATTGACCAGGAGGACTCGGAAGCTAATGCCACCTCCAACCTACGCTGCATGGGCTCCCTAATGATGCAAAGCCTGCTAAAGGACCCCAGGATTCGTGCTATCAAGGAGACGGATCATTACTGGTTGGCAACCCTTCTTGATCCACGATACAAGGGGAAAGTTGCAGAGCTCATCCTGCCCGCACAGAGGGAGCACAGGATGAAAAAAACTTGAGGATGCTCTAAAGCGACACTTGTGTAACACCTTTCCAGGCACTGGTAGATTACCAAGTGCTGACAGACGTGCTTCTGAGGCTGCGGGTGATCAGAGGAATAGTGGTGAAGACCAGGGCTGCTTGACTGATGCTTTTTTAAAATTTTTTAGTCCTCGACGCCCAGGGACGT
This sequence comes from Leptobrachium leishanense, assembly GCA_009667805.1. Lineage (NCBI taxonomy): Eukaryota > Metazoa > Chordata > Amphibia > Anura > Megophryidae > Leptobrachium > Leptobrachium leishanense. Next base: position 487,620,038 of record CM019063.1, read on the forward strand.
CAAATGTAGGCACCCATTGCCAGCATCTTCACCATATGGTGCAGGTCTACCTAGGGGCAAGGTCAGACCTGGATACCTTTCCACCACTGGCTTACTGGGTGTTGAGATTGGATCACTGGCCAGAACTTAGCCAATATGCTATGCAGCTACTAGGTTGCCCTTCATCTAGCGTGCTTTCCGAAAGGACGATTAGTGCCGCTGGAGGTTTTGTCACAGACAAAAGAGTGCGTCTGTCCACCGACTCTGTAGACCGGCTGACATTTATAAAAATGAATCAGTCCTGGATCAGCAGCTATCAATCCCCTGATGCTAAAGTAATGGAATAGATCGGGGATGTCCTCTTCTGCATTCACAAAACCTACAGCACTGAACTCTTCCACAATACCACAAAAGGGTTACGGTGTGAAGGCTCTTGCTGCCATGAAAGGCACAATATTTGGCTGCACTGACACCTGTGCCAGATTTATATCATTTTAATTTTTTGCACCGCAGGGTCCAACCCTGCACTCTTCCACAATACCACAGAGGGGTTACTGTATGATGATACTTGCTGGCCTGGCATTAAAGGCACAATATCTGGGTGCACTGACGCCCATTAACAGATACAAAAAAAACACTTTTCAATATAGGACCACATGGTCCACCCCTGCACTCTTCCACAATACCACAGAGGGGTTAGGCTAGGGTCAGATGAGCGCATTTTGTACGGACTGTGCGTCCGTGCAGTACGGACGTACTTACTGACTGACAACAAGGTAGTGGCCAGTCACACAGTCGGTTTTTTTCACTGACGTATTTTTTGACTGATGTAGCAGGGAAAATAAATTACAATGAAAGAACATTCCGTCCGTCAAAAATGCTGGACGTATAAATGCAGTCCGTCTGACCTTGTTGCATCACTCACAAACAAAGCTATGCGGACGTTGTGGACGTGGCGCACTCTGCACGTCCGTTCTAGCAGTATTACGTTCTTGCCTAACCTGCGTCCGTTTGCAGCGTCCGTCAGCCCCCGCACTTCTGTGCGGACGTACTTCGTGTGTGGGGCTCCATTTAACACAATTGTATGCTATCACGGACGTACTTATGTGCGGGCAACATGGACGTTAACACTGCGTTCGTCTGACCCCAGCCTTACTGTATGATGATACTTGCTGGCCTGGCAGTCTTGCACCAAAGGCAGAATATCTGGGTGCACTGACGCCTTGACCAGAATCATATCTTTTCAATATAGGACCACATGGTCCACCCCTGTATTCTTCCACAATACCACAGAGTATGGTATTACTGATGATGATACTTACTGCCCTGGCAGTCTTGCACCAAAGGCACAATATCTGGGTGCACTGACGCCCATTACCAGATCAAAAATTTTTCAATATAGGACCACATGGTCCACCCCTGCATTCTTCAGCAAAACCACAGAGGGGTTACTATATGATGATACTTGCTGGCCTGGCAGTCTTGCACCAAAGGCAGAATATCTGGGTGCACTGACGCCCATTACCAGATTCATATCTTTTTAATATAGGTCCACCCCTGCATTCTTCCACAATACCACAGAGGGGTTACTGTATGATAGTACTTGCATGCCTGGCACTAAAGGCACAATATCTGGGTGCACTGCCACTGACGCCTGTATCAGATTCATATAATCAGAGGGGTTACGGTGTGACGGCACTGTTGCCGACGCTAAAAGCCCAATTTTAAAGCACCTATTGTTACTTTCATCCAAAGCCTGCATAAGTTTCACAATAATTTAGCCCAAAAAAAAATAAATCACTAAACTTTTTCTGCGCGTCCTAAAATGTCTTTTCATACAGGCTGCCGCCCCAAGCAGTTGTTTATGGATAGATTAAAGGAAAAGCATTTACCATCATATGAAACGTAATTTTTTTGTTTTTAAGTGTTTCTATACATCCTAGAAATCCGCCACTTCACGGGCAGGTTATGGTGACCTCCTAGGCACGATATTTGAAGGAATTTTTGGTTTTTATTTTTAACCCTTATTTCATGGAAAACTCACTGTCCCTTTAAAAACGTTTTTTTTTTTTTACTTTTTGACCTTGTTTCCTGTCCCCCAGGGCAGTAATCGGACCCCCATACACCTTTTATGGCAAATATGTAGCATATATTCCCTCTTGGAGGGCACTCTAAATAACCGAATTTTCAGCCCCATTGACTTGCATTGGGTTCGATTTCGGGTTCGGGTTCGGACCCGAATATATACGAAGTTCGTGTTCGAGCTCGAACCGAACTCGGGGGGTGTTCGGCTCATCCCTAATGCTGAATAAAGAGCGCCTCCCTTAGGCTCAGAACCATAAGTGAAACCATATGTATTTTATAGCTCTTGCGGCTTATTCGCTCTACACCATGTCGATATTTGTCTTTTAAAGAAATAATCACGGACATCCTGTTCAGGAAAGGGCTGAGGACGGCCATAAAGAGTCCATCTACTTTCATAATAGAGCCAGGGTGGCTCTCTGTCTGACTTTTTTGCACCTTTCTCTAGATAGAAATTTTGATAAAAACAGTGTTGCACTAAAAATAAGTTTTATTGGGTCTTTTAGAGGTGATACGATCAATATTGACTGAATATAGGACTACTGTTGAGTGTATCCAAAACGTAATCTATGCCAATTGAGCGCTATTGGTTTCTTTCTCCAGTATCTTTATATTTTAAGATGTGTACTGCGTGATGGTGTGCAGTTCTCCATAGTGCTAGCAATCACATCTACATTTTCCACAATAGGTGGAGCTGGTGCAGCATACATTTACCTTTTTTGCACAAAGCACCCAATCTCTGTAAATTGGCCTGTGGTGCTGAATCTGTTGTCAGCAGCCCAGGCCAATGGACAGCTCAATATTTAACCCTAGCTTGCCTTTCAACAGCAGGATTTGATTTATTGGGGGTCTTATTTAGCGATCCAAAATTTGACTTAAGATCGATTTGATATCAACTTACAAATGGGGTTTTTAGTGATCCGACATACCAAACGAAATTACGAAACAAAACGAAATAACGAAAACTAAATTATTTTGAAACTAATCAAAATTTTCAGCCGTGCACACCTCTAGTAAATACAAATATCCAATCCAATAAAAGGACACAGTGTGACCACTAGCCAAAGTTATATAGAAAAACAGCAAGACCATGTAGCCAAACTAGATGAAAAGTGGCAGAGGCATATATAGCCCCAAATAAACAAATAATAGTAGCACTAGTCAAAATATAATTAGTCAAATACCTCGGCAGTATTATTATCTATTCTTTATTTATCTAGTGCCACAAATTCTGCAGCGCTTTACAAGATGTGGTTAAGTTGTGGTTAGGTTGAACCCACTTCTGGTAGAGTCGAGCCTTGCTTCTACATAGTTGGAGGGATCTGGTGAACAGGATTTGACTTGCTTCTCCACGGTCGAAAGGCAGAGATGTTACCACTGGACTCCACGGCCGATATTGTGTGGTAGGCAAATCTGTACAGTTAGGTGTCTTGCCCAAGGACACTTACTGGAGGGGTGCTCTGGCTGGGATTTGAACCTGGGACTCCATGGTTATAGAGCAGTGATGTTATCGCTACTCCATCCAGCTGGTTGACGATAAATGGCCAGAAGTCAATACACCTTGGCAGCCCAGTACCTTGGTAGTTCGAGCTGCCTACTTGACCAATAACTAACCAGAGATGAAAACACACAGAAAAGTCCAGATGTAATACTAGTAGTAAGGTCAATCAATCATGCTGCTGCCATGGACATATAGTCAAATCATATCAGTAGCCCCATGTGGTAAAGAATAGAAACCTCAGTGGCAGTTAAAAACAAAATCAGGCAATATCAGGCAAAAAACGCGTATCGCCCATGACAGGCTTCATCAGGAGCTGCAGAGTGACTGAATATTCCCCTGTTTAAATTCAAAAGGTTAGAATACCAAATGCCAATGATAGGGCGGAGGAGAGGGAGTACACACCTGTAATAATTGAGATGCTCATTATAGACATAATTGGTTGGTGTGCGTCTCTCAAGATCATTCTGTGTATGTCACTGCAACCCTTTCCAGCGCCCCCATCTAGAATATGTTTACATCTGTGACAGACTATTGTATCAGGCTATTGTCTACTCGTGCAGTGTTTTATCTGTTATCCAATGTATTTAGACAGTCTGATGCTTAAGCAGTGATTACACGGCACCCTATTTTACATCTGCAAAGCAAAATGGGCTATGGCTAGGGCCACCGCCCTTTCAGTGTACCTGTCCTTAAGCTTCGGTTAAGCGCTAGAGAAGGCACAAAAGACTGCTGGTGAGAGAAAGGGGGTCTGGGAAGGGAACGGTAATAACATGTGGCTCAGTTTGAGTGCTGAGATCTGTTATAGTGCTCCTCTATGAGCTTATAAAATATGATGACGATTAAAAAAAGATGACCGCTTTGGTTTTGCATTGGTACACTGTTAATCTCTGTTGGATTTATGCTATGGTTTCAGATCTATTTATGATCTTATATTTCCTCAACTAACCAACAACTATGAACATCAAAGACTTTTCCATTCTACGTAGGGTCTGAGAGGATCTACATATGCAGAATTAGGGCTTTGTTCATCAACTGGTGTCTTTTTGTATTTGGCCAGTACTCCATATGCCATATTTACCAAACAAGATCAAGGTATTAGTGAATATCTCCTCAAGTCTTAACATAAGGGTTAATGCTAAAAAAAAAAAATCTTTGATCTTATGTGTTCATGTTGTACTAATTATTGTTTTCTGGTAATATACTGATCCCTTAGGGAGGTGCAGGTTTTACGAGCTTTTTATAGCTTCCTAGTGTCAGGTACGGGAGTGCGGCGGTGGGTGAAGTGAGCCCAGGATGCAGTGATCATAGGAGTCACACAGGTTGCTGGGTATTGAAGGTTTATTAAATAATAAACAAGACAAATGGTAAATAATAACAGCACTAGCAGGCAGGCAACAGACTGTATGCAGGATTCAGCTTGACAATAGGGATTCTTGAAAGCAGGGTATACTTGACAAACGAGGATTCTTGGAAGTGGGGTACACTCGAAGAACGAGGGTTCTTGAGAGCGGGTACCTTGGTGGGGAGATTCTCCTTGGTAGCAGGGTTCCACTTGGGTGTATCACTGGAGGGATTCAGGTAACACGGTAGGGAGCTTCAGGAACAGGTCTGGTTGTCTGCACTTCCAGAGACGTTATGTTGAAGCCCTGATGGAAGGGTGGATCCCTCTTTTAAGCAGGCTTCATTTAGGTGAAGTAGTATACACCTGTAGGTATCACAACAGAAGCTTAACAGCCAGATAGGGGAATCGAACCTGCATACAAACCTAGACAGGTGAATAAGGGTTTGCCACGGTTTAGGTGCGGGCATAGGCTTAATTCATGACAGTACCCCAACCCAAGGAGCGCCTTCCGGGCGCGAACAATCAGATATATATATAGCAAGGGGGCCACCTATTTTTTCCTGCGCCGCCGTCGGTTGGGGCCAGGACCCGTCACCTCCAAGGATGAGGTTTGGGTGGTCAAGATGGTCACAGGGTTTTCAAGGTCTGTTCGGCGTATCACGATACCTTGGACACTGTAGGGTATCGTGGGATCCATATCTGAGGTGCTATCGAGCACAGTGGGTTCGGAGTCGTCCTGATGTATGGGGTTGCTGGTGGCAACCAGATCGGGAGTAGAGAAATGTCCACGGGCTAATGCAACCTGTACCTGAGACTGCAGGTATTTGTGGTTCAGCTGCATGTCCTGTATGGTATGGGTAAGGGTGTTCACCTGAGCTGCCATGGCAGAGACAAGTACCAGGACTTCACTGGATGGACTGGCTTTACCAGGAGTTGGCAGGGTAGCTGCAGCGGTATCAGTGTCCACAAATGTTTTGGTGGCAGCAGTCTGGGCTTGGACCTCGGTACAGCACGGCTCTTGGACCTGGACCTCGGTACAGCACGGCTCTCGGAATCCTGCGATGTGCAGGGCAGCAACGGCTGGAGAATCTGCGATGTGCAGGGCAGCAACGGCTGGAGAATCTGCGATGTGCAGGGCAGCAACGGCTGGAGAATCTGCGATGTGCAGGGCAGCAACGGCTGGAGAATCTGCGATGTGCAGGGCAGCAACGGCTGGAGAATCTGCGATGTGCAGGGCAGCAACGGCTGGAGAATCTGCGATGTGCAGGGCAGCAACGGCTGGAGAATCTGCGATGTGCAGGGCAGCAACGGCTGGAGAATCTGCGATGTGCAGGGCAGCAACGGCTGGAGAATCTGCGATGTGCAGGGCAGCAACGGCTGGAGAATCTGCGATGTGCAGGGCAGCAACGGCTGGAGAATCTGCGATGTGCAGGGCAGCAACGGCTGGAGAATCTGCGATGTGCAGGGCAGCAACGGCTGGAGAATCTGCGATGTGCAGGGCAGCAACGGCTGGAGAATCTGCGATGTGCAGGGCAGCAACGGCTGGAGAATCTGCGATGTGCAGGGCAGCAACGGCTGGAGAATCTGCGATGTGCAGGGCAGCAACGGCTGGAGAATCTGCGATGTGCAGGGCAGCAACGGCTGGAGAATCTGCGATGTGCAGGGCAGCAACGGCTGGAGAATCTGCGATGTGCAGGGCAGCAACGGCTGGAGAATCTGCGATGTGCAGGGCAGCAACGGCTGGAGAATCTGCGATGTGCAGGGCAGCAACGGCTGGAGAATCTGCGATGTGCAGGGCAGCAACGGCTGGAGAATCTGCGATGTGCAGGGCAGCAACGGCTGGAGAATCTGCGATGTGCAGGGCAGCAACGGCTGGAGAATCTGCGATGTGCAGGGCAGCAACGGCTGGAGAATCTGCGATGTGCAGGGCAGCAACGGCTGGAGAATCTGCGATGTGCAGGGCAGCAACGGCTGGAGAATCTGCGATGTGCAGGGCAGCAACGGCTGGAGAATCTGCGATGTGCAGGGCAGCAACGGCTGGAGAATCTGCGATGTGCAGGGCAGCAACGGCTGGAGAATCTGCGATGTGCAGGGCAGCAACGGCTGGAGAATCTGCGATGTGCAGGGCAGCAACGGCTGGAGAATCTGCGATGTGCAGGGCAGCAACGGCTGGAGAATCTGCGATGTGCAGGGCAGCAACGGCTGGAGAATCTGCGATGTGCAGGGCAGCAACGGCTGGAGAATCTGCGATGTGCAGGGCAGCAACGGCTGGAGAATCTGCGATGTGCAGGGCAGCAACGGCTGGAGAATCTGCGATGTGCAGGGCAGCAACGGCTGGAGAATCTGCGATGTGCAGGGCAGCAACGGCTGGAGAATCTGCGATGTGCAGGGCAGCAACGGCTGGAGAATCTGCGATGTGCAGGGCAGCAACGGCTGGAGAATCTGCGATGTGCAGGGCAGCAACGGCTGGAGAATCTGCGATGTGCAGGGCAGCAACGGCTGGAGAATCTGCGATGTGCAGGGCAGCAACGGCTGGAGAATCTGCGATGTGCAGGGCAGCAACGGCTGGAGAATCTGCGATGTGCAGGGCAGCAACGGCTGGAGAATCTGCGATGTGCAGGGCAGCAACGGCTGGAGAATCTGCGATGTGCAGGGCAGCAACGGCTGGAGAATCTGCGATGTGCAGGGCAGCAACGGCTGGAGAATCTGCGATGTGCAGGGCAGCAACGGCTGGAGAATCTGCGATGTGCAGGGCAGCAACGGCTGGAGAATCTGCGATGTGCAGGGCAGCAACGGCTGGAGAATCTGCGATGTGCAGGGCAGCAACGGCTGGAGAATCTGCGATGTGCAGGGCAGCAACGGCTGGAGAATCTGCGATGTGCAGGGCAGCAACGGCTGGAGAATCTGCGATGTGCAGGGCAGCAACGGCTGGAGAATCTGCGATGTGCAGGGCAGCAACGGCTGGAGAATCTGCGATGTGCAGGGCAGCAACGGCTGGAGAATCTGCGATGTGCAGGGCAGCAACGGCTGGAGAATCTGCGATGTGCAGGGCAGCAACGGCTGGAGAATCTGCGATGTGCAGGGCAGCAACGGCTGGAGAATCTGCGATGTGCAGGGCAGCAACGGCTGGAGAATCTGCGATGTGCAGGGCAGCAACGGCTGGAGAATCTGCGATGTGCAGGGCAGCAACGGCTGGAGAATCTGCGATGTGCAGGGCAGCAACGGCTGGAGAATCTGCGATGTGCAGGGCAGCAACGGCTGGAGAATCTGCGATGTGCAGGGCAGCAACGGCTGGAGAATCTGCGATGTGCAGGGCAGCAACGGCTGGAGAATCTGCGATGTGCAGGGCAGCAACGGCTGGAGAATCTGCGATGTGCAGGGCAGCAACGGCTGGAGAATCTGCGATGTGCAGGGCAGCAACGGCTGGAGAATCTGCGATGTGCAGGGCAGCAACGGCTGGAGAATCTGCGATGTGCAGGGCAGCAACGGCTGGAGAATCTGCGATGTGCAGGGCAGCAACGGCTGGAGAATCTGCGATGTGCAGGGCAGCAACGGCTGGAGAATCTGCGATGTGCAGGGCAGCAACGGCTGGAGAATCTGCGATGTGCAGGGCAGCAACGGCTGGAGAATCTGCGATGTGCAGGGCAGCAACGGCTGGAGAATCTGCGATGTGCAGGGCAGCAACGGCTGGAGAATCTGCGATGTGCAGGGCAGCAACGGCTGGAGAATCTGCGATGTGCAGGGCAGCAACGGCTGGAGAATCTGCGATGTGCAGGGCAGCAACGGCTGGAGAATCTGCGATGTGCAGGGCAGCAACGGCTGGAGAATCTGCGATGTGCAGGGCAGCAACGGCTGGAGAATCTGCGATGTGCAGGGCAGCAACGGCTGGAGAATCTGCGATGTGCAGGGCAGCAACGGCTGGAGAATCTGCGATGTGCAGGGCAGCAACGGCTGGAGAATCTGCGATGTGCAGGGCAGCAACGGCTGGAGAATCTGCGATGTGCAGGGCAGCAACGGCTGGAGAATCTGCGATGTGCAGGGCAGCAACGGCTGGAGAATCTGCGATGTGCAGGGCAGCAACGGCTGGAGAATCTGCGATGTGCAGGGCAGCAACGGCTGGAGAATCTGCGATGTGCAGGGCAGCAACGGCTGGAGAATCTGCGATGTGCAGGGCAGCAACGGCTGGAGAATCTGCGATGTGCAGGGCAGCAACGGCTGGAGAATCTGCGATGTGCAGGGCAGCAACGGCTGGAGAATCTGCGATGTGCAGGGCAGCAACGGCTGGAGAATCTGCGATGTGCAGGGCAGCAACGGCTGGAGAATCTGCGATGTGCAGGGCAGCAACGGCTGGAGAATCTGCGATGTGCAGGGCAGCAGCAACGGCTGGAGAATCTGCGATGTGCAGGGCAGCAACGGCTGGAGAATCTGCGATGTGCAGGGCAGCAACGGCTGGAGAATCTGCGATGTGCAGGGCAGCAACGGCTGGAGAATCTGCGATGTGCAGGGCAGCAACGGCTGGAGAATCTGCGATGTGCAGGGCAGCAACGGCTGGAGAATCTGCGATGTGCAGGGCAGCAACGGCTGGAGAATCTGCGATGTGCAGGGCAGCAACGGCTGGAGAATCTGCGATGTGCAGGGCAGCAACGGCTGGAGAATCTGCGATGTGCAGGGCAGCAACGGCTGGAGAATCTGCGATGTGCAGGGCAGCAACGGCTGGAGAATCTGCGATGTGCAGGGCAGCAACGGCTGGAGAATCTGCGATGTGCAGGGCAGCAACGGCTGGAGAATCTGCGATGTGCAGGGCAGCAACGGCTGGAGAATCTGCGATGTGCAGGGCAGCAACGGCTGGAGAATCTGCGATGTGCAGGGCAGCAACGGCTGGAGAATCTGCGATGTGCAGGGCAGCAACGGCTGGAGAATCTGCGATGTGCAGGGCAGCAACGGCTGGAGAATCTGCGATGTGCAGGGCAGCAACGGCTGGAGAATCTGCGATGTGCAGGGCAGCAACGGCTGGAGAATCTGCGATGTGCAGGGCAGCAACGGCTGGAGAATCTGCGATGTGCAGGGCAGCAACGGCTGGAGAATCTGCGATGTGCAGGGCAGCAACGGCTGGAGAATCTGCGATGTGCAGGGCAGCAACGGCTGGAGAATCTGCGATGTGCAGGGCAGCAACGGCTGGAGAATCTGCGATGTGCAGGGCAGCAACGGCTGGAGAATCTGCGATGTGCAGGGCAGCAACGGCTGGAGAATCTGCGATGTGCAGGGCAGCAACGGCTGGAGAATCTGCGATGTGCAGGGCAGCAACGGCTGGAGAATCTGCGATGTGCAGGGCAGCAACGGCTGGAGAATCTGCGATGTGCAGGGCAGCAACGGCTGGAGAATCTGCGATGTGCAGGGCAGCAACGGCTGGAGAATCTGCGATGTGCAGGGCAGCAACGGCTGGAGAATCTGCGATGTGCAGGGCAGCAACGGCTGGAGAATCTGCGATGTGCAGGGCAGCAACGGCTGGAGAATCTGCGATGTGCAGGGCAGTGACAACATTATTGTGGAGTGATCTCCAGGCGCTTTTGGGGTTCTGAAACACCTGCAGGTCTGCGTATCTGACCACAGTCCCATTGGAACCATACGTGAACCCAGGGGCAAGGGTTCCATAGTAATGGTGCCTTCAGGGGTAGAGACAGTGGTACCGATATATGCTTGGCATGGTTGTCCAGAAACCAGCCCGGATTTGCGGCTGTGAGGAGTGGGAGTCTCAACCTTTTTGAACCCAAGAGCCCTCCTTAGTATGGAGGCAGCTGGACTCTGCAGCAACCGTGATTCTTCTAGGTCATGGAGACAGGAGTTGGCTTCCAGATTTCGGGGTTCTGGTTTCACCGATGACTTGAAGACGGTTGCTGGGGCGTAGACAGCGACACCAAGGTACCTGGAATGCTGGTTGAGAGTGGTGGGTGTCTGAGAAGGGGAGGCAGCAGCTAACTCCATGGGAATTTCAGGTTCATATTCTGGAGGTAGGGTGGACTCGAACTCCATGGTTTCGGCAGGATAGGGGTCTTCAAGGTCTGTGACCTCAGGATAGGTGTCCAGTGACACCATCCTATTTGGCTGGCACCTTTGGAGCTTATCCGAGTAGGCCTCCATAGACTTTTTATACACAGTCCTTGTTTTAGCAGGTGTGGGTTTTCTGGACAAGGACTTGGTAGGAACGATTTCCCTTTTTGGTCTGGTGGAAGCAGACTTGACAGGCACTGCCTTCTTGAACTTGGTGGGCAGTGCTTCACTAGGCATTGGGACCACAGGCGGAGTAGAAAAGGGTTCTCTGGCCTTGATAGAAAAAGTCCTTTTTGATTTAACAGGTGCAGACTTGGGAGTAGCACCAGGTAGCACTGGGGATTGCAGGGTTTCGTTTGAAACTCCAGGGAAAGTGCGGGGCAGCTTGGGGGGCCGCACTAAACATTCCGAGATGGAATGGGACGGTTCCCCGCAGTAGAAGCAGAGCTTCTGGGACCTTCTCCTAGCAATTTCTTCGGATGTTAGGGGTCCTCTACCCACTTTCTTTGGAGCTGGAGTGCACACCTTAGTAGAGGTGTCATTTAAACCCTGCTGCATACTTGCAAAAACGGAGTCCAAATGTTGCAGGATGTCTTGAATGGCTTTTCTGAGGTACTCCATAACGATTTGGATCACCGCGGACTCACTGTGTGACGGCTTCAACATTCTGTCAGGTACGGGAGTGCGGCGGTGGGTGAAGTGAGCCCAGGATGCAGTGATCATAGGAGTCACACAGGTTGCTGGGTATTGAAGGTTTATTAAATAATAAACAAGACAAATGGTAAATAATAACAGCACTAGCAGGCAGGCAACAGACTGTATGCAGGATTCAGCTTGACAATAGGGATTCTTGAAAGCAGGGTATACTTGACAAACGAGGATTCTTGGAAGTGGGGTACACTCGAAGAACGAGGGTTCTTGAGAGCGGGGTACCTTGGTGGGGAGATTCTCCTTGGTAGCAGGGTTCCACTTGGGTGTATCACTGGAGGGATTCAGGTAACACGGTAGGGAGCTTCAGGAACAGGTCTGGTTGTCTGCACTTCCAGAGACGTTATGTTGAAGCCCTGATGGAAGGGTGGATCCCTCTTTTAAGCAGGCTTCATTTAGGTGAAGTAGTATACACCTGTAGGTATCACAACAGAAGCTTAACAGCCAGATAGGGGAATCGAACCTGCATACAAACCTAGACAGGTGAATAAGGGTTTGCCACGGTTTAGGTGCGGGCATAGGCTTAATTCATGACACCTAGGTGTTTATGTACAGTATAAGCTATTCAGCTTCCGTGCGCATGGTTGCATTATTCAGTAACTGGTGGATGTATGTATCTGTTGCCCAATTGTGTTTAGGAGTAATGATATATTTATATGGATTAGGGCTTTGTCCACTGACCAATGTTTTTTTCTGTACTTGGCCGTATTCCATAGTTATGCAATAAGATCACAGTATTAGTGACTATTCCCCCAGGTTTCCATATAGAGTTGTTGCTACATTTTTTGATCCCATTTGTTCAAGCTGCATTAATCATTGTATCCTGGTAACACAATTACTGATCCCTAAGGCTAAAGTCAGATGAACGCAGTCTGAGCACACTCTGCGTGCGTGCACAACGGATCGACGTTCTGACGGAAGATACTGTAGACACCACACGGTCCGTTTTTCTTGACGGACGTAGAAAACAAAAGGGAATTAGGAGAAACAAAATGAATATGAAAAATGCTAAAAATTTGAAAAGGATATGAAAAGCTATTTTGTGCGTCAAGGTGCTGGACGTCGCAAATGCGGTCCATCTGACTTCGTGTCATCACACACACACACACACGCAAAACACTACGCGGACGTGGCGCACTCTGCGCGTCCGTCCTAGCAGTTTTACGTTCTTGCCTAACTTGCGTCCGTTTGCCATGTGCGTTATGTGTGCCCAGTTCGGTGCGCGCGTACTTTGTGTGTGGGTCTCTATTGATCATGATTCTATGCTACGACGGATGTTAAACTGTGCGTCAACATTTTTGAGAAAGGAACAACAAATAAACCCCCCCTCCCCCCTGAATTAAGTTGGGTCCTGTTCCAAGTGGATTGTTAACCTATGAGTGGTAGCTTCAGAATTACTGCCCTGAACTTAACGTTGGTATAAAATACGATTACAGGGGCTGATCACTGCCAGCCATTAGAATTCCCTAACGTGGCCACATCACAACTAACCCATGAAGCTGGGTGAGACCAGCGCGCTTTTCGCGTCAGTCATAGCTTTTCGAAGCAGTCAATAGAGAACAGCACACAAAGCACGTGCAACGGACACCACAATGGCATCAACGTGAAAAAAAAAACACAGCGGACGTAGAGAAACCCCTGCATACAGCCTCTTTCTTTTTCTCAGCGTCAGTCAAAACTAACTGATCCAATGTAACCACAATCTCATCTGTTAAAGTGCATCTGTTTTCACGGAGGCACTGTGCGCTCGAGTGACCGCAGCCTTAGTCCGGTTGCACATGAGCGCACTCGGAGTGGAAGGAACATCTGTGAGAGTTGACGTTCCTTCCACTCGATGCCTGCCTATGGAGGACCACACTTTGCAGCCCGCTGACGCGCATCCACGGGGAGGCTTTCTAGGTGGACGCTTGCTTGCTGCGCGCGCACAAGCGTGTGACCGGGCCCCGTCGCAGCATCACATGGCTGCGACGGGCGCCAGTAATTGCTTGCTCACGGGCGCACTCGGCCTTAAATGGTGAGCTGCAGATGGGGGAAAACCAACGCAAGCTTTTTCCCATTTGAGTGTCGCCATTAATAACTATGCTGGCTGAGTCGCTGTATTCAGAATGATCTGTTTTTTTTGGAGAAAGGATTTTACCAGGAAGGATACATTGAGATTTCTCTCGTTTTCAAGTATGTAATGGGTTGCGAGTATGTACCGTTAGGTGTCTTGCCCAAGGGCACTTACTGGAGAGGTGCTCTTGCTGGGATTGAACCCATGTCTCCACAGGCTCTCTCCACGCAGAGCAATGATGTTACCTCTACTCCACCCAGGCGGTCGCAACACTACTTTTTGAAAGCGTTTTTTGTGTGTGCCATCATCATCCAAACGCTTGTGGCAGCAAGGTTTCTGGGAGATGACAGCCGAGGGCTTGTGCTGTGGGTGCAGCACCTATCACTCTGCTACCCGATTTTTACAAGTAAGTATGAAAGTTACACAGACTGAAGAAGCTCCAGGGACTTCTGCATTTTGGAAGCCCTGTGGCAAAGAAAAGCAGCAAGTGCAGAAGGAGAAAGGTGAATAGTTTAACAAAAATAATAATTGGGCAGGTGGGATACTTTTTTTTTAGTGTGCTTTTACGTTAACGGCTGCGCTGATAACAGCTTAATTTTCTAGAATCCTGTTTTGAAACAGTAACATTGGTCAGTAAAGCAAAATAGAGATGCAAATAAATGATAGAGAACTTGAACACTAGTGGTCAGGTACAAGAAAATCCAAGCTCAGGTCTTCCCATACGAAATAAAACCAGTGTAATGGACTGGAAAACGCTACCAACACCAGCTCCCTCTGGAGGCTCCATGGCAAAATACAGAATAAAAGATCAAAACTAAAGTGTCTATTCACTAAGCCGTCAATTCGCCAAATACAGGCGAATTCAGTGAAATGGTCCCATAGAGAAGTAATGGTTCATCGATTCACAGAAATGACCCGATTTTCAGTTCGACTGGTTTAAAAAGGTGATTCCCACAAAATTCAATGTAAAACGTAATATATCTATTTTTTTTTTAATATTTCAGTAAAAAGCCTTTTTAAATTTCTTTTGTAGTGACAAAATTTTTGGTTTCCCAGTTTTTAAAAACCTGTTTGTTATTCAGACACAGTTTAATGCAATTGCATTGGTTTAAACACCTATTAGAAGGAGAGTTGTTTTTTGCAGTTCGTTGGAATTTGCTGATGCGAACTGCGCGGATAACAGCTTTGGCGACTCCAATTTTGGCAAAACAGTGACCATTTTCTGCATAGTGAATTCACTGTATTTTTCTGCTCAATGAAATTGCTGATGTATGGGGCAAAATCAAAGCACCGTAATTGACCTTTAACTTTCACTACCATTTTTTTTTTTTTTTTTTTGTTAAAACAACTTTAGTTATACATTAATAGTTATTACTGGAAATTACCTATTTGGCCAGTAGATGGCACCATCCACTGCCAAACAGAGGTTTGAGCAGCTGATCTGTTTTTTTTTCCTCCCTGCATCGGCTGCTGAAAGCCTGATATTTCAGGGCATTTAGCAGCTGATTTTACACAGTTTTAGCACTAGCAGCAGCAAATTGTAGCGACAGTGCAGTGATCACAGAGATCACTGTGCGGAGCTACAATCTAGAATGCCTCTTTCTCTCCTGTGTATGCTATGAAGGCCACAGGAGATCAGACTGATAAATTCTATTATTGTGCTAGATGGCACCCCCCCCCCCATCAGGTCCTAGTTAAGTACTTTAAAGTAGATTTCAAGGCACTAAGGCTAGAGTCAGATGAACGCAGTCTGGGCGCACTCTGCATGCATAACGGACGGACGTACTGACGAAAGATACTGTAGACACCACACCGGGTTTTTTTTGACGGACGTAGAGCAAAAAAAAAAAAAAAAAAGGAACTATGGGAAATAAAATATGAAAAATGATAAATATTTGAAGAGGTTATGAAAAGCCATTTTGTGCGTTAAGATGCGGGACATCGCAAATGTGCTGCGTCTGACATCTCACCACTCACACAAAACGCTACGCAGATGTGGTGCACTCTGCGCATCTGTGGTAGCCGTTTTACATTCTTGCCTAAACTTGCGTCAGTTTGCCACTTGCATTGTGCATGCGCAGTTCAGTGCAGACGTACGTCGTGTGTGGGTCTCTATTGATCATGATTCAATGCTACGACGGACATTAAACTGTGTGGCAACACGGACGTGATCAGTGCGTTCGTCTGACAGGCCTAAAAGCTAAAAAAAAAAAAAAGTTTAGAAGGATCATAAATTATTCTCTAATTGTCAGTGTTTGCCGACAGTGGTGCAAAGCACCAGCATCTAAATCTAAATAGTAAAGCTTCCCCTGATGCGCTTTAAAATGTAGTTTTGAGAACTGCCAGTGTTTGTTGGCATTGCAACAGGTACCTTCCATACCGGTGCACTGTAAGTAACCCTGAAGAATGTCCCAGCCCTGTGTTTGTCATTAGTCTTCCACCTACACCTTGCTCATATTTCCTTAGACTACGGGTCTCAATAGCACTAGGGCTGAAACAACTAATCGATGATTAAAATAGTTGTCAACGATTTCCATTATCGATTAATCGGCTGTCGATAAATCGTCCGATGTACAGCACACTCTGTTTAGAGTCAGACTCTGTCAAACGTAAATAACCTCAGCTTCAGAGCTGATTGGAGAAGACGCGCCGCTGCTTTACTCGCTATGATTTAGTTCTAGGATTATGTCAGACACAACCCGTTTGTTTTTATTCCGTTTACAACAGTAGCAGAACTATAACACAAACAATAGGATACTGCCACTGTGTGAAGGAGCTGTATGCCTGTGCTTAATCCTTACTTGAAGCTGGAGTCCTGTGTCACCACCCCACCCACACCCTCTTTGGTCAGGAACTGCCATTCCCTCCCTTTGCTCTGGTACCTTTCCCCAAACGCACTCCCACACTTGGATCCTTTTGTCCATACCCACTCAGGTCAAGTCACTTGAGCAAAGTCACTCCCTTCCACCTCCAGTTCCTTCTCCCAATCGTTTGTTCACAAAATTATTTAAAAAGGGACACTCTACGCACATTGACCACTTTAGCTTATTAGCCCCGATTTCATGCTGACATCATCAATGACCAAGTGCTTGTAGCCACGTTCATTTGAAAAAGCAAACATGGGCTTAAGGCCGGCGGCACACGATCGCAGTTAGTGCTTCCGTGCATCCGCACTTCCCTGCGTCTGTGCCGTTTTGATGGGGAGGACCAACCGCTGGACGTGAAAAAGCCCTCCCCTTCAAAAAGCTAGACGAACGCTGATGGGGATACAAAGCACGATCCTTCATAGGAGGATCGGGCTTTGTACGCTGAGCGCACAGAGTGGAAGGAACGTCCACTCTCACGGACGTTCCTTCCTCGCTCTTAGAAACGCTTGTGTGCCGCCAGCCTAAGCTACGCATGCAGCATCAACCCATCCCTCTGACCAAGCACTCGCATGAAAAGTACGCAAGCTACGCAATTTGCTTATGAAAAAAGGGAGTTTTTTTTTTTTTTTAAATTCCTTTTAAGTAAACATTTTTTTTTTAATCCGATGAATCGATTAGTTGGCCGATTTATTATTTCGATTATTCTCATCGATTAATCGTTAGTTCCAGCCCTAATCAGCACTATAGATTTACACACACACCCTTTAGCATCAATTAGATGGATCAACTACACCACAGACCACTTTTCAGTCATTTGCTCATTTGAAACTGCTTGTGTAGTTATATGCAATGTAACTGTACAGGGTTATTCAAAGAGATCCGAATTGCTTGAGAAAGGTAACCGAATGCTGAAAATCAGCGTTCGGTTACCTTTCTTGGCCATTCGGCTATCCAGAGCAGGCAATTCGCCAAATCCTGGCGAATTGCCTGAACATACGGTGCCTGTTCGAGGGCAGTGAAATCCCCATGAAAAAGCACTGCTTCGGCTATTCAGAGAACACAAACCAGCAGTGAACGGTTCCCCTAATGCTCTGCCAGTCGGTGGTTTAATTCGGCAAATTTATTCAGGAGAATCCCATAGGCTTCAATGTTAAAAATATTCCCGTTTTAATTCAATATCTAATAAACCGTTCATTATAAAATTCTGCAGTAAAGAGTCTCTTTATTTAGGATATTTTAAGCATTTCTGATTTTTTTTAAGTTTACTTCTTTTTTCTGAAACAGCCCTTTTTATTATCATCATTCCTTGGATCTCATATGTAAATTTCAGACATTTTCGCTCAGTAGTTTCTTTGCAAACAGTGTTTCACTTTTCAATCATGCATGCAAACTGTTTTTCTAAATTTATTCACTTCACTCTGTCTGCGGTCGCAGCTTTTTCCGGAGGCTTCGCTGCGGGTGATCGGCTCCTGCTCGGGTTTTTCGACGGGTTAATCCAGATGTTTTTGTGTGTTTTCGGCGTGCATTCGCTGGGTTTTGCGGTTCGTTTTCGTCAGGTTTGCGGTAGCTTTTCCCTGCAATTCGGGGACCCTGTGGTGTTTGCTGAATACACCGCAGGGTCACCGAAATGGGATCGGTAAAAGGAACCGAATTGAAGAGAACGAAAAGTCACCGAACGTGAGGTGACTTTTCGAATCGCTTTGTTAACTGCAAGAAGCTAACGCAGACATTCCTTGTTTAAAAATAAAAAAGGCCTTTAAATCTTCAGGTTGCACAAGGTGCATGTATAAATCGCATGAAATCTCATCTCTCTCCTCCCCCCCCGCCAACCTATGGTAATATTTTATTCTTTCAGGCTGGCGTCAGACGAGCGTTTTTAAGAGCGGAAGGAACGTCCGTCAGAGTGGACATTCCTTCCACTCTGACGCCTGTCTGGCCACTTCACCGAGCGCAGTTAGTGTGCCCAGTGCTGCAAGATTAGATCCTTCTATGGAGGATTGTGTTTTGCAGCCCTGTCCAACGCGCATCGTAGCACTTTGACGGGGAGGCTTTTAGCATGGCCACTGTAGGGTGTGCAATTCATGAGCACGCTACAGCGTATGGCCAGCCCTGTCGAAGTGTCACAACACTGCAGACACATAGCACCAACTATGTAATATGGCCTGAACTGAACCAGAGCAGTTGTAAACTGAAAACCTCCATAGGCTATAATGGCTCTGGGAAGTTTACAACAGCTCTGGTTAAGTTAGCACCAACTATGAAATACAGCCCATAGTGCGCTCGTCTGACCCCGGCCTCCCCCTCAAAAAAAAAAAAAAAAAAAAAAAAAAAGTGTATACAAACATCCAACCTTATAAATAACACATTTTGGTTAGAGGGATAAATCACACACACACACACACACTACTTTAATTTAATTTAAGAATGTATTTCTGTAAATGTAACACTTCAATGTACTTGAACCCAGGACATACTTGAAAACGAGAGAAATCTCAATGTATCCTTCCTGGTAAAATCCTTTATAAATAAATAAATAAATACCCTCTTTGGTTTTGAAGTTCTCTGCACGGTTAAGGAAAAAAAAAATTGCAATTCAATCCTCAGTATTTTATCTATGCATAAAATTCCACGCAGCAATATTTTTTTCCCAATTTTGGTTAAAGTTTTTCTATTTCCTTACAAAATGCAGTAACAAATTCTCAGTTTGATGGATTTATTTTAAATAGTACGTTTTGGAACATCTAATGTAGAAAAATGTCAAGTTGTTTTTTTATACATGTTCAAGAAAAGTCATTGGTACACCATCAAAGTGGCAAAATAACGGTCATGCCTGCAAAACATTAGGAGACGTCCCAAACAACGTACAGCAGTGTTAGCCATAAAGAACACATCGAAAGAAACATAAATCAGTACAACGAAAATAAGAACATGGTTCACACATCGGTTGCAACGGGTTACCAGAAGTCCTAATCGGTGACCAACCTTCCCAGGCATCCTGAAAAGAGAACAGAGTTGAGCTCAGAACATTTCTTCGTATTTTTGCTCCCCAGCTAATTGACTCATGACCTCACGCATGGTGGGAACTGTAGGTAAACGCCAGTGCCGAGCTCCATATAGACCAATACTCTATTAAACAGATCGGATTGAGGCAGAATAGGGAGATTCTGCTCATTAGTATGAAGGACATATTACCAAATAAAAACAGGGACCCGGTCATCGGTTTGGCTAGGATTCACTGAAAAGTGTTGCAGTATGACGTGTAATCTACTTCCTATATATTCTTTGTCTCCGCTCGTAATCCTTTATTAGAATTCTTTATTAACTCACAACAAGGTGCAAGGGAGTTCTATTCCCGCAGTATTCTGCAAGTGGGTTGATTTGTGACTGGAGTTAAAAAAGGTCCAGGATAGATATCTACCAGGTAGTAATCCAGCACTCACGGGTTCAAGCCCGGTGCAACACCAAGCTTTATGTAAAGTCCAAAATACAGGTGGCACTCTGGGTCCTTTCCAAAAATAGCAAAGCGTTGTTGAAAATGTCAACGTTTCAGCCCGCTCCTCGCAAGCTGAAACGCCCTTTTAAACAATAAAGCTTTGCTATTTTTGGAAAAGACCAAGTGCATACACACACACAAGGAGATCACTCCAAGATTTACAGCAGACACACTCCAACAACGATCTGATCCCGAGTCCACGAGCAAGTCTTGCCTCGGCATTCACTGCCGAGTCTTCCCAGTCTGCTCATAGGGTAGATGCGCCAGGTGAGAGCAGAGGCATCTGGTGCCGTTTTAAAAGCAATGCATTGTGAAATCTGAGCACAGCCTTCAGCAATCTCAAATGCCACCCATACTCCCTAAACAGGGGTTGTCCCCCCCCTTGTGCAGGGTATGGGCAGCATTTACAGATATTGATGAAGGCGGCATTAGATGCCACACTACACATTTCAATACAGCACTGGGCACCTCTGCCCTCACCATCTTCCCCGCAAGCAGATAGAAGCCACCAGTCAAATCTGAGACCCCATCATTTATGGTGGCCGAGACACCAGTCCGACTGTATGTTGTATGGTACAGGATCGGGAATCGGCATCAGCTGCTGTGCTGGCTTGCAGGGCAGTATCCGAGGGCTGGGGCCAGCTGGTGTAATGGTCGAATAGCATCCTGTCAGCCTCCCCTCCGCCCCCTGCTGGCCATTGAAGTGAGCAGCTGCCGGCATATGTAACGGATTATGTGGCTGCGTCGGAGCCTGCTGCCATGCTCTCATGAGAACAGCAAGAACCACGTTATAAAAAGAAAAGGAAAGCGTGCGAATAAAACACTCCTACTCCCTTTGGTAGTCCGGTGAATTAAAACACGTGATTTTATTAAATGGACATTGCCAAATAAAATTTCATATAGAGAACACAACAAATCCTGTATGGAATGAATTGGAAGGAGCCGTCAAATCTAGATCCAGCACTTGAAAGCGCTAGGCTGCTGCTATAGTATCCTTAATGGGTTAGGGTATACATAGTATCTCACATGCATATGTGTAATCGCCAACATGAAGATCGATAGGCAGAGCTGTATAATGCGTTTAGAGGTCCCATAAGTTGTCCTGTCGTCATGTCATGTCCTGGGTGGCGAGTATGTACCGTTAGATGTCTTGCCCAAGGACACTTACTGGAGAGGTGCTCTTGCTGTTCTAGAATAAATGGATAATTAAACCTACAAAAATTGACAGTTAAAAAGGGTAAGCACCCATAGAGAGGCATCGCGCTCAACGCACGTGTCACTGCTTAAAGAGATGCGGCTTCATCAGGATCCTGATTATACCAGGGACGTGCACTCAGGGGTGGCGGAGCCTCCCCTGCCATGCCAGTAAATTAATGAGCTCATTGTGTGTAATGACATGTGATGTTGTGTATGTACATTTAAACTGTAAATATAGTGTGTGTGTGTGTGTGTGTGTGTGTGTGTGTGTGTGTGTGTGTGTGTGTACACAGACAGCAGGGGCAGCATTGAGGCAGCCTAGGCTACGCAATTTACGCAGCCCAACGCTACGCTAATTGCGGAGCTCAAGCTGGTGGCAGGCAATGACAGCAAATGAAGCTTGAGCCAATGGGAAAGCTCCATTGTCTCAAGTAAGGTTTTTTTTTAAAAAAAAAAAGCCCACCATGGGAGGCAGTGCTCCCATGGTTTGACGCAGGACAGTCATGTGACTGTACTCGTCAATCGTGGGGGGCGGGCAGGGAGATCACAGCAGTGTGACTGACAAACCCCCTCCAGAAAGTGCTGAGCGCATGTGTGTGCGATAAACACACACACACACATTACACATGCGCTCAGCACAGGGGGGGGGGGGGGGGAGGGGGTTGTCACAGTCACACTCTCAAGCTCCAGCAGCTCCTCCTACTCAGTAACATCACCTTGTGCCAGCACCAGAGACACGTGGGAAAGGAAGCAGCCGACCTCTTCTCTCTCCACTTGGACAGCACAGCCAGTGAGGAGCTGGTTATCCCAGAGTCTCAGGTAAATAAGGAGCCCTCCCCTGTAGGAACCCTGTGACTCAGCTGGGGCACATCCATGAGCTGCTGGGGCACATCCATTATCCATGAGAGGAGCTGGGGCAGTATATCCATGAGAGGAGCTGGGGCAGTATATCCATGAGAGGAGCTGGGGCAGTATATCCATGAGAGGAGCTGGGGCAGTATATCCATGAGAGGAGCTGGGGCAGTATATCCATGAGAGGAGCTGGGGCAGTATATCCATGAAAGGAGCTGGGGGCAGTAGCCATGTGTGCTGGGGGCAGTAGCCATGTGTGCTGGGGGCAGTAGCCATGTGTGCTGGGGGCAGTAGCCATGTGTGCTGGGGGCAGTAGCCATGTGTGCTGGGGGCAGTAGCCATGTGTGCTGGGGGCAGTAGCCATGTGTGCTGGGAGCAGTATCCATGTGTGCTGGGAGCAGTATCCATGTGTGCTGGGAGCAGTATCCATGTGTGCTGGGGGCAACATCCTGTGTATATCTGGCTCTGATACAAGCCAGTGCCTCACCAGCCACTGACCTCACCGCACGTCACTGGATTATACAGGATCATTTGGGGCCGCGCAATAGATATGGATGGGATAATATTATACCCAAAGTTGTGGGACCTCTAAACACATTGTGCGGCTTTGCCCATCGATCTTCATGTTGGGGATTACACACATATGCATGGGAGATACTATGTATACCCAGGTGTCAGCAACCTTGGCTCCCTGATGTTTTGGGAACTACATTTCCCATGTGGCTCCGTCAGCCTAGTGGGTGACTGAGAATTGTGGGAGATTTAGTTTTCAAAACCTCAGGGAGCCAAGGTTGCTGACCCCCTGCCCTAACCCATTAAGGATACTATAGCAGCAGCATAGCGCTTTCAAGTGCTGGATCTAGATCTAACGGCTCCTTCCAATTCATTCCATACGGGATTTATTGTGTTATCTACATGAAATCTTATTTGGCAATGTCCATTAATAAAATTATGTTTTTAATTCCCCGACTACCTAAGGGAGTGGGAGTGGTTTTTTTCACATTCTATTAGGGTTTAATCCCAATTGGTCTGGGGATCTCCAATTATTCCCTACCTCTGCTTGATGTTAGGGATTGCGTTAAAAACTACGTTAGAAGTTACACATGCCGGGAGCTGCTCACTGGTACGCTGCCAGCCGGCAAACCTGGCAGAATGCAGTTTTCCCCACAGCGTCCCCGTTTTAGCACTAGATTACGGGGCAGGTGCTAATTCGGCAGCCTGCCCCCAACGCAGCACTATGCTCCAATACTTGCAGAAGTACTAACGCGCTGCCACAAGCATCACCTCCTGGAATCCATAGGACTCCATGGAGGGTTGTGTTGCCGGGCCGCATGACCTGCACGTTCTTGCAGCACCGCAGAGTGATTTCTGAAGGGAGACTGGGGACTATCCTCCCCACCCATCTCACTCTGCTCTCAGTGGCCAGAAGTGTCCGATCTGGCCACAGTTCGCACCGCAGGATTGAGGAGTGTATCTGATTGTTGGGGTGATAACTACAGCTTCAAGCTGGTGCTAACTTTATAGTTACTGCAGCGGTGTGTTAATTAGCGTTAGGACTTTGTGCTAGAAGTGGTAGAGGCCAAAACAGTAATTGAATTTAAGCAGGCATGGGATAGGCATAAGGCTATCCTAAACAAAAGATAAATCCAGGTAAAGTATCCATGTAATTGGGCAGACTAGATGGGCCGAAAGGTTCTTATCTGCCGACATTTTTCTATGTTTCTATGTTAAGTATAGGGTGCGCAAAGGACTAAGCTCGCAGAAGGGAGCGCAATTACTGACGCGCTAAGGGTTGTTCTCACCCGTTAGCATTCGAATGCACTATGTGGGGCAGGTGTCACCTATAGGAGCGCCAACGCTAGCGTTAAGAATGTAATAGTGCCCATTGCAATTGTTAATAATGAAGTATTGTACTTACCGATTAATTAGGTAGATAAGCAACAATCACTGTCAACATCTATGGATCAAAACTAGACTTGTTTAAACACAAAACAAAAAAAAAATGACATTCATGAACTTAAAGCTCATACAGAATAACGGATTTATTAGTTACATGGAGTAATAAACATTGTGATAAATATGCGCAATATAGACATATTTAAAAAGGGAATGTGGGCAAGAACACTTATTTTATAAAGGATTTTACAAGGAAGGATACATTGAGATTTCTCTCGTTTTCAAGTATGTCCTGGGTTCAAGAACATTGAGTGGTTACAGAAATCCAAAATAGTAAAATGCAAGATATTAAACACAAAACAAATCTACACAGATTAACAGAAAAATAAATGTAGGAAATAAAGTCATTATGTTACATGTTTACAGGTGCATTTCGTATTGAGGTATGTTAATAGGGTAGTTTTAAGGGACTTTAGACTGGGAGAAGATTTGATGTGTCTGGGAGGTTATTCCATAATTGCGGTGCTCTGTAGGAAAATGAGGATTGAGCCACTTTCTTTTTGTATTGTGGTATTGCAAGTAAGGTGCTGGTCCTGGATCGGAGATTATAGGATGAGGGAGCTGCTGGGGGAAGGAGCATATTCAGGTAGGGTGGTAGCTTCCCAGAAAAGCTCTTAAACACCAGGTTGGAAAGGTGCGTCTAGATTATACTCCAGGTTAGGAAAAACAAGGTTTGTGAGGGTCCCGAGCAGGAGCAACAGCACTAGTTGTGAACTAACGGTTTGTCTATTCACAGGTTGCCGAATTGCGGCAAAATTACCTGATGCTGGTGTTTCAAGTAGACAGATCTTCTTAAACCCCACCCTTTTTTTTTTTTAAGACCATTTACTATTAGTTTTAAAAACCAAAAAAAATTTTTTTTTTTTTTTTAGTCAAGAAGACAGTCCAAGTCAGCAACAATCAGGTTCCTCATACAGTCCAGGTCAGCAACATAGCAATGAAACAAAGAATCAGTGACTCGAGTGAACACTACACCAGCGATGTGTGAAACAAACTCCACGTCAACGAGAAGAGTCAATTTGCGCACCCTGTCTATAAAGGCTGGCTGCTCCTCATCACCATGCCACACACCCCCTCATTAGGCACACGAACGCTGGGATCAGCATGGACACTGGGCACCCAGCGATGCCACCGGGTGCCTGACCCCCTCCTGAGACCCCCCCAGGCGCCGAGGGTGTGACAACGGGAATAGGGCCTCATCGCCTCCTGTACTGATTTGTCAGATGTTGTTCAATGTATTATTATTATTATTATTATTTTATAAAGCACCAGCATATTCCGCAGCGCTGTACAATAAGCACAGTACAGACAGGGTTACAATACATTGAACAACATTTGACAAACAGTACAGGAGGAGATGAGGGCCCTATTCCCGTAGGAACTCACAATCTAGGAGGGTTGGGGTTGGAAACAGGAGGAGAGGACTGTAAGGTGAGAGTGATTGATGGTTGCGTCAGTGAGTTGGGTGGTAGGCTTCCCTAAATAGGAATGTTTTCAGGGAGCGTTTGAAGGAAGAGAAGTTAGGGGAAAGTCTGACAGCACGAGGGAGAGCGTTCCAGAGAGTGGGGGCTGCGAGTGAGAAATCCTGCAGTCTATCATGGGAAGAGGTGATGTGGGGAGAAGCTAGGCGTAGGTCACTGTTTGACCTTAGGGAGCGGGCTGGGGTGTATTTGGTGATTAGTGAGGACAGGTAGTGGGGCGCTGAGTTAGTGAGGGTTTTGTAGGTAAGGATAAGGATTTTGAACTTAATTCTGCAGTGGATGGGGAGCCAGTGAAGGGACTCGCAGAGGGGAGCGGCAGAGACAGAGCGGCGGGTGAGGTGAATTAGCCTGGCGGAGGCGTTCAGGATGGATTGTAGGGGGGAGAGGCGGGACAGAGGGAGGCCAGATAAGAGATTATTGCAATAGTCGAGTCGGGAGATTACCAGGGCGTGTATGAGTTGTTTTGTGGTGACAGCGGTAAGAAATGGCCGAATTCTGGAAATATTACGCAGTTGGTATCAGCAGGAGGAGGAAAGAGACTTGATGTGGGGGATGAAGGAAAGAGCAGAGTCCAGTGTAACTCCAAGACAGCGAACTTGGTTTGATGGGGAGATGGTGATACCCTCCACCGTGATAGAGAAGTCAGGAGGTGGGGAGGCATTGGAGGGAGGAATAAGTAGGAGCTCAGTCTTTGACATGTTGATCTTTAGGTGGTGGGAGGCCATCCAGGAGGAGATGCCAGATAAACAGTCACTGACTTTTGAAAGGACAGGGGGAGAGAGATCAGGGGTAGAGAGGTAGATCTGAGTGTCATCAGCGTAGAGGTGGTAATTAAAGCCAAAGCTGTTGATGATTTTGCCCAGGGAGGAGGTGTAGATGGAAAAGAGCAGAGGACCAAGGACAGAGCCTTGAGGTACACCAACAGATAGAGGCAATGAAGAGGAGGAGTTACCAGCAAAGGACACACAGAAGGACCTGTTGGATAACTAGGAGTCAACCCAAGCAAGTGCAGTGTCACCGAGACCCAGAGAGTTGAGGGTCTGTAGAAGGAGGGGGTGGTCAACAGTGTCAAAAGCAGCCGAGAGGTCAAGCAGGATGAGAATAGAATAGTGGCCGTGTTTTTTAGCAGTTAGGAGGTCGTTGGTGACTTTGGTGAGGGCAGTTTGTAACCCTGTTTATATTGTGCCCATTGTACAGCGCTGTGGAATATGCTAGTGCTATATAAATAAAAGAATAATAAAGCACATCATACCAGCAAAATATTCCCGTATGATCCGGTCCCGGATATCTATGCCGACCTCCTCAAACTCACTGTCCGTCACTGGTACGTCAGGGTGGCTTACATCATCACCATTACAGTCTTCCGCCAGCTGCTGCCCAGCACGAATAGCTATAATTATGTAGGCAAGAGCAAGCAAGGATGAGAAGGGCCATTTTGTTTGGATCACATGGAAGTTGTCCCCCAGATTTATCCAGGCACCTGAAGCGCGTTTAAGAGGCGACATGCCTTTTCGATAATGCTGCGAGTCTTTTGATGCGCCTTATTATAGGCTTTATGCGCCGCTCCAGTAACTCGACGGCAAGGTGTCAGCCATATCTTGAGTGGGTATCCAGAATCGCCTAATACGTTCCAAAAAGAATAAACATTAATAAGTATCTTTGATGTCAAAAGACATAACAGTAAGAGAGCATTGGCGCATGATACTCACCAAGAAACCAGGCGCCCGGGAATCTGCCTTTCTCAGAATCACTGCACAATGATGAATCATCCAGGATAAAAGGAATCTTTGACAGTCCCTGGAAACTTTGCACTTAAATGCATGATCCGCAGTTTTGCGTCACATGTCATTTACACGTTTATTGAATAGAAGTCTTTGCTGTTCATAAAACAGCTCGGGTTCTTTTGAAGGGGCACATATCACAAAGTGAGTACAATCGATTGCGCCCAGCACATTCGGAAGCCTTCCATACTTATAAAATCCAATTTTCACATCTTGCCACCCCTGAGGAGTGGTAGGAAAACCGATATAGCGGGACCATCCATCCCGCATAGCCTCGAGGAAGCAGTCGAGCACCTTACAAAACGTGCTCTCTGGAACACCGCCCAGCTCAGACAGAGAAAGCGGGTAACGTCCAGTGGCCAGGTAGCGCAGGCAGCCAAGCAGCTTGTTAATCCCTGGTACAGCTGTCAGCTCTGCGGTCAGAGCCGGTTTCAGATCTTCATTAGAGACTGCAGATCTGTGCTCGTTTGAGCCGGTGTCGCCGTTGGCACACCGCCTCTGGCAAAACATTATGAGCGAGATGTGGTCTTCTTGGTACACGTGGAATCACTGCATCCCTACGCAACGCCTCTTGACGTTGAAGATGTTTTAGCCACACACGGCGTAGCAAGAGGAAGCCACATGCTATTACACATACTTTCCTTTTAAAAAGGACATATCCATAGCAATGCCAACCATAACTTGACATTTTTGCCTGAATAAAATGCCAACTGCTCGAAAGGTCACATTAATTGGCAACAGGGACCATGTGCTTTAGCAGCTCAGGTGCCTCCACCAACAACACAGCCGTGAGCCCTCACCAACAACACAGCCGTGAGCCCTCACCAACACAGCCGTGAGCCCTCACCAACAACACAGCCGTGAGCCCTCACCAACAACACAGCCGTGAGCCCTCACCAACAACACACAGCCGTGAGCCTCACCAACAACACACAGCCGTGAGCCCTCACCAACACAGCCGTGAGCCCTCACCAACAACACAGCCGTGAGCCCTCACCAACAACACAGCCGTGAGCCCTCACCAACAACACAGCCGTGAGCCCTCACCAACAACACAGCCGTGAGCCCTCACCAACAACACAGCCGTGAGCCCTCACCAACAACACAGCCGTGAGCCCTCACCAACAACACAGCCGTGAGCCCTCACCAACAACACAGCGGTGAGCCCTCATCAACAATACAGCGGTGAGCCCTCACCAACAATACAGCGGTGAGCCCTCACCAACAATACAGCGGTGAGCCCTCACCAACAATACAGCGGTGAGCCCTCACCAACAATACAGCGGTGAGCCCTCACCAACAATACAGCGGTGAGCCCTCACCAACAAATCAATCAGAGCTGCTATAGAGCTTTAATTCACGTTTCAACGGTTACGGGAAAAAGTCGACTGTTAAAAGTAATAAACCGAAAAACAACGCCATTAAAGGATTCTCCTGTCGCCTAGTGTGTACTCGAATGCTCTATAATGTAGCGCTCCCCTTCCTCGCTTTTCAAAGACTAATCTACTAGGCCCCACCGTTTTATATCCAGTCTACAAGCAAGGCCACTGGAGGAAGGGGGCGGGAAAACTGTCGTCATCGGCTTCACTGTCCACAGCACTAGTGAAAATGTCAGCCTGCGCTCTATTGTTTAGAGCTCTGAACTTCGGCTTTCTTCGGAAAAAGCCGAAGAGGGTGATTCCCTGCTGTGACGTTCCCAACGGCCAATCGCCTCCCTCCATTTTTTGCTCCTGCGACAGAACCCGGGGGTGACCTGCCAGTGCCCACAATCCCGTCCTCTCCCTTTTCGGCCTGCTCACTCAGCGCGCATGCGCCTTACATGGCGGTCGCTATGCTTCTCCTCTTCGCCCGCCCCGCCCCTTTCCTTTGACACGTGACTCGGCGACGGCTGCTCGTGGCTATCGGTTGGGGTGCGTTCCGGTTGGCTCGTTGAAAGAGATTTGGCGGCCATGTCTAAGCGGCACCGGTTGGACCTCGGCGAAGATTACACCCCAACCAAGAAGCGAATCGACGGGTGAGCGGCGGGGCTGTGAGGCCCAGCGTGTGGGGGGAGCCGACCGCGCTCTTTTGTTCCGCCTCCCATTACACAGAACCGGGCGGAGGGCGAGGGAACTGAGCCGGACGCCGTGCTTATGAATAACGCCTGTTGCAGGGCCCTCTCCTGTGCAGCCTTTGTGTCATGCGGCCTGTTTTCACCTCATAGGCCTAGAGGCCCGCCTCTGTTTACTGCAGAGGGGCAACACCGGCAAGGATCTGCCCTGTAACATGTATCATTCAAACGGGCGGGGGATCCGTATTCTATTCTACACAGGCCCGTTCGACACGTTTTTCATATAGGATATGGTTTATACAGGCTGCAGGGCGACACGCAGGGCCCATCAGCACGAGTAATGCACACATTGTGTCGAGGAAAGCATGAGGCATCCAACACCTTTTAGAGAGGGAAGGGGCCAAAAGCCGGCCTGATAATCAGCACGGGGGGGGGGGGGTTGTCATGCAGGGGTTATATTAATACAGGGCGCAGGATGGAGACATGCAGGGGTTATATTAATAATACAGGATGGAGACATGCAGGGGTTATATTAATAATACAGGGCGCAGGATGGAGACATGCAGGGGTTATATTAATAATACAGGGTGCAGGATGGAGACATGCAGGGGTTATATTAATAATACAGGGTGCAGGATGGAGACATGCAGGGGTTATATTAATAATACAGGGCGCAGGATGGAGACATGCAGGGGTTATATTAATAATACAGGGCGCAGGACGGAGACATGCAAGGGTTATATTAATAATACAGGGCGCAGGACGGAGACATGCAGGGGTTATATTAATAATACAGGGCGCAGGACGGAGACATGCAGGGGTTATATTAATAATACAGGGCGCAGGATGGAGACATGCAGGGGTTATATTAATAATACAGGGCGCAGGATGGAGACATGTAGGGGTTATATTAATAATACAGGGCGCAGGATGGAGACGTAGGGGTTCTAGTAATGCAGGATGGAGACATGCAGGGGTTATAGTAATGCAGGATGGAGACATGTAGGGGTCATAGTAATGCAGGATGGAGACATGCAGGGGTCATAGTAATGCAGGTTGGAGACATGCAGGGGTCATAGTAATGCAGGATGGAGACATGCAGGGGTCATAGTAATGCAGGATGGAGACGTGCAGGGGTCATAGTAATGCAGGATGGAGACATGCAGGGGTCATAGTAATGCAGGATGGAGACATGCAGGGGTCATAGTAATGCAGGATGGAGACATGCAGGGGTCATAGTAATGCAGGTTGGAGACATGCAGGGGTTATAGTAATGCAGGATGGAGACATGCAGGGGTTATAGTAATGCAGGATGGAGACATGCAGGGGTTATAGTAATGCAGGATGGAGACATGCAGGGGTTATAGTAATGCAGGATGGAGACATGCAGGGGTTATAGTAATGCAGGATGGAGACATTTATTTATTTATAAAGGATTTTACCAGGAAGGATACATTGATATTTCTCTCGTTTTCAAGTATGTCCTGGGTTCGAGAACATTGAGTGGTTACAGAAATACAAAATAGTAAAATGCAAGATATTAACACAAAACCAAATATACAGATTAACAGAAAAATAAATATGGAGGAAATGTAGTCATTATGTTACATGTTTACATGCAGGGGTTATAGTAATGCAGGATGGAGACATGCAGGGGTTTTAGTAATGCAGGATGGAGACCTGCAGGGGTTATAGTAATGCAGGATGGAGACATGCAGGGGTTATAGTAATAATGCAGGGGTTATAGTAATAATGCAGGATGGAGACATGCAGGGGTTATAGTAATGCAGGATAGAGACATGCAGGGGTTATAGTAATGCAGGATAGAGACATGCAGGGGTTATAGTAATGCAGGATAGAGACATGCAGGGGTTATAGTAATGCAGGATGGAGACATGCAGGGGTTATAGTAATGCAGGATGGAGACCTGCAGGGGTTATAGTAATGCAGGATGGAGACATGCAGGGGTTATAGTAATAATGCAGGATGGAGACATGCAGGGGTTATAGTAATGCAGGATGGAGACATGCAGGGGTTATAGTAATGCAGGATGGAGACATGCAGGGGTTATAGTAATGCAGGATGGAGACATGCAGGGGTTATAGTAATGCAGGATAGAGACATGCAGGGGTTATAGTAATGCAGGATGGAGACATGCAGGGGTTATAGTAATGCAGGATGGAGACCTGCAGGGGTTATAGTAATGCAGGATGGAGACATGCAGGGGTTATAGTAATAATGCAGGATGGAGACATGCAGGGGTTATAGTAATGCAGGATGGAGACATGCAGGGGTTATAGTAATGCAGGATAGAGACATGCAGGGGTTATAGTAATGCAGGATGGAGACATGCAGGGGTTATAGTAATGCAGGATGGAGACCTGCAGGGGTTATAGTAATGCAGGATGGAGACCTGCAGGGGTTATAGTAATGCAGGATAGAGACATGCAGGGGTTATAGTAATGCAGGATGGAGACATGCAGGGGTTATAGTAATGCAGGATGGAGACATGCAGGGGTTATAGTAATGCAGGATAGAGACATGCAGGGGTTATAGTAATGCAGGATAGAGACATGCAGGGGTTATAGTAATGCAGGATAGAGACATGCAGGGGTTATAGTAATGCAGGATAGAGACATGCAGGGGTTATAGTAATGCAGGATAGAGACATGCAGGGGTTATATAATGCAGGATGGAGACCTGCAGGGGTTATAGTAATGCAGGATGGAGACCTGCAGGGGTTCTAGTAATGCAGGATGGAGACCTGCAGGGGTTATAGTAATGCAGGATATAGACATGTAGGGGTTATAGTAATGCAGGATGGAGACATGCAGGGGTTATAGTAATGCAGGATGGAGACCTGCAGGGGTTATAGTAATGCAGGATGGAGACCTGCAGGGGTTCTAGTAATGCAGGATGGAGACCTGCAGGGGTTATAGTAATGCAGGATATAGACATGTAGGGGTTATAGTAATGCAGGATGGAGACCTGCAGGGGTTATAGTAATGCAGGATATAGACATGTAGGGGTTATAGTAATGCAGGATGGAGACATGCAGGGGGTTATAGTAATGCAGGATGGAGACCTGCAGGGGTTATAGTAATGCAGGATGGAGACCTGCAGGGGTTATAGTAATGCAGGATGGAGACCTACAGGGGTTATAGTAATGCAGGATGGAGACCTGCAGGGGTTATAGTAATGCAGGATGGAGACCTGCAGGGGTTATAGTAATGCAGGATGGAGACCTGCAGGGGTTATAGTAATGCAGGATGGATACCTGCAGGGGTTATAGTAATGCAGGATGGAGACCTGCAGGGGTTATAGTAATGCAGGATGGAGACCTGCAGGGGTTATAGTAATGCAGGATGGAGACCTGCAGGGGTTATAGTAATGCAGGATGGAGACATGCAGGGGTTATAGTAATGCAGGATGGAGACATGCAGGGGTTATAGTAATGCAGGATGGAGACATGCAGGGGTCATAGTAATGCAGGATGGAGACATGCAGGGGTCATAGTAATGCAGGATGGAGACATGCAGGGGTCATAGTAATGCAGGTTGGAGACATGCAGGGGTCATAGTAATGCAGGTTGGAGACATGCAGGGGTCATAGTAATGCAGGTTGGAGACATGCAGGGGTCATAGTAATGCAGGTTGGAGACATGCAGGGGTCATAGTAATGCAGGTTGGAGACATGCAGGGGTCATAGTAATGCAGGTTGGAGACATGCAGGGGTCATAGTAATGCAGGTTGGAGACATGCAGGGGTCATAGTAATGCAGGTTGGAGACATGCAGGGGTCATAGTAATGCAGGTTGGAGACATGCAGGGGTCATAGTAATGCAGGTTGGAGACATGCAGGGGTCATAGTAATGCAGGATGGAGAACATGCAGGGGTCATAGTAATGCAGGTTGGAGACATGCAGGGGTCATAGTAATGCAGGTTGGAGACATGCAGGGGTCATAGTAATGCAGGTTGGAGACATGCAGGGGTCATAGTAATGCAGGTTGGAGACATGCAGGGGTCATAGTAATGCAGGATGGAGACGTGCAGATTCCAAATGCAAATATCACACTTGAAATGAACTCTGGGCCTTTTATCTGCATATTGTAATTGGGGTAATGAGGGAATATCACACACCTGGCCATGGAACAGCTGAGAAGCCAATTGTCCCATTAATGTGGTCTCCTGTGGTTCAATCTCTCACCATGTCTGTTAGATGGAAACCAAATGCAAGAGAGCCTGGTGAAGTTAGAAACTCAAACCATTGAAGCTCCACTGAGGGTACAGCTGTCAACTCTCAAGATGAGATCCAAAGAGCTGTCACTATTAATAATGCAGGATGGAGACATGCAGGGGTTTTATTAATAATGCAGGGCTCAGTATGGAGACTCTAAGCAGGGGGGAATTTAATATACAAACAATTAAGGGCATTCCAGGCAGTTAAATTAAGTCGTGCTGGGTGCAGGCTAGGACCACGCAGAGCGGGTAGGTTACTAATACAAAACAGGGTTATGTTATTGGTGCAGCATTCAGGATATCAACAGCATACCCTGAAGAAAAGTGTTGCTATTGCAGAGTATAGGCCAGGGGTATGCATTAATGTAGGACAGGATCTGCAGTGAAGGAGTCTATATTGTTAATGCAGGTATATGCAGTGGGTATGTTTATTGATGAAATGTCCAGGGGAGGAAACTACAGTGAGTATATTATTACTGCAGCATGTGATACCTGCAGTACAGTGGGTATATTATTGCTGCAGCATGTGACACCTGCAGTACAGTGGGTATATTATTGCTGCAGCATGTGACACCTGCAGTATTTTAATGTGGATAAGTGCAAGATAATGCACCTGGGACGTAAAAACCCAAGGGCTGAATATAGAATATTTGATACAGTCCTAACCTCAACATCTGAGGGTTGGGATTTAGGGGTTATTATTTCAGAGGATCTAAGGGTAAGTAGTCAATGTAATAGAGCAGCAGGAAATGCTAGCAGAATGCTTGGTTGTGTAGGGAGAGGTATTAGCAGTAGGAAAAGGGAAGTGCTCATGCCACTGTACAGAGCACTGGTGAGACCTCAATTGGAGTACTGTGTGCAGTACTGGAGACCGTATCTCCAGAAGGATATAGACATCTTAGAGAGAGTTCAGAGAAGGGCTACTAAAATGGTGTACGGCTTGAAGGAGAAAAGTTACCAGGAAAGGCTTAATGATCTTAACATGTACAGCTTGGAAAAAAGACGAGACAGAGGAGATATGATAGAAACATTTAAATACGTAAAGGGAATCCACAAGGTAGAGGAAGGGAGTATATTTAAAAGGAAACAAAGTAGCAAAACAAGAGGACATAGTCTTAGAGGGGCAAAGGTTTAAAAGTAACATCAGGAAGCATTATTTTACTGAGAGGGTGGTGGATACATGGAACAGCCTTCCAGTTGAAGTGGTAGAGGCCAAAACAGTAATTGAATTTAAGCAGGCATGGGATAGGCATAAGGCTATCCTAAACAAAAGATAAATCCAGGTAAAGTATCCATGTAATTGGGCAGACTAGATGGCCGAAAGGTTCTTATCTGCCGACATTTTTCTATGTTTCTATGCAGTACAGTGGGTATATTGATGCAGCATGTGATACCTGCAGTACAGTGGGTATATTATTGATGCAGCATGTGATACCTGTAGTAATAGTGGGTATATTATTGATGCAGCATGTGATACCTGCAGTACAGTGGGTATGTTTATTGATGCAGCATGTGATACCTGCAGTACAGTGGGTATGTTTATTGATGCAGCATGTGATACCTGCAGTACAGTGGGTATGTTTATTGATGCAGCATGTGATACCTGCAGTACAGTGGGTATGTTTATTGATGCAGCATGTGATACCTGCAGTACAGTGGGTATGTTTATTGATGCAGCATGTGATACCTGCAGTACAGTGGGTATGTTTATTGATGCAGCATGTGATACCTGCAGTACAGTGGGTATGTTTATTGATGCAGCATGTGATACCTGCAGTACAGTGGGTATGTTTATTGATGCAGCATGTGATACCTGCAGTACAGTGGGCATATTATTGATGGAGAGTTCAAGATGGGGACATGCTGAGCAGGGGATTTACGTACATTGATTATTAGAAGGCAATGCATTGCGGCCAGGCCTGATGTGTGATGCTTTGTTATTAACGCAGCTGTGTGCATGGATAATGTTTATACTTACTACTATAAATAGACTATAGAATTGACAGATGCAGAATAAGTCAGGGCTTTGTTGCCCCTGGAACTAGTAACGGTGCTAAGAAAAACGTGGGATAAGTGAAACCTTGGCCTTCTTCTAATTAGGGATGCACCGATACCACATTTTTAGGATGAGTACTTTTTTAAAGTACTCACCGATACCGAGTAGTACCGATACTTTTATTTAAGGTCACATGACGCTTTCCAATAAAAAATAATTTAGGATTTTGCCAAAAGCCTGTCCAGTTTATATTTGTATTGACATGTATGGCCAGAAACCCCATTTACCCCTTGCACACACCTCCACTCAGATTCATGTACCCACTCAGATACATACATTACACAGACCTCAGACCAGACATACATATATATATATTTGGGATTACGTGGAGTTTTGCATGAATTGGTTATAAAATGTGCTCTGATCTTCATCTAAGTCACAACAATTTTAAAAACACAGTCTGCTTAAAACAATACCACAAAAACTTATGTTTTCATGTGTTTATTGAACATAACAACATGTAAAGATTCACAGTGCAGGGTGGGAAAAGTATGTGAACCCCTAGCCTAATGACTTCTCCAAGAGCTAATTGGAGCCAGGAGTGAGCCAACCTTGAGTTCAATCAGTGTGCTATTATTGGATGTGTTGCTGAAAGCTGTCCGGCCCTTTAAAAACACACACCAGTTTTGGGTTTACTGGTTTCAAGAAGCACTGCCTGATGTGAACCATGCCTCGCAGAAAAGAGCTCTCAGAAGACCTACAATCAAGAATTGTTGACTTGCATGAAGCTGGAAAGGGTTACAAAAGTATCTCCAAAAGCCTTGATGTTCATGTGTCCACGGTAAGACAGACTGTCTACAAATGGAGAAAGTTCAGCACTGTTGCTACTCTCCCTAGGCGTGGTCGCCTTGTAAAGATGATGCAAGAGCACATCGCAGAATGCTTAATGAGGTAAAGAAGAAGCCTAAAGTGTCAGCTAAAGACTTACAGAGATCTCTGGCACATGCTAACATTTTTGTTGACACATCTACAATAAGGAAAACATTAAACAAGGATGGAGTACATGGGAGGACACCAAGGAGGAAGCCATTGCTGTCCAAAAAGAATATTGCAGCACGTTTGAAGTTTGCAAAAGAGCATCTGGATGTTCCACAGCACTACTAGCAAAATATTCTGTGGACAGATGAAACCAAAATTGAGTTGTTTGGAAAAAACACACAACACTATGTGTGGAGAAAAAAAGGCACAGCACACCAACATCAAAACCTCATCCCCACTGTTAAACATGGCGGAGGGAGCATCATGGTTTGGAGCTGCTGCCTCAGGGCCTGGACGGATTGTTGTCATTGATGGAAAAATGAATTCCAGAGTTTATCGAGACATTTTGCAGGAAAACGTAAGACCATCTGTCCGCCAACTGAAGCTCCGCAGAGGATGGGTGATGCAACAGGACAATGACCCAAAGCATACAAGTAATTCAACAAAAGAATAGCTTCAACAAAACAAAATATGCCTTCTGGAGTGGCCCAGTCAGAGTCCTGACCTCAACCTGATTGAAATGCTGTGGCATGACCTTAAGAGAGTGATTCTAATTCTAATCACTACAACACTACGCTTATCTCTGCTCTAGACACTCTTGCTCCTCTTCGACTCTGTAAGGCCCCACGCCGCCAGCTTCAGCCCTGGCACACCCTCCAGACTCGCTACCTGCAAAGATGCTCCCGCACCGCAGAGCGTGCCTGGAGGAAATCCCGCTCTGAAGCTGATTTTGTTCACTTCAAGTTTATTCTCCGGTCATACACCTCTGCCCTCCACTTGGCCAAACAATCCTTCTTCTCATCTCTTATATCTACGCTGTCCTCCAACCCTAAACGGCTCTGGTCCACCTTCAACACCCTCCTCTACCCACCTGCACCTCCCCCCTCAGCTGCCTTCAGCGCTCAAGAGCTGGCAGACTACTTCCTCAGTAAAACTTTAACTATCAGAAGCAACATCCCAACACAAGATAGTTATCTGCCACCTCCACTCCCACAGGTCCCATCTGCCACCCTCTGCCGCTTCCTCCCAACCACTGAGGAGGAAGTCAATTCCTTATTGTCCTCCTCACATCTCACCACGTGCCCGCTCGACCCCATTCCCTCACATCTAATTCCTCCCCTCTCCTCCTCCCTCACCCCTGCTCTCACACACATCTTCAACCTATCTCTCTCCACTGGCTCCTTTCCATCTGCCTTCAAACACGCGCTAGTTACCCCTTTACTAAAGAAACCATCCCTAGATCCCAACTCTCCATCCAACTACCGTCCTGTATCCCTGCTTCCCTTTACCTCTAAGCTCTTAGAAAAACTAGTCTTCAACCGCCTCTCCCTCTTCCTGTCCTCCAATTCACTACTTGACCCCCTGCAATCTGGCTTCCGTCCGCTACACTCAACTGAAACTGCCCTCACCAAAGTCACCAACGACCTCCTAACTGCTAAAAAACATGGCCACTATTCTATTCTCATCCTGCTTGACCTCTCGGCTGCTTTCGACACTGTTGACCACCCCCTCCTTCTACAGACCCTCAACTCTCTGGGTCTCGGTGACACTGCACTTGCTTGGATTGACTCCTATTTATCCAACAGGTCCTTCTGTGTGTCCTTTGCTGGTAACTCCTCCTCCTCATTGCCTCTATCTGTTGGTGTACCTCAAGGCTCTGTCCTTGGTCCTCTGCTCTTTTCCATCTACACCTCCTCCCTGGGCAAAATCATCAACAGCTTTGGCTTTAATTACCACCTCTACGCTGATGACACTCAGATCTACCTCTCTACCCCTGATCTCTCTCCCCCTGTCCTTTCCAAAGTCAGTGACTGTTTATCTGGCATCTCCTCCTGGATGGCCTCCCACCACCTAAAGATCAACATGTCAAAGACTGAGCTCCTACTTATTCCTCCCTCTAATGCCGCCCCACCTCCTGACTTCTCGATCACGGTGGAGGGTATCACCATCTCCCCATCAAACCAAGTTCGCTGTCTTGGAGTTACACTTGACTCTGCTCTTTCCTTCATCCCCCACATCAAGTCTCTTTCCTCCTCCTGCCGATATCAACTGCGTAATATTTACAGAATTCGGCCATTTCTTACCGCTGTCGCCACAAAACAACTCATACACGCCCTGGTAATCTCCCGACTCGACTATTGCAATAATCTCTTATCTGGCCTCCCTCTGTCCCACCTCTCCCCCCTACAATCCATCCTGAACGCCTCCGCCAGGCTAATTCACCTCACCCGCCGCTCTGTCTCTGCCGCTCCCCTCTGCGAGTCCCTTCACTGGCTCCCCATCCACTGCAGAATTAAGTTCAAAATCCTTATCCTTACCTACAAAACCCTCACTAACTCAGCTCCCCACTACCTGTCCTCACTAATCACCAAATACACCCCAGCCCGCTCCCTAAGGTCAAACAGTGACCTGCGCCTAGCTTCTCCCCGCATCACCTCTTCCCATGATAGACTGCAGGATTTCTCACGCGCAGCCCCCACTCTCTGGAACGCTCTCCCTCGTACTGTCAGACTTTCCCCTAACTTCTCTTCCTTCAAACGCTCCCTGAAAACATTCCTATTTAGGGAAGCCTACCACCCAACTCACTGACGCAACCATCAATCACTCTCACCTTACAGTCCTCTCCTCCTGTTTCCAACCCCAACCCTCCCAGATTGTGAGTTCCTACGGGAATAGGGCCCTCATCTCCTCCTGTACTGTTTGTCAAATGTTGTTCAATGTATTGTAACCCTGTCTATACTGTGCTTATTGTACAGCGCTGCGGAATATGCTGGCGCTTTATAAATAAAGAATAATAATAATAATTCACACCAGACATCCCAAAAATATTGCTACACTGAAACAGTTTTGTGTAGAGGAGTGGTCCAAAATTACTCCAGATCGTTGTGCAGGTCTGATCTGCAACTACAGGAAACGTTTGGTTAAAGAGATACTCTAGGCAACATGACCACCCTAAGCTTTTTTTAGGTGGTCATGATGCCCGGAGTATGCCCCCCTCTGTCTTCCCTCCCTCCGCTCAGCCGATCAGCTGAAAACAGCTGAGAGAGGTGGAGGACTTTACTCCGCCCTCCCAGCTGTCAGTCAGCAGAGCGGGATTTATATTTCCCACTTCTGCCGACTTTTGCCGAGTAGGAGACGTCATAGCACTTTCAGCGCGATGACGTCTCCAACTCGCCGCAGTAGCTGGCGGCAGCCTGAGGATTAGTGTTGCGCGCATCCCCTTGCGCGCAACACTAATCCTCAGAAGATGGAGCCGGGAGGAAGCCTGCCAATTGGCTGGCTTACGTGAGAGGCGAGCATGCGCGCTTCTCACGTAAACCATTGGCCAAGTGAAAGGAACAAGGACTGGAGCGGAAGAGGAGGGAGGGGAGTATATTAAAAAAAAAACGCCGTTGGAAAGAAGTGGATTTTAGGGTAAGTATTACAGTTAAAAAAAAAAAAACCTACCTATTTATTATTGTAAAAAAAGGGGGGGGGATTTTTTATTAGTGTTCCTTTAAGGTTATTGCTGCCAAAGGAGGGTCAACCAGTTAAGTCCAAAGGTTCACATACTTTTTCCACCCTGCACTGTGAATGTTTACATGTTCTGTTCAATAAAAACATGAAAACCTATAATGTTTGTGTTGTATTTTAAGCAGACTGTGTTTTTCAAATTGTTGTGACTTAGATGAAGATCAGAGCACATTTTATGACCAATTCATGCAAAACTCCACGTAATCCCAAAGGGTTTTATTTTTATTTATAAAGGATTTTATCAGGAAGGATACATTGAGTTTTTTTTCGTTTTCACGTACAGTTGTGTTCAAAATTATTCAACCCCCAATGCTGTAAAGGGTTTTAGGGAATTTAGCGTACATTTGTAATTGTATTCAGAATGAAATCCTACAAGGACTTTTTAAAGAACCATATGCAACTAAAATGACATCAATTGGTTTTGTAATACAGTAGTAAATGTTTCTTTTGTGAATTCTTCATTGACACAATTATTCAACTCCTTAAAGACTACCACTCTGAAGAACAGGTTCATTCAAGTGTTTTCAATCAGGTATTGAAAACACCTGTGGATGTCACGGAGCAGCAATAAAGCATAATAAGCACCAATTAGGCAGCTTTAAAAGGACTGATACTCAGCTCCTTCTAGACATTTACTGGTGTGGTTACAAACATGGTGAAGTCAAGAGAATGGTCCAGGAAGACAAGAGAAGAGGTGATTACTCTTCACAGGAAGGGCAATGGCTATAAGAAGATTGCAAAGATGTTAAACATACCAAGAGAGACCATAGGAAGCATCATTCGCAAATTCAAGGCAAAGGGCACTGTTGAAACGCTACCTGGTCGTGGCAGAAAGAAGATGCTGACTTCGACTGCTGTGCGCTACCTGAAGCGTAGAGTGGAGAAAAGTCCCCGTGTGACTGCTGAGAAAAGATTTGTCAGATGTGGGTACTGAAGTTTCAGCTCAGACAATACGGCGCACACTGCGTAATGAAGGCCTCCATGCCAGAACTCCCAGGCGCACCCCCTTGCTGTCTCCAAAGAATAAGAAGAGTCGACTGCAGTATGCCAAAAGTCATGTGGACAAACCACAGAAGTTTTGGGATAGTGTTCTGTGGACTGATGAAACAAAATTAGAACTGTTTTGGCCCATGGATCAACGCTATGTTTGGAGGAGGAAGAACAAGGCCTATGAAGAAAAGAACACCTTGTGAAGTAGGGCTGTGCAATATTGACAAAATAATCATATTGCGATTTCTTGAATGAATATTGCGATTGCGATTTTATTTGCGATTTAGCCAATTGTTTTTGCTTTTTCAAACATGCTACATACATTCTAAATGAATTCAGTATTCAGCACATGGATATACTGCCCCAGCACATGGATATACTGCCCCAGCACATGGAAATACTGCCCCAGCACATGGAAATACTGCCCCAGCACATGGATATACTGTCCCAGCACATGGAAATACTGCCCCAGCACATGGAAATACTGCCCCAGCACATGGAAATACTGCCCCAGCACATGGATATACTGCCCCAGCACATGGATATACTGCCCCAGCACATGGATATACTGCCCCAGCACATGGATATACTGCCCCAGCACATGGATATACTGCCCCAGCACATGGATATACTGCCCCAGCACATGGATATACTGCCCCAGCACATGGATATACTGCCCCAGCACATGGATATACTGCCCCA
The DNA here is from genome assembly GCA_009667805.1 of Leptobrachium leishanense. Taxonomy (NCBI): domain Eukaryota; kingdom Metazoa; phylum Chordata; class Amphibia; order Anura; family Megophryidae; genus Leptobrachium; species Leptobrachium leishanense. The sequence goes on from CM019063.1 coordinate 487,661,905, forward strand.
GCACATGGATATACTGCCCCAGCACATGGATATACTGCCCCAGCACATGGAAATACTGCCCCAGCACATGGAAATACTGCCCCAGCACATGGAAATACTGCCCCAGCACATGGAAATACTGCCCCAGCACATGGAAATACTGCCCCAGCACATGGAAATACTGCCCCAGCACATGGATATACTGCCCCAGCACATGGATATACTGCCCCAGCACATGGATATACTGCCCCAGCACATGGATATACTGCCCCAGCACATGGAAATACTGCCCCAGCACATGGAAATACTGCCCCAGCACATGGATATACTGCCCCAGCACATGGATATACTGCCCCAGCACATGGATATACTGCCCCAGCACATGGATATACTGCCCCAGCACATGGATATACTGCCCCAGCACATGGATATACTGCCCCAGCACATGGATATACTGCCCCAGCACATGGATATACTGCCCCAGCACATGGATATACTGCCCCAGCACATGGATATACTGCCCCAGCACATGGATATACTGCCCCAGCACATGGATATACTGCCCCAGCACATGATATACTGCCCCAGGACATGGATATACTGCCCCAGCACATGGATTATACTGCCCCAGCACATGGATATACTGCCCCAGGACATGGATATACTGCCCCAGCACATGGATATACTGCCCCAGCACATGGAATACTGCCCCAGCACATGGAAATACTGCCCCAGCACATGGAAATACTGCCCCAGCACATGGAAATACTGCCCCAGCTCACCTCTGTGCGCCATGTGTTCGGCTCCCTGTTAACTTCCGGCGGCATGGAGCTTGAGCGCTCGCCTGGGGGAACCACGTGACGAGCCGCGAGAACGCGGCTATACACGTGGTTCCCCCTGCGAGCGCCCAAAGCTCCATGCCGCTGGAAGTTAACAGGGAGCCAAAAATTGCAGCCTTATGCGATTTAGAAATTGCAGGGTCAGAAATCGCGATTCGATTGCGATTGCAATTAATTGCACAGCCCTACTGTGAAGCATGGCGGGGGGGTCAATCATGCTTTGGGGCTGTTTTGCTTCTGCAGCTACAGGGAAACTTCAGCGTGTGCAAGGTACCATGAATTCTCTTCAGTACCAGGAGATATTGGATGACAATGTGATGCAGTCCGTCACAAACCTGAGGCTTGGGAGACGTTGGACCTTTCAACAGGACAATGATCCCAAGCATACCTTCAAGTCCACTAGAGCATGGTTGCAGATTAAAGGCTGGAACATTTTGGAGTGGCCATCGCAGTCTTAAATCCGATTGAGAACCTCTGGTGGGACTTAAAGAAAGCAGTTGCAGTGCGCAAGCCTAAGAATGTGACTGAACTGGAGGCTTTTGCCCATGACGAATGGGCGAAGATACCCGTAGATCGCTGCAAGACACTTGTGTCAAGCTATGCTTCACGTTTAAAAGCTGTTAGTACTTATAAATGTAAAAGGATGTTGTACTAAGATTGAATGTCACTTGGGGGTTGAATAAAAGTGATAATGATGTGAGCACAGAAAAGACATTTGTGGTTATTTCATTATAAATGTTATATTTGTCTGACCTACACGTGCCTCTTTGATTTAATTGTAAGCAAGATGACTGAATGATCAATGTCAAACTGGCCAAAACACTCAATTTCAGTGGGGGTTGAATAATTTTGAACACAACTGTATGTCCTGGGTTCAAGAACATGGTTACAGAAATACAAAGTAGTAAAATGCAAGAAATTAACACATACTTTTTCTTGCAACTGTATAACACAGACCTCCGACCAGACATACACACATACACTATGTTGCCAAAAGTATTCGCTCACCTGCCTTGACTCGCATATTTAAGTGACCTCCCATTCCTAATCCATAGGGTTCAATATGACGTCGGTCCACCCTTTGCAGCTATAACCGCTTCAAATCTCCCGGGAAGGCTGTCCACAAGGTTTAGGAGTGTGTTTATGGGAATTTTTGACCATTCTTCCAGAAGCGCATTTGTGAGGTCACACACTGATGTTGGACGAGAAGGCCTGGCTCTCTGTCTCTGCTCTAATTCATCCCAAAGTTGTTCTATCGGGTTGAGGTCAGGACTCTGTGCAGGCCAGTCAAGTTCATCCACACCAGACTCTGTCATCCATGTCTTTATGGACCTTGCTTTGTGCACTGGTGCACAGTCATGTTGGAAGAGGAAGGGGCCAGCTCCAAATTGTTCACACAAAGTTGGGAGCATGGAATTGTCCAAAATGTCTTGGTATGCTGAAGCATTCAGAGTTCCTTTCACTGGAACTAAGGGGCCAAGCCCAGCTCCTGAAAAACGACCCCACACCCACACAATCCCCCCCACCAAACTTTACACTTGGCACAATGCAGTCAGACAAGTACCGTTCTCCTGGCAACCGCCAAACCCAGACTCATCCATCAGATTTCCAGACGGAGAAGCGCGATTTGTCACTCCAGAGAACGCGTCTCCACTGCTCTAGAGTCCAGTGGCGGCATGCTTTACACCACTGCATCCAACGCTTTGCATTGCACTTGGTGATGTATGGCTTGGATGCAGCTGCTCAGCCATGGAAACCCATTCCATGAAGCTCTCTGCGCACTGTTCTTGAGCTAATCTGAAGGCCACATGAAGCTTGGAGGTATGGAGCGATTGACTCTGCAGAAATGTGGCGACCTCTTCGCACTATGCGCCTCACCATCTGCTGACCCCGCTCCGTCAGTTTACGTGGCCTACCACTTCGTGGCTGAGTTGCTGTCGTTCCCAAACACTTCCACCTTCTTATAATACAGCTGACAGTTGACTGTGGAATATTTAGGAGCGAGGAAATTTCACGACTGGATTTGTTGCACAGGTGGCATCCTATCACAGTTCCACGCTGGAATTCTCTGAGCTCCTGAGAGTGACCCATTCTTTCACAAATGTTTGTATAAACAGTCTGCATGCCTTGGTGCTTGATTTTATACACTTGTGGCCATGGAAGTGATTGGAACACCGGATTCTGATTATTTGGATAGGTGAGCGAATACTTTTGGCAATATAGTGTATATAAATACACATCAAAAAACCACTTGGCAGCTCAAAAAAGAACTGGCACTTGGTACTAGAGGAGTGGCTACAAAGAAATTAATCTTTATTGGAACGAATGTAGACACTCTCAGATACAAGGAAAAATCCGTTAAAAAAACATAAATATGACAGCAAGCAAAGCAGGGTGTACTGGAATTGGCGCCAGTGTGTGATGGCTCTGCATCAAAAGGTGTGGAGAGGATTGCAATCGATATTTTAGGCACTATAATAGAGTTCCACAATTATACAGAAGGATTAGCATCAGAAAAGCAAACCATAAATCACCTTCACAATCGGCACGCCAACACTGACCCTAAGCTAGTCGAGCTCCTGCTCAAAATTTCTGTCCTCACCCTGCAAATGCTGCACACACAACAAATCACGACTTAAAATCAAAGTTGATGCATCAGATCAACATATGTTTCGCCAACTGAACGTCGGCTTCATCTAGAGCAAAAAATAGTTAGTAATGATGTATGTACCTCCCTCTTTTTTTATTCCCTATTTGGTCTGGAATCAACCAATCCGTTGGTGTAAGAAAGTCACGTGTACCTCTAAACAGTAAAGCTGGTTAATTGGGTCCATGTGACTTAAAAGGACCTATAGTATGAATGAAAGGTCACGTGAACACCTAGATCCTATCCGCTGGGGCAAGATCACATGGTGCGCCAGTAAAATTGTAAAGTGGAAAATAAATATTATTAGCATAAATTTGGACAGTAAAACACTCCAAGTAGTGTTGACTGTTAATGGACACTAGTATCGTGGTACCATGTGTACTCCAGTGAGAAAAAGAAAACCATAAAGCAGATTTTAATATAAGCGTGTATATTGGGTCAATAGAAAGGCCGATCATGGATGATCTATCATAATCATTTCTTAAAGATGTATATTAATAAAGGCCGGCATTCTAAAGGCCCATATATATCCAATAATTGATGATCACTTAGATTACTAGCGCGAACCGAGGCTCTTTTACAAAGGTCCCCAAATCAATACCAGATGTATCCTCCCAACGGTTTATGTCTCCACCATCTACCAATGTTGATGGATTAATTGGCCTTGGGTAAATAAATAATGTACAGCAGAGCAAACTGCCAATCGCGAGATTAGAGATCACATGGCTCCCTGAGTCCCATCAACAGAATGGTGGATGACGTAATGATTCAGACAGCAGGACAGCGAACTAGAAGGTAGATATTAACATGAAAAAAAGGGGGGGTGGAAGGATCAGGCAGTAAGTCCATATCACCCAAAGGAGAAAACCGATAAAAATAATAATGTACCATCACTGTTCCTCATAATTATCAGGGAGGACCACCATTACAGAGGTCTATAAGCCTATGATCAGTATGTATGATGGTCACACAAGGTCCCGATAATATCGAGATCTCTTATTCGGCAATCCCTAAACACACGTATCCTAGCCACAGTGACTATCATCCGAAAGACTTATGGTACCTGAATATTAGGGAATAAATTTGACAAAAACGGCTATATCCTACTGGTCAGCTATGCATAATCGGTAATCCAAAAGGACCACTATAATCATAGATATCTATCGCCTGATATGGTGACATACGATCTAGTCGGTAATAAATTTATAATAATCAACAGACTATACTGCAAATCATGGTTTGACAGCAATATCATGACAGATAAGTCTACATAGTGAGGATCAGAGTCATCAAAGGGGCACATTTTTGGACAAGGGATGTCTCAAATGTAAGAACAGAGGGTGTAATGAAATGAAATACATATGTGACGGCTACCGCTACTGAGGCTTACCAACTAGATGGTACAAGGCTTAAACAAAGGGGTTTTTTTGGTTGGACAGATATGAAATTCCTAGATGACTTGTTCTGAATAAAGAAAGAGAACATTTCATTGTGATACAAATGACCTGGATTTTTTTTGAATTTTTGGACAATCCGTTACACATACCAAGCTATAAGAATGGAGTATAAGAAAAACCCTCATTAAGACCTGATGGAGATAATGTGTGAAGTTTATAGATCCACCGACATTCTTTGTCGGAGCTTGCGATCAAAATTGCCCTTTCTTGGTGATGGTACTACGATTTCTAATCCGCAAAATTTCAGGACATTGGGGTTATTGCCATGACCTTGTGCTAGATGGCGTGAAATAGGAGTTTCTTGGATTCGTTTTACAGAATGGATATGTTCCATAATTCTCCTCTTAAAAGGACGGAGTGTTTTGCCAACATACATTTTGCCACATTGGCAGATGGCCAAATATACCAAGCCACAGGAATTGCAAATGAAAAATGTTTTAATTTCAAAATTGCATTTTTTCCTTGAGTCTGTAACCTTCTTTGAATTTTTTAAGATGAATTTACATGCGACACAATGGCCACATTGATAGGTGCCACGTAAATTGTTAGATAGCCATGTAGTTGGTCTTTTGTTTATAATAGGATTATGATGGCTGTGAACCAAACGATCTCTCAGATTCCTGCTACGTCTAGCAGTGACTGAGGGTCTGGCTCCCTATTTATCCGATAGCTGAGGGTCCATAGTTAGTAAGGGCCAAAACCTATCTAGGGTGGAGTAGATCTGATTCCATCCTCTATCAAATGTGCCAATACATCTAATGATGTTATTGTTCTTTAGGTTTAGAGTCTTGTAGGAGACTATCACGGGATTTAGACATGGCCTGTTGAAATGCCTTTTTCAAGTGTCTATTGGGATATCCTTTTTCGCGAAAGTCATTTTTGAGTTTTTTGGCCTTAATCAGGAATTCCTCATCAGAGGAACAGATTCGTCTTAATCTTAAATATTGGCCCACCGAAATTCCTCTTTTCAAGGGAAGTGGATGAGAGCTCTGCCAATGTAACAAACTGTAGCTGTTGTCTTTTTATGTAGTGATGTCGATAGAATTCCACCATCAGTCTTAGAGATTTTGATATCTAAAACAGAGATACTGTCCCTCTGAATCTCAAAAGTGAACTTCAAATTATATACATAGTCATTCAGAAGAGACACGAATTGTAAAAACTCTTCTTCGGAACCCTTCCAGAATAAAAGCACATTGTCGCTGTATCTGAGCCACAGTTCAATTTTATCAATGTAGGATAGTAACTTATCATTAGTTTTAAATTTTCTTCCCAAATGCCTAAGTATAAATTGGCATATGATGGTGCCATCGAGGAACCCATGGCTGTGCCTCTGAGTTGGTGAAAATATTGACCTTTTGAAAAGAAAATGATTATGAGTAAGTACAAAATTGGTCAGTTTAACCAAAAATTCGATAAGCGGACCATTCAATGAATCATCTCTCTCGAGGAATGACCTAATGTGCTTGAGACCAAGATCATGCGGGATGCTTGAATATAACGGTTCAACATCTAAGCTACATAGTAAGGTATCTTTATTGATACTTATTCCCTTCAAAATTTGTAGCGCCTGTTTAGTATCTCTCAAATACGAGGGCAGCTTGACTACATATTTTCTCAATCTTGTCTAAAAAGATACTAGCGTTCTGTGTCAGGCAATCATTGCCAGACACTATCGGAAGACCTGGAGGTTCATTGATATTTTTATTGGTGTATAGTGTATATATATTACACAGACCTCAGACCAGACATACCCATATACATACCTCAAAATTTCCACTCTCCCGCTAGCATTTGGCAAGTGGAAATTAAAATCCGTGAGGGCGAGTGGGGATGCAGGCAGACAAATTATTTTGTGCTGCCTGTGTTGCATATTCTTGAGGCAACTGTGTTTTTTAGGTCTGGCCGCCGGCTAGGGAATCCAAGATGGCTACCGCCGGCCCCCTCTGAAGTCAGAGAGGGCACGCTGGACGTCTGCTGCCCATGACTGCCCTGTCATGGTGGTTCTCATCTGGTTCCTCGCTCTGCTCACACTTGGGTCTGATGGGGTCTAGTTGTACATGTATCTGGAGTCTGATGTGTCTGGGTATACATGTATCTGGGGTCTGGGTGTATAAGTATCTGGAGTGATTGTGGAGATGAAAAAATGCACTAAATAATAAATATATTAAAAGTTGAGCAGGTACACTTAATATTTTGTTTGCATCCCATTTGATGTAAAGCACTTATATTCCTTTAACAGGGAGTGGTTGGTGGCTAAGCTAAGGGTAGGGTAGGGCTTAGGTGGGGTAACTGGTGACGAGTAACACTTAAAGGCTTGGCTAGTAGCTCGGGACTTGAAATTTTGAGCCCTGCCTATATACATACACACACATATTACAGTCATGGCCGAAATTGTTGGCACCCCAGACCTTTTTCCAGAAAATCAAGTGTTTCTCACAGAAAAGTACTGCAGTAAGACATGTTTTGCTATACACATGTTTATTCGCTTTGTGTGTATTGGAACAAAACAAAAAAAGGGAGAAAAAAAAAAAGCAAATTGGACATAATGTCACACAAAACTCCAAAAATGGGCTGGACAAAATTCTTGGCACCCTTTCAAAATTGTGGACAAATAAGATTGTTTCAAGCATGTGATGCTCCTGTAAACTCACTTGGGGCAAGTAACAGGTGTGGGCAATATAAAAATCACACCTGAAAGCAGATAAAAAGGAGAGAAGTTTGCTTAGTCTTAGCATTGTGTGTCTGTGTGTGCCATATGGACAACCGAAAGAGAAGAGAACTGTCTGAGGACTTGAGAACCAAAATTGTGGAAAAATATCAACAATCTCAAGGTTACAAGTCCATCTCCAGAGATCTAGATTTTCCTTTGTCCACAGTGCGCAACATTATCAAGAAGTTTGCAACCCATGGCACTGTAGCTAATCTCTCTGGGCGTGTACGGAAGAGAAAAATTGATGACAGTTTGCAATGCAGGATAGTCCGGATGGTGGATAAGCAGCCCCAAAGAAAGCTGTCCTGCAGGCTCAGGGAGCAGTGTCATCGCGAACTATCCGTCGACATTTAAATGAAATGCTATGGCAGGAGACCCAGGAGGACTACACTGCTGACACAGCAGGCAGGGACCCTCTGTTTAAATGTTTATACACCCGTTTCCCACGACCTGAATACTTCCTTTGTGTCTGTTGACATCGATCACTTGGTCAGTCTTTGCGGTACGTTTGGTTAAGCTAATTGAGCCGAATATTCCATCAATAGGGTACTCTTGGTCTTTTTTGTTGTTTCCTTTGCGTGCAGGTTTTATGGCTTAATATCGTCATTTAACTTGCAGCTACTCATCAACTATCAGTTGCAATACCTTGAAGTGATCCTCGAAGGTCACTTACTGTATTGATATATCAATTATATCATCTGCCGCTGGAATACTACTTTCTCATTGTAGAATTGTTTTTATCATGTTTTTGTTTAGTGAGCACTGTTTATTTATGTTTATTTGTTTGTCAATTTCTTTCTTTTAAAATTTGCATCCAATAAAAGTTAAATCTTAATTTGGTCTCTGGGAGACACTAGTACTCAGATGTTCTCATTTGAGTAATTGTATTTTATTGAATAAACATGTGTATAGCAAAACATGTGTTACTGCAATACTTTTCTGTGAGAAATACTTGATTTTCTGGAAAAATGTCTGGGGTGCCAACAATTTCGGCCATGACCGTATATGACACAGACCTCAGACCAGAGATAGAGATATATATCTATATCTCTGACATGCCAGACCCCAGACCAAACGCATGAAAAGCACTTGGCCAGCGTTCCCCTACGGTGGGCCGCAATACTTACTAGGGCTGTGCAATATTGACAAAATAATCATATTGCGATTTCTTGAATGAATATTGCGATTTGCAATTTTATTTGCGATTTAGCCAATTGTTTTTGCTTTTTCAAACATGCTACATACATTCTAAATGAATTCAGTATTCAGCACATGGATATACTGCCCCAGCACATGGATATACTGCCCCAGCACATGGATATACTGCCCCAGCACATGGATATACTGCCCCAGCACATGGAAATACTGCCCCAGCACATGGAAATACTGCCCCAGCACATGGAAATACTGCCCCAGCACATGGAAATACTGCCCCAGCACATGGAAATACTGCCCCAGCACATGGAAATACTGCCCCAGCACATGGAAATACTGCCCCAGCACATGGAAATACTGCCCCAGCACATGGAAATACTGCCCCAGCACATGGAAATACTGCCCCAGCACATGGATATACTGCCACAGCACATGGAAATACTGTCCCAGCACATGGAAATACTGTCCCAGCACATGGAAATACTGCCCCAGCACATGGAAATACTGCCCCAGCACATGGAAATACTGCCCCAGCACATGGAAATACTGCCCCAGCACATGGAAATACTGCCCCAGCACATGGAAATACTGCCCCAGCACATGGAAATACTGCCCCAGCACATGGAAATACTGCCCCAGCACATGGAAATACTGCCCCAGCACATGGAAATACTGCCCCAGCTCACCTCTGTGCGCCATGTGTTCGGCTCCCTGTTAACTTCCGGCGGCATGGAGCTTGAGCGCTCGCCTGGGGGAACCATGTGACGAGCCGCGAGAACGCGGCTCGTCACGTGGTTCCCCCTGCGAGCGCCCAAAGCACCATGCCGCTGGAAGTTTAACAGGGAGCCAAAAATTGCAGCCTTATGCGATTTAGAAATTGCAGGGTCAGAAATCGCGATTCGATTGCGATTGCAATTAATTGCACAGCCCTAATACTTACCCAGCAGTGGATCCAGTCCCAGGGCTGTGACGCGATCACGCGACCGCCGGGCGCCTCCATGACGCTGCCTCCAGCCGAGAGGCAGCGTCACAGATTTTTTTGGGGGGAGGGGTCTACATCTTCATGACGGGCAACGTGGCAAAGGTCAGACTGTGTGTACTCTGGGAGGTGTCCCACGGAGCAGTCAGACCACTGAGGGACTCTGACCTGAGCAGTCGCAGTCTCCCCTTGGTCTGCAGAAACCACGTGACCTGTGGGGGGGAAGTCTTCCTCCAAGGGTTTAAATATATATTTTTTGTGAAATGGACATGGTGCAGTGCAGTGTTTAAAATCTTATTAAACACAATCCGTTAATGGCAAAATAAATAAGTGCTCAGGAGTGCCTGAGCTTGGAGGAGAGGGGGTAACCCTAAAAAAAATCAGAAAGAAAATAAATGTGCGTGCGTGCGCGCACTCTGGTCTGAAAGGTTGGTGTGTATATATATATATATATATATATATATATAAATACTTTGCAATATCAACATAAAACAGGACAGGCTTTCAGCAAAATCCTAAATTATTTATTGGAAAGCGTCACATGACATTAAAGTATTACTTGAATAAAGTAACGGTACTTGTACTTGGTCTTAGAAAATGGTATCTGTGCATCCCTGATTGTGGCTCTTTGCATTGTTATTGTAGGTATAGGGGCGACATAACCTGCTTAGCATTTGCCCTTTCCTCATACAGCAATGGACGGTCTGGAAACATTGTTTCCCAGTTTGTAACAGATCTGTCTACTGTATTATTTCCTTTTGCTTTACCAAGCACAGCACACCTTTTGAGTTCTCCTTTTTGTCTTTCCTATATATTACGGACCTTCAAAGGCCCGTTGTTTCCTTTTCTCGACAGATTAGCACAGCACCCCAGTATGTAGAGTGTAGTTAATGTGTTTGTGACTTCGATAGCCAAGGAGCCTTACCCATACCCCAATTCCTTATATTTACAGTTGTGTTCAAAATTATTCAACCCCCACTGAAATTGAGTGTTTTGGCCAGTTTGACATTGATTTTGATCATTCAGTCATCTTGCTTACAATTAAATCAAAGAGGCACGTGTAGGTCAGACAAATATAACATTTATAATGAAATAACCACAAATGTCTTTTCTGTGCTCACATCATTATCAGTTTTATTCAACCCCCAAGTGACATTCAATCTTTCTTAGTACTTAGTACAACATCCTTTTACAGTTATAACCGCTTTTAAACGTGAAGCATAGCTTGACACAAGTGTCTTGCAGCGATCTACCGGGTATCTTCGCCCATTCGTCATGGGCAAAAGCCTCCAGTTCAGTCACATTCTTAGGCTTGCGCACTGCAACTGCTTTCTTTAAGTCCCACCAGAGGTTCTCAATCGGATTTAAGTCAGGTGACTGCGATGGCCACTCCAAAATGTTCCAGCCTTTAATCTGCAACCATGCGCTAGTGGACTTGGAGGTATGCTTGGGATCATTCTCCTGTTGAAAGGTCCAACGTCTCCCAAGCCTCAGGTTTGTGACGGACTGCATCACATTGTCATCCAATATCTCCTGGTACTGAAGAGAATTCATGGTACCTTGCACACGCTGAAGCATCCCTGTAGCTGCAGAAGCAAAACAGCCCCAAAGCATGATTGACTCCCCCCCGCCATGCTTCACAGTAGGCAAGGTGTTCTTTTCTTCATAGGCCTTGTTCTTCCTCCTCCAAACATAGCGTTGATCCATGGGCCCAAACAGTTCTAATTTTGTTTCATCAGTCCACAGAACACTATCCCAAAACTTCTGTGGTTTGTCCACATGACTTTTGGCATACTGCAGTCGACTCTTCTTATTCTTTGGAGACAGCAAGGGGGTGCGCCTGGGAGTTCTGGCATGGAGGCCTTCATTACGCAGTGTGCGCCGTATTGTCAGTACCCACATCTGACAAATCTTTTCTCAGTTCCTTAGCAGTCACACGAGGACTTTTCTCCACTCTACGCTTCAGGTAGCGCACAGCAGTCGAAGTCAGCATCTTTCTGCCACGACCAGGTAGCGTTTCAACAGTGCCCTTTGCCTTGAATTTGCGAATGATGCTTCCTATGGTCTCTCTTGGTATGTTTAACATCTTTGCAATCTTCTTATAGCCATTGCCCTTCCTGTGAAGAGTAATCCCCTCTTCTCTTGGCTTCCTGGACCATTCTCTTGACTTCACCATGTTTGTAACCACACCAGTAAATGTCTAGAAGGAGCTGAGTATCACAGTCATTTTAAAGCTGCCTAATTGGTGCTTATTATGCTTTATTGCTGCTCCGTGACATCCACAGGTGTTTTCAATACCTGATTGAAAACACTTGAATGAACCTCTGTTCTTCAGAGTGGTAGTCTTTAAGGGGTTGAATAATTGTGTCAATGAAGAATTCACAAAAGAAACATTTACTACTGTATTACAAAACCAATTGATGTCATTTTAGTTGCATATGGTTCTTTAAAAAGTCCTTGTAGGATTTCATTCTGAATACAATTACAAATGTACACTAAATTCCCTAAAACCCTTTACAGCATTGGGGGTTGAATAATTTTGAACACAACTGTACGTCTTGTCTTGTACTACCAGGATCTGTAGATCCTTTTTTACATTACTCTATTAAGGCTGGCAGCTCACGAGTGCATTTGGTGCTTGTGTGCGCCCGCACTTCCCTGCGTTCGTGCCATTTTGACAGGGAGGGCCAACCACCGGACGTGAAAAAGCCCTCCCCGTTAAAAAGCTAAACGGACGCGGACAGGGATACAAAGCGCAATCCTCTGTAGGAAAGGGTGCCAGCAATCTGTATCTGCTCTGATAAAATGCTGTCTGTCTTTAGTAGTTGCATCGGTGATGATTATTAATGCTGTACAGGCAGACTACAGTTCCCGTAATGTCGTGTGAACCGGCTGCAGCTCTTTAATATGTAATAACTGGGGTGGGTCACTTTATTTGTGTACTATGTAATGACTGGTGTATGGGCTGTTAGCAGGTCTGTAACATGTATTGGGTGCTGTGCAGGGTGACTGCAGGTCTGTAACGTGTATTAATTGGGGCTGTACAGGGTGGCTGGAGGTCTGTGGCATAGAATAATCTGGTGGTGTGCAGAATGGGTTCAGTCAGCTGTCTTTAGCCTTCAGTGTTTCTAGAACTTGCTCCAGAGACCTCATGGCAGGATGGCAAACGTAATGCTTGGTGTGACTTGTACTTGGCGTTGGTCCATTTGGGACAGATGGTGATTAGATTATGCTCTGTGAAGCCTTTCATAATGTTAATTTATTTTCAGTTGTGACTCCAGACATAACAAATATGCATCCCTTCTTTCTAAGACCGAGTACACATACTGATACTTTTATTTAATGTCATGTGATGTGACTTTTCCAATAAATAATTTAGGATTTTGCTGAAAGCCCGTCCAATTTGTTAATATTGAAACTTATAGCCAGACACCCCATTTACCAACTGCACAGCCTGACACCCTGACCACACACACACAGACCTCAGATATACACAAACACACTCACTGCCTCAGACCATTGTATACTCCCCCACAGGCCTCAGACCCATGTATAGCCCCCCCTCCCCCCACGGCCTCAAACCCATGTATACTCTCCGCCCCCCACAGGCCTCAGACCCATGTATACTCCCCCCCCCCACTGGCCTCAGAGCCATGTATACTCGCCCCCCCCACAGGCCTCAGACCCATGTATACCCCCCACAGGCCTCAGACCCATGTATACCCCCCACAGGCCTCAGACCCATGTATGCCCCCCCACAGGCCTCAGACCCATGTATGCCCCCCCACAGGCCTCAGACCCATGTATGCCCCCCCCACAGGCCTCAGACCCATGTATGCCCCCCCCACAGGCCTCAGACCCATGTATGCCCCCCCACAGGCCTCAGACCCATGTATGCCCCCCCACAGGCCTCAGACCCATGTATGCTCCCCACAGGACACCAATACCGATTAGTATCGGTTCCGCTACTTTGATCTGCAAGATTACTTGGTACTCGTGCAGATGCCCCCGTTACCTCAACCGGTACTGGAAGCCAGCGCTGGGCTGACTTGCTGGCCGGTGTACGATGGGCAGGTGCGGCTGGCAGAGTGCTCTAACTGCACTCTGCCAGGCCCCTCCGGGTGACCATGTTCCTTTGAGTGGCTGCCGGCGAAGGTTTTAGCCCGGCTGCTCACTGGGACCCACCAGCCACGATCTTGTGAGATTCCGGAGTTCATGAGATTTTGTCAACTCCAGGATCTTATGAGATCGTGGACGGTGGTTCCCAAGCAAGTGGCCGGGCTGCAACCTTTGCTAGCGGCCGCTCGAAGGAACAAGGATCTTGGATGATGTCAGCTGCCTGCGGGACCATGCTCCACCCATTGATGTATTTGCGTCCGCCCACGATGACATCAGAAATGGGAACCCCCTCCGGTCAGGAATTCCCCATGGGGGAGACACAGGGGCTCCTTTGGACCCCCATATCTCCTGAACCGTAGAAGCTTAGGTATCACTAGAAAGGCCAGAGCATGAATAGGGTTTATGTAAAAATAATTAAAATAAAAAACAATGATTGTGCTCTGTGATACGCTCACATATTACTGTGAGTTTTGTTGCTGTGCAGCTCTGTGATACGCTCATACACACTATATTACTGTGCGAGAGTTGCACAGCAATAAAACTCACAGCAATGTGCAGTGTGTATGAGTGTGTTTTATTGCTGTGGAGCTCTGCGATCTGCTCCAACACACCACACGTTGCTTTGAGTTACCAGTCTGAGCGCTGAGATTCTTTAAAACAAAATATTTTTTAGCTTTCTAGTAGTGATGTAAAGTGTGTTTTTATATTTGTGTTTTTTTTGCCTTTTTTTGTGTTTTGATAAGCTATTTTGCAAGCACTTTTATTTTCCTCCGTTTCTGTAATGCTTACAATTTTTACACCAGATTTGCGTAGAAATGTAGATTTTTTTTAAATTTTTTTTAAAAATGCTAATGGCACCTGATATCAGTTATCGGTACTGGAAAAATGATATCTGTCTATCCCTAGTGCTCGGTCTTTTTAAAAAGTGCTATCGGTGCATCTCTATTTCTAATGATGCCAAACATGACCATGTAAAATTGGAGGAAAATTATTAAAAAAATCATTTTACGGCAAGGTTATTGTCTACTTTTCAGTGCTGCTGCCGCCATTATTAACCGAATATCCCAGGCTGGCAGCAAGTTCAGTGTTATATATGTAAACATAATGCACCAAAAATTACAAGGGCAATTTTTTTATTTTCGCTAACATTGCAGTAACAGGTTCTGGTATTTAGAGTACCCATATAAAACTATAGCCATAAAGGATTGAATAATGTGGGAAAGTGTACGTCTTGTTTTGACATTTTTTGTTATAGTATTCTGACGTGACAAGTCATATTTTGAATCTGCTGAGCCTGCAAGAAACTGATACAGAATTTGTCTGGGCCCTGCAACAAAACGTGACTTCAAATAGCATTTAAGCCCCGTTCACACTGTGCGATTTGAAAGTCGCGTGACTTTCCGCGCAATTTTCATATTCGCGACATGGTGCGATAATGTCGCGCGACATCGCTGTTTTGTGCGATTTTTGCAAAGCACCACCAATACAAATCGCAAAATTGCAGATAGCAAATCGCAAAAAAAGGGTCATGTACCAGCGACATCGCGCGGCAAGATGTGAACAGCTCCATTGAAATGCATTGGAGAAGCTACATAGTGCGACGTCGCGTGGATTTTGCTGCAACGTCGCGGCAAAATCCGTGCGATAAATCGCACAGTGTGAACGGGGCCTTAGACATGAGGAGCGAGTGATGGTCAAAATGAAGGGGGGGGGCAGACAGTGAAGTTGTTAAACTCTGCGATCTGCACCATGGAAAATCTATTTTAGTATTAAGTTTTTTGAGGCTATGTTCTGAACAAAAATGATCCCAAATGTTTTCACTATTCTGAAGTTCTGTGATTATGAACCGTATCGCTGTTTTTTTGGAATGTATTTATCGGTTTCCTTTTCTTTTAGGAAAGACAGAGACCGTGATAGAGATGACCGATCAAAGGATCGCGACCGTGACCGGGACAGAGATCGTGAGCGTGACCGAGAAAAGGATAAAGACACGAGGAGCACTACAAATACACCCTACATCGCAGCAGCTGGGGTGCCTCCTGTCAAACCAGCAGCGCTTCCCCAAGGCATCAATCCGTTCACCAACCTGCCCCACACACCTCGATACTATGATATATTAAAGAAACGGCTTCAGCTGCCCGTCTGGGAATATAAGGAACGCTTCACAGATATCCTCGCAAGGAACCAGTCCTTTGTTTTGGTTGGAGAGACAGGTTCTGGGAAAACCACACAGGTACGCAGTGCAGAGATTGACAGATTGCTTCAATTATTTATATAGCACCAACATATTCCGCAATGCTATACAGGGGTTACAATATGTTGGGATAATACGGAGCTGGAAAGGAGGTATCGAGGGCCCAGCTCCCTAAGGAGCTTACCTTCGAATGCGGGGTGGATATGACCAATCCTACCTGTTTATCAAAGGGAAACTCTACTCACCCTGACCACTTTAAAGTTTTAAAGAGGTCAGGGCAGAAGGAGTGCCCCCCCCCCCCTTTCTGTGCTGCTCTGGCCTGGTGAAATCACTGGGTGAATTGGAGCAGTTTCCTCCACCCAGTGTTACCAGATCAGTATCACTAGTGACGTAAGCACACACAGAGCGTGCCTCTGAGACCAATCGTATTAGCCCCATCATCAGAGGCAAGCAATGGATTAGATCTGTGCATGTGCGCAGCTCCGTTCCATCTTTCTGCGCAGATGCTACGGATCTTGCATACATAAAGTGCACAAGTTGCGTTGTGTAGGAGCGCAAATTGGGCTGAAAAACTTCAGGGGGGTTCGGGAGTACCTGAGCCGAAGAGGAGGGGTAGCGAGGGACAAAAGGTGAGTAAATTTTCCTGAAATTGGGTGGAGGCTGTCAGCATCTTTCAAATTCTTTAAGGGCAAAAGGGGAACTCTACTCTTTAGGCAGGTGTCAGAGGAACGCAGTGATCACGTCCGTGTTGCCTCACAGTTTAACGTCTGTTGTAGCATAGAATCATGATCAATAGAGACCCACACACTAAGTGCGTCCGCACCGAACTGCGCATGTGGAAAACAGATGCAAGTTGGGCAAGAACGTAAAACTGCTACCACGGACGCGTAGAGTGCGCCAAGTCCGCGTCACGTTGTGTGTGTGCGTGATGAGGAGACGTCAGACACAGCGAATTTGCGACGTCCAGCACCTTGCCTTTTCATATCCGTTTTCATATTAATTTTGTTTCCCATATATCCCTTTTTTTTTCTTTCTACGAATGTCATAAAAAACGGATCGTGTGGGGTCTACAGTATCGTCCGTCAGAACGTCCATCCGTTGTGCACGCACGCAGAGTGCGCTCAGACTGCGTTCGTCTGACTCTAGCCTTATCCCCATAAGGACCACTGATGTACATAGTACTATGTACATCATGGTCCTTTAACCCCACTCCCTATATTCACCTCTCTGGCCGGGGTCCCACATTGGTCTGGCTGCCTTGAAGCCCCCGATGGCTTTATGGGCCCCAGCCGTCTCGCGATGTCATTTTCAGACACCCCCACCTGAAAGGGGAAGGGGAGGTCCTTTGGAACCCCCCCCCCCCCGGAAGGCTGCAAGTAGGAAAAAGAGGCACCGCTTTTGTAGGGCAAAGTCTGCCCTTTCTAGTGGTGCCTCTTTAATCTCTTGGTTGTCGGATCACTTTACGGTGCCGGAAGCAAACAGGTGGCTGACATCTTGGATATCAGCCAAGCCTCTGGGGCCACGCCCCACCCACTGACATCGTAGCCATATGTGCGGTGATGTCTATTGTCCAGTTAACCCCCCCCCCCCTAGCTGGCAAGTGGAGCTGGGGGGTGTCATTTGGACCCCCGTATCTCCCGATCTGAAATTGGGTATTTCTAATTTCACAAAATCTTGTAAACTATTTTACGGGGGTCTTTTTTGGCGGTTGTAGATTTTGGGGATTAAAGGTGTGTTGTTTTTTTTTTTTCCAACCATATTTCATAGGGTTTTTATTTTTTTTATGGTAAATTATATGATCTCATGAAAATAATGGTATCTTTAGAAAGTCCATTTAATGTCGAGAAAAACAGTATATAATATGTGTGGGTTCCATAAACGAGTAAGAGGAAAATTAGACCTAAACACAAACAGTGCAGTAATGTAAAAACTGCAGTGGTCCTCTATTTAGCACTTTCCCAATGTGTAGAACTTGACAAAAAGCAAATAATAAAATATCATATAGGTGTTTTATCCAGACATGCTCACTCCTTCCAGATCTCAGATTTGGTTTGAAAAGCTTAGTAAAGTGTTCAGATGTGCATATGTGTGAAATCCCCGCCACATAGAAACCTCAGGTTATCTGACAGGTGCACAGCTCCTCTTGGGAGTTACTTATGAAGGTTATAATTACCAGTTTATTATTATCTCAGATCCCGCAGTGGTGTGTTGATTACATGCGATCCTTGCCGGGTCCCAAGAGAGGTGTTGCTTGTACCCAACCCAGAAGAGTGGCTGCAATGAGTGTGGCCCAAAGAGTGGCTGATGAAATGGACGTGATGCTGGGCCAAGAGGTTGGATACTCCATTCGATTTGAAGACTGCAGCAGCGCAAAAACAATCCTGAAGTAAGTCTTCAACCCTTAATTCAAAAGCATAACTTTTCAGCAACATCTAGGAACAGATCAATATTCTTTTCTACATTTTTTTTTTGGGCTTCTCTTTTCAAGCCGGCCTGGATAAGCGAATACATTTAAAATGGAAAAATTATTTAAAATATTTTGGAATAACTTTATGTAACCTCCGCCAGGCTAATTCACCTCACCCACCGCTCTGTCTCTGCCGCTCCCCTCTGCGAGTCCCTTCACTGGCTCCCCATCCACTGCAGAATTAAGTTCAAAATCCTTATCCTTACCTACAAAACCCTCACTAACTCAGCTCCCCACTACCTGTCCTCACTAATCATCAAATACACCCCGGCCCGCTCCCTAAGGTCAAACAGTGACCTGCGCCTAGCTTCTCCCCGCATCACCTCTTCCCATGATAGACTGC
This sequence comes from Leptobrachium leishanense, assembly GCA_009667805.1. Taxonomy (NCBI): domain Eukaryota; kingdom Metazoa; phylum Chordata; class Amphibia; order Anura; family Megophryidae; genus Leptobrachium; species Leptobrachium leishanense. The sequence goes on from CM019063.1 coordinate 487,680,797, forward strand.
AGGATTTCTCACGCGCTGCCCCCACTCTCTGGAACGCTCTCCCTCGTACTGTCTTTCCCCTAACTTCTCTTCCTTCAAACGCTCCCTTAAAACATTCCTATTTAGGGAAGCCTACCACCCAACTCACTGACGCAACCATCAATCACTCTCACCTTACAGTCCTCTCCTCCTGTTTCCAACCCCAACCCTCCCAGATTGTGAGTTCCTACGGGAATAGGGCCCTCATCTCCTCCTGTACTGTTTGACAAATGTTGTTCAATGTATTGTAACCCTGTCTATACTGTGCTTATTGTACAGCGCTGCGGAATATGCTGGCGCTTTATAAATAAAGAATAATAATAATGTAACGCTGCCATTTCCCCCTATATTTATTTGTCAGCAATGCATGTTCTGTTTCAAACAAATGTTATAATTTTTTAACAAAAAGCGTCAGTTTCTATGTACTGCTACCTGGTTGTTTCCTTTTTGTGTCACTTAAGCCAAAAGTGCCCTAAGCATTCTAAAAAAAAAAAACAACCTTCACAAACCACTGAAAACAATAGAGTTTGATTTCATGTCTGCTAATTCTTTTAGACCTGTTGTTTTTTACATGTTACATTGTTTTGTCCCTGCAGGTACATGACCGATGGTATGTTACTTCGTGAAGCCATGAATGATCCTCTATTGGAGCGGTACGGTGTGGTTATTCTTGACGAGGCTCACGAAAGAACTTTGGCAACAGATATATTAATGGGAGTTTTAAAGGAGGTTGTGAGACAGAGAAACGATTTGAAGGTTCGTTTTTTTTTTTTTTTTACTGAATTTTTTTTTACTGAATTTTTCTGATAGTCCGCACCACCCCATCTCTCGATATTGCATCGCTTAAAAATTCATTAAAAGGTCTTAACGATTTTTTATTATTATTATTCCCCGCTCTGCTTTTATTCTCTTCACCCAGTAAACATTGATGTCCTGTAGTTTAATATGCATCAAGGTCCAGCACGGATTTAAATCTGTATGTAAACTAATGTATGATGACGCTTTCCAGCACAAATGTAAACTTCTAAGATCCAACGTGTTTCTTTCAATGTTCAGTGCTGTGTCCTTCAAGAATTGCCTTTTTGACTATTGGCAAATTAAACCCAGTAAATTACAGGATGCCAATGTTTGGCAAGCTGGGACCCATTATGCAGGACCTAGAGGGGTTTTCAGGGTATTCATTCTGAGCAAAGAAGCTATAAATGTAATCCACTAAGCATACTTGAGGCAGGTAAAGATCGGCCCGGGCAGCAAATGACGTAGGCAAGCCAAAGGTTAGGATACTGTCGGGTAGGGTTGCACCGATACCGATACTAGTATCGATATCGGTGCCGATACCGGGTACTGCAGGAGTACTTGGTACTCGTGCAGTACCCCCGATATTTTTTTCCGATACCGGAAGCCGGCATTGAGCCGGCTTGCCGGTATCCGAGGGGCTGGGGCGGCTGTCTGAATGCTCTATCTGCATTCGGACAGGCCCTGCAGCTGGTCACCTAACTTTGTTTAATACTTACCTTCCTTCAGCGCCGCAGGTAAAGTCTTTGCGCGCGCGCGCTCCTTGGAAGGACCCCAGCCGCGACCACGTGGGACCATGTGATCGCGGCAGGGGTCCTTCCAACGAGCGCGCGCGCGCGGAAACTTTCCCGGCGTCGCTCAGGAAGGTAAGTATTAAACAAAGTGAGCAGCTGCAGGGCCTGTCCGAATGCCGATAGAGCATTCAGACAGGCCCTGCAGCTGCTCTCCGCTCATACTTACCTTCCTTCAGCGACGCCGGGAAAGTTTCCGCGCGCGCGCTCGTTGGAAGGACCCCAGCCGCGATCACATGGTCCCACGTGGTCGCGGCTGGGGTCCTTCCAAGGAGCGCGCGCGCGCAAAGACTTTACCGGCGGCTCCCAGGAAGGTAAGTATGAGCGGAGAGTGGGGGGATCCATGAGCTGGGAAGCATATCCATGAGCAGGGGGGGGGGGCATATCCATGAGCAGGGGGGCATATCCATGAGCAGGGGGGGGCATATCCATGAGCAAGGGGGGCATATCCATGAGCAGGGGGGCATATCCATGAGCAAGGGGGGCATATCCATGAGCAAGGGGGGCATATCCATGAGCAAGGGGGGCATATCCATGAGCAAGGGGGGCATATCCATGAGCTGGGGGGGCAATTATCCATGAGCTGGGGGGGCAATTATCCATGAGCTGGGGCAATATCCATGAGCTGGGGCAAATCCATGAGACCTGGGGGCTTTATAGGAGGTCTGTTCTTATTGGAAAGCGTCACATGACATAAAATAAAAGTATCGGTAATTGGTATCGGTGAGTACTTGAACAAAAGTATCGGTACTCGTACTCGGTCTTAAAAAAGTGGTATCGGTGCATCCCTACTGTCGGGGCATGGAAAGAATGCCAGATAAGAACTCAAGATCAACAATCAAGTACAGATCCATGGCAGAGAGCACACTCAGGGCTCACCTCACTCCACCTTCCCTTTCCTTTGAAGCACTTGTGGGGGTGTGGCCCAGGGAAGCCCCCCCCCCCCGACGTGTTTTGGTTGCAGCTGCCCTAGGTGTCGTCCCTCCTCCGGGGCACTCTCCTTTTATCAGCAAAATAGTTCTCTGCAGCGATACTTTCGGCCGGAATGAGACCCGCAGCTCTGTACCTGGAGAGGCGGATCATGGCGCTGAGTCCTGCTGGCCAAATCAAACTGCTTCAGATGGGCAGGGGCCTGCAGCTGAGTCCAGACACGGATGTCTCTAATTCAGGATACTCAAACCCTGGCCCCCCAGATGGTTAATGGCCTACAATTCTCAGATTTCTTTGAATTCACTACATGGTCAGAGAATCATGGGAGTTGTAGTTCTGAAACATCTGGGGGGGCAGAGTTTGAGACCCCGGCTCTTCTATTAAGCAGTAAATCCAGCTTGTGACAGGTCAACCTTGTTCATAATGCAGATGTTAGGGGGACAAATGTGCTCATTTTCTGCAGGCCTTCAGCTTAGCAGAATAATATTTTATGAAGGGAACCATTATTCGTTTTGGGAGTCTTCTCACACAATGAGGCTACAAACAAATCTAATGTTTACCCCTCCAAAAAAAAATAAATCTGAATTTATTGTTTTGGTGTAATCGCGTTTGCAGAGTCTTGTTTCTGTGGCAAAGATGTTTACCAATAATCCTCACCTGTTCCATAGGTTATCGTCATGAGCGCTACTCTCGATGCAGGAAAATTCCAGGTTTATTTTGATAGCTGTCCACTTTTGACCATACCTGGCCGTACACATCCAGTAGAAATCTTCTACACACCCGAGCCGGAGAGAGATTACCTAGAGGCAGCCATTCGCACAGTCATACAGATACACATGTGCGAAGAAGAGGAGGGAGATCTGTTGCTCTTTCTCACCGGTCAAGAGGTCTGTACAACAATTCACTTGTGTTTTATTGTAATCTAGGTGTTAAGGCAGCCCGGAGGGCAGTATATTGTAGAGTGGTTTGCAGGAAATAAATCCCCCCCCCCCCGGAACCCCCCTGTGCGTTCTGTCCCATGTTTTATTTTTTCTTTATCGAGGTCGTCTTTTTATTGACTGGAGACTTGTTTAGAAGGGGACGGTATCCACTGAACGGCGGGACGAGTTTTTCTAACTGCCGAGAGGGAAGGCTGAGTTTGCAGGTGTGAGTGCAGGCGCAGCCGGCGTCTGACACGTTACAAGCACATTTATATATAGAGATGGTAGATTATCAAGTATTGCACCAGGTAGTCAATGTCTTTCCAACCAGCTAGTATCTAGGGAATTGTGGCCTGTGCTCTTGCGACAGGGCGTTACTGTAATTTCCATACACAGGCATTTTGTCACTTACCAAAAGAATATAAAAATAATCTATTTTGGTAAACTGCATTGCTGCTATTCTCATTATGGTCACTACAAATCCCTAGAAGCAGGATATCTGACCATTTTTTATTTAACATCACATTTACTGTATTTGATGCAAAGGCTGTTTCTGCCTGTATGCCGATAACGCAGATCCAATGTGAAATTGTGCAGGATGAAGGATTCAATGTAGTCCCTAACTTTTCATCCAGTTAACATTCCCTAAAGTTTAAAGAAATGAGTGCATGTGCAAGTTTATTTTCTTTAACGACCTATCCCATGTTTTAAATGTTGTGGAAGTATTTTTTTCCAACATAAAGCACTTAACAATAAATGGAATAAAGAGTACTCCGTTCCCATGTATTTGTTCCTTGCAAGAGAATTTATGAAGTTTGGCTTTTTAAAGCTGCAGTGGAATTAGCATTCTCATTTGTGTCAGAATACAAACTGCAACGATATTAAAAAACTGACCTATATCATAGGTAAACTAGTGTTCCTTTTCGGACATGCATGTGGCTTCGGGAAGTTTGTCTTACACATACCAGCATCGGATAGTGACAAATTTATATCAATATTGGGAGCCAGGGAAAGTGTCCAATTATATGCTGTAGAATAACCCTGGACCTTAGGTGTTAGAAGTAACTCTTTTAGGTGTCCTGGGTTTTCCTGTTTCTCAATTCATGACGCTTATATCTGATCATGCTTATCAATCTCTAGCGATATTACATGAAAAATTAACCTGTCAATGACAGCTTGGCAGTGCGGGGATGAAAGGAGGATGTGAGCTTAGAACAGCATTTGGAGAAAAAAGAAATCTGGAGCAAAATACTTGCTGGATATTTGATTTAAAGCAAACCTTTGCGTTTAGTAGGTGAAGATTAATTTAGGAATTGGCCATTTGATAGAATTGTTGTGATCTAAAAACTCGAAATTTTCTAGTAAAATGCATAATTGAATATTTTTTTCTCTTTGCAGGAGATTGATGAGGCATGCAAGAGGATTAAGCGGGAGATTGATGACTTGGGACCTGATGTAGGAGATATCAAGATTATCCCGCTATATTCCACTCTCCCACCACAGCAACAGCAAAGAATATTCGAGCCCCCACCACCCAAGAAAACAAACGGTGCGATAGGCAGAAAAGTAAGTAAAGGCGTGAACAATCACATTTGAAGGGAACTAAAAAAACCTAAATATCTTGTCACATATGTAGCTACTATTTAGGCTCGGGGCTACACGGCGCACTTATTGTGTCCATTGTGACCCCTCCCCCTGAAATATGCACACAGCTAGGTGGCCACTCAAGCGTCTGTGCGGATAGTGTGTTCTCACAGACATTCTTACTGCGTTTTGTGTGGCCCCAGCCTTAATCTGACCGATTTGTGGGTATTGAAATCTGAGTCTCATAACTACAGTTTGCCCATTTGACTGCACTAAATGTGGTCTTATCCCCCTATGGTATTCCCGAGTGTGGCTCGGGGTTAACCTTCATTGCCGAAAGCAGTAACCCCGAGCCACACTCGGGCTGTATGCATACCTGTCCTGCGCTCCCTCGCTTAACTCCGCGATCGCATTCTCCGGCAATCGCGGCGCTTTGCTTCCTGGTTCCCTTCTCGCGAAAAGGGAACCAGGAAATAGGATGTCGCGATCCCCGGAGGAGAATGGGGACAGCGAGGGAGCGCAGGAACAAGTATGTATCCAGCGGCATCCCGAGTATGGCTCGGGGTTAACGCTTTCTGCAATGCATTTAACTAGGGTTGCACCGATACTAGTATCGGTATCAGGGCCGATACTGGGTACTGCAGGAGTACTTGGTACTCGTGCAGTACCCCCCGATATTTTTCCCGATACCGGAAGCCGGCTTTGAGCCGGCTTGCCGGCATCTGAGGGGCTGCGGCGGCTGTCCGAATGCTCTATCGGCATTCGGACAGCCGCCCCTGGAGCTGACCGCGACGATACTTACCTTCCTGAGCGACGCCGGGAATGTCTCCGCGCGTGCGCTCGTTGGAAGGGCTCCAGCCGCGACCACGTGGGACCATGTGATTGCGGCTGGGGTCCTTCCAAGGACCTCGCGCGCGGAAACTTTCCCGGTGTCGCTCAGGAAGGTAAGTATCATCGCGGAGAGCAGCTGCAGGGCCTGTCCGAATGCTCTATCTGCGTTCGGACAGGCCCTGCAGCTGCTCACTGTGTTCATACTTACCATCCTGAGCGACGTCGGGGAAAGCTTCCGCGCGCGCTCCTTGGAAGGACCCCAGCTGCGATCACATGGTCCCACGTGGTCGCGGCTGGGGTCCTTCCAACGAACGCATGCGTGGAGACATTCCCGGCGTCGCTCAGGAAGGTAAGTATCGTCGCGGGGGGGTCCATGCCATGAGCTGGGGGCAATTCCCATGTGTGAGCTGGGGGGCATATCCATGAGCTGGGGGGCATACCCATGTGTGAGCTGGGGGTCATACCCATGTGTGAGCTGGGGGGCATACCCATGTGTGAGCTGGGGGCAATACCCATGTGTGAGCTGGGGGCAATACCCATGTGTGAGCTGGGGGGGCATATCCATGAGCTGGGGGGGGCATATCCATGAGCTGGGGGGGCATATACATGAGCTGGGGGGCATACCCATGTGTGAGCACGAGGGGGGCAATACCCATGTGTGAGCTGGGGGCAATACCCATGTGTGAGCTGGGGGCAATACCCATGTGTGAGCTGGGGGGGCATACCCATGTGTGAGCTGGGGGGGCATACCCATGTGTGAGCTGGGGGGGCATACCCATGTGTGAGCTGGGGGGGCATACCCATGTGTGAGCTGGGGGGGGCATACCCATGTGTGAGCTGGGGGGGGCATACCCATGTGTGAGCTGGGGGGGGCATACCCATGTGTGAGCTGGGGGGCATACCCATGTGTGAGCTGGGGGCATATCCATGTGTGAGCTGGGGGCAAATCCATGTGTGAGCTGGGGCATATCCATGTGTGAGCTGGGCAGTATGAATATATATATCGGGGGGGATATACATGTGAGCTGGGGGCATTTTTATATGGTCTGTTCTTATTGGAAAGCGTCATATGACATTAAAGAAAAGTATCGGTACTCGTATTCGGTCTTAAAAAAGTGGTATCGGTGCATTCCTACATTTAACTCTGAGCCACACTCTGATACCGCTAGGGGCCAAATAAATTGTTCCGATTCTGACATATAAAATATGTCAGAATCGGAACGCCAGGGAGGTTAATTTTTCTTTGGGAATAATGTAATAGAAATGCATATATTACGCACTACCATCTAGGATTGATACATTTTTAGTAAAGTGGTAGGTCTAGTTTTTTGGCATAATTGTAAAATTTTCCGAAGGACTCGGAGATGAGTATTTGCCCCTTTCTTTACCTTCTCTCAGCAGCAATGAAATAGTTATCATTAATAAAAAACAAACTTCCCCACAACAGGGAAACACCTGATACAGTGGCCCCACCCTCTCTCCATGCCTAATGTAGACCCGCCCCGAGGCAGTAATCCCTCTTTCTTGCAAAATCAAAGTCCGGGAAATGAACTGGACAGGAACACAGAAGTCCAGAGGAAGATAGAGGAACCGGAACAATCACCCGAACGGAGACACTGAAAGAAAACCTCCAATACAACTGTGGAGAAGAAAGTCTTGATTTTACAAGAAACAGGTTCAACCTAACCACCGGGTCGCTGCTCTACAATTATGGAAAGCCGATTCGATCCCACGCAGAAGACGCCACCAGCGAGTGTCTTTTTGGGAAAGACACCTAACGATATGGATACGCCTACTTTTCAAAATACTTGTACATCTCCTATAGATTGTAGTTCCCTTGGGAACAGGGTCCCTCTGAATTAGGTCATCATCGTTGTGTGGTATTCTAATATATCCTAGGTCTTTCAGCCTGGTATCCAGATCCTCATGTAGATCATTGGATTGTTGCATATATGCGCTGACCTCTCGAAAGCGTGAATGTGCCAAATTGAGGGCTGAATGCCCTAGCACTGCAGGGGCGACTGCCTGATGTCAATTGTCTACCCCAATTTTTCAGATGTCAGACGTGGCTGGTCCAACGAAAAGCAGGATAGACCATGCCTTAAGGATTTGTGTGGATAAGCGCCTCAATGTGGCCGTACCATCGGTCAGATTGTTTTGAGATGGTGGTGGAGGCAAAAAAGGCCAAGACACTACTGGACCTTAATGTGGTTGGCTGTATCAAATGTTTTGCTGCTTGGGTAAAAGAAACCTTGCCATCGCCATGGAAGAAGAAACAAGTCTTTATTATAATAGACCCTCAGCTGGTCTCCCTTGCTACGAATGATCTGAATTACACCACACATGGGATACTTTTTGGCAAACCATTTATAAAAGTCGTCGGGAAATACGCTCAGGTGTTCACCTCTATTGATAAGACCTGAGACGTCAATGAAACAAATTTTTTCAAATCATGTTTTTTGGATGGGCGGCCAGATACAGGGGCCACTTTGCTGGCTGAATGGGTTCCACAGCCAACCCTCATGTAGACCGCTGCTGTAGCAAGTGCCTCCGGCTCCTCCTATCACAGGCCAGATCTTGGCATGGCAGAGGCACTAGAGGAGACAGAGGTTCTTCCTACCGATGATGCTCTGCGGGTACATCTGCTTCATATCATAACTGTTTCCCAACTAAAATTGTGAGTCCGCCTCTGTCTCCCCCCCCCCCCACGTTTGGACCACCAATACAGCAGATCCATGGGTGTTGCAGGCAGTGTTCGGTTTCCAGCTAGAATTCTCCCCTCCAAACCAAGAGATTGTTCCGTAGCAGATTCACTTTGCGGAGAATCAACTCTGGATGGTCCAGTTGGAGATTTCTGATCGAAAGGGCATATCTGGCTCTGTCCAGGTTTGGGCACCATTTTTCTGGTGGCAGAGAAAGGCAGTGGCAAATGTCCGGTCATAAATATTCACACGTTGAACGAATCCGTGTTCTACAACCATTTTGAAATGGAAGGCATGCGCACTCTCGAAGTCTTTTTCCAGGGGCAACTGGATGGTCAAACTCGACATGAAAGACTTATCTTTCAGTCCCAGTCGCCCCGGAACACCGCAGAGACCTGAAATTCGCATATGGACCTCACCGGTTTACCTGCCTGTCGTCCGACCAGTGGTGTTTCACGAAATTGCTGAAACCAGTGGTCTTTCTGCTCCGCTTAAAGGAAGTCAAATTGCTAAACGTGGCGAAATCCTTCATGGCTCCAACGGGTCTCATAGAATTCCTCGTTTGTTGTGTATTGATCCCTGATGTTTCTCAGGCTTTCCAAAACTAAAGTGTCATCCATCAAGAGATTGGGCGCTTCTGTTGGCCACTTACTACCCTCTTCACTCTTTGGCCCGTATGATAGAACGTAGCGTTGGCCAGACAAGGGATTCCCTCTGGTTCTCTACACTACAGAGCCCTCAAACACGTAAAGGCACATTCTCTGCGGTCAAGGCTGAATTATGCAGACTCGGTCACTCTCAGAGGACACGAGGGTGCATCTGTGGTGGCGACTTTGCAACGTGGATAGTGAGAATACGTAACCCACCTCCCCCACCCATGTCGGTGGTCATAGAGTCCAATGCCAGGAAGGAAGTTTGGGGCTGCATTCCGCACCCATGGAAAAGGGTGGGTCGTTGGACTCTGGAAGCCCGTCACATCAATGCTTTTGATCTTGATGGTTTGTGCTTCACTGTTTCATGAAGACCGACTGTCCGCTTAGTGTGCTGCTGGAGATGGAAAACGTGTCGACCGTCCGCTATATCAACGGCCAGGGTGGTCTGCACTTTTAAATGCTGAAAGAAATGGGCATGACGTTTTGGGAGTTTTGCTTCCAGCAGGGCATGGTGTTCCAAGCCAGCTGATTCCAGGTCTGATGTATCGAGTGGAAGATTGGCACTTGAGACAACGCTCAAACTTTGTTGTTTTTTTCCTGCATTTTCCTGCATATGGGGACTGTTCGGGATCGACCTCTTCATCTCCCGACTTGACACCCAACTTACGGTGTTCAACTGCACCCGGATGTGGAAACACAGGCGACTGACAAGTTCCTCCAGGATTGGTCAGGGAATTTGTACACCTTTTACCCTTTCTCTATGATTGCCAGATGCCTTCTACATGTCCACAACCAGACTGACAAAAGCAATCGTCACTCCATTCTGGCAGACGTGGTTCCACACTCTCCTGGACATAGCAATGGATGTGCCTTGGCTTCTTCCTCAGTCTACCTCCCTGTTGTTGTAACCCTCCTGGCAGCCACACCTGTTGATTCTGGAGGACCGTCACCCTCTGTTGGTATAGTCAATGTCTGGCGAATATCTCAAGCCTCGGAACTTTTGTAAAAGACTCCAGAAATCTTCCGCCAATCCTGGGCTCCTGGAACTAGACGTTCCTATTGGTTGATGTTGGTTGTATGGAATGGAATAGAGAACCCTCTTGAGCTCCTGATAATATAGTGTTGGATTTTCTCTCGCTGGTGTTCCTTTCAGGCTTGACTTACAGGGCCGTGAATGTTGAATGATACGTGATCTCTGCGGGTCATGTTGGTGTTGCCGGGGTTCGTGTTGGGAATTCTCCTTAATACGTAGGTTGTTGCAGGGCATGAGACTCTCTAAGCCTCCTTTGCCTCGCTATTAGTCTACATGGCATGTGAATATGGTACTGTCCCTTTTTGGATGATTGGTAGGATAATGATGAGTTATCCTTACAGGCTCTGCCTGCTATTCTGTTTGCTTGTGAGTGCGTGATGTCCATGCATTGGATTATGGTGCTCAGTCATTTGTGCCGGATGAGGTACAGAGCGACATATCTTGCCGCTATGAGACGTCAATCTCCTCAGCTTTTTTTCTTCATGTTTTTCCCTTGACTCCTTGTTTGTGCCCAGCGAGGTGCCTCCAAGCTTATGAATTGCATACTTCTCAGTTCATACGCCTCCAGTCTGTCCGCTCTTTTGGCCTTCTCATAAGCTGGTGGTGTCTACTACCCTTGCTGGATGACTTTGTTGGCTTATTGGGTTGGCGGATTTAGATGCCTCCTTTTTTGTAGCCCATTCAGTACGTAGTGCTATAGCCAGCAAGGCAGCCACAAAGTTTTGTAGCCTTGAGGACATCATGAAAGTGACAGTTTGGTCTCCGGAGTCTGCGATTTGGACCTTTTTTTTATTTTTTTTTTATTTCTAGCCTGTTTCTATTTGGTCTGACGATGACATTGGACTTTCAATCAGGATCATCGATGTCTTGCAATAAAACTCTTAAATTTTCCTAATTACTGACGGAAAGTTTAAATTTTAATGACTCTGTGGGGAGTATTTCTCATCTTTCACTCTGGTTTTCATATGTTTGTATTTCATATGCTACACAAAAAAATAAAATACACACACATGTTAATAAACGGATTAATATGGACACCTGGATCGTCTGGTTTTTCCTAGTTTCCAATTTCCCTTCGTGTTGATTACTTGAGTTCCTGTTGGACTGTGTCCTTGTTTGCTGTGGTAGCAGAGTCAGAAGAAGAAATGCTGCTCCCGGAGAGGACTTTTATATTGTGGGGTTGGGGTGGGACCAAGTTGTTGAGAGGGTCTCCCCACGTTGGGGAGGGAATTTGTTATGGTTTACTGCAGTCTCTTACCCCCCCCCCCCTGTTTTCTTCGCTGCTGTTGGGGCAATCGAGAAAGAACTGTAAATACTCACCTCCAAGTCATTATTAAAGTTCCTGTCATGAATTGGGAAAATGTAAGAATTGTAGCACCCACAAGTTAAACTTTTATTCACCAGCGTGCTGGGCTGTACCAATACTTAAGCCGTAATTACATGTTTTGAGTCAGCCATTGGGATCTCTGGGCACTTTATTATTTAAAATATATTTAAAAAAAAATAAGACATTCCCACAAATGGTTTATACTTTTCACCTAGTTTTAGTAAGTGAAGGTTCTGTTACTGAAAGTGTGTATAGTCATCCTGTGAAAGAGATTGACTGCCATGAGCCATGTAATGATATGTAATCCTGTTTTCTCTTTAGGTTGTGGTATCCACTAATATAGCTGAGACGTCTTTAACTATTGATGGAGTTGTGTTTGTGATTGATCCTGGCTTCGCTAAGCAAAAGGTATTATTTATTTATTGGATTTTTTTTTTGTTAGTTTAAAATTTCAAGAAGACCTGTACTTTGCATATTTACCTTCTTTTCATCCCTGTTGTCCTTCTTCTCTTTCACAGGTGTACAACCCTCGTATTCGAGTGGAATCCCTCCTTGTTACAGCTATCAGTAAAGCTTCAGCACAGCAGAGGGCGGGCCGTGCCGGTCGTACTAGGCCAGGCAAATGCTTTAGACTTTACACCGAAAAGGCTTACAAAACAGAAATGCAGGTGAATACTATTTAAATTACATTTTAAGAGTGTGCTTTTAATCCCAGTGATGTTTTTGAGCCAATGTCTTGCGTGCCTTAATTTGTAAATTAAACCGTGGCGGAAATGCTGAATATGTTACCCGATTAAGTTAACAGGGATTTGTGACCTCTATATTTATATATATCATATAATCAATGGAAGGACCGCATTGGATGGCTAGAGACACTTCACATTTATACAACAAGCTGCTTGGAAAGTTTCCTTATAACTTTTTGCTTCAGTGTTAAATTATACATTAAAGACAATGCAGTACTTTTCTGTTTTCAATCAGCAGCGGCATTCATTAATGTTTCTGATATGTTTCTGCAAGCCAATAAAAGTCACTTATTGGCTACTATACTATAGATTTATTTTTCACTTTTATATAAAGCCTATTTTTGTATGGTTAGTAAAGGGTCTCCCTGTGTTGGGCTGCTCTGCTATGGAATTTAACATATTTTTTACAATAATCAGATTTGTCGATTAGGACCTTTTGATCTTGTCAGGGTTTTTATAATATTCAATGTGTTCTCATGTTTGGAAATATGTATGCTTTTATAGGACAATACCTACCCTGAAATCCTGAGGTCCAATTTGGGCTCTGTGGTGTTACAGCTAAAGAAACTTGGTATTGATGATTTGGTTCACTTTGACTTCATGGATCCTCCAGGTAGTATTCACTCTGTAACTGTACGCTGCTTTCACGCGTTATTTCATGTGAATGTTGCATATTGTATGAAGAAATAGAGCAACAGTTGTAAATTTACACTTTGACTCTTAAGATGTTTAAATCCTGACTGTCACGTGTCTTGCATTGACATCTGTGTTGGAGAAAGGAACCTAGATTATCATTCTGCTTTTGCATGTAGTTCACTAAAAAGACACCGCACCACTACAACTGCACACATACATAGCACTGATAATGGTTATGACGAAATGCCCCCCCCCCTTGTTATTTCAGCTCTGTCACTAATCTTTGTATATTACAAGATCTGCATTTGTTTCAGCTCTGATACAGACTTTAAGGAGTCTTTTCACAATGCACTATTGTTTTAGTTCAACAGTATATTTTAGCGGACGTCGGTGGCTGGACAATGGCCTATCCTCAGTCCAAGGAAGTGGAGACTGTTAAAATCATGGAGTCTTTGTTATTCCACCGTTGGCAGAAAAAATATTCACTGTATTTAGCTCTATGCTCACAAACCATTCCTTCTGGTAGAGGACCTTCTTAAAATGAACCTGTTATACATGGATCATGGCTGTACATAATATCTCCTAAACAAAGTGAATATGCCTTCCTGAAAGCTGGGGATTCTGTATAATGTACTTCAGAAGCAAAGAGAGCAAACTGTAGAAGTGTATAGGTGTATAGGTGTACAGGGATGGGCAAAACCTATCGCCTGACTCCCGGGACTGGCAGTTTTGGGGGCAGGGCAGGAGGTCTCTCCCCACCCCCCCTTTAGCCCTGCTTTGGGCAAGCAGAGCAGGGTCCGTGTGGATACCAGAGTCCTGGCTGCTCAGCACACATGTGTGCTGAGCACCAAGTGCTTCCGGTATCCAGTTGTGCCCTGCACTGTGTGGAGCGTCCTGGGGATTCCCTCCCCACTGCAGAGGACGCTCCACGCCCGTCCTGCTGTGTCCCTGCTCGATGCAGAACTGGCTCCGAGCAGGGACGTCAGCCCAGCCCGCTCTGTAAGACTGGTCCGCGGGCGTCATCGCGCATGTGCGCGATGACGTCACAAATGGAGATTCCCCTCCTGACTGGCAGGGGAATCCCACAGGAGATGCTTGGGTATTTTGGACCCCTGTATCTCTGGTTCCGTATGACCAACAAGTGCAGTTGAGATATCATTGGAATGGCCAGAGTCTGGCCTTTCAAATGATATACAACATGACCAGATAGTTTGGAAATATAGATTAAAAAAATTATATATATCATTTTTGTTCTAAATGCAGCATCCCCCCTTTAACAATGCCGCTGCATTAATTGATATATTTAAAATATTATATTATAATTTTAATTAAATTTGAATAATGCACTGCATTTAATGTAACTCATATAAACGGCATAGTTGTTTTTGAGTTTTGTCATGGAGCTGTGTGAGACGCTCATACACAGCCCACATTACTGGGAGACTTATTGCTGTGTGATACTCATTCACACTGCACATTACTGTGATCTGTAATGTGTGAGAAAACTGCAATGCAATAAGTGTTGTACTTAAACTAAATACCTGTGTTTGTTGATCGCATTAATGTGTTAGTTCTCTATCTAGTTAAGAATAAAGATATAATGCTATTTTGTTATTATATTTGTTATCTGGACATGTAGAATGTCATGAGGGACAAGTAGATCGGGCTACTACTTTACTCCATTGGCCAAGTAGATTTTTTAAAAAATTTCCACACCCCTGGTGTGTGTACATTTCGGTGAGAGAGATTATATATATATATTTTATTGGTGGAGGACAAAATAATAAACGTAATCAATTATTAGGTGGAGGCTTTTTCTCACTTTTTGTCCCCCAACACAACCCTTGTAAGTACTGATTTACCCTACGGGTCCAAGCATACACTGCAACTGTTCATGCCTAGCTCCTGCTGATGAGGGTCCAATAAACCCGAAACAGCGCTGTCCTAGGAGTGGCTTTGACAAGTTTCATAAACCTGATCTCTGCTAAAAAAAAAGCCATTTAGTATGGCATTGATTTAAGGGTTCTGTGTGAAAACAGACCCAGGATACAAAAAAGTGAGAGATGTCATTTGCATATCTTACGCAGAGTTCCTTGCTGTGTATGGGGAAAGTAGCACAGGAGCTCTGGGATGAAGTTCTTTGAATTGCCGTGAAGTGCAAATGGCTTCTGCAATAATAAACTTTTATATTTATTTATAAAGGATTTTACCAGGAAAGATACATTGAGATTTCTCACGTTTTCAAGTATGTCCTGGGTTCAAGAACATTGAAGTGTTACAGTTACAGAAATACAAAGTAATACAATGCAAGATATTAAAAAACAACACAAATATACAGATTAACAGAAAATAAATAGGTAGGAAATATAGTCACTAGGTTACATGTTTACTGGTGCATCCGTGTTAGTCCAGATGCCAAAATCACGAGTATGGCAGCATGTAGTGATATCTTTTTTTATTGGACTAATGTTACATTTAAAAGACAAGCTTTGGAGAGTGTAACCTCTCTTCTTCAGGTCTGGAAGCTATACAAATCAGTATCCTAGAATTAAACAGTAAGACATTAAGGGAAACATGGGTGAGGGGTTAGAGGTGTGTGTGTGTGGTCCCAAGACTAATTTGATCGGTTTCAGTCTGCACCTCTTGAATTAACCCATAAATGTTCACTAATCCGTTTTTTTTTTCCTTCTCCCAGCCCCAGAAACATTGATGCGCGCCTTGGAGCTCTTGAATTATCTAGCTGCCTTAAATGATGACGGAGACCTGACGGAATTGGGGTCGATGATGGCAGAATTTCCTTTGGATCCCCAGCTAGCAAAGATGGTTATCGCAAGTTGCGAGTACAATTGTTCTAATGAGATCCTATCTATAACAGCCATGCTGTCAGGTAATAGCAGGGCACATACTAATCAAAGACTTTCCATAAGAAAGATCTTTTCAGAGTGTGTGCATGTATGTTTGTCAATATTTTTCATAAATTTATAAATTTTTCTATGGTGTGTGTGTGTGTGTTTGTAAAACCTTCTGGAGTACCTTCACATGGAGCACACCCAGCTACTCTAAATTGTCTTAATTATGGATATTTTTCAGAGCATTCCTTATAACAGCAAATGGAGCAAAGAGTGTATTTTAAGTTTTGCTCCTGAGCATAGTTAAGTCTGTTTTCACGTGCCAATACTTCTCTTAATTTAGCATGTAAAAGCCCCTTACTTTAATATGTAGTCAGCCTCTGGACCTAAAGAATCAAATACTTTTTTCCCTTTTACCAACAAGTCCATAGGGTGGTAAGTGCCAGTTGTGTACCTTTCGGTTTATTTTAAAGTAACCTTCAATTTCACCAGTTTAGGTCTCCTAGAGCTCATTGATCAGTATTCTAAATGACGCCGTTGAGTCGGCGAGAATAAATTCAATCGTTAATGTGGTGAAATATTGTAAATGTTGGTAAACTATATAACATTTCATGATATTTCATTATGTTGTGACCATTTTTAACATGTAGAATTGACTTAAAAATAAGTGGTAAAATGTGTTTTTTTTTTATTTTAATTTTTTTTTCAAGCTTTATCTTTCCAATTATTCAGACTCAGAGCAGATGGGCAGGGCAGAGTGTATATTCACTGACGCAGTAGCTGTTCTGTGGGGGTGATAGTATTCTAGTGTACTGTTTTTGGTTAGTGCTTTCCTCCTCTTGTCGGTCTTGCAATCTGATATGTGCAGTGGCAGACCTCTTACACTTTTCTATGTTGTGGACTGCTTTCCCTTTGAAGTTGAACTCCTTTTGTGGGGTAGGTAGCACACAGAAACTCCACTTTGCAGAGGCTGTGAAACCATCATGACTGTGTCTGCTAGCATCAACCATTGACTTGTTTACACATAAACTCAAGATGCATGAGAATGTAGTCTCTGTTCTCAAAGCGAAGAAAAAAGTTTTCCGAGCCGCCACTTGATTAAAAAATGAACCCTAAGGGCTCTATTACATTCTTTGCGCAAAAACGCTCACGCAGCGCTATTTTTATTTTTGTGCGCAGCGTTAAATGTTAACGTGCGGAAATTAACGCTGGTATTACAATCCGAGCGCATTTTTTCATCTGTCAAAAAAATACAGCGCGTAAAAAAAAAACCGCAAAAACGTGCGCGCGGAAATCGGTGGGCAATCAGAATTAAGAACCACAATTGTCTCCTGTTAAGTTTTTGCGCCTGCCAAACTCAATCTGCGTATATATGCCGCAGCAATAATAAAAACACGCACAACTTCTCCATTTTATTGTTTGGGTATTCGTAGAATGTGTAACTATACTGTGCTGTATTTTTTTTCGGGCTGGTGTATTTGGTTTCGGCCAGAACGTTCAGATTTGCCGTTACCACCAGCTTTTCAAAGACATTAAAATTATGCACGCAAACGTCCGTTAAATTTTGCGCTAAGATTGTAATACCATCCGCGTACCAGCGCACAAATGCATTTGCGCTCACAATGTTAAGTATAGGAAGCGCAAAGTACATTACGCGCGTGTCCACTAGTGTTAGACGTTAACGTGTATTTTTTGCGCGGACATTGTAATACGATGTTCTGCGCGACGGGTTTTGTCCCTCGCATTAATGTGTTTTTGCGCACGCGTTAACGTTTGCGCGAATAATGTAATAGAGCCCTAAGGGTTTAAAATAGATATTCCCTTGCAAATCCGTGTTTCCACTATACAGATTCCCCCCACTGTGACTCTTCCAAGAATTCCTGAAGTCTTATTGTCCTTGTCCAAATGGATCTAGAGAAACACTGAGGAAATACAGCACATAAAATAAAAATGCATTCAAAATAAAATCTATTCACCATTTTGCCATATCCTCTTGCTTAAATAAACCTTTAAGACTAGAATACATTTTTTTTTTGTACTTTATTTGGAGATGTTTTGCTCTCTTGAAAGTACCTGCAGGTCCCTGCTATGACCACCCTGGTGGAGCTTTTAGATTTTTTGAGGTGGAAGTGCATTTATCCAAGTGGCGTTAAAATCCCACCTTTTCAAACCATCACTACAAATACGAACTATGCACCATAACTACTTTAGCCATAGAACTGAATTAACGGATGTTATGGTATTTTCGTCTAAGACTTGGAAAATGCTAGTTTTATTTTATTTTAAAAAAAGTCCCAACAAAATTATTGTTTTACCTTTAACGATTCCTGCTTCTGGTGTTGGCCCTGCTCCTTTTGGGGCATGTTGTTCTTTAGTAGTTTTGCTCTTGCACATGGTCTCACAGCTGATAGTTTTGTTTGAGCCAATACCACTTTAAAATTCATATTTAAATATCAAGCCTATTCACTAAGCATTGCGCTTAAACGGTTTGGGGATTCAGCTAAAGAATTGTTGAATTTTCCTATGTGAAGGAAATTTCAAATTATAAGACTAGGAGGCGAATATTTGCATCTCTTTCCATATTTATTAAAACGGCAGCACAGAAATGTGTTTTTTTTTTTACAAAAGTGGGGGAAAAAACCTCCCTTCCCAGCATCCTTTCTTTGGCCTAAAACCCTCAGTTCCCAGAAACAAGTCCTCTTTCAAACGAAGAACCATCAAAACGAGGGAATCGGGAACAACGGAACCAGAGGGAAAATGATACCAGGAAATCGGAGGGTGGGAAAAACAAAGACTTAAATTCTGATTAGAAAAGGGCGTGCAGCAGAAACAGAACCGCACCTGGAGCATGGAAGCTGAGGAAAACCTCAAACTCAAGACTGGGCGGGAGATGGAAGGAAATATTCCCCTCAGTCTTCTTATAATTCAAAATTTCTGTCACATATTAGGAAAATGCAACAATTCTAATACAGTAACTCGGAGGCTCCTATTTGCAAGTTCAAAGACCCTCCAGGATGCAAGAAGACCGGCTTCCAATGGAAGGTGGATTCACGCGACCAATCGGCCACCCTTATAATATCCTCCAAACGACACCCCGAACACAAGAGTAGAAGAGGCCATGGCACTACGGGCAGAGTGGGCACCGAAGAGCGAGACTTCAACCCCAGCCAGTGACATCACCCAATGGACACAGTGGGCCAGTGTAGCAGATGTCACAGGCCCGTGTGGAGCGACATAGGAAACAAACAACATGGAGACACCATCAGGACGCAACGCCACTGTATGAGCCTCGTACAACGGCAAAAAAGCCACCGGACAAACCTGCAGGAAGTCCCTAAGCAACAAGTAGACCACATGGGATATCGAGGTCTTCGTATGGTATGTGATGTAAAAAAATCCAAGATGGCGCTCACAGGGGCAAAAACGAGATCCAGGTTCCAATCGACACCCCAGCGAACCCATCTGGACCAGACCGACCCATAGACGGATCTGGTGCTGGGGTCCCAAGCCGGTAGCAGTAAGTCACCAGTGCGATGTGAAACGCCCAGGACAAAGCCAGGTATCCCGAGACAAACCACCCAACCAGCCGACGAGACAGTATGAGCGGTTGTGGGTTGGCGTCTGGATCCAGGAACAAGTCTGGCGGAACCGGAAGCAAGCGAGGGCAATCTATCGATGGTTCCATTTGAACCGGGTACCACGGCTAGCCACGGGGTTATCTGCACAACAGTAGCCGCTGGACCAGTGTCCGTGCGAACACCTAGAACGGTGGAAATCGCGTAGTTGCGACCTTCCAACCAAATCTGCAGGAACGCGTCCTAATGGTCATAACGCCAACTGTAAAACACCTGTAGATGTGTTGAGGCGAGACTCTAACAGATCTGTCTGCAACAGACCCCCAAAGAGACAACGACCTTGCAACGATTGTCGACAGCAGATGCCAGTCTCCGGGAATTCAGGGTATGCTACAATGTTGGTCAGACTTGGGAGAAATAGTGCTTGGACAAACAGCTCTCGACTGAGACCATGATCCCAGAAACGAGATGCCAGGTGTGTAAGCATCAAAGACCAGAGACTGCCCAGGCCGTTGATGCAGCACACAGCAGCGAAATTGTCCATCAGGAGAACAACTGTACCCTATAGGACCGACCTTGTGATGCATTGCATAGCTAAACAGCCATGCCAGCAATCAAATCCAGGCAATTTATGTGGAAGGATTGCTCAGTCAGGGACCACCTGCTTCCAAGTGCTGCAACAGGTGCCCGGACCGGCAGGCATCGGACTCCAGCCCAGGAGGGGGGGAGGAGTAGTATATCTCTCCCGTTCCAGGTGTGGAGGTCCATAAGCCACCTACAGAGATCCACCTGGACATCCTCCGACAACACAAGAAGGTCCACGTAAAGTTTCCCCTCCCAGAGGGAAACGGGCCTTCAACCGTTGGAGGGCCCAATAGTGAAGGGAAACGAGAACCGCTAATTTCGTTGCCGACAAAAGACCCACCATACGGGCGAGTGCACGTGGAAAGCAGCGGGGCTTGCGCAGCAAGACACAAGCCTCCTTCGCAATGGTTGTAAGGTTTGACGGAGGAAGGCTCAGTCGCAGGGATACAGAGTCCAACCATAGCCCCAGGAATTTCAGGGCCTGTAAGGGAATTGGCACAGACTTCTCGTAATTCACTACGAATCCCAGATTTTGAAACAAATCGAGAGCCCATCGTAGGTGTAATTTCAAAACAGCCACTGAAGGCGCCATTATCAGTCGGATCCCTTTGGCACATAAGACAGTGACCACTGGCCTCAATAGTTTTGTGAAGCACCACGATGCGGACGAGTGTCCAAATGGCAGACTGGAGAAATGCCAAAGACTGTCTCCACCAGAACCGCAGAAAGTCTCTGCACTCATGCGCCACTGGTATCGCCAGGTAGGCATCCTTCAGTTCGATCTTACCCAACCAATTGCCTCTTTGAATCAAATCTTTCAGACAGGTCATACCCTCCATTTTGAAATGGCGGTATACTAGGAACACATTCAACTCCTTGAGATTCCCATTTTTGGAACCAGGAAGATATTGCTTATAACCCCCTCCTGTGAGGGAAGGGGCTGATTCCACTGTACCCTTGGAGAGGAACTTCTCGATCTCTTTGTCCACCAATCTCGACCTCACCTCAGAGAGGCGAAAGGGGGACGGACAGACAGGGTTGGGCAGGAGTAGACTTGAATTCTATCGTGAAGCCCTGCATGGTGGCCAGGACCCAAGGGTTTCGACGTGAGACCTTCCCAGTTGTGGACAAATAAACGTGTTGTTTTCCCCTACTCCCCACCTGGGTAGATATATGCTGGGGGAAGAAATGGGACGTACCTGTGGGGCGTCAGCTGTTCGAGTGTCGAGAGCTATGGAAACCTCGTCCTTGCCATGCCCGGGGTTGTGATGGGAAGAAAGATCCGGAGTAACTAGTGTCCCCACCATGGGAGAACTGGGTATGGGGAGCAGACCAAGGCCTATGGGAGGAGCCCGCTCTGCCGGTAGACCGCTCTCTGCCTCTACCGGCCTGACCTTTGACTCTTTTAAGGGAGGTTGAGACCTTATTCATAGTGGTAAAGATGTTGGCGTACACGCCCATGTCCATTATATAATCCTCACCAAACAGACCCTGCGTGGAGTCACCCAGGTCAGAGTCGGCAATCTGTCAGCTCGGTATCAACTTTCAGAAGTATAGAGCGGCGTCTCTCAATCGAGAGCGCGGCATTCGCGTTGCCAATAAAGCTGATCTCTGCAGCCAGCCTCGGACCATGACAAGTCAAGGGTTTAGACTTGGTGTCCTCCGTTACATCAAACAATTTAGTGAGCAGACTCAGGCAGTCAAGGAGTTTATCCTGACAGGACTTGAAGGTGTTATCGATGCCCGACTTTGCAGACCATCCGTTATTTTATGTATTTCTGCAATTTGCGATCCACGAGGGGCATAAGGCAGGTCTTTACAATGCGTAGTCGGGCGAGTACGCAGTTTGTGTATTTCTTTATAAAGCAGGCGTCTCAATCTGGCATTAAGCAATTTTTCCACATGGGGTTTCGGGGACCATTCAGAAGACCGTGGGTGGGTATGGTCTTCGGGATGAAAGAGCGGGTCCCCCTGAAGGACGCAGATGACAATCAGCCCTGGGGTCAGAGACTAACTAGGAGTCCTCCATGGAAAAAGGTCATTGGTGGGTGCGTGCAAAACAAACTAGTCTCCTATAACCCCTTGACGACTTGGTCATCATGGGAAGAGGCATCGTCCTCTCCTGCATCCACCTCCTGAGGAGGGGACTTCTCGGCCTTTTTTACCCTCTTCAGGGCAACAGTCTCACAGGCCCTGTTAAGAGGCAGGCTTTGGCAGTGGTCCAGTGACGCCAGCCCCTCGAGCCTGGTGCTTCAGGCTTTGCACTGACGTTTTACGCATCACGTGGGGTGGGGTGGCAACA
The DNA here is from genome assembly GCA_009667805.1 of Leptobrachium leishanense. Classification (NCBI taxonomy): domain Eukaryota; kingdom Metazoa; phylum Chordata; class Amphibia; order Anura; family Megophryidae; genus Leptobrachium; species Leptobrachium leishanense. Next base: position 487,703,074 of record CM019063.1, read on the forward strand.
AAACGTTCACAGGGGGCGTATGGGCCCCGGCCTCAGACTCTGGGTCCAGGCCTGCGGGTAGCGGAGCCAACGTTAAGGGGAAAAAAAAGCTGAAAACACGTCTTGTAAGGATCTATGGAAGGTATCGGACATTAATGCTACCTCCGATTTTTCACAGAGGAAATGGAGGCCTGCATTTGGGGGTCCAGCGGGCGGGGGGGGGGCGCAGGGAACCCTCGGGAGGCTGATCAGGGCTGTGGGAGAAACCGGCCTTTTCCTAGGCCTCGGCATGGAACTCTCTTCCGAACCAGAGGCCTCCGACGGAGAAGGGGATCGGCGCTTCGATTTGGCAGGCATGGTGGAGCTCAACAGCGTGTGACGGACTTGGGAAACGGGCAGGGCACAATGAGACACACGCGCGATCACGTGGCCGAATCCCTCCGCTACCGTATAAGATCCGGCCACACGGGAAGCAGCGGAGCACTCAGGGTCAGTTAAAGGGGAAGTAAAACTAGAACTATACAACTGACAAGCCCCAGCGCCGATCGCCACCCCAAGGTTGAAGCCGGGATGGCGAAATCGCATGGGGTATGGAGCAATACTTATCTCATCTGCGGAGCCGCAAAGAAAGGGGACTTGTTTCTGGGAACTTGGGAGTGTTATGCCGAAGAGAGGATGCTGGGAAGGGAGGGCGTTGGAAAGAGGGTTTTTTCGCCCGCTTTGTTTATAAAAAAAAAAGTTTCTGTGCTGGAGTTTCAATAAATATGGAAAGAGATGCAAATATGAGCCTCCGAGACACTGTATTATAATTACGGTCTCCATTGTACTTTGCTAGATCTACTTAATTTTTTTGATCTTTCGAATCCGCAAGCAACCGCAAAGTAACACAAACCGCCCATTGGTGTTAACTTGACTTTGGCTTGATATTTAGCGACTGGACTGCAGTCACAGATACCGATTAGCATTTATGTTGTCTGCGCTATGTAAAGCTAAGAGTCCACTACTACTTTCACCCCCACAGATGTAATTGTTGATTAGGTGTTTGCTTCTGGACATTTAAAAGGGCCAAAGGTGGCAACAAGTGTTTGGTATGCATATAGTCTTTTTCATGTTTTTTTTTTTTTTTTTTCTTTTTCCTTGATCCAAACATTGTAAAATGATTTTGTGTTGTGTTCGGATGCGTGGAAAGTACTTTGTTGCCATTTCGATCTTGACAAGACAGCCGTTTCCGATTCCTAGAAGGAATATTCTTTGAACCAGATGATGGTCTTTACCTTACAATGGCTGCTGTTGTCAAGACCTACGAGTAGTTCTAGCAAATACAAACCTGGTGCTCTGTAGCTTTGAAACCCTCTTGTCTTACAGATGTGGTTAGGTGTTGATGTACCAAAGAAAGGTAGTAAACAGTCCAAGATGCAGTTGGAGGCCCATCCTGCCCTGCCCTATGCTCTGTGAACTGACCTAGCTAGGCCTTGTTCCTCTATCAGTGAATGCGTGACTCATCGATATGGGCATTTGTGTTGGGCCCATACCAACCTTGTTTAGTCCCACAGTGTTTTATTCGACCCACGGAAGTCAAGAAAGCTGCAGATGAATCCAAGATGCGGTTTGCCCACATCGATGGCGATCACTTGACGCTGCTGAACGTGTACCACGCTTTCAAACAAAGTGAGTAGCGTCTCGTTTCGGGGAATTGTTAACTGGACGCATTCATTTTATGTATATATTTTTTCTGCTCAGGAAGCCTGTCTGTATACTATATTGGTATTTTGTAAATCTTCTAGGAACGCTCTACTTTGTATTCTTAAGTGGTCAGGTTGTGAGGAGTGGCTCCACCCCACCCAGCGTCACCAGCAGCCGTGGAATTAGAATTTCCCGGCTGTCGGTTATTGCTGCCGACGTCCGTCACTAAGACCAATTGCGTTGGTGATTGGTCTTGGAGAGACCGCAATGGATCGGAGCTGGATGCATCCATCTTTCTGTAGCTGGATGCATCCATCTTTCTGTGCAGGCGCTACAGAACTTGCATAGGAAAGTTTGCAAGCCCAGTTGCGGTGCAAGGAGCGCAAATTGTGCAGAAAAGCCTCAGGCACTTCCGGGTTAGGGCGAGGGACAAAAAGTGAGAGAAATTGCACAAAATAAGAAAAATAAATTTTAAAAAAAATTGGGCAGAGGCAGTCCTCCCAACTATTTAAAGGCAATAAAAAGACCTTACTTTTTAGTGGAGTGTTCCTTTAATTTTATTTACAGGCAATATGCTATTTATTCCTTCTGTGCTGAATTCCTGTATATACATTGCATTACAGCCTCTACTTGGGTGGGAAAAAGCATTTTAATAGCAGTAGGGGCTAATGGTGGTTACAAACATCACACAAAGCTAATCAGTAATGGGGCTTAGTGTGTTGACAGTTTAGCAAAAACCTTCCTGCATTATGAGAAGAATCTGGATGGAGAACGGTACCTAACCAAGAAGTAATGTACAGGGGAAGGAAAAATGTGATTCCCAATTCTATCTCCTTGGTGCTTAATTAGAAAGTGCCATTGTTTCCACAATAGCTGTTGTTGCTACAGTGACAGACGCTGAAACTGCAAAATAGGAGGATCCAACCAGCCGCAGGAGAAGCTTCACTGGGCAGCTTTTCATCTGTCTGCTTGGATCCCTTTGTGAAGTGCTAGAGTTTGTAGCCTTTGCATCAACGGCTGTTTGCGACATCAGCAAATGCCACCACTCTCTAACCTTCCTTTTATGTTCAAATCTAGTAGCCGCACAGCTGCTGTAATATAGATAATAAATCTTATTACACAAAAAAAAATTCTTCTTTTTAGTTTAATATTTTCTGTTTTGGGCACCTGGTAATTGATGACTGCTCCTGAAAGTCAGACAATATCTAGAAAATGTCCTATAAAAAGATGGGATAATAGCTCTGATATGCCTGTAGGTCATGGTAAAATCAAATGGGTTGAAAGTGTGCAGTGCGTTTTATTTGACCAGCTTCACTGGATTGTTTCCTGGATGGAATAACCTATTTCTTCAGGCACTTCTTGCCTGTGTGTCCTGTATAATTTTCCTGCGTAGCGGGATGATTTATATTGTTTACGGTTGGTGTACACACCTCTCTAGGTGGTATAGTCTGTCAGAAAAGTGCCATTTGTCTATTATAAATACACCAGAGCAGCGGGCAGTCATTAGCTGGGACAAACACCTGGTCGTCATTATTTGCTTAGCCACATTACCATGAATACAATGAGCTTGCCTTGTACAAATGTGATGCTTAGAAAAGTCATACGTACTTTATCGCAAATGAAACTAGATTAGTCTTTTGTGATTTAGATATATATCTATCCTACATGGTCACGTTTAATTTTTTCTTCCCTCCTAGATCATGAATCGTCTCAGTGGTGTTACGACAACTTCATTAACTACAGGTCCCTGATGTCGGCAGACAATGTACGGCAGCAGCTGTCACGAATCATGGACAGATTTAACTTGCCACGCAGAAGCACAGACTTCACAAGCCGTGATTATTACATTAATATTAGAAAAGCTTTGGTCACCGGCTATTTCATGCAGGTACGTTTTTAAGCTGGAGGTAGAGGCTTTGCATTTTATATAATGTTTTTATATTTATTTCTGAGGAGGTGTCGAGCAGAGATGGGAAATGAATTGCATAAACCGTTATGAGATTGGCTAAAAAAAAAAAAAAATCATATAACAAGGTCTTTTAGGAATTCATGTGTGAGAACTGGAGGGACTCGAAAAAGTACAAGCAATTAACTCAACGTAAATGGATTCCGGCCTCCCCACTGATCTGTGTTATGAGGAAATTAACTCCTGATGTGAATGTTGACTCTTGCATGTGGCTCAATGTCAAATCTGACACCCCCCCAGCCCTCCCTGGATTTTGCGACTTGGTATTTGGTATGGAACAACCAAACGTTTTAGAACTAGAAAATCTGTTGGGGTGTTGCAAGAAGCATATCCAGGTTTTATATTAAACTGCAACGTCTAAAAACATCTAGTTGGCTTCAATGTTTTCTTCCTTTCTCCTACATTTAATGTAAATATATCCATAGCCCTGGTGTATGTATTTATGTGAGGTCTGTGTGTGTGTGTGTGTGTGTGTGTCTGTGCCTGTGTGTCTGTGTGTGTGTCTGTGTGTGTGTGTCTGTGTGTGTGTGTCTGTGTGTGTGTGTCTGTGTGTGTGTGTCTGTGTGTGTGTGTGTCTGTGTGTGTGTGTCTGCAGTGGGTAAATAGGGTGTACATATGTTCTACGATTGTGGGAACAGAGATACCACCAGCTCCTGTAATCCTCCTTCTCCAGATGATGCCTGACTCTCTCGCCTCCAAAAACAATCTCTAGCCCATATCTTGTCTGTTACGACGACTCTAGTGGCGGCTCTTTAGAAATCCTCTACTCTCCCTACTTTAAAAGACATTACTGGTAGATTGGAGGCTTTGAGGCTTTTAGACAGTATGGCTAGAAACATAATAGGGATTCCATGCACCCGAAAAGATCATTGGTCTATATGGGATATATACACTGTTGCGTTATGATGTTATTCTGTGTTTCTCCTGCATATTTTATATGACAATATTGGTTGCAACGTTCTTTTGTGTTCCCCCTTATACCCCTTTTTATTCCCTTTTTCATGATTTTTATTTCTGTTCCCCTTCCTTTTGTTTCATAAAATAAAAAATTTCATATTTTAAAAAAAAAAAAACTGAATAAAAATATACCGTTCGTTTGTGCTGGGTTTGTGCCGGTTTGGTTTTGAAGTTATTGCACATTTAATTTTAGGTTATGTGACTGCAAGCCACGCCCACTTTGCAGCCCATGTTATTAAATATTAAAAACGAATAGACCATTTGTTTGTGCTACGATAGTGCTGGTTTGGTTTCAGAGATATTGTGCATTAAAGTTGATAACCCCATGTTATTAAATTTTAAAAACCGAAAAAAAAAAATAGGGTTGTCCAATGACAACAGAGCAAAGAAAATAAGTAAACAAAACAATATCACAACGTCACAAGGTACTGATGTTACCAACACAAGTATATATAAATATATATCAGAGCGGCCAAACTGATACTAGAAGCAACGCTCTACACTTCTAGGCTCAAACAAGTAGCCAAAAGACCACATGCACAAAAAATACCTAACAGCAAAAAGCACCAGGTAACAAAGTGATAAATAGAAGCAGCTAAAATCATAATTTGGGTCAGTACAAACCAACTCCCAGATGCTGAGGCAAGTTTCCCAATGTTTTGGCGAGGATTCACCTTTATCAAGGTACCTTGATAAAGGCGAATCCTCGCCAAAACGTTGGCTCCTAACTTTTGTAGCTGGCTCCTAGATTCAAAGCAAATTTGTCAAGCCCTGTGTTAGGGGTACTTGAGGACCACGGTTGGGAACCACTGTTTAATAAAGATTCACATGTGGAGGACCCTCCATACCCTCCACCATTTTTTTTTATGTAAACGTTAGAACTGAGGATTTATACCTTGGTTGTTCTTGGTCTCCACCTGGACTCCTCGAATGTAAGCACAACCGAGCAGGTGCCTCTGCTCTTTTGTTTTTGTTATTTATTATAAATTGCTGCAGCACTAGTGGTACTGTAGAAAAGATAATAATCTGCATGTGCTTTTGTTGTTAAAGCCACTTTAGATGATACTTATTTGTCCATTTCCCTGCTTTGATATTTCTGTTTTTTAGGTGGCGCATCTGGAGAGAACTGGTCATTACCTAACCGTGAAGGATAATCAGGTTGTCCAGTTGCATCCTTCCACCGTTCTGGACCACAAACCAGAATGGGTCCTCTACAATGAATTTGTGCTTACAACCAAGAACTACATTCGTACATGCACAGATATAAAGCCCGAATGGTATGTATCACCCAGTTATGACGACAATCCCTGGTCCTGTCTTCCGTTGACTTGAAATATTGCACACTGTGGCTCCAGTTTATGTGCTGTGTTTTTCAATTCCAGTGCATGATGATGGTATTACAAGCCATATTTTGATTGTGGAATGGTTAACCTCGTCTTCTGAGTAATCGCGTAGAATTTACTGGACGGTTAAACAATGTTGAAATACCAAGATGGCAACCCCAGCTCTGAATACCTGACAGATCTTTGAGGGAACATGCAAATCCCAGAGTGGTTGCGTTCAACCTGAACATGCATTTTACATAAGGGTGCCATCTATAGAGCAGTGAGCAAAACATAACACACTCGGGGCACTTGAATATAGTTTTAAAAAGCAGTCATTGGATTAAGACAGAATTGGTCCTGCCGCGATGGGTTACATTATATTGTGGCAGGCTTATTCAACGTATGCTCATATTTTGTGGAAGATGTAGGTCCCAAGTAAATGGGTTAATCTCATCAGAGCAGTCATTAGTCAAAAATAATAATACATAAAGGTGTTATAAAAAAAATAGGCTTTTTGCTGAAAATGAAAAAAATAAATGCTCTTTAAGAAAAGAAAAAAAAATTAAAAAGCTATTCTGTCTTTACAAGGAAACCTATGGGATTTGCTTCTTTAAACCTGTCAAACTGAAATACCGAGAATCAGGTCACTTGGCGATATTTCGGTGCAGCTCTGTGAATAGACTAAACATTGCTTCTCTATGGGACAATTTCAGTGCCACCGCAGGCTGCCAAACTGCACTGTACTTTGCCGTCAGTTCACCTGTATTTGGTGAATTGCAGGTTAGTGAATAGACAAACCACCAAAATTGCACTGAACGGTGAAAGTCACAGTTTGGTGCAATTAGGTGACAAATTCAGTGCTTAGTGACTAGACCCTCTAATGTTAATACTCCCACCCGACCGCTTGAAAACTATTTGCATTTTATTTTGGCTTGAGAGTTTTACATGGGATCTGTTGGTTGAATGTTGGTGTGTATACGATTTCTGTTTAAGATTACCTTTTTAGGCTTTCTCATTTTGGTAAAATCTGTTTGGCGGGAATTCATATTGTTTTTCTCGTCGTTCTCCCTGCAGGTTGGTAAAAATCGCTGCGCAGTACTACGATATGGGTAACTTCCCACAGTGCGAAGCAAAACGGCAGCTGGAGCGCATCCTTGCCAAATTTCAGACAAAAGAATACTCCCAGTACTGAGTGTGAAGATTCAGGCGATCAGCGAAGAAACTTTGGAAGTAATGGTGGCGTTATGCGTCTACGTGATGGTTCAATTATGGCCTTTATTTGAAAAAGCTTTTTAAGTTTTCTTTCATTACAGAAAATAACTAAATTTATTTGGTAAATGACACCTTAACGTCTCCCCCTCTTTGTGTTGACACAGTAGATTGTACTGGAAACGTCGATCAATGTGTTGCCGTTTATTGGAAGTAGTTCTATATATAAATGTTCTTTCTACGCATTTCTTCAGAAGTGTGGTGAAATGCTTCTAATATGTGATCGGACAATGTACTGCATGGTTGTTGTAACTGTTGACATTCCTTTTTAGATACTTTGAAATGTTACAACTTGTGCATCTGAAAACCCAACTATCTGTCTTGGTAGTGAGGCACTGACTTCAATAAAGTCTATTTATAATAGCCTGGGATTTGATTTCTGTTTCTTTAGTAAATACATTTTATATTCTTTCCCACACCAGATTAGCGGGTCTATGTACTTCACGGTCATCCTAGCATAGACTTGGTTTGTCCACCTAAAGACTGAATCCTAGCAAGCGGTGGGGACACCAGATTTGATTGCCCTTTCCATTGGTTAACACCGTGAAAGATAAAGGCCGAACAAATGCAAGTAATAGAATTTGAGCATATGAAGGAACATCTAAATATCAAAGTCCCTTAGGATTCACTGCCTCGCTGTAATAGCTCTTGCCAAACCAGGTAGCCATTCAGCCGATACAGATTCTCCCATAGACTTGTTTAAGGACTGCTCATGCTAGGGCAGCCATATGCCATCTGATTTCCTTACTGCTGGCTCAGCATTACTCTTCATAAATATATATAGAAAGTTATGCTTGTTGACAAAAATATGCAGTAGACCCCTACGTTTTCTTAATAGTTCCTGAAGTTGATATGTATTTGAAAAGCCCATCCTTGGTCTCCACAAATCAGTGTAATAGAGGTCTTCTGAAACCCACAAACCACTTAATTCTTGCCCCCCCCCAACATAAAGCTTGATGGCGTTACAGAATGTGTCAATGGTCCAAAAGGAAAACTTAAGTTGTAATTTAAATATAAAATGTCCCTGAAATTCATTCACCGGCACCATAGAGATGTCGAAGACTAGTACATGAAATGTTCTTTTCAATCTAGCTTGCTCGTTTTGTTTCTTCCCTTTGCCCGCTCTTAAACATTGGTCAGAAAACTTTGTTTAAAATTGCCACATCCGATATTGGGTTAATTTGAATTTATATTTTTTAATAAAGAAATTTCTTAAATGAAACCTCGCAATTCACCTTTTTGTGTTGGCGTCACAACTCGTTTTAGGCAAAATATTACTTTCTCTGTAAGAGCTTGACATATTCCTATATACATATATATATTTTTTAATCATATGGCAGTGTTCAGGCTTTGGCTCTCCCCCTCAATGATGTGATTTAATCCAGGGCTTGACAAATCCAGATGGCCAGAGAATGCTTAAATTACACCTGGATACCAGATTTCTGTCTTGATCTGTGAAAATAGTTTTGCCTGGCTTAAAATCCTGTATTGTGTTTTCTTACTGGCTCCCAAGTTCTGTGTGTTTGTCGACACCCCCCCCCCCCCCCCGGTGTCTCTGAACTACACCTCCCATGATTATTGGCCATTTATTACATTTAAAGACTTCTGGGAATTGTAGACAATAAACATTCAGGGTTCAGAGTCTGAGATTGTTCGGTTGTATTCCTCCATTCTCGTAAAAAGGATGCTGTTGTGCTTCACTTGGATAATTACAGTCTGACTTCGCTGAAACGACATGTTAAACTCTTGAGGGATAAAAAGAATATACAGGCTGCGGTGATCACAATATATCTGTGCGGAAACCATCACCGCACACATGCATGGTTTTAAATTGTCAAAATGAGCAATTCAAATGGAGTAGGTGAAATTAAATGTATAGAATCACTGTATATTGTTTCACATTAGTTGGGCCCCTCATATCTCAGAGTTAAAGGCATTCTATAATCGGAGTATAATCGCGTTCAGCAAACTCACGGTCTGGGCAACTCCAAACCATACCGGGAATGTCGCCATCTCCTGACCGCAGATAAAATTGGTGCTTAAAAATAGTTGCCTTTTCAAACCTATAATGTGAATTCTGGTGCTTTAAAAATCTGTGCAACCTTAATCGATCTTTTTTCTTTCCTCTTCACTGTAAGTTGATGCTGTACTGTTGACATGTTTTTAAGGCTGACGAATTCACGCTACATTTTTGAAACGACATTTTACGTGGCAATATTATCCACGGCCAGAAGGTAAACCTCATGGTAAACTGACCCAAACGCACAGTGAAGCCTTATGCTTGGCACTTTCTAGTAATAATTATCGGTGAAATGTAGGGATGCACCGGAATTCCGGCCATCTGCTTTCAGCCGAAAGCAAAACCCCAGCCGAAAAGGTCAGCTGAAAATTGATGATCCCAGCTGACACTGAGCAAGCACTCTTTCGATGCTGCTTAGCTGGAGATAATTGTAATTGGAGAGAGGCAGGAGCTGCTATAGTTATTTCTGCACACAAAGTGTTAACTGCATGGTCAGAGGAGCTGTTGAACACTATCAGGGCAAGCGGTAACCTATGGCCTCTCAGTGACAAGGAACGAGTGATTTATCACTGACCACCTGCCAGCTGTGCTGTGTCCGCTCTGAGGCAGCATTACACTGAGGACAGCTGGGGTTAATGGAAGGCTGCGTCATATCACAGCCAGGTTGCCTTCAAAGACCGTATTATTTTTTTTGAGAAAGTATTTTACCAGGAAGGATACATTGAGATTTCTCTCGTTTTCAAGTATGTCCTGGGTGGCGAGTATGTACAGTTAGGTGTCTTGCCCAAGGACACTTACTGGAGAGGTTGCTAGCTGTGATTGAACCAATGACTCCACAGGCTCCCTCCATGCACAGCAGTGATATCTCTACTCCACCCAGCCGGTACTGATCATCATTTATATAGCGCTAACGGTTTCCGCAGCGCTTTACAATAACGAAAGGCAACAAGATACAGATAAATGGACATAGGATGGAAAAAAGAGGTGTTCAGGGCCCTGCTCATAGCTTACATCCATACCTCCAAAAATGTAATGGAACTTATTAAATACATTCATTTTGCATTGGTTTGTCTTTTACTATTTCTCTTAAAGGCCCCTTTTATAATGCTTAGTTTTTCTGCACTTTAAAAAAATAACAGATTACCAAGACACAAAAACACAGGCACAATAGCTGTATATAAGTCTGGGTGCAGCAGTCCAAAAACCTACAACTCCATAGAGTAGAGACATAGGTTTTAAATGATCTTTTATTTAGTCAACATATAAACTGATGTTTAGGCTCCATATGATCAGTTATCGATGATGGAGGAACGCTCATTAGCCTGATGCCTCAAGCTCGCTGCCTTGGGTCACTTTCGAATCTGACCTAACGTTCTCTTCCCACATCCAGACAGTGACCAAATCTTGTTACGATCATCTCAAGAACATTGCCCATGTCTGCCCTTTTCTGACGCAAGATACTGCGAAGGTGCTGGTTTATGCTCTAATAGTTTCACGGCTTGATTACTGCAACTCGCTCCTTTATTGGCCTCCCCAACTTCCGTATTACTCCTTTGCAATCTGTAATGAATGCAGGGGCCAGGCTTATTTTTCTCACTAAACACACCTCGCGTACTCTTTCCCTCCTCCCCTCCCCCCCCCCTGCCGGTCCCTCCATTGGCTTCCTGTACATTTCAGGATACAGTTTAAAATACTGACGCTCACTTTCAAATTGCTCAATAACTCAACCCCTCCCTACATGTCTTTGCCACGACGCAAACACTTCCTGTCTAGACAACTCCGGTCGGCAGGCAATCTCCATCTGTCTACATCCGCACGGCCAACTCTCGCTTCCAAGACTTCTCAAGGGCAGCTTCGCTCCTGTGGAATGTCTTACCTTGCCCTATCAAACTCTCCACCACTGATCTTCGAGCCTTCAAGAAATCCCATCTCTTCAGATTAGCGTAACACATCACTGATGCAACTCATCCCTCTGCTCTCCTCACACTTGATTGAAGCTGCTTCCATTGCTCCACCATTCCCGAACCGCTGGCACTAATGATCCTGCCGTCCAGTAAAATTCCCCTGGTCTTCCTCAACTCCAATACCTCTAGACTGTGAGCTCCTATGAACAGGGCTCTATCTGTATTTCGTTCCCTTTGGTTATTGTAAAGCGTTGCGGAAACTGTTGGCGCTATATAAATGATGTGATAATAGATATTTAAGATGTGGTGGAGGGCAAAAAAGTGAGATTAAAAGCATCCACACTGCAAATATAATTTATAGATACAGAAGACATTTACACATCCCAGCAATTCAGAGTTTCTGTGTAAATGTCTTCTGCATCTATAAACTTGGGTGGGTGTATATATATATTCTATCCGAAACAGCGCTGTCCAGGAGTGGCTTTGACCAGTTGCATAAACCTGATCTCTGCTATAAAAAAAAAATGCCATCTAGTTTGGCATGGCACTGATTAATGGTTTCTGTGTAAAACCAGACACAGGATACAAAAAAGTGAGACCTGTCGTTTGTATATCTTACCCAGAGTTCCTTGCTGCATATGGGGAATGTAGCACAGGAGCTCTGGGGTGCAGTTTTTTTTAATTGCTGTGATGTGCAAATGGCTTCTGCAATAATCAACCTTATTGGTTATTGCGTAGAGGCTTTTTATCTCATTTTTTGCCCACCACCACAACCCAAATAAGTACTATATATATCCACAAATTTTACACTTGAATGTATGCACTAGATGTAAAATAACCCCACCAAAATAGGACAAAAATATCTTCAGTTTTAATGTAGATTAAATTTTTTATTTAATAACGTCTGGTATTAATACAATTATACAAAAAACGATCTTAAAATAAATTGGAGGGTGAAAAAAGTCATTCTCGGTTGAGCAAATCCTGAATTTTCGGTTTTCCTTTTGGTCCAAAATTTTCATTTCGGTGCATCACTAGTGAAATGGATTTGCTCCAATCTTTGCAAAAATCCTAACTCTTGTTACATTCACTTTCAGATTGTGTTAATATGGCACTTTCCATTTCTATTTATGCAAAATCTTATAGCACATTATTCTGGTTTTGAAATAAACCCTGCAGCTCTCTATTTAGGGGTGTTTAACGTAAAATTGCCAAATCTATGACACCTGTGTTTTTCGTTTAAAAAACTAAATAAAAGGTTGTATCCCTCCTCCTACACACAATAGCTATCAAGCATGCTTTCATGCCGCTATGGGATCACAAAACGCAGTGAGACAGCCCTGTTCTGTTGGAGTGGTTAAACGTGTATGCAATGGATATCTATCCTTCGTGGACCATAACGCTGTAAATATATTCCAATGTCTTCCTGCAGCAAAGTATGGAGTCTTAGAGTTAAATATAGAATTTCAGCAGGAGGCTCCAGGGATTTGTTAGATAATTTTTTTCTTCAAGTCAATGTCGTTATTTTAAAGACTAGGTTTAGCAGACCTGACCTTTTTCCCCGTATACTTATGAATTTTGCATGTGTGCTTAGAAGTGAGAAATCCTCCTTTCCTGCAGTAAAAAAATTCACTTATGCAAAGTTACCTGCGACCCGTAATTTAATTACTACTATTAGTTAATAAGACTTTAATAAAACGCTACTAGATACAGATGAAGAGATCTGGCCTTTTCCGTACAGGCTACAAAAAGTGTCGAGGTTCTTTTTTTTCCCTTTTTTTTTTAAATTCTTTATGTAAAGCAGCATATATCCATAAGCATATAACATATGATATAAAAAAAATGTACAATTTCCGTTTTCAATAGCAAGTAATTCTGGGAAGTACGGGACAGAGAAAATACACAAGACAGGAAAAAAAAGAGGAGGGGGGGGGGGGAGTCCAATCTTATTTGAAGGGTATACCAAAGTAATAAGACGTCAGGGCCTAAAATCTTAAAGGGCTTGGGGAGGAAAGGGGAAATCTAACACTTTTTCAAGAAAGGCCAGAAATGTATTCATCCCATAATGACCATATCTTATAAAAAGAGCGAAAAGTATCTCTGACTTTGGCGGTCAACTCATCCGTAAAACAGACATCAGCCGGCTGGGTGGAGTAGAGGTAACATCACTGCTCTGCGTGGAGACGCAGGTTTGATCCCCGCAAGAGCACCTCTCCAGTAAGTGTCCTTGGGCAAGACACCTAATGGTACATACTCGCCACCCAGGACATACTTGAAAACGAGAGAAATCTCAATGTATCCTTCCTGGTAAAATCCTTTCTAAAAAAAAAACAAAAAAAACTACTCAACCACTATGTTCCAGGGCGGGAGAATGCTTTGACGCCATGATGCTGTCATGGCCCGCCTAGCTGCAAGGGACATTCTGTTAAAAAGGACCTGTTCAGTGCGGGCAAGGCAGGTACCGCCCAGAGATCCATGGACAATTGACGCTGAAACCTTTTCAGAATCTAAGCGTGCACTGCCGACCGAAAATGTTGAGTTACAGGATAATCCCACCACATTTGTATATATGTACCCTTACCACCACAATCACGTCAACTAAAATCACTAGAGGTAACCCCCATTCGATATAATGATACCGGTGTAACATACCATCGTAATAAGATTTTATAGGACTGTTCATGATGGTTTACACAGAGGACCAAGCCGTCTGCTCCCCTATACAGTCAGGTCCAGAAATATTGGGACATCAAAACAATTCTAACATCTTTGGCTCTATACACACCACCACAATGGAGTTGGAATGAAACGAACACAATGTGCTTTAACTGGAGACTGTCAGCTTTAATTTGAGGGTATGTACATCCAACTCAGGTGAACGGTGTAGGACTTACAGCAGTTTGCAGATGTGCCTCCCACTTGTTAAGGGACCAAAGGTAATGGGACAATTGGCTTCTCAGCTGTTCCATGGCCAGGTGTGTGATATTCCCTCATTACCCAATTACAATGTGCAGATAAAAGGCCCAGAGTTCATTTCAAGTGTGCTATTTGCATTTGGAATCTGTCAACTCTCAAGATGAGATCCAAAGGGCTGTCACTTTCAGTGAAGCAAGCCATCATTAGGCTGAAGAAACAAAACAAAGCCATCAGAGAGATGGCACCAAGAACATTAGGTGTGGCCAAAACAACTGTTTGGAACATTCTCAAAAAGAAGGAACGCACCGGTGAGCTCAGCAACACCAAAAGACCCGGGAGACCACGGAAAACAACTGTGGTGGATGACCGAAGAATTCTTTCCCTGGTGAAGAAAACACCCTTCACAACATTTGGCCAGATCAAGAACACTTTCCAGGAGGTAGGTGTATGTGTGTCAAAGTCAACAATCAAGAGAAGACTTCACCAGAGTGAATACAGAGGGTTCACCTTAAGATGTAAACCATTGGTGAGCCTCAAAAACAGGAAGGCCAGATTAGAGTTTGCCAAACAACACCTAAAAAAGCTTTCACAGTTCTGGAACAAGATCCTATGGACAGGTGAGACCAAGATCAACTTGTATCAGAGTGATGGGAAGAGTATGGAGAAGGAAAGGAACTGCTCATGATCCTAAGCATACCACCTCATCAGTGAAGCATGGTGGTGGTAGTGTCATGGCGTGGGCATGTATGGCTGCCAATGGAACTGGTTCTCTTGTATTTATTGATGATGTGACTGCTCACAAAAGCCGCAGGATGAATTCTGAAGTGTTTCGGGCAATATTATCTGCTCACATTCAGCCAAATGCTGCAGAACTCATTGGACGGCGCTTCACAGTGCAGATGGACAATGACCCAAAGCATACTGCAAAAGCAACCAAAGAGTTTTTGAAGGGACAGAAGTGGAATGTTATGCAATGGCCAAGTCAATCACCTGACCTGAATCCCATTGAGCATGCATTTCACTTGCTGAAGACAAAACTGAAGGGAAAATGCCCCAAGAACAAGCAGGAACTGAAGACAGTTGCAGTAGAGGCCTGGCAGAGCAACCCAGCGTCTGGTGATGTCTATGCATTCCAGACTTCAGGCTGTGATTGACTGCAAAGGATTTGCAACCAAGTATTAACCCCTTAGTGACCGGGCGGTTTTACACGAATCCGTCTTTTAGTGACCGCTGCTGTTTTTACGTTTCTGCACTGTTATTATTATTATTATTATTCTTTATTTATAAAGCGCCAGCATATTCCGCAGCGCTGTACAATGAGCACAGTATAGACGGGGTTACAATACATTGAACAACATTTGACAAACAGTACAGGAGGAGATGAGGGCCCTATTCCCATAGGAACTCACAATCTGGGAGGGTTGGGGTTGGAAACAGGAGGAGAGGACTGTAAGGTGAGAGTGATTGATGGTTGCGTCAGTGAGTTGGGTGGTAGGCCTCCCTAAATAGGAATGTTTTCAGGGAGCGTTTGAAGGAAGAGAAGTTAGGGGAAAGTCTGACAGCACGAGGGAGAGCGTTCCAGAGAGTGGGGGCTGCGCGTGAGAAATCCTGCAGTCTATCATGGGAAGAGGTGATGCGGGGAGAAGCTAGGCGCAGGTCACTGTTTGACCTTAGGGAGCGGGCTGGGGTGTATTTGGTGATTAGTGAGGACAGGTAGTGGGGAGCTGAGTTAGTGAGGCTTTTGTAGGTAAGGATAAGGATTTTGAACTTAATTCTGCAGTGGATGGGGAGCCAGTGAAGGGACTCGCAGAGGGGAGCGGCAGAGACAGAGCGGCGGGTGAGGTGAATTAGCCTGGCGGAGGCGTTCAGGATGGATTGTAGGGGGGAGAGGTGGGACAGAGGGAGGCCAGATAAGAGATTATTGCAATAGTCGAGTCGGGAGATTACCAGGGCGTGTATGAGTTGTTTTGTGGCGACAGCGGTAAGAAATGGCCCTGTTAGTGTTTAGGTCAAATTTTCCTCTTACTCGTTTATTCGACCCACACATATTATACACCCTTTTTCCTGCCATTAAATGGACTTTCTAGAAATACCATTATTTCCATCATATCGAATAATTTACTATAAAAAAAAATGAAATATGAGGAAAAAAATGGTAAAAACACACTTTTTCGTAATTTAATCCCCAAAATCTACAACCACCCAAAAAGACCCCGGCTAAATAGGTTCAAAATTTTGTCCCAAGACTAGAAATACCCAGTTTTTACATGCTTTTGCTTTTTAACCCCTTCACTGCTGAGACAGTTCACCTATGTGCGCTGCGCTCATTCTGACCATTTTGTGCTAATTATTTTTAGATGACAGCCTAGGTCCTATTTAATTAAACTCCCCCCAGACAAAAAAAACTTAAAAAAAAAAACATTTTTTTATTTTATTTAATTTTTTTATTATTTGTTTTTTATTTAATTCATTTTTTTTAAATTTTGTTTTAAAACCAAACCTGGTCATGTTTGGTATCATTGGAAAGGCCATAATCAGGCCTTTCAAATGATGTCAAATGGATCGGGAGATATGTGGATCCTTAGGATCCCCTTATCTCTACATGGCAGCTAGATGGTTAACTGGCCCACTGACATCCTCACACATATGGTGAGGTTGTCAGTGGGTGGGGGGGGACCTGGAGGCTTGGCTGACATCCAAGATGTCAGCCCTCCTCCAGGTTTGAATCGCGTTTTGGCGCCAATTGGTGCCGAAACGTGATCCGGCGGTGAAACTGTTAATGCCATACACCGCTGAAAAGGGGAGGCTCTCCCTAGCTTCAATGGTTGGGGAGATAGAGGACTCCGAACGAGCCCCCCCTCCCCTCCATTGAAATGCATGGGGACGCCTGCTGATGACGTCACCACGCAGTGTGGCGACGTCATCAGCCTCGCCTGCCCATGTAAATCACATGGGCAGGCCTCCTCCCTGCCAGATCGCCGTGGGATCCAGCGAGGGAGGTGAGTATCGGGCGGGAGGGGGATTAGGCGCCGCTGACGTACCCTGTACGTCCGCAGGTCTAAGGGAGACCTGTGGACAGGACGTACAGGGTACCTTCAGCGGCCCTTAAGGGGTTAAGAAGGGAAAGTTTGATTTATGATTATTATTCTGTCCTATTACCTTTGGTCCCTTTAACAAGTGGGAGGCACATCTGCAAACTGCTGTAAGTCCTACACCGTTCACCTAAGTTGGATGTACATACCCTCAAATTAAAGCTGACAGTCTGCAGTTAAAGCACATTGTGTTTGTTTCATTCCAACTCCATTGTGGTGGTGTATAGAGCCAAAGATGTTAGAATTGTGTCGATGTTCCAATATTTCTGGACCTGACTATCTTCCCGCTCATCACCCGATAGGGAGTCACCTAGGTCCGACTCCCACTTATCACAATACGTCAAAGGTGCCCGCTCTGCAGTTAGAGCTAAGCAGTAAGTAAAGCTGAGCTAAGGTTCTTTTTCAACTCATTGAAGGAATTAAATTGTGTTTTATCGACATGCACCTTATTCAGATATTTTTCCTAGTTTTTTTTTTTGAGAAAGTTTTTTACCAGGAAGGATACATTGTGATTTCTCTCTTTTTCAAGTATGTCCTGGGTGGCGAGTATGTACCATTAGGTGTCTTGCCCAAGGACACTTACTGGAGAGGTGCTCCTACCGGGATTCAAACCTGTGTCTCCAGTGTCATAGAGCAGTGATGTTATTTGGCGCACAGGTACGCCAGCCACTAATCCACTAAGGCTGGGGTCAGACCAGCGCACTTTTAACGTGCGTTGTGGCGCACATAATTACGGCCGCACTAGCAGCAGATGACGGGCAATGACGGCCAATATACGATGTACGGCCGCACAAAAGTCCAGCCGTGCAACGCAAGTGGAATTTGAACGCATTTTTCTGAGAACGCTGAACCGCTAGTACTGACGTACTAAGTGCGCAGCTGCGGCATAGCGGCGTGTTTGCGTGATTAGGAGATGTCAGACGCTGCTAATGTCCAGCCTACATAACGTCCAGACGCAAAAAGAGTTTTATTGACGATCCGTACAAAATCACGCCCGAAAATGCGCATCGTCTGACCGTTTTTGCGCATTCCGTGAAAAAATACGTCAATGCGTTCGGACACTCTTTTTCACGTTCGCGGGGAAAAATGCTTTCGTCTGACCCTAGCCTAAAAAGCCATGATCAGATGATGTGTAAACTCTTCTCACACAAAAATTGTTTTGACATACATTTTTAAGACTAGCTGTAGTAAGTTGCCCTGGTACTTGGTTTTGAGGTGCTTAGCTTATCTTGCAAATAAAACTACCACACACCAGTGGATCCATCACTTCATATCTTTTTAAAATGAGTAACCAGAGAACAGAAAAGAGGAACACACTGTCCACTCATTTTCCTTAATCCCACTTCTGAATCGCTTGGAAGTGCCATATCTTTCTGTGCCATACCTTTTGAAAGTTCTTCCTCAAATTCACAGCCTTGAAAGCACTATTGCAGGTCAGTAGAACAGGACCATGATACAAGTCACTTAATGAAAAAGACCAGAGTGGCTGGTTACTGCATTACGATAGATCATTCTCAAAGAGGTCAACTTGACAGAATGGACCTAAAAGACCATTAAGGCTAGGGTCAGACGAGCGTGATTTCTACGGACTGTACGTCCTTGCACATGGACATACGTCAGTACGGAAGACACAGTAGTGGTCACACAGTCCGTTTTTTTCACTGACGTTTATTTTTTGACGGATGTAGGAGGAAAAATAAATTAAAAAGCAAAACCATTTTGGCCGTGAAAAATGCTGGACGTATAAATGCAGTCCGTCTGACCACGTTCCATCACTCACACACAAAGCTATGCGGACGTTGCGGACGCAGCGCACTTTGTGCGGCCGTTCTAGGGGTTGTACGTTCTTGCCTGCCTTGCGTCCGTGGGCCGCGGCCGTTGTGCGTCCGCAGTTCAGTGCGGTCGTAGTTCGTGTGTCGGGCTCCGATGGGCTTTCTGTCATGCTATCACGGACGTACTTTTAGGCGCAATCACAGACGTGAACACTACGCTCGTCTGACCCCAGCCTTAGCCTTTAGTAGAACAAGCTTCAAAGTACTATCTGAAAGATAAGAGCAATACCAAAAAGGATACCACTTTATTAGAACAGCTCCAGGAAGGGGGTTTCTATAACTTTATAAAACATGACCAGAAAAGCCATGTCTTTAAATCAGTGTTTCTCAAAACTGTCCTCGGGACCCTCAACCAGGCCAGATTTTACAGATCACCTTGGGGAAAAGCAGACTAAATCCTGCAATCACTGAGCAGCAAATCATATCACCTGTGCTGTGCTTCAAATATCTGGCAAACCTGGCCTGTTAGGTGGACCTGAGGACAGGTTTGCGAAACACTGCTATAAATGAACACTAACGTAACCAGTACCTAGATTACGTGTACATTATTAAAAAAAGCTTTTTTTTTTTAAAAAAAAAAAATATATATATATTTTGGAGAAAGTATTTTACCGGTAAAGATACAATGAGATTTCTCTTGTTTTCAAGTATGTCCTGGGCGGCGAGTATGTACCGTTAGGTGTCTTGCCCAAGGACACTTACTGGAGAGGTGCTCTTGCCAGGATTGAACCTGTGTCTCCACGGTTATAGAGCAGCGATGTTACCTCTACTCCACCCAGCCCGCACATTGCATATAAAAAGGGAAAATAAAGTTGTTTTTTTTAAACTCTTGTTTCCATTTTGTGGATTTTGATCATGATGCAATATTTACCAAAAGCTTAGCACAAGTTTCACTTTACAGCTGTGGTATAGGTGTTCTGTTCCCACGGTAGCTTTGCAGAAAACAGCAGTGATAACTCCGATAAAGGGGTATTATACATACAGATTCTTTATTTCCAGGCATCCTAAACAAACACTTACAGTGTTGAAAAGATTCATCCGGATTACTCAGTCTGTCCCTTCATACGGTGTGAGAAGAGGGTAACTTCACTCCCATGCTGAGAGAGTGTGAGAAGCTGCTCTTCTGGAGAATTGGAATTCCTAATGGAGGGCTTTCTTCTTACCAGCATGCAAAGCACCTCAGCACCAATCAGACACATAGAACTGGTCACATGTCACAGAACTACATTTCCCTGAAGACATTGCTCTTAAAGGGATAGCTCTTAAACATTATAAAGCTGTCTCTTAAGGAGACAGTAGCCAATACTGACTATTCTCAGGCTGCTCTAGTCAGCACACTCCCCGCCTGGAATTATAAATTCCACTACTTACTAACTAAACTGTTAACGAAGATAATCAAGGCATATTATCAAACATGCAAACAATGAGTATACACAAAGCATGCAAAGCTTGGAGGTTCAATCTTCCAGCTCGGTCTTCCTCAGCAGCAGGACCAGGTCGGTAATTGGCCTGGTATATAGTTTCTTGGTGAAAGTCTGCTGGTTGCCACCGGACTCCTTTGGCTTCACGATCTGCACTGCAACCTGGCGGACTAATCCATCTTTGCTGGGTAAGACTTGGTGCACAAGTCCCATAGGCCATGAGTTACGGTGCGCTTCCTTATCTTTCAAAAGAACAAGGTCTCCGTCTTCGAGATTTGGTTCTTTGTTCTGCCATTTGCGACGTTCCTGTAGGGTAGGTAAGTACTCTTGCTTCCATCGCTTCCAGAAGGTGTTGGCAAGCCATTGCACTTGTCTCCATTGTTGTCTGTACATGTCCTTGGGAACGAAGTTCTCTACTGGAGCCGGCCAATCACCTGTTTTGTAGGTGAGCAAGGTGGCTGGGGCGAGGATACTTGGATTCTCGGGATCTGTAGAAACTGGGCCCAAAGGTCGGGCGTTAATGATGGCTGCTACTTCTGCCATGAGGGTGGTAAGAGTTTCATGGGTCAGCTTATGTACCTTCAACAACATGGAGTCCAGGATTTTACGGGCTATCCCGATCATTCGCTCCCATGATCCTCCCATGTGGGATGCGTGGGGAGGATTAAATGTCCATTTACAATCATGAGCCTTTAGGGATTTGTCAATTGCTGAATCCGGGCGAATGCTTTCATCTATCTGCAACTCCTTGCATGCTCCTACAAAGTTCGTTCCGCGGTCGGATCTAAACACCTTGACTGGGCCCCTGTGGGCTTGGAACCTTCTTAGAGCGTTAATAAAGGAGGAGCTGTCCATAGATTCGATGACTTCGATATGGACGGCTCTAATGCTGAGACACGTGAACAGAACGGCCCAACGTTTGCTCTCAGCTTGACCACCTCTGGTCCGTCGGGTACACACGGCCCATGGGCCGAAGACGTCTACTCCTACATTGGTGAAAGGTGGTTCAGTACTAAGACGCTCGATTGGCAGGTCAGCCATCAACTGGTTGCAAGACCCACGTCGCTGCTTACGACAAAGTAGGCACTTGTGCAGGACTGTAGCAATGAGCCTTTTGCCTCCCACGATCCAGAGTTCAGCAGCTCTAACCGCTCCTTCTGTGAAGTGTCTGCCTTGATGGTGGACGATTTCGTGGTGATGCTGAACTAGCAGGTTTGTCACATGGTGACGAGCGGGAAGTATAATAGGATGTTTCGTCTTTAAATCCAATTCGGCCTTCTCCAGACGTCCCCCTACTCGCAGCATGCCGTGTCTATCAAGGTATGGATTCAGCTTCAGAAGTGGGCTAGATTTTGGGATGGGCTTCTTGATTTTTGCCCATTCAAATTCCTGAGGGTACGCGTCGTGTTGCACCCATCGCAGAATTCCTCTCTGTGCTTGGAGATGGCTTTCCGAAATGCTTATCTGCAGATTCGCTCTGCGACGCAGGAATCGGATGAATGCTGCTACGCCTCGTAAGACAGATCTCCAACGAGAGAAATTTTCAAAGGTAACTGGTACTGGGTTATGATCGAGGGGCAATATTTTGGTTTTCTTGACCATCGTTGAGAAGATGGTGGCTTGGACCACCGGTTTCTCATCCGCAGGGGTTGATTTACTGAGTACCTGAGGTCGGATGTCAGCATCTTGATCTGGATTTATAAGTTCATGGTGTTCCGGTCCCGGTAACGTCGAGGTGTCTTGACAGGTCAAGAACTCAGGACCCTTTATCCAGGTTGACTCTGCCAACTGGGAAGCAGGGATGGACCGTGTAGCATGATCCGCTGGGTTCTGGTCTGTTGGCACATGTCGCCACTGCTCAGGTTCTGAAGATTTTCTGATCCTGTCGACTCTATTGCTCACATAGACATAAAAGCGTCTGCTTTGGTTGTGAATGTAGCCCAGCACCACCTTGCTGTCCGTGTAGAAGATGGTGGTTTGTAGCTCAAGGTCTATAGTTTTATCAGGTCAGCAAGCTCCACGGCCAATACGGCGCCGCACAGTTCTAACCTTGGTACTGTGTGATCTTGTTGTGGTGCTATCTTCGCCTTTCCCATTACGAAACCGATGTGAGTATTGTTCTCCCGGCCGTAGACTCTGACGTATCCTACAGCTGCTATTGCCTTAGTCGATGCATCTGAAAAGACGTGCAGTTCTTTTTTCAGTGCAGCTGCGGGTGAAACGGGAACGTATGTGCGTGAACACTAACGTTTTGGAGACATCTCAGGGAGGCACACCATTTCTCCCATTCTTGCTTCTGGTCTGGTGGAAGTGGCTCATCCCAATCTTTGGTGTTTTGGGATAGCGTACGTAGAAGGAGCCTCCCTTGGATCGTTACAGGCGCGGCAAATCCTAGAGGGTCAAAAAGGCTGTTCACCGTTGACAGAATTCCTCTCCTTGTGAAATTGGACTTCTGGGCTGGAACTCTAAAAGTGAAGGCGTCCTTCTTCAAGTCCCAACATAGACCGAGACTACGTTGGATAAGAGGCATGTCTGTTGTAAAATCTAGGTCCTGTAGTCCCTTGGCATGATCTTCAGGACTGAAGGCTTCAAGCACTTCCTCACTGTTGGACGCGATTTTGTGCAATGTGAGGTTGGCTACTGCTAGCATCTGGCGTGTTCTGTTCAGTAGGTCTATAGCTTCTGCTGGTGTGGCTACAGATTTTAGACCATCATCTACATAGAAATCTCGTTCCACGAATCGTCTGGCATCTGTGCCGTATTTGGTTTCGCCGATGCGAGCGGTGCGTTGCAGGCCGTAGTTGGCAATTGCCGGGGAAGAACCGTTCCCAAAAACGTGCACTCGCATTCTGTACTCCGTTATCTGCTGGTTGCGCTGTTCGTCACTGAACCACAGGAAACGTAGGTAATTGCGGTGGTCTTCTCTGACTAGGAATGAGTAACATCTGCTGGATGTCGGCCATAAAGGCTACGGCTTCCTTTCTGAAACGAATGAGCACGCCTAGGAGGCTGTTGATGAGATCCGGCCCTGTGAGAAGGGCTTTATTCAGGGAGAAGCCTTGGAATTTTGCACTCGCATCGAAGACTACCCGAATCTGGCCTGGCTTTTGTGGGTGGTACACTCCAAAGAATGGCAGGTACCAGCATTCTTCACCTTCTTCCAGAGGTGGGGCAAGCTCAGCATGTCTGTTCTGGAGCATCTTATCTATGAATGCCACTAGATGATCTCTCATTGGCGGTTTCTTGTTCATGAGTCGTCTCAGACTGAAGAGGCGCGAGAGAGCTTGTTCATGGTTGTTTGGCAGGCGCTGTCTGGGTGTACGGAAGGGTAATGGGGCTACCCAGCTCCCGGAGGCGTCCTGTTGAAGTTCTTTATCCATGAGCTGCAAAAAGTCTTTGTCTTCTATTGACCAGGCCAGGTCATTATCTTCTTTGCTGGTCTCGAACACCGTTGCTCCTAAAACGGGATTGTTTGTTGAAGTCGTGAAGTGCTCGTGACATTGTTTGAAGTGTGATGCTCTCCCATTACTGAGAATGGAGGTTGCGAAAACGTTGACTTGGGTTGGGGCCTGCAGCCGATCGATACAAACTGTTCCTAAGATGGCCCATCCGAGTGCAGACTTGCGGGCAAACGGAGAACCTGCTGGGCCTCTAACCTGGTCATGTTGAAGGAAAGCTTCGGAGGCGTCTAATCCCAACAAGAGAAGGATTTCAGCTTCGGGGTCTAGGGCAGGGAAGAGGCTAGCCATGTGTTTCAGGTGAGGTATATTGCTTGCTACCTCTGGTGTCGCTATCTGGTTGCGATCATCTGGCAAAGCATCCCATTCTAGCAATGGTGGCAGTTTCAGTTTTGCACTTCCATCTAATGATTCTATGCAGAATCCAGTGACTTTCCTCCCCGCCGTGCGCTGGGAACCGGTGCACGTGGAAATAGTGAATGATGTGTCATCGGTTCGGACGTTAAAGAGGTCGAAGAATGCTGACCTGGCTAACGATTGATTGCTTTGTCCGTCCAGCATCACATACATCTTCACAGCTTCTTCAGGGTGTCCGGTTGGGTAGACTTTGGTTAGGTAGATCTCGTGGCATAAGCGAGGGAATGCTGAGCCACCACATACTGTCGTGCAGTTGATACTTGCGGTTGCCTCTCGATGCGCTTCAGTATTGTCCTGTGACTCCTTAGGCAAAGGAGGGGTAGGTGTTGTCCATTGTGTTGGCTCGGAATCTGGATGCAGTGCACCAGGGTGTCTGTCACTACCGCATAGGTGACATTGTACCTTACTTGTGCAAGCTTTGGCCATGTGCTCTGTAGACTCACAACACTTGAAGCAAAGTCTGTACTCCCTGATCAAGGCTTTCCTTTCTTCTAGGGGCTTCTTTCCAAAGTTTCTGCACTTGTTCAGAGAGAGTGCGAGGACTTGTGGAGTGGACAGAAAGGATCTTTATTTGTGCTTAGGGTTTTAGGTAGTGCTCTCTTCGACGGATGCTCATCTGACTTGCTTGTGGATGAGGCAGCGACCTGTGTTTTGTGGACAGACACAATGGTCCTTTCCCTCGCCATTGGTGTTGTTCGCTTGAAGTCGGAGTTATAGTTGGCCCTTTTGGTGGTAGGGAACTCCGTTTCTCTGAAGCTTCGATTTCGAGGATCGTTGCACCGTTTTGTTTGGTAGGCAACAAATTCTTGAAGAGCGGCGAAGGGAGGTCTCTGTCTAGGTTGCGCTCTCTATAGGCATCTGATAATTCGATCCACTTTTCGATTAACTGTGTAGGTAATTTTCTAACGATAGGCTTCTGTGTTCTATGCTGGTCGAGACATGTCAGTCCCGTTAGGTTAGGATCTTCTTTGGCTGCTCGCAACTGTGTAAGGAGAATAGAGAAGTCCCATAACCTGTGAGGTTCGTTAGTGCGGATGACTGGGAAATCGCTAACACGTTCTAACAACGAGGACTCCGTCAACGTGGATGCACCAAACCGTTGATCGAGCACTTCCCAGGCTTGTTTGAGGGCGATGACTGGGTCACCGAGATGAGATGAATAAATATCCTTTACTACTCGTGTAGATTCTGGTCCTAGCCAAGCCATCAGATGTATGATCTCCTCGATTGGCCGTAACCTCTCGTCACTAACGGTATGTAAGAAGATGTGCTTCCATATTAAATAGTCTCTGCCTGGCTTGTCAGAAAACTTCTGTGCTCCTCTTGAAGCCAAATCCACCTTCCCTTGTCGAGGTGGGCATTCTGTGTTTCTTTCCCTGGGTGTCGCAAAGTCCATCTGGGCTGTATGGGGCTTGTATTTGGGGGGAGATGGTAAGCTGAACCATATGGAATTGGTGAAAGCAGGATCAGGGGTTTCCCGTGGGTCCTGGTAAGCATAGTCCCTAGGATCAGGAGCGGAAGCTAAGGACAGCTGTTCTGTGTCTGCAGAATACTTGTTGATTATTACGTCTTGCCATGACACATGTGATGGTTGTTCCTTTCGCCGCTGGGCAGGTCGATCGTGTTTGATGGGCTTCACGTCCGTCCATGAGTTGCCTTGAGGCTGTGGCTGGAACACTGCTGCCTCTACGTTGAGGTTGTGGCTCGCGGCTACTCTTGTGTCTGCCTGCTGAGTATCCTTCACTAATGCTGATGGAACAATCTGGTTACCTCTTGTGTCTTGGCTTGTTGGAGTAAATTTTTCAGCTTCTAGGAGGGTTTCGACTTGTACGAATTTGGCGGTGTCAGCATTCTGAATAGTTCGCGAAACTAGTGTTTGAGATTCTCCTCCTTGTCCCTGCCGTAATGAGTTCTGGTTGTTCACGTAGGCTTCGACACGGTTCTGCAAGTTCTCTCCTTCCAGCTGTGTAGGATTGAAGTTGAGGGAAGCATTGGCAGCTTCCGCCCGTAAAGCTGTTGCCCGTACTGCCTTTTTTGCAGCCTCCCGTTTATGCTGAAGATACGTACGGTTGGCTTGAGCTATGGCTTTGGCCACTTCTTCCTCTTGTAATCGCTCTTCATCTGCCACTTGCAGATCTACAGCAGCTTCATCAGCCTCGATTTGTGCTAATATCGCTAGGGCGGCGAGACTCTCTTTACTCGAGGCCCGGGACGAACGGCTGTGATGAGAGGATGCTTTGGAAGAATGGTTAGAGCCTGTGATATAAGATTGCTGTGAAACGTGGCTACCTGAGTGAGACCGTGCCGGTTTGGGGTGAAAGGACGAGGCTTTCTTTGAAGCATGAGAAGAGGCCCTGTGCGAGCGATGGGATGACTCCGACTCGGCCTTCTCGTTGCTTGTGTCCTTTGCTTGCAGATTTGTCTGAGAGTCATCACAGTTTGAAAGGAAATTCGCATGCTGTATGTTAAACGCCTGGATGCTTTGTAAGTCCGCTTGGAGACTTGGGTCTTCCAACTGTGACTGGATGAAAATGAGGTGGCGTTCGCTATCCTTTGACTTTAGATGCGTCTTCCTCATGCGTTCGTTCTCAATTGTGATGCGACCAGGAGAGAGCTCTCCTTTAGGTTTATTGCAGAGCTCTATTAATTTATCTCGGGAATTAGTGTAGATTTTGTAAAACCTGTCCCACTCAACCATCAGATACGATCGCATTTCCTTGGTGAGCTCCCTATGCGCCCTCGTTTCATATTGTCTCTGAGTTGCCTTTGCATCTTCTGAATTTCGGAGGACACACTCTTCATTTGAGTCGGGGTCGATTAGTAGGCCCAACTCTTTTGGCACGTCACAGCCTTCTGCCATGATTGAGGAGACTCAAGAAATTGCTAAAACACTTTTAGAAATGTCAATGCAGTTCACTATTTGCCCACTTGGGTGCGTTGCGCAAACTGTTGTAGACGTAGGCGCGGTTCGCCTTGCGGTCTCTGGGGAGCGCTGCTGGAGTGCGTTGCAGCTGGCGCTGTTTACCTTGCGGTCTCTGGGGAGCGCTGCTGGAGTGCGTTGCAGCTGGCGCGGTTTACCTTGTGGTCTCTGGGGAGCGCTGCTGGAGTGCGTTGCAGCTGGCGCGGTTTACCTTGTGGTCTCTGGGGAGCGCTGCTGGAGTGCGTTGCAGCTGGCGCGGTTTACCTTGTGGTCTCTGGGGAGCGCTGCTGGAGTGCGTTGCAGCTGGCGCTGTTTACCTTGTGGTCTCTGGGGAGCGCTGCTGGAGTGCGTGCAGCTGGCGCGGTTTGCTTGTGGTCTCTGGGGAGCACTGCTGGAGTGCGTTGCAGCTGGCGCGTTTACCTTGCGGTCTCTGGGGAGCGCTGCTGGAGTGCGTTGCAGCTGGCGTGGTTTGCTTGTGGTCTCTGGGGAGCGCTGCTGGAGTGCGTTGCAGCTGGCGCGGTTTACCTTGCGGTCTCTGGGGAGCGCTGCTGGAGTGCGTTGCAGCTGGCGCGGTTTGCTTGGCTTAATGCTGGCCTGTAGTTTGCAGAGGAGTCACCAAAGGACGCTGAGTGTAACTAATGTGAGAGATTACTGGGCTAGGGAATTTTACCCTGGATGAGGTTTGCAGAGCTGGAATTTCCAATTATAGATCTTCTAAGGGCCTTGCCTTGAGTCTCTGTTTTGGGCTTTACCAGGCCTGCACACCTGAGGGTGATTTTCCTTTCCAGTGTATTTTCTCTTTCAACAGTAGTTAAGCTAACAGCTGAATTAATAACTCATTCTGCGCAGACTTTCTTGCCTTTTAAGCCACATGCCTTGGAACCTTTACTTTGATATAAACTTCACAAACTTGTTTTCTCATTGCTGAAGTTAAGCTGCCTTTCCATGAGGTGAAAAAAAGGAGGGGGAGCAGCCAGACTGACTCATTTAGCTTTAAATGCAAAGAAAAATGTCCTTTAGGAAGCTGGCTTTTAGATGCAGCTGCATAAAGTGAAGGTCAAACAGTCTTTCATTGTTTCAAAGGGTTAACAATCAAATGGAGCTTGGGAATGAATCTATCCAGCCTCTTCTCACTGTTCTGTTCCCACGGTAGCTTTGCAGAAAACAGCAGTGATAACTCCGATAAAGGGGTATTATACATACAGATTCTTTATTTCCAGGCATCCTAAACAAACACTTACAGTGTTGAAAAGATTCATCCGGATTACTCAGTCTGTCCCTTCATACGGTGTGAGAAGAGGATAACTTCACTCCCATGCGGAGAGAGTGTGAGAAGCTGCTCTTCTGGAGAATTGGAATTCCTAATGGAGGGCTTTCTTCTTACCAGCATGCAAAGCACCTCAGCACCAATCAGACACATAGAACTGGTCACATGTCACAGAACTACATTTCCCTGAAGACATTGCTCTTAAAGGGATAGCTCTTAAACATTATAAAGCTGTCTCTTAAGGAGACAGTAGCCAATACTGACTATTCTCAGGCTGCTCTAGTCAGCACAATAGGCTAAAACCAAAGGGAGGAGGAAATGTATAGACAAGGTTTCAGGTGATCTATTGTGATGTGTATGCTACTCGAGATAAGAAATGGCAGCTGAATGAGATGCGATAGCGGACAAATCTACCCCCTGTTGATGTCCTTTGCATACATCCCACGCAATGCAATATTTGAGTTGGGTTTCTGAAGATCTGAACTATAGATTCTATTCTGTAAAGACACTGTTGGGGGGGGGGCGGTGGAAATTTGCAACACAAAATGATGCACGCAGTAACACAAAGAGTAAAATATTTTCTTAACATACGTCAGATAACTAAAGCTACATAAATAGCAATCTCCCCATCTATGTGTCACGACAAAATCAAATGATACGCTGACCACAGTCACTTCTCTCAAATATCTAGGTATGTGGTTAGACCCAAATCTATCCTTTGGCCCCCACATCAAAAAAATCTCATCTAAACTTTACCCCAAGCTAGGTGCCCTGTACAAAAACAAATCGTGCCTGAGCCCCATGGTAAGAAAGCAAATTGTACAACAAATGCTTATGCCGGCTATTGAATATGGAGATGTGGGCCATATTACATAGTTGGTGCTAACTTAACCAGAGCTGTTGTAAACTTACCAGAGCCATTAAAACCTATGGAGGTTTTAAGTTTACAACAGCTCTGGTTAAGTTTGCATCAACATTGTAATATAGCCCGTAGTGTATGCAGCTGCCCCGCAAACACACCTTCATAAACTTACTACATTGTATAACTCATTCTGCCGCTTTGTGCTACAATGTAACTACATGACCCACCATTGTGACATGTTAAAAGAGCTAAACTGGCCGTCGCTGGAATCTAGACTCCCCCTTTACCTTTCCAACCTGGTGTTTAAGAGGTTTTCTGGGAAGCTACCACCCTACCTGAATAGACTGCTTCCCCTAGAAGTTCCCTCATCCTATAACCTCTGATCCAGGACCTGCACCTTACTTGTAATACTACAATACAAAAAGAAAGTGGCTCGATCCTCATTTTCCTACAGAGCACCGTAGTTATGGAATAACCTCCCAGACGACATCAAATCTTCCCCCAGTCTTAAGTCCCTTAAGAGCTCCCTACTAACATACCTCAATACAGAATGCACCTGTAAACATGTAACATAATGACTATTTCCTACATATTTATTTTCTGTTAATCTGTATATTTGTGTTTTTAATATCGTGCATTTTATTACTTTGTATTTCTGTAACAACTGTAACAATTCAATGTTCTGGAACCCAGGACATACTTGAAAACGAGCGAAATCTCAATGTATCCTTCCTGGTAAAATACTTTATAGATAAATAAATGTAAGATTTCAGCAACATAAACAAGAACATTTTCATTTTTTGGTGCAGTGTGATTGAAAGGAAACCTAAATGATACCTGCGGACTCTATAGAACAGGACCAGAGAAGCCATCCCAAGTGACTTGATACAGGAGGACTTGAAAGGCCTCCTCAAAATGCTTGATAGAACAGGACCCGAAAGCCTATATCTAAGCAACTGGCTTCTGAGTTATCTAGTTCTAGTGTGAGTTGATAGAAAAAAAACATAAAAGCCCCAACAGTCTGTTTTGTATCTTGAATTAAGAGGACTAAAAAGACCACTTCTACAACATCACAAGAACAATATCAGGGTTATTCAAAGAGAATCGAAAAATCACCGCACGTTCGGTGACTTTTCGTTCTCTTCAATTCGGTGCGATTCGGTGATCCCATTTCGACGACCCTGCGGTGTATTCAGCAAGTACCACAGGGCCGTCGTAGTGGAGGGAAAAGCCACCGCAAACCCGACGAACACTCACCACAAAACCCGGCGAAGGCACACCGAAACCCACAAAAACATCTGGATTAACCCCGCCGAACACGCCGGAGAAATCCGAGCAGGATCACAGCGCAGAGCAGCCTCCGGAAAAACCCGACACCGCAGATGTATGGAGTGAGAAAAAAAAAACAGTACGCTTGAGTGTTTGAAAAGTGAAACGCTGTTTGCAAAGAAACTACAGAATGAAAATGTCTGAAATTTACATATAAGATCCAATGAATGATAATAAAAAGGGCTGATACAGAAAAAAGAAAACGATTTAAAAAAACGGGAAAAAAAATTTGCAAACAAATTCTGAAAAATGCTTAAAAGATCCTATAAAAATCTATAAATAGACTTTTTACTGCAGAATATTATAATCAACGGTTTATTAGATATTGTATTAAAATGGGAATATTTTTAACATTGAAGCCTATGGGATTTGCCTGAATAAATCTGTTGAATGAAACCACCGAATGGCAGGGCATTTCGGCAACTTTTCTCAGCTGTTTTGTGTTCTCTGAATAGACGAAGCATTGCTTCTCTATGGGGATTTCACTGCCCTCGAACAGCACCAAAGACAGGGGCGTAACTACCAGGGGTGCAGAGTGTGTGACCGCAGCCAGGCCCTTGAGTCCGGGGGGGGCAACACTCGCCTGCCTGGCCTGGGGGCTGGCCTATAACATATAATTCTTCTTTTAATTTATTTTGTACTTATTTGTGAGTTATACTTTGGAGCTTTGTGATACACTCATACACACCACATATTACTGTGAGTTTTGTTGCTGTAAACCTCTGATTTACACTGAAACACACTGCACATTACTATGAGTTTTATTGCTGTGTAGTTCTGTGATACACTCCTACACACTGCACATTACTGTGAGGTTTATTGCTGTGAAGCTCTGTGATATGCTCAGACACACTGCAAATTACTGTGAGGTTTATTGCTGTGGAGCTCTGTGAGATACACATAGTGCAAATTACATAAAAAATGGGATGGACTGAAGAGGTCATAGTGAACCTGGAAAAAATGTGATACTGTCTGGAGTCAACATTGTGGACCAGGAGTTGACCAAAGCATGTTAACGGGAGGAGGGGTATGCTTTTGCCTAGGGTGGGAGGGGCGTCATGGTTCCTGCACCTGGGCCCTGAGGTTTCTAATTACACCTCTGACCAAACAGGCACTATATGTGCAGGCAATTCGCCAACATTTGGCGAACTGCCTGCTCTCTGAATAGCCGAATGGCCAAGAAAAGTAACCTTACGCTGAATTTCAGCATTCGGTTACCTTTCGGCCACAATTCAGATCTCTTTGAATAACCCTGTAAGAGTTTTTCATGTTATGAAACTATACTACATCAAGCTATATCATGTTGGGCCACTGTGCTTCTTTATTGGTTTTGGCTGGACAGGAGGCATTGTACCCTGGCTGAGTGTTCTACAAATTATAGCTACTACATTACCAGAGAGGCCTGTTCTGACGAGATGCAGGAGATGGTCATTATACTGGGACAATTATATAAAGATGGAAAAGATATATTTGCTAATGTTTCCATATTTATATACTCTAGAGCAGTGGTACCCACTACAGGCCAGATTTTGCAGATCCCCTTGGGGAAAAGCAGACTGAATCCTGCAATCACTGAGCAGCAAATCATATCACTTGTGCTGTGCTTCGGATATCTGGAAAACCTGACCTGTTAGGGGAACTTGAGGACCAGGTTTTCGATCCACTGCTTTAGAACTTCATCTTCAAATGCAAGAATTGTGGAGAACAGAGAAAGGGATTATAAACGTTTGCACAGATATCTAGAACAATTGCAGTTGTTTAGGCAGTTTCACTTTTTATTCTTCGGACCTAAAGTGTGCAATCCTCTTCAATCCGCTGTTTAATAAATGTCTTTGTGTGTGTGCACATCACTTAGTAAGCAAACAGGAGCACAATGGAAATCTACTCACGGTAATTATCTCCAAGCTTTACCATGGTCTTACATTTTGAAGTGAACCTTGTTTATTGTTTATGCTTTATGGATATTTATGAACCAATTTAAACCACACAAACAAACCACAACATTTGACTGTAGGAATCTTTGCAAAGACATGATAAATGGGAGCATTCAGTGTCACATCATAAACTATAAAAGAATGAAGAAACGCGTTCAAGTCCTAGACCTTTTGTGTAGAATGCAGAATGTATGCATATTACACATTTTCAGCACGCCGGGTAATACACAACCATTGCGGGCTAATGGCGCTCAAAGGATTAGGAAGAATGCAAATTCTGCTCAAAGGCTTTGGTGTCGATTTACTAAAGGTCAGGCAGATGTCATGCATATTCCGCTTTTCTATTTGATTCAAAGTCAGGTACAAGATAGAGATTGACTGCTATCCTCAATATCCCCAGAGAGCTGTATATTTCAAATGGATCACGGTTTACGCGAGATGAGCTCAGCCGATGAGTTCTTGGTTGAATAAGTGATTCCTGACAGTGGAACTCACGGAGAAGGTATGACCATT
Organism: Leptobrachium leishanense; assembly: GCA_009667805.1. Classification (NCBI taxonomy): domain Eukaryota; kingdom Metazoa; phylum Chordata; class Amphibia; order Anura; family Megophryidae; genus Leptobrachium; species Leptobrachium leishanense. Next base: position 487,736,138 of record CM019063.1, read on the forward strand.
CTGGGTTTGACAGCCCGATTAGCTTTCTAGAACCCTCTCACTACAAGATCGATATTTCATTTGCCTATCTGGGATTTCCGAATAATAGGGTGACATACCTAGAAGTCCTTCAATTGTCAATACTAGCATTAGTTACTTATACTTTTCTTCTAATCAAGGGCGCTTTACCTAGACTAGTATTAACAGGATCATCAATGATTAAATTGGAAACAGCGGTGGAAAAGGTGAAAAGTAGAACATTATACAGATTATCGATTACATAAAACTTCAGAAACTGGGCTGATGATCAGTCACATACAATCATTAGGTTTCCATGGACCATAGAATGCTTTACAGGTAATCCAAAATTTTAGAAGACTTGCGGCACACAGCGATAGTGAGAGGAACGAGCATGACCAGACCAGTGGAGCTGTGCTTGAGTGGGATTATGAGATCCAGATTTGATGGGTCAAAGATGACCTCCTCGGTCTGGTAATTTTTTGTTTTTTGTGATGGGATGCAGAGTATTGGATGTGAAGAAGAAACGCGTTTCATAGGGAGGAATGGAACAGAATGTGAACGGAACATATGAAATAGAACATAATATATGTTGAAGGGACAAAGAAGACGGCATGTGGGGTGTCACGGATCCCTCTGATTACCAAAATAGTGGTCCCTTTACGCAGACCGCTCTCTACCCTTCCGATCCTTGAATGGTCGGCAAAACTAGAAAGACAATTAACCAGACAATAGATAATCAAGGGGTAACACCAGACAGAGGTATGGAATAGAGTATTGTCACGAATCCTTCTGACTACCAAGATAGTGATCTCTTTATGTAGCTCACTCTCTACTCTTCCGATCCTTGAATGGTCGGCAAAGCTATATAGACAATTAAGCAGGTAACAGATAAAGAAAGGAAAACACCAGACAAAGGTACAGACCAGAGTACAAGTCCTCCCTAGGACTTTAGTATTAGCAGAGGTAATCTGATGTGTGCTTAGGGTGCCACATAGACTGACCTCGGTACCAACGTTAAGGGCAGAACCAAGAGCAGAGTAAATGCCAATACCAGGGGTTATACACAGAAGGGTTCGTTTGCAAATGCCAGGGGTCATACACAGGAGAGTTCGTTTGCCAATGCAAGGGTCATACACAGGAGGGTTCGTTTGCCAATGCCAAGGGTTATACACAGGAGGGTTCGTTTGCCAATGCCAAGAGTCATACACAGGAGGATTCGTTTGCCAATGCCAAGGGTCATACACAGGAGGGTCGTTTGCCAATGCCAAGAGTCATACACAGGTAATAGCCAAATATTCACAAGAGCTCTGCGGGAAGTGAATACCACGTCAGGGCACCGGCATGGTAGTGAGACTGGGCTTTTAACCCGGCGGGTCCGCGTCATAACGCCAGGCCCCGCCCCTCGGCGTCCCACGTGAGCGCACCCGGTAGCGTACATCATTCGGCGCCTGGCCAGCGAGCAGCGAGGAATCTGCTGCCAGGCGCCCCAGCCCCTGACCAGCCGTGACAGAACCCCCCCTCCACGGGCGGCCACTGGACGACCCCAGGGGCACGGGGGTGCGCCAAATAGAAGGCCTTCACTAGCCTAGGAGCATGGACCTCTGCAGCCGGAATCCAAGAACGATCCTCCGGACCGTAACCCACCCAATCGACCAAGTACTGCAAGGACCCCCTAGATATCCTGGCACCCAGAATGGCCTTAACCTCGAACTCCTCCTCACCCTCCACAGAGATAGGAGGCGGTGGAGCATGGACCTTGGTGTACCGGTTACACAACAACGGCTTCAAAAGGTGTACATGGAACACATTATGTATCTTAAAATGGGAGGGTAACGCCAAAGCATAGGAGACAGGGTTGATTCGCCGCAGAATCTTATAGGGGCCGATATACCTAGGAGCCAACTTCATGGAAGGCACTAAGAGCTTAATGTTACGTGAAGAAAGCCAAACCCTGTCCCCAACTTGATACACAGGTGCCTGCCTCCTGTGTCTGTCGGCCTTGGTTTTCTGGATGGCACTACTCTCCTCTAGTGCCCGTCTCACTCTCCCCCAAGTCTCTTTCAATGATGCCAGTTGCTCATCCAAAGCAGGAATCGTGGTATCAGGAAACGTAGCGGGGAGCACGGGAGGATCAAAACCATAAACAGCGAAGAAAGGAGAATGTCCTGTGGACTCACTCGCTGCACTGTTCAAGCATACTCGGCCCATGGTAACAGGTCTGACCAGTTATCTTGTTGTTCTGATATAAAGCACCTGAGATATTTCTCTACATTTTGGTTTGCTCGTTCTGCTGCTCCGTTGGTCTGGGGGTGATAGGCCGAAGAGAAAGAGAGGTCTATCCCCACATTCTTACAAAACCCTCTCCAGAATCTGGAGATGAATTGGGTCCCCCTATCAGAGACAATCTCCAGAGGGACACCGTGTATGCGGACCACGTTGGAAATGAATATGGGCACCAGTTCGGCTGCCGAAGGTAGTTTCCGAAGAGGAACATAGTGACCCATCTTGGAAAATCGATCTATGACCGTAAGTATCACTGTATTCCCTCTTGACTCAGGTAAATCTACTATAAAATCCATGGCTACATGTGACCATGGTCGTTCGGGGATCGGCAAAGGCTGGAGTAACCCAATGGGTGCTGTTTGGGACTTTTCTGCCTTGAGCACACCTCGCACACAGCTATGTAATCTTTAACATCTCGGCGTAACGTGGGCCACCAGAGGAGTTTACTGATATTAGACACAGTCTTGGTGATACCCATATGCCCAGAAGTTTTATTATCATGATAGATGTTAAGTACTTCCTCTCTTTCGTTCTCAGGTACAAAGAGTTTCGCAGGAGGTTTTCCCCCAGGAGCTGCACCCTGGACGGTCTGCAACCTTTTCATTAGGGGAGACGAGACACTAATCGTGGTAGAGGCTATAATCCTTTCCTGGGGTACAATGGGATGCTGATCTTGGATATTGTGTTCATAAGATTCATACTGTCTCGACAATGCGTCTGCTTTAATGTTTCTGGACCCAGGTCTATAGGTAAGCACGAAATTAAAACTTGAGAGAAACAATGACCATCTCGCTTGTCTGGAATTTAAACGTTTAGCATCACCAATGTACGTGAGATTCTTATGATCGGTTATGATAACGATGGGGTCCTTAGACCCCTCTAATAAGTATCTCCATTCGGCCAAGGCCGCGATGACTGCTAACAACTCTCTATTTCCAATGTCATAGTTCTTCTCTGCCGGGGACAATTTCCGAGAATAGAAGCCGCATGGATGCAAGGGTTTGTCGGGTGCTTCCCTTTGGGACAAGACTGCGCCAAGACCTAGTTCGGAGGCGTCAACTTCTACTTGGAAAGGCAGAGCCGGATCTGGATGTCGGAGAACAGGGGCAGTAGTGAATGCTGCTTAAGTGCCTCAAAGGCTTGAGTGGCTTGAGGTGTCCATTTCTGATTTCCCAGCCCTTTCTTTGTCATAGCCGTGAGGGGAGCTACCAAGGCCGAAAACTCTTTAATGAACCTTCGATAATAGTTCGTAAATCCCAGAAACCTCTGGATGGCTTTAAGCCCTTGGGGTAGAGGCCAGTCAAGAATAGCTGAGAGCTTTTTAGGATCCATTTGAAAACCCTCAGGGGTTATTATATAACCAAGGAATTGCACAGTTACTATGTCGAATAGACATTTTTCTAGCTTACAATACAATCCAGCCTTCAATAGTTTTTTCAATACTTGTTTCACGTGGACATGATGAGTGTCCACATCAGGAGAGTATATCAGGATATCATCCAGATATACTATGACGAATTCTTGCAGAAATTCCCTTAGAGTGTCGTTTATAAGGTCCTGAAAGACGGCTGGGATTACACAACCCAAAAGGCATCACCAGGTATTCATAATGCCCGCTACGTGTATTAAAAGCCGTTTTCCATTCGTCTCCCTTTTTAACCCTGACCAGGTTGTACGCTCCGCGTAAATCAAGCTTAGTATAGACACGGGCCCCTTTTCAATCGGTCGAACAATTCTGTTATGAGAGGTATGGGATATGCATTTCTTATAGTGATCCTATTCAAACCTCTATAATCGATGCAAGGTCGCAGATCTCCCTCTTTCTTGGAAACAAAAAAGAAACCTGCTCCTGCTGGAGAGGAGGACCGTCTAATGAATCCTCGTTCCAGATTCTCCCTTATGTATTCCTCCATAATGTCGTTCTCTCTTTGTGATAAAGGGTATACGTGACCCCTAGGAGGCATCGTACCGGGGAGTAAATCAATAGCACAGTCATATGGACGATGTGGTGGTAGGACCTCAGTCCTGGCTTTAGAGAACACCTCCTTTAATGCCAGGTAACATTCAGGGACCTCTGTGGACAAAGGAGGGGCTGTGGCAATATTGAGGCTACCAATCACATTGACTCTGCCTAGGCACTTAGACTGACAACTCTGACCCCAACATTTTATGTCTCTCTGGACCCAATCGACAACTGGGTTGTGCTCTGTTAGCCATGGAAACCCAAGAACGACAGGACATGAGGGTGATTCAATAATTTGAAATCTTATTGTTTCCTGGTGCAAAACTCCTGTTTTCATACATACATCGACTGTGTCGTGAGTGATATGTGGACATGACAGGGGTTTACCATCTATGGCCTCCACCATTAGAGGTCTTTCCTTGAGAACCAGAGGTAGGAGGTTTTTGGCAGCAAAATTCTTATCCATAAAATTGCCTGAGGCCCCAGAGTCTAAGAACGCCTCAGTCTTGAGGTGAACCCCCTCCCAGGTTAGGGAGATCGGTAACAGAATCCTGGATTTTTTTTTCTCATTATCCACAAAGGAGGCATACAGAGAACCGATAACCTGGGTATTTCCTGTTCTGAGTCCTAATTTGCTATATTCAGCCCTGCTAACCCTGGGTCTCTGAGGACATTGAAGGCGGAAGTGATCTGCCCCTGCACAATAGAAGCAGAGCCCCTTTTCTCTTCTGTGCGCTCTTTCTGCTTCTGAAATACCCATCTTCCCTATTTGCATGGGTTCAACGACTGGCAAATCTGTTTTCACATTCTCCGAATTACCTGACGTACTGGTGTGTCTGGGTAATGAGGGTAAAGGAGGCAAGACCCTTCGGGTCTATCTCTGGGGTGTCTCCTTTCCCTGATTTGATCGTCCATGGCTATACAGAAATCTATCAGGTGGTCTAGATTTTCTGGTAATTTTAAGGGAGCCAGCTCAAACATAAAAGCCTCGTTCAAGCCTTCGGTAAAGGCTAAGGTTAAAACGTCGTTCGGCCAAAGTACCTCAGAAGTCAAAGTCTTAAACTCTATGGCATAGTCGGCGACCCTCTTATTACCTTGTTTGATGTGAAACAAGGACCTACCCGCATTGGTAGCCCTTCTAGAGGGATCAAAGGTACGTTTTAACTCAGAGGTAAAACCCTCATAGTCATAAATGATGGGTTTCTTATTTTCCCACAACGGCGTAGCCCACAATAAAGCTTTTTCTGTTAAATGATTAATCAGATATCCTACTTTGGCTTTATCAGACATACAAGAACCTGGATTGTTCTCAAACAAGATCTCGAGTTGAGTCAAAAAACCCCGGCATAGGCTTGGTGTACCATCATATCGTAGGGGTGCCTTCATACTAAGCCTATGTCCTTCAGGGGGGACGGAACTGACCCTAGGTAATACTGGATCTGGAGGGTTTGTGGTACCTGTATTGGACCGATTTAACAGGGTTTGCAGAGCGAGAGAAATCTGGTCCATCCTATGGTCCTGTTCCTCTTGTCTGGCTGCGATACGTGCCAGCTGGTTAGAGAGGTCTGCGGGATCCATTGGCCCTGACGTAATGTCACGGATCCCTCTGATTACCAAAATAGTGGTCCCTTTACGCAGACCGCTCTCTACCCTTCCGATCCTTGAATGGTCGGCAAAACTAGAAAGACAATTAACCAGACAATAGATAATCAAGGGGTAACACCAGACAGAGGTATGGAATAGAGTATTGTCACGAATCCTTCTGACTACCAAGATAGTGATCTCTTTATGTAGCTCACTCTCTACTCTTCCGATCCTTGAATGGTCGGCAAAGCTATATAGACAATTAAGCAGGTAACAGATAAAGAAAGGAAAACACCAGACAAAGGTACAGACCAGAGTACAAGTCCTCCCTAGGACTTTAGTATTAGCAGAGGTAATCTGATGTGTGCTTAGGGTGCCACATAGACTGACCTCGGTACCAACGTTAAGGGCAGAACCAAGAGCAGAGTAAATGCCAATACCAGGGGTTATACACAGAAGGGTTCGTTTGCAAATGCCAGGGGTCATACACAGGAGAGTTCGTTTGCCAATGCCAAGGGTCATACACAGGAGGGTTCGTTTGCCAATGCCAAGGGTTATACACAGGAGGGTTCGTTTGCCAATGCCAAGAGTCATACACAGGAGGATTCGTTTGCCAATGCCAAGGGTCATACACAGGAGGGTTCGTTTGCCAATGCCAAGAGTCATACACAGGTAATAGCCAAATATTCACAAGAGCTCTGCGGGAAGTGAATACCACGTCAGGGCACCGGCATGGTAGTGAGACTGGGCTTTAAACCCGGCAGGTCCGCGTCATAACGCCAGGCCCCGCCCCTCGGCGTCCCACGTGAGCGCACCCGGTAGCGTACATCATTCGGCGCCTGGCCAGCGAGCAGCGAGGAATCTGCTGCCAGGCGCCCCAGCCCCTGACCAGCCGTGACAGTGGGGTATGTGGAAACTTAGAGGTATGTGGAGGAGTAAGATCATGGGGGTGTTTTAGCATGAGACTACTTTAACAATACAGCACAAGCAGCGCAGAAACCAGTGAGGTTTTCAAGATGGCAAGAGAGATGACTGGGGGGTTTAGTTAAAAAGCTCTGGTCTTTGCTTTAGTGAAACCTCTGCTGCTGTTTGGATTCCTCTTGTCAATGGATGGGAAATAAGTGAAAATAGCAAGTGTTAGTAAGAAGGTTTAGGTTTGTGAAATATGATGACAACAAGCTTGGGAATTGTGGATAAAAGAGACTTGGAGAATGGAAGAAAATATTTAGTAGTGGCAATAATAGATCATGGGCAATGAGACAGCGTTAGAATATACTTCCAGAGTGTATACTGTATTTAGTTGGCATGGGAAGGCCAGAAGGTGGTCACAATATATATAGGGAAATCACTAATAGGAAAGGACAGGTGAGAAGACAAAGTTAGTTAAAGGGATATGCATGTCTAGAAAAAAAAATTAAATTGACATTTAAACATTTTTATTCCTACAGACAAACTAGAATAAATCAATAAAGGTTTTAAAAATGTGTATTTTCTTGTTTTAAACTCTGTCATTTCATCATCTCTGGCCAGTGGCCACGCCCCTCAGCTAGGGGTGTTTTTTCAGATCCCACTTCCTGAATATTCCCCACCCACTACTCCACCCATCAAGTTCACATGAACTAGCACAAGCTGTGCACGTGAAACCCTGTGCACACTCAGGACCTCAGACTGGAAACTGAGGAATTGAATATTCACATCTCTGCAACTGTGAAAGCAAGACTCACTTCTGCTCGCACACACACACCCGCTGAATCGCTCACACACAGACTCACTCACCCAAGCTATGGGTGTTCCTTATGGCGAAGTATATAATCTGTATATTAATGGAAATTTCAATTAATATACATTAGTGTAATTGTAAGTGTAGCTTTCTATAGAAACGTATGTCTACTAAACCAATAAAGTGCCTAGGAGTGTTATACCACAATGAAAATTATGTTATTGTTCCAATTTTCTAAGCAAAATAATTAGCACAGTTTACATCAATTGTGTGCAAAGACGATAAAGTGCTACTTTTTATAAATTGATTCAATAAGTGTACTATGCATATACTGAAAATCAATTATCCCTAAACACAGAAAAACACAGAAAACACATTAGTGTAGAAAATCATTAGCAGTCCCAAGTTGATATGCTCTTCACAAAATTTTCCAACTCCCACAGCATAGAGCCCAAACGCCCCAGCTCTAAGGAATGATCGCCTCTGGCCAAATAAAGAGTGGCTCGTCCCTTCTTTACTCAGGCTTGTGTCAGCTCAATGCAGAATAGAAATAAAACACAAGAGACGTATCTCACCCAGCGTTAAATGTATCTCACACATCGCCCACTGGATCCCTTTAGGAATAACACTCACCGTCGCTGGAGCCTCTTAAGCCGAGACCAAGTAATTTTGGGCACCTGCTAGAAACAGCTCGGTAATATGAGTGGGAACTTTGCAAGTTCTTTCTCAGCCGTATGTTTATTTTAGAGAAAAGCAATCTATAGGTGCAATTGATACCTTGGTATAACTATACGTAGCAGTGACGTGCGGTGAGGTCAGTGGCTGGTGAGGCACTGGCTAGTATCAGAGCCAGATATACATGGGTTACGTAGGTTCAGGTTCAGTGCTCCTTAGGAACTGGATACTCTCAGTGCTCCCCAGGAACTGGCTGCCATCAGTGCTCCCGAGGAACTGACAGCTGTCAGTGCTCCCCAGGAACTGGCTTCCATCAGTGCACCCCAGGAACTGGCAGCTGTCAGTGCACCCCAGGAACTGGCTGCTGTCAGTGCACCCCAGGAACTGGCTGCTGTCAGTGCACCCCAGGAACTGGCTGCCGTCAGTGCTCCCCAGGAACTGGCTGCCGTCAGTGCTCCCCAGGAACTGGGTGCTGGCAGTGCTCCCCAGGATCTGGCTGCTGGCAGGGCTCCCCTGCTCTGGCTGCTCTCAGGGCTCCCCAGGATCTCTTCTTGCTGCTCTCAGAGCTCCCTAGGATCTCTTCTTGCTGCTCTCAGCTCCCCAGGATCTGGCTGCTCTCAGGGCTCCCCAGGATCTCTTCTTGCTGCTCTCAGGACTCTTCAGGATGTACCTCCAGGCACACAGCCCCTCAGCATGCCCCATGACTGACAAGAACAGTCACATGACTGTCCTGTGTTAATCAATGCATGGGAGGCCTGCCATGGAGATGTTTTTTGAATATCTTGAGACCAATGGTGCTTTCCCATTGGTTCAAGCTAATCTATCGCTATCAGTGCCTCTCTGAGTGCCTCTCTCAGTGCATTTAACGCTGGGAGAGATATGTCTCTTGTGCCTCTCTGAGGCACTGAAGAGCGTAGATTCAGGAAGTAGGCAGCGCCAGACACGCGCTGCAGACTTCTGAATCTCTCTTGGCCAGCTTGAGCTTATGCAATTAGCGTAGCGTTCAGCTGCGCAAATTGCATAGGCTCAGAGCAGGCTGCAGCTGCTGTGGGATGATTCACACACATCCGGCAAACTAAAAAAAAAAAAAGCGGAGCAGAGACGGACAGCGGGGGAGCGTAGAACAGGTGACTATGTGAACTTTTTTATTTAGCGCATTTTATTTTACTTACACATATTTTAATAACCACTTAATGGAATAGCAGGTACGGCCCTGCCTCACCTAGCGCCCCTGACTGCACGTCCCTGATACGTAGGCCCTGCAAGTACACATACTGGTGACCAGAGATCTTCAACAGGACTGTACAAGCAACACAAGGTTACCTATTTAGAAATGAAGAAAGGAGATATTGCCTACAGCAGAAAAAAACTGACAGTATTTAAATCAAGTATAATAAAGACGTGGGATTCTTTGCCAAGAGTTGTTTTCCCTGATTCGTTAAAAAACGTCAATAAAGGTTGGATCTTAATAAGGGTTGGAATAACAGAATATTAAGGAATTCATTAGTTAGTGATAACATCTTGTAGGTTTAATGAGTAATTTGATCTTTGATATTAATGTTTTTCCTTTTGGGAAATTGAAAATGTCTTCAACCTTCTATTTTGCATTTTATTGGACCACCAGTAACAACAGTGATCCATAAGGATAAGCCTGGAATTTTAACTTTTTAAAGCTATATCACTATCAGGGTTATTCAGAGAGAGGTGAAAACCAGGAGAATGACTGGAGAAGTGAAAATTCTAGCAGGGTTATTCAGAGAGCGGTGAAAAGCAGGAGAATGACTGTAGAATGGAAAATTCTAGGTCTAAATAGTCAAACCAGAAAAAATCTCCCATTCATCTCACTTTCCAAATCGACTATTTTGACCTAGAATTTTCCATTCTCCAGTCATTCTCGAGCTTTTCACTTCTCTCTGAATAACCCTGTAGGTCAAAATAGCCGATTTGGAAAGTGAGATAAATGGGAGAATTTTTCTGGTTTGGCTATTTTGACCTAGAATTTTCACTTCTCCAGTCATTCTCCTGGTTTTCACCTCTCTCTGAATAACTCTGTATGTACTGAATGAGACTAGAAGGGGACCGCAAAGTATCTGCTGAGGTGTAAATTCACCTGAAGACACCTAAATGGAAAAGTAAATTATTTGAGTACGATGTCACTAATAATTAGAGGGGTAGATGATAGCCAGTGGTCTCCACCGTCACATAAAGCTGAGAGAAGAGTAAGATCATCAACTGTATCAAAGAGGTCGATAGAATTCTGGCGTAAAATGAAGATGGAAGATAACAGGATGTCATGCTTTATTTAGCATATTAAGGATTGTGGATTGGAGAGGCATGAAGTCCAACTGCATTGTGGGGAAAATAAAGTGGAAGTGGATGAAAAAAGATTGTTGATCCTGAACAACATACCTAAAAAACTATAGGGGTAATACACAAAGCACCAATGTTCACTATTGTTGTCAATAACCTATTCCCATAGGTTTCAATGTTAAAAAATATTACAGTTTTTACATTTTTTTCTATTAAATCGTTTATTCTTTTCATTTTCAGCAAACCGTCTTTTTATTTATTTATTTATTTTGGGAACATCTTTATGTATTTTTAAAAAAATTTAAGATGAAATTTTGGATTCCCAAGTTTTTTTCAAGAGGTGTTTTTTTTTTATTCTCTAACAGACCTTTTTGTTATTTTTTTCAGGACCTTTTTTTTTATTCAGACACATCTTTTCCAACCTGGTGTTTAAGAGGTTTTCTGGGAAGCTGCCACCCTATCTGAATAGACTGCTTCCTCCAGCAGCTCTCTCATCCTATAACCTCCGATCCAGGACCAGCACCTTACTTGCAATACCACAATACAAAAAGAAAGTGGCTCGGTCCTCATTTTCCTACAGAGCACCGCAATTATGGAATAACCTCCCAGACGCCATCAAATCTTCCCCCAGTCTATAATCCCTTAAGAGATCTCTATTAATATACCTCAATACAGAATGCACCTGTAAACATGTAACATAGTGACTATATACAGAATGCACCTGTAAACATGTAACATAGTGATTATATTTCCTACATATTTATTTTTCTGTTAATCTGTATATTTGGTTTTGTGTTAATATCTTGCATTTTATTACTTTGTATTTCTGTAACAACTCATTGTTCTTGAACCCAGGACATACTTGAAAACGAGAGAAATCTCAATGTATCCTACCTGGTAAAATACTTTATAAATAAATCTTAATGCATTTTTATTGGTTTAAACACCTATTAGAAGAATAGCACAGTTCCGTTTTTTTTCCCTTTTCTTCTGCAGTTCGGCAGTCTGTTCGGGGGTCTTCGGCGGCGTTCGGTGGCTCCATGTTTGGTGCACTTCAGGAACCCTTGCGGTGAATAGTGAATTCATCGCAGGGTCGGCAAAATGGAATTGCCGAACCGCACCGAAGTGCGCTGAACCAGGAAGCACCGGAATTTCACTGTAATTTCTGTGCTTTCTGAATAACCCCTTAAGGATAGCTTCCAGAGAATTGCAAAGGGAAGGCATGGTTGGGACGTGAGTAGGAAAAGAATTACCAAATAATAAATTTATATTTCACAATCCCTTTAAATATTTTGGATGGGTTGATGGGAACACCTTGATCACATCTCACATTCAAAAGTTTTATTAGAAGTAATCTTTGGCACAGAAGCATTTAACTAGAGGATATTGATTTAGAAACACTTTATACCAATTGGTACTGGAAGGTTGACAGTAAATGCTTTGTGATCTTCATAGTTGACTGCTATCTTTTATTTATTACTAAAGGAGGTATTGTCACCATAAACCTTCACAACAATCTCAATTTATGATTTCACAAAAGGTACGATCAGTAGACCATGACTGATCACATCGCAAAAAAAACTCTGCCTCTCTACGGTAACATTTTGCGTGTCAGAATACCTGTCAGGTCACGGAGCCATTATTAGCAGGGGAGAAAGTCAAATTATTCTGTAAATCAAAGATAACCGTACCGCAGCTAGGTCTGATATGAGTTTGTTTTCTTGGAGTAAATCCATTTGAAGTGAATGCGACCAGCTACGAGATTAACTTAATCCTAAACATTTTTGATGGCATTTCTGCTCTTTATGACATTGCATTACTAAGCCTGGCGTTGAACCCTGGTCCCCTGCTCCACCATGCATCACCTCAGCTTTCTGCTGCTATTGCTTTTACTATCAGGTGTCTTTGTTATCCTTTCCTTGGAATCTGTCGTGCTATATGGAGAATAAACTTATATATATCCTGTCATTGCGTGTCATAGGCTGGGGTCAGACGAACGCAGTGCGAACGCGCGTGCAGCTGCACTTTATTACAGCCGCAGTAGCAGCAAATGACGTCCAATGACGGCCAATATATGAAGCACGGCCGCACAAAAGTTCGGCCGCGCAACGCAAGCGGCAAAGGAACGCATTTTTTTGAGAACGTAGAACCGCTAGTTCTGACGTACAGAGTGCGCTGCGTCTGCTGCGTCCGCATAGCGGCGTGCGTGCGTGATTAGGAGACGTCAGACACTGCACCTGTCCGGCCAACATCACGTCCATTTGTTTTTAATAGCTCCGTCAAAAATCATGGCCGAAGTTGCGCACCGTATGACCGCTATCGCGTCTTCCGTGAAAAAGTGCATCAACACGAAAAATGCGTTCGTCTGACCCTAGCCTTAGTCTGGCTCCTCGGCTCAACCTATAACAGCTGCAGATATAGTTACCAGGTGCCTGAATGTGGTTCCTGAGAGTTACAATTCACCCTTGTTTTTCTGCTCAGCTTGGTTGGACTTTTCTTTTTCTCTGGCCTTCCCTTCAGCTACAGACATGTCTGCTTCTTGCCTTTGTCGCTGCTTCTCTTTAGTTATGCAAGGTATTTGTTACTTGAACTTGCATCCTATCTCCCAAATCCCTCATGGTCATCACATTCTCTGGTGGCAGTGGCCTCTTTCTGCAGGATAATGCACCCTGCCACACTGCAAAAACTGTTCAACAATGGTTTGAAGAACATAATAATGACTTCATGGTATTGCCTTGCCCTCCAATTTCCTCAGATCTCAATCTGATTGAGCATCTGTGGGACATGCCGGAACAACAAATCCAATCCATGGAGACTCTAACTCACGACTTGCAGGGCTTGAAGGATCTGCTACTAATTTCTTGGTGCCAGATACCACAGGGCATGTTCAGAGGTCTTGTGGAGCTGTTTTAGCAGCACCAGGGGGACCTACATATTAGGCAGGTGGTTTTAATGTTGTGGCTGATAACAGTATACAGGCTATTAGGCTAGGGTCAAACAAACGCATTATTTGCAGCGACCGTCAAAAAGTGCGTCTGAACGCATTGATGTATTTTTTCACGGAATGCATGAAAACGGTCATACGATGCGCATTTTCGTACGTGATTTGTTACGGATCCAAACCAGGAAACTTTGGGTGTCTGGACGTTATGTTGGCTGGACATGAGCAGCATCTGACGTCTCCTAATCACTCACACACGCCGCTATGCCGCCACAGCGCACTCTGTACGTCAGTACTAGCGGATCTGCGTTCTCGAAAAAATGCTTTCATTTTTGACTTGTGTTGTGCGGCCGGACTTTCATGCGGCCGTACTTCGTATATTGGCCGTCATTGCGCGTCATTTGCTGCTACTGCGGCCGTGATTAAGTGCGCCTAAACGCACGTTAAAAATGCGCTAGTCTGGCCCCAGCGTCGGTGTGCAAGATAACCCGCTAGTTGCGTTCCTGCTCTAACCACTCTCTTTTGCTGCATTCATCTCAATGACTAACAAGGGTTATTCAGAGCTAGGTGAAACTCTGGAGAACTTTTGGAGAAGTGAAAATTCTAGGTCAAAATAGCCAAAACAGAAAAATTCTCCCATTTATCTCACTTTACAAATCAGCTATTTTGACCTAGAATTTTCACTTCTCCAAAAGTTCTATCACCTCATTGTTCTGATGTCAGGTCCTTTCTTCTCTCACTTCATTATTGTTAGGGTTCACACCAAGTCCTGCAAACAGCCAGGCATGGCTGCCTTTTTAAACACCCCACTGGGATGTGAACCCAGAAACGCCATTGTTTCCAGTCCGGTTCCCTGCTCCATCAGCCTCTGGATACTCTCAGACATGGAAACCATGGACCCTGGATTTTTCAGACCTTAAATTCCACCAGCAGCTAGAGGTAATTAGTGTGAGTACCTGAAGGTGATTACGGGCCTTTATAAACCCCTTGTACAAGAGGGAGGGTGCTCAGATGTTTTGTGCCCCTCCTAGTTTTCAGACCTGAGTGTGTTATCCTGACTGATTTAACTGGCTTTTGACCTCTATTTGGAATTCCGGATCATCCTGCCTGCCATTGTGACTAGGGATGAGCTGTTCGGTTCGATCAGTTCGGAGTTCGACTCGAACATCGGCAGTTCGCAAGTTCGTGAACTTCAAACTTTTTGGCGTGTTCGGTTCGAGTTCGAAAAAAATAAATATTTGAAAAAAGTATAAAAAATGCTTAAAAAATACCAAAAAATCTAGAAATAAAGAGACTCTTTACTGCAGAATATTATAAGCAACGGTTTATTAGATATTGAATTAAAAAACTACCCAGGGCAAGAAGGCATGCATGTGGGCGATGATTAGCAATGGACGGACTGTGTACGTCGTCAAGAAGCGGTATGCATAATAGCATAAACATGTTACATACACATAACACACATTACATACATCTACCAACATATGTCAACACATGCTGCAGCTCACCTCTAAATGAGCTGTGCTTACAGCAGGGCCCTCAAACGGCGTAAACAACAGGTCTTAATTAGTGTTTGGAAATAACATCTGCTTCTAATTAGTCTGGTCTCATGAATTTGATACATTGCCTGCAGACTGAGTGTGGCTCCTGCACATGTATGAACTCTGTATGCTTCTGAATTCTAAGAAGTGTTCATTTTTACTACATGTTCCTCTGATATGCTGTTTAACCCCTTGAGGACCAGGGCTCTGTAAAGCCAATCATTAATGATGTAGATGTTACGTCATTTGTCATCAAGGGCTTAATAAAATCTTTATCACACTCCTTAGATTTAAACGTAATATTCCAGTATTTGTTTGTCATGTATCTCTCCCGAAGGGCCTATGTGAGCATACAATTATTATTGTGTTAGATCTATAGTTTTGGTGCTAGCGTGGTGGAAGGGTGAAGGTGAAAATGTCTATCATAAAGCGTACAAGCTGAGTCCCTAGAGTCTCTGACTATCCATTGTCATATATACCTTGCTTTATACATATAATACATTCCCTCATCTAACAGGATAGTAGCCAGTCCCTGTGCATTTTAACCTTCTTAACCCTTTCACTGCTGAGGCCTTTCACGCCTCTGTGCTGAGCTCATTTTTACCGATTTTGCTCATCATGTTTAAATGCATTTTGAAGGCTTATTTTAGTATATGACCCAGACATATTATATATCGTTCTTTCCGGCAGACTCGGCAGATTCATAATATGTCATTATTATATGTATACGTCATGTTCTGTCTGTATATTATAACAAAATATGCAATAAAATATGAATTTTCAATAATTTACAACGTGTAAAGTGTGTTTTTTCACATTTTAACATGCGAGCAATTGCGGTTATATTTTTATCGGGTGCGCTTGTTAAAAAAATTCGAAATGGGGTCTCGTTACATTTTTTTGGGGAAAATTACGCGGTTTTTAACAAACGCACCGCATACAAAAATCGTTAGTGCAGCATCATTGTTCACATTATAATTGAAATGGGAACAATATTGCAAGATGTCGGCCATCTCCGGAAGAGGATCAGGATTCGGCGCTTTTCGGCGCCAAATCGTGATCCGGTACCCAAGGGGTTAAAGGCAGGCACGGTTTGGAAGGGCAGGCTGTGCCCTTCCAAACCGTGCCTGCCTTCAGCCGCAGGACCCTGGCGATCGGGAGGGAGAATGGTCCGAAGGACCTCCCCCCTCCCTTTCAGACACCTCCTCCGCACACACGGGGGGCGCCTGAATTAGATGTCACCGCGCCGCCGCGATGACATCTAATGGTGCCGGCGGCGGTCCCGGGTGCTGGGCTGACATCGAGGATGTCAGCCCGCACCAGGGGGCACAGCGATCGGCCAGAATCCGGACGATCGTTGGCCGCAAAGGGAGGACACACTCAGCGCGTCCTCCACACGCAACAGTACCTGCGGGTGGACGCGCTGAGCGTGTCCTCCGCAGCAAAACGGTTAAGGGTGGCTAGGTGTCGTGTGTGGGTCTCTGATGGTGATGTTTCTATACATCCTACAAATCCGCCACTTCACGGGCAGGTTATGGGGACCTCCTAGGCACGATATTTGAAGGAATTTTTCGTTTTTATTTTTAACCCTTATTTCATGGAAAACTCACTGTCCCTTTAAAAACGTATTTTTTAAAACTTTTTGTCCTTGTTTCCTGTCCCCCAGGGCACTACCTGGACCCCCATACACCTTTTATGGCAAATATCTTGCATATATGCCCTCTTGCAGGGCACTCTAAAAACCGAACTTTTGAGTCCCATTGACTTGCATTGAGTTCGGTTCGTGTTCGAGTTCGAACTCGAACTTTTGAAATTGTTCGAGTTCGAATGCGAACCGAACATGGGGGTGTTCAGCTCATCCCTATTTGTGACCAGTGTTACGTTTGACCTCTCCTGGCAGAGCATTTTAGCCAGTGTCGTGTACCACATCTGCCTGACTTACCTGCAAGCCACGCCTGGGCAGTCCATTGCACCAGTCATCTATACAGGTCTGCATATCACGCTCCTCATCCTGGTAAGTCCCTGACAATTATTGACTAGCTGAAAAAACATTTACAGCCAAATATTAGCAGCTCTGTTGCTGTCACGGTGCTCACTGCCTGCCGTAAAAAGGAAAAATAGGCGCCATTCCCCTCTCCAGGAAGATTACGGGCTGGGTTTTCCCCCTGCTCCATATCCAGGTGCCCAGGAATCCACGACAGGTTTCAGCTGTGTTTCCCAACCTCAGTTGTGGGCTGGTCCTGGATCTCCTTTATAGTGGCACTCCACCCTACATGGAGTGCTTCTGCAATCTCACTGAAGTCCCTCAGTTCCTTGGAACCAATGTGCAGTGCACATCCCATACCAGACCTGTACCAGAGATCCTGCTACCCACGCCCTGCTATTGGATTCCCCTTGTGTATGACCTTCTGCTTTGAACTCTGATATACTCTTCTTGCCAGTGGCGTAACTAGAAATCCTGGTGGCCCTGGGGCAAGAATCCATGAAGGGCCCCCCCCCCAAAAAATAAATTTTTATTCTTTTTTCCCCGCTGCAATTTAAAAAAGATAGTATTGCCCCCAGCTCATGTGGATATATATTGCCCCCAGCTCACATGGATATATTTACCCCAGCTCACTTGGATATATATATATTGCCCCCAGCTCATCACATGGATATATATATATATTGCCCCAGCTTACATGGATATATATATTTGCCCCCCGCTCACATGGATATATATTGCCCCAGCTCACATGGATATATATTGCCCCCAGCTCACATGGATATATTTGCCCCCAGCTCACATGGATGTATTTGCCCCCACTCACATGGATATATATTTTCCCCCAGCTCACATGGATATATATTTGCCCCAGCTCACATGGATATATTTGCCCCCACTCACATGGATATATATTTGCCCCCAGCTCACATGGATTTTTTTCCCCCCTAGCTCACATGGATATATATTTGCCCCAGCTCACATGCATATATATTTGCCCCAGCTCACATGGATGTATTTGCCCCCAGCTCACATGGATGTATTTGACCCCAGCTCACATGGATATATTGCCCCCAGCTCACATGGATATATTGCCCCCAGCTCTCACCTCCTGTTTGTGGTCGTTCTTCTCCCTAGCCGCCCCCGGCATGCAGCTTGGCCACTCGCTGGGAACCACCTGACCAGCGCAGCTGCGTTCTCGTGTGCTGGTCAGGTGGTTTTGGCCAAGCTGCATGCCGGCGGCACTGCTCCCAGATTCTGGCGCTAATTGCCGGAATCTGGTGGCTGCCTGGTCCCCCCTCCAGTGGCAGAATGCCAGGACCCAGTCGCAATTGCGACCGCTGCAACCCTGGTACTTCTGCCACTGCTTCTTGCTTGCCGTCCACCTTCTCCCATGCCTAGACTTTGACCGTGTTAATTGGATTACCCCTTTTGGACACTTTGCTGGATTCCCCATATTGCCTGGACTTTGCCCACCATGTTTACTGGTCCTCCTCAGCCCCTTCCCTTTGTTCCGTCTGATTCCCAGTAAGTGTCCTTGTGTTTCTTTCTGTTACAGTCAGCCCTCTTCATGTGCTGCCCCTCTGTCTCTTGTTAAAGTATTCTGTCTACATTCAGTCCAGTCCAGTTCCTGTCCTGTCCACCTGGTATATCCTATCCTGTGTCTTGTGCCTTGTATGACAGTCCAGTTCCTGTCCTGTCCACGTTGTGTATCCTGTCCTGTGCCTTGTCTGTCAGTCCAGTCTTGCCCAGCCATCTGTTATAATTTATGCATTGTCCAGTGTTCCCTTTTGGTTTAATCCTCCTGCTGTGATTTCCCTGGTTAATAAACCTTTTCTTGTTTTACCCTGAAAATCGGCCTCACTCCACCTTTGTCACCGCACCTGAGCTTGACCCTGCAACCCCGGCACAACTCAGTCATGACAGCTGCAAATCTAGCTTTGACACCTGTTGTGGCTCGCTTTGTGCGGGAGTTTACCTTACATTTACGCTTTCTATGCTTTGTGTAGGAAGCACAAATACACTGATGCATAATGTGTGCAAGTACAAATTAATTAACAAAGACTAAATACCTCTGGTCCATCTGTGAAGATAACCACGTGAGGACATGGAGAACAAAGAGATCTACTGTGTACTTCCACTAGAAAGAGCTGTAAAGTGCAATCCCTCTAAATCAGAATTCATGCCTTTGTGGCTCCCAAACAACAGCCAAGCCAGAAATAGGGCCACCTGATGCTAATGTCGCCATCTTCCAAGGTTGGGATGATCTAGGGCAGTGATGACAAACCTTGGCATCTTGAACTACATGATGCTTAGTCACATTTAAAGCTGGTTGAGCACGTAGTGAAGAAACGTTAGGGGTGCCAAGGTTCGCCATCATTGATCGAAAGCAAAACGCTGCATGAGAAGATGCTGTCATATGAATACCTTTGACGATGACATGAGCATGATGGCTGGGTGGAGTAGAGGTAGCATCTCTATAACTGTGGAGACACAGGTTCGATCCCAGCAAGTGCACCTCTCCAATAAGTGTCCTTGGGCAAGACACCTAATGGTACATACTCACCTCCCAGGACATACTTGAAAACGAGAGAAATCTCAAATGTATCCTTCCTGGTAAAATCCTTTCTCAAAAATAAATGTCATCAATGCCCAGCATGCATGGCATCATGGGATCCCCCTAATTTTCAATGTGTGCCAGGCTGTGTCTTGACAGCAAGATATATCATCTAAAATGCAAAACAAATATATTTTATTTAACAAGAAAAAAAGAACAAAACTATAACCTACTGGCACGTGAAACATTCTTTGTGGCGCCGTACAGCGACATCAAACCAAGCCCGTTGCAATGCGGGGAGGCCTCTCTGCAAAGCGCGTCGGGCCTTAGCATCCAGCTCATTTAGAGGACAGATGTTTTGGACGTATTTGTTTTCTCTTCGTCCTGAAATCTTTTGGTCCCAGA
This sequence comes from Leptobrachium leishanense, assembly GCA_009667805.1. NCBI lineage: Eukaryota > Metazoa > Chordata > Amphibia > Anura > Megophryidae > Leptobrachium > Leptobrachium leishanense. The sequence goes on from CM019063.1 coordinate 487,756,101, forward strand.
TGCCAGCACAGGAAAACAGAATGAGAGGCTGAACTTTAACAGACAGCTTAACAAAGTGGCAAACGCATTGAATTCACTGACAAGACACAGACATTTCTCTCTTTGCCGTATGTGCTCTGACTTCCCAATATCATTCCTCCAAAGGGCCAAAAGAGTAATAGAAATGTATTAGCTCTTGCCTCGGCAATAAAATAGACCTGCCTGGGAATGTATGAGCAAAACAAACATCCTACTGACCTTGCACGGAGCGGCGTTGTAGTACAAAACACAGGTAAATATATTGCACACAAAGCAATAACATAGCTGTCAAATATGGGCTATTCAAAGCACAGCGGGGACCAATAGAGTGACTGTCAGACATAGAATATTCAAAGAACAGCGAAATGCTTTTATCAAATCCTACAAGCTACATAACTGATCTATGGCTGTGAGATGAACTCATACATTTTATCCCCGTTTAATGTTATTTGTACAGCCTGCTCTCCTGTTTGGATATATCTGTGGCATTCATTCAGTAGAATTCTATATTTCAAAGCAATATTTTCAGCCTATGTGGAATTAGGGTAACTAGAGTGAATTGATTATGCTGAGTTGATTGCGTCTGTGCCCTGTGGACCAGTACAATGTGATAGAGTAGCTTCATAACCGCATCTTTCAGTTATGGAATGCCAATAACGCCCGTATAACTGGGAATGAAAAAGACAGGAATATAAAATTGTGACAAACTGAAATGCACTTTCAGTTATACTACCATCCAGAGGAACGAGGAGACGTATTATAATGGATATGCCGGACGGAAGTAATGGCGTGGACGGCCCATTCAGTGCAGATATTCTGTAATATATATATGAAATTCAGATTGGTGGAATTACAGCGTCTGATTTGGCTGTAATTAAGAGAAGATTTCAAGGTGACTTATAAAACCAGAGCATTCGTGGGAAAGCAGAATAACATGGAGATATCCCAGTGTTTTGAAATGATTGAGCGAGATATGAAGGATATAGAAACATAGAAACATAGAAAAATGTCGGCAGATAAGAACCTTTCGGCCCATCTAGTCTGCCCAATTACATGGATACTTTACCTGGATTTATCTTTTGTTTAGGATAGCCTTATCCCTATCCCATGCCTGCTTAAATTCAATTACTGTTTTGGCCTCTACCACTTCAACTGGAAGACTGTTCCATGTATCCACCACCCTCTCAGTAAAATAATGCTTCCTGGGTTTGGGTCAAAATCCCTACAGCCAGGTTCCCTAATGCCAAAATCCTGACGGCCAACTTCCCTACACAGACAACTCCCTGACGGCCAACTTCCCTACACGGCCAACTTCCCTACACAGACAACTCCCTGACGGCCAACTTTCAGACATCTAGAATCCCGGCGGCTAACCCGAACCCTACTCCCTAACCCCCATAAACCTAGCCCTAACCCCCTTAAATCTAGCCTTAACCCTAACCCCACTAAACTTAACCCTAACCCCCTAAACCTAACCACCCTAAATCTAGCCCTAACCCTAACTCCCCTAAATCTATCCCTAATTCTAACCCCCCTAAATCTATCCCTAACCCCCTAAACCTAACCCCCCTAAATCTATCCCATACCCCCTAAACCTATCCCTAACCCCCTAAACCTGGCCCTAACCCCCCTAAACCTAGCCCTAACCCCCTTAAACTTAGCCCTAACCCTAACCCCCTTAAACCTAGCCCTAAACCTGGCCCTAACCCTAATCCCCTAAACCTGGCCCTAACCCTAACCCCCCTAAATCTAGCACTAACCCTAACCCCCTAAACCTAGCCCTAACCCCCCCAAACCTAGCCATAACCCCCCTAAACCTAGGGTTAGGGTGTTAGTATTAGGGTTAGCCACTGAGATTTTGAATGTCTGGACGTTGGCCGTGTAGGGAAGTTGGGATGTCCAGCAGTTGTCCTGTCTGGAAGTTGGCTGTCGGGATGTTGGCATTAGGGAAGCTGGCTGTAGGGATTTTGTCCGGCACCCGGATATAATCTGTTTGATATATAAAGCATGGGAATGGAAACTACTGTAAGTAACAATGTATTGTCTTAGTGGGACCCCCAGGGCATATGTATGTAAAGTAGGTGTTAGGGTATGTTCTGTCTCCCTGGGAAACCAGGATTGGAGGTTACTTTTTGTTAAAGTGAACCTGTCATAATCACTAGATGGGCTACACCATTGCCTGTCTCCTATTGGCTGTCTCTTCTGATATCACCTGGCAGGTAAACTTTGACAGCTCTGACTGGACCTTGGATTCTTTTGCCAATGCTGTCACCAAGCTGGCGGCGCCCTGTGTGCAACTATGACAGATACTCTTTAAGATGTAAAGCCAAAACTTCTTAATTGGGTAAAACGTATGTTTCCCATACAGTATATAAGTTACACCTAATACGTGATGAGGTGTGGAATTGGTGTGGCAGGTCAGGAGAGATGGGGCACTTTTTCTACGTCTCCCATAGGTTGTGGTAAAGGCCTTTGATAGGCTTGAATAGTCCTTGCTTTTTCAGCTGCTCGAGCAATTAAATGTCCGTCCTCTGTGTAATCCGGGCAACCATAATTGCATACAGAGCTCAAGGCTCAGGATCCTATGCTGTGTGAGACCCCATACCCCGTTCTGGGTACAGATGAAGCCGAGACTTTCTCTGTCTCTGATGTCTTACGCTTTCTTGTTCAGCTCTTATTGCCTCTGATTTGAACTAGTCTAGGAAATAGGGCTCAATTTAATTCAGCTTGATTGCTATAATAATTTATTGCATTTTTAGTTGTAATTAAGCCATTTTTTAGTTCGCCAGCTTTGACCGAGGGCGCACTGACATTTTGATCCCCGATAAAAATTCAGCTCAAATATCGGCCCCATATCACTACTGAAAGGGGTTGATAAATGTGTTTTCAGTCAGGGAAACAGAAAAATCAAACTGGAACCCTAGTGTAATCATTGGATTATTCAATAGATACACTTCTGAGCAAAAATCAATCTGATTTTTGTATGATTAGGTCCGTGATTTTTTTTTTTTTTGGAACAGCATCATTTTTGTTTTTTGGCTGTGTCAGAATTGTATCACTTGAATCGGTCTATATTTCCCCAATCTTCTCTTGCGCTGATTTGCCAACCAATTGGCCCAGGAAGTGGAACGGCATGCCCAGGTGTATCAGAAGGAAGTGGGTTAAGTTACAATCTGATTTGATATGGCTTGATGCCCCTGATATTAGTTCCCATGAATATCAGCGTTTGGGATCATTGGTGGGTTACAGGTATGTTCAAGTTACAGCCCAACATTCTACATTATATAACTTTGCAGGTGTAACCCGTGGGTGATGCTCCTTTTTTTCTGCCTTCCCTCATCTTTTGCATTTTTTTTGTTTTATTTCCTATTCTCTTTCCAACTTCCTTTTTCACAATGTATGTGAATTATTTACATTTATATTATATAAATAGATTTATTTATATTTGGAGAAAGGATTTTACCAGGAAGAATACATTGAGATTTCTCTCGTTTTCAAATATGTCCTGGGTGGCGAGTATGTACCGTTAGGTGTCTTGCCCAAGGACACTTACTGGAGAGGTACTCTTGCCGGTATCGAACCCATATATATAGAAAGAAACTCAAACCCTGGCTTAACTGTTAATTGCTTTCAATATTGCCTTGCTTATTAGATAGTCGAGTATAACGCTAGATTTTGGTGACAAAAATTTACCTTAAAATTGGAGGGGTCGCGTTATATTCGAGACATCTGCATAGTGTGTAAAAAAAAAAATAGAAACAACTTGCCTTGCTCTGGATCCCAAGTCTCCCGGAAGTTCCGATAGTCTCGCTGAAGTGAATGCGGGCTCCCTGATGCTTGCAAACACTTCAGGAACTCACAGATTTGGGAGAGGTAGGATCCATCACAGCCAGAGGGTATGCTTGGTTTAAGCCAATCATTCAACAACTGCAATCATTCTAGAGCAGAGCACCCTGGCCTGAGGGGTAGCCTGACTGTGTTAAGAAAACCTGGAAGGATATTAATTGTTTACCGGAACAGTAAAACTTTGTTCCTCGCGATTTATTCGAGTCTTGAGTATGCTCTCAATTCCATACTAAATCTCTATCCATCGCGTTATATTCGGGTCGCGCCATACTCGAGTATCTACAGTAATTACATAGTTACATAGGCTGAAAAAAGACATGCGTCCATCAGGTATAACGTTTCACACATCACCTACTGTTGTTGATCCAAAAGAAGGCAAAAAACCCTCTGAAATCCTCGCCAATATGCAACACACTGGGAAAAAATCCCTTCTTGACCCCAGAATGGCATCAGATTTCTCCTTGGATCAAGAAGCGTTTTACCCACATATTAAATATTACAACCCCTTAATATTCTGTGTCTGCAGGAAGTCATCCAGTGTTTTTTTAAAAGTCTGTAAGTCTCTGACCCAACCACCTCAACAGGCAGAGAATTCCACAGCTTTATTGTTCTCACCGTAAAATAACCCTTCCTATGCTTTAGGCTGAATTTCCTTTCATCCAGTCTAAATGGGTGACCTCGGGTCCTGTGTATAGTCCTGATAATGAATAGGTTTCCAGACAATGGTTTATAAAGGCCCCTTATATATTTATATAAAGGTTATCAGATCCCCTCTAAGGCGCCGTTTCTCTAAACTAAACAGGTTTAAGCTTGTTAGTCTTTCCTCATAACTTAAACCTTCCATTCCCCTTATTAATTTAGTCGCCCGTCTCTGCACTTTTTCTAGTACTATAATATCCTTTCCTAAGACAGGTGCCCAAAATCACACGGCATATTCAAGATGCGGTCTTACCATTGATTTATACAGAGGCAAAATTACGTTTTCATCCCGAGAGTGAACTCCCCTTTTAATGCATGCCAATACCTTGCTGGCCTTGGCGGCTGCTGTTTGACACTGCACATTGTTACTTAGTTTGAAGTCTATAATTATTCCCAAATCCTTCTCCTGCTTGGATTTCCCTAATTCCATACCATTTAGGGTATAAGTTGCTCGTGTGTTCTCCACTCCAAAGTGCATAATTTTGTATTTATCTACAGTAAATTTCATCTGCCATTTAAGTGCCCAGTCCCCCAAACTATCTAAATCCCTCTGCAGTGAGGTAACATCCTGCTCACATTGTATTACTTTTCCTAGTTTTGTGTCATCTGCAAACACTGATACATGACTTTCAATGCCTATCTCAAGGTCATTTATAAATTGAATATAATTGGTCCTATAACAGACCCCTGAGGGACACCACTTACCACTGATGTCCATCTTGAAAATGTACCACTTATGACCACTCTCTGTACCCTATCTTTTAGCCAGTTACCTATCCAAGAACAAGTATTTTCATCTAGACCAATTTTTCTTAATTTAAATAGTAACCTTTTGTGTGGAACTGTGTCGAAAGCTTTGGCAAAATCCAAGTAAATCACATCCACAGCGACCCCCTGATCTATGCTTCTACTTACTTCCTCATAGAACCTAATTAGGTTAGTCTGACATGATCTGTGTTTCAAAAACCATGCTGATTTTTGCCAATTACATTATACCTTACAACAAATTCCTGAATATTATCCCTTAGTAACCCCTCAAATACTTTCCCAGCCACAGATGTTAAGCTCACAGGTCTATAATTCCCAGGCACAAATTATAAACCTTTCTTAAATATAGGGACCACGTCAGCTTTTCTCCAATCCTCTGGTACGATTCCTGAAAGAAAAGAATCTTGAAAGATTAACAGAGGTTTACATATTTGAACACATAGCTCTCTCAGTACTCACGGGTGAATTCCATCTGACCCTGGGGCTTTATTCACATTCACATTGTTTAATTTCTGCAAAACCTTGTCCTGAGTCAACCAGTCAATTTGTATTAGTAAGTTTTTATTAATGAATTGCATGTCTCCTGTTGAAGAAAAATAATCATTCGAAATTTCTGCCTTATCTTGATCTTCAGTTAACAATACCCCAACTCAGATTTTAGTGAACCTACATTTTCACGCTTGGGTTTTCTTAGAATTTATGTACCTAAAGAATCTTTTAGGGTTGGTCTTGCTCTCTTTGGCTATTTCTTTTTCATTTTCTAGTTTAGCCCATCTAATCACTTTTTTACATGCTTTATTGGCTACTTTATATACTTTATAGGATGCCCAGATTTATCATATTTAAAAGCTTTAAATGCCTTCTTTTTATTTTTCATTTCCTTGGTTACCTTCCTAGTGAGCCACATTGGTTTCAGTCTGTTTCTTTCATATTTATTTTTTTTCAACATAATTTATTGAATGCACATCATATCAAAGTACATCACTTGTATACAAACATCACCCTGCCTTAGTATAATAATTCATACTATCTTACAAAATGCACAACATAAGCATCCATTTTTTCTTTTTTAACATCACTAAAGAAACAACGTAAAGAAAGAGAGAGAGAAAGAAAGAGAAAAAAAAAAGGGGGAGAAAGAGGCTCAGCCCAAGCCAGATAACAAAAATAACCCACATCTAAATATATAATATATATACATCCGTATACACATCTATAATATTATAGACATATGTATAAATACAACCCAAAACAGAAAAATAGGCAAAATAAAAAATATAAACCTGCTACAGTCCTGACTCCAGACATGACCCCCAGGTTTTATTATACGAAGGTAATGTATAGTGGACCAACGCAGTCAGCTCGTCCATAACCCGGGTATCCCTAATTTTAGCATAGACTTTAGCCATCTTTGGTACTTGTGGCTGTCGCCAAACCTCTGCCACCGCTCGTCTAGCAGCCAATGTGATTTTGGCCATTAACCTATTCTCATGAAACATAAACCCTGTAAACCATATTTATTAACCGGTATTGTGACGTGTACTTTTCTAGTGTTAGTTTAAAGATATTCCACTTATCTACAGTGTTTTTCCCATGAAAGAGTTTCTTCCATTCAATGACATTGAGAGCTTCCTTTATTTTAACCCCTTCCCAACCGCTGATGTACTATGTACGTCCTGCCCACGGGTCTTTCTTAGTACGTCAGCGAGCTTCTAACCTCCCGCCGATACTCACCTACCTCGCTTGTTCCCTCGGCATTTATGGCAAGCTGGAAGCTTGCCTCGCCATTTCCTGGGGGCCGGTGGATCCGATGACGTCATCACGCCGCGTGATGACGTCATCGGCAGGGGCCGGTAGTGAAAATTCAGGAAGGGGGGCTCATTTGGAGCCCTCTATCTCCCCAACCATGCAACGTACAGTGATGCTTTTTGCACCGCTGGGAAGGGGAGAGTCTCCCCTTTTCAGCGGTGTATAGCATTTTCGCTGCCGGTTCTTGATTCGGCGCTAATCGGCGCCAAAACACGATTCGAACCTGAAGGGGGCTGACCTCTTGGATGTCAGCCAAGCCTCCAGGTCCCCCCCACCCACTAGCATGCCCCTTATGAATGTGTTTTTTAGAGTTTATTTCAAAAGACACCATATTATGGTCACTGTTTCCCAACTGTTCCCTTACATGAATATTTGAGAAAAGATCCACATTATTTGGTATAACCAGATCCAGACAGGTATCCTCTCTAGTTGGTATTTCTACCAGTTGTGTCATGAAGGTATCATTTAAAAGGTTGAGAAACCGGATTCCCTTCGCTGAATTACTAGTCCCACTATCCCAATTAATGTCTGGGTAATTAAAATCTCCAGTAATTAAAGTGCTACCATGATGTGCAGCCTTCCTAATTTGCTCTAACAGTTGTTCTTCCTCATCATTATCTATATTAGGTGGTTCACAGCATATGCCAACCAATAGTTGACTTCCCTGTTTATTCCTCAAAGAAATATTTACCCAGAAGGATTCCACATTTCCCTCATCGCTTTCCAGGTGTGTAATATTTGGCTTCAAGTCCTGATTTACATACAAACATACTCCACCCCCTTTCTTATGTTTCCTATCCCTTCTAAACAATGCATAACCATTAAAATTTACAGCCCAGTCATGCGTTTCATCCCATCATGTTTGTTATTCCTATTATGTCGTATTGCTTAGTGTATGCTATTGCCTCTAGTTCCCCCATCTTGTTATTGAGGCTCCTTGCATTAGCAAGCATACATTTAACGTTGTCTCTACCCACACATGCTGAATGTGACTTTACATTGCATGCCTCCACTGTTCTGACATTACCAATCCCCCCGGCTCCACCCCCCTTAGTCTGAGCTGAAACCCTTCTGCTATCTGCTCTTTCTCCATTTTGTAAGCTACTGTATCTTTCCTCCCCTTCCACTAGTTTAAAGTCTCCAACCTTTTAACCATCCTGTCCCCTAGCACAGCAGACCCTCTTCCATTCAGGTGCAATCCATCACGACTATACAGATTGTACACCAGTGCAAAATGAGCCCAGTGCTCTATAAACTCAAAGCCCTCCTTCCTACACCAAGATTTAAGTCACGCATTGACCTCCCTGATCTCCCGCTGTTACCAAGGACCTCAGACAATGGGACTACCCACACATTTCATGGTTAGGCCGGGTACAAGCACTTAAAATGAACCTGCTCCCCATTTACTATATTTATTTCAGACGAGCCCCACCCCTATCGCCAATGCCTATTTCCGTTCCCTTCACTCCCTGATTACTACCTACATATGGCGCAGAGCCCGCCCCCGACACCGTTTTACATGTCTGACTTTACCTAAATTAGAAGGGGGTTTAGCAGTCCCAGACTTTTTTCTTTATTATAAACCTTGCCACTTGGTACGAGTGGTAAAATGGACAAGACTGGGTTCGGCTAAAGCCTGGGGAGAGATACAGGGGGTTGAAGCAGGCATTGCAATCTCGGCGCTCCCGTGGCTACCTTGGTGCCATGGATGTCTCCCTCCTCCTACATGCCTCAAAGATTCAGCCTCCCAGATACATGGGGAGGTGGGAGACTGTGTTAGGGATAACTCTGACTGAAGAACAATGGCACTGCATCTGCGACCTCACACACCACTGCTTCGTTTCCACCAGAATACAGGAGTCGGCCTTCAAACTCTTCTTTATGTGGTACAGAACCCCTCAGGTTCTACATCGGATATACCCAGAGTTAGCGGATACATGCTGGCGTTGCGGTAATGCACCTGGTTCCCACTTAAACCTATGGTGGGATTGTCCCTTGATCCGCCCCTACTGGGTAAAGATACATAGCCTTCTGGGCCTCTTCACAAACCCCCCTCCTGATTTCCTGCCAGCCCCTATGCTACTGCATCAAGTCCCATATACTTTTTTTTTTTTTGAGAAAGGATTTTACCAGGAAGGATACATTGAGTTTTCTCTCATTTTCAAGTATGTCCTGGGTGGCGAGTAAGGTGTCTTGCCCAAGGGCACTTACTGGAGAGGTGCTTGTCGGGATCGAACCCATGACTCCGAAGGCTCTCTCCACACAGAGCAGTGATGTTACCTCTACTCCACCCAGCTGGTACTCTTCATTGCTCCCTGTAATGCCCAAATTTTGGAAAAATGTGTGCACACGCAATTACGTGATTATTATCAATCTTCAAACTATTTAACCCCGGATCAATCCGACTTTCGTCCAAAACACTCAACTACAACCACCCTTTAAACAGTCTGCAATGATACCCAAGCTGGCATGGAACAAGGAGACCTAACTGGAGCCATCTTCCTTGATTTTGTCAAGGCCTTAGACACAGTAGACACCACAATTATGGAATAACCTCCCAGATGCCATCAAATCTTCGCCCAGTCTTAAGTCACTCAAGAGCTCCCTATTAGCATACCTCAATACGGAATGCACCTGTAAACATGTAACATAATGATTATATTTCCTACATATTTATTTTCTGTGTTAATCTAATCTGTATATTTGTGTTTTGTTTGTGTAGCACTGTGTTAAATTCCTTATTGTGGCAGTACCTATTTTTGGCCACCGGAGGGAGACAAGCGCAATGTGAGACACTGAATTTTACATTGGGACTACATTTCCCGGCATGCTTTGGGAACGGACACAGGAAGTGGGTGGGACAGAGAGACTTACATCCTGAGCCTCATGGAGAGAGCTGGCAGAGCGCGCCAGGGAGTGAGAGAGACAAGACACAGTGCTGCAGAATGTAAGTGTCCAGGCCGGAGCGCAGGTGCGGCCTAACGGAGTCACAGATCGGGTTACTCAGCCTTAACAAAGGGAGACCTAGTGATCCACAAGATTACCCAAGCTGCTATTGAGGAAGCCAGAAGACCCCGAGTAAGGAGTACCGCAGGTCGATCGGACTGGGAGAGCAGGTGGTAAGTTGGACAAGTCGCGGCAGGAGCAGAAAGCCAGACAGCGGATCCAGAAGCCAAGAGAGCCCAGTCAATATCGAGCGGAGAGACGTCCTGGGTCCAGCGGAGCCTCAAGTATCTGGCGGATGGGTGAGAGGCCTTCTAGGCCGTTGTAAAAACCAAGAAAGCACGCTGCTGTTTGTTTCCAAAACCCACAGGGCCCCAACTTGACTAGTCGAAGATACATCTTGAGAAATTCACTGGCCAGTTGAATAGTGTACCCGGGTACCATAACACACACACACACTTACATTCTGGGACACAACCTGTGCGGGACTCACTCCCCAATCACAAAGGGGTTAAAGATAATTTTCCATTTATTTTCCGCTGCGCGTTTCCTCGAAATACGAAGCATTGTGTTTTCTTTTCCGCTGCGCGTTTCTCGAATTACGAAACCTTGTATTTCTTTTCCGCTGCGCGTTTCCTCGAAATACGAAGCATCGTATTTCTTTTCCGCTGCACGTTTCCCGCATTACGAAGTACTGTAAATATATCTACGAACACCGTGTTATTCATTATATGCCATTTATTCTAGTAAACTATATAATTTATAAAATCCACAACGGTGCCGGAGTATATTTATTCCCTAGTGCGGGGAGACTGACCCGAGGTTCAATTTCAGCGGCTCCTCCGGGAGTGAGTGCTACATTTGTTTTTAATATCTTGCATTTATTACTTTGTATTTCTGTAACAACTGTAACATTTCAATGTTCTTTAACCCAGGACATACTTGAAAACGAGAGAAATCTCTATACATAAAATACTTTGCAAATAAATAAATAAGTCCTATGGTGCACTCACCATGTCTTTTGCAACTTAACCCTTTCACTGCGGGTGACATGTGGGGAACGTCCTCATTGACTCCCGCTATATGCGGAGGACGTTCCCCACAAGTCACCCGCTAATGGGAGCCCTGGGAGAGATACTCACCTCTCTCTCCAGGGTCCTGCGGCGTTCTGACTTCCAGGAAGACAGACGCCTCTTATATGGGCCTCCCCGCATAAATGGCAAAGCCGGGAGATCGCCTGAAAGGGGGGGGGGATCTTTTCGGATCCCTCTCCCTCCCGATTGGGAGGTCCCAGTGTTAGAAGCCAGGCACAGCTTAAAAGGGGAGAGTCTCCCCTTTTAAGCAGTGCCTGGCTTTAACCCGAGGCACCAGGCCGTGATCCGGCACCATCCTCCGGTGGGGGCGGTCATTTTAGATGGCGGCTCCACCTCCACGTCCCCCCCCACAACCTGACGTCATTGCGCATGGCGTCAGTTAGTCGTGGAAACCCTAGCTGCCCGGTGATTTCCTAAGGAAATCCCCTGGTGGAGATATGGGGGTTCAAAGGAACCCTCTATCTCCCGAACGGAGGCAGGTAGGGGGTCAAGGAGGGTATCATTCAAAAGGCCTGGGTATGGCCTTTCGAATGATACCAAACATGACCATGTTAAAAGTAAAAAACGTGGGGTTATTTGGGTGTTGTTTTTATTAATGCTGCAATATTGTTCCCATTTCAATTATAATGTGAAAAATGATGCTGCATTAATGATTTTTTTCTATGGGGTGTGTTTGCTAAAAATCACATTATTCCCCCCCAAAACCCAACAAAAATGTAACGAGTCCCCATTTCTAATTTTTTTAACAAGCGCACCCCATAGAAAATATAACCACAAAGGCTCATATGATAAAATGTGAAAAAAAAACCACTTTACACGCTGTAGATGATTAAGAATTCTAATTTTATTGCATTTTTTTGTTATAATATACAGGCAGAGCATAATGTATTGTGATTCACCGTCACAAATTAGGGATCAGTCTGCATAGTCTTCTAGGGCAAGTTTGACAGACACTGGGAATCCTTTTAACAAGACTTTATTTGTTCAATGAAAGGTGTTTCACATGCACTTCAAAATAAAATTAAACAGAAAACGAATCCTCGCTCTCACCAGAGCACTAACTAAACAGTCAATCCCTGACTAACACTGGATGACTAACTCAATTTACCAGTAAAACAAACCGTTTATGGTGGTTGTTAACCACCAGAAAAGGAAGACCAAGGCAATGAGCAGTTCCTGCTCTGAGCTTTTAGGCTGGGGTCAGACGAGCGCAGTGTTAACGTCCGTGTTGCCGCACATAAGTACGTCCGTGATAGCATACAATTGTGTTAAATGGAGCCCCACACACGAAGTACGTTCGCACAGAAGTGCGGGGGCTGACGGACGCTGCAAACGGACGCAGGTTAGGCGAGAACGTAATACTGCTAGAACGGACGTGCGGAGTGCGCCATGTCCACAACGTCCGCATAGCTTTGTGTGTGAGTGATGGAGCGTGGTCAGACGGACTGCATTTATACATCCAGCATTTTTGACGGACAGAATGTTTTTTCATTGTAATTTATTTTCCCTGCTACGGCCCCCGGCACACGAGCGTATAGGTACTGCGCACAGTGCGTCCGTTACGGACGTAATTTTTGACGGGAGATATTGTGTGTACTGAAAATGTGCCTCCGCAAAGGACGCAAATTTTCACGGGAGATACATGTGTTCAAACAGACCAAGTTAATAATTGTGTTAATAAGTTAATAAGCGTGTCGGCCTTCGCACTTGCGTAATTGTTAACGCCCACAGGAACTAGCACGTATTTCCCACGTCCGTCTAGCTTTTTTACGTCCATGCCATTTTGACGTCCGTTGCAGTACGCGAATGCCGTGCGTGAAACAGTGCGCAGGTGCATCGTGTGGTGTTCAGATTAACTTCTTTGCAAATCTATAACGGACGTCAAACTTTGCGCACAGACGGACGCAAAAATAATGCTCGTGTGCCGGGGGCCTACATCAGTCAAAAAATTCGTCAGTGAAAAAAACGGACTGTGTGGCCACTACCTTGATGTCAGTCAGAAAGTACGTCCGTACTGCACGGACGCACAGTCCGTACAAAATGCGCTCATCTGACCCTAGCCTTAAACAGCATTTTTTTCCTCAATTAACCTTAGGTGTGGCTTGAGTAATCCCACACCTGCAGAGCTGCCTGCTGGGAAATGTAGTTCACCCACGTAGTGGGTACAGGCTATGCAGAATCCTAGTTCCCAAATACCTGCCTTCCACAACCACACCTCTGACACAGTCACAGTATACATATAATAATGATATATTTTGAATCTGCTGAGTCTGCTGGAAAGAACGATATATAATATGTCTGGGTCGTATAATAAAATTTGACTTCAAATCGCATTTAACCATGAAGAGCAAAAGTGGTAAAAATGAGCTCAGCACAGACGTGAAATGGCTCAGCAGCGAAGGGGTTAATGGGTCTTTTTTTTGGTAAATTTGATACAGTAATTTTTGTTGTTGATAGATAAAAATATCCAAAACTGAACTGCGAAGACAATAGGGGAACCTCTATTGGATATAGAAACTTCGACCTGGCCTGGTCAATAATCTATGATTTTAACCATGGCTGGGCCCTGTGACTGCTGGTCCTGGCTCCCCCCGCTGCTCGTCTTTTGCCGTTATTGGGACGCAGAAATGAGACGCACACACAATTATGTTATCTCTGCACGCTGTTTAGAGTTTACGTAAGAAGACCCCAGGAATATTAATGCTTATTATTCGGCCTCCACGAGTGTTCTGGAGCATAGCTTATCTGAATGTTCTGTACCTAAATAACAGGCAGCTTATGTTTCTCAAACCCGGACACTTTATAATGAAAACACCCTGATGCAATCAAACTGAAAACACTTTATTCTATGGCAGAGGTATAAATTTAATGGAGCATGCTAATGTTTATATAGGATTTAGTGAGTAGGGAGCCAATCATTTAATATATGGGATTATAGTTGATAGGCTGTTTATCTGCATTTAACAGTGAATATTCAAAACTTGAATGGACAATAATTGCTAATAATAAATAGGATCTATCTAATTTTGAACGTCTTAAAGCTTAAGGCCATCATGTCACTGAGTGACTTTATTCTATGTACCTACTAATTTTATTAATGCTATTAGGGGTGATTATGACCCTCTCTAACGGGATAGTTTAATGAGCTCATATATCGTTTGCCGTTCATTTTATCTTTTTCAATAGTACTGTGACCTTTAGTGATGTCTATGATGTCCAAGTTATGTGACATGTTGCTTAATGTCTCTGATTACGAACTTTTGACATACTATCGGTTGTAAATACACATATCCTATTTAAGGTGTTTTTCCTCCAACAGGGATCCGTATTTTCCAGCTCTTCTGCAGATAATTAAAGACCATAATTAATAGGCTTGTGCACCGATTTTTTTTTCGGTTCGATTCGGTTCGATTTGTTCAGATGTTTAAACTTTTCGATTCGGCTCGTTTCGACCGATTGCTGTTTCGATTCGGTTCGGTTCGGATCGTTTTTCGTGTACATTTTTTTTTCGGAATATCGACCATTTTTCGTATTTTCGGGTCACTTTGCTCGTTTTTTGTATCGACTTTTCGGAAATTTCGGAAATTTTCGTTTTTTTGGAACGTCTGTTCTCCTCATTTCAAAGTGTCTACGATAATTCTGGCGATTCTATCGTGTTTTTTTTTATTAAATAAAGATCCTTTTTTTCTTATGAATAATTGAATATACATTTCACAACTTTATTTAATCATATTAAAATGGTATGAAAGCCAAGGAACAAAAAAAATGAACCATACGATTTAAAAAACGTTAAACTGACCCGAATGCCACAAGAAACAAGTGATACGCATTTACGAATAGAGCAAAAATAAATTTCGATTTGACACATTTCAAGTCCATTTCAAGTCCAATTTTTCGTTTCGGCTCGGAAAACTTTTCGGATCTATCGGTTTTCGGGTCCGATCCGATTCGGAAATTCGGCTGAATCCGAAGACACGAATCGGGAAATTTCGTGAAAATTCCGAAATTCCGAAACCCGAAACGCACATCCCTAATAATTAATCAATTAACTACCTATATAATGGAATAGGCCAGCTAGTCTCACATAGCTCCTGATGAAATTGCTGTGCTAACAGCAGGGAAACGCGCATTGAGCGTCTGCAGGTCAATTATACCTTGAAGATTACTTTTCTCGGTTAATCTAGCCGCTATTTGAATGGTCTTCATACCAATAATCTTTAGCTGAGTGGCTGTTTAACCTGAGCATTTTTTCAAGTCATTTGAACCATTTGTGGAACTTTTTGTAGGCTAATTTAGCCGCTATTTGAATGTTCTCCATACTAATTACATTGAGCCTGGTGGCTACCTAATGTTTGTTTGTATAATGCATGCACATTGACCAGTTTGTGGGCTGTTAGTTATTTTCAACTGAGTGTGTATTCCAAAGAATTGGTACTCGCCAACTTGGGAAATATGCTGTGTGCCCGCCATACCGAATGCTTATCATCGCATTTTTTTGTGTCTGAGTTGGATGGCTCTAATTGAACAATTGATTAGTTCACAGCATTACTTATACACTAAGCATTATCGCCAGCAATACATCATATGTCTGTGTATTTCAGTACTAATGGCTGTTTGAACTGCTCTTGAGTTGATGTTTGCTGCTAATCGAGCACCTGCCTAACATCCTTGTAGCAGGTTTAATTAACGCTGTTTACTCAATGTTTGAGAACGTGCAGACTTAATCCTCTCTTTGACCATTTCTTGCCAATATGATTGCCATATAGATACGCTCTTAATTATATCCAAGGTGTATGAACAATTATCAATATTTGTGTCATCACATCTCCTCTTTGAGTGTCGTATTTCTGGTGTGATTTCTAGAGCGGTGGTCCAAGTAATAGTGCATTGACTATCGGAGTACCCCAATTTTTATATCAATACATATGCCTGGTGAATTCTCTCACTTGCATATGTAGTGAGTCAAGCCCAATTCCAAGTCGATGCGTGTTATCATTATCCCACATTGGGTCTAGCGATTATCACAATTTGTGTTCATTATGTGCATGCATGCAAACTATTATCATTGAGATTAATTACGCCTGAATAGGCGTCCAATTTTTCTTAATAGAAATCTATATAATGGGTAAAACCACTTCAATATATCCCACAATTGATTATTTGCTGGTATTCCAATGCTAAAAGGTACTAATCAATCATTTACTTATTGAGTAGCACGTTGATAGTATAATAAACCCGTGGGGGTTAATCTAACTTCTGTCTTTTGTGCTCTACCTACAGTTGTGTTCAAAATTATTCAACCCCCAATGCTGTAAAGGGTTTTAGGGAATTTAGTGTACATTTGTAATTGTATTCAGAATGAAATCCTACAAGGACTTTTTAAAGAACCATATGCAACTAAAATGACATCAATTGGTTTTGTAATACAGTAGTAAATGTTTCTTTTGTGAATTCTTCATTGACACAATTATTCAACCCCTTAAAGACTACCACTCTGAAGAACAGAGGTTCATTCAAGTGTTTTAAATCAGGTATTGAAAACACCTGTGGATGTCACGGAGCAGCAATAAAGCATAATAAGCACCAATTAGGCAGCTTTAAAAAGACTGTGATACTCAGCTCCTTCTAGACATTTACTGGTGTGGTTACAAACATGGTGAAGTCAAGAGAATGGTCCAGGAACACAAGAGGTGATTACTCTTCACAGGAAGGGCAATGGCTATAAGAAGATTGCAAAGATGTTAAACATACCAAGAGAGACCATAGGAAGCATCATTCGCAAATTCAAGGCAAAGGACACTGTTGAAACGCTACCTGGTCGTGGCAGAAAGATGCTGACTTCGACTGCTGTACGCTACCTGAAGCGTAGAGTGGAGAAAAGTCCCCGTGTGACTGCTGAGGAACTGAGAAAAGATTTGTCAGATGTGGGTACTGAAGTTTCAGCTCAGACAATACGGCGCACACTGTGTAATGAAGGCCTCCATACCAGAACTCCCAGGCGCACCCCCTTGCTGTCTCCAAAGAATAAGAAGAGTCGACTGCAGTATGCCAAAAGTCATGTGGACAAACCACAGAAGTTTTGGGATAGTGTTCTGTGGACTGATGAAACAAAATTAGAACTGTTTGGGCCCATGGATCAACGCTATGTTTGGAGGAGGAAGAACAAGGCCTATGAAGAAAAGAACACCTTGCCTACTGTGAAGCATGGTGGGGGGGTCAATCATGCTTTGGGGCTGTTTTGCTTCTGCAGCTACAGGGAAGCTTCAGCGTGTGCAAGGTACCATGAATTCTCTTCAGTACCAGGAGATATTGAATGACAATGTGATGCAGTCCGTCACAAACCTGAGGCTTGGGAGACGTTGGACCTTTCAACAGGACAATGATCCCAAGCATACCTCCAAGTCCACTAGAGCATGGTTGCAGATTAAAGGCTGGAACATTTTGGAGTGGCCATCGCAGTCACCTGACTTAAAGAAAGCAGTTGCAGTGCGCAAGCCTAAGAATGTGACTGAACTGGAGGCTTTTGCCCATGACGAATGGGCGAAGATACCCGTAGATCACTGCAAGACACTTGTGTCAAGCTATGCTTCACGTCTAAAAGCTGTTATAACTGTAAAAGGATGTTGTACTAAGATTGAATGTCACTTGGGGGTTGAATAAAACTGATAATGATGTGAGCACAGAAAAGACATTTGTGGTTATTTCATTATAAATGTTATGTTATATTTGTCTGACCTACAAGTGCCTCTTTGATTTAATTGTAAGCAAGATGACTGAATGATCAAAATCAATGTCAAACTGGCCAAAACACTGTCAGGAATGGAGTGCGACGGTTGGTGAGGTGAGCCCATGGTGCAGTGATTGGAGGAGTCACGTAGGTTGCCAGGCATAAAGAGGTTTATTTAAAGCATAAACACAACAGGAAATAAAACGAACCAGAGTCTATATGAAGCAAGTAATAGACTGTATGCTGGTTCCAGGGTTTGCTGGAAAGCAGGGTTTAACTTGCCAGCGAGGAGTCTTGAGAGTGGGGTGCACTTGCCAGCGAGGATGGTTGAAAGCAGGGGTGCACTTGCCAGCGAGGATGGTTGAAAGCAAGGGTGCACTTGTCAGCGAAGATGCTTGAAAGCAGGGGTGCACTTGCCAAGTTCACAGGAGGAGTTCAGGTTCAGAATAGCAGAGCTTCAGGAACTGGACTGGTTGCTTGCACTTCCAGAACGTTAATATTGAAGCCCTGATGGAAGGGTGGATCCCTCTTTTAAACAGGCTTCATTAGGAGTCATGGCATACACCTGAAGGCACCACAATAGCAGATGAACGGCCAGAGACGATCCTGAAACCTGTATACAAATATAAGCAGGTTCATGACAAGCAAATGCAGGTAAATAGAGGTTTGCCAGGGATTAGGTGCGGGCACAGGCTTAGTCTGGGACAGATTTCTGACAAACACTCAATTTCAGTGGGGTTGAATAATTTTGAACACAACTGTATTTATAAGTGATTGTTCCCTGGTCTACTTAAGCTTCAACAAGGTTATTTGTGTAGTGGTATTAGCGCAGTTCCAGGTGGGGTTATCCTTATCTTCTTATGCATCTAGATTGTCATCAATCTGACTAGGGTCCTACCTATTATTTCATGCATATGCGCATCTGTGTAAATTGGTGGACGCACCATTTACTTTAGTATATTACACACACAATTCTCTTCAATCTTTTTTGATACCAATATGTGGGTTTAATTTGTTTAACATAAACAACCAATTCATTTTAAATTGACAACTGTTTCTTAATATTTTATAGTTGAGATTAATTAAAGTTTAAAGTTTTATTTTGCTAATAGGCCCTTTTCCTCGCAAGGGGATTTGATATATATTTGCAATTAGTGTTTAGTCACTTTCCTATTTTGCTTATTTCCCTACACGGTGGTTTTGTCCATCGGTTCATTCATTGGTCCTGGCTCCCCCCGCTGCTCGTCTTTTGCTGTTATTGGGACGCAGAAATGAGACGCACACACAATTATGTTATCTCTGCACGCTGTTTAGAGTTTACGTAAGAAGACCCCAGGAATATTTATGCTTATTATTCGGCCTCCACGACTGTTCTGGAGCATAGCTTATCTGAATGTTCTGTACCTAAATAACAGGCAGCTTATGTTTCTCAAACCCGGACACTTTATAATGAAAACACCCTGATGCAATCAAACTGAAAACACTTTATTCTAAGACAGAGGTATTAACTCTTTGCTACATCTCCTTACAGCTGTGACATTCCTTTTCTGTACATTTCCGCAATGGGATAGCTTTACTGTTAATTGCATCACTTATAGGAATACTATATCGTGTAACCAATCCAAATGATGGGAGGGAGAAATGTGAGAACCGTATTGATTTCCTGTTCCTGGTCCAAGAGCCTAAATCTCAGGTCAACACTTACTGACCTGAACCTCAAGGAGGAGCTAAGCCTTTGCCTTGGGAATGTTGAATCAGCCCTGCAAGAGTCCCCCCTTCCGAGGGTAAGGGGACGAGGAAGCTCAAGATGCTGTGATCATTTACCTTACATTGAGTAGTCACTGTGTGCAGTGTGTCCCTTTAACACTCAAGCAATATAAATATTAATATTGTAACTTTTTGCTGCTGCCCCTCTCCGTGTTTTCTTTTTCAATCCCAAAGTAGAAATGTTTTTGGTGAGAGTATAATTATAAATCCACAAGTCTGCCTCTTCGCTGAGAAGCAGCTCGAGCACATGTAGATTGCGTAGAAAGCAGATTTTGGTGTCAATAGGTTAGGACCCACCTAACTAGAGGTTCAGTGACGTGGCAGGGGGGCTTAGCACTTTAATGGCCCTTCAAGTAAATCAGTCCAAAACCTCTGTTTTGTTTCGCATGGAGCCACATGGGTAGGTTCAAATGACAACCATTTTTTTCTTGTTATGTTTCATACATGGGCTAGATACTTATGTTTTACCCAGCCTCCCTGGTAGGGAATAAGCACAAAACTGTTCTTTACTGCATATGTGTATTTCGCTGGCAATTCCCCAATATTTGGCGAATTGCCAGCTTTTGAATAGCCAAATGGCTGTGAAATTGCCAGTACGGGGAAATTCACTGTTTGGTGCATTTTCGGGGTCAGTTCGGCTCTCTTTGAATAACCCCTTTAATCTCTTATTTTTATGTGTCTTGTGAGTGACAGAGGGAAAAGTATTAAGACTACCAGTTTTAATTCATATTTAACTTTTAAAGGAATACTGCTGGTTATAGAAACAATGGGCAAGGTATCCTCTTATACAATGCCAAAGGATATAAAACCACAGCAAAACGATTGTCGGAGGTTGCTGCACTTCTCGTGCAGGGATGATGTCCTTGGCTTTCAGTACTGGCTGCCCTTTCTGGGTGAGAGCAGGCTGATTTGCATATGGAACATTTGTTCCTGTAATGGCACAATCGAGCTAAAGCCTTGTGAGACCTGAGCGGGCCCCACCGTAGAGCAGGCCACTAGTGCCGTTGTTCACTCTCAGGACCCTCGCAAACCCCCCTTTTTGGTCACCAAAGGATTTAAAACCATAGAGAAAAAAAATTAAATGTTCTTGTTTTATATACACAAATAAAATGTTTATTTTAGTGCAAAATGTGAATCCAGTGATAATTAATGTGCATGTGAAACGTAAAGATACTGAGTTGTGCTCATGCGTCAATAAAATATTATATGTATGTGAAGCATACCATTTGTAACAAGTTATTTTTGAATGCTTATATTATTATTATTATTATTCTTTATTTATAAAGCGCCAGCATATTCCGCAGCGCTGTACAATAAGCACAGTATAGACAGGGTTACAATACATTGAACAACATTTGACAAACAGTACAGGAGGAGATGAGGGCCCTATTCCTGTAGGAACTCACAATCTGGGAGGGTTGGGGTTGGAAACAGGAGGAGAGGACTGTAAGGTGAGAGTGATTGATGGTTGCGTCAGTGAGTTGGGTGGTAGGCTTCCCTAAATAGGAATGTTTTCAGGGAGCGTTTGAAGGAAGAGAAGTTAGGGGAAAGTCTGACAGTACGAGGGAGAGCGACCAGAGAGTGGGGGCTGCGCGTGAGAAATCCTGCAGTCTATCATGGGAAGAGGTGATGCGGGGAGAAGCTAGGCGCAGGTCACTGTTTGACCTTAGGGAGCGGGCTGGGGTGTATTTGGTGATTAGTGAGGACAGGTAGTGGGGAGCTGAGTTAGTGAGGGTTTTGTAGGTAAGGATAAGGATTTTGAACTTAATTCTGCAGTGGATGGGGAGCCAGTGAAGGGACTCGCAGAGGGGAGCGGCAGAGACAGAGCGGCGGGTGAGGTGAATTAGCCTGGCGGAGGCGTTCAGGATGGATTGTAGGGGGAGAGGTGGGACAGAGGGAGGCCAGATAAGAGATTATTGCAATAGTCGAGTCGGGAGATTACCAGGGCGTGTATGAGTTGTTTTGTGGCGACAGCGGTAAGAAATGGCCGAATTCTGTAAATATTACGCAGTTGGTATCGGCAGGAGGAGGAAAGAGACTTGATGTGGGGGATGAAGGAAAGAGCAGAGTCAAGTGTAACTCCAAGACAGCGAACTTGGTTTGATGGGGAGATGGTGATACCCTCCACCGTGATCGAGAAGTCAGGAGGTGGGGCGGCATTAGAGGGAGGAATAAGTAGGAGCTCAGTCTTTGACATGTTGATCTTTAGGTGGTGGGAGGCCATCCAGGAGGAGATGCCAGATAAACAGTCACTGACTTTGGAAAGGACAGGGGGAGAGAGATCAGGGGTAGAGAGGTAGATCTGAGTGTCATCAGCGTAGAGGTGGTAATTAAAGCCAAAGCTGTTGATGATTTTGCCCAGGGAGGAGGTGTAGATGGAAAAGAGCAGAGGACCAAGGACAGAGCCTTGAGGTACACCAACAGATAGAGGCAATGAGGAGGAGGAGTTACCAGCAAAGGACACACAGAAGGACCTGTTGGATAAATAGGAGTCAATCCAAGCAAGTGCAGTGTCACCGAGACCAGAGAGTTGAGGGTCAGTAGAAGGAGGGGGTGGTCAACAGTGTCAAAAGCAGCCGAGAGGTCAAGCAGGATGAGAATAGAATAGTGGCCGTGTTTTTTAGCAGTTAGGAGGTCGTTGGTGACTTTGGTGAGGGCAGTTTCAGTTGAGTGTAGGGGACGGAAGCCAGATTGCAGGGGGTCAAGTAGGGAATTGGAGGACAGGAAGATGGAGAGGCGGTTGAAGACTAGTTTTTCTAAGAGCTTAGAGGTAAAGGGAAGCAGGGATACAGGACGGTAGTTGGATGGAGAGTTGGGATCTAGGGATGGTTTCTTTAGTAAAGGGGTAACTAGCGCGTGTTTGAAGGCGGATGGAAAGGAGCCAGTGGAGAGAGATAGGTTGAAGATGTGTGTGAGAGCAGGGGTGAGGGAGGAGGAGAGGGGAGGAATTAGATGTGAGGGAATGGGGTCGAGCGGGCACGTGGTGAGATGTGAGGAGGACAATAAGGAATTGACTTCCTCCTCAGTGGTTGGGAGGAAGCGGCAGAGGGTGGCAGATGGGACCTGTGGGAGTGGAGGTGGCAGATAACTATCTTGTGTTGGGATGTTGCTTCTGATAGTTAAAGTTTTACTGAGGAAGTAGTCTGCCAGGTCTTGAGCACTGAAGGCAGCTGAGGGGGGAGGTGCAGGTGGGTAGAGGAGGGTGTTGAAGGTGGACCAGAGCCGTTTAGGGTTGGAGGACAGCGTAGATATAAGAGATGAGAAGAAGGATTGTTTGGCCAAGGGGAGGGCAGAGGTGTATGACCGGAGAATAAACTTGAAGTGAACAAAATCAGCTTCAGAGCGGGATTTCCTCCAGGCACGCTCTGCGGTGCGGGAGCATCTTTGCAGGTAGCGAGTCTGGAGGGTGTGCCAGGGCTGAAGCTGGCGGCGTGGGGCCTTACAGAGTCGAAGAGGAGCAAGAGTGTCTAGAGCAGAGATAAGCGTAGTGTTGTAGTGATTAGTGGCAGCATCAGGGCAGGTGAAGGATGAGGTATGAGGGAGGTGGTGAAGTAGGTTGGAGAATTGATGGGGGTCCACAGCCTGTAGATTTCTGCGAGTGTGTGTGCGGGGTGGGGGAGCAGGGTGTTTAGGAAGTCCAGATAGGTTGAAAGAGAGAAGGTGGTGGTCAGAGATGGGGAAAGGGCGACAGTTGAACTCAGAAATGGAGCAGAGGTTGGAAAAGACAAGGTCAATAGCGTGACCATCGCGGTGGGTAGGGAGGAGGGAGGATTGTGGTGAGTCCAAGGGAGGACGTGAGTGAAAGAAGTTTGGAGGCAGCAGGGGCGGAAGGATCGTCAATGGGAATGTTGAAGTCCCCGAGAACTAGGCATGGAAGATTAGAAGACAGAAAGTGAGAGAGCCAGGTAGCAAAGTGGTCAAAGAACTGGGAGGTTGGTCCCGGTGGGCGGTAGATGACTGCCACCCTGAGGGCCAGAGGAGAGAACAGGCGGATGCAGTGTGTCTCGAAGGAGGAGAAGGAGAGGGATGGGGGTGGAGGGAGATGCTGGTAGGTGCAGGTGGGAGAGAGCAGGATTCCGACCCCGCCACCATTTCTCTCACCCGGTCTGGGGGTATGACTCAAGTGTAGACCGCCATGTGAGAGAGCAGCAACGGAGGCCGTGTCAGAGGGAGTTATCCAGGTTTCAGTTAAAGCTAGGAGGTTGAAGGAGTTTGAAAGGAAGAGGTCATGGATTGCTGTGAGTTTGTTGCAACACAGAGCGAGCGTTCCAGAGGGCGCAGGAGAAAGAGGACAGGCGCTGAGGGATTATGGGGATGAGGTTGCTGGGCTTGCAGGGAGGTGATTTATGTGCGATGGAGATATATGAAATGAACATGCAGTATTTCAAACTATGCAAAAACCTTAAATAATTTACAACAACTAAAATAAATGCGTGGTTCAATATATATCTCCAGAATCCACACTCGAAAATAAACAGGGCAAAGTGTTCAGAAAAATAGTAATAGTGATGGTGCAACCACATGGGTAAATCAAGACGTAATACTTATGATCCTCATAGTCCAAAATCGGCCTTTATAATGTTACGTATCTCAGAGAAAATCTAAAACAACATAAAATAGTGCAATACAGTCCAACTTGAGAACCAAGAAGTTATTGGCATGCTCAGATAATTTCAAATGCAATTCCAGACAGCCATCAATATAGGACAAAGGTCACTACAGGACTGTAATCATGAAACATTTTTTCACAGAATAGACAAGTATCTGGCACCCCCTAATGGATATAATTAAACAATGCTGTTAGTACACAAACTATTCTTAAGTCCAAAGGACATAGAGCATTAAATTGCAGTTTAAAAAGTCAGCAGCAGATGGTTCACACACTGATAGTTCACCTCCAACCACCAGAAAGAGTCAATAATGGAAAAATGTGGTGACAGTCCGTGCTTCCCTCTCTTTTTTCTTTTTTTCTTTCCTTTTCTCCCCCTAAAATCTTGGTCGAGGATCTTCTTTAAGCAGTTAATTGCTTCTTTTATGCAGTCCTCAATTCTCAAGATATATAGGGATAGAAATGAGAAACATAGTGTGATCCATAAAAACACATCCAAGTCCCAAAATACAATAGTTCAACTCACATTTGGAGGTGTAATAAATCAGACACTAGATGTATCTCACAACCGATATTTTTAGGAGATATCGGGCTCCCTTTTCCTCCTCTGTCCGATGATGTTGCTCCAAATGAAAAAATAAGGTTGCAGGATATCGATGAACAAAATTAAAATTTATTAAAATTTAAAATTTATTCCATAAAACAATAAATAGACAAACACCAATACGCGTTTCGCGATGCACTCGCTTCATCATCAGTTGGCATGTAAATCAATTCCTTCACAATCTCCTGCAACCTCCTTATATACCTTTAAAATGTGTTGTGATTGAGTGGGAAACGCCCGTTCTCCCTTCCCTCAAAATTACAATTACTCATTCTGCACCTGCGTGTTACTCATTACAATTACAATTACTCATTCTGCACCTGCGTAGGGCATTCCAAATATCAGATCAACCCAAAAGATGGTGGTGATACATCTCATAGTGCCCTCTTGCATGTTCCTTTTAAGATCTCTAGTGTTTAAACTCCTAAAGTTTCTGCTCCACCTTCTTTCTACCCACAAGGCTAATTATTATCTACCTTCATGTTCATCCCTAAATAGGTTATTCTGCAATTCTAGATACACATGTATTGCCACAGTATTGGAAATCCAATAATGTGCTCTATATCAATATTTTACCGTGATGGAAAAAATCTCACACAAGGAGGGAGTGTGGAACTTTTTCCATCCTCTGAAATCCTCTGCGTGAGATGTTGATTTTTAAAGTGCTAAATTTATAGTGCCTTCTGCAAAATTTAATATGCTAATCTTAATTAAATGTATATGAATACTATTATCAGAACTGAAAATTTGATTCCTTATATGCGTAAAGAATTTATAATGTCATTCAATAAAGTGCTCTCTTTAAAGTGCTACTCTTACAATGTTATATACCGAATTAAAACTAACCCATATGTTTCTATACCCCTATACAGAGTGCTAATGTGTAAACCGAAATAAAGTGCTTGTGCCTACCTAACAGTATGCCTATAGGGTGATGGTTAATTGATACATTAGTGTCAAACACATTGTAACCCCCATATTCAATACATATTTGGTTACAGTGTATCCTAGTTCATACAAACATCTTCAGTACACCCTTCTAAATGGATATTTTATGCATACACAATACAAATCTCATTTTGTAAAACCTTTATGCAATGATTTGTGTACTTCCTAATATGTAGTTTTGACCTATTCTAAAAAGTGGCAGACCTCAAAAATCCTGATTCAAACCCCTAGGTGCTAGTGTTTTTAAATTATATATCCACTCATCTCTGTCCTATTAATTTTATTGATGAAATCCCCTCCTCTCCATTCCTTTTCTACTTGCTGGATCGCCAGAAATTTTGTCCCATTAGGATCTTTATTATGTTTATCTTTATAATGTTGAGGTACAGTATGTGAATCTACGCCTTTTCTAATATTATTCAAATGTTCGCGAATGCGAACATTCAAGCTTCTTGTTGTGCGACCAACATACATCTTCCCACAGTGTGTTTGACACTAATGTATCAATTAACCATCACCCTATAGGCATACTGTTAGGTAGGCACAAGCACTTTATTTCGGTTTACACATTAGCACTCTGTATAGGGGTATAGAAACATATGGGTTAGTTTTAATTCGGTATATAACATTGTAAGAGTAGCACTTTAAAGAGAGCACTTTATTGAATGACATTATAAATTCTTTACGCATATAAGGAATCAAATTTTCAGTTCTGATAATAGTATTCATATACATTTAATTAAGATTAGCATATTAAATTTTGCAGAAGGCACTATAAATTTAGCACTTTAAAAATCAACATCTCACGCAGAGGATTTCAGAGGATGGAAAAAGTTCCACACTCCCTCCTTGTGTGAGATTTTTTTCCATCACGGTAAAATATTGATATAGAGCACATTATTGGATTTCCAATAGTGTGGCAATACATGTGTATCTAGAATTGCAGAATAACCTATTTAGGGATGAACATGAAGGTAGATAATAATTAGCCTTGTGGGTAGAAAGAAGGTGGAGCAGAACTTTAGGAGTTTAAACACTAGAGATCTTAAAAGGAACATGCAAGAGGGCACTATGAGATGTATCACCACCATCTTTTGGGTTGATCTGATATTTGGAATGCCCTACGCAGGTGCAGAATGATAATTGTAATTTGTAATGAGTAACACGCAGGTGCAGAATGAGTAATTGTAATTTTGAGGGAAGGGAGAACGGGCGTTTCCCATCCACTCAATCACAACACATTTTAAAGGGTATATAAGGAGGTTGCAGGAGATTGTGAAGGAATTGATTTACATGCCACTGATGAAGCGAGTGCATCGCGAAACGCGTATTGGTGTTTGTCTATTTATTGTTTTATGGAATAAATTTTAAATTTTAATAAATTTTAATTTTGTTCATCGATATCCTGCAAACCTTATTTTTTCATTTGGAGCAACATCATCGGACAGAGGAGGAAAAGGGGAGCCCGATATCTCCTAAAAATATCGGTTGTGAGATACATCTAGTGTCTGATTTATGACACCTCCAAATGTGAGTTGAACTATTGTATTTTGGGGACTTGGATGTGTTTTTGTGGATCACACTATGTTTCTCATTTCTATCCCCATATATCTTGAGAATTGAGGACTGCATAAAGAAAGCAATTAACTGCTTAAGAAGATCCTCGACGCAAGATTTTAGGGGGAGAAAAGAAAAGAAAAAAAGAAAAAAGAGGGAAGCGCG
This sequence comes from Leptobrachium leishanense, assembly GCA_009667805.1. Lineage (NCBI taxonomy): Eukaryota > Metazoa > Chordata > Amphibia > Anura > Megophryidae > Leptobrachium > Leptobrachium leishanense. The sequence continues at coordinate 487,783,655 of CM019063.1, forward strand.
GACTGTCACCACATTTTTCCATTAATGAAACATTTTTTAACACTGTTACCCATGGGTGGGCTGTGCTTGGGAATGGGAAAAATTGTCCCTAGGATGGTCTCCCTGACCATATATTCGTTCGAGAGAAAGACTAAAATAGGAATGAAGGAAGTTTAAGGATTATCCCTGTATTGCACAAGAGTTTCAAAGGAGGGAGTTTCCTTTATTCTATGGGATAGGCTTTGTTCTGTGAGCTGAAGCATGGCTCTTTGTGATTGGGTACAATGGGAAGATAAACAATGGAAAGGAGGGGGAAGGGAGGATACAAGAGGCTGTGCGTGGGACAATTTTGGTATTGCAACTAATTTTCTTTTACTAAGAACTTCAGAGACAGGGCGGCGGCGAGCTCCATTTTACCATCACCATCATCGTATGAAAACCAATGACTGGATAAGTATTACTTGCAGTATCAATCTGTTATGCATACTCTATTATCATAAGTCTGCTATATATATATATTCCTAGTTCCATTATTTATTGGAGGGATAGGTGTGGGTTTCCATTGTATGGATTTGTAGATTTATTTAGTGTATGCTTATTTATATTTGTTTCAATTTGCAATACTGTATTCCTTGTTCATTTGGTCCAGCTGCGTGATAGTAATTTCTAATGGGTTATTGTTCTGGGATAACTCTGCCAGAATTCAGTGATTTGTTGTTCTGTATGTATTAGGGGCATTAGGATTTCCAGTGATTTTCCTTTGGCTGTTTGTGGACGGCTGTGCCTTATTAGTTTATGTGCTCAGTATAGCGCATGACTGACTGTCCAATTTTAGTATCTTTAAAATCATCCATGTATGCAGCCAAAATCATAATAAGCACCCATATAGACACTGTAAACAAAGCACAGGGCCTCCCTATACACGCATGTGCCACTCACCATGCACACAGTAGAAACTCACTATACATAGTGAAATCACACGTAGGACCTCGGTATAACACACAAAGTCACGCTAATGATGTAGCTATCATACACCCTGAAATCACGAAATTCCTCTCTATAACACACTGAAATCACTAATGTAGTATAACACTAAGAAGAAAAAAAAAAAAAAAAAAACTAAATAAATAAAAAAAAATAAAATTAATGTATGTGTGTGTGTTATGGTATGTATGTATATATATATATATATATATATATATATATATATATATAATATATATATATATAGCGTATGTATATGTATATAATAAACATAAAAGTAAAATAAAAACTTGCTATAACACGCCGTAATCACACAATAGAAACACACTGAAACCTAGCCATAGCACACGGAGACAACACAAAGGGAATGTAATCACACATAGGAACTTGATATAACAGACTGAATCACTGGACATTAGTCACTATAACTCTATAGTGTGCCGAATGAGAAAAGCACCATACGTGCATTGCTGAGTAACACCTTTAGTGGATTCTCAAGCAGCTTCACATGCTGGCCTTTTATGTGGGTTATGATTTACAGGGTTATTCAAAGAGCTGTGTGTTTTAAATAATGTTGGAGTAACCCCAAGGGCTAAGCAATAAGTTGGTGAACAAATTAATTTGTATACTGTATTTAAGTTCACTATTCTAATTGTTGCAATTTTAAAGTCACACAGCAGCAATGTACAATCTTATGTTTTGAGCACTTGCTACAGTTGAGTAAATAATTATTTAGAACGGTAACTTTGTCTTTATTGAGGGAGAGGAGAGACTTATTTCAGGAATAGAGGCAACATGAGCAGTAACTCACTCATATTTCACACTTGTACCATCATCATAATAAAGCCTGGGAGTGGATAAGTATTAAGTGTATTTATTCGGGGAATTTAAGCTATGTTGATAATATACTATATGCGTATGCGTGTGTGTGTGTAATCTATTGGGTTAAATACGCGCTAATTTATCCGTTCTAGTGATTTGCATTGTTAGCTAGAATATGCTCGTTGATATTTGCTTCCCTTTGTAATACTTGATCAAACCTTATTATTTGTATAGTCTGTATGATCTTATAAACATAGGTAGTCAGTGGCCGCATGCCTGGCAGCCATCTTAAACCTCAAAAAGTCACATGTGCTTCTACCAATGAGGAAGGGCTGCAGCAGTAACTGTACAATCTGTTTAAGCTTACATTTGCGCAACTAAATTAATCCAGATCGTTTATGCCAGATTTATGAATATATAACAATTACTAACCAACTACACATCTAAATGTGTCTGTTATAATTTCTGAAGAGGCTTATCAACTACACAGTGATTCTGTATGTTAGCAAATCCTGTTTCAGTATTTTGGTTAGGTTGTTTTAACTTCAGGTCTATAGATTAATATACTAAGCAAGAATCAGTTTCATTGTGGACGGAGGTTAAAGACTTTCACATGTGCAGCAAGGTTCTATTGATAAGGGTCCAGGGCTGAGGACTCATAAAATGGAGGACAATGCAGCCACTTATGTACAGAACATCTTTGCTCTTTCTAAACTCAAAATGGAGACAGCGTTATTTACATTTCGCAAGGGGGACACACACAGACAGAGCGGGAAGGTGCACAAACAATGCAGTCGCTCTGGGGATGCAAACAATGGGTCAGATAACAGTGAGCTGGTGACCTTAGTTGCTGGGGGGAGGGGAGGGGCTGATGGAAGCATGTGAAAACAAAAGGAATTCATTACTTACAGAGGGGTGTACACTATACAAAGTCTGGATCGTAATACAGAGGTTACGCTATACAGAGGGAATACAATACTCTACATGATACACAGAGTAAGGGAATGTAAGAAATACATACAAATAAACATGGGGACGGCCGTTTCTTTGCAGAGGCAATAAGTAGGGAAGATGTTTCTGTCAGCTACCATTCAATCAGGTGGTGATTTTGGTAAGGGTAGCTGGCGAGGGGACAGAGTTACCTATGCTTGATCTAGAGGCAGCCTTCAGGCCAGACCGCTGTGTCCAGGGGGTTTTCTTTTAATGGGGTGTAAATTCGATGGGTAATTTTACATAGATATCTGTTTACCCATTGGGGTGGGCAATATCCCGTGCCCCCTTTTTAAAGGCTTCCTACTTTTTTTTGCATTGCTTAGTGGAGAAGAGAGCGGGGAGGAGACGTATAGTACATTACTTGGACGATTTCATGGTAACGGGTTCCAAAGGGACTGGAGAATGAGGTAGGATCGGGGGGGGGGGTTACAAATAAATTTAGTTGATCGGGGAGGATGGTAGGTGGTTTGGGGGGAATGGCCAGACATTAAGATCAAATGGTCTAGTGTAATTTCAAATGGTGAGCAGGCAAATGGCCCAGGAGTGGATTCAATGGATGGGTGCAAAGCTTGGTGTTTCTGGAATTTTTTATTTTCCAATCGTCGGGGCAATACCACTGTGGGGGATAGAATTAAAAAATAAATAAATAAAAAAATAAAAATAAATATATATAATAAAAAAAAAAAAAAACATCCCTCCCCCTTTTTATTTTTGCGTCTGATATTCAAGGTGTGGAGCAAGTGCTGAATAACATGTCTGCATCATCACCGTAGGTTGTAGCCTATGTCAGGTATTTGGTGTTGATATGTTGTCTGCATCATCACCGCAGGTTGTAGCATATGTCAGGTATTTGGTGTTGATATGTTTGAAAAGCAATATTAATTTCACGGCAAATCACATACCGGGGGTAAGGAAGGTGGTGGTGGATACATTGTCCAGTTACAGGTGGGATGTGTCCCGACAGTTGGCACCGGGAGGAGGAAAGAATAAAAAAAAAAAAAAAAAGGGTGAAGACTGCCCTCCATTTCTTTGCCAGATGGGTAGCAGTTAGAGGGCATCAATGATTAGGAGAGGAGATTGTTGTTGCAGAAGACATGGGCACCGTAGAGCAAGCAGTGAAAGGGTTGGATCGAGTTTTAAAGGGACAGAGGAGGTAGGGCAGAATGTTGTGTTCAAATAGCTACTGAAGTTCGGCGGTAAGTCAATAAAGGACAGCTTGGAACTATTTAGTGGTATTTCATACTTTGCTCGGTTAAAGGAAGAGGAGGACTGGGCTAAACAATTCCTGGTGAGGAAGATCTTGGCAGCAGAGTACAAGTAGGAGTTAAGATATAGCTGATAACAATCTTTGTAGGGCAGCATTTATTTTAGTCTTACAGCTGCCCTAAGGATTGAGGAAACAATTGCTCTAGGTGCCCATGGTGGGGAAGTATGCCCAGTGGTATGTATCAGGGTATACTTGGAGGCGACTCCTAGGGTGGTACTAACTTGTCCAGGTATCAATTCAAAATGGTTCCGCAGCAGGCCGCGGAGGGGCTTGGTTGAAAGGGGAATTACATTTGCCCCATTCTTTCAGGATAGGAGCTGCTGGTACTGGAGGCAGAATTGGGTTACCCAAAGGATCGAATCAAAAAGATGGGGAGATGGAAATGGGAAGTGTATAGGAGATATGTGAGGTCATTAAAGAAATGAAGGGAAAACTTATGGGGAACAATTGTTTTGTTTTAATAATAATAATTTGTTTCCTTGTTTCTTTTGGTTTCTTTTCAGTTTGGGTACACTGTGTGTGTGTGTGTGCATTACAGTTAATAGTTTACATTTTGGTTATTTGCAGGACGTGCAATGAGAGAGCGGATCCTGGGACACTCCTATGTGCACTGGATGGAGAGTCATGCTGCTGGCACCAAGAGAGGAGCAACCCCGGGGTGCAGCGTAATTGAAATAGGGATTAGATGGATAGGGAAGCAAGGTAGGGGGTGGGGCAGTTATTGGGAATAGTAAAGACATCCAGGAGAAAGAGGAGTAAGCCAGATATTATGGTACTACATTTAGGGGACAGCTAGAGAAGAGATAAGTATTTGTGAGTGGTGAAATAGCGGCCTGGCACGTGGGGATGCAATGGTAGGGGGAGGGTCTGCAGGGTACGGGGTGAGTGTGGTTTCGTACGGCCAAGCTCAGGTGCCTTCCTGGTTTGCAGATCCTCTCGGCCTGCTATTTGCGATATAAAGAGACCCCTGAGCAGACGTGTGGTCATCCTGCTTAGCCACGTGGGGCCGCTATTTCTGGGCAATATGTGTGGTGCATTGCATTTGCTGATGTTATCTGGCAATGGTTTTGGAGCACCCCGAAATAGGAGCAAGAAGTGAGGAGTTCATTGAAAGGAGTGATAAGGCTGGGAACACACTCTTCATTGAAGGCGCGATAAGGAGCCTTTTGTGGGGTAAGAGGAAAGGTCACGGGTTTTTTATTTGGTGGCAGTAAAAAGAGGGTCCTCGTTTTTGGTGGCGGCGAAATAGGCGGCCTGGCACGTGGAGGGCGATAGTGGGGGGATGGTCTGCAGGGTACGGGGTGAGTGTGGTTCGTACGGCCAAGCTCAAGTGCCTTCCTGGTTTGCAGATCCTCTCGGCCTGCTATCTGCCATAAAAATAAACTGAGCAGATGTGTGGTCAGCCTGCTTAGCCACGTGGGGCGCTATTTCTGGGCAATGCTTGTGGTGCATTGCAGTTGCCAGTGTTATCTGGCTGCCAGTGTTATCTGGTGAAGCGTATTTGGCATACGAGGATCGATAATAATAATTCTGCCTTAGAGGCAAAGAATTTGGCCTTAAGTAATAAAAGACGTGACCTTTTCAAAATGCCAATACTTTGTTGTGTTTTCATTTACGGGAAAGGAGGGGGGGGTCGGGGCGGGTAGGGGGGGCCTGGGGGGTTAGTAGGTTTAAGAAGGTAACTTACATGGGAAAAAGTGTAAGAAGAGGATAAGGGTATAATTCTTAATAGTGCTCTGCTGCCCAACAGACTATGAGACCACACGTCTTCAACCCTCAGCCCAACATCATCATGATGAAGGATACAAATCAAGCCGAAATCACCAGAGGTGGCAGATCAGTCGGCAAAAATAGGGGCCAAAGGCAAAGCCAGAAATCAACTAAAGCATACAAATCAAATCAAATCAAAATAATTTTTATTAGCAGGACCAAATACATTTTAGCATTGCCAAAGCATATGGGGTGGAGGGGGGGGGTAGTGGGACATATATGGGGGGGGGAATGGGCAAGTCCATGGACATTATCAGGGGTAAGGGATAATGTGAGGTCGGATGAGGGCGAGTCCGTGTTGGGGATTTATAAGTCTGGGATCTCTCATGTTCCTCTCAGTCTGTGACATTCTGTGATTGTTATTGTTGATAAATGTTTGTTAATGTCTCGATCTCCAAGCCAGCAGTGATGGGGGAGTGCCCCAGGTATGGGAATGGGCTTAAGAAGAACCATGTAGGGCATGCTGGAGTTAGGTAAGGGAACCTGTTTTCTAATTTCTGGTGAGAGGCCTTGGCTGGTCTTCTGCCACTGGATAAATATAGCATGTTTTTAAAGGATATGGGAGCATAGATATTAGGAAGTGTCCTGAAATAGAGTACCCCACAACGAGAATGTGGAGTTCCTACGGGAATAGGGCCCTCATCTCCTCCTGTACTGTTTGTCAAATGTTGTTCAATGTATTGTAACCCTGTCTATACTGTGCCTATTGTACAGCGCTGCGGAATATGCTGGCGCTTTATTTTAAATTCTTTATTTAGAGAATTATACATAACAAGAAATTCACGAAATCAAACGTAGAAAAAGACAGCCGTCAAGGGCTGGCCAAACTAACTACGGTCAGCCAGTCAGATAATATAAGATGCAAGTAGTAACAGGTCAATAAGGGAATAATAAAAACAAAAAGCAAGAAGTCCCAACCTCAGTGAAGGAAGAAAACACAAAAGAAACACATAAGCATGTAGGACTATCAACGTAAATGCCATAAATTGTCCTGATAGATTATACTCAGAGCTTATCTATAGACCAGTGACACGTAAACAGAGAAGAAAAAAGCTGGGGGGGGGGGAAACAATATCGCTCAGGTCTCAGTCTGGCTGAAGTTCGGAGGGTCCGGCGAGATGCCCGCCGCTTCAAGGTCGGACCAGGCGGTTTCAGGATCAGTGATGGTGTAGGGGACATTATTATGTGTCACCACCAATGCTCCCGCCAAGCCCCACCGATAACGGATCCCCCTCCGACGAAGAACCGCAGTCACAGGACGGAACCGCCTGCGAGCAAGCAGAGTCTGGAATGGAAGGTCGCGATACAAAGCCAACGTGGAGCCCTCAAATTTCACTGGATCTCTTGCGCCAGGAGCAGACATAAGCTTGACCTTAAATGCTACGTCACGAAAGGCCACCACGACATCACGGGGTGTCCCCTTCGAAAGCGCCGCAGGTTTCCGAACCCTGAATACCGATCCGATCACATCTGGCTTGTCAGGAGGGAGTCCCGCCATCCGAAGGGCCAAACGAGACACATAAGCTGGGAGTTCATCCGACGACACAGAGTCCGGGATGCCTCTGACCCTGACGTTACGACGGCGGTGTCTTGTTTCCAGCATCTCCACAGAGCGGGACAAAAGCTCGACCTGGGATCTTAGACCAGTGACCTGTCCCAACAGGTGAGTATGTTCCGATAGCACTGTAGAGGTCGTCGCCTGCACTGCTGTCACCTGCGCACGGATTGTTGCAACCTCCTCCCGAACCGCCGCCACTTCAGGTTTCCACACCCCCCGGATCTCCCGGAGTTCGTCCAGGATCCTCCGAAGGTCTCTTTTCGTAAGAGGAAGATCATCATCCTCCTCCTGCCGACTTTCCTCAGGCCGTGTCATACGGGTTTCGAGTGAGGTCGCTCTCGTTTGTTGCGGTTGGGCACCCTGTCTCAAAACGTCCTGTCGTAATGAAGCCACACCACTGCTGGCTGAAAGCTGGGGTTCCTCAGCCGAATCCCCGTCAGAGAGGCCACCAGCAGTAAGTGAGGCACTCAAAGACGCTGTCAGCGCTGCTTTTCGTTTCTTTTGCGCCCTTTTTTTTGCTGCTGCAGATAGTGGTTGGGAGTCTGGTGTCCGAGATTGTGGGGAGATCCAGGTCATCGCAGAGCTACCACCCGAGTGCCAGGGGTCCTCTTCATCTTCCGAAAAGTCATAGCCCGGGGGGGAGGAGGAAGAGATCGCATCTCCCTTCAAAGTGGACCCACCTCTCATGGAGTCCTGAATGTCCCTCTGTCTGGACCGCAGCTTCTGTGAGCGACCGGTGGGCATGTCACAAAAGCGCAGGCACAAGGAAGAAGAGCGGTAAAAGGTCTCAGAAATCTCCTTCCAGGCTTCTAAAATGGCCGCTAGTACTAGGCCCCGATTGTGCCGCGGGGTTTAATCCGCTCCGGAGCGTCAATTTCGGGGGTAAGGCAAACTCACCGAGTCCCCCAGTGCCCCCAGAGACCGTAGAGCGTTTCTCAAGTGCGAGCAAGTGACGGAAATAACTTTAAAAACCGTGTTTATCACGGAGCTCCTTCAACATGCAGCCGCTCGCTTCCTCGGCTAGCTCCGCCCCCTCCATGCTGGCGCTTTATAAATAAAGAATAATAATAATACTAAAGAGTGATAGACATCATGTGTGAGGAGGGTCCTAAATGGGGGAGTATAGATGACATGCAAAGAGTGGATGAGGAGACAAAGAACATGATGGAATAGGTCGATCAGTATGGTTTTGAATCTGAAGGTGGTGAGGTTTCCAAGCCATGTGCCTTCTGGGCAAGAAGTCACCAGTTCTCCCTTCCTGTTGTTATTAAGGGCGTATATCTACTAGACTGTTTTAAAAATTGTTTTCCTTTTTTCTCCTTGGAAAAAATGTCAATAGCCTTTACCTCTGACAAATGCTGTTTATCCTTATTAATATTATTTACTGTATATCCACTAATGTGGAGGGGGGGCACTGCCCCAACTGCCCTCTGGGTGAGCCTCCGCTTGTGTGTAGGCAAGTTCTGCATAGAGAAGACTACAAAGACTGATTGTTTTAGGTTTGAAATTTCATGCATGACACGGGTTCTTTTTATTCCAGTATTATCCACCTTCAAAAGAAGAAACCTTGGAGCTATGAGTTACTATTGTACTCTCCTTGTCAACAACTTGTCAGTTTTTCGGTTTTCTTGGCATTAGGAAGTGCCTGTGTACCAGCGAGGGAATCTTACAAACTGCTGAAGGTGTAACAGTTACTACGTCTCAAGAAGAGGCCAAGATAAACCATAAACCTACCAAGGTGCTATTCATATAGACATGTGCCTTGAAATTCAATGCTGTGCGCACAGGAGAAATGTACAATTGCTAAAAGGAAAAAAACCTAAACTTCTATTCTCTTTTTAATTTGTTATTTTCTTTTCCATCTGTAGTATATTTGCTTCTAGGAATAATATTCCTGAGCAATTATACATAATTGCCACTTTATTCTCAATTAAATCGATTTTGAATTTGCTCGAGTCGCGCAAACGCTTGTAATAATCAGAACTATAAACTTTGGGATATAATTTTTTTTTTACCGAACTCAAAAAAACCCAAGTATATTAAAAAAAGTGATAAATTAAAATTTCACAGACGGTGACCTGACAATCAGACCGGGCATCTTTCACATATTCATTTGCATAGAATGCATAGCACTCTTCTTCCTTTAGACACTGTAGTTCTCGTTCCTTTGTATAAATTGCAGGTTTTCCCCCTGATTTTGCATTCTGACCTCATCCCCTTTTCTAAATGGGTTTCCCAGGTCTAGCACCTTGGCTTGAGTCATTTCTCCCGCAGGTACTAAATATCCAGAAACTTACAGGGTTATTCAAAGAGAATCGAAAAGTCACTGCACGTTCAGTGACTTTTCGTTCTCTTTAATTCGGTGCAAATCGGCTTTCCCATTTCAGCGACCCAGCGGTGTATTCAGCAAGCCGCACAGGGCTGTCGAAGTGCAGTGAAAAGCTGACAAAAAGCTGCTGAAAACCCGCCGAAAACCTGGCGAATGCACGCCGTAAACCCGTAAAAACATCTGGATTAACCCGTCAAAGAAGCCGGAAAAACCCAAGCAGGAGCCGATCACACGCAGCGAAGCCTCCGGAAAAAGTTGGCACCGCAGACGAATGCAGTGAATAAATTAGGAAAACAGTTTGCTTGAATGATTGAAAAGTGAAACGCTGTTTGCAAAGAAACTACTGAGCGAAAATGTCTGAAAATTACATATGAGGTCCAGGGAATGATAATAAAAAGGGCTGTTACAGAAAAAATAAGTAAAGTAATTTTATAATGAACGGTTTATTAGATATTGATTTAAAACTGGAATATTTTTAACATTGAAGCCTATGGGATTCTCCCGAATAAACCTGTCGATTGAAACCACCGAATGGCAGGGCATTTCGGGAACCTTTCACTGCTGGTTTGTGTTCTCTGAATAGCTGAAGCAGTGCTTTTTCATGGGGATTTCACTGCCCTCGAACAGGCACCGAACAGGCACCGTATGTGCAGGCAATTCGCCAGGATTTGGCGAATTCCCTGCTCTCTGGATAGCCGAATGGCCAGGAAAGGTAACCGAACGCTGATTTTCAGCATTCGGTTACCTTTCTCCAACCATTCAGATCTCTTTGAATAACCCTGATAATTTCATATTTTTTATTCATTCTGATGTGCCATGAGACCAGCAACGTTCCAGCAACGTAAATGGTTTAAATATGCTTAGGTTCGAATATCGAAATTTGGATGGTTTCATTAAACTCGTTCTATCGGTGACCTTGAATTAGATTATAGCCTTCGCTCCTATGTTGAGGGACACATAAGCTGCGACGATTAAATATATCATTGTGTATTAAGGGTAAATTCATTCCAGTCTTAGTGTTTTTTTTCCCTTCGACACAAAATGAAGTGGGTTTTTAAACTTGAAGCATCTATTCCTTAAGAAAAAAATTTAATTAAAGCGAGGGATTATGCAGAAATGTGGCAGATGAGATTCAACATTGATAAATGCAAATCAATGCTTATGTGGCACTAGAGGGGAGAAAAGCCCATTAAGGAAGCCCTAAGCCCTCTCTAAGCATACACAATTCATCAGGCAAACTCTGCTGCGGCAAATAAACATGCACAAATAAACACCAAAAATAGGATACTGCAAACTGAAAGACCCACATATTTATTTATTTATTTATTTATAAAGGATTTTACCAGGAAGGATACATTGAGATTTCTCTCGTTTTCAAGCATGTCCTGGGTTCAAGAACATTGAAGTGTTACAGTTACAGAAATACAAAGTGATACAATGCAAGATATTAAAAAAACAACACAAATATACAGATTAACAGAAAAATATGTAGGAAATATAGTCACTAGGTTACATGTTTACAGGTGCATTCTGTATTGAGGTATGTTAATAGGGAGCTTTTGAGTGACTTAAGACTGGGGGAAGATTTGATGGTGTCTGGGAGGTTATTCCATAATTGTGGTGCTCTGTAGGAAAATGAGGACCGAGCCACTGTCTTTTTGTATTGTGGTATAGCAAGTAAGGTGCTGGTCCTGGATCGGAGGTTATAGGATGAGGGAGCTGCTGGGGGAAGCAGTCTATTCAGGTAGGGTGGCAGCTTCCCAGAGATGCTCTTAAACACCAGGCTGGAAAGGTGAAGGGTGCGTCTGGATTCCAGCGATGGCCAGTTTAGCTCTTTTAACATGTCACAATGGTGGGTCATGTAGTTACATTGTAGCGCAAAGCGGCAGAATGAGTTATACAATGTAGTAAGTTTATGAAGGTGTGTTTGCGGGGCGGCTGCATACACTACATCTCCGTAATCAATAGCCGGCATAAGCATTTGCTGTACAATCTGCTTTCTTACCGCGGGACTCAGGCAGGATTTGTTTCTGTACAGGGCACCTAGTTTGGGGTAAAGTTTAGATGAGAGTTTTTCGATGTGGGGCCAAAGGATAGATTAGGGTCCAACCACATACCTAGATATTTGAGAGATGTGACTGTGGTCAGCGTGCCATTTGATTTTGTCCTAACACATAGATGGGGATTTTGCAATTTGTGTAGTTTAGGTGCTGTTCCAAAGAGCATCGTTACAGTTTTGTCAGTATTTAAAAAAAGTTTGTTGTTTTTGATCCATTTTTCTACCTCTGTGAATTGTTCTTGCAGCACGGCTTCCAGCTGCGGGAGATTTGGTTTGCTGGTATAGATCACAGTGTCGTCTGCGTACATATGTACAGTTGAGGCTTTGCAGACGTTGGGCAGATCATTTATGAATATTGTGAATAGCAGGGGGCCTAGTATTGAGCCTTGGGGTACACCGCAAGTGACTGGGAGCGGGAGGGAGGAGCTGCCAGAAATTGACACATATTGTGATCGGTCGGATACATATGATTGAAACCAGGTTAGTGTGCGATCACCAATGCCAGAGTTTTTAAATTTTTCTAACAAGATGCCATGGTCTACCGTGTCAAAGGCCTTGGCAAAATCAAGGAAGATGACTCCAGTTAGGTTTCCTTGTTCCATCCCAGCCTGGATATCATTGCAGACTTTTAGAAGGGCGGTTGTAGTTGAGTGATTTGGAAGAAAGCTGGATTGATCTGGGGTTAAGTAGTTCCAATATTGATAATAATCACGTAATTGTGTGTAGACACATTTTTCCAAGACTTTTGACATTACAGGGAGCAACGATATCGGACGGTAGTTGGATACCAAAGTACTGTCACCACTTTTATGGATAGGTACCACTCTCGCAGTCTTCCAGAGCTTGTGTATGTATCCAGTCGCCAGTGACTCATTTATTAGGGTTGCAACAGGATTTGCAATTGCAGGCGCACTGATTTTCAGCAGCATTGCTGGTATTTGATCAGGTCCAGACTGGTATTTAATTTTTTGCTTACGGAGAAGTTTAGTAATGACACTGACAGGCACTGGTCTAAAACTGAATTCCTGTCTGATACAGGGACTTTGCACAGTTGGAGGGGCCTGACCTGCATGAGGCCTCTCTGATTGCATGTCATTTCCTAGCTTGGCAATCAAAGTGGTGGCACATATATCAGCATATGAGTTCAGAAAATAACCCCACCGTCCTTTTTAAATAAAAACAATTGCATGGGTGCAATAAAAGGAGTTGTTGAACAGGTGAAAGTAGTATTTTTATTCAATATCTGAATAAAAGAACCAGATACCGGTGTGAGTAAAGGTACAACGTTCTCTGGACAACTAAGCTTCTGACATCATCCACAAGCATTGCGATCTTGCCAAATTGGGAGCCCACCGCACCAGCGCAGGGTCTCTGCTCAAAGGAGCGCTGAAACCACTCTGAATAACATAAAAAAGAATAGAGCAGGACTCCAGCTGCCAAGGTGTGTTTTTTTATTAGTGGGAGAATCAGCTGACTCACAGAGCAAGTGACGTTTTGGCCACAGAGGCCTTAATCATACATATGATCAGGGCCGGTGCTAGACTATTTTACACCCTAGGCAAGACCAGCTACTTGCACCCCCACAAAAAAATTGTCATCTGTTGAAGTGCGGGGGGGGGGGTAACACACACACACTGTGAGTGTAGTGGGGACACACACTCTACACGGGGACACACACACACACTACGGGGGGGGGTTGACACACACTGTGCACAGGGGCCACATACAGTTGTTCGGTTCCCATCTTACCCCTCCGCTGGTCGGGCTCAGGTTCGCTCTGTGCCTCTTTCTTTCCTCTGCCGATTCCTTTCTTCTTTCCACTGCCCTCTGTGCCTCTTTCTTTCTTCTGTGCCTCTTTTACCTTTTCTTACATCTGCCTCTTTCCTCTGCCTTTCTTTCTTTCTCTTTCTTTCATCTGGCCCTTTTCTTTCCTCTGGCTCTTTTTTTCTTTCAGCTGTGCCTCTTCTGTGCCTTTCTTTTTCTTCTTTCTCTTTCGTGCCTTTTTTTTCTTTCTTCTGGCTCCTTTTTTTCTTTCATCTGCCTCTCGTGGCGCCCCCATGTAATCTGGTGGTACCTGCACGTCACCATCAGCCGCCCACCTTCTGCGCCGCTAACGGGGGTCCACTTTGCGAGCTGCCACTGTCGGCTACACAAGCAAACAATGAGGAAGGGGAACAATAATGGAACCCGAGTTGGGGCCGGCTGCTCCCCTTGGTGGCAGTGCACCCTAGGCGGTTGCCTAGCTTGCCTAGTGGAAGCACCGGCCCTGCATATGATTAAGGCCTCTGTGGCCGAAACGTCACTTGCTCTGTGGGTTAGCTGATTATCCCACTAATAAAAAAAAATCACCTTGGCAGCTGGAGTCCTGCTCTGTTCTTTTTGCAACTAAGCTTTTGAGTCAGTGGCAGCTGTTTGTGTTCGAAGATGCTGGGGCACCAGACAGTTGAAGTCCATCCACATATGAATCCTTATGATCCTACCTCAATATGATTCTTGCGTTGCATATTGAGGTTAGAAAGATTGCTGAACCTGTTTTACATCGCCAGGTCTATTTTTCTCCTACATATCAACAGACGTCTCAACACGTCATTATGAATTGGCCCCTTTGAGCCAATGAAAAGCTGCTTCTCTTCATGGACTTCTGTGCCTATTGCCCAAATGGTGAGTGAATGGGTGACTTCAGAAAGCTCTTAAAGCGGCAGACTGAGCATGTGCAAAGGTGCTCTCAGACACGGCACATTTATATAGGTCTAGAAATATTGATAATAAAACGCAAAATCACTTAACACCAGTGTCTGACAGCCAGAGTTAGTTGAGTATCAGCTTGAGGCGAATTTGGAATTGTTAATTATTCCCCAGTTGCCTTTAAACAGACATTTTACACATCCTGACCACTTTAGCTTTTTAGGGTAGTCATCAGTGTCGAAGGCAGCGGAAAGGTCAAGATGAATAAGGAGGGAGAAGTGACCATTGGCGGCAGCTAAATCATTAGTCACCTTGATCAGAGCAGTTTCAGTAGAGTGCTGGGAGCGAAAGCCGGACTGGTGCGGATCGAGTAGAGAGTTAGGCTGGGGTCAGACCAGCGCACTTTTAACGTGCGTTCTGGCGCACATAATTACGGCCGCACTAGCAGCAGATGACCAGCAATGACGGCCAATATACGATGTACGGCCGCACAAAAGTCCGGCCGTGCAACGCAAGTGGAATTTGAACGCATTTTTCTGAGAACGCTGACGTACTGAGTGCGCAGCTGCGGCATAGCGGCGTGTTTGCGTGATTAGGAGATGTCAGACGCTGCTAATGTCCAGCCTACATAACGTCCAGACGCAAAAAGAGTTTTATTGACGATCACGCCCGAAAATGCGCGTCGTCTGACGGTTTTTGCGCATTCCGTGAAAAAATACGTCAATGCGTTCAGACGCACTTTTTCACGTTCGCGGGGAAAAATGCTTTCGTCTGACCCTAGCCTAAGCAGCAAGAAAACTGCTTAGCTGGTTCTAGACCAGGCGTTCTAGGATTTTGGAGGCAAAAGGGAGCAGAGACTAGGGATGGGCTGCCGGTTCGAATCGGTTCGATTCGAATATCGGCTGTTCGAAAGTTCGCGAACTTCGAAATTTGCGGGACGTTCGCGGATAGTTCGAGAAAAAAAGAGTTTTCAAAAAAATTCCAAAAAATTCCAAAAAATGCTTAAAAGATCCTAAAAAAAACAAAAAATAAAGAGACTCTTTACTGCAGAATATAATAATAAACAGTTTATTAGATATTGTATTAAAACGGGAATATTTTTAACATTGAAGCCTATGGGATTCATAAACATTTCCCACTCATTGTTCCTCAAACATTTCCCACTCCTAGTTGCTCAAACATTTCCCACTCCTTGTTGCTCAAACATTTCCCACTCATTGTTGGTCAAACACTTCCCACTCCTTGTTGCTCGAACATTTCCGACTCATTGTTGGTCAAACATTTCCCATGGCTTCAAATCGCATTTAAACATGAGCAAAAGTGGTAAAAATGAGCTCAGTGCACAGCAGTGAAATGGCTCAGCACTTAGCAGTGAAAGGGTTAAAATGTTGTTTTTAAAAAAAGAATTCATTGTTTCCTGTCCCCCAGGGCAGTATCTGGACCCCCATACACCTTTTATGGCCAATATCTTGCATATTGCGGCTGGGTGGAGTAGAGGTAATATCACTGCTCTGCGTGGAGAGACCCTGTGGAGACATGGGTTCGATCCCAGCAAGAGCACCTCTCCAGTAAGTGTCCTTGGGCAAGACATCTAACGGTACATACTAGCCACCCAGGACATACTTGAAAACAACAGAAATCTCAATGTATCCTTCCTGGTAAAATCCTTTGTCAAAAAACATAATATATATTTATGCCCTCTTGGAGGGCACTTTCATTTTCGAATGTTCGAGCCCCATTGACAGGCATTACGTTTGAATTGTGTTCGAGTTTGTGGTCAAACTTTTTCGGGTGTTCGAGTTCGAATACGAACCAAACACGGGGGTGTTCGGCCCATCACTAGCAGAGAGATAGGACAGTAGTTCAAGAGGGTGGTAGGATCAAGAGATGGCTTTTTAGAATGGGGGTGATCTGAGCATGTTTGAAAGCAGAGGGGTAGACTCCAGAGGAGAAGAAGAGGTTGAAAATTTGAGTCAAAGCAGGGACAGTGACTGGTAGAACAGACCGAGTAAGGTGAGAGGAGATGGGATCAAGTGGACAGGTGGTCGGAAAGGAGGACATGAGAACTTCTGAAACATCCTCCTCTGAGACCAGAGAAAAGGAAGACATAGTAGGAGAGGGGGCAGGGAGTGAGGGAGACAGTGGGATAGAATGGTTAAAGGAGGAGAGCAGTGATGAAATTTCAATGCCCTTTCGTTCCCTGCACTTCGGGGCAATTCGGCATTTCTAGTTCGCCGACTCTGTGGTGTATTCAAGTACAACTGCAGGGTCCCCGGAGTGCACGGAAAACCTGTCACAAACCCGACGAACACTCGACGAACACTCACCGAAAACCCACAGAAACCGCCGCAAAAACCACGCCGGAAAAAGCCGCCGATCACAGCACAGATCAGCCACCGGAAAAAGTCGACAAGCTGATGAACAGGGTAAAAGAAAAAAAAAAAACAGTACGCTTGAAAGTGTCAAAATTGAAACGCTGTTTGCAAAAAAAACTACTGAACGAAAATGTCTGGAATTTTCATATAAGATCCAATGAATGATAATAAAAAGGTCTGTTAAGGAAAAATAAAAAACAAAATTTGACGAAAAAATCCTGAAAAATACCTAAAAGATCCTAAAAAATCTATAAATAAAGAAACGTTTTACTGCAGAATAAAATAATAAACCGTTTTACATATTGAATTAAAACGGAAATATTTTTAACATTGAACCCTATGGGATTCGCCTGAATAAACCTGCGGAATGAGACCACCGAACAGCAGGGCATTTTGGCAACTTTTCACTGCTGTTTGGTGTCTCTGAATAGATGTACCATTGCTTCTCTATGGAGGATTTCACTGTCGTCGAACAGCACCGTAAGTGCAGGCAATTCGCTAAAATTTGGCAAACTGCCTGCTCTCTGAATACCCGAATGGCCCCGAAATGTCACCGTACGCTGAATTTCAGTGTCCGGTTACATTTCGGTAACATTTAGGACCTCTCTGAATAACCCCTTAAGTTTAGGGATCTTATCGGTGAAGAAGTTAGCAAAGCTTACAGCAGTGAGGTCTGTGGAAGGTTTAGTGGAAGCGGGTTGCATTAACCCTTTCGCTGCTGAGCTTTTTCACACCTCTGTGCTGAGCTCATTTTTACCGGATTCGCTCATCATGTTTAAATGTGATTTGAAGTCACATTTTATTATACAACCCAGACATATTATATATCGGTCTTTCCGGGAGACTCGGCAGATTCATAATATATCATTATTATATGTATACATTATGTCCTGTCTGTATATTCTAACAAAAAATGCAATAAAATTAGAATTTTCAATAATTTACAACGTGTAAAGTGGTTTTTTTCACATTTTAACATGCGAGCGTTTGCAGTTATATTTTCTATGGGTTGCGCTTGTTAAAAAAATTAGAAACAGGGAATCGTTACTTTGTTTGGGGGAAAATTACCAGGGTAATCAAAGAGATTCGAAAAGTCACCGCACGGTCGGGGACTTTTCATTCTCTTCAATTCGGTTCCTTTTGCCGATCCCATTTCGGTGACCCTGCGGTGTATTCAGCAAACACCACAGGGTCCCCGAATTGCAGGGAAAAGCTGCCGCAAACCTGACGAAAACTAACCGCAAAACTCGGCGAATGCACGCCGAAAACCCGCAAAAACATCTGGATTAACCTACCGAAAACCACGGAAAACCCCGAGCAGGAGCCGATCGCAGCTGCCGCTTTTGCGCTTTTGACACCGCAGACAGAGTGAAGTGAATAAATTAGAAAAACAGTTTGCATGAATGTTTGAAAAGTGAAACGTTGTTTGCAAAGAAACTACTGAGCGAAAATGTCTGAAATTTACATATGAGGTCCAGGGAATGATAATAAAGAGGACTGTTACAGAAAAAATAAGTAAACTTAAAAAAAAAAAATCAGACTTTTTTTTTAAAAAAAAAAAATCCACAAAAATGCTTAAAATATCCTAAAAAAATCGATAAATAAAGAGACTCTTTACTGCAGAATTTTATAGTGGACGGTTTATTAGATATTGAATTAAAACCGGAATATTTTTATCATTGAAGCCTATGGGATTCTCCTGAATAAACTTGCCGAATTAAACCACCGAATGGCAGGGCATTTCGGGAACCTTTCACTGCTGGTTTTACCCTCCAATCCTTTAAATTTTTTTCAAGTGCCATTGATCTATACAACTGTGTCCAATTTAAGAAATCAGGAAAGGCATAAAAACCTAGGAACCTCCTGGGGATGTCCATTCTTGCTTTACACATAGAACACTTCATAACTCCTGATGACGCTACGAGGAAGTAGCAAAACATGTTGAGTATCTGAGAATTTATACTGTATGAATATATTTACTTGAATAAAGCAGACAGATTTAGGGATCTTGCATTGCAATCAATTTCATACATTATAACAAGATGATGGGGAGCGCTCACTAAATTGTGCCTTTTTTCTGTGGATGTATTGTAAAAACTTCTCCTCTTCTCTTTACTGTCCTATAATCCCCAACCCATGAAGGTTGGTTTTCTGTCTTATTTAGAAATAGAGAGCAGTCTTTTGAGAATAATTTGGAGTTTCATGAAACCAAATAAGGCAAATTGGCAAAACTATACTATATTATACCCTATCTGCAAGCTCCTTGGCTGGAACGAAGCGAACAGATTTAGGGGAACTCCCGCTCGACTCGAATTATTCATTTATTACAACAAACTGAGGGAGAACGTTCTCCACATTTAGCTTCCATGTTGTTAAAATTGAGATAAAGAATACCTTTTTTTTCTCTCTCTCTATCTGCAAATTTACATCAATTAACCCATGTAGGTTGTTTCTTGAATCCTTTAGAAACCGTGACAAAACCTTGGGAAAATGTTGTGGTTCTTGGAAAATTTAGCAAGTTAATAAACCCTAACTGTTTAACCCTTTCAATGCGGTGGACGAGCTCAGTGCTACTTCGCTGCGGAGGACGCGCTGAGCGGAAAATATTGCGGTACTTAGTGTATATTAACTTGCCAAATTCTCTAACTGTTTAATCATTTTTCAACGTTCTGTACCTTCCTATAATTATCAACCTATGAAGGTTGACTCTGGAATTACTTAGAAACGGAGATAAATCTTGGGAAGAACATTGTTAAAATTTAGCAAAGGAAATGAGCATACCTCTATTATTCAATTGTGTGTGTTTTTAAGGGTGTTCACCGTTAGGAGGTAATTCTCCTTCATTTCAAATTGATTTCGTTTTAGAATGCAGACTTATTAAAAGTGAAATTTTAAGAATTTGTGATAATTGTAACCAGGATTGTCAATTGGAAAATTAAAGAGACGATCTGGCCCTGAAATGTTACCTGACACTGAAATTCAGCGAACGGTGACATTTCGGGGCCATTCTGCTATTCAGAGTGCAGGAAATTCTTCAAATTCTGGCGAATTGCCTGCACATACGGTGCCTGTTCGAGGGCAGTGAAATTCCCATAGAGAAGCACTGCTTTGTCTATTCAGAGAACACAAAACAGCAGGGAAAAGTTGCCGAAATGCCCTGCCATTCGGTGGTTTCATTCGACAGGTTTATTCAGGAGAATCCCATAGGCTTCAATGTTAAAAATATTCCCGTTTTAATACAATATCTAATAAACCATTTATTATTTTATTCTGCAGTAAAAAGTCTCTTTATTTTTTGATTTTTTTTTAAAGGATCCTTTAGGCATTTTTTCGAATATATTTTGCAAACTTTTCCTTTTTTTTTTTAATGGTTTTTTTCTTTTTTCTGTAACAGAACATTTTATTATCATTCATTGGATCTTATATGTAAAAAATTCCAGACATTTTCGTTCAGTAGTTTTTTGCAAACAGCGTTTCGATTTTCAAACTTTCAAGCGTACTGTTTTTGTTTCTTTCCTCCTCCTTCATCTTTGTTTTGGGTTTTTCCGGCAGCTGCTCTGCGCTGTGATCGGCGGCTAGTCAGGTTTCTCCGGCGTGTTCGGCGGGATTAATCCAGCTGTTTTCTGTGGGTTTCAGTGAGTATTCGGCGGGTTTTCCCTGCACTACGGGGGCCCTGCAGTTCTTGCTGAATACACCGCAGGGTCGGCAAAATAGGATTGCCGAAGTGCAGGGAACGAAAAGTCACCGAATGTACGGTGACTTTTCGATTCTCTTTGAATAACCCTGTGTATCTTCTGAAACCCCAGTTTATCCTCACAATCTGCAATTGTCATATTTATCTGTTTGTCAGAATGTTGCGCAATGCGCCTTGGTGACCAGAGTTAAATCCATTATCTGTCCCTGGTCTAATTATGTAACAGAAAGCAAGATGCCAGGCAGTGATTCCTGATCTGTCGCAGCAATATACGAGGGAATAACTTCCCTTGGCCGCTAGACAGTGGCGGAAGTACCAGGGTCGCAGCGGTCGCAGTTGCGACCGGGCCCTGGCATTCCGCCACTGGAGGGGGGCCCGGCGCCGCCAGCCAGATTCCGGCAATCAGCGCCGGAATCTGGGAGCCGCGCGCTGGCCGTCCCTCTCCCTGCGAGCGGCCACTGACATGCAGCTTGGCCGCTCACGTGGGATAGGAACCACCTGACCAGCGCACGAGATCCTCTCGCGAGACCTCTGCGCTGATCAGGTGGTTTCCGGCGAGCGGCCACGACGCATGTTTCCAGCGGCCGCTCGCCAAGGAGAACAACGCCGGCGGAGCCTGTCCTGGGGCCAGCAGGGGTAAGAGCTGGGGGGCCCTTATACCCGTAAGAGCTGGGGGGCCCTTATACCCATGAGAGCTGGGGGGCCCTTATACCCATGAGAGCTGGGGGGCCCTTATACCCATGAGAGCTGGGGGGCCCTTATACCCATGAGCTGGGGGGCATATCCATGAGCTGGGGGTGCATATCCATGAGCTGGGGGGCATATCCATGAGCTGGGGGGGCATATCCATGAGCTGGGGGGCATACCCATGTGAGAGCTGGGGGGGCATATTCATGAGCTGGGGGGCATACCCATGTGAGAGCTGGGGGGCATATCCATGAGCTGGGGGGCATACCCATGTGAGAGCTTGGGGGGCATATCCATGAGCTGGGGGTGCATATCCATGAGCTGGGGGGCATATCCATGAGCTGGGGGGCATACCCATATCCATGAGCTGGGGGGCATATCCATGAGCTGGGGGGCATACCCATGTGAGAGCTTGGGGGGCATATCCATGAGCTGGGGGGCATACCCATATCCATGAGCTGGGGGGCATATCCATGAGCTGGGGGGCATACCCATGTGAGAGCTGGGGGCATATCAATGAGCTGGGGCAAATCCATGTGTGAGCTGGGGCAAATCCATGAGCTGGGGCAGTATGAATATATATATATATCGGGGGGATATACATGTGAGCTGGGGGCATTTTTATATGGTCTGTTCTTATTGGAAAGCGTCACATGACATTAAAGAAAAGTATCGGTACTCGGTATCGGTGAGTACTTTTAAAAAGTATCGGTAGTCGGTCTTAAAAAAGTGGTATCGGTGCATCCGTAGGCAATACTATCTTTGTTTTATTTTGCAGTGAAAAATAAGTAAAAATACATAGATTTTTTTTGGGGGGGGCCCTTCGTGGATTCTTGCACCGGGGCCCTCAGGTTTCTAGTTACGCCACTGCCGCTAGACCCCTCCTGGCACGATTCATTAATCTCAAGATCTGCATGCTGACTCATTTCTGGAGAATTCTATCGCCACACTTTCAGTGTACCCCTCCTTAAGCTTCAGGTTAGGCTGGCGTCAGACGAGCACGTTATGTGCGCCCGTACTGACGTGCTTACCGGAGTTCGTCGCAGCGTTGTGACGCTGCAACGGGACCGGTCACACGCTTGTGCACGCTTGTGCGTGCACAGGAAATGCGCGCACAACAAGCGTACGTTATCCAAGCCTTTCCGTCAAAGCGCTAGGACGTGCGTTGACGGAGCTGCATAGCGCGATTCTCCATAGGAGGAGTGCGCTCAGCGAGGTGGCCAGACGAGCGTTGAGTGGAAGGAATGTCCACTCTCAAGGACATTCCATCTGTTCTCCAAAGACGCTCGTCCGACACTAGCCTTATTGGGTCACATCTGTTAATGCCGCTCCCTTGCTGGAATCCCATTCTCCCACCAGTAGTCCTCCGTGATTTTATCCACCCCGTATGCTCCCTACAACCGGACTCAAACGTCTAATAGATTCCTGCAGGAGGAGTTGGTGACCAGAGGCATGATCGTGGTGCAACCCTTAGCGAGATGGAGCTTCTCGAGGAGGTGAAGAGTAGGGATGAGCTGTTCGGGTTCGGACGGTTCGGAGCTCGACCCGAACTTTGGCAGTTCGAAAGTTCGCAAATTTTGAACTTTTTGGGCGTGTTCGGTTCGCGTTCGAAAAAAAAAAAAAAAAATTTGAAAAAAGTATGGAAAATGCTTAAAAAAATACTAAAAAATCTAGAAATAAAGACTCTTTACTGCAGAATATTATAAGCAACGGTTTATTAGATATTGAATTAAAAACTAATGTGTACGTGGAAAGATTCTCAACTCTAAGGCTAGGGTCAGACGAAAGCATTTTTCGCGTTGTCCGTGAAAAAGTGCGTTCGAGCGAATGGACGTATTTTTTCACGGAATACGCGATAGCGGTCATACGATGCGCATTTTCGTCCGTGATTTTGTACGGATCATCAATAAAACCCTTTTTGCGTCTGGACGTTATGTTGGCTGGATGTGTGTAGCGTCTGACGTCTCCCAATCACGCAAACACGCCGCTATGCGGACGCAGCGCACTCTGTACGTCAGTAGTAGCGGTTTGACGTTCTAGAAAAAATGCGTTCGTTTGCCACTTGCGTTGCGCGGACCAACTTTCGTGCGGCCGTTCTTATGTTACCCGGCATTGGACGTCATTTGCTGCTAGCACGGCCGTGATTTCGTGCGGTTAAACGCACGTTAAAAATGCTTTCGTCTGACCTTAGCCTTAATGACCTCTGTTCACAAACGGGCATAACACCAGGTGTTTTTAGTCTGGTAATCAATTTGATACATTGTACAATATAGTGAGGGGGTGGGGTGGTGTCTGCTTCTGATTGAGATTTGAGAATTAATTTCCCTAAAACATCCTAATATGCTGCATTTAACCCTTTCGCTGCTGAGGCTTTTCACACCTCTGCTGAGTTCATTTTTACCGCTTTCGCTCATGTTTAACTGCGTTTTGTAGCCATATTTTGATATATGACCCAGACATATTATATATTGTTCTTTCCGGCAGACTTGGCAGATTCATAATATGTCATTATTATATGTATACGTTATGTCATGTCTGTATATTATAACAAAAAATGCAATAAAATTAGAATTTTCAATAATTATGTGTAAAGTGTTTTTTTTTCACATTTTAACATGCGATCGTTTGCGGTTATAGTTTGTATGGGGTGCGCTTGTTAAAAAAATTAGAAATGGGGTCTCGTTACATTGTTTTTTTGGGGAAAAGTTTGCTTTTTTTAACAAACGCACCGCATACAAAAATCGTTAATGCAGCAATATTGTTCCCATTTCAATTATAATGTGAACAATAATGCTGCACTAACAAAACAAAAACAAACAAAAAAACTTTTTTTTTTTTAAAAAAAAACATTTTTCATGCTCATGTTTAGTATGCTTGGAAAGGCCATGCTCTGGCCGATCCAACGATATCAAACATTAACCCCTAGCTGCCATGGATCGGGAGATAGGGGGTTCATTGTAACCCCCTATCTCCACCATTGGTGGCAGCTAGGGGTTAACTCCAGGACTGGCGTCATCGTGCTATGCATGATGACGCCAGTCCTCAGGGGGAGTTCCTGGAGGCTTGGCCGACATCCAAGATGTCGGCCAGCTCCAGGAGAGGATCACGATCCAGCGCCGATTCGTGATCCGGCTCCCCAGGGGTTAATCACAGCCACCGTTTGGAAGGGCAGGCTGTGCCCTTCCAAATGGTCCCTGGATTAACCCTCTGCCCCCCGGCGATCGGAGGGAGAGAGGTCCGAAGGACCTCCCCCCCCTCCCTTTCAGGCGCTTCCTCCACACATGCGGGGGTGGCGCCTGAATTAGATGTCATCGCGCCGCCGCGATGACATCTAATTGCTCCGCCGGGGTCCCGGAGTGCTGGGCTGACATCCAAGATGTCAGCCCGCACCGGGGGGCGCAGCAATCCGCCGGAATCCGGTGGATTGCTGCCTCCTGTGCATGGACGCGCTCAGGGCGTCCATAGCACAGGAGAACCACTTGGCTGGACACGCTGAGCGCGTCCATAGCAGCCGAGTGGTTAACTGGTGTTTGAAAAAAATCTAAAGCAATGTTATTTTTCACCTCGGGATTAAACATTCACAGGGTTATTCAGAGAGCGGTGAAAAGCAGGAGAATAACTGGAGAAGTGAAAATTCGAGGTCAAAATAGCCAAACCAGAAAAATTCTCCCATTTAACTCACTTTCCAAATTGGCTATTTGGTCTAGATTGTTCTCTTCTCTTGCCAGTTCTCCTGGCTTTCACCTCTCTCTCAGGGTTGTTCAGAGAAAGGTGAAAACCAGGAGAATGGCAGGAAAAGAGAACAATCTGGACCAAATAGCCAATTTGGAAAGTGAGATAAGGCTAGGGTCAGACTGACGCATTTTTTCGCAGCGACCGTCAAAGTGCGTCCGTACGCATTGCCGTATTTTTTCACGGATTGCGCGAAAACGATGCGCATTTTTGTGCGTGATTTTTTACGGATCCAAACCGGGAAACTTTGGGTGTCTGGACGTTATGTTGGCCGGACATGAGCAGGGTCTGACGTCTCCAAATCACGCACACACGCCGCTAGTGGACGCAGCGCACTCTGTACGTCTGTACTAGCGGTTCTGCGTTCTCGAAAAAATGCGTTCATTTTCCACTTGCGTTGCGCAGCCGGACTTTCGTACGACCGTACTTCGTATATTGGCCGTCATTGCCCGTCATTTGCTGCTAGTGCGGCCCTGATTAAGTGCGCCTAAACACACGTTAAAAATTCGCTAGTCTGACCCCAGCCTAAATGGGAGAATTTTTCTGGTTTGGCTATTTTGACCTAGAATTTTCACTTCTCCAGTCATTCTCCTGCTCTTCACCTCTCTCTGAATAACCCTGACAGTGTTATTCAGAGAAAGGTGAAACTCAGGAGAATGACTGGAGAATGGAAAATTCTAGGTCAAAATAGCCAAACCAGAAAAATTCTCCCATTTATCTCACTTTCCAAATCGGCTATTTGGTCTAGAATTTTCCATTCTCCAGTCATTCTCCTGCTTTTCACCGCCAAAAAATCAGTAAACTTTTTATGCGTGTCCGAAAATGTCTCCTCTTTTCATACAGACTGCCGCCGCAAGCAGTTGTTTATGGATCGATTAAAGGAAAAGCATTTACCGTCATTTGAAATGTCATTTTTTGGTTTTTACATATTTCTATACATCCTAGAAATCCGCCACTTCACGGGCAGGTTATGGGGACCTCCTAGGCACGATATTTGAAGGAATTTTTGGTATTTATTTTTAACCCTTATTTCATGGTAAACTCACTGTCCCTTTTAAAAACGTTTTTTTTTTAACTTTTTGGCCTTGTTTCCTGTCCCCCAGGGCACTACCCAGACCCCCATACACTGTTTATGGCAAATATGTAGCATATATGCCCTCTTGGTGGGCACTCTAAAAAACCGAATTTTCAGCCCCATTGACTTGCATGGGGGTTCGGGTTCGGTCCCGAACAAATGGGATGTTCGGGTTCGGGCTCGAACCGAACTCGGGGAGTGTTTGGCTCATCCCTAGTGAAGAGACTCCAAGATGTATGGACCAAACCCCAGCATGGACCTGTACCAGAGTGTGTGGACTGAGGTCTGCTTTTTGCAGCAAGAGGGAGCTGGGTTCAATGAGGAAAATATTGACACTCAGGATGTGTAGTGTAACAGGGATGAGCTCTTAGGCTGGATCAAGCCAGAGAACATTTATAGCAGGAGGATTGCCTGGTGATGGTGGGCAAGACTGAGATCTCCACTGGTGATTTGCTGGGATGCTGGACAGCTGGCCCAGATGGCCACAGTGTTCTGCCAGCCAAGGATGGCTGAGGGAGCTTGAGAGACTGGATTTCATTGGGCCTGCCAAGGACTCTGTGGTTGTGAGAGAGACTGAGGCCCTCCCCTCTGCATACTGGAAGATGCAAGGCAGCTGTCCCAGATCCCCACTTTGAGATGGCAGAAGGACCTCATTTTGTTTGTGGTGAAGCCTGAGCTTTCTACCACCCCAGCAGAGAAGCTGGCATTGGGCAGAGAGTAGCTGACCTGGGTCTCAACCTGCTGCTCAAGAGGTCAGGCAAAAGGAAGAGTGCCACACGCTGGGAGAGGAGTCCAAGGAACCTACACCATCCCATTCTTACTCCAGCGACAGAGCGAGCTTCAGGCAGAGGAGGTAGTTGGTGTCGCTTCCCAGAGGCAGAGAGTACCCCAGGGAGCGAGTACAAGCTATACTTTTCCGCAGTGGCAGATTAAGCCCCAAACACAGGAGATTTACACTGCAGCCATGGCAGTTCTGCCAGTGGCAGAGACAAGATGAGGGAGATGCCGGGGTTGGCAGGATTGCTGACTTATTTTCAGTGACTCGTCTTTATAGACATTGCTTTGGTTGTGAGACTGAAAAGATGGAAATGCTGACTAACTTAGAGAGCAACCCATTTAGAGTCTTCTCCCAGGTTAGTCTCCTGCAAAAATGGGAGATATGTGACTAGAGTCACTTTGAACTTGGGGTACATAGACCTAGAGACGCATTTGGGAGGGGCAGGCCTGATGTTCTATATACACTATGTAGCGCTGCTTTAAAACTGTATTCTGGTGCATTGAACTATTGCTGCCACCCGAGGGAGACATTGTGGACTATGCTGGACAGAGCAGACTCCATCTCCCATCACCCTTTGCGTGAGGACAGGAAGTGGGTGGTACAAAGAGGAAAGACATCAGCAGCCTCGTGCAAGGCATGGGTAGTGTGAGCAGAGCCACGAGAGATGTAGGCCGCACACTGGGGCCGTTAGGGATTGAGACCAGGCCGGAGTGCGGATGTTGCTATAGTCGTGTTGGAGATCGTGCTATTCCCTGAGCGTTTGACAGAACAGAGCGAGCAGAGAGAGAGAACAGTCGCAGGTGACACTTCTGGGATACTGACAGAGTTGGAGCGCAGAGAGACGGCGGCATCCATTGTTGCAGCGATCGGAGAGAGAGTGTGCATCGGCCTGCTGTGTACTACGCTGAACTGTTCTTGACAAAGTGCGGTTTGGGAGAAGAGGGACATCGTGTGAGGAGAGGCTGCAAACCGGAGGCGAGTGCTGGCGGCCTATGTGTTCGTGTCTGGTGGAGGAGAACCAGATCGGGAGTGCAGGCGTTAACAGCATCGGGTTCCAAGTGGCAGCGAGGACAGATCCTTGAGAGAGAGATCCCCTTCTTCAGCGTTCATCGGTCCAGGACAAGCGGTTACACTGGATGGGTGAGAAGGCTTCGGCCTGGTGAAAACGCAGAACATTGCGCACTTGTTTATTTGTTTCTTTAAGGGCCCCAACGGTGACTAGTCGAAGATTGTTTTTGGTTTATTCACTGGCCAGTTGAACACAGTACCCGGGTACCCTAGACAACACACATATATATTTTGAGCCACTTTTCACGGGACTTACACTCCAGAACTGAGGGTGTTAACCGGTTTCTTTTACCGCCGCGTGTTTTTCGAATTCTTGTTACTCAAATACCGTATATGCGTATTATATGCTGCTTTATTGGGATCAGTAAAGAATATAATATAGAAAAATCCACAACAGTGCTGGTGTATAGTTATTTCCTAGTGCGGTGAGACTAACCCGAGGTTTATTCAGCGGCTCCTCCGGCGGTGAGCGCTACAACTATATTGCCAAAAGTATTCGCTCTCCCATCCAAATAATCAGAATCAGGTGTTCCAATCACTTCCATGGCCACAGGTAAATAAAATCAAGCCCAGAGGCATGCAGACTGTTTTTACAAACATTTGTGAAAGAATGGGTCGCTCTCAGGAGGTCAGTGAATTCCAGCGTGGAACTGTGCTAGGATGCCACCTGTGCAACAAATCCAGTCGTGAAATTTCCTCGCTCTTAAATATTCCAGTCAACTGTCAGCTGTATTATAAGAACGTGGAAGTGTTTGGGAATGACAGCAACTCAGCCATGAAGTGGTAGGCCACGTAAACTGACTGAGCGGAGTCAGCGGATGCTGAGGCGCATAGTGCGAAGAGGTCGCCAACTTTCTGCAGAGTCAATCGCTACAGACCTCCAAGCTTCATGTGGCCTTCAGATTAGCTCAAGAACAGTGCGCAGAGAGCTTCATGGAATGGGTTTACATGGCCGAGCAGCTGCATCCAAGCCATACATCACCAAATGCAATGCAAAGCGTCTGATGCAGTGGTGTAAAGCACGCTGCCACTGGACTCTAGAGCAGTGGAGACGCGTTCTCTGGAGTGACGAATCACGCTTCTCCATCTGGCAATCTGATGGACGAGTCTGGGTTTGGCGGTTGCCAGGAGAACGGTACTTGTCTGACTGCAATGTGCCAAGTGTAAAGTTTGGTGGGGGGATTATGGTGTGGGGTTGTTTTTCAGGAGCTGGGCTTGGCCCCTTAGTTCCAGTGAAAGGAACTCTGAATGCTTCAGCCTACCAAGACATTTTGGACAATTCCGTGCTCCCAACTTTGTGGGAACAGTTTGGAGCTGGCCTCTTCCTCTTCCAACATGACTGTGCACCAGTGCACAATACAAGGTCCATAAAGACATGGATGACAGAGTCTGGTGTGGATGAACTTGACTGGCCTGCACAGAGTCCTGACCTCAACCCGATAGAACACCTTTGGGATGAACTAGAGCGGAGACTGGGAGCCAGCCCTTCTCGTCCAACATCAGAGTGTGACCTCACAAATGCACTTCTGGAAGAATGGTGAAAAATTCCCATAAACACACTCCTAAACCTTGTGGACAGCCTTCCCAGAAGAGTTGAAGCTGTTATAGCTGCAAAGGGTGGACCAACGTCATATTGAACCCTATGGATTAGGAATGGGATGTCACTTAGAAACATAGAAAACATAGAAACATAGAAAAATGTCGGCAGATAAGAACCTTTTGGCCCATCTAGTCTGCCCAATTACATGGATACATAACCTGGATTTATCTTTTAAGGATAGCCTTATGCCTATCCCATGCTTGCTTAAATTCAATTACTGATTTGGCCTCTACCACTTCAACTGGAAGACTGTTCCATGTATCCACCACCCTCTCAGTAAAATAATGCTTCCTGATGTTACTTTTAAACCTTTGCCCCTCTAATCTAAGACTATGTCCTTTTGTTTTTGCTACTTTGTTTCCTTTTTAAATATACTCCCTTCCTCTACCTTGTGGATTCCCTTTACGTATTTAAATGTTTCTATCATATCTCCTCTGTCTCGTCTTTTTTCCAAGCTGTACATGTTAAGATCATTAAGCCTTTCCTGGTAACTTTTCTCCTTCAAGCCGTACACCATTTTAGTAGCCCTTCTCTGAACTCTCTCTAAGATGTCTATATCCTTCTGGAGATACGGTCTCCAGTACTGCACACAGTACTCCAAGTGAGGTCTCACCAGTGCTCTGTACAGTGGCATGAGTACTTCCCTTTTCCTACTGCTAATACCTCTCCCTACACATCCAAGCATTCTGCTAGCATTTCCTGCTGCTCTATTACATTGACTACTTACCTTTTAGATCCTCATGGTTTCCATTAATTTCCCCACTACTGACGTAAGACTAATTGGCCTATAGTTCCCAGATTCCTCCCTACTACCCTTCTTGTGAATGGGCACAACATTTGCTAATTTCCAGTCTTCTGGGATGACTCCCGTTAGCAAGGATTGGTTAAATAAATCTGTTAACGGTTTTGCTATTACATCACTGAGCTCTTTTAATAATTTAAGGTGGATCCCATCAGGCCCCATTGACTTATTTGTCTTTACTTTAGACAGCTGCTGTAGAACCTCCTCCTCTGTAAACTGATATGTAATTGTCTCGTTAGGAGGAAACACTAACTGAGGTCCCTTTCCTTCCTTTTCTTCTGCAAAGACTGAACAAAAATATTCATTGAGGCAGTCACCGAGACTTTTATCCTCTTCTACATACCTTCCTTCCTTTGTTTTTAATCTAACTAATCCTTGTTTTACTTTTCTTTTCTCGTTTATCTAAAAAATGTTTTGTCCCCCTTTTTTACTGACTGAGCTATTTTCTCTTCTGCGTGTGCTTTGGAAGCTCTTATAAATTGCTTTGCGTCTTTCTGCCTAATCTTATAGGTTTGCCTATCTTCTTCACTCTGAGTTGTTTTATAATTATTGAATGCTGTCTTTTTGTTCTTCACTATTTTGGCCACTTCTGCAGAGTACCACAGTGGTTTCTTCCCTTTTTTGTTTTTGCTAACAAGTCGAATGCAATTGCCTGTGGCCTTCAATAATGCTTCCTTTAAATCAGTGGTCCCCAACCCTGGTCCTCAGGGCCCACTAACAGGCCAGGTTTGCCAGATATCTGAAGCACAGCACAGGTGTTATGATTTGCTGCTCAGTGATTGCAGGATTCAGTCTGCTTTTCCCCATGGTGATCTGCAAAATCTGGCCTGTTAGTGGGCCCTGAGGACCAGGGTTGGAGACCACTGCTTTAAATAATCCCATTTCTCCTGGACTCCCTTTAAACTCCTCCAGTCTGATAATGACTCCTTCACACAAAGTCTAATTTTAGAAAAATCAGTTTTTTTAAAGTCTAAAACTTTTGTTTTTGTGTGGTGCGGCTCCATCCCTGTTCTTATATTAAACCATACTGACTGGTGATCACTAGATCCCAAATTTTCAGCTACAACAACGTCTGATACCAAACCTCCATTTGTGAGTATTAAATCCAATATGGCCTCTTTACGGGTCGGCTCCTCAACTACTTGTGTTAGAGATAATCCCAGTAGGGAGTTTAGAATATTTGTACTCCTGGTGCACCCACCTGTTTTGGTTTTCCAGTTCACATCAGAAAGATTAAAGTCCCCCATGATAATAACTTCCCCCTTCATTGCCATTTTGGCTATTTCCTCAAGCAGCAGATTATCTAGCTCTTCTACTTGTCCAGGGGGTCTATAGATCACACCTACATGAGCTACTGTATGATTGCCAAATGTTAGCGTAACCCAAACTGACTCTATGTTCACCTCGCTCACTTTTATTTGGTTAGTTTTTATGTTGTTTTTCACATACAGGGCCACTCCTCCTCCTTTCCTACCTTCTGTCTTTTCTATATAAAGAGTACCCTGGTATTGTTATGTCCCAGTTATTTTTCTCACTGAACCATGTCTCAGTAACTGCAACTAAATCTACTTTTTCAGCTGCCATCATTACTGGAGTTCATTGATTTTATTGACTAAACTGCGAGCATTTATAGACACGACTCTGAGCTTGTCATTTTTTCCCCCGCATGTTGCTTGCACCCTCCGATTTTAGTTTTGGGGGACAATCAGACAGATTGTTTTTTACCCTTTTGTCCCCCCTCCTAGTTTAAATATTTCTTTGCGAAACCTTTGAACTTCTCACTGAGAACATATGTTCCCCTATGAGTAAGATGCAAACCATCTTTTTTATACAGTTCCTTTCTGCTCCAATTAGAGCTATTATGGGACACAAAGCCAAATCCTTGCTCTCGACACCATTCCCGAAGCCACAAATTAAATTCCCTATTGCGCATCTGCCTATCCTGAATGTTATGCACAGGCAAAACTTCAGAGAATGACACAGTGGACGCAATCTGCTGTATTTCACCTCCAAGAACACAAAAATCTTCCTTAATCTCAGAAACCTCATTGCTAGCCAAGTCATTTGTCCCTAGATGGACTAGAACATCCACTTCCCCTTGCTGCTTTGCTTGTTTGACAATATTGAGAATACGTCTCTTGTCTCTACGAGCAGTAGCCCCAGGAAGACATCTCAACAAACCACTACTCTCCAGCTCAACACCTCTTATGATAGAATCACCCAGCAACAATTGCCTTCTATCATGTCCCACCTTTTCCTTATTGTTCTTGGTTGCAGTCCTGCATACCTTAGGCATAGGGGATGGTGGTTCCTCAAATATGTTGTCTGAGCCTACTTCTGTCTCACCACTACACTCTGAAAGTGCCTCAAAAGAATTAAGAAGAGCCACAGACTGTGGGATATGCCTTCTATCCACAACTCTATCTGCCACTCCTAGGAGGCCTCTGTGGCAGTGGCTTTGTAACAGTCATAGCCATAGCCTGAGTTTGTGTAACAGATAATTTACAAATCTCAGACTTCAAACAGGCAATTTCCTGCTGCAATAAAGAGAGCTGCCTACATATCAGGCACACTCCAAACCTCCAAAAATTGGATCTTAAAACAAATGCATGACAGCTCTTACACTGGACCAAGCCTGCCATTATAAAAGAATGGATTTAAACCAACAAATCTTACCTTTTTGTAGGTTTTCTACCTCCTGTCTAACCTCAGACTACCTCCAGAGTATCTCCAGAGTATCTCCAGAATATCTCCAAGTGCTCACTTTGAAGACTTCACTTAGAAGGCTTCCCAAGCTCAATTAGCTTAAATTCATATGTGCGTCAAGGCAGGTGAGCGAATACTTTTGGCAATATAGTGTATGTTTCCCTGCCATCTCCAATGTCGAAGTCACCCTGTACCTACAATTCTAAGTGCAGCTTGTCTGTGACGTCTGTGCTATGCATGAATACTACTTATATTGTTATTATCATTATTGTCTATTTGTTACTAAGATTACTGTTTGGGTCGCTGTAGCCCTTTCCAACTTCCCCCATCTAGAATTTGTTTACATCTGTTAAAGGTTGAAGTGGTCTTTCTTTGTCTGTCCTGCTTGGAAAACCTTGTCCCATTATCTGATACTGTATAATCTGAATCCCCTGTTTATCCTCACAATCTTCTATTTTTTTATTGATCTGTTTTGTTGGTATGCTGCACAATGCATCCTGGTGACCAGAGTTAATTTCATTATCTGTCCCTTGTCTAATTATGTCACAGACAGCAAGACGCCTGGCAGTGATTCCTGATCTGGCGCAGAAATATACCAGGGAGGGATTTCCCATTGGCTGCTAGGCCCCTCCTGGCACTGTATATATCTAGCTCATTAAAGGCTGAGTTTCTGTCTGACTGTTCCAACCTCAAGATCTGCGTGCTGACTTGTTTCTGGGGAATGTTATCACCGCACTTTCAGTGTACCCATCTTTAAGCTTCGGCTAAGGGCTGGAGAAAGGCACGAAAGACTGGTGGTGGGAGAACAGAGGTCCAGCAAGGGAGCGGCATTAACAGATGTGACCCAATTGGGTACTGAGAATTGTTACACATCCAACACATTAATATGTCATATAATGCCAGCCTTAGCCATGTCTCGACTGGTTCTTGTGTGAAGCTGCAGTCCCCTACATCAAGCTCTGGGCTGATGTCTGGGCGTAAAAGCATTACCAAGCGTGAAGTTCAGTGGTCAGAGCAGTGATGAAATCTGACTTTATTAGATAAACCCACTTGGCGTACAAAGGTCTGCTATAATATTTATCTGCACTGATTTGTTAGTGTGTTTTTCCTGAATCACTGCATCACTTTTCTGTAGGGGTTTATACACGTGACTTCACTATACCTAGTTGTATTAATTTAGTTTATATTTCTTTGTCTTTTTTTCTTCACTTATTAGTGTATCTATTCTTTTTTAATCTAGAAGCTTTATAGGGGTTGAAGACTTTGGTTTGTTTATGTTGTTTTTGTCACGGAATGACCCAAGAGGCTCCGCGCAGCGAGCCCAGGACTCAAACCCAAGACATTTTTTAAAAAGACCTATGTCATGGAGCTGAGGTAACGCTCCATGCTTCAAACCTCAAAGGACTTTATGGTCATTTATATCGTGTGATTTTAAATATATTTTACATCGTTTGGTTTTAGTTAATTTAGTTTAGTGTTAAATGACATAGCTTTGGTTTTAAAATACTATATTTCTGTAGGTAAATGTGTTTTGTGTATACAGTAAACAAGCTTTGCTGCTGTGTAACTTATGCATCAGGGTTTTCCCCATTATCTAGCTACATGTTTAATTTAAGGGATCTCTGATAGTGTGTGTTTAATCTGATGTGCTGGAACAATGGATGTACAAACGTTGTGTGAGTTGAAGGCTAAGAGAATGTGAAGAATGTTGATTGTAAATAACTGACATAACTAATTAGTATGGGTATACTACTAATTAGTATGAGTATGCAAATTGTGACTGTTGTACTTCAGCATAAACAGTGGCGTTGTTCATTAAAAGAGCCAGTTCATCTGAGCGTTTGATACATGCAGCTCCGTCTGGTGTTGTCATTTCACGCCAGCTATATATCACCACCGCCCAGGAACGGGTCACTCTAACTCCGCAGCAGAACATCGATTCGCCGCGCCGTTGCGCCACCTTGGATCGGTACCTCGGGATACCGCAACCACCCCGAATCGGGACCTCGGCTCAGCGCCGTGCCCCGCATCTTCAAGGAGACTCTACCGAACCGCGGTTCGCCACGCAGACCGTCTCCAGCCTTCCGAAGGTCAGTAGATCCGCTGCTCGAGACGCCGAGTGCCGTGCCACTCGGTAGTCGGGCGGATTTCCACCGTGGGTGCCCCATATACTCTCGAGATCTCCACCGCCACGTGGTCTTCTACCCAAGCCGCTCGAGACGCCGGGTGCCGTGCCACTCGGTAGTCGGGCTTGGCAACACCAAAGAGGGGGTCAGATAGAGCAGGACCGCAGGCGGATACACCATTCCGCCACAGTTTTCTTTTAATTTTGTCTGAATCATGGCCAGCACTTGATTTAGAGGAAGTGTATGTAGTGTGCAGAGTCAGCAGGGCTGAGAGCAAGGAAGGAGTTAACCTGGGAGGGCAGGTACTTCCCCTACAGCCCTTCCTGTTTTAAAAAACAAAAGTAACACAGGTGAGAGAGTGGAGTAGCTGAGAGACAGACAAGGCACTACGCAGTGATTGCTGAGAAAAGCCTTTTACTTTGCCGTTTGCTGAAGAAAGCTGTTTGTTCTGTTGGATGAAATAAAAACAAAAGGAAAAAAAGACTGCTTGTTTGCATCAGGACTGTGTTAAAGACGCTCGTGTACCCCTGAGGTTCCTACAATTGGTGGAGGATGCGGCCAGGAAGCCACCTCTCACAAGCGAAGCGAGTGGACTTTTTGTGAAAAAAAAAAACCTGACATTTAAAGAGACAGTGTTCCAATTACATGTCCTGGGTGAAAACTGCCCAAGCGTTGCAAACCCCAGGAAAAGACATGGAGGAGCTGGTTAAGCACCTAGTTCAAGCCACAGTCGCTCAACAGCAGATCAGTGCACAGGCAGTTGCAGCCCAACAGGAGAAAAATCGCCTGCTGCCTGAACAGATTGCAGCATTGCAAACCACAGTGATGCAGCAAGTCAGAATGGTCCAGGAGGTTGGCAAAACACCAAGTAACCCTCGGAAGGCTGTGCAGCGAGCTCTGCAAAAGATGACCCCAGCAGACAGTGTGGAGGCTTACCTTTCCCTCTTTGAGCGAATTGCCACACAGGAAGTGCTGCCTGAGGTGGACTGGGCAGATGTACTGGCCCCTTTCCTAATCGGAGAGTCACAACAAGCATATTTCGACCTGGCCCCTGAATCTGCAAGCGTTTATACACAGCTGAAAGCAGAGATTTTGGCTAGAATGGGAGTGACTGTTACTTTAAGGGTGAACAGGGTCCATGCCTGGCGATATGATGAGGCCAAGCCTGCCCTTCCACAGCTGTTTTCCCTGCTGCACCTCCTGATAGACTTGTTACAGCCGGAGAAACTTTCCCCACAGCAGCTCGCGGAGCAGGTTGCCCTGGACCGTTTTGTGCAGGGACTGTATCGTTGGGTGACCCAGAAAGAACATCAAACCCTGGATGAGATGGCTGCAGCAGTAGAGTGATGCACCTGTTCTGAGGGTTTGTCTGGGGACCCTGCACCAACCAGAGAGCTGCGTCCTGGAACAAGGATGTTTACAGACACACACACTGTCTGCTCGGGTGCGGGCCATTCATAATAAAGGCACCGCGGCAACTAACCCCCCCCCCCGCATCTTGCCACTGGAAAGAGGACCCTGCGACATGCGTTGCTGGACCTGCCACCAACTGGGTCATTTGGCGGCCCAGTGTCCAAAGCGAGAGGAGCCCATGGAGTGTGACGTGAGCCGACACCGCTCCTTGTATGCCTATGCGGCCTGTGTTTCCACAAGCAATAAACCACATGAGAGTCTTGCACATTAATGGTATGAAGGTTGTTGCCCTCCTTGACTCTGGTGTCATTACTCTGCTTAGAGCGGACAAACTGCGGGGAAAGCTGGTCCCTAAAGAGTACGTGGGAGTCATTTGTGTGCATGGTGATGTCAAAGACTACCCTGTAGCCTTGGTAACTCTGTCTACCTCAGTGGGAACTGTTTCGTTGAAAGTTGGGGTGATGCCAGGGTTGCACCATGAACTATTGATTGGACGTGACTTCCCTCTGTTCTGGAACTTGTATGAACAAAAGGTAAAGGCTTCTGAATCCTCCCCATAAAGGGAGGATGACACACCTGTACTTGCTGAATCTGACCCGGGTCCCTTAGAAGTGTTTGCAGGGTTAGAGGTGGAAGCTATTTCCTCTGACCCCGACCTCCGGTGACCTAGAGGTTTCCCAGGAAGATTTTCTGAGTGCTCAGATGAGGGACCCCACTCTTATCCCTGCCTGAGACCAGGTCACTGTATTAAGTGGTAAAGCCCAGCAACCTGGGGCAAATGATCGGTTCCCCCATTTTGCTGTAAATGCTGATTTTACTGTACAAGGTAACAAAAGAGAATGATGAAGTTGTTGAACAACTGGTGGTACCCAAGCCTTTTAGGCGCACCGTGCTACAGTTGGCTCATGCTTATGTGCTCGGGGGACATCTTGGGGCAGTTAAGACTCAAACGGGTCTTACAATGTTTTTTTGGCCTGGAGTGTACCGGGAAACTAAGGACTTCTTTGAGTCCTGCCCAACCTGCCAAATAACCGCCCCAACACCCCATTTTCGAAGTCCTTTGGTGCCGCTTCCGATTATTGAAGTGCCATTTCAGTGCATAGCCATAGACTTGGTTGGCCCATTAGTCAAGTCAGCTAGGGGACACCAATACATCTTAGTAGTCCTTGACTATGCCACCAGGTATCCTGAAGCAGGCCCCTTAAGGAAGATGTCTTCCAGGATCATCGCATGGGAGTTGTTCACGAGAACAGGGCTCCCATCTAAGATCCTGACTGACCAAGGAACACCCTTTATGTCTAAGATAATGAAAGAACTGTGCAAACTGTTCAGAATTAAACATTTGCAGACTTCAGTATATCATCCGCAAACTGATGGTTTAGTGGAGCGCTGTAACAAAACCCTGAAGGGGATGCTTAAAGTGGTTGAGAAGGATGGTCGTGACTGGAATTTTCTGCTACCTCATTTATTGTTTGCAATACGAGAGATACCCCAGGCATCCATGGGGTTCTCGCCATTTGAGCTGGTTTATGGAAGACACCACTGTGGATTACTGGACATAGTTAAGGAGACTTGGGAGCAAGAAACCACACCTTTATCGGAGTGTAGTTGATCATGTCGCCCAAATGCAGGATCAGATGGCGAACGTAATGCCCATAGTCAGGGAGCATTTGCAGGTTGCACAGGTGACTCAAAGTCGCTTGTAAAAATCGGTCTGCCAAGGTTAGTTTCAACCTGGTGATCGGGTTCTGGTGTTAGTGCCCACAGTAGAAAGTAAGTTTCTTGCAAAATGGCACGGACCTTTTGAGATCGTTGAGAAGGTAGGGACGGTTAACTATCAGGTCTTCCAGCCCTCCAGGAGAAAACCCTACCAAATTTACCATGTTAACTTACTTAAACCCTAAAAGAAAAGAGAGCCTTTGGTAGCAAGGCAGGAAGGACAGGGAGATCCTGATGCTCAGATAAAAATAGTAGGCATAGCAGAGACCCTCTCACCTGCCCAAAAACAACAGGAAATCTGGGAGTTTTTGCAGAGGAAGTAAGAAATTTTCTCAGGTCTGCCAGGATTGACCAAGGTAATTAAACATGATATTCACACAGACCCTGGTGTTCGAGTGAACGTAAAACCCTACCGTATTCCCGAAGCCCATCGAGAGGTGGTGCCGGCAGAATTAAAAAGTATGCTAGAATTTGGGATTATTGAAGAATCCACCAGTAGTTGGTCGAGCCCTATAGTCTTGGTACCCAAGCCCAATGGGACCTGGAGGTTTTATAACGATTTCCGCAAGTTAAATGAAGTCTCCAAACCCGATGCTTACCCCATGCCTCGGGTAGATGAGATGATTGAGAGGTTTAGTCCTGCCCGTTTCATTTCCACCCTAGACTTAACCAAAGGGTACTGGCAGATTCGCCTTTCAGATGAAGCCAGAGAAAAAACAGCATTTTCTACCACCGAGGGATTATGGCAGTATGTCAGGATGCCTTTTGGGCTACATGGGCCCCAGCCACTTTTCAGAGGGCCATGGATCAAGTCCTAAGACCCCATAAGGAGTACTCAGGAGTAGGGATGAGCTGTTCGGTTCGATCAGTTCGGAGTTCGACTCAAACATCGGCAGTTCGAAAGTTCGAACTTCGAACTTTTTGGCGTGTTCGGTTCGAGTTCTACATTTGTTTTTTGAAAAGTGTAAAAAATGCTTAAATACTAAAAAAAATCTAGAAATAAAGAGACTCTTTACTGCAGAATATTATACGCAACGGTTTATTAGATATTGAATTAAAAAATAATGTCTACGTGCAAAGATTCTCACCTCTAAATGACCTGGGCTCTCAAACGGAGTAAACAACAGGTGTTTAATTAGTGTTTGGAAATAACACGTGCTTTTAATTAGTCTGGTCTAATGAATTTGATACATTGTCTGTAGACTGAGGGTGTCTGGAGGTCTGTAGACGGAGGGTGTCATGTATCAGACAACCTGTGCTTCTGAGAAGTGTTCATTTCTCTACTAAATGTTCCTCTGATATGCTGGTTAACCCCTTAACCCTGCATTTCACTGCTGTGTGCTCAGCTAATTTTTACCGCTTTCACTCATCATGTTTAAACGCGATTTGAAGCCACATTTTATTAAATGACCCAGACATATTAAATATCGTTCTTTCCGGCAGTCTCCGCAGATTCATAATATATAATTTTTATATGTACACGTCATGTCCTGCCTGTATATTATGACAAAAAATGCAATAGAAATTGAATTTTTAATCATCTGCAGTGTGTAAAGTATTTTTTTTTTCACATTTTAGCACATGAGCGTTTGCGGTTATATTTTCTATGGGGTGCGGTTGTTCAAAAATTAGAAATGTGGACTTGTTACATTTTGTGGGGGGAATTACGTGATTTTTAGCAAACGCACCCCATAGAAAAAAATCATTAGTGCAGCATCATTGTTCACATTATAATTGAAATGTGAACAATATTGTTGTCTTTATAAAAATAACACGTAAAAAAAAAACATGTATTTTTTTTTGTTTTATACATGGTCATGTTGGGTATCATTCGAAAGGCCATGCTCAGGCCTTTCGATTGACACCCTCCATGACCCCCTAGCTTTCACGGTTCTGGAGATATCGGGGTTCAAATGAACACGCTATCTCCACCAGGGGATTCCGGGCAGCTAGGGGTTGCCCGGCTATCTGACGTCATCACTCTATGCGTGAGGACGTCAGGCAGTGAGGGGGGACCCGGGGTGGAGCCGCCATCCAAGATGGCAGCCCCTACCGGAGCTAGGCCGCACTTCGGCACTGCAAGGCATCTCTATACACAGCCCCATCAGCATCTCTAAACACAGCCTCACAGCATTGTGATGAATCCACTGAAGTATTGGCAGACAACAAAGAGCTCGATAAGAACAGACTTTACTCAGCAGCCGCATCTATCTTACAATAACTGCCACTCCCCGCCCCCTGATCACATGACTGTTAACTGTTTCCTTACATGCAGAATGAACTAGGCATAACATGAAGTATACACATCATTACATCTTCCCCTTCAAGTATAAACGCTTAATATGATACAAAGTCTTTCCATAGTTTTGGTTTAAAAGCTCGACCATAGCGGGACAAAGTAACCGCTGGCTCACTATCAGTAGAAATCGATGTCCAATTGAGTCACCTCCAGCATTATCACAAGATGATACACTTATGCTGTCCTCAGTAGACATTATATCCGTGTCCAGGAATTCCGTACGGTCTTCATTTTCCTCCTTATTTTCATTGTCGTTGTAAGGGTTTGACTGCGGTGGGTGTAGCAGGTTGGGGTTGTGAGCCCAGGATGCAGTGATGAAGGCAGATTCAGAATAGCAATGAGTGTTTATTGCAGGTAAACACAGTGGCATGAAATCAGACAGGGTACAGGCAATGGCGTCGTCAGGGTTCAGCAAGGGGGTTCGGTACATGGCAAGGCTGGCAGAGAATAGTCGGTGGTACAGCAGGGGTTCGGTACACTGCAAGGCTGGCAGAGAATACTCGGTGGTACAGCAGGGGTTCGGTAAACGGCAAGGCTTAGATGAGGCAGAGGGGGAGCAGGATGGGAGGGTTACCGGTGAGTGAAGCAATGAGAGTCCAGATAAATAGCAGAAGGTCCTTGGGGTCTTAGCAGAGAGTTCAGGAGATGGTCAGGCGGTTTCAGGGAGCTTTAGTAAACAGGTAACGCAGTCAGTAACTTCAATGTGGAAGTCCAGGGTTGAGGGTGGGACTCCCTTATATGCAGGGCTAATCAGGGAGGATGAAGGGCAGGTGTGGATCCAGGGCCAGAACGGTAGAATCAGGAAGGTGAATTGTTTATACAAGGGTTTTGGAATCTGCAGGGGACATGTAGTAAAAGGGGCGCCAGGGGGTGAGGGCCTCCAGGACCTTACAGAGCCCCCCCTCTAAGGGCCGGACTCCGAACGACCCAGGGCGAGGTCAGGGTCAGCACTGACGGCAGTCAACGAGCTTGGCATAAGTGGATCACCCGGCTGCCTGTATACTGATGGCACACGGGCGTCAAAAACCAGGGCCTGTAGTATCAGCTGGTTCTCCTGGACGTCCTGCACATGTTGGGACAGGGTGGCAATCTGGCCAACGAAGCCTGCCAGTGTACCCATCATCCAAGCAATATCGGACTGGCAGGACTTGAAGGTGACCTCAGAGGGTCGGTGGGGCAGCGCCCTTGGTGAGAACCGGTGGGGCAGCGCCCTTGGTGAGAACCGGTGGGGCAGCGCCCTTGGTGAGAACCGGTGGGGCAGCGCCCTTGGTGAGAACCGGTGGGGCAGCGCCCTTGGTGAGAACCGGTGGGGCAGCGCCCTTGGTGAGAACCGGTGGGGCAGCGCCCTTGGTGAGAACCGGTGGGGCAGCGCCCGTGGAAAGGACCGGTGGGGCAGCGCCCGTGGAAAGGACCGGTGGGGCAGCGCCCTTGGTGAGGCACGGTTCTGCGGCGGCGACCTCCTTGGCACTGCACGGCTCTGCGGCGGCGACCTCCTTGGCACTGCACGGCTCTGCGGCGGCGACCTCCTTGGCACTGCACGGCTCTGCGGCGGCGACCTCCTTGGCACTGCACGGCTCTGCGGCGGCGACCTCCTTGGCACTGCACGGCTCTTGCTGGGCAATGAGCGACTTGGCCTTACGGCGACGTCGACGGCCCCGTGGCGATGACAGCTCAGGAGAGTCTGCATGATGCAGGGCAGCGACAACAGGAGATCCCGCAGGTTGCAGGGCAGCGACCTCTTGAGATCCCGCAGGTTGCAGGGCAGCGACCTCT
The DNA here is from genome assembly GCA_009667805.1 of Leptobrachium leishanense. Classification (NCBI taxonomy): domain Eukaryota; kingdom Metazoa; phylum Chordata; class Amphibia; order Anura; family Megophryidae; genus Leptobrachium; species Leptobrachium leishanense. The sequence continues at coordinate 487,825,948 of CM019063.1, forward strand.
TGAGATCCCGCAGGTTGCAGGGCAGCGACCTCTTGAGATCCCGCAGGTTGCAGGGCAGCGACCTCTTGAGATCCCGCAGGTTGCAGGGCAGCGACCTCTTGAGATCCCGCAGGTTGCAGGGAAGCAGATTCTTGGGATCCCGCAGGTTGCAGGGAAGCAGATTCTTGGGATCCTGCAGGTTGCAGGGAAGCAGATTCTTGGGATCCTGCAGGTTGCAGGGAAGGAGATTCTTGGGATCCTGCAGGTTGCAGGGAAGGAGATTCTTGGGATCCTGCAGGTTGCAGGGCAGCGAGCTCAGAAGGTTGTTCGAGCTGTAGGGCAGCTGGCCCGGAGGGTTGCTCGAGCTGCAGGGCAGCGACCTTGGACACTGAGGTCTGGCGGAATTTGACCATGGGGAACCGGCAAGGCTTAGGTTGACCGTGAACTGAGGGTGAAGTGCATATGATGGTGCCTTTTGGGGTAGAGACAGCGGTGCCAACATGTGCAGTTCCCTGGCATGGCCGTCCAGAAACCAGCCCAAACTTGCGGCTGTGAGGAATGGGAGAGTCAACTTTGGTAGACCCCCAAACCCTCCCCGGTGCGGCTGTATCGGAAAACCGCCAACAATGGGTAGTGGGGATGGCGGTCTCCACAGCAACAACCAGGCGCGGTGAGCGTGGCAGAGGGTGTTGGTAGAAGGTAGTAGCCAGTGCCAACACTGATTCTCTGGGGTGATGTGCAGCTTCTCGGATTTTCAGGGCTGTTTCAAATGTCTCCAGATCCTCTCTGCGAACGATTGTCCCATTGGAGGCATATACACAACTTGGAGGCAGAGAACTGGTTTCAAGATCGTTACAAACACTAGTAGTAATAGGTCTCCCACAGGAACGCATGACTTCTTCTGTCTCCATTGGCACAGCTGGGTCTTGTTCCATGTATCCTTGCTCCATAGGCACTTCAGGCTCGGTGTACTCCACAGAGGTCTCTGACTCTTCCTCAGAGGTGGGCTCCAGCGATACCTTTCTATCGGGTATTTTGGGCACTGATGTCCTGGGAGTAGGAACACTTTTTTGCTGAGGTGTCTTGATCAACGGAATTCTCCGGGAAGCAGGTTTGGATACTGGGTTTTTATTCCTGACCTTCGATGAAGCTAGTTTCTGCAGGGCAGGCACCATCGATTTTTGTTGGGTTGGTATGGGTTTCCCCAAGAACTTTGTGGTCTTCATAGGTGCAGGCTTGGTCGGTGAAGGCCTCGTAGAAACAGGCTTGACACAAACAGGCGTGGCACAATCTTTTGTCTCTGGCTTTAGTGGGCGCAGAGGGCAGGCAGATATTTTATGCAAGCGATCTCCACAATAAAAACACAAGTCTAGCGCTCTTCTTCTTACTTTTTCTTCCTTGGTCAGGGGTCCGCGAGCACCTTTTGGAACTGGAATGCACTCCTTAGTCGATGCGTCATTTAAGGTCTGCTGCAGATATTCCAACAGTGAATCAAGATGCTGTTGGAGATTTTGATTAGCCTCTTTCAGTCCTTTTACATAGGCTAAAATCACCGCGGGCTCACAGGGTTTGGACTTCCACATTCTGTAAGGGTTTGACTGCGGTGGGTGTAGCAGGTTGGGGTTGTGAGCCCAGGATGCAGTGATGAAGGCAGATTCAGAATAGCAATGAGTGTTTATTGCAGGTAAACACAGTGGCATGAAATCAGACAGGGTACAGGCAATGGCGTCGTCAGGGTTCAGCAAGGGGGTTCGGTACACGGCAAGGCTGGCAGAGAATACTCGGTGGTACAGCAGGGGTTCGGTACACGGCAAGGCTTAGATGGGGCAGAGGGGGAGCAGGATGGGAGGGTTACCGGTGAGTGAAGCAATGAGAGTCCAGATAAATAGCAGAAGGTCCTTGGGGTCTTAGCAGAGAGTTCAGGAGATGGTCAGGCGGTTTCAGGGAGCTTTAGTAAACAGGTAACGCAGTCAGTAACTTCAATGTGGAAGTTGAGGGTGGGACTCCCTTATATGCAGGGCTAATCAGGGAGGATGAAGGGCAGGTGTGGATCCAGGGCCAGAACGGTAGAATCAGGAAGGTGAATTGTTTATACAAGGGTTTTGGAATCTGCAGGGGACATGTAGTAAAAGGCACAAAAAGGGGCGCCAGGGGGTGAGGGCCTCCAGGACCTTACAGTCGTTTGGTTGCCCCAGTGGAGTATCCGAGGCAGTGTCTGGGCGAAGATGACGCCTATTTCGTCTGAGTTGAGATCCACACTCAGTTTCATTCACATACGATCTCGGAGAATCAGCTTCACTGACAATGCGAGCAGGTTCCCATGTATCTCCAGTGACTCTGTGCCTCACAGCTTGCCCAGCCCTGAGAGGATGAAGCGTCTTGGTATTTTTGTCAAAATACAGTTTTTGTTTTTTCACGTTACTGTTCCTCTGACCTGCTACCTGCTCCTGTGGGGTAGAGTGAGGCTGCAACTTATGTAGTGCAATAGGTACTGTGGTCCTCAGTGCTCTACCCATTAGCAACTGTGCGAGTGAACATAAACCGTCCATGGGTGTTGCACGATAGTTTAACAGGCCGAGGTACACATCCTGACCTGATGATTGAGCTTTCCGTATAATAGATTTGGCTATGCCAACATACTTCTCAGCTAACCCATTGGCCTGTGGGTGATATGGACTGGTGGGTATGTGCCGGACACCCCAGTCACGCAAAAAACACTGGAATCCAGAACACGAAAATTGTGGGCCATTATCGGACACAAGTTCTTCGCACACTCCATGTCTTGAAAGTATGGTTTTGAGAGCCCATATGACCAGTGGCGTAGCGTGGGCTGTCAGCGCCCGGGGCCAGCCAAGAATTGTGCATCCCCCCCAACCTGTGGACACGTTATCGATACTGCCGCAGCTCTCACATGGATATTGCCCCAGCTAACACATGGATATTGCCCCAGCTCTCACATGGATATTGCCCCAGCTCTCACATGGATATTGCCCCAGCTCTCACATGGATATGCCCCAGCTCACCTGGATATTGCCCCAGCTCTCCCATGGATATGCCGCAGCTCACACATGAATATTGCCCCAGCTCATACATGAATATTGCCCCAGCTCACACATGAATATTGCCCCAGCTCACACATGAATATTGCCCCAGCTCACACATGGATATTGCCCCAGCTCTCACATGGATATTGCCCCAGCTCACACATGGATATTGCCCCAGCTCTCACATGGATATTGCCCCAGCTCACACATGGATATTGCCCCAGCTCACACATGGATTTGCCCCAGCTCACACATGGATTTGCCCCAGCTCATGGATTTGCCCCAGCTCATGGATTTGCCCCCAGCTCATGGATTTGCCCCCAGCTCATGGATTTGTCCCCAGCTCATGGATTTGTCCCCAGCTCATGGATTTGCCCCAGTTCTCACATGGATTTGCCCCAGTTCTCACATGGATTTGCCCCAGTTCTCACATGGATTTGCCCCCAGCTCATGGATATGCCCCAGCTCATGGATATGCCCCAGCTCATGGATTTGCCCCCAGCTCATGGATTTGCCCCCAGGCTAGCTCATGGATTTTCCCCAGCTCATGGATTTGCCCCAGCTCATGGATTTGCTCCAGCTCTCACCTGGATATTGCCCCAGCGGCAGCCAGCTCACACATGGATACTTGCCCCAGCTCCGGATCCAGCAGGGGTTGAGGGGGCCCAGATGCCGGGCAGCGGGAGTGCCTGCCCGGTCCTGAACAGCGTGAGAGTCTGTGTTGAAGGGGAGGCGGCTGCGTGCGTGCGCAGGTCACGCGGTCCGGCCAGTCGGGTGGTACAGAGACTCAGTACCACCTGATTAGCCGGACCACATGACCGGCTGCGCCTGCACGCAGCCGCCTCCCCTTCAACACGGATGGACTCACTGTTCAGGACCGGCAGGCACTCCTGCTGCCTGGCATCTGAGTTCCCTCAACCCGCGGGCCCTTGGGCGGCGCCCGAGGGCCCGGCGGGTCAGTCCGGGTGTCATGTTTTAGGGGCGCAAATTTCTTTTGAAATTATTCGCCCCTAACAAAACTGCGCCCGGGGCCACGGCCACCCCAGCCCCCCCCACGCTACGCCACTGCATATGACTGTTGATGCTGTTAGATTTTTCAGCTGCACCAGCTCAAAGTATTTGCTGTAATAATCTACTACTATCAGGTAGTGATTGTCCTCGAAATGGAAAATATCTGTGGCCAGTCTCTGCCATGCCCTTGATGGAGAATTCCACGGTGTGAGAGGTTCCTTTGCATTGTTCTTTTGAAATGTTTGGCAGGTTTCACATTTCTTCACAAGTGACTCAATATCAAGGTCCAAATTAGGCCAGTAAATCACCTCCCGTGCTCTGCGCTTACACAGGGTGATGCCCAAATGTCCCTGGTGAATTTGGTCTAGTACTTCTGCCTGCTGTGCCTTAGGAATACGGTCTCCCATGAATATGATATCAGTATGAATGGATAGTTCATTTCTCACAGGCCAGAATCCCTGCAGCTCAAGACCAGGTTTCTTTCGTTTTTCTGGCCAGCCATTGCACATGACACGTATGAGTTTTTCTAGTACTTTATCCTGCTTGGTATCTTGTCTTATCATCTCCAGTCGTACATCAGATATTGGAATATTCACTAGTACCGTATGTACCTGTTCTTCCAAGTCAGGTTCATCTCTGGCTTCATGACCATCTGGAAACACCCTAGACAATGTGTCAGCCATTGGAATTTCCTTTCCAGGCTTATATTTCACCGTGAGATCGTATCGCTGTAATTTCATAACCATCCTCTGCATGCGTGGAGGTACAGAAGAGAGCGGCTTCTGCAAGATGTATTCCAATGGCTTGTGGTCTGCTTCCACAACCACAGGTCGCCCATATATGTACTGGTGAAATTTCTCGCATCCATTCACAATGGCCAACATCTCCTTCTCAATCTGAGCATAGTTGGCTTGTGTTGTAGTCAGCGCACGTGAAGCATATGCCACAGGATGTCCATGTTGAATAAGTACAGCACCTAACCCAAACTGAGATGCATCCACCTGAAGTGTAGTGTCACAGTTTACGTCAAAATATTTTAGTATTGGCCCTGGATGTTTAGTGATCACTTTTTTCACTTTGTCAAAAGTCTTCTCCATGTTTGCATCCCAAGACCACATAGCATCCTTCTGTAGCAAAGCACGTAATGGTGCTGTCTGCTGAGCAAGACCTTGGGAGAATTTGGATAGATAGTTGAAAATGCCCAAAGACGTCTCCAGTTCCTTCCTGGAAGTTGGGGCCTTCATATTAATAACTGCTGTTATCTTCTTTGGATCAGGCTTCAAACCCTCTTTGGATAGTATGTGTCCAAAATATGTAACTTCATCTACTCCAATTTGCATTTTGTTTGGATTGAGTTTCAGATTTTTCTCACGACATCGTTGGAGTAAAGCAATCAGGTTTTTATCATGTTCTATACGATCCTTTCCATAGACCAACAAATCATCAATGATTACTTCCACGCCATGTAGACCATCAATCAATTCATGTGATTTCTTTTGAAATATCTCCTGTGCAGACGCTATGCCGAAAGGTACCCTTGTGAATCGCCATCGCCCAAAAGGCGAGTTGAAAGTGGTCAGATAACTGCTGGCTTCATCAAGACGCAATTGCCAGTAACCAGACTGAGCATCCAGTACACTAAACACTGTTGCCCCTACAAGCTTGTGGGCTATGTTTTCAATGGTGGGGAGATTGTAGTGTTCTCTCATTATTACTTTGTTCAAATCACGTGGGTCAATGCAAATACGGATTGCACCTGTGTTTTTCTTTTCCACCACGACCATAGAACTGACCCATTCTGACGGTTCTGTGACCCTTTTTACTACTCCCAGCTTCTCCATCCTAGTTAGTTCTTCTTGCACTTTATTCTCCAGAGTTAGAGGTATTTTCCTTGGTGCGTGAATGACAGGCTGTGCACCCTTTTGTATACGTATATGGCTGATCCCTGGGAGGCACCCTAGGCCCTGGAATAGATCACAGTACTCACGTTTAATGTCATCCTTTGACAAACCGCTGTGCCCACCATCCACAGTCATTATAATCTGTACAAGATTTACTTGTTTTTAGACCTAATACTGCTGGGGCTTGTGTGTCGATCACAAATAGTTGTAAAAGTTGTTCAGATCCCTTGTGAGAAAATAGGACATTACAGTGACCCATTACTTTAAGCTTTTCGCCACCATATCCCATCAGTTTCGGTAGGTCCTGAGTTTCCAGAGGGCATTCATTCCTGAGGTATTCCAGGTATACGTGGCTTGGCACACAATTCACTTGTACTCCTGTGTCTATTTTAAATTTGACTGGAGTTTTGTCAGCCCCTAGCTGTAAGGTTACATTAGCTTCATCTGCAAACTGATGTGATTTCTGTACTGCTGCAAGGTATATTGATGTGCAATCTGAGTCTGACCCTGCATTGTCGTCCTTATTCTCTATGGCATGTACAGCCCTTTGTGTCTTTGCAGTGTGTGAAAACCCATTACATACCCTGGCAAAATGTTCCTTTTTCTTGCATTTATTGCATGTCTGCCACCTTGCAGGACACACAGCTTCTTAATTGTGCATGTTTCCACAATAGTCACAGGTTGCTGGTGTGTTATTTTTCCCAGTGACGTACTTGCTTTTGATCCCTTTGTGTCTTCTTTCTTGCCAGTATCTGCTGCTTTGATTTTCTATAGCATTGATCTGGTGCGGTGTTCCTCCCAGGACCTGCATGTCTTTTCTTGACATTTCATATGCTCTAGCAATCCTTATGGCTTTCTCTATATTTAAATCTTCTTCCTGCAGCAGCTTTTCCTGAACTTCTTTAAACTTACTGCCCATCACAATACGGTCTTTAATCATATCTCCAGCATCATGAAAAGCACAGTGTTTGCTGAGCAAGCGCAGCTGTGTCACCCATTCATCCACAGATTCCCCTGTACACTGATTCCTCTCACAGAACACTTTCCTTTGCACTGTGGAGTTTTTCCTGGGGTTGCAATACGCTTCAAACTTTGCAAACAGTACCTCTGTTTTTCTCTTGTCCTCTGCAGTGATATCCCCACTTGCTTGCCACGGTCTGCACACATCACGTCCTTTTTGTCCCACACTTATCAGGAAATGCGCTGCTTTTTGTTGATCAGTCCATTTGTCGGCATCTGGGCCTGCGAACACAAGTTCTATCAGCTCCCTCCATTTTGACCAATTTTCTGATATGTTTCCTGATTCCAAATCCAGGGAAGGAATGCTCTTTGTGTTGCTGTTTGCTGCCATGTCTCTCTGACCCCACTTCTAGTACCATGTGATGAATCCACTGAAGTATTGGCAGACAACAAAGAGCTCGATAAGAACAGACTTTACTCAGCAGCAGCATCCATCTTACAATAACTGCCACTCCCCGCCCCCTGATCACATGACTGTTAACTGTTTCCTAACATGCAGAATGAACTAGGCATAACTATAATACACTAATACATAACATGAAGTATACACATCATTACAAGCATCTCTATACACATCATTACAAGCATCTCTATACACAACCTCACAGCATATCTATATACAACCTCACAGCATCTCTATACACAACCTCACAGCATCTCTATACACAACCCCATCAGCATCTCTATGCACAGCCTCACAGCATAATCTATACACAACCTCACAGCATCTCTATACACAAACCCATCAGCATCTCTATACACAACCTCATAAGCATCTCTATACACAGCATCTCTATACACAGCCTCACAGCATCTCTGTACACAACCTCACAGCATCTCTATACACAACCTCACAGCATCTCTATACACAACCCCATCAGCATCTCTATACACAACCTCATAAGCATCTCTATACACAGCATCTCTATACACAGCCTCACAGCATCTCTGTACACAACCTCACAGCATCTCTATACACAACCTCACAGCATCTCTGTGAACCCTCAAATGAACCCCCTATCTCCACCAGGGGATTCTGGGCAGCTAGGGGTTCCCCGGCTATCTGACATCATCACGCTATGCGTGAGGATGTCAGGCAGTGAGGGGGGACCCGGGGGTGGAGCCGCCATCCAAGATGGCGGCCCCCACTGGAGCTAGGCCGCACTTCGGCGCCGCAAGGCATCTCTATACACAGCCCCATCAGCATCTCTATACACAACCTCACAGCATCTCTATACACAGCCCCATCAGGGGCGGATCCAGGGGGGGCAATGGGGCAATTGCCCCCCCCCCGAGATTTGCGCCGGGGACCCGATGCCGGGCAGTGCCGGAGTGCCTGCCCGGTCCTGAAGAGTGAGGCTAGGGTCAGACTAACGCATTTTTCACGTTGTCCGTGAAAATGTGCGTTCGAAGAATGGACGTATTTTTTCACGGAATACGCAATAGCGGTCATACTATGCGCAGTTTCATCCGTGATTTTGTACGGATCATCAATAAAACACTTCTTGCATCTGGACGTTATGTTGGCCGGACATTAGCAGTGTCTGATGTCTCCAATTCACGCACACACGCCGCTAGCGGACGCAGCGCACTCTGTACGTCAGTACTAGTGGTTTAACGTTCTCGAAAAAATGCGTTCATTTTCCACTTGCGTTGCGCAGCCGGACTTTCGCGCGGCCGTACTTCGTATATTGGCTGTCATTGCCCGTCATTTGCTGCTAGTGCGGCCGTGATTAAGTGCGCCAGAACGCGCGTTCGCACTGCCTCAGTCTGACCCTAGCCTAAAGCGGCTGCGTGCAGGCGCCGGCGGTCACGTGGTCCGGCTAATCAGGTGGTACTGAGTCTCTGTACCACCTGACTGGCCGGACCGCTTGACCTGCGCACGCACGCCACGCAGCCGCATCACTCAACAGGACGGACTCTTCAGGACCGGGCAGGCACTCCCGCGCTGCCCGGCATCGGGTCCCCGGCTCAGAGTCAACCCTGTCCCCTGCCGGAGCTGGAGGCCTGGAGCAATATCCAGGTGAGAGCTGGGCAAATCCATTTGTAAACTGGGGGCAAATCCATGACCTGGGAGCAAATCCATGAGCTGGGGGCAAATCCATGAGCTGGGGGCAAATCCATGAGCTGGGCAAATACATGAGCTGGGCAAATCCATGACCTGGGGCAAATCCATGACCTGGGGGCAAATCCATGAGCTGGGGCAATTCCATGAGCTGGGGCAAATCCATGACCTGGGGGCAAATCCATGAGCTGGGGCAAATCCATGAGCTGGGGGCAAATCCATGAGCTGGGCAAATCCATGAGCTGGGGGCAAATCCATGACCTGGGGAAAATCCATGAGCTGGGGCAAATCCATGAGCTGGGGGCAAATCCATGAGCTGGGCAAATCCATGAGCTGGGGGCAAATCCATGAGCTGGGCAAATCCATGAGCTGGGGGCAAATCCATGAGCTGGGCAAATACATGAGCTGGGCAAATCCATGACCTGGGGGCAAATCCATGACCTGGGGGCAAATCCATGAGCTGGGGGCAAATCCATGAGCTGGGCAAATCCATGAGCTGGGGGCAAATCCATGAGCTGCGGGCAAATCCATGAGCTGGGCAAATACATGAGCTGGGCAAATCCATGACCTGGGGCAAATCCATGACCTGGGGGCAAATCCATGACCTGGGGGCAAATCCATGAGCTGGGGCAAATCCATGAGCTGGGGCAAATCCATGAGCTGGGGGCAAATCCATGAGCTGGGCAAATCCATGAGCTGGGGGCAAATCCATGAGCTGGGCAAATCCATGACCTGGGGGCAAATCCATGAGCTGGGCAAATCCATGAGCTGGGGGCAAATCCATGAGCTGGGGCAAATCCATGAGCTGGGCAAATCCATGAGCTGGGGGCAAATCCATGAGCTGGGCAAATACATGAGCTGGGGGCAAATCCATGAGCTGGGCAAATACATGAGCTGGGGGCAAATCCATGAGCTGGGCAAATACATGAGCTGGGCAAATCCATGACCTGGGGGCAAATCCATGAGCTGGGCAAATCCATGAGCTGGGCAAATCCAGGAGCTGGGGGCAAATCCACGTGTGAGCTGGGGGCTCTCTGCTCCTCTAGATTGTAAAATCCGGGGTGCCCTCTGCTCCTCTAGATTGTAAGCTCCTGGGTGTCCTCTGCTCCTCTAGATTGTAAGCTCCTGGGTGCCCTCTGCTCCTCTAGATTGTAAGCTCCTGGGTGCCCTCTGCTCTTCTAGATTGTAAGCTCCTGTGAGCCGGGCCCTCTGCTCCTCTAGATTGTAAGCTCCTGTGAGCCGGGCCCTCTGTAAATTCTCGTGAGTCGGGCTCTCTGCTAAAACACCTTATTTTCTGTAAGTGCCCCTCCCGAGACTAGTCTCTGGATCCGCCCCTGAGCCCCATCAGCATCTCTATACACAGCATCTCTATACACAACCCCATCAGCATATCTATACACAACCTCACAGCATCTCTATACACAACCCCAACAGCATCTCTATACACAGCCTCACAGCATCTCTATACACAGCCTCACAGCATCTCTATACACAACCCCATCAGCATCTCTATACACAGCCTCACAGCATCTCTATACACAACCCCATCAGCATCTCTATACACAACCCCATCAGCATCTCTATACACATCCTCACAGCATCTCTATACACAACCCCATCAGCATCTCTATACACAGCCTCACAGCATCTCTATACACAACCCCATCAGCATCTCTATACACAGCAGCTCTATACACAGCCTCACAGCATCTCTATACACAGCCTCACAGCATCTCTATACACAGCCTCACAGCATCTCTATACACAGCCTCACAGCATCTCTATACACAACCTCACAGCATCTCTATACACAACCTCACAGCATCTCTGTGAACCCTCAAATGAACCCGCTATCTCCACCAGGGGATTACGGGCAGCTAGGGGTTCCCCGGCTATCTGACGTCAACACGCTATGCGTGAGGACGTCAGGCAGTGAGGGGGGACCCGGGGGTGGAGCCGCAATCCAAGATGTCAGCCCCCACCGGAGCTAGGCCGCACTTCGGCGCCGAAGTGCGACCCGTGCCTAAGGGGTTAAAGCCAGGCACCGCTTAAAAGGGGAGACTCTCCCCTTTTAAGCGGTGCTTGGCTTTTTTTGTGGGACCTCCCGATCGGGAGGGAGAGGGATCCGAACGGATTCCCCCTCCCTTCCAGGCGATCTCCCGGCATTGCCGGGGGGTCGCCTGGAAATGACGTCATCGCGTATGGCGCGTTGACGTCATTTACGTCGGGAGGAGCTTGACTTCAGCGTCTGAGGACGATGAAGTCAGAACGCCGCGGGACCCCGGACAGAGAGGTGAGTATCTCCGCCGGGGGTCCCGCAAAGCTGATGACGTGTGAGACACGTCTTCCTCAACATACAGCGGGAGTAACTGAGGACGTGTCCCACACGTCGTCAGCAGTGAAGGGGTTAAAACGTAGTTTTTTAAAACTTTTTGTCCGTGTTTCCTGTCCCCCAGGGCACTACCCGGACCCGGACATTGTTTTTAAATGTTTCTATACATCCTAGAAATCCGCCACTTCACGGGCAGGTTATGGGGACCTCCTAGGCACGATATTTGAAGGAATTTGTCGTTTTTATTTTTAATCCTTATTTCATGGAAAACTCACTGTCCCTTTAAGTACAAAAAGTTTAAAAAAAAAAGTTTTTGTTTCCTGTCCCCCCGGGCACTACCCGGACCCCCATACACCTTTTATGGCAAATATCTAGCATATATGCCCTCTTGGAGGCACTCTAAAAATCGAATTTTGAGTTCCATTGACTTGTATTGAGTTCGAGTTCGAACTTTTGAAAAGTTTGAGTTTGAATGCGAACCGAACTCGGGGGGTGTTCGGCTCATCCCTACTCAGGAGCTTACCTGGATGACATCGTCATCTTTAGCCGAGACTGGGAGAGTCATTTGCAGAAGGTCCAGTTAGTCCTGGATGCCCTCTAAAAGGCAGGATTCACAGTGAACCCTGAGAAAAGTACGCTTGGGCAAGAAGAGGCCCGTTATTTGGGTTATGTGGTAGGTCGAGGACTGATTAAACCCCAATTGAACAAAGTGGAGGCAATTAAAAAATGTCCCCGTCCCCCGAGAAAACAGGTGCGTTCTTTTCTGTGAATCATGGGTTATTACAGGAGGTTTATTCCTAATTTTGCTAGCCTGGCCTCACCTCTGAATGACCTCACCAAAGGAAACAAGTCCACAATGATCCACTGGACTGGGGAGGCCGAAGCAGCATTTTGCAAGCTGAAACAGGCGTTGTGCCAAGAACCTGTCCTTGTAGCCCCGAACTTTCAGGAGGAGTTCTTGGTCCAGACTGATGCTTCAAAACCAGGACTGGGGGCAGTTTTGTCTCAGGTGGTTGTGGTTGGGGGTGAAGAACACCCTATTGTATATTTGAGCCGGAAGCTCACTCCGACCAGAAAAATTATTCCATTGTTGAAAGAGAATGTCTTGCCATAAAATGGGCTCTGGAGACCCTTTGGTACTAACTGTTGGCCGATCCTTCAAACTGGTGTCAGACCATGCCCCTCTTACTTGGATGGCACAGAGCAAAGATAGGAACTCCAGAGTCACTAGATGGTTCCTTTCCCTTCAAGACTTTAAGTTTAAAGTGTTGAAGATAAAAAAAGAAGAGTCCTCGTGCAATTGTGCAATTCCAGAGAAGCCTAAATATTGTCACGTTCGTGCTCACCTAAAATCAGTGTTGTTTGGATCCTTATGGACAGAGTAACCTGATACTGGACTTGATAGCAGTTACAACTGCCACACCTAGCACTCCCAGTCAGGGAGGTGATGTATAATACTAGATACCACTCAGCAGAAAATGATTTTGTGACCAAGTGTCTGCTGAGTGAAGGCAAGTTAACTATACACAGATAGAGATAGTATAGTAAGAAAGAAACATAACTTTGTACAGAAAAAGCGTAGTCAATAGTACGTTCCGAGTTGGCACCAGAGAGGGTAGTCATACAAGCAGGATTGGCAACAGAGAGGACTCCCATACACTTGCTCTCAGCAACGTATAAGACACGTACAATGAATTCAGCAAGCTGCAGGACAGGCCTGCAATGCGTGATAATACAGAACGATGTGTACATATGCTTAGTAACAAACAGTTGACATGAAGGGTTAATAGATTCAGCAAGCTGCAGGGCAGGCCCACAATCGGAGACCATGCGGTATGAACGGTGCATACACTTGGTACCTGCAGAGCACAACATACAACAATGAAGGGCAAGAGCGTAAGAATAGTCAACAGGCAGTCCGGGTAAAAAAAAACAAGCAGGGTCCTCGTATTAGCAGAATCGGTAACTAGTAGAATACACAGTAACGAGATCAGCTGGCGATGCGGGAATGACTCCACGTCAGGGCGACGAGCTGAATCTTGCGCCCTGCATTTAAGGCCGGCGGCTCCGCGTCACCACACCAAGCCCCGCCCCCTGAGACGCCGATCTGCCAGCTCGAGCTCCTGGCACCTGGCCAGCCAGCGATGCCACCAGGCCCCCCAGGCACTGCGGGGGCCGAGGATGTGACAGATATCTTCTTCTGTGTGTGTTCTCCTTAGGTTCCTATAATGTACAAAACAGGACATACATTGCGCAGTACATCTGATAATCAGGAGCACATAGGGAAACCGTGTATATCCAACTCACTTTCTCAAGAGCCACATATAAGCTGGCTCTGAGCTGTGATAGCATATAGTATGGTGGTGATGATAGATGAAATTCTCACCGGTACTGCCAATATAGTATCTCCTCTCCTGGTCCCGCATCCAAGGGATATTCAGTAGAGGGTATGGCTCAAAAATGGTGGCATACAAGGTTATCTTGCATAAAATCCACAAGTCGATATTTATTAAAACAATACAAAACAGTGGCACTAGCGCATTTCGACATACAAGTCTTTCTCAAAGTACATAACAGTATAAGAGTGTACAGACCGTATTTTTATACCCCCTAAAATCCGGAAGCGATTAAGAAAACGGCGCCAAACTGTGTGAAACCGTTGCCGATCTGGGATCCCGTATCCGGGATCTGCCGATTCTGTCTCCTTCCGGGTTCCGGCACACAAAGATGACATATTTCCTGTTTCCGGTAGGCATGCAATACCACCACCGGCTCAAGGTTGTCATCTGCCCACTTGAATACATGGGCGCCATCTTGAAAGGGGGAGAAAAGAGAAAAACACAGACACAAAAAAACACAGACACAAAAAAACAATAATCTTGTCCTTAAAAATGCATTTAATATCAATGGTCTCCATAAAGTACTTATACATATGAAACCATATCTACGCCAGAAATAACAAAAAACAATAAAATATACAAATTAAAATTAGATAAAATGTATGGTATTTCCATATACAATAAACCAAATTAACAAAAATACATTGATAAAATCCTTCCCTAGCATAACAATACTCAGGAAAAATAAAAATAAAAAACAGAAATATAGAGTCATAATAAACCATTAATTTCCATGTCTATATTTAATCCCTCAGGGGTTAATCTCCCCTTATCAAAGATCCATTTAGCTTCTACTCTATTAATATTGATATTACAGTAACACCTTGTATCTGTACTGTACAGGGATTTTCACACATAACCTCCTAACAGTGGTGTATTTAGGTTTTGTGCTGCCCTAGGCCTGACTAAACTCATGCACCCCCTAATTTAAATTTGAGGCACCCGCTCCTGTCAAGGGTACACCTCTTCCTGGTTAATCCCCACCCTTCCTCTTTAAACTCCACCTTTTCCTCTTAGAGCTCCGCCTTTTCCTCTCTTTATATTAAAAGTGGATACCAAGTGCCTACTTGTATATTTTGTATACCATTTCAAATGTATCTATTGAGAAAAAAAATTATGAAATGTTTAAATTCAAGCATTTTTACAAAGAACAGCCACGCATGTCAAGTATACTGGATCACAGCCTCTCTAATTGGTTGAACAATAAAATCCACAGAAACGTGCACTGCATATGAACGTATCACAGAGCTGTACAGCAATAAAACTCACAGTAATGTGCAGTGTGTATGAGTGTATCCAGAGCTCCAGGGCAATAAAACTCACAGTACTATGCAGTGTGTATCAGAGAACCCACAGCAATAAAACTCCCAGCAATGCAATGTTTGGTGTGTGTCAGCGTATCAGAATCCACAGCAATAAAAATTCCAGCAATGCAATGTGCAGTGTGTATGAGTGTATCAGAATCCACAGCAATAAAACTCCCAGTAATGCAATGTGTGGGTCAGTGTATCAGAATCCACAGCAATAAAATTCCCAGCAATGCAATGTGCGGTGTGTATAGGTGCATCAGAATCCACTGCAATAAAACTCCCAACAATGCAATGTGTGGTGTGTGTCAGCGTATCAGAATCCACAGCAATAAAACTCCCAGCAATGCAATGTGTGGTGTGTAATGAGTGCATCAGAATCCACTGCAATAAAACTCCCAGCAAACCGAGTGTATATGAGCACACAGCAATTATTTATTCTACATTTACCGGCCTCTGTCCGGTAGGGCTGTGTGCAGAGTCAGCAGGGACTGTGTACAGACTCAGCAGGAGGTCCCTCCAGGCCACGTTAGGATCACGGCTGTGCCTGTGCATGGAGCCATCTTGTCAGCAGTGGGGTGCCACTGCCAGAGGGTGCACCGTGGCTTTGATTCCCTTCCCGGTGGGTGTTCAGTCCAGAATAGAGTGACAGTCCATGTTAACGAAAGGGCGGGCAGCTGCGTGCATGCGTGTCACGTGGTTCAGCCAGTCAGGTGGTACTGAGACTCAGTACCACCTGACTGGCCGGACCGAGTGTGACCTGCACGCAAGCAGCCTCACCAGGAGCCAGGCAGCTCAATGACAAACTTCTATCACTGCAGTGCTGGTTAAGGAAAGGTCCACTTTAAACAGCAGTAAGCAGACAGGGCTTCATATTCTGCTGATAACCCCCCTTTACCTGCCGTTTACTGTCATCTTCTCTCTCTGGACACAAATCACATCCCCCTCCCCTCTCCTAGAGCTGCTGTGGGGCAGGGGAGGAGCTATGGAGGGAGGAGAGGGGATTTTTATTCTATTCGATTTTATTCCGTATGCAAACGCCATGCTCCGCTGCTCGTTGTTTGAGAACACAGCTCAAAGCTGACAAACAGTGACAGTGGCACCTCCTAGTACCCCCTAATGACACCCCAATAATCACTGGTACCTGGGGCGGCCCACCCTCTGCCACTCCTCTAAGTACACCACTGCTCTGGTGATATGCTCACACACAAGTTTGGCGAACTGCCAGCAAGTACGGTGCTGTTTGAAGGCAGTGCAAATCCCCATAGAGAAGTAATGGTAATCTATTAAGAGAACACCAAACAGCAGAGAAATGTCAGTGAAATGCCCTGATGTTCGGTGGTTTCAATCAGCAGGTTTATTCAGGCGAACCCCATAGGTTTCAATGTTAAAAATATTCCCGTTTTTTATGCAATATCTAATAACCATTTATTATTTTAATCTGCAGTAAAAAGTCTTTATTTATTTATTGATTTTTTTTTGTACCTTTTAGTGATTTTTCAGAATTTTTGGGCTAAATTCCCCCCCTTTTTTTTAATAGCGGTTCTTCTTTTTCTGTAACAGAACTTTTTATTATCAATCATAGGATCTTATATGTAAATTCCAGACATTTTCGTTCAGTAGTTCTTTTGAAAACAGCAGGCCACGGGTTTGCGGTGGCAGCATGCAGCGGCCGACTCCATGCACTTTGGGACCCTGCGATGAATGGTGAATTCACTGCAGGGTGAGGAAATTTTATTCCCCGAAGTGCAGGGAACTAAAGAACACCAAAATGTTGGTGTCATTTCGGTGCTCTGTGAGTAACCCAATTAGTGGTGAGGTTTTTTGTTGCCCCCTGGAAAGTGAAAGCCTAGGCCTTGCCTACCCAGGACATACTTGAAAATTAGTGACATCTCAATGTTTCCTTCCTGGTAAAATAGTTTTCAAAAGTAAAAAAAAAAAAAAAAAATTTTTTTTTTTTTTTTTTTTTTAGGGGTGGGGCCACCCAGCGGGCCGCCGCCCCCTGGAAAGTGCCGCCCTAGGCCTGGGCCTTGTTGGCCTAGGCCAAGATACACCAGTGCCTCCTAAATCTTATCCCTGTACAGCAGCGAGTGACCCCTCAGCTCCCCCTGTATTCTGCCAAATAATGCAGCAGTAATCTATTTGAACTTTTTGTTACAGTGAGATTTAGGGCTGCTATTTGCAACTGGTTTTATGTCTCTCCAGGGTGCTTGGGGAGACATAAAACAAAGGATTTTGTTTCTCCACAGGTGACACACTAATCTTGCCTTTAAAAGGTGTTAAAATTGTCTATTGATCTGCTAATAAGTGCTTTTCAAATCATTACAATGCAAAATCGAGAAAACTCGTTTTTGGATGCACAATCATACTCCTAGCAACACACTCACACACAGCTGCACACTTTTAGTGAAACACACTCACAGCGACACACTTATACTCTTAGCGGCACACACAAAGTGACACTTTGTGAACTGTTGCTCTGAGTTGCACACTTACAGTAATACATTCAGTGACACATTCTGAGTGACACACTCAAACTTGCAAGCACACACTCAGAGTTAAACTCTCACACTCAGTGACATCCTCACTCTCAAGTGTAGTTTCACTGTTAGTGGTACCCTCACATGCTCAGTTGCAATCTGCACTTTAAGTGACATGCTAATGTGCTCAATGGCAAAATTAGTCTCTCAATGGCACACAGAGTGGCACACTCTCAGTTACAGTCTGAAACAGTGGAGCACTCGCACTTCCACTTGCAAACTCGCAGTGACAAACTCTCACTCTCAGTGACCTCCAGTTCTCTGTAGCACACTCACAGTGACATACTTATTTTCTCAGTGGGAGACTCCCTAACTACCAGTTGCACTCTCACACTTTCACTTACGCTCATAGTGACACACTCAGTGACCCATTGCACACTCAATGGGACACACTCAAGCTCAGTTGTGCACTTCCAGTGGTACACTCTGTGACACACTCTCCATTCTGCACTCAGATGCTCAGCAACATACTCTCAATGGCTCACTCACATTCTCATTTGCACTCTCACAGGGACACTCAGAGTGGCACACTCACACTTAGTGGCACACTCTCATTGGCACACTCTCAGTGACACACCCAGTGGCACAATTTCCCTCAGAGACACATACACTAAGTGGCACACTGACAGTGACACTTTTAGTGGCAGACACCTAGTGACACACTCATACTCACAGTGGCACTCTCACATTTAAAGGGGATGCACTTAATAGCACAGTCATAGTGACACACCCACACTCAGTGACACTCTGACAGTGGCACAATCAGTGGCACAGCTGTATGGGCGCTTGTATTGGCACATGTACAATTTATCAGTGGAACGTACACTCACACTCTGCTACACTCAGATAGTGGCACATTCAGTGGCACACTCACACAGTGGCACACTCAGTGGTACTCTTTCACAGTGACACAGTGGCACACTCACACTCTGACACACTCACATAGTAGCACACACACATAGTGGCACACTCACACAGTGGCACACTCACACAGTGGCACACTCAGTGACACACTCACACTCACACAGTGGCACACTCAGTGACACACTCACACTCACTCAGTGTCACACAGCACTCACACAGTGACACACTCACACTGTGGCACATTCAGTTGCACACTCACTCAGTGACACACTCACACAGTGGCACACTCAGTGACACACTCTCACTCACACAGTGGCACACTCAGTGACACACTCACACTCACACAGTGGCACACTCAGTGACACACTCACACTCACTCAGTGTCACACAGCACTCACACAGTGACACACTCACACTGTGGCACATTCAGTTGCACACTCACTCAGTGACACACTCGCACAGTGACACACTCAGTGACACACTCAGTGACACACTCGCACAGTGCACACTCACTCAGTGTCACACTCGCACAGTGCACACTCGCACATTGACACACTCAGTGACACACACAGTGTCACACTCGCACAGTGCACACTCGCACATTGACACACTCAGTGACACACACAGTGTCACACTCGCACAGTGACACACTCAGTGACACACTCAGTGACACACTCAGTGACACACTCGCACAGTGCACACTCACTCAGTGTCACACAGTCCTCCCCCGCTCAGTGCTGTCCCTCCTCCTCCTCCTCTCGGCGCTCACTCTCAGACAGCACAGCTCGGGCTCTCCGCTCCACCTTCAGCATCAGACACAGGGGGCAGAGCGGCCGGTACCGGCTCCAGCGCTTACAACCCGGCACCTCAAGGTGACCCGTGCCCTCCCGCTCCCACCGCCCTGCCAACCCTCTCCTCCCCGCCGGGATGGCGAGCTGCGGGTTCCCGGAGGATGCTCTCCTGTCCTCCCTCTTCTCCTGCAGCCAGGTAGGTGACCATGCAAGGTGCTGCTGGACGTGCCATGCTGGGCTACAGTGCATGAAGCCAGGGCACCGGGCACTCATTCCCCGGATCAGGAGGGGGGGGTGAGCATCGTTACCCCCAGGTCAGGATGCCCATCACCTGGCACGGGGGGGGGGGCGGGGGGCACCCCGGCTGCTCCCCGGGAGTTTGTGTGTCCTTGCAGATGTAGGTTTGTCAGATAGGACATTGCATGATGCTGGTCCATGGGGGGGGGGGGTCTCTGCCTGGCTCTTGGCAGTGGAAGGGTTAACATGCTGCACACTGTCAGCCCGGGGACATGTATTGAGTGAAGTTTATTTTATGACTTTTGGGTCCTTGATGTTCACAATCAGTTCCTGCCTGGTCACTAAATTCACTTAACCCTTCAGCTGCCAGACTCACCAGTGTGATTGGGGAGTGAGTGATGACCTCCTTGGAGTGTGATGCCCTCTGCCTGACTCCGCACCTCGGTATAGGAGGCTGCTCCTGTCATACCTGTGTATTGTGCAAAGGGTATAACCTTGAGCTTGCTGAGCCACGCCGCTCTACATCCAGGAATATCCCATTTCTAGCCCAAACCTGTGGCTTTTTGATTATCATTAATATAATAATGGCTCTTATACGTAACCCTTTGTCTGCCGGACAGGTGCGAGTGCCCTGCCAGCAATTCAAGGGTTAATATAAAACCCTATGAATTTTCCTCTGCGTTTATAAAGATACTAAGAGAAATATTATTAAATCCGATGATCAGTCATCGCCGCGGATCATAAAATGTCATCACTTGGCGACACCGCTCACTTTAATACCTTTCGGAGAAAAAAAAACTGTTCGGTTTTGTAGTTCCTTTTATTTATTTCACCCACGTTGTGCGTCCTCGATGCAGGCGAAGTCTCATTTCAATGAAGCTACACTAAAGCAAAATAAGAATAAAAAAAAGGTCTCAGAACTCGCAGCGTGCGCCCAAATAATGGAGTTGTGGGCGATGGATACTACCCGCCCTGCCATGTGATAAATAAATGTCACTTTTTCCCTCAAATTTGTTTTAGGAATGTGTGACATGCGATGCTTGTGTTATTGTGTGTTTTGGGGGTGCAGAAATCACGGTGAGCACTGCATGCCGCACTTTGTCCTTCCTGAGGACCGGTCAAAGACATCTTGCCTCCATGAAGTTACTTTATCTGGTGTCTACCCATGATCCTGCATAGAGCAACGCCAGAATGCCCATGTGCTTTCACCCTATCAGGGCAGGGGGTGAATCCAGGGTCTGTCATACATCAAAGCTGGCTGAGCATCATAGGACATGTAGTAATGACACATCTTCTGAAACAAGGTCAAAGCCTCTTCGTTTCACATCGCAAAATGAAAAATAATTGCATCGCAGGAAATGCCGCTGGACCAGCGGGTTACTCTTGCATAGGCCAGCTAGGCCCGGGCCTTGGGCAGCAGAATGGAGGGGGCAGCCTGTTTTTTTTTTTTTTTTTTGTGAGTGTAATTTCTTTCAGAGGGCCGGTATATTTAAGGTATAACAGAGCTGCAGAACAATAGAACTCCCAGGAATGAGTCTCTAAACTGTAACAAATGTTGCTAGAAATCACTGATTTCAGAAATTCACGGGTTCAGGTCTGGGGCAACAGAATTCGGGAGACCTAGGGCAGCACCAAGCCTAAATAAACCCCTAGGAGGGGAGCTGCAGCCTAATGATGCTATTGTGATTCTTTTTAGGGTGTTTCGCAGCCTATCAGGGCGTCTGTGTGAAAACAAAAGTTATTTGGAATGAACACAAAGAATCTTAAACACAAGTAACTTTTCAGGTCATTTCTTACAGTTTAGGGACTTGTTTCCGGGGGTTCAAGTCCTAAAAAAGTAAGTGTGGGAACTCACTGAGATTTTCTGTCCCCCCAGTTAGCAATTATCACCTTGCCCTTAACATAAAACACACATACAATTCGGAGATTTATGTATATTTGTGGATTTTAGAAAAAAAATATGATAAACCGTATATTGATGGTGCCTTAACGCAGGGATGTCCAAACTCTGGCCCCCCCAGATGTTCCTGAACTACAACTCCCAGAAATCTCTGACTGCATTAGATGGAGAAGCATGGGAGTTGTAGTTCATTGACATCTGGAGGGGCCGTAGTTTGGACATCCCTGCTAGCAGGAAAAGATATGATTTGAAAATCTGTATAAAAGATTTGTAGTGTGTGGGACCAAATGGGAACTCCGTTCCTGCAGCAAAAATTGAGGAGGAACTGTGTTCCTACGTGTTCCCTCTCACATTCACCCCAACTCTTTTCCATTTTATTAAGGTGGTACTATATATTGGAAAGACCTCAAATATTTGGAGACACTAAAAAGAGGCACATTGGGATAGAAAAGCAGGACAGAGGGGGTTGGGTGGAAAATAGGGTGTGCGGCCGTGCCCTCCCTAAACAGGGACACTTGGGAAGTACACATCACTGCGTTAGGACGTTACGTTGCCTTGGAGTGGACATTCCATGCGTGGTTCTGTTTTAACCACTTAGGGTATAGACCCTGTGCAATGTTTGCTCTCCAGGCACAGATTGTTGGCAGCAGATCACACATCGCATTCTGCCATCCGGCAACGGCTGCCACCCGTAGCAAAACTGGCGCTAGATTTGTTTTCATGACAGAGGCACACACACACACGTGTTCCTGAAATCACAGGGCGCAGTGTATTCCTCGAGATGGCAGAAGACCCAGCACGTGACTGATACGTCTGGTAACATGAGGTTTAGCAACAATGCACTTTACCTTTTTTATAACTGCAAAGAAAGTAGAAAACAGCACTCACAAAAATAGGGGAGTATCCACTAAACGGTGCACAGAGCTCTGCGGTGGATGAACCTTATTTGATATGCAGAAAAAAAGGAAATGAGCCGTCACTTCTTCTTGGGCCAAACGAGTGCCGGCTCATTTCTTTTTTGAACTTTTCGTCAAACTGGCCATTCTTTTTTTTGCGTTCGGCGCACACTTTACTTTCTGCTGTGTCGTGTGATACAAGTCTAATTTATTGACAAACCATTTACTCTTACTTAGGAAATGCGCTGCAGGCGGGCATCAGGCGCTACCTTACTTGCTTTTTTTTTTGTTTGTGTGAGGATCTTACATGATTCCTCTCTCAGTGGATTCCACTGGGAGACTAAGTGAAAGATACAATATGGCGGGCGATGATCCAGTCATTGCTGACTGGGCACTTTTTAAGTGGGAA
Source organism: Leptobrachium leishanense (assembly GCA_009667805.1). Taxonomy (NCBI): domain Eukaryota; kingdom Metazoa; phylum Chordata; class Amphibia; order Anura; family Megophryidae; genus Leptobrachium; species Leptobrachium leishanense. The sequence continues at coordinate 487,848,643 of CM019063.1, forward strand.
ACTATTGGCTTCTACTAAATATACTCAATAAATCCACTGGGGACTGTCCTGCCGTGGCAACACAAATCACAACAACAGAGATTATGATGAAGCTGTGGTTGGCTGGGAGAAATGGGAGTTGGGATCATTATTTTATAATACCTGTAGACCAGTGGTTTGACCTTCAGGATTATCTGGCTGAGAGAGCTGTGAGCTGCAGTCCAGCCGTAGTTTAGCCTGCAAGATACAGTCCATGGAGAAATGCCATTGATGTAGTTGATTGGATACAATGGATAAATAGAGACATTATCACTATAAAGCAGCACAGCGGGAGGGGTGACAAGACGTCTTGAAGATGCTTTGGTTGCCTTTGTGGCTGAAGGAGAACTTTAGATTCTAAATGACATTTACCGTTCTATAATCAGTGTATCTTAAAACTCATTAACACTGTAATTCTGAAATCATGCTGGCAGCATGATGCTACTGAACTCTATAGCTGTGAAGTTTAGTTATATGCACATAAGGGGTTTGGGCTCAAAATAGTCACTGGTCCTTCCAAACAGGGTTGCTGTGAGTGAGAAGGTATAGTCAATCACACTGTAGAGCAGACGGCTGCAGCAGGGATCTCAAAACCCAGTCCCCCAGATGTTGACTACCTACATTTCCCAGAATCCTTTGAATGCAATAGGTAGCTAAAAAAATCACGGAGTTATAGTTTAGATGCATTTGCGGGAGGGCAGAGTTTGACATCTCTGGTCTACAGGTTGGGTCCATGATAAGAGGATGCTATTGATGCAGAGCAAAATGGAATGAAAGAGTTTGCTTTTCAATGCATCGTATAAATTTTACGAGGAATCAGTCTTCTGTATGGCTGGCTAAGAGTGCTGAGGGTCTTTTTATTTACATTCAGTTCACATCTGTGCTAGGTCGCATTGTATCACTGGATTTTGTGATAAATACAGCTTATATTTTGTCTCAGATATTGTTTTATTTAACTACTGACGGAGTATATAAGTCATTGCAAAAAACATGAGCATTTATCAGCAAATCAGAGACTTGCATTCAGGGTCGGCCTGTCCATGGAGCTGGGTGGTGCAGCTGCTCCAGGCAGCCGTTTGTTAGGGGCGGCATTTTGCCACCCTGTCAAAAGCAGGGATCGGCAAGGTGACTGTCACGGACACTGGTGTCTGTGAGTGGCCCTTGTGTGGTCCGCTGACGGCTCCCACAATGATTCCGAGTCCGGGATGGAGGAGCAGGAGTATACAGTTCCTCCGGACTCCTCCTTGGTGCTCCCGTGTCAGGTGAGTGACAAGCAGCGCGCCGGCGCCACGCTTCGCATTGTTGGGGTCGGCCGTCCACGCCTGTGACGTCACTCAGTTGCAGGCTGCTGTGACATGGGAACTGGAAGGAGCAGATGATGAGGTGAGCCGTGCCCACCATGAGTCTGACACACAGCAGCGCCAGCACTAGCATGACAGAGGCTGTATATATGTATCTTGTGTATTACTACATATACAGCCTCATTCTCTATATAAATACACAGGGTACATGGATAATGAGGCTGTATATATGTTGTATATGTGGAGCTCTGTGATACGCTCATACACACTGCACATTGCTGTGAGTTTTATTGCTGTGGAGCTCTGTGACACACTCGTACACACCACACATTACTATGATTTTTATTGCTGTGGCGCTCTGTGATGCACTCATACATACGGCACATTACTGTGAGTTTTATTCCTCTACGTAGCTGTGAATTCTGGGTATAATATGCATATGGAGTGCACGGTTTCTCATTTTTTGCATGAAAAGTCTGCTGTAGCACAGGCGCCACCCATGCCAGTGCTATAAATTACTAGATGTATTGAGTATAGGTTAGGTCAACAACCTTGTCCTTTCAGATGTTTTGGTTCTACATCTCCCATGATGCACAGGTTCTCTAGCCTGATGGGAACTGTAGTTCCTAAACACATTAATCACCAAGGTTGCTGACCCAAGAGTTACGGCAGTGGTCCCCAACCCTGGTGCTCAGGGAGCACTAACAGACCAGGTTTGCAGGATATGAAGCGCAGCACAGGTGATATGATTTGCTGCTCAGTGATTGCAGGATTCAGTCTGCATTTCCCCAAGGGGATCCTTAAAACCTGGCCTGTTAGTGGGTCCACTCCTGACTCCTGAGTAGGGATGAGCTGTTCGGGTTCGGACGGTTCAGAGTTCGACCCGAACTTTGGCAGTTGAAAGTTCACGAATTTCGAACTTTTTGGGTGTGTTCGGTTCGAGTTCGAAAAAAAATAAAAGAAATTTTGAAAAAAGTATAGAAAATGCTTAAAAAAATACTAAAAAATCTTAAAATAAAGAGACTCTTTACTGCAGAATATTATAAGCAACGGTTTATTAGATATTGAATTAAAAACTAATGTGTACGTGGAAAGATTATCAACTCTAAATGACCTCTGTTCACAAACGGGCAAAACACCAGGTGTTTTTAGTCTGGTAATCAATTTGATACATTGTATACCATACTGAGGGTGGGGTGGTGTCTGCTTCTGATTGAGATTTGAGAATTAATTTCCCTAAAACATCCTAATATGCTGCATTTAACCCTTTCGCTGCTGAGGCTTTTCACACCTCTGTGCTGAGGTCATTTTTACCGCTTTCGCTCATCATGTTTAACTGCGTTTTGTAGCCATATTTTGATATATGACCCAGACATATTATATATCGTTCTTTCCGGCAGACTTGGCAGATTCATAATTTGTGTTTTATTATATGTATACGTTATGTCATGTCTGTATATTATAACAAAAATGCAATAAAATTTGAATTTTCAATAATTTATTATGTGTAAAGTGTTCTTTCTTCACATTTTAACATGCGATCGTTTGCGGGTATATTTTGTATGGGGTGCGCTTGTTAAAAAAATTAGAAATGGGGTCTCGTTACATTTTCTTTTTGGGAAAATTTCGTTTTTTTTTAACAAACGCTCCGCATACAAAAATCGTTATTGCAGCATTATTGTTCACATTATAATTGAAATGGGAACAATATTGCTGCATTAACAAATCAAACAAAAAAACATTTTTTTTTTTTAAATATTTTTATTTTTTATTTATTTTTTTAAAAAAAATTTTCATGCTCATGTTTGGTATCCTTGGAAAGGCCATGCTCTGGCCGATCCAACGATATCAAACATTAACCCCTAGCTGCCACAGATCGGGAGATAGGGGGTTCATTGGAACCCAATATCTCCACCATTGGTGGCAGCTAGGGGTTATCTCCAGGACTGGCGTCATCGTGCTATGCACGATGACGCCAGTCCTCAGGGGGAGTTCCTGGAGGCTTGGCCGACATCCAAGATGTCGGCCAGCTCCAGGAGAGGATCACGATCCAGTGCTTTTCAGCGCCGATTCGTGATCCGGCTCCCCAGGGGTTAATCACAGCCACCGTTTGGAAGGGCAGGCTGTGCCCTTCCAAACGGTCCCTGGATTAACCCTCTGCCCCCCGGCGATCGGGAGGGAGAGAGGTCCAAAGGACCTCCCCCCTCCCTTTCAGGCGCTTCCTCCGCACATGCGGGGGGGGGAGGCGCCTGAATTAGATGTCATCGCGCCGCTGCGATGACATCTAATTGCTCCGCCGGGGTCCCGGAGTGCTGGGCTGACATCCAAGATGTCAGCCTGCACCGGGGGGCGCAGCAATCCATCGGAATCCGGCGGATTGCTGCCTCCTGTGCATGGACGTGCTCAGCGCGTCCATAGCACAGGAGAACCACTTGGCTGGACACGCTGAGCGCGTCCATAGCAGCCAAGTGGTTAACTGGTGTTTGAAAAAAATTCAAAATAACATCTAAGGCTAGGGTCAGATGAGCGCATTTTGTACGACTGATGTAGCAGGGAAAATAAATTAAAATGAAAAAACATTCTGTCTGTCAAAAATGCTGGACGTATAAATGCAGTCCATCTGACCTCGTTTCATCACTCACACACAAAGCTACACGGACGTTGCGGACGTGGCGCACTCCGCACGTCCGTTCTAGCAGTATTACGTTCTTGCCTAACCTGCATCCGTTTGCTGCGTCCGCCATGCATCCGCACTTCCGTGCGGACGTACTTCGTGTGTGGGGCTCCATTGGTCAGAATGCTATGCTGCCACGGACGTACAAATGTGCGGCAGCACGGACGTGATAACTGCGCTCGTCTGACCCCAGCCTTAAGCAATGTTATTTTTCACCTCGGGATTAAACATTCACAGGGTTATTCAGAGAGCGGTGAAAAGCAGGAGAATAACTGGAGAAGTGAAAATTCTAGGTCAAAATAGCCAAACCAGAAAAATTCTCCCATTTAACTCACTTTCCAAATTGGCTATTTGGTCTAGATTGTTCTCTTCTCCTGCCAGTTCTCCTGGCTTTCACCTCTCTCTCAGGGTTGTTCAGAGAAAGGTGAAAACCAGGAGAATGGCAGGAAAAGAGAACAATCTGGACCAAATAGACGATTTGGAAAGTGAGATAAGGCTAGGGTCAGACTAACGCATTTTTCACAGCGACCGTGAAAAAGTGCGTCCGAACGCATTGCCTTATTTTTTCACGGAATGCGCGAAAACGGTCATACGATGCGCATTTTTGTGCGTGATTTTTTACGGATCCAAACCAGGAAACTTTGGGTGTCTGGACGTTATGTTGGCCGGACATGAGCAGGGTCTGACGTCTCCAAATCACGCGCCCACGCCGCTAGTGGACGCAGCGCATTCTGTACGTCGGTACTAGCGGTTCTGCGTTCTCGAAAAAATGCGTTAATTTTCCACTTGCGTTGCGCAGCCGGACTTTCGTGCGACCGTACTTCGTATATTGGCTGTCATTGCCCGTCATTTGCTGCTAGTGCGGCCGTGATTAAGTGCGCCTAAACGCATGTTAAAAATTCGCTCGTCTGACCCTAGCCTAAATGGGAGAATTTTTCTGGTTTGGCTATTTTGACCTAGAATTTTCCATTCTCCAGTCATTCTCCTGCTCTTCACCGCTCTCTGAATAACCCTGACAGGGTTATTCAGAGAAAGGTGAAACTCGGGAGAATGACTGGAGAATGGAAAATTCTAGGTCAAAATACCCAAACCAGAAAAATTCTCCCATTTATCTCACTTTCCAAATCGGCTATTTGGTCTAGAATTTTCCATTCTCCAGTCATTCTCCTGCTTTTCACCGCCAAAAAAATCAGTAAACTTTTTCTGCGTGTCCGAAAATGTCTCCTCTTTTCATACAGACTGCCGCCCCAAGCAGTTGTTTATGGATAGATTAAAGGAAAAGCATTTACCGTCATTTGAAATGTCATTTTTTGGTTTTTACATATTTCTATACATCCTAGAAATCCGCCACTTCACGGGCAGGTTATGGGGACCTCCTAGGCACGATATTTGAAGGTATTTTTTGTTTTTATTTTTAACCCTTATTTCATGGAAAACTCACTGTCCCTTTAAAAACATTTTTTTTAACTTTTTGTCCTTGTTTCCTGTCCCCCAGGGCACTACCCAGACCCCAAATACACTTTTTATGGCAAATATCTAGCATATATGCCCTCTTGGAGGGCACTCTAAAAACCGAATTTTCAGCCCCATTGACTTGTATGGGGTTCGAGTTCGGGTTCGGATCCGAACATTTGGAAAGTTCGGATTCGGCTTCGAACCGAACTCGGGGAGTGTTCGGCTCATCCCTTCTCCTGAGGACCAGGGTTGGGGACCACTAGGTTAGGGAATGCAATAACACACAAATCACTCCTGGATAGGCTTTCAAGTCTATCACCACTCATGAATAGCATACAGACTTGTGGTTGTCACAGTGTGATTTGGGGCGAGAATCAGAACATTTTAAAATGAAGGAGGTCAAAAATGTGAGATTACACAAGTGGCAAACAGAATATGAGTCAATATAACTTTGAACTTTTTGATACAAAAAAGTGAAAAATTGTGGACTTTATTTGCATAACCTACCCAGAATTCCTTGTTACATTCAGGGAAGTGCTGCACATGAGCTCTGTGGGCAAAGCAAAGCTCTGAATTGTTCAGATGTGTAAATGTAATTTGCAATGACTTATCTCTCTTGCAAATTCCGTACTGGAGGATTTTAATCTCACTATTTTGTCCTCAATTATAAAAGTATATATATATATATATATATATATATATATATATATATTTGCTGTAAAACTAGGGCAGGTAGCTGATATCTCAAATCCAAGCGAACCATTCAAAACGATGATAAATTCACTGCAGTTCCTTTGTCCTAGTTTCCTACAGTTGTGTTTTTTTTCCCCCTGCCGTTGCTGTGGAAGACGAGTAGATCCAGGAACAGATAAAAAAGTGAATGTGTTTTAAATGGCTCAATGAGTTTTAAATGTCCATATTGAAGAGTCTGAGTGCTTAATGACTACACGTGCCGCGCAGCGCTGGGAACAGGGGGGCTACCCTGAACAATTTAATCCTAACTCTCCTTTTGATTCTCCTGACAGTGATCATTTGTTTTTGAGTTTGATGAAGTAAATCTTCAGACCTGTTAAAGTGAATAGCACTGACATTCTAGGGCTTTATACGCTAAAATGTGAATTCTCGTGATCGGGTGTCCATGCTGCAAAGCTTGAGATGGGATTTGTGTCGCATTTTCAGTATTCGCCGCATCCCTGCAATTTAGACTGCATTTAAATATGTCATGATCTGTGCTTGCAGCAACTCCATGAAAAGTGCTGCCCCTGCTCAGCACCAGTGTTCTGTACCACAAGCAGTTAATCACAGTCAGTAGACACTCACCACAACCCCACCTGTTTCAATAAAGGTTCTCTTTGCCTTTCCCATGATGCTTCAGCATTGTCGCTTTAACCCCTGATCTGTGTAGACATATACTCGATTGTGCCCATTGTGTACCAGACCTCCTGCTTTGCCCACTGACTCTGCCTCCTCTCTGCCAGCCCTTGAACCTCGGATCGCCCCTTAACCACGACTACTGCCTATCCCTTTGGCACCACACTAGTTCTGCAAGGTACTGTCTGCATATCCACCCTGAGGCTAGAGTCAGACGAGCGCATTTTGTACGGACTGTGTGTCCGTGCAGTTTGGACGTACTTTCTAACGGAAGACGCAGTAGTGGCCACACAGTCCGTTTTTTTCACTGACGTATTTTTTGACGGATGTAGCAGGGAAAATAAATTAAAATGAAAAAACATTCTGTCCGTCAAAAATGCTGGACGTATAAATGCAATGCGTCTGACCACGTTCCATCACTCACACAGAAAGCTGTGCGGATGTTGCGGACGTGGCGCACTCCGCACATCCGTTCTAGCAATATTACGTTCTTGCCTAACCTGCGTCCGTTTGCCGCATCCATCATGCGTCTGCACTTCTGTGCGGACGTACTTCGTGTGTGAGACTCCATTTACCACAATTGTATGCTATTACGGACGTACTTTTGTGTGGCAACACGGACGCTGGGGTCAGACTAACACATTTTGAACGTGCGTTGAGCCACAAATTTATCATGGCCGTTGTAGCAACAAATGATGGCCAATGACGGGCAATATACGAAGTACGGCCGCACGAATGTTTGGCCGCGCAACGCATGCGGCAAACGGACGCATTTTTGCAAGAACGTCGAACCGCTAGTACTGACGTACGGAGTGCGCTGCGTCCGCATAGCGGCGTGTGTGTGTGATTATGAGATGTCAGACGCTGCTCATGTCCGGCCAATATCACGTTCAGACGCAAAAAGTGTTTTATTGACGATCCATAAAAAAACACGCATGGAAATGCGCACCGTTTGACTGCTTTCACTTCCACTGTAAAAAAAATACAACAATGCATTCGGACATACTTTTTGACGGTCGATGCGAAAAATGCGTTTGTTTGACCCTAGCCAAACTCACTGCATACTGGGCTCATATATAACACTCCAGCAGTACCCTAAGTGGTGTTACCCTGACACCCCACGGTGCTGTTCATGACAAATTGTCAATGAAAACCAGTGGACGGCACAGGGAACACATCTCCAGTAGACCTAGGGCCATGTTACATTCCTAACGTTAGTGCTCTCCTGTGTGAGCATTAACGTTAGCTCTGGTTGCCCTTGCGTGGACGGACCATATTACAATCCAAACGTGTTAAAAAACCCAATAGCGATTCGGAGATTGCGCTTTTAAGCGTGAGCTTACTGTACTTTGCGCTCCCTAACGCTAATTACGCCAAGCTGCGTTTAACTCAAAAGTTACTCACAGCTAGGACCTGGTGCAAACTGAGCGGAATCCGTCAGCACCAGCTAAAAAGAACCACCTCCCATCTCATGGCGAGAACGGCGGCTCCATCCGCCTCTTCTTGCCGCCGGAAGCAGAGAGAGACTGGGGGAAAAAGTCCCTCAGTCTCCCTCTGTGAATCACTCCGCCGACCTGCCAGGTCTCGCGAGGCGAGATCCTGCAGGTCATGTGACTGGCAGCGGAAGCCTCAATGGAGTCCTATGGGCTCCATGGAGGGGATGCTCGCGGCGGCGCTTACCGCTGCCTCGAGCATCCTGAGGCTTGGCACCGCATTACCGTGCAGGCTGCTGATTTAGTGCCTGCACTGTAGTATCATGCTAAAATGGGGACACTAAGGAGTAGGGATGGGCTGGCGGTTCGATCCGAACATGAGTTCGATTCGAACATTGGCCGTTCATCGAACATCGAACTTTTTGGGACATTCGCCAAACGTTTCGAAAACAAAGAAAAAATTAGACTCTTTACTGCAGAATATTATAAGCAATGGTTTATTAGATATTGATTTAAAACGGGAATATTTTTAACATTGAAGCCTAGGGGATAAAACATTCTTGTTGCTAAAACATTAGGCAGACGAGGCCCTCTAATCAGGCACTGTAGAGGGCAGCCCGCCGGGGCCTCCCAAGGACCCCTTGAGGAGCATGCGGCCGCAGGATGACAGAGCTGCGACTGTGCGGGCTGGCCGACCGTGTGCATGTGGCAGAGACTGGTGGCTCAGGGAGGAAGCCACGGCAGACCCCCCCCACAACCAGGATCCAGGGAGCCCCCACTGACCACCAGGCTAAGGTAAGGCACCACATTTTTAAAAAAAATAAAATCCGAGGACATCTTTAAATGTCCCCTGGAACATAAAATAAAACCTTTTTTTTTCTTTCTAATACTCACCAGATTCCTAACAGCAGATCTTCTCGTTAAAGCTAGTATCAGACTGTAGAGGCGCTGCGCGGCAGTGTGAGGATTCATATTCTACATTATTGTACTGTAGAGGTGCTGCGCGACAGTGTGCGGAATCATATGCTGCATTAATTATTCTTCTTACAAATTTGGTAACCCGTTTGCGTTTGAATTGTAATATTGTGACATCCAGGGCCCCGGGTGGCGATCGGGGGGGGGGGGCCCGGACGCATGGTGCCGCCAGCTGGCCGAATGCCAGGAGCTCCGGCGGCATCCGGCACAGCTGTGAGTGATCAGGGGGCAGGGCGCGGCGTGATAACGCAGAGCCGCCGGGACCTTTAAATCAGGAGCGTGCGCTGTACACCTTGCCTTGCCCTGGAGTTTCATTCCCGCATGGCTAGCTTACCGAATCAGTTTGTATACTTGTTACTGACTCTGCTTGTTCTGAGGACCCGATCTGTTGCCGGCTTTGCCTGCCATTTGACTATTCTCTCTGTGTACTCCCTGCCTGTTCTGTTTGCCTCCTGTTGCTACTGGTGTGTGCCAATTCTCACCATATACAGTAGCGCAGTACTAGTGCCTAAACGTTGTTGACCCGGTTTTGTTATAACAACTACTCTCGCTCTGCGCCCCTGTCTGGTATATTCCGCTGCTTGTTACTGCTGGTGCACCTCCATCCTGCCATACACTATAGCGCAGTAATATTTGGGTGCACTGCCACTGACGCGTGTACCAGATTCCAATCATTTTAATATTTGAATGCAGAGTCCACCCCTGCACTCTTCCACAATACCTCAGAGGGGTTACGGTGTGAAGGCACTAGCTGCCACCAAAGGTCCAATTTTAATGCACCTGTTGTTACTTTCATCCAAAGCCTGCATAAGTTTCACCATAATTTAGCCAAAAAATCACTAAACTTGATCTGCGTGTCGTAAAAAGTCTCCTCTTTTCATACAGGCTGCCGCCCCAAGCAGTTGTTTATGAATAGATTTAAAGGAAAAACATTTACCGTCATTTGAAATGTCATTTTTTTTCTTTTTAAATGTTTCTATACATTATGGGGACCTCCTAGGCACGATATTTGACAGAATTTTTCGTTTTTATTCTTAACCTTTATTTCATGGAAAAATCACTGTTCCTTTAAAAACGTCTTTTTTAAAACTTTTTTTCCTTGTTTCCTGTCCCCCAGGGCACTAACCGGACCCCCATACACCTTTTATGGCAAATATCTTGCATATATGCCCTGTTGCAGGGCACTCTAAAAATCGGAGGTTCGAGTCCCATTGACTTGCATTGAGTTCGGATCGTGTTCGCGTCCGAACTTGAACGTTTGAAATTGCTCGAGTTCGAATGCGAACCGAGCACGGGGGTGTTCGGCTCATCCCTACTAAGGAGAAACCTGCAGGTACATTTTAGCGTTAAAAATGTAATATAACTCCTAATCTGCCAAGACCATTGATGGTTTCATGACATTTGTACTATGGGACTGTTGAAGGACTCAATGTGAAAAGACTCTGGCTCTGCTTATCTGCTATATTCTCTGTTAATGCCTGTGATGTCAACGCTTTTAAAATAAACTTTGAAGACCTTACCTAACGCATTTGATCAACTTACTTCCCAGAAACCCTCCATAACATCCATTTACTCTCACGCTTTTGAAAGGGATACAAAATGACTAGTGTGAACACACAATTTCACTTTTGAAGAAAACATGGAATTTTTTTTTCACTTTAGAGAAAAAGCGGTCGATTACTATTTACCCAGGGCCAATATAAACGTATCTCGGACTTTCTCATTGAAAGGACTGTACAAAGCCAAGAGTTCAGCTGACGGGATTTGAAGAAAGTAGATATTCTATTAAATAGAGGATTTGTATCTTTATATGAAGAAATACTTTGTAAGCCAGTGTGTGACAAACGGTCCAATGACAAGAACTCGAACTCTGTATCAGAGATGTTAAACGTAGGGTTCTAGGATGTTCGTTACCATCAACCATACAAAGACTCGTGAAGCAGCGTTCCCTGGTCTGGCATGCTGAAATTCCCCCACCAGTCGCTGACAGTTTAATGTTACACTTCACAGTGTGAGATCAAGAAACCACAAACTGACAGCAGAGTTAATAATACACACACAGGGATTCCAGGCTATATGTTAACACCATACAAAACTGCTATCTTAACACACATACAGTATCTCTCAGTATGAGCTAAGGGAACAGATAACACTTATATAAACATATATAGATTTCTCACATAGATTTCTTATGTTTTGTTGCTTGATTTACCATTCTACCATCCGATTTCCTCATACAGCAACCTAAGGCAGGTTAGAGGTTTACCTGAAGATTACACTATCAGGGTTATTCAAGGAGAATCAAAGTCACCGCATGTTTGGTGACTTTTCGCTCTCTTCATTTCGGTTCGATTTGGCGATCCCATTTCGGCGACCCTGCAGTGTATTCAGCAAGCACCACAGGGCCGTCGTAGTGCAGGGAAAAGCCGCCGCAAACCCGACGAACACTCACCGCAAAACCTGGCGGAGGCACAACGAAACCTGCAAAAACATCTGGATTAACCCCGCCGAACATGCCGGAAAAAACCCGAGCAGCCCCCGATCACAGTGCAGAGCAGCCACCGGAAAAAGCCAACACCGCAGACGAGTGGAGTGAAAAAAAAAAAACAGTACGCTTGAATGTTTGAAAAGTGAAACGCTGTTTGCAAAGAAACTACAGAACGAAAATGTTTGAAATTTACATATAAGATCCAATGAATGATAATAAAAAGGACTGTTACAGCCAAAAAAAAAAAATGGTTAAAAAAACCCAGAAACTTTTTTTTGTATAAAATCCCGAAAAATGGCTAAAAGACCCTAAAAAAATCTAAAAATAAACTTTTTACTGCAGAATATTATAATCAACGGTTTATTATATATTGTATTAAAACGGGAATATTTTTAACATTGAAGCCTATGGGATTCGCCTGAATGAACCTGTCGCATTAAACCACCGAACAGCACGGCATTTCGTCAACTTTCTGAGCTGTTTTATGTTCTCTGAATAGATGAAGCATTGCTTCACTATGGGAATTCACTGCCGTCGAACAGGCACCGTATGTGCAGGCAATTCGCCAGGATTTGGTGAATTGCCTGCTCTCTGAATAGCCGAATGGCCAGGAAAGGTAACCGAGCGCTGATTTTCAGCGTTCGGTTAGCTTTCTCAAGCAATTCGGAGCTCTTTGAATAACCCTGTATGGGTCCATTTATCCCCCTGCATGAGAGATTTCTTTCTATTTCTCTGTTCCTGCCTCCTGACACACACCCTGCAGGACACCAAGGAATGGTAACGTCAAAGTAACTGGGTGTACAGTACATATAGCACGTGTTGTGACCATTAGATAAGACAGGGATAGGTTTCCTTTGTAATTACTGTAAAATATATGTTGTACTAGTTTTTCGGCCTCTGTAATAAATATTTTTGAATCGTAGAAAGCGAGGAGTGTAATGTCAGATTTTATACTCAGGGCTCTATTAAATTCTTTGCGCAAACGTTAACGCGTGCACAAAAACGCATTAACGCGAGGGGCAAAACCCTTCGCACTGAACAAAAAATGCGCGTTAACGTCTACCGCTGGTGAACCTGCGCGAACCCTGTGCGAGCGTAATGTACTGCGCGCGTCCTATACTTAACATTGTGAGCGCAAATGTGTTTGTACGCTGGTACGAGGATGATATTACAATCTATGCGCAAATTTTAACGCACAGCGTTTGCGTGCATAATTTTAACATCTTTGAAAAGCTGGTAGTGACGGCAAATCTGAACGTCCTGGCCGAAACCAAATACACCAGCCTGAAAAAAAAATACAGCAAAGTATAGTTACACATTCTACACATACCCAAACAATAAAATGGAGAAGTTGTGCGTGTTTTTATTATTGCTGCAGCATATATACTCAGATTGATTTTGACAGGCGCAAAAATGTAACGGGAGACAATTAAGGTTCTTAATTCTGATTGGCTGAATCACGTGAAGAAAACAGTCCGCACACTGATTTCTGCGCGCAACGTTAATGCGTGGCGTTTTTGAGCGTCTTTTTTATGCACATTATTTTTTGACGGATGAAAAAAGTGCGCGAGGATTGTAATACCAGCGTTAATTTACACGCGTTAACGTTTAACGCTTCGCATTTACCGTGCATTTTTGCATGAAGATTGTAAAAGATCCCTCAGTGTTTAAAGGATATTAGTGTAATTAAGTAATCATAAGATCGCTGCTGGATTGAGTGGGATTTTATATAGATTTATAATATACACAGAATAATCTTCGTAACATTAATGTTTTCAGAACATTATATCGTTTTTATAACACAGCGTCCTCAACTTTGCCTGCACAGTTCTTGTTTGGATCCTCAGTGAAGCATTAAGGTTGAGTTCCGGTTGTAGCCTTCATTGTTGGAATCATCATCCTCTTTAATAATACACATTGTTATATACGGTCAGGCCGCACGATGGACCGCTGCTGTCCTTGACACACACCTTGTGCCTCCTCCTTTTCTTGGATGGTCCCGGCAGCACTGTCCATCATGCTGGCCCAGCTGAGGAGACCCTCCGCCCTGGCAACCAATGGATCACGGATGGTCGTGGGGGTCCGCTGCCTCCACTGGACCCTTTGATCCACTGGGCTGCTGTGGCGTGCACCTCCCTGACGCTCCATTCGGGAGGCTGGGTCCAAGATGGCGGCCGGAGTGTGGAATCCCCTATGACAGATCAGGGGCATGGCGGCCACCATGAGTGACAGCTCTGGGGATTCCCAGAGAGAGGCTTCACGTTCAGGTGCGAGCCAATTGGAGGGACAGGTGAGTTCATCCAGTGGGCGTGGCTACCTCACCTGTCCTTAAATGCTCCCTAGTTCGTTCAGTCAGTGGTCCAGTGTCTTGTTCACTTCTCCTGCAGAATTCTACTAGAAGCCTTAACCTAATTGTCATTTGTGTACCAAATCTCAGATCACCTCTCGTCTTGCCGCCTGCCCCAACCTTTATCTGTGCCTGACTACGCCTCCTGGATTCTCCTATTTTGTACCGCAAAGCGATATTATATTCATCTGCTGTGCTGCTGCGCAGTGGTTCCTATTTCCCACTCCTAACATATACACATTGCTTTGTGATGTGACGGCTTTTACAAGTACGTTAAACACAACGCCATTGTGAGCCTTTTGCAAGTCTATAATACTTTAGCGCTTCATATGCTTTGTCCCTATACGTCTGCCAGAGCGTGGCCCGACTCATTCTTTTGCCAACACAATGTACTCTTGCTATACCCTGAAGACTATCACACAGTGACCACTGGACAACCTTCTGTAGTTTTGGTCTTCCCTTGCCAGAGGAGGATTCGACCGATTGAAAGAGTGTTCAACCGGTTGTTAAGTTCCTCAGGGGCATCATGCACGCTAGCTGCACATGCGCCATCCATCCATACTACGGGTCTTTGAGAAGCCTATAATTGGATGACCAAAGATGACGGGGAACAAGGCCGCACAATGTCTTTGGCCAACCATGAAGACTGGATTCCCTGTTCCAACATGAAGCAACCTAGTACTATCTTAAAAGGACACTCGCACTTACATAGGCTGTAACTAGATTACTTGTACATTACTGTTTTTTTTTTTTCATTGAAGCAATTGCATGTAAAAAGGAAAAATAAAATATTTTTTATCTGTTTCCATTTTGGGGATATTTCCCATGATGCAACATTTACCAAAACCTGTGCAAAGACTTTACTTTGTGGCTGTTGTTTATTTAATTTACAGTATTTATTTAACTGTTAATGAGGTGGAGGAGAGGATGTTTAGATATGGCTGCAAGAGGCTATTGTTCTCCAGGCTACCAAGATAAGAGATGGCAGCTGAATGTGATAAGGAATCAGTCTTGACGGAAGTCAAGACCCATTGGCGAAACGCGTTTCAGGACTTTTTATTTCCCCCAGGCTATTTTTATCAGCTTTTCAAAGCTATATATTCCTTTAAAAAAAAAAACACTTTTTTTTCCTTTGCATTCTGTTTGATTTTTTATTCCCGCTTAATTTTAATCCCCCATGCAATACATCGGACTACTGTCTTGCCTGCTGCCTGCCTCGACCCATGCTTGAACTTTCACCACGCCACTTGGATTACCCCTTTTAGGAGACCTTGCTGGATTCCCCATATTGCCTGGACTTTTCCCCAATGTGATTTCCTGGTCCTCAGCCCCTTCCTTTGTTCTGTCTCATTCAGTGGCGTCACTAGGGTTGGTGTCACCCGGTGCGGTAACTTATGGTGTCACCCCCCCCCCTGAGTTTTACAGGGTTTTTTTTTTAACTACTTTTACTCATAAGTCAGTACTCCCATGTAACACTGAATGCTCATAATAGACGGTGCACATTACTGTGATGTTTATTGCTGTGGAGCTCTGTGATATGCTCACACACAAATTTTGGCAAACTGACAGCAAGTACGGTGCCTGTTCGAAGGCAATGAAAGTCCTCATAGAGAAGTAATGGTTAATCTGTTCAGAGACACCGAACAGCAAAGAAATATCCTGATGTCCGGTGTTTTCATTTGGCAGGTTTATTCAGGGCAAACGAACACCATAGGTTTCAATGTTAAAAATATTCCTGTTTTTATCCAATATCTAATAAACTGTTTATTCCTTTAATCCATAGTAAAAAATCTCTTTATTTATTGATTTTATTTTTTTAGTATCTTTTAGGCATTTTTCAAAAAAAAATCTATTTTTTTTTTCTAATAGCAATTTTTCTTTTTTTTTTCTGCAGCAGACCTTTTTATTATCATTCATAGGATCTTATATGTTAATTCCAGATATTTTCGTTCAGTAGTTCTTTTTAAAACAGCAGGCGACGGGTTTGCGGCAGCATTCAGTGGCTGATTCCCTGCACTTCAGGGACCCTGTGGTGAATTCACTGGGGAAATTTGATTCCCCAAAGTGCGGGGAACAACAGAACACTGAAATGTCTGCGTCATTTCGGTGCTCTGTGAATATCCTCTTTGTGGTGTTTTTTTCGCCACCCCCTGGAAAGTGCCAGCCTAGGCCTTGCCTACCCAAGACATACTTGAAAATGAGAGAATTCTCAATGTATCCTTCCTGGTAAAATATTTTTGTGGTTTAAAAAAAGGGTGTCATCTTAGGGGGTGGTATCACCTGGTGCGGGCCGCACCCCCAGCCCCCCAGCGACACCCCTGGTCTCATTCCCAATAAGTATCGTGGTGTTTCTGCAGTTGTCCTGTTTCTTTCTGCTGCAGTCAGCCCTCTTCATGTCCTGCCACTCTGTCTCTTGTTAAGGTAATCTGTTTATGCCCAGTCCAGTTCCAGTCCTGTCCACCTGGTGTGCCCTATCTTGTGTCTTGTGCCTTGTACGTCATTCTTATTCCTGTCTCGCCAGCCACCTGTTATAAGTTCTACATTATCCAGGTATCCCTTTTGGTTTATCCCTGCTGTGATTTTCCTTGTGTAATAAACCTTTAACTGTTTTACCCCGAATTACTGCCTCACTGCATCCTGGGCTCGTATCCTCGTCCCCATCATGAAAATGAGGCCCCTGTCTGAGTGAGGCCTTTGGCAACTGACTACTTTGCCTAATTGGGTGCCCATGCTTATAAGCTAATTTTACATGTTGCAGAATACTGCATGCTAATGTCTGGCATTTAATGACATTTCGGCAGGATCCAATCATTCCCCATCCAAGGTGGCACAGGAGGATGCTGATGGGACACATACAGTTTAAGATTACGGACATTGTGATCTTGGTGCTGAAGCTGTAGTCAGCAGCAGCCTTGATGTGTTAAATGCTGGATAAAAATGACATTAATTGCTTGCATTTTGTATCTTCATTAACCACTTTCTAAATCCTTTTCATGGTTTATTTATGGAGTTTCAATCTAAGATCGCAAGATAAAATCTTTTATTCTTTAATGCGCAGGTGAAATCCATTTACAAAAACATGAGTGAGACAGGAAAGAGAGAGGAAATGGGCTCTTAAGAGCTTCGGAGAAATGATATCAATTGTAAAATATGTTTGGGCTGGAGTCAGACTGATGCTTGTATTTATAAATGGAAGCTTTCTGATTCCTCCAACGTGTAGGATGGTAGGAATTCCTCATGTGCTTTGGATTGAAAGGGCATCAAGAAGCCTGAGTGACAAGAGGGGGTGATTAATGGGTTTTAACAACACATGACTCCTGCTGTGTTGTTACAAAGTATTTTGTATTTCTGTTTGTACACATTGTACATATTGATTTGATGTTTAATGCAGAGACTTTCAGCACAATCCCTTTTCTCTGCCGTGGAGTTTGTTTACTGATAACAATTCAATATTGTTTCTAAACATTTTTAAACTTTGCTACTTTGTAAATGTCACAGATTATCATAAACCTTTTTGTGAAATGCATATTTCGTTTTTTAAAGGATTGATGATTTGGAAGTGTGTATAACGGACGTTGAAGCATTTACACTCATTCTGTGAAAGGGTGAAAGTAAATAAAGATTATCATACTTACAGCACCCACTGTAACTGAATAGAACTGTATCTGTTGGAGCCAGGGGCGCTGCTAGATCCCAAAGGCATCTGGGTCTTCAGCCTAAAGCATGGAAATGTGATGAATGAACGTATATAGAAGTATACGCAAAAACAATCTAATAATCAGTATATTGCCTTTCCATAGGGTTATACACTGCTTGTCCAAATTACATTCCTAACGCTAAAACGGAGGCGCTAGGGAGGAAAAACTGCGCCCGCAGTTTTCCCCCTAGCACCCCCGTTTTAGCGTGGAATTACAATGCAGGCGCTTAAAAAGCTGCCTGCATTGTTACCGGACGCAAAGCCCCAGGATGCTCGTGGCAGCTCCACTCCACTCCATAGGACTCCATTGCGCCAGAAGCCGGATGTCACATGACCTGCCAGATCTCACCTCGGTCAACGTAGTGATATGCAGGGGGAGACTGAGGAACTTTTTCCCCCAGCCTCTCCCTGCTCCCACCGGATGGAGGAGGCGGATGGAGCCGCGGTCCTCGCCGTGAGACAAGAGGTGAGTATCTGATACCTTTTATTATTTTTTTGGATGGCGTTTAACGGATTCTGCAGAAGCGGAATCCGTTAACACCAAGTCCTGGCTGTGGTTAACTCTCTGTTAACTGCAGCTGGACGTTAATCAGCGCTAGTAGATTGTAATACTAATGCTGATTAACACTTTGCACTCCCCATGTTAAGCATAGGGAGCGCAAAGTACAGTAACCTTGCGCCGAAAAGCACAAGATATCAAACGGTATCGGGTTACTAAACCCATTAGTATTTGGATTGTAATAAGCGGTTGCCACCGCGGCTAACGTTAACGCTCACGCAGGTGAGCGCTAACATTAGCACCAAGATTGTAATGTGGCCCTATAACATTTCGCTGGGCTGCTTTCTGCTGTGACGGCACACATTCTCCGTGGCATCGTTTTGTAACGTTTACGCAATGTCGCAACATTTATTTCCATCCATTGTTGCATTAATTTGTGGCCAAGATCTTGGATTGATGATGGGAGAGTCGCAGCGCTGCGTAAAGTCTTCTCCAGCACTTCAAAGATTCTCAATGGGGTTACGGTCTGGACTGTGTGGTGGCCAATCCATGTGTGAAAATGATGTCTCATGCCCCTTGCACAATCTGATCCCGATGAATCGTGGCATTGCCATCTTGGAATATGCCCGCTGTGCCATCAGGGAAGAAAAAAACCATTGATGGGAAAAACCTGCTCATTCAGTATACTATAGTCAGAGAGATACATGACCTCATTTTATGCTGTCTGAAAGATATTAATCACTGCAGTAATTATCCAATGGAAGGCTTGTATCTATTTGCTTAGTTAAATCCAGGTGGTGACTTTTTTCGGCCAGGCATCGTATATTTAAAATTAAACATTTCTCCACTTTACTGTGTGTGTGTACTTTGTACAGGAAGTGTGTCATGTTTCCAGCCCCGGTCCCCAGTATGAGCTGATCCGGGCCGGCTCTTACCTTGTCTGGGCTATCCATTCCTCTCCTTATGCTCCATGATCTCCTATTGTCCTGTTTTGTGTATCTTGTATGGTTACCACATCTCCTGATCTGTGTATCATTTCAGCCAGCGGCTATCCTGCCAAAAGGGCTACCTATCCTGAATAACAGGCACACCTTGGCTCACGCCGGGTACCCACGTGACAAAGTGTAAATGAAGTGGTAACCAGAAATTAACAAATAGTACTCAATAGAGCTACACTAAAGCATAGGAAGGGTTATTTTATGGTGAGAACAATAAAGCTGTGGAATTCTCTGCCTGTTGAGGTGGTTGGGTCAGAGTCTGTACAGACTTTTAAAAAGCGACTGTATGACTTCCTGCAGACACAGAATATTAAGGGTTATAATATTTAATATGTGGGTAAAAGCTTCTTGATCAAAGGAGAAATCTGACTGCCATTCTGGGGTCAAGAAGGAATTTTTTCCCAGTATGTTGCATGTTGGCGAGCGCTTCAGACTGTGTTTTTTGCCTTCTTTTGGATCAACAGCAGTAAGTGATGTGTGAAAGGCTGAACCTGATGGACGTATGTCTTTTTTCAGCCTATGTAACTATGTAACTATGTAATAGCTCGATCTTTAAGTCTGAGTGTTAAAAAAAAATCACCTTTTTTATAACCCACGCGACATACCTCAGTGAAGTGGATGGCACGAGCCATTGCCTCCGCATGTTGTAGATCAGTGCTTCTCAAACCTGTCCTTGGGACCCTCTAACAGGCCAGATTTTGCAGATCACCCTGGGGAAATACAGACTGAATCACTGAGCAGCAAATCATATCACTTGTGCTGTGCTTCAGATATCTGACAAACCTGAACTGTCAGTGGATCCTAAGGACAGTTTTGGGAAACACTGCTTGAGATGGATGCACACAGAACAAATAGCTCTTCAGTTACCTGTTGGAAAATATTATTACTGATATTACTCATAGGTAATGAGATCATCATTGCAGGTTAATGGGATCATTACCAAATTGTGGGTTGTGGATTTGTCCAAACTGTGCCAATGTGGCACATGCAACTATTGTTTTAACTAGGGATGCACCGATACTAGTAACGGTATCGGTGCCGATACTGCTGTTTGCACGAGTACTTGGTACTCGTGCAAATGGCCCGATACCGGAAGCCAGCGCTGGGACGGCCTGCCGGTATCCGCGCGGCTGGGGAAGCTGGCTGCATGCATTAAATGCACTTGACCAGCGTTCCCTTCCGGCGGGCTGCATACTCACCCAGCGGAGTGTCCGGTCGCAGGGCTGTGACGCGGCCGCCGGGCGCCTCTGTGACGCTGCCTCTCGTGCGGGTGGTGGCCGTTGGGCTGAGTGGATGGCAGAGGAAAGCAAGCGGTAACGGGGAGCGAAGCGGAGACCCAGAGAGCGAGCGCCAGCCAGCCACCATGGGGAACTGGGGGATGGAGGACCTCATTCCCCTTGTCAGCAAGCTGCAGGACGTCTTCAGCTCCATAGGGCAGTCCTGCAACTTGGACCTGCCGCAGATAGGAGGGCAGAGCGCTGGGAAGAGCTCAGTGCTGGAGAACTTCGTAGGCCGGTAAGGACTTCCCGAGTGTCTAGTCTGCGTGTGCGCCGAAACTTCCTTCAGGCTCTTCCCAGGCTCTTCCACCGCTGTACTATTCTTGGAGGTCCTTTACGCACTTTGCGTAGCTTGACCCCCGTCTGCCGCTTGTTGTGACGTTACCTCGCTGGTCATTTTTACACTGAACTTTTCCTGGTGACAGCAGGAGGGGGTTATTCACTAAACGGTGACAGCTGAGCCACAGCAAGCGCATGGGGTTATTGAAAGAGTGCACGGGGCGGGTGGGGTTAAATATAGCGGAGTTTAGGATTTTCTTTTAATTAGCGGTTTTCTGTGTTTTTATTTTTCCCCATTTATTTCCTTACATTTTTGGCTCTTGGCCTGTCCAGCTGTATGAAGGATTCATATGCTTCAACTCGATCAGGAATCGATTTACTTAATCCAGGAGCCCAAGGAGTCTTCAATGGGCGAGATCCTCCAGCACTTTTCAGGTGTTGCCCATCTTGTGCTGGGATCTGCCCTGTGTGCAGTAAAGCTGTGCTGCATTTAAAGATTAGACGTGGGGGGCGGAGCTGGACGCCGGCGTGAGCAGTCGCATCTCGAGGAGCTCCCTGACTTTTCTTTATTTTGTGGCGAATTCTTGCGACTCACTGCCAGCTGCTGTACCTTTTTCGGTGGGGTCACCACCTGCTGATGTCCAACCCCACACCTGCACCTTCCTGCAGCACTTTGAGTGCAAATTAGGGTGATTGAAGCTCTCCGGCCTACTCTGCGGCCTACTACTGGCGGCCATCTTGGAGGCCTTTCTCGTGTTACCCTGCAGATCTGCACAGCGGTGCTTCCTTACCCCCTTGTTGCTGGGTCTGAGTTGCGGGAATGGAGGGCCACCATCTGCCATCTGCTGTGAGAGTTGCAGTGCAGGGAGCTAATGGAGCCCGGCACCGGGATGACTCGGTCTGGCTGACGAGGGGAGACCTGGAGGACCTGCTGGCTGAGTTCCGGGAGGCTTGGCGCGCTGAATTCCGAGAGGCTGGTTGGCGAAGTGCATTGGCCAGTCCGGATGGTTGCCTGCGGAGACCCGACGGACCCGATGGATTTACTCCCTCCTCAGCTGATCCTACTGCGGTGGTGTCTCAGCGTCCCCCGGCAATGTTACCTGTTCCAATTGCTGATGATCAACCTATATGTGCCTTGGTGGGACCTCCTGGCTGCCGGCCCTCTCTGGAGACTTCGGAGCTGCGTGGAGAATGCGGACTGGTCCAGGTGTCGTTTCTCGTTGCCCCCGAGGTGTGCCTGGAGATGTCGCAGTCGGCCCGGTGCTGCTGCTTACAGCGGCGGCACTGCTTGGTTTTCACCAGCCTTTTTCTGTGGAGGAGCTGAGGGTGTATGTGATCCATGTTCAGGACGCTGTTATGTGGGGTGCTTCCCGTGGCCTAAATGCTTTGGGGACGTACGGCCTCCTGGATCTACCTGCTGTGGCCCCGGCCCCCCTGTTGGACACGGGATGAGGAGACCCTCTAACCTCTTCCTGCCCATACTTCTGTTGCTGACCCTTATCTTCTTGTGATGACCCCTTCATGCAGACATTCCCCCTAATCCCCCCCCTCAGCTGAGCGTTTATATATCTGTGTATATATATATGTATATATATATATAATTTTTTTTTCCTATGAGATCCCCCATCCACAGATTCAATATGTTCCTACTACTTGATGAGACCCCCCATTCGGGGATGACTTTGAAGACACTAACGTTTCTTCTACGTATACAGCTGACTTTTTCTTTTTTCATATGGATTATATGGATTTAAGCTGATTATATGCTGACATCTTTTTCATGCGGACTTTTTAGTACACCCCACCATCCTGATGAATACCCCCCTAATACTCTGAGACCCCCTTTTTTTTTTTTTTTTGAGGACATTTCTGTCTATTCTTGTGTTCCTACCCTTTTCATTTTTGTTTCCTCCCCCCTTTTTATGTACTCCTGCTTACAGACTTTGTAGGTTCATGTTGTTCGTCTGTTGGAGCACTGGGACTCCCCATCCCCCCTTTTTTTTTTTTTTTTTTTTTTTTTTTGTGTGTGGGACATTAGGAGGTAGCCTGGGAGAGCCGCTAGGGTGGCTACCTAGGCTCTGTACACCCTTTTGGCCCCAGGTCTCCTGGCCACGTGGCCCCTTCCATGGCCCTCGGTTCCCTTTGGGTTGCTGGGGTGAGCCAGGAATGCCACAATATGTATGGCAGTCCCTCACTACCCTTTTTATCCCCCCTTTTTGGTTTTGTATGTTTCCCTGGTGCCCCATCAGCGAACTCCATCACTCTCCTTTGTTTTTGCAGGATGACCCTCCTGACGAGTTTCTACACCCCTCCACAATTTTCCGATTTTCTGTAGTTTCCTATGTGGACCCCCCCCCTTATGTTTTCTGTGCTTTCTTTGTGAGTATCTCATTTGGCCCTGTGAGGCCACCTGACTGGTCGGTCTGTGACCTTTTGTTTATTGCAAAATAATTTTTTTTTTTGAAATATAAAGATTAGACGTATTTAAATCTCTTAAATGCTGCAGTGTGTGTGTGTGTGTGTGTGTGTGTGTGTGTGTGTGTGTGTGTGTGTGTGTGTGTGTGTGTGTGCGTGTGTGTGCAATTTGGGCTTTCCAGATGTTTTAGAACTACTACATTTCCCACGATGCTCAGCCTGGCACTAGGCAGGAGGAAACTTCAGTGATATGTAGTTTTGAAAAAAAATCTTGGGGCGTGGGGGACCAAGGTTTCTGACCACCTACCTAATAATATCTATACAATTATAGCTCAGGGATCAACAACCTTGGCCCTCAAAATGTTCTGGAACTACATTTCCCTGGGAGTCTCCTTCAGCCTAATGAGTGGCAGAGCATCATGGGTGATATAGTTCCAAAACAACTGGAGGACAGAGGTTCCCGACCCTCGTGTAGGGAAATCTGGGGAACTTGTGGGGAAATGAAAAGTTTTTTTTAATAAAAGTCCATATTGTACAGTTTAAACCAGCAAGTCGAAACGGTGTTTGTACAATTTGGATTTTTATGAAGAACCCATTTTTACTTAACCTTCACCTGGGGAATATACAGTATGTATTTGAGCTGGGGGCAATATATATATGTATATATGTGTGTATATATGTATAAGCTGGGGGCATTTTATATGAGGTCTGTTCTTATTGGAAAGTGGTCACATGACATAAAATAAACGTATCGGTACTCGTACTTAAAAAAGTGGTATTGGTGCATCCCTAGTTTTAACCCTTTCCCACTGCAGGGCGTACTATGCCGTCCCTGCAGCGTGTGGGCCTTGAAGCCGCAGAATGTACTAGTATGCCCCACTAACTTCAATTGGCTTCCTTCTACCCGCTCAGCAGTCGGCGCCCACTGCTGCTGTTAGCTGCTGTGGGACGGCCTGAACTTAGTCCACCAGGTTTGCCAGAAACTGAAATTCTCGTCATTCCTCACTCCAAGAAGAACCCAATACCACCTATCTCTCTACGAGTAAATGGAACACCCATATTAGCCCAACACCCCAAGCTCGATGCCTTGGTGTCACTTTTGACTCTGACCTAACATTCTCTTCCCACATCCAGACAGTGACCAAATCCTGTTATTTTCAACTCAAAAACATTGCCCGTGTCCGCCCCTTTCTGACACAAGATACCGCAAAAGTGCTGGTTCATGCTCTTGTCATTTCACGACTTGACTACTGCAACTCGTTCCTTATTGGCCTCCCCAACTCCCGTATTACCCCTTTGCAATCTGTAATGAATGCAGGGACCAGGCTTATTGTTCGCACCAAACGCACCTCGCGTACCTCCCCACTCTGCCGGTCCCTCCATTGGCTTCCTGTACGTTTCAGGATACAGTTTAAAATACTGACGCTCACGTTCAAATCGCTCAATAACTCAACCCCTCCCTACATGTTTTTATTACTCTGCAAGCGCGTCCCATCTAGGCAACTCCGGTCGGCAGGTGACCTCCACCTGTCATCTGTCTACACCCACACGGCCAATTCTCGCCTCCGAGACTTTGCAAGGGCAGCACCAGTCCTGTGGAATGACGAGCCTCGCCCTATCAAACTCTCCCCTGACCTTCAGGAAATCCCTCAAAACCCACCTCTTCAGATTAGCGTATCACATCACTGATGCAACTCATCCCTCTGCTCACCTACTCACACTTGATTTAAGCCGCTTCTATGGCCCCACCATTCCTGAACCACTGGTACTAATGATCCTGCTAGCTAGTAAAATTCCTCTTGTCTTCCTCAACCCCCAATCCCTCTAGACTGTAAACTCCTATGAGCAGGGCCCTCTACACCTCTTGTTTCCATCATATGTCCGTTTATATGTATCTCGCTCCCTTTGGTTATTGTAAAGCGCTGCGGAAACTGTTGGCTCTATATAAATGATGACAATAATAATGATGGCATTAATAATCCCTCTGCAGCCAATGACGAGTATTGTGCGTCAGCTGCTAGGTGGGCCGGAGGAGGGGCCCGCCACAACGGTCGGCAAGCGGGGCTTAGTAGTAGGCTCCGCCAGCGTTAACTCCCTTCCTCCACACACAACCAACCCAGCGGCAAAGGGTTAATGCAAAATCAATTGCAGGTTGATGGGTCATTAATACAGGTCTTAGAAATTTACAGTGTGTCTGGTGGCTCTGGGGACCGTCTGATGGAAAAATCACCATTTACTAATTAGGGCATTTATGAGCTCTGTCTTAAAATAACAATCCTGAAAGAATGTTCGGTTTAGGTCACTTCAGATTTATTTCACTACTAATCTCATGTTGTGAAGACTATTACAATGAAGGAGACATCTCAATTCACTGGTGGATAAGCTTTGGTTCTGCTTGTTGTGGACACTTTTACCCAATTTGCAAACAGAAAGAAGTAACAAGGTATCCAGGATTCAACATGCTGTCCAGCACTATACTCCTGACTGTTCTAATCTTGCGATTCTATTTAATTTCTGCACTTCTTTATTGATTAGTTGTCTTTTAATTGTCCCTCTATTTTTGTTAGAATATTCCCCTCTGCCCCCTCTTCCAGTCTCATAAATACCTCTAATACAAGCAGGACACTCTTGCTAAACCTCACTCTTTTACTTTCTCCATATAGCAATCAGATCATCCAAACACTGACTGAACTCCATCTTACCACTCTTCTTTAATTTCATCAATGGAACTACCTTTTAACGTTGTTTGATTTTCCCTATCGGGATCGTGGTTGCAAATAGGGATGAGCTGTTCGGTTCGATCAATTCCGTGTTCGACTCGAACATCGGCAGGTCGAAAGTTCACGAACTTCGAACTTTTTGGCGTGTTCGGTTCGAGGTCGAATTTTTTTTTTGAAAAAAGTATAAAAAATGCTTAACAAATACTAAAAAATCTAGAAATAAAGAGACTCTTTATTGCAGAATATTATAAGCAACGGTTTATTAGATATTGAATTAAAAAATAATGTCTACGTGCAAAGATTCTCAACTCTAAATGACCTGGGCTCTCAAACGGCGTAAACAACAGGTGTTTAATTAGTGTTTGGAAATAACACGTGCTTTTAATTAGTCTGGTCTAATGAATTTGATACATTGTCTGTAGACTGAGGGTGTCTGGAGGTGTCTCCTGAACATGTATCAAACAGCACCTGTGCTTCTGAGAAGTGTTCATTTCTTTTCTAAATGTTCCTCTGATATGCTGTTTAACCCCTTAACCCTGCATTTCACTGCTGTGTGCTGAGCTCATTTTTACCGCTTTCGCTCATCATGTTTAAATGAGATTTGAAGCCACATTTTATTAAATGACCCAGACATATTAGATAGCGTTCTTTCCGGCAGACTCCGCAGATTCATAATATATCATTTTTATATGTATACGTCATGTTCTGCCTGTATATTATGACAAAAAATGCAATAAAAATAGAATTTTTAGTCATCTGTAGTGTGTAAAGTGTTTTTTTTTTCACATTTTAGCACATGAGCGTTTGCGGTTATGTTTTCTATGGGGTGCGCTTGTACAAAAATTAGAAATGGGGACTTGTTACATTTTGTGGGGGGAATTACGTGATTTTTAGCAAATGCACCCCATAGAAAAAAAATCATTAGTGCAGCATCATTGTTCACATTATAATTGAAATGTGAACAATATTGCTGCATTAATAAAAATAACACCAAAAAAATTTTTTTTTTTTTTTTACTTTATACCTGGTCATGTTGGGTATCATTCGAAAGGCCATGCTCAGGCCTTTCGATTGACACCCTCCATGACCCCCTAACTGCCACGGCTCTGATATCGGGGTTCAAATGAACCACCTATCTCCACCAGGGGATTCCGGGCAGCTAGGGGTTCCCCGGCTAGCTGACATCATCACGCTATGCGTTAGGACGTCAGGCAGTGAGGGGGGGACCCGGGGGTGGAGCCGCGATCCAAGATGGCGGCCCCCACCGGAGCTAGGCTGCACTTCGGTGCCGCAAGGCATCTCTATACACAGCCCCATCAGCATCTCTATACACAGCCTCACAGCATCTCTATACACAACCTCACAGCATCTCTATACACAGCCCCATCAGCATCTCTAAACACAGCCTCACCGCATCTCTATACGCAGCCCCATCAGCATCTCTATACACAGCCTCACAGCATCTCTATACACAACCTCACAGCATCTCTATACACAGCCCCATCAGCATCTCTAAACACAGCCTCACAGCATCTCTATACACAACCTCACAGCATCTCTATACACAACCCCATCAGCATCTGTATACACAGCCTCACAGCATCTCTATACACAATCCCATCAGCATCTCTATACACAGCCTCACAGCATCTCTATACACAACCTCACAGCATCTCTATACACAACCCCATCAGCATCTCTAAACACACAACCTCGCAGCATCTCTATACACAACCCAATCAGCATCTCTATACACAACCTCACAGCATCTCTATACACAACCCCATCAGCATCTCTATACACAGCCTCACAGCATTTCTATACACAATCTCACAGCATCTCTATACACAACCCCATCAGCATCTCTATACACAGCCTCACAGCATCTCTATACACAACCCCATCAGCATCTCTATACACAGCATCTCTACACACAGCCTCACAGCATCTCTATACACAACCTCACAGCATCTCTATACACAACCCCATCAGCATCTCTATACACAACCTCACAGCGTCTCTATACACAGCCCCATCAGCATCTCTATACACAGCCTCACAGCATCTCTATACACAACCTCACAGCATCTCTATACACAGCCTCACAGCATCTCTATACACAGCCCCTTCAGCATCTCTATACACAGCCTCACAGCATCTCTATACACAACCTCACAGCATCTCTATACACAACCCCATCAGCATCTCTTTACACAGCCTCACAGCATCTCTACACACAACCCCATCAGCATCTCTATACACAACCTCACAGCATCTCTATACACAACCCCATCAGCATCTCTATACACAGCATCTCTATACACAGCCTCACAGCATCTCTATACACAACCTCACAGCATCTCTATACACAACCCATCAGCATCTCTATACACAACCTCACAGCGTCTCTATACACAGCCCCATCAGCATCTCTATACACAGCCTCACAGCATCTCTATACACAACCTCACAGCATCTCTATACACAGCCTCACAGCATCTCTATACACAGCCCCATCAGCATCTCTATACACAGCCCCATCAGCATCTCTATACACAGCCTCACAGCATCTCTATACACAACCTCACAGCATCTCTATACACAACCCCATCAGCATCTCTATACACAACCTCACAGCATCTCTATACACAACCCCATCAGCATCTCTATACACAGCATCTCTATACACAGCCTCACAGCATCTCTATACACAACCTCACAGCATCTCTATACACAACCCCATCAGCATCTCTAAACACAGCATCTCTATAAACAGCCCCATCAGCATCTCTATACAGAGCATCTCTATACACAGCCTCACAGCATCTCTATACACAACCTCACAGCGTCTCTATACAAAGCCCCATCAGCATCTCTATACACAGCCTCACAGCATCTCTATACACAACCTCACAGCATCTCTATACACAGCCTCACAGCATCTCTATACACAGCACCATCAGCATCTCTATACATAGCCTCACAGCATCTCTATACACAACCTCACAGCATCTCTATACATAGCCTCACAGCATCTCTATACACAACCTCACAGCATCTCTATACACAACCCCATCAGCATCTCTAAACACAGCCTCACAGCATCTCTATACACAACCTCGCAGCATCTCTATACACAACCCCATCAGCATCTCTACACACAGCCTCACAGCATCTCTATACACAACCCCATCAGCATCTCTATACACAACCTCACAGCATCTCTATACACAACCCCATCAGCATCTCTATACACAGCCTCACAGCATCTCTATACACAACCCCATCAGCATCTCT
This sequence comes from Leptobrachium leishanense, assembly GCA_009667805.1. Classification (NCBI taxonomy): domain Eukaryota; kingdom Metazoa; phylum Chordata; class Amphibia; order Anura; family Megophryidae; genus Leptobrachium; species Leptobrachium leishanense. Next base: position 487,877,887 of record CM019063.1, read on the forward strand.
ATACACAACCTCACAGCATCTCTATACACAACCCCATCAGCATCTCTATACACAGCATCTCTATACACAGCCTCACAGCATCTCTATACACAACCTCACAGCATCTCTATAAACAGCCCCATCAGCATCTCTATACACAGCCTCACAGCATCTCTATACACAACCTCACAGCGTCTCTATACACAGCCCCATCAGCATCTCTATACACAGCCTCACAGCATCTCTATACACAACCTCACAGCATCTCTATACACAGCCTCACAGCATCTCTATACACAGCCTCACAGCATCTCTATACACAGCCCCATCAGCATCTCTATACACAGCCTCACAGCATCTCTATACACAGCCCCATCAGCATCTCTATACACAGCCTCACAGCATCTCTATACACAGCCTCACAGCATCTCTATACACAACCCCATCAGCATCTCTATACACAACCTCACAGCATCTCTATACACATCCCCATCAGCATCTCTATAGACCCTCAAATGAACCCCCTACCTCCACCAGGGGATTCCGGGCTGTTAGGGTCTCCCCGGCTATCTGACGTCATCACGCTATGCGTGAGGACGTCAGGCAGTGAGGGGGGACCCGGGGGTGGACCCGCGATCCAAGATGGCGGCCCCCATCGGAGCTAGGCCGCACTTTGGCGCCGCAAGGTGCCGAAGTGCGACCCGGTGCCTAAGGGGTTAAAGCCAGGCACCGCTTAAAAGGGGAGACTCTCCCCTTTTAAGCGGTGCCTGGCTTTTTTTTGTGGGTCCTCCCGATCGGGAGGGAGAGGGATCCGAACGGATCCCCCCCCCTCGCTTCCATGCTATCTCCCGGTATTGCCGGGGGGTCGCCTGGAAATGACGTCATCACGTATGGCGCGATGACGTCATTTATGTTGGGAGGAGCTTGACTTCAGCGTCTGAGGACGCTGAAATCAGAACGCCGCGGGACCCCGGACAGAGAGGTGAATATCTCCGCTGGGGGTCCCGCAAAGCTGATGACGTGTGGGGCACGTCCTCCTCAGCATACAGCGGGAGTATCCCACACGTCGTCAGCAGTGAAGGGGTTAAAAACGTCTTTTTTTAAACTTTTTGTCCGTGTTTCCTGTCCCCCAGGGCACTACCCGGACCCGGACATTGTTTTTAAATGTTTCTATACATCCTAGAAATCCGCCACTTCACGGGTAGGTTATGGGGACCTCCTAGGCACGATATTTGAAGGAATTTTTCGTTTTTATTTTTATCCAAATGCCCAATATTTGGGTGCACTGACGCGTGTACCAGAATCCAATAATTTTAATATTTGAATGCAGAGTCCACCCCTGCACTCTTCCACAATACCTCAGAGGGGTTACGGTGTGAAGGCACTAGCTGCCACCAAAGGTCCAATTTTAATGCACCTGTTGTTACTTTCATCCAAAGCCTGCATAAGTTTCACCATAATTTAGTCAAAAAAATCACTAAACTTGTTCCGTGTGTCATAAAACGTCTCCTCTTTTCGTATAGGCTGCCGCCCCAAGCAGTTGTTTATGAATAGATTAATGGAAAAACATTTACCGTCATTTGAAATGTCATTTTTTTCTTTTTAAATGTTTCTATACATCCGACAAATCCGCCACTTCACGGGCAGGTTATGGGGACCTCCTAGGCACGATATTTGACAGAATTTTTCGTTTTTATTCTTAACCTTTATTTCATGGAAAAATCACTGTTCCTTTAAAAACGTCTTTTTTTTAAACTTTTTGTCCTTGTTTCCTGTCCCCCAGGGCACTACCCGGACCCCCCATACACCTTTTATGGCAAATATCTAGCATATATGCCCTCTTGGAGGCACTCTAAAAATTGAATTTTGAGTCCCATTGGCTGGTACTGAGAGTTCGAATTCGAACTTTTGAAAAGTTCGAGTTCGAATGCGAACCGAACTCGGGGGTGTTCAGTTCATCCCTAGTTGCAACAATGGCCATTTTCACAATGTAATATTAGATACCGTATGTAATGAATTTATAGGTAGAGTTGAGTACTCATTGGACAAACCCATTTAAAGGAACACTAGTGGATATACTATGAATTACAGGAGTGCACAGGGGGGTGCCCAGGCACACCCTAATGTTGGGGAATAGGTCCTCTTCCACCTCATACATTGTTATTTTAGAGGTCCCTTATCTGGTTCACGATGAAAACAAAAAAACTGACTGTATCTCTGAATTACAGTTTTGTTATTTCTATTGAAAAATGTGCATTTTGTGCAAATTCTTCTTAACATATGTTGTCAATTAATAAATGCTTCATGGGTGCACACCCTAGCATAACAAGCTGTGCACGCCAGTGCTGTGAAGTCGTGAACACTGATGGTGACTAGAGCACTTTTTTCGTAGGTAATTTGTCTATTACCCAATTATTGGTGTCGGTTATCTATTTTCTTTGTGTTTGCTATATATCTTTAGTGATGCTTGTGTTAGGCTCAGTGGAGCCAAAACTTTGTGCTGTTTGACAATTGACACCAACAAAACTAGGGGCCTGATCCAGTGGTGTCACAAGGGGGGACGGGGGTGCGGCCCGCACCGGGTGACACCACCCCCTAGGGTGACACCCTAAAAAATAAAAAAATAAATGTTACACAAAAATATTTTACCGGGAAGGATACATTGAGATTTCTCTCATTTTCAAGTATGTCCTGGGTAGGCAAGGCCTAGGTTGGCACTTTCCAGGGGATGGCAAAAAAAACACCACTAAAGAGGATATTTACAGAGCACCGAAATGACGCAGACATTTCAGCGTTCTGTTGTTCCCCGCACTTGGGGGGATCAAATTTCCCCGGTGAATTCACCACAGGGTCCCTGAAGTGCAGGGAATCAGCCACCGTATGCCGCCACAAACCCGTCGCCTGCTGTTTTAAAAAGAACTACTAAACGAAAATGTCTGGAATTAACATATAAGGTACTATGAACGATAATAAAAAGGTCTGTTACAGAAAAAAGAAAAAACCCTATTTAAAAAAAATTGATTTTTTTTGAAAAATGCCTAAAAGATACTATTTTTTTTTATCAATAAATAAAGAGACTTTATACTACAGATTAAAGGAATAAATGGTTTATTACATATTGGATAAAAACGGGAATATTTTTAACATTGAAACCTATGGTGTTCGCCTGAATAAACCTGCCGACTGTAACCACTGGACATCAGGACATTTCTCTGCTGTTCGGTGTTCTCTGAACAGATTAACCATTACTTCTCTGTGGGGACTTTCACTGCCTTCAAACAGGCACCGTACTTGCTGGCAGTTCGTCAAAATTTGTGTATGAGTATATCACAGAGCTCCACAACAATAAACCTCACAGTAATGTGCGCCGTGTATGAGCATTCAGTGTTATATTGGAGTACTTATTTATGAGTAAGAGTAGTTAAAAAAATAAACCGTAAAACTCGGGGGGGGGGTGACACCATGAGTTTCCGCACCGGGTGACACCAACCCTAGTGACGCCACTGGCCTGATCACAACTTAGACTTTAAAGGTAAGATGAGAATGCAAAAATGTCGTTGAGCCGTAATCTGCTCCATGGACACCGTGGAGACGCAGAGCTTGGCAAGTGAGATCCAGACTGGGTGGTGAGGGATACGCGGAGGAACGCTGGGGAAATATTTGTTCCCAGTGTTCCTCTGCCTGCAGAACGAGGAAGTGTTGGATCGTGCCACTTTCTCATTGGAGGGATGTGTGGTAAGTATGGGATACTTAGGTGGTTTTAAATTAATGTGTTTAGTGATTTTGCTTCTGCAGAATTTCATAACACCATGGTCAAACAAGTGACAAGTGCAGTACCAGCTGGATGGAGTAGAGGTAGCATCATTGCTCTATAACTGTGGAGACACAGGTTTGAATCCCAGACAGAGCACCTCTCCAGCAAGTGTCCATGGGCAAGACACCTAACGGTACATACTCGCCACCCAGGACATACTTGAAAACAAGAGAAATCTCAATGTATCCTTCCTGGTAAGGCTAGGGTCAGATGAGCGCATTTTGTACGGACTGTGCGTCCGTGCAGTACGGACGTACTTTCAGACTGACGACAAGGTAGTGGCCACACAGTCCGTTTTTTTCACTGACGGATTTTTTGACTGATGTAGCAGGGAAAATAAATTAAAATGAAAAAACATTCTGTCCGTCAAAAATGCTGGACGTATAAATGCAGTCCATCTGACCACGCTCCATCACTCACACACAAAGCTATGCGGACGTTGTGGACGTGGCGCACTCCGCACGTCCGTTCTAGCAGTATTACGTTCTTGCCTAACCTGCGTCCGTTTGCAGCGTCCGTCAGCCCCCGCACTTCTGTGCGGACGTACTTCGTGTGTGGTGCTCCATTTAACACAATTGTATGCTATCACGGACGTACTTATGTGCGGCAACACGGACGTTAACACTGCGCTCGTCTGACCCCAGCCTAAAATCCTTTCTCAAAATAAAATAAGCTCAATATAGAGGTATGAAATTGATCAGCATTTAAGAGGTAAAAATCTCTATAAAAACACAATTTAACTTTTAAGAGGTTATTGTCAATTTGGTTGCACATTATACGCATAACTTTTCAATTCTTTATGAAGTAAAATATAAAATATATTGCTTTATTACACAGATATTCATCCCCACTGCCGTGAATCATTATATCCCTTCCTGTGCCATCAGTTGTGTTCTGAACTCACATAATTAGTTGATAGGAGTCAATTGTGTGTAATTAAAGCATTTCATTATATTGATGATATATCACAGGTTTCCGAAGCCGCGGGCTTTGCTAGAGAGCATATCTAATCAGTCAGGATCATGATAGTTCCTCTTCCATCGACACAAGTCTGGGATAATGTTTTGAAGAAGCACCATTCAGAAATAAAAAGAAACATATAATACTCTGAACATTACCCAGACCTCTATTAAATCCACCGATACCGAATAGAAAGGAAAGGTCCCTGAGAAGGTCCTCCACCAAACCTCTGTGACGAGGGCACTTAATATAATAATTAAACGTTATCTCTTTGGGAGCTGGACAGATCCATATCTGATTTGGGAGGAAACATCCATGGGACAATTGACTATCCGTCATGATATATTTTGAGCAATTCTGCCAGGATTCACATGTGGAAAGCAGTTAGAGACTGTTTTGACAGCAAAGGATGGCTCCTGATAGGGGTCGTCTTGCCACCGCGGTAAGTGTTCAGCCTGGTCAATCAACGTACTCAGTATCCCAGGAATCCATGAGAAATCAACGCACACACTTGGTGGATTCTCTAGCAGCTTCACAAGCTTTGTTTATTACAGATCAGGATATAGTTTTGAACGTAAAGAGTTTATTACATCAACCAATCATTTATTGCTACACAGGGCTGGACTGGGACAAACATCTGTTCTGGACATCACCCAGACCGGCCCACTTTAATAATGCTAACATGCACAAAAATAGTATATAAACCAACTGGATCGCTCAACCAATCCCTCTACAGATACCGGAGTTGCTGCAGAGTGATTGGGTAAAGCAACGGAGCGGCACTGAGGTTGAGTGCGCACCATGTCTTAAAGTGAGGTGGATGCGCAACAGGTCTCCCCGGCACGGTGGCCCCAGTATGAGACTGCATCTGTTTTACAGATGATGAGGAAGTTCTCAACTCACCCAATAAGAGCAGCACAACCCACATGGTGAACCAGCATTCACACTGGCCCAATGAGCCATCGGCCCACTGGGAATCTCCCTGTAGTCTCTATGGCCAGTACATGCCTGTTGCTACATTAAAACAGCTGTTAGCTTCTAAAGAATTACAAAGTAAGTCCAGTTAATTAAGACTGACTTATCATGATGCTAACAGGTGCTACATGTTTCAGTATGGTTAGTAAAAATGAAAGACTCGTTCTGGGCACCCACCCAACTGTTGTGGGGGGACGTAGTGTGTGCCACAGACAATGACAGTTCTCAAGAAGAGAAACTTATACTACGCTTACATTTAACCATTAGTATTCTTACCGCTAACAAACTGATCTTCATTATTGATTATTAAATTAGTGATAGCCCTCATTAACCTTCAGCTCCTATCTTGACAAACGCAAAGTCCTATAACACCAGAAGTTCTGAGCTGGCATTCTTTGTCTTTATTCGAGTACTAGGCAAAGACTAGAATAACGAGCCACCTCAGAATCACTTGTTATTCTCTAGCTGCTGACAAAGTAATGCTACCTATACAAATTGGAGCATTAACCCCTTCACTGCTGAGCCATTTCAGCTCTGTGTGCTGAGCTCAATTTTACCATTTTTGCTCATGTGTAAACGCAATTTGAATTCACGTTTTATTATACGACCCAGACAAGTTATATATAACTTTTTTCGACAGACTCTGCAGATTCATAATATATCATTATTATATGTATACGTCATGCCCTGCCAGAATGTTATAACAAAAAAATGCAATAAAATTAGAATTTCTAAACATCTACAGCGTGTAAAATTATTTTTTCCACATATTATCATCCAAGCCGTTGCGGTTATATTCTATGGGGTACGCTTGTTAAAAATAAATTAGACCTGGCAACCTGTTACTTTTTTTTCTGAGAAATTACGTGATTTTAGCTAAAATCCCCCCAAAAAAATCGTTAGTGCAGCATCATTGTTCACATTTTAATTGAAATGTGAACAATAATGCTGCATTAATAAAAAAATTCAAAACAAAAACATTTTTTATTTTTTTTACTTTTAACCTGGTCATGTTTGGTATCATTGGAAAGGCCATGCTCTGGCAAACATTAACCTCTAACTGTCACAGCTGTGATCAGGAGATAGATCATTTGGATCCCCTTATCTCCACCATAGGGTTTCCAAAGGGAAACCCCTTAGAAACATAGAAACATAGAAAAATGTCGGCAGATAAGAACCTTTCAGCCCATCTAGTCTGCCCAATTACATGGATACTTTACCTGGATTTATCTTTTGTTTAGGATAGCCTTATGCCTATCCCATGGCTGCTTAACTTCAATTACTGTTTTGGCCTCTACCACTTCAACTGGAAGACTGTTCCATGTATCCACCACCCTCTCAGTAAAATAATGCTGCCTGATGTTACTTTTAAACCTTTGCCCCTCTAATCTAAGACTATGTCCTCTTGTTTTGCTACTTTGTTTCCTTTTAAATATACTCCCTTCCTCTACCTTGTGGATTCCCTTTACGTATTTAAATGTTTCTATCATATCTCCTCTGTCTTGTCTTTTTTCCAAGCTGTACAACCCCTGTAACCCTTGGCAGCTAGGGGTGAATGCTCACACTGCACGACGATGTCAGTGGATGGGGAGAGGCCCCAGAGGCTTGGCTGACATCCAGAATGTCGGCCACCTCCAGGAGAGGTCCGCAAGTTGGCACTGAATGGCGCCGGATCGCGGACCGGCACCTCTGTGGTTGAAGAAAGGCAGCACTTCAAACGGCAGACTCTTTCCAGCTGTGCCTCTGTTTCACTTTTATCTCCTCCCGATTGGGAGGGAGAGGCATCTAAAGGACGCCAACCCTCCTTTCAGGCACTCTTCCGGCTGAAACTGACGTCATCGCGCCCATTAATGACGTCAGTGTGCCGGGATTGGTGGTATAAAGCAGCATCTGACTACCATGAAGTCAGATCGCCGCAGGACCCCGGAGGAGAGAGGTGAATATCTGGAGGAGAGCCCACTTAGCGGAAGATGTGGGGGAACATACTCCGCATATAGCTGGAGAATCCCATGACGTACCCCACACGTCCTCCACAGTGAAGGGGTTAAAGGGACAATACCACAAAAAAAATTGAAATGTTATTGTGTTTATTTGATGTTGCTGATATCTTACATGTGCTTTGTTTTTCTCTTGTATGTTTAGTTAAGAAAATATTTTACTCTATATCAGTGGCGTAGCGTGGGTTGTCAGTGCCCGGGGCCAGCCAAGAATTGTGCGCCCCCCCCCAACCTGTGGACACGTTATCATACCCCGATTCCCTTCCACCATTAGGGCATTGAACCCCTTAACTGTGATAAAATGTAATGTGCAGAGTGTGTGAGCGTATCACAGAGCTCCACAGCAATAAAACCCACAGTAATGTGCAGCTCACACATGGATATATATATTGCCCCCAGCAGCTCAAACATGGATATATATTGCCCCCAGCAGCTCCAGCAGCTCAAACATGAATATATTTGCCCCAATGCCCCCAGTACCTCAAACATGAATATGTTTGCCCCAGTAGCTCAAACATGAATATATTTGCCCCAGTACCTCAAACACGAATATATTTGCCCCCAGTAGCTCACACATGAATATATTTGCCCCCAGTAGCTCACACATGAATATATTTGCCCCCAGTAGCTCACACATGGATATATTTGCCCCCAGTAGCTCACACATGAATATATTTTTCCCCCAGTAGCTCACACATGAATATATTTGCCCCCAGTAGCTCACACATGAATATTTGCCCCCAAGTAGCTCACACATGGATATATTTGCCCCAAGTAGCTCACACATGAATATTTGCCCCAGTAGCTCACACATGAATATATTTGCCCCCAGTAGCTCACACATAAATATATTTGCCCCCAATAGCTCACACATAAATATATTTGCCCCCAGTAGCTCACACATAAATATATTTGCCCCCAGTAGCTCACACATGGATATATTTGCCCCCAGTAGCTCAAAAATGGATATATTTTCCCCCAGTAGCTCACACATAAATATATTTGCCCCCAGTAGCTCAAACATGGATATATTTGCCCCCTCTCCCCCCCCCCCGCTCACCGGCTCTGAGGGCCCGCGGGTCGGTAGAGGGGGCGGTCTGGGGCATCATAGCGGGCCCCCGTTGGTTTCCCTGTGATGTCATCGTGCTCTTGGGCAGCCAGCGGCGCACTCTGTAAATACCACGGTGGCGCCTGCAGCCCAGTCTAAGCACGTTGCACTGGCGCCGCCCCTCACGTGACATGTCACGTGAGGGGGCGGTGCAGGCGCCACAGTGGCATTTCCAGAGTGCGCCGCTGGCTGCCTGTGTGCACTGACCGCACAGGGCAGGGAAACCGGCGGCGGGGGCCCACTATGGCGCCCCTGGCGCCCCAAAAAAAACTGCGCCCGGGGCCACCGCCCCCCAGCCCCCCCACGCTACGCCACTGCTCTATATGTGTCACTGGGTGCATCCATTGTGTGATCTTTGTGTTGTAAACTGCCCCCCGCCCCCAGTTTCTTTTACATCACTTGCTATTCTCTGTGTGGCTTTGGCCATAGAATGGAGTGAATGGGTCAGTCACCAACTCACATTATTGTATTGTGTTGGATGTATTCAAAGGGCATCACCAGGAAGAAGATTATTTTTCGCTCCCTGTGTTATCTTGTTCAGTTGTCATCTCTTCTCTACGGTATCCTGGAGAACAATAGCCCTCTTTATCTAAACATTCTTTCCTCCACCTCATTAACTGTTAAATACTTAGATAAAGCACAGCAGTAAAGTAAAACTTTTGCACAGATTTTGGTATAAATTGCATCATGGGAAAAATCTACAAAATGGAAACAGGAGATAAGAAACCTAACTTTATTTTTCCTTTTTCCATGCTACTTCTTCAAACAAAGAAAAAAACAACAGAATGTGTTTTCTAATGTGGCTTGTTTGTGATTTCACAAGTAAATTAGTTACAGATTAGATAGGTGTTAATGTCCCTTTAAAGTACAGTAGGCAGTCGTTAAAGGTGAGCTACAAGCACAGTATGCGGTGCGCCTATAAAAGCTACTCACCTGTTATTGTTAATGAGGAAGCCATAAGTTATATTTAGCTCCTTGGTTATGATGTTGCGTTGCCTGGTATTAGCAATCACAAAAAAATACTAAAAAGGCAAATATTGAAGACATGAGGTGCGGGGAGTGCAAACGTTGTAGGATCAGTCTCCAGATATAGGCATCAAGTACCAAAGAAGACTTATATTGTTGGACCCGCATGACTATCTTTTTTTTATTGTATTCATGATATTTCATTATATGACATATATCTAAAAATAAAGAATTTGAAATAATGTTGCCTGATTGTCTACCATTTATTGACTCCGAGTAAATACTACAGCCACCAACAAATTGTTTTTTTTAAATAGTATAGTATAAGTATATAGTAATTTATAAATTAGCTTTTGTGTCAAACATGTCATAACACATTATTATGATTAAATATAATAATATGGCTATTGTATGGTTTTCAGCAACTATAGCTTCTACTAGGGTGTTCCTCTGTTGAATGTTTTATTATACTCCATACTAGTTGGAAAGCCTGCCCAGAGGGCAGTCTATTATTAATACTGCCCCAGCTCATGGATACTGCCGCAGCACATGGATATACTGCCCCAGCTCGTGGATATTGCCACAGCTCGTGGATATTGCCCCAGCTCGTGGATATATTGCCCCAGCACATGGATATACTGCCCCAGCTCGTGGATATTGCCCCAGCTCGTGGATACTGCCCCAGCTCGTGGATATACTGCCCCAGCACATGGATATTTGCCCCCAAGCTCTCATGGATATTTGCCCCCAAGCTCTCATGGATATTTGCCCCCACGCTCTCACGGATATTTGCCCCCAAGCTCAGACCCCAGACCAGACATGGGGCGGCTGTTCAAATGCTCTATCGGCATTCGGACAGCCGCCCCTGGAGCTCTCAGCCGCATACTTACCTTCCCGAGCGGTGAAGGGAAAGTTTCCCCGCTTCCGCTCGTTGAAGGACCCAAGCCGCGGTCACGTGGGGCTCCCACGTGACCGCGGCTTGGGTCCTTCAAAGAGCGGAAGCGAGGGAACTTTCCCTTCGCCGCTCAGGGGTTGGATGCGCGCGGCAGCCGGGTAGAGGCCTCTACCCGGCTGCTGTGTGCATCTTGTAACCGCCGCGGCGAGCGCACAGCCGGCTTGTGCCGCGGCGGTTGCATGCGCGCGCAGCCAACCGCCGCTGGTTGCGCGCGCATGCGCAGAGTAGGCTTGGCGACGGACACGCCAAGCCTTACTCTTTTATAGTATAGGATATGTACTTTCCTGGAATTTTTTGTAATTTCCAGATTAAAATAACATATTGATAAACAAAACCTGATGGAGCTCTATAGTGAAGCTATAAGCTACAGAGTCCATAGGACTCCAATGAGTTTCCCACTGCCAGTCACATGACCAGCCAGATCTCGCCCAGATCTCGCATTGCGAGATCTTGCCAGTCGGCGTAGTGAATACTGATATGCAGGGAGAGACTGGGGGGGACTTTTCCCTCCAGTGTTTCCCTGCTCCCGCCAGCCGGAAGAGGCGGTCGGAGCCACGGTCCTCGCCGCGGGACAGGAGGTGAGTATCTGACTTTTTTTTTTTAGGCTGGTGTTAACGGATTCTGCAGAAGCGGAATCCGTTAACACCAAGTCCTGACTGTGGTTAACATTCTGTTAACCAGAGCTGGACGGTAATCAGCGGTAGTAGATTGTTATCCTAACGCTGATTAACACTTTGCGTTCCCCATGTTAAGTATAGGGAACGCAAGGTACAGTAACCTCGCACTGAAAAGTGCAAGATACCAAATGGGTTACTTAACCCATTTGCGTTTGGATCGTAATATGCGGTAGACACCGCAGCTAACGTTAACGCTCACGCAAGTGAGCGTTAACATTAACGTCAAGAATGTAATGTGGCCCAAAGTATTTACTGATTTTTCTGTCTTTCCTGTCTTTGAGGTGTCCCTTAGTCAGGGGTCCCTCATTTTTGTTTTCTTGTTTAGTTTTCTAATGGTTGAAGGTTTAATCCTTTAGAACAGGTCTGTTCTCTCAGACTTAAGGTAGGAGAGAGGTGACTACAGTGGTTCAGGGTTACTTGACTTATGTGGGTGTTTTATTATGAGCCCAAGATCGCTCATGTGTTTATTTTCTCATTTTGAACATACCATTTGACTCTCACTTTTTACGACATCTAATTCCCCCACCCATGTGACCCTTAATGTCCTAATGTTCAATTCTAGGAACTGATCAGTAAGCATCCAGACCTGAGAAAGAGAGGAATCCTCTCGAAAGCTTGTCTTTTAAATGTAACGTTAGTCCAATAAAAAAGGTATCACTAGGCACTGCTATACTCATGATTTATGTATGTATATATATATATATATATTATATCATACATACACAAATAGTTTACCCCCTGTGACTTATGGACTGAAAATACCTCATAGATTTGTTTACTTGATGCAGTTTTTTCTTGTTTCATTGTACAAAGATATTCATATCAGCATGAAATAATCAAAAAGGTGAAAAACACTTTTTGGTGGGATTTATGCCCTTATGAAAACAAGCACAGGAAACACCCGGCGTTGGGTTTGTTGCCGTCTGTCACATGTATATTATATGTTCTTGGATTAGCCAGTTATTATTTATATACACTATAACATGGCACCTATCCACGTCACCTTTACATTCTGATCGTATGTTCTTACGCCAAGATGCTGCCACCACTCTAACCGTAATATGGGCCTAGAAAGCCAGCCAAGCCATGTGGTCAGTAGGCATGATGATACATATTTTATCAATGTCATTTACGATGGATGGACGATTCCCTGTAGCGAGCTGCCACCACTATTTAAGGAGAACACGTGATTTCAGATAACGCCAAACAGATTTCCAGGAAAATTCTGGTCTTTCAGATTGAAAAAGCATCTCGGAAATAGAAGCTGTAATGATCCAGGAAAAGCAGCAGTTGTTGAGGGTTTTGATTGTGATTAATTGCCAGGTGGCCATTCTACAAATACTGCTATCCTATGTGTTACAGACGGCTCTAATTCCCGCATGCTCTAATCCTCTGCCTACTTTTTACCAGAGAGCTTTCTGAAAGCCGCGTTGGCAGCCGCAAAACCAAAAGAAGAAGTTTGGAATCCAACCAATATTAAATGTTTGGTGACCTTATTCTGAGAACCTTTACAGACCAAAGTGGAGTAAGGAACCAAAGCAGTCTGTTCTTTTTTCTGTCTATTCTTTTACCCATCATTTGGCAGCTGTCAATATATATATATTATTCTTATTTTTTTTTTAATAAACAAAGTGTGGTTTGTACAGCTTCATGAATCTGCAGATCTTTGTATTTATTTCACTACCTCCGAGAAGGGCATGAAATAAAAAAACAATAAAATAAAAATTATAATAAAATAAAGAACCATAATGGCAGATTAAAAGTATTAACATTTGTTTTTCATTGACCGTGAACCGTCCTATTATTTGCGCGACAAGCTGAATCATTATCATAAAATTATGTTCAAAATTACAGTATTTAGGTTCGATCTCACTTAAAATATGTAAAAGAAAAAGGCAATTAATGTAATACTTCTTGATGATTATTTGCCATGCAAGTTATATATCTTTCAGGCTGTAAGGTGATTAGAGCTTGGGGCTCAAAAGGAACTGTGGCACTAGGATTGCCAGAGAAGCCATGTTTTCATGGAGACATTAAAGGGGTTATTCAATGAGAGCTGATCTGGCCCTGAAATTGCACCGAATAGTAAATTTCCCCATACGGTGCAATTTCAGGGCCATTTGGCTATTCAGAAAGCAGACAGTTCGCCAAATTTTGGCGTATTGTCAACAAAATATGGTGCTGTTCGGCGTCAGTAAAAGTCCTCATAGAAAAGTAATGTTTAATATATTCAGAGAACACTGAACAGCAGTGAAATGCCCTGATTTTCAGTGGTTTCATTCGGCAGGTTTAACCACTTAAGGACCACTGACGTACATAGGACATCCTAGGGAAAATTACCCTTAAGGACCAGGGACGTACTATGTACATCATGGTCCTTTACCTCTCTCCCTCCTTATACTCACCTCTTTGGTCGGGTTCCCACAATGGTCTGGCATGCTTGAAGCATGCCCCACCTATTTATGAGCCAGGCCCTCGCGATGATATCATCACCAGGTGCCCCCCGGCACCTGCACGGAATTATGTGAAAGGGGAGGGGGAGCTCTCTCCCTCCCATACGACTGTAGCTAGGAAAAAAAGAGTGGCACTGCCAAGGGTCTGCCCTTTTCAGCAGTGCCTCTCTTTAACCCCTTAGGTGCCGGATCTTGGATGTCAGCCAAGTCTCCGGGTCACTCCCCCATTCCACGGGAATATACTCATGACAAAACAGACTAAATTGGCAGTATTTGAAGAAGAGGCTTGGAATTCAAGCCAGGAACTGATTGGGGGAGCTTAGGATCACTTGGGCATTGGCACTGTACCAAATTCAAATTATTTTGTATCCAATGGTTTTTTGGGGAGACCACCAACTGGTACATATCGAGTGAGGAGTGTTATTTGAGGTTGTGGGTCATTACCTTGGGAGCGCTGCACTGTATTATTTTCACACACGAGAGGCATTACTGGAAAGGTGACAGTCTGTCCTTTCCAACTATGCCCCTCATGAAGATGTAGACCCCCCCCAAAAAATAAAAAAAGTTTAAAAATTACACATACCACACAGGGGTTTCAAATGACAGTTTTAAAAATCAAAATGGCCTAGAGACCCCCCCAAGCCCTCCATTTAATAAATAACAACCCCCCTTTAACATTTTATTAATATTTTTTGTATCAATATAAAACCACAATACTTTTGTGCATAAAGTTTTGAAAAAAAATGCAGTGTTGTTTATTAGAATTTTAACCCCTTCACTACCAAGTGATTTTCCAAAAAACACATGGTCAGAAACCAGTGTTTTTTTGTAAAATCATTTAAAATTAACTACTGTATAACTACTGTATTTCTTACTGTAAATAACGTATTTTTGGCCAGTAGATGGCGCCATCTACTGTCAAATTGAGTTAGAGGATTGAGCGGCTGGTCTATTTTTTTTCTATTTCTCCCTGCATTGGCTGCAGAAAGCCTGATATTTCAGAGCATTGAGCAGCTGCTTTTACAGTTTTAGCTCTTTTGGCATTATATCCACAGGGCTAAAACTTTCGGCGCACCTTCTGCAGCCCAAAAGCAAACTAAATTAATTTGCAGCACACAAATTAAATTTGATTTTGGGCTGCAGATCAGCATATATGAGATATCTTGATATCGGGGCACCAGATGGTGCCTTTGAAGCCCGAGATATCTCTCTCGGTAGTGAAGGGGTTAACAATTTTTTTTTTTAAAAAATCACACTTTTTTTCTTTTACATGAAGCTTAACCGCTTCACTACCAAATTCAATTTAACTCTATTAGGGAAAGCACCTGCAGGGGCCCGAGATTGAGTTAGGTCAATCTGATGTCATTCTGGAGCAATGCAGTGCATTTCGTTTATTGCAAAGGGAATTGTTTTGCATATGGGCTCTAGGTTGCACCCCTAAAGTTTTAGTATGTCAGCCATTACAGCCAATGCGCTAGAATGGAATGAACATGTGGGACATGTCTTGGATTCCTATTGGAGACACGACAGTCCCAGGTGTAGCTCTTTTTTGGCTGAGGTTTGGAGCTATCAGCTTGTCAATTAGTGCATACAGTATGGAATTGTGCTGAACGGATTCTAGATTTACACTGTATGGCTACTTTAAAGTGGTTTTCATAACACCACAGTTTCCATACAGTAGAGCGAGTAGACTGAACTGTATTCAGGAACCTGCTGCAAAGTTTCGGCTCCAAACGACATTTCTCAAGCTTCGAGGTCTTGAGGCTGATCGTTGTTTGCATGTACCTCCCAGTGTTAGACAAAGAACTTTCTAGCTGGGACAGCAAGACAGAGACTCAAAATCAGGAAAGTCCCGGGAAAATCGGAATATATTGGAGCCATGGATGCAGACAACAACATTAAGGCACATATTCCACGAAAGGACCCATTGCACATGCTCTAGTACAAAATGTTTGAGTGGGGACACAGTGATAACATTGTAGGAAGAATGTGGTGTCTGTGTGACAAAGTACAGACTAACAGGTCTATTCACTAAAAGGTGAAACTCTGGAGAATTGGCAGGAGAAAAGAACAATCTAGACCAAATAGCCAATTTAGAAAGTGAGATAAATGGGAGAATTTTTCTGGTTTGGCTATTTCGACATAGATTTTTTTCACTTCTCTAGTCAATTATCCTAACTTCACCCTTTAGTGAATAGACCTGTAAGTGCTTTCATTGGATGTTTCATCTTTATAGATACTTTAAATATTTTATTTATTTATTTATTTTACCAGGAAGGATACATTGAGATTTCTCTCGTTTTCAAGTATGTCCTGGATTCAAGAACATTAAAATGTTACAGTTGTTACAGAAATACAAAGTAATACAATGCAAGATATTAAAAAAAAACAACACAAATATACAGATTAACAGAAAATAAATATGTAGGAAATATAGTCACTAGGTTACATGTTTACAGGTGCATTCTGTGTTGAGGTATGTTAATAGGGAGCTCTTGAGTGACTTTAGACTGGGTAAAGATTTGATGGTGTCTGGGAGGTTATTCCATAATTATGGTGCTCTGTAGGAAAGTGAGGACCGAGCCACTTTCTTTTTGTATTGTGGTATTGCAAGTAAGGTGCTGGTCCTGGATCTGAGGTTATAGGATGAGGGAACTGCTGGAAGAAGCAGTCTATTCAGGTAGGATGGCAGCTTCCCAGAAAAGCTCATAAAAACCAGGTTGGAAAGGTGAAGGGTGCATTTAGACTCAAGCGACGGCCAGTTTAGCTCTTTTAACATGTCACAATGGTGGGTCATGTAGTTACATTGTAGCACAAAGCGGCAGAATGAGTTATACAATGTAGTGAGTTTCTGAAGGTGTGTATGCGGGGCGGCTGCATACACTACATCTCCGTATTCAACAGCTGGCATAAGCATTTGTTGTACAATCTGCTTTCTTACCGCGGGGCTCAGGCAGGATTTGTTTCTGTACAGGGCACCTAGTTTGGGGTAAAGTTTAGATGAGAGTTTTTCAATGTGGGGGCCAAAGGATAGGTTAGGGTCCAACCACATACCTAGATATTTGAGAGAAGTGACTGTGGTCAGCGTGCCATTTGATTTTGTCCCAACACATAGATGGGGATTTTGCAATTTGTGTAGTTTAGGTTTTGTTCCAAAGAGCATCGTTACCGTTTTGTCAGTATTTTAAAAAAGTTTGTTGTGTTTGATCCACTTTTCTACCTCTGTGAATTGTTCTTGCAGCACGGCCTCCAGCTGCGGGAGATTTGGTTTGCTGGTATAGATTACAGTGTCGTCTGCGTACATGTGTACAGTTGAGGCTTTGCAGATGTTAGGCAGATCATTTATGAATATTGTGAATAGCAGGGGGCCGAGTATTGAGCCTTGGGGTACACCGCAAGTGACTGGGAGGGGGAGGGAGGAGCTGCCAAAAATGGACACATATTGCGATCGGTCGGATACATATGATCGAAACCAGGTTAGCGTGTGATCACCAATACCAGAGTCTTTACGTTTTTTTAACAAGATGCCATGGTCTACTGTGTCAAAGGCCTTGGCAAAATCAAGGAAGATGGCTCCAGTTAGGTGTCCTTGTTCCATGCCAGCTTGGATATCATTGCAGACTTTTAAAAGGGCGGTTGTAGTTGAGTGATTTGGACGAAAGCCGGATTGTTCTGGGGTTAAGTAGTTCCAATATTGATAATAATCACGTAATTGTGTGTAGACGCATTTTTCCAAAATTTTTGACATTACAGGGAGCAACGATATCGGACGGTAGTTGGATACCAAAGTACTGTCACCACTTTTATGGATAGGTACCACTCTCGCAGTCTTCCAGAGCTTGGGTATGTATCCAGTCGCCAGTGATCCAGGTCAAAATAGCCAAACCAGAAAATTCTCTCATTTATCTCACTTTCAAAATCGACTATTATCTAGATTGTTCTCTTCTCCTGCCAATTCTCCTGGTTTTCACCTTTCTCTGAATAACCCTGTAGGTCAAAATAGCTGATTTGGAAAGTGAGATAAACGGGAGAACATAGAATTTTCACTTCTCCAAAAGTTCTCCCCTTTCTCTGAATAACCCTGATAATGTTTTAAAGAAAATTGTGCCCATCTTCCATTTCTAATCTTGCGCATGTTCAAGTGAAAGTTTAACGTATCCGAGTAAACATTTCTGTGCATCGTGCACATTCTGAAAACAACATACGGGCTGAACCGACATTTCTAATCCCAGACTCCTGCATAAAAGATACAATGCGTGTAATGTTTAAGATATGCACGTTTCCTTTAATCCGATTCGATTCCTGCTTTTCAGATTATTCCACATTGTGCTGACGTGCTATACCCTCATCTACTCATTATAACTCCTACCTACTGATTGGGACAGTGTAGCTGTTGTTCAGACATCTGTTCTTTTACATGTCATTAATTTAGTTCCTCATTATGAGCTACATTTCTGATCATTAAAAACAAAAAGCCACCTACAGTGCATTCTCTCGAGAGAAAGGAAACTGTTCAAGATCATTACTTTTACCATCTACTACTTAAAATGTACTCGGCATTCGCGCCACATATAAACAGTTTTCTCTATGAGAAATCTGTAGGTTTTTTTATATTCATTTGGTTTATCTTCTGGTAGTGTTCTTCATTTCCCACAGTTCCATCTGAAAGACCATGGTGAAGCCATAACATGTCTGGAAGGGCAAAAGAAATACATTGTTTTTGTGTATTATGGTTTGTTATGTACATTTGCCATGAACACAGAGTTTTAGAAGTAATCTGTAGACATAACATATCCACGAGGTCCATTAGAAGAGTGGTGATGTCTGCCAGAGAGCTGAAACTTGTGATCATCGCATATAAAGTAATCTTCAATCTTATCCCGCGACAAATCATGTCCACTCTCATTTCACATTTATATAATATGACTCGTAATAAGTTGATAACATTTCGTAAGGCAATGACTTTTTAAGGATTCTTGGGCAAAAGCAAAAAAACTATCATTAATATGCAGCATACCCAGCCTAGAACTAGAATGTGAGGATGCTCCAGCAGTTTTAAGGTTTGTAGGTCCATCTGCCACTCTAATGTGACGGTCCCATGAGAACTTGCTAAATAACAGGCTTTGGGGAACACCACGTTAGGCCAGAATGGATCCAAGAAGATGATTGTCATTTGCCATGAACAATAATAGAAATTAATATCACTGCGTCATTCTGATGAGTTCATAAAAGACATCAAGGGTTGTCATGGTGGACTTGACATAAGGAGAGGTTTCCGCAAAAAGTTACCAGCTCCATGGGGAAGAAACTGAAGAGGGCCGAGGTGGCAGAGAGTCGCTTATCTGATGTCTGGCTTTCGCTGGGTGCCGGGCATGCTGGAGACGCCTGTGATAGTGGAACTGGAGCGTCGCCATGCCTAGAAACTTCAGCGGTCGTTGTCCCGCCTCGGCTGGTGGGAGCTCCTGAGGCGCAGGTAACACCACCACCGCTCACAGCTGCGGACCTGCACCGCGTGATGGAAGAGTTCCGGGTCTTATGGCACCGGGACTTGCAGAAGGTGAGGACTGCCTTGGAGTCTCTTTAGTCCCGAATTGAGGAGGTGCAGATTCGGACCCAAGTGACAGAGGTGTCGCAGGTGACGAGTGCCGGGACTCTCCAGTTCCCTTCCTTTTCATTTTTGGGCACCAGGTTGTCCTGGGCGAGCCACCAGGGCGGCAACCATGGCACTGGCTGTTCTTTTGGCCCCAGGCCTCCCGACCCCCCCCCTGGCCTCTTCCGTGACCCCTGGTCTTCCCGTGGGTTACCGGAGTGAGCCGGGAATGCCAGATTAATGGATAGTCCTCCATACCCTCCTCATCTCCCCTTTTTGTCGGGATTTTCCAAGACGCCCTTGTACATTCTCTGTTGGCGTTTTTATTGTTCTGCCCGGTCTGTTTTGCTCTTCCCTGTCACCTGTGTCCTTTTCTGCTGTACCGCCACGTTCTGTGTCCAATTACTATGTGGTTTTATTGTATGACTTATTTGTCTTTTAATAAAAATATTGAATACAAAAAACAACAAAAAACAAGAAAGCTGTGTAAACATCACTGTAATTTATGAGAGTAGACATCATGGTCATTAACCACATAAAGAATAACCAAAAAATGCAGATGGGGATTTGAAGGTTGAGCTGAAGACCCAGTTCATCCAGTGGGCACCCCACACACTGGTGAGGGAACACTGAAGTATACATCTTATTGTTGCATTACTGCTGCCAGGGAGGGGTCAGAACACAAGGCGAGCTCTGGGACCACTCATTACTGTACAGGGTTAGGATTCAGGGATATATAATGACTGTAAAATCCCTGTACAGTACAGATACTAGGTATTATCTATTAGATGTGTGTGTTCGTTTCGTAGCGAATCTCAATTCATTGGAAGTTTCGTTAATTCGTATTCGGAAGTACTTCCAAAATAACAAATTAGTTTCATCCGAATTGAAACGAAAGCGAAACAGTATATAACAAAATTGATTCGTTTGACTGATTCCTGCAGCAAAATGGTAATTTAACCCTAGCTTGCCTTTTAACCCTCATGTTTAACCCTAATCTAACAGTAATCGAGCAGGATTTATTGATTTTTTTTGGTGATCCTAAACTTCAAATCGATCCCAAATTACAAACGAAATTATGAAAACAAATCTGTTTCATTTTACTGTTTCACAAAGCACCCCGTCCCTGTCAATTAACTGTGGTACTGAATCTGTTGTATTCAACACCACAGGCTAATAGAACGCTCAATATTTAACCCTAGCTTGCCTTTTAACCCTCATGTTTAACCCTAATCTAACAGTACTTGAGCACGATTTTGATTTCTTTTTTTTTTTTTTTTTTTAAAATTCAAATCGAATCAAAATTACGAATCAAAATTACGAAACCAAATTATGAAAACGAATCAGTATTCAAACGAATTCAGTGTCAGACGAAATTATTTTCAAATGAAACAAAACACATTTTTCAGCTTTGCACACCTCTATTATCTATATCACACTTAGGGCTCTATTACATTCTTTGCGCAAAAACGCTCGGGCAGCACGTTAATTTGTGCGCGAAGCGTTAAACGTTAACACGCGTAAATTAACGCTGGTATTACAATCCGAGTGCATTTATTCATCCGTCAAAAAATAACGCGTGTAAAAAAGACGTGCAAAAACTCGTATTAACACGCATTAACGTTGCGTGCAGAAATCAGTGTGCGGACTGTTTTTTTCATGCAATTCAGCCAATCAGAATTAAGAACCACAATTGTCTCCCGTTACGTTTTTGCGCCTGTCAAAATCAATCTGAGTATATATGCTGCAGCCATAATAAAAACACGCACAACTTCTCCATTTTATTCTTTGGGTATGTGTAGAATGTGTAACTATATTGTGCTGTATTTTTTTTTTCGGGCTGGTGTATTTGGTTTCGGCCAGGACGTTCAGATTTGCCGTTACCGCCAGCCTTTCAAAGACGTTAAAATTATGCGCGCAAACGTCGTTCGTAAAAAGATGTGCATCGTTTGTAATACCATCTGCGTACCAGTGCACAAACGCTTTTGCAAAATTTTTTGCGTGTACAATGTAATACGACGTTGAGCGCAAAGGGTTTTGCCCCTCGCGTTAATGCGTTTTTGCGCACACGTTAACGTTTGCGCGAAGAATGTAATAGAGCCCTTACTGTATTGTGACAGTAGGTCCATTTATACTTTCATGTTAATAATGCAGACCCTACTTAAACTTGTACACGATATGGGACAACATGTACAGGGTTATTCAAAGAGATTCGAAAGGTCACCGCACGTTCGGTGACTTTTCGTTCTCTTCAATTCGGTTCCTTTTGCCGATCCCATTTTGGTGACCCTGCGGTGTATTCAGCAAGCACCACAGGGTCCCCGAATTGCAGGGAAAAGCTGCCGCAAATCTGACGAAAACTAACCGTAAAACCCACCGAATGCACGCTGAAAAGCCACAAAAACATCTGGATTAACCTGCCGAAAACCAAGCCGGAGCAGGAGCCGAACACAGCCGAAGCCGCCGAGACCGCAGACGAGGGAGGTGAATAAATTAGCAAAATTGTTTGTGTGAATCTGTGAAAATGAAACGCTGTTTGCAAAGAAACTACTGAGCGAAAATGTCTGAAATTTACATATGAGGTCCAGGGAATGATAATAAAGAGGGCTGATAAAAGAAGAAAACTTAAAAAAAAATCAAAAAATCTGACTTTTAAAAAAAAAAGAAATTAAGAAAAATGCTTAAAGTATCCTAAAAAATCTATAAATAAAGAGACTCTTTACTGCAGAATTTTATAATGAGCGGTTTATTAGATATGGAAATTAAAACGGGAATATTTTTAACATTGAAGCCTATGGGATTCTCCTGAATTAACTTGCCGAATTAAACCACCGAATGGCAGGGCATTAGGGGAACCTTTCACTGCTGGTTTGTGTTCTCTGAATAGCCGAAGCAGTGCTTTTTCATGGGAATTTCACTGCCCTCGAACAGGCACCGAACAGGCACCGTATGTTCAGGCAATTCGCCAGGATTTGGCGAATTGCCTGCTCTCTGGATAGCTGAATGGCCAGGAAAGGTAACCGAACGCTGATTTTCAGCGTTCGGTTACCTTTCTCAAGCAATTCGGATCTCTTTGGATAACCCTGGTAGAGTTTAGGACCTTTCACTCATGCAATAATTGTAGAATATTATTAAATATAGAATATTAATACATGAACCATTACTTTACTCTTTCTCGGAATAACAATTGCTAGGCAGTATTGGCAGGTTGCCCTATGTTTAATCATTAACTACTCATCCCATTTTTCAAGTAAAAATAATATATATTAACATTAGGTTAAGTGTTTAGTAGTGAAGGAGTTATAACCATTATCAGCCCATTACAAAAACAGTATAACAACAATATCTCTCTAACTCAGATGGCCTTGGTGGCTAGAGGGCTTTTCTAAAAAGAGAGAGGGAGATTTAAGTGGTCAGCGGTGGCTAAGGTTAGTCTCCCTCCAGGTGTTTTTGGCCGCTGTTCAAAATGGAGAGCTCTGCTATGCCCCTTAGGATCTCAATCAGTGGCCGTTCAACAGCTTTTTGGGGCTACTCAGATACAACATTCTCATCTATTGTGGAATTTCAGGAGGAATAGTCTGGCTGTACCAGCTGATCTTGTTATGCCTCTCGGTACATTGAGAGGCATCTGACTGGTTATGTGTGCTCTAGTTCGGCACTCACCATTCATCTTGCATCCAGTGTCTAGGTTGAATTCCGACCGCATGGGGATCAACAAGGGTTAATAATCAACCACATTATTGAATAATGTTCATAGTTCGAAACCGAGATAATTAAAAAAAAAAAGACAAGTATAGTCATCATTTGCAAAAAGTGCATAAAATAAACCACAAGCTGAGCATAAAAAGATCAGGCACTAAACAATAAAATTATAATACCTTAAAAAAAAACAATGAAAGGATATCATTAAATTCAGACAGAGACAGAATAGGCGTTTGTGTCAGGCAGGTTTTAGTGCCGATCACAACATATCGTGGTAAATGTGTGGGAGAAAATGAAGTCCTTTCCTTAGCTGCTTGGTGGACCTGCAGTTGGCAGTATACATACAGTAAAGCCGTGAATAAATACATTGCACTTTAGTAAAGGTATGAATAAAAATACAGAAATACTCTCAGTTGCTAAAATACATCTTTTATCCCAGTATTAAGCTAAGGTGATTATTCAAGAAGTGCCAGCGTTTGCCAAAGTTGGAAAAAAACAGTGGGAAAAAACGTTGTTTTAACAACTACCAACTTCGGTATCTCGCAAAAGAGAAAATAAAACAGTGGCTTCCAGGGCCGGCCCGACGATGGAGCAGTGTGGTGCGCTTGCTCCAGGCGGCGGAAATTGGACCGCGGCAAATTTTTGCGCCACCATAGCCGACGCCGCTGCACTCTTCTTTGTCACGCCGCAGCAGCATCTAAGTTGATCGCCGGCGCATCATGGCTACAGTGAGTGAAGCCACCGCTGACCGTGCCCACCCCACATGCATGCGTCCACACGGGAAAGCGGCAGCGCGGGATCTAGATGCCTCCGTGTGGGCGGACGGATCCTCAGGCACGCCAGCCACTTGTTGTTGACTGTCCAGTGTCCAGACTCAGTCTCTCCTCGTCCTCCGGTTCCCGCCAGGCCCTGGACCACCCAGGCAGCTACATACGCACGCGATGGCCGAGTACCCGTCCAAAGTCAGCACGCAGACCACCACACCCAAGCGTCGGGCTCCTCTAGCTCCAGGTTCCTGAGTGTGGACACCTCGTTCCTCAGATCCATCCAGGGGATCCTAATGATCGTAGAGTTGGTGAGTAGCCAGACACGCCGCTACCGAGCCCAGGACCAGCGCCCAGGAAGGGCGTGCATGCCAGCAGGGTGCACGGATTAACCCATGGCAGGAGAGTGACCTGCTTTAACCCCTAGAGTGCCAGGAGAGTGAGAATTATCCTCCCACTGTTCGTACAGGGAAATTTTAGCTTTAAGAATAGCAGGTGGCCTCCATGTGTTCAGCACAGCAGGGTATGGCAAGGGAGGCTTAACCCCATGAACACCAGGAGCGTATTGCTTCAGAATATTAACCCCATGAACACCAGGAGCGTATTGCTTCAGAATATTAACCCTGTGAATGTGAGGATGTTATGTAAGTCTATTAACCCTTTGAATGCCACGTGGATGTGAGAGAAGCAGTGTGTTAACCCTTTTTGTACTGGAAGCACAGCACAGTGCCTTGGAGTGTAGCACATTAACCTTTTAACTGCCAAGACAGTGAGTTCATTGATCTTCTGCACCTGTTTACTCAATGCAAGGGGGTTGATGGCAGGTGAGGGCACAGTGCGGGCATCACAATGGGAAGCCCATCCTGACTAGGGATGAGCCGAACACCCCCCGAGTTTGGTTCGGATCCGAACCCGAACTTTCCAAATGTTCGAATCCGAACCCGAACCCGAACTCGAACTCAATACAAGTCAATGGGGCTGAAAATTCGGTTTTTAGAGTGCCCTCCAAGAGGGCATATGTGCTAGATATTTGCCATAAAAGGTGTATGGGGGTCCAGGTAGTGCCCTGGGGGACAGGAAACAAGGAGTGTGCGCTGCGTCCGCTAGCAGCGTGTGTGCGTGATTAGGAGACGTCAGACGCTGCTCATGTCTGGCCAACATAACGTCCAGACACCCAAAGTTTCCTGGTTTGGATCCGTAAAAAATCACGCACAAAAATGCGCAATGTATTAACGTTTAAGCGTTTCCGTGAAAAAAACACCTCAATGCGTTCGGACGCACTTTTTGACGTTTGCTGCGAAAAATGCGTTCGTTTGACCCTAGCCTAAAATTGGGCCTTTAGCGTCGGCAACAGTGCCGTCACACAGTCTCACCCCTCTGAGGATATGAATCTGATACAGGCGTCAGTGGCAGTGTAGCCAAATATTGTGCCTTTGGTGCCAGGCCAGCAAGTGCCATCATGCAGTAACCCCTCTGTGGTATTGTGGAAGAGTGCAGGGGTGGACCATGCGGTCAGGGCCGGTGCTAGACTATTTTGCGCCCTAGGCAAGACCAGCTACTTGCACCCCCCCCCAAAAAAAAAACGACACAACATGAAACTGCTAAATTTCTTTTTACTTAAGAATAAAGTTTGAAAAGCACCAATAGTAAAGGTAAAATAAATATAAATAAACTGTATTAAACCATTTTAAATTAACTCTATTAAACAAATTAAAATTAACTGTATTGAACAAATATAAATTAACGAAAAAAAAAATAAGAGTTGTCACGTAAGTTTCAATTTCAGACACATCAAAATTTCACTTTGCGTGCCTAATCCTTTGCAAATTTTCATCATGCGTATATATATATATTGCCCAGGCCAGCTCACATCATGCGTATATATATTGCCCAGGCCAATCCCCTGGTGGAGATAGGGGGTTCATTTGAACCCCGATATCTCCAGGCATCTAGTTGGTCATGGAGGGTGTCAATCAAAAGGCCTGAGCATGGCCTTTCGAATGATACCCAACATGACCAGGTATAAAGTAAAAAAAATACAAAATAAAATAAAAACATGTATTTTTTTGTGTTATTTTTATTAATGCAGCAATATTGTTCACATTGCAATTATAATGTGAACGATGATGTACTAATGATTTTTTTTCTATGCGGTGCGTTTGCTATTAATCACGTAATTCCCCCCACAAAATGTAACAAGTCCCCATTTCTAATTTTTGTACAAGAGCACCCCATAGAAAACATAACCGCAAACGCTCATGTGCTAAAATGTGAAAAAAAAACAACACTTTACACACTGCAGTTGATTAAAAATTCAATTTGTATTGCCTTTTTTTCATAATATACAGCCAGGACATGACGTATACATATAAAAATTTATATATATTTTATATTATTTTTATTATAAGAACGATATCTAACATGTCGGTCATTTAATAAGATGTGGCTTCAAAATCGAGTTTAAAGATGATGAGCGAAAGCGGTAAAAATTAGCTGAGCACACAGCGGTGAAATACAGCATATTAGAAGTTTTAGGAGGGAAATTAACACTACTCAAATCTCAATCAGAAGCAGACACCACCCCACCCCCTCAGTATAGTCTACAATGTATCAAATTGATTAGACCAGACTTAAAACACCTGTTATGCCATTTGAAAAACACAGGTCATTTAGAGTTGAGAATCTTTGCACGTACACATTAGTTTTTAATTCAATATCTAATAAACCGTTGCTTATAATATTCTGCAGTAAATAGTCTCTTTATTTCTAGATTTTTTAGTATTTTTTTAAGCATTTTCTATACTTTTTTCAAAATTTCTTTTTTTTGCGAACTCGAACCGAACACACCCAAAAAGTTTGCAAACCTTCGAACGACCAAAGTTCGGTTCGAACTCCGAACTGATCGAACTGAACAGCTCATCCCTAATCCTGACGGTGTCGCTCATGCAGTACCCGACCTGTGACTGGTGCATGATAAGTAGTGCCACAGGCCAGAGGCAGGAGGGACAAGCAGGCTGACAGGGCAGGGCCAGTCCTCGGTGTGTCGGTGCCACACATCCTCCCCTGTTAAAAATTTAATAATCACAATTTGTTTTGCTGTTTAATAAAACAATTTATTTAATTTAAGCTACATAAAACAAGTTTAACGTAGTTAACGCAATATAGTTATTTAACATATAATACTTGGATCTTAGTTATAAAGATCATGATATAACATAATGAATGTGGGCATATTTTGGGATTACGTGGTGGGGGGACAGCATTTCAGCCTTCGCTCCAGGCAGCACAATGTCTTGGGCCGGCCCTGGTGGCTTCACTGCTGAAGATTCTCCTGCTGCCATTTCAATATCTCTTTTTGAAACGCATAATTTTGCCACAACCACAATTTTTGGCAAGCACCAGTGGTCTTAGTATAAAAGTCGCTAGAACGCCTGGATCTACTCATAGGAAAACCACATGCAAAATCTAGCCATTAAAAATCTACGTTTCTATATATCTTATGGAAGCTGAGGTTATGGAACCACATTTTATAATTTGCTGATAATAGGGTCATGTTCTCCTCATGCCCTAAACATCATTACTTTACCAGCTTAGCCTTGTAAATGACCCGGTTTTCTGAGTCGTCTGGATCGATAGACCTTCGTAGCCAAATGATGGTCTGGAAATAATAATAATAATCATGTTCACAGGCACACTGAAAGGACCATTTCCAACTTTAGCTAATGATTAAACAGTTTAATTTTCTTCATTATGATTTTCTTCGTGGTTTCAAAATAAAGGTTATATCACAGAAAAAAGAAGCTGGAATGGAATTTTTTTTTTTAGGTATTCCATTTTCCTTTTCACAACAAAGTTGCCCTTTCGACCTCTGCCACAAGAGTATACATTATCCCGACCTTTCCCCTATAATATCAACTGACTTTGATGTGTAATATTCCTTTTTTATACTGCAACACGCTGTTGTGGGCCTGAGGTGGCGACCCTAAGCTTTTACACCACTGTAAATTATTCAGGATGGCTGTGAAATAACAAGTCCAGGGTTCGCGACATAGTGATAGATCGAAACACGGTGTAATAGTACCTTTACTACATTTAAAATAGCATGACAATAATTTTTAGACTTCACAAGTTACGGAAAGAAAGACGATCGAAGTGAACCTGTCATGGACAATATTTTTGCAGGGCGAATGCAGCGCTATCTGTCGGGAGTTTAGTGGGCTCGTGCTTGGTATCACAAAACGCTTACATCGTAAAAAAACAAACTAACACTATGGAAATCTATAGATCTACAGAGGGAGGGGGAGTATTCAGGGCCGGAATAACATAGGGGTTGATGGAGGAGCAGCAGCTCCAGGCCCGTGAGTCAGAATAGGCCCAGAGAAAGGATAACATTCAGGGTTATTCAAAAAAGGTGGAAACCAGGAGAACTGGCAGGAGAAGAGAACAATTGAGACCAAATAGCCGATTTGGAAAGTGAGATAAATGGAAGAATTTTTCTGGTATGTCTGTTTTGACCTAGAATTTTCACTTGTCCAGTCATTTTCCAGAGTTTCACCTTTCTTTGAATAGACCGGCATGTTTGCATTGATGGGCATTTGGACCCCTGTATCTCCAACGCCGTAGCAGCTACAGGGTCATGTGTACCTCTGGAAAGGTCAAAGCATGTTCGGTGACTTTTCTTTCTCTTCAATTCGGTGCCATTTGGCGATCCCATTTCGGCGACCCTGCGGTGTATTCAGCAAGCACCACAGGGCCGTTGTAGCGCAGGGAAATCAAAAAAAATACTCCAGTATATAGCAGGAAATTTTTGGTTTTATTCCATCAACAGTAGAACAACGTTTCGACCTGCAACCAGGTCTTTGTCAAGTCGGTTGCAGGTCGAAACGTTGTTCTACTGTTGATGGAATAAAACCAAAAAATTTCCTGCTATATACTGGAGTATTTTTCTTGATATTGTGCTACGTCCTTGGAGTGAGGACTTTCCAGTGGCAGCTCAAAGGTGGGTGGCAGCGCCAGCAACCTGAACTGAACTTTATTTGGTAGTGCAGGGAAAAGCCGCCGCAAACCTGCCGAACACTCACTGCAAAACCCAGGGAAAGCACACCCGCAAAAACATCTGGATTAACCCCGCCGAACACGCCGGAGAAATCACAGCACAGAGCAGTTGCCAGAAAAACCCGGCACCGCAGACGAATGGAGTGAAAAAAAAACCCCGTACGCTTGAATGTTTGAAAAGTGAAACGCTGTTTGCAAATAAACTACTGAGCGAAAATGTCTGAAATTTACATGTAAGATCCAATGAATGATAATAAAGAGGGCTGTTACAGAAAAAAGAAAAAACGATTGAAAAAATACAAATTCTCAAAAAATGCCTAACAGGTCTTAAAAAAAATCTATAAATAAAGAGACTTTTTACTGCAGAATAAAATAATAAACGGTTTATTAGATATTGTATTAAAACGGGAATATTTTTAACATTGAAGCCTATGGGATTCGCCTGAATAAACCTGTCGAATGAAACCACCGAACAGCAGGGAAATTCGGCAACTTTTCACTGCTGGTTTTTGTTCTCTGGATAGATGAAGCATTGCTTCTCTATGGGGATTTCACTGCCGTCGAACAGGCACCATATAGTATGTGCAGGCAATTCGCAGGATTTGGCGAACTGCCTGCTCTCTGAAGGGCCGAATTGCCAGGAAAGGTAACTGTACGCTGAATTTCTCTGTTCGGTTACTTTTCGGCCACAATTCGGATCTCTTTGAATAACCCTGATAGTAAATTTTTTTTACGAAATAATAATACATGTCCTTTAAAAAAATAAAAAAGGCCTGTTAAAAGAAAAAAATTTCATCCAAAAACTACAAAAAGGCGTTTTAAAAAAAGTTTTTGAAAAGATAAAAAGAATGAACTGTCTTAAAAAAAATAAATAAAGATATTACTTTTTTACATTGAAACCTATGGAATTCGCCTGTTGAAACCTGTTGAATTAAAACACCGAAAGTCAGGGCATTTCCCCGCAATGCAGCATTGTGTGGATAGAAGACACAATAGTCTTCTATGGGACAATTTTGGTGCTGCCGAACATCGTTCTATTGTGGCGAATTGCACTGTATTTCGCTGTCAATTTGCCTGTATTTGTTGAATTGACAACTTAGCGAATAGACGAATCGCCCCGAGAGTGCGTTGAACTGTGAAATTCACCGTTCGGTGCGATCTGGGGCCAATTCGAAGGTTAGTGTATACCCTCTAAACAGTTCTCCGGTGTTTTTCCACTGGTAAAGTGCGATCCTGGGAGATTGCATATTTGTAATTTCATGAGGGTGTCCTGTGCCTCTCTATTCCAGGAGAGAACACCAGAGGTGACATACGTTCTCGCTGCCGGTATTTCATTGCAACTCGGATTATTTGAATCTGGCCTCTAAGGCTGGGGTCAGACTAACGCATTTTTAATGTGCGTTTAGGCGCACTTAATCACGGCCGCAGTAGCAGCAAATGACGGGCAATGATGGCCAATATACGAAGTACGGACGCACGAAAGTTCGGCCGCGCAATACAAGCGGCAAACAAACGCATTTTTTCGAGAACGTAGGACCGCTAGTACTGTTGTACAGAGTGCGCTGCGTCGGCATAGCGGCATGTGTGCGTGATTAGGAGACGTCAAGCGCTGCTAATGTCCGGCCAACATAACGTCCAGACGCAAAAAGTGTTTTATTGACGAGCCGTAAAAAAACACGCATGAAAATGCGCATCGTTTGACTGCTTTTGCGTCCACCATAAAAAAATACGTCAGTGCTTTCGGACGCACTTTTTGACAGTCGATGCGAAAAATGCGTTCGTTTGACCCTAGCCTAATATAGAGTCCAGACATGTGCACAATGTAAAAATTTGTTTTGGATCGATTCGTTCTATTTTTCAATTAGTTTCAATGCGTTCATTATGCTACTGTGATTCGGATTTTGGATCGATTTGTTAGGTCATTTTTATTGGTAATTTGTATATATCGGATCAAAACGTATTTTGTTTTTATTAGTTATTTCGTAATGTGAAATTAATGAATTAATTACTTAGATTAGGGTAAAAAAAAAAAAGATAGGGGGATTACATGTCTTTTGTGCTAAAACCTATTCAGTACCAATGACAGCAGCCCCGTGGAGCTGCTATTCTGGTGCTGAAACCTATTCAGCACCAAGGATAGCAGCTCCACGGGGCTGCTGCCCTTGGTGCTCAATAGGTTTAAGCACCATGGATAGCAGCTTTACAGGGCTCTGATACCCTGAGGGGCTCCTGTCCTTGGTGCTGAATAGGTTTCAGCATCATAGACAGCCTACACCTAATGCAGCCAGACTGAAGGAAAAAAAAAACCTGCTTTGTTCGTTGTTAAAATAAATTAGAAATCCAAAATTTTCCCCTAAAAGATAAAGAGACCTTTTTACTGCAAGTGAAAAGAATAAACGATTGAATAAATATTTAATAAAAGTGGGGAATATTTTTACATTGAAACCTATAGAATTTGTCCATTTAAACCTGTCGAACGAGCCACCAAAAATCAGGGCATTTCACCGACATTTCGGTGCTGTTCGGCGTTCTCTGAATAGATTACTCATTACATCTCTATGGGGAATTTCACTGCCGCCGAATCACACTGAATGGTACCATGGCGCTGTCTATGGCCTGTGGTGTTGAATACAACAGCTTCAGCACCATGGCCAATGGACAGGGACGCGGTGCAGAGTTTAACGGATTGATCCTTAAAAACGAAATCAATTTGTTTTATACCGTTTTGTTTTAATTCCATTTCAGTCCGAATCGATTTGTTTTCGCTCCGTTTTCGGATCGTTTCAGACAGAACCGATTTGTATTTTGGAAGCACTTCCGAAATACGAATTGGGAAAACTTTGTCAGAATTTTGATTCGGAACAAAACAAAACACTTAATAATGACTGGCTTGTAATGGCGCCTGAATCGGGAGCTGCAAAGACAGCAACTCGGATTATTATTATTATTATTAATGGTTCGCAAAACATTTATACAGAGCCGGAATAGGGGCCAAGATTTCTGGTTTTCCTTATGCTTAAGTATTATTATTTTCCAATTCAAAATTAATTTTGTAGAATTCTGGAGGTAAAAAGCACGATTTAACCCTGAAGGCCATGGTACAGAATGAATTGTTATTTTATGTAATACTATACAACTGGAAAGCTATTTTATTTATTTATTTAATTTATAAAGTATTTTACCAGGAAGGATACATTGAGATTTCTCTCGTTTTCAAGTACGTCCTGGGTTCAAGAACATTAAAATGTTACAGTTGTAGCGATATTATTCAAACTATTAGCTGTAAAAACGAATATTATAGCTATTATTTAAATTATCAACTAAATTTAGGATGAGAAAATCTTTCCTACACTGTTATTATTAAGTAATTTACAATTTTTATCCTAAATGACCTCCTACCAAGCAAATCTCTTGCAACTAGGATTTTTTTTTACGGGGGGTATTTACCGCCAGAAACAAAAATTAATTAGTGGCTTTTCAGATGCGGAGTTGTGTGAATGTTGAAGCTTTTGAAGAGAAAGCGGCATCCGGAGGATGTAGAAAACCCTTTATTCAGTCTCAAGCACCTTCTTCCAGTGTCGAGATTTCTCGTTCATTATGAAGAGCCTTTGTTCAGTGCTTATTGAACAGTGATAATGACGGTGGATTTTTCATTGGGGCGGCAAAGGAAAACATCTCCAAGTGTTGTAAGAGTTTGTGTTTAGAACACATTTCATATTTGTAATTTGCTCCATTAGATTCTTAGTGAGAAACAGAGAGGTTTGACAATGGAGCTTAAACCTTGTGAGACCTGAGCGGGCCCCACCGTAGAGCAGGCCATTAATGCCGTTGCTTGTTCTCAAGACTCCCACAAACCTTTCTGTTTCTCACTATAAGTCTCCAGGGTCATCCAGACATGGACCCTTTGCTTGATGTGCCTAGAGGGGTGTCAGCTATACCCTCCTGACGAGGCCTAACAAAGGCCGAAACGATCGTCGGGGGTTGCTGCACCTCTCGTGCAGGGGTGACGTTGGCATTTCAGTATTGGCCACCATTTCTGGGTGATAGCGTCTGATTTGCATATGGAGCAGTTGTCTCTCGAGCCTTGTGAGACCAGAGCGGCCCCACCGTAAAGCAGGGCATCAATGCTGTAGCTTGTTCGCAGAACCCTCACAAATCTTTCTGTTTTTCCTTAGATTCTTGCAGTTTTTGGGAGAAATGAAGAAGCATCATACTGTATCATGCTTATTTTTTCTTTAAAAAAATAGTAACGCATTTCTTCTAGGGAAAAAAAATTAAGGTTAGTCACATTGGAGGAATTGATATGGCTGCTTAAACCCCTTAACGCTGCCAGGTGTCCCGTCGGTGGGTGGGCTTGAACACTGAGGGGCAAAATAGCACACCCCGCACCTCTCTCCGGCAACTCCTACGGCCGCCTTCTTTCCCTGCGACTGATTGACATCATTGGCTTTAGAGGGGCTGCCCGAGCTGCTCCCTGTGCTTCCCCTGGTGGCAAAGGGTTAATGGGAATAAGGAGATACATTGTTCTGGCTCGATACACCAGCCTTTATTGATAAAGATATCCGCCTGCCGTTCTGTGTGTGTATAACGTGTATGTATATTTGTTGTTCTGTCTCTCCCATTGTACAGCGCTATGGAACTTGTTGGGAGTAGAGGTAACATCACTGCTCTGCGTGGAGAGAGCCTGTGGAGACACAGGTTCAATCCTGGCAATAGCACCTTTTTAGTAAGTGTCCTTGGGCAAGACACCTAACGGTACATACTCGCCACCCAGGACATACTTGAAAACGAGAGAAATCTCAATGTATCCTTCCTGGTAAAATACTTTCTCAAAAAAACAAAACTTGATCTAGACTTTTTTCCAAATAACTATCAGATCCTCCTCCACTCCGTCTGACCTCAAATCTAGTTTTTTTTCAAAGCAGTTAGTTTTCTTTTTTTACATTTCACCCGATGCGCCCTTCTCCTTCCCGTTTTGGTTGTTAAAAATGCAATTTATTGCAGGTTTAAAGATTATATATCAATAAACAAAAACAGCAAATAAAAGTAGAAAAATCCGTCGCAACACATGGGATAATAAAATGGTACATTGCTTCGGAAATGTCAATTATTATCAAAACAAATGTAAGATTCATTATAAAAAGAGTGGGGGGGGGGGACAAACGTTCAGTGCTGTTTCCTTTTCTTTTTAACAGCGATTTTTAAAATGAATCATATAGTTTGGGAGAGTCCGCTCAGCAGACAGAAATCTGTTTTATAAAGACAATATTTAATTCAATTCATTTAGTTTTTTGCCTTTCATTTCACCAATCTCGGCCCTCCAGGTGTTTTGTAACTACATCTCCCATGAAGCTCGGCCACTCATTAGGCTGGCTGAACACCATGGGAAATATAGTTCCGAAACATCAGGGACACTATTGTGTGACTCTCACTAAAACCGGGGCACTAAGGGGAAAAAGTAGCATTCGCTAATTTCCCCTTTGCGTCCCGATTTCCCCAACAGATTGCGGGGCAGATCGCGAGTCCGGCAGCCTGCCCCTTATTTTATTTATTTATAAAGGATTTTACCAGGAAGGATACATTGAGATTTCCCTCGTTTGCAAGTATGTCCTGGGTTCAAGAACATTGACTTGTTACAGTCGTTACAAAAATAAAAAGTAATAAAATTCAAGATATTAAAAATTAAACACAAATATACAGATTAACAGAAAATAAATATGTAAGTAATATAGTTCCTATGATACATGTTGACATGTAGTGATCGCTAATCTCGGATGCTGGGGCAGAGCTACAGCGCCGTCCGCAGCATCCCCCCCCCATAGCATCCATAGGACTCCATGGAGGATAGTGCTGCCGGGTCACATGACTGTCAGGATCTCGCCTCTTGCGAGATCCTACTGGTCGGCAGAGTGATCGCAGAGGGAGACAGGGGACTTTCTTCCCCAAAGTCCAACTATGCTCCCAGCAGCCAGAAGCAGCGGATCGGGCCACCGTTCACGCCGTGGGATGAGAGGTGAGTATTTGATTTTTGGGGGGGCTTGAGCGGCAGGTAACGGATTCTGCAGCAGCGCAATCCGTTACCTATACCTCCGAGCTGGTGGTAACTTCTTGTTAGCGGCAGCTCTTAGGACCAAGTGATCTTAACGCTAGCTAATCTGCGCTTTCACTTTGCGCTCCCCATGTTAGGTATAGGGAGCGCAAAGTACAGTAAACCCGCGCTAAGAATCGCAAATTAAGGAGCGCTAACGTTTTTTTTAACTCATTAGTGATTCGGAGTTGATCTGGCTGCAGCGCTATGACCTCCTTTAAGCTAGCGCTAACGCTGATGCTACTGTTAGCTTGAAGGAGTTGATTGAGCACCAGGAGGGCCTAAGTTGGTGATCCCTTTCCTACAACAAAGGGTCTATTCACAAAGCACCGAAATTGCCTACAATTTCTGTGGTTTTTTTTATGCACTTCGGGTCACTTTGGAGATTCCATTTCGCCTACAATACGTGAATTCACCATTTAGCGAATGGTCATTGTATTCCACCAAAACTGGAGTCAGCAAAGCATTATTGGATGTTGGCAAAATTGTGCCGATAACCGCCGAAAATTAGCATTGGCGAATTCCACTGAACTGGAAAAAAACTGAAGTCCCTTATTCTCCTAATTGGAGTTTTAAATCAATAAAACTGTGTCTAAATAATAAAAATAATCTTCTAAGAAATAACAAAAACGAAATTGTTGTCTAAAAAAAAAAAAAAAAAAAAGGGTTTGTTTTTTTGCAGAAAATTGGTCTTTAAATTTTTTTAAAAAAAAGAAAAGATGTGGGATCCTATAGGATTTGTCTGGTTAAATCTGTCAAATTGAAACACTGAAATCAGGACATTTCTCCAGAAATTCGGTGCAGTTCAACATTCTGAGAATAGAAGACACGTTAGTCTTCTAAGGGACTATTTTGATGCCGCCAGATTGTGGCACATTGCACCATATTGCTCTCTCAATTCGGCTGAATTTGGCGAATGGACGCATTGCCCCGAAATTGCACTGGACGGGGCCAATTCAGAGGTTAGTGAATAATAACACTTTAAATCTACAACAAATGACTACGTGAAAAATAATCATTTGGCCAAAAGAGGGCACCATTGAGTAGTGTAGCAGATTCCCAGGTTATTCTGTGAAATCGAGCCAAGGCTGGTATTTTCTGTGTAACTCTAATAACCGCACATGGTGATTCCCTTGTATAGAATCCCCCCTCCCCGCATTTCTGTTTGTTCTTAAATCCAATATTACTCGCAAGAGTGCATGCTTCTTCCAAGAATCCAATAGTATTCATAAAATAAGGGCAATTCAAGCTGGATATGCAGCATTTTTCTCTTTTTTTCCCATTTGCCCTCCAGTAAAAAAGAGCTCATATTGTGGAAATATCATGGTGGGTTTCAAGTGAGTAAATGAGATTGCTAATATGTAATTAGTTTTAGTCTGGCACAGTTGAACATAACCAGCAGAGATTGCAAGTTGCGATGAAGCCTCTGGTGAGTCAAATGTGCTTTAATTGCTAACCTTTTGACTATGACAATTTTTGATATTCTATAGCAAATCCCTGCCGGGGAGGACTATATGTATACGACCTCACGCTATTCCACACTATACCATTCTTTTTGGACCCAACGGGTGTCTAAAGGTGTACTAATATGTGGCCGCCACCTTCACACTCAATAGATGGTTTTTTCTTAAACAATTAAGCGCCATCAAGGTTTGCCCAAAGGCTCTCGTCCTAACCGCGCAGATTAATGATACATATTAATTACAAAAGGAGTAATAATGGGGTTTAATGGTGGAGGTTTAGTCGCAAAGTGGTTTCTACTTGCCTTGCCAAACGTTGTCACCCTGTGCCTGATATATATGATTATTATTTATAAGGAAGAAATACTACCATACAATAATTGTCATGAAACAAGTAATCATGAAGCATCATTTTTAGCTCATTATTTAATAATTTCTCACTTTTCAGTTGAGCGCGGTCTTTTCCGCTGGGATTCACACCTTTGAGACCTGGACGGCACACAGCGATTAAGGACGGGGTCAGACGAGCGCATTATGTGTGCCCGTACTGATATGCCTCCCAGCGTCCGTCGCAGGTTTGTGACGCTTCGACGGGGCCAGCCACACACTGCATTACACGTGTTGCTACAGCGTGCCTGCTGCAGATGTCGAAGTGCTATGACAGCGTCCCACGTGGCTGCAAAGCGCGAATCTACATAGGAGGATCGAGCCTTGCAGCGCTGAGGGTACTAATTGCGCTCAGCGAGGCGGCCAGATGGGCGTCAGAGTGGAAGGAACGTCCACTCTCACGGACGCTCCTTCCGCGCTGCATAACTCTTGTCTGACCCCGGCCTAAGAGCGGGTGAATTGCCACCCACAACCAGCATGGATGCGGATTTTCTTGAGCCTGTGCATGCAAGGCTCAAAAGTGGAGGACAAGAAACGGAGAGGAGGAAATACCATCTATGTGAATATAATATCAACATCGCCAAATTGATCTTTAGGAATGGGCTCTTCTTTCCAAAGGTCTTAAAAAAAAATAATCTAAAAATGGTGATAATCTGTGCCACTGGTGGTGATGGCAAATAAACAACCTCAATACAATCAAATAAAATACAATGCAAGTAAAATGGTACAAATAGGATAAAACAAAGTAATGTGACATTTACAGTCTTATCATGTACTCCAGGTTGTAAATGTCTTAATGATTGTGAAAGTCTTAATAATCAGTGCAGGGAAGAATAAAAATAAAGTCATACAGTATCTCGTATTGGTGGAGTCAGCTGCCTCTCCAGACCACTTGGTGGTATATCCCTTTTCCACCTTGTAAGTCAGTATAAAAGAAAGATGTGCTGGAGCTGGCGCTTCTTGTCAGTGGTCCCCTGTTAGTGGTTCCTTCTGCTGCACCCCGTGGCTCAGAAGTATGGTTTCCTTACAGGGTTACCATCCTCCGTGCCCCTCAAAATATAAAATGACTCACATAGAGCAATATTGTATAAAAAGTAGTGCAAACAAAGGAGAAGAATGTTGTGCTCACATTTGCTGGTGTCTTATCGATCAGACACCAGATTTGTAGGCTACAGTAGTACCAACTGAAGAAGCTTTTTATGCGAAATGCGTTATGGTAAACTGCAGGGCTCAAAATTTCAAGTCCTGAGCTACTAGCCAGGCCTTAAGAGTTACCTGCCACCAGTTGCCCCACCTACCTGCCCTTAACTCCACCCCTAAACACACCCTCTTAAATTATCTACGAAATGACACTATTAAATGTTTTATTCAGAATAAAGTTACAAAAATAAATAACATTAACATAATAACAAAGCAATGTAAACATGGGAAAATAAGTGCTTTACATCAAATGGGATGCAACAAAATACTAAGTGTAACTGCTCAACTTTTAATAAACTTAGGCCCCATTACAATCTTCGCGCCATAAAACGTTAGCGCGTGCAAATTAACGCTATTACGATCCGAATATTTTTCGAACGCAAATCCGACGCGCAAAGCCGGGCGCAAATGACCGTTGCGTGCAGGAATCGGTGGGCAGACTGTTTTTTCTTGGGATTCAGCCAATCAGAATTAAGAACCACCATTTGCTATCTTTCGGTTGTTGCGCCTGTCAAAGTCAATCTGCGTATATGTGCTGCAACAAAAATAAAAAAATTAAACAATTTATTAATTTTATTGTTTGGGTATGTGTAGAATGTGTAACTGTACTGTGCTGTATTTTTTTTTGTTGTGCAGGTTCATTTCGGCCAGAACGTTCAGATTGTAAGTTAACACCAGGTTTTCAAAGACGTTACGATACTTCGCGCAAACGTCGTTCGTACGACGTTGCGCGAAGATCGTAATACCATCCGCTCGAAAGCATTCGCGCTGACAATGGTAAGTATGGGATGCACGCACTTGCGCTTGGTTCGCGCAGGGTCAACTGCGGTAGACGTAATATGACGGTCCGCGCAAATGGTTTTGTCCTCGCACAGAAGCGCATTTGGGCTCACGCAAATGCGCTGCGCGAGGATTGTAATAGGGGCCTTAGTGTTTTATTCGGAATAAAGTTACAATATTGTTAATGTTATTTATTTTTTGTAATAACAAAGCTATGTAAACATGGGATGCAACAAAATATTAAGTGTAACTGCTCAACTTTTAATAAACTTAGTGCATTATTTTGAACTCCAAACAATCTAAAAGGGACTTTCTCTAAGTGAAAGTTTGGCATTAAGGGAAAACAAAACAGAGCTTCCTTAGATGCCAAACAATTTGGCATAGCAATAGGAAGCCAATTTCAGAGATTTGCTATAGTGAGTGTTGTACAGCAGGACCAAGCCATGTGTATCGTCCCCTTTCTGATGAAAAGTACCACTTATCAATGGTTGTGTTCAGATTGTAATCTGGAAGAGGTGGTCCATTAACTGCAATCATCAACAGGTCATCCTGTTGCCAGAACGATACAGTCTTTATTCTGTTTTGGTAGCTAAAGCCACGTTACTTCACACGAGGTTGTTGTTGGGGGCAGTACAGCACACAAAGGTTGACCAGAGGGAGTATTGCGGGGAATCTCTCTTTCTGCTGGTTCAATTTTTTCAAAGCCTCGTTGAAAAAGAGTCCACTTTGAATGGAGAGTTTCATGTCAGCCCACTCTACTTCTAAAAGGTCAACTTTGTCCTCAAACTGATCATTAAAAACATGTTTTGCAATTGTGTGCAACTCATTCAATCCAAAATTGAGGATTTGTGTTTTGTCTGGCCAGGACAGGCTATCAATATATTA
Organism: Leptobrachium leishanense; assembly: GCA_009667805.1. NCBI lineage: Eukaryota > Metazoa > Chordata > Amphibia > Anura > Megophryidae > Leptobrachium > Leptobrachium leishanense. The sequence goes on from CM019063.1 coordinate 487,917,682, forward strand.
AAAGATTTCACAATATCTGAAGAGACTGAGGAAAGCCGCAAAATTAAATATTTTTCAGCTTTAGCCAATTGTAAGGGTTTGACTGCGGTAGGTGTAGTAGGATGGGGTTGTGAGCCCAGGATGCAGGTTCAGGATCACAAAGGGTGTTTATTGGAAATAAACACTACAGCACAGAATCCAGCAAGGAATAGGCAATGGAATGGTCAGAGTTAAGCAAAGGGTCTGGTACACGGGGGGGGGGGGCTAGATGGGGAGCGTACCGGTATATGAAGCAGATGAATGTCCAGAAAATAACAGAGGGTCCTTGGGTGAAGAAGTCAGGAGATGATCAGGAGGTTTCAGGGAACTTGGCAGATTGAAGTTGCTGACTGCAAAACCTATGTGGAAGTCCAGAGGAAAGGGTGGGACTCCTTTATATAAAGAACAAATTAGGGAAAATGAAGGGCAGGTGAGTCTCCCTGGTCAGAACGTGAGAGTTCATGATGTGCAGCTTAAAATGCAAAAGTCCTGGAACCTGCAGGGGGCCTGTAGGATGCAGAACAGAAGGGGGCGCCAGGGGGTCAGGGCCACCAGGACCTTACAGAGCCCCCCCTCTAAGGGCCGGACTCCGAACGGCCCAGGGCGAGGTCAGGGTCGGCAACGGTCAACGACATTGGCACAGGCGGATCACCCGGCTGCCTGGATATTGATGGTGCACGGGTGTCAAAAACCAGGGCCTGTAGCATCAGTTGGTTCTCCTGGACGTCTTGCACATGTCACAATAGGGTTGCGATCTGGCTAACAAAGCCTGCCAGTGTACCCATCATTAAAACAATATTCCAGCGAGGAGCGCCATATAGTGGGAACCCCCTCTTCTATTAAAACAATATTGGACTGGCAGGACTCTGGACTGGCAGAACATGTTGACCTGGGGATGAGATCCCCCATGACGGTAGCTGCTGCAGGGCTCTGCGACTCTCGGACGGCAGACTTGGAGGTGACCTCGGAGAGGGTCGATGGGGCAGCGCCCTTGGTGAAGACCGGTGGGGCAGCGCCCTTGGTGAAGACCGGTGGGGCAGCGCCCTTGGAAAGGACCCGTGGAGCAGCAACGGCTGGAGTAGAGATGATGGTGCCAGCATATGCAGTATCCTGGTATGGTTGTCCAAAAACAAGTCCAGACTTGCGGCTGTGTGGGATGGGAGAGTCACTTTTGGCAAACCCCAAAACCCTCTTTGGCGCGGCTATGGCTGGAAACTGGCAACAATGGGTAGCGGAGATGGCGGTCTCTACGGCAACAGCTGGGCACGGAGGGGCAGTGCCCTTGGCGAGGCACGGAGGGGCAGCACCCTTGGCGAGGCACTTGGTACTGCACGGCTCAGTGGCGACCTGGGTACAGCACGGCTCAACGGTGGCAACCTTGGTGAGGCATGGCACTTGAGCGACCTCGGTACTGCACGGCTCTGCGGCGACCTCGGTACTGCACGGCTCTTGCTGGGCAGTGAGCGGCTTGGCCTTACGGCGGCGGCCCCGTGGCGGCGACAGCTCAGGAGATCCTGCGGGATGCAGGGCAGCGACCTCTTGAGATCCTGCAGGTTGCAGGGCAGCGACCTCTTGAGATCCTGCGGGTTGCAGGGCAGCGACCTCTTGAGATCCTGCGGGTTGCAGGGCAGCGACCTCTTGAGATCCTGCGAGTTGCAGGGAAGCAGACCTCTTGGGATCCAGCGGGTTGCAGGGAAGCAGACCTCTTGGGATCCTGCGGGTTGCAGGGAAGCAGACCTCTTGGGATCCTGCGGGTTGCAGGGAAGCAGACCTCTCGGGATACTGCGGGTTGCAGGGAAGCAGACTCTTGGGATCCTGCGGGTTGCAGGGCAGCGAGCTCGGATGGTTGCTCGAGCTGCAGGGCAGCGAGCGCGGAGGGTTGCTCGAGCTGCAGGGCAGCGAGCGCGGAGGGTTGCTCGAGCTGCAGGGCAGCTGACCCGGAGGGTTGCTCGAGCTGCAGGGCAGCTGACCCGGAGGGTTGCTCGAGCTGCAGGGCAGCTGACCCGGAGGGTTGCTCGAGCTGCAGGGCAGCTGGCCTGGAGGATTGCTCGAGCTGCAGGGCAGCTGGCCTGGAGGGTTGCTCGAGTTGCAGGGCAGCTAGCCCGGAGGGTTGCTCGAGTTGCAGGGCAGCTAGCCCGGAGGGTTGCTCGAGCTGCAGGGCAGCTGGCCCGGAGGGTTGCTCAAGTTGCAGGGCAGCTAGCCCGGAGGGTTGCTCGAGCTGCTGGGCAGCTAGCCCAGAGGGTTGCTCAAGCTGCAGGGCAGCGACCTTGGACACTGAGGTCTGGCGGAACCGGCAAGGCTTTGGTTTCTTAGGTAAACCAGGAACCGAAGGTGAAGTGTAGACACAGGTGCCTATGTAGGTGGTCTGAATAGGCCTCGTAGAAGCAGGTTTGTCAAGATTCTTTGTCTCTGGCTTGGGTAGGCGCAGTGGGCAGGCAGATATTCTATGCCAGCTATCTCCACAATAAAAACACAAATCTTGTGCTGTTCTTCTTGCCTTCTCCTTTTCGGTTAGGGGTCCTCGAGCTCCTTTAGGAACTGGAATGCACACCTTTGTCGACGTGTCCTTTAAGATCTGCTGCAGGTATTCCAACAGTGAATCAAGATGCTGTTGGATATTTTGGTTCGCCTCTTTCCACTGGTGTATTTTGGCCTAGGCCAACAAGGCCCAGGCCTAGGGCGGCACTTTCCAGGGGGCGGCGGCCCCCTGGGTGGCCCCACCCCTAAAAAAAAAAAAATTTTTTTTTTTTTTTTTTTTTTTACTTTTGAAAACTATTTTACCAGGAATGAAACATGGAGATGTCACTAATTTTCAAGTATGTCCTGGGTAGGCAAGGCCTAGGCTTTCACTTTCCAGGGGGCAACAAAAAACCTCACCACTAATTGGGTTACTCACAGAGCACCGAAATTACGCCAACATTTTGGTGTTCTGTAGTTCCCTGCACTTCGGGGTATAAAATTTCCCCACCCTGCAGTGAATTCACCATTCACCTAAAGTCCCTAAAGTGCATGGAGTCGGCCGCTGTATGCTGCCACCGCAAACCCATGGCCTGCTGTTTTCAAAAGAACTAGACATGTGCACAGCACAAAATTTCGTTTTGAACTAATGGATTAGTCCTAAAATGCAATTTATTTAGTTGCTACAGAAATTCGTTTTCAGTTCTTTAGTATGAAAACTAATTTCATTCATCCGAAAACCAGTGGATACAATTACTATTGTAGTGGCTCCTCAGAGGGCTGAGATCGCTGCTTGTTACAGTATCTCTCACTCTAACTTAACCAGAGCTGTTGTAAACTTCCCAGAGCCATTATAGCCTATGGAGGTTTTCAGTTTACAACAGCTCTGGTTAAGTTAGCACCAACATTGTAATACTGCCCCGTATCAAGCAAAGCTGTTACAGTAACTGACTGCTGCTCCTCACAGCGCTCAGAGTTTCAGTAAAACTAGTAAATAATATTTTTATATATAAGAGGTTAGAACAATATTATTTCCTTGTTTTACTGAAACTCTGAGCGCTGTTACAGTTAGTTACTTTAACAGCTGAGCCTGATACATTGTACTGAGAGATAATGTAACAAGCAGCCGATCTCAGCGCTCACAGCCACTGGATTTAAAGGGCTAAAAAAAAGGCTCCTCTCTGTATAATGTTTAGAACATCCTCCTGCATTAATTAATACCCCTCTCTGTATAGAACATCCTACTGCATTGGCATGTGGATGGTGCAGAACTTCGGATGTTGCGCTCTTCATTGCTGGTCTCCTTCACTCATCAATGTAATATCACAAAAAGGACTGAAACTAAAATGTAGTGCATTTTATTTTAGTTTCTTTCGTTTTTTGTACTGAGCAGTTTCGTATTTCTCTTGAGTCATACGAAAACTAAATTATCCCAAAATTCGCTAAATCGTTTTAGTACTAAAACGAATGCACATGTCTAAAAAGAACTACTGAACGAAAATGTCTGGAATTTACATATAAGATCCTATGATTGATAATAAAAAAGTTCTGTTACAGAAAAAGAAGAACCGCTATTAAAAAAAAGGGGGGGGGGAATTTAGCCCAAAAAATTCTGAAAAATCACTAAAAGGTACAAAAAAAAATCAATAAATAAATAAAGACTTTTTACTGCAGATTAAAATAATAAATGGTTTATTAGATATTGCATGAAAAACGGAATATTTTAACATTGAAACCTATGGGGTTCGCCTGAATAAACCTGCTGATTGAAACCACCAAACATCAGGGCATTTCACTGACATTTCTCTGCTGTTTGGTGTTCTCTGAATAGATTAACCATTACTTCTCTATGGGGATTTGCACTGCCTTCAAACAGCACCGTACTTGCTGGCAGTTCGCCAAACTTGTGTGTGAGCATATCACCAGAGCAGTGGTGTACTTAGAGGAGTGGCGGAGGGTGGGCCGCCCCAGGTACCAGTGATTATTGGGGTGTCATTAGGGGGTACTAGGAGGTGCCACTGTCACTGTGTGTCAGCTTTGAGCTGTGTTCTCAAACAACGAGCAGCGGAGCATGGCGTTTGCATACGGAATAAAATCGAATAGAATAAAAATCCCCCTCTCCTCCCTCCGTAGCTCCTCCCCTGCCCCGCAGCAGCTCTAGGAGAGGGGAGGGGGATGTGATTTGTGTCCAGAGAGAGAAGATGACAGTAAACGGCAGGTAAAGGGGGGGGTTATCAGCAGAATATGAAGCCCTGTCTGCTTACTGCTGTTTAAAGTGGACCTTTCCTTAACCAGCACTGCAGTGATAGAAATTTGTCATTGAGCTGCCTGGCTCCTGGTGAGGCTGCTTGCGTGCAGGTCACACTCGGTCCGGCCAGTCAGGTGGTACTGAGTCTCAGTACCACCTGACTGGCTGAACCACGTGACACGCATGCACGCAGCTGCCCGCCCTTTCGTTAACATGGACTGTCACTCTATTCTGGACTGAACACCCACCGGGAAGGGAATCAAAGCCACGGTGCACCCTCTGGCAGTGGCACCCCACTGCTGACAAGATGGCTCCACGCACAGGCACAGCCGTGATCCTAACGTGGCCTGGAGGGACCTCCTGCTGAATCTGTACACAGTCCCTGCTGACTCTGCACACAGCCCTACTGCGGACAGAGGCCGGTAAATGTAGAATAAATAATTGCTGTGTGCTCATATACACTCGGTTTGCTGGGAGTTTTATTGCAGTGGATTCTGATGCACTCATACACACCACACATTGCATTCCTGGGAGTTTTATTGCTGTGGATTCTGATACGCTGACACACACCACACATTGCATTGCTGGGAGTTTTATTGCAGTGGAATCTGATGCACTCATACACACCGCACATTGCATTGCTGGGAGTTTTATTGCTGTGGATTCTGATACACTCATACACACTGCACATTGCATTGCTGGAATTTTTATTGCTGTGGATTCTGATACGCTGACACACCAAACATTGCATTGCTGGGAGTTTTATTGCTGTGGGTTCTGTGATACACACTGCATAGTACTGTGAGTTTTATTGCCCTGGAGCTCTGGGATACACTCATACACACTGCACATTACTGTGAGTTTTATTGCTGTACAGCTCTGTGATACGTTCATATGCAGTGCACACGTTCTGTGGATTTTATTGTTCAACAATTAGAGAGGCTGTGTTCCAGTATACTTGACATGCGTGGCTGTTCTTTGTAAAAATGCTTGAATTTAAACATTTCATAATTTTATTTCTCAATAGATACATTTGAAATGGTATACAAAATATACAAGTAGGCACTTGGTATCCACTTTTAATATAAAGAGAGGAAAAGGCGGAGCTCTAAGAGGAAAAGGTGGAGCTTAAAGAGGAAGGGTGGGGATTAACCAGGAAGAGGTGTGCCCTTGACAGGAGGGGGTGCGTCAAATTTAAATTAGGGGGTGCACGAGTTTAGTCAGGCCTAGGGCAGCACAAAACCTAAATACACCACTGCCTCTTTCAGTCCTTTTACACAGGCTAAAATCACCGCGGGCTCACAGGGTTTGGACTTCCACATTCTGTAAGGGTTTGACTGCGGTGGTGTAGTAGGATGGGGTTGTGAGCCCAGGTTCAGGATCACAAAGGGTGTTTATTGGAAATAAACACTACAGCACAGAATCCAGCAAGGAATAGGCAATGGAATGGTCAGAGTTAAGCAAAGGGTCTGGTACACGGGGGGGTCCTAGATGGGGGGCAGAAGGGGAGCAGGATGGGAGGGTACCGGTATATGAAGCAGATGAATGTCCAGAAAATAACAGAGGGTCCTTGGTTGAAGAAGTCAGGAGATGTTCAGGAGGTTTCAGAGAGCTTGGCAGATAGGTTTTGCAGTCAGCAACTTCAATGTGGAAGTCCAGAGGAAAGGGTGGGACTCCTTTATATGAAGAACAAATTAGGGAAAATGAAGGGCAGGTCAGTCTCCCTGGTCAGAACGTGAGAGTTCATGATGTGCAGCGTCAATGCAAAAGTCCTGGAACCTGCAGGGGGACTGTAGGATGCTGAACAGAAGGGGGTGCCAGGGGGTCAGGGCCACCAGGACCTTACACCAATACAGCTTGGCGTATAGAATTAAATTCTCTTTCACCGGCTTCAAGGTTGGTCAGCTGCAGCCCATATAGGCCCCTATTACACGCCTCGCGCAGCGCATTTGCACGCGCACAAATGTGCATTTGCGCAAGGACAAAACCATTTGCGCAGAACGTCGTATTTCGACATTCGCGCAAACGATGCGCGTAATCGTCTACCACGATTGATCCTGCACGAACCCAGCGCGAGCGCAAGTCCGTGCGCGCATCCTATACTTAACATTGACAGCGCAAATGCGCTCGTGCGCTGGTACACGGATGGTATTACAATCTTTGCGCAACAAACGTTTGCGCGCATTCTCGTAACGTCTTTGAAAAGCAGGTGGTAACTGTAAATTTGATCGTCCTGGCCGAAACTAAATACACCAGCACAAAAAAAATACAGCACAGTACAGTTACACATTCTACACATACCCAAACAATAAAATTTATTAATTGTCCTAAAACATTTTTTTGCTCCAGCACATATACGCAGACTGACTTTGACAGGCGCAACAACCTAACGTTAGAAAATGGTTGTTCTTAATTCTGATTGGCTGAATCCCGTGAAAAAACTGTCTGCCCACCGATTCCTGCACGCGACGGTCATTTGCGGCCGGATTTGCGCACGTAAAAAGTTGAAGGCTGAAAAACTGCGCTCGGAGCGTACTACAGCGTTAATTTGCGCGCGCTAATGTTTTTTTGCGTGCGCAAAAAAATTGCGCTGCGCGAGCGCATTTGCGCTAAGCATGTAATAGGGGCCATAGTGTTCCATTACCTGTAAACTTACTTACAAATTCAAGTTCGTTTTTTCCTCTCCCTTTACAAAGATCCTGAAGAGTTTTAACTGCATGTTCTAGTTTGTTTTTTAGGTGACAGTAGATCATAAGTTCTTTGTTCTGAAGACCTTCTGACAGAGGTTTCACCTTGCTGTAAAAATCCAACAGGAAATACAGAAGTTTCACAAACTTCAGCTGTTTTAGGTCTTTCAGGATACCCTTAACCTTTGCAGAATCAGTTGTTCCTTCAGTTGAGATTTGCTCAAAATGCGTCACCACGGTTTTCCAGCTTTGAAGAAAAGCACGCAAGGCGTCAACTTTGCTGCATAACCAGCGCACTGTATGTATATCTCGAAGTTTCAAGATTTCCTCACTTAAAGATTTTGCAACTTCTTTCAGTTGCTGAAGGCGTTTGGCTGAGCCATGATAATATTTAAAAACACGCCGCGCCACATCATCAAATGTTTGTAGGTATGGCACTTCCTTGCAACCATCCAAAACATCAAGCTGCAAGCGATGAGCCACACAATGTATACTGATGATCTGTGGGCAGATGTCTTTCATCTGGACGGCTAAACCAGACTTGTGACCCAGCATGCTTGCAGCCCCATCCGTTCCCAAGCCTGCAACCCATGGAGTGCCTCTGTAATCAAGATGCAAACTATCCAAAAAGGCCGTCAATCCTTTAAAATATTCCCTGAGCTGTAGCACTCTCGAGAGCAAATGTACCCAAAAAATCTTCTTTTATGTTTCCTTCTGAAACATAACGGACATAAACGTTTGCATGTTCCGTGGAGGTTCGATCTGTTGATCCGTCAATCATAATGCCAACAAAAGTTGACTTTTTAATGTTTGCCACGAGACTTTCTCGGATTATTTTTGCAATGAAATGAATGAATTGTTTGCACTGCACATCATTCCCATACTTCTGCAGAATTGGCACATCGAGTTTAGCAGCTAATGCTAATAAATCTGTGAAGTCTCGAAATGGCTTTTCCGATTTTGCGACATAGTAAGCAACGTTAAACATGTGTGTCATGTGCTGAGACATCGCAGCGTCCATTTTCATGATACGCACAGCTAAAGGTCTCTCTTCAGGAGTGTCTTTAGCCTTTACTTTAATAAGCACAAGGAAAATGTTGATACTCTTTTCGTGCCATGCAAAGGTTTCCTTTTTAAATGGAGCCTTTACGCCATCTTTCCATTTCGCATCAGAAGTTTGGGGGAACCGACTGCAAACTTTACATGTAACTGTATCCGTATCTTCTGAGAAAATAAGCCATGAAAATTGTTCCAGCCAATGCGTGTTAAAACGGCGTTTTTTAGAGGTCTTGCCGGCATCACCATCATTTTTCCTCTTCGTTGTTATGGTGGTTGAGTTGTGTGGCAAACTACAACTAGCAGCTGGATTTGCTCTTGCTTCATTCTCTTCTACTATAGGGTTTGACGGTGTCTCCACAGTCATAGACAGAGCTTTTGCTTTAATGAAAAAGCTTAATTTGCTCTGCTTCATGTATCTTGCATGTGCTCTCAAAAACCCGTAAAAATGGCCTCAAAACGGAAGTGAAATGCCAGTTGAATAAGACGAGTTCTCTACACCTCTGCGGAGAACAAGAAAGAAGTGTTAAAGTTGTCAGCATGCCAATGCATTAGCTGGCATGTGACGTGCAACTGGTATTGGGGATATTAGTGATGCACTGATACCACCTTCTCGGTATATAGAGTATATAGGTATTTTTTATTTATTTTTGGTTCACCGATATTGACATCCAGTGCCATGTGGGAGATCACTCCGACAGGCAGCTCCCCCACATAAATACCCGCCCCCACATGCACTCCATGCACACACAAAAGAAAATAATCTGATGTTATCTGCCCGTGCCGCTTGTCAAAAGCTGGGGGGACATTGGGCTGGCAGGTGAGATCTGTATGATCTCCATACAGACCCAGAGCTCACAGAGCTCCACAGCAATAAAACTCTCAGTAATGTGCAGTGTGTATGAGCGCAAGACAGAGCTCCACAGCAATAAAACTCTCAGTAATGTGCAGTGTGTATGACGCAAGACAGAGCTCCACAGCAATAAAACTCTCAGTAATGTGCAGTGTGTATGAGCGCAAGACAGAGCTCCACAGCAATAAAACTCTCAGTAATGTGCAGTGTGTATGAGCGCAAGACAGAGCTCCACAGCAATAAAACCCTCAGTAATGTGCAGTGTGTATGAGCGCAAGACAGAGCTCCACAGCAATAAAACTCACAGTAATGTGCAGGGTGTATGAGCGTTTCACTGAGCTCCACTTAGATTGGCACAAGTCCCACGGAGTTCATACAGAGTCATTACAGCGCCGCTTTATAGAGGCCGGAGGACGCGGCGTTCATACAGTCATTACAGCGCCGCTTTATAGAGGCCGGAGGATGCGGCGTTCATACAGTCATTACAGTGCTGCTTTATAGAGGCCAGGAGGACGCAGCGTTCATACAGTCATTACAGCGCTGCTTTATAGCGCATGGGGGAATGTGGGGTTTGGATAGGGCTAATGGGAGCTACCTGCGAGGAGCCGCACATTATAACTCCCATCATCCTCAGCCAGGTGAAAGGTCTCCATGTTTAAAGTAACAGCAGAGTTCCTCCCTGTGCGGCGACTCACATGGCGCTATAATGGAGCTACGAGGGCTGCACTGTGACTGTCCCACAATGACACCAGACAGCTTTCCATGCATTCCTTAGATTGGCACAGGTCCCCTAAGTTTGGCACAGGTTCCCTTAGTTTCTCCCAGGCGGCAGAAGCAGAGTTCTGCTATCCTTTAACTCATTCTTTGGCTGCACAGTATATAAATTCACTTTTTTTTTACTTCTTTAAATTGAAATGGGTTTACAATGGAAGGGAACAAGTCTCATTCCCAGTATCTTATACATAAAGTGTTATTCAGAGAGTGCTGAAATTCTGCTGCTCTCTCGTTCGGCAAGTTCAATTCGTGGACCCTGCAGTGTATTCAGCATTTACCGCAGGATCCCCGAAGTGTGCCGGATGGGAACCGCCGATCAGCCCACCGAATACAGCTGAGGATCAGCTGAATGCAGCTGAACAGATTGCCGAACTCTGCCAAATTGACCGCCAAACGCTGCCGAACTGGGGGTAAGAAAAAATAATAATTTAAAGGTGTTTAAGGCTAGGGTCAGAAGAGTGCAGTGTTCACGTCCGTGTTGCCGCACATTTTAACGTCCGTGGTAGCATACAATTATGATCAATAGAGAACCACACACAGAAGTGCGAATGCACAACGGACGCTAGAACGGACGTGCGGAGTGCACCACGTCTGCAACATCTGCATAGCTGTGTGTGAGTGATGGAACGTAGTCAGACGGACTGAATTTTTGACGTCCAGCATTTTTGACGGACAAAATGTTTTTTGATAATAATTTATTTTCCCTTCTACATCAGTCAAAAAAACCGTCAGTCACAAAAACGGACCGTGTGGCCACTACCTTGTCGTCAGTCAGAAAGTACGTCCGCTGTGCACGGACGCACAGTCCGCACAGAATGCGCTCGTCCGACCCTAGCCTCAAACTGTAAAAATGCATGAAAATAATAAAAACGATTCTATGAGTAATAATAAAAGGGTCTGATGCAGAATAAAAAAGCGCCATTTAAAAAAATGGGTGTCCAAAATTTTGCCAAAAAAATCCAGGAAAATGTCAGCCAAGCCTCTGGGGCCTCTCCCCGCCCACTGACGTCATCACGCATGACACGGTGACATCAGTTGGATAATTAACCCCTAGCTGCCAAGGGGTCTCCCAATGGAAACCCTATGGTGGAGATGGGGATCCTTTGGACCCACATACACTATATTGCCAAAAGTATTCGCTTACCTGCCTTGACTCGATTATGAATTTAAGTGACATCCCATTCCTAATCCATAGGGTTCAATATGACGTCGGTCCACCCTTTGCAGCTATAACAGCTTCACCTCTTCTGGGAAGGCTGTCCACAAGGTTTAGGAGTGTGTTTATGGGAATTTTTGACCATTCTTCCAGAAGCGCATTTGTGAGGTCACACACAAGGACTGGCTCTCAGTCTCCGCTCTAATTCATCCCAAAGGTGTTCTATCAGGTTGAGGTCAGGACTCTGTGCAGGCCAGTCAAGCTCATCCACACCAGACTCTGTCATCCATGTCTTTATGGACCTTGCTTTGTGCACTGATGCACAGTCATGTTGGAAGAGGAAGGGGCCAGCTCCAAACTCTTCCCACAAAGTTGGGAGCATGGAATTGTCCAAAATGTCTTGGTATGCTGAAGCATTCAGAGTTCCCTTCACTGGAACTAAGGGGTCAAGCCCAGCTCCTGAAAGACAACCCCACACCATAATCCCCCCTCCACCAAACTTTACACTTGGCACAATGCAGTCAGACAAGTACCGTTCTCCTGGCAACCGCCAAACCCAGACTCATCCATCAGATTGCCAGATGGAGAAGTGTGATTCGTCACTCCAGAGAATGCATCTCCACTGCTCTAGAGTCCAGTGGCGGCGTGCTTTACACCACTGCATCCGACACTTTGCATTGCACTTGGTGATGTATGGATTGGATGCAGCTGCTCGGCCATGGAAACCCATTCCATGAAGCTCTCTGCGCACTGTTCTTGAGCTAATCTGAAGGCCACATGAAGTTTGAAGGTCTGTAGCGATTGACTCTGCAGAAAGTTGGTGACCTCTTCGCACTATGCGCCTCAGCATCCGCTGACCCCACTCTGTCAGTTTACGTGGCCTACCACTTTGTGGCTGAGTTGCTGTCGTTCCCAAAGACTTCCACGTTCTTATAATACAGCTGACTGTGGAATATTTAGGAGCGAGGAAATTTCATGACTGGACTTGTTGCCTAGGTGGCATCCTATCACAGTTCCACGCTGGAATTCACTGAGCTCTTTAGAGCAACCCATTCTTTCACAAATGTTTGTAAAAACAGTCTGCATGCCTAGGTGCTTGATTTTATATACCTGTGACAATGGAAGTGATTGGAACACCTGATTCTGATTATTTGGATGGGTGAGCGAATACTTTTGGCAATATAGTGTATCTCCTGGTTGGCGGGAACTAGAGGGTCAGGTTAGGTATCATTGTATGGCCTTTCCAATGACACCAAACATGACCATGTACAAGTAAAAAAAGTAAATAAATAATAATAAAAAATAATTTTAAAAAACTTTGTTTTTTGTTTGTTTTTTATTAACGCAGCACTATTGTTCACATTTCAATTCTAATGTGAACAATGATGATGCGCTAACAATTTTTTTTTGGTTTTAGCTAAAAACATGTAATTTCTCCGAATAAAAGTAACAGGTTCCCAGTTCTAATTTTTTTTTTTTTTTTTTTTTTTTTTTTTTTTTTTTAAATTCTTTATTTTGAGAATTATACATAACAAGAAATTCACAAAATCAAACGTAGAAAAAGACAGCCGTCTAGGGCTGCCCAAACTAACTACGGTCAGCCAGTCAGATAATGTAAGATGCAAGTAGTAACAGGTCAATAGGGGAATAATAAAAACAAAAAACAAAAAGCAAGAAGTCCCAACCTCAGTGAAGGAAGAAAATACAAAAGAAACACAAGCATGTAGGACTAGCAACGTAAATGCCATAACTTGTCCTGATAAATTATACTCAGAGCTTATCTATAGACCAGTGACACGTAAACAGAGAAGAAAAAAGCTGGGGGGGGTAAACAATATCGCCCAGGTCTCAGTCTGGCTGAAGTTCCGGAGGGTCCGGCGAGATGCCCGCCGCTTCAAGGTCGGACCAGGCGGTTTCAGGATCAGTGATGGTGTAGGGGACATTATTATGTGTCACCACCAATGCTCCCGCCAAGCCCCACCGATAACGGATCCCCCTCCGACGAAGAACCGCAGTCACAGGACGGAACCGCCTGCGAGCAAGCAGAGTCTGGAATGGAAGGTCGTGATACAAAGCCAACGTGGAGCCCTCAAATTTCACTGGATCTCTTGCGCCAGGAGCAGACATAAGCTTGACCTTAAATGCTACGTCACGAAAGGCCACCACGACATCACGGGGTGTCCCCTTCGAAAGCGCCGCAGGTTTCCGAACCCTGAATACCGATCCGATCACATCTGGCTTGTCAGGAGGGAGTCCCACCATCCGAAGGGTCAAACGAGACACATAAGCTGGGAGTTCATCCGACGACACAGAGTCCGGGATGCCTCTGACCCTGACGTTACGACGGCGGTGTCTTGTTTCCAGCATCTCCACAGAGCGGGACAAAAGCTCGACCTGGGATCTTAGACCAGCGACCTGTCCCAACAGGTGAGTATGTTCCGATAGCACTGTAGAGGTCGTCGCCTGCACTGCTGTCACCTGCGCACGGATTGTTGCAACCTCCTCCCGAACCGCCGCCACTTCAGGTTTCCACACCCCCCGGATCTCCCGGAGTTCGTCCAGGATCCTCCGAAGGTCTCTTTTCGTAAGAGGAAGATCATCATCCTCCTCCTGCCGACTTTCCTCAGGCTGTGTCATACGGGTTTCGAATGAGGTCGCTCTTGTTTGTTGCGGTTGGGCACCCTGTCTCAAAACGTCCTGTCGTAATGAAGCCACACTACTGCTGGCTGAAAGCTGGTGTTCCTCGGCCGAATCCCTGTCAGAGAGGCCACCAGCAGCAAGTGAGGCACTCAAAGACGCCGTCAGCGCTGCTTTTCGTTTCTTTTGCGCCCTTTTTTTTGCTGCTGCAGATAGTGGTTGGGAGTCTGGTGTCCGAGATTGTGGGGAGATCCAGGTCATCGCAGAGGTACCACCCGAGTGCCAGGGGTCCTCTTCATCTTCTGAAAAGTCATAGCCCGGGGGGAGGGAGGAGGAGATCGCATCTCCCTTCGAAGTGGACCCACCTCTCATGGAGTCCCGAATGTCCCTCTGTCTGGACCGCAGCTTCTGTGAGCGACCGGTGGGCATGTCACCAAAAGCGCAGGCACAAGGAAGAAGAGCGGTAAAAGGTCTCAGAAATCTCCTTCCAGGCTTCTAAAATGGCCGCTAGTACTAGGCCCCGATTGTGCCGCGGGGGTTAATCCGCTCCGGAGCGTCAATTTCGGGGGTAAGGCAAACTCACCGAGTCCCCCAGTGCCCCCAGAGACCGTAGAGCGTTTCTCAAGTGCGAGCAAGCAGCGGAAATAACTTTAAAAACCGTGTTTATCACGGAGCTCCTTCAACATGCAGCCGCTCGCTTCCTCGGCTAGCTCAGTTCTAATTTTTTTAACAAGAATATCGAATATATAACCGCAAAGCTTTGGATGATAAAATGTGAAAAAAAATATTTTACACTCTGTAGATGATTGGACAATCACATTTGTTTTTACATTTTTTTGTCATAACATTCAGGCAGGGCATGCCGTATACATATAATAATGTTATATTTTGAATCTGCTGAGTCTGCCGAAAAAAAAGGGTATATAATTTGTCTGGGTCGTACAATAAAACGTGACTTCAAAGCACGTTTAAACATGACGAGCAAAAACGGCAAAAATTAGCTCCGCACACAGACGTGAAATGGCTCCGCAGTGAAGTAGTTAAACCTGTTGAACTAAAGCACTGAAAATCTGAGCATTTTGCCAACTCTTCCTTGCAGTTTGCTATTCTCTGAAACCGATTAACCATTACTTCGCTATGGGACAATTTTACTGCACCATATTTCGCTGAGAATTCTAATTTTTTTTTTTTTGAGAAAGGATTTTACCAGGAAGGATACATTGAGATTTCTTCTCGTTTTCAAGTATGTCCTGGGTGGCGAGTATGTACCGGTAGGTGTCTTGCCCAAGGACACTTACTGGAGAGGTGCTCTTGCCAGGATTTGAACCTGTGTCTCCACGGTCTCCACAGTCATAGAGCAGTGATGTTACCGCTATTCCACCCAGCCAGAGTACACCAATGTTTGGTGAATTGCCAGCTTTCTGAATAGCCGAACTGCCACAAAATTGCGCCGTACAGGGAAATTCACCATTCGTAGCGATTTGGTGGCAAGTTCGGCTCTTATTGAATAACCCTTATAGTTATGCAACTCAACCTACGCCATCGTTTTTCACAGCACAAGAATATATCAGCCCTTCCGAAATAAGTGAAAACGAAAAGCCGAGCCATGCCGCAGTTTTCATTGCAGGTTTATAATTGGCTTTGATTCAAATGAAATCATAAAACACTCGCAATTACTGTTTACCTTTTATTAATGCTCTTCTTACAAATTGTACACATTCACATTCAGCTGAGAGGAATTCTGAACTGCTGAAATAAATTAAAAAGGAAATCACATGATGAGCATCCTGCCGCCGCAGACTCTTCGCAATTACGCCAGGTAACACAATGATTATTTAATTAAGGGAGATATATGTAAGATGCATTGTGATTAAACATGGGCCCTTCAGCTGTTTATCCTTTAAACGGAGTTAGCAGCACTCAAAGGGTTAAACCGAGAAGTTTACTGGCTTTGGCTTTCCCTGCCATTTGTAGAAATAATCTATGTACCTGCCTGTCAATCTAAGGCAATAGATGAATAGTAGAGAAGCTATGGATCCTTATTATGTCTGGGTGGGATGAACCCAGTTGGAAGATCTGAGTCAGACGTCTCCAAGACTTGTAGTAAATATAAATAAATAAGAGAATAAAAGAATCGGGAAGGTATGTAAATGAATAAAAATAATAAAATTTATTGGATAATAACAAAACTGCCCAACGCGTTTCGTCCTAAGACTTTCTCAAGGGCGATAAATCAAAATTAAAAGCATAAAATAATATAATTATGCTTTATTATAATTTATGCTTTTAATTTTGATTTATCGCCCTTGAGAAAGTCTTAGGACGAAACGCGTTGGGCAGTTTTGTTATTATCCAATAAATTTTATTATTTTTATTCATTTACATACCTTCCCAATTCTTTTATTCTCTTATTTATTTATATTTACTACAAGTCTTGGAGACATCTGACTCAGATCTTCCAACTGGGTTCATCCCACCCAGACATAATAAGGATCCATAGCTTCTCTACTATTCATCTATTGCTTTATCTTGAGGAGAGTGGGAATATCTCCACGAGGAGCGGATCAAATTTCAAAAGCTAAGTACCTTGCACCATACATCTTTTCTATATCTTGTCAATCTAAGGCAGCCAGGGTTATTCAGAGAGAGCCGAATTGGCAAGAAATTACACCGAACAGTGAATTTCCCCATACGGTGCAATTCTGTGGCCATTCGGCTATTCAAAAAGCTGCCAGTTCGCCAAATATTGGCGAATTGCCATCAAAATACAGTGATCTATGACAGGAGTGAGCTCCCCATAGAGAAGCAATGGTTAATCTATTCAGAGAACACCGAACAGCAGAGAAATGTCAGCAAAATGCCCTGATTTTTTTATGCTTTCATTCGGCAGTTTTAATCAGCGAATCCCATAGGTTTCAATGTAAAACAAATTCCCAGTTTTTAATCAAATATTTATTCAAACGTTTATTCTTTTCAATTGCAGGAAAAAGTCTCTTAATTTATTTTCTAGGCTTTTCTTTAGTTTTGTTTTTTTTCTGTAACAGACCTTTTTATTATTATTCATAGGACCTTATATATTATCCCCAGGCACTTTCATGCAGTACTTTTTTGAAAGCGTCTTTAAAAGTTGAGGTTCTCTTTGTTTTGTTTTTTCACCCCGATCGGTTTGTCGACTTTTTCCAGCAGCTGGATTAGCGGTTTGTTCGGCAGGCTGTTATTTTTTTTTAGCAATTTGGCGCCATTGCGGGGGATGCATTGATCTAAGGGAACCTTCACCATTGCGTTTTCGCCCCACTCCTTTCACCTCACATGACAACAAGACACGCTCGTAAAGTCCTTCTTTGGCCTAGGGTGAATCATGTCAAGCTCACACTACTTTTTTTCTGTTCAAGATGGCCCCTTTCCCGCAAGGGGCAGGGAGTGTGTTCCCCGGTGCACACATGTCTGGTGAGAGTTGTGTCCACCGCAGAGTGCACCTGCAACCCGCAACTTTTTACATATAGGCAGGGTGGCCATTAGAGGGGATGACAGCTCATGATATGTCAGGGCAATTTGCAGACTTAGGTTCATTTAACTTGCCATGTTGTTGGTTTTTGTTTTATTTCCATTAAAATAAAAAACTGTTGCTACGATTGCCCATCTCCGCAGCCTCTTCATTCGATGGATTAAGGGGCCCAGTGGCTTCAGGGGTTACCTTGCCTATTTGTGCAGCTTGTTTAAGTGCCACAGATGTAAGGGTTCCTTCATGTCACCCATGTAGGGCCACCAAGATACCAACAAATTTACCAGTTGGTCGCGGCTTCTGGGGCCGGTCTGAGCACTCTGAATCATCTCTGAGGGAGCGATTTAGTATGGTCTGCTTTCTCTTTTTCCCCTCCCCTCTCTGTCTCTTTGTACCCGCAGGACAGTACAGGGTTACAGGCTGAAGTCAGGTGCTGCTGTAGAAATGCAGTCAGACAGGAACACTGCAGAAACGAGGGAAGAGGCTGAGGAGTTCGGCAAACGTAGCAACCGTTTTTTATTTTAATGGAAATGAACTAAAACAAAAACCAACAACATAAGTTAAATAAAGCTAAACCTGTAAATTGCCCTGAACGTGTCCTGGGGACCGAGGTGGTGGGTATTTCAGGGTAAGGGACAGCAAATAAGAAGGGGGAGGGGGGTCGGTTAAATCTGTTCAGCAGCAGCAGCAATAAAAAAATGGAGGATTTTGCAAAAAACACACTGTTAAAATAATGATATTAAAAAAAGTTCTCTCTCTGCCCGTGCTCCCTCAATCCCTGTGATATTTTGTACGCGTTTTAATTAGGGCAGCTGAAGACACAGATAAGATTGGCAGTTGACTTCATATTACACGCATAACTTCTGTTTCCACAGTCGTCCCAGGGGGGAAAAAATCTTCCTTTTCCTACTTAAAAGCAAATGATTATCATAAAGAAGACAGTCATAAACCTGAATGGGAAATTACTGAATTAAATGCTCTGTCCGTCTCATCCCTGTAACAACTGGAAGTGGAGGCAAATTGTTTAGGTTAAGAGTATATTATTTCCAAAATGAAAATCTTATGAGGGCTAAAATATACATAGCGCTATCTCATATCTATCCATTTCATCCAAATCTCCTCTTTCCCCCTGTCTCCCTGATGCCTATCATCCATGGGGGTTATTCAGAGAGATCCAAACTATCACCGAAATGTAAGCAGATGCTGAAATTCAGCGAGCAGGGACATTTCGGGGCCATTCGGCTATTCAGAGAGCAGGCAATTCGCCAAATGTTGGTGAATTGCCTGCACATACAGTGCCTGACGAGGGCAGTGAAATCCCCCATAGAGAAGCAATGGTTCGTCTATTCAGAGACACCAAACAGCAGGGAAAAGTTGCCGAAATGCCCTGCTGTTGTTCGGTGCTTTCATTCAGCAGGTTTATTCAGGCGAATCCCATAGGCTTCAATGTTAAAACTATTCCAGTTTTGATACAATATCTAATAAACCGTTTATTATTTTATTCTGCAGTAAAAAGTCTCTTTATTTATAGATTTTTTAGGCATTGTTTGGGATTTTTTTTCTCATTTTTTTCCCCGTTTTTTTTAAAGTAGTTTTTTCATTTTTCGGTACCTTTTTATTATCATTCATTGGATCTTAGATGTAAATTCCAGGCATTTCCATTCAGTAGTCTTTTTGCAAACAGCGTTTCAAATTTCAAACTTTCAATCGTACTAGGTTTTTTTTTTTCACCCCGTTCGTCTGCGTGTTGACTTTTTTTCGGTGGTTGCTCTGTGCTGTGATTGGCGGCTGTTCGGATTTTCCCGGTGTGTTCTGCTTAGTTTTTGTGGCGCTTTCTGTGGATTTTCGGTGAGTGTTCAGCGAGTGTTCGGCGGGTTTGCGTTGAGTTTTCCCTGCACTACGGGAGGCCCTGCGGTGCTTGCTGAATACACTGCAGGGTCGGTGAACTAGAATCGGCGAATCGCCCCTAAGTGCAGGGAACGAATAACCATGCATGTGTCAGTCATTCTATTTATTTCTTTATGGATCATTCTTTATATCAAACCAGGTCTTCTGTCTCGTGTATCTTTCTTTCTCTTTATCCCCCTCTTTCTTTATATCCCTCTTTATCCCCTCTCTCTATCTCTTTATCCATCTATTTTCCCGTCCTTTTCTCAGTCTGATGTCAGTCTTTCAGTATGCACTTACATCTCACGACTTCTTAAATCTTTCATTGACCTCTGCTCTGGCAGGTTTAAGTCGCCAGAGTGCATAAAAAAATATCAATTTCTACCATTATGGCCTCAATTTAGGAGTCACAGTCACATTGCCTATTTAATAACTCCCGTTGTGTACCACTTAAGCTACATGTTGTCTGCACAAAATTAGCCCCATAGAAATCAATAGGAGCAGAGCAGACAATTGCTATTTAATTGCATTTGCTGTGTCATTACAACTAATGCCAACTAAACTTTTCTCCATAATTCGGCCTGCCGCCTCTGAAAGCTGGTCTGAGTCTGCCCTCAGTCACGCACAGTTACCTAAAAATTACCAGTGTTTACCTTCTTTAATCTGACTGCACTCACAATTTCACTGCCAAACTATACAGCAATAAAGTATCACCCTGTGTCCTGCACATTCTTTAACCCCTTAAGGATCAATGCCGTAACACTTATGTCATAAATGCAATGACTTTAAAGACCCTTGGTCCTTAAGGGGTTAATAGAAATGACTAGAAACTTTTTTTAAAGTATTCAGGAATCATTTTGGAAGTACTACATTCTTTATTAGATCTAAGGCTAATGTCAGACGAACGCAGTCTGAGCGCACTCTGCGTGCGTGCACATCGAACGGACGTACTGACGGAAGATACTGTAGACACCACACGATCTGTTTTTCTTGACTGACGTACTGGCACACTCTGCGCGTCCGTCTAGCGGGTTTACGCTCTTGCCTAACTTGCGTCCGTTTGCCACGTGTTTGTTGTGCGTTTGCAGTTCAGTGCGCACGTACTTCGTGTGTGGGTCTCTATTGATCATGATTCTATGCTACGACGGACGTTTAACTGTGCGGCAACACGGACGTGATCACTGCGTTCGTTTAACAAGGGCCTAAGATACAGGCATTTCCTTGACAGTCATCCCAACATTCCCCACCACGCTCACCCCCCCACCCAATTTGTGCTCACTCATTCTCAGGAGACATCGGAATAGAGTTTTAGGATATGAGCACTGTTCTGTTCTTGCTTTTGATAAACAAAGCCGGGTTTGCACTCATGTGTTGAAAGTCAGTTTTGACAATAACCAGGGGTGCTCTCGGCATCTGAGTGTCCAACTCGATCCAATCATTGAAAGGAAAAAGTGGATACTAAGCACTCCAATGCAATTTAATGAGTTTTATGGCAAAAAGCCCACTCAACAATGTATGTCCATAAAGACCTTTCTCAAGCATGAAAGACAGGTCGTTCTACCTAGACAGAAATAGCTCTCATGCTGGAGAAAGGTCTTTTGTAGACCGACATATTGACTGGGCTTTTTACCGTAAATAAATCTCCTTGACTTGCATTGGACTGCCTGTTCTTGCTTTTGCCTTGCCGAACATTTATTTTTCTTAATAATTGCTTGGTAATTATTAAATGATTAAGGATACCATACTCTAAGCAGCTCATATCACACAACTGCTGCCACTGATCCGTAACGTTAGAGAAGCCTACATTTCTCTCTAGGATACAGAGCAGCTCTGTAGAATAAAAAGGAATAAATTCATGCAAACAAATGCTCTAAAATTAAACTATTGTAATTTATTGTATTTACTTTAAAATAAAGGCCATTTTGGATTAAGGCATAACAGATATTTACACACAGTTACTTGGGTCAAATAACTGCATTCCCATTCAAGTGGAAATGATGGGGAAATGCTTTGAGTTCAAGTTGGAAGTGGCACATTTCACTCTTCTCTTTGAGTAGTGATGTCAAACTCTGGCCCAACATATGTTTCTGAACAATACTTCCCATGATCCTTTGGCCATTTATTGAATTTAAAGAATTCCGGGAATTGTAGGCAATACACATCTAGGAGTTTGGGATCCCTGTCTCCGAGGAAGTATAGGCTAGTGGCGGATCTATTTCCTTGCTGGGCCAGTGTCAAAAATTACCATTTGTCATAATGCGCAGGGACAGAAATCTAGCTTGTATAATTGGCAATAAGTCAGCATGTATACGGAAGCGGCCTCTCATCTTATTAGTAATATATGTGGGCCATAGATTAATTTGGATATTTTTATGGATTGTATTGTTTCAGTATGATATTGTGTTCCCACTGAAGATTTCCACGGCATGGACAAAACATAGGGCAGGCTATATATGCATATATTTTTAATTACTAACAAATCCTTGTTTATTGGACTCCTGGTGGTCCAGCTCATTACTTCTCTCTAACGAAGTTCCAATGTTTTGGCCACAAGGAGAGACATTTAGTGGGTGCCATATTTTTCTGTATACTATCTTGTGAATTTTGTGATATTTTTAGCTTCTTATGTTCTACACCAGTGGTTCCCAACCGCGGACCTCAAGTACCCCAACAGGTCAGGTTTTCCAGATAGCTCAAGCATTCTAAAAACCTTTTCAATTGTCTCTTCGTAACACAATCCAGCCAGCGTCATAAATTCCTATCCTCTGACTTTGCATAATTATTTCTTGTTTTCTTATAAGGTTCTCCCCAAAGATGTTGAATATTTCCTACCCAGTTATGAAGGAGTGTGGAAGCAGAAGGTATAACACAACCTTTGCATATTAGCACAAGAATGTATAATGCAGGTCTTGATTTTGGTCTATTTAAAAGCCATCCATATAATTTATAATAATTCCAAAATTGATGCACTAGAGAAAGGAGCAACCCCAATTTTTGAAGGTAGGATAAGCTTTGACAGGTCCATTTGAAGTACGCACTGTGGAATATAGCCAGCAAGAATCCAGCGTCTTATATTGTAAATTATATTTGCTATTGAAGTCGCATAATTTGGCCAAGGCTCGGTGATTGTTCTGCTCACTGGAATAACCCAAATTCAGATGCAATTAACTTCTAATTGAATTTTACAGAACCTGTCTTTGGGTGGCTGATGTCATAAACTGCTGCTCTATTGCAAGACGACGGCACAATTGCTGCCTTCCCGGATCATAATTCATTTTCCAATGTAAAGTATTAACAGTTTAGTTTTTGTATACTGGTTCAATAACTATTGATATTTCGTGGACGTGCTAATGGCGGCAAGAACATTTTAATAAGAAGCACTGAGTATTACGGTCCATGATTCCGCTTCAAAACTCCTAGCACATAGTACAAATCTTTAACAATAGATTGAGCTAATTAATATCACTTCAGGATCGCCTGACCATTAATGAATGGATGGAGGAGTTTTATGCCGACTTGGAAACAAAAAAAGAAAACCCTTTACTGGTCTCACTCATTAATTACCTAGATTGGTGTTCTGAGGTCGATCGTTAATATAATGTGGTATTATAATTTAGGATTTTTAAGAATCTTTTGTCGATTGTGATGCAGTTTTAGTGAAATAGGTTAGTTGCCTAGATATTGAATAGGTTAAAAGCATTTAAATGTATTAAAAAGGGGCATAACGGGCCCTGATTGATGGTATAGGCTGACAAGTCAAGGGCAACGGTCACAGTAGACTCGCGGTCTACCGAGTGCATGTGCTTTTGCTGCGTCTATTGGACTAAAAGAGCTGCTTTCCAAAGAGGGCAGCGCCCCATTTGCAAGCATGGAAGAATACTTCGTAGAGTATGATTTTGACACTGTACACAAGATAAGTTAAAGTGAATGAGTGAGATCTTTCACAGTTTGAGATGACTAGAAGAAAAATGCTGACTTGAGAGCAAAATCAGTGGAAAGAGAGGGGCCTTCCCCAACAATTTTGTGAAGGAACCCAAGAAGGATGCTGAACCAAGGGGCATCATCAGCCTGGTCTAGCACATGAGCATCTAGGGGTTCCAGGAAAAGTATTAAAAAGATCTACCAGCATTATGAACATAGCTTATTATAAGTATACAAATGCAATCAAAAGCCTTGAGTTCCAATGGTTGAAGGAAGTAACTATATATGGTCAACTGAAGGGGTGGCTACATGAAAGGCGTGTATACACTTTCATGATGAACGGAGATCTCTTGAAGGAAGCATCATCTGTAGACATTCTTCCAAAGCCGCCTCCTGTTGTACATTACTTCCATTGGCAAAGTACAATTCTTATTATTACCACCATCATTAATATAGCATTGTTTCCGCAGCGCTTTGCTTTAACCAAAGGGAACAAGACACAACCATAGGAACATAGACAAGAGGAGTAGAGGGCACAAGTCTGAAAATAACATTTCTAAACAGCCAAACTGAGAAGAACTGTCTGAGGCTATGTATAAAACTCATTATTTCTGACACGCTCAGCAACTATCATACATTATTCAACATTGAAATGGAATGTAAGGCTTATAGTACCAGACTACTCAAACTTGAACCAGGGACCTCGATTCAAACTACTCTTCTAGCATGGCAGGTGTTACGATTACCATGACACATGTAAATCCCTTGTTTGTTTGTACTTTTTTGTGAAACCTAACCTGTACCATTATGCTGTGCCGAATTTGTGCTATTTTAGCTATATTAAAAAGGAATAGGACGCAGAATATCAGCGTTTCAAATCAGGCAGCTTCTGTGTATTCTGGACTTGCTGTACAAATAGCATCAGGGCTATGTCAGCAGTGAAGAAACGTGAGAAGCACACGCTAAGGCTGCGGTCACACAAGCGCACATTTCACATCCATCTGACCGCACTATTTGCTGTTCGTCCTAGCTTTTCAAAGGAGTCAATAGAGAACAACACACAAAGCACGTGCACACTTTGTCACGCCAAAATGACACAGTGACGTGAAAAAGCTACAACGGACATAAAGAAATCCCTGCATACAGCTTTTTTCTTTTTCCCAACGTCAGTCATAACTAACTGATACAATACAGCAATTCTCTCCACAATGTCAGCCATAACTAACTGATACAATACAACAATTCTTTCCACAACGTCAGCCATAACTAACTGATACAATACAACAATTCTTTCCACAACGTCAGCCATAACTAACTGATACAATACAGCAATTCTTTCCACAACGTCAGCCATAACTAACTGATACAATACAACAATTCTTTCCACAACGTCAGCCATAACTAACTGATACAATACAACAATTCTTTCCACAACGTCAGCCATAACTAACTGATACAATACAGCAATTCTTTCCACAACGTCAGCCATAACTAACTGATACAATACAGCAATTCTTTCCACAACATGAGCCATAACTAACTGATACAATACAACAATTCTTTCACAACGTCAGTCATAACTAACTGATACAATACAGCAATTCTTTCCACAACGTCAGCCATAACTAACTGATACAATACAACAATTCTTTCCACAACGTCAGTCATAACTAACTGATACAATACAGCAATTCTTTCCACAACGTCAGCCATAACTAACTGATACAATACAACAATTCTTTCCACAACGTCAGTCATAACTAACTGATACAATACAGCAATTCTTTCCACAATGTCAGCCATAACTAACTGATACAATACAGCAATTCTTTCAACAATGTCAGTCATAACTGATACTATACAGCTTTTTTTCTCTTTTCTCAAAGTCAGTCATAACTAACTGATACAATGTAACCACAATCTCACCGTTATAAAGTGCATCCGTTTCATCAGACTCACTGTGTGCAATCGGTGCGCTCGTGTGACCGCAGCCAAAGGCTAAAGTCAGATGAACGCAGTCTGAGCGCACTCTGCGTGCGTGCATAACGGACGTACGTACTGACGGAAGATACTGTAGACACCACACGGTCCGTTTTTTTTTTTTACGGATGTAGAACAAAAAGGGAAATATGGGAAACAAAATTAATAAAAATTAAAAGACAGGTACAGTTAGCCAGACCAAAAAAAACATCTGAGCGTCAACGTGATGGACGTCGCAAATGTGCTGCGTCTGACGTCCCGTCATCACGCACACAGGAGAATACGGGGACGTGGCGCACTCTTTACGTCGAGGCCTATATCGCGTCCATTGCCACCTGCGTTGTGCATGCGCACTTCGTGTGTTGGTCTCTATTGGTCACAAAACAATGCTGTGATGGACGTGAAACAGTGCTGCAACACGGACGTGATGACTGCATTCATCTGCAATTTAGCCTAAGGCCGGGGCACACGAGCGCACTCAGAGTGGAAGGAACGTCCGTGAGAGTGGACGTTCCTTCCACTCGACGCTCGCCTGTCCCCCCCCCTCAGCGCTGCAAAGTGCAATCCTCCTATGGAGGATCGCGCTTTGCAGCCCCGCCGACACGCATCCTAGAGCATCGACGGGGAGGCTTTCTAGGCGGACACTTGCTGCGCGTGCACCCAGCCCCGTCACAGTGTCACATGGCTGGGCGCCGGTAAGCGTCACATGACGGGCGCCGGTAAGTGCGTGCGCACGGGTGCACTAGGTGCGCTCATGTGCACCTGGCCTTAAACGGTGTATTGCATGAAACTGAACATCGTAAGAAAATCCCTAGTAAATTTTTACAGAATTGGCTCACAAATAGCAATAGAAATAGAGCTATCTGGGATACATGTAGCCATTAGCAGTGGCTTCTGGTCTTCTGCAGAATAGAAAAGATCAGCCTAGCACCAATGTTCTTCATGAAAAGTGAGCTTCTTAAACATCTTATTGTTGTTCTTCATGGGACTTTTTGACATCTTGATTGCAGCAGCACATCGAGGTCAATAAATTAGAGTTCGGGGTGTGCTGCGATTGGCTGGGAAATGAAAAGATCACATTTATAATACATTTGCAGTTGCCAATGGCAGCTCCTTGCTTTACAATGCCATTTTTCATGACAATCAAGCTGGCAGATTTACGGGTTTCATCGGAAGTCTAGGAAAAAAAGCACAGCACTGGTTACCTAAGTAACATTCAAAGACGCACCACAATAACTCAAAGATTTTAGTAACCTTTCGCTTACCCCTTAATCTCCAGCAAAGCAATGTAAAGGCTCAATCTAAGAGCAACACAAGCTTCACAAAATGACTTTCATGTGATCTGAATTATTAAGCCGGTGTTAGAGTTGCTACCAAACAAATCTTCTCTGCAGCCTGTTCTGTATTACACAAAGAATGTCTTCTCCCTGACTGTGGTTAACCATTTAATAAATTATGACACAAGTATAAAAATTATTTTAAGGATTTTAATTACGGATTTGTAATTGAAGAGTACAATCAAAATGGAAAATCGAAAATGGAGAACTTTTAACTGCTTCAGTTATTACTTTAACACTAACTATAATAACTATATTTTTTATTTTATTTATTTATTAGTTTCATGGGGGGTTATTCAGAGAGCACCGAAATGTCGTCAACATTTTGGTGCTCTCTCGTTCCTCGCACTTCGGGGAATCAAATTTACCAGCTCGTGAATTCAGCATTCACCGCAGGGTCCCCGGAGTGCAGGAAAAGCCTGCCGAACACCTGCCGAAAACCCACTGGAACCGCCGCATAAAAGACGCCAAACATGTCGGAAAAAGCCTACGAGCCGCCGAACACCGTGCAGTCCAGCTGCTGGAAAAAGCTAACAACCTGACGAACAGGGTAAAAAAAAAACAATACGATTGAAAGTGTCAAAACCGAAATGCTGTTTGCAAAAAAATACTCAATGAAAATGCCTAGAATTTACATATAAGGTCCTATGAATGATAATAGAAAGGTCTGTTACAGAAAAAAGAAAAACTGCTTTTTAAAAAAACACCTAAAAGATCCTAAAAAAAATAAAAATAAATAAATAGACTTTTTACTGCATATTAAAATAATAAACAGATTAGATATTGAATAAAAACGGGAATATTTTTAACTTTGAAGCCTATGGGGTTCTTTTGAATAAACCTGCAGAATGAAACCACCGAACAGCAGGGCACTTTGGCAACTTTTCACTGCTGTTCGGTGTCTCTGAATAGATTAACCATTGCTTCTCTATGAGGGATTTCACTGCCTTCGAACAGACACCGTACGTGCTGGCAGTTCGCCAAAATTTGGTGAACTGCCTGCTCTCTGAATAGCGAAATGGCCCCGAAATGTCACCATCCAGGGAAATTCCCTGTTCGGTGACATTTCTGGGTCAGATAGGCTCTCTCTGAATAAACACTATGGTGTTTTGTCTCTTGGGTGAATCATGGAGGTTATAGCACATGTTTTTTTTCTTTCAAATTTCAAAATCAGTTTTAAAAGTTAAAAATTCTGCCGTGCTTCATCAGTTAAACACAGAACTTCTTAACCATAATACGTTTCTTAGTGATGGAGAGTTCTGTCTATAATATCCTAGAGGAAAGACGCTGAAGAAAAAAGTATTAAGAAAAGCGTATTAACAAAGCTGTGCCATTAAAAGATGCTTACATTTGTCCTTGGCTGATTTTGACACCTGTTCCATATGGCTAGGGCGAATTTGTACGCTCTAGATCCGATGCTCCCAGTTTCGACGGTTAGGGTTAGAAATTAGAGAAGGGTCGGGACTAGGTTTAGATATTAGGGATGAGTTACTATTAGTGCATGTTTTGGGGTTACGGTTACATTTAGGCTGGGGTAAGACCAGCGCACTTTTAACGTGCGTTCTGGCGCACATAATTACAGCCGCACTAGCAGCAGATGACGGGCAATGACGGCCAATATACAATGTACGGCCGCACAAAAGTCCGGCCGTGCAACGCAAGTGGAATTTGAACGCATTTTTCTGAGAACGCTGAACCGCTAGTACTGACGTACTGAATGCGCAGCTGCGGCATAGCGGCGTGTGTGCGTGATTAGGAGATGTCAGACGCTGCTAATGTCCAGCCTACATAACGTCCAGACGCAAAAAGAGTTTTATTGACCATCCGTACAAAATCCCGCCCGAAAATGCGCGTCGTCTGACCGTTTTTGCGCATTCCGTGAAAAAATACGTCAATGCGTTCGGACGCACTTTTTCACGTTCGCGGGGAAAAATGCTTTCGTCTGACCCTAGCCTTAGAGTTTGGGTTGCAGTTAGGGTAAAGGTTAACCTTGAAACCTAACCATTAGATTCTGCTCCATTTTTTGGAACCGATTCCGCCCCTTCTTTTCAGATGAGCGCAGCCCTAATTCTAATCCTAAAAATAGATAATTCCAGAAAAAACTCCACATTGGGAGCAATTGAAAAAGTTTTGGATGGAGCCGTATTTTAATTGTAAGGAAAAATATGTGTATTAACAATACATCAGAGCAATATAACTGCAGAGGCTAAATGTCTGATTGCAGAATGGTTTAGAATTTTGTAATAGGAAATCATATGAGGTAGATTGAATTAAAGGGATACTCTTTTGAAAATAGAGTTCCCATTTTATTTGCCCTTAAATAATTGGGTAGATGCTGCTGCCAGCATATGCCTAATTAAAAAAAACTTTCTGTGTGATTTATACTCACCTTTTTGTCCCTCACTGCATGTAATTCCTCCTCTCCACCCTCACTGCACGTAACTCCTCCTCTTCACCCTCACTGCACGCAGCTCCTCCTCTTCACCCTCACTGCACGCAGCTCCTCCTCTTCACCCTCACTGCACGCAGGCAGTGGCGTAGCGTGGGTTGTCAGCGCCCGGGGCCAGCCAAGAATTGTGCGCCCCCCCCAACCTGTGGACACGTTATCATGCCCTGATTCCCTTCCACCATTAGGGCATTGAACCCCTTAACTGTGATACAACAACCACTCGGGATACTTGGTTCCAGCCAAACAACCTGGTACTCTAGGCCACGGTATAAACAGCTGCAGACTTGAAGTTTATTCCAGCATAAACAAACACCACACTTGCCTTTGAATCACTATTGCAAGTGATTAAACAAAAAACTACAAATGAAAACTAGGGATGCACCGATACCACTTTTTTTTAACACTGAGTACGAGTAACAATATTTTTTAAAAGTACTCACCGATACCGAGTACCGATACTTTTATTTTATGTCATGTGAACGCTTTCCAATAAGAACAGACCTCATATAAAAATGCCCCCAGCTCACAAGTATATATTCCCCAGATACATATACACAGAATGTCCCCAGCTCACATGGATATTGCCCCAGCTCTCACCTGGATATTGCCCCAGCCAGCTCTCACCTGGATATTGCCCCAGCTCACATGGATATTGCCCCAGCCAGCTCTCACCTGGATATTGCCCCAGCTTACATGGATATTGCCCCAGCTCTCACATGGATATTGCCCCAGCCAGCTCTCACCTGGATATTGCCCCAGCCAGCTCTCACATGTATATTGCCCCAGCTCTCACCTGGATATTGCCTCAGCCAGCTCTCACCTGGATATTGCCCCAGCCAGCTCTCACATGGATATTGTCCCAGCTCTCGCCTGGATATTGCCCCAGCCAGCTCTCACCTGGATATTGCCCCAGCCAGCTCTCACATGTATATTGCCCCAGCTCTCACCTGGATATTGCCCCAGCCAGCTCTCACCTGGATATTGCCCCAGCCAGCTCTCACCTGGATATTGCCCCAGCCAGCTCTCACATGGATATTGCCCCAGCCAGCTCTCACCTGGATATTGCCCCAGCTCACACATGGATATTGCCCCAGCCAGCTCTCACATGGATATTGCCCCAGCCAGCTCTCACCTGGATATTGCCCCAGCTCTCACATGGATATTGCCCCAGCTCCGGATGCCAGCAGGGTTTGGGGGCCAGTTGCCATGCAGTGGGTGTGTGCCACTGCCCGGTCCTGAACAGCGTGAGAGTCCATGTTGAAGGGGAGGCGACTGTGTGCGTGCGCAGGTCACGCGGTCCGGCCAGTCAGGTGGTACAGAGACTCAGTACCACCTGACTAGCCGGACCGCATGACCTGCGCCCGCACGCAGCCGCCTCCCCTTCAAAACGGACTCACGGCTCACGCTGTTCAGGACCGGGCAATCCCGCTGCACGGCATCTGGGCCCCCTCAACCCGCGTGCCCTTGGGCGGCGCCCGAGGGCCCGGCGGGTCAGTCTGGGCCTGAACTTTAAGGGGCGCAAATTTCTTTTGAAATTATGCTCTCCTAAGAAAACTGCGCCCGGGGCCACCGCGCCCCCAGCCCCCCCCCCACACTACGCCACTGCATGCAGCTCCTCCTCTTCAGCTCAGGGACTACCAGACCCAGAGGTTCCTGAAGATGTTCTTGCGTAGTGCGGGAAATGCAAATTGCACGGCGCTATGGACTTACGCACTTTACGTTCGCAGGTTCTGCAGCGCTTGCGCATAACGATGGCAGTGAGAAGGGGAGGGACGGGCACTCCTCCACAACAAAGTAGTCATGATGAGTAGAGTGTCCTTTTAACACTTTATACATAAACGTGGTAAGTTGCGTAAAGCCTTACTCTAAATTCCAGATCACAACTTGACAGTGACATAGGCAACATTAACCTGCCTGACGGTGTTCCCGAGTGTGTCTCGGGGTTAAATTTCACCACTGAGAGCGGTAACCCCCGAGACACACTCAGGCTGTAAACATCACCTCTCTCTGCGCTCCCTCGCTGATCACCTTAGTCTCCCCCGGCGATCGTGACCTCATACTTCCTGGATTTCTTCTCGCCAGGATCGCCGGAGGAGGCTGCGGGTGATATCGAGGGAGCTCAGGGAGAGGTGATGTATTCAGCGGCATCCTGAGTGTTGCACGGGGTTACCGCTTCCAGCAACACTCGGGATGCCACTGGGGGGGGGGAAATAAATAGAGCGCTTTTTGACGTGAAACTGTCAAAAAAACAGACCGCCAGGGAGGTTAAACGTGCTATTTCTAAATATTCCTGGACGCGTTGCCAGTTTAATCATAGTTTGTGCAGACTGGATTATCCCTGGATTTTCTGTAACTATTGGATGTGTCAAATTATTAAATCAAAATAGATCTTTTCTAGAAGTTGCTTTAGAATAGAAAAGGCATATTAAAACCTCTGTGGCATATTAAAACCCCTGTCTATTAACAGGTTCCTACCACAGCCTGTAAGGGGCGCTGTGGTTTAAGCAATGATTATTCTTAAAAATGGCTGTATTATGTCACTTGACATTTGAGGTCAATCTGTTTCACCAACTGATTCCTAAATTTATAGTCATTAGACAGGCAGAATGAGTCCTTAACAGTTACTTCTTAAATTCTTAAGACAGGAGATGGTTGTTCAATCCATCCCCCCCCCCCACACACACACACACTCTTCCTCATTTATCAAAAAGCTGAAAGGATGATTTCTGGTTGATTCACTTAACCCAATCATGTCTGGATATACACATTCAGACATATACAAAATAACCTCAAGCCTGTACAGAGCCACCGTCGAAAAAAGTGATGCCCAGGTGCATCACTTTTCAGACATATATCTGTCCTTAACCCCGTCACACCCAAAGTCGAGTTATCTTGATTTTGCATTGTAATACAATCAAGGTTATTCAGAGAAAAGTGAAACTCTGGAAAACTTTTGGAGAAGTGAAAATTCTATTGTCAAAATAGCTGATTTGGAAAGTGAGATAAATGGGAGAATTTTCACTCCTCCAAAAGTTCTCCAGAGTTTCACCTTTCTCTGAATAACCCTGATTGTAAAGCACTCATTAGCATGTCAAAAAACAATTTTCACATATTTTAAAGCCAGATTAGTGTGCTCCCTATGGAGAAACAAATTCCACTGTTTTAGCTCTATCCAGGCACCTTGCAGAGAGATAAAACAAGCTGAATATAGTTGCCCCAAACCTCAATGTAACAAAAAATTCAAATACATTGCTGTTGCAGTACAACAATCAGGGAGAGGGCAAAATACAGGGAGAGCTCTGGGGTCACTCACTGCTGTACAGAGATAAGATTCATGGGGTTATAATGACTGAAATCTCTGCAGTACAGATACAATGTGTTACTGTAATTTCCATACACAGGCATTATGCCATATACATATAATATTTTAATATTGTGCTGGTATTTCTTGGAAGCTGCATTGCTAATAATCTCATTGAGATCACTACATATATCCCTGTAAGCAGGATATATGACTTTTTTATTATTTAGGTTTATCACAGTTACAGTATTTGCCATTTCTGCCTGTTTGCTGATAATGCAGACCCTGTGTGACATTGTGCAAGATAAGGGACACCGCCTTGAGTTCGTAATCGTTCATTCCATCAATATATCTGTAATGGATAAAAGAATACAAGAAAAATAAAAAAGGAGCAAATTTACATTAATCGTTTAACAAAAACAACGATCTCTGTTCAAATTAAAAGTTCTATTTTACTCTATATTTAATTGTTAACTTTGCATTCCGTGTTTCAAATAAATGTTATGATAAAATATTTTTCAACAAAAATCATTTGGTAGCGAAGGGGTTAATGAATGAAAAGGTGAAGAGTAGTATAACACTATTTGCTGTAATATTTGGTATTTGGTTAATCAATATTATTACAGTTTATCACAAAGAAATGCAGAGTTACTGTGTTAAAATTAGGCTTGTGCACCGATTTTTTTCGGTTCGATTTGATTTTTCGGATTTTTAAACTTTTCGATTCGGCTCGTTTCGACCGATTTCTGTTTCATAGAAACATAGAAACATAGAAAAATGTCGGCAGATAAGAACCTTTCGGCCCATCTAGTCTGCCCAATTACATGGATACTTTACCTGGATTTATCGATTTACCAGGTTTCGATTCAGTTTGGCTCGACTTGTTTTTCATGTACATTTTTTTTTTCAGAATTTCGACCATTTTTCGTATTTTCGTGTCACTTAGCTCATTTTTTGTATCGACTTTTCGTATTTTCGAAAATTTTCAATTTTTTTCAGAACGTCTGTTCTCCTCGTTTCAAAGCAATAAATTTCGATTTGACACATTTCAAGTACATTCGAAAATTCCGAAAATATTTTGTTTCGGCTCGGAAAACTTTTCGGATCTGCCATTTTCGGATCTAAAAATTTTTGGAAAATCGTCCGCATCCGAAAACACGAATCGGGAAATTTCGTGAAAATTCCGAAATTCCGAAACCCGAAACGCACATCCCTAGTTAAAATAATTGATAAGTGAATGTGAGGATATTCCCCGCATATTCTTAAAGGAACACTCTACTCATCCGAATCACTTTAGTGTTTTAAAGTGGCCAAGATGTGAGTATTGTCGTCGTCCCCCGATCTGGAGAAAACGCTGGGTGAAGTAAGGAGTTTCTTTCACCCAAGTGTCACTAACAGCCTTCAGACACCAAAGTCAAATTACGTAACGAAGCTGCAGGGACCACAGGATTCAGAAGCCCCTGAGCTGGAGAAAAGCAGCTGTGTGTGCCGGGGGAGAAAAGGGGAGTAAAATCCCCTAAAATAATATAAAAAGTAGAAAAAAGAAATAACTAGGCAGAGGCTGTCGGCCGTATCTACTCAATTATTTAAGGGCAAAAATGGGACTCTATTTTTATTGAGTAGCCTTTTAACATTTCTAGTATATTCTGCAATAATGTGTTAATAAATTAAGCAGAATAACATTTACATATTATATACTGCTATGTAACAATTTATTAGCCATACATTTTCTGTAGTTCTAAATTATAAAGAACTATTTCAAAATTCCTTGTTTTAGATTGAAACATGAAAGCCCAAGGTCTACAGGTTTATCTTCAGGCTGACATGCAAACTCCTTCGAGTTCTTTGGAGAACTATGGTATAGGAATCAACTGGTCAGACTAAGGTCTTTGCTTGACTTCACAAAAATTAGAGAGCATGGCTTCTAGTGCACGCTTTGTTGTAAAACTGTCTTTGGCTTATACCGTATCATTCTCGTTTATGGAGTCAGTATGCCAGTTGTCGGGCCCTATTCCACTCCTGACATTAAGATAACTGCTAGAGCTGATATACAGATCCACAGCAGCCGATAAAGTCTGGAGTTGTTTTTCCAACCTTGGTCATAGCACCACCTTACTGTAAATTAGGTCTCCTATATCTTGTATAGGAGGCACTAATTTGTCCCTGAGATTAATAGTAGGGATGAGCCGAACACTCGAGTTCGGTTCGCATTCGAACTCAATGCAAGTCAATGGTACTCAAAATTCGATTTTTAGAGTGCTCTCCAAGAGGGCATATATGCTAGATATTTGCCATAAAAGGTGTATGGGGGTCCGGGTAGTGCCCTGAGGGACAGGAAACAAGGACAAAAAGTAAAAAAAAAAAGTTTTTAAAGGGACAGTGAGTTCTCCATGAAATAAGGGTTAAAAATAAAAACGACAAATTCCTTCAAATATCGTGCCTAGGAGGTCCCCATAACCTGCCCGTGAAGTGGCGGATTTCTAGGATGTATAGAAACATTTTAAAACAATGTCCGGGTCCGGGTAGTGCCCTGGGGGACAGGAAACAAGGACAAAAAGTTTTAAAAAAAAAAGTTTTTAACCCCTTCACTGCTGACGACGTGTGGGACACGTCCTCAGTTACTCCTGCTGTATGCCAGAGGAGGACGTCATCAGCTTTGCGGGACCCCCGGCGGAGATACTCACCTCTCTGTCCAGGGTCCCGCGGCGTTCTGACTTCAGCGTCCTCAGACGCTGTGAGATGCCGTGTATAGAGATGCTGATGGGGTTGTGTATAGAGATGCTGTTTGTATATAGAGATGCTGATGGGGTTGTATATAGGGATGCTGTTTGTGTATAGAGATGCTGATGGGGTTGTGTATAGAGATGCTGTTTGTGTATAGAGATGCTGATGGGGTTGTGTATAGAGATGCTGTTTGTGTATAGAGATGCTGATGGGGTTGTGTATAGAGATGCTGTTTGTGTATAGAGATGCTGTGAGGTTGTATATAGAGATGCTGATGGGGCTGTGTATAGAGATGCCTTGCGGCGCCGAAGTGCGTCTTAGCTCCGGTGGGGGCCGCCATCTTGGATGGCGGCTCCACCCCCGGGTCCCCCCCTCACTGCCTGACGTCCTCACGCATAGCGTGATGATGTCAGATAGCCAGGGAACCCCTAGCTACCCGGAATCCCTTGGTGGAGATAGGGGGTTGATATCTCCAGAACCGTGGCAGCTAAGGGGTCATGGAGGGTGTCAATCGAAAGGCCTGAGCATGAAACCCAACATGACCAGGTAAAAAGTAACATGTATTTTTTTTGTGTGTTATTTTTATTAATGCAGCAATATTGTTCACATTTCAATTATAATGTGAACAATGATGCTGCACTAATGATTTTTTTCTATGGAGTGCGTTTGCTATAAATCACATAATTCCCCCCACAAAATGCCCCCATTTCAAATTTTTGTACAAGCGCACCCCATAGAAAACATAACCGCAAACGCTCATGTGCTAAAATGTGAAAAAAAACACTTTACACACTGCAGATGATTAAAAATTCTAATTTTATTGAATTTTTTGTCATAATATACAGCCAGGACATGACGTATACATATAAAAATGATATATTATGAATCTGCGGAGTCTGCCGGAACGATATCTAATATGTCTGGGTTATTTAATAAAATGTGGCTTTAAATCGCGTTTAAACATGATGAGCGAAAGCAGTAAAAATGAGCTCAGCACACAGCAGTGAAATGCAGCATATTAGAGGAAGATTTAGTAGAGAAATTAACACTTCTCAGAAGCAGACACCACACCCTCAGTATAGTCTACATACATACAATGTATGAAATTCATTAGACCAGACTAAAAACACCTGTTGTTTACCGTTTGAGAACACAGGTCATTTAGAGGTGAGAATCTTTGCACGTACACATTAGTTTTTAATTCAATATCTAATAAACCGTTGCTTATAATATTCTGCAGTAAAGAGTCTCTTTATTTCTAGATTTTGTTGTATTTTTTAAGCATTTTTTATACTTTTCTCAAAATTATTTTTTTTTTGCGAACTCGAACCGATCACGCCAAAAAGTTCGAAGTTTGCGAACTTGCGAACGGCCAAAGTTCGAACCGAACTCCGAACTGATCGAACCGAACAGCTCATCCCTAATTAATAGTAGGATCTATTCAAAGGTAACTCGTTTGTCAGGCGGCGTATGCGGTTCAGAGGGGAGCCCAGCAGGCGTCGACACAGACAGGATATCAAGCAAATGATATAGGTTTAATGAAAACACAAATGGGACTTGGCAGCAGGCACTGGAATAAACAGAAGATGCCAATTCTGGACAGCACAGGCAAAGTCTATGAGCAAAGAGGATTGTGGGCAATGTAGTCCAGACTGCACACAGGGTCCACCAAGTATGAATCAGGACGGCTGGCAATGGTACCTTGAAGGTGGTGAAAGCTGTATAAGCCACAGGTAGGTATCCAGACACTGGGGATAGTGGGCTACGCAGTTGAGAGTACCCTCTTGTGCAGCAACCAGGAAGTCTTGACCAAGGAATGTAGATACAGCACAGGTGGAGATCGCTGGAAGTCCCAGGCAACGAAAGAGGGTGTATGGTGATATTTCCAGGAACAGCAGGGTAGAGCAATGGCAAGAATCAGGATGAAGACTGAACAGAGATGATGGATACTGGAGACACTGGATACCCTTGGAGACACTGGATACACTGGATACCCTTGGAGACACTGGATACACTGGATACACTGGATACCCTTGGAGACACTGGATACCCTTGGAGACACTGGATACACAGTACAACAACAGGATACACTGGTTCAGTTTAGCAGGCACGCACACGGCCAAGTGACTTCAGTCAGGGACCGCAATGCAGAACCACTGCTTACTGGGTCTCTCTGCTATTTAAGGAGGCTTGATAGCAGATGGGCCTCAGCTGGAACTCCAAGGCTGGACAGGAAAACCCAGGCTGGATCTCCAGGAGCCTGGACATGGCACTGAGCCACTAAAACCGCATGGGAACCCATGTTCCAGGGTGGACTCCCATGCGTGGGGCATGACATCGTTATTCTATACTGGATACGGTATTTAAAAAAAAATTAAACTTTGACTACCAAAACCTGCAGGGTTATTCAAGGAGAGCCGATCTGGCCCCCGAAATATAGCTGGACACTGAAATTCAGCGTATGGCTACATTTCCTGGCCATTTGGCTATTGAGAGAGCAGGCAGAGCACCAAATTGCCTGCACATACGGTGCCTGTTCGGTGCCTGTTCGAGGGCATTGAACTCCCCCATAGAGAAGCAATGCTTCGTCTATTCAGAGAAAACAAAACGGCAGGGAAAAGTTGCCGAAATGCCCTGCTGTTCGGTGGTTTCATTCGACAGGTTTATTCAGGAGAATCCCATAGGCTTCAATGTTAAAAATATTCCCGTTTTAATTCAATATCTAATAAACTGTTCATTATGATATTCTGCAGTAAAAAGTCTCTTTATTCATAGATTTTTTAGGATCTTTTTAGGCATTGTTTGGGATTTTTTTTCAGTTTTTGTTTACCTTGATTTAACATTTTTCTGTAACAGACCTATTATCATTCATTGGATCTTATATGTAAATTTCAGACATTTTCGTTCAGTAGTTTTTTTGCAAACAGCGTTTCAATTTTCAAACTTTCAAGCATACTGGTTTTTTTCTCACCTCGTTCGTCTGCCTGTCGGCTTTTTCCGGCGGCTGCTCTGCGCTGTGATTGGCGGTTAGTCGGGTTTCTCCGGCATGTTCGGCGTGGTTAATCCAGCTGTTTCAGCGAGTGTTCGTGAGTGTTCGGCAGGTTTGCGGTGAGTGTTCAGTGTGTTTGCAGCGAGTTTTCCCTGCACTACGGGGAACCCTACGGTGCTTGCTGAAAACACCGCAGGGTCGGCGAACTAGGAACCACCAAATTGCCCCGAAGTGCGGGGCACGAAAGTCACTGAACATGCAGTGACTTTTCAAATCTCTTTGTATAACCCTGCTGGTGTTTAGTGGTTTTGCAAAATCACATAACACCTTACAGTAACACTGAAATTTCCCTTACTTACCTCTGATTCCACTGTACAGTGGGTGGTGTGATCCACCGCGTAATCTGGCTGCAAGCAGCGGACGACTGGCAGCAAATAGTTCCCAAGGTCTTTCCACGATTCCTCTGTGACTTTGCTCCCACTCACCCGTGACAGGGTCATGCTCTACTGGGGTGGAGTCCTATGGATCTATCTGCTGCTCCCTATTATTCCAACACCAGACGCTAAGGCTGGCGGCACACGAGCGTTTTGAGAGAAAGGAAGGAACGTCCGTGAAAGTGGAAGTCCACTCTCTGCGCTCAGCGTACAAAGCGCGATCCTCCTTTTTTTTACAGGACGACCACACCTAGGGAGAGCAGCAACAGTGCTGAACTTTCCCCATTTGTAGACAGTCTGTCTTACCGTGGACACATGAACATCAAGGCTTTTGGAGATACTTTTGTAACCCTTTCCAGCTTCATGCAAGTCAGTTTGTAGTTGTTACCAAGTATGAAGCCGGCATCTCGCTCCGCCGGCCACCCGTCTTCTTACTTGCGAGAAAATGGCTGGCGGAGCGAGATGACCAACACCGTGAATCATTCACCATTAGCCAGCACGTCAGGAGGTGTCGTTTTCTGACCTCTGGCTCTAGCAGGCAGGCTCATCCACTGCTAGTCACGGAGACATGGGATCCATGAGCCTGTCAATTTTTTTTTTTTACACGCGATGCAGATGTCTCGAATATAACGCAACCCCTCCAATTTTGAGGTTAATTTTTGTCACCAAAATCTAGCGGTATACTTGAGTATCTACAGTATATATAATAAATCTGGAAAATTTATAACCAAAAGTGGAAAGTTACTGAGGATTAAAAAGATTTAAACTACTTCTGCTACAATGCGAAGAATAAAAATTTAAGAAAAATCATTAAATGCTTTAAAAGGAACCGCTTAAAAGTATATCATAGTGGACAATTGTAATATTACCTATTTAATATTTTTACCTGTTTTATTAATGAGATTTTTTAATTAACATAGATTTCAGTTACCTTTTTAGTATTTGTTCACTGCTTATAATCTGTGAAAAGTGTTCATGGATGTGTTTTTATATAAACAGGTGTTTAAATTCTTTTATATTGAATGGAGTTTAATTACTGTCCATGTTGGACAATGATAGGGATTGTCATGTCCACACTCACCAGGGATTCATTTGTAAAGGGCTTGTAAAGATCAGACCTACAAAAAGCATTAAAGCAAATTGTAAAAGGATATCGGGATCATAAAATAGATTTTAATGAAATGGGACAACATAGAAGGTTGAAACGTGAAGGGCTTATTCATCAGCCTGGAAATTATGTGCAATGAATTAGGGATTTGCAGTTTTTAATGTATAAATAGCCACAATGGAGAAATAGCCGAGTTGAAGAATCTTTCCTTTGTGCTAAATTTTGCAGTTCCTTTTATCTACAATTCTCTATTTGATTAACATAGGAATAAAACTCATCTGTACCATTTTACCAATAGGATACAAAACAGGGGTAGACCTAGGGCTCCAGCTATTATCTAGAAGCAAATGTCAGAGTCAATCAAAAAATCTTACAAATTATGAAAGGAAAAAAAAAAGGCAGGATGTGTTGATAGCTATGTTAAATCTTCAGGGAGGTGAAACAAAAGAGTGCGTTCACACTGGCTCTTTTAGTCAATGACAAAGCCTAGGTCTGGGTACCGGTAGTATGGTAGTTAAAGTACTAGCAATGGTCAGGACTCTGGTTAACAAGTGCAAGGCATGTATTAACTTTGGGAGTGTTTTAAAACTGTTGTTCTACCTACCCATGCTGCGTGGATTCCCTATGTTGGATGTCATACATTGTCATGCCCCATGACTCAGGGTTTATTTGTATATTTTAATGTTATGTATTGAATCTGCCTTTTGCTGCTTGCAGCTATTGTTTCATAGCTACAGGTATTTTGATCCTGCTGGTATCCAGCTAGCTCCATCCCTTTTTGTTCGGTCTAGTTCTGAGGTACTTACTGGTCACCTAGCAGCCATCTTTGCGCAATGCTGGACAGAACTAATGTCTTTTCACCTGCATTGCTGTACACTATTACAAAGATTGTCAGTCTTATCATTAAAGTTTTCAACTGGATTCATCTTTCTACGTGTCAGTTTTGCTGAGTTGACACTGTCTGCTGAACTTTCATCGTGTGAGTACTGGTCAACAGACTTAGTTAGTCTCAAGCACCCACGCCTCACAGCTTTGATAGGGAAGCAGAATATACATGCATCCTTATCCTAGACTAGGGATCTCACACTCTGGGCCCCCAGATGTTTCTGAACTGCACCTCCCATGATTCTCTGGCCATTTATTTCATTCAAACAATTCTGGGATTTGAAGGCAACAGATATCTGGGGGGGCAGTGTTTGAGCTCCCTGTCCTAGATACTAGGGGCAATATTCCAAAGTTGGTGCTAACTTAACCAGAGCTGTTGTAAACTTACCAGAGCCATTATAGTCTATGGACTTGTTAAGTTTACAACTCTGGTAAAGATAGCACCAACTTTGGAATATTGCCCTAGGTATCTTGCACATTCAGATGCATGCCCTCTCCATCTACCTGTCAGAACACTCCTTGGAGTATTTAGGGTGTCCTGGGTTTCCAGGAAGCTACCCTGATGTGGTTAATTGCTGACCTCTGATCTGTTAGGCCGGAGTCACACGAGTGTGGAGGGAATGTCACTAGTTTGGGAAATACTTCTCTAGTGAAAGGATGGTTCCTATGATCTGTCCTTCAAGTGTAATAGCCCAGAGGTGCCATTTTTGAGGGCAGTTGGTTAGGGTGTATATGATGTACCTGAATCGCCCAGTACATAGCGTCATGGGTCAAGTCAAGCAGGAACACATAGGAATGCAGTTCCTTCACTGTTTTCTCAGAGGGAAAATAATTACCCTTTGGCCCACACACTGAGAAGCCTTTATTAGGTTCCAAACATATGCTTCTTCATTAAGTCACCAAAGATATATGATATTTAATACAATTATTCTGAGGCTTCCCTAAAACCCAGCCTGTCTTTGGAGTCTATTCACAAAGCACCGAAATTGCACATATTTTGGCCCATTTAGTCTTAATTCAGCAATTAAATTTTGTCAAAAATTCTGTAAATTCACTATTTTTTGTGGTGACTGTATTTTCCAGAAATTGGAGGTGCCAAAGCAGTTATCGGACATTGGCAAAAACTGCCGAATTGTGCCGATAACCATCAAATTGTGCAGAATTGGCATCGGCGATTTCCACTGTACTGGGAAAAAGTAAAAGTCTCCTATTCTCCTAATATGGACTTAAATTAACAAAAATATTATAAAACTGT
Organism: Leptobrachium leishanense; assembly: GCA_009667805.1. Taxonomy (NCBI): domain Eukaryota; kingdom Metazoa; phylum Chordata; class Amphibia; order Anura; family Megophryidae; genus Leptobrachium; species Leptobrachium leishanense. The sequence goes on from CM019063.1 coordinate 487,959,340, forward strand.
GTCCAAATAATAAAAAAGGTCCGTTACAAAATAAAAAAGGTCCGTTACAAAATAAAAAAGGTCTGTTACAAAATAAAAAGGGTTTTTTGCAAATATGAAAAAAAAAAATGGTCTTAAAAAAAATATTAAAGTGTTCCATTTATTACATTGAAACCTATTGGATTTGCCTGTTGAAACACTGAAAATCAGGTAATATCTCCGGAATTCTGGTGCAATTCAGCGGTCTGAATAGACGAATCGATACTTTTCAATGGGATAATTTTGTTGCTGCCGAACTGCGGCGAAATGCGCGGCATTTTGCCTCTATTTGTCAGAGCATAACAGTAGAGCTGAGGAGCTACCCATTGTCTGTGTATAAAGATCTGTGCCACCACCTAATTGCCCACTGTATATGCCCTGGCATTTGTGGGTAGAAGAAAGTGCATGGGAAATGCTGTAGTTGATTCAGAACCATTTCTTGTATAAGTATTCATGAGGCAGCCTCGTCTCGATCAGATAGAAAATGCAATTATTGAAATTCGTGCTATATAACTGTTTGCAGAAAACATTAGGATGTTGGTGAACTTTTTGTGACTGTTTTCTTTGGTCATTTTAAGGAGGCAGAATTTGCAATTTGTGTACAGAATTGAAGCAGGATGATTGTGCGGTTCTCGGTTGCCAATGCTTACTGTATATTTATAAAGCGTTCTGCTTTTAGTGCACATTTACATGCGATGTGGGATGCCGCTATTCCATTTGAATATGTAGATCATTTTCCAGCTTGCATTCCGGACTTGATTTGTGATGAAGTGTTTGTCCTGATTTGATATATGTTTCGCTGAGACTTTAGTTAATGCCTTGTTTATCTTCTGAAGAAAACACAAGCTTTAAGCAATTACAGGCTATGTATGGAAATTTCAGAATTTGCTGTACACGTGCATTCTGTAAATGCGAATCAAAAGCATTTACAATCATTATTTTTGGTGCATTTTTATGTCAGATCGTATTGTCAATGGCCAGAAAGGAAGCAATCTTTGCTGAATTTACTGTAATTAAAGAAATACCGAACTACTGATCAGAAATATTTTTAAATCCCCTTAGGGAACAACATCTGCCCAATTATTTTACTTATTTTAGTTTAGCGTAAATATTTTCCTTTTCTTCCTCAGCGCAGGGCTGCTCCACCTTTTTTGGCTCGGGGCTTCTGAAATGCAGAAGACCCTGCTGCTTCTTACGTAATTAGAGTAGCGTGTGTAAATTTCGCAGCATATACTACACAAAGTGCGTGTCAACCACAGCTAGCGTACTTTCATATTCAAGTTCAGCACCTGTGCAGAGTGATGGATTGGTGGAGCACCAGTTCTCATCCGGCATCTCCCAGAATGCTCACTGCCAATGGCATCACAAGGGAGGTGTGGACTGCCCCAGGGTGATACCAGTGGTGTCCATCAAGGGGGTGACACCTCACCAACCCCAGTAATGCCACTGGTGCTCAGGGAGCAATCACAGGTGGCAGCTGATGGGATTCACTGTCCGGGCTCTGCTGCTCTGGATAGATGGAGGGAGGGTCAGAAGTTCAGGAGTGTGTGAGGAGAGTGTCCGCACACGATGGTGGGTGGCTGCAGGGAACTGCCATCAGGCTTACTTGCCTAACAGCAGTGTCCCTGATTAGTCCTCTCTTCCCTTCTCCATGCAGGGCTGAGAGGAAGTGTCCTGCTGTCATGTGCTAAGTGTTATTTCCTGTTAGCTCTGTATGGGAGCCGCAGAGGAGGGAAGATAGAACAGCATAACGGCCAGGCACACACAGCTGGCTCACTCTCCTCAACAAGGCTGCTACCCACCCTGACCCTGTGACAAACATTGAGTGGAGCTAGGGTTCCTACCCATCCATTTTTGACCCGGACTGTCCGTTTTGGAGTCATGTGTCTGGGTTTGGCACCCTCTGCCACCCAGACACATAACTCCGAGCCGGTACTGGCAAATCTCTGCCCCATACTAACATTTCACGCGCCTGCCCCATCACCGTGGTCCTCTCTTCCATCTGTTTCTCCATTCTGGAGACGCATCATGTCTGCTCCGCCCACTGTCAGTCACGTGCAGGCGCAACGGCACATGTGACGTTCACTTGCTTGCTCGTGCCCTGGAAGTGCGTGTGGCGATCCCAGGCCGGCACCCGAGACTCTCGAGCGATGAGACGTGCATGCCGTGCTCTCCGGCAGTGGTAGTGGTGCTGTCAAGTCAAGTGGTCCTCCACCGTCTGAGACAAGCAACTCCTGTGAGTGTCAGCATCAGCCACGATACCAGTCTGCCATGCATAATACCAGTGTGCCAGCCATGATACCAGTCTGCCATGTATAATATACACGCATAATGTAAATATACGCAAAATGTATACGCTACAAAAAAAATGGCCGCCCATGTCCAACACTAGAGTGTTTGGGTTTGGCTTAAAGAAAAGGTGGCAACCCTAAGTGGAGCGTTTGTAGTAGTGTGTGACTCTGTGTTCTGAGTGATGCTGGCTGAGTGTGGTGTGAGTCTGTCTCCTGAGTGATGCTGAGTGTGGTGTTAGGCCAGTGTCAGATGAGCGCACTACGTGCAACCGTACTGACGTGCCTCCCATCGCAGCGTTGTGACGTTTCAACAGGGCCGGCCACACGTTGTAACAGGCACATGAATTGCATGCACTACAACCGACGTGCTGAAAGCCTCCCTGTCGAAATGCTACGACACTCGTTCGATAGGGCTGCAAAGTGCGATCCTCCATAGGAAATCGAGCCTTGCAGCGCTGTGCGCACTAACTGCGTTCAGCGAGGTGGCCAGACGGGTGTCAGAGTGGAAGGAAAGTCCACTCTCACAGACATTCCTTCCGCTCTGAAAAATGCTCTTCTGGCCCCGGCTTAAGTCTGTGTGTTCTGAGTGTGGTGAGAGTCTGTGTGATGTAAGGTGTGTGATAGCAGCTTGCTCTGTGAGATGTGATCTCCTGCAGGCTAGCAGCTTCTTTGTTGCCTATACAGTATTTGGGAATAACGAGGAGGAGGGGGGTGTGACACGCACCACAAGTTTCAACACTAGGCGTCACAAACCCTAGTGACGCCACTGCTTGCTGTTGCGAGCACTCAGACAGAATGATATCTGCTGCTTTAGACTGCCTGTGGGTGGAAATACCATACCATGGGTGAGATAGGGATAACTTAGGCAGGGGTTTGGGAGTGTTGGTAGGTGGGGTTTTGGACTTGCAATGGTGCATGGCCCACATCTATTGCAGCCCACACTGGGCATTTGCCCGTTTTGCCAGTCTAGCCCTGAAAGATTGCAAACAACTGTAATTAAGAAGCAGGCCTAATATGCTATTTTTGTTACATTTTATGTGCACCATTTTCACTCTAAATTTGCTTTAATTCATCTTACTTTATCCCATTCTTCTTTCCCTCTACCTCTCCATGCCTCTACCTATATCCCTGTCTCGGTAATGTAGGTAAGGGGGTTAAGGGTGAATGGGATTAGTTGTGAAAGCTGTCGGCTACAAAAGTGACTCAATTATCCTTTTCTTTACCTTTTCAGGCTTTCATAAATCTGTAGCTTTTTGTGTACCGGTTTTATAACCAGGAGACTTTGTGACTGCAATAAATGTCTTCCAGATTTATTCTTCAAACAGGTTTCTGCAGTAAAGATACCATAAGAGATGAGAAAAAAAAATCGAAACAAAAAAACATATGAAACAAATAAAACATTAAGCATATTAAACAAAATGGATTTAATTCCTACCTGCTATCACGTACAAACGAATACACAGAGGGTTATATACTGCCCCTGAATAAATTACTAATAGTAATACTAAATGTAAAGGAAATGTAAATGCACGGAAAGTATAAATTATATGATACAACAGTGGTTAACATATAATGCTGTGTTCAGCAAAATTGAACATTAAAATGCAGTGAGCAACAATGAATTCTCCAGCAAGAATGGTTATTCTTCTACCTAGAAACTTCGAGTAACTGCACAATGCGATAACAATATTAAAACTTCATGGAACATAACGATGTCTCGAGTCTGAAGGAAAATAAAAATACAGACAGAAAAGAATATGTGTGTATGTGTGATATAAATATATATATAAAATAAACAGATAGGGGACGAGGCACTCAAATCCTATATATATAATATAATGTTGCATGGGTAGGGGTCCCACAGAATACCTGATGTCCGGGTGCTGAACTCCCTTGAGAAGAGGATATTGAAAAAATAACAAGCGGTGGGAGGCACTCCGGAATTGAATAAAAAATTGAGTTTATTCTAACATGAGTGAAAAAAATCAGACGTTTCGGCCCCAAGGTAGCGGGCCTTTTTCAAGGAATGAAGGATACAACATAAATAACAACTTATATAGACAGTAAAACAGGATACTCACCCATCCCCTCCCCAGCGTGGGAGCCACTGCGCGTTCCGGAACTCCGGAAGACGCTGGCACGTGTGCGTCATCGAGCTGCGACGTCTGATCGCGGTGCTCTGCGCAACTGACGCCTGAGGGGAGGAGTGAGACAATCCCTAGGCAACGTTAAAAACAAAAACAACGCTTGGAAGCATATAGAGGAAAGATCGATCGATTGCCAAAGCAAAAAGCAAGTAATAGCAATGCTTGTTGGGCAATGTAGAGGAAACACCGGGTGTCACGAACCCACTACGAGCGCTGCTGCGCAAAGACGCCGGGTTAAGCCGCGCACTATCTATCTATCCTAGACCCAGATAATTACGCGCACTTCTCTACCCGTCCCGCCACACTTTCTCTCACAACATGCACATAGAGCGCAATATACTGATCCCAGGATTGCAACGCAGTACAAGTCTTCTCCTGAAGCGCGTACTAACTACGTCTCTCACAATCCCGGAGCTCACTTTCTTATTCTATTAGTAACGCTGCCACCAGTCCTCATGGACACTACGCGCGTCGCAACAGGAGACGCAGGGCTTAGCAGCCGCACTATCCTAGACTCGGACAGTGACTACGGATCCCACAATTCCCTGCTGTTTCCTGACGATCGCAACACGCAATTTCTTATATACAGTTGTGTTCAAAATTATTCAACCCCCAATGCTGTAAGGGGTTTTAGGGAATTTAGTGTACATTTGTAATTGTATTCAGAATGAAATCCTGCAAGGACTTTTTAAAGAACCATATGCAACTAAAATGACATCAATTGGTTTTGTAATACAGTAGTAAATGTTTCTTTTGTGAATTCTTCATTGACACAATTATTCAACCCCTTAAAGACTACCACTCTGAAGAACAGCGGTTCATTCAAGTGTTTTCAATCAGGTATTGAAAACACCTGTGGATGTCACGGAGCAGCAATAAAGCATAATAAGCACCAATTAGGCAGCTTTAAAATGACTGTGATACTCAGCTCCTTCTAGACATTTACTGGTGTGGTTACAAACATGGTGAAGTCAAGAGAATGGTCCAGGAAGACAAGAGAAGAGGTGATTACTCTTCACAGGAAGGGCAATGGCTATAAGAAGATTGCAAAGATGTTAAACATACCAAGAGAGACCATAGGAAGCATCATTCGCAAATTCAAGGCAAAGGGCACTGTTGAAACGCTACCTGGTCGTGGCAGAAAGAAGATGCTGACTTCGACTGCTGTGCGCTACCTGAAGCGTAGAGTGGAGAAAAGTCCCCGTGTGACTGCTGAGGAACTGAGAAAAGATTTGTCAGATGTGGGTACTGAAGTTTCAGCTCAGACAATACGGCGCACACTGCGTAATGAAGGCCTCCATGCCAGAACTCCCTTGCTGTCTCCAAAGAATAAGAAGAGTCAACTGCAGTATGCCAAAAGTCATGTGGACAAACCACAGAAGTTTTGGGATAGTGTTCTGTGGACTGATGAAACAAAATTAGAACTGTTTGGGCCCATGGATCAACACTATGTTTGGAGGAGGAAGAACAAGGCCTATGAAGAAAAGAACACCTTGCCTACTGTGAAGCATGGCGGGGGGTCAATCATGCTTTGGGGCTATTTTGCTTCTGCAGGTACAGGGAAGCTTCAGCGTGTGCAAGGTACCATGAATTCTCTTCAGTACCAGGAGATATTGGATGACAATGTGATGCAGTCCGTCACAAACCTGAGGCTTGGGAGACGTTGGACCTTTCAACAGGACAATGATCCCAAGCATACCTCCAAGTCCACTAGAGCATGGTTGCAGATTAAAGGCTGGAACATTTTGGAGTGGCCATCGCAGTCACCTGACTTAAATCCGATTGAGAACCTTTGGTGGGACTTAAAGAAAGCAGTTGCAGTGCGCAAGCCTAAGAATGTGACTGAACTGGAGGCTTTTGCCCATGACGAATGGGCGAAGATACCCGTAGATCGCTGCAAGACACTTGTGTCAAGCTATGCTTCACGTTTAAAAGCTGTTATAACTGTAAAAGGATGTTGTACTAAGTACTAAGATTGAATGTCACTTGGGGTTGAATAAAACTGATAATGATGTGAGCACAGAAAAGACATTTGTGGTTATTTCATTATAAATGTTATGTTATATTTGTCTGACCTACACGTGCCTCTTTGATTTAATTGTAAGCAAGATGACTGAATGATCAAAATCAATGTCAAACTAGCCAAAACACTCAATGTACAGTATAACCGAGTTTAAAGCAAATAGCAATTCTCCCAATCTCTTAGCGTGGATTTCATCAGCCAGAGTCAAAACTTAAATACCTTTTGTTTATTTATGATATAGAAAGAATCACAGTGCTTGGTTACATAAAAAATTATAACTAGAATATATCAATTACTTACACACTACACAGCAAAATAAAAGAAAAAGGTTTAACCATAGAGCGTTACTTACGAAGAACTATTCCTTACGCTAGCAGCCATGGCCTCCTGGAGTCTGGAGATGTAGCATGGACAGATCAGTCCTCTTTCGAAGGTACCCCAAGTGATCAGCCAAAGCACATGGCCAGTGTTCCGAATTTATACACTTCCTGATCTTTCCAGCCCCCACCCACCAATGGCCCAGTGTCCTGGACTCCATTTCCCAGAGGGCCATTCTCGCTCGTGCTCAGTAAGCTTGTCAATTAATCTTTAATTGCCTAAAGGCATCCCTCTTCCCTCCAGACCCCCCTTAGAGATCAAGGATGTGCTTCCTGTCTTTGAAGATTGTGTCCCCATCTCTTGGTGCCGAGCTGGCTGCCAAGGTGTGATTTTCTATGTTAGTGTACAACAGAAATTCACTTTTTACAGCTACGTGTTATATCCTCCCCCCAAGGGAGAAAGCTAATCATTTTGATTACATTTCAGCTGTGGACACAGGGATACACTTACCAAATGGCCAGACACAAATATGAATATACTCTATATGGAGGAGAGGAGATATGTATAAACTGGAAGATAGACACATATATATAGGCAGACCCTTATATAGATAGAAATACAGACTAATCTGCCACACCGGGCAACATAGGAAGGGCTGAGTGTGATATACAAAACTGAAAATAAAATGCAATACATATAAATATCTAGAGATAACCTATGTGTGCAATTGGTTAGCAAGTGTGTGGCCAAATACTGGCAGTGATATGGTATCCGTGTGTAGATATATACTGAATAATGATATGTACATGTAGGAGGAGCTAAGCTCCTGAGTGTGGGTGTAGATGAAGTGTGTAAATGTTGGTACGTGATGAACTGCATAAGTCAAGTAAATGATTAAAGTGAAATAATCAATCATGGTGAAATGGTCAACCAAATTCTAACTGCAAACAAAAAACGTGATGTGCAATTCACATTTAGGTGAGAAAGAAACCATGCACATGTGATAAATGAATTCCTGGAAGGAGTGCTAAAGTGAGAGAAAAGTGACTGCCAGTATTTGGCCACACACTTGCTAACCAATTTCACACATAGGTTATCTCTAGATATTTATATGTATTGCATTTTATTTTCATTTTTGCATATCACACTCAGCCCTTCCTATGTTGCCCGGTGTTTCCTCTACATTGCCCAACAAGCATTGCTATTACTTGCTTTTTTGCTTTGGCGATCGATCGATCTTTCCTCTATATGCTTCCAAGCGTTGTTTTTGTTTTTAACGTCGCCTAGGGATTGTCTCACTCCTCCCCTCAGGTGTCGGTTGCGCAGAGCAAAGCGATCAGACGTCGCAGCTCGATGACGCACACGTGCCAGCGTCTTCCGGAGTTCCCGGAACGCGCGGTGGCTCCCACGCTAGGGAGGGGATGGGTGAGAATCCTGTTTTACTGTCTATATAAGTTGTTATTTATGTTGTATCCTTCATTCCTTGAAAAAGGCCCGCTACCTTGGGGCCCAAACGTCGAATTTTTTCCACTCATGTTAGAATAAACTCAATTTTTTATTCAACTCTGGAGTGCCTCCCACTGCTTGTTATTTTTTTTATTTTTTTTATATATATATATATATATACACACACAATCCCCGGCCACTTTATTAGGTACACCTGTTAAATTTCAGTAACACAAATTGCTTGTCAGCCAATCACATGGCACTAACTCAATGCATTTAGATATCGAGACGTGGTGGAGACGACTTGCTGAAGTTCAAACTGAGCATCAGAATGGGGAAGAAAGGAGATTTAAGTGATTTTGAACGTGGCATGGTTGTTGGTGCCAGTCGGGCTGGTCTGAGTCTTTCAAAAACTGCTGATCTACTGGGATTTTCACACACGATCATCTCTAGGGTTTACAGAGAATGGGCTGAAAAAGAGTAAATATCCAGAAAGCGGCAGTTGGTTAGACGAAAATGCCTTGTTGATGTCAGAGATCAGAGGAGAATGGGCAGACTGGTTTGAGATGATAGAAGGGCAACAATAACTCAAATAACCACTCATTACAACCAAGGTATGTAGAATACCATCTCTGTACACACAACACGTCTAACCTTGAAGCAGATGGGCTACAGCAGCAGATGACCACAACGGGTGCCAGGCCTGTCAGCTAAGAACAGTAAACTGAGGCTACAATTCACACAGACTCACCAAAGTTGGACAAAAGAAGATTGGAAAAACATTCCCTGGTCTGAAGAGTCTCGATTTTAGCTGCGACATTCAGATGGTAGTGTCGAAATTTGGCGTAAACAGCATGAAAGCATGGATCCATCCTGCCTTGTATCAACGGTTCAGGCTGGTGATGGTGGTGTAATGGCGTGGGGGATACTTTCTTGGCACACTTTGGGCCCCTTAGTATCAATTGTGCATTGTCTAAATGCCACGGCCTACCTGAGTATTGTTGCTGACCATGTCTATCCCTTTATGACGACCACAGTGCCCCCTTCTGATGGCTACTTCCAGTAGGATAATGCACCATGTCACAAACTGGTTTTTTGAATGAGTTCACTGTACTCCAATGGCATCCACAGTCACCAGATCTCAGTCCAATAGAGCACCTTTGGGATGTGGTGGAACGAGAGATTTGTATCATGGATGTGCAGCCGACAAATCTGCAGCCATTGCATTATGCTATCAGGTCAATATGGACCAAAATCTCTGCGGAATATTTCCAACACTTTGTTGAATATATGCCACTAAGAATTAAGGCAGTTCTGAAGGCAAAAGGGGGTCCAACCTGGGACTAACAAGGTGTACCTAATAAAGTACCCGATGTATATTATAATTTCAATAGGGTAGAAAATAGGCTACTGAGTTTTGAAAGGCTTACACCCACACAAATTATAGCGCATTATTTAGAAGATCTTGTAATTAACAATGATAGCGTATACCTGAACAAAAAAAATAATTTCCGTAGAGACACATTATAAGCGTGGGGCTGTGTCTCTTTAACCTCTTTCTGATGCAGGACATGCTATGCCATTCTGCATCGCGGGGGCTTTAACGCTGCAGGACGGCATAGCACATAACGTGTTTGATTCCCCCCCCCTGTCGATACTCACCACTCTCTCCGGGGTCGCATGCAGTCTGACTTCCTTGAAGTCAGATCTGCGTGTTTATACCCCACCCAGTGCAGTGACGACATTGCGATGGGCGCGATGACATCAGTTTCAGGCGCCCCCGCCAGAGCAGGGGTAGGGCCTGGAGGGGTGTGGGGGTCCCTTTAGACCCCTTTATCTTCCCATCTCCAGGGAGATAGAAAGACAAGACAGGCACCGATGGAAAGGTCACAGTCTGACCTTTCCAGTGATGCCTTTCTTTAATCCCTTAGGTGCCAGGCCGCTATCCAGTGTCAATCGGCGCTGGATCACAGCCTATTTCCGGTGGGGACTGCCATCTTAGATGTCAGCCCCGCCTCCAGGTCTCCCCACGTCCACTGACATCATCGGCCGTGGTGCAAGGGTGTCAGTTATCTACCCATGGATTTCCTAAGGAAATCATATGGTGGAGATAGAGGGATCCTTTGAACCCCCGTATCGCCTGATTGGTGGCAGCTAGAGGGTCATGTTTGGTATCATTGGAAAGTCCAGAGAACTGCCTTTCCAATGATACCAAACATGAAAGATTACATGTAAAGTACAAATTAAAAAAATAAAAATGTACATTTTTATTTTTAAATTTATTAATGCAGCACCTATATACACCATTTCAATCATAATGTGAATAATAGTGCTGCACGAACAAAAAATGAATTTTTTTTTAGCTAAAATCACGTATTTACTCGTAAAAATACAGTAACGAGTTCCCAATGCTTTTATTTTTTAAAAGTCTACCCCATAGAATATATAACCGTAAAGGCCTGGATGATAAAGCGTGAAAAAATTACTTTATACACTGTAGTTGATTGAAATTTTAATGGAAATTCCTATTTTTTTTTTACAATTTTGTTATAGCGTTCTGGCAGGGCATGACGTATACATATACTAATGATATATTATGAATCTGGCGAGTCTGCCTTAAAAAATCTATTTATATTTTGTCTGGGTCGTGCAATAAAATGTGACTTCAAATCACGTTTAAACATGATGAGCAAAAACCGTCAAAATGAGCTCAGCACAATTTACTTTTAGAAGTGTTCCGAACTTGTAAAATTGCCCCTGTACTTAAGGGGTTAATGACACTATATACAGTATTATTCTGTTTTTTCTCCCTTTTTTTTAATGTTTCATGAGTTTAGGACCCACGTAGGATTTGCCGTGACATGGTGGTGGGCTTAAAACAAAGTTTGTGGCTCAACTGGAATAGCGACTCCAGCCGCCATATTAACACGCAATCCTGTATAACAGCCCCACCCGTTAACTTGATGGCTGGGTCGGAATACTGTCCGTACCTTTTTATATTTTGAAAACATTTATATTGTACTTTTTCTGAATTTGTTTCCTGGAAGCTCTGGCCTCCCGAGAGGAACGATTATCATCTATCTGTAGAGTCTATTTGTATGTGCGAGGAGTGAACTGGTGTTCAGTAAAGTGTGACTATTTGTTTACTGACAACAGCAGAAATGGGTTTATGCCCAATATGAAATACACAATATTTTTTTCTGCAATGTTGCACACTAAATATAAAGTCTGTGCAGGCAAGAGGGTATACGTTATCTAAAATATTAAAATGTAATGGAGGATGAGGCGGAAAGAGATGAGAAGCAAAACATATTGCGTGGAAACGTGATGCTCCTATGGTAGGTACCTATAGAAAAACAATATTTTCTATAGATGTCTCCCACAAGATGGCAATAGAACGTCTTGCTGATAAATGTCACCAATCTCCTGACAGTATTGAAGACAGGAATCCACGCTTTGGCAGGTCCCAGAGAGAAAGCAACAATAGTACTGCATGTAAGCAAAGGCAGCTTCAAGTTTTCGTAGAAGCTGGTAGTATTGATGTTATGATTTGAAGACCGTGGGCGGTCATTCACACACATCAATGGTCCCCATAGTGACCAGGTGGTTTTACCATTGTCTGTCTGAAAGTGCTCGCTGCTGGTTTATGTTTCCGCACTGTTTGTGTTTAGGTCTAATTTTACTCTTACTCGTTTATGGAACCCACACATATTATATACTGTTTTTTCTCGCCAATAAATGGACTTTCTAAAGATACTATTATTTCCATCAGATCATATAATTTACTATAAAAAAATTATGAAATATGATAAAAAAATTGAAACGACACAATTTTTTGAACTTTAATCCCCAAAATCTACAACCACCAAAAAGACCCCAGCTAGTTTAGAAATTTTGTCTTGAAATTAGAAATACCCAATTTTTACATGTTTTTGCTTTTTGACCTCTTCTCTGCTTAGCCATTTCTTCTGTGTGCTGAGCTCAGTTTGACCTTTTTTATGCATCATCTTTAAACATGATTTGAAGTCCTATTTTATTATACCCCAGACAATTAGTTTTTTAAAAAAACGAACATTTTTATCTTTTTATTTTTTTATTTTTTACATTTTTTTATTTTTACACTAAACCTGATCATGTGTGGACTCATTGAAAAGGCCATGATCAGGCCTTTCCAATGATACAAAACATGACCCTCTAGCTGCCACAGATTGAGAGCCAGGGGGATCCAAATGATTCCCCTAGCTCCACTAGGCAGCAAGGGGGTTAACCTTCCACTGACGTCATCGCACATATGGCGACGATGTCAGTGGTTGGGAGGTGACCCGGAAGCTTGACTGACATCCGAGATGCCAGCCACTTCCATGAGCGAATTGCGATCCGGCACCTAAGGGGTTAAGGAGAGGCACCGCTGAAAAGGGCAGACTCTGCACATTCCAAAGGTACCTTTTCTTTTTTACTAGCTGCAATGGTCGAGGAGATAGAGTGGTCCAAATGACCTCCCCCCCTTTCAGGTTCCCCCTGCAGGCCTCGGTGGGGGGGACTTTGAAAATGCTTAATAAAAATTTATTTAAAAAAACTAAAAACTTAAAAGAAATCTAAGTAATAGAGCTTGGACGTTCAAGAGATGATAGACGAAAATGGCAAGATATGTGATAGGTATTTATATTATATTGATGTATAAATATACACTGCCTTGCCAAAAACGACCTTCCATTGGATAATTACTGCAGTGATTAATATTTTTCATCTCTCAAAAAAATTAGGTAATGTGACTCCCTGAATATACTGAATGAGCAGGTTTATCCATCAATGAGTTTTATCTTCCCTGATGGTACAGCGGGCATATTCCAAGATGACAATGCTAGAATTCATCAGGCTCAGATTGTGCAAGAGTGGTTCAGGGAGTATGAGACAACATTTTCACACATGGATTGGCCACCGCACAGCCCAGACCTTAACCTCATTGAGAGTCTTTGGGATATGCTGACGGAAGACTTTACGCGGCGTCTGACTCTCCCATCATCAATACAAGATCTTGCCCACAAATGAATGCAACTCTGGATGGAATTAATTGTTGTGACATTGTATAAGCTTATCGAAACGATGCCTTGGCGAATAAGTGCTGGAATAAAAGCAAAAGGAGGTCCAACCAAATATTAGAGTGTGTGACTTTTTTAGGCCAGGCAGTATATACAGCATATTAGAAAGATAAAAAAGGGGTAAAAATGCAGATCACATTTGATAGTGCCTTGATATATGCCTATATAGCTTTATTCAAAGACTCGCCATACTCTGTAAGGCATCCCTGTGACAACTTGCTGACAAATGTAATGCTGCATAAAAAGTTCTTTTCCCATAAAATGTTATCATCTTCTCATTGAATGCCATTTTACCACAGTGCCAATTACCATCACTTTTAATAGAGCGTATTGATTTTGCTGAGCTCGTTTCATGCCAAGTTCATGATCTAATTGCCAATAATTGAGACCCATAGGCCATAACTCAGCTTCTTCCAAAGACAGCTCCTCATAATGCGAAGGTTATCAAAATAATTCCAGAGTGACATCTTCCAAGAAATAATGCGCCTCACCAGCAGAGCGGGTGCAAATGCATCGCTGGATCTCAGGATCAATTTAATGGGGACGTTAGGAAAACTCTGGCTTTGAAAGCCAAAATGTTTTTTTTTGCTAAAAGATGTACTGTATTCAGAGCGCATAGGTATCGCTTGAATAAATGCTCTGCGGTGCATCTGAATGGATGCAGAATAAAATAATTAGTCATTGATTTTACATTCCTTCATGGATCTCTATGCAATTCGTTCTTAATATACCATTCAATTGGGCATAATTCTATTTTTCAGAGTCTTCTTTTTCAAACACATTATACACCTCTCAGACGCACCATTTTTTTGTCTCCCTGCTTTAACATAACAGTAAGTGTAACACACAGATATGTATACATTCACTGCCTGGCCAAAAAAAGTCACGCACTCTAATATTCTGTTGGGCCGCCTTTTGCTGTGATTGCGGCACGTTTTCGTCGTGGCATCATTTCGATAAGTTCATGCAATGTCGCATTTATTTCCGTCCAGAGTTACATTAATTTGTGGCTAAGATCTTGTATTGATGATGTGAGAGTCAGACCCTGCATAATGTCTTCTCCAGCACATAACCCCAAAGATTCTCAATGGGGTTGAGGTCTGGACTTTGTCGTGGCCAATCCATTCAAGGACACTTCTGGAGAAGGGAAAATACAAGATCTGTTTCTTCCAACACTGACAGGGTTATTCAGAGAGCGTGAAAAGCAGGAGAATGACTGGAGAATGAAAAATTCTAGGTCAAAATAGCGAAACCAGAAAAATTCTCCCTTTCATCTCACTTTCCAAATTGGCTATTTTGACCTAGAATTTTTCATTCTCCAGTCATTCTCCTGCTTTTCACGCTCTCTGAATAACCCTGTGAATTTCCAAGCCACCCACTGGAGGGAGTAGAGAGAGGATGTAGATACCACTCAGAACCACCCTCTGTTCTGATTGACATAATAAACTCATGCCTTGGGATAGTGGCCTTTTGATAGAACAACACCTGACAATCAGGATATATGGGAAGCAGGAAAAAGGGCTAATTTTATATCACCCATCACAACCTTGTTCTAGTTTCTTGCCAAAAAACTGAACTCATCAAAAGGCACACCATGTGTCAGATTGTATCTGGGAATCAGACCTGAGACTCCTGCTCCAATTGGCTAGCATTCTCCTGGCTGAGACTCCTACTAAGGCAGTGGTCAGACGAGAGTGGAAGCTCCTTCCACTGGCGTCCACATGGCCACCTCGCCGAGTGCACTTAGTGCTCTTAGAGCTGCAAGGCCTCAATCCTCCTATGGAAGATTGCGCTTTGCAGCCCCGTCGAACGCACGTCGTAGCGTTTCGACAGGGAGGCTTTCAGAACGTCCGCAGCACGCCCACTGTAGCGCCTGCAATTTGTTTGCGTGCTACAGCGGTGGCTGGCCCAATCAGAGCGTCACAATGCTGCATCGGACGCCGGGAAGCACGACAGTATGGGTGCACATAGTGTGCTCGTCTTACCCCGGCCTAATGCAGCTCTGAAATTCTGGGTTTGCAGTGTGGGGTACACTGAATCTTGTGGCTGTGCACACCTGTTTGCTCAAGGGTGACTCCTACTCGCTCCCTGGGTAATTTAGGCATCCACTAACTGAGCTGGCAACTCAGTTACTTTGATTATCTTGACAGCAACGCATTCTCCAGTCTCTGGGCCCCAGCTTATGCATTTGGAAAATGTTTGTTTTATTGCTTTTTTTGTGTGTGTTTGCAATAATCCTATTCCTTTTCTATACTGCTGCACATCTGTGAATTTATAGCATGACCACAGGAAGCAAAGCCAAGGAGCAATGCAAAGAAATATACTGTATATATTCTTTTCATTGCAAAATTAATTTGCAAATGGGCTCCAGAATGTGACCCAGGTGAGGTGTGTAGCGCTCACTCCTGGAGGAGCCGCTGAATTTAACCTCGGGTTAGTCTCTCCGCACTAGGGAATAAATATACACCAGCACTGTTGTGAATTTTATAAATTATATACTTTACTGGTCTCAATAAAGCGGCATATATAATGTAAGCACGGTATATAGAAACAGGATTTTGTAATGCGAGAAACGCGCAGCGGTAAAAGAAAAGTTTAACCCCTTCGTTTCTGGAGTGTAAGTCCCATGCAGGTTATGTCCCAAAAAATGTGTGTGTGTGAGCTCAGGTACCCGGGTACTATATTCGACTGGCCAGTGAATGGATTTAATAAATCTTCGACTAGTCACGTTGGGGCCCTGTAGATTTAAGCAATACAGCAGCGTGCTTCGTTAAACTGACTGTGGCCTGGAAGGCCTCTCACCCATCCGCCAGACAATCTGTTCCGCTGCCCGATCAAGGATGCCGCTCCGCTGAATTACACTGGGACTCTGTGCCACCGTATCCGCTTCTCCCGCTTGTCCGTCTTGTAACAGGATCTACGGCCTATCGCCTGCACTCCCAGTGGATCATCACGGTCTCCTAACTCGGGGTCCAATCTGGAACTCTGTGTCTGTGCAAACCTCTCAGCGGTGGATTACTAGGTCTCTGGCAAGTCACTGTATCGATCCCCAGCGTCGGCAAGGCAGCGCCTGCTCTCCGGCCTGGTAACAATCGCTCACAGTCTTACGTGCGTCTTACTCTGTTCACCCCTCGGCTCACACTGGCTCTCTTTCCACGAGGCTGCGGATGTCCTCTCCTCCTTCCCCACCCACTTCCTGTCTCTGCCCCAAAGCATGCTGGAAAACGTAGTCCCATTGTGTCCAGTATAGTTTACATTGCGCTTGTCTCCCTCTGGTGGCCAAAACTGAGCAATGCAGCAACAGAGTTTTAAATAGCGCTACAGGTGCTACAACAATTTGAACAGCTGGGAATCTGGGTCTAAAGACACACATTCCCTGACTGATTTAGCACACAGTACTAGCTGCAGTACCACTTCTTGGCCAGAAGATGTTTTTTTCAAATGGGGCTACTACAGCAGAAAACACATTCAGGGTTATTCAGAGAGAGGTGAAAACCAGGAGAATGACTGGAGAAGTGAAAATTCTAGTTCAAAATGGCCAAACCAGAAAAATTCTCCCATTTATCTCACTTTCCAAATCAGCTATTTTGACCTAGAATTTTCACTTCTCCAATCATTCTCCTGGTTTTCACCTCTCTCTGAATAACCCTGATTGTGAATATTACCAAATATTTCTTGTAGTGTAATTCACGAAAAGTCATTTTTCCAGATATACCTCTGGTTCTTGACAATGGTTTTATGGAAATCCCTTGGCAGTGAAGGGGTTAAACCATTTTTAAAGACACACACAGGGTTATTCAGAGAAAGGTGAAAATCAGGAGAACTGTCAGAAGAAGAGAACAATCTAGACCAAATAGCTGATTTGGAAAGTGAAATAAATGGGACAATTTTTCTGGTTTGGCTATTTCGACCTAGAATTTTCACCTCTCCAATCATTCTCCTGAGTTTCACCGTTTTTTGAATAGACCTGACAATGTTTATGATCTCAAATCCCAAGGTAACTGTGTCTACATGTACCGGGGATGCATAGGTCTGCACCACGGGTGTGCTGGCTGGGTTACCTGGTCCTGCTTGCCACCTCTTAGGTGCCCATCAATACATTCTCAGGGTTATCCAAAGAGATTCGAATTGCTTGAGAAAGGTAACCGAACGCTGAAAATCAGCGTTCGGTTACCTTTCCTGGCCATTCGGCTATCCAGAGAGCAGGCAATTCTCCAAATCCTGGCGAATTGCCTGAACATACGGTGCCTGTTCGGTGCCTGTTCGAGGGCAGTGAAATCCCCATCAAAAAGCACTGCTTCGGCTATTCAGAGAACACAAACCAGCAGTGAAAGGTTCCCCTAATGCTCTGCCATTCGGGTGTTTAATTCGGCAAATTTATTCAGGAGAATCCCATAGGCTTCAATGTTAAAAATATTCCCGTTTTAATTCAATATCTAATAAACCGTTCATTATAAAATTCTGCAGCAAAAAGTCTCTTTATTTATAGATTTTTTAGGATACTTTAAGCATTTTTCTGAATTTTTAAAAAAAAAATTAAAAGTCCGATTTTTTTTTTTTTTTTTTTTTCAGTTTGCTTATTTTTTTTGTAACAGCCCTCTTTATTATCATTCCCTGGACCTCCTGTGAAAATTTCAGACATTTTCGCTCAGTAGTTTCTTTGCAAACAGCGTTTCTTTTTCCCAGATTCATACAAATGGTTTTTCTAATTTATTCACTGCCTCCTCTACGTCACAGCTGCTTCGGCTCTGTGTGATTCGGCTCCTGTTCGGCTCCTGTTCGGCTCATGTTCGGGTTTTTCGAAGGTTAATCCAGATGTTTTTGCTTGTTTTCAGCGTGCATTCGGTTAGTTTTCGTCAGGTTTGCGGCAGCTTTTCCCTGCAATTCGGGGACCCTGTGGTGTTTGCTGAATACACCGCAGGGTCACCGAAATGCAATCGGCAAAAGGAACCGAATTGAAGAGAACGAAAAGTCACCGAACGTGCGGTGACTTTTCGAATCTCTTTGGATAACCCTGTCTGTGTTTTATTTGTTTTTTGAGCAAGAAGCGTAACTGTTTTTGATTATTTACAGTATGCCAGTAATAAATGCCCCCTGTGTGCTCAACATAATAAATGCAGGCCTATCCAGGGAGACATGTGACAGATATATACTGAATTTAAATTGCAGGATGCAAACATTATAATCATCCCTAATGCGAGGGGTGGTTAGGTCACGCTACCTATTTGTCCCCTGTTCTCTCCCCTAAGACTAACTGCAAATCCAATTCTTAAAGTTCACCATTGCAGCACAGCAGGGCATTCATTAAAGGTAATGCAGTCAGATAAATTAGCTTTTTACTGTCACCAAAGTCTAATTTGACTGAAATTCAATTTTTATTCTGAATTGGTCTGTAGAATGCGCAAAGCCGTTGTGAATCATAGTACTGAATCAATCTAATAAATTTGTCTTAAGGATGCATATAAAGTGCTTTATTAGCCTAAATCATCTTGATAGACGCAAAAAAAATCCCCGCAGGAAATGTACTTTCTATTACGCCTGTTAACAGTGCTTTAAATAGTCTATTCTAACTCAGTAAACAAATGGAAGTTTAGTCGATAAGTATTATATTCTTCAACAAAAGCAAACAGCAATATGTATTTCATGAAACCGAGAAACCGGTCAAGAACTAATAGAGAATCATTTCTCATTTCAGAATTATTTTATTATTTTTCTATATAAAGTCGCAAAATATTTCCTGGCACTGACATCGATAATCAGACGTCAGAGCATGCCATGTGAATGAAATCGCCCCAGGTTACTGTTTGCTCTTAATGAGCGGACTGGTGTATTTGGTGATTAGTGAGGACAGGTAATGGGGAGCTGAGTTACTGAGAGCTTTGTAGGTCGGGGTAAGAATTTTCAATTTAATTCTACAGTGGATTATTATTACAATAGTCAAGTCGGGAGATTACAAGTGCGTGGATGAATTGCTTTGTGGTGTCAGCGGTCAGAAATGGCCGAATTCTGTAAATATTATGCAATTGGTAGCGGCAGGAAGAGGAAAGAGACTGGATGTGGGGGATGAAGGAAAGAGTAGATTCAAGTTTAATTCCGAGACAGCGAACCTGGTTTGATGGGGAGATAGCGATACCCTGGAGCATGATAGAGAAGTCAGGGTGTGGGGAGGCATTAGAGGGAGGAATTAGTAGGAGCTCAGTCTTGGGCATGTTGTTCTTTAGGTGGTGAGAGGCCATCCAGGAGGAGATGCCAGATAAACAGTTGCTGACTTCGGAAAGGACAGAAGGAGAGAGATCAGGGCTAGAGAGGTTAGATCCGAGTATCATCAGCGTAGAGGTGGTAATTAAAGCCAAAGCTGTTCATGATTTTGCCCAGGGAGGAGGTGTAGATAGAGAAGAGCAGAGGACCTAGGACAGAGCCTTGAGGTACACCAACTGATAAATGCTTTGTAGAGGAGGAGGTGTCACGGTCCGAACCCC
Source organism: Leptobrachium leishanense (assembly GCA_009667805.1). Taxonomy (NCBI): domain Eukaryota; kingdom Metazoa; phylum Chordata; class Amphibia; order Anura; family Megophryidae; genus Leptobrachium; species Leptobrachium leishanense. Next base: position 487,979,161 of record CM019063.1, read on the forward strand.
CAGACCCTCTGGCACCCCCTTTGTTTACCTTTTTTGCAATGTTCTGCATGACCTATGCAGATTCCAGGACTTTGTTTTTCCTATGCTCAGTTCTAGACTTTGATTTGATTTGCATTCAGAATCTGACTCATCACCTGCACCTTATCCAGCCTGAATAATCCTGCTTAAGAGGAAGCTACGCCCCTTATCCCACGCTTCCTCATGGAAGTTTTCTAGCCTAGCAAGTGCAGACCTGCCTCCCATTGATCCTTGCCTTGAACCCCTCCTGCTCCTTATCCATTGACATTCCTGATCACCCTCTGCTATTCCTGGACATTCATTACTGGTATCCTCCTTGTCTCCCCTGTACCCCTCTGTTATATTACTGCTACCTGTGTACCAGACCCTTGCATATCCTGACCACTCTTTTGACTGCTCCCATTGTACCTCCGCCTGATTTCTCTGTTATATGTATCCATTGTTTGTATTCCTAGTCTGTTGTCTGTTTATTTGTATTTACAAATAAACCCTGTTACCTTGTATCCTGCCTTCTGCTATAACTACTGCATCTTGGGCTCACACCCACACTTCTACACACATGCTAGGCCAGTCCCGTGACAGGAGGTACCAGCAAATGACACAGAGAAGGACATGTTAGACAGATAAGGGTCAATCCAAGAGAGGGCAGTGTCACACAGACCGAAAGAGCAGAATGTCTGTAGAAGGAGTGGGTGGTCCACAGTGTCAAAAGCAGCCGAGAGGTCAAGCAGGATGAGAATAGAATAGTGGCCGTGGTTTTTAGCAGTTAGGAGGACGTTGGTGACTTTTGTGAGGGCAGTTTTGGTTGAGTGTAGGGATGGAAGCCTGATTGCAGGGGGTCAAGTAGGGAATTAGAGGACAGGAAGCAGGAGAGGCGGTTGAAAATGAGTTTTTCCAAGAGCTTAGTGGTAAACGGAAGCAGGGATAGTTGGATGGAGCGTTGGGATCGAGCGAGGGTTTCTTTAGTATAGGGGTAACCTGTGCATGTTTGAAGGTGGATGGGAAGAAGCCAGTGGAGAAAGATAGGCTGAAGATGTGTGTGAGAGCAGGGGTGAAGGAGGAGGAGAGTTGAGGTATTAGATGTGAGGGAATGGGGTCAAATGGGCACATAGTGAGATGTGAGGGTGACAATAAAAAATTGACTTCTGCCTCTGTGGCTAGGAGGAAGCGGCAGAGGGTAGCAGAGGGGGCTTCTGGGATTGGAGGTGGTGGATTATTGGTTTGTTTCAGGATGTTGCGTCTGATAGTGAGAGTTTTATTTAAGAAGTAATCTGCCAGATCCTGAGAGCTAAAGGCAGATGAGGGGGGAGGTGCGGGAGGGTAGAGGAGGGAATTAAAAGTGGACCAGAGTCTTTTAGGGTTGGAGGACAGAGTAGATATGAGAGCTGAAAAGAAGGATTGTTTGGCCAAGTGAGGGGCCGAGGTGTATGACCGCAGAATAAACTTGAAATGGATAAAATCCACTACAGAGCAGGACTTGCATTGATTGTAACAACTTCTTTGTGACATTCCTCATTCTCTCAAACAGAAGTGTATTAGGTTTGACTATCTTTATCCTAAGCAATTGGTACAAATAATAACGAATAGAAGTCTATATATATAAGCGAGCTCCAGTAAAAGTAGTATTACCTGCTCCAAGTAATCTTCCCTATGACTGAAACTTATTGTTAGAAACTTATTAAACAATGCTCTTCTCCCCAAGCAATAAAATTAGTCACTGAAATGATAACAGACTCAGGTCCAGACACATTAATGGACAGCTACTGTTAATGTACTGTGATAAGGTGCAGGGATTTTTCTGCAATGGTGAGTATATTTCCTCTGTATTTTTAAAAGAATGGGACATTTAACCCCAGGAGGGAGATGTGTGTAGTTTTTGTGGCTTCTTACTACAGATTCCTCCCAGGGGTAGCAGATCAAGACAATAAATCTCCTGCCTGGGAGATACACAAGAACACAGAGAGAGAAACAGAGAGCAGCTTCTTAGAACTGCAGCAGATACAAAAAGCTTGGTTAAAGCTGATATTTTGTTCATTTTTCCTGCAACAGAGAGGGATTTGTCATCTGTTAGTAAGGCTGGGGTCAGACTAGCGCATTTTTAACGTGCAATTAGGCGCACTTAATTACGGCTGTAGTAGCAGCAAATAACGCGCAATTACGGCCAATATACGAAGTCCGGTCGCACAAAAGTCTGGCCGCGCAACGCAAGTGGAAAATGAACGCATTTTTTCGAGAATGCAGAACCGCTAGTACTGACGTACACAGTGCGCTGCGTCCGCTAGCGGCGTGTGTGCGTGATTAGGAGACGTCAGACCCTGCTCATGTCCGGCCAACATAACGTCCAGACACCCAAAGTTTCCTGGTTTGGATCCGTAAAAAAGCACGCCCAAAAATGCGCATCGTATGACTGTTTTTGCGCATTCTGTGCAAAAATACTTCAATCCGTTCAGACGCACTTTTTGAGAGTCGTTGCGAAAAATGCTTTCGTCTGACCCTAGCCTAAGAGATCAGACGGGCAAGGCTTTATTTTCTGTTATGTTTTATATTTGCCTGTATTGCACGATGCAAATAGACTGTGCTTTTTGAATAAACTGTGCAATCTCCCAAATTACAAAGAGTTTTTGGTAAAGTTATTGGGCCCTATTACACTGTTCGCTCACAATTTTGCGCGTGCGCAAAAACGCATTAACGCGAGGGGAAAAACCCTTCACGCTGAATGTCATATTACGACGTTCGTGCACAAAATGCGCGTTAACGTCTAACGCGAGTTACCCTGCGCAAACCCTGCGCGAGTGAAAGTTCGTTCGCGCATCCCATACTTAACATTGTGAGCGCAAATGCGTTTGTGTGCTGGTACGCGGATGGTATTACAATCTATGCGCAAATTTTTACCAAAGACGTTTGCGCGCATTATTTTAACAACTTTTAAAAGCTGGTGGTAACTGAAAAATCTGAACGTCCTGGCCGAAACCAAATACACCAGCATGAAAAAAAAAATACACAACAGTATAGTAACACATTCTACACATACCCAAACAATAATATTGAGAAGTTGTGCGTGTTTTTATTATTGCTGCAACATATACTCAGATTGATTTTGACAGGCGCAAAAACTGAACAGGAGACAATTGTGGCTCTTAATTCTGATTGGCTGAATCGCATGAAAACCAGTCTGCCCACCGATTTCTGCGCGCAGCGTTACTTTGCGTGCGTTTTTCTCGCAATATTTTCAAACGGATGAAAAAATGCGCTCGGATTGCAATACCAGCGTTAATTTACGCGCGTTAACGTTTAACGCTGCGCGCAAAAAAGATTGCGCTGCGTGAGCGTTTTTGTGCAAGGTATGTAATGGAGCCCATTATCTTTAGTGCAGTGGTTCCCAACCCTGGTCCTGATGTATCACTAACAGGCCAGATTTTAAGGATCACCTTGGGGAAATGCAGACTGAATCCTGCAATCACTGACCAGCAACTCCTATCACCTGTGCTGTGCTTCAGATATCTGGCAAACCTGTCCTGTTAGGGGGACCTGAGGACTGGGGTTGGGAACCACTGCTCTAGAGGACTGTGCTGTGGCACCCTGTACAGGTGGAGGATCACAGTACATCATGTCTGCAGTTCTTTGGCCTCTTCGTATTCAATATGACACTGCCTATGCCAGTGATGGAGATCCGTGGCACTCCAGATGTTTCGGAACTACATGTTCCATGATGTCAAGCCGGCATTAAGTCTGTTGGAGCATCACGGGACATGATGTTTCAAAACATCTGGAATGCCCAGGTTTGCCATCACTTTCCTATGCCTTCATGAAATCCATGAAATTGTATTTAGGTTTTCTTCTTCCACTTAGGTCGCTTCACAGGCTGAACTGCGCGCTCATAACACACACATCAGGGCTGTCAAACTCAAGGCCCCCAGATGTTGATGTCTACAATTCCCAGAATTCTATAAAATTCACTAGATGGCCAAAGAATCATGTAGTTAAGAAACATCCACAGAGCCGTAGTTTGAAAGCCCTGACATACATATTCCATTTATTAGAGAGTAATAATCCAGCTATTGAACATTTCACAAATATGCGAGACATACTACTTAACCTTGTTTTTCAGAGACATAGTTGTATGGTCAAACTACTAGAATTTCTTGCAAGATGTCACTTGTTTGTCATGGAAGCATGTCTAGATCTTGCAATATTCACATGACTTCAAAATATCGTCCCGGAAAGAAGGACTTCTCAAGGGCGGCTCCGGTCCTGTGGAATGACTTGCATCGCCCTATCAAACTTTCCCCTAATCTTCAATCCTTCAAGAAATCCCTCAAAACCCATCTCTTCAGATTAGCGTACCACATCACTGATGCAACTCATCCCTCTGCTCACCTACTCACACATGATTGAAGCTGCTTCTATGGCCCCGTCATTCCCAAACCACTGGCACTAATGATCCTGTTGTCCAGTAAAACTCCCCATGTCTTCCTCAACCCCAATCCCTCTAGACTGTAAGGTCCTATGAGCAGGGCCCATGTCCGTTTATCTGTATCTCGATCCCTTTTTTTATTGCAAAGTGCTGTGGGCTCTGTTGGCGCTATATAAATGAGGATTAATATAATAGCACTGTGAGCAGCAGCCACATTGATGATGTTGGAGGACAGGATGCAGTTGCTGGACAGGATCATCCTTTCAATTTAATGCATCACTTGTTTAACTTATTAAAGTATTGGTATGTATCACTTATTTTTCCTATCTGGGATTACCTTCCATCCAGTGCCTTTTTGACACTACATGATCTATTATATTTTTTACCAACCTCCAATTAGGCGTTTTATATATATTTTTCCATTTCTGCATTTTATTATTGCTGTAAATCAAGAATCACTTAATACCATTTATTATGCATTATATATACGTATATCGTTTTTTTTCCGAGATACTAGTTTACGCTCTGAAGTCTTGGTTAAAGAATCTTCCCCCAGCTACCAAACCTATCCTCCAATGTATCCATTAGATATATATAATGCGAAAAAGATTGCCCAATCTTACACATAACTCCAAATATATTACAGTAAGTGATCATTATCACTACATGAATGTCTGCCCGTGACAGTCATAAAAGAATTAATGAAAGTGATGGCTGTAAATGGACTCGTGTAATTGATAGTTACAAATGAATGGTAAAAATGTCCATTGGTTTTATTGATTGTGATATATCACACGCGAGCCAGTGAATATTTTACGTTTATGTCTGAGATAGATGGCTACATTCACGGGTATGTCTTAATGCAGACGTGTTAATTACAATGTTAAAAGGATCTTCTTAACGTGTGCACGTTATTTAAAGAGCTAACGGAGATATAAATATTTTTTTCTGAAATACATGTCCATTGCATCATTTTATGTATCAATAAGTCTACGTTGTTTCCAATCACTGGTGATGGGAGAAACGCCAAGAGGATAGTTAAGTCATGGGGAAAAAAAGAAAATATGCTGGAAATATTCTGTGTATGTTCATTTTAATAATGGGCATTCTAAGACAGTTGTACAAAAAATATGTGATGTTTGAGACACCCCCCTCCCCGCAAGTATCTTTAATTGTTTATTCTTTAATTCTTTATTTTCAGGTTTTTAAGTACAACAGGTATATAAATCAAGCACAAGCACAGTTTACCACAGAGTTCGTATAAACCACACCCAGCACAACAGGTTTCGTGGAAGAAACCAATCAGAAAAGTAAAGTAGGGGGTAAGAACAAAAAGAAAAAAAAGGAAGGTCCGTCAGTGCGATGTGGGGAATAAAGAACACACATATATATATAATTTTTAAGTGCACCTTCCGTGCCCAACAGAAGATTGGCAAAATCCTCCAATATATGTGGTGGCAAAAAAAAAAGTACCCAAGTTCAAATGTTTTGCCATCAACCAATTTCCAGTGGTATGCCACCATGGTGAGCAACAGCTGTGAGCTACTTAAAGGACTTCCCCCTAACACTCCATATACCCCCCCTGGCACGCGTCATCACTGCTAAGGGCCATTCGTGCAGTGCTGCGAGACTGCCCTCAGTAAGCTCCACCCATTAGGCATGAAAATGGCGGCGCCCATCGCTAGATCTGCTTATGCAAATCTATGACTTGAATTTAGTTATCTTATTATTGCTTTTCTTTGTCACAATGTTTTGATATTTATTGTCATTTCAGTGACTCAATATTTAAACATAAATATTAATGATTGCAAAATGAGAAATGCTTGTGGGAAATGCAGTTGGTTGTAAGGGATACAGAATACATACCAGAAATATGTATGTGTACAGTATATATGTGTGCATGTCTATATATATATATATATATATATATATACCAAACTGTGTCCCAGCAACGACCTTTCATGTCTCCATACAGGTAGAGTTTAGACGCCACGGTGCACACTCCACGAAATTCGTGTGTATATCCAGCATGAGAGGAGTCGCACACGTGTATTTAAAACAAAAAAATTTATTGAATCATGTTTAAAATAAACCGACGTTTCGGCTCACATCTGAACCATTATCAAGGATACAACAATGAAACAAACGTGCATATAAATACATAAAACTGAATAACACTCACCAATCCCTCCCTTCAATGCTGATAGTTTCTACACCTGAACTCAATTATCCAGCATGCAATCCAGATCAGCGTTCCTACGTGTGAGCTCTCCCACGCGACGTGCTCCATCTCCATGGTGATGGTGCCTCACAACCATTAGAAGCTCAATTGAGATTAAAAAGTACAAGGGATATCAAAACCTCTAATCAATTCATTAATACTTTTAGTAGAATACAATCCGAAGAAACTAGAAGGCTCGTACAATCCAACATATCCTCCAAACCGAATCTTACACGTGAAGAGTGGGCTGCAATTAAAGATTTGACCTCTGATCCTAGCATTATTATCAGGGCTGCTGATAAAGGCGGAGGGATCGTGATTATGGACTATGAATATTACAGAAAAGAGATTTATCAACAACTAGCAGATGGGAACACCTACAGTAAAATCACCCATGATCCTACTAAAGAAATTGACGCCAAAATAGCATCCATTGTTGAGATAGGGACACAGGCTCAATTCATCACAGAGACCACAGCAAAATTCCTGCGTGTACAATTCCCCAAAATACCGGTTTTGTACACGATTCCCAAGATTCACAAAGATTTACATAATCCGCCAGGCAGACCAATTGTCTCGGCAAGAGGAGGACTTCTTGAACCACTTGGCAAATTCATTGATAAGGTATCCAAAGTTACTATTCAAAATCTTCCAACATGTATTAAAGACACAACAGACTTTCTTCATAGATTACAATGTCTAGAATTCCCAGAAACTCCATGGTTATTGGCAACCATGGATGTTAAAAGTTTGTACACCATCATCCCGCATTGTGAAGGGATATCATGCTTTAAAAGAGTATTAGAGGAATCACAATACTATCAAGGCCCTCCGATTGAATATTTAATTGAATTGTTGGCTATCACATTAGAAAACAATTACTTCAAGTTTGAAAAATACTTTTACTTTCAAAAGTCGGGAACTACAATGGGAGCTGCAATGGCGCCATCATATGCCAATGCATACATGTATATTTTTGAGAAGCAACATCTGTTAACTTTGTCCGATAATCAACTCCTATTTTTTTGCAGGTTTGTTGACGATATTTTTCTAATTTGGGGTGGAGATGAGAGGTCTTTCAAGACCATGGTACAGAATCTCAATGAGCTTGACACTCCTGTGAAAGTAACTGCATGTTGTAACACACAGTCAATAGCATTTTTAGATGTTGAGGTATTTCGTGTGGGTAATAAATTGGGTTACACTTTGTACCGTAAAACCACTGACAGAAATTCACTACTGCAAGCTGACAGTCATCACCCACACCATCTTAAAAATTCATTACCCATATTGCAGTTTTTGCGTGTGTTCCGATGTAATAGTGATCAGGATCGGTGTGATCAACAAATACAGAGCATGTATTTGAGGTTTGTGAACAGGGGATATTCTGTAAAACAATTAGATACAGCTTTACAAAAAGCAAGTCATCGCTTTAAACATCCTAAAGAAAAAACTAACTCACCCCTTACCCGTATATGCTTACCTGTTACATATGGCAAATATGGAGAAAAAATTGCTAATAATATAAGAAAACATTGGGATACATTTCAGTTCGATAGTTCTCTTCCAGAACAATTTAAACAACCTCCTCTTATTAGCTTTAAACGAACCAAAAACCTACGGGACTTGTTGGTGTATACAGATCCGGTTAATTCATATATGCCAATTTCAACTATTACCAAAAAGGGCTGTTTTAAGTGCCTAGGCTGTGTTACATGCAGCCATATGAATGCTGGAACATCATTCGTACATCCATGGACAGGACGTAGGTTTTTGATTAAACATAGGATAACGTGCCAAACGGAATTTGTCATTTATTTAATTACTTGCCCTTGTGGCTTAAGTTATGTAGGTAAAACGGATTTAACCCTTCGGGACCATTCCGGGGACATCGCTCAGCCATTAATACAGCTTATCGCGACGGCCAGACCGATAAACCGGTTGCTAAACATTTTCTCAGTCACCAACATCGTTTACCATCCTTAAGATTCATGGGCATTGATCACATTCCACCTTTGAGGAGGGGAGGCAATAGATCCCAGATGCTCTTACAGCGTGAATCCTTTTGGATTAAGACGCTCGATACTTTGGTGCCCAGAGGATTAAATGAATACAATTCGCTTACTTGCTTTTTGAGCGAGAGATAGATAAATAATGATGGGTACAGCGAACTGTGAATACTACATAGATGTTCTAAAATTGGTCACATATAAATAGTTAACACCATTCATAATCGTTTAGAAACGGTTAGACATGAGATCATGGATTGTGTCTTTCATTATTGATTTAAGAAGGTCTTACTGTGTATACATATATGGCTTTTTTCCATTCAGTACAATGAACATCATCAAATTTAGCAACAGGGTTTAATGTCCTTCTTGATTGTTTTTAGAGATTTTTTTAGTTTTTTTTTTTGGTTGTGAGGCACCATCACCATGGAGATGGAGCACGTCGCGTGGGTGAGGCTCTGAGATTGCGGTGTTGAGTGATTTTTCAAATGCAGAATAACTTAAAGTTCAAAACGTCCTTGGTCCCAAGAGCAGAGGACCGTGAAATGTGTTGACTCCTCTCACTGCATGCATGTAGAAGGAAACTGGAAACAAACGATTCCAAATGTCCTTCTGCTAACCCTGCACGACACTGCTTATGTGAAGTTGAGCACGCAGGTGTAGTCCTATGGATTACAAGAGACAATACCAGTGGTGGTGCACGGGGGTGCAGTCGGAATAAATTGGCAGCTCCATTCTATTAGGAGTCAAGCCACTATCATTGCGGCTCAATAGCAATAAGGTTTGTAACAGGGAGACACCTAATGGGTTAAAGACTCACGCAAAGTTCACCCTTTTGAGTTTTATTACTGGATGAGCCGGTACAGGGTTCCAGGTATGTCAATACACCCCTCACCGTATTTCACTGATCATTGAGTTATCTGCCACATAAGTTTAAGGCTTCCTTTCAATATAAAGTGAGAAAATAAAAGAACCAAAAAGAAAAAAGTGTTCTAGTTAATGATTGGCCTAAATTAAAATATCCAAGGGAACTCTCTGTAAAGCTTTTATAGACAAATTAAGTAATGACTGGCAGTTAGTGCCCAGATGTACCCAGCGATGTAACAAAGCAGCTGCCATATTTAGCATAGTTTGAATTTCAGGTTACCGAATGCCCAGATTTTAATCAAATATCACATCCTCTGAAAGAAAACAAAATGCGGTAATAACGATATTTCAAATCCTTGTGCGGATTGTTGAGAAGCAGTAAATTTTATTGTGTGGATTTATCATATGTAAATGTTTATATTCAGTTACGCTTCCTGTAACTTCAATCCTTACAGGAAATTTGTCAGTCTGTGATCAAAATAAATAATGTGAAAAATACAATGCCGAGGGGCCAGTGTGCTTCCTTCCAATGTTACACTCCTAGAATTGGATATGAAGGAAAGGCAGTGAATATGTCATGGGGGCACCCAGTGTGAGCCAAGGTGGGCCCTCTGTACTGGATATTCAGTCCTCTAGGCAGGTCTGCTGCTGGCTGCATGGATACAGACCACAGCACAGAATACAAGACAAAAGAAAGACAGAATATAAACAGGGATTACCAAGAGAGTATTCAGAGGATTGCAAGAGGGTCTTATCGTCAGGGTAGTGTGTCAGCCATATGCCAGGGATCAAGAGACAGGAGAGTAGGTCAGACAAGCAGAGGTCGGTACACAGATGAGCAATATACAGAGTACAGGGAGCAGACAACAGAATAGTCAAAAACGGGCCTAAATCATACACAGAATAACAATGAATAGCATACAGGGATAATCCAATAGAGTTGTTAATACGAGACCAAGATCATACACAGAGTAACACAGAACATATATATCAATAGCAGAATCTCAGGAAACAATGACCCATGCGAGCCTTTGTGGTGCTTGCATATTTATAGCAAACAGGGCTAAGCAGAAAGGACATGTAATCCCAGGCCAGACCAGCCACAGGGAAATCCAGGAGCGGCACAGGGCGGATTGGCATGGCTATACAAAGGAAGAGCTTCCCTGGATCGCTCTCACCACCAGGGGCCTGGCTGGAATGTATGGAACATGCCAGAATTTTGGTGACAGACAACCAGGCCTGGAGATGGACTGGTTAGGGCACCTACAAGGTATTTGCCCAATTAGACCGACAGAGATGCCAAGCAATAGTCCTTTGTGCCACAATCTTCTGGCCAAGTGGGTGGATGCTGCAGAGATTGTCATGCTCCTTAACCACTTCACTGCTACGGACGCGCTGAGCGCGTCCAACCGCAGGTAGCGTTCCATGCGGTGGACGCGCTGAGCGCGTCCTCTCTTTGGGGCCAGCGTTCGGCCGGGTTCCGGCCGATCGCTGGCCCCCCCGGTGCGGGCTGACATCCTCGATGTCAGCCCAGCACCCGGAACCGCGCCGGAGTAATTAGGTGTCATCGCGGGGCGCGATGACACCTAATTCAGGCGCCCCCCCCGCATGTGCGGAGGAGGCGCCTGAAAGGGAGGGGGGGAGGTCCTTCGGACCTCTCTCCCTCCAGATCGGCGGCATGCAGGGGGTTAACCCAGGCTCCATTTGGAAGGGCACAGCCTGCCCTTCCAAATGGTACCTGGCATTAACCCCATGGGGGCCGGATCACGAATCGGCACTGAAAAGTGCCGGTTTGTGATCCTTTCCCGGAGCTGGCCAACATCTTGGATGTCGGCCAAGCCTCCGGGAACTCCCCCTGAGGACTGGTGTCATCGTGCTATGCCTGGAGTTAACCCCTAGCTGCCACCAATGGTGGAGATAGTGGGTTCCAATGAACCCCCTATCTCCCGGTCCGTGACAGCTAGGGGTTAAAGTTTGGTACTGTTGGATCGGCCAGAGCATGGCCGTTCCAACGATACCAAACACGACTGTGAAAAAAGTTTTTTTTTTTAAAAAAAATTAAAAATAAAAATAAAAAAATATTTAAAAGAAAAATTATAAAAAAAAAATAAACAAGTTTTTTTCTTCTTTTTGGTTTGTTAATGCAGCAATATTGTTCCCATTTCAATTATAATGTGAACAATGATGCTGCACTAACGATTTTTGTATGCGGTGCGTTTGTTAAAAATCTTGTAATTTCCCCCAAAACAAAATGTAACGAGACCCCATCTCTAATTTTTTTAACAAGCGCACCCCATACAAAATATAACCGCAAATGCTCGCATGTTAAAATGTGAAAAAAAAACCACTTTACACGTTGTAAATTATTGAAAATTCATATTTTATTGCATTTTTTGTTATAATATACAGACAGGTCATGACATATACTTATAATAATGACATATTATGAATCTGCCGAGTCTGACGGAAAGAACGATATATAATATGTCTGGGTCATATACTAAAATAAGCCTTCAAAACACGTTTAAACATGATGAGCGAAACCAGTAAAAATGAGCTCAGCACAGAGGCGGGAAAAGCCTCAGCAGCGAAAGGATTAAACACTTTGGGCTAAATTACAATCTTCGCGCAAACGTTTGCACCGGCGCAAAAAAACATTAACGCGAGGGGTAAAACCATTTGCGCCGAATCCCATATTACTTAACGCAACAACCACGCGCAATCGTCTACCACGGATGTACCTGCGTGAACCCTGTGCGAGCCTATTGTTCGTCACGAGTCCTATACTTAACATTGTGAGCACAAATGCGAATGTGCACTGGTATGCGGATGGTATTACAATCTATTCGCGGTAATTACCGCATAGCCTTTGCGCGCATAATTTTAGCAACTCCTAAAAGCTGGTGTTAATGGCAAATCTGAGCAACCTGGCCGAACCCAAATACACCAGCCCAAAAGGAAAAAATACAGCAAAATATAGTTACACATTCTACTCATTCAAAACCAATAAAATGGAGAAGTTGTGTGCGCATGTATTATTGCTGCAGCATATATACTCAGATTGACTGTGGCAGGAACAATTTCATAAAGTGAGATAGTTGTGGTTCTTAATTCTGATTGGCTGAATCGCGAGAATAAAACTGTTCACACACAGGTTTTTGCGCGAGACGGTACTGCGCGAGCATTTGGCCGCGTCCTGTTTGCGTGCGGTATTGATTGGCGGATGAAAAGACGTGCAAGGATTGTAATTTCAGCGGTGATTTGCACGCGCAAAAGTTGAACGCTTCGTGCAAAAAATTTCGCTTTGCGCAAGGGTTTTTGTGCGAAGATTGTAATATAGCCCCATGAGGGACATTGCATACCTTTTATGCAGGGGCGTAACTACCAGGGGTGCAGAGGGTGCCACTGCACCCGGGCCCTTGAGTCCGGGGGGGGCACACTCTCCTGCCCGGGCCTGGTCTTTAATTTATTTTTTACTTATTTGTGAGTTTTACTTTGGAGCTCTGTGATACATTCATACACACCACATATTTCTGTGAGTTTTGTGGCTGTAAACCTCTGTGATTTACACTGATACACACTGCACATTACTGTGAGTTTTATTGCTCTGAAGCTCTGATACGTTGATACACACTGCACATTACTGTGCATTTTATTGCTATGGATCTCTGTGAGATACAACTAGTGCACATTACATTAGAAATGGAATGGACTGAAGTGAACCTGGTGAACATAGTGAACCTGGAAAAAATGGGACACTGTCTGGAGTCAACATTGTGGACCTGGAGGGGACCGATGCATGTTGACGGGAGGGGGACAAAATATGTTTTTGCGTAGGGTGGGGGTGCTGTCATGGTTCCTGCACCTGGGCCCTGAGGTTTCTAGTTTTGCCTCTGCTTTTATGCTATGGGTAATAGTTGTGTGCAGTCCATATACTATAGCTGTAAAAATGGACAGAGGTGGCCCTAGCATTCGTTAGACCTTAGGTTCAAATGTGAGACCCTCTAGTAATTCAAATGCAGAAATTAAACTAATACGTTATAATTAATGAAGTTAGTTCCCTATACTCTTGCTTGATGGGAGTTGTGAGTGTATTTGTGTGAAATTATAGTACACACGTGAATGGAGTTTGCAAGCAGACATTCCATGTAAATTCCATCATGTGAGGCCCCATGTAAAGTGAGGCCTTAGGCAACTGCCTATTTGTTCTGTTTATACAGCCAACTCCGCATTTGGCGTATTTGTTCCTTAAAATTACAAATGATCACAAACATGCTTCTTATCATGAACCAAATAAACAGTCACAAAATTTAGAACCTAAAAGGTTCACAACAAAGACTGATCGATTCAGCTGTAAGCCATCGGTGCGCACCTATACTAAGGAGCACAGCATCTATAGAGGAAGTGGGCTTAAAGTAGTTGTTGGAGCGTAACCACAAATTACTATGGTTGGGATGGAAAAAGACACACACGTTGTAGCTTTAGCAGAGAGAGCGGTTAGGATGGAGTGCTGAGACACATGTAATTTAACGAGTGGGTCCGAGAGAAAGACACATGTAACTTGGAGGTCAAGAAAGCGATAAAGGTTTGGCATGGCAAATGAGAATGCCGCGCCAGCATTCAGAGATGTGGCATGTTGTAATCATTTATGCAAAGACATTAATACGCACTCCTACTTTAATGCAAATCCATTGGTGATCAAAGCAATACATTGTTTATACAAACAAAGGCACCAGCATTCTATACAATGCAATACACACAAGTTTTGCCATTCCACTTCGCGGAATTTACATATAGGGACACTCCACAAAACGATGTGAACTAACGCTTGCTGACTAACTTAGAAATGTTCTTTACAATTTGACATTCAGTTGATTCTCTCAACCATTGATCTTTGTACTGCTCTGTCTTTGATCTGCTCCAATGACCAACTCTGAGATGGTCTGCCACCATGGGAGCAGGCGTGTATGGATCTTTAAAAATCGAAAATAAGTTGTTTGGGGATCTTCTATGATCCTGCAATAACTCAAATCTTGACAGGTCCAGAGTCTACTCTGCTGTACTTTAATATATGTATGCATGCATGAGTTGCATTTGTTTTTGGATGTTTACACTTTCTTGCTGTCAATTATTTTCCCAAGAGTTCCCCTATTCATTCTGTATATTATCATTTCTTTTGCATATCCTTGTTATGGGCAGATAAAAGGAGAATATTTATAGTCAACATCATGGCTGCTTTCCAGATTGTTTTGAAGATGTATTCTGAGTACTGGTAGAGAATCATCTGAAGGTGGTTTGAGCTTTACTTCCATTGATCGTATAGGGGATGCTGATTATTTCATTATTTTGAGATAGTTTTTTGTGACAGCTTTTAATGGTCTGTCTTGATTACAAGTTTTATTTCCATTTATTTTGTATTTATTTTTAGATTTACCAAAACTACCAGGTACTTTTCCATAAAATCACTGTCCAGAACCAGTAGTTTATGGAAAACCATTTTACAGTAGCCATACAGTGTATATGTGCTGTACAATGCCTACAGCACATTTCCATACTGTAAGAACTATTTGAAAGGCTGTTGGCTCCATCTGTGCTGCAGAATGTACCACTGCCACTAGAGTGTAGCTGAGAATGCACTTATCCGATAGCAGACAAAAGACGTATCCCAATTTTTCATCCCATTCTAGTGCATCAGCTGTAATGTCCGATGTACTAGAACTATAGAGGCAAAGGGCCCTATTACATTCCTAACGCTGACGTTAGCGCTCACCTGTGTGAGTGTTAACGTTAGCTCTCTTTGCCCTAGCGCGGGTGCACCATATTACAATCCGAATCGCCAATTAGCGTTAGGATTACAAAGTCCTAACCCTAATTACCGTCCTTCTGTGGTTAACTCAAAAGTTACCCACAGCTAGGACCTGGTGTTAACGGATTCCTCTTCTGTGGAATCCATCAGCACCAGCCGAAAATAAAGCCAGAAATCGGATACTCACCTCCCATCCCGCGGCGAGAACAACGACTCCATCCGCTTCTTCTTGCCGCCGGGAGCAGAGAGAGACTGGGGGAAAAATTCCCCCCAGTTTCCCTCTGCGAATCACTCCACCGACCTGCCTTTAACCGCGAGGCGAGATCCTGCAGGTCATGTGACCAGCAGCATTGGCCTCAATGGAGTCCTATGGACTCCAGGGAGGGGATGTTTGTGGCGGCGCTTAGCGTTGCCTCGAGCATCCGGAGGCATCCTGAGGTGCCTGCACCATAATATCACGCTAAAACGGAGACGCTAAGGAGAAACCTGCAGGTGCAGGTTTTTCTCCTTAGCGTCCCCATTTTAGCGTGATGATCATAATATGGCCCAAAATCTGGGGGACATATGCAAACGGATTTTATGTGTAAGAAACTAAATTCCTTTGCAATACTCCAGAATAAGACCAGATTTAATTAACTTGACCTCAGGACCCCTGCCTTTGCAGACCGAGTTAAATCAATTTTGGCAGTAAAGGTGATAAAGGTTTATTCTAGTGCTTGTTTTTCTGGTAAAAGAAGCATTTTAACAATAGGTTGTTAATCCTGTAGGCTTAATTAACTGTGTTAGGATAATAAAATATCTCCATTTCAATTAAGGATGTTTAGGAAAGTTGGGTCCCTTAACCCCTTCACTTCCAAGTTCGAGATAACTGTTTCTTCAAAGTCACCACCTGGTGCCCGATAACAATTTATCGCGATCTGCAGCTGAGCAGGACAAAAGCAAATGAAATCTGTTTGTAGCAAAATGACCAAGGTGTTAAAACGGTTTAAAATCGGCTATGGAATGTCCTTATTGGACTTTCACCAGCTTATACATGCAGTCTTGAACTGCAGTAACTCCATTTCACCAGTAGATGGCCTGCCAAATAGGTTATTACAGTAAGGACTACATTGAGAATTTTCCCAAATATTTCTTACTGTATAATTAAAATGGTTTTCCCAAATAAACTACCAGCGTCTGACTTTTTTATTCTCTTGGTAGTAAAGGGGTTACGTTTCTGGTTTATGGCCTGAAATGCTAAGGTATAACCCAAAATCAAATGACGGACTCATTCTGTAGAAAAGGAAACTAACCACTCTCGCTGTTTCAATGTTACGATAGTCAGCATTTTAACAAGATGAATAATTTTGGATATCTGGGGTCACTCACTTTGCTTTAATCTTTCTGTCCGACGCATGAAAATTTGTCATCAATTTTCTGTATCTGATTTTAGTGATACAGCTTTTCCCTTCTGTTTCTGTATTTCCATTTCCTATCCAGGTTGTATGTCTCCTTGGGGACAGGATCTTCTATTCCTACTGTATCAACCTTTTCAATGTATGTCTTCTTCAATTGTATTTCTGTTCAAATGAATTTAGTGTACCCTTGTCCATATGACTGCACTGGTTCATGCCGTTGTATAGCACTGCGGAGTCTGCTGGCACTCTATAAATAAAGAAGAATAATGATGATGGTTTGCAGTCACACTGAAGAAACCAAAAAGCATGGACTTTTTTAAGCTGTTTTTTTATTTTCTACGATTGCTCACAAGTAAAAACCACCCCCTTCCCCGAAGGACCATGACTGGATCATGTCCCAGTTACTCTACACATTCAATATGAAGCACTTTTTGATAAAAACATATTATTGTTTAATAGTTAAAGATCTCCTGTTTATGGGGATTTGTTGTGATCATAAGGAGATTATTTACAATACAGCTTCCAAAAAATACCAAAAGAATATAAAAAATATTATCTGTATGCGACATGTTGCCTTTTTATGATAATTACTGTATCACCTTGTATCTGTACTGTACAGGGATTTCCAACAATAAACCCTGAATCTTATCTTATCCCTATAGAGTAGTGAGTGACCCCCAGAGCTCTCCCTGTATTCTGCCCTCTCCATGGCAGCTGTAATGTAGCAGTAAATTTTCAACTTTTTGTTACAGTGATGGCGGGGGCTGCTCCTTTTAGCTTATTTACCTTAATACAGGGTGAAACGCGTGAGATCTCACTGAGAATTTAATTTCTTCCCGGGGGGCACACTAATCATGCATTAAAATGTATGCAAATAGTATGTGATATGCTGATTTTGTATTTCCTTGCAAAATTGTGTATGCATTTTGTGGGTAGTAAAAAGGCTAATGAATAATTGGACATTCTAGTGTTGCATTTAATACTGCTTTTCATTCAAAAGGCTATTTTTTTTTCCTTATTAGTTTGTAGCATTTTCCGTTGCGCAAATGAAATCTGAATGATGGATCATTTCAATGAATACTTGTCCAATGAGCAATTAATTTACAAGCAAACTTAATGAATATGTAAGCAGTACATAAAAAATATTGCAATCAGAGATCCATGGTATTTTATTAAAAGGGTGGATTAATGGGGATGCGTCTATCTAGAGGTAGGAGCAGCGGTGTATTTTAGTTTTGTGCTGCCCTAGGTATCACAAACTTTGGGCACCCCCCCCCCGTGTCACAGAGCTCCACAGCAATAAAAATCATAGTAATGTGCGGTGTGTATGAGTGTATCAAAGAGCTCCACAGCAATAAAAATCACAGTAATGTGCAATGTGTATGAGCGTATCACAGAGATCCACAGCAATAAAAATCACAGTAATGTGCGGTGTGTATGAGTGTATCACAGAGCTCCACAGCAATAAAAATCACAGTAATGTGCAGTGTGTATGAGCGTATCACAGAGCTCCACAGCAATAAAACTCACAGTAACGTGCTGTGTGTATGAGCGTATCACAGAGCTCCACAGCAATAAAACTCACAGTAATGTGCAGTGTGTATGAGCGTATCACAGAGCTCCACAGCAATAAAAATCATAGTAATGTGCTGTGTGTATGAGTGTATCACAGAGCTGCACAGCAATAAAAATCACAGTAATGTGCAGTGTGTATGAATGTACACAGGATCCACAGCAATAAAACTCACTTAAAGGGCAGGCGTATGAGTGTACACAGAATTAACAGCATTTAAAAAAAATTAAATATTTACCATCCTCTGTGGCAATGTTGGGGCGCCCAGCCAGCCACTGACATTCTGCCCATTGTTGTAATGTGCCTCTTCAGCTCGGGCATGGATCTTGCATTGCCGTGACTGCCAGGCAGCTTCTGAACACGTCACTGTTTACGTGAAATGTATCCTGAATCCAACCTGTTCGTGCTTTGTACGTATGTATCATAGACCTGCCCATGTACCTGTCCTGCTGTCTTTCACCTGTGATCTGTATAAATAAATCCCCAGACTGCAACTGTTGTCATGTCTGCTGAACCATCCATCAACCACATTGTGGCTCTTGCCCGCCAGCCCCTGCAGAATCATGACATTATCAGACATTGATAACTGTTAGGTAACTCCCTTTACCAAGGTTTGACTAGGAATATTGAATTATGGTCTGCGGGGGATGAGGCTTGAAGAATGACCTAAATCAGCGCTCCTAACATTACTGACCCGATTGCACGCCTCTTGGTCAGTGCTACTGGCTGTTAGGCAATCACTTCTCCTTTTCTTCCACCTGCAGCCTCAGGAGTCAAATTCTTACCTCACCAGGCAAGAACAACAGCAGCTGCTTCATGAGTGGCTCCTGTGCTTCCTTAACCCCTTGGCTGTGGAAGATGTGTCAGGGACATCCTATTGTTTCACCGCAACATGCAGAGGATGTCCCCACACGTCATGGTTTCTTCTGCAACCGCAGGGGAGATCGCGGCTGCTCCGGTCAATGTCCTGCATGCAGTGGTCTGACTTCCTTGAAGTCAAACATTGCCGCTGGACCACCCCCGGCACATAAACATCATCACGCTGTTGTTCGATAACTTTATTTTCAGGCGCCACCCGATAAGCTTTGTAAATGCCTAAAGGTAAGGGTCAGTCATTTGGACCCCTCTATCTCCTCCTCAGTAGGGGCTACAGACATAAATGAGGCATTTTCAGAAAGGTCACAGTCTGACCTTTCCAAAGCTGGTCCACCTAAGGGCCCTTACAGTTGGCCCTCGCTAAAACAGGGATGCTAAGGGCTTGTGCTAATTTCCCCTTAGTACCCCCGTTTTACTTTACCATTAGATTATGGGACAAGCACTGAGTCCAGCAGCCTGCCCCATAGTAGTCGCTAGCCTCCTGGATTCTCGGGGCAGCGCTAACATGCCACCCCAAGCATCCCCTCCATGGAGTCCATAAGGGCTCCATGGAGGTTTTTGCTGCCGGGTCACATGACCGGCAGGATCTCGCCTCTCGCGAGATCCTGCAGGTCGGCAGAGTTATCGCGGAGGGAGACTAGGACTTTTTTCCCCAGTCTCACTCTGCTCCCGGAGGCCAGAAGCAGTGGATCGGGCTGCCGTTCTCACCTTGGGATGAGAGGTGAGTATTTATTTTTGGGGGGTTTCAGCTGCTGTTAACTATTTCTGCAGCAGCTCTCAGCTGTAGCAAACTTGTAGTTAGCGGCAGCTCTTTGTATTTAGCGTTAGGACCTTGTGATCCTTACGCTAGTTACTCTCTGCTTACACTTTGCGCTCCCCATGTTAAGCAAAGGGAGCACAAAGTACAGTAAGCTCATGCTAAAAAGCGCTAATACTGATTCGCTAATGTTTTTTTTAACCCATTAGTGATTCAGAGGTGATTCAGGCGGAGCGCTATCACCACATTTAAGCTAGCGCTAACGCTCATTTATGAGACCGCTAGTGCTAGCGTTAACAAGGTAATATAGCCTAAAGGTGTAGATCCCAAGAAATAAAACAAAGTTAAAAATATTTTTAAAAAAACAACACAGGGGGTCTCTAATGACAGTTTAAATAAATCAAACCTGCCTAGGGACCCCCAGGCCCTCCATTTAATAAATAACAACCTCCCTTTAATATTTATTACTAGCTGTTCCATGTGAAAAAATTCCGATTTTTCAATTTTGATTAAACAAATTTTGCATAATTTGCCCAATTCTGAAAGGGTACATCATAAAGAAACATATAACCACAAATGTTACCGTGATTACTTGTCGATACAAAAAATACAGCTTATTTTTTTTATTAAAACGTTAACAGAATTTTTATGTTTTCACTGCTGTCTTTTTAAAATAACATGTCATATACACATAATAATGATATATTTTAATGTGCCGAAATTTTTTTATATATATTATGTCTGGGCCCTACATTAAAACATGACTTCAAATCACTTTTAAACATTATAAGCTCAGCACATATGGGTGAAATGGCTCAGCAGCCAAGGGGTTAAGGAAGCAAGGCTCTACACCCAGAGACCCGGGGTGTGATGAGTCCGATTTACTGTAGGTCCCCTCAGCCCCCAAAGCAACACTCATGGCTTTTAAATTATTCATTACTAATTGTTTTATTTCCCATGGATCTGATAATTATTTTTCTTCATTTTCCCTGTGTCTTCTATTACATTTTATTATAGCAATATACTCCTATATTTGATAAGGAAATTATTATTTTTTTTTGCTAAAAAATATCCAATTTCTTTTTTAATTAAAGGTATAAAAATATACAGACTGAAATAAAATCTCTAACAGAATAGATTTCATCAAACGGCTTTTTATGTTGTTGAATTTAATAATTTGTGTCTAAAATAAATAAATAAAAGGACTGAAGAAAAATTGGTTCAGTTCCAAAGTAAAGACCAAGTATTCCAAGTGTCAAATGATTATAAATTAGATGGATGCGCTATCGATATTATCATCCAATAAAACCTTTCATATCTTACGTGACAGCAATATATCCATTTTCAATAACTTGGATTGAAGACCTATGACCCTATCAAACGAAAACCATTTTCATTGCTTTCATGAGAGGTATTTTTCTCTCTTTCTTGTTAGTAAATATAAGTTGCTGTTTTTCTCAGAAACATTAATATGCCATACTTTTATTGTGTCTGTGTATTAAATATTCAGTTGTGTGCTAGTAGTAAAGTAAATAGACAGACTAGAAGAATAAAACAAACTGTTCCAGTTATGGGAAAATAGCAACTCCTTCACCACTTAAAGGGACACTTTACACCGCGTAAGCACTCAATCTTATCGGAGTGATCACACTGCTGTGAGCTCCCTCTCCCCCTCCTGAGAAAGGTCCGGGAGGGCTAATTCAGTCATCCAAATTCTGGGGCTTAGTCCTGCTCAGAGACTCAGCTCACAGAGCTCTCAGCTCAGGTTTCAGGGCTTGGAGACCTTTGGGAACCAGCCTTATCCAATGGTATCAAAGCTTTCCTGCATCAAGAGCCACTGGATTGGCTGGAGTAACCAGCCTCTCCCTATATTTACATAACATGCTGAGCTGGAAGCATGTCATATCTTGCAGAGAATGAGATCAGAGGGAGACCAGCGCTGGATTCAGGGGAGTTTTTAAAGGAATCTAAAGGTTTAAAACAGGAGGGGGGGGGTGTGCAGAGGGGTTTAGGGAGGGGTTGATGTTTAACCACTCTGTTTCCTACCTCTCCTGTTTTAACCCTTCAGTGTCCCTTTAACTACCAATTAACAAAGATATTGGAGGGAGGGTTTAATGACAGTGTCAGAAAAAAAAGAGCTTAATTGGACCAGTAGTAATGTGTCTTGTGAAAAATAAGTTTTTTTTTAATTTATTTCCTTCCAAAATACATAAAAATGTAAAACTAATTATCTAAATGTGTTAGTTTGATTTTTTTTTAATAAAAAGGTACTTTCTATGAATATCTATCATGATTTGCATATGTATTTAAGCCCCACCTTGGACATACCGTATCTATATTTTGAAGGCATAAAAGTGGTGTATTTTATTTCATTTATAACATACCTGGCAATTTGAACATACATGTTATTTTATTTGTGTGCAAAAATGTATTTAAAAAGTGGGCCCTTTTCCACTTGTTGTCAGTGAGGGCTTTTATATCTAAAGGGACATTCAGGGCATTGTGACCAATCAGTGGAAATTGAGGGGTCACAGTGTCCTGATTGTCTTCAACCCTCTCCCCTACTGGATGGCTCTCAGGGGGCTGATACATGGTCAGAGTCCAGCAATGTGCTGGAGATGATGAGTTTTAAAATGATCCTAAGGGTTAAAGCGGGGCAGGGGTCAGAGGGGGCTTTGTGGTTAATGTGAATGAATCTGACACCTTCCAACCCAGTTCCTCTGATTCTGTGGAAATCTCTCTCTAGGTAGCGGCTTTGCTGTTTTAAAACAGATTTAAGTAGTCTGTGGGATGTTCCAAATTTTGGGATATTTTTGTTACTGGTGAAGTCAGATCTCATTGGAAAGACACTAATCAGCACCATATATTCTTTTTAAGGAATATTGTACTATTACTTACAGGTTTCGGTGCTCTTTCGTTCCCTGCACCTCAGATCAGCAGATCGAGATCGAGATATCTCAATATCGGGGCATTGGATGGTGCCTTTGAAGCCCGAGATATCTCCATAGTGAAGGGGTTAAAATATTAAAAGCGAATTCCATTTTTAGCCCAAGGTAAGCTTTTTTTTCAAGGAACCGAACATGAATTACACAATGAAAAAGTTAAAATCACTCACTATAGCTGCCAATGTGTCCTCCCCAAACGGGAAGTGACATCTTGGCATCGAAAGTATTGCTGACGTAATGAAGGTAAATGTCTCCATAGCGACCTAGGCACTGTTACATATTATATATATATACTAAGTTATATATACATAATTACACACACATATACACACACACACACACACACACACTGTAGCTCTGTTTTTTCAATATATCAGT
Organism: Leptobrachium leishanense; assembly: GCA_009667805.1. Taxonomy (NCBI): domain Eukaryota; kingdom Metazoa; phylum Chordata; class Amphibia; order Anura; family Megophryidae; genus Leptobrachium; species Leptobrachium leishanense. The sequence goes on from CM019063.1 coordinate 488,002,422, forward strand.
TTTCCTGTTTCTGTCTCTTCATATTTTCTTCACACTAGATCCCTGATTGGTCCTTCTGAAAAACTTTACCCTAGGCTTATTTTGACATTTCTTTAGACCCATGACACGAAGTGTGTATCTTATAAGATGTAACCATTTAATTACACATTTATGAATGCGTTGTACTGAAAGAATTAAAAAAAGCAAACCATCCTCTGGTTCATATACAGGGTTATTCAGAGAAAGGTGAAAACCAGGAGAATGACTGGAGAAGAGAACAATCTAGACCAAATAGCTGATTTGGAAAGTGAGATAATTGGGAGAAATTTTCTGGTTTGGCCATTTTGACCTAGAATATTCACTTTGTCAGTCATTCTCCTGGTTTTCACCTCTCTCTGAATAACCTTGATAGTTTTGAGTCTTGGCATCCTATTTACTCAGGAGAATGACTTGAGAAGTGAAAATTCTACGTCAAAATATCCAAACCAGAAAAATTCACCCATTTATCTCACTTTCCAAATCAGCTATTTGGTCTAGATTGTTCTCTTCTCCTGCCAGTTCTCCTGGTTTTCACCTTTCTCTGAATAACCCTGTATGAAAAAATGCTATTATGTAGAGTTTTTCCAGGCACAAACGTGCAAACATTTGCTGTTAAGTGTCAATCCCTGGCAACTTTAATAAAAAGATTGCAATACCACAATACAAAAAGAAAGTGTCTCAATCCTCATTTTCCTACTGAGCACCACAGTTATGGAATAACCTCCCAGACACCATCAAATCTTCCCCCAGTCTAAAGTCCCTTAAGAGATCCCTATTAACATACCTCAATACATAATGCGCCTGTAAACATGTAACATAGTGACTATATTTCCTACATATTTATTTTCTGTGTTAATCTGTATATTTGTGTTTTTAATATCTTGCATTGTATTACTTTTTATTTCTGTAACAACTGTAACAATTCAATGTTCTTGAACCCAGGACGTACTTGAAAATGAGAGAAATCTCAATGTATCCTTCCTGGTAAAATACTTTATAAATAAATAAATAAAATAAAATGAGAGATAAACTTTGATGCTAGATGAAAGATTATGCAGTAGAACTAAATGGTCAAAAACCTACGATTAAATAAAGAACAAAATGAACAAACAACATAAAAGAAAAAGCAACTGGAAATTACAATGCAAAAATATCTTATCATGAACAGACCCACGCCTGTGCATCGTAATGACCATTACTGTCATTTATTGGGATTACTAGTCGTACGTCCATCCACATTTATCTGTTTAAGGATCACAAGCGTTTCATATGCTTTTACAGTCAGATCAGCACAGATCCCATGCCAACACAGAATGTCCTGCTTACTTAGCATCAGCAGATGGAGCCCTGCTAATGATAAATGATCAGGACGTCCCATCCATTGCTGCACGTGAACGGATAATTATTTCTTTCTTTATTTATAAAGTATTATACCAGGAAGGACACATTGAGATTTCTATCGTTTTCAAGTACGTCCTGGGTTCAAGAACATTGAATTGTTACAGTCTTTACAGAAATACAAAGTAATAAAATGCAAGATAGTAAAAGAAACAACACAAATATACAGATTAACAGAAAATAAATATGTAGGAAATAGTCATTATGTTACATGTTTACAGGTGCATTCTGTATATAGTCACTGTGTTACATGTTTACAGGTGCATTCTGTATTGAGGTATGTTAATAGGGATCTCTTAAGGGACTTTAGACTGGGGGAAGATTTGATGGTGTCTGGGAGGTTATTCCATATTTGCGGTGCTCTGTAGGAAAATGAGGACGAGACACTTTCTTTTTGTATTGTGGTATTGCAAGTAAGGTGCTGGTCCTGGATCAGAGGTTAATGAGTGTTGTTTGACTGAAGAATGATCTGTATACACTGTCCCTATAGGGACAAATCTTAGTTTTGTCTCTTTTATGGCTGCATGTGCTTATTTTGGCAGGGGTATTAAATAAACGGCTCTGTTGTAACGTTACATGATCAATAAACCTTGGCCAGCAATTTGTTGTGTCTTTGCTGTTAAAGTATCACAGGGGTTGCACTTCACAAGTAATTTCAGGTTGAATAATACAGTACCTGTGATTTACGTTAACCTGAGAGCCGCAACTAATGAATCTGTAGTTATTTCATGGAGTCATGATTTTTACTTCTATAAATACGTTTATTTTTAGCTTTTGTGTATCTTTGTTTTATATTTTGCTGCTGTCGATTTTTTTTTTTCTTCCCAATTCCAACAACCTCCTAGAGATGCAATTTTTTGTTTGCTTTTCTCACCTGTCTGAAACTTGGGTCTGTTGATTTCAAACTGAATAGATTTTCTTCCAGTTCTCGCACCTAAATCCCTCCAGCCTGTCAAAGAATCCCCCAGGCACTTTCCCATCTCTACAAAATCAGAAAATGTTTTAGTCAAGGACATAAGGATCTCTGTGCTTATATACTGAACTTATATTTATGATACAATATGCAGCGGGACATACCTGGAAATGAGATCTAAACATGCTGTGTCAAGTTACTGCAAGTTGTGTTATTATTTATTATTATTATACATAACAATAATGTGATTGAATTTGTTTTGATATTTGTATCTGACAGGGACTTGTATTGGGATGAGGGTACATAGGCCCAATATGCAGTGATCTGCACTCACAGACAGGTAAAGGTGGAGGAGGGTGAGCAGATTGAGACTAACCAGTAATTGAGGATGGTGAGAGACATAGGGCACTATGTGTGCCTCTCGCTAAGACCGGGATGCTAAGGGGAAAAATTAGCTTTTGCTAATTTCCCCTTTGCGCCCTGATTTCCACAGCAGATTGCGGAGCAGACGCTGAGTCCGGCAGCCTGCCCCTTAGTGATCGCTAAGCTCACGGATGCTGGGGGCAAAGCTACAGCGCTATCCCCAGCATACCCCCCATAGCATCCATAAAACTCCATGGAGGATTGTGCTGTCGGGGCACATGACCAGCAGGATCTCACCTCTCACAAGATCCTACTGGTCGGTGGAGTGATCGCGGAGGGAGACAGGGACCTTCTTCCCCCAGCCTCACTATGCTCCCAGAGGCCAGAAGCAGCAGATCGAGCCTCCGATCACACCATGGAAGCAGAGGTGAATATGTGATTTTTGGGGAGTTTTGAGCGGCAGGTAACGGATTCTGCAGCAGCGCAATCCGTTACCTATACCTCTGAGCTGGTGGTAACGTTTTTGTTAGCGCCAGCTCTTAGGACCAAGTGATCCTAACGCTAGTTACTCTGTGCTTTCACTCTGCGCTCCCCATGTTAGGTAAAGGGAGCGTAAAGTACAGTAAACTCGTGCTACGAATCGCAAATTAAGAGCGTTAATGTTTTTTTTAACCCTTTAGTGATTCAAAGGCGATCTGGCCGCAGCCCTATGACCTCCTTTAAGCTAGCGCTAACGCTGACGCTAGTGTTAGCTGGAAGGAGGTGATGGAGCTTGTAGTCGTTGGAAGAGGAACCAGAGGGTATGGTGGATAAATAGGAATCTGGTGAATACACAGAAGCAGGTAGCTGGATAGGGTTCAGAGCAGCAGAGCATAGGTCTTCACTGTCAGGGATTGAGCTACAATGATGAAGCATGGTTTGGAGTGGGGCGTTGCCCTTTATTCAGGTGACCGTGTCATGTGGTTTGTGGTTAACGTTTTTTTGTACAGGATTCCGGTGCTGAGGATGAAGTGCGGAAAGAGTGCTGCCAATGAACCTTTATGTGTGGGCACGGTTCTGGGTCCTGATAGTACCTCCTGCTCAGTATTTAAATAAATTGTCCTTTAGTTATAATTTTAACAATGATTTTCAAAATATAGGCAGTTCCTGATGATAGACTAATATATGCTCCACCGGCGTGCTTCTTTATTCCAGACCGTTAGTATATATGCTAGCTAGTGTGCTTAGCTCTGTCATATCGTCTTATCCTTGTAAGCCCGGGAGCTAAATAACTTCCATATTGAATATGCAGGAACCTTAGAGTTTCAGCTCTTGACAGGTTTCCAACTACCATATGCTCCTTGTACTATTTTCGTCATCAGGTGTCAACCGAAGGAAACATTCATCATGGACTGCAATTCAAACAAAAGAGCAGCACATTGCGCAGTCAACAGCGGCACTAACATGGTATGTCCCCATGCGGTACTTACAGTATAGAGCACCTATGCCTTGACTCTCAGGAGATGCACTATTGATAATTTCTCCAGGCAACCCCCAGCCTTCAGATGGATTTTAGGTTCTACTCCAATATGTATTATTAATCTTAGAACTCAATTCAAAATAAAATAAAAAAAAATATTCATAAAGACAATAAAATCAATTAAAAATAAGTATAATCAAATAAAAAATTAATTTAACATGAAACTAAATAGGTCTGAGACGCGTTTCACCACCGGCTAAAATCCGGACTCATCAGTCATTGTATGTCTTATGTTGTCTTCTTTTTATATTCAGTTTGTTTTGCTAATTTCCGGGAGCTCCCTATGATAACATGCATGCAATATAAAAGGTGCAGAAAGAATTAAAAAATAAACACATTTAAAGTGACCCTATGGTTGAGTGCAGGTCCGCTTAAATGTTAAACTATTTTATTGAAACTTTATCAGTGGCGTCATTCCTATTAATTGAAACGACCAATGAAACTTTCAAAGTCTTCTTCAGGAAGAAAAAAACGTTTTATCATAATGCAAAGAAAAAAAAGTGTACAATGTTTTTCCCATGTTATTGTTCAAAAATCAATAATTTACAATTCGATAGCAGTAGGGTAAAAAACTCTGTCATTCGACTGATACTGACGAGCCTACACCAAAACAATATCAACAGGTGTAACAGAAAAAAATCCATTGTAAACCTTTAAGGCTGGGGTCAGACTAGCGCTTTTTTAACGTGCGTTTAGGCGCACTTAATCACGGCCGCAGTAGCATCAAATGACGCGCAATGACGGCCAATATACGAAGTCCGGCCGCACGAAAGTCCGGCCGCGCAACGCAAGTGGAAAATGAACGCATTTTTTCGAGAACGCAGAATCGCTAGTACTGACGTACAGAGTAGGGATGAGCCTAACACCCCCTGAGTTCGGTTCGAGCCCGAACACGAACTTCCCATATGTTCGGGTCCGAACCCGAACCCGAACTCCAACCCAATGCAAGTCAATGGGGCTGAAAATTCAGTTTTTAGAGTGCCCTCCAAGAGGGCATATATGCTACATATTTGCCATAAAAGGTGTATGGGGGTCCGGGTAGTGCCCTGGGGGACAGGAAACAAGGACAAAAAGTAAAAAAAAACGTTTTTAAAGGGACAGTGAGTTTTCCATGAAATAAGGGTTAAAAATAAAAACGAAAAATTCCTTCAAATATCGTGCCTAGGAGGTCCCCATAACCTGCCCGTGAAGTGGCGGATTTCTAGGATGTATAGAAACACTTAAAACCAAAAAAATTACATTTCATAGAGACAGATGAGGAGGAGGAGGACCTACGCAAAGTTTTGCGCCAACGGGATGTGTGGCACTTGTTCATATGTCGCCTCAAGCACATGGTACCCAAGTGTCCGGTATCTTTCCCATGCTTAAGCCTCATCTGACATAGATTACAAATAGCAACGCTGCGCTCTACTGCACATTTCTTAAAGAACTCCCAGACAACAGATTTCCTGCATGTGTTCTTTGAGACAACAGTGCTCTGCACCGGAGCAGCTCTGACATGTGATGCCTTGGACTGGCTAGTGCTACGGTTGGTCACAGAGGATGTTGTGCCTCGTGTTTGCTGTGCCTCCTCCTCCCCCTCTTCCTCACTTAATTCCTCTGTTTGATCTGGCACCCAGGTGGAGTCAGTGACCTCATCATCATTGTCATCTTCACCCCCTATCTCCTCGTCACTGGAGCCAACTTGGCAGTATGCTGCAGCTGCTGGGGCAACATGAGTGCCAGTTATTTGTGTGTCATCACTGGCACCCCCTTCTTCTAGGTTGATTATACTCCCTTGCTCAACCTCAGAGATTGAATCAGAGCACTGTACTTGCTGCGCATCCTCAAGCAGCATGTCACTCTCATTGTAGTCAAACAATTCAGCTGACTCCTCCGTGTGTGATAGCGAGGCTACGGCAGGAGTAGCTGTGGACATGGAGGCTGCATTAGATGCTTTGGCAGCTGAGGTGGACTGTAAAGCACTAGAAGCCTGGCTAGCAGAGGACTCGGAGGATGAGGAGGATAGCCTGGTTAGCCAATCCACCAAGTCCTCTGTATGTTGCTGCTGCTTAAGACGGCCAGCACCAGTTAGAAAGGACAAGTGTGCCCCTGCAGAGGATGCACCACGTCCACCACGACCAGAGGCACAGCCTCCCGACACAGGGGCTGCTTGCCCTCTTATCTGTGTCTGGGAGCGTCTGCCTGTCCTTTTTGTTCTTTCAGACATGGTGAGTGATATATAGATTAATATATACAGAACTCTGATTCAACTCTGGTATAAAGATTTAAAGAACTCTGGTATAACTCAGTGAGACACACTGATAGCTGGCAGCCAGTGACGAGACACAGATCACCTCAATTCACAAATGTTTTGTAGAAATTAGTGAGCCCCAAAATACTGCGTGGTACTGGATGTGTGACAAGACACAGATCACCTCAATTCACAAATGTTTTAAAGAAATTAGTGAGCCCCAAAAAAACTTGCTGGCTTTGTGACAAGACACAGAAGATCACCTCAATTCACAAATGTTTTAAAGAAATTGGTGAGCCCCAAAATACTGCGTGGTACTGGATGTGTGACAAGACACAGATCACCTCAATTCACAAATGTTTTAAAGAAATTAGTGAGCCCCAAAAAATCTTGCTGGCTGTGTGACAAGACACAGAAGATCACCTCAATTCACAAATGTTTTGTAGAAATTAGTGAGCCCCAAAATACAGCGTGGTACTGGATGTGTGACGAGACACAGATCACCTCAATTCACAAATGTTTTGTAGAAATTAGTGAGCCCCAAAATACTGCGAGGTACTGGTTGTGTGACAAGACACAGATCACCTCAATTCACAAATGTTTTAAAGAAATTAGTGAGCCCCAAAATACTGCGTGGTACTGGTTGTGTGATGAGACACAGATCACCTCAATTCACAAATGTTTTGTAGAAATTAGTGAGCCCCAAAATACTGTGTGGTACTGGCTGTGTGACAAGACACAGAAGATCTTAAAGCCAGAGAGAAGGAGGTTGCAATAGTCAAGGCGGGAGATAATTAATGCGTTTTAGTAGAGTCTGAGTTAACGAAATTTCCCTGACTTCCTCACTTCACTATCAAGGCACATAGCAGAAAAAACAATGTTTAATGAATCTAGGTCTATGTCTGGATATTTGTTTGCATAGAATGTTCCAATAACCTGGTACTCAAACCCCTTATTGAAAAATGGGAAACTTCGTTTTCCTTCATTTAACAATTTTATGAGATTACAAAGTCATTACAAGGGACAAAATAATAAATATAAGAAAAATAATTGCCATCCTCTGTACAATATTTTATTTTTCTTGTAAACCTAGATTGGAAATTTAGACAGAACTTACAGGGAGTTAGCGGAACAAGTGTGACAAAAAGGCAAGTTGTTGGTCCTGAGAGAGACCAGTTTGCCATTTACTGATGTTAATAAAAGATTGTTTGTTGCTGGAGAACCTAGATTGACAAACTCCTCTCTAGAGCTATGTTTTATCTGTAAACTGTCAAACTGATCAATAAAAAATATAAATACAAATATTTCTTCTAGCAGCAGCATTAACCAAGAGGTCACGGCCAATGAGCATAAATGCTTCGTTCAAATTGTGTTTGGAATTTTGCAGGTGAAGGCAATCTTGGGTATCTAGGTATCAAGGAAATGTGAAAACACATCTTTCACTGTAGAAATATGATTTTAAGTGCTATTATTTGATACTAAGCACTGGCATCCTTTAAGATATTGTTGAGTTACTGTTACACATGCCTAGGAAGGTGATATTACTATGCAGACATCAGTTCAAAATGGCCGACCTGACAAAGTGTCCTCAACTACTAGCACCCTTCCATTGTAGAAATATGCTCTATTATTTGGTCATGCTATCGATGCATTCTGGGAGGCAGCTCTGGAAGCATTATGGACAGAAACGATTTTCAAATGCAATTGTTGAACCTCAACATAGGCACCTGTTGTCCTTTAGGTTTCCAAATCCTTGTTCTCTTGGTGACTCTATGTGGTGGTTTGTTGCTCATGTTTATAGGCAGCTAAGCAGGAAGTCGTAATTGTCTCTTCCCTTTCGTTGGCTCATGTTGTATTTCAGTCTTTATAGATTCATCTTTTTTTAACCATGAAATCATAAAATAGTCTGTGGTTCAACACACAATAATACCTTGAGAGTTTGGGAAAATCACCTGCCAGTATTGTAAGCCTGTCTGGTTATGAACTCTACTCAACGTTTTAATACAAGTATTGCAGTTGTCACGCATCTGATCAAGGGACTTGCACAGTCCGCAAAAAGACTCGTCCCAAAGCCAGTGCTGGTGTGGGATGAACTCTGGAAGCACCTTTTATGCAGCATATTCCAGTTCTTGTTTTCCCCTTGCCTTGCCTAGCATGAGGAAGGCACTCACTAGTTATATTGTGGGCTTCCTAATTGGAACCACCCCTGGCTTCAGTTGCCTTGACATCTTTATTCATGGTTAGCCTTGTGCCTTGTATGTGTATCCTGCCCCACCTTGTTTTTACTGCACTCTCTGATTTCTGTTAATTAATCTGGACCATGTAAATAAACCTGTTTCTCTCACCGTAACCTGTCTGCTAGCTTTGTATCCTCAACACTTGGACTCTACTTGTGCCCTAGAATCATGAATGTGACTGTAGTTTTCTTTGTATGTTTGATTGTTGTTGTTTACAATGGTAATATAGATGCTTTAAACCGTTACAGTGTGGTTATTAGTATTTGTGTGGTTATTAGTATTACTGGTACTTCTATTTGGGATCTTGGTTTTTATAGATTGACAGGTCTGTAGTGATTACAGCCATTATTGATCTACCATTACGGTGCTTTTATTATTACTGAAAGCTTATAGTAGTTTTGCATATTCTATTTTGAACATAAAACAAGGATTGCGCTATGAATAGCCGTCAAAAAGAAGCCATTATGAATCACTGGTTATTCATAGCCTGAACACCGTAACAGAAATATCTTAACTCATATTCCTGACATTAAATGCTTGTCTTAACGGAAAAATTACAGAAATAAACAGAATTTGTTTTCCAAATGGATTTTGGAAAACATGTCTGAATTGTATTAGCGAAATTTGTCGCTCATCGCATTGCTTAGTTTTAACTCAGTTCACAAGTAATGGATATTAAAAGTCATGCATGCCCGATTGCCATGTGTGGCTCCAAATTCCATGCATCATTCCAAAGACCCTTCTTGGACCTTGAGTCATTCCGACGTCACTTACCTTAACTTACATCATTACGACAATGTTTCTCTTAAAGCATTGCTGTAATGACATGATTTAACTAATGGTCATTGTTCTAGCGATGGTTCTCATTGCCTTGCGTTATTCACAACACATCACTCCACATGCATGTTTAAATGCACACCCACTGTTAGGGTCACTCAGAGACCACTTTGAGTATATAGTATCATTTCTACCAGTCCTCTTTGCCCGGTCGTGTGGTTTATTGTCCTTCAGTGTGTGTTTTACTGTAGTTAGGATTTCCTACTTCTGACCCTTTGGCTTGTTCTTGTCTTTTCTGGTTTCTCTCCATGCCTGTGACCTTAGTTTAACATACATAGTACAGGAGGAGTGGGGTAGCGCCTATTCCCCAATGGGGCGGCTGCAACCGCCAAATTGTATCCAGCCCAGCAACATGTATAAAACATAACAAGAAGAAAAATGTCATCTGCGCTTATTCCTATTACACCGTGTGAAACAAAACACAATTAGAGGTTTTTTTTTAATGGCCATTAAGAGTGTAAGCTCACCTGCCAACGTCAAGGCACTTCTGATGAGGGTGAGTCCTAAAAAATGAAACCACAGGCTGCTATGTAGCAAAACATCACTGCTCACGCTGCTTTTCAGTCATGAGGTAGACTGGTGGGCCTTTATTTAATGCCCTCCCAGAAACAAAATCCACCTTGGGATCCAAAAACAAAGACAGGGAACGGAACATGCTGCAATGATGTCCTGGCTGGAGATACAAACATACATTGTACAGGAGGAGCGGGGTCGCGCCTATTAATATAGCCAGATTAACATAGAGGCTTTTGGAGCAGCAGCTCCAGACCCATAATAGGCCAAATGAAATGTAAACAGAGTTATTCAGAGAAAGGTGAAACTCTGGAGAACTTTTGGAGAAGTGAAAATTATAGACCAAATAGCTGATTTGGAAAATGAGATAAATGGGAGAATTTTCCTGGTTTGGCTATTTTGACCTAGAATTTTCACTTCTCCAAAAGCTCTCCAGAATTTCACCGTTCTCTGAATAACCGTGATATAACTCAGCGCCATCTGTCAACAGTACAGTGAGATTAAGAGAATGAAGCAGTGGTAAGCGAGAAAAAGGGGGGCAGGGACTCAGTGGGATGTGAGAACAATAGGGCAGAGGAAGAATTGGAGGTGAAATATTGTAGAGGCACAATGGGGCAGAGCGGGATGCGGCAAAAGCATTCCAAAACCTTCAGTTACAGGCCATGCACCCCTTAATATAGCATTTGTTGCACTAACGTTTGGAGCTGCAGTTGTTAGCTAGCTAAGCATCTAGGCCAGGGCTGTCAAACTCCGGCCCCCCAGATGTTTCTGAACTACAACTCCCATGATTCCCTGGTCATCTATTGCATTGAAAGAATCCTGGGAATTGAAGGCATCAACATCTGCGAGGGCGTGAGTTTCACAACTCTGATCTAGGTGTTGTAGTCCAAAAGAGCTGAACTATTACCCAAGGGTAATTTTTTTTTTTAAATTTGAACTTTCATTTGTTTTTTAATGTTTGTACATCATGTAAGAAAGCCTTTCCAGTATAACTAAACTCTATTTGCATTGATTGGCTGGGATCGAATCTTTAATTTTCAGGTATAAAAATATAATTCCAAATCTGCCTTTTTGTTATTACTTCAGATATACAAAACACTCTCCACTTAAACCCATCAAATGTGCGCACAGAATAGTGTACTTCAGTAACATGGAATGAAAACAATGAATTGCACAAGAACACCTTCAATCTTCTTACTGCATTGGAAGCTACAATGAGACTCACTAAACTCAACAATAAACTCCAGCTTAGATATTGTGGTGTAAATTTTGCTATAGTAACACTGGATAACATTGTCAGTTAAGCTTGGTTTTTATCCTGATTTCTTGGTGTGTAACTGTGGTGAGAGCAAGGGTGGATCCAGACACAGGTTTCCGGGAGGGGGCACTCTACCAGTTTTGACTAAGAGCTGGAGTTCGGTTTGCAGTGTCGTGCCTAATCACAGGCTGCGCTCATCACAGTCACTTTCCTCAGAACATTGCTGCACAGGGTCATGCCCGTCAGTCATGCAGCTCAGGTGACACCTGACAGACACCACTCAGCAATGCTCTGCATGGTCTCTGGCACATGCTCTGCCTGTCACTGAGAATCAAGCACCACCAATAATAACAAACCACAGGTCCAGACAAGCACTGATGCACATACACAGCCATATAACTAACACATACATAGCTACACACAGACCTTTTAGGGAAGCCGCAACCCACCCAGGGCTGGTCCCTAATTTCAGGCATCCTTTCCAGCTGTCTCCACTTCTCTCACTAATTATCCTTACTAAGCCCAAAAAATCTGGTCCATTTCATGCAATCCCTATGATATTCTACTGGCCACCAGTTTCACCTTCCCTTTGCTCCCATTTGTTTCAGTTACCCTAGTCCCTTAGAGTGTAAGCTCATGGGATGTCTGCCTGAGCTTTTGGTTTAAAGTGATGTATAACCTGGACAGTTATCCGACAACCAGGGTTTTATTTCCTCTTGTATCATGTAGGTCTGCTGTTTGTGCTTCCCCATTGTAAAGCGCTATGGAATTTGTTGGTGCTGTATAAGTATTTGTAACTGTAACTTTGTATTTCTGTAACAATTCAATGTTCTTGAACCCAGGACATACTTGAAAACGAGAGAAATCTCAATGTATCCTTCCTGGTAAAATCCTTTATAAATAAATAAATAAATAAAGGCATGCTCAGAAACCAGGCTATTCCTAAACTTTATAGGTAGGCGGCATCACAAAATATTGAGGAGTTTATGTTAATAAAAATGTTACCTAAAATCAAAGCAACATATCCTATTTACATTTATGATAGTTTACAGACTCATCGGGCCATATTACATAGTTGGTGCTAACTTAACCAGAGCTGTTGTAAACTGAAAACCTCCATAGGCTATAATGGCTCTGGTAAATTTACAACAGCTCTGGTTAAATTAGCACCAACTATGTAATATGGCCCATTGTTGGGAGTTTTAGTGCCATGCAGATCTGTTTTACACCTGCACGCCCTGAATATATTGAGAAGTTATTAGACAGAGGAACATTAGAGAGAAAAAGCAAAGGGGGATTTTGGCCCAAAATAAGGACTGTCCCTTAAAAACGGGGTCATTTGGGAGATATTTACCTAGGTACACACTCATACACAGCTGTAAACAGATACACACTCCAAAGACATATATATATATATATACCAGATACAGTCACACACACAGGCTTGGACATACAGTACACACACTATAGAAGTTTATGGCCCCTATTACATTCTCTGCGCAAATGCTCGCTCAGCGCAATTTTTTTTGCGCGCCTCGTCCAGCGTTATTGCGCAAAAATTAGCGTGATATTCGGATCCGAACGCATTTTCTCATCCGTCAAAAAATAGATTGGTAAAAAAAACACGCAAAACGAAGTGTAATACGTGCGCAGTAACGTTGCGCATGTAAATCAGTGCGTGGACTGTTTTTTTCGCGGGATTCAGCCAATCAGAATTAAGAACCTTAATTGACATCAATTTACCTTAATTGACTCAATAACATTTTTGCGCCTGTCAAAATAAATCTGAGTATACATGCTGCAGCAATAAAAAAAAATATGCATGAATTCACAATTTTTTTGTTTGGGTATGTGTAGAATGTGTAACTATACTGTTCTGTATTTTTTTTTCGTGCTGGTGTATTTGGTTTTGGCCAGAACGTTCAGATTTGCAGTTAACATCAGGTTTTCAAAGACGTTAAAATTATGTGCGCAAACGTCGTTCGTAGGAAGTTGCGCATCTATTGAAATACCGTCCGCGTAACGAATTTGCGCTCACAATGTTAAGTATAGGACGCGCACAGTTCATCACGCTCACGCAAGTCCATCCGCTTTAAACGATAACGCGCATCGTTTGTGCGAATGTTGAAATACGACGTTCTGCGCAAATGGTTTTGTCCTCGCGCAAATGCACATTTGTGTGCGCAAAACCGATGCGCGAGGAATGTAATAGGGGCCTATATATTTTGAGTGTATACAGGAAATAGCCTTGTCAAGTGAACTTCAGAAGTTTGATACATAGAAGTTAACCCTTTTGCTTCTGAGCCATTTAACTTTCCATCCTGCAAGACACAATTTTAAACAAAATGGAGAGAAACACACTGTTTTCTCTTGCATTTTATTTTTACACCGTACATTGCACATAGTCATGTTTGATATCATTGGGAAGGTCAGAATCAGGCCTTTCCAACATCTCAAACGTCTATGTAAAACCGAAACCGGAGATGCAGGGTTTCAAACATCCAAGGTCCCATGTATCACCTACAATGGGACTGCAGCACGGGGGGGGGGTGCCCCCTGTGTCTGCGCAGGATCCGCCAGTGGGTGAGTCTCTGTTTTGTGTTTTAGTATTTATCAGTCTGGTTTAGACAATGATCTAGACTTACTCTATCATTAGAATATAAGACCCTCAAATATAATTTTAATATAAATCAATACGATAATTTTTTTTTTTTACTGAAATGGCAGAATGTGTTTTGCAGCAGACTCGATGTTGCAAAGCATGAAAGAATGGGGAACTGAATGCAATCAGATGAGAGAATGGGCAAGATGGCTAAAGCAATGGCAGACATCAATGGGAGCCAATAAAATGTATATTAAGAGACACAAGGGCATAAAGTGACAAAAAGAGGGAAATGGAAAAGGAGAAATAGAGAGACAGTATCAGAGAGGGAAACATAGAGACAGCCGCATAAAGGGAGAAGCAGTGAGATAGCCACATACAGAAAAAAATAGAGACAACCGCATATAGGGAGAATCAGAGACAGTAAGTATCAGAGAGAGAAAAATGGAGACAGCCACATAAAGGGAGGAACAGAGAGATTGCCACATACAGGGAAAAATAGAGACAACCGCATATAGGGAGAATCAGAGACAGTAAGTATCAGAGAGAGAAAAATGGAGACAGCCACATAAAGGGAGGAACAGAGAGATAGCCACATACAGGGAAAAATAGAGACAACCGCATATAGGGAGAATCAGAGACAGTAAGTATCAGAGAGAGAAAAATGGAGACAGCCACATAAAGGGAGGAACAGAGAGATAGCCACATACAGGGAAAAATAGAGACAACCGCATATAGGGAGAATCAGAGACAGTAAGTATCAGAGAGGGAAAAATGGAGACAGCCACATAAAGGGAGGAACAGAGAGATAGCCACATACAGGGAAAAATAGAGACAACCGCATATAGGGAGAATCAGAGACAGTAAGTATCAGAGAGGGAAAAATGGAGACAGCCACATAAAGGGAGGAACAGAGAGATAGCCACATACAGGGAAAAATAGAGACAACCGCATCAAGGGAAATCAGAGAGACAATAAGTATCAGAAAGGGATAAGTAGTCTCAGAGAGGATGAAACAAAGAGATAGTCACAGAGAAGGAGAAATGGAGACACAGTGAGGGAGATATAAACATACAGCCATAGGAAAGGACAAATAGCAACAGAAAAGAAGTATAGACAGTCACCTGGGGGGGGGAATAAAGAGAAAGGCAAAAATAGGGAGAAATAGAGAATGAAACAAAAATTATAGCCATGAAGAGGAAGGCATAAAGGGACAGCCACAGAAGGAACAATAAAGGAAACGTTACCACACAGTTTTTTCCACATGAATGTTGTTTTTTTGGCTTTGGAGATTCCAAATTGCCTTTTCTATTCCTGCTGCAAATGCAAAAATTAGCAAAACATATCAGTACTATGAACCTGATGTAAAGAGCATTTGCAAGAGCAAAATCACCTTATGAACGGTTAAACATAGACCTTCATATTCACTTACCAGGGTCCACTCGATCCTCACCCTGAGCTGTCGTCTTTCAAAATGTGGGTTTTGTTTCGAATTGCAATTTGGATGAAACTGTACTGAGTTGTATTTCAGAAGTACTTCCAAAATAATGAACCGATTCCATCTGAAACGAAAAGAGAACTAAACAAAACGGAATATAACAAATTGATTTTACAAATCGATTCGTTATAATTTTTCACTTAGATTCAGCAACGCATCCCTGTTCATTGGCCGTGTTACTGAATCTGTTCAGGACCACAGGCCATGGATGGTGCCGTTCGGTGCAATTCGGCGGCAGTGAAATTCCCCATAGAGAAGTAATTGTTAAACTATTCAAAGAACACCAAACAGCCCTGAAATGTCAGTGAAATGCCCTGATTTTCAATGTAAACAAAATTGCCCTTTCTTATTTTATTAAATATTTATTCAACTGTTTATTCTTTTCAATTGCAGCAAAAAGCCTTTTTATTTATTGATTTTTTTAGAGTTTTTTGGAGTATTTCTTAGGTGAAATTTTAGGATTCCCAATTATTTCAAAATGACAAGGCTTTTTTTCTTTTGCCGAATGCAGCATTTTTTTAAAATCCTTCAGTCTGGCTGCGTTTGGTGGGTGCTGTCCTTGGTGCTGAAACATATTTCAACACCAAGGTCAGGGGGATTTTCTTGCTCTGGAGCCACGCTTTGATGCTATCCTTGGTGCTGAAACATATTTCAACACCAAGGACAGGATGATTTTTTGCTACGGAGCCCTGCGGAGCTGCTGACTTTGGTGCTGAAAAATATTTTAGCACCAAGGACAGCATGATTACTCATCTTTTAATCCTCAATAATACTAAAACCAGTAATTAATTCATCCGTTTCACCATTCCGAAATACCGAATCAAAACAAAATAACTAATCAAAATGGAATAACAAATCGATACGAATTACTGATCTCCCAAAATAGCGAATCGATCTGAAATATGAATCACAGTAACATAGCGAACGCACCAAAACGAATTGAGAAACGTAACAAATCGATCCCAAATGAAACAAATTTTTTCGTTTTGCAAAATCTAGACGCCTTTTCATGGAGTAAATTCGTTCTGCCAGAACTTTGCATTGCAAAAGTTCTCCTTTGAGACCTTGCACAACTCGTGTGGTAACATTCAGTGGAGTTCTGTGCTCTCAGTTATTTGAATAACCACTCCTGTAGTACTGAATTTCCTCGTTATCTATGTGCCTGAAGATAAAACGGCAGAGGTCGAGGTCTTAGGCAATGTTATTAAATTCTTTTTCCACCTCATGAGCACCAACAACTCCTTTTCTAATGCCCTCAGAAATCTCTTTTGATCTGGTTATCACAGGTCCATGGCTTGAAGAGAAGACTCTGAAGGTGACCGGCATGCGCCGTGCATCACTTTGGCCTTGTGTTGTGCTGTTGGCCTGTGATCGACTCTGGCTGGAACTGAATGCTGGGCAATGAAATTAATGATGGCCGAGAGACCTTTTGTATCGAGGCGTATATAATCCTCGGCTTAAATCAATGTGTTAATTGGCAAATGGTAATGTAATTACACGTGCAATCATGAGGAATTCAAGTTGAGATTATTTACACATCGGTCAGATCGCACAAGCAACCTTCGTGAGGTCGTATATTAGATTGTGCTTTTATTAAGTGGTCCCTGTGTAGTTACAAAATACTCATCGTTTCTAAAGTGAATAAAACAGCCGTGTAAGTGATTCCACCTAGTGTCAACAGCTCTAGTCTTTGAGTGCTTATTGATCTAGATTCAAACAGTTCATTAATCTAAGCGCCCATTATATGGATTTTTCAATGTAATTTTGAAGAGGTTGGAAAATTATTGAATGATGAGCAATGATACTCAAATTATTTTTTTATGGCTTATCTCCCCTGTGTTTGTGACAAACTACACTGTATCTATATTATGCTGTATTAAAATGCACACTTCGTGTTGAAATAGAAAGGCACATGCATAAAAATCGATTTCGTATTTCCCCATTGTTATGTTTTACAATAACAAAACTTAAGAATGGCTCTTACAAAAAATATAACTACAAAAAAAGATCTAGTACATTATCTACTGGATGAAGTGAGCTGGAATCGAAAAAGAGCAGCTTTACATAGTCATTTGAAATATCTGGGCTTTTTTTCAAAAAGTTTCCACAGAGTAATCAGAAACCGTAAAGCATGACTGAAGACAGCAGAATAAAATGTGATATTTTTCATTTTAGCAGGTAAAGCTATTGAGCTGTGAAAGAACTATCTATACATTACGTAGTATTATAGGTTAAAAGTTAACAAAAGTGTTTTAGCAACAGACATAGTTTACTCTTTTTTTGACTACAAGGAGTCAACCCTATGTGTTCAGCATTTTTCAGTATCACCTCCCCTCTGTTATCTTTATTTCCAAACCTTGCTGCAGGCATGGCAGATATCCGCGGTATGTTCAGTGCTAAGGAGGAGAGGGGGTTGATCAGGTCACACAGATGTAGAGGAAAAAGACAGGAATGCCATGTTGTCTATAAAAGTAAACAATGTCATCGCTGGGCAAGTCTTTTCAAAGGTTTATAGAGACTCACCGTACAGTTGGTGGTAGATAGACTATATCTGGATATGATTGGATGCTACAAGGAAATATCTTTGGCCTTCCCTACTTCTGTCAATGTTAGGGATCGATTAGGAAAAAAAAGCAATTTCCTTCTATTTCTATTTGATCCAAAAAAGAACTGAAAATTCTTTTTTTATAGAATGAAAAAATATGTAAGAATGATGTTAAGGTTTTAAAAAAGGGCATACCAAACTTGCAACCAGCACAGAAGGGATCTCGCTTCATGCACCTGGTAATACATGTGTGTAGGTCTGTTTCCTTTTATGTATCAAGTTATTCATGGTGCAGACCTGCCAGCTGTCCCATTTTCAGAGGGACAGTCCAGATTTCTTTCTCTGACCCTGCCATGATGGATTTTTGCTCATGAGTCCAAATTCAGGAAACTCCAGGGATAAAAAAAATCTGCTTAAACTAGTAAGCCACCTTAAATCGGCTCATGGCACGCTGTCAGCCTATCATGGAACAACACTAAGCCGACAAGCCCCTAGGGAAGAGATGTCAAACTCCGGGCTTCCCAGGTGTTGGTGGCCTATAATTACCAGAAATCTTTCAATGCAATTGATGGCCAGAGAATTATGGGTGTTGTTGTTCAGAAATCTTTGGGAGGGCCGGAGGTTGACATACCTGCCCCATGGGGTGCGGTCACACTTCCACAGCCTCAGGCCGATGATTTTCCTGTTTCCTGTTCCATGTGGCTTTAGAAAACAGGCAGAGGGTGTGCCCGGCGTGCTCAAATCACACATCCTTTTTAGATAATTTTTGAATGGTTTTTATCTGGCTCATGATAAATACTGTGAAAATGACCTGTATCAGTGAATATATGCTTGTTGCTTATAAATAATGTGTAATTTGAATTATTTTATGTACTTTTGTCTTACCGTGGGGCACAGTGGAAAGCGAAAAGAGAGGAACCAGGAACTCCTCAAAAGCAAAGTGGCACTATAGTGGAAAACAATGTTTCAGCTGCGCTGCAGACTTTTTGCAAGAATAACGTGATAAATAATAATTTCCCTGTCCTATACATATAAAAGTTTATCGAAATACACCATTTAGTTAATAAGCCCTTTTCTTTTACTGTAGACTACTTGCTGAAGAAAATCCCTCCCTTCCCCCTCCCCTTTCTATGAACATTACACGTGAATCTGGGCATAAGAATGTCTTTGTCTAAACCTGAAAAGTTACATGTAAACAATGTATGGTAACAGTGTTGACTATGCTAATTATCTGTGACGTTGAGAATATTCTATTGGCTTGTAATCTGAGATTTTTTGTATGTTCTATCTTCTGTAAAAGAATTGACCTAACAAAGGAATACCAGATATTTGAAGAGCGAACTCTGCCTGTTGTCTTCATTTATCTCCGCTAGCTAGTGTAGCGCAACGGTGCGTCATGCCTTACATGATGTAAAAAACAGAATACAGAAATCTAAATTGCATGTCTTTGTAAATATGAATAGGAATTTACTTTTTAACATAACGATTGTTGTTTAGCCTTGACAGAAGCTGCAGAGGAGCCGAAACGTTGACAGTGACACTTTCCTGTAGAAGATTGTTTGTTTCCTCTATTTCCTTTTTTCCACTCGATTTGATTAGGAACAGGTTACTCCAGAGGGATACTGAGCACCCGCTGTTGGTACAGTGTATGCCGTCTGTATGAATGAGTGCAAAATTCCTATATATATTTTTCCTGTGGAATACAAGCATTATAACCGCGTCACGTGTATATTTCTATACGCAGGAGCTCAGTTTATGCTCATATCCTTTTTTAACCTCTGCTTGTGCCCAACCACTTTAATAACCGCTTCCCAATATTCCTGTTTCTGTACAATATTATGTCATTGTCATGAGCAGACATATGAAACTAATGTGTCTTCATTAATTTTTCATACCGGCCCTGCTAAGTTATGCAACTCCAGTAGCCCTTCACATTAGAGGATTAAATGCCGCATGCCGCGAATTCATCAAGCAGATTAACAGACGTTTTATTAAGGTTTATGAACAAATTCAATGAAATGGTACCTTGTGTTAGATTTCATTAATGCTTCAAAAGGTTCCTGGCCCCTTGTGTACTAAACCTGATGGTGAGATTAAAGAAAAGCTCAACTCCCACTAACCATAACCAGCCAGACTGGATTCGGTAATTCTCCAGCGCCTAGCACGATTTATTCACGCCATATTAATGGGTGGTATGTCATTGTACCAAAATCCAAAAATATCAGATTTTTCTTGTAAGTGAATGGGTAATATTTTATTTGTTGTGACTAATGTAACTCCCATCTTCCTATAGCGGGAGCTTGAAGACTACCAGTAGGAAGATTCTTCTGCTCCCTCTTGTCACTCGTTTTCTCTTTTTTTCCCCCCCTTATCTATTTTTTTACTGCTGTAATTGATACTCATTTAAGTTATGGTGGAGGGCAAAAAGTGAGATTAAAAGCCTCCACACAGCAAATAATCAAGTTTATAATTGTGGAAGACATTTAGACATCCCAGCAATTCAGAGAACTACTACAGAGAGCTCATGTGCTATGTTCCCCATATGCAGCAATGAACTCTGGGAAGGACATGCAAATTAAGTCGCTAATACAAAGAAATTCAAAACTTCAAGGAATTCTCTTTTAAGGAAAAGTGAACCCAATGCGTGAGAAATTAACTGTAAAGCGCACAGAGCAACTTCAACTTATGTGTGCCCGTAAGTGAATAACCCCCCCCCCCAGAATATCAGTGCAGGAACTCAGCATTTCCTGTGTCGTCTTTTCAGTTGCGTTCATCCACACAATTGTGTGAATGGCTGCAAATTGATTGTAAATGCAAACAATTAGCTCATCAATTATATATGCAAACTCAAGCGCTTCTGTTTTCCTCTTAATTAGTCTACTCATTATATAAAGAGAAATACGCCACGATAAACAAAGTTTGCTCGTAGAATAAAATGCCGTAAAGAGATGTGAAAAGGCTTGTTTGGCAGTAATTTTTTTGGATGGAATTGTTACATTTGCATAATTTTCATTCATACGTGGTTTTAATTCATTCATGCCAGCATCAATGGGAATCCGTAATCTCCATTTCGAAGACTTTTTTGAGGGCTCCCTTGCTCTTATCTCGCCCCCCCAGAAGACAAGTCATTATGGAATGCTTCTTTTTTTTAAAAAATACATGGAGTTGAGTCACCGAACGCAGGGATGCTATTTAGTAAGTGATCCCAGAGCCGCTGCACTTCACGCGAGAGATCTTGAAACTGTTTGGAATATTTCCATCGGTTCATGTCTGATATATAAATGGAAAACGCTAATTAAATCTATCATCATTTGCTATAATCATATTTACTTTTTAAACACAGCCTTAAGTGGTGTAATATCATTTCCAGTTTCATTTAGATGCCAATTCACATGTAATGGAATGTTTATTACTGTAATGCTGCTGCCAGGCTGCTTGCAATGATGCTTAGATTCCTGATTGCGCCAGCCTTCTCATCACATCTGAGTTTCCTATTTACATTAAAATAATTAGGAGCAGATAAGTTTGTGGTCGATAGGCATGCTGTGTTCTCTAAAACTGTCACTGCAGGTTCTATACACTAGTATCTGGGCTGTCATGAGAAATGTTGCAGCCTACTTTCAGGGCAGCTAGACGGCAAGCGCTGAGTCCAGCCTATCCATCGTGCCAGGTTCGGCTTACTTAATGCCTGGTGATTGTCCCGGTTCTGCCCTCCAGACGACTCTTGGCTGATACCCGCTGGAGAATCTTGGCCACCAGTCAGACCCCAGTCCTCAGTGTACCATTGTGCAACGGCCTAATTTTAGGCCTCCATGGGCTCCTGACGCAGCTAGGAGGAGCACAAGGTTCAGGCCTGTGATAGGCCCCAAAATGGCCTCACGCGTGTAGCCTGCCTCATTAAGAAGGCGGCAGGCATGCAACACTTGCCGATGATGTCACTGGAGTTCCTCTGTTGTGGTAGGAGCTTTTAAGGTCGCTGCTTATATAAGGCAGTTCCTCCATTCCTTCACTGCTCCAGTAATGAAGCAGTTATAGCAGTAGAAGCATGCTCTAACTTATCAATAGGGAAATTGTGTACCGACCCAGACCGTTCATTGACTATCCCTGCCAGCTGCCTACCTTGACCCATTGCTTCGATGACTACGCTTACTATCTGCTCCCTTTTACCGCCCACTGTGTACTGCAGTATCTTACCAATTTCCATCATGCCCATACTAAGATGGTGGCCATGCCTGTTTTATTTGCCTGAGTTAATTGTTTTTATTTCTGTTCACACTGGTGAAGTCAGATGCTCCTTACCATCTCTGTATTATTATTTTATCTAATCTGGAGTAGACTAGCCCCAGAATGAAGCGAAGTGCAGCTCAATACTGGCAGCGGCGCACTGCTTTGGCTATGAGCTCTGCACATCCTCACTCTCCAGAGATCGAGTATCACCATGGTGGAGACGCGGAGGGAGACTAGGAACTATTTATTCCCAGTCTCCTTCTGCTTCCAGCAAGAGGAAGTGTGGATCGCACTGTCATCTGCACCTTGGGATGAGAGATGAGTTTGGGATTTTTTATGGGAGATTAGGCCAGTGTAATAAGTGATTTTGCATTAGCAGCAGCTTTGAGCAGAGGGTATTTCTCAGTCAAGTTCCATCTCCTGGGTCGATGCACCCAGTGGCACATATAGAGTAAAATTTTTCTTGAAGGGACATGCATGCTTTGTCAGTGTCTCTTTAAAAATATCCAATGCCTTTAGAATGAGCCTGTAGTCTCATTCAGTAGGCATAAACCACAAGCAAATGTGATATTTTTTTCCTGCTTTTCTTTCTTGGCGCTTTCCATGCCCACATCTGGAGGCACACTGAGCTAACCAATCAGTGTGTATTCCGTAGAATGCATAAAAAATGCACTGCGCATTTTCGACTCAGTTGCACCACCTCCCTCCTGCACTGTGAGCAGAGGGGAGGGAGGGGCTGAATGCCTGTGTTTGCCAGTTTGAAGATTTATAAGTGTTTTGTCGCCCTCACAAGTCTGAGGCTCACATATGGCTGTGTCTCTTCACTTGTGGGCTTTTTATGATAGATTCAAAGGGCCCACCAGAAACCCCACTCTTCCTGGAACTGCTTTTCAACAGTTCTTCTCCAGTCTCTCGGGGTTATTCAGAGAGCGGTGAAAACCACGAGAATCTAGACCAAATAGATGATTTGGAAAGTGAGATAAATGGGAGAATGTTTCTGGTTTGGCTATTTTGACCTGGAATTTTTACTTCCCCAGTCATTCTCCCGGTTTTCACCTCTCTCTGAATAACCCTGTCAGTCTTTTTTCAAAACAAGGACAGCAAACCATAGCATTATACCAGAAAAAAAGATAATGACATACAGGGCTATTCAGAGAGAGGTGAAAACCTTGAGAATTGCCAGGAGAATGAACAATCTAGACCAAATAGCCAATTTGGAAAGTGACATAAATGGGAGAATTTTTCTGGTTTGACTATTTTGACCTAGAATTTTCACTTCTCCAGTCATTCTCAAGGTTTTCACCTCTTTCTGAATAACCCTGATAATCACTTGTCAAGTGACGACTCACATGATTCAGAGCTTCTTGTTGACACAAATATGGGTTTATCAGCACCACCCAACAAAGACTCTTCCTGTATAAGCAGCAACTTGACCCACCAAGCAATTTAGATTCACTTTATATATTTTTAGATTTATAATACACTTTAATATTTACAATGCAAATAAAATACTGTTAAAATAAAAATAATATGGTATGCTAACTGATATGCGTTTCACCATGGACGGGCTTCATCAGTCGGTTGAGTTAATCAGAGGAGTGGGGTTTCCATACTATAGTTTCTGGAACTATAGGCCAGTTAGTCTTACGTCAGTAGTGGGGAAATTAATGGAAACCATGTTAAAGGAAAGGATTGTTGAACATCTAAAAACACATAGATTACAGGATCAGAAACAACATGGGTTTACCTCAGGGAGATCATGCCAAACTAATCTTATTGATTTTTTTTGATGGGTAACAAAAATAATAGACACAGGTGGTGCAGTAGACATTGCTTATTTAGATTTCAGTAAGGCTTTTGATACTGTTCCGCAGAGAAGGCTTATCAATAAATTGCAATCTTTGAGCTTGGATTCCAATATTGTTGAATGGATTAGGCAGTGGCTGAGTGACAGGCAACAGAGGGTTGTGGTAAATGGAGTTTATTCGGCGCAAGGTCTTGTTACCAGTGGGGTACCTCAGGGGTCAGTACTTGGACCCATTCTCTTTAATATTTTTATTAGTGATATTGCAGAAGGTATTAATGGAAAAGTATGTCTTTTTGCTGATGACACAAAGATTGCAACAGGGTTGACGTTCCTGGAGGGATCAGCCAAATGACAAATGATTTAGGTAAACTAAAAAAATGGTCAGAGTTGTGGCAATTGAGTTTTATGTGGATAAGTGCAAGATAATGCACCTGGGACGTAAAAACCCAAGGGCTGAATATAGAATATTTGATACAGTCCTAACCTCTACATCTGAGGAAAAGGATTTAGGGGTTATTATTGCAGAGGATCTAAGGGTAAGTAGTCAATGTAATAGAGCAGCAGGAAATGCTGGCAGAATGCTTGGTTGTGTAAGGGAGAGGTATTAGCAGTAGGAAAAGGGAAGTGCTCATGCCACTGTACAGAGCACTGGTGAGACCTCACTTGGAGTACTGTGTGCAGTACTGGAGACCGTATCTCCAGAAGGATATAGACATCTTAGAGAGAGTTCAGAGAAGGGCTACTAAAATGGTGTACGGCTTGAAGGAGAAAAGTTACCAGGAAAGGCTTAATGATCTTAACATGTACAGCTTGAAAAAAAGACGAGACAGAGGAGATATGATAGAAACATTTAAATACGTAAAGGGAATCCACAAGGTAGAGGAAGGGAGTATATTTAAAAGGAAACAAAGTAGCAAAACAAGAGGACATAGTCTTAGATTAGAGGGGCAAAGGTTAAAAGTAACATCAGGAAGCATTATTTTACTGAGAGGGTGGGGATACATGGAACAGTCTTCCAGTGAAGTGGTAGAGGCCAAAACAGTAATTGAATTTAAGCAAGCATGGGATAGCATAAGGCTATCCTAAACAAAAGATAAATCCAGGTAAAGTATCCATGTAATTGGGCAGACTAGATGGGCCGAAAGGTTCTTATCTGCCGACATCTTTCTATGTTTCTATGTTTCTATGTTTCTATCAGGGTTATCCAAAGAGATTCGAAAAGTCACCGCACGTTCGGTGACTTGTCGTTCTCTTCAATTCGGTTCCTTTTGCCGATTGCGATTCGGTGACCCTGCGGTGTATTCAGCAAGCACCACAGGGTCCCCGAATTGCAGGGAAAAGCTGCCGCAAACCTGACGAAAACTAACCGAATGCACGCTGAAAACAAGCAAAAACATCTGGATTAACCTTTGAAGAACCCGAACAGGAGCTGAACAGGAGCCGAATAGGAGCCGAATCACACAGAGCCGAAGCAGCTGTGACATAGAGGAGGCAGTGAATAAATTAGCAAAACCATTTGTATGAATCTGGGAAAATGAAACGCTGTTTGCAAAGAAACTACTGAGCGAAAATGTCTGAAATTTTCACAGGAGGTCCAGGGAATGATACTAAAGAGGGCTGTTACAAAAAAAAAAAATAAACTGAAAAAAAAATCAAAAAAAAAATCGGACTTTTAAAAAAAAAAAAAAATTCAGAAAAATGCTTAAAGTATCCTAAAAAATCTATAAATAAAGAGACTTTTTGCTGCAGAATTTTATAATGAACGGTTTATTAGATATTGAATTAAAACGGGAATATTTTTAACATTGAAGCCTATGGGATTCTCCTGAATAAATTTGCCGAATTAAACCACCGAATGGCAGGGCATTTCGGGAACCTTTCACTGCTGGTTTGTGTTCTCTGAATAGCCGAAGCAGTGCTTCTCTATGGGGATTTCACTGCCCTCAAACAGGCACTGAACAGGCACCGAATGTGCAGGCAATTCGTCAGGATTTGGCGTATTGCCTGCTCTCTGGATAGCCGAATGGCCAGGAAAGGTAACCGAACGCTGATTTTCAGCGTTCGGTTACCTTTCACCAGCAATTCGGATCTCTTTGAATAACCCTGTATGTTTCCATGGGGTTCCCTGTTTCTATAATAAAAACTCATGAGCAAAGAGACAGAGTCATGTGGGCTCCAGACCTGTGAATAGCAACAAAACATCTGTAACACTCTTATTTGAAGCTGACAAACTTATCACACTATTGTTGTGTTTTTTGTACTTTATTGTCAGGAAATATTGCCACATTTTTGATGAAAATGTGGAATTTCAAGATAAAGTACCGTTTGCCACAATTTGTTATGCAGTGCCACTGTCGATTTTTTTTTAAATTCTACAACAATGAATAAACATCCCAAACCTGAACAAACCTTCACAACAGTATCTCTGCGTTCCTGCTACCGGCTCACCATCAGAGAGGGTGTTGAGCAAAGGAGAAAACGTAATAAAATCTAACTGATCCTGCCTGAAACCATAGTGATACATGTGTCGGTTTTCTTAGCAAAAAAAACTTTTAAAGTTGCAACATTCTACTAGTTATTGTTGTGGTGTAATCTGATTCTGTAGAGTAACATTCCGTCCTTACCTTTTACAAGTTCCCTGTAAGAAAGGGATTTAGGCGGGTGATGACAGCAGTCAGGATACTTTTTTTGTTTTGAAACAAAAACTTTAATCTGCTTAAATTCTGTAGGAGAAAAAAGTGCTGAACCAGCCAGATTCTGTCACTCTTCTCCTGTTCTACTCATTCTGTACAGATTGTTGTAATCCTAGAACAGATTGCCTTGTGTTGCTCAAAACAATTCTATACCTTTAACCCAGTGGCGACTCTAGGAGCAATATATGGTGGTGGCACATAAAATACCACAGTCAAAACTGGGGGGGCACTAATAATTTTCACCATTATATGATACCACTGAAAAAACTAAATAAGTGTGTGTATATATAATACAAATATGTATATATATATGTAAGATTCCAAAATCCCAGAGTAATGTGATACAATGAGTAATGTGATGCAATGATACCCTTTTGTTGTATTAACCTGATACATAAATTCAATATTTTATTACCCGCAATTCGGTGGGTTTTGCCGACGTCCGATAAGTGCTTCAGCGACTCCAATTTATTAAATTATAAAATTAAATTTATAAAATTTAAATTATGGTGACATTCGCTAATCGCTGAATTGTGCCAAAAAGCAAATGATCTAAAGATGAAAAAACCCTTTAGATTCTAACTTCCATAATAACCCCTAAAATGCCATAAATCGAGTGAAATACAATAAAAATAATAAACAATGTGGTAGGTAGCCTACCCATTAACCCCTAAAATGTCAGTAATAAAGGGAAAACATTAAATGAATACACTGTGGTATGTAGCCTAACCATTTACCCCGAAAATGCCATTAAACATGGGAAAACATTAAATGAATACACTGTGAGGCATATAGCCTACCCTTTAACCCCTAAAATGCCAGTAATAAAGGGAAAATATGAAATGAATACACTGTGAGGCATGTAGCCTACCCATTAACTCCTAAAATGCCATTTATCAAGGAAAAAATAAAAATGTATACTGTGAGGGATGAAGCCTGCCCATTAACCCTTATTATACAACTAAACTAAGGCAAAACCAAAGTAATAAACATTGTAATATATGGTCTGACCATTAACCCCTTCACTGCTGAGACATTTTAACCCTGTGAAAAAATGGTTACGTTTTTATTTTATTATTTATGATCTTTATTTTACACTGAATTTGGTCATGTTGGGTATCATTGGAAAGGCCAGACTCTGCCCTTTCCAATGACACCTCCATCGACCACGACGCATGGGGCGGAGATACAGGGGTCCAAAGAAGTGGGGGAAGCTGGATGCTAATCCCTGGGGGCACATGTGGGGGCAAGGAATAACCTAGGGGAGCAATTGCCTCCCCTGGCCCCCATCTAGAGACACTTATCCAAAGAGATCCGAATGGCTGGAGAAAACCGAACTCTGAAAATCAGCGTTCGGTTACCTTTCTTGGCCATTCGGCTATCCAGAGAGCAGGCAATTCACCAAATCCTGGTGAATTGCCTGAACATACGGTGCCTGTTCGAGGGCAGTGAAATCCCCATAGAGAAGCAATGCTTCGGCTATTCAGAGAACACAAACCAGCAGTGAAAGGTTCCCGAAATGCCCTGCCATTCGGTGGTTTAATTCGGCAGGTTTATTCAGGCGAATCCCATAGGCTTCAATGTTAAAAATATTCCCGTTTTAATTCAATATCTAATAAACCGTTCATTATAAAATTCTGCGATAAAAAGTCTCTTTATTTATAGATTTTTTTAGGTTATTTTAAGCATTTTTCGGGATTTTTTTTAACTTTACTTATTTTTTCTGTAACAGCCCTTTTTATTATCATTCATTGGACCTCATATGTAAATTTCAGACATTTTCGCTCTGTAGTTTCTTTGCAAACAGCGTTTCACTTTTCAAACATTGAAGCAAACTGTTTTTCTAATTTATTCACTGCCTTTGTCTGCGGTGTCGGCTTTTTCCGGCGGCTTCGCTGCGTGTGATCGGCTCCTGCTCGGGTTCTTCCGTGGTTTTCGGCGGGTTGATCCAGATGTTTTTGCGGGTTTTCGGCGTGCATTTGTCGGGTTTTGCGGTTAGTTTTCGTCGGGTTTGCGGCGGCCTTTCCCTGCAATTCGGGGACCCTGTGGTGCTTGCTGAATACACCGCAGGGTCGCCGAAATGGGATCGGCAAAACAAACCGAATTGAAGAGAACGAAAAGACACCGAACGTGCGGTGACTTTTCGATTCTCTTTGAATTACCCTGCTAGTCTTTAACCCCTCCACTACCATAATTGAGTATATACATTCATTAAATGCAGGTACCGCAAGATCGAGTAGACTTGATTTGCTCTAACTCTGCAGCTATGCAAGGGAATTATGTTTATTGTAACTGGAATTCATTTTCAAACGGGCTTCACAAATTGTCTTGCGCACAGCCAATCTGGCGCTGTTATACTTAATGGTTTCACTCCTTAATGTTAACACCTGGGTTGGAATGGGACCTAAAACCTATAATGACAATCATCCTCGATCATGCTCCAGAAGGTCTAGGGGCAAAATTCACTTTCCTGGCATGAGCGGATCCCCAGGAGAAAAACGCTTACCCCAAATATATACAACTTGAGCTGTGCGTTTTGATTAAAGACGCTGTTACATCTTAATTCCTAAACATTACAAAGAAATAATATTTGAGGACTGATGATATCTCCCCAAAATGGTTAGCGATATCAAGAAACAAACTTTTCTGGAACGGAACATTCTTAATGGAATGGAAACATATTGCTCAGTTGGAACAGTCACTTCTGTTAGGTCTCTATTAGCCCTTAAGTCAATGCATTTCACTGTTTGTGAAAAATGATGGACTAAAGAGGGTGGGAATCGCTATTAGAATGCTACTTTAAGCCTTTTTTTCCCTGTGTGCATTTGCCTCATTACATCCAGCCATTTGTAGAAATAATATTTTCTTAGCTGTAGGGAAGACATTATGTTTAAGCTATATTTTATAGCTTGGCTTGAGCGGAGCTGTTCTCACACTCCACATTTTAGAATGGTCAGTACGTGTTATAAACGCCGCTCGTAATTTATTAACCTTAGGAGTACTTCAACTCAAACTGTTGTTTTTTTTTTTGAGCTGGAAACGTGGCAAGTTCTAATCAACCTGCTTTACATAATCATATACATTTTCCTGCTATTATCGTTCTCTGTAGGCTGCACGCATAAGAATGAGAAAGGAAAATATTGTAAATTTGTGGCTGCCATTATATATCACTTTAAAATATTCTGTTAAATATTCTGTATTAGAGGTTCGATGCCTGCATAATTAAATGTACGTATGTAGCCCTGCAACAAGGTTTATTTACTGAGCAGTGAGCTGTCAGAGGAATGCATGGCAAATCGTAGACCAAATAGCTGAATTTAAATATGTGTACATTATTACCTTTCTTGGCCATTCAGCTATCCAGAGAGCAGGCAATTCGCCAAATCCTGGCGAATTGTCTGCACATACGGTGCCTGTTCGGTGTCTGTTCGAGGGCAGTGAATCCCCATAGAGAAGCAATGCTTCGGCTATTCAGAGAACAAAAACCAGCAGTGAAAAGTTGCCAAATAGCCCTGCCATTCAGTGGTTTAATTCGGCAGGTTTATTCAGGCGAATCCTATAAGCTTCAATGTAAAAAATATTCCCATTTTAATTCAATATCTAATAAACCGTTGATTATAATATTCTGCAGCAAAGAGTCTCTTTATTTATAGAGTTTGTAGGATATTTTAAGCATTTTTCGGGATTTTTAAAAAAAAAACAATTTCCATTGTTTTAAAAATTTTTGTTTTTAACTTTACTTATTTTTTCTGTAACAGCCCTTTTTATTATCATTCATTGGACCTCATATGTAAATTTTAGACATTTTCGCTCAGTAGTTTCTTTGCAAACAGCGTTTCACTTTTCAAACATTCAAGCAAACTGTTTTTTTTTTCACTCCATTCGTCTGCAGTGTTCGGTTTTTCTGGCGGCTGCGCTGCGTGTGATCGGCTCCTGCTCGGGGTTTTCCGGGGGTTTTCCGGGGGTTAATCCAGATGTTTTTGCGGGTTTTCGGCCTTCCTTCGCCGGGTTTTGCGTTGAGTTGTTGTCAGGTTTGCGATGACTTTTCCCTGCAATTCGGGGACCCTGTGGTGCTTGCTGAATACACCGCAGGGTTGCCGAAATGGGATTGCCAAATCGAACCGAATTGAGGAGAATGAAAAGTCACTGAAAGTGCAGTGACTTTTTTGATTCTCTTCGTATAACCCTGACTATTTTGGCTTAAAGCTTATGGAATTTTTTTCATGCATTCATTAACCCTTTACAGAAATACTGAATTGAAAGATTCTGAATTCTAGATGGTGTCCCTTACCTTACACAATGTCACATGGGGTCTGTATTATGAGTTTACAGAGATAGCATTTGTTTGAAATACAGTAAATGAAATAAATATAGATATTAAAATGGTGAGATCTCCTGCTTATGGGGGTTTGTATTGATCATAATGAGATTATTAGCATGCAACTTGCAAAAAATACCAATAGAATATAAAAATAATATCTGTATGTGACATAATGCCTGTGTATGGAAATTACAGTAACACCTTGTATCTGTACTGTACAGGGATTTTCAGTCTTTATAATCGCTGAATCTTATTTAAGTACAGCAGTGAGTGACCCCAGAGCTCTCCCTGTATTCTGTCCTTTCCTTGGCTATTGTAATGCAACAATAAAGTTTGTTGAGCTGTTTGTTAGAGTGAGGTTTGGAGCTGCTATTTGCAGCTGGTTTACAATAAAACAGGGTGACCGGAGAGAAAGAAAACATATAATCTAATTTCTCCACAGAGTGCACTGATCTTGCGTTAAAAAGGTATGCTAATGGGGGGGTGGGGTTTTATATTAATGGTTGCTTTTCAATGTAATCCAATGCAAAATTGAGTTAAGTGTCAAAATTTACAGCTTTTCTATGACTTCATTGAAAAATATACACCAAACATAGACCAAATTATACAAATTAAGTGGGCTGGATGTTCTTGGTTTAAGCAGCTGCCCAGATAGGGATTAGTGCGTGAAACCGATTTTTGTGCAATTTTTTTTTGAGAAAGTATTTTACCAGGAAGGATACATTGAGATTTCTCTCGTTTTCAAGTATGTCCTGGGTGGCGAGTATGTACCGTTAGGTGTCTTGCCCAAGGACACTTACTGGAGAGGTGCTCTTGCCGGGATGGAACCTGTGTCTCCACAGTCTCTCTCCACGGTTATAGAGCAGTGATGTTGCCTCTACTCCACCCAGCCGGCACAAATTTGTGGATTTTGGTGTATTCCCAGCCAAGTAATTTTTTGCTGCAGCCCCTTTCCATGTTCTCTTTTTCAATCCTAAAGTGGGATTGTTTTTGGTGAGGGTATAAATATAAACCCACCAACCTGTCTCTTGGCTGAGAAGCAGTAGGAGGACATGCAGTTGCTGATAAGCAATGTTTGGTTTCATTCGGTTACGACCCACGTTAAGGCTGACGAACGCAGTCATCATCCACGTCGCTGCACAGTTTAATGTCCGTCGTAGCATTGATTTGTGATCAATAAACACCAACACACAAAGTACGTGCGCACCGAAGTGCGCACGCACCACGCAGGTGGCAATGGATGCCATTTATGCCTCGACGTAAAACCGCTACGACGGACGCCCAGAGTAGCAGCCTGTGTGCTTGATGACGCGACGTCAGACGCAGCGCATTTATAATGTCGATCATGTTGACGCTCAGAAGTTTTTTTGGTCTGGCTGACTGTACCTGTCATTTAATTTTAATTCATTTTTATTCCCATATTTCCCTTTTTTTCTGCATCCGTAAAAAAAAACAGACCGTGTGGTGTCTACAGTATCTTCTGTCAGTACGTACGTCCGTTATGCACGCACGCAGAGTGCGCTCAGACTGCGTTCGTCTGACATTAGCCTAAGAGGTTGCCGTGAAGTGGCGGGTGGGCTTAACACTTAAATGGCCATTATAGTAAACTAAAACCTCTCTTTTGTTTCACATGGAGCCATAGGGGTAAGTGCAAATGATAACTTTTTTTCTTTTGATACCAAAGGTGCTAACACTTTTTAAAGCCACCTGGGGAATGTCTCTGACATCTCCCCAGCTGATCCTGCACTGAGCTCAGAACTGCAGTAACTCCTTTTGGTCAGTAGATGGGGACATCTGCCTATCAAATAGGTTCTTACAGTAAGGAATACACTGGGCATATTCCAAAATATTTCTTACTGTATAATTAATTAAAAATGATTTTCCAAAAAAACACTGGTTTCTGACAGTGTTTTTTTGGGAAAATCACTTGGTAGTGAAGAGGGTAAAGCCCCCACTATATGACTGAATAATACATTTGTTAGTTCCCCTGTATTCAATGTCTTTTAGGTAAAAGAACGAAAAAAAAAGTAATCATTATACACAACTGAGAGCTGGAATTAAAAATCGTCCCTTTTTATTATTCGGTCCCAGGAGCGGTAGTGTTATGTGTAAATTTTACATAACATTAACAACGGTGATCGTCTCAGGAGTTTTAATTGTCAAATCCATCACTTAGACAGAGACAATTTGAAGCTAGAGTGACGAAGGAGAGGATTACTAAACTTGTGGAGCATATTACAGATTACTGAAAATGTAGCGTGCTCGGATTTACTGTTGTATAATCATACTGAGCTTGTTTGGATTTCCTTTTTTTTCCTTTTTAGTAAATATAATTGCTATTCCTATAGCCCTGCCAAAGCTTATTGCACAGCAGTTAAGTCAAAAGTATAACCACCGCTATAAAAAGTATTGGAACGTGCCAGGCAGCTGCATCATTCAGAGGGCGATGACATTCTATCAAGCTGCAATGACTCCAACAGCCAGGTAAGAACAAGGAGAACAGGTTTGTGGTGGCAGCATGCCCCAAATTTTGGGGTCCAACAACCTTTTTTCAGTGTTGGCCCACACCAGGATTGTAATAGTTACCGTACAACTGCATTGTTTTGAAAGTGTTCCTTTAAAATTACAAAAGAGAGTAACCAGGAGAATCAGGAAAAACTAATCGATTCCATTCTTTTTCTTTGGTTGCACCAATTGTGTGGAAATTATTTCAGGGAAAATACCAATTTGAGAAGATAAGAAGGGCCATATTATGATCTTCATACTAAGAGATCTATTACATTCTTCGCGCAAAAGCGCACGCGCAGCGCTATTTTTTTGCGCGCAGCGTTAAATGTTAACTCACGTAAATTAACGCTGGTATTTTAATCCGGGCGCATTTTTTATCAATAAAAAAAATACCGCGCGCAAAAAAAGACATTATCTCTCCGCGCAGAAATCGGTGGCAGACTGTTTTTTCACGCGATTCAGACAATCTGAATTAAGAACCACAATTGTCTCCCGTTCAGTTTTTGCGCCTGTCAAAATCAATATGAGCATATATGCTGCAGCAATGATAAAAACACGCACAACTTCTCCATTTTGTTGTTTGGGTAAGTGTAGAATGTGTAACTATACTTTGCTGTGTTTTTTTTTTCGGGCTGGTGTATTTGGCTTCAGGCCAGGACGTTCAGATTCGCCGTTACCACCAGCTTTTCAAAGACGTTAAAATTATGCGCGCAAAAGTTGCCCGTTAAAATTTGTGCGCTGGTACGCGGATGGTATTGCAATCTATGCGCAAACGCATTTGCGCTCACAATGTCAAGTATAGGACACGCAAAGTACATTACGCTCACAAAGGGTTCGCGCAGGTTCACCAGCGGTAGTCGTTAATGTGCATTTTTTGAGCGGACATTGTAATACGACGTTCTGCGCGAAGGTTTTTTTCCCTCGCGTTAATGCGTTTTTGCGCACGCGCAAAATTGTGCACGAAGAGTGGAATAGTGCCCTAAAACTGGAACGCTAAGGAGAAAAACCTGCGTCTGAAGATTTCTCTTTAGCGTCCCCATTTTAGTGCGTTATTACGGTGCAGGCGCTAATCCAGCAGCCTGCACCGTAACACTGTAACAAGCCTCAGGATACTCCCTAAGTCCATAGGACTCCATTGAGGCTTCCACTGCCGGTCACGTGGCCTACAGGATCTCGGCTCGTGAGATCCAGCAGGTCAGCGGAGTGATTCGCAGAGGGAAACTGGGGGATTTTTTTCCCCCAGTCTCTCCCTGCTCCAGGTGGCAAGAAGAAGCGGATCGAGCTGCCATTCTTGCCCCGGGATGAGAGGAGGCTATCTGATTTTTTGCTGCCTTTTCTAGCTGGTGCCGACGGATTCTGCAGAAGCGGGATCCATTAGCACCAGGTCCTAGCTGTGGATAACTTTTGAGTAACCACAGCAGGATGGTAATTAGCCCTAAAACTTTGTAATCCTAACACTAATTAACACTTTGTGCTTCCCATGTTAAGCATGGGAGCGCAAAGTACAGTAACATCACGCTGAAAAGCGCAATATCCGAATCGCTAACGGATTTTTTAACTGTTTGATTGTAATATGGCCCACCCTCGATAGGGCAACCAGAGCTAACGTTAACGCTCACACAGGCGAGCGTTAACGTTAGCGTTATAAATGTAATAGGGGCTCTGGTGGGTCAAGGTTGAGCACCCCTTGTCTAAAGGGTGACCGGATATTAAAAATGTAGATCACTAGCATCTGCTATGTCAGGATAAGACCTCGCCTTGCCAGGTGCTGAGCGATGCCTTCCAGCCCATCGTGTATGGGAAAGAAGGAAAATAAAGGACTTGTCACACTTTGCTTTATCGAATGATATGAAGTCAAGATAGTTCTTCAATGCTTCTTTCCAGGGAACATATATTTTCTCCATAAAATATTTGCTCTATTTGTCTTTGTTTTACTTCTACTCCTGAAAAGAATAAATGCTCTGTGGTTTCCCCAACGAAATATTACATTTACAGTGAGAAACCTGTGATCATTTCGAAGCCGCGCAAACCTTTGCAGAACAATGATAGATCATCCCGCACCCCCCAGAGGGGTCATTAAAAGCGCACAGATATATATCATAATGATGTGTATGTTAAGTGACTTCATGGATGTAGTTCATCCTACAAAGCTGAAGTGACAACGTTCAGTGGTTAGATATGACATACAAAGAAAGACAAAATGCTTTTATGCAAATGTGATTTCCCTGTGATAATCTGGAGCAATTCTACTAGAAGGAATTATGCCTGCGGGCTGGCAGCTGCAGCACATGGCGAATTAAAAAATGGTTTAGAACCTCTTCTGTAATCAGTGCCTTCCCGGGTAAGGGCATCAATCTGGTACATCTCCCACCACGGCGCGCAGTACAACAAATGACATGCCACTATGATGTAGAAGATGTCATTACATCACATATACATTTATTTTCTCATCCTCAAAAATGGGCTGTGTTCAATCAATGAAAACATCCTTTTTCTACCATCTGACATCCCAAGTATTCCATTTTGCTGTGAAAAATATCTTGTCTAAGAGCACTGAAAATAAATTGTATAATTTCCAATATAATGGATGTATTTTTGACGTAATCCTCCACACTTGATATGTGTATGTGGTTTCTCTGCAACAGTTTACCATATATTTTCTTTTCCAGCTATTACGTGACCCTTTTGTATTGTTATTGTTGTGGCAGCAGCTGTAACATGGATGGATGGTGCTTGCATGGGTACAACCTGTTAAGTCTCCTGCAAGGCCAAAGCGTGGTCACTAGAGCCCCCCTACTTTTTTCCTGGGTGGCCCTGTGGTTGGCTCTTCTAAAGGTGGGGTAGTGAATTTTCCAGTGCCCACACCATTTGCAAGGGCAAAAACATTGTATTAGAATAAAAAAAATCAATTACCATTCAAACTGCATGCTCGTATGTTCAGTATTCTTCCTGGTTCCTCAAGGATGCTTCTCCCAGGGCCTTTACCCAGTTCCTGCTACCCTATGGCCAGCTGTTGCCTCATGCACTGAGACATTGAAGAAGACATTGCTCATTCCTCTGGCACATGGTTAAATCAGCAGGTCCCATATTTAAGCAAGTACAATGCAAATCTATTGTGCCTAAGTAATAACTGGTCTTGCACTAAAACGTCTATATCAGTAAAGTCTACTATTAAGACAAATTCAGCGTTTCAAGGTGCTCACGGTCCTGGGGTGGAAAGTCCAACATGTGTTCTAAAAATCGACATAGTAACTAATGCTGGGTGTTTAATCTGGAGAATGGCGCAAGCCTGCTAAAGACTGTGAAAGTCGCGGAAACGTTGCGCCATTCTCCATTTTATATACCCAACATTTGAGTAACTGGTCTCTGTGTGATTTGTTTATATCAAATGCTGGGCTGGCTGCCCCCCCAGAGCATAGAGCACCCTGACACTTTGCTTTTGGCTTAATTGCAGCCTTTATTGATATAGATTTACTGCACCCTTATCCTTTTTTACTTTGTCCAATTATTTCTTAGGCATATGAGAGTCACACTGTATGTTGACACCCCTAAAAGGCTGTGTCGAGGCAAGGGTCTTTAACCCCTTCACTACTATCATCGTGTATACTGGAGCAGCAGCAGAAAACACAGCATCCCACAATCGTGTTAACACGATCTGGGGCTATGCTGTACCATTGCAAAAATAATTGATTTGTTGCAAACTAATTTCATTTGCATTTGGGCTCCAGAAGGTGCCCCCAAATTGTTAGCACCTCCAGCATGACACTTGAGGTGCCAACACGTTTTAAATGCACCTGGACTTTTCCCCAGCTGATGCTGCATGAGGCTCTGAACTGCAATAACTTATTTTGGCCAGTAGATGGCGACATCTGCCTGGCAAATAGATTATTACAGTACGGAATACATTGTTAATATTTCTTACTGTATTATTAAAAATTATTTTTCAAAAAAACACTGGCCCTGACAGTGTGTTTTTTTTAAAAAAAAAATTGCTGAGCATGGGAGGCGTCAGCCCATCCCATGCTCAGGCAGAGGGGCAGCAAAGCCAGTGCTGTTTGGAGGTGCGGCCGTCAGTATGTGAGAGAGAGACAGCAGGCTTAAGTCGAGGCTTCTTCTTCCTCACAAATTCCAGCAGTGCTGCTGTCTGTCTGACCAAGACATGACCAGTGCCCCAGGTGAATGATCATTCACAATCTGTCAGCCATAAAACATGCACATGTGTGTCTGGCTGTTACTGTGGTGCACTGTGCACATTAACAGTGCTCTGTACCCATTTCTCTTTCTTTAAACAGTGATGGGTCTGGGTGTCCGTTCCAGTATTACTGTGCACTGGATCATGATAGACATTATTTTACCTTCTCATGGATAAATTGGAGAAGCAAAGAATCAATACAGTTGTTCTGCACATTGAAACGGAAAAGGTGCAATCTCCAAAAAGAGGCTGCCCTATAAAACTCCTTTAATCAAAGAAAATACAAAATAGAGATGCACTCTAGTTGCAAAAAATATCCAAATGTATTGCTCCAAAATCAGAAAAATAAAATATAATGAATACACATTTCAGGGAGCCCAAGGTAATTGACAACACATAAGCCAAACAACCTGTATCAAGAATCAAGATCAATATTATAATCACAGCATATATAGTATCCCAACAAGGGAATGCTCTCAATGCAATATAACAATCAACACAATAGAAAACAAAAAATCAAGCAAAGAAATACTTTGGGCTCTATTACAATCCCCGCGCTAAAACGGGGGCGATAGGGAGACAAAACTGCGCCCGCAGTTTTCCCCCTACCGCCCCCAGTTTAGGCTAGGGTCAGACGAATGCATTTTTCACGTGCGTTTAGCCGCACAAAATCACGGCCGTGCTAGCAGCAAATGACGTCCAATGCCGGGGAACATACGACGAACGGCCACACGAACGTTCGTCCGTGCAACGCAAGTGGCCAACGAACGCATTTCTTCGAGAACGTCAAACCGCTACTACTGACGTACAGAGTGCGCTGCGGCCGCATAGCGGCGTGTGTGTGTGATTAGGAGACGTCAGATGCTGCTAATGTCCGGCTAACATAACGTCCAGACGCAAAGTGTTTTATTGATGATCCGTACAAAATCACGGACGAAAAGGCGCATCGTATGACCGCTATCGCGTATTCCAGGGAAAAATACGTACGTTCATTCGAACGCACTTTTTCACGGACAACGTGAAAAATGCGTTCGTCTGACCCTAGCCTAAACGGGGCATTACATTGCAGGTGCAAAAAATGCTGCCTGCATTGTTTGCGCCCGCTAAGCGCAGCCACGCGCAACCTCTCAATGGAGTCCATAGGACTCCATTGAAGCAGACACCGGTGGTCACATGACCAGCTGGATCTAGCCTCGCAAGATCCGGCCGGTCGGCGTAGGGATACGCAGGGAGAGACTGGGGGGACTTTTTCCCCCCAGTCTTTCCCTGCTCCCGCCGGCCAGAAGAGGCGAACAGAGCTGCGGTCCTCGCTGCAGGACAGAGGGTGAGTATAGGATCTGTTTTTTATTTTTTAAGCTGGTGTTAACGGATTCTGCAGAAGCAGAATCCGTTAACACCAGGTTCTGACTCTGGTTAACTTTGCGCTGACCAGAGCCAGGCGTTAATCAGCGCTGGGACTTTGTAATTCCAGCTCTGATTAACACTTTGCGCTCCCCATGTTAAGTATAGGGAACGCAAAGTACAGTAACCTCACGCAGAGAGGCGCAAGGTACCAAACGCAAACGGGTTTTTTAACCCATTTGCGTTTGGATTGTAATATGCGGTAGATACCGAAGCTAATGGTAGTGCTCACGCAGGTGAGCGCTACCGTTAGCGTTAACAGTGTAATAGGGCCCTTTGTCTGTTATCCGGCACTTGGCAGAAATAATGTGAGCAGAGAGCGGAACCAGAAACCCCAACGTTTCGACTGCAAAAGTCTTTATCAAGGAATAAAGTTCAGTGTGTGTACCCAGTATCTGTGAAATAACATATCCAGAATGCAAAAAAGTGATACAGATGTCATTTGCATATCCTACCCAGAATTCCTTGCTGCATATGGGGAATGTGGCACAGGAGCTCTGGGATGCAATTCATGGAAATGCTGTGATGTGCAGGTGGCTTCTGCAATTATAAACACACTCATTATAGTGTGGAGGCTTTTTATCTCACTTTTTGTCGTCCACCACAACTGTTGTAGATACTGACTTGCCCTACGGGTCCCAAGCATCCACTGCAACTGGTCATCATGCCTAGCTCCTAGCTGATGAGGGTCCAACAAACCCGAAACAGCACTGTCCTAGGAGTGGCTTTGACCAGTTGCATGAACTAATCTCTGCGAGAAAGCCACGGTGTAGCATGACATTGCTTTTAGGGTTCTGTGTAATAACATATCTAGAATGCAAGAAAGTGAGACAGCTATCATTTGTATATCCTACCCAGAATTCCTTGCGGCATATGGGTAATGTGGCACAGGAGCTCTGGGATGCAGTTCATCAAATTGCTGTGATGTGCAGGTGGCTTCTGCCATAATAAACACTAATATATATATAATATATATATATATATATATATATATATTATATATATATAATTTCTCAAAAAGGGTTTGTGAGGATTCTGAGAAAGAACAACGGCACTGGTGGCCTGTTCTACGGTAGGGCCGCTCAGGTTTCACAATGCTTTAGCTCTATTGTGCCATTACATATGTATATGCAGATCCAATATACAAATGCATATGCAATCTGAGCGGGCCCCACCGTAGAACAGGCCACTAGTGCTGTTGTTCGTCCTCAGGACCCTCACAAGCTTCTTTTTTCACACTATAAGTAAACAAGGTAATCCAGACTAAGGATGAGCCGAACACCCCCGTGTTCAGTTCGCATTTGAACTCTAACAATTTCAAAAGTTCAAGTTCGAACACGAACCAAACTCAATGCAAGTCTATGGGACTCAAAAGTATGGTTTTTAGAGTGCCCTGCAAGAGGGCATATATGCAAGATATTTGCCATTAAAGGTGTATGGGGGTCCGGGTAGTGCCCTGGGGGACAGGAAACAAGGACAAAAAAAAACTATTTTTAAAGGAACAGTGAGTTTTCCATGAAATAAGGGTTAAAAATAAAAACCAAAAATTCCTTCAAATATCGTGCCTAGGAGGTCCCCATAACCTGCCCGTGAAGTGGCGGATTTGTAGGATGTATAGAAACATTTAAAAACAAAAAAATGACGTTTCAAATTACGGTAAACGGTTTTCCATAAATCTATTCATAAACAACTGCTTTGGGGCGGCAGCCTGTATGAAAAGACATTTTAGGACATGCAGAACAAGTTTAGTGATTTTTTTTTGGCTAAATGATGGTGAAACTTATGCAGGCTTT
Source organism: Leptobrachium leishanense (assembly GCA_009667805.1). NCBI lineage: Eukaryota > Metazoa > Chordata > Amphibia > Anura > Megophryidae > Leptobrachium > Leptobrachium leishanense. Next base: position 488,043,298 of record CM019063.1, read on the forward strand.
GGATGAAAGTAACAATAGGTGCTTTAAAATTGGGCCTTTAGTGTCGGCAACAGTGCCGTCACACCGTAACCCCTCTGTGGTATTGTGGAAGAGTGCAGGGTTGGACCCTGCGGTCCAATATTAAAATGATATGAATCTGGTACAGGCGTCAGTGCAGCCAAATATTGTGCCTTTGGTGGCAGCAAGTGCCTTCACACCGTAACCCTTTTGTGGTATTGTGGAAGAGGGCAGGGTTGAACCCTGCGGTCCAAAAAATTGAAATTATATAAATCTGGTAATATAGGCGTCAGATTAGAACAATTCCCAGATATTTTGTAGAAATGAGACCCCCACAATTGCTGGTGGCAGTGAGAACACAAAGATTACAACAATTCCCAGATATTTTTTATATAAATGACTGACCCCCAAAATAGTTGCTGGCTGCGAGAACACAAAGATTACTGCTGGCAGTGAGAACACACACTAACACAACAATCTCCTCTCAAAAAACACGTGCTGAAGGCTGTGTGAAGCCTTATATAGTGTGCTGCAGGACTTAGCTCTGTGAGCCCATGATTGAGCAAAATTTGCCCAATCAGGACTCTGAACCGTGATTGGCATAGTCTTGAACCTGGCTTGCACCTGACCTGTGGTCAGATGCAAGGGTGTAGCCAATTACAAGCTTCAGGCCAGTGAAAAAGTGCATTGTGGTCCATTGTGGGCGAAGTTCACGAACATACGAACTGGCGATGTTCGAATCGAACACATCGAACCAAACAGCTCATCCCTAATCCAGACTAGGGATGAGCCGAACACCCCCGAGTTCGGTTCGCGCTAGAACTCGAACTTTTCAAATGTTCGGATTCGAACTCGAACTCAATGCAAGTCAATGGGACTGAAAATTTGATTTTTAGAGTGCCCTCCAAGAGGGCATATATGCTAGATATTTGCCATAAAAGGTGTATGGGGGTCCGGGTAGTGCCCTGAGGGACAGGAAACAAGGCAAAAAGTAAAAAAAAAAAACGTTTTTAACCCCTTAATGACCCCTGACGTACCCTGTACGTCCTGTCCTCGGGTCTCCCTTAGACCCGCGGACGTACAGGGTACGTCAGCGGCGCCAAATCCCCCCTCCCGCCCGATACTCACCTCCCTCGTCGGATCCCACGGCGATCTGGCAGGGAGGAAGCCTACCCATGTGATTTACATGGGCAGCCGAGGCTGATGACGTCGCCACGCTGCGTGGTGACGTCATCAGAAGGTGCCCCCATGTGTTTCAATGGAGGGGAGGGGGGGCTCCTTCGGAGCCCTCTATCTCCCCAACCATTGAAGCTAAGGAGATGCCGTTTGCACCGCTGGAGAGGGGAGAGCCTCCCCTTTCCAGCGGTGTATGGCATTAACAGTTTCGCCGCCGGATCGCCTTTCGGCGCCAATTGGCGCCAAAACGCGATTCAAACCTGGAGGGGGGCTGACATCTTGGATGTCAGCCAAGCCTCCAGGTCCCCCCCCACCCACTGACAACCTCACCATATGTGTGAGGATGTCAGTGGGCCAGTTAACCCTCTAGCTGCCATGTAGAGATAAGGGGATCCTAAGGATCCCTTTATCTCCCGATCCATGGCAGCTGGATGGTCATATTTGCCATCATTTAAAAGGCCTGATTATGGCCTTTCAAATGATACCAAACATGACCAGGTTTGGTTTTAAAAAAATTTTTAAAAAAAATTAAATAAAAAAAAATAATAAAAAAATTAAATAAAATAAAAAAATGTTTTTTTTTTTAAAAGTTCTTTTGTCTGGGGGGAGTTTAATTAAATAGGACCTAGGCGGTCATCTAAAAATAATTAGCACAAAATGGTCAGAATGAGCGCAGCGCACATAGGTGAACTGTCTCAGCAGTGAAGGGGTTAAAAAGCAAACGCATGTTAAAATTGGGTATTTCTAGTCTCGGGACAAAATTTTGAACCTATTTAGCTGGGGTCTTTTTGGGTGGTTGTAGATTTTGGGGATTAAATTACGAAAAAGTGTGTTTTTACCATTTTTTTCTCATATTTCATATTTTTTTTTATAGTAAATTATTCGATATGATGGAAATAATGGTATTTCTAGAAAGTCCATTTAATGGCGGGAAAAAGGGTGTATAATATGTGTGGGTCGAATAAACGAGTAAGAGGAAAAATTGTCCTAAACACTAACAGCGCAGAAACGTAAAAACAGCAGCGGTCACTAAAAGACGGATTTGTGTAAAACCGCCCGGTCACTAAGGGGTTAAAGGGACAGTGAGTTTTCCATGAAATAAGGGTTAAAAATAAAAACCAAAAATTCCTTCAAATATCGTGCCTAGGAGGTCCCCATAACCTGCCTGTCAAGTGGCGGATTTCTCGGATGTACAGAAATATGTAAAAAACAAAAAATGACATTTCAAATGACGGTAAATGCTTTTCCTTTAATCTATCCATAAACAACTGCTTGGGGCAGCAGTCGGTTTGAAAAGAGGAGACATTTTCGGACACACAGAAAAAGTTTAGTGCTTTTTTGGCTAAATTATTGTGAAACTTATGCAGGCTTTGGATGAAAGTAACAATAGGTGCTTTAAAATTGGGCCTTTAGTGTCGGCAACAGTGCCGTCACACAGTAACCCCTCTGAGGATATGAATCTGATACAGGCGTCAGTGGCAGTGCACCCAAATATTGTGCCTTTGGTGCCAGGCCAGCAAGTGCCATCATACAGTAACCCCTCTGTAGTATTGTGGAAGAGTGCAGGGGTGGACCTTGCCGTCCTACATTAAAAATATATGAATCTGGTAAAGGCGTCAGTGCACCCAGATATTGTGCCTTTCATGACAGCAAGTGCCTTCACACCGTAACCCTTTTGTGGTATTGTGGAAGAGTGCAGGGTTGGACCCTGCGGTTCAAAAAATTAAAATGATATAAATCTGGCACAGACGTCAGTGCAGCCAAATATTGTGCCTTTCATGGCAGCAAGTGCATTCACACCGCAACCCTTTTGTGGTATTGTGGCAGAGTTCAGTGCTGGAGGTTTTGTGAATGCAGAAGACATCCCCGATCTATTCCGTTAGGTCAGCATCAGGGGATTGATAACTGCTGATCCAGAACTGATTCATTTTTATGATTGTCAGCCGGTCTACAGAGTCGGTGGACAGACGCACTCTTTTGTCTGTGACAAAACCTCCAGCGGCACTGAACGTCCTTTCAGAAAGCACGCTAGATGATGGGCAACCTAGTAGCTCCATAGCATATTGGCTAAATTCTGGCCAGTGATCCAATCTCAACACCCAGTAAGCCAGTGGATCATCTGCTGGAAAGGTATTCAGGTCTGCCCTTGCCCCTAGGTAGTCCTGCACCATATGGTGAAGACGCTGGCAATGGGTGCCTACATTTGACGTCCCTGGGCGTCGTGGATTAAAAAAATTAAAAAATGCATCAGTCAAGCGGCCCTGGCCTTCACCACTATTCCTCTGGTCATCCGCAGCCTCAGAAGCACCTGTGTCATCACTTGGTAACCTACCAGTGCCTGGAAAGGTGTTACACAAGTGTCGCTTTAGAGCGTCCTCAAGTTTTTTCATCCTGTGCTCCCTCTGTGCGGGCAGGATGAGCTCTGCAACTTTACCCTTGTATCGTGGATTAAGAAGGGTTGCCAACCAGTAATAATCCCTCTCCTTGATAGCATGAATCCTGGGGTCCTTTAGCAGGCTTTGCATTATAAGGGAGCCCATGCAGCGTAGGTTGGAGGTGGCATTAGCTTCCGAGTCTTCCTGGTCAATGAGGATCACCGTATCGTGCACTTCCTCCTCCCAGCCACGCACTAGCCCTTGTGTTTCTGGGCACACAAAACGCTCCCTTGAGGAATCCCCACCTTCAATGCCCCCACTACTTAAATATTCCTCCTCCTCATCCTCATCCTCCTCCTGTCTGATCTAAGGAGGACCCGCTGGAATGCTGTCTGCGGAAAGACTGGGGCCTTGACAGCTAGGGAAGACCTCCTCTTCCTCCCGCTGCTCTGCCTCTAGAGCCACATCTATAATTCCCCGCAGAGTGTGCTCCAGCAGGAACACTAAAGGAATTGTGTCACTGATGCATGCACTGTCCCTGCTCACCATCCTCGTTGCCTCCTCAAATGGTGACAGTTTATAGAGCTGCGCATCTTCACTGGTCTCACGATTCGATTCGATTACGATTAGCAGGTCAACGATTCGATTCGATGCAATTCCGCGATGCATCACGATGCATCTTGATTACTGCCCAATTTGCCCAAGGTTTTAGACTCACATATTCACACACTCCCAGTAATGTGCAGTGTGTATGAGTGTATCACAGAGCTCCACAGCAATAAAACTCACAGTAATGGTCTTTAGTCGGACAGAGGTAATTGTGAGCACATAGGTTAAAGAATGGTGGTTAGAGAGGGAGGGTGCACATTGAAAGGTAACACATTTTTGTGGCTATTTTAGAATGGTGATAGGTGTAATTGAGTCTCCCTAGGGGTTCTGAGACTTGGTTACACAGCAGAATGTGGTCTGATTGACACGTAGGAGAGAGTTAAGTGTGGGCACATAGGTCAAAAAAAGGTGGTTAGAGAGGGGGGTGATAGGTGTAACTGAGTGTTTTCAGGGTGTGGCACCTGCTGTGAACATATGGTGTATATTTTATGGAATAAAATATATTATGGTAAGCGTATGCATGTGAAATTTATTCATATTCGTAAGCACAAGTATGGCTTTAGAAAGACACATTTATTTTAATTTAATTATACAAACTGCATTTAATGTATATTTTATATATAGGAAAATGTTAGAAATGTATATATACATGCAATAAAAAAATATTTATGCAATTGATGAAATAGTTTTACCTTGAAGAATTAACATTGTCTATATGTAGGTGTGTGTGTGTAATTAAAATAAACTAGTAAGGGGTTAATGGGACTGGTTTTACTGAAAAAAAAGATTGACATAGGTTTTTGGAATGAAGGGTTAATATGGGACTGCAGGGTTTTAGAGGTGTTTTGTGCAGGGTTACTTGAGGGCTGCAGTCAGTAAGGGGTTAATGTTTGTCAGTGCTGCAGGGTCTTAGAGGTGTTTTGTATAGGGGCTGCAGTCAGTAAGGGTTAAATAGTTGGGGCTGTGGATGAGAGGGTTAATTAGTGTTCTGCTTTGGTCACACTCTCATGCTCCCGCTGGACTTCACACATAGAGCAGCTGTCACTTTAAACAATGGGAGGAGGAGCTGCTTCTCTGCATGATTGGGCTTTCAGCTCCATGGCAGGGGGGGTTGGTTGGCTACAGAGAGGACATGGGGAAGCAGACACAGCTTCATGCTGTGAGTCTCCCACCACAGACAGACACCAGAGAGGGGAATTCAACCAGGGAGGAATAACGGAGGAGCTGGAGGGGGCGTGGCCAGTGAATCGATTAGCAGCCTGAGAAGATCGATGCAGCATCGTGGAAGGAAGCATCGCGATGCATCAGGCAAACGATTATATTTGACAGCCCTAAGTACAGTGCATGCATCCTTGATCATCAGCCACTGCGGGGGGGGGGAACCAAGTTGACCTGAACCTATCCTTGTGCCATACTCACACAGGTACTCGTTGATGGCCCTCTGCTGCTTGTGCAGACGCTGCAGCATTGCTAATGTCGAGTTCCACCTGGTGGGCATGTCACAGATCAGACGGTTTGTGGGAAGGTGGAATTCTCTTTGAATTTCTACCAGGCGAACGCTTGCTGGGAATGACCGTCTGAAGTGGCTGCAGACTTTTCTGGCCTGTCTGAGAAGCTCTGCCAGCCCTGGGTACTTGGTTAGGAAACGCTGTACCACTTGATTTAGGACGTGTGCTAGGCATGGTACATGCGTCAATTTACCCTTGCGTAGCGCGGAGAGAAGGTTGCTGCCATTATCACAGACGATCATTCCCAGCTGAAGCTGGCGTGGTGTTAACCATCTCTGCACCTGCCCCTGCAGAGCTGACAGAATTTCTGGCCCATTGTGGCTCCTGTCCCCTAAACAAACCAGCTCAAGCACAGTATGGCTTCTTTTTGCTTGAGCCATTGCGTACACCCTGTCAGGCGTCGGTTTAACTGCCACTTCGCCAGAGACACAGAAGGAGGAGGAAGAGGGAGAGGTGGTGGTGGAGCAGACAGACCTCATACAAGCAGCTTCCTGGAGGCGTGGTGGATAAACAAGCTCCAGCACAGAGCCCCGTCTTGGATCCCTCCCAGCTGCAATCAGAGTTACCCAGTGTGCCATGAAGGAAATGTAACGACCCTGTCCATGATTGCCGGACCACGTGTCTAAAGTCACATGCACCTTGCTGCTGACTGCCTTTCCCAATGACTCGATAACATTGTCTTCCACGTGCTGGTATAGTGCTGGAATGGCCTTCCGTGAAAAGTAATGGCGTTTTGGAACCTGCCACTGTGGTACAGCACATTCAGCAAATTCACGGAAGGGAGCAGAGTCCACCAGCTGGAAAGGCAGCAGCTGCAATGCGAGTAATTTTGCTGAGCTGGCATTTAGACGCTGTGCTTGGGGATGGTTGGGACTATATTTTTTTTACGCTGCAGCAGCTGGGGCAACGTAATCTGACTGCGTAAATCTTCAGCTGATGGGATGCTGTCACATTGTGAGGAAGGAGCTGGTACACCCATTACTGTAGCATCATCCCTGTCAGTGGAGGTTGTAGCAGGCAATGACATGGAAGGAAATACATTGGGGGTAGAGACAGATGAGGAGGAGGAGGAGGAGGACCTACGCAAAGTTTTGCACCAACGGGATGTATGGCAGGAGGTCATATGTCGCCTCAAGCACGTGGTACCTAAGCGTCCGGTGTCTTTCCTACGCTTGAGCCTCATCTGACATAGATTACAAATAGCAACAGTGGGGTCTGCTGCACATTTCTTAAAGAACTCCCAGACAGCAGAGTTCCTGCATGTGTGCTTTGAGACAACAGCACTCTGCACCTGAGCAGCTCTGACATCTGATGCCTTGGACTGGCTAGTGCTACGGTTGGTCATAGAGGATGTTGTGCCTCGTGTCTGCTGTGCCACCTCCTCCTCCCCTCCTCCTCACTTGATTCCTCTGTTCGATCAGGCACCCAGGTGGAGTCAGTGACCTCATCATCATTGTCATCATCACCCCCTATCTCCTCGTCACTGGAGCCAACTTGGCAGTATGCTGCAGCTGCTGGGGCAACGTGAGTGGCAGTTATTTGTGTGTCATCACTGGCACCCCCTTCCTCTAGGTTGATTATACTCCCTTCCTCAACCTCAGAGATTGAATCAGAGCACTGTACTTGCTGCGCATCCTCAAGCAGCATGTCACTGTCATTATAGTCAAACAATTCAGCTATCCGTGTGTGATAGCGAGGCTACGGCAGGAGTAGCTGTGGACATGGAGGCTGCATTAGATGCTTTGGCAGCTGAGGTGGACTGTAAAGCACTAGAAGCCTGGCTGGCAGAGGACTCGGAGGATGAAGATGGCCTGGATAGCCAATCCACCAAATCCTCTGTATGTTGCTGCTGCTTAAGACGGCCAGCACCAGTTATAAAGGACAAGCATGCCCCTGCAGAGGATGCACCACGTCCACCACGACCAGAGGCACAGCCTCCCGAAACAGGGGCTGCTTGCCCTCTTATCTGTGTCTGGGAGCGTCTGCCTGTCCTTTTTGTTCTTTTAGACATGATGAGCGATATATAGATTAAATATATACAGAACTCTGATTCAACTCTGGTATAAAGATTAAAGATCTACAGAACTCTGGTATAACTCAGTGAGACACCCTGATAGCTGGCAGCCAGTGACAAGACACAGATTACAATTCACAGAAACCTCCTATAAATCAGTGAGACCCCCTGATGGGTGGCAGTGAGAAGCCACAGATTACAAATCTCAGAAACCTCCTATAAATCAGTGAGACCCCTTGATCGGTGGCAGCCAGTGAGAACACACGGATTATAACAATTCCCAAATATTTTGTAGAAATTAGTGACCCCCAAAATACTGCGTGGTACTGGAAGTGTGTCACAAGACACATATCACCTCAATTCCCAGATATTTTGTAGAAATTAGTGACCCCCAAAAAACTGCGTGGTACTGGCTGTGTGACAAGACACAGATCACCTCAATTCCCAGATATTTTGTAGAAATTAGTGACCCCAAAAAACTGCGTGGCACTGGCTGTGTGACAAGACACAGATCACCTCAATTCCCAGATATTTTGTAGAAATTACTGACCCCAAAAAACTGCGTGGCACTGGCTGTGTGACAAGACACAGATCATCTCAATTCCCAGATATTTTGTAGAAATTAGTGACCCCCAAAAAACTGCGTGGCACTGGCTGTGTGACAAGACACAGATCACCTCAATTCCCAGATATTTTGTAGAAATTAGTGACCCCCAAAATACTGCGTGGCACTGGCTGTGTGACAAGACACAGATCACCTCAATTCCCAGATATTTTGTAGAAATTAGTGACCCCCAACATACTGCGTGGCACTGGCTGTGTGACAAGACACAGATCACCTCAATTCCAAAATATTTTGCTGAAATGAGCACACAAAATAGTTGCTGGGTCTGAGCACAAAGATTACAACAATTCACAGATATTTGGTAGAAATGAGACTCCCCCCAGACCCCCCCAGTAGCGTGGCAGACCGGCAGTAAGAACACACAACAACAATCTTCTATGAAATCTCCTCTCAAATGCGTGCAGAAGCGCTACGTGGAAATCGTATATAGTGTGCTGCGGGACTTAGCTCTGTGAGCCCATGATTGGGAAAAATTTGCCCAATCAGGACTCTGAGCCGTGATTGGCATAGTGTTGAACCTGTCTTGCACCAGACCTGTGGTCAGGTGCAAGGCTGTAGCCAATTACAAGCTTCAGGCCAGTGGAAAAGTGCATTGTGGTCCATTGTGGGCGAACACGTGGCGAACACGCGGAAATGTTCGTAGTTCGCGAACAAACGAACAGGCTATGTTCGATGTGAACTCCGAACCGATCGAACCGAACAGCTCATCCCTAATCCAGACATGGATCCCTTGCTCGAGGTGCCTAGAGAAGTGTCAGCTATACCCTCCTGACGAGGCCTAACAAGGCCGAAACGCTCGTCAGGGGTTGCTGCATCTCTCGTGCAGGGGTGACGTCCTTGGCAATCAGTACTGGCCACCCTTTGCATATGCATATGGAGCATTCATCCCTGTAATGGCACAATCGAGCTAAAACCCTGTGAGACCTGAGCGGGCCCCACCGTAGAGCAGGCCCGAAGTGCTGTTGTTCGTCCTCAGGATACTCACAAACCTCTTTTTTTATATACATATATATATATATATCATAGATTTTCAGGAGGAACCAATCATTAAAAGAGGTTAATCTCACACCTGTTATGAATATCGGCGGGGGCCACCGATAAGTAAAATGTTGATATTTTTTTATTTTTTGCAACTAGCATGCATCTCTAGTTTGCATTTTCTTAAATTAGAGTAGCAGTCATCTGATGTAAACTGAAAAAACCCACTGCCTTTCTGCTGTCCAAGAATCTCAGATCCGGGGGACTAATGAGTCCCTTGTCCAGAGCTTCAGCCGCTTAAGCAACCCTCAAGTGACAGCTATGATATGTGCTGATTTTATCTCCGTCTTGAGGCATCTCTCTCCAAACAAACTATGCAGTAGTTTTGTTTTGTGATTTCATCTCTTGCCGGTATAAAATCCCTGCACAAGATGCACTCACTTATCATACGCCTTACGAAAGGGTCTGTTATGTATCTATCAGCTGACATTTAGTGTAGGCCTATTCAGTATCTTGTAAGCGTGTGAATATCAGATATTGCTTATTTATTTCACTAATGTTTGACTATAAATGTTGGTTTTCTTATCCATTATTTTATATTTATTATGATTAAAGCGCAAATGTTTCACAAGTCACTCTCTGTCACTGTGAGATTCACAAAAAAAGTTTTTTTATGCATATACAGTATGTATATTTTGTTGTATCCCCAAATATAAACCCACCAGCCTGTCTCTTATCTGAGAAGCCGCATGAGGACATGTAGTTGCTTAGAAAGCAGCTTTTGGTTTCATTAGGTTAGGACCCACCTGACCAGAGGTGCCCTGATTTGGCGGGTAGGGTTTACACTTTAATGGCCATTCAAGTAAACCAACACCTCTGATTGTTTTGTTTTGCATGAGCTATTGAGGTGAGTGCAAATGACAACCTTTTTCTTGTTTTGTTCTATATATAAAGTGGGCTGGATACTTCTGGCGGACGCAGCCACCCTGCTAGGGAATAGGCGTGAAACCATTTTTTTCTGCATATATTGGGCTCTATTACATTCTTCGCACAAAAATGTGCGTGTGTGTAAAAACGCATTAACGCGAGGGGAAAAACCCTTCGCGCTGATCGTCAAATTCCGACATTCGCGCATACGATGCGTGTTAACGTCTAACGCGAGTTACCCTGCATGAGAGAAAGTTCGTGCGCGCATCCCATACTTAACATTGTGAGCACAAATGCGTTCGTGCAATGGTACGCGGCTGGTATTACAATCGATGTGCAACTTTTTACGAATGACGTTTGCGCGCATAATTTTAACGTCTTTGAAAAGTTGGTGTTAATGGCAAATCTGAATGTCCTGGCCGAAAACAAATACACCAGCACGAAAAAAAAAATACAGCACAGTATAGTTACACATTCTACTCATACCCAAACAATAAAATTGAGAGGTTGTGCGTGTTTTTATTATTGCTGCAGCATATATACTCAGATTGATTTTGACAGGCGCAAAAACTGAACGGGAGACAATTGTGGTTCTTAACCCTTTCGCTGCTGAGGCTTTTCACACCTCTGTGCTGAGGTCATTTTTACCGCTTTCGCTCATCATGTTTAACCGCTTTTTGTAGCCATATTTTGATATATGACCCAGACATATTACATATAGTTCTTTCTGGCAGACTCCACAGATTCATAATATGTCATTATTATATGTATACGTTATGTCATGTCTGTATATTATAACAAAAAATGCAATAAAATTGGAATTTTCAATAATTTATGTGTTTTTCACATTTTAACATGCGATCGTTTGCGGTTATATTTTGTATGGGGTGCGCTTGTTAAAAAAATTAGAAATGGGGACTCGTTACATTTTTTTTTTGGGGAAAATGTCGCTATTTTTAACAAACGCACCGCATACAAAAATCTTTAGTGCAGCATTTTTGTTCATATTATAATTGAAATGTGAACAATATTGCTGCATTAACAAAACAAAAAAAAAAAAACTTGTTTATTTTTTTAAAAAAAATTTTTATAAAACTTTTTCAGTATCATGTTTGATATCGTTGGAAAGGCCATGCTCTGGCCGATCCAACGATATCAAACATTAACCCCTAGCTGCCACGGTTCGGGATTGGTGGCAGCTAGGGGTTAACTCCAGGACTGGCGTCATCGTGGGGAGTTCCTGGAGGCTTGGCCGACATCCAAGATGTCGGCCAGCTCCGGGAAAGGATCACAAACCGGCGCTTTTTAGCGCAGATTCGTGATCCGGCCCCTCAGGGGTTAATGTCAGCCACCGTTTGGAAGGGCAGGCTGTGCCCTTCCAAATGGTGCCTGGATTAACCCCCTGCCCCCCAGCGATCATTTATAAATTAAAAACCTTTGTTTAAAAGATTTTGCACAAAATACACTTTTTTCATTGGCAATAACAAACCTGTAATCGGATATACAGTCAGTTTTTATGTTCTTCATCCTGAACCAGATAAGGGACACCTAAAGTATCAGGGCGGGGTCAGACGATCGCACTATGTGCGCCCGTACTGATGTGCCTTCTGGCATCCGTTGTAGCGTTGTGACGCTGCAACAGGGCCGGCCACACGCTGTTGCGCGGGCACGAGTTGCGCACACAACAGCGGCTGTGCTGCGTCTGTGCTGCATGCCACTCCGTCAAAGCGCTAGAACACGCGTTGACGGGGATGTGGAGGATCGTGCCTTGCAGCGCTGAGCGCAGTAACTGCGCCCAGCGAAGTGGCTACAGGGGCTTCGAGTGGAAGGAACGTCTACTCTCACAGATGTTCCTTCGCTCTTACTACCGCTTGTCTGACCCGGCCTCAATGTACGAGGTGAAAGAGGACCTATTCTTCTGACACTAGGGTGTGCCTGGGCACACCCCCTGTGCACACTTATGCTAAAAACTACCTGATGTAGACAGTCACTTTGTACCCTTGAAAGTGCTCCATCAGCATATTACGTACGTCTGGTTTCCCTTTCGGTACAAATGGGACAATATTCCTTTCACGAAGCATCAGCACATTCTGTTTTTATTTCATTGAAGAGCCTACAAATGTTTAGCAAAATGAAGGAACATCAGCAAGTATTACCACTTCAGCTCTTACTAAATCTGTCCCATTGTTCCTGTCAGTGTAAACATTCCTTGCGAGCTCTGAGAGCATTACGTTTCAAAGAGCAGAATCATCATTTCTGCGCACCGGATATCTGGTTCATAACTCTATACGCGAGCAGTGAAATCACAATTATCGTATGATAATCTTCTCTGCCAAAGCACATTACATTGCATGGTGTAGACCACCTCGTCTCAGGCTTTCCTCTCCCAGATGCAAAGAGAACGCTAACCAGGACTTAATTGAATGATTAATGACAGCGTGTATGTCACAGCCAGCACCTATGTGAATATCACTCGCTTCCTCTCCTCTTCAATACTTGTGCGAAGAATATATTTGATGCACATAAATAATAATAATGGAATTTTGCAATAACCTTTCAGTTTCACATTAAAGAATTGCCAACACAGCAACAGTAACGCAGCCAGTGTTAGAAAGATCACAGTATCTAAGCACGTGGTTACACACGGAAGCTGCATGCCCTTTCTTCCATGTTTTCATGATTTGATTGTGTCTGTTCTAGATGGTGGAGCCATTAATCTAGTTTGGACCTCTGAACGTAGTCCATTACTATATCAAAAAATGAAAAGAATTAAAAAGAAATAGTACAAACACAAGCAACACTGTGATCTTTCTTTCCAATCATTTCTTTATGGTCATATGTCAGCAAGCACGGTTGAAAACTATTTCCATCTGTGATGCTGAAATCTGGAACCAACATCTTCTGGACTGAGATTAGAGCGGATTGACCTCTTTTAATGCTGATACTTGCCTCTATCCACTGTTGATGGATGTTTTTCATTGTGAACCACATTGCACAATATAACTCAGATCCTCAGATGTTGATGGCCTACAATTCCCTTAATTCTTTGAGTTCAATACATGGCCAGAGAATCATGGGAGTTGCAGTTTAGAAACATTTGGGGCTACATTGCAATCTTGTCGCTAAAATCCTAGCGCAAACTGAAAATCTACGGATCCCTACGTGGGTGCAATCAACAGTCCCCAGGACATTGGGGAAGACTCCAAGTGCATAAAAAGCCCTGTTTCCCTCTTTGGAATCCCTCATGGGTGGTAGGGAATCCTATATAATGGTGCCAGTTGCGCTTCATTGCTAGGAGGAAGCGATGGAGCACGATGGAGAAGGTGCTCTGGCTGACATCGCCTAATTCAGCTAGAGACTTCTGGAAGGTGCCAGTGGCAAGGAACCTCAGGCAGCACAGCAACTTCGTTATCCCTGGGACAGATATCCGTGTCCCTGACCTGGCCACAACCTTGTCTTCCGTCAGAATGTACATCTGTTGTGCGCAGTCTGCACAAAAATGATGGACTCGCGTCAAAAAATGACGGACTTGCGTAAAAAATGACGGACGCGTGTCAAAAAATGACGGAATTGCGTCAAAAATGCTACTTTGCGCGCATTTTTGCGCCTTGGTTTTATGAACGTTATCTTTTGACGGATGAAAAAATGCGCGAGGATTGTAATACCACTGTTAATTTTCACGCGTTAATGCTTAATGCTGTGTGTAAAAAATCCTGCGCTGCGCGAGCGTTTTTGCGTTAGAAATGTAATAGGGCCCTATAAGTATACAGGGTAATCCAGAAATGGAGCCCTTTTTCGAGGTGCCTAGAGAGGTATACCCTCCTGACGAGGCCTAACAAGGCCGACATGATTGTGTGGTTTACTGTATCTCTCAGGCAGAGGAGGCTTTCTTGGCATTTTATTCTAGCTGCCCTCTCTGGGTGATAGCAGTCTGATTTGCATATGGTTCAGTCCTCTGTGTAACGTCACGCTCGATCTAACACTGTATGAGACCTGAGCAGGGACCCACTGTATGGCAGGACACTAGTGCTGCTACTCCCAGGGCTGGATTTGCATATCAGGAGCCTATATAGGCACAGAAAAAATGTGTAGCTCCCCCTCAACAAAAAAAAAACAAGACAAAATGACTTTTTAAATATTCGTTTTGGGGCAAACTATTAAATAAAAATTATTTAAAAAAACTGAAAAACTGGTTTTCTCTGCGCTCAAATCAAAATAAAGGGCAGAATATGTTGCCTTAGCAGCATTAGTGCAGTGGCATTGTTTGTTTTATGTAAAAGCATATATTGCCTCTGCCATACAGAGAAAAAAAATTTGCATTTACTTCTTTTTTATTTTTACACATTACATTGTCACGTTTGGTATCATTGTAAAGACCAGACCTTGTCCTTTCCAATGACACCTCACTTAGCCTTGTGCGGTGTACAATTCAGAAATGCAGGTTCCAAAGTCCCTCTGTCTGTCCTCACTGCGGTGCCACGGTCTAGGTTGTCAATTAAACAATACATTGCATCATCAGCTCCACACTTGCTGGCAGTGTGGGAAATGAGAAGGTGAGTTAGTGCATCATCACTGTTCATTTTATGATTGTAAACTGAATAACAGTGCTATGTTAAAATATTTTTCTCATATATTTCTATTTCTTATTTTATTTTTACATAAACCTAACTTGGTTATATTTGGTATCACTGGAAAGACCATAATCTGGCCTTTCCAATGATACCTCATATGTCCCTCTAGCCCTTAGGGCTCCAGAGATACAGCGGTTTAAATGATTGTAAAAAAAAAGTTTACAGTGCAAGGCGCCCCCTTGTGGCAGGCGACTGTAGGCACATGCCTACTCTGCCTAGTTATAAATCCGGCCCTGGTTACTCTTTCTCAGTACGCTCACAAACTCTTTTTTTGTTGTCTTGAACAAAATAATAAAAGTTTTCTTTTACTTCAGGCTGAATTGACCCAACCTATGTTTCTGGCTTAAATTACCCATGGTTACCCCCTTTATTTCGCAACATAGATCATCTAATTTACTGAATTGATAATACTCAGTAACACAGGATTCTGCACATTGTATTTTTTCCTACAGAAGACATATACATTGGGGCAGATCTTTATTCACTGTGTAGGGTCCTGACAGTGGTGTTATGGAAAATTACTTGGTTCTGAAGGAGTTAATGCACCTACAATGGCAAGCCTACTCAAGCTTCTCTACAAATGCTGCTTAACCCTACTATATTGAGCTCTGTTCTATGGGAAACCTTTCCGTTCTTAAAATCTTAGCAATGTAATATACATTGTATGTATAAACAACTCCCCCTCCCTGAAAAAAATAGATTTTTTTAAGAGTAGCATGAACCCCCTCCAGTTATTAAGTTTCATTTTCAGTAGCAAACATTTAGAATAAAAATCAGCCCTTTCTCCTTGGCCATCAGACTTTACGAGTTGCTTTCTTTGCAGAAAGTTCCTGCGGTTAGGCAAAGCAGGTGTATGTGTACGTCAATATATGAAGGTGATGCATACAAGAATAAACAGCTGTCAGCTCCGCTCACATAGAATAACTAAACATTCTAACAAAACCCTCCATCACATGGAAAGACCTATGTGACCATGCAACTCTTATGAGCGTTGAACCTAGTATCTTCACATATTTATGTCCTGCTATTAAATGCAGAAGCCTCTTTTATTCAGAAAGTCCTATGTGCCCGCACAACTCTTACAAGCATTGAACACGGTCTCTTCACATATTTATGATCTATTATTAAACACAAAGCCCTCTTTCATCCGGAAATTCCTATGTGCCTGCACAACTCTTACAAGCATTGAACTCGGGATCTTTATATATATGTCCTACCATTAAATACAAACGCATCTAATTACAAGAAAGTATAATAAGGAAGCAAGGCAAAACACAATCTCTCAATAGGCTAATGGGGCTATTTATCAAAATAAAGACCACTGTGTAGTGCAATCCATCTCCAACAAAGTGTTTATACTAAAGGCTAATTATTTAGGCAGCTACAGGTGCATAGTAAATAGACACGGGCTGTAGCTTCTCTGTTGAGTTGCGCGTTGTTATATAATACATGGCCACTAATGCATATCAGCTGTTGTGTATACATGAACTATTATTATTATTATCCTTTATTTATATAGCGCCACAAATTCCGCAGCACTTTACAAGATCATTGTACAAGTGGTTGATACATTAGAATACCATACATGGATGATGACCTGATTCAGGGGGACCCTGTTCCCAAGGGAACTTACAATCTATGAGATGTACAAGTATTTTGTGAGGTAGGCGCATCCATATCGTTAGGTGTCTTGCCCAAGGACACTCGCTGGCGGCATCTTCTGAGTGGGATGGAGTCGTCTTTCCATGATTGTAGATCACGGACCTGTTGGTTAGGTTGAATCCGCTTCTCGTAAAGTCGAGACTTGCTTCTCCACAGTTGTATTGGAGGGATGTGCTGAATGGGATTTGACTTGCTTCAACATGGTCGAAGAGCAGAGATGGTACCACTGTGCTGATATTGGGCTGTATTACTTAACCAGAGCAATGATGTTACCTCTTCTCCATATTTCTATTAATATTAGCTTTTCTTTATTTTTGTAAAGTGCCACCGCATGATGCTTCAGCCATTTACCATAGGCATTTATTAGATTTAACAAGACTTGTCAAGCAAACTTAGGAGCCAGAAGAGTCAGGAAATTGATTGAAAATGTGTGCGGTCACAAAATTGTTAAATCCTTTATATCATGCACATTCGTGAGGTATTCCAATTTTTTCTTATTTCCTGTGGATTGTAAATTCATCAGAGCAATGCTATCTACACTTCCTCGTTCTGGTTCCTATGTTTTGTCTGTAATTTTGTTAGTTTGATTTCCCATTCTTTGTTTTAAAGTGCTGTTGGCACTATATAAATGGTAAATATAATGCAGAATATGGTGGCGCTATATAAATAAAGAATAATAATAATAATGCATTTACAGACAAAGTAATGTTAATTATGCTTTTCTCTTGGTATACAAAACTCCTCAATCCTGACTTTTTATTACTAGCAACAAGTCCTTTTCTGCACTCCCTAACATACTTCTTTATTTATTTTATTTTTTATTTATAAAAGGATTTTACCAGGAAGGATACATTGAGATTTCTCTCGTTTTCAAGTATGTCCTGGGTTCGAGAACATTGAGTGGTTACAGAAATACAAAATAGTAAAATGCAAGATATTAACACAAGACCAAATATACAGATTAACAGAAAAATAAATATGGAGGAAATAAAGTCATTATGTTACATGTTTACAGGTGCATTCCGTATTGAGGTATGTTAATAGGGAAGTCTTAAGGGACTTTAGACTGGGGGAAGATTTGACGGTGTTTGGGAGGTTATTCCATATTTGCGGTGCTCTGTAGGAAAATGAGGATCGAGCCATTTTCTTTTTGTATTCTATGTGGCTAGGTCTCCTAATATAGAGACCTCCACGCAGTGGCGGCTGGTAACATTTCAAGTTGGTGTGCTGCCTGACTGGAAACATGAATGTTTTTAATCATGAATAGGAATATGTCTATATGGCGCTACTACCTCCAAAATGGGTGCCGGACAAAATCCCTACAACAAGGTTCCCTAATGCCAACATCCCGACAGCCAACTTCCAGACAGAAGAAGTGCTGGACATCCCAACTTCCCTACATGGCCAACTTCCAGACATCCAAAATCCCAGCGACTAACCCTAATACTAACACCCTAACCATTAGGGAGTTAGGCTTAGGGGCTATGGTTAGGGTTAGGGCTAGGTTTAGGGGGGTTAGGGCTAGGGCTAGATTTAGTGGGGTTAGGGCTAGGTTTAGGGGGGTTAGGGTTAGGACTAGGTTTAGTGGGGCTAGGGCTAGGTTTAGGGGGTTAGGGCTAGGTTTGGGGGGTTAGGGGTAGGGCTAGGTTTAGGGGGTTAGGGGTAGGGCTAGGTTTAAAAGGTTTAGGGTTAGGGCTCGGTTTAGGGGGGTAGGGTTAGGTTTAGGGGTTAAGGTTAGGGCTAGGTTAGGGGGGTTAGGTTTATGGGGGTTAGGGTTAAGGCTAGGTTTAGGGGGGTTTGGTTTAGGTGTTCAGGGTTAGGGCTAGGTTTAGGGGTTAGAGTTAGGGCTAGGTTTGGGGGGGTAGGGTTAGGTTTAGGGGTTAAGGTTAGGGCTAGGTTAGGGGGGTTAGGGTTAGGTTTATGGGGGTTAGGGTTAAGGCTAGGTTTAGGGGGTTTGGTTTAGGTGTTCAGGGTTAGGGCTAGGTTTAGGGGGTTAGAGTTAGGGCTAGGTTTGGGGGGTTAGGGCTAGGTTTAGGGGTTAGGGCTAGGTTTAGGGGGGTTAGGGAGTAGGGTTAGGATTAGCTGCTGGGATTTTGGATGTCTGGTAGTTGACCGTCAGGGAGTTGTCTTTGTAGGGAACTTGGTATGTCCGGCACTTGTCCTGTCTGGAATTTGGCTGTCGGGATTTTGGCATTAGGGAACCTGGTTGTAGGGATTTTGACCTAAACCCCTCCAAAATATGTGTACGGTCCCATATAGGGAATAAACCTTATAGACATATTCCTATTAACAAGGAAAATAAAATGGCCATAAATTCAATGATTACAAGTGTAATTCAGAAATTAGCTGCAAGATGTATACATAAAACATTATTCAGTATAAAAAATCTAAAGTTGAAAAGAGTGATTTTATTATTATTTGCTAAAAATATAAACTGAACGTTGATCTCATCCATTTTATTTTAAATAACAGAGTATGCAAAGCTTCAGTGTATGAAAAAAAAAATGCTTTTTACTATGGCAATATTTTTTTAAAATTTAAGGGGTTATTCAAAGAGCACCGAATTGGCACACATTTGCACCGAAAAGTGAATTTCTCCGTACGGTGCAATTTCATGGTCATTCGGCCATTCAAAAAGCTGGCAATTCGCCAAATACTGGGAATTTTTTTTCCAATCTTTTCTTTTTTTTCTTGAAGAAGTTTTGTTTTTTCTGTAACAGACCTTTTTATTATTATTCATAAAATCTTATATATTATTTCCAGGCATTTTCATGCAGTAGTTTTGTTTTTTTTAAACCAAGCACAACCAGTGAGCGCCTGTTGTCACACCCATCACCAATTGTGCACACTTAACTTAATTGGTTCTATGAATTCCCGCCAGTCACAGCTGACAGCCCCTACAAAGGGACTTTTTGAGCAGAGTCCTAAACCCTGATATATGGTACACTTCCACCTCAATAAAAGAAGGGAAAACAAAACAATAGTGCAATATAGTCTATATATTCAGTTTCATATGAAAAACAATAGGACCACACTCACACAAACAGGGTAATTCACGAGCCTACCCACATGCCACTCTCGTCTTGTGGGTAGGCCTGTGAATTACCCTAATGCAATTACATGAGAGCTCTAACATCGTTATTCAAAGAGATTCGAAAAGTCACCGCACGTTCGGTGACTTTTCGTTCTCTTCAATTCGGTTTGTTTTGCCGATCCCATTTCGGCGACCCTGCGGTGTATTCAGCAAGCACCACAGGGTCCCCGAATTGCATGGAAAAGCTGCCGCAAACCTGACGAAAACTAACCGCAAAACCCAGCGAATGCACGCCGAAAACCCTCAAAAACATCTGGATTAACCTGCCGAAAACCACAGAAAAACCCGAACAGGAGCTGATCGCAGCCTTCGACACAGCAGAAGAGGCAGTGAATAAATTAGGAAAAAAGTTTGTATGAATGTGTGAAAGTGAAACGCTGTTTGCAAAGAAACTACTGAGCGAAAATGTCTGAAATTTACATTTACATTTTAACCCCTTAAGGACCCCTGACGTACCCTGTACGTCATGTCCACGGGTCTCCCTTAGACCCGTGGACGTACAGGGTACGTCAGCGGCGCTTAATCCCCCTCCCGCCCGATACTCACCTCCCTCGCTGGATCCCTCGGCGATCTGGCAGGGAGGAAGCCTGCCCATGTGATTTACATGGGCAGGCGAGGCTGATGACGTCGCCACGCTGCGTGGTGACATCATCAGCAGGCGTCCCCATGCAAAGCAATGGAGGGGAGGGCGGGCTCCTTCGGAGCCCTCTATCTCCCCAACCATTGCAGCTATGGAGATGCTTTTTACACCGCTGAAAAGGGGAGAGTCTCCCCTTTTCAGCGGTGTATAGCATTAACTGTTTCGCCGCCGGATCACGTTTCGGCGCCAATTGGCGCCAAAACGCGATTCGAACCTGGAGGGGGGCTGACATCTTGGATGTCAGCCAAGCCTCCAGGTCACCCACCACCCACTGTCAACCTCACCATATGTGTGAGGATGTCAGTGGGTCAGTTAACCATCTAGCTGCCATGTAGAGATAAGGGGATACTAAGGATCCTCATATCTCCCGATCCATGGCAGCTAGATGGTCATATTTGACATCATTAGAAAGGCCTGATTATGGCCTTTCCAATAATACCAAACATGACCAGGTTTGGTTTTAAAATTTTTTAAAAAAAAAAAAAAAAAATAAATAAAAAATTAAATAAAATAAAAAAATGTTGTTTTTTTTGTCTGGGGGGGGTTTAATTAAATAGGACCTAGGCTGTCATCTAAAAATAATTAGCACAAAATGGTCAGAATGAGCGCAGCGCACATAGGTGAACTGTCTCAGCAGTGAAGGGGTTAAAAAGCAAACGCATGTAAAAATTGGGTATTTCTAGTCTCGGGACAAAATTTTGAACCTATTTAGTCGGGGTCTTTTTGGGTGGTTGTAGATTTTTTGGATTAAATTACAAAAAAGTGTGTTTTTACTAGGGTTGCACCGATACCGATACTAGTATCAATATCGGTGCCGATACCGGGTACTGCAGGAGTACTTGGTACTCGTGCAGTACCCCCGATGTTTTTTTCCGATACCGGAAGCCGGCATTGAGCCGGCTTGCCGGTATCCGAGGGGCTGCGGCGGCTGTCCGAATGCTCTATCGGCATTCGGACAGGCCCTGCAGCTGCTCACCCCACTTTGTTAATACTTACCTTCCTGGGCGCCGCTGGGAAAGTCTTCGCGCGCGCGCGCGCGCTCCTTGGAAGGTCCCCAGCCGCGACCACGTGGGACCATGTGATCGCGGCTGGGGTCCTTCCAACGAGAGCGCGCGCGGAAACTTTCCCGGCGTCGCTGAAGGAAGGTAAGTATTAAACAAAGTAAGCAGCTGCAGGGCCTGTCCGAATGCCGATAGAGCATTCGGACAGGCCCTGCAGCTGCTCTCCGGTCATACTTACCTTCCTTCAGCGACGCCGGGAAAGTTCCCGCGCGCGCGCTCGTTGGAAGGACCCCAGCCGCGATCACATGGTCCCACGTGGTCGCGGCTGGGGACCTTCCAAGGAGCGCGCGCGCGCGCGAAGACTTTACCGGCGGCGCTGAAGGAAGGTAAGTATGAGCGGAGAGTGCGGGGGCATATCCATGAGCAGGGGGGGCATATCCATGAGCAAGGGGGGCATATCCATGAGCAAGGAGGGCATATCCATGAGCAGGGGGGGCATATCCATGAGCAATGGGGGCATATCCATGAGCAAGGGGGGCATATCCATGAGCAGGGGGGCAGGTTATCCATGAGCTGGGGCAATATCCATGAGCTGGGGCAAATCCATGAGACCTGGGGGCTTTATATGAGGTCTGTTCTTATTGGAAAGCGTCACATGACATAAAATAAAAGTATCGGTAATTGGTATCGGTGAGTACTTGAACAAAAGTATCTGTACTCGTACTCGGTCTTAAAAAAGTGGTATTGGTGCATCCCTAATTTTTACCATTTTTTCATCATATTTCATATTTTTTTATAGTAAATTATTCGATATGATGGAATTAATGGTATTTCTAGAAAGTCCATTTAATGGCGGGAAAAAGGGTGTATAATATGTGTGGGTTGAATAAACGAATAAGAGGAAAATTTGACCTAAACACTAACAGCGCAGAAACGTAAAAACAGCAGCGGTCACTAAAAGACGGATTTGTGTAAAACCGCCCGGTCACTAAGGGGTTAAAAAAAAAAAATTCAGAAAAAAGCTTAAAATATCCTAAAAAATCTATAAATAAAGAGACTCCTTACTGCAGAATTTTATAATGAACGGTTTATTAGATATTGAATTAAAACGGGAATATTTTTAACATTGAAGCCTATGGGATTCGCCTGAATTAACTTGCCGAATTAAACCACCGAATGGCAGGGCATTTCGGGAACCTTTCACTGCTGGTTTGTGTTCTCTGAATAGCCGAAGCAGTGCTTTTTCATGGGGATTTCACTGCCCTCGAACAGGCACCGAACAGGCACCGTATGTTCAGGCAATTCGCTAGGATTTGGCAAATTGCCTGCTCTCTGGATAGCCGAATGGCCAGGAAAGGTAACCGAATGCTGATTTTCAACGTTCGGTTACCTTTCTCAAGCAATTCGGAGCTCTTTGAATAACCCTGTAAGGCTCTAAGCTGTGTGAGTGTGGTCCTATCATTTTTCATATTGAACTGAATATATGGACTATATTGCATATTGTTTTGTATTCCCTTCTTTTATTGTGGTGGGAGTGTTCTATATATCACTGAATGACTCCCAAAAGAAGATTTCTGAGTCCATTTGAAATTATCTGATTATAATCAGATCGATTCGGATTTATTCTGAGGACTAAAAACAAAGCACTCCCTGTGCAATGCAAAATCCCAAATCATAAAACAAGTAGGTGTAGTCAGGGCCGCCATCAGGGCATTACGCCCAATACTGCCGTAAGGGGCCCGGGCCCGGTGGGGGCCCGGGCCGCCGGGGCCTGGGGGGAGGATCCCGGGCCCCCGACGGCAGCGGCGTCGCCCTTTAACAGCTCCGGTATCGGACTCGATGAGTCCGAATCCGGAGCTGTGTCCCTGCTGCTGCTGCAGGAGCCGGAGGAGACTGAGACACTGTGTCTCCTCCGGCTCCTGGCAGCTTCACTTCCTGGCTGGGCGGGGCCAAGCAGCGTGTGAGGGGCCTCCCAAGCACGTTGCTTTGGCTCCGCCCCTCCACTCAGTGAAGCTGCGCGCCGGAGCTGGAGGGGCTGGGAAGAAGACCAGAAGAAAAGAAGAGAAGATTAAAGAAAAGGTGAAGAAAAGAAGAGCTGAAGACAGAAGAAAAGAAGATAGAAGACAGCGAGTGGTGAGCCAGGGCCCAGACCCTAAGACCCAGGGCCCAGACCCCAGGCCAGGACCCAGACCCCAAGGCCCAGACCCCTAGGCCCAAACCCAGGGCCCAGACCCCTAGGCCCAGACCTCTAGGCTCAGACCCAGGGCCCAGACCCAGGACCCAGACCTCTAGGCCCAGACCCCAAGACCCAGACCCAGGGCAAATGCCCAGGGCCCAGACCCCAAGACCCAGGGCCCAGACCCTATGGCCCAGACCCAGGGCAAAGGCCCAGGCCCAGACCCAGGGCCCAACCCATGGCCCAGACCCCAAGGCCCAGGACCCAGACCTTAGGCCCAGACCCGGGCCCAGACCCGAGAGCCCAGACCCCTAGGCCCAAACCCAGGACCCAGACCTTAGGGCCAGACCCCCTAGGCCAAACCCAGGGCCCAGACCCCTAGACCCAACCCAGGGCCCAGACCCCAGGCCCAGAGCCCAGACCCCTAAGCCCAACCCAGGGCCCAGACCCAGGACCCAGACCCAAGGCCCAGACACTAGGGCCCAGGGCCCAAACCCAGGGCCAGACCCCAAGGCCCAGACCCTGGGCCCAGACCCAGGGCCCAGACCCCTAGGCCCAAACCAGGACCCAAGGCCCAGACCCTGGGCCCAGACCCTGGGCCCAGACCCCTAGGCCCAGACCCCCTAGGCCCAAACCCAGGGCCCAGACCGAAGGCCCAAACCCAGGGCTCAGACCCTAGGGCCCAGACCCTAAGACCCAGGGCCCAGACCCCTAGGCCCAAACCCAGGACCCAAGGCCCAGACCCTGGGCCCAGACCCCCTAGGCCCAGACCCCCTAGGCCCAAACCCAGGGCCCAGACCCTAAGGCCCAGACCCCCTAGGCCCAGACCCTAGGGCCCAGAGCCCAGACCCCTAGGCCCAAACCCAAGGCCCAGACCCAGGCACTAGGGCCCAGACCCCCTAGGCCCAGACCCCCTAGGCCCAAACCCAGGGCCCAGACCCTAAGGCCCAGACCCCCTAGGCCCAGACCCTAGGGCCCAGAGCCCAGACCCCTAGGCCCAAACCCAAGGCCCAGACCCAGGCACTAGGGCCCAGACCCCAAGGCCCAGACCCTGGGCCCAGACCCCCTAGGCCCAAACCCAGGGCCCAGGGCCCAGACCCCTAGGCCCGACCCCAAGGCCCAGACCCTGGGCCCAGACCCCCTAGGCCCAAACCCAGGGCCCAGACCCTAAGGCCAGGCCCAGACCCAGGCCCAGACCCCCTAGGCCCAGACCCAGGGCCAGACCCCCTAGGCCCAAACCCAGGGCCCAGACCGCCTAGGCCCAAACCTAGGGCCCAACCCAGGGTCCAGACCTAAGACCCAGGGCCCAGACCCCTAGGCCCAAACCCAGGGCCCAGACCCCTAGCCCAAACCCAGGCCCAGACCCCAAAGCCCAAAACAGACCCAGGGCCCAGACCCTAGGGTCCAGACCCCATACCCAGGGCCCAGACCCCAAGGCCCAGACCCCCTAGGCCAAACCCAGGGCCCAGACCCTAAGGCCCAGACCAGGGCCCAGACCCCCTAGGCCCAAACCAGACCCTAGGGCCCAGACCCTAAGACCCAGGGCCCAGACCCCTAGGCCCAAACCCAGGGCCCAGACCCAGGCACTAGGCCCAGACCCTGGGCCAGACCCCCTAGGCCCAAACCCAGGGCCCAGACTCAGGGCCCAGACCCCTAGGCCCAAACCAGGACCAAGGCCCAGACCCCAAGGCCCAGACCCCCTAGGCCAAACCCAGGCCCAGACCCTAAGGCCAGACCCAGGCCCAGACCCCCTAGGCCCAAACCTAGGCCCAGACCCAGGGTCCAGACCCTAAGACCCAGGGCCCAGACCCCTAGGCCCAAACCCAGGGCCCAGACCCCTAGGCCCAAACCCAGGGCCAGACCCCAAAGCCCAAATACAGACCCAGGGCCCAGACCCTAGGTCCAGACCCCATACCCAGGGCCCAGACCCCAAGGCCCAGACCCCCTAGGCCCAAACCCAGGCCCAGACCCTAAGGCCCAGACCCAGGGCCCAGACCCCCTAGGCCCAAACCCAGACCCTAGGGCCAGACCCTAGACCCAGGGCCAGACCCCCTAGGCCCAAACCCAGGGCCCAGACCCAGGCACTAGGGCCCAGACCCTGGGCCCAGACCCCCTAGGCCCAAACCCAGGGCCAGACTCAGGGCCAGACCCCCTAGGCCCAAACCCAGGACCCAGGCCCAGACCCCAAGGCCAGACCCCCTAGGCCCAAACCCAGGGCCCAGACCCTAAGCCAGACCCAGGGCCAGACTCTAAGGCCCAGACCCAGGGCCCAGACCCCCTAGGCCAAACCCAGGCCCAGACCCCCTAGGCCCAGACCCTAGGGTCCAGACCCTAAGACCCAGGGCCCAGACCCCTAGGCCCAAACCCAGGGCCCAGACCCTGGGCCAGACCCCCTAGGCCAAACCCAGGGCCGACCCCAAGGCCAGACCCCAAGGCCCAGACCCCAAAGCCCAAATACAGACCCAGGGCCCAGACCCTAGGGTCCAGACCCCAGACCCAGGGCCCAGACCCAGGGCCAAGGCCCAGGGCCAAGGCCCAGACCCAGGGCCCAGGGCCCAGACCCTAGGACCCAGACCCCAGGGACCAGACCCAGAGACCAGGGCCCAGGCTAGACCCCAGGGACCAGACCCAGGGCCCAGGCCCAGGCCCAGACCCAGACCCAAAGGCCATCATACACAGCCCGTTTCTGTGAGATTTATTGCTGTGGATTCTGTGATATGTTCAGACACACTGCTCATTACTGTGAGTTTTATTGCTGTGGATACTGTGATAAGCTAATACACACTGCACATTACTGGGAGTTTTATTGCTGTGGTGCTATGTTATGTCCTTTTTTTTTTTTTGAAGGGGGAGAAAAGCTGTTAGAGGTTGAGGGGGGCCCTGGGGGGCCCCATCGTGAGGTTTAGTAAGGGGCCCCATCATTTCTGATGGCTGCCCTGGGTGTAGTAACCCCAACAGTACCCCTTATCATAATCCTTATGTTTGAACCTAACATTAAAAGGTAATCCTAAACCTAATACTAAGAGGGTTATTCAAAGAGATCCGAATGGCTGCCGAAAGGGAACCCGAACGCTGAAAATCAGCTTTCGGTTACCTTTCTTGGCCATTCGGCTATTCAGAGAGCAGGCAATTTGCCAAATCCTGGCGAATTGCCTGCACATACGGTGCCTGTTTGTTGCCTGTTCGAGGGCAGTGAAACCCCATAGAGAAGCAATGCTTCAGCTATTCAGAGAACACAAACCAGCAGTGAAAGGTTCCCGAAATGCTTGCCATTCGGTGGTTTAATTCGGCAGATTAATTCAGGCGAGTCCCATAGGCTTCAATGTTAAAAATATTCCTGTTTAAATTCAATATCTAATAAACCATACATTATAATATTCTGCAGTAAAAAGTATCTTTATTTTTAGAATTTTGGGGATATTTTAAACATTTTTCAGGATTTGTTTTATTCCAAAATTTTATTATCATTCATTGGACCTCATATGTAAATTTCAGACATTTTCGCTCAGTAGTTTGTGTGCAAGCAGTGTTTCACTTTTCAAACATTCAAGAGGACTGTTTTTTTTTTTCTTCACCTCCTTCGTCTGCGGTGCCGGCTTTTTCCGGCGGCTGCGCTGCGTGTGATCGGCTCCTGCTCGAGTTTTTCTGGCGTTTTCGGCAGGTTAATCCAGATGTTTTTGCGGGTTTTGGTGTCCGTTCGCCATCATTTTGCGGTGAGTTTTTGGCGGGTTTGCGGCGAGTTTTCCCTGCATTTCGGCGGCCCTGTTATGCTTACTGAATACACCACAGGGTGGCCGATATGGGATCGCCAAATCGTACCAAATTGAAGAGAGCGAAAGGTCACCGAACGTGCAGTGGCTTTTCGATTCTCTTTGAATAACCCTGTAACCCTAAGGCTGGCCATCCACTGGCACTCTAGTCAAACGACTGACTTGGTCACCCGACTACGGACAACTCCATCGGCCGAACAGGGTCGTCCACTGGAAGCATCTGTGGCGATACAGATCGACCGATGGACAGTTCGCCAGGTGAAAAAAAAAGAAAAAATCTGCTGCAGAGCTGCTGCTGGGCCACTGCGGGATGAAAAAAAACTGTCTTTCATGCTGAAACTCAGTTTCAGCATCAAGAACTGCCCCCGTCCAATGTGGCCGGCTCGTAGTGGAAGAAAAAAAAACCTTGTCAGGCTGCAGGCGGGATTAACCCCACTCTCCCTGGTGCTGAAAAGGTTTCAGCACCAGGGAGAGCAACGCTGAAGCCGACTTGCAGAGGGAAAAAAATAGTGAAAAAAAGGCCTTGTCTGTTTAAAAAAAAAAAAAAAAAAAATGTAACCAAAAGGTTTCCCTGAAATCAGAAAAATACCTAAAAAATCCCTAAAATATCAATAAAAAGGCTTTTTGCAGCGGATTAAAAAAGTAAATGCTTGAATAAAACATAAATAAAAGAGTGAATAACTATCTTTTCACGTTTCCCCTGCACACGGCGGTTATACTATTCAATGCATCTTTTTCAGGTTTCCCTGCCCAGCTTGGCGGTTTAAGTATACAATGCATCTTTTTCATGTAAACTTGTATCAGATCGTCCCAACATCGTCCGATAAAATCTATTGAAATTGAAAGGATCGCACATCTGCTGTAAATGCATAAAATCGTCTGAAATCGTCCATCATTGGTCGGATACAGTGGAAGAGGGCAGATTCACCTGCATGTTGTAGGATTGGTTGGACGACTTCAGACGATATCGTATGATCGCACCATTGCAGGAATACGGACCCAGTGGACGGCCAGCCTAAAGGTATCTCCAACACTAATTACAGTTCTAATGTTAAACCTAACCTTAAAGGTAACCCTAATCCTAACTCTAAGAGTAACCGTAACCATAACCCTAAGTGTAACCCTAACTAACTTGTGGTATGGAGAGATCGAAAATAATACAGAAGTAAAAAGGAGTGTTTCAATGGCTGTAGTGTTATAAAGCAGAGTATAGGACAAAAACCATGTATTTTGTGCTTTGGTATTGTCTGGTAGAAGATCACAATGTAATGTATTTAACCACTTGGATGCTAAAGACGCGCTCAGCGCGTCCTGCCAAGTGCACCTCCTGTGCTATGGACGTGCTGAGCGCGTCCATGCACAGGAGGCAGCAATCGGCCGATTGCTGGCCCCCCCGGTGCGGGCTGACATCTTGGATGTCAGCCCGGCATTCCAGGACCCCGGTGGGGCGATGACATCTAATTCAGGCACCCCCCGTGAGTGCGGGGGAGGCGCCTGAAAGGGGGGAAGGTCCTTCGGACCGCTCTCCCTCCCGATCGCCGGGGGCCACAAGGTTAAGGCAGGCACCGTTTGGAAGGGCACAGCCTGCCCTTCCAAACGGTGGCTGACATTAACCCCTGGGGAGCCGGATCACGATTTGGCTCCGAAAAGCGCCGGATGGTGATCCTCTCCTGGAGCTGGTCGACATCTTGGATGTCAGCCAAGCCTCTGGGAACTCCCCCTTACGACTGACGTCATCGTGCATAGCACGATGACGCCAGTCCTGGAGTTAACCCGTAGCTGCCAGCAATGGTGGAGATAGTGGGTTCCAATGAACCCCCTATCTCCCGATCCGTGGCAGCTAGGGGTTAAGAGCATGGCCTTTCCAACGATACCAAACATGACCATGTAGAAAGTTTTTTTTAAAAAATAAAAATTAAAAATAAAAAT
The DNA here is from genome assembly GCA_009667805.1 of Leptobrachium leishanense. Lineage (NCBI taxonomy): Eukaryota > Metazoa > Chordata > Amphibia > Anura > Megophryidae > Leptobrachium > Leptobrachium leishanense. The sequence goes on from CM019063.1 coordinate 488,072,410, forward strand.
AAAAAAATATTTTAAAAAAATTATAAAAAGTTTTTTTTGTTTTTTTGTTAATGCAGCAATATTGTTCCCATTTCAATTATAATATGAACAATGATGCTGCACTAACGATTTTTGTTTGGGGTGCATTTGTTAAAAATCGCGTAATTTCCCCCCCCCAAAAAAATGTAACGAGACCCCATTTCTAATTTTTTTAACAAGCGCACCCCATACGAAATATAACCGCAATTGCTCGCATGTTAAAATGTGAAAAAAAAAACACTTTACACATTGTAAATTATTGAAAATTCGAATTTTATTGCATTTTTTGTTATATTATACAGACAGGGCATGACATATACATATTATAATGATATATTATGAATCTGCCGAGTCTGCCGGAAAGAACGATATATAATATGTCTGGGTCATATACTAAAATAAGGCCTCAAAACGCGTTTAAACATGATGAGCGAAACAGGTAAAAATGAGCTCAGCACACAGGGGTGAAATGGCTCAGCAGCGAAAGGGTTAATGAGTTATTGAGTCTCCACTGACATCCAAGAGGAATCAACTAGAAAACAGTATTGTTTTTGAAATACAAATTCACTTTTTTGACAGGTATCTGGTTTTATCTCTGTGGTTTTTTATGATAGACATGTGTACATGTTAAAGGCGCTTGGCATGTAGAATTTATGACCGAATAGAGTGTACATTTCACATTGCGTGCCAGAGGTGCATCAATTAATAATGGCAGCGTTTATGGAATCACCAGTGTGATAAACTAAATGATTTGCCAGTGTTGTTCCAGGTGGCACTTAATTTGTGAAGCCTGACAGCAAGAGGAATTTATATCTCTGATTCTTGGCCAAGGTGCCAACTGGGGGATTTTCTTTGTGGGATTTTAAGCATCCTTACTGCTGTGTCCAAAACAAAATAGTTATATATTTTTTGTTATTATTACTTATTTATAATATATATTGATATACAGTAGTTGAAGGAGAAATACAATAAAATTGTATTTTCCTCATTTCCATATTACACAGATTATGGGCCCTATTACACTCTTCGCGCAAAAAAATTTTGCGCACAGCGTTGAGGGGTAACGTGTGATAATTGACGGTGGTATTACAATCCTCGTGCATTTTTTCATCCGTCAAAAAATAACGCAAGTAAAACAGACGCGCAAAACGCAAAAAAATATGCAGAAATCAGTGTGCGGACTGTTTTTTTCACGGGACTCAGCCAATCAGAATTAAGAACCTTAATTGACTCGCGTTAAGTTTTTGCACCTGTCAAAGTCAATCTGAATATATATGCTGCAGCAATAATAAAAACACGCACAACTTCGCAATTTTATTGTTTGGGTATGTGTAGAATGTGTAACTATACTTAGCTGTATTTTTTTTTCAGGCTGCTGGATTTGGGTTCGGCCAGAACGTTCAGATTTGACATTAACACCAGCTTTTCAAAGACGTTAAAATTATGCGCGCAAACATTGTCCATTAAAATTTGCGCATAGATTGTAATACCATCCGCGTACCAGCGCACAAACGCTTTTGCGCTCACAATGTTAAGTACAGGACGCGCAAAGTACAGTAAGCTCATGCAGCATTCGCGCATGTTCACCCGCGGTAGATGTTAAGGCACATTTTTTGCGAGGACATTGTAATACGACATTCTGCGCAATGGGTTTTGCCCCTGGCGTTAATGCATTTTTGCACACACGTTAACGTTTGCGCGAAGAATGTAATAGGGCCCTATGTGTTTTAACGTGAGCAACATCGTTTTATGCACCACAACCAAGAGTTTCTTGCCGTTCTAAATATATTTTATTATAGACATGTGCACAGCACAAAATTTCGTTTTGAACTAAAAGATTAGTACTAAAATGCAATTTATTTAGTTGCTAAAGAAATTTGTTTTCAGTTCTTTAGTATGAAAACTAATTTCATTCATCCGAAAACCAATGGATACAATTACTATTGTAGTGGCTCCTCAGAGGGCTGAGATCGCTGCTTGTTACAGTATCTCTCACTCTCAGCACAATGTGGGCCATATTACATAGTTGGTGCTAACTTAACCAGAGCTGTTGTAACCTTCCCAGAGCCATTATAGCCTATGGAGGTTTTCAGTTTACAACAGCTCTGGTTAAGTTAGCACCAACATTGTAATACTGCCCCGTGTCAGGCAAAGCTGTTACAGTAACTGACTGCTGCTCATCACAGCGCTCAGAGTTTCAATAAAACTAGTAAATAATATTTTTATATATAAGCGGTTAGAACAATATTATTTCCTTGTTTTACTGAAACTCTGAGCACTGTTACAGTCAGTTACTGTAACAACTGAGCCTGATACATTCACGGTTATTCAGAGAGCGTGAAAAGCAGGAGAATGACTGGAGAATGAAAAATTCTAGGTCAAAATAGCCGATTTGGAAAGTGAGATGAAAGGGAGAATTTTTCTGGTTTGGCTATCTTGACCTAGAATTTTTCATTCTCCAGTCATTCTCCTGCTTTTCACGCTCTCTGAATAACCCTGATTGCACTGAGAGATAATTTAACAAGCAGCCGATCTCAGCGCTCACAGTCACTGGATTTAAAGGGCTAAAAAAAAAAAGGCTCCTCTCTGTATAATGTTTAGAACATCCTCCTGCATTAATTAATACCCCTCTCTGTATAATGTATACAACATCCACCTGCATTAATTAATACCCCTCTCTGTATAATACATAGAACATTCTCCTGAATTAATTAATGTCACTCTCTGTATAGAACATCCTCCTGCATTAATTAATGCCCCTCTCTGTATAGAACATCCTACTGCATTGGCATGTGGAGGGTGCAGAACTTCGGATGTTGCGATGTTGCGCTCTTCATTGCTGGTCTCCTTCACTCATCAATGTAATATCACAAAAAGGACTGAAACTAAAATGTAGTGCATTTTATTTTAGTTTCTTTCGTTTTTTGTACTGAGCAGTTTCGTTTCTCTTGAGTCATACGAAAACTAAATTATCCCAAAATTCGGACTAAATCGTTTTAGTACTAAAACTAATGCACATGTCTATTTTATTATAACTCACAGGTGAATGCTGCGGTTTGCAGCTCAGAAACAACAGTTATGACTAGATAGAAGTAAAATAGGTACTTTACAGCCAAAAACTAAAATCAGATCCATAGAAAACTAAAATAATGTGTGACCTGGCAAATTTATCTTTATGTAGAAAGTTAACACTTTTTAAAATTCATAAAGGCTCACATTTTTGAGACCAGGTTAGTGCTAGATACCTCTGTAGTGAGGTATCCTGACGCTAAATCCTCAGGACCCCTTAACAGGCCAGGTTTTAACCCCTTCACCCACGAGCTTGACATAACCGGGTCATCAAAGGCTCCATCAGGTTCCGGATCTTGAGTTATCTCAATCTGTAGCTGCTGAGCACGGCAAAAGCAAATGAAATTAGATTGTTACAGATGAATTTCATTTGCTTTTGGGCTCCAGAACATGCCCCTAATGTTTTAGCCCTGTGAACATGATGCCCAAGGTACTAAAACTGTTTAAAATTCACTAGGAAAGTTTCTAATAGACATTTCCCAGCTGATAAAACACAAGCTGCAAAAGCTGCAGTTGTAACTACAATAACTCCATTTGGCCAGTAGATGGCGACATCTGCCTGCTACATAGGTTGTTTCAGTAAGGAATAAATCGGGAATATTCCCAAATATTTCTTACTGTATAATTAAAATTATTTTCCAAAAAAAACAAAAACAATTTGTTCCTTAGTGTTTTTTTTTAAAAAAATCACTTGATATTGAAAGGGTTAAAGATTGCCTTCGGAAATGCAGACTGAATCCGTCAATCACTGAGCAGCAAAACATATCACCTGTGCTGTGCTTTAGATATCCTGCACCGCTTGGCTTGGCACCGGGTACTGATGACATGGTTGGGAAACACTTCATGGAGTCTGCTCACTGCATTTTATTCATGAGGATATTCCCTTCTATGGTCCATCTCTGGAGAGGAGAATTCTGGTGCATGGGTTACCCTTGAGAAAGGCTATTACACTGAAATGGATACCTCGTCTCTCCACATGGACAGTTAGATGTGGGGCTCCTAGTTTTGTGTTTTTTTGCTGTTGGTAGTTTGCTTTCATTTTTGTTTGACTGTTGTGGATGGGTATATTACTGGACTATAGAGTTTGAAGTTTATGCTAGTGTATGTAATTCGGAGGATCATGTTGATATTTCTGTTTATCACTCATTGAATATACTACTATTATGTATATGAGGATTTTTTTCTGATATACAACTGTTTGGGATACAACAGTTTAGTTTTTTTTATATTCTGAATAAAAGTTGTTTTACTGTACTGGTTTTTTTATATTTTGTTAACTGCTGACTAAGCCATGTACACAGAATTGAGATGTGGGTCTATACAGGTGTAGGACACATTGTAACATTCTCTTTAAAAATATCTGTTTATGTATGATAAAACACTGAACATTTTACAACTCCAATTAAAACACAAAATACAAACATAAAAATCTAGACTCAAAAATCCCCAAGAAAGATTAAATAGCTTGGGATATCTATTTTAGTAATTTATACCTTATATTCTTCCCCAGGGGTCTGGTAGACCAGTCTGATAAAATTAGCTGAATTTTGGAATCGTCAAGCTTTACATTACAAGCTATACTTTTGCCTGTTAATAATTCCATCCTTCTAGTATTTGACTTAAAGCTGCAGAAAAAAAAGTTTGAAATTCTCTTCAAATGCAGAATATAGAAAATTCAAAGAAATATATAATTCTTTTTTTAGATATTTTTTTTTCTTTAACCAGTTTAACTGAAGAACTTGATAGGTGCTTAAATTCTAAAGATTGTTTTACGTTGTTTTACTTTAGAAACATAGAAAATGTCGGCAGATAAGAACCTTTCGGCCCATCTAGTCTGCCCAATTACATGGATACTTTACCTGGATTTATCTTTTGTTTAGGATAGCCTTATGCCTATCCCATGCCTGCTTAAATTCAATTACTGTTTTGGCCTCAACCACTTCAACTGGAAGGCTGTTCCATGTATCCACCACCCTCTCAGTAAAATAATGCTTCCTGATGTTACTTTTAAACCTTTGCCCCTCTAATCTAAGACTATGTCCTCTTGTTTTGCTACTTTGTTTCCTTTTAAATATACTCCCTTCCTCTACCTTGTGGATTCCCTTTACGTATTTAAATGTTTCTATCATATCTCTTCTGTCTCGTCTTTTTTCCAAGCTATACTTTGTCTCTGTCATGCACCTTGTGCATTATAAATCAGAGTTTCAGATATCATGTTTTTGGTAGAGATACGCAATATTACATTTTACATATTCTAGCTGAGAATAAGATGTTTTTTAAATACAAAAATAGAAATCTTATGAAATGTAATGTATAATTCATTTCTGTAAGCTACAATAGTGGATAAAGGGAAAAAAGATACAGGTGACATAAAGTATATGACATTATTACAGGAGATCAAACATCTGGTTATATTATGTAGGGCTGCATAACCTGAAATTTGTTTTTTATTTTGATTTGAGAAAGAAACATGTTCCACGTGAGTAGTAATACATTTTATTTATTAATGTATTCTTTTTATTGATGAAAATTCTAATTTGACAATAGTACTCCTACCTGTGAACAGGGAAACATGTGTAATGTTTCATCTATGAAAACTGTGAATCATGTGATACAATGAGAAAGGGCATGTGCTCGTCTTTAGTGAATGAGAACCAGTCAGCTACCATGATGGAATTTACATTTCTAAAACTGAATCTCATTGGGTGGAGAAAATATATATTAAACAAAATAATCTTTTAGAATTAACATTTTTATATTTCTTTTTATTTTGTTCTAAAAGCGTTAGAATAGCTGTGGCATCTTCTCAGTAGAAAGCTCAATTTACCCACATATGCCCTAATAACAAAACCTGTGGCTTTATCTCTCCCTGTATTAACTCTTTAGCCACATGTGTCTGTAACAGAACATTGTAAATTACCCATCTGTTACCGTGTTTTTGATATATATTCTGGCAACCGCTTTCAGCATTTTACATTGGATTCTATATTTGTAACAAGACAATGGCTTTCTCCAGCTGTTTCTGTATAATAAAGAAGAAAGATGGATTTTTGGACTTGATTGCTAAATAGGGAAAGCCCAAGCTAATGCAACAGTGTAGCCTATATAAGTATTCCTGAAGCAAGTGCTAGATACAATTACCATAGTATATCATGGTCCTTGACTTCAATGAGCATCATATAAATTGATTTATACATCATGATATGTGAATTTTAGTGTGTATATATATATATATATATAAGTTTATTATTGCCAAAGCCATTTGCACATCACAACAATTCTAAGAACTACAATCCAGAGCTTCTGTGCTACATTCCTCATATGCAGCACGGAACTCTGGGTAAGACATGCAAATGACATATGTCTCACTTTTTTGCATCCTGGGTCTGTTTTTACACAGTCCTTCAATCAATGCCATGCCATACTAGATGTTTTTTTTTTTTTTTAGCAGAGATCAGGTTTATGCAACTGGTCAAAGCCACTGGTCAAAGCATAAACCTGATCTCTGCTAAAAAAAAACCAAAAAAACAAGCCATCTAGTACACCCCAGGAGACATGGGGTAATAAGGGGTCCTTGGAATATTAAATACATCATTAGAGGACTTAATTTATGTAGTTAGACAGAACAGCAGATAAGATTACCTACAATGCACCACAAGTCCTGCTAATCAGGGAGTGACTGATCACCACGCGATGATAGAACCAGACAAAGGTGACCTGGGTGGACCGTGCAGAAAAAGTAGAAAAAGGGCAAAACTGAGTGACATGGGGATCACCTCATCTGTAAGTGGACACACTGTTCAATACAAGTTACCGACTGAGGCCTCCTATGTGTCACGGTTCCCAGATCCCACCACGCAGTACTTAACACCCAACACTCCACAGAGCCCAGAAGCTACCAACAGAGTAGCCGTGAAAGATCTCTAACTGTCTGGTCCTTAGAATTGGCCAGGTAAACTAGCTAGACAGAAAGGGTTAACAACACGGGGAGTAGTCAGCCGAGCCAGAATCAGGAATACAGAGTTCAGAATGGTCAAATGGAATAGCCGGGTCGATATGAGAGCAGTGGCGTAGTACAAGAAAATGGTCTAGGGCAACAGAAGGCAGAATAGTCAGAAACAAGCAGAGGTCAATAACAGGTTAATTTAAATTAGCAGTCAGGTACAAGGAGCTCAGGTATGGATAACCACAATCTGGCAACTGCTGTGAATACACTGAGGGTTTTTAAAGACCTTCACCAGACCACGCCCCCCACTCAAGCCGCGCCTCATGCAACCACCTCCCTGCCTGTCTCCATTTAAACCGGGCATTGGTCAGCGAGCAGCATCAGACATGCTGCCCTCAAGCACACAGGTAGGGCTGGAAGCTACCAACGTTACACTATGTAGGACTGAAACTCAGGGTTCCCCCAGTCCTTGATCTGTGAGGCAGGGATGATGCACACCACTCAATCGGTGATGTATAATAATTAGTTATTGGGAAAATGTATTTGTCTTGTATTGTTGAAGAGTACTACTATTATCTATGCTTTAAGTAATAAAAGCTGACCTATACCTGTATATAAAACCTAATGCCTGCGCTAGTACTTGTCTGTGTGTGATGTGATGTCGTGTATGAATGTTCTAAATATTTGAGGTGCTTTATTGAGACCCTCACTAAAAAAAATGAGGCTGTGAGTGGATACGGCTCAATGATACATGGCTCATTTGCCCTTTCTTGATGTACTCAGTGGCCTGATCTCTAGCCTTTTCCTTATGACTTGAATTATCAGATTTTATGTTTGCAATATGAGCTTTTATAGTTTAATGCCCAAAAGATGAATTATTGAAAATTAGATGCATTTTAGAATTTAGCCAATCAAGATCAGATAGTCTAGATATTTTTCCACCATACCTTTAACCAGGTATTGACCTATGCTCATTCAGCCCAAGGTATTTTACATTCTTCTCATCCTTTCTCTAGTAACATGGGCAGTCAGCTTTAAAGGATAATTACAATTAGAGATTCTCATCATAACTGTTCATCAGCTGTTCATGCAAAACCGTTATGCACCATGCTAGTTCTCTCCCTGTAGATAAAACTTAATATATTATTGTACACTGCAGTAATAGATAAAGTAAATTTACCCTAATTTACAAAACAAAAAGAGGAAAATAACACATTTTGTGATAAGATTCCCAGTTCGGCCACTTTCTAGTCCTAAATTCGAGTATAAATAATTCTGCCGTTTGTGTAGAACACTTCCTGCCATCCTTATGGCTAAATCTGCAATAACGGCTGAAATGTCCGAAAAAAAAATATTTAGGAAAATACTGAGTTGCAGCTGTAGCCTTTATTGAAAGGAAAGAAAAAAAAATGCTTCAAAAAATCTCCCCATAACATGCCAACACCAGCTGTTACTTTCTCATGCACTCGTTTCTTTCTTGTTTCTGTTTTAAAACACAAAATCGATTTATGTTTCTCTACCAAGACTAGCAGATCACGGCATCTTTAAATTGTGATTTTTTTTATCGTGTAAAACTGTCATACAGTAAATCTTTTTTGCAATATTACATAGTTATATAAATAGATAAAACCTACACTTGTCTTTATTTCTGTTACTCTCAATATCTTTACATGGAACATACAGACAGCATCTCACAACAGAAGGGGAATGGGGACAGGTCATAAAACCTATTGGTTTATAGTAGGTATATAATTAGGAGCTGAGGGGGTGTTTAGGTTTTTAATTGACTGGGTTTCAATTTTGCTTTATAAATCCAGTATCCCAGATTTAGTGTGAGGTGCTAAGATTTACTTTTTATGGCCGTTACCCCGCTTTTTTGTGTACGAACATTAATGGATGCAGCCAGAATGGACATGTGATCTGACCATTTAATCTTTTGACACATTGCAGATCAATAATAAGAGTAGTGGAAGGATCAAATATTTATAAATGATCCTTCATTAATCTGTCCCTGTGACGTAAATCATTTTGGACTTGAAGTGCATAGACCGGGCGTCATATGTGTAGGGCGCAGGCCTCTTATTCCACATTATATCATTGGCCTCTCCTGCCTGCAGAATGTTTGTGTAATCTGTTTTTTCCAAGAATACTGTTATTTCTATTGTATGGTCCTTATGTATCTGTTATCTATTGAGAGGATTAGATTCCCAGCCTATCCTTGTCTCAGGAATGTGTTGATATCTATTTATATTTGAGTTTGTTATATTGAGGTGGGTAATCTTCTTTAGGAGACAAATACTGCACCATTGTTTGCCATCTGTAACTTGTTTATCATCCTGATTACCATTGTCCTGCCTCATTTAGAAATGTTATGTAATGTTTAATTTAACTGTCAGTCCCTAATCTAATTATGTTTCACATTCCAAGAAACAGAAGGACCAGAAATATGAGAATCCCTCACAACATTTCCTAGGGGAGATTGCGTTTATGTAAATGTTATGTTATGTAAATGTTATGTACAGCTCCTGCGCGCTGTAAAACGCTCAAACAGTGAAATCCCATGATTGCCTATGTGGGCATATCCCACCTGGCCGTTTCTCAGCGCGCAGGAACGCGCTGAGAAACGGCCGACGCAAAAAAGTCCGGGAGCTTCTTTTCTGCATATAGCCGCGCGTTCGCGGCCATATCATAGCCGCGAACGCGCTGCAACGCACGTTCACGCGTTTTTTGGTATGCGCGAACGCGCGTAAAAAAACGCGCGCATTGTGCGACGCTGCGCTACGCTGTGGTGTGAACCCAGCCTAACTGTAACAAAAAGAACAACAAACTTTCTGCAGCATTACAACAACAAGGGAGAAGGACAAATTGAGGGAGAGCTCTTGGGTCACTCAATACGGTAGAGGGGGTTATAATGACTGAAAACCCCTGTACAGTACAGATACAAAGTGATACTGTAATTTCCATACATTCCATACACAGGTATAATGCCAAAAATATATTTTTATTTTCCATTGTTTTTTTTTTGGAAGCTGCATTGCTATTAATCTCATTACGATCTCTACAAATCCCCTTAAGCAGGAGATCTGACCATTTTATTATCTATGCTATCACATTTACTGTATTTTACACAAAGGCCAGTTGTAAATCTATGCCGATAATACAGACCCATCGTGAAATGACTCACTAGAAGGGATACAATATAATATAGAGTCTAGAACATTCCAGCACAGCAATATTTCTGTAACGGAAAATAAATACAAAACAAAATAAAAAGTGCAAATTGACATTATTTTAATATTTTACCTATTTCGGGATAGCAATCAATGCGCAGGTTTGTCATTTTATCCTAGAATTAAAATTTTTAATTACACATTCCATGTTTCAAATAAATGTTTGATTATTTTTCTTCAACAAAAACTACTATTTAATGAAGGGTTTAACATAAGATTCCTCTTTACAATCATACACACCCATGTTCTACAAATAGTGCTTTAGTTGAATACCAAATATTTACTATGGATAGAATACAAAGCATATTGTAATAACGTATAAAACATTATTTCCATTATTTTTGTAAATTAATTCTTTAACAACTATTGCAGCTATTACTAATTAAAAATAAATTAAATTCCTTAGTGTACCTTATTTTGGCAATACCATCTGTCTGTCGGTTAAAAAAAGAATACCTTACAGGGTTATTCAAAGAGATTCGAAAAGTCACCGCACGTTCGGTGACTTTTCGTTCCCTGCAATTCGGTTTGTTTTGCCGATCCCATTACGGTGACCCTGCGGTGTATTCAGCAAGCACCACAGGGTCCCCGAATTGCAGGGAAAAGCTGCCGCAAACCTGACGAAAACTAACCGCAAAACCCACCGAATGCATGCCGAAAACCCTCAAAAACATCTGGATTAACCTGCCGAAAACCACGGAAAAAGCCTGAGCAGGAGCCGATCGCCCGCAGCGAAGCCGCCGAAGCAGCTGAGACCGCAGACGAGGGAGGTGAATAAATTAGCAAAATAGTTTGTGTGAATCTGTGAAAATGAAACGCTGTTTGCAAAGAAACTACTGAGCGAAAATGTCTGAAATTTACATATGAGTCCAGGGAATGATTATAAAAAGGGCTGTTACAGAAAAAAGAAGTAAACTTAAAAAAAAAAAAAAATATCGGACTTTTAACCACTTCAATGCTAAGGACGCGCTCAGCGCGTCCTCAGCATTGCCCCTGGTATGCGGAGGACGCGCTGAGCGCGTCCTCGCATTGGGGTCAGCGTTCGGCCGGGTGTACCGGCCGATCGCTGGCCCTCCGGTGCGGGCTGACATCCTGGATGTCAGCCCGGCATCCGGAGCAGTGGCCGCCATTGTTATGTGTCATCGCGCCCCCGCGATGACACATAATTCAGGCGCCCCCCCCGCATGTGCGGAGGAGGCGCCTGAAAGGGAGGGGGGGGAGGTCCTTCGGACCTCTCTCCCTCCCGATCGCGGCTCACAGGGGCTTAACCCAGGCATCATTTGGAAGGGCACAGCCTGCCCTTCCAAATGATGCCTGGCATTAACCCCTGGGAGCTGGATCGCAAATCGGCGCTGAAAAGCGCCGATTTGCGATCCTTCCGGGAGCTGGCCGACATCTTGGATGTCGGCCAAGCTTCCGGGAACTCCCCCAGAGGACTGGCGTCATCGTGCGCAGCACGATGACGCCAGTCCTAGCATTAACCCTAACTGCCACGAAGTGTGGAGATAGGGAGTTCCAATGAACTCCCTATCTCCCGATCCGTGGCAGTTAGGGGTTAAATTGATATCGTTGGATCGGCCAGAGCATGGCCGTTCCAACGATACCAACATGAAAGTAAAAAAAAATGTAAAAAAAAAAATAAAAAATAAAAATAAAAATAAAAAAAAAATTAAAAAAAAAAAAATTAAAAAAAAAAAAAATAAACACTTTTTTTTTTTGTTTTTTGTTTTGTTAATGCAGCAATATTGTTCCATTTCAATTATAATGTGAACAATAATGCTGCATTAACGATTTTTGTATGCGGTGCGTTTGTTAAAAATGGTGTCATTTTCCCCAAAAAAAAATGTAACGAGACCCCATCTCTAATTTTTTTAACAAGCGCACCCCATACAAAATATAACCGCAATTGCTCGCATGTTAAAATGTGGAAAAAAACACTTTACACGCTGTAAATTATTGAAAATACATATTTTATTGCATTTTTTGTTATAATATACAAACATGACATAACGTATACATATAATAATGACATATTATGAATCTACGAGTCTGACGGAAAGAACGATATATAATATGTCGATGTCATATACTAAAATAAGCCTTCAAAACAGGTTTAAACATGATGCGCAAAACAGGTAAAAAATGACCTCAGCACAGGGGCGGGAAAAGCCTCAGCAGCGAAAGGGTTAAAAAAAAAATTAAAAATTAAGAAAAATGCTTAAATTATCCTAAAAAATCTATAAGTAAAGAGACTCTTTACTGCAGAATTTTATAATGAACGGTTTATTAGATATTGAATTAAAACAGGAATATTTTTAACATTGAAGCCTATGGGATTCTCCTGAATAAATCTGCCGAATTAAACCACCGAATGGCAGGGCATTTCGGGAACCTTTCACTGCTGGTTTGTGTTCTCTGAATAGCCGAAGCATTGCTTTTTCATGGGGATTTCACTGCCCTCGAACAGGCACTGAACAGGCACCGTATGTGCAGGCAATTCGCCAGGATTTGGCGAATTGCCTGCTCTCTGGATAGCCGAATGGCCAGGAAAGGTAACCTTTCTTAAGCAATTCGGATCTCTTTGGATAACCCTGATAGTGATATAAAAATATATATTTTACAAAACTATAATGCTCAAGAACTGTACAATTCTTAGCCGTTGCCAAAACTGACATACAAAAGTATATATTGCATAATGTATACATCCCATTGTCTTTAAATGGAGTCATTGTAAGACTTTCTGTACTGTTATTTTTTTACCAGTATCACAAGGTCTGGGGCCCTATTCCCCATCTAGACATTAAGATAATTATTGGAGCCACTATACATAATAGATGTAGAAGCTATCATCATGTCTGGAACCACTGGTCCACTTTTGTCGCAAGCTTCACCTCACAACGATTTTGATACTTTTCCCCTACCAGCAACAGGGTAATAGGACCGTCGATTTTTTTGGAGTTTTTGGTGCAATCAAACGCTGTTTTAGCTGGTGAATACCAGAATCTGTATTTGAGTCTCTGCCTTAAAACCGTCGCATTTAATAGCAGTTACAGGCAACTAGTACCACAGTGCTCCAGATTTAAAAGAATTTCCCAAATTCATGTGAATTCAACGTGACACATTCGGGCACTATTTCCAACTGAACTTTTAACAATAGGGTTAACACCAGTCACTGTTAACATTGGAGTTGTTAGACTTAATTTATTTATTTGCAAAGGATTTTACCAGGAAGGATACATTGACATTTCTCTCGTTTTCAAGTACGTCCTGGGTTCAAGAACATTGAATTGTTACAGCCGTTACAGAAATACAAAGTAATAAAATGCACGATATTAAAAACAAAAACGCAAACATGCAGATTAGATTAACACAGAAAATAACTATGCAGGAAATATATTCACTATGTTACATGTTTACAGGTGCATTCTGTATTGAGGTATATTAATAGGGAGCTCGAGTGACTTTATACTGGGGGAAGATTTGATGGTGTCTGGGAGGTTATTCCATAATTGTGGTGCTCTGTAGGAAAATGAGGATCGAGACACTTTCTTTTTGTATTGTGGTATTGCAAGTAAGGTGCTGGTCCTGGAGGTTCTAGGATGAGGGAGCTGCTAAGGGAAGCAGTGAGCATTCTTGACGTGAGCATTAACGTTACATTACATTCTTGCGTGAGCATTAACGTTAGCCGCGGTGTCTACCGCATATTACGATCCAAACGCAAATAGGTTAAGTAACCCATTTGCGTTTGGTATCTTGCGCTTTTCAGCGCGAGGTTACTGTACTTTGCGCTCCCTATACTTAACATGGGGAGCGCAAAGTGTTAATCAGCGTTAGGATTACAAAGTCCTAACGCTGATTAACTTCCGGCTCTTGTTAGCAGAAAGTTAACCAGAGCCAGGACTTAACGGATTCCGCTTCTGCAGAATCCGTTAACACCAGCCTAAAAAAACAAAAAACAAGTCAGATACTCACCTCCTGTCCCAGGGCGAGAACCGCGGCTCCAACCTCCTCCTCCGTCCGGCAGGAGCAGGGAAAGACTGAGGGAAAAAGTCCCCCCAGTCTCTCCCTGCGTATCACTACACGCAAGGCGAGATCCGGCTGGTCATGTGACCGGCAGGGGGAAACTCAATGGAGTCCTATGGACGCCATCAAGTGGATGCTCCCGTCCCGTAGCGCGCGGTAACAATGCAGGCAGCATTTTTTGCACCTGCATTGTAATCTAGAGTTAAAATGCGGGCGCAAGGGGGAAAACTGCGGGCGCAGTTTTTCCTCTCTTGCACTCTCGTTTTAACGCTAGGATCGTGATGTGGCCCCAGGTTGGAAAGGTGAAGGGTGCATCTAGATTCCACTCACTTGTTGACTCACTTGTTAACCATAATGCTCGCGGCTTGGTTGTTACGGCAGGCTACTGTAAATTATCGACTGCTTTGTTTTTTCTAGAAAACAATTATTTGCTTGTTATTCTTGTCTCAAGCCAGTATATAAGAAAAAATACCAGCTCTGACACGAGACTCTGGTGTTAAGTGATTTTGATTTTGCAATATCACTTAACACTTCAGAAACAAACAAAGCTTAAAAAAATTACATACTTACCATTGGTCTCAAGGTACAGATGCTGCAACCTAGTACCCAATGTCCTTATGCTAATCCCCATAGTGCTACGCTGAGCTCCGTGACACTGATAGAGGTCTAATGTAGCTTCTGTCAGTGTGCATGATCCGGGAGCGTGAACTGACAATTAGGGTGGCATTTTGGGTCATTTGAAAATCCAGATTGTAGTCTCTTCAGGCCTATCTAGGACTCTCCCTTGTGTTACAAACAATAGTGATATAGCCCTGGCCAGTTTAAAGTGGTGTGACGAGTGATTATTCGATGACTTGTCACAGCTCATATATTAGCATGGGGTTACTAAATGTGGCCCCCAGCTGATAGGATGTCCTGGGTACCATTTGGTACCTGAATCTTGGTGGTGCAAGCAGTAATTTAGCCCTGCTTGCAGTCAATTTGAGTGACCTTGTATGCCATCTGAAGGGCTTTATAGCAGTGACGTGCGGTGAGGTCAGTGGCTGGTGAGGCACTGGCTAGTATCAGAGCCAGATATACACAGGGTTACGCACTGCTCATATGGATATATTGCCCCAGCTCATATGAATATATTGCCCCAGCTCTCATGGATATATTGCCCAAGCTCTCATGGATATATTGCCCCAGCCCTCATGGATATATTACCCCAGCCCTCATGGATAGGGTTGTGCGTTTCGGGTTTTGGAATTTAGGAACTTTCACGAAATTTCCCGATTCGTGTCTTCGGATTCGGCTGAATTTCCGAATCGGGTCGGATCCGAAAACCG
Organism: Leptobrachium leishanense; assembly: GCA_009667805.1. Taxonomy (NCBI): domain Eukaryota; kingdom Metazoa; phylum Chordata; class Amphibia; order Anura; family Megophryidae; genus Leptobrachium; species Leptobrachium leishanense. Next base: position 488,088,024 of record CM019063.1, read on the forward strand.
ACAGATCCGAAAAGTTTTCCGAGCCGAAACGAAAAAATTTCGGATTTTTCGAATGGACTTGAAATGTGTCAAATCAAAATTTATTTTTGCTCTATTCATGATTTCGGTTCCATTCGTGATTTCGGTTCCATTTCGGTAATTCTGGAAATCGTATATTTAACTATTATCGGTTATATCGCTGATTCTGTAAATTTTGTATTTGTAAATGCGTATCACTTGTTTCTTGTGGCATTCGGGTCAGCTTAGTGTTTTTTAAATCGTTTTGTTCATTTTTTTTGTTCCTTGGCTTTCATACCATTTTAATATGATTAAATAAAGTTGTGAAATGTATATTCATAAGAAAAAAAGGATCTTTATTTAATAAAAAAAACACGATAGAATCGCCAGAATTATCGTAGACACTTTGAAACGAGGAGAACAGACGTTCAGAAAAAACGAAAATTTCCGAAATTTCCGAAAAGTCGATACAAAAAATGAGCAAAGTGACCCGAAAACATGAAAAATGGTCGATATTCCGAAAAAAAAATGTACATGAAAAACGATCCGAACCGAACCGAATCAAAACAGAAATCGGTCGAAACGAGCCGAATCGAAAATTTTAAACATCCGAACAAATCGAACCGAATCGAACCGAAAAAAAAAATCGGTGCACAAACCTACTCATGGATATATTGCCCCAGCTCATATGGATGTATTGCCCCAGCTCTCATGGATATATTGCCCCAGCTCTCATGGATATATTGCCCCAGCTCCCCTCTCCTCTGCTGCTCTCTGCTCTGCCAGACCCCTGCTCCAGTACTCCGAGTCTTGTGGCGGCTGCGTGCTTTTCCTCCTACGAGCGAGCGGCCGCCAGCAAAAAGTTATGCCGCTTGCCTGGGTGGGAGCTATCCACCAGCCATCCGAGATCTGCCTGCCCGCCCCCCCACGACTGACGAGGACAGTCACATGACTGTCCTGCGTCAATCAAACCATGGGGAGCTCTCCCTCCCATGGTGGGCATTTAAATTTAAAAAAAAAAAAAAAATGCTTGAGACAATGGAGCTTTCCCATTGGCTCAATCTTTCATTTGCTCTCAGTGCCAGGAGGCACAAAAGAGCGTAGAACCAGCTTGAGCTTTGCAATTAGCGTAGCGTTCAGCTGCGTAAATTGCGTAGCCTAAGCTGGCTCAGTGCTGCCCCTGTCTGCTCTGCCTCCCCTGCCACCCCTGACTGCACGTCCCTGCTTTATAGCCCACCTTTATAATGTTGGCATGCAACTTCTGAGCAATGTTATGGGTTTATACACAACAACAAATACAATATTCATTGTTATTAACATTACTAACGAACTGATTCTCTAAAACCTAGCATATTTATAAAGTGGAAAGAAAATCTATGTGAACCCTTTGGAATTAGTTGGTTTTCTGCATGAACTGACCATAAAATGCCATCTCATTTTCACCAAAGTCACAAGTATAGACAAACAGAATGTGCTTAACCTACCACACAAATCGTTGTAGTCTTTTATGTCTTTATTGAACACATCCCATTAAACATTCTCAGTGCTGTGGAAAACGTACGTTAAGACTTGGATTTCATAGCTGGTTGATCCTCCTTTGGCAGCAATAATCTCAACCAAGCATTCCTAGTAGCTGCAGATTAGGCCTGCACAATGTTCAGAAGGAATTTTGGAGCGCCCTTCCTTACAGAACTGCTTCAGCTCAGCCATATTTTTAGGATGTTTGCTCTGATAAACTCACTTGAGATCATTCCACAGCATCTCTATGGGGTTAAGGGTCTGTGCTCTGACTGGGCCACAACAAAGGTGGATTTTCTTTTAGAAGCCATTCTATTCGATTGTTTAGGATCATTACCCTGCTGCACCAACCAACAACTGAGCTTCATGTGGTGCACAGTCCTGATAACTTCCTGTAGGATAACTTGATAAACTTTGGAATATTAGAAGTCAAAGTAGCTCTAACCCACACCCCCAATTGGACACCAGTGCCTCATCTCAATAGCTGAAATCAGGACCATATTGTGGCCATTTTTCCTGTTCCAGTTGTTTACATGATGTTCTTTTGGAATTTTGACTCAAATATCAAATATCACCTCTTCCTGCTATACTTTTCAAATATATCACCTTTAGTGATTCAATTCAAAGTTAACGGTGTGCTGATTTTCCAAAAAGATTGCAAAAGCTCAAAGGTGTTGATAAACGGATTTACAGGCAGAAAACTAGACGAAATTAGAGAATCTTTTTTTAAACATCAGGATTTTCTAAGAGACTGGCTTAGAGACTCAAATCTGGATGGTGCTGGGTTAAAACAAACTTTTCCGTGTGTTTTACAGGGCAACTTTTCTGCAGCATTTTTCAACCATCGGCCTGGGCTGGATTTTTTCAAATGATTCAGCCAATATTTAAAAAATATCTGCTGAAAGTCACTTTATTAGGTACACCTGTGCAATTGCTTATTAGCACAAATTGCTAATCAGCCAATCACATGGCAGTAACTCAATGTATTTAGACATCTAGACGTCATGAAGACAACTTGCTGAAACTGAAACTAAGTTTCAGAATGGGGATTTAAGTGACTTTGAACGTGGCATGGTTGTTGGTGCCAGACGGGCTGTTCTGAGTATTTCAAAGACTACTGATCTACTGGGATTTTTACGCAAAACCATATCTAGGGTTTACAGAGAATGTTCCAAAGAGAGAAAATATCCAGAAAGCGGCAGTTGCTTCGACGCAAATGCCTTGTTGATGTCAGAGGTCAGAGCAGAATTGGCAGACTGGCTCGAGATTATAGAAAAGGCAACAATAACTGAAATAACCACTCATTACAACCAAAGTATGCAGAATACCATCTCTGAACGCACAACACATAGAACCTTGATGCAGATGGGCTACAGCAGCAGAAGACCACTCCGGGTGCCATACCTGTCCGCTAATAAGAGGAAACTGAGGCTACAATTCGCACAGGCTCACCAAAATTGGACAATAGAAGATTGGAAAAACGCTGCCTGGTCTGATGAGTCTCAATTTCAGCTGCGACATTCAGACGGTAGAGTCAGAATTTGGCATAAACAGCATGAAAGTATGGATCCTTCCTGTCTTTTATCAGTGGGTCAGGCTGGTAGTGGTGGTGTGGGGGATATTTTCTTGTATGTGCGTGTAGAGACTGGGGTTTCGGGAGAAATATCATAAGATATAACATTTATTAGTATATATGGATAAAAATACGTCACACAATGCAGTCTAGAGTTGCAGAGTCATAAGACATGGACAAAAAAACATACAAAACCAGAAAAAAACAGGAACAATAGGTGCCAAGTGCACCGGGACTTGCCTGAAAGTCCTGATGTTACTAAAAAGCTTAACGGTAGCTATATATGAGAGGCTACTCAAAAACACATGTAGTTCAGCATAAACAGGGTTCCTAATAACGATAAAGCTTGCCCCACTTGCCCTCTCTGCTGTAATATAAATGCTCCAAACTACAACCCACACAGAGGAAAAGCAACAGGGCTTCAAGGGTCTGCGGTAATAGGACAGGTAGGACAGTTGGTGCTCTGCTAGTGGAGGGTTTAAAGTGGGAGATACTATCAGACACACATACAAGAAAAGTGCCCACTGGAAGCCAGTGTGCAAATAGTGAGTATAACCAGTCTGTGAGCGCTCCAACACACTGGATAGTATCTGGAGCAAAAAACAATCATAGGATTATAAATTGGAGCCCATCGCTGAAGATCTGAATGGAACAAAATAAATAAACTTTACGCGTTTTGCTGTGTCATCAACAGCGTCCTCAGGAGTATCACAGTATAGGCGTGTGCAGAGAATAAATAAAAAAAGCGCTGAGCGCTGAAGTCTTGAGGAAAGCTCTGGGTTGTAGCTGAAACTTTGACCCTTTATGGAGCAATAAAGATTGATACATTTTCGAGTCATGGAGCGCCGCTACACCATGTTATTGATCTGCATACTACGGAGCCAAGTGGCAGGCACCAGGCATGTGATTGACTGAACAGGCAGGAGTGCATGACACGCCGATCGAAAAATTATATATATATTATTATTTATTTTAGGACATGACTTTTACTGGGTATGCAAAAAAACCCCTAAAATGGCAAGTATAAGAAGACAAAAGAATCCAAAATGAAGAAAGTAACTGAGTTTTCCTTTTCAGTTATGCGATCATTACAATTCCCTGTTTAGTGAGCAAAACACATGAAAAGGAGACTCTTGATTTGTTCGTTTTTAATGTCAGTCCCTGCTTGTATGAGGTGTTCTTTGCTCTAGTCCACCTGATCACCCTCAGCTCAGAATGATGACATTAGTGTACATGGAAGAAAATAGCTCAAGATATGGTAAATGGGGTGAGACCCCTTCTTGATTGCCTCTCTTGGTTTTCCGAGGCTTGTATCTTGTCAGGGGCCATCAGCGCAATAGCTTTACGTTACTCCAAGGTGAGACATAACCTGACAAATGTGATGTGAAGAATGGGGACTTCAAACATTTCTATCTTAAGTTTCCATCTTTTCAATACTTTTTTTTTTTATAGATTTTAACTAAAATGTGAATTGTTTTTACAACAGCGCTAGCGATTGTTTGGCAGTAATTCCATGTAATAAATCCAGATAGGGAGAATGTGGCTGCGGCGCTCTGAGTCACCAAGTTTGCAATTCTCACATTATAGTGATTCCGGAAGGAAATGACATTATGATTTATTTTATCAGTTTTGCATATAAAACTCATTTCTGCTCACATTCATCTTACTCTCTCCTCTGGAAATGATCATTTGGTCTGGTGATATTTTGAAGAATTTAACGCTCTTCTGTTGTGAAATCTAATGAAAATAATTTACAATTTGCAGATATGGCTAATGCAGGGGCAGTTGGCTTCTGCGAGGGACATAATTAGTCTTTGAAGAATTTTTCAACATTCACGAAGACAAAACAAGATGAAAACGATGGAATTGGGATAATTTACAGCTTCAGAGTACTGGGCAGCTGTTTCCTGCCTTTTTACTCTGTCTGAAAAAAGTCTTCAAATAACAAGATTTATAAAAATTCTTTTAATTGTAACGTGTTCGGAATGCTGCTTGCATTTTAAATAGATAATTTAATGGTGTCGGAGATTGAAAGCTACATTTTATATTTATCCTCAGGAATGTTTTCCCATAAGATTATAGTCATCCCATAATGAATTACTTTATTCAAATTGATTCGGATTATTTTGAAAATGAATCAGTTCGGCAACTTGACGATTTGGAATTTGGATGCTTCTGATTAGCGGATATCACCAATATTCATCCAATTATCTCACAAATCTAGAATTCTAATCCAAACCACTTCCCTTGATGTTATCATCCATGTTTTAATGAAATATGTAGAATTCTTATACAAACGGTGTGACGTAAGTCATTTCGGACTAGGGGTGCATGGGCATGGATACATATTTGTAGGATACAGGACTCATAATCAATATTAGACCAATGCCTTCTTGGGTGCAGAATGTTGGTATAATCTGTGATTATGCAAGAATGCTATTGTCTGTCTATTGTCTGGTCCTTGTTTATCTGTTATCTGTTGAAAGGATTAACATCCCAATTTACCTTGTCTCAAGAATGTGCTTATCTGTTTCTATTTGAATAGGTTGTAAATCTGCTGTTTGTAATCTGTTATCATCCAGATTCCCATTGTTTTGACTCATTTAGAAATGTTACATAATGTTTAATTACACTGTCTGTACGTAATCTAATTAAGATCCACATTCCAAGAAGCAAATTTTCATCCAATTATCTGTTTCAGTGTAATTAGGTCCCCAAACTGTTTCTAGGGGGGTTTTGTCTATGTAAATAACCCATGTGTGACCGTTTAAATATATGTATGTGTGTGTTTCCTTCATTAAAAGAGTTCCATTCTAACCCTGAAAGATCTACAGCATCGTCTTATTTCTGGCGGATGCTAGCAGGCTCTATGTGTCCCTGGTCCTTAAGCTTTGTCTGAGGACTGGAGGAAGGCACGAGAATCTGGCTGGGTAGAACACGAGGGTCCTGCAAGGAAGCGGCATTGGCAGATGTGACCCTGTCGGTTGTACAGAGATCTGTCAGAAATGGATGGTGAGATATTTTAAAATTGGTCAGAAAAAGAGGATCAATATCATTGTGCTACACAGGAATGTGGCATGATCTCCTGTGAATGCACTTTTTTGTGATGTTATACATATATACACACAAAGGGCCATATCACATTCTCAGCACAAATGCGCTTGCGCAGCGCAATTTTTTTTGCGCGCAGTGTCCAGCGTTATCGCGTGAAAATTAACGTGATATTCGGATCCGAACGCATTTTCTCATCCGCCAAAAAATAAAGTTAGTAAAAAAACACGCAAAACGAAGAGTAATACGCGCGCAGTAACGTTGCGCATGTAATCAGTGCGCGGACTGTTTTTTTCACGGGATTCAGCCAATCAGAATTAAGAACCTTAATTGACATTAATTCACCTTAATTGACTCACTAATGTTTTTGTGCCCGTCAAAATAAATCTGAGTACACATGCTGCAACAATAAAAAAAATATGCACGAATTCACAATTTTTAAGTTTGGGTATGTGTAGAATGTGCAACTATAATGTGCTGTATTTTTTTTTCATGCTGGTGTATTTGGTTTCGGCAGAACGTTCAGATTTGCAGTTAATACCAAGTTTTCAAAGATGTTAAAATTATCCGCGCAAACATCGTTCAAGGAAGTTGCGCATCTATTGAAATACCATCCGCTTAACGCATTTGCGCTTACAATGTTAAGTATAGGATGCGCACAGTTCATCACGCTCGCGCAGGTCCATCCGCGTTAAACGATAACGCGCATCGTTCGCGCGAACGTTGAAATACGACGTTCTGCGCAAATGGTTTTGTCCTCGCACAAATGCGCATTTGCGTGCGCGCAAAACCGATGTGCGAGGAATGCAATATGGCCCAAAATGTGTAAGAGTCCCCATGAAGACTGTAAATACTGCTAAAAAAGTTTCAAATTTATTACATATATCAACGTTTTAGTCTCAGCTGGGACTTTTCTTAAGACTTGTGCTCGTGCTCGTTTTTGTACACTTATGAAACCATTTGCAGCACCAAGTCAAGCTGTTTTTTGTGATACATGATTGTGGGATATATCTCAATCATCCATACAAATGATTTGTCTGTAACTGAATGCTGGTTGCTGCGGTCCATTAGTTAAAATATATATACAAAAATCTTGAAAGATTCCCTTGAGAACTTGGGATGAAGTAAAGAAATTTTAAGAAAGATCCATGCTATGTAAATACCATTGTTTGAAACAGCAAATACTCTTAATCAAGGTGTAGATACAACAATAAAACAATTGCAGTATTTTTAATAAACACATATTTTGCTTTTCTAATAACAAGGAGCTAATCACAAATGCTGCTGTTCTGTACATAATTGGTCTGGAACCTGAAATTACTTACTTTGCCCTTGCTGTATCCTTTCTCCTTGGCATGATTGCTTTTGTCTCCCTGATAAGGCTGATTACACAAATACAGGTGGAATACTGGCAACAACCCCCACCATTCTGGATTTTGGAGTTTTCCAAAGCCAGAGGGGAAGGGGGACACTGTCACAGAAGAGGAGTTGTGAGGCACGCTGGGTAATGTCTTTTCTGAGACTTTGGAACAGGTTAGGGTTGACCCATAACCTAGGATCATACATATCCATGGCTAAACCTAATCCTAAACCTAAAAATCTTTCTTTACCTCTTTGAGTGGGGTTGCTCAGCCTGCAGATTACCTGGGTAAAGCTTAATGTTAGATTTAATTTAAGGCTTTACCCAAAGCAGCCCGGGCAATGTCAATTTTGGCGATTACCCATAACCTCTAAATGTAAAGAGCCTACATTAAAGACGATCAATCCCCTTGTAGTACATCCACCAGTGACGTATTAAGGGCTGCATTAGTGCCATATCCTCGGCACTGGCCAGAGGTTCCGGCCGTTCGTGCATCTAGAGGGGCGGGGCGCGGCATGATGACGCGGAGCAGCCGGCCTTAAATGCAGGGCGTGAGAATCGACTCATTGCCCTGAGAGTAGAACATTTTTTTTGTGCCTTTGCCTCATAACCATCACTCCATTTTTACCTCCCTCCAATCCCTTTAGTTCCCATTGGCCATTTTGCCTCTGCCAATACCAAGTAATGTCTCCTCTTTGAAACCTAGGCTGACTTGTTTTATGTACACATACACGTGGAGACCGGATGTATACTTATTAAAGAAGTAGCTATTTCAGCACCAAGCACCTCTCGGACATCATGTCACGTTCCACGTTCCCAGCCATGTCCCGTGTGCTGTTATTCCTGGGTTTCAGCTTAGGGGTTAATCGTGTTCCTGCTCCCAGCTCACCTGTCTGTCCTTGTCCTGATCTCCTCCCTATTTAGAGCAAGACGCCCATAGTGCATTGCTCCATGATTTTCACTCTCCTGATTCATTCCGTGGTTTGTGTTGTATCCTGAGAGCTACTTGCTGTTGTATCCTGTTTCAGTTTGTATATATTTGGTTATATACTTTTGTTCCTGTTTTCCTGTCTGTCTGTTTGTCTGTTCTCCTGCCACTGTTGTTCCTGGTTTATTTCAAGTTACTGCTGTGTTTAGGTTTTCTGTTTATTTGTTATTCTGATTACCTGTGTACCGACTATTGGCTTATCTGACAATCCCCCTGGTTCTGAATCCTGACATCTGGTTAAGGTACTCGTTCTGGTTTTCTGCTCTCTGGCTTTACTCATGACAATGCTTATGTATGTTCCTAGTCTGTACTGTTTATTGTGATTCCCACTATCTGTATACTCATAAGTCTCTGCACAGCTTCATGGTAAACTTTTCCTCTAGTGCAGATCCGGCTACTTTAAAGACCGGCCTATCAGTGCAGGGATTCTTTGGGTATTGCTGTGCAGAGGTCTCTGGTTAACCCTGTGTGGTTTCTTGTCACCTTTACTATTGTTTGATAAAGTATCTCTACTTATAGGGGCTTTCCACCTGAACCTGGGCCCCACCTTGGTGCAAGCCTGGTGCCGGCAACGTGACATAATCATGGAGCCAATCATAAAGCCCGCAGATGTACGTACTGTATTGGAGTCCATGTTGACCTGTTTGGTGAGCTGGTGGCTCAGCTGAAAGGGTTACTGAACTTGTTTCTAGCTCCCAACTTTGGTGTCAAGTTTCTTTGGGAAGCAAAGTTTGTGGGCTGCTTTCTCTTGCTGAGCACAGGAGGAGAGCTGGCAATCTATGTTTCTATTGTGCTAGTTCGTCACACCTCATAACTGACTGTGATCTAAAGCCAGCGTACCCTGAGAATGGCAGAGTGCCAGCGCACCCCGAGAATGGCAGAGTGCCAGCGCACCCCGAGAATGGCAGAGTGCCAGCGTGCCTCGAGAATGGCAGAGTGCCCATGTCCCACAGTGGGACCACTAAAACCAGATCCCGGTTTAAGATCAGACCACCTGTATCGTCCAGGTCTAGGAGAACCCTCTCTAGGGTAACCAGGCCTGAGGAGGAGGTAACTGACACTCTCAAACCGGTGATGCCCACTGAACCTCCTGTCTTTGAGTCTGAGGAGTACACGGAGGATGACTCCTTCTCGACCATGGGGTCAGAAGTTGATGAACCTATGGAGGTTGTGCCTATCATGGCATCTGGTATAAAGCCCATCCAAATGGCTAAACACCCCAATAGTGATCCAGTGCAACATAAAAATTTGTTCAAAAGGCCTCGTGCTTATACTGTCACTTCAGATGGTCTCGTGGTTGCTGAAGCAGATTTAGCAGCCTATAAATGGCAGATAAAGACTGAGGGGAGCCCCTTACCTATAAGAATAGGTTGCCTTGTAGAACCTTCAGTCTATTTGAACCACATCCACCGCAATCTCAGTGCCAAGCGGTGCGGCCACACTAATTGATTCTGGCATGATGCCAGCCGAATCTGAGAGTCACAAGATGCCAGCCGAGTCTGGGCCTGGCGAGATGCCAGTCGAGTCTAGTTCTGGCAGGATGCCAGCCATGTCTGATTCTGGTGAGATGCCAGAGGTACTGGTATTGGGCTGTGTGATAGCTATGCCAGTGTTCACCGAGCCTGGTGATGAGCCAACCAGCATTAAGAACACTGTGCCTACGTCCCACAGTGGTTTCATTAGTGCCAAACCCAGGTCTGGGTCTAAGGACACTAAACTATGCAATAAGAGTGAAGTAACAGAGTCTAGAAGTGCCTCTGCCGTTGCCATGCCCTGCGGTGAAGGTAATTCTGTTAGGTCTCAGTCCAGGAGGAGACGCAAGGTGTCCAACCCTAACCAACTGGGTGGGAAGATTACTCCCAGTAAGTCTTGTTCTATGGTCTCCGAACCTGGACCTGTTCCAGAAGGTTATATCCGCACGCCTACTGGGATTGTGATACGCCAAGCTCACTTGGATATATATATATATATGTAGGACCCAAATGCTTGGCATGCCCTGATGGAGGAGTCTGAAACTGACTGATATGGGTCATGTTAGGGTGTCGCTGTTCATCTGGTTTATGTCACAACCTCTCTCCTGCTCACCTTTACAGACGTAATTGGGGATCACAAACACAGAGGGCTTAAGAAAGAGAATGGTCAGAGGTAATCCGAGTCGGCAACTAGCATATACAGGTAAAGAGGGCTACAGAATAGAGTAGTCAAATGGGTAATCCGGGTAGGCAACTGTGAGGGTACTCAGACAGTCCGGTCAAAACACGAGTAATACTCAAATACCAACAATACACCAGGCGATGCGGGAAAACAAACTCCACGTCAGCGCGCCGGTATAGTGGTGCGCTATCTTTTTAAAGACCGGCGGGAACGCATCATCGGAACGCGCCCCGCCTCCCTCGATGCATCGATACTGCTCTCCTCGGCCTGTTCGCAATGCCACCAGGCTCCACCCTGTATGGCAACAGTTGCCGAGGGCGCGACAGGCGGGTGCGTGCCATCGGAACACGCCCTGTCTCTTCACTATGACGCATCTCCCTCCTCGGACGACCCGTGATACCGTCGTGGGTCTGGGCTCCCCCCCGAGTGGCGCCGAGGACGTGACAGTTTAGTTGTGGGTGCCCTGAGGTCACCCTCTGAGGGGGGGATACTGTCACGTTCCACGCCCTATCCCCTGTCCTCTGTATATGTGTAATCCTGTTCAGACCTTGTGTTGTGCTGTTATTCCTGGGTTGCAGTTTAGGGGTTAATTGTGTCTTCTTACCAGGCGCAAGTGTATCTAGTGTGCAAAAGTACGCAAGTTACGTGAGTTACACAATTTGCGTATGTACATAGAAAATTTATGTACACTATGCAAACTGTGTAAGTATAAAAGGGGGCAGAGGAGGAGGGGTTGCTTTTTACATAACGTTAGTTTAAGAAAACAAAAAACTTTTTTATCAAATGAATTGATTAATCAAAAAAATAATCGGCCAACTAATCAATTATGAAAATAATAATTAGTTGCAGCCCTACATACAGTAGATTCCAGTACTCTGTGTGGTTATTAGGTGGCCCAGCGACCACGTAATAATCTCAAAGTAAAGGAGAATGGCTCTTCTTCCGGGGCAAAGTCATGTCTTGATAATAAAAGCAAACGGTTTGCCCTACCATTGGTGTGACTAGACCCCATCCATTATCAGAGACTTTTTATGAATCTAGCCCAAAGTGCTGAAGGAATGCTAGCCAACAAATACACTTCAATAATTTTCGACATATCTTTATTGTCTGTGGTCTACCTATCCAAATACTCGTGTACCTGCAATGTATCCGTAAGGACGTAAGATACACCTGATTTGAAAACATGCAGGAAAAAAAATCTGAATCAACCTTTATATATATTTATAGGAATAACAGCATATGCATTACCTGATGTTGTGGAAATACAAAAGGCTGTAATGTTGATCTAGTGTTTTGGGAAATCAACTTAAATATGTCAGATGTACAGGAGATTGTTGTACAACTTCACAGTAGAAATCAATCAAGATTGCACGAGTCACTGGCAACTACAATTGTCTGCACACCCTATCACAAATTCACACAGGCTGTTCTAAAGGAATATGCTTCTCCGTGGGGAATGAAACGGATTGCTGATAGCAAAAGACAAGTCTGTCACACTTGTCCCAATAGAGGTGTTTCATGCTTGCTGTTTCTTTTGTACAATGTTTTTCTTATCCACATAGTGGCAAAATGTAACTCCTTCGATGCTCGCTGTATTAGAAAACTCTGTTACATATGACATCTTCCGACTGACACAACAAGGTGCATCTTTTCAAGATGATTTCCTGTGCACTCCACCATTGTGCCTACTAAATATTGAAAATTGTTATCTGGGGGGGGGGATATTGTTCCTTTTGACAGGGATGATCATATGATTCCACATTATCCACACAGATAAAAAAGATATATAACAATAAGCCACATTTACAAAAATAAAACTACGGGTCCAAAGTGACATTCATTTCACTTGCTTTATGTGCCTGTGTTGTATTGATTAGAGAAGTTCTTTGCAGTCTTGTTTGTGTTTCATACATGTAGTGATCGAGGCAGGGTTGTAGTGTGAATATTAATTCATGCAGGTTTATTCACTAAAAGGTGAAACTCAGGAGAATGGCAGGAAAAGAGAACAATCTAGACAAAATAGCCGATTTGGAAAGTGAGATACATAGAATTTCTCTGGTTTGGCTATTTTGACTTGGATTTTCACTTCTCCAGTCAATTCTCATGAGTTTCACCTTTGTTGAATAGACCTGCATGTCTCTTTTCTAGGGTCCCACATAATTCTCCAAGGCCACCACTGAAGGAAAAGGAGCATGTTGGATGCGATGAGAAAGAAGAGAGTGCAGAACAGATATTATTTGATATATGATTTAAATTTTAGGACTCCTGTCACTCCGTCAACATTTATCTGATTATTAGACCTGGTCATGCTCAAAAAACTTTACAAAATATTTTGAATTTGGAAATTTCCTAGTCAGACCATACTAATAATAGGTTTACTTTCAATAGGGCTAGAGTTAGGGTTAAATTTAGGGTTTATTTTTCATGTCAGGACTAGGTATGAGGTTACTTTTAGGGGTAGGGTTACTATTTCTGCTTGTTTTAGGATTAGGGTTACTTTAGAGTTAGGGTTACTATTTCTGTTGCCTGTGATTACGTTTGCTTTAGGGATAGGTTTACTATTTCTGGTTGGTTTTATGATTAGGGTTACTTTAGGGTTAGGGTTGCTATTTCTATTGCCTACGACTAGGGTTACTTTAGGCTTAGGGTTACTATTTCTGCTTGTTTTATAATTAGGGTTACTTTAGGGTTAGGGTTACTATTTCTGTTAAAAACAAATAAACAAAAAAAAAAGATTTTGTGTTTTTGCCACTGAGCGTCCAAGTGGGGAACACTTTACCTATGGTGGTTAAAAGCATGTTAATATTTCCCTGACGATTCAGGTAATCGTGCAATTTTCTAGCCGCCTCATATTGCCTCATTTAACCCTTTCAGTGTTGTTGTTAATGTTTGATTTTACAATTTGCATCTGAGAGTGTCTTTTGAATCATTAAAGTTGTATTTACTCTTTCTTCCCACTTCTTGGATAACCAGTTTATAGCCCTTTTGGTTGTTGTCTGGTCGTTTTTTATTTGTTTATCACAATTACACAGGTTTAATCCTGATATGGAAGTGGTATCCCGGCGAACCACCAGGGATAAGTGAGTTTCAGACCTTAGGTACGGCTGTGTCCTTGGTCTTATTTTTTCGGTAGTATTTTTACTATTTCTGTTGCCTACGATTAGGGTTACTTTAGGTTTAGGGTTACTATTTCTGCTTGTTTTACTATTAGGGTTACGTTAGGGTTACTATTTCTGCTTGTTTTATGATTAGGGTTACGTTAGGGTTACTATTTCTGCTTGTTTTATGATTAGGGTTACGTTAGGGTTACTATTTCTGCTTGTTTTATGATTAGGGTTACTTTAGGTTTAGGGTTACTATTTCTGTTGCCTACGATTAGGGTTACTTTAGGTTTATGGTTAATATTTCTACTTGTTTTATGATTAGGGTTACTATTTCTGCTTGTTTAATGATTAGGGTTACTTTAGGGTTAGGGTCGCTATTTCTGTTGCATACGATTAGGGTTACTTTAGGGTTAGGGTCGCTATTTCTGTTGCATACGATTAGGGTTACTTTAGGTTACTATTTCTGCTTGTTTTAGGATTAGGGTTACTTTAGAGTAAGGGCCATTATTTCTGCTTGTTTTACGATTAGGGTTACTCTAAGGTTAGGGTTACTATTTCTGCTGCCTACGATTAGGGTTACTTTAGGGTTAGGGTTACTATTTCTGTTGCCTACAATTAGGGTTAGGGTTACTGTATTTGCTTGCCTACGATTAGGGTAAGGGAATTTGCATTGCACAGTAAGTATAATTACTTTCAGTCGGCTGAATCAATCCAAATCGATCCAATTGAATGGGGATATTTTCAGACCCCCACTTCAGAAAATGCATTTCAGAAGGGATTTGGTTCAGTGGGTTTGCTATTCAGAATTTGTATGTTTCTGAATTGCTGAAATAGACGATATTCAGCCAATTTTGTGTTCAGTCCGAACTGAATCGCACAAGTCTAAAGTATGCAACTACCACTTTCTATATTAGAAGCCCTGTAAAGCAGATCTTCAAGACAGGGAAAGCTTTGGTTATGCCATCACAACAACATCACAAAGGTTCTCCAAGATGTTAACTAGGGATGAGCCGAACACCCCCGTGTTCGGTTCACACTCGACGAACAATTTCAAAAGTTCGAGTTCGAACACGACTCAAACTCAATGCAAGTCAAGGGGACTCTAAAGTTCGATTTTTAGAGTGCCCTGCAAGAGGGCATATATGCAAGATATTTGCCATAAAAGGTGTATGGGTTTCCGGGTAGTGCGCGGGGGACAGGAAACAAGGACAAAAAGTTTAAAAAAAAAACGTTTTTAAAGGGACAGTGAGTGTTCCATGAAATAAGGGTTAAAAATAAAAACTAAAAATTCCATCAAATATTGTGCCTAGGAGGTCCCCATAACCTGCCCGTGAAGTGGCGGATTTGTAGGATGTATAAAAACATTTAAAAACAAAAAAATGACGTTTCAAATGACGGTAAACGGTTTTCCTTTAAACTATTCATAAACAACTGCTTGGGGCGGCAGTCTGTATGAAAAGAGACGTTTTAGGAAACGCAGAACAAGTTTAATGATTTTTTTGGCTAAATTATGGTGAAACCTATGCAGGCTTTGGATGAAAGTAACAATAGGTGCTTTAAAATTGGGCCTTTAGTGTCGGCAACAGTGTCGTCACACCGTAACCCCTCTGTGGTATTGTGGAAGAGTGCAGGGTTGGACCCTGCGGTCCAATATTTAAA
Source organism: Leptobrachium leishanense (assembly GCA_009667805.1). NCBI lineage: Eukaryota > Metazoa > Chordata > Amphibia > Anura > Megophryidae > Leptobrachium > Leptobrachium leishanense. The sequence continues at coordinate 488,103,428 of CM019063.1, forward strand.
TGATATGAATCTGGTAATATAGGCGTCAGTGCACCCAAATATTGTGCCTTTGGTGGCAGCAAGTGCCTTCACACCGTAACCCTTTTGTGGTATTGTGGAAGAGTGCAGGGTTGGACCGTGTGGTCCAATATTAAAATGATATGAATCTGGTAATATAGGCGTCAATGCACCCAAATATTGTGCCTTTGGTGGCAGCAAGTGCCTTCACACCGTAACCCTTTTGTGGTATTGTGGAAGAGTGCAGGGTTGGACCCTGCGGTCCAAAAAATTAAAATGATATAAATCTGGTAATATACAGGCGTCAGTGTCAGTGTACCCAAATATTGTGCCTTTGGTGGCAGCAAGTGCCTTCACACCGTAACCCCTCTGAGGTATTGTGGAAGAGTTCAGTGGTGGAGGTTTTGTGAATGCAAAAGAGATCCCCGATCTATTCCGTTACGTCAGTATCAGGGGATTGATAGCTGCTGATCCAGGACTGAATAATTTTTATAAATGTCAGCCGGTCTACAGAGTCGGTGGACAGACGCACTCTTTTGTCTGTGACAAAACCTCCAGCGGCACTGAACGTCCTTTCAGAAAGCACGCTAGATGAAGGGCAAGCTAGTAGCTGCATAGCATATTGGCTAAGTTCTGGCCAGTGGTCCAATCTCAACACCCAGTAAGCCAGTGGATCATCTGCTGGAAAGGTATCCAGGTCTGCCCTTGCCCCTAGGTAGTCCTGCACCATATGGTGAAGACGCTGGCAATGGGTGCCTACATTTGACGTCCCTGGGCTTCATGGACTAAAAAAGTTTAAAAATGCATCAGTCAAGTGGCCCTGGCCTTCACCACTATTCCTCTGATCATCCGCAGCCTCAGAAGCAACTGTGTCAGCACTTGGTAACCTACCAGTGCCTGGAAAGGTGTTACACAAGTGTCGCTTTAGAGCGTCCAAGTTTTTTCATCCTGTCCTCCCTCTGTGAGGGCAGGATGAGCTCTGCAAATTTACCCTTGTATCGTGGATCAAGAAGGCTTGCCAACCAGTAATGATCTCTCCTTGATAGCACGAATCCTGGGGTCCTTTACCAGGCTTTGCAGGGTAAGGGAGCCCATGCAGTGTAAGTTGGAGGTGGCATTAGCTTCCGAGTCTTCCTGGTCAATGAGGATGACCCCATCGTGCACTTCCTCCTCCCAGCCACGTACTAGTCCTAGGGTTTCTGGGCACACAATTCTTGAGGAATCCCCATCTTTAATGCCCCCACTACTTAAATATTCCTCCTCTTCCTCATCCTCCTCCTGTCTGATCTGAGGAGGACCCGCAGGAATGCTGTCTGCGGAAAGACTGGGGCCTTGAGAGCTAGGGAAGACCTCCTCTTCCTCCCGCTGCTCTGCCTCTAGAGCCACATCTATAATTCCCTGCAGAGTGTGCTCCAGCAGGAACACTAAAGGAATTGTGTCACTGATGCATGCACTGTCCCTGCTCACCATCCTCGTTGCCTCCTCAAATGGTGACAGTACAGTGCATGCATCCTTAATCATCAGCCACTGCAGGGGGGAAACCAAGTTGACCTGAACCTGTCCTTGTGCCATACTGACACAGGTACTTGTTGATGGCCCTCTGCTGCTTGTGCAGACGCTGCAGCATTGCTAATGTCGAGTTCCACTGGGTGGGCATGTCACAGATCAGACGGTTTGTGTGAAGGTGGAATTCTCTTTGAATTTCTGCCAGGCGAACACTTGCTGGGAATGACCATCTGAAGTGGTTGCAGACTTTTCTGGCCTGGCTGAGAAGCTCTGCCAGCCCTAGGAAACGCTGTACCACCAGATTAAGGACGTGTGCTAGGCATGGTACATGCGTCAACTTACCCTGGCGTAGGGCGGAGAGAAGGTTGCTGCCATTATCACAGACGACCATTCTCAGCTCAAGCTGGCGTGGTGTTAACCATCTCTGCACCTGCCCCTGCAGAGCTGACAGAATTTCTGGCCCGGTGTGGCTCCTGTCCCCTAAACAAACCAGCTCAAGCACAGTATGGCATCTTTTTGCTTGAGCCATTGCGTAGACCCTGTCAGGCGTCGGTTTAACTGCCACTTCGCCAGAGACACAGAAGGAGGAGGAGGAAGAGGGAGAGGTGGTGGAGGAGCAGACAGACCTCATACAAGCAGGTTTCTGGAGGCGTGGTGGATGAACAAGCTCCAGCACAGAGCCCCGTCTTGGATCCCTGCCAGCTGCAATCAGAGTTACCCAGTGTGCCGTGAAGGAAATGTAACTGCCCTGTCCATGCTTGCTGGACCACGTGTCTAAAGTCACGTGCACCTTGCTGCTGACTGCCTTTCCCAATGACTCTATAACATTGTCTTCCACGTGCTGGTATAGTGCTGGAATGGCCTTCCGTGAAAAGAAATGGCGTTTTGGAACCTGCCACTGTGGTACAGCACATTCAGCAAATTCACGGAAGGAAGCAGAGTCCACCAGCTGGAAAGGCAGCAGCTGCAATGCGAGTAATTTTGCTAAGCTGGCATTTAGACGCTGTGCTTGGGGATGGTTGGGACTATATTTTTTATTACGCTGCAGCAGCTGGGGCAACGTAATCTGACTGCGTAAATCTTCAGCTGATGGGATGTTGTCACATTCTGAGGAAGGACCTGGTACATCCATTACTGTAGCATCATCCCTGTCAGTGGAGGTTGGAGTCAATGACATGGCAGGACATATAGTGGGAGTAGAGACAGGTGAGGAGGACCTATGCAAAGTGTTGTGCCAACGGGATGCATGGCAGGTGGTCATACGTCGCCTCAAGCACGTGGTACCCAAGCGTCCGGTGTCTTTCCCACGCTTGATCCTCATCTGACATAGATTACAAATAGCAATGGTGCGGTCTGCTGCACATTTCTTAAAGAACTCCCAGACAGCAGAGTTCCTGGATGTGTGCTTTGAGACAACAGCGCTCTGCACCTGAACAGCTCTGACATGTGATGCCTTGGACTGGCTAGTGCTATAGTTGGACATAGAGGACGTTGTGCCTCGTGTTTGTTGTGACTCCGACTCCTCCTCACTTGACTCCTCTGTTCGATCAGGCACCGAGGTGGAGTCAGTGACCTCATCATCATTGTCATCACCCCCTATCTCCTCGTCACTGGAGCCAACTTGGCAGTATGCTGCAGCTGCTGGGGCAACATGAGTGCCAGTTATTTGTGTGGCACCCACTTCCTCTAGGTTGATTATACTCCCTTCCTCAACCTCAGAGATTGAATCAGAGCACTGTAGTTGCTGTGCTTCCTCAAGCAGCATGTCACTGTCATTGTAGTCAGCTGACTCCTCCGTGTGTGATAGTGAGGCTACGGCAGGAGTAGCTGTGGACATGGAGGCTGCATTAGATGCTTTGGCAGCTGAGGTGGGCTGTAAAGCACTACAAGCCTGGCTGGCATAGGACTCGGAGGACGAGGATGGCCTGGTTAGCCAATCCACCAAATCTTCTGTATGTTGCTGCTGCTTAAGACGGCTAGCACCAGTTAGAAAGGACAAGCGTGCCCCTGCAGAGGATGCTCCGGCTCCACTACGACCAGAGGCACAGCCTCCCAACACAGAGGCTGCTTTCCCTCTTATCTGTGTCTGGGAGCGTCTGCCTGTCCTTTTTGGTTTTTCTGACATGGTGAGTGATGTACAGATTAAAGATATACAGAACTCTGATTCAACTCTGTTATAAAAATTGGAGATATGCTGCAGAACTCTGATTCAACTCTGGTATAAAGATTAAAGATTTCCAGAACTCTGGTATAACTCAGTGAGACACCCTGATAGCTGGTAGCCAGTGACAAGACACAGATTACAATTCCCAGAAACCACCTATAAATCAGTGAGACCCCCTGATGGGTGGCAGTGACTAGACACAAATTACAATTCCCAGAAACCACCTTTAAATCAGTGAGACCCCCTGATGGATGACAGTGAGAATACAAAGATTACAATAATTCCCAGATATTTTGTAGAAATGAGACCCCCAAAATAGTTGGTGGCAGTGAGAACACAAAGATTAGAACAATTCCCAGATATTTTGTAGAAATGAGACCCCCACAATTGCTGGTGGCAGTGAGAACACAAAGATTACAACAATTCCCAGATATTCTGTAGAAATGAGACCCCCAAAATAGTTGCTGGCAGTGAGAACACACAGATTACATACAACAATTCCCAGATATTTTGTAGAAATGAGACCCCCACAATTGCTGGTGGCAGTGAGAACACAAAGATTACAACAATTCCCATATATTTTTTGTATAAATGACTGACCCCCAAAATAGTTGGTGGCAGTGAGAACACAAAGATTACAACAATTCCCAGATATTCTGTAGAAATGAGACCCCCAAAATAGTTGATGGCAGTGAGAACACACAGATTAAAACTAGGGATGAGCCAAACACCCCTGTGTTCGGTTCGCATTCGAACTCGAACAATTTCAAAAGTTCAAGTCCGAACTCGAACACGAACCGAACTCAATGCAAGTCAATGGGACTCAAAAGTTCGGTTTTTAGAGTGCCCTGCAAGAGGGCATATATGCAAGATATTTGCCTTCAAAGGTGTATGGGGGTCCGGGTAGTGCCCTGGTGGACAGGAAACAAGGAAAAAAAGTTTAAAAAAAGACTTTTTAAAGGAACAGTGAGTTTTCCATAAAATAAGGGTTAAAAATAAAAACGAAAAATTCCTTCAAATATCGGAGGTCCCCATAACCTGCCCGTGAAGTGGCGGATTTGTAGGATGTATAGAAACATCTCCATCAGAGACCCACACATGACACCTAGCCACCCTTAACCCTTTCGCTGTGGAGGAAGCGCTCAGCGCGTCCACCCGCAGGTACTGTTGCGTGCGGAGGACGCGTTGAGCGAATCCTCCCTTTGCGGCCAACGATCGGCCGGATTCCGGACGATCGCTGTGCCCCCCGGTGCGGGCTGACTTCCTTGATGTCAGCCCAGCACCCGGGACCGCCGCCGGCACCATTGGATGTTATCGCGGCGGCGCATTGACATCTAATTCAGGTGCCCCCCCTTCGGACCGCTCTCCCTCCCGATCGCCGGGGGTCCTGCGGCTGAAGGCAGGCACGGTTTGGAAGGGCACAGCCTGCCCTTCCAAACTGTGCCTGCCTTTAACCCCTTGGGTGCCGGATCACTATTTGGCGCCGAATAGCGCCGAATCGTGATCCTCTCGTGGAGCTTCTGGGAATGCCGTGACGTGCATAGCACGATGACGCCAGTCCTGGAGTTAACCCCTAATTGCACAAATGGTGGAGATAGGGGTTCCAATGAACCCCCTATCTCCCGATCCAGCTAGGGGTTAATGTTTGATATCGTTGGATCGGCCAGCGCATGGCCTTTTCAACGATACTAAACATGACCATGTAAAAAGTTTTTTTAAAAAAAATTTAATTTAAAAATAAAAAAATATTTAAAAACAAAAATTATGTAAAAAAAAAACAAGTTTTTTTGTTTTTCTTGGTTTGTTAATGCAGCAATATTGTTCCCATTTCAATTATAATGTGAACAATGATGCTGCACTAACGATTTTTGTATGCGGTGCGTTTGTTAAAAATCGCGTTATTTTCCCCCAAAAAAAATGTATCAAGACCCCATTTCTAATTTTTTTAACAAGCGCACCCCATGCAAAATATAACCGTAATTGCTCATATGTTAAAATGTGAAAAAAAACACTTTACACATTGTTAATCATTGAAAATTCATATTTTATTGCATATTTTGTTATAATATACAGACAGGACATGACGTATACATATAATAATGACACATTATGAATCTGCTGAGTCTGCCGGAAACAATGATATATAATATGTCTGGGTCATATACTAAAATAAGCCTTCAAAACACGTTTAAACAAGATGAGCGAAACCAGTATAAATGAGCTCAGCACAGAGGCGTGAAATGCTTCAGCAGCGAAAGGGTTAAGGGATTAAAATGCACAGGGAGGGACTGGCTACTATCCTGTTAGATGAGGGAATGTATTATATGTATAAAGCAAGGTATATATGACAATGGATAGTCAGAGACTCTAGGGACTCAGCTTGTACGCTTGATGATAGACATTTTTACGTTGTGTTGTGTTACTAATGCAGAAGTAGCAAGCCTTTCCACCACGCTTGCACCAAAACTATAGATCTAACGCAATAATAATTGTATGCTCACATAGGCCCTTCGGGAGAGGTTCATGACATACAAATACTGGAATATTACGTTTAAATCTAAGGAGTGTGATAAAGATTTTATTAAGCCCTTGATGACAAATGACATAACATCTACATCAATAATGATTGGCTTTACAGAGCCCTGGTCCTTAAGGGGTTAAACAGCATATCAGAGGATCATGTAGTAAAAATAAACACTTCTTAGAATTCAGAAGCATACAGAGTTCATACATGTGCAGGAGCCACACCCAGGTTGCAGGCAATGTATCAAATTCATGAGACCAGACTAATTAGAAGCAGATGTTATTTCCAAACACTAATTAACACCTGTTGTTTACGCTGTTTGAGGACCCTGCTGTAAGCACAGGTCATTTATAGGTGAGAATCTTTGCACCTACACATTAGGCAGACTGTAAAGCATGCTTTCCTTGTAAGATAGAAAATCCACATCACCCATTGAGGTGTGAAAGTTTCAGAAAAATGTACACGTGTGCAAATATTTTAAATAAAGCCTGAATAATTTTATGACAGTCACATTTGTCTGACAAACAGATAATAAATTACGCTGCAGCATGTGTTGACACATGTTGGTAGATGTATGTAATGTGTGTTATGTGTATGTAACATGTTTATGCTATTATACATACCGCTTCTTGACGACGTACACAGTCCGTCCATTGCTAATAATCGCCCACATAATCACCTTTTTGCCCTGGGTAGTTTTTTAATTCAATATCTAATAAACCGTTGCTTATAATATTCTGCAGTAAAGAGTCTCTTTATTTCTAGATTTTTTAGTATTTTTTAAGCATTTTTTATACTTTTTACAAAAAAATATTGTTTTCAAACTCGAACCGAACACTCCAAAAAGTTAGAAGTTCGCAAACTGCCGATGTTCGAGTCGAACTCCGAACTGATCGAACCCGAACAGCTCATCCCTAATTACAACAATTCCCTGATATTTTGTAGAAGTGAGACCCCCCCCAATAGCTGGTGGCAGACTGGCAGTGAGAACACACACTAACACAACAATCTCCTCTCAAAAAACACGTGCTGAAGGCTGTGTGAAGCCTTATATAGTGTGCTGCAGGACTTAGCTCTGTGAGCCCATGATTGGGCAAAATTTGTCCAATCAGGACTCTGAGCCGTGATTGGCCAAGTCTTGCACCTGTCTTGCACCTGACCTGTGGTCAGGTGCAAGGCTGTAGCCAATTACAAGCTTCAGGCCAGTGGAAAAGTGCATTGTGGGCCATTGTGGTGCATTGTGGGTGAACATGCTGCGAACATGCGGAAATGTTCGAAGTTCGCGAACATACGAACGGGCGATGTTCGAATCGAACTCCGAACGGTCCGATCGAACCGAACAGCTCATCCCTAATGTTAACCCGGCACAGACACATTCATCATTGCAGATCATGGAGTACATCAAACAAGCTCTTGAATTTAAAATATTTCATAATTCAAAGTTTAGACAGATAATTAGATAAATGACTTCCTGTGAGTATTAATTTCAAAAATTTAAAGTCAGTAGTTTGAAAAATTGATGTTCCAGGTCAGAGTGTCTTCTTTGATTCTGCGATTATCATATTTTCTACTGAAATAACTATACATAATTTTGTCTCCTCTCACATTAGAAATGACACCTGCCATTCATTGATCCATGTAGAAAAATATACAACTTTGTACTTCAATTAGGCATCTGCCTACAAGCAAGAAGGGGAAAACATTCAGAATTTTCTTGTATACAGTATAGTGTAAGAAAACCTGGCGTTGGTCAGCCATATTTTTTTTAGTCGACTGAGTTCTCCATCTTTCATTGTTGCAAATTGCAGAAATTAGCCACTTTATTCTTTAAATGAGCCAACGACAAACAAGTACACAGTTAGTTACAAGTATTTATAAAGCTCTCACAAGTTCCGTAGTGATGTACAATGGGTGAGACAGAATAACAAATATAAACACACAGAACTGCAGGAGAGAGGACTCTGCTTCAGAGCTTACAATCTAAGAAGAGAGGGGTGACACACTAGGACAAAAGCCAAATGACGCTAGTGGCTACCACACCAACATGAGTCCACATTTTCTTAGGTTGTCTTTGTTGGGAAATTAATCAAAATGTTGATGTTATTATGACCTTATATTATTAGGGCCCTTTTAAATCTTCGTGCATACGTTTGCGCGCGCGCACGAACGCATTAACGCAAGGGGCACAACCCTTTACGCTGAACGTTATATTACAATGTCAACGCAACGCCCGTAATCGTCTACCGCGGGTGAACCTGCGCGAACGTACTGTACTTCGCGTGTCCTATACTTAACATTGTGAGCGCAAATGCGTTTGTGCGCTGGTACGCGGATGGTATTACAATCTATGCGCAGTTTGTAACGCACAGCCTTTGCTCACATAATTTTAGCAACTCTTAAAAGCTGGTGTTAATGGCAAATTCTATCAACCTGGCCGAACCCAAATACACCAGCCCAAAAAAAAATACGCAGCAAACTATAGTTACACATTCTACTCCTACCAAACCAATAAATTTGAGAAGCTGTGCATGTTTTTTTACTGATGCAGCATATATGCACAGATTGACTTTGACAGGCGCAAAAACTTAATGTGAGACAATTGTGGTTCTTAATTCTGATTGGCTGAATCGCGTGAAAAAAAAGTCCTCACACTGATTTCTGCACGTAACGCGCGTTTTTGCTTGCCCGTTTTACGCGCCCGAGGATTGTATTGCCAGCGTTGATTTACACGCGTTAACGTTTAACGCTTCGCGCAAAAATTCACAAGTTCTGCGTGCGTTTTTGCGTGAAGAAAGTAATAGAGCCATTAGTCTTTAATTACAAGCAGAGATTAGGACAGATCCCCTTCTGATTCCCTTCTTTCCTTGTTTTCCAGCTTCAGCGTATACTGTTTTTCCATGTGAACAACACATTAAAAAATAGAAGTACACCTCATTGTCAGAGAGAATGTCTCCGTTCATGTCCTGTGTGCAATCATTAGGAAGGTCAATGTTCCTGGCAAAGGTCAATATTGGGAAATTCAGTAATCCAGTCGCAAATCAATCACGAATAAATTCCAGGCAGAGGTGAAGGGCAAGCAGAATAAAGACATTCTCAGAGGGACAAAATCAAAGGTTTCTGAATAGAAAGCCCAAGACGTCCATTTGTTCAATGCGGCCTTCCTTTTTTTTTAGAGTGGGAAACTGGGTACTTTTTTCATCCGAACCTATAAATGTCCTATTATTGAATTTGATACTACATCTTCCATTATATTGTAAGGACTATGAAAGGATATTATGTATCTTCTCGTATCAAGACAAAACGTTCTTTTGAGATTATTCTCAAATACAGTTCTCTATTTTTGTCCTTAAATATTTGGGCAGATGCTGCTGACAGCCTGACATCACTGCACTATGCCTGTGGAGACCGTGGAGCCACAGGTTCGAATCCTGGCAAGAGCACCTCTCCAGTTAGTGTCCTTGGGGAAGACACCTAACAATACATACTCGCCACCCAGGACATACTTGAAAACGAGAGAAATCTCAATGTATCCTTCCTGGTAAAATACTTTTGCAAAAAAAAAAAATAATAATAATTTGTTCATATCTTTGTTGGGGGGCGGGGGGGGGGGGGGTTGGGGTGATTGTATGTTTCTCCCTCCTCATTTCAGGTACTTCCGAACCCGGACGTCCTCCCTGCAGATATCTAACGCAACTTGCACTCCTATGAAACTTGTGTTGCATACGAACCGCAAACTGTGCTCCTCCGCACTTGCGCACTTTACATAAGCAGGATCCGTAGCACTTGCGCAGAGCAATGGATAAGAGCTGTGCACTCATGCGCAGATCTGATCCATCACTGCCTCTCTGAGACCGCTCACTAATGCGGGTGGTCTCAGAGATGGTGACACCAGCATGCTCTCTGCTTGCTGACATCACCAAAGACAGATTTGTTTCCCGGCAGCCGCAAATTAAAAACCCCTACTGCCGGAGACGCTGGGTGTGGGGGAAACTCCTACTTCACCCAGCGATTCTGCCAGATAAGGGCAGCAGAGAAGGGGGGACACTGCACACATCCTGACTAGGGATGGACTGGCGGTTCGATCCAAACATGAGTTCGATTAGAACATTGCCCGTTCAGTCGTTCGGCGAACTTCGAACTTTTCAGGCCGTTCGCAAAAAGTTAAAAAAAAATATATAATTTTGAATTTTTTTAAAAAAATGCTTAAAAAATCCTAAAAAATCTAAAAATAAAGAGACTCTTTACTGCAGAATATTATAAGCAACTGTTTACTAGATATTGAATTAAAATGTAAATATTTTTAACATTGACGCCTATGGGATAAAACAATCTTGTTGCTAAAACATCAGGCAGACGAGGCCCTCTAATCAGGCACTGTAGAGGGCAGCCCGCCGGGGCCTCCCAAGGATCCCTTGAGGAGCATGCGGCCGCCGGATGACAGAGCTGCGACTGTGTGGGCAGGCCAGCCGGGTGCATGTGGCAGAGAGGTGGCGCAGGGAGGGAACCACTGCACCTGCGGCCACGGCAGACCCCCCCCCCAACCAGGATCCAGGGAGCCTCCACTGACTGACCACCAGGCTAAGGTAAGGCGACACATTTCTAATATAAAATCCGAGGACATTTTTAAATGTCCCAAGGAACATAAAATAAAACTTTTTTTTTCTTTCCTTTACTCACCCGATTGCTGGATCCACCAACAAGCGCAGTCTCCCATCTCCCATGCTTTTAGAAGCTGCATACACCCACGCGCAGTGTGCAGCTTCTGAGAGGATATGCTATTAGTATAGAGGGAGCGATGCAAAATGTGCAGTCGGCTTCCTCGCTACACTAATAGCGTATCTCCTCAGAAGCTGCACACAGCGCGCCGGTTAAAGCTATCGTCAGACTGTAGAGATGCTGCCCGGCAGTGTGAGGATTCATATGCTGCATTAATTATTCTTCTTACAAATTTGGTTACTTAACCCGTTTGCTTTTGGATTGTAATATTGTGACATCCAGGGCCCCAGGTGGCGATCGGGGGGCCCCCGGACGCATGGTGCCGCCAGCTGGCCGAATGCCAGGAGCTCCGGTGGCACCCAGCGCAGCTGTGAGTGATCAGGGTGCAGGGCGTGGCGTGATGACGCGGAGCCGCCGGGACCTTTAAATCAGGAGCGTGCGCTTACACCTCGCCTTGCCGTGGAGTTTCATTCCCGCATCGCTAGCTTACCGAATCAGTTTGTATACTTGTTACTTACCCTGCTTGTTCTAAGGACCCGATCTTTTGCCGGCTTTGCCTGCCATTTGACTATTCTCTCTGTGTACTCCCTGCCTGTTCTGTTTGCCTCCTGTTGCTACTAGTGTGCGCCGATTCTCACCATATACAGTAGCGCAGTACAAGTGCCTAAATGTTGCTGACCCGGTTTTGTTATAATGACTACTCTCGATCAGTGCCCCTGTCTGGTATACCTGCTACTTGTTACTGCTGGTGCGCTTCCATCCTGCCATATACTATAGCGCAGTACAAACATACAGTATATTGATCTCAGTCTGTGGAGTATATTGTTGGTGCTGTCTCCTTGGCCTGTGTGGCTGCTAGACGTTAGGTTTAGTGGTCCCGAGTCCCAACCATCCTAAGAATCGGAGGGTTAGAGGTCTGTTACCAGGGATCCTACCAGGTCTGTCCTGCGGAATCGTTACAAATATGCAGTGACTGGTGAACGCCGCAGGAAATGTTAATGCTCATTTTTAAATGTTTATATACATCCTACAAATCCACCACTTCACGAGCAGGTTATGGGGACCTCCTAGGCATGATATTTGAAGAAATTTTTCATTTTTATTCTTAACCTTTATGTCATGGAAAAATCACTGTTGCTTAAAAAACGTTTTTTTTAAAAAACTTTTTGTCCTTGTTTCCTGTCCCCCAGGGCACTACCCGGACCCCCATACACCTTTTATGGCCAATATCTTGCATATATGCCCTCTTGGAGGGCACTTTAAAAATCGAACGTTCGAGTCCCATTGACTTGCATTGAGTTCGAATCGTGTTCGCATCCGAACTCGAACTTTTGAAATTGTTAGAGTTCGAATGCGAATCAAACACGGGGGTGTTCGGCTCATCCTTAATCCTGACCACTTTAAAACAATAAAATGGACAGTATGAGTAGAGTGTCCGTTTATTCTACCCTAAATCATATCCCATGAGAAATTCCTCAGTATATCAATAGCTCTCATTGTGAAACTTGCGCAATGACCAGCGACAAGATCAGTAGGTGGTCTTCTTTTCTTTGGTCATGGGATGATTAGGTTCTCTCTTTGCATGTGTTATTCTGTTATCACAGAAGCGTAGAACTTTCCAATGAATATATTTATGTTATTGTACTTTTTTTCATTTTATTATTCGCGTCAAAGGGGTTATTTACAAAGTACCATTGTGGCAGCAAAGTTCACCATAATTGTTAACGGTGGTAAAATTCACCATTTTTGCAACTATGTGAGCTTCTTGTTCTATAATCCGCGCTGATCCATTATACTCTTGGTACATTTGGTTTGTAGGGTGGTAGAGAGTACACCTATGTGGTGTATGGCGAGGAGTATCTTGTCTCATTTTTTGATTTCCGATGCCACACTTTATGAATGTCTTTACGGTGAGCTTCTGCCCACGAAAGTAAAATACAAGAAATGCCGGAAAAGGTGATAAGAACTACGGAGAACAACGGTGCAACTGTTATTCTTCCATAAAGTAAACCAGAGCTACTCTCCATTTATTGCTCTGCCACTTTTTTGTGCTATTGGTGAATATGCATAGGCCTTTTTAAAGTGGGGATCTTCTCCATTGGACGCCTATAGAACGTACAAAGAAACCAATGGTGAAAATAACAGTAGACAAGTTCGGATAATAATACTGTGGCAACTACAGTGAAATCTACGCTAAAATGGTTCAGCAGAAACTCCGGTGTAAACCGCTTTGAAAGCTCTACTGAGAACTATGCTAGACAACTTCGACAGAAACTACGGTGGAAAAAACAGTGGGATCTACGGAGAACTATGGTGGAAGTTACCACCTAAATAGTGAATAACAGATAGTTCCACCATATTTTATACACTGTATTTCCCCCAAGATATGTTACCCCCTCCTAATTCGCGTATCCCATGTATTACAACTATTTGGCCCCTATTACATTCTTCGCGCAGTGTGTTTTGCGTGCGCAAATGCGCATTTGCGCGAGGGGCAAAACCCTTTGCGCTGAGCTTCCTATTACAACGTTTAACGCGAGTGACCCTGCGAGAACGGAATTTCGGGCGCGCATCCCATACTTAACATTGTGAGCGCAAATGCGTTCGTGCACTGGTACGCGGATGGTATTACAATCTTCGTGCAACTTTTTTTACAAACGACGTTTGCGCAATTTTTTTTAACGTCTTTGAAAAGCTGGTGTTAACTGCAAATCGGAACGTTTTGGCCGAAACGAAAAACACCAGCACGAAAAAAAACCACTGCTCAGTATAGTTACACATTCTACACATACCCAAACAATAAAATTGTGAATTCGTGCATATTTTTTTTATTGCTGCAGCATGTATACTCACATTTACTTTGACAGGTGCGAAAACTTAAGTGAGTCAATTAAGGTAAATTGATGTCAATTAACCCTTTCGCTGCTGAGGCTTTTCCCGCCTCTGTGCTGAGCTCATTTTTACTGGTTTCGCTCATCATGTTTAAACGTGGTTTGAAGCCTTATTTTAGTATATGACCCAGACATATTATATATCGTTCTTTCCGTCAGACTCGGCAGATTCATAATATGTCATTATTATGTGTATACGTCATGACCTGTCTGTATATTATAACAAAAAATGCAATAAAATATGAATTTTCAATAATTTACAACGTGTAAAGTGGTTGTTTTTCACATTTTAACATGCAAGCAATTGCGGTTATATTTTGTATGGGGTGCGCTTGTTAAAAAAATTAGAGATGGGGTCTCGTTACATTTTTTTTGGGGGGAAATTACGCGATTTTTAACAAACGCACCGCATACAAAAATCGTTAGTGCAGCATCATTGTTCATATTATATTTGAAATGGGAACAATATTGCTGCATTAACAAACCAAAAAAATGAAAAAAAACTTGTTTATTTTTTTTTACAATTTCTTTTTAAAATATTTTTTTATTTTTATTTGTAATTTTTTATTTTTTTAAAAAAACTTTTTTCACAGTCGTGTTTGGTATCGTTGGAACGGCCATGCTCTGGCCGATCCAACACTACCAAACTTTAACCCCTAGCTGCCACGGAACGGGAGATAGGGGGTTCATTGGAACCCCCTATCACCACCATTGGTGGCAGCTAGGGGTTAACTCCAGGACTGGCGTCATCGTGCTATGCACGATGACGTCAGTCCTCAGGGGGAGTTCCTGGAGGCTTGGCTGACATCCAAGATGTCGGCCAGCTCCGGGAAAGGATCACGAACCGGCGCTTTTCAGCGCCGATTCGTGATCCGGCCCCCATGGGGTTAATGCCAGGTACCATTTGGAAGGGCAGGCTGTGCCCTTCCAAACGGTGCCTGGGTTAACCCCCTGCATGCCGCCGATCGGGAGGGAGAGAGGTCCGAAGGACCTCCCCCCTCCCTTTCAGGCGCCTCCTCCGCACATGCGGGGGGGGCGCCTGAATTAGGTGTCATCGCGCCCCCGCGATGACACCTAATTACTCCGGCGGCGGTTCCGGGTGCTGGGCTGACATCGAGGATGTCAGCCCGCACCGGGGGGGCCAGCGATCGGCCAGAACCCGGCCGAACGCTGGCCCCAAAGAGAGGACGCGCTCAGCGCGTCCACCGCATGGAACGCTACATGCGGTTGGACGCGCTGAGCGCGTCCATAGCATTGAAGTGGTTAAGTTTCTTAATTCTGATTGGCTGAATCCCACGAAAAAACCAGTCTGCACATTGATTTATGTGCGCAACGTTACTGTGCGCGTATTACACTTTTTTTCTGCGCGTCGTTTTTCGTAACGTTATTTTTTGACGGATGAGAAAATGCGTTCGGATCGTAATGCCACGTTAATTTTCACGCGAAAACACTGGGCGATGCGCGCAAAAAAAATTGCGTTGCGTGAACGAAATTGCACGAAGAATGTCTTTTCCAACCTCTGCTCCATTTCTGAGTTCAACTGTCGCCCTTTCCCCATCTCTGACCACCACCTTCTCTCTTTCAACCTATCTGGACTTTCTAAACACCCTGCTCCCCCACCCCGCACACACACTCGCAGAAATCTACAGGCTGTGGACCCCCATCAATTCTCCAACCTACTTCACCACCTCCCTCATACCTCATCCTTCACCTGCCCTGATGCTGCCACTAATCACTACAACACTACGCTTATCTCTGCTCTAGACACTCTTGCTCCTCTTCGACTCTGTAAGGCCCCACGCCGCCAGCTTCAGCCCTGGCACACCCTCCAGACTCGCTACCTGCAAAGATGCTCCCGCACCGCAGAGCGTGCCTGGAGGAAATCCCGCTCTGAAGCTGATTTTGTTAATTTCAAGTTTATTCTCCGGTCATACACCTCTGCCCTCCACTTGGCCAAACAATCCTTCTTCTCATCTCTTATATCTACGCTGTCCTCCAACCCTAAACGGCTCTGGTCCACCTTCAACACCCTCCTCTACCCACCTGCACCTCCCCCCTCAGCTGCCTTCAGCGCTCAAGAGCTGGCAGACTACTTCCTCAGTAAAACTTTAACTATCAGAAGCAACATCCCAACACAAGATAGTTATCTGCCACCTCCACTCCCACAGGTCCCATCTGCCACCCTCTGCCGCTTCCTCCCAACCACTGAGGAGGAAGTCCATTCCTTATTGTCCTCCTCACATCTCACCACGTGCCCGCTCGACCCCATTCCCTCACATCTAATTCCTCCCCTCTCCTCCTCCCTCACCCCTGCTCTCACACACATCTTCAACCTATCTCTCTCCACTGGCTCCTTTCCATCCGCCTTCAAACACGCGCTAGTTACCCCTTTACTAAAGAAACCATCCCTAGATCCCAACTCTCCATCCAACTACCGTCCTGTATCCCTGCTTCCCTTTACCTCTAAGCTCTTAGAAAAACTAGTCTTCAACCGCCTCTCCATCTTCCTGTCCTCCAATTCCCTACTTGACCCCCTGCAATCTGGCTTCCGTCCCCTACACTCAACTGAAACTGCCCTCACCAAAGTCACCAACGACCTCCTAACTGCTAAAAAACACGGCCACTATTCTATTCTCATCCTGCTTGACCTCTCGGCTGCTTTTGACACTGTTGACCACCCCCTCCTTCTACAGACCCTCAACTCTCTGGGTCTCGGTGACACTGCACTTGCTTGGATTGACTCCTATTTATCCAACAGGTCCTTCTGTGTGTCCTTTGCTGGTAACTCCTCCTCCTCATTGCCTCTATCTGTTGGTGTACCTCAAGGCTCTGTCCTTGGTCCTCTGCTCTTTTCCATCTACACCTCCTCCCTGGGCAAAATCATCAACAGCTTTGGCTTTAATTACCACCTCTACGCTGATGACACTCAGATCTACCTCTCTACCCCTGATCTCTCTCCCCCTGTCCTTTCCAAAGTCAGTGACTGTTTATCTGGCATCTCCTCCTGGATGGCCTCCCACCACCTAAAGATCAACATGTCAAAGACTGAGCTCCTACTTATTCCTCCCTCTAATGCCGCCCCACCTCCTGACTTCTCGATCACGGTGGAGGGTATCACCATCTCCCCATCAAACCAAGTTCGCTGTCTTGGAGTTACACTTGACTCTGCTCTTTCCTTCATCCCCCACATCAAGTCTCTTTCCTCCTCCTGCCGATACCAACTGCGTAATATTTACAGAATTCGGCCATTTCTTACCGCTGTCGCCACAAAACAACTCATACACGCCCTGGTAATCTCCCGACTCGACTATTGCAATAATCTCTTATCTGGCCTCCCTCTGTCCCACCTCTCCCCCCTACAATCCATCCTGAACGCCTCCGCCAGGCTAATTCACCTCACCCGCCGCTCTGTCTCTGCCGCTCCCCTCTGCGAGTCCCTTCACTGGCTCCCCATCCACTGCAGAATTAAGTTCAAAATCCTTATCCTTACCTACAAAAGCCTCACTAACTCAGCTCCCCACTACCTGTCCTCACTAATCACCAAATACACCCCAGCCCGCTCCCTAAGGTCAAACAGTGACCTGCGCCTAGCTTCTCCCCGCATCACCTCTTCCCATGATAGACTGCAGGATTTCTCACGCGCAGCCCCCACTCTCTGGAACGCTCTCCCTCGTGCTGTCAGACTTTCCCCTAACTTCTCTTCCTTCAAACGCTCCTGAAAACATTCCTATTTAGGGAAGCCTACCACCCAACTCACTGACGCAACCATCAATCACTCTCACCTTACAGTCCTCTCCTCCTGTTTCCAACCCCAACCCTCCCAGATTGTGAGTTCCTACGGGAATAGGGCCCTCATCTCCTCCTGTACTGTTTGTCAAATGTTGTTCAATGTATTGTAACCCTGTCTATACTGTGCTTATTGTACAGCGCTGCGGAATATGCTGGCGCTTTATAAATAAAGAATAATAATAATAATAATAGGGGCCTTTGACTTTTGGATTTGTCTCATTGTATTTATTTCTTATTTTTCCTGCTAATATAAAGGAATCATATGTTTTTCTATTTAAATTTGCCTTTTCGGTTGGTGTGATGGCATTTTGATAGACTGTAGTATAAGGAGCTGGAAATAAATAACAATAAAAGGCTTGGTTATCCGTTCAGTGCAGTCATATTACAAGATATGTTAACGGAAAGTAGGCATGATGTTACCCCCTGTGCGTCGGAGTAGGATATTATCAGCGTAATCACGGAAATTATAGGAGAAGAAACGGCTGCATTGCTGCTCGTAAAAATAAGTTATTATCAGTTGGAAATGGGAAAAAAATATAAAGATATTTTAATAATCTTATCGCCTGAGAAAAAGATGTTAATTATACACCTGTGTTTGGTGATTTCATTAGCTGCACATACTTGTTACCAGAGAAGAAAGCTCTTTTCACAGAGGTTAATTAAAATTGATTGAAATGTAACCCATTGAAACCCTTTCTAACCTTTACTCACTGTTTAAGCATTCTTTTAAATTTGGTTTTCTTTATCTAGTGTTCTTAGCACTTAATGGTAAATGTCATTTACAAGAATCAATTAATTGGCAATCCGAGGAAGATTAAATCTGCATAAAATTTGAAATGTTAAAAATTCTGTTCTAAGGAGATGTTTGCGAATCTTGAGTAGTATTATACCGTTCAAGGGGTAAAGCTGGAAACTGTGATTCAGGCAGCAAATAATATTTTAAAGAACGCATTACCTGATAATAAATTGAAAGAGACTGGCGATCCTGTAAGGGATATAGAATACTAGAATTAAAGTAATAACGCAAATGTTATGTTTCTGTTTTTCTTGGCACATCAGTTTTAAATTTAGGCTTGTAAATTTTAGAAAGTTAGAAACAGATTTCATTAAAGGAGTAGTCTACTGAGAAATCACCCTAACCCTTTTTTTCCTTTAATAGTTGTGCAGATGCTGCTGTCAGTATCAGCATCTACACAGTTATATTTGTGATAGCTCTTACACTGGTTATCCACTGGATTTGTAGACATCCGACTTACTGGTCAAGAGTATAGGTCAATCTAATCCCCCATCATGGGAAGAGGTTGAACGGCTTGCATGACAATCGACTCTGATCGTACAACTACAGACTAGAGGCTGATCCCTTTCCAATAGGATTTTCTGCTTCAAGTCAGATGACCTGTGCCAGTTGTCTCTACACACATGCACACACTTGCACACACATCCCATATATATGATATATCAGTGCACACAAAGATCTCAGAGTGGTTAAAAGAAAATACAGTAAAACCTTGGGTTGAGAGCAACTTGGTTTGAGAGTGTTTACCAAGAAGAGCAACAATTTTTCATAAACTATAACTTAATAAACGAGCGAGGTCTTGTAATACAAGCAGTAAGCACGCTTTGTCTGCCGAACGTCATGTCACAACTAGGGATGAGCTGTTCGGGTTTCGGACGGTTCAGGGTTCGACCCGAACTTAGACTGTTCGAGCAGATCGCGAACCCCGAACATTTCCGGGTGTTCGCCGCATGTTCTACCATAATGCATTTTCCCACTGCCTGAAGCTCGTAATTGGCTACAGCCTTGCACCTGACCACAGGTCTGGTGCAAGACTGGTTGAACATTATGCCAATCACCGCTCAGAGTCCTGATTGGGCAAATTTTGCCCAATCATGGGCTCACAGAGCTAAGTCCCGCAGCACACTATACAGTATAAGGTTTCAACGCGCCGATTCTGCACGCATTTCAGAGGAGATTTCAAAGAAGATAGTTGTGTGTGTTGTTACTGCCGGTCTGCCACGCTACTGGGGGGATCTGGGGGGTCTCATTTCGACCAAATATCAGGGAATTTAGGTGATGTGTGTCTTGTCACTGTGTCAGCAAGTTTTTTTTGGGGTTTACAACTTTATTTAAAACATTTGTGTATTGAGGTGATTTTCTGGGTCTTGTCACACTGTGCCAGCAAGTCTTTTTGGGTCTCATTTATACCAAATATCATGGAATTTAGGTGATGTGTGTCTTGTCACTGTGCCAGCAGGTTTTTTGGGATTTACAACTTTATTTAGAACATTTGTGAATTGAGGTGATTTTCTGGGTTTTGCCACTGTGCCAGCAAGTCTTTTTGGGTCTCATTTATACCAAATATCATTGAATTTAGGTGATGTGTGTCTTGTCACTGTGCCAGCAAGTTTTTTGGGGTTTACAACTTTATTTAAAACATTTGTGAATTGAGGTGATTTTCTGGGTCTTGTCACTGTGCCAGCAAATCTTTTTGGGGCTCACTAATTTCTTTAAAACACTTGTGAATTAAGGTGATCTGTGTCTCGTCATACAAAAAGTACCACGCTGTATTTTGGAGCTCACTAATTTCTTTAAAACACTTGGGAATTAAGGTGATCTTCTGTGTCTCGTCACACAGCCAGCAATTTTTTTTGGGGCTCACTAATTTCTTTAAAACACTTGGGAATTAAGGTGATCTGTGTCTCGTCATACAAAAAGTACCACGCTGTATTTTGGGGCTCACTAATTTCTTTAAAACACTTGTGAATTAAGGTGATCTGTGTCTCGTCATACAAAAAGTACCACGCTGTATTTTGGAGCTCACTAATTTCTTTAAAACACTTGGGAATTAAGGTGATCTTCTGTGTCTCGTCACACAGCCAGCAATTTTTTTTGGGGCTCACTAATTTCTTTAAAACACTTGGGAATTAAGGTGATCTGTGTCTCGTCATACAAAAAGTACCACGCTGTATTTTGGGGCTCACTAATTTCTTTAAAACACTTGTGAATTAAGGTGATCTGTGTCTCGTCATACAAAAAGTACCACGCTGTATTTTGGGGCTCACTAAATTCTTTAAAACACTTGGGAATTAAGATGATCTTCTGTGTCTCGTCACACAGCCAGCAATTTTTTGGGGCTCACTAATTTCTTTAAAACACTTGGGAATTAAGGTGATCTGTGTCTCGTCATACAAAAAGTACCACGCTGTATTTTGGGGCTCACTAATTTCTTTAAAACACTTGGGAATTAAGGTGATCTTCTGTGTCTCGTCACACAGCCAGCAATTTTTTTTGGGGCTCACTAATTTCTTTAAAACACTTGTGAATTAAGGTGATCTGTGTCTCGTCATACAAAAAGTACCACGCTGTATTTTGGGGCTCACTAATTTCTTTAAAACACTTGGGAATTAAGGTGATCTTCTGTGTCTCGTCACACAGCCAGCAATTTTTTTTGGGGCTCACTAATTTCTTTAAAACACTTGGGAGTTAAGGTGATCTGTGTCTCGTCATACAAAAAGTACCACGCTGTATTTTGGGGCTCACTAATTTCTTTAAAACACTTGGGAATTAAGGTGATCTTCTGTGTCTCGTCACACAGCCAGCAATTTTTTTTGGGGCTCACTAATTTCTTTAAAACACTTGGGAATTAAGGTGATCTGTGTCTCGTCATACAAAAAGTACCACGCTGTATTTTGGGGCTCACTAATTTCTTTAAAACACTTGGGAATTAAGGTGATCTTCTGTGTCTCGTCACACAGCCAGCAATTTTTTTTGGGGCTCACTAATTTCTTTAAAACACTTGGGATTAAGGTGATCTGTGTCTCATCATACAAAAAGTACCACGCTGTATTTTGGGGCTCACTAATTCTTTAAAACACTTGTGAATTAAGGTGATCTTCTGTGTCTCGTCACACAGCCAGCAATTTTTTTTGGGGCTCACTAATTTCTTTAAAACACTTGGGAATTAAGGTGATCTGTGTCTCGTCACACATCCAGTACCACGCTGTATTTTGGGGCTCACTAATTTCTTTAAAACATTTGTGAATTAAGGTGATCTGTGTCTTGTCACTGGCTGTCAGCTATCAGTGTGTCTCACTGAGTTATACCAGAGTTCTTTAAATCTTTATACCAGAGTTGAATCAGAGTTCTGTATATATTAATCTATATATCACCCACCATGTCTGAAAGAACAAAAAGGACTGGCAGACGCTCCCAGACACAGATAAGAGGGCAAGCAGCCCCTATGTCGGGAGGCTGTGCCTCTGGTCGTGGTGGACGTGGTGCATCCTCTGCAGGGGCACGCTTGTCCTTTCTAACTGGTGCTGGCCGTCTTAAGCAGCAGCAACATACAGAGGATTTGGTGGATTGACTAACCAGGCCATCCTCATCCTCCGAGTCCTCTGCCAGCCAGGCTTCTAGTGCTTTACAGTCCACCTCAGCTGCCAAAGCATCTAATGCAGCCTCCATGTCCACAGCTACTCCTGCCGTAGCCTCGCTATCACACACGGAGGAGTCAGCTGAATTGTTTGACTACAATGAGAGTGACATGCTGCTTGAGGATGCGCAGCAAGTACAGTGCTCTGATTCAATCTCTGAGGTTGAGCAAGGGAGTATAATCAACCTAGAGGAAGGGGGTGCCAATGATGACACACAAATAACTGGCACTCATGTTGCCCCAGCAGCTGCAGCATACTGCCAAGTTGGCTCCAGTGACGAGGAGATAGGGGGTGAAGATGACATTGATGATGATGAGGTCACTGACTCCACCTGGGTGCCAGATCGAACTGAGGAATCAAGTGAGGAGGAGGGGGAGGAGGAGATGGAGGCACAGCAAACACGAGGCACAACATCCTCTGTGACCAACCGTAGCACTAGCCAGTCCAAGGTATCACATGTCAGAGCTGCTCCGGTGCAGAGCGCTGTTGTCTGAAAGAACACATGCAGGAACTCTGCTGTCTGGGAGTTCTTTAAGAACTGTGCAGCAGACCCCACCGTTGCTATTTGTAATCTATGTCAGAGGAGGCTGAAGCGTGGGATAAATACCGGACACTTGGGTACCACGTGCTTGAGGCGACATATGAACAAGTGCCACACATCCCGTTGGGGCAAAACTTTGCGTAGGTCCTCCTCCTCCTCATCTGTCTCTACCCACACTGTATATCCTGCCATGCAATTGCCTACAACCTCCACCGACAGGGATGATGCTACAGTAATGGGTGTACCAGCAGGTCCTTCCTCACAATGTGACATCATCCCAGTAGCTGAAGATTTACGCAGTCAGATTACGTTACCGCAGCTGCTGCAGCGAAATAAAAAATATAGTCCCAACCATCCCCAAGCACAGCGTCTAAATGCCAGCTTAGCAAAATTACTCGCATTGCAGCTGCTGCCTTTCCAGCTGGTGGACTCTGCTCCCTTCCGTGAATTTGCTGAATGCGCTGTACCACAGTGGCAGGTTCCAAAACACCATTACTTTTCACGCAAGGCCATTCCAGTACTATACCAGCACGTGGAAGACAATGTTATCCAGTCATTGGGAAAGGCAGTCAGCAGCAAGGTGCATGTCACTTTAGACACGTGGTCCAGCAAGCATGGACAGGGTCATTACATTTCCTTCACGGCACACTGGGTAACTCTGATTGCAGCTGGGAGGGATCCAAGACGGGGCTCTGTGCTGGAGCTTGTTCAGCCACCACGCCTCCAGAAAGCTGCTTGTATGAGGTCTGTCTGCTCCACCACCACCACCTCTTCCTCCTCCTCCTCCTTCTCTGTCTCTGGCGAAGTGGCAGTTAAACCCACGCCTGACAGGGTCTACGCAATGGCTCAAGCAAAAAGATGCCATACTGTGCTTGAGCTGGTTTGTTTAGGTGTCAGGAGCCACACCGGGTCAGAAATTTTGTCAGCTCTGCAGGGGCAGGTGCAGAGATGGTTTACACCACGCCAGCTTGAGCTGGGAATGATCGTCTGCGATAATGGCAGCAACCTTCTCTCCGCCCTACGCAAGGGTAAATTGACGCATGTACCATGCCTAGCACACGTCCTAAATCTGGTGGTACAGCGTTTCCTAACCAAGTACCCAGGGCTGCCAGAGCTTCTCATCCAGGCCAGAAAAGTCTGCAGCCACTTCAGACGGTCATTCCCAGCAAGCGTTCGCCTGGCAGAAATTCAAAGAGAATTCCACCTTCCCACAAACCGTCTGATCTGTGACATGCCCACCAGGTGGAACTCGACATTAGCAATGCTGCAGCGTCTGCACAAGCAGCAGATGGCCATCAACGAGTACCTGTGTGAGTATGGCACAAGGACAGGTTCAGGTCAACTTGGTTTTTTTACCCCCCGTAGTGGCTGATGATCAAGGATGCATGCACTGTACTGTCACCATTTGACGAGGCAACGAGGATGAAGAGGAGGGACAGTGCATGCATCAGTGACACAATTCCTTTAGTGTTCCTGTTGGAGCACACTCTGCGGGGAATTATAGATGTGGCTCTAGAGGCAGAGCAGTGGGAGGAAGAGGAGGCCTTTCCGCAGACAGCATTCCAGCGGGTCCTACTCAGATCTGACAGGAGGAGGATGAGGAGGAGGAGGAGGACTATTTAAGTAGTGGGGGCATTGAAGGTGGGGATTCCTCAAGGCAGGGTTTGTGTGCCCAGAAACAGAAGGGCTTGTGCGTGGCTGGGAGGAGGAAGTGCACGATACGGTCATCCTCATTGACCAGGAAGACTCGGCAGCTAATGCCACCTCCAACCTACGCTGCATGGGCTCCCTAATGATGCAAAACCTGCTAAAGGACCCCAGGATTCGTGCTATCAAGGAGAGGGATCATTACTGGTTGGCAACCCTTCTTGATCCACGATACAAGGGGAAAGTTGCAGAGCTCATCCTGCCCGCACAGAGGGAGCACAGGATGACAAAACTTGAGGACGCTCTAAAGCGAAACTTGTGTAACATCTTTCCAGGCACTGTTAGATTACCAAGTGCTGACACACGTGCTTCTGAGGCTGCAGGTGATCAGAGGAATAGCGGTGAAGGCCAGGGCCGCTTGACTGATGTATTTTAAATTTTTTTAGTCCTCGTCGCCCAGGGACGTCAAATGTAGGCACCCATTGCCAGCGTCTTCACCATATGGTGCAGGACTACCTAGGGGCAAGGGCAGACCTGGATACCTTTCCAGCAGCTGATCCACTGGCTCACTGGGTGTTGAGATTGGATCACTGGCCAGAACTTAGCCAATATGCTATGCAGCTACTAGGTTGCCCTTCATCTAGCGTGCTTTCTGAAAGGACGTTTTGTCACAGACAAAAGAGTGTGTCTGTCCACCGACTCTGTAGACCGGCTGACATTTATAAAAATTAATCAGTCTTGGTTCAGCAGCTATCAATCCCCTGATGCTGAAGTAACGGAATAGATCGGGTATGTCTTCTGCATGCACAAAACCTCCAGCACTGAACTCTTCCACAATACCACAAAAGGGTTACGGTGTGAATGCACTTGCTGCCATGAAAGGCACAATATTTGGCTGCACTGACGCCTGTGCCAGATTTATATCATTTTAATTTTTTGAACAGCATGGTCCACCCCTGCACTCTTCCACCATAACACAGAGGGGTTACTGTATGATGATACTTGATGGCCTGGCATTAAAGGCACAATATCTGGGTGCACTGACGCCCATTACCACCAGATCAAAAACTTTTCAATATAGGACCGCATGGTCCACCCCTGCACTCTTCCACCATAACACAGAGGGGTTACTGTATGATGATACTTGTTGGCCTGGCACCAAAGGCACAATATCTGGGTGCACTGACGCCCATTACAAGATCAAAAACTTTTCAATATAGGACCACATGGTCCACCCCTGCACTCTTCCACAATACCACAGAGGGTTACTGTATGATGATACTACTTGTTGGCCTGGCACCAAAGGTACAATATCTGGGTGCACTGACGCCCATTAACAGATGAAAAACTTTTCAATATAGGACCACATGGTCCACCCCTGCACTCTTCCACAATACCACAGAGGGGTTACTGTATGATGATACTTGTTGGCCTGGCACCAAAGGCACAATATCTGGGTGCACTGACGCCCATTACAAGATCAAAAACTTTTCAATATAGGACCACATGGTCCACCCCTGCACTCTTCCACAATACCACAGAGGGGTTACTGTATGATGATACTTGATGGCCTGGCATTAAAGACACAATATCTGGGTGCACTGACGCCCAATAACAGATCAAAAACTTTTCAATATAGAACCACATGGTCCACCCCTGCACTTTTCCACCATACCACAGAGGGGTTACTGTATGATGATACTTGCTAGCCTGGCAGTCTTGCACCAAAGGCAGAATATCTGGGTGCACTGACGCCCATTACCAGATTCATATCTTTTTAATATAGGACCGCATGGTCCACCCCTGCACTCTTCCACAATACCACAGAGGGGTACTGGCATTGTGCCTGGCACTAAAGGCACAATATCTGGGTGCACTGCCATTGACGCCTGTATCAGATTCATATCCTCAGAGGGGTTACGGTGTGACGGCACTGTTGCCGACGCCAAAAGCCCAATTTTAAAGCACCTATTGTTACTTTCATCCAAAGCCTGCATAAGTTTCACAATAATTTAGCCAAAAAAAACACTAAACTTTTTCTGCGTGTCCTAAAATGTCTTTTCATACAGGCTGCCGCCCCAAGCAGTTGCTTATGGATAGATTAAGGCTGGTGTCAGACGAGCGTAGTGTTCACGTCCGTGATTGCGCCTAAAAGTATGTCCGTGATAGCATGAAAGAAAGCCCATTGGAGCCTGACACATGAAGTATGTCCGAACTGAACTGCGGACGCACAACGGCCGCGGCCCACGGACGCAAGGCAGGCAAGAACGTACAACCCCTAGAACGGCCGCACAAAGTGCGCTGCGTCCGCACCGTCCGCATAGCTTTGTGTGTGAGTGATGGAACGTGGTCAGACGGACTGCATTTATACGTCCAGCATTTTTCACGGACAAAATGGTTTTGATTTTTAATTTATTTTCTCTCCTACATCCGTCAAAAATATACGTCAGTGAATAAACGGACTGTGTGGCCACTACTGCGTCTTCCGTACTGACGTCCGTCCGTGTGCAAGGACGTACAGTCCGTAGAAATCACGCTCGTCTGACCCTAGCCTAAAGGAAAAGCATTTACCGTCATATGAAACGTCATTTTTTTGTTTTTAAGTGTTTCTATACATCCTAGAAATCCGCCACTTCACGGGCAGGTTATGGGGACCTCCTAGGCACGATATTTGAAGGAATTTTTGGTTTTTATTTTTAACCATTATTTCATGGAAAACTCACTGTCCCTTTAAAAACGTTTTTTTTAAAACTTTTTGTCCTTGTTTCCTGTCCCCCAGGGCACTAATCGGACCCCCATACACCTTTTATGGCAAATATGTAGCATATATGCCCTCTGTCATGCCCCAACCCTTGGAGCCTGCTGTGACCTAGTCTGGGAGACTGTTTGCATCTACTCAAGGGATAACTTTTGTTCTGGATCTGTGTGATTGCTTAAAACCTGGTCACGCCCTTTCCTCTACGATCTGGCATTGTTCAACTTGCTTTGCTACTGAGAGGATCCCCCTCTTGAGCTCCTGCACATCACTGCAAGCCTGATCCTGTTATTGCTGCTGTTTATTTCCTGGACTGTTCCTTCTAGTATCCAGTTTCTGATGTAACCGCTGTGCTGGTTCCAGGTACCATTCTGCTACCAGAGACTGTGCTTATTCCTCTATTGCTGTGCACTCCATTCTGCAGTACCTGGAGAGACCACTGGATTACTGTGCTACTACTATCACCATATCTGCTGTACCAGAGACTGTGTATTATTCAGCTGTACCTATTCATCGCTGTGTACTGCATATTACAGTATCTGGATTTTCATATTGCTGCAGATCACCGCTGTGCTTATTGGTTTCCTACCTGCTGTTATCAAGCTCTGTCAGGGTTATCCAAAAAGATTCGAAAAGTCACCGCATGTTCGGTGACTTTTCGTTCTCTTCAATTCGGTTCCCTTTGCCGATTGCATTTCGGTGACCCTGCGGTGTATTCAGCAAACAGCACAGGGCCCCCTAATTGCAGGGAAAAGCTGCCGAAAACCTGACGAAAACTAACCGAATGCACGCTGAAAACAAGCAAAAACATCTGGATTAACCTTCGAAGAAGCCGAACAGGAGCCGAACAGGAGCCGAATCACACAGAGCCGAAGCAGCTGTGACGTAGAGGAGGCAGTGAATAAATTAGCAAAACCATTTGTATGAATCTGGGAAAATGAAACGCTGTTTGCAAAGAAACTACTGAGCGAAAATGTCTGAAATTTACACAGGAGGTCCAGGGAATGATAATAAAGAGGGCTGTTACAAAAAAAATAAGTAAACTGGGAAAAAAAAAAAAAAATCGGACTTTTAAAAAAAACAAAAAACAGAAAAATGCTTAAAGTATCCTAAAAAATCTATAAATAAAGAGACTTTTTGCTGCAGAATTTTATAATGAACGGTTTATTAGATATTGAATTAAAACGGGAATATTTTTAACATTGAAGCCTATGGGATTCTCCTGAATAAATTTGCCGAATTAAACCACCGATAGCAGAGCATTAGGGGAACCTTTCACTGCTGGTTTGTGTTCTCTGAATAGACGAAGCAGTGCTTTTTCATGGGGTTTTCACTGCCCTCGAACAGGGACCGAACAGGCACCGTATGTTCAGGCAATTCGCCAGGATTTGGCGAATTGCCTGCTCTCTGGATAGCCGAATGGTCAGGAACGGTAACCGAACACTGATTTTCAGCATTCGGTTACCTTTCTCAAGCAATTCGGATCTCTTTGGATAACCCTGTGTGTGTTCTTCATCTGCCACAGTTTCAATATATCCTTATTTACCTGCTTCATTGTATCCAGTGCATTTATTAACCTGTTCAACCCCAGCGCCTGGGATATATACTGAACTTTGGGTCCCACCTCGGCTCACGCCTGGTGCCACCCTGACACCCTCTTGGAGGGCACTCTAAAAAACCGAATTTTCAGCCCCATTGACTTGCATGGGGGTTCGGGTTCGGTCCCGAACAAATGGGAAGTTCGGGTTCGGGCTCGAACCGAACTCGGAGTGTTCGGCTCATCCCTAGTCACAACTAAGGCCACAGTCACATGAGCGCACTGAGTGCGTCCGTCGCAGTATTCTGACGGCTTGACGGGGAGGGCTACACGGTGTAATGTGCGTAATCGTATCACACATTACACCGGACGTGCTGAAACGCTCCCCAACAGATAGTGATCCCATTAGTGATAAACGTCCTGCACAATAACCCTCCTCCTCCTTCGCCCCTCCCCCTCCCACCAGCCACGATTCTTCTCAAAGGCAATGTGCAGGTTAATTTGTTTTATTGTTACTTTATACTGTACAGTATTTTGTATTACTGTAATCCTTTTCATATGAATAAATGGTTGTGGAAACAATCATCAGAGTTTCCATTATTTCTTATGGGGAAATTCGCTTTGATTTAAGAGTGCTTTGGATTACAAGCATGCCTCCGGAATGAATTATGCTCGCAATCCAAGGTATTACTGTAGTTTATAGCAGTGTCTGTAGCTCTGATCCATGTTTAGGCATCATTTAAATTTAAAAGTATAGTGCCTGAATCACACACAAGGTAATCATCTTCAGTAAACAATATAACTCGTCCATAGTTGCACGGTCTGGGTCTTCTGTAATCTGACGACCAGTCAGTCGTAGTACTACGCATCCACATGATGTCCAGCCTTGTAGTTACTTTTAAAAGCATTAGATCAAATTGAGTATACTCAATGGCCCCTATTACATTCTTCGCGCATTTGATTTTGCGCGTGCAAATGCGCATTTGCGCGATGGGCAAAACCCTTTGCGCAGAACGTCGTATTACAACGATCGCGCAAACGATGCTCGTTATCATTTAACACGGATGGACCTGCGCAAGCGTGATGAACTGTGCGCGTCCTATACTTAACATTGTGAGTGCAAATTCGTTCGTGCGCTGGTATGCGGATGGTATTACAATCGATGCGCATCTTTGTACGAACGACGTTTGCGCGCATAATTTTAACGTCTTTGAAAAGCTGGTGGTAACTGCAAATCTGAACGTTCTGGCCGAACCGAAAAACACCAGCAGGAAAAAAAAAAATACAGCACAGTATAGTTACACATTCTACACATACCCAAACAATAAATTTGTGAACTTTGGCGGTTTTTTTTATTGCTGCAGCATGTATACACAGATTTACTTTGACAGGCGCAAAAACTTAAGTGAGTCAATTAAGGTTCTTAATTCTGATTGGCTGAATCCCGTGAAAAAAACAGTCCGCACACTGATTTACGTGCGCTACGTTACTGCGCGCGTATTACTCTTCGTTTTGTGCGTCGTTTTTACGAACGTTATTTTCGGACGGATGAGAAAATGCGTTCGGATCGTAATACCCCACTTAATTTTCATGCGACAACACTGGACGATCCGTGCAAAAAAAATGAAATTTTTGAAATGAAAAAGAAATTGCGCGAAGAATGTAATAGGTGCCAATAACGGGACACCAGCTGGCGCTTTGAAAAGTATTTTCGAAACTCTTAGTGAAGGGTTTAAAGGAACAGAAGATCCTAGTTCCCTTTAACATAACACATTTTGCTAATATAGAAATTGTGGTTTTGCATCTAGAGAATGATGTAACCACAAAATAAAACCCCTAAAAAAATTCAATACTCAACCTTTGGTCTCTCGGTTGAAGAGGTTGGAGTGTGGCTAGAGGAGATGGTGGGTTTTTCAATACTCACCTTTTTCCCTCACTTGACTATAGTGAATACAGACAGTGATCTAGACCTATGCTAGACACCTAGTGGAGGACACGAAGAACAAATAGTTCTCCAATGCGATCTTGCTCTGATCATGCCTGATTCTCCATAGACTTGTGCACCGATTTTTTTTTTTCGGTTCGGTTCGTTCGGATTTTGTAAATTTTCGATTTGGATCGCTTCGGCCAATTTCCAGTTCGGTTCGTTTCGTTTCGTTTTTCATATCGACTTTTTTTTCATGATTTCGGAAATTTTTGTGTTTTTCGGAACATCTGTTCTCCTCGTTTCAAAGTGTCTATTCGTTTTGACATAAACAAATGTTTTTTTGGATCCGATATTTCTGTCGATACGATTTCTCATGTTTTACAAGAAGGATACACTGAGATTTCTCATGTTTTACAAGAAGGATACACTGAGATTTCTCATGTTTTACAAGAAGGATACATTGAGATTTCTCTAGTTTCCCGGGAAGGATACATTGAGATTTCTCATGTTTTACAAGAAGGATACATTGAGATTTCTCATGTTTTACCAGAAGGATACATTGAGATTTCTCATGTTTTACCAGAAGGATACATTGAGATTTCTCTGGTTTCCCGGGAAGGATACATTGAGATTTCTCTGGTTTTCCGGGAAGGATACATTGAGATTTCTCATGTTTTACAAGAAGGATACATTGAGATTTCTCATGTTTTACAAGAAAGATACATTGAGATTTCTCTGATTTACCAGGAAGGATACATTGAGATGGGAATGATACAAAATTACAGAATCAGCGATATAACCGAAAAATACGATGTCCGAAATTACTGAAATGGAGCCGAAATCTCGAACGGAACGAAAATGAATTTTGATTTTACACATTTCTAGTCCATTCGAAAAGTCCGAAACGTTTTCGTTTCGGCTCGGAAATTTGTTCGGATCTGCCGTTTTCGGATCTGAAAAATTTCGGAAAATCGGCCAAATCCGAATGCACGAATCGGGAAATTTCGTGGAAATTCTGAAACCCGAAACGCACATCCCTAATTCTCCATGATATCAACTCAATGCTATCAACTCCATAAGTGCCTTCACCTATTCTGTCAGGGAGGTCACAGGTTTCAACCTTGGTTTGGCAAGACCAGAACAAGATCACAAGTACAAGATCATGTGGGATTGTAGGCATAAGAAAATCGGAGAACTATTTGGCACTGGCTGGTAATAGGTAGCCATATGATTTTTTTAGTCATAGCAGTTTTTTTCCCTTTCTTATGGGGCCCAGGACATTTTATGATATTATCTTAAGATTTACGAGCCAGTATTATTTGTGCCTAGAGTTTTCCACGTTGGCTGCTTAAAAGAAGAAAGGGTTTATAATGAAGATAGAAAAAGAATCCAAAGAAAACAAAATGTAAAAAACAAAAATCAAACATTAAGCATTCTAATGTGTTTTCAGTCTTTCTAATATTTATAGCTTTACTCCACATTTTAAATGATGACTCCACTTCCACTGTTAGTGGAGTCAAGTTCATTGCCAGTGGAACTACAAGTCCATATGCTGTAACCTTAACAGATAATGTATTTGCATTAATGTAAGTAAGCAATCCATATTATCTGCATTAAGGTGCCTTAAAATAGCATCCAGGGACTTGCAGTCCTTCATATATGCGGGTCAAACAGAATTAAACATCCTTAGATGGTTTTATTAGTCAATCCAGTTGTATAGATTACTAGCTCAAGGTTACTTGGTGTCGGCACTGCCACCAAATTAAGTAGACATATGACATTGGATGAGGCACCACATGAATAAAATAAACCGGCAGCCTAAAGGCCGAGGAAAACATTGAGGGTTATCCATTAAGCACAATTGTTCACCGTTGTTGCAACTATGGATCCAGAGAGCACAAATCTGACACCGACATGCCAAATTCCTGAATAGAATGTCCAATGGCGCTGAATAAAATTACCAGCATTGTTCTTGTGTAAACCGAAGCTATTCTGTCTTTTCGGTTTCTCTGAAACAACAGTGGATATACGCAAGCATTTTTAAGGTGGAGATCTTCTCCATAGGCCTAGAACACGAACTATATTAACAAGACACATTGACCCTTTGATGCTGCCAGGCCTACTATTCCATCCTGGCGGTGGGTGAGCCTGAACACGAGGGATGGCATGGCACACCCCGGGGCTCTTCGGCAAATTCCCAGCACGCCCTGAGATCAGGCAGTCCCGGCTGCATCCTATTGGCTGCAGAGAAAAGAGGCGGGCTGAGGGGGTTGCTGTGGGATGTGCTATGCCGTACCGTGGTGTTCAGGCCCCCCTGTCTGCCTGCGGTGCCCCGTCGTAAAGGAATTAAGAACAGTGCTATGACATTTTTGCCTGAGACAATGCTGGTAGAATTTATACAATACATGTAGGGCCCTATTACATTCTTAACATAAAAACACACTCGTGTTTTTTTGCACGAAGTGTTAAACGTTAACGCACGAAAACCAGCGCTGGAATTACATTCCTCGTGCATTTTTTCATCCGTCGGGAAATTGCGCTCGTAAAACCGACGCGCAAGAATGCGCCCAGAAATCTGTGAGCGAAATGTAATTTTTAACACGAGTCCGTCATTTTATGCGGACTGCGCACAACAGACGTACGTTCTGACAGAAGACAAGTTGGTGGCCGTAATTTTTGACGGATCTAGTAAGGAAAAACCATGCACATCGACGTTCTCCGTTGTGAATCCGCAGTTTGGTACGGTCAGGTTGTTACAATTTGTCGTTACCCCCAGCTTTTCAAAGACGTTAAAATTATGTACGCAAACGTTGTCCGTCAAATTTTGCGCTAAGATTGTAATACTATAATTGCGCTAAGATTGTAATACCAAGATTGTGTACCAGCGCACAAATGCATTTGCACTCACAATGTTAACCCCTTAGTGACTGGGCGGTTTTACACAAATCCGTCCTTTAGTGACCGCTACTGTTTTTACGTTTCTGCGCTGTTAGTGTTTAGGTCAAATTTTCATCTTGCTCGTTTACTCAACCCACACATATTATACACCGTTTTTTCCACCATTAAATGGACTTTCTAAAAATACCATTATTTCCATCATACCAAATAATTTACTATAAAAAAAAATATGAAATATGAAGAAAAAATGGTAAAAACACACACTTTTTTGTAATTTAATCCCCAAAATCTACAACCACCAAAAAAGACCCTGGCTAAATAGTTTCAAAATTTTGTCCCGAGAATAGAAATACCTAATTTTTACATGTTTTTGCTTTTTTAACCCCTTCACTGCTGAACCAGTTCACCTATGTGCCCTGCGCTCATTCTGACCGTTTGTGCTAATTATTTTTAGATGACAGGCTAGGTCCTATTTATCTAAACCCCCTCAGACAAAATTTTTTTTAAATCAAACCTGGTCATGTTTGGTATCATTGGAAAGGCCATGATCAGGCCACGGATCAGGCCATCTAACTGCCACGGATTGGGAGATAGGGGGATCCTTTGGATCCCCTTATCTCAACATGGCAGCTAGAGGGTTAACTGGCCCACTGACATCCTCACACATATGATGAGGTTGTCAGTGGGTAGGGGGGGACCTGGAGGCTTGGCTGACATCCAAGATGTCAGCCCCCTCCAGGTTCGAATCGCGTTTTGGCGCCGATTAGCGCCGAAACGCGATCTGGCAGCGAAAACGTTAATGCTATACACCACTCTCCCCTTTCCAGCTGTGCAAAAAGCATCACTGTAGCTTACATGGTTGGGGAGATAGAGGGCTCCAAAGGAGCCCGCCCCTCCCCTTCCTGAATTTTCATCACTGGTGCCTGCCGATGACGTCATCACGCAGCGTGATGACGTCATCGGATTGGCCGGCCCCCAGAAAACGGCGAGGCAAGCTTGAAGCTTGCCATAGACGTTGTTGGAGCCGGCAAGGAAGGTGAGTATCGGGCGGGTGGGAGGTTAGGAGCCGCTGACGTACTATGTACGTCCGCGGGTCTAAGGGAGACCAATGGGCAGGATGTACATAGTACACCAGCGGTCCCTAAGGGGTTAAGTATAGGTTGCGCGCACTAAATTGTGCTCACAAAGGGCTTGTGCAGGGTCATTCGCGCTAGACGTTAACACACATTTTGTGTGCAAACGTCGTTATACGACGTCGCGTTAATGCGTTTTTGCACGCGCGCACAATTGTGCGCAAAGAATGTAATAGGGCCCGTAGGGTATCAATTATGGTGGAACTGGCCTTAGAATGCCCACTGAAACCTAGACTGAGCACCAAGAAAACTACGGCAGAAACTAACTACGGTAAACTCTGGAGGCAGCTCATCATAAAAGGAACTCGCTGTATTTTCGCCATAGTTAGTCCCTGAAGATTGATGAACCTAAATCACCATTCATTCTATGTAATAACCCTATTGCCTTTTCTAAACAAATGTATTCTCTGTTACTTGGTAGCCTTCAACAAGTATCAAGAACCTGGGTTAAAACTTAGGGTTTATCAGCCAGTTCAGCCAATGATAGGAAGCCACGAGGACAAAATCTAGACATGAGCTGTTAAGTCTTACTGTCAGCTGAATTGTAAGTTGTCTGCCTTTTAGCATCCAGACTGATATTTATTCTGATCTATCTATCGTCTGCCTAACTTTTTTTCCTTTTGTAAAGTCTCTTTCAGTGCTCAAATGACCAGCATGTCAGTTTTACATGATACAAAAATTCAATATATTATGGAAAGAAATTTAAATCTGTCAGTATACTAAAAGGTACAGAGGAGGAAAAAAAAGAAAATTACTTTCTGATGAAATAATATAGCTTGGAGATATAGCAATATGTAATTTCTCCTAAAATGTGTCTTTCTGCAGTTATTTTTCCCCACATAGCACAGTACATGATTTGGTAGTTTCTATGCTAAATTTTGTGCTCATTTTTTATTGAATAGAGGAATAAATCTGCTCAATTTCCCTATAATTTCTTACCGTGAAAGATATTGGTACCCCCGGGCTGAAGTTTATGTATGTTCTTGCTTCACGCATATACTTTAAAGGGCCTTTTTAATGAGGACTGAAGCCTTCTGTCTCACATGGCTTCCGTTATTATTTTTAAAGTGACTGTTTAGGCATATTTGCTTCTATGGAATTGAAAGGGGAAAAAAAAAGACCAGTTCATAAAATGTGGAGCCATGGGCTTGAATTGAATATCAGGATTTAGAGATAAATGAGAGCACTTGGAAAGGAACCAAAATTCATACCTCTGCCTGGAAAGGGGGTAAATCAGAATGGCAGCGACAGAAACGCGGTATTAAAAGCTAAACTTTAATATTCCCTTACTACAACCCAGATGCTCCAGCTGCTGAAAGATAACCCACTTTAGAAAATACAGAGATACGTGTTTCCAGCTTCCAGAGTTTTCAGTCTTTCAAGAAGTCTCTGAAAACTCATTACTTTACAGAAGCCTATCATCTCACTCCCTAATCCCCCTCTGTTCATTCTCTGCTGCATCTTCCCACATAGCCCACATGCACTCCGCTATTTCACACTTTCTATTAACCCTCATCTAGTGTGCCACCCCTCTCCTCTTAGATTGTAAGCTCTTGAGCAGGGTCCTCTCACCTACTGTACTGTGTGTTTAACCTGTATGTTTATTTGTTGTTTGGCCTCCCACTGTACAGCGCTACGGAACTTGTTAGTGTTTGATAAAAACGTGTAACTGTAACTGTGTGTATGTTAGCAAAAAATATATAAGTGACAATAAATATATGATTTTACAGGGAAACATATGCTCAAATACCTGAATACAAGCTTTATAGTGCATGGGGCCAATGGGAACTGCATTTCCTCTGCAAAAATGGTGCAGGAACCATACATGGTACAAGAATCCATATCAGTCATTGGCCGGTTTTGACATGAAGTCGCAGTCGCTAGCTTGATAATCAATTGACTTAAAGAACATCAATGATTTACCTTAGTTCAACCAAACAAATTATTAATTTAGACCACATGACAATGACATCATCATGACCACTACACTACAAAGTACCGGCTGGATGGAGTAGAGGTAACATCACTGCTCTCTAACTGTGGGGACACAGGTTTGATCCCAGCAAGAGCACCTCTCCAGTAAGTGTCCTTGGACAAGACACCTAACGGTACATACTCGCCACCCAGGACATACTTGAAAACCAGAGAAATCTAAATGTATCCTTCCTGGTAAAATCCTTTCTCAAAAAAAAAATGCACCAAAGAGATTTCGATGCAAAGTATAGAGCAGGGCTTTCAAACTCCGGCCCTCCAGATGTTTCTGAACTACAACTCCCATGACTCCCTCGCCATCTATTGCGTTGAAAGAATTCTGGAGTTGTAGTCATCATCATCTTGCGGGCCGTGAGTTTGACAGCTCTGGTGTAGAGGAATGTTGTTCCTGCTGCCACAGTATTAGGTCTCTAAAACTCAGACATTATTCAAATATTCATGTGAGTTCTGTTATTTTATTGCACTTAATCTTTATTCAGGGCATGCTATGAACTTGATTTTCCATAAAGGGATTTATGGACCAGTGACGGATTATGGTAAATGCTTTGAAGATATAAAAAAAAATCGTGCAAATATATATATTTATTTTTTTATAATTGACTGTTGCTTAAAACTCAGATCAAATTACTTAACTTATTTCAAACAAATATGTACTAAATAATAATACTTCAAACAAAATGCTAGCATCCATGCAAAACCATATTACTTATTCACTCTCCCATCACTGCACACCAGACCTTTTGGTAAACTTACCAAAGCCAAAAAAAACTTCACTATAAAGTGATTTTCTATAAAACCACTGTCAGGAACCAGTGGGGGTTTTATTTTTGGAAAATCACTTTTAATTAATTATACAGTAAAAAAGAAAACATTGCAAATATTCACAATGTAATTCTTCTCACTGTGGGAGCCCTATTTATGAGGCAGATGTCACCATCTGCTGGCCATAAAGCGCTACTGCAGCTATGGCTCTGTGTTGAATTAGATGGGAATCTGTGTTTCAGAAACAGCGCAGCAGGTGTTCAAACTGATTTAGCACCTCAGCTGTCATCCCCGATGTGCTAAAACGTTTGTGGCATGTTCTGGAGCCCGTTTGCAAACAAAGTTTGTTTGCAAACAAAGTTTGTTTGCAAAAACAAATTCCTCTTCACTGCTCCAGAAATAGACCAAATCGCGCATATTCTATATAGGGGCCAGAGGCATAACTAGAAACCTCCAGGGCCCAGGTGAGGGAATCCATGAAGGGCCCCCCGCACCCTTTGTAAAAACATACCCCCCCTCCATCATACCCATGCACTGGACCCCTCCAAGTCCACAATGTCGACTCCAGACAATCAATGTCCCAGTTTTTTTTCCAGGTCCACTACGACCACTTCAGTTGACCATTTTTAATCTAATGTGCACCATGTATATCACAGAGCTACACAGCAATAAAACTTACAGTAATGTGTGCTGTGAAGGAGTGAATCATAGGTGAGGCTGCGGCCAGCTCTGTGCGGGGCCCCCTAAACTCAGGGGCTTGGTTGCAGTGGTACTCTCTGCACCCCTGGTAGTTACGCCCCTGATCGGGGGCACCAGCAGGGGCTTTGAAGATCGAGTATGTGATCGAACTTGCTAGTGAAGGGGTTAAAGTCTATGGAGTTGGCAAGTTCCCCAGAGCTCTGGTTAAGCTCACACCAGGCTTGCAATCTAGCTCAAGATGTTTCAAGTTATTAGTATATTATTCGTATCTGCTCTGCTATCGTCTTTAAATAGATGTTACCATTATTTGGCTCAGTGGGGAAAAAAAGTGTTTATTCTCAGGAAAGGTCAAATCTGAAACGTGAAGCCTTCAATCATTGCCATACTTTGTGTACTGGCTATCAGTGGCCCAATGTGGCTAGAAATAAATCATTATGCTGTATAATTTGCATTATGTCAACCAATTCTCTACAATTCTTCCATGCCTTTTCTCCCAATTTTGGGTTCTCACGCTATTGTTATTTGGTTGGCATTTTTCGGAACAGATATATTAAGGGTCACATTACAATCCTGGTGCTAATGTTAACACTCACCTGCGTGAGCATTAATATTAGCCCCGGTGGCTTCCGCATAATACAATCCAAACGGTAACAGGTTAAGTAACCCGTTAGCGTTTGGTACCTTGTGCTTTTCAGCGCGAGGTTACTGTACTTTGTGCTCCCTATACTTAACATGGGAGCGCAAATTGTTAATCAGCGTTAGGATTACAAAGTCCCAGCGCTGATTAACGTCCGGCTGTGGTTAACAAAATGTTAACCACAACCTGGACCTGGTGCTAACGGATTCCGCTTCTGCAGAATCCGTTAGCACCAGTCAAAACCCCCCCAAAAAAATTAAGATACTCACCTCCTGTCCCACAGTGAGGACCGCGGCTACGTTTGCCTCCTCTGTCGCCGGCAGCCGAGGGAGAGACTGGGGGGAAAAGTCCCCCAGTCTCTCCCTGCAGATCACTTCGCCGACCTGCTGGATCTCGGGAGGCGAGATCCGACAGGTCATGTGACCGGCAGGGGGAAACTCAATGGAGTTCTATGGACTCTATCGAGCGGATGCTCACAGCGGCGCTTAGCGCTGCCGCGAGCATCCCGGGGCGTAGCGCCCGCTAACAATGCAGGCAGCATTTTAAGTGCCTGCATTGTAATCTCACGTTAAAACGGGGGACGCTAGGGAGAAAACTGCGGGCACGTTTTTTTCTCCCTAGCGCCCCCGTTTTAACGTGAGGATTGTAATGTGGCCCTAAATGTTTTCTTACTTACTTTTTTTACATTTTATTTTTAAACAAAGAGCTGATAGTAATCTGATTTTTTTCTCTCTTAATAACAGCTTTCCAAGTTGAGACCGAATTTGAATCTGTGCAAGAAAAGCA
Organism: Leptobrachium leishanense; assembly: GCA_009667805.1. Lineage (NCBI taxonomy): Eukaryota > Metazoa > Chordata > Amphibia > Anura > Megophryidae > Leptobrachium > Leptobrachium leishanense. Next base: position 488,142,763 of record CM019063.1, read on the forward strand.
AAGCCAAACCCAAAATAACAGTGAATCGTAGTGTAAAATATAACACTTAGTAACACTTCAATGTATGTATTTTTTTCTGTGTTTCTTTCTATTAAAAGTACAAGGTTTAGGAGCTACCGACACCCAGCACCTTTGATTGCTGTCAGTGTCTTCTGTCTTCTATCTGACAGAACGGGAGGCTTAACAAATATGAGCGGTTATTATATATTTTATTGCTTATGCCACATTAGTGTTTCCTCTCGGTAATGGGTTATATATTAACAGTATCTATTACATCACATAGTCAATGCCGCGTAGCTGGTTTATGTCTCAGTGCTCTGTTGCCGGCACAGAATAGTTGGAAAACGGTGCTAAAAATATGCATAAAATTTTCTTTTACTCCTGTTCTCTTTTACATTTTAGCAGCCTAATACGACCGCTATATTCTGCAAATGAATACATTGACAAATAAAATTAGCTCGCAATGCTGGCGCCGCTTCGTCCTTTATTGACCATTTGTGATCGTAGGCCCACGATGCGCGTTTCATGATTTAGTTCCAACGACAACTTCAAAATCAGCCTCAGCAGCATCATAAGCAGAAGTGGATTCTTCGGCTCTTTTTCCAACAAACGGTATTAAATTCCAGCAACATTCTGCCTGCGGAATAAATGTCATCTTTAACGGTCATTAGATACAAATATGTTATGTGATAATCCGCAGTGCATTTACATGCATTTGAATAGCTGCCTTTCAGCTCTCCACGTGAAACCTCTTTTTTTTTTGTCAGCTAAGACTGATCACCATTTCTGCGCCGGAGAGAGAAATCCTTTTTTATTGATTCGAGTAAAGAAAGGCTTGGAATCAATTACAGTGTATCTACATTGCGACTGTACTCCTTTTATATGTTAATTGCATAAATGATATTCTTAAATCACTATAAATATGGCCCCGGAAAAGATGTGTTGTAAACAATCACGGCTGAGCTCACATCAAATACATTTCGTTTTACGCTAACAGCCTCTTAGACTGGATTGTGGAAGGGGGTAATGGGTGGGAAGAGGGAAGTGAGGGAGCCTGGGCCTTTCCTTTGGTTCAGTCGATGCATGGGATAAAATACAGATAGTACATTGCTGAGCTAGAGCCGGCGAAGATGTATGAAGACTGGGGAATAATTTAAAAGCTAATTAAAGCTAACTTCAAACCAAATAAGGTCACAACATTTATTGATCAAACGAAAACCACCATGTGCTACACTTACCCTTAAAACAACAATACTTAATGTATTTTTCTAAACTAATGACAGATGGTAACAAATGTATCGATGATTTTATTCTAATGTTGTGTTATTCTGAAAGTTGGCTATCCTATACATCAGGGGTGCTTGACCCTCTGGATATTTTGATACTACATTTCCTACAAAGCTCTATTGACTTAATGGGAGGATGAGTATCATGGGAGATGTACATCCAAAACCTATAGGGCGCTACCATGTGTCCTAAGCTAAAACGCAAATCACATTAGCTTACCCGTTTTACCTGTAGATTACGAGGCAGGCGCTGAATCCAGCAGCCTGCCCCATAGCAGCCGCTAGGCTCCAGGAGGCTCGGCGCAGCACTAACATGCTGTCCCTATCATCCCCTCCATGGAGTTCCTAGGACTCCATGGATGCTTGTGGTGCCGGGTCACATGATTGGCAGGATCTCGCCTCTCGCTTGACAACAAGTATCGTGTAAAATCTGTCTGACCTTCTCTGTTCGGGCACCTCCTGGAATGTCACAGATCCTGTTCTTCGTGCCTTCATTTATTATTATTATTACCCTTTATTTATATAGCGCCAGCATATTCAGCAGCACTGAACAATGGGCATGATATAGACAGGGTTACAATACATTGAGACTGAGCAACATTTGATAAACCGATACATGATGAAATGAGGGCCCTATTACCGTGGGAACTCACATTCTAGAAGGGTTGGGGGTGGAAACAAGAGGAGAGGACTGCAAGGTGGGAGTAATGGACTGGTTGGGGCAGTGAGGTGTATTAGTGAGTCGGGTGGTAGGCTTCCCTGAAATAGGAATGTCTTAAAAGAGAGAGAGAGAGAGATGTAGATAGTGGTACAGAGGCAGGAGTTCCATTTTAGGATGATTGCAGAGTAAAAGAGTAGAAAAGACAGGGAGAGCATTGTGCAACAGTATGTGGACCTTGCAGTTCCCTAATTCCAGCAGAGGGGAGGGGGAGCTGGTGGCCAGAAAGCACTGCAGAGCTTGCATGGAAGAGACCAGAAGCCTGGGATTAGTAAGAGTAAATAGAGAGAGAAGTGGAGACAGGTGGAAAGGATGCCTGAAATTAGAGGCCAGTCCTGGGTCCTGCCAAGTGTGGAAATGAAGCTTGATCTGTGTGTTTCTGCGTGAAAAGGAAATTAGTATAGGTAAGTGTCTGGGTGTCAGAGGCCTTTGTAATGGGGGGAGGGGCACTGGTGAAATACTATCATTTGATGTTTATCTCGATTTCAGTATCACTCTAGAATATTGTAAGATTTTCCTTTTGCGTCAGTTTAGTGCACGCACAGCTTTTGTGATGCATTGTAGACATATGCATTCGTTTTAGTACTAAAATGATTTAGTCCGAATTTTGGGATTATTTAGTTTTAGTATGACTCAAGAGATACGAAACTGCCCAGTATAAAAAACAAAAGAAACTAAAATAAAATGCACTACATTTTAGTTTCAGTCCTTTTTGTGATATTACATTTAGGGAAGGAGACCGGCAATGAAGAGCGCAACATCGCAAAGCTACAGAAAAGGTTTGTATGCGTAATCCTTCCCGACCCCTACCCGAAAATCTGACAGCGATAGAGCTCCAGAATACACACTCGCAGCACAGACAGTCAGCACAGGAGAGGAAACCTTTACTTAACCCATGCATGTCTATGAGGCAGACAAGATGATAAAAGCAGCTGCAGAGGGAAAACATTCAAATTAATCACACTGAAATGACATAGGAGGGCTGGATAGTAAAAACTCCTTCATAACTCTGCATAATAGGGGCTTAGGTCTGATACATTTTATATTATCCAGGAACACTATCCCCCTTTCCTCATCTATAATACACGTTTTATATAAAGTCCCTCTCCTCCCCCAGTGCTGCTTGTTAAAGTTTTGTTTACATCTGATACATTTAGTATCCAGCTCTCACAGTTACTCTGTCATTATGAGCCTTCAGTGTGATTTATTTGAATGTTTTCCCTGGATTTAAAGTGCTTTATTTTATTATCAAAATAAATTTGCACCAGTCATCTCTTCTCTGATCTTTCAGACCGATTTACGTTAAAATTTTCCCTCTCCCCTGCTTTTATATTCCTGTCTCTGTCCCCCACAGAGATACAAAGTTTAACTAAAAGTGCCCTCTCCTGTGCTGGATAAGCATTGCATTCTGAAGTTCTGCACCCTCCACATGCCACTGCAGTAGGTCCTACTGATGTTCTATACAGAGAGGGGCATTAATTGATGCAGGAGGATGTTCTATAAATTATACAGAGAGAGATATTAATGCAGGAGGATGTTATATACATTATACAGAGAAAGGTATAAATTGAGGAGAATGTTCTATACAGAGAGGGACATTATTAATTCAGGAGGATGTTCTATACATTATACAGAGAGGGGTATTAATTAATGCAGGTGGATGTTGTATACATTATAAAGAGAGGGGCATTAATTAATACAGGGGGATGCTCTATACATTATACAGAGAGGAACCTTTTTTTAGCCCTTTAAATCCAGTGGCTGTGAGCGCTGAGATCAGCTGCTTGTTATATTATCTCTCAGTACAATGTATCAGGCTCAGCTGTTACAGTAACTGACTGTAACAGTGCTCAGAGTTTCAGTAAAACAAGGAAATAATATTGTTATAACCTCTTGTATATAAAAATAATATTTACTAGTTTTACTGAAACTGAGTGCTGTGATGAGCAGCAGTCAGTTACTGTAACAGCTTTGCCTGACACATTGTGCTGAGAGTTAGAGATACTGTAACAAGCAGCGATCTCAGCCCTCTCAGGAGCCACCACTACAATAGTAATTGTTTCCACTGGTTTTTGGATGAATGAAATTAGTTTTCATACTAAAGAACTGAAAACAAATTTCTTTAGCAACTAAATAAATTGCATTTTAAGACTAATCTATTAGTTCAAAATGAAATTTTGTGCTGTGCACAGGTCTAATGCATTGACGCATTGTCACTTATTGCGTCATGCCGAGTGTCTTTTTCTACTCCGTAAGTGACTCACGCTGGCACATGGTTCTGATATAATCCTTGTCTTTCTATTTATAATCAGAACTTCCATATTCTTATTGTCCTGGTTAATGGTTAATCTAGTCAGAGACGCCGAACTGCACCAAAATGTTGGAGAAATGTCCATGTACTTCAGTTTAACAGGTTTAAACAGGTGAATCCCTTAGGTTTCAATGGAAAAAAATACTGTTTTTATTATTTTTCTTTATTCACCCATTTATTTTTTTCATTTGCAGCAAAAAAACATTTTTATTTATTTATTTTTTTAGATCTTATTAGGCATTTTTCTGGATTTTTTCAGCAAAATTTTAGATTCCAATTTTTCTTAAATTATATAGCAGACCTTTTTATTATTATTCGTAGGTTCTTATTTATCACTTCCATGCATTTTTTTTTTGTTTTAAACGCCTTTTTAAAAATTGCGGTTTTTTGTTTTGTTTCTTTTCCCAGTTCGTCGGCGTTCATCCGCTCATCGGCTTTTTTCGATGGCATTCGGAGGTCAGTTCGGTGGATCTTCGGCTGCGCTTGGTGGTTTGCGCCTGCGTTCAGCGGTCTTTTCAGCGGCACTGGGCAGATCATCGGCTGCGTGAAGTAACTTCAGCTGCTGAGAAATCAGCTCAATCAGAATACAGACTTTAAAGCTGAGCTGTAAATGGAAAACAGCAGTCGCAAATGTTACATTTGCAAAAGTTACAAACATTTGCATCATACCTTAAACGTCTTAGTTCTGATACGTCCCAAGGAGTTCTATATTGATATTACAGTTAGCCACTAAATGTTGAGCATCCGGCAGTCAAAATGGCTAAATGCTCCAAAATCTGAAAACATGTTGAGTCCAGGAAAGACAACACGGGTGGAAAATTCAGCACCTGACCTCTTGAGAAATTATTAAAAGTACTATATAAAAATGACCTTAAGGGTATGTGTATAAGGTATATATGAAATATGATTGGGTTTGATGTTGAGACTTGTGTTCCATCTCCAGGATACCTCATTATTATAGGCAAATATTCCAAAGTCCCCAAAACTCCAACAAATGAAACACATCTGGTCACAAGCATTTCAGGGGATACCCAAACTGGCAGGGTTATTCAAAGAGAATCGAAAAGTCACCGCACGTTCGGTGATTTTTCGTTCTCTTCAATTCGGCTTGATTCGGCTTTCCCATTTCGGTGACCCTGCAGTGTATTCAGCAAGAGCCACGGGGCCGTCGTAGTGCAGGGAAAAAACGCCGAAAACCTGCCGAACACTCACCGCAAAACCCAGGTGAACACACACGGAAACCCGCAAAAAACATCTGGATTAACCCTGCTGAAGACGCCGGAGAAACCCGAGCAGGAGCCGATCAGAGCGCAGAGCAGTCGCCGGAAAAAACCTGACACTGCAGACGAATGGAGTTAAAAAAAAACAGTACACTTGAATGTTTGAAAAGTGAAACACTGTTTTCAAACAAACTACTGAGCAAAAATGTCTGAAATTTACATATAAGGTCCAAGGAATGATAATAAAAAGGGCTGTTACAAGAAAAAGAAAAAACGTTTAAAAAAACTAAATGAAAAAAATCGGAAAAGTTTTGTTTTGCAAAAAAATCCCGAAAAATGCTTAAAAGATCCTAAAACATCTATAAATAAAGAGCCTTTATACTGCAGAATATTATAATAAATGGTTTATTAGATATTGAATTAAAATGGGAATATTTTTAACATTGAAGCCTAGGGGATTCGCCTGAATACATCTGTCGAATGAAGCAACCGAATGGCAGGGCATTTCGGCAACTTTTCACTGCTGGTTTGTGTTCTCTGAATAGCCGAAGCAGTGCTTTTTCATGGGGATTTCACTGCCCTCGAACAGGCACCGTATGTGCAGGCAATTCGCCAGGATTTGGCGAATTGCCTGCTCTCTGAATAGCCGAATGGCCAGGAAAGGTAACCGAACGCTGAATTTCAGCATTCGGTTACCTTTCGCCACCAATTCGGATCTCTTTGAATAACGCTGTGTGTCTTCATCTCTAGATCTAGCCATTGGATTTAATTTACGATTTCCATAGAAAGCTCCTGATGCAATAGGTATGATAGCAGGGTGATACTATATAAAAGAAAGGCTGCTTTTTTACTATATGCCTGCACGCGTTCTGTCTGTTAATGCACTGCTGTATAATATTAACCAACAGAAACCGAAAAGATCCAATTTGGAGGTGACATTCTTACTTTGACAGAGATCTAGTAAAGCACCACTGAGACTGCAACACTTTGTCAGATTCTGCTCTCAAACATGGCAAGTTATTTGAAAGATTGATAAAGTGCAATGAAGAATAACTCAAGTGATAAGTGATTTTCAGCAGAAAGATACAAAGAGGGATTAGTTACAGTTAGCCTTTAGCTAAGGACGATTAAGGTCAGTTAACCAGCTGGAAAAGCAAAAAATGTGCTACAAATAATACTTAACACCTTGAAGGCAGCCACTGAAACAGTGTCACACACAGGCCACCGCAGCAGCAGTTTTTGCATATATTTAAAATTTACATATATTTTATATACATTTGTTTAAATATGTTTTATATACATTTGATATCTGTCACTTATGATTTACTAATCCATAATTTTATGATAAATTTATTTATTTACTTATAAAGTATTTTACCAGGAAGGATATGGAATGGCAAAGAATCAATTATTAATCTCTTTATATTTAAGGACGTTGTAAAATGCCAAATAGAAATTTTACCTAGAGGGACACTGTAAATTGAGTGGTCACAGTGCCCTGAGTGTCCACTCCTCACCCACTTCTTCCCACTGGGGGGGGGTTCTTTGGTGATCTGCTTTAGTCCTGAGTGCAGAGGCTTAGCTCCTCCCAGAAGCTCAGGTCAGCAAGAGCAGGAGGACCAGGATTTGAAAATCAGTTTTGTCCCAACCACTGGATTGGCTGACGCTCACTGGAATTCCAACCCTCCCGTGGCCATGTGACATTCTACGGCTTCCTGCAAGCCAGCAGCATGTCTCTTCCAGAGGACTAGACAGCCAGCATTCTGCTGTGTACAAAGTAAATTTTAAAATTATTTTGGCAGCTACTATGGGAAGAGGGGTGCAGAGGGGTTAGTGTTTCAACCTTTAAGTGTCCCTTTAACTGTGAATATCCCTCTCGATTTTAACCTGTTAAGAAATATCCGCATTATAATTAAACAAGTTATTTTCTACATCTTACATTGTTCTTTATTCAGTACTTGTGCACTTTTGGTATGTGATACGTTCTATCAGGTAACATTTCCATGTCTGAAACTATACGCTTTGTAAACTTTTTCCTGTCAACTACCGTACTCCTGAAAGCACAACACTTTCCCGTTTCGACATACCTGACTTTGATTAAATGGATCCTGTACGTTTAGAAGTTATGTATTTTTCTAATCTTAAAAGAAGATATAGGAAGAAAAAAAAAATCAACTGCGGCCAGAACATGCTTACACAATTAAATATTTCAGATAGTACTTTGGATGTACTATGTTTGCTCATAAGCACTAGTGAAGAAGCAGGAAGCTGTTGAGAATGTGGCCAACCAATGTGGTTTAAGAATAGGTATGGAAAGACCTTTCGGATAAGTGTATTCTAATTCTAGTATACTAAATTCACATACGAGTGTGTACTTTAGATTTAGCACTAAGTTACTAAGGCATTGTGCCGTCACCTTTACAAGCACTTGTTGGGCCTCGAGCAGAGCACAGTTGTAGGCCACTCAATTCTAACTTGCACTGTAACGAAAGGTGAGGTTTCATATATACTGTATGCTATAGCACACCCCTCTTCGAGCAATGCCGCCCCAGACCACATGAATTTTAAAATAAAATCACGAATATATTTGAGAGGATTTACTATAGTAAAGTCACCACCTTGTGGTCGCATAAAGAACTGATGCTATAGTTAAGTCCAGGAATAAAATAGACATTCAGATTCAGACACTTCCGAATTTAACACGTCAAGTCAATTGAATTTCTGTGTTTTTTGTAAGCTTTTACGGTTACTATTAGGGTTACATTTAGAGTTGGGTTTATAGGTAAAACCCAAGATTCTGCCCTATGTTTGATTGCATTTGGTTGTTCCCATAAAATGCTTCCAAAAAAACGACACGAGGTGTAGAATACGGAAGTGTCTGAATTCGATTCAGCGACTTAAACATCACATTGCTTTTCTCCTCGTTCCCATCATAGGATACCATTTGTAAGGGATCAGTAGTGATGTAACCATATTATCGCGCCAAGACAAAAGTCAATCGTTTTCCCTAATCGGAAGTTAATGTTACGGTGGCAGTACCACCAGACACGCACCACCCTATCCTTGCCCTCCGATCCTTGGAAGTGGTCGGTCTGTATATATATCCCTATGAATATAACTCGCAGCAAGGTGAGGTCAAGGTTCCTGAGAGAAGCCCCTATATGCAGACTGAGATGCACTGTAAACTGCAAGGACAGGTGAAAGCAACACAGGGTTAACTAAAGACCTCTGTACGGCAATACCAAAGTTTCCTGCACTGAAAGGCCGGTCTTTAGGATAGCCGGATCTAATCTAAAAGGAAAGTATTACCTTGAAGCCGTACAGAGACTTTTTGTTGTATACAGATGACAGGGTTTCCTGGAAATGGTACAGACAAGGAATATACTATAGAGTAGTCATATAGAGGAAAGCCAAAGGTCATAACCAGAGAGAGTACGACATACAGGATATAGGAATAGGAACCAGAAGGGTAGTCAGCCAAGCCAAAATCGGTAGCCGGGGAATCAGAATGGAACATAAACAGCAAACCAAAATACAGCAATAGACAGAACTAAATACACAGAAGGAACTGACATAAACTGGAACAGAAATAACAGAGGCAAAAACTAAACAAGGATATACAAACGGAGCATATCAGGAACACAGCAAGGAGCTCTCAGGACACAAGTCGCAAGGAGACCAGGCAAAGTAAAATGACCCAGCAATGTACTATAGGTACAGGCAGGGGAATCATATAATATAGGCAGGGGAATCAAGGCAAGGGTCAACAGGTGAGCAGCACACAGAACACCAATTAACCCCTGGGAGGCCACCCAGGAATTGGCAGCAACAGAAACACAAGGGAAAAAACACAGTATACAAATACAGAGGGCAGGAAGACAGGTTTGCCAACATGGAACGTGACAGTATCCCCTCCTCCACGGGTGACCCCAGGGCACCCAAAACAACCAGGGGTAAACCTCCTCCCCAAACAAAGACAAATACACACACAAAGGCTCCCCTCAGGAGAAAACTTTCATGAGTCCTCTGAGCCATCAGAATCCTCCCCCAACCACCTCCAGATAGATGGTGTCTCTGGAGCACTGCTAAGTATGTCTCACGGACTAATAACCCAGACGGTGTCCGTACATACCCCTCGGGAACAGGACTTGATTTAGGGATGTTGGTACCAGTCAGGCCACTACCCTGCTGGACCTCCTCAAGTTAAGCACGGAATATGGCATCATCAGACCCATCATGGAGAGTGGTATTCTCGGAACTAGATTAACTAGTGTTGGTCAGCTTCCCACATCTCCTCCTGGACCGAGACTTGGAAGGGGTGACCACCTTACATGACACGGCAACAGTGGGAGTAGGCTCGCCTACCTGTGCCTTACCATGAGGTTTGGAAACCTCGGACTCTCTGTGGGGCATGGGCACAGTGGTGTTGCAATGTAGCTCTGGCACTGCTGACACACAGTTTGCCATGGATATGACTGGCAGCTTACCAGAATCAGACATCACTACTGTCACCGCGCCGGGATCAGACATCACTACTGTCACCGCGCCGGGATCAGACATCACTACTGTCACCGCGCTGGGATCAGACAGCATTGCTGGCACTGCGCCGGGATCAGGCAACATTGGCTGCACATTGCCAGACGGAGACAGGACTGGCTTCTCCTTGCCAGACGGAGACAGGACTGGCTTCTCCTTGCCAGACAGAGACAGGACTGGCTTCTCCTTGCCAGACGGAACTGGCATACCGCCAATTGGCACTGGGGTTGCGGCTCTACATGTAATACAACCAGTAACAATACGTAGGGACTGTTTTTTGGCTGCCAGTCACTGCTCATAACCAGCCAGTTGTGTCTTTAAAACCCTACAGCCATCAGAGGTATCTACATAAGTCTGAGGTTTATTATCAGATGCCATGAGCGACATAACCTCCATGGGTACTTCATCCTCTGACCTTGTGGCCAAAAAGGATTCATCCTTCATAGACTCAGGTGCCTCTTTCTCAGACCTGGATTTCTCAGGAGGTCTGAACTCAAAGTGGGGTCTGGTGCCATCTGACTCCCCGCAGGGTCTGGCACCATCAGATCCCCTACGTGGTCTGGCACTTTCCGACTCCCAGCTGGGTCTGGCACCGTCAGACCCCCTACGTGGTCTGGCACCCTCTGATTCCCAGCTGTAACTGGCGCCAGTGGATCTCATGCGTGGTCTGGCTTTAGCGGCCTTACTGTGGGACATGGGCACAGTTGGCACTCGGCCAGTATCAGGGCGCACAGACCCTCCACAAGTCTTGAGGTGCACTGGCACTCCAGCCCCAGGATGCACCGGCACTCCAGCCCCAGGACGCACCGGCACTCCAGCCCCAGGACGCACCGGCACTCCAGCCCCAGGACGCACCGGCTTGAGGGGACAGCCAGACAAAAAGTGCAACGAACTGGCACAATAGAAACAGAGATTGTACTCATGTCTTCTGTTCTTTTCATCAGGAGAAAGCGGACCACGAACCCTGCTTTCAAATGAGACCTGATTGCCAGAGTCTAGACACAGGCTCAGTAACCCTTTGAGGTGAACCACAAATTCCTCAAACATATGCAATAAGGTTTCCAACACGGTACACATCTCTGCGGGCTTATGTAAAGGCTGGGTCGTTATGTTACGGTGGCACGCACCACCCTATCCTTGCCCTCCGATCCTTGGAAGTGGTCGGTCTGTATATATATCCCTATGAATATAACTCGCAGCAAGGTGAGGTCAAGGTTCCTGAGAGAAGCCCCTATGTGCAGAGATGCAGTGTAAACTGCAAGGACAGATGAAAGCAACACAGGGTTAACTAAAGACCTCTTTACGGCCATACCAAAGATTCCCTGCACTGAAAGACCGGTCTTTAGGATAGCTGGATCTAATCTAAAGGAAAGTATTGCCTTGAAGCCGTACAGAGTCTTTTGTTGTATACAGATGACAGGGTTTCCTGGAAACGGTACAGACAAGGAATATACTAGGAGTAGTCATATAGAGGAAAGCCAAAGGTCATAACCAGAGAGAGTACGTCATACAGGATATACAGTAGGAATAGGAACCAGAAGGGAAGTCAGCCAAACCAAAATAGGTAACCGGGGAATCAGAATGGAACATAAACAGCAAACCAAAATACAGCAATAGACAGAACAAAATATTCAAAAGGAACTGACATAAACTGGAACATAAATAACAGAGGCAAAAACTGAACCAGGATGAACAAACGGAGGATATCAGGAACACAGCAAGGAGCTCTCAGGACACAAGTCGCAAGGAGACCAGGCAAAGTAAAATGACCCAGCAATGTACTATAGGTACATTGCTCTAATATAGGCAGGGGAATCAAGGCAAGGGGCAACAGGTGAGCAGCACACAGAACACCAATTAACCCCTGGGAGGCCACCCAGGAATTGGCAGCAACAGAAACACAAGGGAAAAAACACAATATACAAATACAGAGGGCAGGAAGACAGGTTTGCCAGCATGGAACGTGACAGTTAATGGTTTAGCTTCCAAAACTGCACATTCCATCTCTTCTATTCTGTTTTATCTTCTTGCTTCACATTCAAATGTTCCACCCAATATCCGAAAAATCTTCCATCTAAAAATATAGGGATCTAATCAATAAATGAGTAATAAAGACATACAGGGTTATTCAAAGAGAATCGAAAAGTCACCGCACCGCAATCCTGAATTTTTTTTAAAACATCCTAAAAAATCTCTAAATAAAGCGGCTTTTTACTGCAGAATATTATAATCAACAGTTTATTAGATATTGAATTAAAACGGGAATATTTTTTACCATTGAAGCCTATGGGATTCACCTGTATAAATCTGCTGCATGAAGCCACAGAATGGCAGGGCAATTCGGCAACTTTTCACTGCTGGCTTTTGCTCTCTGAATAGACGAAGCATTGTTTCTCTATGGGGATTCACTGCCCTCGAACAGGCACCGAACAGGCACCGAACAGGCACCGAATGTGCAGACAATTCGCCAGGATTTGGCGAATTGCCTGCTCTCTGGATAGCCGAATGGCCAAGAAAGGTAACCGAATGCTGATTTTCTGCATTCGGTTCCCTTTCGGCAGCCATTTGGATCTCTTTGAATAACCCTAATAGAATAAAAATATGAAAAATGTAAAATATTACTGGATTATTGTAAAGTTATTATGTTATTATTAAATTACAAAGATAAATGCTTTATTTGCTAGATAGAATTAATCCTGTTCTGCTTGTGATGTTCCTGGAAAAGAAAATGCCTTACTTAGATTTATTGTTTCACGTTCAAAAAAATAGAATGTATATAACATACTGTACTTCCATATGAGAATATACACGTATTTTTGCTCAAATACCCAATGCTCTGTGATAAACCTTCCAGCATATCAGTCAAGCTTTAGAAAATCACAATATTCTGTAAGCATGACTGTACATGCATTTTATTCTGCAGTGTTGCCTGGGTTTTAGACTAAGCCGCAGTAACCATTGACTTGACATTGTTTTAGAGCACTGTTATTACCCCTGTTTGCCTCCTCACCCACATATACCACCCGCAAATACTAATATTTTTATTAACCGTCTACTCTCATTTCCCGCACTGGCTTTTTTCATGAGGAAAGAAAATATATATACCTGTTACACAGTTATCCTGTAAAATCATTGCTCTTTTACCCTTAATGTTAACTTATCGGCAGTCTGTGAACTACAATGTATAAAATACTGAGAAAGCGTAGCGATCTGTGAAACACATTGATGGAGACAGCCCTTGATCTTTCCCACTCACTCTGAATGCGAGAGGCTTGAGTGATCCTGTGGCTTGGCATCTTCCAAGGGCTCTTCTATAAGACTGTGTCCTCTCAAGACAAATGGAGCTCTAACGAAGGCGATATTTTGTTGGTGTTGGGTTCTCGTACCTTCTGCAACTACTTTGGTCCTTTTGGGGCTTCCTTGTCTTTTATGTACAGGTCACACTGTTTTTCTCTCCTTACGATTACATTGATGTAAACGTCCTCTTTGGAAAAATATTCTGTATTACGCACATGCTCATTGGTGTCCTTTACTGATGCCGGTTCATCAGGTGTCACATCTTGACCCATGGTCAAACATTGACACTTTGTGACGAGTTTGCTAGAGCTCCATTTTTTCAGCACTGACCTCCCTCCTGATCTTTGCCAGTTCATGGTCTAACCTGCCTCATGACAGTTTGCTATTTTGAAATTTAGCTTGGCTTGTTATTTGGTTTCTCTGATTTCTGTGCTCCTGACGTGGCTTGTTTCTTGATTATCTGTATCTCCCCCATTCTGTGACCTTCGGTTTGTTTATCGTCCTCCTGATTTCTGTATTTCTTGACATATTTCTGGTTTCGCTACATCCTTTGAGTGTCTATTCTGTTTCCTATCCCAGTCATTTCAAGGTCTGGTTTTCCCTCTTTTTGCTACTCTGCCTTATGGTTTCTACCTCTATACCTATCCTGTCTGTATTTGTCTAAGTTCTGTGAAATTTGGTGAATTTTCATGACTCTATCTCACTATGGTATTTTTCGCTCTTATTTTTCTTTCTATGCGATTTTCATTCTTTAAGCACCATTCTTGGATCTACTAAGATTTGCACTTTCCCACAGGCATCATTGGTCATCTGTGGATGGCTAAGTGTGATATGGTTTATTACTCATGGTTTGTTGAGTATTTGTATACATTATAAACAGTTAGTATACAGAGGCTTGCGCAGAAGGGAGTTCCTGGTCGTTGAATTACTCCTGGTTCATGATAAAGGACACAGAAATTAACAGATTGTAAGTAATACATGCAACATTTATGCACATCCTAAATATGGACTGAACATTCCTATGCTAGTATACAAAATACATGAAATACACGCGTAATGCTATAATGCATCCTATGAACTTGATGTCTATAATATCTTTTTCAGACAAAAAGTACCTTGCCTTTAATGACTGTGTTACAATGGACTGCTTTCTCAGCAGCTTGAGTCGCAATACTTATGAGCTGCAGCGAGAACACAAGCAGCGCTAACTGCCGTGCTGTTATCAGCTCTAGGAGTCCACAGGACTCCATGGAGATGGATGTGATCTTGCGTGAGCTCTGCCCAGGACAGCGGATGGATACACGGAAGAACACTGGGGAACTATTTGATTCCAGTGTTCAGCTGCTCATGGAGTGAGGAGGCAGCAGATCGCTCTCTTTGCTGAGGGATCTAAGGTGAGTATGGGATTTTTTGGTGTGGTTAGATTAATGCATGAAGTGATTGTGTTGGAGCACATTCACGAAACATCAGCCTGTGAAGGGCATTATTCTTTGCAGAATTCCGGCAGGCGCAGATGGAGAATGAGCTGGATGGAGTAGCTCATTCTCCATCTGCTCGGGCAATTTAATGCCTCCCATAGAAAGTATAGGAGAAGGGAAAGTATAGTAACCAGGCACTGAGCTTGCATCTCATATGGAATAGAATGAGTCATAGTTAAGCACAGCGCTTGAGTTGTTATGCTGTAGAGCTAAAGTGGTGTGTTAGGCCGGTGTCAGATGAGCGCACTACGTGAGCGCGTACTGACGCGTCTCCCGACGTCCATCGCAGCATTGTGGAGTTTCAACGGGGCAGGCCACATGTTGTAGCGCGTGCACAACAACAGACTTGCTGAAACCCTCCCAATCGAATCGCTACAATGTCCATTCAACAGGAGTGCAAAGCGCGATCCTTCATAGGAGGATCGTGGTTTGAAACGCTGAGCGCACCAACTGCACTCAGCGAGTTGGCCACACGGGCATCAGAGTGGAAGAAACGTCCACTCTCACGGACGTTCCTTCCACTCTGAAGTGCGCTCGTCTGACACTGGCCTTAAACGTCCTAGTTGTGATCTTTTCCCTGGACTATTTTCTTCAATACCAGTCTTGGACATAGTTTGAGATTAAACAGAGGAGTGTCGCAAGATTAGGGTTCTTTTAATTTAACTTAAGCATCCCTCATCGTAGTGCAGGAACCCTCATAAACACATATTACTGACCATACAACAAAGTACATATTTTATACAGATGACATTAAAATTTCATTTTTGTAAAAGGCAATCCTTGAGCAATTTCAGCTCATGAAAAATCAGAGCCTTCCAAGCTGTTTAGCATTTGATGTAGGCTTATGTCATATTTATAGGCGTGCAATTATTTATATCTATATATTGTCAATTAGAGGGATCCTGAAAATCTATTAGTGATATCATGTGTGATTTATTTATAACTCACAAGAGGAGACAGCTGAAGAAATGGGACAGTTATTAAACTTCCCTTGATCTGGCTTCTGCATCCAATTTTGTAAATGTTTAATGAGCGTCTGGTACAATTGACAAAAGTTTTTTGAGCAGGAAGAGGCAGAAGGTCGATACCTAGGGCATAAACAGAAAGACAAGAGTAAAAATATATTGCCCAGGACAACTAATGTTACATTCAGGTTATGTTATTCAACACTCCCATCTTCTGTATCGATCTCTAGAATTAATAGATGAGGGGCGCTCCGAAAACAATGCGGTTTTCTTCCACGAAAACTACAACAGACACAGGGAGCACATAACACCATTGGATAAAGCAAGATGTCAGCTACAAAACGCTATTATTCCACATAATCACCAGGGCAAGGCTTGTTCGCCAGTGAAGACCTAGACTGTAGGTCCTAGAGCAGTGTTTCCCAAACCTGCCCTCAGGACCCGCTGACACACCAGGTTTGACAGATATCTGAAGCACAGCACAGGTGATATGGTTTGCTTCTCAGTGACTGCAGTATTCAGTCTGTATTTCCCCAAGGTGATTGGCCAAAATATGGCCTGGTTGAGGGTCCCGAGGACAGATTTGGGAAACACTGTCCCAGAGCCTGCATTCCAAGCTCGTAAAAATGTGCAGCAGTGGAGGCAACCCACCTCTTTGCGTGTTTGGTCTCCACGGTCTTTTTTGATTACGACTTGTACTGGTGACATCATGTCTCAACAACAACGATGATGTGGTCCAGGAACTTGACTTTCAGTCTCCTAGTGGTTCAGCAGATACTGACAGACGTCCATTCACTATTCTTTGGGGGTTATTCAAAGACCTCCGAATTGATGCCGAAAGGTAACCGAACAGTGAAATTCAGCGTACGGTTACCTTTCCTGGCCATTTGGCTATTCAGAGAGCAGGCAGTTTGCCAAATGTTGGCGAATTGCCTGCACGTACGGTGCCTATTCGTTGCCTGTTCGAGGGCAGTGAAATCCCCATAGAGAAGCAATGCTTTGTCTATTCAGAGAACAAAATCCAGCAGTGAAAAGTTGCCGAAATGCCTGGCTGTTTGATGGTTTCATTCGACAGGTTTATTCAGGCGATTCCCATAGGCTTCAATGTTAAAAATATTTCTGTTTTAATTCAATATCTAATAAACCGTTTATTATTTTATTCTGCAGTAAAGAGTCTCTTTACTTATAGATTTTTTAGGATCTGTTAGGCATTTTTTGTGATTCTTTTTGCAAACTTTTTTTCGGTTTTTTTTTTTAATTGTTTTTTCTTTTTTCTGTAACAGACCTTTTTAGTATCATTCATTGGATCTTATATGTAAATTCCAGACATTTTTGTTCAGCAGTTTTTTTGCAAACAGCGTTTAAATTTTCAAACTTTCAAGCGTACTGTTTTTTTTCCCACCTCGTTCGTCTGCGTGTCGGCTTTTTCCAGGAGCTGCTCTGCGCTGTGATCGGGGGCTAGTCGGGTTTCTCCGGAGTGTTCGGCGGGGTTAATCCAGCTGTTTTCTGCGGGTTTCGGTGAGTGTTCGGTGAGTGTTTGGCAGGTTTGCGGCGAGTGTTCTGCGAATTTGCGGCGGGTTTTCCCTGCACTACGGGGGCCCTACGGTTCTTGCTGAATACACCGCAGGGTCCGTGAAATAGGATCGCCGAATCTCCCCGAAGTGCAGAGAACGAAAAGTCACCGATCGTACGGTGACTTCGATTCTTTTTTAATAACCCTGTTTATGTTCCTGTGTGGGCATTCATGGGACCCACCTGGCACAAACTTGCCTTATCAGAACAGTAGCAAAATTTGCTTCCAATGCATTGAAGCTGATGTTGACCCCTGTACACAGTTCCCTGGTCGTAAACCACCAGTTTGCATCAGTGGTGTATTTAGGTTTTGTGCTGCCCTAGGCCTGACTCAACTTGTGACCCCTTAATTTAAATTTGACACACCCCTTCCTGTCAAGGTCACACCTTTTCCTGTTTAAACCCCACCCCTTCCTCTCCAGCACTGATTGTATACTCAGCTTCCTCCATGATGACTGGGTCTGCTGGAACCAGACTGGTATTAAGAGAGGTGGGAGAGATTTTCTTATCAAGATCAGATTAATTTGTTGTCACCATGATTCTTGGAGCCTGAGGAATGGATCCAGATCCCTGAATGATTGCAGCAGGCATAGCTCAAAGCAGCACGTCTTGGGAGTCCTGCTACCTCTCTCAACTTGGTCACGTGTGCCTGAGCGGGAGCAAGTGGCTGATGGGAGGAGCAGGACCTGGTAGAGTGGGGAAGAAGAGACGTCACCACACCACCCCACATGTCAGTGACTGTCAGTGAAGTGCTTTGTGTGCACGTCCATGTCAGAGGCCAATATGGCCAGACTGTCCCTCTGCTGCTATCTTTCGCATGGCAACACAACATACAGGATATTTGTTAGAAGTTTCAACTGCTGGAGGTGTAGAGTAGGGATGAGCCGAACACTCCCCGAGTTTGGTTCGGAGCCAAACCCGAACTTTCCAAATGTTCGGATCCGAACCCGAACCCGAACTCGAACTCAATGCAAGTCAATGGGGCTGAAAATTCGGTTTTTAGAGTGCCCTCCAAGAAGGCATATATGCTAGATATTTGCCATAAAAAATGTATGGGGGTCCGGGTAGTGCCCTGGGGGACAAGAAACAAGGCCAAAAAGTAAAAAAAAAAACGTTTTTAAAGGGACAGTGAGTTTTCCATGAAATAAGGCTAGGGTCAGAGTGGGGCAGTCGTAACGCGCGTGCAGGCGCACTAAATCACGGCGGCAGTAGCAGCACATAACGGCCAATGACGGCCAATATACGCAGTACGTGCGTACAAAAGTGCGCCGACACCACGCAACCGGCAAATGAACGCATTTTTCTCAGAACGTGAAACCGCTGCTACAGACGTACAGAGTGCGCTGCGGCCGCATGGCAGCGTGTGTGCGTGATTAGGAGACGTCAGACGCTGCTAGTGTGTGGCCTACATAACGTTCAAACAGCCGGATTTCCCTAGAATTGCGTTGGTGAGTACCTGCGACTGTGCGACTGTGGTCGTCTGACCACTTAAGCGTATTCTGTGAAAAAATGCGTGCGCACGCATCGACGTACATTTTGACGGTGGCCGCAGAAAATGCGCTCATCTGTCCCTAGCCTTAGGGTTAAAAATAAAAACGAAAAATTCCTTCAAATATCAGGCCTAGGAGGTCCCCATAACCTGCCCGTGAACTGGCGGATTTCTAGGATGTATAGAAATATGTAAAAACCAAAAAATTACATTTCAAATGATGGTAAATGCTTTTCCTTTAATCTATCCATAAACAACTGCTTGGGGCGGCAGTCTGTATGAAAAGAGGAGACATTTTTGGACATGCAGAAAAAGTTTACTGATTTTTTGGCTGTGAAAAGCAGGAGAATGACTGGAGAATGGAAAATTCTAGACCAAATAGCCGATTTGGAAAGTGAGATAAATGGGAGAATTTTTCTATTAGGCTATTTTGACCTAGAATTTTCTCTTCAGTTATTCTCCTGAGTTTCACCTCTCTCTGAATAACCCTGTCAGGGTTATTCAGAGAGCGGTGAAGAGCAGGAGAATGACTGGAGAATGGAAAATTCTAGGTCAAAATAGCCAAACCAAAAAAATTCCCCCATTTAGGCTAGGGTCAGACTAGCGAATTTTTAACGTGCGTTTAGGCGCACTTAATCACGGCCGCACTAGCAGCAAATGACGGGCAATGATGGCCAATATACGAAGTACGGTCGCACGAAAGTCTGGCTGCGCAACGCAAGTGGAAAATGAATGCATTTTTTTGAGAAAGCAGAACCGCTAGTACGGACTTACAGAGTGCGCTGCGTCCACTAGCGGCGTGTGTGCGTGATTTGGAGACGTCAGACCCTGCTCATGTCCAGCCAACATAACGTCCAGACACCCAAAGTTTCCTGGTTTGGATCCGTAAAAAATCACGCACAAAAATGCGCATCGTATGACCGTTTTCGCGCATTCCGTGAAAAAATACACACTTTTTGACGGTCGCTGCGAAAAATGCGTTAGTCTGACCCTAGCCTTATCTCACTTTCCAAATCGGCTATTTGGTCCAGATTGTTCTCTTTTCCTGCCATTCTCCTGGTTTTCACCTTTTTTTGAACAACCCTGAGAGAGAGGTGAAAGCCAGGAGAACTGGCAGGAGAAGAGAACAATATAGACCAAATAGCCAATTTGGAAAGTGAGTTAAATGGGAGAATTTTTCTGGTTTGGCTATTTTGACCTAGAATTTTCACTTCTCCAGTTATTCTCCTGCTTTTCACCGCTCTCTGAATAACCCTGTGAATGTTTAATCCCGAGGTGAAAAATAACATTGCTTTAGATGTTATTTTGAATTTTTTTCAAACACCAGTTAAATGCAGCATATTAGGATGTTTTAGGAGGGAAATTAATTCTCAAATCTCAATCAGAAGCAGACACCACCCCACCCCCTCAGTATAGTGTACAATGTATCAATTTGATTACCACACTAAAAACACCTGGTGTTATGCCTGTTTGTGAACAGAGGTCATTTAGAGTTGATAATCTTTCCACGTACACATTAGTTTTTAATTCAATATCTAATAAACCGTTGCTTATAATATTCTGCAGTAAAGAGTCTCTTTATTTCTAGATTTTTTAGTATTTTTTTAAGCATTTTCTATACTTTTTTCAAAATTTCTTTTTTTTTTTCGAACTCGAACCGAACACACCCAAAAAGTTCGAGATTCGCGAACTTTCGAACTGCCAAAGTTCGGGTCGAACTCCGAACCGCCCGAACAGCTCATCCTTAATACAGAGTCATTACAGCGCCGCTTTATAGAGGCCGGAGGATACGGCGTTCATAAAGTCATTTTTTTTTTGTTTTTGTTTTGTTAATGCAGCAATATTGTTCTCATTTCAATTATAATGTGAACAATAATGCTGCACTAACGATTTTTGTATGCGGTGGGTTTGTTAAAAAAAGCGAAATTTTCCCCAAAAAAAAATGTAACGAGACCCCATTTCTAATTTTTTTAACAAGCGCACCCCATAAAAAATATAACCGCAAACGATCGCATGTTAAAATGTGAAAAAAAACACTTTACACATAATAAATTATTGAAAATTCAAATTTTATTGCATTTTTTGTTATAATATACAGACATGACATAACGTATACATATAATAATGACATATTATGAATCTGCCAAGTCTGCCGGAAAGAACGATATATAATATGTCTGGGTCATATATCAAAATATGGCTACAAAACGTGGTTAAACATGATGAGCGAAAGCGGTAAAAATGACTTCAGCACAGAGGTGTGAAAAGCCTCAGCAGCGAAAGGGTTAAATGCAGCATATTAGGATGTTTTAGGGAAACTAATTCTCAAATCTCAATCAGAAGCAGACACCACCCCACCCTCAGTATAGTGTACAATGTATCAAATTGATTACCAGACTAAAAACACCTGGTGTTATGCCTGTTTGTGAACAGAGGTCATTTAGAGTTGATAATCTTTCCACGTACACATTAGTTTTTAATTGAATATCTAATAAACCGTTGCTTATAATATTCTGCAGTAGAGAGTCTCTTTATTTCTAGGTTTTTTAGGGGTTTTTTGAGCATTTTCTATACTTTTTTCAAAATTTCTTTTTTTTTTTCGAACCCGAACCGAACACACCCAAAAAGTTCGAAGTTTGCGAACTTTCGAACTGCCAAAGTTCGGACCGAACTCCGAACCGTCCGAACCCGAACAGCTCATCCCTAGTGTAGAGTGACCTCTAAAGAGTCATCAGTTAACCCACCTAAACACAATTCCTTTTATTATTATCAGTGAAACCAGATTTTGAATAGGCTTGCAACAGTTTTTTTTTTTTTTTACTAGCATCAATGCGTACCTGGATTTGTGGATTTTAAAAATGTATTTTGTTATAGAACAAGGACTTCCTGTTTATATTCTCACACAATGTTCCCATACTGTGGGCTGATGCCTGCCTAAATGCAACCATCTACACTGATCAGCCTCAGCATGGAAACCATCTACCTAAAATCATGTCCTCCTTATGCTGCCAAAACCGCTCTGATGCATCAAGGCATGTACTCCACATGTCCTCTGAATGTGTCCTGCGGTATCTGGCACAAAGACATTAGCAGAGAACACAATCGGTGATAGGAGAAAAAATTACTGAACTGAATATGACCACCTTCTTCCATCATTTTCTGTGGCAAAAAAGGCACAGTTTTAAAAATGTTCAAAAAACCTGACTGAGGGAATAAATGATGGGGATTCAGTTCACAAGTTATGATCATAACTTGTTTAAGCCTGTCACAGTCGCCAATGTACCCCATCTTTGACAGGTCCTATCTAACTTGACCGAATCTGCACTTACAGGATCAACTCACCCTGGAACTCCCCAGCAGGCTCTAGGCCTTTATAGGCTGCCATGGTGGGCCATATATACAGTGGGCAAAAAAGTATTTAGTCAGCCACCAATTATGCAGGTTCTCCCACTTAAAAAGATGAGAGAGGCCTGTAATTGTCATCATTAGCTACACTTCAACTATGAGAGACAAAATGAGAAAAAATTAATCCAGAAAATCACATTGTCTGATTTTTAAAGAATTTATTTTCAAATTATGGTGGAAAATAAGTATTTGGTCACCTACAGTAAAGTACAAACAAGATTTCTCTTCTGTCCTTCACTCGTTACCTGTATGAACTTGTTATCAGTATAAAAGACACCTGTCCACAACCTCAAACAGACACACTCCAAACTCCACTATGGTCAAGACCAAAGAGCTGTCGAAGGACACCAGAAACAAAATTGTAGACCTGCACCAGGCTGGGACCCCTGAATCTGCAATAGGCAAGCAGCTTGGTGTGTAGAAATCAACTGTGGGAGCAATCATTAGAAAATGGAAGACATACAAGACCACTGATAATCTCCATCGATCTGGGGCTCCACGCAAGATCTCACCCCGTGGGGTCAAAATGATCACAAGAACGGTGAGCAAAAATCCCAGAACCACACGGGGGGACCTAGTGAATGACCTGCAGAAAGCAGGGACCAAAGTAACAAAGGCTACCATCAGTAACACACTACGCCGCCAGGGACTCAAATCCTGCAGTGCCAGATGTGTCCCCCTGCTTAAGGCAGTACATGTCCAGGCGCTATTATAATATTCTGTAGTAAAGAGTCTCTTTATTTCTAGATTTTTTAGTATTTTTTTAAGCATTTTTTATACTTTTTCAATATTTTTTTTTTAGAACTCGAACCGAACACGCCAAAAAGTTCGAAGTTCGCAAACCTTCGAACTGCCGATGTTCGAGTTGAACTCCGAACTGATCGAACCGAACAGCTCATCCCTAATACAGACCCAGCATAACGCCAAGATACTCATTTGACCAAAGCTTTCAGAAATATTTAATCATTATCAATGCTGAAATAAATTACTTAAAAGAATCATAAATCTTACCTCATCATAAATGTATCTGTCCTTCGTTTGATTAATCTATTGGATTTGCAGAAATTATTTTGATTTAGCTGTGCCCTTATTTATTCAAAACAGGCTGTGAGAGTAAATCTTATTGGGAATGGCTGTGTCAGTATGCTATGCAGTGAAATGGGCCTTTTCGTATAAATGGAACTTTAATATTAACTTGCCAACAAGAATAAAGAAAAATTTCCCGGTGACAAGTAAAGTTATGCGCATACTGTATGTTTTTTTCATGTTTTTTTAAATTATTTTTATAATTTCACTACTCATTCATATCCATGGATTTAGGCTAGGGTCAGACGAACACATTTTTCACGTTGTCCGTGAAAAAGTGCGTTCAAACGAATGGACGTATTTTTTCACGGAATACGCGATAGCGGTCATACGATGAGCATTTTCGTACGTGATTTTCTACGGATCATCAATAAAACCCTTTTGTGTCTGGACGTTATGTTGGCCGGACGTGTGCAGCGTCTGACGTCTCCCAATCACGCAAACACGCCGCTATGCGGCCGCAGCGCACTCTGTACGTCAGTAGTAGCGGTTTGACGTTCTCGAAGAAATGCGTTCGTTTGCCACTTGCGTTGCACGGACGAACTTTCGTGCGGCCGTTCGTCGTATGTTCCCCGGCATTGGACGTCATTTGCTGCTAGCACAGCCGTGATTTCGTGCGGCTAAACGCACGTGAAAAATGCGTTCGTCTGACCCTAGCCTTAATGTTATTATTCATTTCAGCTCTGTGTCTCCTCCACTTTGCACTAGTCTTTAAATATGAAAAATAATTTTCTCAGTTCCCCTTTACAAATAGGTCTTTAACCCCTTAACCCTGAACACTTTCTGTTGAAGAAAACATACATTAATTTGAAATACGAGATGCGGAGTTAACAATTAGGGAAAAAATTGCAGGGAAATGCCGCCCTACAACCCGTTCGAAAACCTGCCAGAACCGCAGCAAAAAACACACCGACCACGTGGGAAAAAGCTGATGAGCCGCCGAACACAGCGCAGACCATCCACCGGAAAAAGCCGACAAGCTGACGAACGGGATGGTGAAAAAAAAACAATACAATTTAAAGTGTAAAACGCTGCTTGCAAAATAACTACAGAACGAAAATGCCTGGAATTTACATATAAGATCCAATGAATGATAATAAAAAGGTCTGTTACAGAAAAAAGAAAAAACGATTTTAAAAAAATTGCCAAAAAATAAATCTCAAAAAATGCTTAAAAGATCCTAAAAGAATCAATAAATAAACATACTTTTTACAGCAGATTAAATTAATAAACGGTTTATTAGATATTGTATTAAAACGGGATTATATTTTAGATTGAAGCCTGTGGGATTCGCCTGAATAAACCTGCTGAATGAAACCACAGAACAGCAGGGCACTTTGGCAACTTTTCACTGCTGTTCATTGTTCTCTGAATAGACGAAGCATTGCTTCTCTATGGGGTTTTCACTGCTGTCGAACAGGCACCGTACTTGCTGGCAGTTCAAGAAATTTGGCGAACTGCCTGCTCTCTGAATAGCCAAACAGCCCCATAATGTCACCATACGGAGAAATTCCCTGTTCGGTGACATTTCGGGGCCAGATCGTGTCTCTCTGTATTACCCCTGGAGTTTCACCAGCAACAAAACAAAACAAGAAAGGAAGGTCTCTTATTTCGTTGAAAAAGCTGCATGCGCTGAAAAAGTTAATTTTAAGCTAGGCTCTGTTAAGCTTTGTAAGGTCTTCATGCATTAATTATACTAGTTATTTTCCAATTGAGATGCTGCAAGTTACATTTTCCACTGTGCAAGATGACTCCCATTATAACCTCATAAAGATATACAGGGTTATTTCAAAGAGATCCAAATTGCTGGCGAAAGGTAACCGAACAGTGAAATTCAGCATACGGTTACCTTTCCTGCCCATTCGGCTATTCAGAGAGCAGGCAGTTCGCCAAATGTTGGCGAATTGCCTGCACATACAGTGCCTGTTCGGTGCCTGTTTGAGGGTAGTGAATCCCCCATAGTGAAGCAATGCTTCATCTATTCAGAGAACACAAAACAGCAGTGAAAAGTTGCCGAATTGCCCTGCTGTTCGGTGGTTTCATTCAACAGGTTTAATCAGGCGAATCCCTTAGGCTTCAATGCTAAAAATATTCCTGTTTTAATTCAATATCTAATAAACCACTGATTATAATATTCTGCAGTAAAAAGTCTCTTTATTTATAGATTTTTTAGGGTCTTTTAGGCATTTTTCAGGACTTTTTTGCGAATTTTTTTTTTCCGTTTATTTTTTTTAATCGTTTTTTCGTTTTTCTGTAACAGCCCTTTTTATTATCATTCATTGGATCTTATATGTAAATTTCAGACATTTTCGCTAAGTAGTTTCTTTGCGAACAGCGTTTCACTTTTCAAACATTCAAGCAAACTGTTTATTTTTATTTTTTCACTCCATTCGTCTGCGGTGTCGGTTTTTTCTGGCGTCTGCTCTGCTCTGTGATCGACGGCTGCTCAGGTTTCTCCTGCGTGTTTGGCGGGGTTAATATTATTATTCTTTATTATTCTTTATTTATAAAGCGCCAGCATATTCCGCAGCGCTGTACAATAAGCACAGTATAGACAGGGTTACAATACATTGAACAACATTTGACAAACAGTACAGGAGGAGATGAGGGCCCTATTCCCGTAGGAACTCACAATCTGGGAGGGTTGGGGTTGGAAACAGGAGGAGAGGACTGTAAGGTGAGAGTGATTGATGGTTGCATCAGTGAGTTGGGTGGTAGGCTTCCCTAAATAGGAATGTTTTCAGGGAGCGTTTGAAGGAAGAGAAGTTAGGGGAAAGTCTGACAGTACGAGGGAGAGCGTTCCAGAGAGTGGGGGCTGTGCGTGAGAAATCCTGCAGTCTATCATGGGAAGAGGTGATGCGGGGAGAAGCTAGGCGCAGGTCACTGTTTGACCTTAGGGAGCGGGCTGGGGTGTATTTGGTGATTAGTGAGGACAGGTAGTGGGGAGCTGAGTTAGTGAGGGTTTTGTAGGTAAGGATAAGGATTTTGAACTTAATTCTGCAGTGGATGGGGAGCCAGTGAAGGGACTCGCAGAGGGGAGCGGCAGAGACAGAGCGGCGGGTGAGGTGAATTAGCCTGGCGGAG
Source organism: Leptobrachium leishanense (assembly GCA_009667805.1). NCBI lineage: Eukaryota > Metazoa > Chordata > Amphibia > Anura > Megophryidae > Leptobrachium > Leptobrachium leishanense. The sequence goes on from CM019063.1 coordinate 488,169,210, forward strand.
GCGTTCAGGATGGATTGTAGGGGGGAGAGGTGGGACAGAGGGAGGCCAGATAAGAGATTATTGCAATAGTCGAGTCGGGAGATTACCAGGGCGTGTATGAGTTGTTTTGTGGCGACAGCGGTAAGAAATGGCCAATGGTTAATGGAAATGGTTAATCCAGATGTTTTTGCGGGTTTCGGTGTGCGTTCGCTGGGTTTTGCGGTGAGTGTGCGTCGAGTTTGCAGAGGCTTTTCCCTGCACTACGACGGCCCTGTGGTGCTTGCTGAATACACCGCAGGGTAGCCGAAATGGGATCACCAAATCGCACTGAATTGAAGAGATCGAAAAGTCACCGACCGTGCAGTGACTTTTCGATTCTCCTTGAATAACCCTGATACTGTACCACGCTGCAACACATCTTCCCTCATGTAGGCGGAATTCTGACTTACTGTCTAAGAAGAAATAAGGAACCATTTCGTATAATTGATCAAGTGTACAGTGGCATGCACGAGTCCTGAACACTAATAAACCACAATAAAACAATTTTGGTGCCCTCTTATTTCTACTGTAATTTTAATATTAATAATAATTATAATCAGCGGCGACTCTAGGAACAATATATAGGGGGGGGGCGCATAAGATACCACAGTCAAAACTAGGGGGGGCACTAATAATTTTCACCATTAAATCATAACACTGAAAAAAACAAAATAAGTATATATAAATAAGATTCCAAAATACCAGAATAATGTGATGCAATGATACCCTTATGTTGTATTAACCTGTTACTTAAATTCAATATTTAATTTGCCGCAATTAGGAAGTTTTTGTCGATGTCCGATAACTGATAGCAGCGATTCCAATTTTTGCAAATTACAGTGACATTCTCTCAATTCGGGAATTCACCATATTTTCGACAAAATTGATTCCCTGAAATGTGACATAAAGCAAAGGATTTAAAGATGATTTGACCCTTTAAAGTCTAACGTAAGATAATAATAAACACTAAAATGCCATTAAAGCAGGGAAATACAATGAAATATTAAACAGTGTGGCATGTAGCTTACCCATTAAGCCCTAAATGCCATTAATCAAGGGAAAACATTAAATGAATAGACTGTGAAGCATGTAGCCTACCCATTAACCCCTAAAATGTCATCAAGGGAAAACATGAAATGTATACACTGCGGGGCATGTAGCCTATCCATTAACTGCTAAAATGCCAGTTTTCAGGAGAAAACATGAAATATATATACACTGTGAGGCATGAAGTCTACCCATTAACACCTAAAATGCCATTAATAAAGGAAAAAATAAAATATCTACTGTGAGGGATGAAGCCTACCCATTAACCCTTAATATTCAACTAAACCAAGGCAAAAATAAAAGTAATACACAATCTAATATATAATCTGACCATTAATCCTGTCACTGCTGAGTCATTTCCATTCCGTGAAAAACAATTGTTACGTTTTTATTTTATTATTTATGATTTTGTCTTTACACTGAATATGATCATGTTGGGTATCACTGAAAAGGCCTGGCTCTGCCCTTTCTAATGACACCGAGGTACGATGCATGGGACAGGAGATACAACTGTCCGAAGATGTGGCGGAATCTGGGTTCTGAACCCTGGTGAGGGGGGGGGCACATAGGGGTGCAAGGAATAACCTAGGGGGGCAATTGCCCACCCTGTCCCCCCCCTAGAGACGTATATGATTTAGAATTATTACTATTATTGTGAGCAGTTATGGACATCTCTCTGAATTATATACATTTTAGATATAATTATTATAGTTTTCTCTGCGTAACTCTTTATATTTTTGCATCTCTGGCTATCTAAAGTGCATTTCAAAAGTATTCAGACCCCTTTGTTTTTTTCACATTCTTTATGTTGCATCCTCATTTAAATAATTGTTTTTTTTTATCCAAATCAATGTTCACTCAATACGCCACAATGACAAAGCAAAAGAAAGATGTTTTATTCCAATGCTTATTTATGCAATTGAAATATACTGTATCTTGTACCAGAAGGTGCCACATTTTTATGGATATCTGGGCCCTATTCCTGGGCGACACCAGCGGTTGCATGCAGTGCCGCTGCCAGTATCTGTTTACTGCCTCCACCTATTATGACATGAGCCGCTGATATAGTGTCTTGGACGTAATTAAGCTGTTAATAGTGAGCTGCTAATGATCATCGGCTCGCATGCAATTTTCTCCACTAGCAACGTGCTATTAAAAAATACTTTTGCTATTTAACCCCTTTACTACCAATTGATTTTCCAAAAAAACATTGTCAGGAACCAGTGCTTTTCTTTTAAATACTTTTAAATTCATTATAAGGTAAGAAATATTTGGGAATATTCCCAGTGTGTTTCCTACTGTAATAACCTATTTGTCAGGCAGATGGTGCCATCTACTTGCCAAATGGAGTTACAGCAGTTTGAGCTGCAGCTCGTGGTTACCTGCATCGACTCCAGAAAGCCCGATATGTCAGGGCATTCATCAGCCAATTGTAAACACTTTTAGAACCTTTTGTATTACGCCCACCGGGCTAAACCTTTGGGGGCGCCTTCTGCAGCCCAAAAGAAAACAAAATTTGCTGCAGCAAATGAATTTCGTTTGCTTTTGTCCTTCAGAGTTGCAGTTCGAGATAACTCAATATCGGGACCTGATGATGCCTTTGAAGTTCAGAGTTTTTTTTTTTGAGAAAGTATTTTACCAAGAAGGATACCTTGAGATTTCTCTCGTTTTCAAGTTTGTCCTGGGTGGCGAGTATGTACCGTTAGGTGTCTTGCCCAAGGACACTTACTGGAGAGGTGCTCTTGCCAGGATTCAAACCTGTGTCTCCACGGTTATAGAGCACCTCTACTCAACCCAGCTTGATCTTGGGAGTGAATAAGGTTAAAGTGATCACACTGTGGGGCAGTGAAACCTCTCCCTGCAGCCCTGTTGACTTAATATACTTGTGAAGCGGAAGCACTTCCTCTGCCCACCCCAGCTTCACCTGGAAGCTGAGATTTTGAATTTCCCGGCTGTCAGTCAACAAATCGGTCACTGATGATGCCCTATTATTTAAGGGCAAAAAAATGGTCTTAGGGGCTTGGCTTATTTGTTTTTGTGCCACTTTAACGGCTTGGTTGGTATAAGATCCACTGTCTATTAAATGGTGAAAATTAAGCGACCGATTCATGTTGAATAAACAGGACTAATTGTTGTAGGCAGAAAATAAGTAAACAGTTTTAGGGCTCTATCACCTCCTTAACGCTAGTGCTACCACTCACATAAATGAGCGTTAACGCTAGGTTAATTGAGGTGATAGCGTGCCACAAAGAACACCTCCCAATCGCTAATGGGTTAAAAAAACTGACAGCCAATAGGGTATTAGTGGTTTTTAGCATGAGCTTACTGTACTTTGCGCTACCCAGGGCCGGCCCGACGATGGAGCAGTGTGGTGCGGCTGCGCCAGGCGGCGAAAATTCAAAGGCGGCAAATTTTTGCGCTGCCTTCGCCGACGCTGCACTATTTTTTTGTCAGCACCAGCGGCAGCATCTAATTAGGCGGCAGCACAACATAACAATGTAAGCAAGTAACAGTAAGCAAGTGATGCCGCTGCTGACCACGCCCACATGCATGCGTCCACATGGTCCAGCGCGAGATTAGGATGCGTGTGTGTCGTGTGGGCGGATCATAAACCCGGCAGGCGGCAGGAGCAAATTGTTCACTCTCCTCCAGCTTCCCCCGGGACCATCCAGACGCCAGGTATGTGCCTGCCTGCCTGTCCCACTGTGGAAAGCACCGGCTTGCTGGAGGTCCTCACACCCCACCTTCCTCCTGTGCAAAGGTCCTGAGCCCGCAGTCAGAAAGTGGGGTGGATATCATGCAGCTCCTACCAGGCTCAGCCATCCCAGGGCTGGCGGGGGACAGGGTGCTGGGGAGGGCCCGGGCAGACTTCCCCTCCCCCCCCTCAGATAGGAAACTGACACACCTCCAGGCCGCCCTCCACCCCCGGGGAGCAAGGGACAGGAAAGCACCTACCAGAAACTGGGGCTCACTGAGGCCACCTCGGATCAGGCCAGACGAGACAGACTGCTTCATCTGAGGTGGGGGGGGAACCCTAGGGAGGATATTCTTCTATTGGGTGGATGCCTCCTGTATGGGAGATCATGTGTAAAGTAATTTTGTGCAGTGCTGCTACTGGTTTATAGTGACTGTAAACAGTGGCGACTCTAGGAACAATATTTAGGGGGGGCACATAAGATACAGCAGCCAAAACTGGGGGGCACTAATAATTTTCACCACCAAATCATACCACTGAATAAAAGTAAGGGCCCTATCACCTGGTGTGAGCTAAAACACCATCACTAAAGGAAAAATATAGCCTGAGCCGCTAAAAAACTTACAGGGTTATTCACAGAGAGGTGAAAAGCAGGAGAATGACTGGAGAATGGAAAATTCTTGGTCAAAATAGCCAAACCAGAAAATTATCCCATACATCTCACTTTCCAAATCGACTATTTTGACCTAGAATTTTCCATTCTCCAGTCATTCTCCTGCTTTTCACTGCTCTCTGAATAACCCTGTTAGTGCCTGACGACCTACTAACAGATCACCTTGTCCGCGGTAGTCCATGAACAAGGTCATTTGGCACACGCTAGGGAAACTCTAAGACCCGGCTGAGACCCAGCGCTAATGCGGTTGTGCCGGGCCATACCTACCCCTGCCCTCACAAGCTTGAATATGAACACATCCAGTGAATAACCTCACACCCCTGAAATTATTAAATTCCTCCAAGGTGGTCGTATCATCCATGTTTTAATGCACACATATATTAAGGCTGATGGGCATTGCATGATAAATGCCACCCAAGAGCATGTAGAATCCTTACACTGCATTTAATAGATCCAAAAGGAAGGTCAGGTGAGCCACAATAACTTCCCTGCTGCAGCATATAAATAATACATGTTTCAGGGCAAGACTTATTCACGTGTCCCTTTAAACATGATCCACACGGTCACCCTAATAATCATACGCTTACATACTATGAATATCCCCCAGCATAAAATGTTTAAAATTAGGCAATATATTAGAATTAGGATATATGTGGATAAAGGATACATATATATCTTAATACAGCTGACTGCAACAGCCGCGACATTGCTGACCAGATCCATTACTATGGTGAATGGGGCCAAGAGAACACCTGTGCTGCATTCCTTTCAATTGCCTATCAATTTTGGGCGAGGATCTGTTTTTTCTGTTTTATTGGAGTTAGCACCAGGGTTGAGCAGTAGGTAAAATGTTGCAATTAGCGCCCCTCAAAAAACTAGCTTTGGCACCAAGTGATCTCTAGCGCTCCCCATGTTAATTAAAGGACGCGGAAAGTACAGTAAACCCACGGTACAAGTGATTTTTCCCATTTCAAGCGGGAGGCAAACAATCTGTTGGTCCGGCGCTAGACTCAACCTGGCACTAACGCAAAAACATGCTGATGCTAGGGTTAACCCACACCAGGTAATAGTGCCCTAAATAAGTATATATATAAATAAGATTACAAAACCCCAGAGTAATGTGATGCAATGATGCCTTTTTGTTGTACTAACCTAATACTTAAATTAGGTATTTTATTTGCAATTCGGCAGTTTTCGCTGGATGTCCTTTAGCGGTTTCAGTGACTCCAATTTTAGCAAATTACGGTGACCATTCACTAATAGGGAATTCAACATATTTTGGTGAAATGAATTCCCCGAAATGTGACGAAAAGCAGAGGATCTAAAGATGATTAGACCCTTTAGATTCTAACTTCCATAATAACCCCTAAAATGCCATAAACCCAGGGAAATACAATAAAAATAATAAACATTGTTGCATTTAGCCTACTCATTAACCCCTAAAATGCCATTAATCAATGAAAAACAAATGTATACTGTAAGGGATGAAGCCTGCCCATTAACCCTTAATATACAACTAAACCAAGGCAAAAACTAATGTAATACACAATGTAATGTATAGTCTGAACATTAACCATTTCACTACTGAGCCATTTCAACCCTGTGAAAATGTTTAAGTGCACGTTTTTATTTAATGTTTTATGACTTTCACTTCACACTAAATATGGTCATGTTGGAAGAATCTTCCCTTTCTAATGACACATAGAACGTCCATATACGATGCACAGGGACGGAGATATCCTGGTCCGAAGAAGTATGGGAAGCTGGATGCTGATTTTTGGTGGGGGGGCACATGGGGGGGCAAGCAATAACCTAGGGGGGCAATTGCCCCCCTTGCCCCCCTGTAGAGTCGCCTATGACTGTAAAGGAAGGTCTCCTGTGGTGCATAAATAATGTGTATTGGTAAAGAATGTATGTATCTCAATTTAATGTGGGACACAGTGAATACAATTGTATTGTGTGGGGGGGGGGTGAATAGGTATTATCCTATAGTATCCCCATAAGTGGATATACTGGTCTATTAGTTTGGTAATGTGAGTTACTAGCTTAGTTTGTGCCGTGCAAGACACGGTAGTGTGTTTATAACTGTGATAGCACCCTGTAATGGTAGTTTATATTTGTGCAGTTTTATGGTGCGCATGCGCAGGTGCAGGGAAACATAAAGCAAAAAAACCAGTAAAAATATATAAAGTGCTTAAAGTAGAGAAAGCTCAGAATGGGGTGTCTGTGCTGTTATGGTGGTTTGCCTATTTGTCCAGTATAGTAGACAATACCCAAATGGGTTTAAAAAGTCAATGACCGTCTCAGGTAATCAATATAAAAGAAATGGCCTAGATGGTATTCCTGGATATAATCCTATGAACCATAGAATATGGGTCATTCCCGTGGGATTTGCAAATCCACGTTGTCCTGTCTCTTTCAATCCTCCCGGTGTTTCATAAAGGGGGGGGGCTGCTTCATTTGCCCAATGGGTGTAAAAAGGGAACTCTGCAGTTACCTGGGCTGCCCCAAGCTTAAATATCCCTGTTCCAATGTGACAACACCCAGCGTGTGGTATGTGTGTGACGTGTGTGTGGCTGTGGGCTATGTGGTTTTATGGGATACGCTCATAAACACCGCATACTGTGAGTTTTAATACTGTGCAGCTCTGTGATACACTCGTACACACTGCACATTACTGTGAGGTTTATTGGCTGTGGAGCTCTGTGATACACTCATATACAACACATTTTTTTGGGGGGGGGCAGCACATCATCCATTGCTCCAGGCAGCACAGTGGCTTGGGCCGGCCCTGGCGCTACCTATACTTAACATAAGGAGTGCAAAGAGTAGGCAATCAGTAATTAGCGTTAGGATTGCATAGTCCTAACGCTAATTACTCACAGCTGTCGCTAACTGAAAAGGTTTGCTACAGCTTAGGCTGGGGGCAAACTAGTTTTTTTTTCTGCACACTAGCGCGCATTAAACCGCACTTCCGGCGTTCCGGCATCCACTCGATGCCCGCCTGCCCCTCCCCTCAGCACTGCAAAGCGCGATTCTCCTATGGAGGATCGCGCTTTGCAGCCCTCGCGACGCGCATCCTAGCGCATCGACGGTGAGGATCTCTAGACGCACGCATCCTACGCACGCACTAAGTGCGCGCACAAGCATGTGACCGGCCCCATCTGCAGCATCACAACGCTGCGATGAACGCCAGTAAGTGCGTTTTAACGCGCGATAGTGCGCAGAAAAAAACGCCTAGTGTGCACCCGGCATTAGAGTTGGTGCTAACTGTTACTGCTTCCGCAGAATCAGTTAGCTGTAGCTGGAAACCCCCCCCCCAGTCAAAAACTCACCTCTCATCCTGCGGTGAGAAAAGCGGCCCGAATGAAACACTTTTGCCCAGGGAGCAGAGTGAGACTGGGGAAAATCGTCCCCAGTCCCCCTCCGCGCTCACTCCACCGACCTGCAGGATCTCGCGAGTGGCATTAACACTACCCCTAACATTCCTAGAGGCTGGCGGCCGCTACGGGGCAGGCTGCTGAACTGCCATGTAATCTACTGGTAAAACGAGGGGAACTTAGGGGAGATTTGCGAGTTGCAAGTAGTGCCTTTAGTTGGGAAGATGCTTCTGTTTATTTATGAGTTTATTATGGCGTACTTTAAAAGCTTTAATAAGGCTTATAGCTTCATGTGCTATAACTGCTTATGCAATGTTATGCAGGGGAGCAAGAGCTATTAAAAAAAAGGTTTTCGTTAAAAAATAATTAAATAAAATTAAAAAATAATTAAATAAAATTAAAAAATCGATGTATCTGACTAGATGTAATGGTATGCAGAGGAGCCAGAGCTATTAAACAACGGATATTGCTTTCCTCTTAAAAAAAAATGATTAAAATGTATTCATCTATCCAGCACTGTCCACGGTGCTGATATGTTTTACATTAGGAGGCCACTGATAATAATGTGATTACAAGGATCTAATTATACAGTAATTTGCAGCACTAACAAACTAAACATACTGTTTGATTATGGGAACAAGTGTCACGTGCCAAGACAAACAAAAGAAATAATGACAATAGTGTTCATTTTCTAGTTTATCCTAATTAAAATGCACTGGAGTTAATTAAGACTAGTTTAACCTCTAAATTATGAACGCAATCAATATCATAATTGATATTGAGTAAACAGTCTTTACAGGGCCAGATTTATAATTAGGCACAGTAGGCATGTGCCTACATGTGCCTACCACAGGGGGTTGCCTTGCTCTGTAAACATAAACAAATTACAATTTACAATCATTTAGACTTCTGTATCTCCGTAGCCCTACAGGCTAGATGGACATATGTGGTATCTGTGGAAAGACTGGGATATGGCCTTTTCAATGATACCAAGCATGACCAGGTTTTTGTAAAAATAAAATAACAAATAAATTAAAATACAAATAGTATTTTTTTGTCTTTGTAACAGTACTGGTGTTAACTTTTCAATTATAACGTCTACGGTGTTGCTGCATTAACTCACCTTCTCATTTCCCGCACCGCCCGAAATGGGGAGGCAATGGCACAGTGCGTTATTATACTATCAGGGTTATTCAAAGAGATCCAAATGGCTGCCGAAAAGGTAACCGAACGCTGAAAATCAGCATTCGGTTACCTTTCTTGGCCATTCGGCTATTCAGAGAGCAGGCAATTCGGCAAATGTTGGTGAATTGCCTGGACATACAATGCCTGTTCGGGGCCTGTTCGAGGGCAGTGAAATCCCCATAGCTTCATCTATTCAGAGAACAAAACCCAGCAGTGAAAAGTTGCCGAAATGCCCAGCCATTCAGTGGTTTAATTCGGCAGGTTTATTCAGGTGAATCCCATAGGCTTCAATGTTAAAAATATTCCCGTTTTAATTCAATATCTAATAAACCATTTATTATAATATTCTGCAGTAAAAAGTCTCTTTATTTATAGATTTTTTAGGATCTTTTAAGCATTTTTCGGGATTTTTTTGCAAAAATTTGTTTTCCGTTTCTTTTCTTTTTAAACGTTTTTTTCTTTTTTCTGTAACAGCCCTTTTTATTATCATTCATTGGATCTCATATGTAAATTTCAGAGATTTTCACTCAGTAGTTTGTTTGCAAACAGCGTTTGACTTTTCAAACATTCAAGCGTACTGTTTTTTTTCCCCCACTCCATTCGCTTGTGGTGTTGGGTTTTTACGGCGGCTGCTCTGCACTCTGATCGGCTCCTGCTCCGGTTTCTCCGGTGTGTTTGCAGGGTTAATCCAGATGTTTTTGCCGGTTTCGGTGTGCATTCGCCTGGGTTTTGCGGTGAGTGTTCGGCAGCTTTTCGGCAGCTTTTCCCTGCACTACGACGGCACTGGGGTGCTTGCTGATTACACCGCAGGGTCGCCAAAATGGGATCGCCAAATCGCACCGAATTGAAGAGAACGAAAAGTCACCGATCGTGCAGTGACTTTTCGATTCTCTTTAAATAACCCTGATTGTTTCATCAAACCTAAACCACGGCACTAAAGTGAAGAGACAGGGTGGGATTTGGAATCCTGCATCTCTGATTTTTACACCGCACACGGTCAACTGAGTCAGAGGCTGGCCTTTCCAAAGATACCAAACATGACAATGTGAAATTTTAAAATAATTAAATCAAAAGAAACCCCACCCTCTTTTTGTTCCAAAGCGACGGTATTGTTCATTTCTCCCACATAAAATGAGTAATGCCACTGCCATTACTCATCTTCTCATTTCCCATGCCAGGAGCTAGTTCAGTATTTTATACATAGTTATGCTATTCATAAAACGTGATCTGCCAAAATCCAAGAGAAAAATTTAGCTTTTTCAGTTTTGATTAAAATTTCATATTTTGCAGTAACCGGTTCCCATTTCCGATTTATTTTTTACAAGATTATCCCATAAAATATATAAACAAAAAGGTTTGGATGACAAAATGTAGAACAATTAATTCAGATGCTGTAAATAATTGAAATCGGAATAGAAATTTATATATTCTGTTACAAAAAATAAATATTTCTTTAAAAAAAATTACAATTACATTTCTTTTAAATGGTGTCCCTTATCTTACAGAGTTTCACACAGGGTCTGTATCAGCACACAAGACGAAATGGTCTTTGTGTCAAATACAGTTAATATGACAGAAATAGATGATAAAAACGGTCAGATCTCCCGTTTATGGCGATTTGTAGTGATTTATAATGAGATTATTTGCAATAGCAATGCAGCTTCTACAAAATATCTACAGAATATAAAAATAATATCTGTATGCGTCATAATGCCTGTGTATTGAAGTGACAGTAACACCTTGTATCTGTACTGTATAGAGGTAAACCCCTGAATCTTATTCCTGTACAGTAGTGAGTAACTCCAGAGCGCTCCCTGTATTCTGCGCTCTCTGGCTGCTGAAATGCAGCAGTAAAGTTTACAGTTCTTTTTGTTGCAGTGGTGCTTCTTGCTGCTTCTTTACAGTAATACAAGGTGGCAGGAGTGAGCTCTCACAGCGAATTTCATTTTTCCACTAATCTTGCATTAAACAGGTACGCAAAATGGGTATTATTTCGCTTTTCCAAACATTGTTTACACATTTATGGTAGGAAAAGGGTTAAGGTCTGATGTTATAATATTCTGAAGCTACCGATACACCAAAGCAGGCATACCTATATTAAAGAAATGGATATTAGGTCTTTGACAATCAATACAGAACAGGCTAGTGATCAATAGCCCTGCACCCTGCTGAACAGACACGTGGACCATAGAAGTTAATACAATGGGAAATTGTAAATACCAAATCAACCAAATAGAACACTCATTGATTAGAAACTCTGCTTTCTCGTGCATTTTGGGTTCATAGGTGCATAGATTTCTTTATGAACATCATTTGATTTAATTATTTTAGCTCCAGAAACAAATAATATCCATTGTGCGTCCATAATTATTTACCTAAGCCACAGTAAGAAAAAGCTGTATACACCAGTAGCAATGCTTGGATGGCTTTGACAACTGAACCCTAACCCATTGCTGCCGCAAAAGAGGAGATTGTAAGTAAAAAATACACATGCTCAGCTTTACTTAGCATTTCTTTTTAGTGCAGCTTCTCCGGGTAGGCACTTTATTTGCACAAAGCCTCAGAAGGAAATGCAAGGTAGCTGCACACAACCACAGGCAACACCTCCTGGAGTCCATAGGACTCCATGGAGCCCAGTGCATCCAACCACGAGCTCACATCCGCGCGATCATGCAGGAGCCACGGATGAATGTCAGAAGGAGACTGGGAATTATTTTTTTCTAGTCTCACTCTGTTCCCGGTTAGAGGAAACCGTGGATTGCTCTGCCCTCTCGACTGTGGGATAAGTGGTATGTAAGGGGTTTTTATTATGATTTGGGAGGGGCAGGTTCACAATGTGTGAGTGATTGTGAAAATGCACTAGTTTTTAGGAGTCATTATTGCTTATAGCGATACCAGCTGAAGAAAAGAAGAACACGCTACCTTAAAACATCGCATTCTTCTCAACCTAGGCACAAATTAGTTTGTCCATGTAACTTAGGTGTAAATTAATACATTCTATACAAAGTATAGGAGATGTAAATTTATAGTCAGGAAATGCCATACATGTTTGGCAAGCCCAGCTTGCATCAAGTGTTTAAAACCAAATAACTCCACTTAGACTAAAAAGAAAGGTACCGCTGGAAAGGGCAGAGTCTGCCTTTTTCAGAGGTGCCTCTCATTAACCCCCTTAGGTTCTTAATCGCGATTCAAACTTGGAAGTGACTGACATCTTGGATGTCAGTCTAGCCTCCAGGTCACTCCCCACTCCCACCTACTGATGTCGTCGCCATATGTGCGATGATGTCAGTGGGTCAGTTAACCCTCTAGCTGCCAAATGGATAGAGGATCCTTTGGATCCCCGTAACTCCCAATCCCTGACAGGTAGAAGGTCATGTCTGTTTCCAATGATACCAAACACTACTATGGGCCAAATTACGATCCTAGCGGTAAAACGGGGGTGCTAGGGAGGAAAAACTGTGCTTGCAGTTTTCCCCCTAGCCCGCCCGTTTTACCGCAAGATTACAATGCAGGTGCTAAAAAAGCTAACTGCATTGTTACTGTGCGCTACGCCCCGGGATGTGCGCGGCAGCGCTAAGCGCCGCCGCGAGGATCCTCTTAATGGAGTCCATAGCGTAGTGATACGTAGGGGGAGACTAGGGGGACTTTTCCCCTAGTCTTTCCCTGCTCTCGTCGGACTGAGGAGGCAGACAGAGCCGCAGTCCTCACCGTGGGACAGGAGTTGAGTATACGATTCATTTTTTTTCTTTTTTGGCTGGTGTTAATGGATTCTGCAGAAGCGGAATCTGTTAGCACCAAGTCCTGGCTCTGGTTAACCTTTTGTTAACCGCGGCCGGACGTTAATCAACGTTAGGACTTTGAAATCCTAATGCTGATCAACACTTTGCGCTCCCCATGTTAAGTATAGGATTATAATTTGCGCTAACTACTTGGGCTAACGTTAACGCTCACGCAGGTGAGTGCTAACGTTAGCACCAAGTATGTAATTTGGCCTGTGTTTGGTGTCAATTTTTTTAAATAATAATAATAAAAATAAAAAAAAGTGTTTTTTTAAAAAAAGAATTGTCTGTTGGGGTTTAATAAAATAGGACTTCAATGTAAGTTTAAACATGATGTGGCATAAAACGGTCAAAATGAGCTCAGCGCACAGAGGTGGAATGGCTCAGCAGTGAAGGGGTTAAAAAGCAAAAACATGTTAAAAATTTGATATTTCTGAACTCTGGACAAAATTTCAAAACTATTTAGCCGGGTCTTTTTTTGGCGTTTGCAGATTTTGGGGATTAAAGTTAAAAAAAGTGTGGTTTTTTTTCATTTTTTTCATCATATATCCTGGCTTTTTTTTAAAGTAAATTATGAGATATGAAGAAAATAATGATATCTTTAAAAATTCCATTTAATGGCGAGAAAAACAGTATATAATATGGTTGGGTTCCGCAAACGAGTAAGAGGAAAATTAGACCTAAGCACAAACAGTGCAGAAACGTAAAAACAGCAGCGCAAACTTTCGGACAGACAATGGTAAAACCGCCTGGTCACTAAGGGGTTATTTAATGTTTCTCTGCTAGAACCCTGAGTGTATGGAACCATTCCAGATTATAGCACTGTATTTGCTTAATCATAGATGACAATGACCGAACACTGAAGAAACTGTTCACCTGTGCTTTAAAAAAATAAATGAATGTCCCTGCAACCTGGCCTTTTGCAGATACTATGGAATGTACAGAAAAGTCCTGTAATAATGTAATTGTAAGCAAGCAGGTGCTGCAAACAATACAGAGAAATCGTCCCCTTCAGCAAATACTCAGGTACAGAGCACAGTTCTAAGCATTTTCACACTGAGACACTGTGACCTCAGATCATATAGTAAAATGTTTATTAAGCTATAAAACATTATTGGGCAGTTGAAAAGTTAAGTCAAGGCAGCAAATTTTAGTGGAAAGTCAAATAATTCTTCAAGTCTCACCCTTGAATCTTTATGATATGCTAGGCTGGTCAGACATGACTTGTAGTAGGAATAAGATATTTTTCTGACATCTGTGCCAAGGACACAGTGGTCCCTTCAGAGTAAAGCGGCATTGATACTTGAACTTTCTGTAAATAAATCAATTTTAAGACATTTTTCTAAGAGATCAAAATTAAGCTACACTAAATATAGTTAGACTTATTGCTTTAACCTCTTCACCAACAAGCGTTTCTTGAAACAATTTTTTACCATAACAATTATGTGAAACATTGGATGTGAAATTAATAATTAGCTAAAACTGGAAAAAACAATAATAGAATTTTCACTTTTATTTTGGAGGATTGTGTTTTATGAATAATATGATTACAGGTTTATTCAAAGAGAGCCGAATTGGCCAATGGATTGCACCGAACGGTAAATTTCCCCCATGCAGTGCAATTTCAAGGCCATTCGGCAATTCAAGAAGCTGGCAATTTGCCAAATATTGGCGAATTGTCAGCGAAATACGGTGCAATTCGGTGGCAATGAAATTCCCCATAGATAAGTACTGGTTAATCTGTTCAGAGAACGCCAAACAGCCCCGAAAAGTTGGTGAAATGCCCCAATTTTCCAACTCGGGTTCATTTGACAGATAATAAACCCCTTTGCTACCAAGTGATTTTCCAAAAACCCATGGTCAGAAACCAGTGTTTTTTTGTAAAATCATTTTAATTAATTATAAAATAAGAAATATTTGAGTTTATACCTATTGTATGTCTTACTATAAATAACTAATTTGTGGCCAGTAGATGGCGCCATCTACTGCCAAATTGAGTTACAGAGGTTTGAGTGGCTGGTCTGTTTTCTTGTATTTCTCCTGCATCGGCTGCTGAAAGCCGATATTTCAGAGCTGTGAGCAGCTGATTTTACAGTTTTAGCTCTTTGGGCATTATGCCGACAGGGCACCTTCTTTGGGGGCACCTTCTGCAGCCCAAAAGCAAACGAGATTATTTTGCAGCAAACAAATTTCATTTGCTTTTGGGCTGCAGATCAGCAGATCGAGATATCTCGATATCAGGGCATCAGATGGTGCCTTTGAAGCCTGAGATATCTTTATCGGTAATGATTGGGTTAAACAGCTGAATCCAAAGGTTTCAATTGAAAAAATTTTTTTTTGTTTTTTCGGCAAACGGTTTGATTCCTATTTCATTTTTTAAATTGTGGTTTTTTTTTATTCTGTA
This sequence comes from Leptobrachium leishanense, assembly GCA_009667805.1. Classification (NCBI taxonomy): domain Eukaryota; kingdom Metazoa; phylum Chordata; class Amphibia; order Anura; family Megophryidae; genus Leptobrachium; species Leptobrachium leishanense. The sequence continues at coordinate 488,184,391 of CM019063.1, forward strand.
ACAGACCATTAAATTGTTATTCATAGAACCTTATATTATATTATAAAATATATTATTTCAATGCATTTCCATGCATTATCTTTTTTAATACACCTTTTAAAAGTTTTTTTTTTTTTTACCCCTGTTCGGTGTCTTATCAGAGGGGTTTGGCGGTCTGTTCGGCGATCAATGGTATATCGGATGCATTCGTTGTTTGTCCAGCAGTTTATCGGATGGGTTTAGTGGTTTTACGGATGGGTTTAGTGTTTTTGGGATGCGTTGGCGATTTTTCGGCGGTTTATCAGATGCATTTGGCCTTTTGTGACTGCGTACAGCAGGTTTATCGGTGACGTTCGGCGGATCGATTCAACAAATTCACCGCAGGGTTGGCGAATTGAATTCACCAACGTGCGCCAAATGAGAGTACCAAAATTTTGGTGCTCTTTGAATAGCCCCTTATGTGTAAATGGCAGTGGTATTGCTCATTTTATATGTGACAGCAGAGAGTTTTCTCAAGACGCAACTTTTACACCACTTAATTTTTTATGCTGCTTTTAATTCCAGCAATCCTTCCATGGGATGTCGATATTTTATTTAGAAATTATGAAAGAAAATGTTGATGTTTTTTTTACAATTTTTTTTAATAAATATTTTAGTTTGATAGAGAAAAGGCAACTTTCTCTGCAAAAACTAAAAACATAAAAATAATAATAATTCTAAGTAATAATAATTAATACAAGTATTAAAAAGAAATTAACTTGTAATTTTTATTAATATTTATTTTTAGAACAAAAAACATAAATTTTGTATTCAGATTTCCATTATTTACTGCGTGTGAATTTATTTTCCACATTTTATCTTCCAAACCTTTGTAGTTATATTTTCTAGTGGGGTACTCTTCAGATAAAAATCTGAAATGTGAACCGGTTACTGCATTTTAATATGTAAAATGCAATTTTAACCAAAACTGAAAAAATAAAATTTTTGGCTTGTATTTTGGCAGATGAGCTGTATGAATTATATGCCTGTAAATAAAGCACTGAACATGTTCCCAGTGTTGGAAATGATCTTGTGAGTAATGGCCGGGGTATTGGCCATTTTCTACATGACAAATTGACAATGCCACTGCTTTGAAACAAGAAAAAAAAAATAAAAAAAAAATGAAGAAAATGTTTTTTTTATTTTACATTTTACATGGTGATGTATGGTATCATAAGAAAGGCCAGACTCTGTCCTGTCCAATGACACCTAACCTGACTTTCTGAGGTGTAAAGAATGGAGATACAGGGGTCCAAAGCAGGATCATGCTGTGGGCCTTTATTGTGGTGGATGAAGGAGCGGAAGTCTGGTTTGGCAGGGGCTGTGTTGCATTCAGTTAAGCCCTGTTGCCTGAAAGGATAATTGATAATAAAGGAAAGATCTGTATTAAATTTCTGGTCTTTTTTCAAAACTAAAAGAAATAAATAGGACAAACACCAAATAATAAAGAGGATTACAGCATATTAATCTAGCAGAAGGAAATCCATTGCTTTGATAAGTGTTCCATTTCTCTGATAAATACAATGTTGTCTTTGCACTGATATTCTTGAGCTTCCTTGATGGGAGTCTTACAGCTCTCGCTGTGTCCAGATTATCACGAAAACCACACATTTGCAGCCAGCGATCACACAGTCACGAGGTTCTTCTGCTCATCAGAAAGCCGCTTACTCACAACACACAAACATTTCTAACTAAAGAGCTTGGCAACTTCAATAATCCTAAATAACAAGCTGTACTTTCATTACAAAAAAGTGTATAAAACCAATAATGAAAATGAAGCAGGTCTGAATAAAGATTTTGTATGGTCTGTAGACATACAGTGTTTATTGTCTGTGTATTCTAGTTCTCAGGGCTCACACTGTGATATTCCATTTCCCAACATCTGCTATAAAGTACGTGATGCTACTGGGATGGAAATTATTGCATTGTAATGTTTCTTTTGCTGGAAATAAGGGGGGAAATCTAATTTACAGCCATATATTTCTGCTGCAACCTGAGACCTGTCTCGTACTTTAATGTTCAATTTTCAAAAGATTCTTAATTTTTGATGAACACCTTGCCAGCATAAAAAATTACATGCGTTTCACAAGGGAACATTTTCAAGGTTCTGTTAAAACACCTGTTAGATTTTTAGATGAAAAGATTGTACTTTCGGAAGCCACTTTATCCCCTTCACTACCAAGACCAGCTGCACTCGATTTACAAGGCACCTTCTGGTTCCCCAATATTGAATGCAGTCGATACAGTGTTCCACAAAGGAATTTCATTTATTACAAACAAAATTCATTTGCACTTGGGCTCCAGAAAGTCCCCTTAAAGTTCTAGCACTGTGGGCATCATGCCTGAGGTGCTAACACTTTTTAAAACCAGCTGGGAATGGGTCTGAATGACATCTCCTTAGCTGATCCTGCACAGAAACCAGAACTGCAATAACACAATTTGGCCAGCAGATGGTGACATCTATCTGCCAAATTGGCCATTATGTTGGGACTATTCCCAAATATTTCTTACTGTATAATTAAAAATGATTTTTCCAACAAAAATTGCTTTATAACAGTGTTATTTCTGGAAAATCCATTTGGTAGTGAAGGGTTAAATGTCTAGGCTGTCATCCTATGATCTTATCTTTCACTTAACACACAAAGGTAGCTGAATAAATACTTGACCAAACTCTTGAGATTAATGAAACATATATGATAGTATATAATAAGTCATATTGGAGACACCAACAAGGTCCCACTAAGTCTTGATGCTGATGGCGTATTGATAATTCAGTCTCAGGGTTTGTGTGATATAATTATCCTGCTCTTCTAAATGAACACTGAAATGATAAGAAAGTGAAAACATAATCTATTGCTAGTCTTGAGTATTTATTTATGGCTATAAGGTGTGAAAACATAGTGATGCATGAAACAATTATTCTTCTGGCACATATCAATTTCATTATGGACGTCAACCAAATACACGCCTGAAGGGAAGTTTGTACGTTTCAACATTGTATAGGTATGTTGGTTTAATTATGTTTCTATACACTACATCAGTATGGAGTTAAATGATTAGATTCTTGATATGACCATTATGGGGAGTACCTACAGTAGGGTTAACCTTAAAGCCTAACTCAAAACATAATCCTCAAATCCATTTATGCTTTATCTATAGCTATAGCTTCTGCTTCCTTTTTAAAAGCAGTAGAATCTGTTGCCTAAACCTAAGCTTAAAAGTAGCCCTAATATTAGTGTCACGTCCCACGCCGTTATGGTACCCCGGTACCTGGCAGCGTCTTCCTCGCTGCTCGCTGACCAGTCACCGAGTGATATGTAGTTCACTCGTGGTCACGGGTCAGGCTTGCAGGCGGGGTGCGCGTGATGACGCGGCGGCAGCCAGATTTGCGGGGTGCGGCGTGATGACGCGGCGGCAGCCAGATTTAAAACCAGATCATTGAGAACCATTCATTGCCCTGATGTGGATTTCACTCCTCTCAGTGCTCCTTGTGAATCTGCTATTGTTTTTCTGATAATCGACTCTGGCTTGTGTGACTCTTCTCTCCAGGCTCTTAATTCCTGGCATTCCTTTGACTACCCACTCTGGCAATGCGACCCCTGGCACTTGGTTGACTATCTACTCTGGCGATACAACCCTTGGCATTCCTGACTACCTGCTCTGGCATACGACACTTGGCTATCCTCTGACAAACCTGATTTGGTATTTAACCCTTTGTGTTTGGCTCACGTGTAATCCTGGTCTCTGGCTCACAAGCATCCCTGATATTAACCTTTGGTCTGTTGTTCTGGTTACGTACTCCTCCGATTCAGATAACAGGTAGATGTACCAGCCATTCTAAGGATCGGAGGTGTCGGATAGTTGTGCTGCGTACAGGGATCAGACATATATATACCAAGGAGGATTGTGACAACTAGAAGGCTTCCATAAAACCCTCAAAATCAAATTCAGTTGCTCTTTGAAAATTTTTGATTTACATTTGAAAAGATTCAATTGCTTCCATAAAATGCTTCTGAGAAAAACATCAGGAGGCATTGAATTCAGAAGTGTCTGCATTCTAGCATCTTTTTTTCGATTTGGTGACTTAATCATCACGCTGTTTTTATCCACATCCACAAGGTGGCGATGTCCTCGTAGGAAACCATGAAAATGCAAACCTACAATATGCATAATTCAAATGCTGTAGGTAAGAAATCTACGAGGAATCCCTTGCAAACTGGTATAACTATAAAAAGGACGTTCGCTCCTGCAGAATATGAATTTTATATACTGTAGGGCAGATCCTTTATGTGTTTTCCTTCTGCATGAAATAGTAGTATGGTTTGAATAAAAGCAAGCAGATCTGTCAACCCTACCTGCACACCAAACACAGGTGCTTTTGAATACACTTAAATCAGAGTGTGTATCCACACAGGCTTATTTATTTGCAACTAATTAATTGTAATAAAACAAAATATTTCATTTACATTTCGGACTAAATGTACTGTATCAACGATCCAATGTAATTTGGACTGAAGCAAAAATAATTTTCGAAGATTTACAAAAAAACTTTATTGCTATTCACGTCACATGCAAATTAATTGAAATAGGACTCTTTATCCAGCATTCGTTTACTTGCACCTGTAGTAACTATAGCATTATTGTACATGTCCTTGTATTATTTCATTTTTTTAAATAAACCTGTTCTTTTTTGCTTTTAATGTTTGTCGATTGCACATTTTACTACAGTCATCAAAAACTTTTCAGGGTTTGAGCCAAGTAATATCATCAACGTGTATTATTCTAAACACTTACAAAGTTATTTATTTTGTTCCTGTTCTTTGTTGAACAAGATAGACTGCATTTACTGTTTTTCTCTGATGTTAAACATCGATTTTTACAGTGGAAAGGAATCACATTGTTATTTGTACATTCCATTTCTCAGATCTTACAGAGTAATAGTCTTTTGAAAATAGCAATCAGGGAAATAATGGATCTATCATTAGCAATCAGTAAGGTGCGAAAGGGGCAAGTGAAACTGGCAGCATATTTCCCAGTTTACTTAATCTCTTTTTCTACCCTTTGACACTCTTGTTATGTTTTGTGGAAGGTTCTGAATAGAGCACTGTCAATCATCCCGGCTACTTTCAAACATTTTGTTGTCATCCCCCCTCCCCTAAAAAGGCTCATTGGAGTAGTAGCGTAGTATTTTTCAATATAAATTTAGAAATTCTAAAGAAATCATCCAGAATTATGTCAGACAGTTGAAAGTTGTCTTTATACTGCGCCATCGATAGCGGACTGTGAAAATGAAAAGCTAGCTGTCATACTGTGTCTGTGTAACATCAACATAGTTGGGGTTATCAATAATCCAGTAGTTGGACAATACGTGAGCTCTATTAAAGAGATCTTTAACCCCGTACTCCCTGATGTAACAACCCCCCGAGCTACAAAGATGCTAACTGCATCCATATTAGTGGAATAATAGAGATTAACACCTTCAATACCTATTGTGTTGCTATAAAACCAGATGGAGGACCCAGTATAGTTTTAGCAAACCAGTTTTGAGTAAAAATACAGTAAAAAAATATCATTTGGAATATTCAGAATTGATCTTTTACTGTAGTAGCTCTCTTTGACAGGGAGACATTGACATCTGCTGGCCAAAAAGTGCTACTGCAGCAAAGGCTCTATGATATTTTGGTTGGGGAGCTCTGTTCTAGACACAGAGTCCCAGCTGTTTTTTTTTTTTTTGCCATCTCGGCTGCCATGCCTGGGATTGTAAAATGTTTGGGGCACTTTCTGGAGCTCATTTGAAAATGAATTTAGTTTGCAGTAAATGAAATTCTTTTGCTTATCTCTAGAATTAGACCAAATCGAGTACAGTGGCAAGAAAAAGTATGTGAACCCTTTGGGTTACATGGAGTTTTGCACGAATTGGTCATAAAATGTGCTCTGATCTTCATCTAAGTCACAATAATTTGAAAAACACAGTCTGCTTAAAATAATACAACACAAACATTATATGTTTTCATGTGTTTATTAAACATAACATGTAAACATTCACAGTGCAGGGTGGAAAAAGTATGTGAACCCCTAGCCTAATGACTTCTCCAAGAGCTAATTGGAGCCAGGAGTGAGCCAACCTTGAGTCCAATCAGTGCAATATTATTGGATATGTTGCTGAAAGCTGTCCTGCCCTTTAAAAACACACACCAGTTTTGGGTTTACTGGTTTCAAGAAGCACTGCCTGATGTGAACCATGCCTCGCAGAAAAGAGCTCTCAGAAGACCTACGATCAAGAATTGTTGACTTGCATGAAACTGGAAAGGGTTACAAAAGTGTCTCCAAAGGCCTTGATGTTCATGTGTCCACGGTAAGACAGACTGTCTACAAATGGAGAAAGTTCAGCACTGTTGCTACTCTCCCTAGGCGTGGTCGTCCTGTAAAGATGACTTCAAGAGCATAGCGCAGAATGCTTAATGAGGTAAAGAAGAATCCTAGAGTGTCAGCTAAAGACTTACAGAAATCTCTGACACATGCTAACATTTTTGTTGACACATCTACAATACGGAAAACATTAAACAAGAATGGAGTACATGGGAGGACACCACGGAGGAAGCCATTGCTGTCCAAAAAGAATATTGCAGCACGTTTGAAGTTTGCAAAAGAGCACCTGGATGTTCTACAGCACTACTGGCAAAATATTCTGTGGACAGATGAAACCAAAATTGAGTTGTTTGGAAAAAACACACAACACTATGTGTGGAGAAAAAAAGGCACAGCACACCAACATCAAAACCTCATCCCCACTGTAAAACATGGCAGAGGGAGCATCATGGTTTGGGGCTGCTTTGCTGCCTCAGGGCCTGGACGGATTGTTGTCATTGATGGAAAAATGAATTCCAGAGTTTATCAAGACATTTTGCAGGAAAACGTAAGACCATGTGTCCGCCAACTGAAGCTCCGCAGAGGATGGGTGATGCAACAGGACAATGACCCAAAGCATACAAGTAATTCAACAAAAGAATGGCTTCAACAAAACAAAATACGCCTTCTGGAGTGGCCCAGTCAGTGTCCTGACCTCAACCCGATTGAAATGCTGTGGCATGACCTTAAGAGAGCGATTCACACCAGACATCCCAAGAATATTGCTACACTGAAACAGTTTTGTGACGAGGAGTGGTCCACTTTGATGAAGATCAGAGCACATTTTATGACCAATTCATGCAAAACTCCACGTAATACCAAAGGGTTCACATACTTTTTCTTGCCACTGTATACTCGATATCGGGGCAGCAGTAGTTGCTTTTGAAAATTGAGTATACTCGATCTTGTAGTGAAGGGGTTAAGGCACATGTCAAAATTTGGGAAACTGCAAATTGTTGTCACCGCAGTTAGTTTGCTCAGCGCTACATAGCAAGATCCTCCTATAGAGAATCGCACTTTATCCTACGTCCATCGTAGCTTTTTGACGGGGAGGCTGAAATAACGTCACGGGTAGCTCGCTCAACTAGTGCACACGCTACACTGTGTGACCCTACCCGTCGAACTGTCACAAAGCTGCGATGGACACAGGGAGGTGCATTCATATGGACGCAGCCTAAGATCCCATAAAATACGATAGGGAAGTTTATTTGCTTGTCACTATATTTGAGTTCTGAATGTCCGTCACACTTGTTATTACATTTTGTTTGTTCCGTACTATGCTGTTTACTGTTATGTCACATTTTTGCAGAGGACTGCTATTGCCATTGCTTTATACTAACACATAAGCTGCATTTTGAGGCTTACTGTTCATATTGTTTGTATCATTAGGAAAACACATGACATCAGGGAATACTTGATGTAATTGAATGAGGCACATATTTGGTACAAGCTTGGGAGATAGATACCCATCTCAATGGTACCACCTGTCTCACATGCCGAAGAACAATTATTAGATTGTTAAACATCATATTCTCACACTATATAGTGATAACTGAGGGGCGTTCAGTTCCTCAGCCGCTGCAAGTGCTAAGTTAGCAACTTGGCACTGAACGCTGTGCTGCAGCTGAGCGCTCAGCACTGCTAACTTAGCACTTGCAGCCAAGTCGAGAGGTGCTGCGGGGTTAACTGAGTGTGATGGAGGAAAGATGGCGGCCTCCACGGAGCAAATAATCCAATAAGGAAATGTTCAGTTTGAAGTTTTGGTGGAACCAAATATTTATTGGAACATGGTAAACATTAACACTAAAGTAGTAATAAAATGGACAAAAGTGGATTTTGCAGAAACAGCACCTTTCATTAACCCTTTCCCTGTGGAAGACATGTGGGGAACATCCTCATTAACTCCTGCTATATGAGGAGGACGTTCCCCACACGTCATCCACAAGCGGGAGCTCCCTCAGAGATACTCACCTCTCTGTCCGGGGTCCCGCGGCATTCTGACTTCAGATGCTGAAATTAAACCCCTCCCGACATCAATGACGTCATCGCGATGATGTCATTTCCAGGCGACCCCCCGGCAATGCCGGGAGATCGCCTGAAAGAGAGGGGGGATCCGTTCAGATCCCTCTCCTTCCTGTTTGGGAGGGACCAGCGCCACAAGTCAGGCACCGCTTAAAAGGGGAGAGTCTCCCCTTTTAAGCGGTTCCTGGCTTTAACCCCTCAGACACCAGGTCGCGATTCGGCACCATGCGGCACCGAATCGCAGCCTAGCTCTGGTGAGGGCCTCCATCTTGAATGGCGGCTCCACCTCCGGGTTCCCCCTCGCCTCCTGACGTGATCACGCATAGCACGATGATGTCAGATAGCTGCGGAACCCCTAGCTGCTTGGGGATTTCCCAAGAAAATCCCCTGGTGGAGATAGGGGGTTCTTTGAACCCAGATATCTCCAGAACCGTAGCAGCTAGGGGGTCATGGAGGGTGTCATTTGAAAGGACTGAGCAAGGCATGATTAAAAAAAATAATTAAATTGAAAAATAAATAGATAAATAAAAAAAATAAAAAATTAAATAAAAACATGGTTTAATAAATCAAAACAATTTAAAAAATAAATAGATAAATAAAAAATAAATAAAAACATGTTTTTTTTTGTGTGTGGTTTTTATTAATGCAGCAATATTGTTCCCATTTCAATTATAATGTGAACAATGATGCTGCACTAATGATTTTTTTCTATGGTGTGTCTTTGCTAAAAATCACGTAATTCCCCCCCAAAAAATTGAACAAGTCCCCATTTCTAATTTTTGTACAAGCGCACCCCATAGAAAATATAACCGCAAATGCTCATGTGATAAAATGTGAAAAAAAAACACTTTACACGCTGTAGATGATTAAAAACTCAAATTTTATTGCATTTTTGTTATTATATACAGGTAGGACATGATGTATACATATAAAAATTATGTATTATGAATCTGCTGAGTCTGCGGGAAAAAAAAAATATTTCTGGGTCATATAATAAAACGTGGCTTCTAATCACGTTTAAACATGATGAGCAAAAGTGGTAAAAATGAGCTCAGCAAACAGAGGGAGATGGCTCAGCAGTGAAGGGGTTAAGCAATCCTCCGCCCTTTTGCTTCCTTAATCACAGCCAAAGCGTTCAGTGAGACGGCTGCAGCACACTGAATTGCTGCACTGAAGCAATTCAGCAGCTGCTGAGGAACTGAACACGCCTCAGGTCTTACTATGTTTTTACATGTGTGTGCACCCTAGGCTAAACATTTTCTTGCTCCTAAGGTGCTCCTATTCGTTTATCCTTTACAGAAAGATTGAACTAAATCATTCTGAACTCTTGATGGTGTCCCTTATCTTACAAAATTTCACACGGGGTCTGCATTATTGCCACACTGGCAGAAGGGGCCTTTGTATTAAATACAGTAAATGTGATAAAGATAGATAATACAAATGGTCAGATCTCCTGCTTATGGGGTTTTGCAGTGATTATAATGAGATTATTAGCATGCAACTTCCAAAACAATACCAATAGAATATAAAAATATTATCTGTATGTGACATAATGCCTGTGTTTGGACATTACAGTAACACCTTCTATCTGTACTGTACAGGGATTTTCAGTCGTTGTTGTTAGTTGCAAAGTCGTGTCCAACCCGTCACAACCTCATGAACAATGTTCCTCCAGGTCTTCCTGTCCTCTACCATCTTCAGGAGTCCAATTAAGCTCACGTTTACTGCTTCAGTGACTCCATCCAGCCAACCTCATTCTCTGTCGTCCCCTTCTTCTTTTGCCCTCAATCTTTCCCAGCATTAGGTTCTTCTCCAGTGAGTCCTTCCTTCTCATTCGGTGACCAATGTATAGGAGATTCATCTTCAGGATCTGGCCTTCTAAAGAGCAGTCATGGTTAATCTCCTCTAGGACTGACCGGTTTCATCGCTTTGCAGTCGAAGGGACTCGCAGGAGTCTTCTTCAGCACCATAGTTCAAAGGCCTCAATTCCTTGGCCCTCAGCCTTTCTTATAGTCCAACTTTCACAGCCATACATTGCAACTGGGAAAACCATAGCCTTGACTACATGCACTTTTGTTGGCAGGGTGATGTCTCTGCTTTTTTCAGTCATTATAACCCCCTGAATCCTATCAGTATACAGAAGTGAGTGACCTCAGATCTCTCTCTCTGTATTCTGCCCTCTTCCTGGCCGTTGTAATGCACCAGCAAAGATTCTGAATGTTTTGTTATAATGGCTGGGTTAGCTGCTGTTTGTAGCTTTATGTCGGAAGAGTGAAGGGCCCAAAAAAACGTACTTACAATCTGCTCGTTTAACGTTGCTATATGGAGGTTCCTCTAAAACCCTTTGCAGGAGAAACATATACAAAACAACAACGTAGCGTCAGCAAACTAAAAGTCCACTGGAAAGCGGGTATGTGAGTACTTCAAGTCCCAAATAGATATCCTTTATCTTCAAAGATAACCTTCTTATAGAGGGAATATATATCCAAAAAACTACAGGGAAAAGGAAGAGAACCAAAAATTGCGCAGTATAAAGCAGCAATTGGGTAGAATAGAACAACAGGTATTCAACTCACGTGTTCATAAGCCAAACTTCTGGCTCTAGGGCGAAAGGCTTTATGGGTCTTATAGAAGTCTTCAGGTGCCCATCTAACCCCCTTTCTTTGGATCCAGTGCATAATAAACAGGATACCTCTGCAGTATAAGCAAGATATACCGGGGATACCCCTAGTGCAATCTTGTATGACAGCAGATAATTTATTATGAGCTAAAATATAACACTCACATGCTTTTGAGCCTCAAATGGCTCCTTGAGACACGCTCAGGGGATTATATATAGTTTTGGTTCTCTTCCTTTTCCCTGCAGTTTTTTGGATATACTGTATATTCCCTCTAGAAGAAGGTTATCTTTGAAGATAAGGATATCTATTTGGGACTTGAAGTACTCACATATCTGCTTTCCAGTGGACTTTTAGTTTGCCGGCGCTACGTTGCTGCTTGTAGCTTGTTTACAGTAAGATAGGGTGAATCGTAGAGAAGTAAGACAGAAAGTTTGGTTTCTCCACAGAGTGGACAGTAATCTTGCTTAAAAAAATGTGAAAATTGGGTTTTGATATGCTAATTACTGCTTCTCAGTGGATTAGAATGAAAAATGAGTTGACTTGATTTTGGAGGCGAGGGGGTTAATTAAGATTTGTAGCATATTTTGTGGATTTACTACTCACTTACATAGTTGCTAGTGACCTGTAGGGTCAACCCATATAAAATATTTTTTTTTGTGTACTCGCAGTCTGTATCTTTGTTTCACTTTTTATTTTCCAAATTTGGTGACAGATAGAAAAGCCTACTTTTCCGAAATCCATGTAATTATATAATAATATAAATTGTAATTGTTAATAATATAAATATAGAAAATATAAAAATGTAAGATGGCACGATAGAGACTTTAAAAATTTAGAATTTATGGCAAATTAGAAAGCAACATTTTCAAGGGAGACAACGGGGCTTTAAAAGCAACCCAGTAAGATAACTGAGCAATAGGAGCTAATCACACGGCAGTCGATTTCGCCAAGTAAGTGATCTACACCCCGGGAGACACAGATACTCAAACTTTCCACACATGAGCTAAGTAAGGTTGTGAAATTGTCAGGCAGGAGGTTGAATTTGTATTAATTGAATATACTGCGGATAGGACTTTCCTGTGCTCCTTCTCTGCCATTGTTGGCAGAGATTAAAATTGATTTATTGAAATGTTGTGGATCATTGAAGTTAAACTGTTTCTTTCCTCTTCAAACTAACACTGAAAATACTTCTAAACTACTGTATATTTCTTCTAAGCACAAGTCTCCCATGGGTATTTTTGCAGCGGTAAAGACTTTTGAAAATCTAGTGTTTAAAGATTAGGAGATACATTTTTTACATTTTTTTTTAGACTTCAGCTCACATTATCAAATAAAAGGTATTTTGTACATTGTAGTATCTTGAGCCAGATTATATATTTAAACCATATGAGTACAGGGGTAAATTGGTGTCAGTGAGCGCTACCAATTTTTATTGAATGGAAAACAAAAGCATGAAAATAAGCACGAAAATAAAAATAAATGACCACGTGAATATTTTTTGAGTTATTCACAAAGCACTTGCTTCGGCGACTTCATTTCGTTGACCCAATGGTGAATTCACTATTCCCCGCAGGGTCACCGCCGTAGTGCACAGAAGATGGAATCGCTGAGTCGCGCCAAACTGGCCACTGACCACGCCGAACTGCAAATAAAAAAAAACCTGAACTCTCCTATTCTTCTAATAGGATTTTAAACCGATAAAAAGGCATTGAAATGTGTCTAATAAATAAGAAAATAAGAAAAAGGTCTGTTACAGAATAAAAAAACGCCTTTCAAATATATTGGGTAACCAAAATTTTGTCTAAAAAAAAAAGCCCAGGCACACCCTAATGTTGGGTTACAACTTCATCTTTGACCCTCTACATTTATCTTTTGGATTTTTTTGGATGTTCCTTATCTGGTTCATGATAAATAGTATGAAAATTGACTGTATCATTGCATAGACATTATTCCAAACTAAAAATAACTGTTCTGTGCTAAGTGATCGGTGCATAAATGTTTAACCCCTTAACGACCGCTGACGTACCATGTACGTCCTGCCCACGGCTCTGCCTTAGACCCGTGGACGTACATAGTACGTCAGCAGGCTCCTCTCCTCCCTCCCGCCGATACTTACATCCCTCACTGACTCCCACGGAGTTCTGGCAGGGAGGAAACCTGCCCCTCTGTTTTAGAGGGGCCGGCGAGCACGATGACGTCTCCACGCGGCGTGGTGACATCATCGGCAGGCGCCCACCGGTGCCTGCATTGAAATCAATGAAGGAGGGTGGCTCCTTTGGAGACCACTATCTACCCAACCATTCACCCTACAGCAATGCTTTTTGCACTGCTGGAAAGGGGAGAGCCTCCCCTTTTCAGCGGCGTATAATGTTAACCATTTCGCTGCTGAATCGCGATTGGGCATGAATCGACACCGAAACGTGATTTAATACCTGGAGGTGGTTGACATCTTAGATGTCAGTCAAGCCTCCAGGTCACCCCCGACCCACTGACATCCCTACCATATGTGTGTGGATGTCAGTGGGCCAGTTAACACCCTAGCTGCCAAGGGGAGATAGGGGGATCCTGATCATGGCCTTTCCAATGATACCAAACATGACTAGGTTTGGTGTAAAAAAAAACTAAAACAAAAAATAAAAAATAATAAAAAAAAAATTAAACAAAAATTATTATTTATTTTTTTAATTTTTTTGTCTGGGGGTTAGATAAATAGGACGTAGGCTGTCATCTAAAAATATTGAGCATAAAACGGTCAGAATGAGCTCAGCGCACATAGGTGAACTGGCTCAGCAGTGAAGGGGTTAAAAAGCAAACACATGTAAAAATTGGGTGTTTCTATTCTCGGGACAAAATTTTGAAACTAATTAGCTGGGGTCTTTATTGGCAGTTGTAGATTTTGGGCATTAAATTACGAAAAAGTGTGTTTTTACCATTTTTTCATCATATTTCATATTTTTTTATATGTAAACTAGGTGGAAAGCCTGCCCAGAGGGCAGTCTATTATCGCCAGCTCAGAAATCACGTCCACATATTTGGTTTTCAATGTCCTATCCAAGAGTATCTCTCTATATAAATGCATTTGTAACGCATCCGGCGCCAACCCATCTGCAACAGGAGGGCCAACTGAGCAGCTCTGATGGGTGCGCGCACAGATGACAGCGCATTACAAATGCCTTTATATATTCGAGCAGGTTCCTCTTCCCCTTAGATTGTAAGCTCACGGGAACAGGACCCCTTAGATTGTAAGCTCACGGGACCCCTTAGATTGTAAGCTCATGGGATAGCTTGCAAGCTCATGGGATAGATTGCAAGCTCATGGGACAGATTGCAAGCTCATGGGCTGTGTGAGCCCCTCCAACACAAACATTGATACTCACAGCGTCCCACACCGGGCGGCCACCCCCAGGTTAGCACCGTAATGCTCTGTGATGCACAACTCCTGCCCGCAGTAAAGTTGGCAAGTCTCTTCCGTGTAAGAGTCTGAGAACAGCGAGCCCAGGTCCCACGGCAGCACCGCGTCCAGGTCCCACGGCAGCACCTCGCCCAGGTCCCACGGCAGCACCTCACCCAACCCACCCTCCACGTCTTCCCAATGCATGGTCGTGTGTGTGGGAGAGGGCAGCGAGAGGCGCTCCCATACCTGCTCCCCTAGCCCCAAAAAAAAAAGCCAATCCGTTGGACAGGCGCTGTGTGCACGATGTTGTGCCTGGCGCTGCGGTGCGCCACGTTTGGGTGGTTTTTTTTCTCCTTGCTATAAGGCTTTTTTTCTGTGTCTTGGGTGCCCAACTGAGGTATTTTTTATTTTTTGTATGGGCGTGGTGTTCCCTGTGTAGAAGGGATGCAGAGTTAGGGTGGGTAAGTTTTTTGTTTTTGAATCCGGTGTGATGTTGGACAGTTGGCAATTATTTATTTTTTTGGTCTGGCGTTTTCTGTGGTGCCTGAAAGCTCCAGGGGCTCTATATTTTGGCCCTCCGAGCTCTGCGCTTAGTGGTGGGGGTGCTCTGAGCTTTGGGGGTTCTTGCTGGGGAGGCACTGTTTGTTTTTTCTTTTTTATATATATTTAGTTGGAGCAGGGTCTCTGTGGTTAGGCCCTCTGTGCTATGTACGCTCTGTGGTGCAGGTGTTCTGAGCTTTGGGGGCTCTGTGGTGTTGGGGGTCACAACTGTAATTTTTTTTTAACGGGTGCTCCTAGCTGGTGTGGTGGAGGTGCCGTTTGCCGCGGGGGCTCTGCTCTGTGGTGTGGCATTTTTTAAGCGCTGCAGGTACTTCACTGGGGTCCGGAGTCTGTGCTGCCGTTCGTCTGTCTGAGCCATTTTGGCACGCCTCATGGTATGGAGGCATGTAGGCGCGTGCTGCGGCGGTTGGCTGCATGCGCACCCAGCTGGATGCGCACGCATTCGACACTCCGCCGTCTTAGGCACGGCTGTGCGCGTGCTGCTGCGGTTGGCTGCGTGCGCCCCCAGCACTACGCTGGGAGCGCACGCATTCCACACTCCGCCGTCTTTGTATTTGGGCGGTTGGATGCGCATGCGCAGAGGCAGCGTGGCGACGGACTGTATTATAGTATAGATTATACGATATGATGGAAATAATGGTATTTTTAGAAAGTCCATTTAATGGCGGGAAAAACGCTGTGAGAGGAAAATTTGACCTAAACAGCGCAGAAACGTAAAAACAGCAGCGGTCACTAAAGGACTGATTTGTGTAAAACCACCCAGTCACTAAGGGGTTAATTAATAAATATTCCATGGGTGCACACCCTAATGAAATGGGCTGCGCACGCCAATGGTGAATGGATTAACCATTACTCTTTTATGGGACAATTTCGATGCCACCGAAGATCACCGATCTGTGACCAACTGCACCATATTTCGCTGTCAATTCGCCAGTATTTGGCGAATTGACAGTTTAGTGAACAGACGAACTGCCCTAAAACTGCACCGTACTGTGAAATGTTAGACAATACCATGCTCCTGCAGGAGCCCAAGATTAAGAAAACCTGATGTGGTCTTAGGCTAGGGTCAGACGAATGTATTTTTCACGTCTACTGTCAAAAAGTGCGTTGATGCGTCCTAACGCATTTTTTCACCGAAGACGCGACAGCGGTCATACGATGCACAATTTTGGCCGTATTTGTTATGGATCCAAACCAGGAAACTTTGGGTGTCTGGACGTTATGTTGGCCGGACATGAGCAGCGTCTGACATCTCCTAATCACGCACACACGCCGCTATGCGGACGCAGCGAACTCTGTACGTCAGTACTAGCGGTTCGACGTGCTTGCAAAAATGCGTTCGTTTGCCGCTTGCGTTGCGCGGCTGAACTTTCGTGCGGCCGTACTTCGTATATTGGCCGTCATTGCCCGTCATTTGCTGCTAATACGACCGTGATTAAGTGCGCCTAAACGCACGTTAAAAATGCATTAGTCTGACCCCAGCCTTATTGTGTAGCAATGCCAAGGAATTTTGATTGTTTTAAACAAAATTCATTTGCAAATGAGCTCAGAATGTGCCCATAAAAGTTTAACACATCAGAAATGTCAGCTGACGTGTTGAGATTATTTGAAAAGCTTTGAAATCCAATTTTTCCTTCAAGGAAACATGAAGCCCAAGGTGTATTATCCATGTAGTATTGCTTTTAGGCCAGCATAGATAGTCCACTGTCAAATAGGGATTACCTGCAGTGAACATGACCCAGTAGATGGCCTTCTGTACATCTTTACTATGTGGGTGATGGAACGTGGTTTTCCATGAAACCCCTGGGTCCTTCCACTGGTTTTATGGAAAAATCACTTGGTAGTGAAGAGGTTAATGCTAATCGCATGACTTTGCATGGAATTCGACTAAAGTCTAAATGGGAAAAATTACTTAACATGCTTTATAAGAAACATGAAAAATTAGGCAGTTAAAGTGAGGACATTATTGGAATTTAGTTAGCCATTATACTGTGATTTTTATAATAAACCCAACCAAGAAATGTGGATATTTTAC
Organism: Leptobrachium leishanense; assembly: GCA_009667805.1. NCBI lineage: Eukaryota > Metazoa > Chordata > Amphibia > Anura > Megophryidae > Leptobrachium > Leptobrachium leishanense. The sequence goes on from CM019063.1 coordinate 488,201,450, forward strand.
ACTCAGCGATTTAGTTGATAATAAATATTATGTCTTTGCAGTAACAAGATATAGTTGTAAAGGTGTATACAAATTCACTATACGTTTTATGATCTAAGAGAATCCACCATATAGCCACAGCTATATTTTGCAAAAGAAGTCGATGAAACAGCTCTACGAGAGAGCTGAACACATACCATGTCAAATGGTTTAGATAAAACCCCAATAAAAAAATGAATGTGGTTGGAATTCATTATATGTGTGATCGATCCCTATAGAACAATGAATCAAAGGTTTATATTCAGTTCTCTACTTTACTGCCAACATCTGTATTTTCTAATAAAGCTACCCTGACAAGGTGATTGTACAGTGATAACCTCTCAGGATCTGAAATCATGGTTAAGTGTTGTGGGCAATATTTCAAGCCGAGAAACAATTACGTGGGGCCAGGGAATTAATGTAGGTCCTAAATCAATCATTACGGCTCCACTTTGTATTCCAAGTTAAATAGTAAATTGGCTTTTTCAAGTGTTAGACACATGTGATTCTGTTTGGATCAGTTTGGAATCTGGCCGAATAAAAACGGAAATTCAGCGATTCGGCTCAATCCAAATTTCCGTTATCTGAATATATTTCCTTTTTTTTTTTTTTTTTAAACAATTTTTATTGGATTTTCAGTAATACAGCAGTAAGGCACTCATGGAAGCCCATAGAGCAGTGCATAATCTCAGGGAGTCAGGAACAAGATTGAACATATAGAGAAAAACTGAACCTGTTTTCTTACCCTGAGACATAACGGTGCCTCAAGAGAACCTGCAAATCAAACATATTAAACAACATTATTAACAACAGAAATAATACCGAGAGGAAGAGAAAAAATAAAATAAGAAAAATAATAAGAGAAAAAAAAAAAAATACAAAAATCTTTAGATCAAGGTCTCAGTGTCCAACAGTTCTATACCCGATCACGTTATAGTCTGCGTCGTAAGCCAAGGTTCCCAAATCTTTGTGCATTGTTGGAGCGTGTCATGTAATTGTGCTGTTAGGCGTTCCATTTTATATAGAAACCACACCTTCGCAACTATCTCCGGTAGTGAGGGAAGGTCTCGTTTCCAGGATCGAGCTATACAAATGCGGGTAGATGTACAAATACGGTGTGTTAGTCAAAGAGAGGAGCGTGATAGACCATGTCGTCTAGACGGGCTATTGAGTAACGCCAGAGCGGGATCAGGAGAGACTGCCAAACCCAGAGCACGGGAGATCATAGCAAAAACTGAAGACCACAGGACAGTTACCAGCCCACACTCCCACCACATGTGATAAAACGTACCTCGTTGACCACAACCCCTAGTACACGAGCCAGTTAATGTGGTGAATATATTTCCTTTCTAATGAAAATTCGTCATTAATTGGAACCGGTCAGATTATGATTGGCCAGATCTAAATATTATCGGATCTATTTAGATTAATTCGGAATACTCCACAGCTTTATTGATGCCTGTGCATCGTTATGTGCATCATTATTCGGAGCATATGCCCCATTCTATGAGTCATATTGGAGCATAAGCTCCATCTTGTGCATCATTTTTGGAACATATGCTCCATCCTGTGCATAAATTTTGGAGCATATGCTCCACCCTGTGCATCAATTTTTGAACATATGCTCCATCCTGTGCATCAATTTTGCAGCATATGCTTTATTTTTTGTGTCGTTTTACAGTTACAAATATTTATAAAGTGCCAACAAGTTCAGTAGCGCTGTACAATGGGAGAGACAGAATAACAAATATACTGTACATACACGTTACACACAGAACAGTAATAGAGAGGACCCTGCTTGAGAGCCTACAATCAAAGAGGAGAGGGTGACATACTAGGTAAGGGTTATAGCAGAGTATGTGATATAGCGGGGTGTGTGTGGGCTGAATGGGAAGATGGAGCAAGAAATGTACAGTGGGGGATTATGGAGTGAGGCAATAGGCTTCTCTAAAGTAATATGTCGTCAAAGACTTCTTGATGGACTGGAGAGACAGGGAGAGTCTAATGTTGCAGGGGAGGGAGTTCCATAGAAAGCATGCTTATTCTGTGTGTCACTTTGTGTAACGCTTGGTGTACTGGGGGTGCAAAGGTATGAGCCCAGGGATGCAGTGAGGGAGAAGCAGACAACCGGATGGAGTTCCAGTGTGAGGTTTATTGTGCGCAATCCAAATAAAGCAGCACACTGGTAATGGATGGTATGATTGTAGGTGTAGGACAGGAAAGAGGCTGACCAGAGAGGGAGAGGAAGGAGAAAGGCAGGGTAGACTAGAGTAAGGATACGTTGACAAGGTACAGACACAAACACAGAGGGCAACACACCAGGAACTCACAGGATAGCAGACAGACGGGACAGGTAAAGGGCTGGCTGGGAGCAGGCTCGGATCAATGTGGACGGAGGGTTTGCATACCGGCTGGATACACAGTGGTTTGCAAGGCCGGCTGGACACACAGTGATTTGCAAGGCCGGCTGGACACACAGTGGTTTGCAAGGCCAGCTGGACACACAGTGATTTGCAAGGCCGGCTGGACACACAGTGGTTTGCAAGGCCGGCTGGACACACAGTGGTTTGCAAGGCCAGCTGGACACACAGTGATTTGCAAGGCCGGCTGGACACACAGTAGTTTGCATACCGGCTGGATACACAGTGGTTTGCAAGGCCGGCTGGGCACACAGTGATTTGCAAGGCCGGCTGGATACACAGTGGCTTAGCAAGACTGTGAAAAAGGATCCCAGGAAACAGGCTTCTTGCTAGCAACTAAGAGGAATGCTTGACATGCAGTGCTTGGGCCTTCCTTCGACGGCACGAGCCGTGACATTTTGGTACATGTGTGACATTCTAGGCATCATTTTGAAGACATTCATACATCATTATGTCAGGTTTTATATTTTCCTTCATCGCGTTTTCGAATATCAGAAATGGCCAGCTATATTGGACCCTTCTGATATTCTGAATCGGTTTTGTCCAAAATTTCCTAAGCTCCAATATTCCAAACTGGCTTGTTCTGAATATTTTGGAATTTGAAACTTTTCGATTCAAAAATATTCCAAACGAAACTATTTTTTTACAGATCACCAGTGAAGCACTACTCATGGAGTTCTTTTTATATTCAAATTCTTCAATGAATCTCAAAATAGAATGGAAAACATCACATAGTGCTGATATGCCCGAACAATAGAATGATAATAAAATCAAGCTGAGCACACTCATATGATCTAGAGCCCTAGATAGACGTGCTCATTATATAACACAAGTGGACCCATAGAGGCAATCCCCCTTCTTTGGCTTCTGTAGATGATGAACTGGACCTCAATAAAAGTAAACAGAATATGGTACAGAAAATATCATTGCAAACCTACGAAAACAAAATAGAGTCTACTCACATAGTATGGTGTCTTCCTTCCAAGACACCAGATTGTGGGCATTCGGTAAATTAGGGGAGTACCGAACCTCCCATCATCCTCAGTCATCTTGCCATAATGACCAGGCACGGAAAGCAGCAGAAATAAATAGTATTACAAATAAATGACTTTTATTCCAAACAAATATTATATAATAACAAAACGCGTTTCGCCAAAAACTTAGGCTTCCTCCGTTGGTAATACATTCTACATTAAAACCTATTTTTTTGCCTATGCACATATCTACCAAGTGTAGGACATGCAAAGGTGCCCTACTGCTCGAATTACAATCGATTCTGAGTCATTTCTTATTTCTGCTTGTATTTCATGACCCCCCAAAAAAATAATGCCAATTGAAAAGTGATTTCACACGGGCAATAAAGCCCAGGATTCCGAATTTGTCTATTACCACATTCACACTACTATGGTCTTAATATTATCCACACACACCTTGAATGTTTTTTTCTTTTTTATCATCGTGCAGTTTGTTGTTTTTAAAATGTATTTATTAAGTCTTATATTTTTTATATTTATGCTTATATCTTTGTTGAACTTCTTAAAAGTCTGTTGAAACTAGGTAAAAAAGTCATATCTTGTCATTTTTATGCCATCAATTTTTGTCCTATACTTTTCCGTGTTGAATCTTTGAACGTAATTACACTGGAGAACACTTGTATGTTACCAGTGCTTTGTAAAGAAGGGATAATCATAGTCATCTTATTTTTTACCATTAATGGAACAATGATTCTTTTTTGCTCCTTCTAGTATATATATATATAATATATATATATATATATATATATATATATATATATAGATATAGAGAGAGAGAAAGAAAGAGTATATCTACAGTATCATCTTCAAAGTGCTGTGTTACTCTCAGTAGGAAACATTTGAGAACGCAGTTATAACAAGCGTCATTGCAGTTTCCTTTACTTGGATACTTTCAATTCAGTTATGTTCAGTTCATTTGTTTCTAATTTGTAGAACTACACTGATGTTTTGTTGAATGGTCTGTACAACTTGACTCAAAGTAAAGGATCTATCCTGGTGCGAAACCAGGAGTGATGTTCAAAAAACAAGCACATGGGAAATAGAATAAACTCTGTTTGGCTTTGGAGATGCAGAAAAGTATACATTAAATGTAACTAGCTAGGTAAGAAGATGAGATTGCGGTTTTTGTTTTATGCATGCTACATTGGTTCCCAGCAGGTTCTGGGCAGTCAGCTCTGAAATGAAGGCTGCAAAATCCAATGTAAGCGTAACAGAACCACGATACTTCAATGGGTGGGCAAACATTAGTCATCGAACATACAGGGCAAAGCATGAAGAGACACATATTCCGCAATCTCGCAGAGCATAGTAAGCTGTCACTAGTTAGAATGCTGTTTGATATAGTTAAGAAAGAAAGAAGTGTTTTTCTATTTTTAGAAGAAAGCATGTGAAATATGGATTGCTTGTTACAGAACACCATATCTATGGCAGTGCCAATATCTTTACATATAGTGAGAGAGAAACATTTATCTTTCAACAAATTGATGTATACTGTATGTAACCAAAGCTCCTTCTGCCTTTGTTCCCTCGCCCTCCTTGGCACCCTTGCACACACTATGCAGGGCCTCTGTGCCTGTTGGAGAGGTGTGGATGCTGGTCTCCTACCAAGGGATCGCAGACCAATGTGGCAAAGCCAACTTTCAAGGACAATGGGCATGAGTGGGCACCTAAGGGTTAAATGTATTTCTATCTTGAAACTGTTTGTATTTTAGGAGTTGGTTTGTGTTAGAGATACAATGTAGACTTATTGTTATTACTATCTGTTTGCCCGAGAGTGATCTACTGTTGTCTGTTTGCTAATCTTGTCTGGTGTGTACTGATCAGGTTTCTTAGTCTCCTGAAGGCATTCACATCCCCCTCATGTAGACAATATATTCTGTTGATTAGGTAATGTTACCCCCCCGTTTCCCATTTAACTAGTCCCATTTCCAATAAAACATAATACTACTTCCCTGCACTAAGTTGTGTCTAGTGTTTGGGGAGAAATACATGGAATTATACAGCACTCCTTCAAGTTCTGGCTGAGGGTTGTGAGAGAAGGAAAGCTGTTGCGGATCAGCTTGGCTGAAGAGAAGGGACGGACTCTGTAACAGGATTGGGTCTGGTTGACAAGATGGAGACCAGTAAACCCCCAGTTGCTGTTACTTTGTATATATATATATATATATATATATATATATAGTATTCATAATGTAGTCAAATTACAAAGAAAAATGCTATATTTTTTTTGCAACATTACAAATTTATTAAAAATAAAAAAACTGAAATATGACATGGCCAAACGCCATCAGACTCTTAACTCAGTACTTAGCTGAGGCACCTTAGGCAGTGATTACATCTTCAAGTCACTTTGGGTTTGATGCGGCAAGCTGTGCCCATCTGGATTTTGGTAGATTCTGCCATGATCTCTATATAGATCGTCCTGAGATCTGTCAGGTTGTTGGAGATGATCGGTGTACAGTTATATTCCGATATCTCCAGAGATGTGAGATTGACTTCTAGTGTGGGATCTGGCTAGGCCGCTCACGTTTCTGCCACTTAAAAACACTTGCAAAGCATGACACTATCACCACCATGGTTCAACATTGGGGTAGTTCATTCTTCTCCTCTGGAGTTGGAATTTCTGAAAGTAAAATCGTATGTCAGGCTCTGGTGTTAAGGGATTTACTTTTGCTTAATCACTTAACACATTTAAATAAACACCCTGGGTAAAAAAAAATATTACATGCTCACTTTTGTTCAAACGGTGAAGAATTCAATGTGATCAGCCACTTCCCTTTGCAATGCACAGTGTAAGACTGGAAACAAATAGTTCCCAGATGTCCTTCTGAGCTTCCTCCATAGCTACTGGTGACCTCACTCATGCAAACTCATGCCACTGGGCTCCGTGGAAGCTTATAGTCTACAAGAGTCGATACCACTATCTGCCCATGGCTTCCTATTATTCTGATTCAAGCAGCTAGTATTGGTTTGGAATAGGTACGTTGACAGTCTGTCAGATTGGGTAAAGGAAATCAGCTTTTGATGATTTTATTTTCCCCTTTTATTGGCAAGGGAGCGAATAAGCCCTTAATATGTATTTTCCCAGAAAAAGGGAATGAGTTAACTTTTTTATTTCCAAACGTTAAAAGTTAAAAACTCACAGAACACAATAAGTCAAGAAAGAAAAAAAAAAGTTAGAGAACGCCTGTGCTGTAGGAAAATGTCAAATACACGACAGGGATTAAAGCATAAAGCAGCAAGCAAATAAGGTGCCTGAAAGGTCTAAAATACTGATATTGTGGGTTTTGTCTGGCAGGAGCACATTGTGTTTTGTAAGCTAATATTAAACTGAAAATTATTCTATAAAGTTATTATACTATAAGAAAAGTACATTCAAAAATCTTAAAGGCAAATTATAATGGACGGTCATTGAATGGGTTATTCGCATGTAAACAGTACAAAGAAATGCCGCAATGAAACGGCCTGAATCCTTTAATAATTTCAGTGTGGTCCTACCAAAGGTACCAAGATCTATAAATATTTAAATATTTTGGAGGGATCTTGTCGCTCTTTGAAGATCATCAAAACTGTTGGTTCTTCCTGTAGAAAGATCACAATCAGCCTTCTATCCTCCCGATTATAAGACTCACACAGATTTTTGTATATTGGCTCTTCAGTATATGCAGAATTCAAAATTTTTAGAAACATTCTTAATTCTTCATACTGAATTCACAGGATGGCTCTTCCTTTTGCATGCAGTCAAGATACATGGGTATAATTGTCACGGTGCATGGGTCCTCGTCCCGCTGAGATGCTACTTTACTGCATCATTCCGCAGTTGATTGCTTGTCAGGTGACACTCCCTGTGTTGTCGCTATACGTTATTTGGATAGCGTTTCTGATGTTGACCTCTTATCTGCCATCTCTTATAGTCTGACACCTCTGCGTCATTTTCCAGAGACATCTTACTCAACGTACTTTTTTCCCCTATGTCATTTGAGTATTGACTGGCACAATGCATATGATACAATCCAATGGGAAACCTCCTGGGTCTATTTAACATCTGGTTGTTTCTAGCCAAAGATTGCATTTTTGTATGTGTGCCTTCCTGTGGACCATATTTTGGCTAGTCCTGACAGAGTCTCTCTGTTAATCCCTGCTTGTCTGATGTGTATTGTCTGATGTTCGAAGCAGGAACTTGATAAAGGTTTGCGTATAAAGGTTTGTGTATGGAGCCAAAACCTTGCAAATTCTTGATCATATTAACCCTTTCCATGCGGCGGACGCGCTCAGCGCATCCTGCCGCATGGCCACTTCGCTGCAGAGGACGTGCTAAGCGCGTCCTCCCTTAGCAGCGGCGATCGCGGGGATTCCGGCCGATCACGGCGGCCCCCCGGTGCGGGCTGACATCCTCGATGTCAGCCCAGCCTCCGGGACCTCGGTGGGCACAATAGACGTCATCGCGCCTGCATTTCATTGCGGGGAAAGTGCCTGAAGGGGAGGGGGGGAGGTCCTTTGGACCTCTCCCCCTCCCCATCCGTGCGGGCCAGCGAGTAAAGGCAGGCACCGCTTGGAAAGGCACAGCCTGCCCTTCCAAGCGGCGGCTGTCTTTAACCCCTAGGGGACTGGATCACGATATGGCGCTAACATGCTTCCAGGATATCCCCCTAACGACTGGCATCATCGCACATAGCGCAATGGCGCCAGTTCCGCAATTAACCCCTTGCTGCCACCTATGGTGGAGATAGGGGGTTCCAATGAACCCCCTATCTCCCGATCCGTGACAGCTAGGGGTTAATGTTTGATATCATTGGAACGGCCAGAGCATGGCCTTGTACAGTGTAAAAAAAAAAAAAAAACACTGAATTTTTTTTTGTTTTTGTTTTGTTTTATTAATGCAGAAATATTATTCCCATTTCAATTATAGTGTGAACAATGATGCTGCACTAACAATTTTTTCTATGGGGGGCGTTTGCCAAAAAACACGTAATTTTCCACAAATAAAAGTAACGATTCCCCGTTTCTAATTTTCTTAACAAGCGCAACCCATAGAAAGTATAACCCAAACGCTCGCATGTTAAAATGTGAAAAAAAACACTTTACACGTTGTAAATTATTGAAAACTCAAATTTTATTGCATTTTATGTTATAATATACAGACAGGACATAATGAATACATATAATAATGACATATTATGAATCTGCCGAGTCTCCCGGAAAGAACGATATATAATATGTCTGGGTCATATAATAAAATGTGACTTCAAATCGCGTTTAAACATGATGAGCAAAACTGGTAAAAATTAGCTCAGCACAGAGGTGTGAAAAGGCTCAGCAGTGAAAGGGTTAAAGCCGCTATACCGACCCTGGCAAAATGTGACTGACATTTTTTCTTCACTCTGTGTGTTTTCTCCAGTATATCTGATCTTGGCTTGGATACATTTTTGCTCTTCTCTGAATTCCTATCCCCTGGCCTGGGGGTATCAGACAGGCAGAGTCAAGGAAGACCCAACATTGGACAGCTGGGTTTCTCTAGATCCAAACACAATCATGGTCGTGAATGATGCCTGATGCAAAACCATCACCTGAAGCAGAAGCAATGCGTACTAATATACTGTAGCTGTGCATTCAGTAACACCATTCCCTCTAGCGATGTAAGTTCAAGGCATTGTGTAATGCCACAGGGCAACAACAATACGTCAGGGAAAGAATCTGAACCTAAACAACAAATATAGAAAGAAACGGAAAGGAAAGCACGGCGGAATCAGTTACTTATGGTGATACAAAAACTTTCAGCAGAGGTAGCCACCTTTGCCCCAGCCCCCCAAAACATACGAGTATGAGTGTGTCACCCAACCTCCATCTTGATAAAACCAAGCACATAACCCTTCAATTTGTGACGTAGTAAAACAATAATCCCACAATCAGAGACCCGAACCTGAAACATGTCCAGCCAGGCCTGCATCTTTCCTCCCTGGCGACTTAATGGTAAAAAAAAATCAGGTCTCTCTTTTCCTATAAATGGGGGACAGAGAGGAAACTAGACCACTCATATCTCCTGAACTAGGCATCATGGCACAGGGATAGTAAGGACCACTTTTTTTATTCATCCTTATTGGTTTTATCCCTTGTTGGTAATTTGGTGTTTTACACAATGAAATCCAGAACTGTTGTTATCCATATGACTTTGTTTCTATACACCTAGGACCTCTTATGATTGTGGGGGTCCCACCTCGTGTTCGTGGAGCTATCTTGTGTCCTGTTCCTCATACCAGCATGCAAGTGTAGTGCCCAGATAAAGAATAAGAAGCAATGCTTCATAAAAGGAAAATTTATTAAAAATATAAAAACAAAGTAAAACCGAGACACGTTTCATCCGCTAAACTGCAGGCCTTCTCAATCGGTTCTAGGTGTATATACTGAGCCACCCATCCAGGAGGCTCTATGGCACGTGAGTGTTTCGTTCTTCCTTGCTTTGGAATTTTATTGTTATAACAATATTGCACTATGTCTGGTTTCATTCATCTGAGATATTTCTGAATGTCACAACACGGATATTGGAATCAAACGAGATTGATGGGAGAAGCCCCCCAGAGAAGTTCATAGACGAATTACACTTGTCTTGGAGACTCATTGCTTGTGAGTGCTACAATCAAGTATTTTTTGTCCGTATGTCAATTGTTGCATACCATCGAACAGTTTCTTTTTCTCTTTTTTCCACCACTAGGAAATGAGGATTTGGGAAAATAATTGGACTTATATGCCTTGATTCTACCCCTACGGCGAGTCAAGTTACTTATGCAAATCGGTCCGGAATAGGACTATACTGTATATCTTGTGTAATTTATGATCTACTTTGTGCGCTCCCTTACACTGTTTGGTGTTTAGTTCCAATTCTGCTTAAGTGAAGGATACACTTGATTTGTGAGCTGCATAAAATACATCTCAGCCATTTATTATAACTTTAGCGCCATTACACACTCTAACCGTCTGAGGTTATATATGTAATTTGTTAAATTTTTTGCTGATGATTTACTGAACCATGAATGCTATCTAATCCAAATAGTTAATAAAACATAACTGTTATTAGTAGGTTTTATTTAAAAAGTGAAAGGTCGTGGCCTCTTTTCACAAATACAAAACACAACCAACTCAATACCACAAAGAACATTTATCTTTATTTCAACAAAAAAGGTGTAAAAGACGCCAAGTAAAATTTTTATCAGATCTCCATGCATTTCCCCCAGTAATATTATAACATTTGAAATTCACTAATTATGCCTCTTGATCCAAGGAGAAATCTGACGCCATTCTGGGTCAAGAAGGATTTTTTTACCAGTATGTTGCATATTGGCGAGCGCTTCAGACTGGGTTTTTTGCCTTCTTTTGGATCAACAGCAGTAGGTGATGTGTGAAAGTCTGAACCCGATGGACGCATGTCTTTTTTTCAGCCTATCTGTTTGAATACCAAATGAAGTTGATGGTGTCTCTGCTTCCTCTTCTGCTCCCTGTCTTCCAAAGAGGTGTCACTCTATTCCTTTTCTTCCCATAGAGGAAAACCAGACACAACGACCATCCATGAATATTTCTGACCTATTATATATTTACAATTCCCTTTCTCTTTTGGAAACGGCTGGTCTTCATATTAATATACAACCACTTCCCATTATGCTGTTTGTCGTTGACACCAGGAGCAACTGTAACAAAATTCGCCCCAGCTGTGTTCTGCTCGGAAGTAATACTTTCAAATGGGTCTCTTGGAGAATTAGTTCCTCTCTTCTCTATTTCTGACACACACTACAAACAGCTTGGTGAATTGGGAATCAGTACTATGGTATTTCAGTCAAAGCAGGGATATAGAAAGTGTTTGGAAGTAAACAAGTTTCGCAAGTAGAATTAATGCTAATGTTGTACTGGGTGCGCGCGAGCTGTCAGAATGCTACATTCGAGCCTTGCTTAAACGGACTGACAAAGAGTAGACAAATATTGATGTATGAGCCATAGCATTTCCAAATTATATCAGATCATGAAGAGTTTCCACCAAAATCGGGATCTGGGGGGCTGAAGCCCTCCTGAAGCTCACAGTTTGGACAATAGTACAAAATCCATAAAGCATATACTCAACATGGCAAGGAGAGAAGTGTTTATTTAAAAAAAATCGTGTTGTCTATGAAAAGCAAATACTGTTACAAATGTCTTTACTTTTTACATTCTTTATATCTGTTATTTAAAATTTGAAAATTTTTCCACATTGTATATTTACCAAAGTCTTGTACACTGGCCTCCAACTATCTCTGAATTATGCTCAGCCAAATATTTAGCCAAGAATAAATACGTTTATACAGCACTCACTCACTTAGGGGCAGATCTGCTCCACAGAGAACTTGACGCTTGAATTTTGCCACACCCAGAATGAAGTTCAACAAATAAAAAAAATACCATCACTTTTCGACTCTGTTGAGGTCTCTTTTTATCGGATGCCTTACACACTAAAGTAGTAGCAACGTTTCACCCTACTGGCATTCATGATGTTCAATAGAAGGATGGCAGGTTGCTGGCACCCTAGTGTGTAAGGCATCCTTTAACCCAATAGTGAGCAGGCGATTTTACTATTGTCAGTCTGAAAGTACCCACAGCTGTTTTTTACGTTTCTGCATGGTTTGTGTTTAGGTCTAATTTTCCTCTTAGGCTGGGGTCAGACGAACGCAGTGTTAACATCTGTGTTGCCCGCACATAAGTACGTCCGTGATAGCATACAATTGTGTTAAATGGAGCCCCACACACGAACTACGTCCGCACAGAAGTGCGGGGGCTGACGGACGCTGCAAACGGATGCAGGTTAGGCAAGAACGTAATACTGCTAGAACGGATGTGCAGAGTGCGCCACGTCCGCAACGTCCGCATAGCTTTGTGTGTGACTGATGGAGCGTGGTCAGACGGACTGCATTTATACGTCCAGCATTTTTGACGGACAGAATGTTTTTTCATTGTAGTTTATTTTCCCTGCTACATCAGTCAAAAAATACGTCAGTGAAAAAAACAGACTGTGTGGCCATTACCTTGTTGTCAGTCAGTAAGTACGTCCGTACTGCACGGACGCACAGTCCGTACAAAATGCGCTCATCTGACCCTAGCCTCACTCATTTATGGAACCTATACATATTATATACTATTTTTCTCACCATTAAATGGACTTTCTAAAGATACCATTATTTCCATCGTATCGTATAATTTACTATAAAAAAAATTATGAACTATGATGAATAAATGAAAAAAACAAACCTTTATCAACTTTAATCAACAAAATCTACAACCGCCACAAAAGACCCCGGCTAAATAGTTTAGAAATTTTGTCCTGAGATTAGAAATACCCAATTTTAAAATGTTTTTGCTTTTTAACCCCTTCACTGCTGAGCCATTTCACCTCTGTTTGTTGAGCTCATTTTGAGCGTTTTATGCTCATTATGCTTAAATGTGATTTGAAGTCCTATTTTATTATACCCCCCAGACAATTTAAAAAAAAAAAACTTTTTTTTTAATTTTTTTATTTCTTTATATTTTCGTCAAACCTAGTCATGTTTGGTATCATTGGAAAGACCATGATCAATATGTCCCTCTAGCTGCCAAGGACCAAAGGATCCCCTCTATCTCTACTTGGCAGCTATGGGGTTAACTGGCCCACTGATGTCACCGCACATATGGCGACGATGTCAGTGGGTGGGGGGGGGGTGATTCAGAGGCTTGGCTGACATCCAAGATGTCAGCCACGTCCAGGACAAAATTGTGATCTGGCACCAATTGGTGCCGAATCACGATCTGGCACCTAAGAGGTTAGACTCTGCCCTCTTCGGTGGTGCCTCTCTTTTTTTTCTATCTGCAGCCGTTCAGGAAGGAGAGGGCTCCTAACGAGCGCCCCTCCCCTTTCACATTTTCCTATAAGGGCGCCGGGGGACGCCAGGCGGATGACATCATCACGCACGATGATGATGTTATCACAGCCAAAGGACCATGACGTACATAGTACATCCTTGGTCCTTAATGGGAATTTTCCCCATGACTTGCTATGTACATCAGTGATCCTTATGGGGTTAAAAAGAAACTTCAACCGAGCCCACAAGTGTTTCAGCCAAAGATTTCGTCCATCCTGAGTTTGTACGCATCTTTTGGGATTGCAGGTCGACGGCTGGTTCTGGCCTTCCTCTTGCACACAATTACTAGTCACAATCTTTAAATAGACCTTTTGATGCAAAGCAGTGAACTTTATGGAGTAGGTCATTAGAGCATCTATGGAAGTAACACAGGAACTGTTACAATTTATCTTGTTATAACTCGTCAAAGGTAAGAATGTGAGTAATGGGATATTTTGGTATTCTTTTTTTCAGAGCGGACTTGGATTATTTGCTCAAGAATCCTATGAGTCAACCTCTGCGCTACAGAGACAGGTAATGACTTTATGTGTATATTTGCCTCAGTTATTAATATTTTAGAAGGTGTCAGACGGAATTTCACTTCGGTGCTTCCGCCGTCATGATCCTTGTATTTTTATAGCAAGACCTTAAGGCAATTAGAAGTTATATAGAGCAGATTATTCAACTTTATTTAAAAAGATGCATTAACAGACAGTTTATGGAAACGGCATAAGTGCTTCTTTGTAAAATGAGTCGAATATTATTATGGATATTTTTTTTTTTCGCCATAAAGAAATAGCAATACACTGTTACTCCAGGAATCGTGTCTTTACTGTGTTGAATATAGTTGTAAAGTAGATATGTAGTCATTATTATAAAGTTGCTTCATTGGAAAATATAAAAAGCTTTTCACTCAGGGTAACGGATTTTTGTGATATGAGAATTCGACTAATTTCTTATCTGTATTTCTTATAACATTTTCTCACTGCCTTTTTTTCTGTTGAATTATTTCTTTTGGGACTTCAAAAATGGATTCCTAAAATGTCAGGAAACCTTTCACATGGTGAACATATTTTAATAAGTGGAAAACTACATGTATTTTAAACTTATTAAGCCATAGAATTCCAAAATGTTACTCTTCAGACAGACGTGTCTAACCAACTCCTTACCTGTGCCTGAGAGGGAAGTATCAGAAGGCTCATGATTTTTTATCTTATTCACATAACTGGGTAGAAAAAGGAGAATCGATAAGGGAGTTTCCTTTTTTATAGGTCAAAGTAGTAAAACTGGGAATAAAGATTTTATGCTGAGATGTCTATTTTGGCACAACCTTTACAATTCCCTAGTTGATTTACCAAAATTCTCAGTATTCCAAGTTTACAAAAAAGGATAAAAATATATCTTTTAGGCTTTTCTAACCCCAGGATACCAGGATCGACTTAACTCGATCTTCAAAAGCTTTTGCAGGAGCCTGAGGTCAAGATAAATTGCCCCCGTCTTATTCTGGAGCAATTCAAAGGAATTATGTTTATTGCCAATGAGATTAGTTTGCAAATGGGCTTTAGAATGTGCACCTAAAGTTACAGCACCTCCGACATGTCACCCAAGGTGAAGAAGCTATTTCTTGACTGAAACACAGAGCCTCAGCTGCAGTAGCACTACTTGGCCAGCAGATAGTGATGTCTACCTGCCAAATAGTGCATACTGTATGGAAAGGTGTTGTAGGGATTCAACAGCAGATTTATACTGTATGGCTACTGTAAAATGTTGTTGATTTTTTTTCCATAAAACCACAGGTTTCTGGTGCCTGTTACTGAAATAGTCAGTATATTGGCCTGCATTGCAGCTCTGGTGCTGAAAGTGGTGTAAACTACTGTTAATGTCCATATAGAAATCACAGCGATGTGTAAGAGCACTGCATGCAGCTTGGTTTGGAGTGCCTGTAGGTGTCAAAGTGCCGCATAGCAAGGAAATGCTATACAACCTTCTTTTCTTACTTATGCAGACAAAGACAAAACATATGCACGGACAAGCACAGACAAGCACACGCAGGCACGGACAAGTACACACAGGCACGTACAAGCACACACAGGCATGCACAGTATACACAGGCACTGACAAGCAAACAAAGGCAAGGACAAGCAAATGCAGGCATGGTCAAGCGCACACACAGGCACTGACAAGCAATCACAAGAACAGACAAGCGCACACAGGCACTGACAAGCAAACACAGGCACGGACAAGCACACACAGGCATGCACAGCACACACAGGCACTGACAAGCAAACAACGGCAAGGACAAGCAAACGCAGGCATGGTCAAGCACACACAGGCACTGACAAGCAATCACAAGAACAGACAAACACGGACAAGCGCACACAGGCACTGACAAGCAAACACAGGCACGGACAAGCACACACAGGCATGCACAGTACACACAGGCACTGACAAGCAAACAAAGGCAAGGACAAGCAAACGCAGGCATGGTCAAGCACACACAAGCACTGACAAGCAAACACAAGAACAGACAAGCACACACAGGCACGGACAAGTACACAGTCTTTCTCATATCTTCCTTTAAATATAATAGGAAGATGCATACTTTCTCAAGATAGAAACACTGTCTAGTTACCAGCTTGTCCATAAATGAAGAAACTCTGTACTGGAAATTCTGCACTTGATCTTGAAGTAGGAAAGTCTACCTTTGGGATATCCCCATGACTTCTGCTGAGTGGATAATGTATTACCATAGTTGTGGGTGGAATTGTCCAGGCAAGGAGTTGTAGAGCTGTTATAGACTGCTGCCACAAAATAATAGAAAAGGAAGAAGAAACAAAACAAAAAAACACTTATTTTATTCTTTTATTTTTTACAATCTTATCAACATTAGCAGAATTTGAATCAACTTTTATAGCCTCCTGAATTGCTGTGTATAAAATGTAGGTTTCTGGATGGAACTGCACAGCTGTTACCGCTTTCTCATGAAACGTTCGGCTTTCATTATGAATTGGGCTAATCAGTGGCATAAACATGAATTGGCTTCTGTTGTCAGAAAGATTTTAGAGTAGAAACAGATCATAATATATGACTCAATGCAAAACGGCATAAAATGGAACGTGGGAGGATAAAGATTAGACTTGAGAAACTCACTATTTTTTTATAAGCATCAATAGGTTTTGTTTACAAATTTCTATAGGTTTCTTCTTATATATCTGGCGTTAACCCTTTGTGTGACACTAAATAGGATTAAAATACATTTTATTATTCTTTAAAAGGCTATTCTGGCACATCCAAGGTCTGAAACAGGTGGATGAAATATCCATTGTCCCCTATAGCCGGGTCAAAAATGTTGCATTTTAGGCTGTTAAGATGAGAGTTACTCGCCATCACTGACTCCACCCATTGCTACCACAAAACACAGCCACAAGGTCATGTTCACCATCTCTCTCACCTTACCATCGCCCTAAAATTGACCCTATGCCCATAAAACTGTCCCTGTGTTTGCACCCCTAAACTGTCCCATTAAATCTGTTCCTGCCCCTTCTCCCGTATCTGTAAACTGTGCTATCAAACCAAACCCATCTCTACTCCTGTCACTGCACCTATAAATTGTCCCCATCACACCAGTTCCATTCATGCTGTCTTTGCATCCCTGGCTCTCACATTGCCACTCACTTTTCCCACCCCTTAATATTTCTTTTTAAACAGGTTACTGTCCCTACACCCCTAATCCTGTCCTAGATACCAACATTTAAAGTAGAGGTGGCTGTCTGATTAGAATAAATATGCAGTCACCTGAGACCTTCCTGAAACAGGGGCTTCACGTCATGGACTGTGTGTGGAATGTCTGAATACACATTGTGTTAATGTACATACTGACAGTCCACACAAATACAATCCTACATTCACATACGCCCGTCTACCAGGAGAGCTGTGTGAGCTGCCGAATTACGTTTATTGGGTTGTTTTCTGCCTTTTTATCCTAGAAATGGACATTATATTAGATCTTAACCTATGTACTAACTAATACTATCTCTAGAGCCACTTCTGCTTGACTATACACAGATCTGATTTCTCCCTTTAACTTACCCTGCCATATACAATGTGGCCACTTGGAGTGCAGTTCTGATTTCTCTGTAACATGCCCAGAGGTTTCTCCAGCCTCTTTATTATTATTATTATTATTATTATCATCATTTATATAGCACCAACAGTTTCCGCTGGGCTTTACAATAACAAAAGGGAACGAAAAACATATAAACGGACATAGGATGGAAACAAGAGGTTTAGAGGGCCCTGCTCATAGGAGCTTACAGTCTAGAGGGATTGGGGTTGAGGAAGAAAAGGGGAATTGCACTAGATAGCAGGATCATTAGTGCCAGTGGTTTGGGAATGGTGGGGCCATAAGAGCGGCTTCAATCAAGTGTGAGTAGGTGAACAGAGGGATGAGTTGCGTCAGTGATGCGGTACGCTAATCTGAAGAGGTGGGTTTTGAGTGATTTCTTGAAGGCCTGAAGGTCAGGGGAGAGTTTGATAGGGCGAGGCAAGTCATTCCACAGGACTGGAGCTGCCCTTGAGAAGTCTTGGAGGAGAGAGTTGGCTGTGCGGGTGTAGACAGATGACAGGTGGAGATCACCTGCTGAACGGAGTTGTCTAGATGGAACGTGCTTGCGGAGTAATGAAGACATTTAGGGAGGGGTTGAGTTATTGAGTGATTTGAACGTGAGCGTCAGTATTATAAACTGTATCCTGAAACGTACAGGAAGCCATTAGAGGGACTGGCAGAGGGGGGAGGTACGCGAGGTGCGTTTAGTGAGAAAAATAAGCCTTGCCCCTGCATTCATTACAGATTGCAAAGGGGCGATACAGGAGTGGGGAGGCCAATAAAGGAGCGAGTTGCAGTAGTCAAGTCATGAAATGACAAGAACATGAACCAGCACTTTTGTGGTATTTTGTGTCAGAAAGGGGCCGGACACAGGCAATGTCTTTAGCACCTGGCTACATGGCAGCCATATTTAATTTGAGCCTGCCTGATAGCACTTGCCAGGCCTTGGTTGCAACTTGCCTAAGCCGACCACTCTATTTTTAAAAAACAAATCCTGTCACCTGTGAACGTGTTTGGGCAGAAAACGTGGCGGGAGATGTCTCTACCTGTTTTTTTATAAAGAATTTGTGAGTTTGGAACTTGTGAGCAGGTGCATTGTTTGGAGGTGCTTCCAGTCTTCAAACCAACTTCTTCAAATCAATAGCACCTCCAAAAAAGGACTGTATAGTATTTAAACAAACTCATTAAAGCCTCAGTGCGATAAAGTCCAAATTCAACCATTATTGTGATACAAGTGGCCAAATAAGAAGGCTCTATGGAAAAAAAAAACACCTTTTCATTGGGCGATTTTGAGATTTTGAATATGAAGATTGATATTCTCTATCTGAAGGAAGTGACCTGTTCGGCCATGGGTTGGAATAAGTAAGTGAGGTGGAATTATTTTCAAGCATAGCTCCCACCCTACAGTCCTGGCCCTGACAGAATAACACAAGGAACTTGTTGGTAGCCCCATGCTTTGATTTTAAAGCCTCACCCACAGCCAATGAATGGAGGGTATTGGGTTACACTGTTCTCCTCCTATTTTTACATGTCCCGGTCCTACAGAGTAGAGGATGGGATTCTAAAGATGGTGGGCTACTTGAAGGGCAAGGTATGGAGTTCTCCGGAGCTCTTGTCCAGTCTAGGTATACTCACATAAATGTTGTTTTGACTAATGATTGCTCAACAAACCATTGCTCAGTAGACCAAGATAGCCAGGGCCATGATTGTAAAATGATTACCAAGTGGTTTATTTTTTTTGCACTGTTGATTCTAATCTATCTCCTTCTCAAGCCCTTTTTAAAAGATCTACAACCTCAGTCATTCATTAACACAACCAAATATAGGATAATCTTCACAATCAGCCATAAAAATATTGTAACGTTTCACGTGTCAACATCTCAAGCGAAGCATGGCGGGATATAAGTTTGCCCAATCTTCTGCCACTTGATAGGAATTGTATTTTACACTGCATTCTGTTTGTTTTTTCTTCTTCCTGGCTTTAATTCCCTATCTGGAATAGTTATGCTTTTTTAATACCGTGGATCAAAAGCTGACTAAAACAAACAAATGCGCATTGTTTGCTGCTAACAAATGCTTAATGTTCATATTTTCAGGTGGATTAGCGCTGTTTGCGTACTTTCCTCTAGCTTTGCTTTTATTTAAACGATTGAACTTCATTGCTACAAATTAATATTCTTTTATATGTTGCTGCTTGGCTCATACCTTGTTGATTGTTTTATTCATCTGCAGTAGGCGTCTTTACTCTTTGCCTTCCACTACGGTGCATTGATAAGGTGGCTTTTGTTTTGACTTTGGAAAAATAAATGTAAAAAGTAAATTTAAATGTTCATTAAAGTGTTTTTTTTTTAAAAGTCTGTTATAATAAGCATTTTAGAATGTAAAAATTGTACTTGTTTTCCACCTATAAACAGTTAATCCTATTTATTCAGCAGCCTGCAGGATATTGCATACTTAACTTTGTGCGCTCGATCTTCCTTGTCTACCGTATAGGGTGGGAATTGCTGCTGTTCTGCGCAAGGGGAGATGATTGATATCATGTTACAGTGAAAATACAGGATGGTAGAAAGCTCAGTTATGAAATATAGAAGATTCAAGCAGTTTTCATTTTATGTAATGCTTCTCCTGGTGCACACAATGTGCTGGGAAAGGATCAACAATGGATGCATTTTCCCCACTGGATCCTTGTCTACAGGTGTCCTTGACCACAGGTTCCCAGCACTATGCTTTTGCAGATTAGAGAGGCTTCGATGGAGGTAATTTGCTAATTTACAGGGAAAGTATTATAATCAATTTAATATTCTTACCACTTATATTATGGTATTATTGTGTACTGTTTGTTTTCACTACATTATTTTCAATTATTTTATATCAAATTATAAGTGGTTGGGATGGGCCAAACCTGCGAGCCTGCCCCTCTGTAGACCAATCTCATTTGCTATGTAAATATTATACACGTGTGTGCTTTGCATATATTATACATATGTTGTGTCTATATATATATGTGTGTGTGTATATATGTACAAATTATCAAAATATATATAACAATCCATTGACGGAACAGCACTCGAGGGCTTTGTATCATAAAACAACAAAGTTTATTGCAATTACATTAAAATAACCGACGTTTCAGCCCAAACAAGCGCCTTTATCAAGGACCTTGATAAAGGCCCTTGTTTGGGCCGAAACTTCGGTTATTTTAATGTAATTACAATAAACTTTGTTGTTTTATGATACAAAGTCCTCGAGTGCGGTTCTGTCAATGGATTGTTTTGTATGCACGTATCTGAAACTCGACTAGCACTGAGGCAGGCAAAATCCTTTACAACCTAAAGGGAGAGTGCGGATTTCTTTGGATTATATATATATATATATATTTATATATATATTGTGATAAAGGCACTGGATGCAGGGATCAGTACCTTCTCTTTCATTTATTGGGCAGTCACAAAATTAGCAGAGTACAGCAAAAACACCAAATAAACAAAATATAAAACAACGCCCTACTCCTTCATACAAGTCTAACTAAACTTACAGGATGCCCTGACTGAATATTGGGCAGCTAGGCCGCTTGCTAATAAGTGGTACAAAAATGAAAAGGTACTTCCCTTTTGTCTTCCGGCATTTATTTTGCTTCCTTTTCTACTGTAGCCAGCACACAGACAGCTCTCAAAGAGGGGGACTACCTCTCCTACAGTATATGGGCAGGGCAGACTTAATCAGGCATTAGTTTAGGATTTACCCTATAGGGGGAAAATGGCATTCTCCATATGCCTACTAATAAATTTGTGTTCCACCACCCTACATCACACTGTCACAATATATATACAGAGTATATTGTGACAGTGTGATTAGGGGCAGGGTGGTAGACCATAGGATTATCAGCCGGCAGATGGAGGACTCCCTTTTTCCCTACAGGGATAATTAACAGCTGAAGCCTAATTAGGACTGCCCTGCCCTTTAAAGTAGATGTGTGGTTCCCTCAGTGTGCAATCTTGTGTGCAGGGTGCAGAGCGAGAAAAGCCTAATACTGAGCCCAGGAGGAAGGTAAACAAGATTTTGCTTTTATAGGTTGGCAAACGACTTAGCCGTCCACCATGTTAGACAGGTCTGTTACAGTGTGAAGTTAGCCTCTACATCCAGGAGTAGTTGGTTATTTTGTATTTGTGAAATTTTACCACCTCGCACTAATTTTTAGCTGTAGCGTCTGCCATTTAGCGTTAACTATGGAATAGGGCCCTTTACCTTTTAGTGGAGATTCCCTACAGCCTGTGGCATCAGATCCATTCCGGCCCGGAACCTAAAGCTCAAACAAAATAAAAATGCAGTATATGTACCTTAATTTCATATACAGGCAGAGAGGTATTACTGTCATGCTGTGTTCCTGCACAAGGTACAAAAAGTATATGTAGAAAGTGGCAAAATGACATATATCTTTTCATATTTTTCTTAAAATATATTTATACTGCCTGGCCAAAAAAAATAGGCACCACGTGGATTTAACTAAGCAAATAGGTGCAAGCCTTCCATTAAAAAATTACTGCTTTGATTAACAAGTTTCTGCTGGCGAAAAATGAGGTTACTGACTGTGAATATACTGAATGAGCAGGTTTTTCCATCAATGGGTTTTTTCTCCCCTGATGGCACAGCGGGCATATTCCAAAATGGCAATGCCAGCATTCATCGGGCTCAAATTGTGCAAGAGTGGTTCAGGGAGCACGAGACATCATGGATTGGCCACCACACAGTCCAGACCGTAACCCCATTGAGAGACTTTGGGATATGCTGGAGAAGACTTTACGCGGCGTCCCATTATCAATACAAGATCTTGACGACAAATTAATGCGACTCTGGATGGAAATAAATGTTGTGACATTGCATGAGCTTATCGAAACGATGGCAGGTTGAACGAGTGCAGGAATAAAAGCAAATGGCGACCCAATGAAATACTAGAGTGTGTGACTTTTTTTTGGCCAGGCAATGTGTCCGTCTATCCGTAAATCTGTGTATCTAAGCATAGACAGCTTATAAAGAGATACATTAGAGATTACCCACGCTTCATTTAGTGACATTTTAATTAATTATTGCTATATTTTGGTCGTACTAGCTCATGTACAGCAAACCTTACCTTCTTGCACATCCTGTGCATTTAAGCTGTATTTGCCAGGTATTTTCTTCAAGCGAAGAATTACTTTGAGCACAGCCTGAAATGTACAAAGAAACGGCATTAGCTGTATGCTAATCACATGCGTCCTCTGGAATGGATTAAAATAAGAGCCTGGAACAAACAAGAAAAAAAAATATAAGAAAAAAACCAGCGCAATTTATTCATTGTATTATCTTATCTACATCAACAGAATTTGAATCAAATTTTATAGACCACCAAATTGCTGTGTATTAAATGTAGGATTCTGGAAAGCACTACACAGCTGTTACCGCTTCCTCGTGAAACGTTCGGCTTTCATTATGAATTGGGCTAATCAATGCCATAAACACGAAATGGCTTCTGTTGTCAGGGAAAAAAAAAAATTCAGGCTAGAAATGAATTACAGTGTATAACTCCATACAATGCGGCACAAAACGAAGCACGGAGGAGGATAACAACAGCACGAAGAAATGAACAGTGCCTTTCACAAACCGTGATAGCCTTCAATAATGTATCAATGTTTTATATTTCGACGTCTCCTCGGTGGGGAAGGCTTTTCTTAGAACACCTCTTGCCGGTGCTATTCACTGTACGGCATGTCTATTTTTTATGAAGATGCCCAAAAAGAAAAACAAGCACGTTGTCTTCCAACATTATTTGCTTTCCCAGTAGGAAGTGGCTAAAGGAAATCTATTCTGGTGGAGCAGGACCCAACGAGACGCAGTTAATGTTAATATTTTATGATTTTTAAGCTATTTTGGGACAATTGACCTTTTTCTTCCAGGGAACACATGTCCATGATATCTTTAAAGCATGACAAAGACAAGACTGGTCCTGGAGTAAAGAGCAAACAAATGAAGCAGGTCTGGACCAGCTTGTTCTGTGTGTCACCTGGTATAACGATTATCCAAAACAAAAAAAAATGTGTATCCGCCTTTAACGCTGTTGTGGTTATGTACTTGGAATAAAAACTGATCAGAGCATATCCGATGGTATCCCCTTACGCCCACCCCATTTCCACTTACACAAGAATTTATGATGATGAGAAAAGTTAGCCTGTTGTGGGCTCTATTACATTCTTTACGTTAAAATGCTCGCGCAGCTCGTGATTTTTTTGCGCAAAGAATTAAACGTTAACGAGCGTAAATTGACACTGGTATTACAATCCGAGCACCTCTTTTCATCCGTCAAAAAATAACGCGCGTAAAAAAGACGCGCAAGAACGAGCGAGCATTAACGCTGCGCGCAGAAATCGGTGGGCAGACTGTTTTTTTCACGCGATTCAGCCAATCAGAATTAAGAACCACAATTGTCTCCAGTTCAGTTTTTGCGCCTGTCAAAATCAATCTGCGTATATATGCTGCAGCAATAATAAAAACACGCACAACGTCTCAATTTTATTATTTGGGTATGTGTAGAATGTGTAACTATACTTTGCTGTATTTTTTTTGTGCTGGTGTATTTGGGTTCGGCCAGGACGTTCAGATTTGCCGTTACCACCAGCTTTTCAAAGACGTTAAAATTATGCGTGCAAACGTTGTCCGTTAAATTTTGCGCATCGATTGTAATACCATCCGCATACCAGTGCAAAAACGCATTTGCTCTCACAATGTTAACTATAGGACGCGCAAAGTACATTACGCTCGCAAAGGGTTCGTGCAGGTTCACCACGGTAGACGTTAACGCGCATTTTTTTGCGTGGGCATTGTAATACGACGTTCTGCGCAAAGGGTTTTGCCCCTCGCGTTAATGCGTTTTTCCGTTAACATTTACGCGAAGAATGTAATAGAGCCCTGTGTGTTTAATGGCATATATGATACTGTGGTGTAAAACATTTAATATTATGTTGGTTATCCAATACTCATTCTGTTAGGGCTAGATTACGAGTCAGGTGTAAACATATTATTTTATTTATTTATTTTATAAAGCATTTTACCAGGAAGGATACATTGAGATTTCTCTCATTTTCAAGTATGTCCTGGGTTCAAGAACATTGAATTGTTACAGAAATACAATGCAAGATATTAACACAAGACCAAATATACAGATTAACAGAAAAATAAATATGGAGGAAATAAAGTCATTATGTTACATGTTTACAGGTGCATTCTGTATTGAGGTATGTTAATAGGGTAGTCTTAAGGGACGTTAAACTGGGGGAAGATTTGATACGTCTGGGAGATTATTCCATAAATGCGGTGCTCTGTAGGAAAATGAGGATCGAGACACTTTCTTTTTGTATTGTGCAAGTAAGGTGCAGGTCCTGGATCTGAGGTTATAGGATGAGGGAACTGCCGGGGGAAGCAGCATATTCAGGTAGGGTGGTAGCTTCCCAGAAAAGCTCTTAAACACCAGGTTGGAAAGGTGAAGAGTGCGTCTAGATTCCAGCGACGGCCAGTTTAGCTCTTTTAACATGTCACAATGGTGGGTCATGTAGTTACATAACCATAAACCTAACCAGAGCGCTGGTAAACTTACCAACTCCATAGACTTTAATTCCTCTAGTAAGTTTACCAGTGCTCTGGTTATATTTACACCTAAGTAGAGAGATAAAATCTATAAAAACAGAAGAAATATTTATGTATGTTGCAACAAACAGACCAGTCCAGGGGTGTATCCTTACATAGGACAACTAGGCCCATGCCTTGGACAGCAGATTTATTTTTTTGAGAAAGGATACATTGAGATTTCTCTCGTTTTCAAGTACTGTATGTTCTGGGTGGCGAGTATGTACCGTTAGGTGTCTTGTCCAAGGACACTTACTGGAGAGGTGCTCTTGCTGGGATGCGAACCTGTGTCTCCACAGTCTCCATGGGTATAGAGCAGTGATGTTACCTCTACTCCACCCAGCCGATTGGAGGGGGGGCAGTATTTTTTTTCTAGCATACTTTCATTTGGTTATCCAATACATTTGACCAAGCCAAGGAGGTCGTAAGGGACGCAGAAAGGCTTGAGCTGGTTATGCTGAGACTTTTCAGTTTTGTCAAAGACCAGCATCATTCATGCCTTTCTCCTCTGGAAACCTGCATATATGCACAGATCAGACGTTCAGTTGGTGAACTGAGGAAGCCGCAAGCTGAAACGTGATTTTAATCAACACTTTTAGTCATCTGCCTGTGGACTACAAGCTTAAACTTTGAAGATGGCTGTTTTGAAGTTCTGTCAAAATTGAAAACAACTTCTGGGTGCCTTAATCAGAGCCATATACTGTAGGTGCACGACCATGTAAGTGTAAAGTTCAATATCTTTATTACATTTTATTTGAAGCAAATTGCATTATGTGCTATAGCTCTATTCTTTAAAGGAAAATTGAGGGCAAATTGGATTTATATCTGAAGAGGCTGATGCATGCCCAAATTAATCCATAATCATGATATAGAGCATGAACATGGCTCAGAGTGATGTGACTGGCATCATGTACAACCCTTTTTCTCTTACTTGTATTATTGGAATACACTATGGACACTATCATGTGCTGCTAAGGGGGACAATGTGCAGTCGCAAATTTCCCCTTAGCATCCTTGATTACGAGACAGGTGCTGAATCTAGCAGCCTGTCCCATAATGCCCTCTAGCCTCCAGGTTACTCACGGCAGTGCTAATGTGCCGTCGCGAGCATCCCCTCCTGGAGACCATAGGACACCATATAGGCTTCTGCTGCCGGGTCACATGACCTGCAGGATCTTGCCTCTCGTGAGATCCTGCAGTTCCACGGAGGGAGACTGGGGACTTTTTTCCCCAGTCTCACTCTGCTCCCGGCAGAAACCTTCTTTTTAAGGTTTGGTTGTTCGTTATTACCAATTATTACAGATTAAGATATACTATAGAACGTTATGAAAAGGTAATCTATATCTTTTTCCACTGGGCGCAGCACCAGATTGTCGCCTCTAAAGTATAATTCTGTGTATTCTATAAGCAATGCAGAGTGGTGACAAGCGTCGGGTGTCTGGTTCTGTCATGGATCAGTATCCGCATGTGTGCAATACATGTAAAGTGCTGCCCTCAGTCCAATCTAGCACTGAAAAGGGTTAAATCAGTAAACACCAAACACACACCACACCCTCCTGTCTGTTAATAAAAGAGTCTCTCCCCCCTATGCAACCTGACTTGGCATTACAAGTCAAACCCTGATACTGTGCAGACCTGTCCTATCTCTTATGTTATACCGTGTACCAGACCACCTGTATTGCCCACTTACTCTGCCTCCTTTCTGCCAGCCACTGAACTACGGACCGTCTGACTACTCTCCCTGGATTACCCTCATGTACTGCGCTATGGATAATTCCCTGTATCAGCCTGCCTACACCAAGGTACCACCGGTGCATCCCCGCACACTGGGCTCAAACCCCCTGAACTTGGGTCCCACCATGGCCAATGTCTGGTGCTACCCTGACAGATTCACACTATATAAGTTTGGCTCCTTGTTGTATTGGTGCTGTATATTTTTAATATTTCATTCCTGCAAACGACTTTATTCTTCCGTAAAATGAGTAAACCAGCAGGGTTATTCAGAGAGAGGTGAAATCCAGGAGAAGTGAAAATTC
Source organism: Leptobrachium leishanense (assembly GCA_009667805.1). Taxonomy (NCBI): domain Eukaryota; kingdom Metazoa; phylum Chordata; class Amphibia; order Anura; family Megophryidae; genus Leptobrachium; species Leptobrachium leishanense. Next base: position 488,228,606 of record CM019063.1, read on the forward strand.
TAGGTCAAAATAGCAGATTTGGAAAGTGAGATAAATGGGAGAATTTTTCTGGTTTGGCTATTTTGACCTAGAATTTTCACTTCTCCAGCCATTCTCTTGAGTTTCACCTCTCTCTGAATAACCCTGCTAGTGTATTCTCCATTCGACTTTATTCCATCGTTGTTTTTAACACAGATGAATACACTTTAGTGATTTTAAACTGAGGATCTTCATAAAACTCTTACGGTTGAATACAAAAGTAAAAACAATGTTAGACAACTTCAACAGAAACTACAGAGGAATCTGCGCTAAAAAAATTTGGTAGAGATTATGGTGCAAAGAATGGGGGAAACCCCACAGGAACCTACATTGAAAACGATGCTGGACAACTTCTGCAGAGACTACTGTGGAAAGGACGTGAAAAGTACAGAAAACTATGTTGGCATTTCTCTACATTGGGAATTAATCCTACATGATTCACCAACGTTTACTGAAGTAAAACCACTGTTGTTTCAATGAAGTGGATAGTGAGTATCCCCTTTTGTGTACTCGGGAAAAGGGGAATGCTGAGCCTACCGCAGATACTCGAGTATAGCGCGACCCGAATATAACGCAATGGGTAGAGATTTATTATGGAAATTAGAGAATACTCAAGACTCGAATATAATGCGTGGAACAAAATTTTACTGTACCGGTAAGCAATTAAAATCCTTCCAGGTTCTCTTAACAGAGTCAGGCTCCCCCTCAGGCCAGGGTGCTCTGCTCTAGAATGATTGCAGTTATTACTAAGTATGAAGCCGCCGGCCACCCATTTTTACTAGTGATTTAGATGGCTGGCGGAGGCGAGCGAGGTGAATGATTGGCTTAAACCGAGCGTGCCCTCTGGCCGTAATGGATCCACCTCTCCCGAATCCGGAAGTTCCTGAAGTGTTTGGAAGCATCAGGGAGCCCGCATTCACTTCAGCGAGACTACCAGAACTTCCGCGAGACTTGGGATCCAGAGCAAGGCAAGTTTATTTCTTTCCTCTACACGCTATGTAGATAACGTCTCGAATATAACGCGACCCCTCCAATTTTAAAGGTAAATATTTGTCACCGAAATCTTGCTGTATACTCGAGTATCTACAAGTATTTCCTTTGGACTCTCTCTGTGCTTTGTATCATTTCCGAAAGGTTAAATAGAATACATCTGTGTTGCAGGGCTGTAAAGCAAATGTTGCTTAGATCTCTACGTCTACTGACCATGAAGATTGTCAATGAAGCATCACAAGTGAGGCAGAATAATAGAACGTCATAAAACACTATATAAACATTTCTGTCACCCCAAGGGGGCTGCAAGCTTTATGCATTGCATATGGCAAGCTGAAATGAGCTATTAAACTGTGATTGAAACAAATAAGAACATATTAAAACTAAAAAAAAAAAATTCTATATTCTTGGGTTTCATAACCAGGGCTATGAAGAGGCTTGTGCTTCGGAAGCCAATGTTACCAGTGGACAGTGAGTCATTGAGGCTTGGTGTATTGCATAGAGAGCGGGTCATCATTTTACATAGATAGCACAGCGGTTTTATTAGTTATTGTGCTATAAAAATATACTTCTCACCAGCTGACTGCTATACATTACTATACTCCCCTGACAATATTTTCTTTTCAAATCAAACTAATGTTCTATTCAGTAGAATAACTCAGGAGGCTGTCACCATAATATGAAATAAAACATTGATGGCAGCTGAACAGATAAAGCAACATCTCCAATTTTTCAATTTTGTTAATGGAGATCCTCCTACAGTACATTCGGTAAACAATAATAAATATATCCAGCAGTAAATATGGAAAATAATTTCATCCCTGCCATTTTATCTTGAGACAGAGGGAGATGGAGAGGTTGAGTAGGAAGAAAAGAAAAAAAAAAAACCCTTTAGATCAAGACCGCATTTTAATGAGAAACAAGAAACTCTTTTGAGACTTTAAAAGCATTTCTATTTAGAATACATCACAGGGAAATGGTTTTAGACTCGTTTTTTTTTTTGCCTTTTCCAAGTTGCTGCTTTAACTTAGGTCAGATTAACCTCCTTGAACATACAATTTCATCTCTCCTATAACTGGAATCATGAATATTATTTGGAGACCGAGAAAGAAAACACTTTGGATTTCAACTTAGAAAAATGTAAGCTATGTAAATTCCTTTTAACATTGGTATAGCATGGGTTAACTCATTTTACATCATTTTTTTTCATTGAGAGACAGAAATTGAAAAGTTGTGACATGCCAGGATTAAGGCACCGCAATCCTCTTAACAAATAATGGGACATAAGGTCCATCACATCTAGGAAGGGAAGCAATGTCCATGAGGAATTGTCAGGATCCGTGCCTGCTCCTGAACCAGCTGCATGAAAAGTGCTGCCCTCATGATCAGCACTAGCAACCAGTGCACAACCAGTTAATCACTAAACACACACCACACCCCTACTTGTGTCCATAAAGGACCACTCACCCGTGTACCTAGTCTCAGTATTGAGTCTGTATCCCTACCTGTTTAGTCATATCCCTGCTCCTGATGTATCGTGTCCCAGACCCCCTTCTTTGCCCACCGACCACCACCTTGTACCAACCCATCGACCTTGAATCGCCCACTGACCACTCTCCGGATTACTTTCTCTTGTACTGCGCCTTGGAACTACCCTGTATCTGCTTACACCAAGGTACCAGCTGTGTGTTTCCCTGCATACTGGGCTCAGACACCCCTGAACTTTGTGGTCCAACCATGACCCACGCCAGGTGCCACCCTGACAGGAATGCATTTTTTCTCACAATACAGAGGATATTGTTATTTATTCCACACAGGATGCTCCCATTATGGTAATACTATTTGACATCTTGGTATAGCGTGAAATGTTATTGCCATAATTATACTGTTTACTTATTGGCATTTTAGGTTGTCATTTAAAGAGATTCTCTAAGGTGAAAATGGGAGAGAATGAGAAAAACATTGGGGGTGAAATACTAACCGTTGTTGACTCTTCGCACAGGTGTTCCGACTTGACCAATGGATAAATCTGCATTGTGTCATCTCCTCCATGCTTACTTGCGAACTGAGAATGTTTAGTTATTGCAGTAGCATTGTTTGCTTTATAGGTAAAGTAATGCATAAGTAAATCGATGCTCAAGGGCTTTCATTTTAGATGACCAGTGCACTATTAAGCACTGCGTCACAACCTCCACACTTGCTTCCATTGTGAGTTGTTGCAGCAGTGTTGTTAACTTTATAAATGAAAAGTGGAGAATGCTACTGCTTATGTTTAGGAGCCAAAAAAAGTAGTAAAGTAGTTATTCTTCTCCGGCTATACTGGATTCAAGCTGGCAAACACAGACGTCATGCCGTTGTGATGTTAGGATGTGCTTGTCCCCTAACGGTTGTCCCAGATTGGCCAGACACTCAATTCCAGGCAGAGGGATCCAACGTCTCTATATTGCTGGTAAGTTGAATTTAACGAACAACGCTTAGGGACATCGATCTTCCACATATTGCTGTGAAACACTTGCACATCATCCACATGTCGCCCTCAGTTAAATAATTACCCCTACTTTTCAGAGTCAGGCTTTCCTTTCACCTCTCTTCTCCTCTTACAGCCTCTGCTTTCGTTGAAGAGAGCCGTCAGGAACTGGACAGTGCAAATGGATTTCTGACCTTAAGTCCAGAAGGCTAGTCAGCATGGGTTATTGACAGCTTTTCCTGTACAGAAGGCTCAATCAGCCCGATGGGAAACTGACTGGTGGAGAAGGTTAGGGTGGGACAATCAGCAAACTATGACCATTTAAAATTCATTAACTAGTCCTGGTGGTTAGGATGTCCCTTTTAATTTTAGGATGAGGGATGCAAATCATCAAGTTTGCTGTCAAATTTAAACATTTTGATTAATGTTCAGTTTAAAATGGGTGTTGGTGCTCATTGTAATATTTTAATTCCAAATACAAAGAGATATGTTCCTCATACATTTGTAGCATGGATTAGTCTATAAATTATTTTAGTATTATCTCAGTAATCTCATAATCCCTTGTTTTTTGCTAAATATGTCTTAATTATTTTATCTTAACTCCTAGATATGGGTTCTAAATCTCCATTTTTAATCCATTTTCATCTCTAAGAATTCCACCACATTGGTCCGAGCACCATTACAAGACATTTTCAGCTGTCTCAGAAAACATTGCAGGACAAACTGCATTTTTAAAAAAAAATAATAACGAAAAATGTCAAAGGCCTTTGGGGATAGTGAGCTACAAAGGCTTTCAAAGAGTAGCTAAATATCAAACATGGGTTGCCATTTCTATACATCAACACAGAAGGGCACGTATAAACTGCAATGGCTGGATGTTCTATCATGAACATCCTAGGTAATGTTGTTGTACCCAACATTTGAAGAACATATTAGTCTCCGTAGATGATCTCAGCTGATGTGTGGTTTATATAACTGTCCTTCAGATACAATTCCTGCCAAAGCCACTTGCACTCAGAAAGCAACGAGAAGACCTACCTATGTGCATGTTGTGTATAAGACATGTGCCTCTTCACATATGAAGATTAAATCTATATCCACTGCTCCAATCCTGCTGTTTTTATATTATATTGCCTTATATGTATTATTCTCAGGCTGTTTAATTTTCCACTTAATCCTTTCCCTCCTTTTATGATACTCTTACAGTAACTTTGCTTCCCCCAGCCCCTCCCCCACCCCCCATGTCCTTCACTTCCTACATACAGACCCCCTCCTCCTAAATCTCTGTCTTTCTTACTACAGCTCAAGCAGCCATCTCACACAAGTTCTGCACTCTGCAGTGCCACCCGCCCTCCCACCCAGTCCTGGCCCCAAACTCATTGCTTCCCTTCTAGCTGCTGCCAGTTTCGTTTAATCAACCTCCTAAATCCAAACTTCTTGTCATTCCTATGCAATCATTGCTTTTCACTTTATAGCCACCGGCCCCACACTCCCCTGCTCACCTTTGTTTCACTTACCTTTGTCCTTTAGATTGTAAATTCACGGGATGTCTGGTTGAGCACTTGGTTAAAGTGCTGTATTTCCTAGTCTAGTTATCCTACGTGCATGGTTGTCTTTTCCTTATTTATCATGTATGTCTCATGTTTGTGCTCTCCTCATTGTACAGCACTGCGGAATATGTTGGTGCTTTATAAATATAGATTATTATTATTAAACTTTATGTGGTTTTAGCTCATTGCTCCAAAGACAGATTGAGAGAAACTCTAAATTGAATTAATTATATACAAATATGATGTGAGCCTGATGTTGACTAATGCCTCATTAAGGCTGGGCATGCTGTGCACGCGTCAGTGATGGAGTAAATATTTGTACATTATGTTACACTATATAATAAAAAGCTGTAGAAGCATCATTTTTTGGGATGAATTTTCAATTTTGGGCTTAAAAAATTTCTTGTTTGCGATCTGACAATTGCCATTTATTTCTGTGTTGTGGATGATTAAAAGTGCATCAGATGAAAGTATTTTTGTTTTTTTATAGTTACACGGAATAGAAGAAATTCTATAAAAATGCCACTCTGGATATATTCTATATCTTTTACCTCTATACCTTTTAACTTCCAGAAAGTTTACAATATAGTGACATGAAATAATAAGTGGAGATTTACCTCTCGGCAAAAATCAATAGGACTGGGCAATCTGGCGCTTTATTTGGAGCTTTATTGGACATATGTCACAACTTTCAGCATCTGTCCAACAAAACTCCTAAAAGAATGCACCAGAATGCCCGGCCTATTCCTTTTTTTACTCGGTTAAATGGGAATTGAGCCACCATGGCCTGTAATGGCACCTGGTCAATAAAATCCAGTCAATGAGTAAACCAGTGCCCTCCTTTCTGTTATGATTTACCTCTGGGTAACGGTATAAATGAGTGACTCTTAACTATGTAAGATTGTTTTATTGTTTAGCATGCTGGTTACAACAGTATATCACTGTCAGCACTTTTTTAATCTACCGACCACCACTGGACACTGAAGACAATGCGGGCGTTGGATATTTTTGGGTATATTATTATTATCTATTTATATAGCGCCACAAATTCCGTAGCGCTTTACAAGATCAGTTTTTCACAAGGGGTTAATACATTAGAATACCACACATGGATGATGACCTGATTCAGGGGGAACCTGTTCCTTAGGGAATTTACAACCTATGAGATTTAAACATTTTGTGCGGTAGGCGCATCCATATCGTTAGGTGTCTTGCCCAAGGACACTCGCTGGTGGCGTCTTCTGACTGGGATGGAGTCGTCTTTCCATGATTGTAGAGCAGCGACCTGGTGGTTGGGTTGAACCCGCTTCTCGTAAAGTCGAGAGTTGCTTCTCCACAGTTGTATTGGAGGGATGTGCTGAACGGTATTTGACTTGCTTCTCCATGATTTAAGAGCAGAGACGTTACCACTGGACTCCCCAGCCGATTTTGTGTTTTAGGCAAGTATGTACCATTAGGTGGATTGCCCAAGGACACTCACTGGAGAGGTGCTCTGGCTGGGATTCGAAACCTGGGTCTCTACGGTTATAGAGCAGTGATGTTACCTGTACTCCATCCAGCCGGTATATTATTGGATATTTGCTTATTTGGCTTTCTAATTGCAGCCTGCACCTGAATGCAATGTCATGTTTAAATAAAAGTTAAATGTGTATTTATAATTTCCAGGCATGGAGGTACCACATATTATTTTTCAACGTGCCTAGTTTAGAGAATGTTCCAAAAACAAATAAAATAACTATGTTTCTGAAGCATTTTGGTGTAGCTTTACCCAATTGAATTGTCCAGGAAGCAGAAAAATCATTTACAACATTTTATGCAATGATCCATCGAGTGAAACAACACTTCACGATCATTCATGGATTAAAGACCTATTTCTTCATTTTCACGTGTTGCTTAATGCAAGACATAGCAGTACATTGTTGCTCATAATACATAGACTATTGGAGGATTTAAATGGAGCCATAGCTAACCAGCACTATTACTAATGCTTAGGTTAGAAGCATAAATCTAAGCCCTGTGAGCTTTATAATGTTACCTACTGTGTTTATATACGTTCTCTTCTCTAGATAAATCAATAAACTACCTCTAAGACCAGTGAGCACCAGTTGGATGTTCAGGGATGTTTTTCTGTAGGCTGACTTTTCTTCCTTATACATTTCATTGAATTCTTTGTGTGCACGGTTGGAATAATGTATGCTCAATATCACAGTGGTAGAGTTAAAGAAAAAAATAAAACTGAATCAGGACATCCCTGGTGATCAGACTGTGGAAAAAATGCAACTCTGGATCGATTTAAATCAGATAAGTCATTCACTGATAGTATCTCACATGGAGGTGATGCTAACGTCAACATAACAATGTATTCCATTAGATTTCCAGTAATCCAGAAAATCTTATTGAGTTGTATGTCATATTCCAATCCCAGTCCAATAACCTCATTTTTCCAGCACTTGTCAATAATGTTGCAGCTGGGTTCTCAGACTTTGCCCCCTCCCAGATATTTCTGAACTCCGGCTCCCATGATTTTCTGGCCATCTATTGCATTCAAAAACCTATGGGAATTGTATGCAATCAAGATCTAGGGGTCCAGGGGACCAGCGTTTGAGATTCCCGTGTTACAGAAGCACACGAAAAATGGGAATGTCAAACTACAGGATTTGATATGGCTGCTTTAGTAGGAGTAAAGCGATACAACGTTTCAGCTCGATACACAAGCCATTATCAAGTATGTGTTACAGACTCTGCTCTTTAAGACGTACGACCAATTCTTTTCTAGAAGCTAAACTTATTTTGGAAGTCATATTGTATAGTCCATGTAATAAAAACACACCAATAAATCTAAAGTTACTTCCTGCAGCCCGGCCTTGAAAAATTAAAAAAAAATAATGGAGGTATTAGGAGAATAAGGTCAAATAATACATATGTGTAGTTGAGTTGTTGAGTAGTTGAGTTGTGTAGTATGATCTAGTAGGTATCTACAATCGGGAATTTACTTTGTAAGAGGAAAAGGATTGGAAGGATTAGTTGTAAATTTCTATTCTCTTCTGCATTTCCACTGTTATGATCTCCTGAACATCTCTCGACGAGCTACACAGCATTCTTACTTCTGAAGCCATTTTCTAGTCTAGCATTAAGCCCTTCTTTCTTTTAGCCATTTTTGTCTTTTAGCCAGTTTCTAACTTGGCTAGCTCGTGTCCTTGCAATCTTCTACATCACACCTGTCTCTTGACAGTTCTCCCTTTCAGTCTGCCTTGGTCTCTCCTGCCCTCTGTGTTCCATGTCTTGTGCTTTTTCTCTTCTTTTTGCTGGCCATTGCAGCCATATTACTCATTTCTGTTCCTCCTGTGTCCTCTGAGTATTCCATACTTTCTCATGTTTTACCAATGGTTTCGCATGCATTCTCCCTCCCTACGCTGTGCTACTGACTCATCACACTTCATGCCATTCCCCCCATAACTGCCTGTACTCGGAAACCTGGCTAGCCTTCTCCACACATTCTTCTTTGTGCACTGTGAAAGGCTGATTATGGGCAGGGTACGAAAGCACCATTTTATCAGTTGATCGATAGAGATTGCCCTGTTCCCCTCAGTATAGGGTGTATCCTCAGCTGCCCTCTGATTGAGACTTCCCAACCCTAATAGTGAGCTGTGGCTTTCACTGGAAACTCAGTATTTGGCTGGGACCAATGTAAGAGGAGCAAGCCTTGAATACAGAGGGAAGTATAACTATTTTCTGTTGATGTGATGGTTTGACAGGTAAGCAGTTTAGCTGCCCAGTGTTGGTAAAGAGGGAATACCTTTTGTTTAGTTAGCTTATGAATGAAGGAGTAGGATTTCATTTGCTCTTTGTTATTCCTTTTTTGACACACCACTGGCAACTGTTGATGCAAACAATGAAACAAGCCTTCCAACATTTTACCTGGACTCTGCAGAGGCTATATCACAGCTCTCACAACTATTTGCCATAAATTGCTTCTCAACATGATATATCTGGATTCAAAACCAATTAGCTCCCATGGCCATACACACACATGTAACAATGGGCATGGTATAAAACAGTCTACTTTTATCAGAATGAGTTGGTGTGTGTGTGTTGACACTGACCAAGCCTCTGTTGGCAAAATGATTGAGTGATAGAAGAATGCTCAGTGACTGTATTGCTCCAATGACAATGCTACATCTAAAAGATGTTGACAGGAGAATGTTCTTACTGAAACAGAAGGAATAATGAGCAAAGTGCTGGAGAATGCCCATGGTGCAATACAAACTGAAATCCAAAGGGCCATATTACATACTTGGTGCTAACTTAACCAGAGCTGTTGTAAACTTCCCAGAGCCATTATAGCCTATGGAGGTTTTAAGTTTACAACAGCTCTGGTTAAGTTAGCAACAACATTGTAATACTGCCGAAAGAGTGGTAGGAGAAGCTTTTCTGTTTACTGTTGCTCTTTGTAATTTGAGTGCTGTTTTTTTCAGCGTTGCAATACTGACAATTTTCTATGGTATTTGCAACACTGGAGGTTTATGAATAACCCCTATTGACTACAAATTGGCTGCAGTGCTTCCAACAGGCTGCACATAAAACACTGTTCAACTTACAATAAATCAATTTTCAACATTTACAAATCTTTTTGGTCTCTAATCAATGAATCACCGGCGACTGGATACTGTACATACCCAAACTTTGGAAGACTGCAGGGGTGGTGCCACTGCCTATCCATAAAAGTGGAGACAATATTTTGGTACCCAACCACCGCCCGATATCATTGTTCCCTATAATGTCAAAAATTCTGGAAAAACATGTTTACACTCCCATTACGTGATTATTATCAGTATTGGAACTATTTAACCCCAGATCAATCAGGCTTTCGTCCAAATTATTCAACTACAACCTCCCTTTTAAAAGTTTGTAATGATATCCAAGCTGGCATGGGACAAGGAAACCTAACTGGAGCCATCTTCCTTGATTTTGCCAAGGCCTTTGACACAGTAGACCATGGCATCTCATTACAAAAATGTTAAAACCCCGGTATTGGTGATCGCACGCTAACCTGGTTTCAATCATATGTACAGTTGTGTTCAAAATTATTCAACCCCCCACTGAAATTGAGTGTTTTGGCCAGTTTGACATTGATTTTGATCATTCAGTCATCTTGCTTACAATTAAATCAAAGAGGCACGTATAGGTCAGACAAATATAAGATAACATTTATAATAAAATAACCACAAACGTCTTTTCTGTGCTCACATCATTATCAGTTTTATTCAACCCCCAAGTGACATTCAATCTTAGTACTTAGTACAACATCCTTTTACAGTTATAACAGCTTTTAAACGTGAAGCATAGCTTGACACAAGTGTCTTGCAGCGATCTATGGGTATCTTCGCCCATTCGTCATGGGCAAAAGCCTCCAGTTCAGTCACATTCTTAGGCTTGCGCACTGCAACTGCTTTCTTTAAGTCCCACCAGAGGTTCTCAATCGGATTTAAGTCAGGTGACTGCGATGGCCACTCCAAAATGTTCCAGCCTTTAATCTGCAACCATGCTCTAGTGGACTTGGAGGTATGCTTGGATCATTGTCCTGTTGAAAGGTCCAACGTCTCCCAAGCCTCAGGTTTGTGACGGACTGCATCACATTGTCATCCAATATCTCCTGGTACTGAAGAGAATTCATGGTACCTTGCACACGCTGAAGCTTCCCTGTACCTGCAGAAGCGAAACAGCCCCAAAGCATGATTGACCCCCCGCCATGCTTCACAGTAGGCAAGGTGTTCTTTTCTTCATAGGCCTTGTTCTTCCTCCTCCAAACATAGCGTTGATCCATGACCCCAAACAGTTCTAATTTTGTTTCATCAGTCCACAGAACACTATCCCAAAACTTCTGTGGTTTGTCCACATGACTTTTGGCATACTGCAGTCGACTCTTCTTATTCTTTGGAGACAGCAAGGGGGTGCGCCTGGGAGTTCTGGCATGGAGGCCTTCATTACGCAGTGTGCACCGTATTTTCTGAGCTGAAACTACAGTACCCACATCTGACAAATCTTTCTCAGTTCCTCAGCAGTCACATGGGGACTTTTCTCCACTCTACGCTTCAGGTAGCGCACAGCAGTCGAAGTCAGCATCTTCTTTCTGCCACGACCAGGTAGCGTTTCAACAGTGCCCTTTGCCTTGAATTTGCGAATGATGCTTCCTATGGTCTCTCTTGGTATGTTTAACATCTTTGCAATCTTCTTATAGCCATTGCCCTTCCTGTGAAGAGTAATCACCTCTTCTCTTGTCTTCCTGGACCATTCTCTTGACTTCACCATGTTTGTAACCACAACAGTAAATGTCTAGAAGGAGCTGAGTATCACAGTCATTTTAAAGCTGCCTAATTGGTGCTTATTATGCTTTATTGCTGCTCCGTGACATCCACAGGTGTTTTCAATACCTGATTGAAAACACTTGAATGAACCTCTATTCTTCAGAGTGGTAGTCTTTAAGGGGTTGAATAATTGTGTCAATGAAGAATTCACAAAAGAAACATTTACTACTGTATTACAAAACCAATTGATGTCATTTTAGTTGCATATGGTTCTTTAAAAAGTCCTTGTAGGATTTCATTCTGAATACAATTACAAATGTACACTAAATTCCCTAAAACCCTTTACAGCATTGGGGGTTGAATAATTTTGAACACAACTGTATCTGATCGCTCCATTTCTGACAGCGCTTCCGTCCCCTCCCAGTCACGTGCGGTGTACCCCAAGGTTCAATACTCGGCCCCCTGCTATTCACGATATTCATAAATGATCTGCCTCACGTCTGCAAAGCCTCAACGGTACACATGTACGCAGACGACACCGTAATCTATACCAGCAAACCAAATTTCCTGCAGCTGGAGGCCATGCTGCAAGAACAATTCACAGAGGTAGAAAAGTGGATCAAAGATCACAAACATTTTCTAAGTACTGACAAAACTGTTATGATGCTCTTTGGAAAAGCACCTAAACTACATAAATTGCAAAATCGCCATCTATGTGTCAGGACAATATCAAATGGCACACTGACCACAGTCACTTCTCTCAAATATCTAGGTATTTAGACCCAAATCTATCCTTTGGCCCCCACATCGAAAAACTCTCATCTAAACTTTACCCCAAACTAGGTGCCCTGTACAAAAACAAATCTTGCCTGAGCCCTGCGGTAAGAAAGCAGATTGTACAACAAATGCTTATGCCGGCTATTGAATACGGAGATGTAGTGTATGCAGCTGCCCCGCAAACACACCTTCATAAACTTACTACATTGTATAACTCATTCTGCCACTTTGTGCTACAATGTAACTACATGACCCACCACTGTGACATGTTAAAAGAGCTAAACTGGCCGTCGCTGGAATCTAAACGCACTCTTCACCTTTCCAACCTGGTGTTTAAGAGATTTGCTGGGAAGCTACCACCCTACCTGAATAGGTTGCATCCCCAAGCCGTTCCCTCATCCTATAACCTCCGATCCAGGACCAGCACCTTACTTGCAATACCACAATTGAAAAAGACAGTGTCTCAATCCTCATTCTCCTACAGAGCACCGCAATTATGGAATAACCTCCCAGACGTCATCAAATTTTCCCCCAGTCTAAAGTCACTTAAGAGCTCCCTATTAACATACCTCAACACAGAATGCACCTGTAAACATGTAACATAATGACTATATTTATTTTCTGTTAATCTGTATAATTGTGCTGTTTTTTTTTAATAGCTTGCATTTTATTACTTTGTATTTCTGTAACAACTGTAACAATTCAATGTTTTTGAACCCAGGACATACTTGAAAACGAGAGAAATCTCAATGTATCCTTCCTGGTAAAATCCTTTATAAATAAATAAATAAATATATACTAACATGGTCAGTGTATATTTTAAAGTGGCACTGGGCTCACTAAAAGGAAGACATCTTTGTGATAAAAGATCTGTTTAAACCTCAAGCAATTGTATCATAGAACCAAACCCTGTATATATCAGTCCCTTGTTTAATTTAAGGGTTTGTTTAGACCAGTGTTTCTCAAACCTGTCCTCAGGACTAGGGATGAGCCGAACACCCCCGTGTTCGGTTAGCATTCGAACTCGAACAATTTCAAAAGTTCGAGTTCGAACGCGAACACGTACTCGAACTCAATGCAAGTCAATGGGACTCAAAAGTTCAGGTTTTTAGAGTGCCCTGCAAGAGGGCATATATGCAAGATATTTGCCATAAAAGGTGTATGGGGGTCCGGGTAGTGCCCTGGGGGACAGGAAACAAGGACAAAAGTAAAAAAAAAAACGTTTTTAAAGGGACATTGAGTTTTCCATGAAATAATGGTTAAAAAAACCCTGAAAAATTCCTTCAAATATCGTGCCTAGGAGGTCCCCATAACCAGCCCGTGAAGTGGCAGATTTGTAGGATGTATTGAAACATTTAAAAACAAAAAAATGACATTTCAAATGACGATAAATGGTTTTCCTTTAATCTATTCATAAACAACTGCTTGGGGCGGCAGCCTGTATGAAAAGACATTTTAGGACACACAGAACAAGTTTAGTAATTTTTTTGGCTAAATTATGGTGAAACTTATGCAGGCTTTGGATGAAAGTAACAATATGTGCTTTAAAATTGGGCCTTTAGCGTTGGCAACTAGCGTTGGCAATCTGGTACAGGTGTCAGTGCAGTCAAATATTGTGCCTTTAGTGGCAGCAAGTGCCTTCACATCGTAACCCTTTTGTGGTATTGTGGAAGAGTGCAGGGTTGGACCCTGCGGTTCAAAAAATTAAAATGATATAAATCTGGTACAGGCGTCAGTGCAGCCAAATATTATGCCTTTGGTGGCAGCAAGTGCCTTAACACCGTAAGCCTTTTGTGGTATTGTGGAAGAGGGCAGGGTTGGACCCTGCGGTTCAAAAAATGTAAATGATATAAATTTGGTACAGGCGTCAGTGCACCCAAATATTATGCCTTTGATGGCAGCAAGTGCCTTCACACCGTAACCCCTGTATGGTATTGTTGAAAAGTTCAGTGGTGGAGGTTTTGTGAATGCAGAAGACATCCCCGATCTATTCCGTTACGTCAGCATCAGGGGATTGATAGCTGCTGATCCAGGACTCATTTATTTTTATAAATGTCAGCCGGTCTACAGAGTCGGTGGACAGACGCACTCTTTTGTCTGTGACAAAACCTTCAGCGGCACTAAATGTCCTTTCAGAAAGCACGCTGGATGAAGGGCAACCTAGTAGCTGCATAGCATATTGGCTAAATTCTGGCCAGTGATCCAATCTCAACACCCAGTAAGCCAGTGGATCATCTGCTGGAAAGGTATCCAGGTCTGCCCTTGCCACTAGGTAGTCCTGCACCATATGGTGAAGACGCTGGCAATGGGTGCCTACATTTGACGTCCCTGGGCGTCGTGGACTAAAAAAATTTAAAAAGGCATCAGTCAAGCGGCCCCGGCCTTCACCACTATTCCTCTGATCATCCGCAGCCTCAAAAGCACCTGTGTCATCACTTGGTAACCTACCAGTGCCTGGACAGGTGTTACTCAAGTGTTGCTTTAGAGCGTCCTCATGTTTTTTCATCCTGTGCTCGCTCTGTGCAGGCAGGATGAGCTCTGCAACTTTACCCTTGTATCATGGATCAAGAAGGGTTGCCAACCAGTAATGATCCCTCTCCTTGATAGCACGAATCCTGGGGTCCTTTACCAGGCTTTGCAGGATAAGGGAGCCCATGCAGCGTAGGTTGGAGGTGACATTAGCTTCTGAGTCTTCCTGGTCAATGAGGAGGATGACCCCATCATGCACTTCCTCCTCCCAGCCACGTACTAGTCCTTGTGTTTCTGGGCACACAAAACCCTCCCTTGAGGAATCCCCACCTTCAATGCACCCACTACTTAAATATTCCTCCTCCTCCTCCTCCGCCTGTCTGATCTGAGGAGGACCCGTTGGAATGCTGTCTGTGGAAAGACTGGGGTCTTCAAAGCTAGGGAAGGCCTCCTCTTCCTCCCGCTGCTCTGCCTCTAGAGCCAAATCTATAATTCCCTGCTGAGTGTGCTCCAGCAGGAACACTAAAGGAATTGTGTCACTGATGCATGCACTGTCCCTGCTCACCATCCTCGTTGCCTCGTCAAATGGTGACAGTATAGTGCATGCATCCTTGATCATCAGCCACTGCAGGGGGGGAAAAACAAGTTGACCTGAACCTGTCCTTGTGCCATACTCACACAGGTACTTGTTGATGGCCCTCTGCTGCTTGTGCAGATGCTGAAGCATTGCTAATGTCGAGTTCCACCTGGTGGGCATGTCACAGATGAGATGGTTTGTGGGAATATGGAATTCTCTTTGAATTTCTGCCAGGCGAACACTTGCTGGGAATGACCGTCTGAAGTGGCTGCAGACTTTTCTGGCCTGGCTGAGAAGCTCTGCCAGCCCTGGGTACCTGGTTAGGAAACGCTGTACCACCAGATTTACAGTTGTGTTCAAAATTATTCAACCCCCAATGCTGTAAAGGGTCTTAGGGAATTTAGTGTACATTTGTAATTGTATTCAGAATGAAATCCTACAAGGACTTTTTAAAGAACCATATGCAACTAAAATGACATCAATTGGTTTTGTAATACAGTAGTAAATGTTTCTTTTGTGAATTCTTCATTGACACAATTATTCAACCCCTTAAAGACTACCACTCTGAAGAATAGAGGTTCATTCAAGTGTTTTCAATCAGGTATTGAAAACACCTGTGGATGTCACAGAGCAGCAATAAAGCATAATAAGCACCAATTAGGCAGCTTTAAAATGACTGTGATACTCAGCTCCTTCTAGACATTTACTGGTGTGGTTACAAACATGGTGAAGTCAAGAGAATGGTCCAGGAAGACAAGAGAAGAGGTGATTACTCTTCACAGGAAGGGCAATGGCTATAAGAAGATTGCAAAGATGTTAAACATACCAAGAGAGACCATAGGAAGCATCATTCGCAAATTCAAGGCAAAGGGCACTGTTGAAACGCTACCTGGTCGTGGCAGAAAGAAGATGCTGACTTCGACTGCTGTGCGCTACCTGAAGCGTAGAGTGGAGAAAAGTCCTCGTGTGACTGCTGAGGAACTGAGAAAAGATTTGTCAGATGTGGGTACTGAAGTTTCAGCTCAGACAATACGGCACACACTGTGTAATGAAGGCCTCCATGCCAGAACTCCCAGGCGCACCCCCTTGCTGTCTCCAAAGAATAAGAAGAGTCGACTGCAGTATGCCAAAAGTCATGTGGACAAACCACAGAAGTTTTGGGATAGTGTTCTGTGGACTGATGAAACAAAATTAGAACTGTTTGGGCCCATGGATCAACGCTATGTTTGGAGGAGGAAGAAAAGGCCTATGAAGAAAAGAACACCTTGCCTACTGTGAAGCATGGCAGGGGGTCAATCATGCTTTGGGGCTGTTTTGCTTCTGCAGGTACAGGGAAGCTTCAGCGTCTGCAAGGTACCATGAATTCTGTTCAGTACCAGGAGATATTGGATGACAATGTGATGCAGTCCGTCACAAACCTGAGGCTTGGGAGACGTTGGACCTTTCAACAGGACAATGATCCCAAGCATACCTCCAAGTCCACTAGAGCATGGTTGCAGATTAAAGGCTGGAACATTTTGGAGTGGCCATCGCAGTCACCTGACTTAAATCCAATTGAGAACCTCTGGTGGGACTTAAAGAAAGCAGTTGCAGTGCGCAAGCCTAAGAATGTGACTGAACTGGAGGCTTTTGCCCATGACGAATGGGCGAAGATACCCATAGATCGCTGCAAGACACTTGTGTCAAGCTATGCTTCACGTTTAAAAGCTGTTATAACTGTAAAAGGATGTTGTACTAAGTACTAAGATTGAATGTCACTTGGGGGTTGAATAAAACTGATAATGATGTGAGCACAGAAAAGACATTTGTGGTTATTTCATTATAAATGTTATGTTATATTTGTCTGACCTACATGTGCCTCTTTGATTTAATTGTAAGCAAGATGACTGAATGATCAAAATCAATGTCAAACTGGCCAAAACATTCAATTTCAGTGGGGGTTGAATAATTTTGAACACAACTGTAGGACGTGTGCTAGGCATGGTACATGCGTCAACTTACCCAGGTGTAGGGTGGAGAGAAGGTTGCTGCCATTATCACAGACGACCATTCCCAGCTCAAGTTGGCATGGTGTTAACCATTTCTGCACCTGCAGAGCTAACAGAATTTCTGGTCCGGTGTGGCTCCTGTCCCCTAAACAAACCAGCTCAAGCACAGTATGGCATCTTTTTGCTTGAGCCAATGCTCATCCCCTGTTGTGCGTCGGTTTAACTGCCACTACGCCAGAGACAGAGAAGGAGGAGGAAGAGGGAGATGTGCTGGTCGAGCAGACAGACCTCTTACAAGCAGCTTTCTGGAGGCGTGGTGGATGAACAAGCTCAAGCACAGAGCCCCATCTTGGATTCCTCCCAGCTGCAATCAGAGTTACCCAGTGTGTCGTGAAAAAAATGTAACATCCCTCTCTATGCTTGCTGGACCACGTGTCTAAAGTCACATGCACCTTGCTGCTGACTGCCTTTCCCAATGACTCCATAACATTGTCTTCCACGTGCTGGTATAGTGCTGGAATGGCCTTCCGTGAAAAGAAATGACGTTTTGGAACCTGCCACTGTGGTACAGCACATTCAGCAAATACACGGAAGGAAGCAGAGTCCACCAGCTGGAAAGGCAGCAGCTGTAATGCGAGTAATTTTGCTAAGCTGGCATTTAGTAAATCTTCAGCTGATGGGATGCTTTGTGAGGAAGGACCTGGTACATCCATTACTGTAGCATCATCCCTGTCAGTGGAGGTTGGAGTTAATGACATGGCAGGACATATAGTGGGGGTAGACAGGTGAGGAGGACCTACGCTAAGTTTTGCGCCAACGGGATGCGTGGCAGGAGGTCATATGTCGCCTCAAGCACGTGGTACCCAAGCGTCCGGTGTCTTTCCCACGCTTGAGCCTCATCTGACACAGATTACAAATAGCAACAGTGCGGTCTGCTGCACATTTCTTAAAGAACTCCAAGACAGCAGAGTTCCTGGATGTGTGCTTTGAGACAACAGCGCTTTGCACCTGAGCAGCTCTGACATCTGATGCCTTGAACTGGCTAGTGCTACGGTTGGTCATAGAGGACGTTGTGCCTCGTGTTTGTTGTGCCTCCTCCTCCTCACTTGACTCCTCTGTTCGATTAGGCACCCAGGTGGAGTCTGTGACCTCATCATCATTGTCATCACCCCCTATCTCCTCGTCACTGGAGCCAACTTGGCAGTATGCTGCAGCTGCTGGGGCAACATGAGTGCCAGTTATTTGTGTGTCATCACTGGCACCCCCTTCCTCTAGGTTAATTATACTCCCTTGCTCAACCTCAGAGATTGAATCAGAGCACTGTAGTTGCTGCGCATCAAGCAGCATGTCACTGTCATTATAGTCAAACAATTCAACTGACTCCTCCGTGTGTGATAGTGAGGCTACGGCAGGAGTAGCTGTGGACATGGAGGCTGCATTAGATGCTTTGGCAGCTGAGCTGGACTGTAAAGCACTACAAGCCTGGCTGGCAGAGGACTCAGAGGATGAGGATGGCCTGGTTAGCCAATCTACCAAATCCTCTGTATGTTGCTGCTGCTTAAGACGGCCAGCACCAGTTAGAAAGGACAAGCGTGCCCCTGCAGAGGATGCACCACATCTACGATGACCAGAGGCACAGCCTCCCGACACAGAGACTGCTTGCCCTCTTATCTGTGCCTGGGAGCATCTGCCTGTCCTTTTTGGTCTTTCTGACATGGTGAGTGATATATAGATTAAAGATATACAGAACTCTGATTCAACTCTGTTATAAAAATTGGAGATATGCTGCAGAACTCTGATTCAACTCTGGTATAAAGATTAAAGATTTCCAGAACTCTTGTATAACTCAGTGAGACACCCTGATAGCTGGCAGCCAGTGACAAGACACAAATTACAATTCCCAGAAACCAACTACAAGTCAGTGAGACCCCTGATAGGACCCCCTGTTAGCTGGCAACAGTGACAAGATACAGATTACAATTCGCAGAAATCTCCTATAACTAACCCTGATGGGTGGCAGTGGGAACACACAGATTAGAACATTTCCCAGATATTTTGTAGCAATTAGACCCCCACAATTGCTGGTGGCAGTGAGAACACAAAGATTAAAACAATTCCCAGATATTTTGTATAAATGACTGATCCCAAAATAGTTGGTGGCAGTGAGAATACAAAGATTACAAAATTCCCAGATATTTTGTATAAATGACTGACCCCCAAAATTGCTGGTGGCAGTGAGAACACAAAGATTAGAACAATTCCCAGATATTTTGTATAAATGGGACCCCCAAAATACTTGGTGGCAGTGAGAACACAAAGATTAGAACAATTCCCAGATATTTTGTAGAAATGAGACCCCCAAAATAGTTGGTGGCAGTGAGAACACAAACATTAGAACAATTCCCAGATATTTTGTAGAAATTAGACCCCCAAAATAGTTGGTGGCAGTGAGAACACAAAGATTAGAACAATTCCCAGATATTTTGTAGAAATGAGACCCCCCCAATAGCTGCTGGCTGGCACTGAGAAGACACACTAACAGAACAATCTCCTCTCAAAAAACACGTGCTGAAGCGCTGTGTGAAGCCTTATATAGTGTGCTGCAGGACTTAGCTCTGTGAGCCCATGATTGGGCAAAATTTGCCCAATCAGGACTCTGAGCCGTGATTGGCATAGTCTTGCACCTGTCTTGCACCTGACCTGTTTTCAGGTGCAAGGCTGTAGCCAATTACAAGCTTCAGGCCAGTGGAAAAGTGCATTGTGGTCCATTGTGGTGCATTGTGGGCGAACATGCGGCAAACATGCGGAAACGTTCGTAGTTCGCGAACAGGCGATGTTCGAATTGAACTCCGAACAGATCGAACCGAACAGCTCATCCCTACTCAGGACCCTCCGCCTTGCCAGGTTTCCAGGATATCTGAAGCACAGCACAGGTGATATGATTTGCTGCTCAGTGATTGCTGGATTCAGTCTGCATTTCCCAAAGGTGATCTGTAAAATCTGGCCTGGTTGAGCATCCCGAGGACAGGTTTGGGAAACACTGGTTTAGGCTGGGGTCAGACGAGCGTAGTGTTCACGTCCGTGATTGCGCCTAAAAGTACGTCCGTGATAGCATGACAGAAAGCCCATCGGAGCCCGTTACACGAAGTACGTCCACACTGAACTGCGGAAGCACAATGGCTGCGGCCCGCGGATTTGGCGAATTGCCTGCTCTCTGAATAGCCGAAAAGCCAGGAAAGGTAACCGTACACTGAATTTCAGCGTTCGGTTACCTTTCTCCAGCAATTCGGAGCTCTTTGAATAACCCTGTAAGCTTGTGTGTGTGAGGTCCCACAGCAACGCCCTGAATATCATCACCTAATGGCCTGTGCAAGGGGTTCTAAGACCAGCGCATATAACAAAGGGGACAGAGGACATCTCTGACGCGTACCATTTGTAATGGGGAATGGAGACGAATGGAACCCTGCATAGCGTACCCTGGCTGTAGGAGCACCCTGGTCATAGCTCCGGCACCACGTTGCTTACATCAGCAACTTCTGGTGACGCTACTCCTTTTTGGTATTTTTTATCGTCTTTAGCTGAAATTTATAATTTCCAATTTTTTTAAAAGTGTGTTTTTTATTTTGTAACAGGCCTTTTTATTATTTTTATAGAGCCTTTTTTTTATTTGCACACATTTTTATGCATTTTTATTGCTTTAAACACCTATTAGAAGAATAGCAGAGTTCAGTTGTTGTTTTTCTGCAGTTCAGTATGTACAGCGGTCTGTTCGGCGGTCTTCGGCAACTGCGTGCTCGGCACACTTCGGGGACCCTGCAGGGAATTCACTATTCGTCGCAGGGTCCCCGGAGTGATCCGAACACGCGGAATGGAATCGTCGGAGCGCACCGAAGTGGGCCGAACAAGAAAGCACTGAAATTTCAGTACTTTCTAAATATCCCTTCTAGATTATTGCTTGATTGTGGGACAATATAGTTTAGTCACTTGAACGTAATTATCTATAGATTTAATATAATATATGCTTAGAAAACCAAATGTAATTGTTCTTTGATCGTAATGAGTGAAAAAACAGCTTTTTTGTAAGGTAAAATAAATCATAATGTAATCGATCGATATTTTTTTTTAAATGTCACATTTGACAAATATATTAAGTGTTAGATCAGTAAATCTCGGCATTCCATCTCTTGGAAAGGATACAGTTTTATTGCATTTTGATTATCCAGTACAGAGTTAATTGTTTGACACCGGATAATTCACTATTTTATGGAAACAATGGTTCGCACAATCAAAGATTTGTTTTTTTTTATTAGAAAAGAATGAAAAATAAAAGAAACAAGCCCATATGAGAAAAGGCGGCATGCAGTCACTGAGCCGTAGCCTGTGTATCTGGGATTTTAGGAGGCCTGTTTTCTAATAAGCTAAATTGACCTCATCAAAATGTTATGGAATTATATGTTACTTTATACTGAGTAGAAAGTGTGGATTACAAAGAAATCGATTTCTTTAAAATGTCATTTGTGACTGTACACATCCAACCAGATTAGATTTTAGTTGACAGCAGTGGAGTTCAACTGGGAACAATCAGTACTTAAGAGAAATTCAAAGGCCAAAACATTTGGAGTGGAGTAACACTCTCAAGATACTGGAATAAAGTATTATGTGCCTCTTTAGGACACGATACAACCTGTTGAAGTTTTCATTTTTCTTTAGAAAAGTAACTAGGATGAAATATATATATGTATATATATATATTCAGTTTTTTAGCGCACTATCATAATGTCACTGTGACAGAACACGCTGTCACTGTGCGACTTGGAGGGGGATGTGCGCTAGCCTCATACCCAGAGACTATGGCCCGTGAAAGAGACTATTGGGGAACTGGTGGACCTTTTAAATATATTTTGGTTTTCACTGTTTTATAGATATGCCAGTTAACTGCCAGTTTTTATCCAATATCTAATAAACTGTTGATTATAATATTCTGCAGTAAAAGTTCTTTTTATTTATAGATTTTTTAGGATCTTTTAGGTATTTTTTGGGATTTTTTTTGCAAACCTTTTTTTTATGTTTTTATAAATTGTTTTTTATTTTTTCTGTAACAGCCCTTTTTATTATCATTCCTTGGACCTCATATGTAAATTTCAGACATTTTCACTCAGTAGTTTCTTTGCAAACAGTGTTTCACTTTTCAAACATTCAAGCGTACTGTTTTTTTTTTCTTCACCTCCTTCATCTGCGGTGTCGGGTTTTTCTGGTGGCTGCTCTTCGCTCTGATCAGCTCCTGCTCGGGTTTCTCCGGCATCTTCGGTGGGGTTAATACAGATGTTTTTGCAGGTTTCAGTGTGCGTTTGCCTGTGTTTTGCGCTGAGTGTTCGGCAGGTTTTCGGCGGCTTTTCCCTGCACTACTTGCTGAATACACTGCAGGGTGGCCGAAATGGGATCGCCAAATCGCACCGAATTGAAGAGAATGAAAAGTCACCAAACCTGAGGGGACTTTTCGATTCTCTTTGAATAACCCTGTAAGGCACTTCACCAAAACGTTGCTTGTACCTAGTACCCCTGTGGCCGCTCCACAATAAATATTTTTATATTGTCAAGCTCCTGGTGTGGCTTGCTAATTTTTGGCATAAATAATAAAAAAAACAACTTGGGTGCACTCTGGACATAAGGTCATATGCATATCACTGCATATAGAACTTATCTTAGTGCTAGACAATTCCCCTTGATTTCTTTTTTGCTCGACCTTTGGTATAGTTCTATAAAGCGGGATGGCAGTATTCCTATGATTTCCACCTCCGTAGTACACTTCTACCAGTCGAGTCCGCACACTCTTAAGTCCACTCTTGATATTAAGTCCAGAGTGCACCCAAACTGTTTTTATTATTATTTCAGTTGTGGGTGAATAGAAGTCACCCAGGGAAGCACTTACCCTGTATTTTGGTATTTTGCTTTAGCGTCACTTTGCTATTTGTACTCTCTATTTGTTTACCCTTCTTGACCATTCTATTCCACCATTCAGTGTTTATGACACCCATCCTAGCCCCCCCTTCTGCTTGGCTCTTTAGGAGCACACTGATCACGTCCGTGTTGCCGCACAATTTAACGTCCGTGGTAGCATACAATTATGATCAGTAGAGACCCACACACAAAGTACTTCCACACAGAAGTGCAGACGCACAACGGACGCGGCAAACGGATGCAGGTTAGGCAAGAACGTAAAACCGCTAGAACGGACGTGCGGAGTGCGCCACGTCCGCATAGCTTTGTGTGTGAGTGATGGAACATAGTCAGACGGACTGCATTTATACGTCCAGCATTTTTGACGGACAAAATGGTTTTTCATATTAATTTATTTTCCCTGCTACATCAGTCGAAAAAAACGTCAGTGAAAAAAACGGACTGTGTGGCCACTACCTTGTCGTCAGTCAGAAAGTACGTCCGTACTGCACGGACGCACATTCCGTACAAAATGCGCTCATCTGACATTAGCCTTATTGTTCAATTCTATGATTTTGCTCACTAAAGCTTCCAGACCTGAAGAAGAGAGGTTACACTTTGAAAGCTTGTCTTTTAACCCCTTAAGGACCGAGGACGTACCATGTACGTCATTGCAGCGGGTCTCTCTTAGACCCGCTGACGTACATGGTACGTCCTGCCGTTTTTTGAGCGCTGGAAGCGATCGGATCGCTTCCAGCAGCTCAAACGCCATTGCAGGCTGCCTGGGAGTCCAGGCAGCCGTGCAATGGCGGTTAGAAGTGCCGGGGCACCATGTGATCGCTCCCCGGGAGCGATCAACATCCGGTTTCACCGGAGAGGTGCCCGGCACTTCTAGAGAGCGCTGGAAGCGATCAGATCGCTTCCAGCTGCTCTGAGTATATTACAAGGATGCCTCGACATCGAGGCATCCTTGCAATATGCTTACCTGCCGCCGGTCCGTCCGTGATCGCTCCCCCCGAGCGATCACTTCCGGTAGCGGCAGGAAGTACTGAGTGCCACGAGGTATCGTGGCACTCAGTACAAAAACGATCACATCAGTGATCAGGTGCTCTGCTGGGTGCCTCGAGGGATCAAGGCACCCAGCAGAGTAAAAAAAAGTGTAAAAAAAAGTGAAAAAAAAAGTAAAATAAAAAGTAAAATAAAAATAAAAATAAATAAAATAAACTGACGGTTAGGGGTAGGGTTAGGGTTAGGGGTAGGGTTAGGGGTAGGGTTAGGGTTAGGGGTAGGGTTAGGGGTAGGGTTAGGGGTAGGGTTAGGGTTAGGGGTAGGGGTAGGGTTAGGGGTAGGGTTAGGGGTAGGGTTAGGGCTAGGGCTAGGGTTAGGGTTCTAAGGGCAGGGTCATCTTGGGGCTGAGTGGGATGTTCCTAGCCTGCCTCAGAGAGGCAGGCTAGCAACATCCAATCAGAAGTTAGAAAAAATCAAAATAAAATTTCTAATTTGTCAGGTCAGGTCAATATTTTGTAAATATTGGCTCTGACCTCTGTGATTCTCCCTCCCTCTCCTCACTTGTGTTTTGGTGAGCGAGAGAGAGAGATCAGATTTGACAGGTTAGAGATTTTAGTGAGATTTAGTGAGATTAGAAAAATTGAGGCAGATTTAGAGAGATTTTAGGGAGATTTAGAAAAATTGAGGCAGGTTTAGAGGGATTTAGAGAGATTTAGGTGTTTATTTGTATTTTCTTGTGAAACCCAACGGTTCTTCTAAGAACCAACAATCCGCTTATATATATATAATAATTATAAAATTTTATAATCTATTATATATAATGTCTGAGAGGGTGTACAGCGCCGAGGAGGCATATGCCATCCTGGCGTCAGAATCTGAGGCATCTGCGTCAGACTCAGACCCTCATTTCGACCCCGCTAACTGCTCAGAGACGTCGCTAGATACATTATCTACGCTGGCTGATGTATCTAGTGATGTTTCTGATGCAGATCCTGGGTCACCACCTGCCAGCAGGAGACGCACAGCTCCAGCTGAGGAGTGGGTAGTGCCTCATCGCCAGAGGCCAGATATCCCTCCTTTCACGGCAAATCCTGGCATCAATATTGATGTTGCAGGATTTACCGCCACACAGTTTTTGCAGGTGTTTATGGGGGATGATTTGTTGGGCCACATCGTGGCCCAATCAAATCTGTATGCCCATCAGCATTGTGCTGCGAAGCCAGACTCCTACTTGGCAAGGCAGCAATGGACCCCGCTAGATGTGCCAGAATTTCTGAAATTCTGGGCACTTACTATGCTGAGGGCATCATAAAGAAGCCCTCAATTCGCTCCTACTGGAGCAGTAGCCCCATCTGCTCTACCCCATTTACCCCCAATCAATGTCACGTAGAAGGTATGAAAACATTTTGCGTTTCATGCACTTCAGTGACAACAGCCTGTGCCCCCCTAGAGAGCATCCCCAGTTTGACAGGCACCAGACTTTTACATTTTATTCGTACATTTTTATGTTCTACAATTGGTGCTCTATTTTGCCAAAATCTTTGCACACCTATGCATGGGGGGCATGGGTGTACTCAGGAGATCTTGCAGAAAACAACCTGGAGAGTTTTCATGCAGTAACAAACAACAGTGTCTCCTAAATCACAGTCCAAAACTACTGTGGGCGTAAAAATCTGAAAATTGAAAAATTACACCACACACCTTCTCAAATGTTTTGGGCTAAAACCGTTGCATCCATGTCATCAAAGCACTCCATATGCAATACCTTAGGGTGTCAACATAACAAATATAAACAATTTTCTGGCAATAATTCAAACTGGGGTATGCGGTAGACCCAAAACCAAAGATAGGCCTAGTTGAAGAAATAATCTCAATTTCAACTCCAATGACAAAGTCATAAAAATTGTATTTGAACCTTCCCAAAATCCTGGCAAACCTATGCATGGGGGGCATGGGTGTACTCAGGAGACCTTGCAGAAAACAACCTGGAGAGTTTTCATGCAGTAACAAACAACAGTGTCTCCTAAATCACAGTCCAAAACTGATGTGGGTGTGAAAATGAAAAATGACCACCAAACTGTATCCAATTTGTTTGGAGCAAACGGATGCATCCATAGCATAAAAACACTCCATTTACAATACTTTGGGGTGTTAGCTTACCAAATATATGCACGTTCATAAAACTGGGGTATGTAAAAAGGCCCCTAAAAAGAAGATAAGCAAAGAAGATACTGTATGTCAAATTAGAAAATTGACAAGCACATGTCAAAGATTGGCGTAGCACCCCAAAAACAACAGAACAAATCTATATATGGGTGGTATCAATTTACTCAGAAGATGTTGCTGAACATATTTTGGGGTGTTTTTTGGCAGTAACCCATAACTGGATTTGACAATTCATCCCTAAAGTACAATGTGTGTGAAAAAATAACACAAAAAGTGACTACCTGAAAGTTTGACATAGAGCTAGTGCATGGAAAGTGTTAAAATACAACTCTTTGAAGCACCCTAGGGTGTGCCCTTTCTAAAAATATATGGTTTGATGGGGGTAAATTACTTTGGCCGGCTTCAAAAATGTCCCAAATAGGACATGGGTGCATGATGACGAAATGTGAAAATTCCAAGTTGGAAAACTGAAATGCGCACCCCCCAAATAAGCCTATTAGCCCCCAAATGACCCGACATACCTATACATGGGTGGTATCAATTTACTCAGAAGATGTTGCTGAACATATTTTGGGGTGTTTTTTGGCAGTAACCCATAACTGGATTTGACAATTCATGCCTAAAGTACAATGTGTGTGAAAAAATAACACAAAAAGGGACTACCTGAAAGTTTGACATAGAGCTAGTGCATGGAAAGTGTTAAAATACAACTCTTTGAAGCACCCTAGGGTGTGCCCATTCTAAAAATATATGGTTTGATGGGGGTAAATTACTTTGGCCGGCTTCAAAAATGTCCCAAATAGGACATGGGTGCATGATGACGAAAGTGAAAATTCCAAGTTGGAAAACTGAAATGCGCACCCCCCAAATAAGGCCTATTAGCCCCCAAATGACCCGACATACCTATACATGGGTGGTATCAATTTACTCAGAAGATGTTGCTGAACATATTTTGGGGTGTTTTTTGGCAGTAACCCATAACTGGATTTGACAATTCATGCCTAAAGTACAATGTGTGTAAAAAAATAACACAAAAAGTGACTACCTGAAAGTTTGACATAGAGCTAGTGCATGGAAAGTGTTAAAATACAACTCTTTGAAGCACCCCAGGGTGTGCCCTTTCTAAAAATATATGGTTTGATGGGGGTAAATTACTTTGGCCGCTTCAAAAATGTCCCAAATAGGACATGGGTGCATGATGACGAAATGTGAAAATTCCAAGTTGGAAAACTGAAATGCGCACCCCCCAAATAAGGCCTTTTAGCCCCCAAATGACCGACATACCTATACTTGGGTGGTATCAATTTACTCAGAAGATGTTGCTGAACATATTTTGGGGTGCTTTTTGGCAGTAAACCTTAAAGTTCACAGTACATGTATTCTTAAATTGCGTTCAAAAAAAAAAAATCACCAAATTTTTTTTTCTCAAACTTTGGCATAGATTTGTGGTAAAATGGTTTGCATGGAAAGAGTCAAAATACCCAAGTTTAATACCTTGATTTGTGTACTTTAAAAAAATATGTATATGTGGAGGGTTATTCAGGAATTAGTGACAGATATCAGTGTTACAATGTCACTATCACTAGTTTTGAAAATAAACTCTTTGGAAATGGCAAAGTGCTACTTGCACTTATTGTTGCATAAAATAAGGAAAAAAGCGAGGAATATGTAAACATTGGGTATTGCTAAACTCAGTACTAAATTTAGAAACTACTAAAGAATTAATTTTTTTTGACGGTTGTTGATACATAAGAAATTTTGGGGGTCAAAGTTCGAAAAAGTGGTGTTTTTTCAATTTTTGTGTCATATTTCACAATATTTTTTATAGTAAATTATATGAAATGATGAAAAAAATGGTATCTTTATAAAGTCCATTTAGTGACGAGAAAAACAGTGTAAAATATGTGTGGGTTACATAAACGAGTAAGAGGAAAATTTGACGTAAACACTAAGAGCGCAGAAACGTAAAAACAGCAGCGGTCACGAACGGACGGATTCGTGTAAAACCGCCCGGTCACTAAGGGGTTAAATGTAACATTAGTCCAATAAAAAGGTATCACTACGCACTACTATACCCTGGTGATTTATATATATATATATATATATATATAGACAATAGAGGATGCACTCCTTATCTTGAAAAAGGCTCAGTTGAGCTGAAACGTCGATATTCATGTGAGTTTTGAATAAAAGATTTTATCTTTTTTTGGAAGACCGTGAGTGCATCCTCTATTGTCTATATCTATACTTTTAAATGGATTGCACCGGGCAATGAACATTATTGATGGAGAGTGCTGTATGCAGTGGATTGTTATATATATATATATACATACACAAAACACCAAGAAAGAGCACTCCATATTATTGACCACCTTCTTCCATAACTTTCTGCGGCAAAAAAAAGCCCAGTTTTAAAAATATTCAAAAAACCTGACGGAGGGAATACATGATGGGGATTCAGTTCACAAAGTATGATCATAATTTGCTTAAAGGAACACTCTAGGCTAAAAATCCCCCCTTTTTTCTTACATTAAAATATACCTATTCCCTACCTAGTTATTGTGTATATATATATATATTTTTAAATGTAATACTTACCCTAAAAACACTTTCCAACGGCGTTTTTTTTTTAAATACTCCCCTCCCTCCTCTTCCGCTCCCGTCCTTCTAACTCTGTAACTTGGCTAATGATTTACGTGAGAAGCGCGCATGCACGCCTCTCACGTAAACCAGCCAATCAGCAGGCTTCCTCTTCTAATTGGATTAGTGTTACGCGCAGAGGATGCGCGCAACACTAATCCCAGCCACAGACTATGCTGGCGGCTCGATCCCGCCAGCTACTGCGGCGAGTTGGAGACATCATCGCTCTGAAAGCGCGATGACGTCTCCTACTCGGCAATAGTCGGCAGAAGCGGGAAATATGAATCCCGCTCTGCTGACTGACAGCTGGGAGGGCGGAGTAAAGTCCTCCGTCTCTCAGCTGTTTTCAGCTTTTTCAGCCGATCAGTTGAGTGGAGGGAGGGGGGAAAGACAAGGGCATACTCAGGGCATCATGACCACCTAAAAAAAGCTTAGGTGGTCATGTTGCCTAGATTATCCCTTTTAAGCCTGTCACATATTTATATACAGTATATACTCACACACAACATTTTCTTTGTGTGATGGGGAGCTGAAAAATAAGCATGTACACTGCTACCCAAGAGTAGTGGGAGTAGAGCGCAGGACTAATGTTGTTTTTACTTCAGATCCACCTTACTATAAAAAAAATTGGAATAATTTAATTTAACCCCATTCACTACAACTACTACAGAAGATGCCCCTAACGTTTTGGCACCATAGGCATGATGCCTGAGGCGCTAACACTTTTTTAAGACAAGCTGAGAATGTGTCTGACATCTCTCCAGCTGATCCTGCACGGAACCTGTGCCGAGGATGAATAAGTTATGAATATTCATAAGGGTCAGGGAACAGGAAGTGAGCTGTGCCCCAGGAAGAGCTAGTGTGGAGGAGAGCCAGCTCAGAGTCAGGAAAGCAGCTCAGATCTCATGTCCTATAATTATAAAGAAGTTGCTGTAAACAGAACCTCGTGGATCCTTTCAGTACACTAAGGCTAGGGTCAGACGAACGCATTTTCGCGTTGTCTGTGAAAAGTGCGTTCGAACGAATGGATGCATTTTTTCACGGAGTACGCGATAGCGGTCATACGATGCGCCTTTTCGTCCATGATTTTGTACGGATCATCAATAAAACACTTTTTGTGTCTGGACGTTATGTTGGCCGGACATTAGCAGCATCTGATGTCTCCCAATCACGCACACACGCCTCTAGCCGACGCAGCGCACTCTGTACGTCCGTACTAGAGGTTTGACGTTCTAGAAAAAATGCGTTCGTTTGCCACTTGCGTTGCGCGGACGACCTTTCGTGCGGCCGTACTTCGTGTGTTCCCCGGCATTGGACGTCATTTGCTGCTAGCACGGCCGTGATTTTGTGCGTCTAAACGCACGTTAAAACTGCTTTCGTCTGACCCTAGCCTAAAAAGCTGAACAACACATGGTACCAGAAGTGGATGTTTCTTCAAGTTCTACTAGTTACCAGCAAGTAAAGCAACATGGATCTGCAACAAGGTGCATCACATGGCCAGCAAACCTCACAGAGTTTACCTGTGAGAACTGATAGTCTGAAGCCACCTCCTGAAATCAGGTTTGTGGGTAATCTGGATGAAGTGTGGAGATCATTCAAGTCGAGATTTATCCTGTATATGAAAGCAACAAACACCTGCACTTTGCCAAGTGATCAGAAAGTAGCATTGCTCTTAACTATTGCTGGAGCAGAAGGCTTGGACATTTATAACAGCTTTCAATTATCTGAATCTGATGGTGAGAATTATGAGATGGTCATGGAAAGATTTGCTGCATTTTGTACACCAAAGAAAAATGAAACATATGAGCGTTTTGTATTTAACTCCCGGGTGCAGCCGCCACATGAGACAGTGGTGGAGTTTGTCACTGACCTAAGATTAAAAAGCAGGTCTTGTAACTTTGGCCCTCTGCAAGAATCTTTAATCAGAGATAGGCTTGTGATAGGTTGCAACAGTAATAAAATACGTGAGAGACTACTAAGAGATTGTGATTTGACTCTGCAGAAAGCTGTGTCCATATGTCAGTCTGCAGAGCAGACCAAAAAACAACTAGATGTTTTGTGTAAGCAAGATTGTCAGGAACTGGTTAATGAAGTCAGAAAACACAGATCTGCAGGTTACAGAAGACAGTCCTTTCCACAAATGTCAGAGAGGCCAAAGAATAAAGTGGATGTACAAGATGCAAAGCACAGAGATGTTTCATGTCGGAAATATGGAAAAATTCATGAGTTCCGCAAATGTCCAGCCTATGGACAGAAATGTAGTATCTGCAAAAAATATAATCACTTTGCCAAACAGTGTAAGCAAGCTACACAACTACATGCTGTTAAAACATATACAGTTGTGTTCAAAATTAGTCAACCCCACTGAAATTGAGTGTTTTGGCCAGTTTGACATTGATTTTGATCATTCAGTCATCTTGCTTACAATTAAATCAAAGAGGCACGTGTAGGTCAGACAAATATAACATAACATTTATAATGAAATAACTACAAATGTATTTTCTGTGCTCACATCATTATCAGTTTTATTCAACCCCAAGTGACATTCAATCTTAGCACTTAGTACAACATCCTTTTACAGTTATAACAGCTTTTAAACGTGAAGCATAGCTTGACACAAGTGTCTTGCAGCGATCTACGGGTATCTTCGCCCATTCGTCATGGGCAAAAGCCTCCAGTTCAGTCACATTCTTAGGCTTGCGCACTGCAACTGCTTTCTTTAAGTCCTACCAGAGGTTCTCAATCGGATTTAAGTCAGGTGACTGCGATGGCCACTCCAAAATGTTCCAGCCTTTAATCTGCAACCATGCTCTAGTGGAATTGGAGGTATGCTTGGGATCATTGTCCTGTTGAAAGGTCCAACGTCTCCCAAGCCTCAGGTTTGTGACGGACTGCATCACATTGTCAACCAATATCTCCTGGTACTGAAGAGAATTCATGGTACCTTGCACACGCTGAAGCTTCCCTGTACCTGCAGAAGCAAAACAGCCCCAAAGCATGATTGACCCCCCGCCATGCTTCACAGAAGGCAAGGTGTTCTTTTCTTCATAGGCCTTGTTCTTTCTCCTCCAAACATAGCGTTGATCCATGGGCCCAAACAGTTCTAATTTTGTTTCATCAGTCCACAGAACACTATCCCAAAACTTCTGTGGTTTGTCCACATGACTTTTGGCATACTGCAGTCGACTCTTCTTATTCTTTGGAGACAGCAAGGGGGTGCGCCTGGGAGTTCTGGCATGGAGGCCTTCATTACGCAGTGTGCGCCGTATTGTCTGAGCTGAAACTTCAGTACCCACATCTGACACATCTTTTCTCAGTTCCTCAGCAGTCACATGGGGACTTTCCTCCACTCTACGCTTCAGGTAGCGCACAGCAGTCGAAGTCAGCATCTTCTTTCTGCCACGACCAGGTAACGTTTCAACAGTGCCCTGTGCCTTGAATTTGTGAATGATGCTTCCTATGGTGTCTCTTGGTATGTTTAACATCTTTGCAATCTTCTTATAGCCATTGCCCTTCCTGTGAAGAGTAATCACCTCTTCTCTTGTCTTCCTGGACCATTCTCTTGACTTCACCATGTTTGTAACCACACCAGTAAATGTCTAGAAGGAGCTGAGTATCACAGTCATTTTAATGCTGACTAATTGGTGCTTATTATGCTTTATTGCTGCTCCGTGACATCCACAGGTGTTTTCAATACCTGATTGAAAACACTTGAATGAACCTCTGTTCTTCAGAGTGGTAGTCTTTAAGGGGTTGAATAATTGTGTCAATGAAGAATTCACAAAGAAACATTTACTACTGTATTACAAAACCAATTGATGTCATTTTAGTTGCATATGGTTCTTTAAAAAGTCCTTGTAGGATTTCATTCTGAATACAATTACAATTGTACACTAAATTCCCTAAAACCCTTTACAGCATTGGGGGTTGAATAATTTTGAACACAACTGTACCTCTAGCTCCAGTGATGATGATCTTGTTGTGGATGTGGTCAATCAAGTACCTACAACAGATAGGGAATGGATTGTAGAGATAGAAGCTCATGGTGTACTGATACCATTTAAAGTAGATACTGGAGCAGAGCCCAATGTTATTCCAGAGGCTCTATGGAAACCACTGCAACCTAGACCTAAACTTCAGAAACAAACTAAAGTACTGAAAGCATATAATGGACTTGACATTCCAACTGTGGGTCAATGCATACTCACCCTAAAGCATAACTCCACTGTAACAAAACATCCGTTTATTGTGGTTCCTGGAGAAAAGGTTCCTTTAATTGGATTACAATCTATACAACAACTAGGACTGGTCACCAAGCTCTTTGAGATTACTGAACAACACAGAGCCCAGAACTGTTGTAACTCCTTTTGACCAGCACATGGTGACATCTGCCTGCCCAACAGGTTATTAAAGTAGGGGAAACCTTGGGAATATTCAAAAATATTTCTTAATGTATAATTACTTAAGAATTAGTTTTTTGGAAAAACATTTCTGACTGGTTTTATGGAAAATTCCTTGGTAGTGAAGGAGTTAAGAACATTTGGTGGGATTCTCACTCCTAGAATTCCGTTCTTTAAAATGTTATATATAAGTAATGTAAATGTTATGTATTTGAGCATGCTTACATCCACAAACTTTGCTACTCCTTCATCCACATGTTACCGGACACTCCATCTATCTCCCATTATACAACTAGCGGACACTAATGCTCAGAGCTATAGGTCATGGGTAGCAGTTTCAATTATAGCATTCATCCCCATTCCATTTTTCTTAACCTGGGTACAAGGATTTCAAATCTAACCTTGATACATCATTTACAAACTATTAAAAGGGTTATTACCAAAATGCCATTCTATACCGTTGTCGAAAAAACTGAAAATCATGCTAACCTTTCACAATCCCGATAGGGAAATTCAAACAAAGGCAGGAGACGCTTCATTGATGACGTTAATAATGATATTCATCGTTGTTTACAACAATGCTAAAGAATGACATTTCATGATAACCCCCACAGTCTCTGTCCAGTTACATCTGTGTGGCGATAGTTGAGTTGATATAGTCACGACTCGCCGTGGCAGCAACTGTGTATGCAGTCAAGTAGCAGTACACAGTGGAAGCTCCAATGGTAGTTTATTGCAATACAATAGGGAAGCACTGATGGGGCGAAGCATGAATGGAGTTGGACACAGGGGAAAACAATACAAAGAAAAGGAGACTTACTGGACACACTTGAAAGGCAGAGCACACAAAGGGGAGTAGTGGGTAGCGGTTCACAGGTTACAGGGATCACTGAAGGAGAGCGTCCAGGGGTGCTGGGAGTAGGAGTCCAGTAAGCAAGGATGTATAGCTGTATGTTCAGGTTTCCAGATATGCACAACGGGAGTCTTTAGGCGAAGTGTCCAGAGGGTAATACCAATAGAGAGTTCAGGAACAAGCCAGAGGTTGTGAGCAGCCGGATAGTAAGCAGAGTCAGTAGGAATGCCACGGGTCTGGTACACAGGTATGGTTCAAGAGGAAAATAGGAAGCAGGTATCTGGTGGGCAAGAGTGGAGTGCTGAAGCATGGAGCTCAGGGCAAGGCTTCCTTTTAAGGTCTTCTAATAGGTTGGAATGGGGTACACCTGTGACCTGGACAGGACAGACCAGGGCTGGAACCAGGATCAGGGGAAAGTGGTCAGGTCTTTCCAAGACCTGTGCTTGACCAGGGTTATCCAGGAAAGGTGCTGTCAGGCACATTCATGAAGGTGTAGTACAGACTTTGGCCTTCTTGCCTCGGTGACTATGGGTCTTTCTCTGGCCACTATTGGGCATCTGGGGAGTCACATGACAGATATTTTCAATTCATTCATGTTAAATGTTCTTCTCATCTGAACATTTTGTCACGATTCCTGCCTTGAAGCCTAGTGGAGATCCTAGAATTCCCATGGTTCAGCAATCCATGCTAGCTCTTACTATAGTCTGACCTTTGGTTCCACCCTGTCCAGGACTTATCTGCAGCTTGCTGGTCAACTCTGATTACACCTGTCCAGCAAAGCACATGACTAGCTATTTAAGAGCATTGCTCCCATAAGGCAGTGCTCTTTTATTGAGTCTCCTGAGTGTGTGGTGTCTCCATGTTCCGCTCCTCAATTATTGCCTTAAAGCTACTATCTGCTTTGCTTCTCTGAATCTACTACCTGAGCCAGTCTATTCCTGAGTTACATCTGCCAGCATTGCTGTGAGGATATGGGCCTTGTTTGTTCTGCATCATCACCAAATCCATCTGCCATGTTCAAAGCCGGGTTTGCTGCCAGATCCAGCCACCAGGTTCACGGCTGGGTCCACCTCCGGATCCAGCCACCTGGTTCACTGCCATGTTCCTGCTAAACTCCTACCTTGTTCATTCATTCAGAATGTCTGTCTTGTTGGTTTCTAGCCCATCCAGTTCCAGAGACTGCATTCCATATCCCTTGCCCAAGATTATAAACCTTGATTGTTTATTTTGTTTCTTTACCTAAAATAAACCCTCTGTTTACATTATTCATGTGTATCCTCCACTCACTGGTCTTTAAGCCCATAATATCGGTCACACCTCAGCTCATGCCAGGTGCCACCCTCACAATTTTAGAGTAACTGCTGTACATGACATCTTGCTGCACTTCCTTTATGTAAAACCTGCAACAGTACATGTAAAGGGATCAAGGTGCAGTGTCTTGCAAAGAAGAAAACATCAAACCAGATAATGATTGTTTTCAAATCTTCAAGACTGGCTTGCTAAACAAGACATTTCTTAGTCCTTTTCAGTTGAAAACCCATTGAACGTTTAGTTTAATATCCTGTACTTTCTGCTTGTTTTTTGCTGTATAGTCAACTTGTAGGAAGATGTCAATCAACCTCCATTCTCCCCCTCAACACTGAACACAGCAGGAAAAATTCAAAACTAGATGCCCCTGGAGTCATTTAATTTACAAGGACGTATATCAAAAAAGGAGAGATTGACCACTTACGCATGAGACATGTCTCATGATATAATAAAGCTGTTATAATCTAATAGTTTATTCACTGTTTGTTTTGTAAACGTTTGGAAAAATTAGACCGCTGTTAAATTATAAA
Source organism: Leptobrachium leishanense (assembly GCA_009667805.1). Taxonomy (NCBI): domain Eukaryota; kingdom Metazoa; phylum Chordata; class Amphibia; order Anura; family Megophryidae; genus Leptobrachium; species Leptobrachium leishanense. Next base: position 488,264,589 of record CM019063.1, read on the forward strand.
AGATCTTTGAAAAGGGAACCGCTCAGGAGTCTTATAGTCATCTTCCAGTTTAACCCTCTGAACCTTATTATTACAGTGAAGTGGCATTATATACAGATTAAGCTGTTAATCTAATCACTTTAACAACTAATGTAGTAATTTCCTGGTCAACTAATGAGCAGGTTCTTCCATCAGTGGATTTTATTTCCCTGGTGGCACAGCAGGCATATTCCAAGATGACGATGCCAGTATTCATTGGGCTCAAATTGTGCAAGAGTGGTTCAGGGAGCGTGAGACATCATTTTCACATATGGATTGGCCACCAGAGTCCAGACAATAATCCCATTGAGAGTCTTTGAGATAATGTGCTGGAGACGTCTTTACGCAGTGTCCGACTCTTCCATCATCAACGTAAAATCTTGACGACAAATGAATGCAACCCTGGATGGAAATATGTTGTGACATTGTATAAGCTTATCGAAATTATGCCACAGAGAATGTGTACCCTAATGAAAGCAAGAGGCGGTCCAAAAAAAAATATTATTGTGTGACTTTTTTCCAGGCAGTGTCTGAATACAATGATGCGATAAGTTGAACAGATTCTCAATGTTATACTCCGTTGAGTCATTTTCTGTTTCCCTCATATTCTATAGAAACTTTAAAATCCCAAACTCTTTCAGTTTCCGTCAAACCTCTGGGAGTGTGATAACACTGGAGTCATTAGCCAACTCCCATAAAACCTATCCATCCTCCTTTGCAAAATGATAATTAATTTATGGTGGCAATTCTAGAGGGAAACCTAATATTTCTACATCCCCTCCTCTTCGTATTAGTATGCAGTGCATCCTTTATTTTTTGGCTCTTTGGAAAATCCAAGTTTCCGTCTTTGTAAATTGCATTCATCTTTTTCCGGATCTGTATTGCCTTAAGGTATAGTCAATTTATCACAATAATGAAAATACCAAGCGTGACTAAAAAATAATTTGCAATAATTTATTTTTAATAAAAGTACTTATTCCAGGGAGGCATTTTTAATGCATAGCTAATTATTTTAAGGTCTTCTTGAAAAAAGAATTGTGCTTAACCCAAATTTCAGATATATTTCATAAGTTTCAGAATTCAAGTTCACGTTCTTCAAGATGTGGTTACAGTGGAACGTACCTATCAACATATTTTCCTCCATAGAACTCTCTATGCAGAACATCGTTTCCCAACCCGGTCCTCGGGTACTCCTAACAAGCCAGGTGTCATGCCCCATAACTCAGGGTTTATATGTATATTTTAATGTTATGTGTTGAATCTGCCTTTTGCTGCTTACAGTTATTATTTCATAGCTATTTTTGTTTCTGCTGGGTTGCTGCATCCAGCTAGCTCCACCCCTTTTTGTTCAGTCTAGTTCTGAGGTACTTACTGGTCACCTAGCAGCCATCTTTGCTCTATGCTGGACAGAACTAATGTCTTTTCACCTGCATTGGTGTACACTATTACAAAGATTGTCAGTCTGATCATTAAAGTTTTCAACTGGATTCATCTTTCTACGTGTCTCAGTTGACAATGTCTGCTGAACTTTCATCGTGTGAGTACTGGTCAATACAGACTTAGTCTCAAGCGCCGACGCCTCACAGCTTTGCTAGGGAGGCAGAATACCAGGTTTCTCAGGATTACCTTGGGGAAATGCAGACTGAATCCTGCAATCACTGAGCAGCAAATCATATCACCTGTGCTGTGCTTCAGATATCTGCAAACCTGTCCTGTTAGGAAACTATTGATCTATAAAGTATTGTGGTGCTGTTGGTTATTTAACTTGCTAAAGGCTGTAATGGCAGCCATAACATTGCTATTCTTCGTTTACAATACCCAGCACTGACATGCTCAGCCCTTGTGTCATTTTTAGATCGTACTTTAGGTCGGAAATAAAGTGGACCTTGAGTATGCTCAGCATAATTGCTCATTTTAGCATGCATGGGCAGTGGTGCATCACTATGCTGTGATGTGTTTTCCTAAGGAGAGTTAAAAAAATAAATAAATTACACTATTTATGTAAGTATTGTTTAGTAAAATTTACTCTTGCGCAGCAGTGAGTTCTTCCTGTATTCTGTCCTCTCCCTGTCTGTTTTAATGCAGCAGTAAAGTTTGCTGAATTTTTTGTTACAGTGAGGCTGCTCTTTGTAGATTCTTTACAGTAATACAGGGTAAAGTAAATGAGGTCTAAATTAAAATGTTATTCCTTCCACAGAAGAACACTAACCTTGCATCAAAAAGGCATGCAAATCATTTTTTGTATTCTATGCACAGTTTTGCTAGTGAAAGGGGTTAAAAAACTCATTCAGTGTTTGTCTATGGGGTTATTCTGAGAGCAAGAGAGCAGTTCTCTCTAGTTCGGCACCCTTCGGCGAGCTCAATTAGCCGACCCTGTGGTGAATTCTGCATTAACCTCAAGGTTCCCAAAGTACAATGAAGGAATCCGCCGAATGTTGCTGATCAACCCGTTGACGATCCGCCGAACGCAGCCGAGGACCAGCCGCCAAAAAAAGATCAGGCGCCAAACTGGGGTAAAAAAATAAATAAAAAAAAGTAATTTTTAAAAGGTGTTTAAATCCATAAAAATGTATGAAAATTCCTGGAAATAACAATAAAGGTAATATTAAAAAATTATAAAAAGGTCTGTTAAGAATAAAAAAAAGCCATAAAAAAAAAAATGGGATTCAAAAATTTGGCCTAAAAACCCAGAGAAATGCCTAAAAAAAATTAATAAAGGGACTTTTTACTGCAATTGAAAAGAATAAGCAGTTGAATAAATATTTTATAAAAATGGGGAAATTTATTTGCATTGAAACCTATGGGATTCACCTGTTTAAACCTGTTGAACGAACTACTGAAGATCAAGGCATTTCACTGACATTTCTCTGCTGTTCGGTGTTCTCTGAATAAATTAACCATTACTTCTCTATGGGGAATTTAACTGCCACCGAATCGCACCGAATTTCGCTGGCAAGTCACCAATATATGGTGATTGCCAGCTTTTTGAGTAACCGAATTGCCACAAAATTGCACCGTTGGGTGCAATTCGGTGGCAAGTTTGGCACTCTTTGAAAAACCCCTTATGTGTTTGTATATTTATATAATATATATATTGAACTGGCAAGGGGGTTCTGTGTTAAAACAGACCCAGAATGCAAAGAGATGAGAAATTGCAAACCTCATTTGCATGTCTTACCCAGAGATCTTTGCTGCATATGGGGAATGTAGCAGATGAGCTCTGTAGAGCAGTTCTCTGAATTGCTGGGACGTGCAAATGTCTTTTGCAATTATAAACTTTATTATTTGCTATGTGGAGGTTTTTAATCTCACTTTTGCCCTCCACCATAACTTAAATGATTATTGATTTTGCCCTACGGGTTAAGCATCAAATCTCCTGTTGATGAGGGCAAAATAGCCTGACACAAGTTTACAGGAGCGGCTGTGACTTATTGCATAACCTGATCCTTTGCTAAAAAGCCATTTAGTGTGGCATGGCACTGGCAAGGAGGGTTCTGTGTTAAAACAGACCAAGGATGCAAAAAGGTGGAAAAACTGCAGACTTAATTTGCATGTCTGAGGCTGGGGTCCGACTAACGCAGTGCGAACGCGCGTTACGGCCGTAGTAGCAGCAAATGACGGCCAATGACGGGCAATATACGAAGTACGGCCGCACAAAATGTGATACCGCTAGTACTGACGTACAGAGTGCGCTGCGTCCGCTAGCGGCGTGTGTGCGTGATTGGGAGACGTCAGACGCTGCTAATGTCCGGCCAACATAACGTCCAGACGCAAAAAGTGTTTTATTGATGATCCGTACAAAATCACGGCCGAAAATGCGCATCGTATGACCGCTATCGCGTATTCTGTGAAAAAATACATCCATTCGTTCGAACGCACTTTTTCACGGACAACGCGAAAAATGCGTTCGTCTGACCCTAGCCTAACCCAGAGATCTTTGCTGCATATAATGGGAATGTAGCACATGAGCTCTGTAAAGCAGGTCTCTGAATTGCTGGGATGTGCAAATGTCTTTTTCAATTATAAACTTTATCATATAATATATATACATATAATGAAACCAATTTTGGCATCAACTGTCAATGATTTATGAAATACGACCTTATGGTTCTTCACCAACGTTAGCGCATATCAGACTAAAAGACTAAAGACTGAAGTTTCTCTACTTTTTACTGTTATCCATAATTTACCAAAGGAACGATTCCCTACAACAGATGGTAAAGTGTGAAAATTTCCATCGGCAATTAATTGTGTCTTTTACTTTCCACGGTCACCCCGTGCACCCTGATTTGTTAAGATTTTCCTTAGTCGCGTCCCAACTCGCACAGTTCAAAGAGAATACGACATAAGGTAAACCAATAAAACTCTACTTGGGATATTAATTTGTCACCTTAGGCTTAATAGTTGTTTTATGGTAATTTTTCTACAACTTTTGTGGCTATAATATTTAATCAGTTTTTATAGTCTCCTAGCTGAGTTTAATCAGGGTAATTATAGAATGATAATTAAATAAAATACTGCACAGTTAGTATGAAAATGTAAGTTGTGGTTGCTGTAATCGTGAAGAATTTATACGAAGTGTATCTCAGACGAACATTAATAATTAGAAGGGAAATATTTATTTAAACATACTGGGTTGGATTTTGAAAAAAATAAGGCAATCTGTATTTTAAAACCAACACATTTACTAGCTTTTCTTTGCGTTAATGATAAGTATATGGATGAAATTGTCAGCCCATGAAGCTGTAACTAATATACAGGGTGTCCATAAAGTCTCTTTACAATCTCAAACATTTATTACAAAGGTAAATGAAATGACAGATAAGTGAAAACTATTACAAAATGAGACGTATATATTTAAGGTTTTTTGCCTCATTTAATACACCTCTATATGGGCACCATTAGTTGCACGAAGCTCATCAAGATGGTACTCGATTTCTTGCCATGTTGGCTGTAGCATCCCCTCATCAATGGTGGCAATGGCATCAGTGATCCTCTGCTTTAGATTAGTGATGTCCCGTACCTTTGTTCCATACACAATGGCCCCTATTACATTCCTTGCGCATTTGGTTTTGCGAGCGCAAATGCGCAATTGCACGAGGGGCAAAACCCTATGCGCTGAACGTCGTATTACAACGTTCGCGCAAATGATGCACGTTACCGTTTAACGCTGATGGACCTGCGCGAGCGTGATGAACTGTGCGCGTCCTATACTTAACATTGTGAGTGCAAATTCGTTCGTGCGCTGGTATGCGGATGGTATTACAATTGATGCGCATCTTTTTTACGAACGACGTTTGCGCGCATAATTTTAACGTCTTTGAAAAGCTGGTGGTAACTGCAAATCTGAACGTTCTGGCCGAAACGAAAAACCCCAGCAAAAAAAAAATACAGCACAGTATAGTTACACGTTCTACACATACCCAAACATTAAAATTGTGAATTTGTGCGTGTTTTTTTTTATTGCTGCAGCATATATACTCAGATTTACTATGACAGGCGCAAAAACGTAAGTGAGTCAATTAAGGTAAATTGATGTCAATTAAGTTTCTTAATTCTGATTGGCTGAATCCCACGAAAAAAACAGTCCACACACTGATTTACATGCGCTACGTTACTGCGCGCATATTACTCTTCGTTTTGCGCGTCATTTTTACGAACGTTATTTTTTGACGGATGAGAAGATACGTTCAGATCGTAATACCACGTTAATTTTCGCACGATAAGGCTGGACGGATGTGCGCAAAAAAATTTGCGTTGTGCGAACGAAATTGTGCCAAGAATGTAATAGGGGCCAATATCTTTACTATAACCCCATAGAAAGAAGTGTTCTGGTGAACGAGGTGGCCAGGGAATTGGGCCACCCCTTCCAATCCACCGGTCTGGAAATGTTTCATTTAGGAACCCACGAACATGCAGTCCCCAATGTGGTGGTGCACCATGTTGCTAGAAAATGATGGTTGGTTGAAGGTCATGTAGTTATGGTGCCACGTATTCAGTCAAAAGGTCAAGGTCAACATTTGCAGTAATTGATGTCTCGCCAAAGAAAAACGGACCAATGATTTGATTGCCCATGATCCCACACCACAAATTCATCTAAAGCAGAGGATCACTGATGTCATTGCCACCATTGATGAGGGTATGCTACAGCGAACATGGCAAGAAATCCAGTACCGTCTTGATGTGCTTCATGCAACTAATGGTGCACATATAGATGTGTATTAAATCCTTAAATATATACGTCTCATTTTGTAATAATTTTCACTTATCTGTCTTTTCATTTGCCTTTGTAATAATCTTTTAAAATTGTAAAGAGACTTTATGGACACCCTGTATATATAGTCCATACAAACAAAAGATAAACAAATAGGATTTTGAATATATTATACCTTCAACTATTTCTCTATTTATGTATTATTCAGCTTTGACATTATATGCATGCGTATATCATTCTAAAGCAAAATGCCCTTCTCTGTCTATAACATTTTATTTCTAAGTCACAGACTCCAGCAGTAAATGGATTTGTATATCATAAGAACGCATCTACCCTTTTCCCTATATCATCTACGTTCAAGAATTTCTGTTGGTACCGATTTTGAAATATTTCTCTTTCATGCATTAATTCTCATTTGTATCGGCTGGAAGGATTAACAGAACCGACAGGGCGAAAGAAGAAAAAAAATATAATAAAAAGTATTACATCAGTCGCCGACATGACAGAGAAAGACGAATGTCTTCAGAGGGAGAAGATAAAGCAGTCAAATTTAGCGGATTGGCCTCATCTTTCTCTACGCGCAAGATTTCTGCTGTGAGCACCCCTACGATAAAATTTACTGTACACTGGATAGGAAAGGGCAAAAGTGTTTCTGCTCATGTCAAGTGGTTACATAGCCTACTGACAGCTTAGTGTTGATTTCTTGCCGTCTTGTAAGACTTCTGTTCATTTGTATTCAATACAGTAAGGAGAAATACAGTACTCTCCGGCTGTGACCTTTTCGTTGAACAATTCAGACCGATGTCCATCACCATGCCTTGCAACTTAGTCATTTTTGGGTAGATACAATTCATTCTCCTATTACTAGCAGGTTGACGCTTTTCTTTTTGCTGAGATTCAGCTGTTCATATAGGTTTTTATATATATATACATGTGTTTATTTGTATATATGTATGTGTGTGTATATATATGTTTTTACAACATCACTTGGGTTCGGTCATGCTTTCGTACAGTCCATTTGCCACAAATTCCGTTTTAAACTGAAATTAGTTTTTTGATTCCCACTTGGTGGAATGATAGTACGTCATTTGAGGAAGCTCGCCTCCAGTTATATTTAGGAGATAAATGAGCCATTGAGAAATCTCCAGAGAAATGTAAGAGTGGACTACGTGAGTGAGCTAGAGTGTGGCTTCTGAAATGGATTGCTCGTCTCCTTTTTCTGATATGTTTATTTTGTGTTTCTTTTCTATTTTTGTGATGTTCTTTTTAATTGATGATATGTTATTAATTATATTAAAAAAGAATAAAATACTCATTTCATGTCCATAAAATTCTTACTGTCTTTGTAGAAAAAAAAAGTCATGATGTCCTTATCGTCTGTTAGAACAAACATGCAGTGTTAGTTTAGCATTGTGCTGCTATGGATCTGCATGCATCATTGTTGCTAGGTTGATGCTTCACATCAATCTGTATATATTGGTAGTAGAGCCATTCCTCTCATTAGAAATTATTTACTCTATGCTACATTGTAACCATATGGAAAAAACACAGAAATTATAATGTCCTACGGATTGATGAGAGTAAATAGAACAAGAATTCTTATCAGTTTCAGAAACTCACAAAATCCTTGAACACCAATTAGTCCAAAATTCTCCCATTCGGTTATTCACAGGAGGACGCCACAGGATGCAGTATAAAATAAATTTATTGTATATATAAAATAGGTGAATAAAATCAGCTATTTGAAATCAGCTTTTAAGATAATAGAAGCCCAACGCGTTTCGTCTGAAACCTCAGACTTCCTCAGGGGCAGTGCATCAATAAAAAGTCTCCAAATAATGATTCGCTACAATGAGGGTTATTCAAAGAGATTCGAATTGTGGGCGAAAGGTAACCGAACAGTGAAATTCAGCGTACGGTTACCTCTCCTGGCCATTCGGCTATTCAGAGAGCAGGCAGCTCGCCAAATGTTGGCAAATTGCCTGCACATACTGTGTCTGTTCGGTGCCTGTTCGAGGGCAGTGAATTCCCCATAAAGAAGCAATGCTTCGGCTATTCAGAGAACACAAAACAGCTGAGAAAGGTTGGCAAATTGCCCTGCTGTTCGGTGATTTCATTCAACAGGTTTATTCAGGCGAATCCCATAGGCTTCAATGTTAAAAATATTCCCGTTTTAATTCAATATCTAATAAACCGTTGATTATAATATTCTGCAGTAAAAAGTCTCTTTTATTTTTAGATTTTCTTTAGGATCTTTTGAGCATTTTTCGGGATTTCGTAGCGAAACTTCGTTTTTTAAATCATTTTTTCTTTTTTGTAACAGCCTTTTTTATCATTCATTGGATCTTAGATGTAAATTTCAGACATTTTCGTTCTGTAGTTTCTTTGCAAACAGAGTTTCACATTTCAAACATTTAAGCGTACTGTTTTTTTTTTTCTTTTCACTCCATTCGTCTGCGGTGTCGGGTTTTTCCGGCGGCTGTTCTGCGCTGTGCTTTGGCTCCTACTCGGGTTTCTCCGGTGTGTTCGGCGACGTTAATCCAGATGTTTCTGCAGTTTCGGTGTGCATTCGCCTGGTTTTGCCATGAGTGTTTGTCGGGTTTGTGGCGACTTTTCCCTGCACTACGACGGCCTGTGGTGCTTGCTGAATACACTGCAGGGTGGCTGAAATGGGATCGCCAAATCGCACCGAATTGAGGAGAACGAAAAGTCACCGAACGTGCGGTCGCTTTTTCGATTCTCCTTGAATAACCCTGATAGCCATATTTAGAATATCTATTTTGTGATATGTGACTTTATTCTTAGGAGCAGTATATACTTGCTGAGTTACACTTTGTAGCTACTATTAGCCCAGCATTTCTGCTGTTAGGCTTTTTATTCCTTGCTGGCTGAGGACATACGTGAAAACGAGAGAAATCTTAATGTATCCTTCCTGGTAAAATACTTAATAAATAAATAAATAAATAGTATTATACTTTGCTGCCAATTTGAAGGAGTAGATTCCTATCTTTGCTTTATGAGTAGTTTATATTTACTACTACTATTGTTTGCACACATTGTTACGAAGCTACTCTCCATTTATGGAAGGAATTTCTTATGCTCCATTTTCAGTATATCTGTACTATGATCTAAGCTACCAAGCATCAAGGGTTTTCATTAATATGTATGTTTGACTATAATCACCTTGATTATGTATAGTGCTTGATACAGGGCTGTATACCTTATCACTTACCCTGTTCATAGGTCTTTTTCTATGGACGCATCCTTTTAATAATGTATTCTGTCAGGGTTATTCAGAGAAATTCGATAAGTCACTGTACGTTCAGTGACCTTTCGTTCTCTGCACTTCGGGGCGATTCCTAGTTCGCCGACCCTGCGGTGTATTCAGCAAGCACCACCCACAGGGCCCCTGTAGTGCAGGGAATACTCTCCACAAACCCGCAGAACACTCGTCATACACTCACCAAACACTCACCGAAAGCCCGTAGAAAACACCATCGCTGGGGGCTAGCAGCTAATGCCAGGCATCCCTGAAAAGGTCACAGCCTGGCCTTTCCAGGGATGTATGGCATTAACCCCTTGCTGCTAAAGGCTGTGATCCAGAACCATCGGTTCCAGATCACAGCCTTTTTCCAGTGGGGGCCGCCATCTTGGATGGCAGCCCCACCTCTGGGACTCCCCACGTCCACTGACGTCATCGGGCGTGCCACAATGACGTCAATTAACCAGAGAACCCCTAGCTGCCAAGGAATTTCCTAAAGAAATCTCATGGTGGAGATAGGGGGGTTCTTTGAACCCCTTTATCACCTGATCGGTGGCAGCTAGGGGGTCATGTTAGGTATCATTTGAAAGGCCTAATACAAAACCAGGTCAGCAACACGGGGGTAGTCAGATGAGCCAGAATCAGGAATACAGAGTATAGAATAGTCAAATGGAATAGTCGGGTCGATATCAGTGCAGAAGCGTAGTACAAGGAAATAGTCTAGGGCAACGGAAGGCAGAATAGTCAGAATACAAGCAGAGGTCAATAACAGGTTAAATCACGAGAGAATTCAGGTACAAGGAGCTCAGGTATGGATAACCACAATCTGGCACTGCTTAGAAGGAACTGTTGGTTTTTAAAAGACCTTCACCAGACTGCGCCCCCCTCTCAAGCCGCACCTCATGCAGCCACCTCCCTGCCTGTTTCAATTTAAACCGGGTGTTGGTGAGCGAGCAGCATCAGACATGCTGCCGTCAAGCACACCGGAAAGGCTGGAAGCCCCCAACGTTACATTAATAACAAAGTTTTGTTATTTGTTTGGGTGAGGTGTTTTATATATTTTTTCACTTGTTTTTGTGTTTGCCTTTGTGCGTTTTGTTTATTTCCTTGTATTGTTTTGATTTGGAGCATTTCACACTATCTGGGAGTTCCTTCTCTCGCTAGGGATTCTTGCTGAGGAGGGTTTACTCCTACTTGGATTTACATCATGAATCAAAAAGCATACGTCAACAATGGAAGCTGTGAACGTAGCATATTATATTGTCATCGGGTAATGACTTATTTTGCCAAGTAATGTATCAGACAATCCAGGTCAAACCCATTTATAGGAATTGAATGAGCCTTTGGTTTATGTGGCAAAATCCATCATATGGTTTTATTGTAGTGGCAGATAGGTACATTTAATACAAGCTTAAAAACCCATCAACCAGGTAGGGTTAGCACAGTCCACATAAACCTATACAAAGCAGGAGAGTTTGGCCGATCGTTGGATTTTTTCAAATGCGTTCGGGGGTTTTGCGGCTGATCGTCGGGTCCGTTCGGCATTTTTGCGAAGGTGTTTCCATTTGTATCGGCGTTTTTTGCAGTAGTTTTTCAGATGTGGTCAGTGGCTTTTCCCTGCACTTCGGGGACCCTGAGATGGATGATAAATTCACTGCAGGGTCGGGGAATTTGATTCCCCAAAGTGTGGGGAGCGAAAGAGCACCGAAATTCCGGTGGAGAGGTTTAGCATACAGTAAGTGGTTGGGCTGTTAATTATATAGGTATCTGGCAACATCTGTCCTAGGCAGCATCATATCTTGATTCTTCATGTAAAGTCAGAGAAAGGTGCAGAGCCCCCAGTGGTGCAGGGGGTTAGTGCAATGAACTAGAAAGTGGGCCAGTCTGTTCCTTTTATAGGACTTTACAAAGGACACACGTTCATCCACTGAGACTGGAGAAAAGAAGATTTTTCCAACATAAAAGGAAGGCGTTCTTTACAGTGCGAACAACAAAAAAAATAAATCGGAATTATCTTCCTAAAGTTGCTTTTAGAAAAGATCTGGATGCTTTCCCGGTGCAGCGTAATATCAATGGATATAAAAATTTACATTTAGATGCATTGACTGCTGATCCAAGGAGAATTTTACGGGGCTTCACAAAGTACACAAGGGCTTTTCGCCTTCTTTTGGCTCAACAGCAACCATAGGGATATGTAGAAGGTTGAACTTGATGGACAGTGGTATGGTTTCAACCTATGTTACTATAAATAAAGAACATACAGTAAATTTGTATATGTCACATGAAGTCACTAGAAACCAAACAAAACTAAACAAAATTTTATAACCCACAACTCATTACAAAAATAAACCCAGACATTCTTTGTTTACTTTGATCAATAAGGTGTAAGCTCATGCCCCTCCCAAAGTCAAGGCAAACCTCATCTTTATAGTCGAAAAATGACAGCTAGCATTGGCAATGGAAAGCCAAAAAATGAAATATGCGAGAAAAATGCGTTCCTTCAAAAAGACCATCAGTAATTGTTTGAAGCACCGTCAAATACTAACAGTGTATGCTGCTGCCAAGAGTAGTGTGATTCTGAGCAAGGAACTGATTTTTGCGTTTAAAATTGGAAGAGTTGTAGAAACAAAAGTTACATATTTCTCTGAGATCAGGATTGATCTTTAACCCCTTCACTAGCAAGATTGATTATTCTCGATCTGCCAGACACCTCCTGGTGCCCCAATATCAAGTATAGTCCATATAATGTTCCACAGGGGTAATTCAAAAGAAATCTTGTTTATTGCAAATTTAATTTGTTTGCACTTGGGCTCCAGAACATACTCCTTAAATCTTAGCACCTCTGGCATCATACCCGTGGTGCTAACAATTTTTTAAAACCAGCTGGGAATGTGTCTGACTGACATCTCCCTAGCTGGCACTGCACGGAACCCAGAACTGCAATAACCCCTTTTGGCCAGCAGTTGGAGACATTTGCCTGCCAAATAGGCTATTATAGTGTGGAATACATTGCGAATATTCCCTAATATTCTTACTGCATAATTAGATTCTCCCAAAAAAGAAATCACTGGTTCCTGACAGTGTCTTAGTGGAAAATCCCAAGGTAGTGAATGGGTTAAATAAATACTTTTATATCCTAGGCTGTGATATGAAAATCTGATTTTCAAAGCTGATTTGTAAGAACGTAATAAGAATTTGAAGTTGAATTTAAATATCCATCCAGCATGGCTAATCCGACTTTTTATTTTACTTCTTTCTTGAGCAAAATGGGAGCATTTTTCTTTTTTCTTAGAAATTACATAAAAGAACCAAGAGGCTCTAGGTGAAACCATAAACCAATTTAATGTGTTAATCCAAACACTATATATCCAGTTAGTAGTTCACTAGACCAGGTGACTGTTTAGCTGAAGAACAGTTGCCAGTAACTTTTTTTTTGGTTCAGATCTACAGTACTGGTTACATATAGTTCTTTTGGGGGTAAATAGTGATTCCATCTTCTCAAGGGACCCCATCCTATTTACAGGACTGTAACCTGAGATACAGGAGACAGCACACACTTACGAAAAACTGCTTCCAGTAGTACTCCTGGAGGTTTAAACAGGTTCCTAAAAAGTAGGCATCAGCACTGGGGAATCCAAATCAGGGGTAGCAAAAGCAGGGACAAAGTACGGCAACACTGGAACAAAGGTGAGTAAGAGGCCGCTATGAAATAGTAAAAAAATAAGTGAAGGGGAAGACTGTGTTTGAACCATGCTTTGAAAGTGAGCAGTGGAAGGGCTCTCTCAGGAGGGCGATGGGTGTGGTGCACCTGGCCTCGTGCTCAAGTGGCTCCGCGGTACATGATGTAAAATGTGCAGGAGGAATATTGGGAAGGAGCAGCCAGTAGGCGTCGCTCATCAGCTGCTGAGCGAGACACCTTCCGGCTGTTCCGCCCCATCCTCCTGCAGAGGACAGGAGAGCAGGGCCAGCAGTGTGGCAGCGAGGAGGATACCTCTTATGTAAGATTCTCTTAGGCAGTGTTTTCCTCCCCTGCATGCAGGGCCGGCGCTAACGTAAGGCGGCACAGGCGGCCGCCTTACTGTCTGGCTTCTGCCAGGTTTGAGGGGGCGCCGGCCCGGGGTGGATCTAGGGAGAAAATCATTGCCGCTTCCGCCGGCGTTACTATCCAGTCCCCAAACAGCGAGCGGCGGCTGGCAATGCAGCTTTGCCGCACGCCTGGGAAGGATGGGAACCACGTGACCTGACCAGCGCATGATCTCGCGAGAATTCAGCTAGTCAGGTCACGTGGTTCCCATCCCAGGCGAGCGGCAAAGCTGCATTGCCAGCCACCGCTCGCCATTTGGGGACTCGGAGTAGTAGAAGAACGGTGGTGGGCCTGGCAGCAGAGAGGTGAGAGGTGGGGGCAATGGGCAAATATACCCATGTGAGCAGGGGGGGCAAACATACCCATGAGAGCAGGGGGCAAAAATACTCATGAGAGCAGGGAGCAAATATACTCATGTGAGCAGGGGGCAAACATATCCATGTGAGCAGGGGGCAAATATATTCATGTGAGCAGGGGGCAAATATACCCATGTGAGCAGGGGGCAAATATACCCATGTGAGCTGGGGGCAATTATACCCATGTGAGCAGGGGGCAAATATACCCATGAGAGCAGGGGGCAAACATACCCATGTGAGCAGGGGGCAAACATACCTATGAGAGCAGGGGGCAAATATACCCATGAGAGCAGGGGGCAAACATACCCATGTGAGCAGGGGGCAAACATACCCATGAGAGCAGGGGGCAAATATACCCATGTGAGCAGGGGGCAACTATACCCATGTGAGCTGGGGCAATATATACATGTGAGCTGGAGGCAATATATACCCATGTGAGCTGGAGGCAATATATATATCTATGTGAGCTGGGGCATACTATACTGGATACATACTATATATGTATCTGGGCATGTTCTGGTCTGAGGTTTCTGTATATATATATATGTATCTGGGCATGTTCTGGTCTGAGGTCTCTGTATATATGTATCTGGGCATGTTCTGGTCTGAGGTCTCTGTATATATTTATCTGGGCATCTTCTGGTCTGAGGTCTCTGTATATATGTATCTGAGCTTGTTCTGGTCAGTATATATGTATCTGGAAATGTTCTGGTCAGTATATATGTATCTGGACATGTTCTGATCTGAGGTCTCTACATATATGTATCTGGGCATGTTCTGGTCTGTATATATGTATCTGAGTGGGCATGATATCGGTGAGTACCTGAAAAAATGTATTGGTCTTAAAGTGGTATTGGTGCAACCCTAGTGTGTGTATATATGTATGTGTATATATAGAGATTATTATGGCACCTCTATCCTGATTGGCTTGACATGACACGGATGGGGGGCACCAAAACGCACCTTTGCCTGACTAGACAAAAATGCTTGCACCGGCCCTGCCTGCATGCCCCCTTCCCCCAGCTCTCCCTCTGATATCACTCAGCAGGGAGGAGGAGGGGGGCATGCAGGGGAGGAAAACAGTACACAGTGGGGTCAAAGGGAGGGATGAAAGAGAGGGGTCAGAGAGAGAGAGGTCATAGGCAGAGGGGTCATAAAGAGAGGGGTCAGAGAAAGGGGTCATAGAAAGGGGGTCAGAGAGCGGGGGTCACAGAGAGAGGGATCAGAGAGAGGGTTTAGAGAGAGTAGGGTCATGGTGCGAGAGCAGAGGTGAGAGAGAGAGGGGAAACAGTGAGAGGAGTGAGAAAGAGGGATGAAATAGGGAGGGGGTCAAAGATAGAGGGCTCACAGAGAGAGAGGGCTCACAGAGATAGAGAGAGAGAGAACTGTCACACGGAGAGAGGGATCATAGAGGATGATGTGTGACAGAGAGTGGGGGTTAGAGAGAGGGGTCACACAGTGAGAGAGGGATGAGAGAGAGAGGAGAACAAGAGAAAGGAGTCACAGTGAGAGAGGGGGGTCAGAGAAAGAGAAGGGCCACACACACAGTGTGACCATAGAGATGGACCACGCACAGACTGATCATAGAGAGAAATGGATCACACAGAGAGTGATCAAAAAGAGAGATGAGAGATGTGCGACAGAGAAAGGGGAGAGAGAGATGGGTCACACAATGAGTGAGAGAGAGGAGTGAGAAAGAGAGAGATTACACAGAAATGAGAGAGACACTCTTATATTAATGTGAGTTTTATTGCTGTGGAGCTCTGTGATATGCTCATCTGTGAATAGAATAACCATTACTTCTCTATGGGACAATTTCGCTACCGCTGGAGATCGCCGAATTGCGTTGAACTGTACTGTATTTTGCTTTCAATTTGCCAGTATTTGGCGAATTGACAGCTTAGTGAACAGACGAACTGCCACGAAATTGCACCATACAGTGAAATTCACCATTTGGTGCAATTTGGTGGCAAGTTATTGAATAACTCCTCCTGCTAATGCACTCACTCCTACATCATTCGCCCAACCACAAATCCACTCCTAGTTCACTCCAGCCACACACATTCATCAATCTCTAAGACACGTATGCTACTCAGCCCCCAATTCCCATCACATTCAGTCACCTTCATTTCTATGGAAAAAAGTGGCCCTGCATTTTACCTTGCACCTGGTCACGCAAACACTAGAGCCTGCCCTGCACCTGAAGGAATGATTGACCTTAATCAAGCAAAATGGGAAAAAAAAGCAATCTGCGCCTTGTTATTCACAAGGAGAGTGAACTGAGACTTCAAGCATCTCTTACAGGGGCAGACTGAGCATGTGTGAAAGTCACAGTAGTAGACATTGCATGCATGTCTTCGACACTCTGTAGTACCCGGGTCATAGTCAATTCAAATCCCTCAATTCCACAAATGAAGTATAGAAATGGTCGACAAGCATCATCAGGATTTTTGTTGAATTGTAGCTTATTCCACCAAAGTGAATGAGGGTCTAGGTCCACTTTGGTGAAATAAATTATTCAACTGAAATCCTGTTTTGGGTTTCTACTTTTCCTTTACTGGCCATGGATGGAATGGCCCAGGAGTCAAGTCTAAAGAAATAAGAGCTGGAACTCCAAGATTTCTGTCAATTAACCATCATTAAGTCATCTCTCCCTTAACACACCACCCACACTCTGATTTTATATTAATTTGTTTAGATATAGGCAGAGTTTTACAGAAAATGTACAGTAGATACTATTTTTTATTATCATGGTTATTCAAAGAGATCTGAATTGTGGCCAAAAGTTAACCGGACAGTGAAATTCAGCGTACGGTTACCTTTCCTGGCGATTCGGCTATCCAGAGAGCAGGCAGTTCTCCAAATGTTGGGGAATTGCCTGCACATACGGTGCCTGTTTGGTGCCTGTTCGAGGGCAGTGAAATCCCCATAGACAAGCAATGCTTCGTCTATTCAGAGAACATAAACCAGCAGTGAAAAGTTGCCGAATTGCACTGCTGTTCAGTGGTTTCATTCGACAGGTTTATTCAGGCGAATCCCATAGGCTTCAATGTTAAAAATATTCCCGTTTTAATCCAATATCTAATAAACCAATTGATTATATTACTAATAAACCATTGATTATAATATTCTGCAGTAAAAAGTATCTTTATTCGTAGATTTTTTAGGATCTTTTAGGCATTTTTCTGGTTTTCTTTAAATAATTTTTTGTAACAGCCCTTTTTATTATCATTCATTGGATCTTATATGTAAATTTCAGACATTTTCGTTCTGTAGTTCCTTTGCAAACAGCGTTTCACTTTTCAAACATTCAAGCGTACTGTTTTTTTTTTTCACTCCATTCGCCTCCGGTGTCGGCTTTTTCCGGCGGCTGCTCTGTGCTGTGATCGGCGGCTGATCGGGTTTCTCCGGCAGGGTTAATCCAGATATTTTTGCGGGTTTCGGTGAGCATTTTCCGGGTTTTGCAGTGAGTGTTCGGCGGGTTTGCGGCGGGTTTTCCCTGCACTACGTCGGCCCTGTGGTGCTTGCTGAATACACCGCAGGGTGGCCAAAATGGGATCGCCAAATTGCACCATATTGAAGAGAACGAAAAGTCACTGAATGTGCGGTGACTTTTCGATTCTCTTTGAATAACTCTGTATGACTTAACATTGACGCATATGATTGAACACCTTAATAGTAGCTTTATAGTGTGTGGGACCAATGGGAACTCCATTGATCCTGCTTAAATAATGGAGGAACTCTGTTCCCACATGTTACTGCTCAATCGGACCTCTGGAGTGGCCCACTGATGGCAGGGAACATTGTTCTACATGCATTTAGAGGTTTAAATTTTAAAAAAAATCAAGATTGGGAACAATACATGATAGGGTGCACAGGTACCTTGTGAATGTGAGGAGATAACACAGATAGAGGTGGGG
Source organism: Leptobrachium leishanense (assembly GCA_009667805.1). Classification (NCBI taxonomy): domain Eukaryota; kingdom Metazoa; phylum Chordata; class Amphibia; order Anura; family Megophryidae; genus Leptobrachium; species Leptobrachium leishanense. The sequence continues at coordinate 488,282,443 of CM019063.1, forward strand.
CCGCCAGTGGTATGTAGCTGACCAATCATTACAAAACACTTGGACGTTATCCGACAATAGTAATACCCATAAGCCAGTACTATATTGTCACATTTACAGCTCGACTGACTAAAATCGTATACATGTACATTTATTATGACAACTAAATCAAGCATTTAAATATCATCATTCCTTCAATAAACCATTTTTTGCATCTTTTGTCTCGACACTTCAGCCACTCAGTCAAAACGCAAGTCTATTGCAGAACGTGGGAACCTATTCCACGAGATTCCGTATTTCAATCTGCAAATACCGTTGAGAAATTGGAGTAATTCTCCGACACAAATTGTTTTGATTTGGGTAATGCCACTGAATTCCATAATGTCATTGTTCATCAATACGATGAATAGATTCGCTTTCCGAGCTGTATGCAAACAGCCCCAGGCTTTTTATTTCAAAGTACAAGTGTAACATTTACATTTTGCATACACTTGTTCAATTCTTCTCTGCCTTTCTGCATTGGCCGTCATCGTCTACTTGCAAAAAGAAGGATTTACTGCAAAATAATAACAAACCGCCTGCCACCCCCTCCATCCTCCCCACATCCCTACCATCACAATAATATTTATTAGGTAAGATGATGTATGTCTATCCAAAACATTCACACGGAAAGTGGAGAATTTAGATTAATATTGATTTTTCCCTCCCTTTGGGAAACCGGAATCAAATATGGTTACCTGCTCATTTATGAAACAGATTTATTCTGTTGACTTAGAAGCTTGTTTGAAAAATAATTGAATTTTGGTTACCTAATGGAAAGTGACAGTTAACAGTATTTATTTTCCATTTGTGTCTCAGCAGATAGCATAACACAGGTTTGATTTGTAGTTAGCCGTGGAATTTCAGATTGCTCTGTTCTGGTAATTGAAGAGATAGACGTTAGATGAACTCGTACAATCGGGTTTTGGTGTTTACACAGCCAGTAAATACTGCATTAGTTAAGCAAACAGCACGCATCCTTCTTATTTGTTTATTTCGCTAATTGCTAATCTGGATATTAAGCTTTCTTGCCATATTTTGACATTTTACAAACAACATGCACTGTTTTAAGGCAAATTGACTCTTGTGTTGCCAACGCATTTCACTTTTTTCAAAAAGAAATCAAGAAATAGTTCTCAAGAAATAGCGTGCATTAAATATTTTGTGTAATCCCTTGCAGGACTTCAAGGGTGCTTTAATTCTCATTGGGGATTATATTAAACATCTATATTTTGAATATTTTGCTGCAGATGCATCTAGGTATTGGGAGGCATTATAAGAGGAAGCCATGGCAAGCTATGCATGTCCAGGTACTTGTTCTGAAATTACTGGGTGAACACATACTTTTCAAATCCATTGAAAGGTTCCTTAAACATATTAAGAGAAAGAGCACATGTCCTGGTATGTAATCGTATAAATTCTCAGGTCCTATTTTTGGTCTGGGTAGAAAAAAAATATCTATTTGCAGCAAATATCATCAACTAAAAAGACGAATAACATTATTTTAGCCTCAATGTACAAAACTGTATGCTGCGAATTAGGGATCACTTAAATTAAACATACAGGGTTAATCACAAAGAACTGATCTGGCCCTGAAAATGTACCGAACTGGGAATTTCCCCATACGGTGCCATTTCGGGGCCATTCGGCTATTCAGAAAGCAGGCCAAATTTTGGCAAATTGTCAGCAAGTACGCTGTCTGTTCGACAGCAGTGAAATCCCCATAGAGAAGCAATGGTTAATCTATTCAGAGAACACCGAACAGTAGTGAAATGTCAGTAAAATGCCCTGCTGTTCAGTGCTTTCATTAGGCAGGTTTATTCAGATGAACCCCATAGGTTTCAATGTTAAAAATATTCCTGTTTTTATTTGATATCTAATAAACCATCTATTCTTTTTAATCTGCAGTAAAAAGTTTCTTTATAGATATTTTAGGATCTTTTAGGCATTTTTCAGGATATTTTCGTCAAAATTTTTTCTCCGGTTTTCTTTTATTGGTAGTTTCTCTTTTTTTTTAACAGACTTTTCTATTACTATGCATAGGACCTTATATGGTAATTCCAGACATTTTCGTTCAGTAGATATTTTGCAAACAGCGTTTCAATTTTGACACTTTCGATCGGTTCATTTATTTTCTTTTTATCCGTCTGGCAGATCGTCGGCTTTTTTCATTTCAGGTTCAGCAGATCATCGGATCCGATCCGATAATGAATTGGATCAGAACGGATCCGATCTGATTATGAATCGGATCAAATCAGATCAGATTTTTTGATAGATTTTTTTTTTTTTACAAAAAGAGCCGCAAACCTGCTGAAACTATCGAATCCGATACTTTCAGCCGGTTCTCGATGTATTCGATTCAATAATATGACTGACCCTCCGAAATGATCGAATCCGATAATTTCGGTGGTTCTGCGTATTTTTTTTCTCTTTCTGTGGCTTCTCCCTGCACTCCGGGGACCCTGCAATGAATTCTACATTCACCGTAAGGCAGGGAAATTTGATTTCCTGAAGTGCGGGGAACGTCAGAGCATTGAAATGTCAACGACATTTAGGTGCTCTGTGAAGATACTGGGTATCTTCACAATAATGGTTTGAAAGGCTCCAGTGCATCTCTTCCTATTCTCCTCCAGGTTCAACAGGTTATGCTCTGAAATAAATTAGATTCAATATGAATGAAGTACGTAAACTAAATGAATTAAGTATGGTCTCTTGGCTTTGCATGGCCCTGGGGAAAAAAGATAATTATGGGGTTCCATCCCAACCTGAGATAGATTGCTCTATCAAAACGATGAATGATGTAGCAGACGAGACGTTCATTTTCTTGGACACATACCTGCTCACAAGGGTTGTGTGTACCAGAAAATGCATTCATCGACACCTAGAGCCATTGACTACTAGGGAGGGAAAATGAGTCAATCCTGTAATCCTATAATCCTTAATTACCTAGGGGTATGCAGCCCACAATTTTGGAATGTTCACACAAATTATTATTTACAAACAGTAAATAATCACAATCTGCTCATTTACATGTTGTTATCAAGCCCCAAATAAAAAAAAATCAAGAACTGTAGGTGGGAACCAAAAAGGTGGAAAAGAAGGAGAAAGTTATAGAGCAAACAATCCCTTCTACGCACGCCTGTTCTTATTTATGTTATCTACCCCTTCCTGGAGACAGTCCTGGTCGAAATGTCAAAGTGTTCAGTAGATTTTAGAAACTATCTCTATAATATAGGTTTTCAATATGTCTGAAATGATAGTACCCTCGTGTGCTTGAACTTCCCAAGTACCTTTAGGGTTTTCCAGAGGCCTCAAACATGAGGTGCTTTCACATGATTTTTTTTCCGGTGATGTTCAACCCTCGGGGTGTCATTCAATTAATCTGAGGACACTTTTCTTATACAACAGACAGGGACCACAAAGAACGTCAGGACGGAGATTGCTTCAGAGCTTTATTAAAGATAATTCTGTTTACAGTAAGTCTTTTATACCAAGATATAAATTGTTTTCAGAAATCTATTATTTTTTGTAACTTGAGGATGTACTTTTTTTTTTCTCTTGATATAAGGGAAAATAAAATACTATTTAATCCTCTGCCCAAATGCAATCTCTGAGCCAGACAATACATGCCTACAGGTGTTATTTTAGCTGTGACATTTCACACAAAGAAGAGCCATTAAAATTGCAAGAGGCTTATCAAGCCTAATCTCCAAAGAGCTGTTCCCCAAACTAGTCAGTATTTAAGCATTTAGCATGTTTTAAATTGTTTCACCTACCTTGGTTAGCAGAGTTACAGAAAACTAAAATAATGTCTTATATTTTGACAACAGAAATACAAGCGTACGTATTAATATTCTCCATGCAGATCATCATTAAAAATTTAAATAATTTATTACTTTGGGAATAGTTTCCGTTTGGGATGCTATTTGTGTATGTCATCTAAAGGATGTTATGCTTTTCTCTTTACATATAAAGCATTTCATTTTATATGTAGGTCATTGATGATTCTCCTTGGAAGCCCAGATGGTTGAGAAAAAGCATCATGGGAATGCCATCCACAAACACTGTGAGTGCCATTCCCGTGTCACAATTCCTTGATCCAAACACGAAGTACAAGTCGCAGCCTACACTATCGGTCCTTAGAATGGCTGGTATAGAACTACCTATAGAAGTCAAAAGGTAAAACAGGGTCAAGAGCTAGAGAAGGCAGTATTCTGAGTCAAGGTCAGCAACAAAGAGGGTTCTCATACAAACCAGTGCCAAAGGGACACATGAAAGCAGGATATTCTATAAGAAAAGCTGAGGTCAGCAAGTGGGAGGCAATAAAAACTAAAGAATGCACACTCGGGCAGTAAAAACTAAAACAAGGCAACAAAGTCCAGCATTTAAACTGGTGGATGCATCTCATTGGGCTGCATCACAGTGCTGCGCCCGCGACCAGCGTACTGTTTTATTCTCCCGGCAATAAAAACAGGACACCGGCGAATGTATAGTGTCAGAGATGCTGCTGGCGGAACACCACGGACTGGCTGAGACCCCCCCAACATTACATCCTGATTATGACCGATTTGTGAATTTGCTTGCAGTTATAATTTTTGTACGTATCAAAGAACTGTGTATGATTTCTCCCCTTTGCTACCACAAAATAATTACCTCAATCTTTAGCCGCACCACCAGTAATGATGAGCCGAACACCCCCGTGTTCGGTTTGCATTCGAACTCGAACAATTTCAAAAGTTCGAGTTCGAACTCGAACACGAACCAAACTCAATGCAAGTCAATGGGACTCGAAAAGTTTGATTTCTAGAGTGCCCTCCAAGAGGGCATATATGCAAGATATTTGCCATAAAAGGTGTATGGGGGTCCGGGTAGTGCCCTGGGGGACAGAAAACAAGGACAAAAAGTTTTAAAAAAAACGTTTTTTAAAAAACAGTGAGTTTCCATGAAATAAAGGTTAAGAATAAAAATGAAAAATTCCTTCAAATATCGTGCCTAGGAGGTCCCCATAACCTGCCCGTGAAGTGGCGGATTTGTAGGATGTATAGAAACATTTAAAAACAAAAAAATGACATTTCAAATGATGGTAAATGGTTTTCCTTTAATCTATTCATAAACAACTGCTTGGGGCGGCAGCCTGTATGAAAAGAAGAGACATTTTAGGACACGCAGAACAAGTTTAGTAATTGTTTGGCTAAATTATGGTGACATTTATGCAGGCTTTGGATGAAAGTAACAATAGGTGCTTTAAAGTTGGGCCTTTAGTGTCGGCAACAGTGCCATGATATGAATCTGGTACAGGCATCAGTGCACCCAAATATTTTGCCTTTGGTGGCAGCAAGTGCCTTCACACCGTAACCCCTTTGTGGTATTGTGGAAGAGTGCAGTGGTGGATGTTTTGGGAATGCAGAAGAGTTCCCCAATCTATTCAGTTACGTCAGCATCAGGGGAGTGATAGCTGCTGATCCAGAACTGATTCATTTTTATAAATGTCAGCCCATCTACAGAGTCGGTGGAAAGATGCATGTAACGTTGGGAGCTTCCAGCCCTACCTGTGTGCTTGAGGGCAGCATGTCTGATGCTGCTCTCTGACCAATGCCCGGTTTAAATGGAGACAGGCAGGGAGGTGGTTGCATGAGGCGCGGCTTGAGTGGGGGCGTGGCCTGGTGAAGGTCTTTAAAAACCCTCAGTGTATTCTCAGCAGTTGCCAGATCGTGGTTATCCATACCTGAGCTCCTTGTACCTGACTGCTATATTGAATTAACCCGTTATTGACCTCTGCTTGTTTCTGACTATTCTGCCTTCTGTTGCCCTAGACCATTTTCTTGTACTACGCCACTGCTCTGATATCGACCCGGCTATTCCATTTGACCATTCTGAACTCTGTATTCCTGATTCTGGCTCGGCTGACTACTCCCTGTGTTGTTAACCCTTTCTGTCTAGCTAGTTTACCTGGCCAATTCTAAGGACCAGACAGTTAGAGATCTTTCACGGCTACTCTGTTGGTAGCTTCTGGGCTCTGTGGAGTGTGGGGTGTTAAGTACTGCGTGGTGGGATCTGGGAACCGTGACAATGCACTCTTCACTCTGCATAGCATATTGACTAGGTTCTGGCCAGTGATCCAATCTCAACACCCAGTAAGCCAGTGGATCATCTGCTGTAAAGGTATCCAGGTCTGCCCTTGCCCCTAGATAGTCCTGCACCATATGGTGAAGATGCTGGCAATGGGTGCCTACATTTGACGTCCCTGGGCGTCGTGGACTAAAACAAATTAAAAATGCATCAGTCAAGTGGCCCTGGCCTTCACTGCTCTTCCTCTGATCATCCGCAGCCTCAGAAGCACCTGTGTCATCACTTGGTAACCTACCAGTGCCTGGAAAGGTGTTAAACAAGTGTCGCTTTAGAGCGTATTCAAGTTGTTTCATCCGGTCCTCCCTTTGTGCGGGCAGGATGAGCTCTGCAACTTTACCGTTATATCGTGGATCAAGAAGGCTTGCCAACCAATAATGATCCCTCTCCATGATAGCACGAATCCTGGGGTCCTTCAGCAGGCTTTGCAGGATAAGGGAGCCCATGCAGCATAGGTTGGAGGTGGCATTAGTTTACGAGTCTTCCTGGTCAATGAGGATGACCCCATCGTGCACTTACTCTTCCCAGCCACGTACTAGTCCTTGGGTTTCTGGGTACACAAAACCCTCCCTTGAGGAATCCCCACCTTCAATGCCCCCACTACTTAAATATTCCTCCTCTTCCTCATCCTCCTCCTGTCTGATCTGAGGACCTGCAGGAATGCTGTCTGCAGAAAGACTGGGGACTTGAGAGCTAGGGAAGTCCTCCTCTTCCTCCCGCTGCTCTGTCTCTAGTGCCACATCTATAATTCCCTGCAGAGTGCGCTCCAGCAGGAACACTAAAGGAATTGTGTCATTGTCGTTGCCTCCTCAAATGGTGACAGTACAGTGCATGCATCCTTGATCATCAGCCACTGTGGGGGGGAACCAAGTTGACCTGAACCTGTCCTTGTGCCATACTCACACAGGTACTCGTTGATGGCCCTCTGCTGCTTGTGCAGACACTGCAGCATTGCTAATGTTGAGTTCCACCTGGTGGGCATGTCACAGATCAGACGGTTTGTGGGAAGGTGGAATTCTCTTTGAATTTCTGCCAGGCGAACACTTGCTGGGAATGACCGTCTGAAGTGGCTGCAGACTTTTCTGGCCTGGCCGAGAAGCTGTGCCAGCCCTGGGTACCTGGTTAGGAAACGCTGTACCACCAGATTTAGGACGTGTGCTAAGCATGGTACATGCATCAACTTACCCAGGTGTAGGGCGGAGAGAAGGTTGCTGCCATTATCACAGACGACCGTTCCCAGCTGAAGCTGGCATGGTGTTAACCATCTCTGCACCTGCCCCTGCAGAGCTGACAGAATTTCTGGCCCGGTGTGGCTCCTGTCCCCTAAACAAACCAGCTCAAGCACAGTATGGCCTCTTTTTGCTTGAGCCATTGCGTAGCCCCTGCCACACATCGGTTTAACTGCCATTTCGCCAGAGACAGAAGGAGGAAGAGGAAGAGGTTGTAGAGCAGACAGACCTCATACAAGCAGCTTTCTGGAGGTGTGGTGGATGAACAAGCTCCAGCACAGAGCCCCATCTTGGATCCCTCCCAGGTGCAATCAGAGTTACTCAGTGTGCCGTGAAGGAAATGTAACGGCCCTGTCCATGCTTGCTGGACCACATGTCTAAAGTCATGTGCACCTTGCTGCTGACTGCCTTTCCCAATGTCTCCATAACATTGTCTTCCATGTGCTGGTATAGTGCTGGAATGACCTTCCATGAAAATAAATGGCGTTTTGGAACCTGCCACTGTGGTACAGCACATTCAGCAAATTCACGGAAGGAAACAGAGTCCACCAGCTGGAAAGGCAGCAGCTGTAATGCGAGTAATTTTGCTAAGCTGGCATTTAAACTCTGTGCTTGGGGATGGTTGGGACTATATTTTTTCGTACACTGCAGCAGCTGGGGCAACGTAATCTGACTGCGTAAATCTTCAGCTGATGGGATGCTGTCACATTGTGAGGAAGGACCTGGTACACCCATTACTGTAACATCATCCCTGTCAGTGGAGGTTTTCGGAAATGACATGGCAGGACATATAGTGGAGGTAGAGACAGATGAGGAGGAGGAGGATCTATGCAAAGTTTTGCGCCAATGGGATGCATGCAAGGTGGTCATATGTCGCCTCAAGCACGTGGTACCCAAGCGTGGGATGTCTTTCCCACGCTTGATCCTCATCTGAAATAGATTACAAATAGCAACGGTGCGGTCTGCTGCACATTTCTTAAAGAACTTCCAGACAGCAGACTTCCTGTACATGTGCTTTGAGACAACAGTGCTCTGCACCTGAGCAGCTGTGACTTCTGATGCCTTGGACTAGCTACGGTTGGTCATAGAGGACGTTCTGCCTCGTTTTTGTTGTGCCTCCTCCTCCTCCCTAGACTCCTCTGTTCGATCAGGCACCCAGGTGGAGTCAGTGACCTCATCATCGTCATCACCCCCTATCTCCTCGTCACTGGATCCAACCTCGCAATATGCTGCAGCTGCTGGGGGAACATGAGTGCCAGTTCTTTGTGTGTCACTGGCACCCCCTCCCTCTAGGCTGATTTTACTCCCTTCCTCAACCTCAGCGTTTGAATCAAAGCACTGGAGTTGCTGCATATCCTCAAGCAGCATGGTACTGACACTGTCACTGTAGTCAAACAATTCAGCTGACTCCTCCGTGTATGATAGTGAGGCTACGGCAGGAGTAGCTGTGGACATGGAGGCTGAATTAGATGTTTTGGCAGCTGAGGTGGACTGTAAACCACTACAAGCCTGACTGACAGAGGACTCGGAGGATGAGGATGGCCTGGTTAGCCAATCCTGCAAATCCTCTGTATGTTGCTGCTGCTTAAGATGGCCAGCACCAGTTAGAAACAAGGACAAGTGTGCCCCTGCAGAGGATGCACCACGTCGACGACGACATGGGGCGCAGCCTTCCGACACAGAGGCTGCTTGCCCTCTTATCTGTGTCTGGGAGCGTCTGCCTGTCCTTTTTGGTCTTTATGACATGGTGAGAGATATATTGATTAAAGGTATACAGAACTCTGATTTAACTCTGTTATAATAATTGGAGATATGCAGAACTCTGATTCAACTGTGTTATCTAGATTAAAGATTTCCAGAACTCTGGTATGACTCAGTGAGAAACCCTGATAGCTGGCAGCCAGTGACAAGACACAGATTAAAGATCCCAGAAACCTCCTATCAGTCTGTGAGACCCCCTGATGGGTGGCAGTGTCAAGACACAGATTAAAATTCACAGAAATCTGCTAGAAGTATGTGGGACCCCCTGATAGCTGGCAGTGAGAAGATACAGATTACAATTCCCAGAAACCTCCTATAAATCAGTTGGACCCCCTGATGGGTGGCAGTGACAAGACACAGATTACAATTCCCAGATATATGATAGACGTGAGACCCCCCAATAGCTGCTGGCAGTGAGAACACACAGATTACAACAATTCCCAGATATCTTGTAGAAGTGAGACCCCCACAATAGCTGCTGGCAGTGAGAACACACAGATTACAACAATTCCCAGATATCTTGTAGAAGTGAGACCCCCCCCAATAGCTGCTGGCAGTGAGAACACACACTAACAGAACAATCTCCTCTCAAAAAAACACGTGCTGGGGCTGTGAGGGATGCCTTATATAGTGTGCTGCGGGACTTAGCTCTGTGAGCCCATGATTGGGGAAAATTTGCCCAATCAGGACTCTGAGCCATGATTGGCATAGTCTTGCACCTGTCTTGGGATGAGCTGCTCGGTTCGATCTGTTCGGAGTTCTCATCGAACAACGGCCGTTCGACAGTTCGCAAACTTTGAACTTTTTGGGACGTTTGCCAAAAGGTCGAAAAAATTTTTTGATAGAAAATGCTTAAAAAATACTAAAAAATCTAGAAATAAAGAGACTCTTTACTGTAGAATATTATATGCAACGGTTTATTAGATATTGAATTAAAACGGGAATATTTTTAACATTGAAGCCTATGGGATAAAACATTCTTGTTACTAAAACATCAGGCAGACACGGCCCTCTAATCAGGCAGGCACTGTAGAGGGCAGCCTGCAGGGGCCTCCCAAGGATCCCCTTGAGGAGCAATGAGGAGCATGCGGCCACCGGATGACAGAGCTGCGACTGTGCGGGCTAGCTGCCCGGGTGCATGTGGCAGAGACAGGCAGCGCAGGGAGGGAGCCACTGCACCTGCAGCCACGGCAGACCCCCCTACAACCAAGATCCAGCGAGCCCCCACTGACCACCAGGCTAAGCTAAGGCAACACATTTCTAAAAAAAATAAAATCCGAGGACATTTTTAAATGTCCCCAGGAACATAAAATAAAACTTTTTTTTTCTTTCTCTACCTGGCTGAATGTATTTAATTATATATATTAGATACATTCAGCCAGGTAGAGGGGGTGGCATGTGGGCTGCGTGGGGTCTGCGTGGGGCAGTGGTTTGTTTTTTTTGTGTGTATATTTTTTGCAAATTTATAGGGGAAGGTAAGGGCAGGTATGATATATATAATATATATATATATATATATATCTATATTCTTATAAATATATATATCCAGACATGTATTACACACACATTTTGGCAACTAATTGCGCCCCCATTTGGCTGATCCCTCCAGAAGAAATGTTGAACCCGATAGAGCAGAGAATAATATATATATTCTCTGCTCTGTCGGGTTCAACATTTCTTCTGGAGGGATCAGCCAAATTGGGGGGGGGGCATTTAGTTGAGATTGTCCACATGCCTCCCCCATATGCGTATGTGTATATATGGTCTGAGGTCTGTGGATGGGTGTATATATATATCTGCGTGTTGATATATACGTATATATAGGTCTGCGTGTTGATATACTGTATACGTATATGCCTGTGTGTGGTATCAATGCATCCCTACTCTATACACAGCGCTCCATGTTCCTATAATATATATGATCAGGGGTTACCTTTTTTTAATATTTTTATGCTATTCCTATTAAATTAACAGTATTTTTTGATGTATTTTATTCAGTAGAAACTTTTTTTGCCTATATAACATGTGCTTTGTGAAAATAAAACGGTTTTGTGTGTACATTTTAAGTTAGTTAGTGGATTCCTGTCCAGTGCGGTGAGAAGCACACGTAATGTAGTGTAGACACACTGCGAGGCGGAGTGGAGTGAAGTCAAGCCTGCAAAATGCTTGCGTCTCTTCGCTTCGCTACTCTGTGCGTCATTACACACTCAGTGTGTCTCAGCCTTTATTCCCGCATCGCTAGCTTACCGAATCAGTTTGTATACTTGTTACTGACCCTGCTTGTTCTGAGGACCCGATCTGTTGCCGACTTTGCCTGCCATTTGACTATTCTCTGTTTATTCCCTGCCTGTTCTTTTTGCTTCCTGTTGCTACTGGTGTGTGCCAATTCTCACCATATACAGTAGTGCAGTACAAGTGCCTAAACATTGCTGACCCGCTTTTGTTATAGCTGCTGATGTAACTGAATAGATCGGGGATCTCTTCTGCATTACCAAAACCTCTACCACTGCACTCTTCCACAATACCACAGTGGGGTTATGATGTGAAGGCACCAAAGGTAAAATATTTGGGTGCACTGTCACTGACGCCTATACCAGATTCATATCATTTTAATATTTGACCGCAGGGTCCAACCCTGCACTCTTCCACAATACCACAGAGGGGTTACGGTGTGGCGGCACTGTTGCCAACACTAAAGGCCCAATTTTAAAGCACCTATTGTTACTTTCATCCAAAGCCTGCATAAGTTTCACCATAATTTAGCTAAAAAATTACTAAACCTGTTCTGCGTCTCCTAAAACGTCTCCTCTTTTCATACAGACCGCTGGCCCAAGCAGCTGTTTATGAAAAGATTAAAGGAAAACCGTTTACCGGCATTTGAAACGTCATTTTTTTGTTTTTAAATGTTTCTATACATCCTACAAATCCGCCACTTCACGAGCAGGTTATGGGGACCTCCTAGGCACAATATTTGAAGGAATTTTTCATTTTTATTCTTAACCTTTATTTCATGGAAAACTCACTGTTCCTTTAAAAATTAGAGGTGCCTTGACTTTCGGCAGGTGAGCTTACTCTCTTAGTGGCCATTAAAAGAAACCAAAGCCTCTAATTGTGTGTTTTGTTCCACACAGCATAACAGGAATAAGCGCAGATGACACCTTTTTTTCTTGTTATGTTTTATACATGTTGCTGGGCTGGATACATTTGGTGGTTGCAGCCGCCCCATCGGGGAATAGGCACGACCCCGCTCCTCCTGTACTATGGAAATCACTGTAACATCTTGTATCTGTACTGTACAGGCATTTTCAGCCATTATAACCCCCTGAATCGTATCCCTGTACAGCAGTGAGTGACCCTTCCCTGTAGTCTGACCTCTCCCTTGGCAGCTGTAATGCAGCAGTAATCTATTTGAACCTTTAGTTACAGTGAGGATCGGGGTTGCTATTTGCAGCTGGTTTTATGTCTCTCCAGAGTGCTTGAAGAGACATATAACAAAAGATTTTGTTTCTCCATGTGTACCCACTAATCTTGCTTTAAAAAAGGTGTGAAAATGGTCTTTTGATATTGATAGTGAGTGCTTTTCAATGCATTACAATGCAACATCTAGATAACTGGATTTTGTGTGAAGGCTGGTGTCAGATGAGCGTCTTTAAGAGCGGAAGAACCGTCCATGAGAGTGGACGTTCCTTCAACTCTGACGCCTGTCTGGCCACCTCGCTGAGCGCAGATAGTGTGCTCAGCGCTGCAAGGCTCGATCCTCCTATGGAGGATCGCACTTTGCAGCCCCGTCGAACACGCGTTGTAGCGCTTCAACAGGGTGGTTTGCTGCACGGCCGCTGTCGCGCGCCCAATTCTTGCGTGCAACATCGTGTGCCCGGCCCCATTGCAGCGTCACAACATTGCTACAGACGCTGGGAGGCACGTCAGTACAGGCACACATTGTGCGCTCGTCTGACACCAGCCGAAGGGGTTAGTGTAGTGATATATTCATTTCATAAAAAAGTGATCACAGTTAGAAGAGACCTTTTAAGTATAGAAATTAAGTAGACTCTTGTATATACCTGAGTAGAGTATATGTTCTATTTCTCTAAAGATGGCCAAGCACCATTTTCCTCCATTTTTCCATCAGAACTAGATGTCCAAGAAACCAAATAGTATGAGTCTGGGGAGATGGCCAAGGATTGATATCATGTTAGAGACTGGAATTCACAATGTGTTGCAGTAAAAAATTAAGGACACTATTAGCTGCCCTAAATTAAAAGGGGGATGCTAAGGGGAAACATTTGCACTCGCAAATCTCCCCTTAGTGTCCCTGTTTTCACAGTAGATTACAGTGCCTGCCCCATAATAAGGCACTGAGTCCAGCAGCCTGCCCCATAGCGGCCGCTAGGCTCCAGGATGCTCAGGGCAGCGTTATCAAGCCGTTGCGAGCATCCCTTTCATGGAGTCCATAGGACTCCATGGATGCTTCTGCTGCCAGGTCACATGACCGACAGGATCTCACCTCTCGCAAGATCCTGCAAATTGGTGGAATTATTGCGGAGGGAGACTGGGGACTATTTTCCCCAGCCTCATTCTGCTCCCGACGGCCAGAAGCGACGGATCGGGCCACCGTTCTCAACGCGGGATGAGAGGTGAGTACTTGAATTTTTGGGGCAGGGTTCCAGCTGGTGCTAATTAATTCTGCAGTAGCGGTATCAGTTAGAACCAGCTCTAAACAGTAGCAAACTTTTTAGTTAGCGACAGCGGTGAGTAATTAGCGTTAGGACTATGTGATCCTAACGCTAATTACTGATTGGTTACTCTTTGTGCTCCCCATATTAAGTCTATCGAGCGCAAAGTACAGTAAGCTTGCGCTAAAAAGCTCTAATACAGATTCGCTAACGTTTTTTTTAACCCATTACCGATCGGGAGGTGATCTTTGCATCATGCTATCACCTCAATTAACCTAGTGCTAATGCTCATTTATGTGAGCGCTAGCGTTAAGGAGGTGATAGAGCCCTAAATATTCTCTTCTCCATTTTAGGTAAATGATGTTTCAAGCTTTTTGAAATGTTTAATGAGAATCCTGATGCAGTTTGCAGTAGAATATGTTTAGGGTTTAACACTTTTGCAATGTCTCTTAAGGCTGGGGTCAGACCAGCGCACTTTTAACGTGCGTTCTGGCGCACTTAATCACGGCCGCACTAGCAGCAAATGACGAGCAATGACAGCCAATATACGAAGTACGGTCGCACGAATGTGCGGCCGCGCAACGCAAGTGGAAAATGAACGAATTTTTTCGAGAACGCAGAACCGCTAGTACGGACGTACAGAGTGCGCTGCGTCCACTAGCGGCGTGTGTGTGTGATTTGGAGACGTCAGATCCTGCTCGTGTCCGGCCACCATAACGTCCAGACGCAAAAAGTTTCCAGGTTTGGATCCGTAAAACATCACGCACGAAAATGCGCATCGTATGACCGTTTTCGCCTATTCCGTGAAAAAATACGTCAATGCGTTCGGACGCACTTTTTTACGTTCGCGTGTAAAAATGCTTTCGTTTGACCCTAGCCTTAATGTTTCAATATATGCCACTTGCCTTTTTATAATTTTAAGTGCATATGCATGCATCAATTAATAAAAATTTGGCCCGTTTATTGTAACTGAAACTACTTACAGGAACATTAAACGGACAATACCACTTAAATTAGCTGTAAATCGACTACTTGCGCATTACAAAAAAAACACAATATAAAACACATGCTGCTGTTTTTTTTCATAGTTTGAATTAATTGCATGTAAAATCTTTGGGCAAGTTTCACTTTACAGTTGTGGTAAAGGATTAAACAGTAATGAAGAGGCAATGGGGCATAGGAGTGAATGTTTAGATTAGACTGCAGGAGGTCTATTGTGTTGGCTATACTACCTCCCCGATAAGAGATGGCAGTTCAATAGGATCTGATAGTGGGCTTCAACTGTGGGCTTTATAGTGGGGATAGTGGGCTTTATACTACCTTCTGGTGATGTCATTTGTGTACACCCCCCACAATGCAATCCTTGTGAATCAGATTTTTGAAGATCTGACCCTCAGAATCATTTCTATTCACAAAGCCACACACTGAGGAACAAGTGATGTAACGGTAATGGGGGTGGGGCAGTTTACAACAAAAAATATCACAAAATGGATGCATATAGCATAAAATAAACATGAGTAAAACAAAGCACATGTAAGATATGAGCAACATAAAATAAGCAAAATAAGAACAGTTAATTTTTGGTGGTGGTGGCCCTTTAATCCAGAAAACACCTATTTTTGCTAGTTTAAGTGTTTTCTTGGTACTCTTTGGATTTTTTCTTCCAATGACTTGTTACCTGTGCAGATTACTTTAGGATAAAAAACCTTTTAAAGTTCTGATACCTAGGTAACAGTTTTGTTCCTTAATTACAGTCAACTGAGTGAAGTGCATCTTTTGGGTATCGGCCTTGGTGTAGACTGCCCATCTAGCAGGAGGTACACCAGTCCCACCTTCCCGATTCAAGGCACAGTCATAGTCGATAATACTGGTGGTTTCCAGGTACCAAAACAGGTTTTAGAGAATGGGTTAAATTCCTGGGCTGGCTCAGAGGCAGCAGAAGCGAACGTTTAATCCATACGATGTGCTCTAGTGATACCCGTTCCCATGACCTCCATGTGTACGCGCGGTTACCATCACGGGAGTCTATTTAAAGCTATTGATTAGTTACATGACTGATTTTCCTTTTACTACATAACTCTTTCTGAAATATCGTTTTTTTTTAATAAGCCCGGCATTATTTTCAGACTTGTTCAAAGTAGATAATTAAACCATGAACGCGAACTATGTAGGTTATTTCTAATACACAAAACACAAAACAATATATATCTGTTTTAAAGCTGTGCCTCTTCACCTTCAGTGTTTCACGCTTTCCTGCCTCTCTCCTATCTCACAAAGAATATCTATTTCCATGCATACTGTTCATTGATCCATTTATCTTTTCCATCTGAGACTTGAAAGCATATTCTCTCTTTATTCCCTACCTTAAACACTGTGTCCCGGCTGTGTACCGAGCACTTTCCTCTTGCACCTTCAAGTGCAATTGTCAAGTTGTGCCGATGACAAAAAAAACCTTCTTAAAACACGTTTCAAGAAGCTCGAAATCTTGACTAATGTACGTTGTACTTTTCAAAATCTTTCACTTATTCCTGCTGTAATATCTTCTGCTTACCTCTGTCTCCCAGCACATTACATTGTCATTTTTATTCAGGTTTTTTTCCCCCTCTTCAGGAGCGAAGGGAGCTATTGAATGCTTAGTTTGATATTAACGTCTTTAAAATTTTTATTTTTATTAAACATTATACTCTAATCTTAACAGCAATATGTATTGTGTATTATGTATTGTTGTAACAGATCTCAGTACCCCAACAGGGACCCAACAGGGTCACATCTGCCAATGCCGCTTCCTTGCTGGACCCCCGTGTTCTCCTCATGACTCTCGTGCCTTCCTCCAGTCCTTAGCCGCAGTTTAAAGATGGGTACACGTAAAGAGCCTTGCTAGCATTCCCCAGAAATTAGCCGTCGCTGTAGATCTGGAGCTTTGAGCTGGAACAATGAGCAGAATATAGCTGCTACCCGAACTATTTTTACTTACACCTGGCCATGTTTGGTATCATTGTACCAAGGTATCAGGTACCATATCTTGTATCTGAGGAACAAATATCGCATGAAGCTTTCAAAGCCTTTAAACCAATGAATTAATATATGGTAGTGCAAAGAAGAGAAATGAAAAGGACTCTATTGCATGAACAAAACATCCTTGTAAAGAGAAAGGGACCTATTAGAATCTTCGCGCAAAAACGCTTGCGCAATGAGTGAATTTGTGCACCAAGCATTAAATGTTTACGGGCGCAAATCACTGCTGGAATTACAATCCTCGCGCATTTTTTCATCCGTCGAGCAATAACGAGCATAAACCGGACGCACACAAATGCTCGCGCAGTTCCATTGTGCTCAGAAATCAGTGTGCGCACAGTTTTTTTCTCACGATTCAGCCAATCAGAATTAAGAACCACAATTATCTCACGTTAGGAAATTGCGCCTGCCACAGTCAATCTGAGCATATATGCTGCAGCAGTAATAAATGCACACACAACGTCTCCATTTTATTGGTTTGGAATGAGTAGAATGTGTAACTATACTTTACTTCAAAAGGGGAGTGAGCTGAATTGAAGGGTGATGAAATTAATTAAATGGGGCGTGGGAGGGTGAAATTAATTAAATGCGCACGAGTTTAGGCCTAGGGCAGCACAAAACCTAAATACACCACTGGTGGGACCATAGAAGCAGCTTCAATCATGTGTGAGTAGGTGAGCAGAGGGATTATTTGCATCAGTGATATGGTACACTAATCTGAAGAGATGGGTTTTGAGGGATTTTTTGAAGGCCTGAAGATCAGGGGAGAGTTTGAAAGGGCGAGGCAAGACATTCCACAGGACCGGTGCTGCCCTTGAGAAGTCTTGATTTGAAAACTATTCATGGTTAGATATACCCTGCAGGTGGATATTATTTCTACGGGGGTGTTTTCCTTCTCTTTGTTTTATTGTTTTCTTGTGGTCAAATTCATATGAATCTGCAACAATCTTACTCTAGGTTTCCGTACAGTGCACGGGTTAATGGTGATTTGCTGAGCTGTGGCTACAGCTACTCCCTCACCGGGAGACCATAGTGTTCGGCTGAAATATCGGCTGATCACGGTGCAAAGAGATGACACGTCAGAATGTCGTCTGCACGCTGGGAGCATTCTCAACAAGGCGTCCTATACAGCCAAGTGGTTAATTTATTTGTTATTTTATTTTTATATAAACATGATCATGTCTGATATCATTGGAAAAGCCATACCCTAGCCCAGGGATGGCAAACCTTTTTGAACCCGAGTGCCCAAACTGGATTGCTGAACCAACTCATGGGTCTCAAAGTGCCAACCCTGCAATTAAACCTGAATATTGATGATTTGTTTTAGAAAAACTCTTCATACGACTGCCTGAACTAATTATGTGCTTAAATCTTAGGAAAAAAAATACATGCAAGACATTTTGCATGTCAGTGTATAATCGCAACTCCTATGGTGACAAACAAGACGCTCAGACTTGGGCATATGAATATGGAACTGGTAAAACCAGACATCAGACCCCAGATACATGTATATACAGACCCAAGTTACATGTATACCTAGACATCAGACCACAGATACATGTATACCCAGACCAGATACATGTATACCCAGACATCAGACCCAGATACATGTATAAACAGACATCATACCCCAAATACATGCATACCCAGACAGACACCGACCTTAGTGGCTAAGCAGAGAGGGAAGAGTTGGTGGTGGCTACAGGGTGCTGCCAGGATTCCATAAGTGATCCGCCAGGATGGGGCATGGGTGGCAGACGTCCAGCACACCCTCTCTGACATCAGTGGATGACGGCTAAACTGCTGCCATCTTAGATTCTCCACCCGCTGACGACCGGCTGGTGGGACTAGGTAGGCCACACTGTACGGCAGCAAGGCAAGCCTTTGGCTCGCGTGCCACTACAGAGGGCCCCGCATGCCTTCTGTGGCACGCATGCCATAGGTTCTCTATCGTTGCCATAGCCATTCCACTGATACTTCGTATGTCCCTTTAGCCTGTAGGCTCCAGAGATAGAGGGGTCTAGATAATTGTTAGTTGTAATTTTTTTTTCAGCAAGGTGCCTGCTTTTATGCCTCATTTTTATAGTGCCTCATTATAAATCCAACCCTGGGGAGAGATGGATAGATTTATAGAGAGATATGGGAGGGAGATATGGATAGGAGATATGAGATAGATATGGGAGTGATAGATGGATATGACATAGGTACAAAATATATAGGTATGGTAAAAACAGATACTGCACGTATTGTTCTTTTTATTCCACAAAGGCTTCATTTAAATATAACATTTACATTGTAGTCCCTACTAGCTCTTGAATTTCTCAATTCTTAATGCATTGCACCTAAAGGGGTGTTTAAATTGCTAATGTATAAAAGCAATCAAGAAGCTGAAATATCAAGTTGCAGGGCTTCCCATTCCTTCACATGCCAATAAACGCATTTCAGATATATTAACCCGTCCTTATACATAACTTAAAAGGAAAAACATGCCGAGACGGAGCAGTTCCCTTTCTGTCCTGCTTCTCTGGGAGTCTGCATCTTAATAAACACAAATTGATTTAGGCATTTTTATTTTTTCTGTTAATTATTCATTTGAAAGTACACTTTTAAAATGCCAGTAGCTTTTTGAAGTCTTAAGGAAGTAGTCTTCTTCTTCAGTGAGAAGAAAAGCAAGGCAGGGCTTAGAGAAACTTGGCATATGGTTGAAAATGAGAGAAATCTCAATGTATCCTTCCTGGTAAACTACTTTATAAATAAATAAATAAATATGAAATCTCAAAAATCCAATTTACGGAGAGCTTGGCAAAGCTAAGGAAAAATGGAAGGTGATGGACCATATATGCCGGGCTTCTTTTAAGAGATGTTGCTGTATGGTGTGGTTCACCAATTTAATTCTGGTAGCGTACTGTATATTACAGGTAGATAACAATAAAGGTGTGGCACATTGGGTTCGTTAGGGGCAGTCAGACAGGACCACCAGAAAGCCATAATTGGGAATCATAAAGCCATTTTTACTTAAATTAAAATCAAGAGCCAGAGACTTCATAGTGAAGAGCCTGTCACTGCATGTTTATTGCAGAAGAGCCCATTTCAAAAATGTAATTTTGATCTTCTACTTCTTTACTTGTACTTCTATAAGCCTCACTGCTGTATATTTGGTCCACACTGAAAACAAACATTTGATAGTTTTAAAATGTCCAAATCTTGAACAAGCTATAGGCCAGAGGAAGTACCAGCTGGATGAATTGGCCCTGCTTGACCACATTTTAGGTTGACACACTGACGGATCCAGAGAGGAGGCACAGGGGGCATTTGGCTGCAATCCCATTGTATTAGATTCAGGAGACATTTGGACACTTGAAAGCCCTGTATCTCTGGTTCCATACACTCTGCATGGTCAGGTGAGGGACCTTGGAAAGGCCAGAGCTTGGCTTTGGCATGATAACATGTGGGAAAATACATTTACATGGTGTAAATGATTGAAATCTGAATAGACATTTACAAATTTTTTACATATGTTGATGTGACATTCTGATATGACATACCATGTATAGAGAATGCAGAATGAGGAGCATTGCTGTGCGGGGTCTGATAGGTAACACCTGAAATGAAGAAGAACAGACACTCTGTGGCAATGTTCTGGGGAAAGTGAGGGTGATGAGTGCAGCCTCCGATTAGATTCACTCTGCCTATCACTGTTACTGCAAAGCAAACACAAGCTCTAAGACAAAAATTGGCAGCATGCCCTCCCAAAACTGGTGCCTAGATCCGCCCCTAAGTCTCAATCTACATTTTTTTGAGGATCCTTCCTACATAAAGAGCAATAGTGACTGTTGTTTTATTAGTTACAGTTGTGGGCTGTGCACCTCGATGGGAATAGTTGTGAATAGGAGCTGCTAGCTGCATGCATTCGTACCTTATGAAGAATCTTTAGGATTATTTTAGAAAGGCAATTTCTGCCACGCTCATACGTGATCAATGTTTTCATCGGATCTGTTTGGGGTCCATGACCCACTGGGCCTCTACTACCAACTTCCATAGTCTATGAGAAATTCTTCAACAAATCGGCTAAAGACAATAAAAGCAGAGAGCCCCAAACCATAAACCCTTTATTACACATTAATCATATCCAAAAAAATGCTTACAAAGTAAAATGTGGGTAAATCTTTCGAACACCCGCAAATGTGCTTATAAAATGATCTTATCATCATTAGCGAGTCCCGTTAATGGGGACTGGCCACTGTTGGTGTTTGTAGACGCCACATGAAATGGTCCTCCGGATCACTTCTTGTTGAGCTCTAGCATGTAGACGTAACTCCACTAAGCATTAAGCCCCTCCTCTGGGAACATCGTCTGGTCTCAATATATACAGTCTTATATTTAAGAGACATCATATGCATGACTTTTTGATTTATGAATGGATAAAAAAAAAAAAATTATCAATGTAGGTTCCTAAAGAACAAATGGCAGTGATATGGATGTTTATGGATATTTGGATATTACGATTGTTTGCCTGGTATCTAATTCTTTAAGCATTTGAGAGGGAAGTCTGGCGCCTAAGTGTGTCTACATTTGGCCCTTCAGTATACAATAAACAAGGTCAATCTCTGTAGGGTTCAGCCTTATCAGGGTTTGTAGGGTCTGTTGCGTGCTGTAGAGTTTCTGTAGGTATGTCTTATGATCATGAAGCTGGATAACAGATCCATTATGTTCCTTTACCCTTAGGAAACCTATGATGAAAGGTTCATTCAGAGAAACTGGTGCACAGCACCCTCTTATGTTCACTAATTTGCATATCAATACTGTGCCAGAGACATGACTTTGTCCAGTGACTCAAAGCCTAAGGGCCCATTCACACTGAGCGATTTATCGCACAATTTTTGCTGCGATATCCCTCATATTGCCGCGCGATATCGCTCTATGTAGCTTCTCCAATGCATTTGTTGCGTGTAGCTTGTCGTTGGTATATGACCCTTTTTTCCACAATTTGCTGCGATTTGCCTATTTAACATGATAGTGTTGCACAATATCACTCATAACGATGATATTGCGCAATATTATTGCTCAATGTCGTGTATATGAAAATTACACGGAAATCACACGATTTTTGTGTCGCTCAGTGGAATGGGCCCTTAGGATGATGGAGCTATTAGCCAGTCGGTGGGCTCTGGACTACATCTTTTAACGTGTTTATGGTGACATTGAGGACTTGGATCCAATGATGAGGCTTGGCCTCCAGATGTAGTTGGTCTTAGTAAACGTGCGGGTCCAGAGACGCAAAGCAAGGTGCGTCAGAGATATTTCATAACTGTATTGATGACACCAGGTTGCAAATATAAAGAGAAACTGAAAAAAATCACAAAATGAATCAATAATTATGATATGGAAAGGGGGAAGTCCAATAAAAGACATATACACTGGGTATTTTTTTTTGAGAAAGGATTTTACCAGGCAGGATACATTGAGATTTCTCTCGTTTTCAAGTATGTCCTGGGTGGCGAGTATGTACCATTAGGTGTCTTGCCCAAGGACACTTACTGTAGAGGTGCTCGTCGCGATTGAACCCATGTCTCAACAGGCTCTCTCAATGCAGAGCAGTGACGTTACCTCTACTCCACCCAGCCGGTATTTCATAGAGAAGCTGCACTATACAATGTAAATAATGGCTAATTAAATTCTAAATAGTAACATTAAAAACAAAATCGTCACACATGGTCTCATGTATGTCAGTTGCTCCCATGTTATTTTCCTTATACTTTAGTTTCTTATATAACACACTCTACAGTGATTCATTCCTTAACTTCTCAGGATAACACACAAAAATGATTAGACAGTAAGTAAATGTATCTCTCTGCTTCAGGGTAAGGTATTCTACACTGTAAATGATGTAGTTAAATATATGGCGTTTCAGTAGTAGAAAATAATAGGTATAAAGCATTATGTGCTTTTAAGAGCCCCGGTTGCTGTAATAAGCGAGCATATTTACTGTGTACGAAAAAAAAAAAACACAATTGCAGGTATTTTTCCCTTCATTTAATTGAAATTTTGTACGTGTGAATAAAATTACTTTATCCGAGCCGTTGGTTTGTTTTATGCCTTGAATTGCAGGATTCCAAATGTAATGTGATATTTGCTGTAATGTTCATTCCTTCAGGGACCCGAGTGTAGCTGTGGTGATTAAGATAGAACTTCGGCCTTTAATTTATTTAGACATTTGTTTGGCGAATACATGTTAAATGCAATGAACTCGCGGGCTTTTATTTTTCCATTGATCTTTAATGAAAATGTACCGATGTAGCTTAACAACCTGGATTGCTGTAAGTCTAATTGTTCTAGCGCTGTATGCCCGAGATCATTTTATTACGACATCAGCTGAAAAATGCTTGTATAAAGAAAACTGACTGACACTCATTGTGCCATTCCGAGACATTTCAGTGGCAATGAATGACTTGGTGCCATTAAAGTGTCTTGTGCGTGACACTTTATTGATACGTTATATTTTGCTGTCTTAGTTATACAGGCCCAAACCATAGCTATAGTAATGCGAATGCGAGTAAATTATAGCTCCCTATAACCTGCATGTGCAATATTCCGATATTCAAGCAAGGCATTGCTTGTGCTGCTGACAAATGTTGACAGCAACCACACGCAACATACACTCCGAAGTCCGTAGGAATCTACTGAATGTAACCATGGGAGCTACATGAGATCTGGTAAATGAGATCTCATACTGGTACAAAATCTGTCAGAAGGACACTGAGGAACCATTTCTCCTTGGTTGTCTTCCAGTTATATTGTGAGGAGACAGCAGATCTGCATGAGAACCTCTGGAGAATGTCAGGTAATTTATTTATTTATAAAGTATTTTACCAGGAAGTAGGGATGAGCTGTTCGGTTCGATCTGTTCGGAGTTCGCATCGAACATCGGCCATTCGGCTGTTCGCCGAACTCCGAACATTTCCGCGTGTTCAGTTCGAGTTTGCCCACAATGCACCACAATAACAATGCACTTTTCCACTGGCCTGAAGCTTGTAATTGGCTACAGCCTTGCACCTGACCACAGGTCAGGTGCAAGACAGGTGCAAGACTATGCCGATCAAGGATCAGAGTCCTGATTGGGCAAATTTTGCCCAATCATGGGCTCACAGAGCTAAGTCCCGCAGCACACTATATAAGGCGTCCCTTGCAGCCCCAGCACGTGTTTTTTGAGAGGAGATTGTTCTGTTAGTGTGTGTTCGCACTGCCAGCAGCTATTGCGGGGGTCTCACTTCTAGCAGATATCTGGGAATTGTTGTAATCTGTGTGTTCTCACTGCCAGTAGCAAATGGGGGGGGGTCTCACTTCTACAAGATATCTGGGAATTGTTGTAATCTGTGTGTTCTCACTGCATGCAGCTATTGGGGGTCTCACTTCTACAAGATATCTGGGAATTGTTGTAATCTGTGTGTTCTCACTGCCAGCAGCTATTGGGGAGGGGTCTCACTTCTACAAGATATCTGGGAATTGTTGTAATCTGTGTGTTCTCACTGCCAGCAGCTATTGTGGGGGTCTCACTTCTAGCAGATATCTGGGAATTGTTGTAATCTGTGTCTTGTCACTGCCACCCATCAGGGGGTCTCACTGATTTATAGGAGGTTCCTGGGAATTGTAATCTGTGTCTTCTCACTGCCAGCTTTCAGGGGGTCCCACATACTTCTATCAGATTTCTGCGAATTTTAATTTGTGTCTTGTCACTGCCACCCATCAGGGGGTCTCACTGATTTATATGAGGTTTCTGGGAATTTTAATCTGTGTCTTGTCACTGGCTGCCAACTATCAGGGTGTTTCACTGAATTATACCAGAGTTCTGGAAATCTTTAATCTAGATAACACAGTTGAATCAGCGTTCTGTATATCTTTAATCTATATATCACTCACCATGTCAGAAAGACCAAAAAGGACAGTCAGACGCTCCCAGACACAGATAAGAGGGCAAGCAGCCTCTGTGTCGGAAGGCTGTGCCCCTGGTCGTCGTGGACGTGGTGCATCCTCTGCAGGGGCACGCTTGTCCTTGTTTCTAACTGGTGTTGGCCATCTTAAGCAGCAGCAACATACAGAGGATTTGCAGGATTTGCTAACAAGCCATCCTCATCCTCCGAGTCCTCTGCCAGCCAGGCTTGTAGTGATTTACAGTCCACTTCAGCTGCCAAAACATCTAATTCAGCCTCCATGTCCACAGCTACTCCTGCCGTAGCCTCACTATCATACACGGAGGAGTCAGCTGAATTGTTTGACTACAGTGACAGTGACATGCTGCTTGAGGATGTGCAGCAACTCCAGTGCTCTGATTCAAACTCTGAGGTTGAGGAAGGGAGTAAAATCAGCCTAGAGGGAGGGGGTGCCAGTGACACAAAGAACTGGCACTCATGTCCCCCAACAGCTGCAGCATATTGCGAGGTTGGCTCCAGTGACAAGGAGATAGGGGTGATGACGATGATGAGGTCACTGACTCCACCTGGGTGCCTGATAGAACAGAGGAGTCAAGGAAGGAGGAGGAGGAGGCACAATAAAAACGAGGCAGAACGTCCTCTATGACCAACCGTAGCCAGTCCAAGGCATCAGAAGTCACAGCTGCTCAGGTGCAGAGCGCTGTTGTCTCAAAGCACATGTACAGGAAGTCTGCTGTCTGGGACGCCTTTAAGAAATGTTCAGCATACCGCGCTGTTGCTATTTGTAATCTATGTTAGATGAGGATCAAGCGTGGGAAAGACATCCCACGCTTGGGTACCACGTGCTTGAGGCGACATATGACCACCTTGCATGCATCCCGTTGGCACAACACTTTGCATAGGTCCTCCTCCTCCTCATCTGTCTCTACCCACACTATATGTCCTGCCATGTCATTGCCTACAACCTACACTGACAGGGATGATGCTACAGTAATGGGTGTACCAGGTCCTTCCTCAGAATGTGACAGCATCCCATCAGCTGAAGATTTACGCAGTCAGATTACGTTGCCAGAGATGCTGCAGCGTAAGAAAAAATATAGTCCCGACTCCCAGCCATCCCCAAGCACAGCGTTTAAATGGCAGCTTAGCAAAATTACTCACATTGCAGCTGCTGCCTTACCAGCTGGTGGACTCTCCTTCCTTCTGTGTATTTGCTGAATGTGCTGTACCACAGTGGCAGGTTCCAAAACGCCATTTCTTTTGACGGAAGGCCATTCCAGCACTATACCAGCACGTGGAAGACAATGTTATGGAGTCATTGGGAAAGGCAGTCAGCAGCAAGGTGCACATGACTTTAGACACATGATCCAGCAAGCATGCACAGGGCCGTTACATTTCTTTCAAGGCACACTGGGTAACTCTGATTGCAGCAGGGAGGGATCCAGGACGGGGCTCTGTGCTGGAGCTTGTTCATCCACCATGCCTCCAGAAAGCTGCTTGTGTGAGGTCTGTCTGCTCCACCACCTCTTCCTCCTCCTCCTTCTCTGTCTCTGGTGAAGTGGCAGTTAAACCGACACATGGCAGGGGCTATGCAATGGCTCAAGCAAAAAGATTCCATACTGTGCTTGAGCTGGTTTGTTTAGGGGACAGGAGCCACACCGGGCCAGAAATTTTGTCAGCTCTGCAGGGGCAGGTGCAGAGATGGTTAACACCATGCCAGCTTCAGCTGGGAAAGGTCGTCTGTGATAATGGCAGCAACCTTCTCTCCGCCCTATGCCAGGGTAAGTTGACGCATGTACCATGCCTAGCACACGTCCTAAATCTGGTGGTACAGCGTTTACTAACCAGGTGTCCAGGGCTGGCAGAGCTTCTCAACCAGGTCAGAAAAGTCTGCAGCCACTTCAGACGGTCATTCCCAACATGTGTTCGCCTGGCAGAAATTCATAGAGAATTCCACCTTCCCACAAACCGTCTGATCTGTGACATGCCCACCAGGTGGAACTCGACATTAGCAATGCTGCAGCGTCTGCACAAGCAGCAGAGGGCCATCAACGAGTACCTGTGTGAGTATGGCACAAGGACAGGTTCAGGTCAACTTGGTTCCCCCCGCAGTGACTGATGATCAAGGATGCTGCACTGTACTGTCACCATTTGAGGAGGCAACGAGGATGGTGAAAAGGGACAGTGCATGCATCAGTGACACAATTCCTTTAGTGTTCCTGCTGGAGCGCACTCTGCAGGGAAATATAGATGTGACACTAGAGGTAGAGCAGCGGGAGGAAGAGGAGGACTTCCCTAGCTCTCAAGGCCCCAGTCTTTACGCAGACAGCATTCCTGCGGGTCCTCAGATCAGACATGAGGAGGAGGAGGAATATTTAAGTAGTGGTGGCATTGAAGGTGGGGATGTCTCAAGGGAGGGTTTTGTGTGCCCAGAAACCCAAGGACTAGTACGTGGCTGGGAGGAGGAAGTGCATGATGGGGTCATCCTCATTGACCAGGAATACTCGGAAGCTAATGCCACCTCCAACCTATACTGCATGTGCTCCCTTATCCTGCAAAGCCTGGTAAAGGACCCCAGGATTCGTGCTATCAAGGAGAGGGATCATTACTGGTTGGCAAGCCTTCTTGATCCATGATACAAGGGTAAAGTTGCAGAGCTCATCCTGCCCACACAGAGGGAGGACAGGATGAAACTACTTGAGGACGCTCTAAAGCGACACTTATGTAACACCTTTCCAGGCACTGGTAGGTTACCAAGTGATGACACAGATGCTTCTGAGGCTGCGGATGATCGGAGGAAGAGCGGTGAAGGCCAGGGCCTTTTGACGGATGCCTTTTTAAATTTTTTTAGTCCACGACGCCCAGGGACGTCAAATGTAGGCACCCATTGCCAGCGTCTCCACCATATGGTGCAGGACTACCTAGGGGCAAGGGCAGACCTGGATACCTTTACAGCAGATGATCCACTGGCTTACTGGGTGTTGAGATTGGATCACTGGCCAGAACTTAGTCAATATGCTATGCAGCTACTAGGTTGCCCTTCATCCAGCGTGCATTCTGAAAGGACGTTCAGTGCCGCTGGAGGTTTTGTCACAGACAAAAGAGTGCGTCTGTCCACCGACTCTGTAGACCGGCTGACATTTATAAAAATGAATCAGTCCTGGATCAGCAGCTATCACTCCCCTGATGCAGACGTAACTGAATAGATCGATGATCTCTTCTGCATTCCCAAAACCTCTACCACTGCACTCTTCCACAATACCACAAAGGGGTTACGGTGCGAAGGCAATTAGTGCACCCAAATATTTTGCCTTTGGTGGCAGCGACGCCTGTACCAGATTCAAATCATTTTAATATTTGACCGCAGGGTCCATCCCTGCACTCTTCCACAATACCACAGAGGGGTTACTTACGGTGTGAAGGCACTTGCTGCCACCAAAGGCACAATATTTGGGTGCACTGCCACTGATGCCTATACCAGATTCATCTAATTTTAATATTGGACCACAGGGTCCAACCCTGCGCTCTTCCACAATACCACAGTGGGGTTACGGTGTGACGGCACTGTTGCCGACACTAAAGGCCCAATTTTAAAGCACCTATTGTTACTTTCATCCAAAGCCTGCATAAGTTTCACCATAATTTAGCCAAAAAATCACTAAACTTGTTCGATATATCCTAAAATGTCTCCTCTTTTCATACAGGCTGCCGCCCCAAGCAGTTGTTTATGAATAGATTAAAGGAAAACCATTTACCGTCATTTGAAATGTCATTTTTTTGTTTTTAAATGTTTCTATACATCCTACAAATCCGCCACTTCACAGGCAAGTTATGGGGACCTCCTAGGCACGATATTTGAAGGAATTTTTAGTTTTTATACTTAACCTTTATTTCATGGAAAACTCACAGTTCCTTTAAAAACGTTTTTTTTTTTACTTTTTGTCCTTGTTTCCTGTCCCCCAGGGCACTACCCGGACCCCCATACACCTTTTATGGCAAATATCTTGCATATATGCCCTCTTGGAGGGCACTCTAAAAATCGAGTCCCATTGACTTGAATTGAGTTCGAACTCGAACTTTTGAAATTGTTTTGAGTTCGAATGCGAACCGACCACGGGGGTGTTCGGCTCATCACTACCAGGAAGGAAACATTGAGATTTCTCTTGTTTTCAAGAACATTGAATTGTTATAGTTGTTAAAGAAATATAAAGTAATAAAATGCAAGATATTAACCTCCCTGACGGTATTCCAGAATGTGGCTCGGGGTTAACGTTTTGTACCAAAAGCAGTATCCCCAAGCCACACTCGAGCTGGATACTTACATGTACTGCGCTCCATCACCCTACCTGATCTCTTCTCGCGAGGAGTGAAACCAGGAAGTGTAACGTCGCGATCGGCTGCAGTGTGACTGCGGGGACAGCGAGGGAGAGCAGTACATGTAAGTATCGGCTCGAGTGTGGCTCGGGGATACCGCTTTCAGTATTGAAAGTTAAACCCTGAGCCACACTTATACCGCTAGGGTGCCAGAATAAATTAGACCGATTCTGACATATAAAATATGTCAGAATTGGACCGCCAGGGAGGTTAAAACCATAACACAAATATATAGATTAACACAGAAAATAAATATGTAGGAAATATTTTCACTATGTTACATGTTTACAGGTGCATTCTGTATCGGGGTATGTTAATAGGGAGCTCTTAAGTGACTTTACACTGGGGGAAGATTTGATGG
The DNA here is from genome assembly GCA_009667805.1 of Leptobrachium leishanense. Lineage (NCBI taxonomy): Eukaryota > Metazoa > Chordata > Amphibia > Anura > Megophryidae > Leptobrachium > Leptobrachium leishanense. Next base: position 488,311,928 of record CM019063.1, read on the forward strand.
GAAAAAGCTTTGTGGGAAAATGAAGCTTGAGACACTTTCTTTTTGTATTGTGGTATTGTAAGTAAGGTGCAGGTCCTGGATCGGAGGCTATAGGTAGGGATGAGCCGAACGCTCCCGTGTTCGTTCGACTTCGAACTCGAACAATTTCAAAAGTTTGAGTTCGAACTCGAACACGATCCAAACTCAGTGTAAGTTAAAAGTTAGAGTGCCCTCCAAGAGGGCATATATGCTAGATATTTGCCATAAAAGGTGTATGGGGGTCCGGGTAGTGCCCTGGGGGACAGGAAACAAGGACAAAAAGTAAAAACAAAAACGTTTTTAAAGGAACTGTGAGTTTTCCATGAAATAAAGGTTAAGAATAAAAACAAGAAATTCCTTCAGATATCGTGCCTAGGAGGTCCCCATAACCTGCCCGTGAAGTGGCGGATTTGTAGGATGTATAGAAACATTTAAAAACAAAGAAAATGACATTTCAAATGACGGTAAATGGTTTTCCCTTTAATCTATTCATAAACAACTGCTTGGGGCGGCAGCCTGTATGAATAGAGGACACGTTTTAGGACACGTAGAACAAGTTTAGTGATTTTTTGGCTAAATTATGGTGAAATTTATGCAGGCTTAGGATGAAAGTAACAATAGGTGCTTTAAAATTGGTCCTTTAGAGTCGGCAACAGTGCCGTCACACCGTAACCCCTCTGTGGTATTGGGGAAGAGTGCAGGGTTGGACCCTGCGGTCAAATATTGAAATGATATGAATCTGGTATAGGCGTCAGTGCACCCAAATATTTTGCCTTTGGTGGCAGCAAGTGCCTTCACATCGTAACCCCTCTGTGGTATTGTGGAAGAGTGCAGTGGTGGACCCTGCGGTCCAATATTAAAATGATATGAATCTGGTATAGGCATCAGTGGCAGTGCACCCAAATGTTGTGCCTTTGGTGGCAGCAAGTGCCTTCACACCGTAAGTAACCCCTCTGTGGTATTGTGGAAGAGTGCAGGGTTGGACTCTGCCAAGACAGATTCTAATTTGTTGGAATTTGGTATAACTCACTGATACACACTGATAACAGGCTGTGCCAAGACAGATTCTAATTTGTTGAACTGTGGTATAACTCACTGATACACACTGATAACAGGCTGTGTCAAGACAGATTCTAATTCCCAGAAATCTCCTACAACGTCACTGATACACCCTGACAGAACAATCTACTCTCCTCTCTGATTCACTCCTGCAAACACCCACGCTGGGGCTGCAGGCAGGGAAGCATTATATAGTGTGCTGCGGGACTTAGCTCTGTGAGCCCATGATTGGGCAAAATTTGCCCAATCAGGACTCTGAGCCGTGATTGGCATAGTCTTGCACCTGTCTTGCACCTGACCTGTGGTCAGTTGCAAGGCTGTAGCCAATTACAAGCTTCAGGCCAGTGGAAAAGTGCATTGTGGTCCATTGTGGTGCATTGTGGGCAAACATGTGGCGAACACGCGGAAATGTTCGGAGTTCGACGAACAGCCGAACGGGCGATGTTTGAATCGAACTCCGAACAGATCTGAACCGAACGCTCATCCCTAGTTACAGGAAGAGGGAAGAGTTACAGGAAGAGGGGGAAGAAGTCTATTCAGGTAGGGTGGTAGCTTCCCAGAAAAGCTCTTAAACACCAGGTTGGAAAGATGAAGGGTGCGTCTAGATTCCAGCGATGGCCAGTTTAGCTCTTTTATAATGTGTCACAATGGTGGGTCATGTAGTTACATTGTAGCACAAAGCGACAGAATGAGTTATACAATGTAGTAAGTTTATGAGGTTCGTTTGCAGGGCAGCTGCAGGTTGAGTGAGGATTAAAGAGGGGGGTTAAACTGATTATACAGTGATTTTGCTCTTGCAAAATCACTTTATGCCAGGTTTATGGAGGCACAATGGCGAAACGGTTTTTGCTCTTGCATCATGAATGCTAAGCAATATGGAATCGCATGTTATTCTAGCGCTAATGAAATTTGGCTTTTTGATAAAGCCAATTGGTTTTATTTATTGCTTTGCTAGAAAGTTCACAATGTTATCTTCATACACAAACAGTATACCAGTGTACACCATGCAGACCAATATGGCACCATGAGTACAACGCAATCGTACATGCATTTCTACGCCTGTATGGAAGAATCTTCAGCTATGAGGGTACTCCATGCCACTTACTTAATCCATATTTAGGAGAACTCCTGAGAGTCGGATCATCCCATTATGGCAAGCCTTAAAAATATTAAGCCTTTGGTGGGTTTTTTGTGTGTATTGAGTATTTTTTAGAGCTTTTTTCCAAGTGAGAGTATGAGGACCGATCACTGCTAATACAGTTCCTTTTTAATGTAAAAATTAATTTAATAATAACAGGATTCCTAGACAAAGCAAGCTCCTGCCCCTCCATCCCCTTTTTATTGTGCACACTTGTTTAGTTTTATTTGTGTTGGCTCTGTAAATTGATGACTTTTCTTATGAAATAACAGTCCCAATTCTTGAATATTTGTGACTAAAAGTAATAATCTCCTTATTTCCTGAATATTTCAGAAGCAGCAAACTGACACTCTCAATCTCCTAGTCAATGAATTTTTTATACAAATTTCTGCAATAGGTCAGTCCTCCTGTACCACAAATAGAGGTCATACCTCCAGGCCTTCACAATATATTTTCTACTCTTTGAAAAATGAAATGTTTTGCATAATACGGAAAAATAAAACGCAACCATCACACATTGCTCTTCTCACTCAGTGGAAATGTGAAAACTCTGTTAAAAAGTATGATTTATACATACTCAGAATGCATTATTAAATGCACAAATATATTAACCTATTGATATAATAACTTTTTCACAAAAATATACATTTTTATTGATGATTCCTAATTTTTATATTTTTAACGACCAGATAGAATATCTCAATAATACAATAATCTGATAATTTCGAGCACATATTATACACATTTAGACATACTGTACAAGTCTAATCTGCTTTGCCACATACCACAGAGTAAAGAAGAAGGAAAAAATAAAGATGGAAAGAATGTATTATTATTTTGTAAGCATAGTGTCATGATCCACAAGGACTCACCCCTTCAGTATCCAGACATCCACGGGGACAACCCCGCACCTCCTCTACTGACCCTACCTGTCCATTCTAGCAAAGGCATGGGCGACTACGTGCGCAGGTGGCTTCCATCCAGAAGCCACAATACTCAAACCATGATGCACACGCGTCATCCTCCCAAACAGCCCATGCTTGTATGATGCGCAGAGATGATGTAATTCCAATTGGGCCCTGCCAGAATGATGCCGGCGGCTCAGGTTGATGACATCATTATTCCAGGCAAGTTCTCGGTCTCTGAAACAACTATGCCTACACCTGTGATCCCTGCCTCCCAATTGGACACAGAGGACCATCTCACACCTGAAGCTCCTTCCCTATAAGGAATACAATTATTCTGATGAGAACATCAGAATACTGGTGTCTCCCAGAGACCAATATAAAATTTAACTTTTAATGAGGAATTTAAAAATGATTGACAATCTTAAACATAAATAAACAAATATGTGGATGGTGCTCGATGACAAAAACGTATATTAAAAACAACAGGTAGTGGTATTCTTGCAATTCATAAAGATTGAGAAACCATTCAATAAGTGACCTTCAAGGGTCACCTCAATTGATGGTAACTACCATGAGGAAATTGAATAAAGATTAGAGCATGATATATGCGCAGCAAAAAAACACAAAATAGCAACAAGGCAAGGGATACACTTTAAACAAAATATTCAGCTAAATTAGCCCAACCTTTACTGCGATGGTTAACTAATTGTTATATCAGGAACCACATAAGGTTGACAAGGTTCCAAAAAATACGGAATAAGCAGTTGTTTAGCGGAGAGTCCCTGCCTGCTACTGCACCCGACGCGCGTTTCGCCGGGAATGGCTCGTCAGGAGTGCTTACGTAATAATGATCCGACTGGAATTGCTAGCACAAAAATAAATAAAATGTATTTATAGATGTTCTATTATTAATATACAGTATATTATAATGATATTAATATATGTTTGTAATTTGTATATGTATATATCATTATTATATTTTCAAAAATAATACATTTTTTTTTACCTTTTTTTAAAATTCATAAATAAAAATGCTAGGTGGAGTAGGCGGAGTTTTAAGATTTATTTATAAAGTATTTTACCAGAAAGGATACATTGAGATTTCTCTCGTTTTCAAGTATGATTTAGGCTAGGGTCAGAGTGGGGCAGTCGGAACGCGCGTGCAGACGCACTAAATCACGGCGGCAGTAGCAGCACATAACGGGCAATGACGGCCAATATACGCAGTACGTGCGTACGAAAGTGCGCCGACACCACGCAACCAGCAAATGAACGCATTTTTCTCAGAACGTGAAACCGCTGCTACTGACGTACAGAGTGCGCTGCGGCCGCATGGCAGCGTGTGTGCGTGATTAGGAGACGTCAGACGCTGCTAGTGTGCGGCCTACATAACGTTCAAACAGCCGGATTTCCCTAGACTTCTTTTCACCCCACCGTCATGAAATACGTCCAGAATTGCGCATCGTCTGACCACTTAAGCGTATTCCGTGAAAAAATGCGTGCGCACGCATCGACGTACATTTTGACGGTGGCCGCAGAAAATGCGCTCATCTGTCCCTAGCCTTTGACCCATGTCAGACGAACGCAGTGATCACGTCCGTGTTGCAGCACAGCTTAACATCCGTCGTAGCATAGAATCATGATCAATAGAGACCCACACACAAAGTGCTCACGCACAACGCACATGGCAAACGGACGCACGTTAGGCAAGAACGTAAAACCGCTAGACGGACGCGCAGAGTGCGCCACGTCCGCGTAGCGTTCTGTGTGAGGAGGAGATGTCAGACGCAGCGCATTTGCGACGTCCAGCACCTTGACGCACACAATGTCTTTTCATATCCTTTTTTCAAATTTTTATAATTTCCCATAGTTCCCTTTTTTTTCTACGTCCGTCAACAAAAACGGATCGTGTGGTGTCTACAGTATCTTCGGTCAGGACGTCCATCTGTTGTGCACGCACGCAGAGTGCGCTCAGACTGCGTTCATCTGACTCTAGCCTAAATGTTTATTGTTTTGGTCTATACTAACAGGGTTATTCAGAGAGAGGTGAAAACCTTGAGAATGACTGGAGAATTGAAAATTCGAGGTCAAAATAGTCAAACCAGAATAATTCTCCCATTTATCTCACTTTCCAAATTGGCTATTTGTTCTAGATTGTTCATTCTCCTGGCAATTCTCAAGGTTTTCACTTCTTTTTGAATAGACCTGACTGTCTCAATAAACATTACCATACCTTGGGTCTAATAATGACTGGAAATTTATTATAGTTACTATTTATTTAAAATATGTTTTAATTTTCCATCTAAAAATCTTGTAGCAGACACATATATGGATTAGAATCTTTTTTATTTTTATTCTTTTTAGTACATCTTGAATAATAATACTCGAAGCAGCATGCTTTAAAGATTCAAAATGCTCTGTCTGGATGCTGTTCAGATCTCCTTTTAATCAAAGGGTTAATTAAAGAAAATATGAAAATGAAATCCAGTAAGTTCAGTAATATCCTCAACAAAATGAGAAATCGAAGACATTTTTTTTCTTTCAACTGTTATGATTAAACGCAGATACAAGAAATCCAATGTTTCTTTTAAAATCACAGACCCGTAAAAGAGATTTTATGAAACCTCGAATTACTGAAAATATACTGTATCTAACTTTCCCAACCAGCTACTTCCCAAATCTCATTTGAGGGGGATTCACATGCACACAAAACAGGATTATTTTCCTTTTCTTTTTCTTTTTATAAATAATCTTTTTCATTGATTTTTACTTAAAACTAAATTTAGAGTTAGGGAAGATATATTTGAGTTGGGTTTGGAATATAAATGATCTCTTTATCCGTGTAACATTTTGAATATGACCGTGGCGGACTTTAAAAGGTTAATGCATGCATATACACGCCTCTATGTACACACGTGTGAATTTGCGTTCTGCTGTTATTTGGAGATATTTTTGAATTCGTTCTTTTGACTACATTTCTGAGATGCCACAAATTCCCCTTCTTTCCTGATGTAAAGTGGACAATTATTCCCTATCCTATACAAAACGTTGAAAGGAGACATTTTATCCATGAATTGTTGATTTTAACGCATAAAGGGAAGAAAAAATGTACATTGCACATTCAGGAAACCTGACTTTTTAAATCCTCATTCTGTGTTAAGTGTGCAATGATACCTCGCACCAATCCCAAATTGTGAGTTCCTGACTTGACATCCTGGGTTTGGGCCACTCTAAGCCATTGTGGGGCCCTGGGCAAATAGTCCCCTGGACCATATGTATATACTATCTGTGGATTGCATTCCTCAGTGCACAAACCTATTAGAGAGCATATCAGGGTTATTCAGAGAAATGTGAAAACCAGGAGAATTGGCAGTACAAGAGAACAATTTAGACCAAATAGCCGATTTGGAAAGTGAGATAAATGGGAGAATTTTTCTGGTTTGGCTATTTTGACCTTGAATTTTCAATTCTCCAGTCATTCTCCCGAGTTTCACCTTTCTTTGAGTAGACCTGTCTGTCTCCTGACCTCTCCTTGTAATGCTATGTGCTCATTCTGTTTCTCTGGCCTCTCCAGTTGGTGAACTCTGGGTTTGATGTAGATCAGGTATCACTCCTTTTGGTTGTAGCGGAGGCCTTTTTTTTTAGATACAATAATAATACGAGGATCAGTTCTACTAGCATCTACTTCCTAACACTCATTTAAAAAAACAAGAGGTGCCCAAACCATTGGACAGTCATAAATAATGCTTTATTGGAATTGTTTAGAGGTTGTCAAGGAGCTGGTTCCGGGGTGGCAAGTTTGAGCCAATGTGCAATGATTAGGACCAAGAAAGATATATATAAACAAAAGGATTTATTAGGAGTAAAGCATAAAGGCAAAAAAACAAATGTCAAGGAGCTGGGTAATACTGACAGGAAAGGAAAACACTGTATAAATAATAACCGGCTATAAGATTAACTACCGTAGATACTCGAGTGCAGCGCGACCCGAATATAAAGTGATGGATGGAGATTTATTATGGAAATGAGAGAATACTCAAGACTCAAATATAACGTGACGAGCAAAAGTATAAAAGTATACTGTACTGGGAAACCATTAAAATCCTTCCAGGTTTTCTTAACACATTCAGATTACCCCTCAGGCCAGGGTGCTCTGCTCTAGAATGATTGTAGTTGTTACTAAGTATTAAGCCGCCGACCACCCGTCTTCTTTACTTGCGATAACATGGCCAACAGAGCGAAATGACCACAGTGAGATAAACACAGTGAATCACTCACCAATAGCCAGCCGCCGGGAGGTGTTGTTCTCTGACCTCCAGCTTCAGCAGGCAGACTCATCCACCGCATCGTCTGCCGATAGTCAGGGAGACTTGGGATCAATGAGCAAGTCAAGTTTTTTTTGTGTTTTTTCTTACACGTGATGCAGATGTCTCGAATATAGTGCGACCCCTCCAATTTTAAGGTAAATTTTTGTCACCAAAATCTAGCGGTATACTCGAGTATCTACAGTAAAAGGCAAGATGAGCAAAAGGTAGACAAAAGGGCAATACTAAACTATAATACATACATAATTAGAGCAGGGTTAGACCAGGTAGGGAGAGATATAGTTAGGAGAATAGAGACTAAAGGAGGTCTTTGGGAAATAGACAGAAAACAAAAGCAGAGGGTTATTTGTAGGCAGAGAGTCCTTGAAAGGCAGAGGGTCCTGGTAGCAGAGGGTCTCAGTAGCAGAGGGTCTCAGTAGCAGAGGGTCCTGGTAGCAGAGGGTCCTGGTAGCAGAGGGGCTCAGTAGCAGAGGGTCTCAGTAGCAGAGGGTCCTGGTAGCAGAGGGTCTCAGTAGCAGAGGGTCGCAGTAGCAGAGGGTCCTGGTAGCAGAGGGTCCTGGTAACAGAGGGTCTCAGTAGCAGAGGGTCTCAGTAGCAGAGGGTCCTGGTAGCAGAGGGTCCTGGTAGCAGAGGGTCTTAGTAGCAGAGGGTCCTGGTAGCAGAGGGTCTCAGTAACAGAGAGTCCTGGTAGCAGAGGGTCTTGGTAGCAGAGGGTCCTGGTAGCAGAAGGTCCTGGTAGCAGAAGGTCTCGGTAGCAGAGGGTCTCGGTAGCAGAGGGTCTCAGTAGTAGAGGGTCCTGGTAGCAGAGGGTCTCAGTAAGAGAGGGTCCTGGTAGCAGAGGGTCATGGTAGCAGAGGTTCTCGGTAGCAGACGGTCCTGGTAGCAGAGGGTCCTGGTAGCAGAGGATCTCGGTAGCAGAGGATCTCAGTAGCAGAGGTTCTTTTGAGGCAAGAACTGTAGATAGGTCATCTGTAGACAATAACTATAAATGGAGGAACTTAGAGAAGTCGGGATACAACAAGGGTCTAGGCAGGTAACAGGTACTTGAAGCAGCTTCTTACTAGTGAGATCACTAGTTCAATGCAGAAGCACTATGGTATAGGTGTGGTCCTCTTTTGTAGTGGAGAAATCAGGAGGCATTAGCTAGCACCTGGTTACTAGCTCAGCAAGGCTTGTCAGGAGGGCCACTACTAATCCTACCACTATCAGGAAACTTGCTTTTAGTTCTCTTGCGGCACCGGTGGCTAGGGACATGACAGAGGTTGTCCAAATAGTCCCACCTTGTCCCACCCTTACTGAATGGACACCAAGGTCCCTATTCCATTATTGCCATTAATTTAATGGCTGGAGTTGCTATTCTGAGCTGAGCTCAGTTATTGGCTCCTTACTTTACTTTGAAGTCTCCTATACTTTGTAGAGCAGCTGTTAAGAACATCTCAAAACGAGAACTGTAAACTATCCCATGCTAGCTCACTGTTCTCTGCTCCAGCCTGGATTCAGAAATGAATACCAGCTCTCAGAACTTGGTGTTAAGTGTTTTTTGCTTTTGCTCTAGGAGTCGACACCATTGGCGATATCGCCATTATCTGTGCACAGCTCCCAAAAAGTCAGACTTGAGCCAATACAGCAGCTGGGTCAGAATAGGCCCGGTAACAGGGAGCTGATAAGGGATGTGAACTCATGCCATTTTTCCCCTTACAGGCTTTGGTGCTGGTAACAGTGGAATAGTGACCTATGTCTCCTATTCTAAGCCGCAATGGCTCGTTGATGGTAGGGACTCCACTTTGATATGCTAAAAGCCCACCTGCTGTTGGTAATATCTGCTATTAATCAGCTACAGGCAGCTTACTGGACTTCTGTTCATCCCCTACTTTGTATAAAACACACATAGGAATGTGAACTCTCAGTATAATGAGCAATTCCAATCATACCTCTCTCAAATAAAAAAGAAAATGATTAGGACACATGCTAATTATCCCAGAAACCTATGAGGCATTATTCCATTATTATATTTTATTTACACTCTGCCACTGGCCGCGTCCGGTTCATTATGATGCAGGGAAGCCGTTCTGTGGTCGTAACTCCACGTAGCAGTGTAATTGTCTATACATGCACCATGGTATAACTCATTAGCACAAATACAGAGCTCTAATTATTGCGACGACGAAGCTCCGAGGGCCCAAGGTTAAGGTTTACTCTAAACATAATTACATTATAATTGGAGCTATAATTATATAAATATGATTAATGAAGGTCAGGTTAACATTTTATTTTTCTGCTGTACATTGTCATATTCATCATTCATATTTACCATTGATACATGGTTTGGAATAAAAAATTTGGATTCATTGCTCTGTATGGAAACGGGCTCATGATCGTGCGTTCAAAGTACCTTGATTAGCTGTCATAACCAGAAGGAGTTCTTTTTTTGTCATTTCTCACTCTCTTTCTACATATATTTCTCGCTCTCTTTTTAATAGTATAAAAGAACCTATTGTTGGACTGGCAGATGATTGAGTACATTGTCCTATGCTATGAGTAATGGGCTTGTCTAGGGTAACCTTTAAATGCACTTTTCCTTGAGTTACTAAATATGGGGATTTCATTCATAAATACCTATTACCCTAACGTCCCTCTCATTGCATAAAATATGTGATTTCATTTCAGAAAAAAAACACAAGATATTAATATTACTATACAAATTATATATATAAAACCAGAGTCCCGCATTGCAAAATTTCCGCCCGAAAATTGTATTGTCTCCATGCACAGTGCCAGACACAGGATAAATACAGAACAAAGTATCAGCACGTACCGCAAGGTCTGTGTGGCCGAACTGTGGAATTTATTTAACACATAAATCGATGTTTCAGTCTGCAAATGGTCTTTAAGAAAGTCCGATTGTGGACTGAAAAGTCGATTTATGTGTTAAGTAATTTGGCAGTTTGGATACACAGACCTCGCAGCACATGTTGATAATTTGTTCTGTACATATATATATATATATATATTAGGTTGTGGTGGAAGACAAAAAGTGAGATAAAAGGCCTCCACACTATAATAAGTGTGTTTATTATTGCAGAAGCCACTTGCACATCATAGCAATTCGATGAATTGCATCCCAGAGCTCCTGTGCCACATTCCCCATATGCAGCAAGGGATTCTGGGTAGGATATGCAAATGACATCTGTCTCACTTTTATACATCCTGGGTCTGTTATTACACAGAACCCTAAAATCAATGCTATGCCATACTGTAGCTTTCTAGCAGAGATAAGGTTTATGCAACTGGTCAAAGCCATATATATATATATACAGTATATATATATATAGATTCAGCAACCTGCCATGCACTCTTGCCTTTTGTGTTTGCCCGTGCCTGTCATCTGGCTCGATAATTTAACGCAATCTCAAAAAGTGATGGCGGCACTCCAGGACTATTAAAGCTTCTTTATTAATGCTGTATCAACATTTCAGCCTCTCTCCGAGGCTTTCATCAGGATATACAAATAAATCATACTATGTACAAATATATTTACATGTACAAACATCAATGCACTTACCCTTCCCCTTGGATCGGCATTCGCATCTGTTCCGTGTGCATGCACCTTCCCAAGGCACTGCCGGATGACTCTTAACAGGTTGTCAGAGCAACCCCGGATGCCTTACCCATTTTGCTCGCCTGTGAATCTAAAAACAAATCATGATCATACGACGGACAGAGTCAAGGGGCAAATGATTGCCCCCCTATAGTATCCATTAAGGCTTTAACCCATTATCTGATTACCTAAACTTCTGTACATGTTAAACCAATGTAGACCAACTCCGTCTACCTATTCGTTTATCTACCATAGAGGTCCATATTTACTTTTTCGGAATTAAACTACTACTCTATACATAGATAATCTCACGCTAAACTTGGCCTATATGTTATTAAGGAAGATATAAAATATCATTGAGTATGTAATTTTCTCATTCAGACCATCAGGAGCAACAGTTCGCAGACAATGTATCCAGAATGTCTCCCTTTGTCATAACAGTTGTCTTCGATTCCCACCTTGTGGTGGTGTTGGAATATGGTCTATAGCTGTAAATTTAAGGGAAGATAATGGGTGATTGTTCTCCAAAAATATGTCTCGTTACAGGTTTGTCAGATCTCCCATCTCGATATGCTGTTCGAATATTCGATCGTGGTTCCTAATCCGTTCACACAAGGGAGTCTCAGTTTTTCCAATATAAGCTTTGCCACACGGGCACATTATTTTATACACGACAAACTCGGCTTTACACGTAATATTGTGTTGAATCTTAAACGTTCTTCCTGTATGCGGATGGGTAAACGTTTTCGATGGAACCATGTGTCCGCATGTGACACAGCCGAGGCATCCATTATTTCGGAATTTATTCATTTGTGGTTTGTAGCTCTTGATAGGGTCTGTTCGGACAAGTAGATCTTTCAAGTTTTTACCGCTCTTATAACAAATCATTGGCATGTTCTTAAATGGTTCTGGTAACGATGGATCTTGTTCCATTATTCGCCAATTATTCCTAATGCTTGATGTCAATTCTTTTGATGCAGAGTTATATTGAGTTGGAAAGACAAGTCATTTGTCCTTTTAGAGTTCCCTTGTTGTTCTGCCCTCTTTCCAACGTTTGTATAGAACAACCATGTGTTCTAAACTTCTTATACATAGCATGTAGTTGCTCGTTCCGATTTGCACTCTCGGAGTTGTTCCTAATCACTCTTAGGAACTGTGCATAGGGCAACGATTTCTGTATATAATCGTTTGCCCCTTGATTCTGTCCGTCGTATGATCATGATTTGTTTTTAGAAATGGGTAAGACATCCGGGGTTGCTCTGACAACCTGTTAAGAGTCATCTACAGAGTCAAACTACAATGGAAACACTGGTGTAGAACGCCATTCAAAACTACAATTGGAAATATGGTGAAAACTACAAAGAACTTCGGAGGAACTTTTCTAAATCGCAGTTGATCCACCATAGTTCCTTGAAGATTGCCAAACTAAATCCACCATTTTTTTCAATTAAGGACCTCTAATTATTGATTAGTATGAATATGGACCTTATTACTTGACAGTAGTCATCAGGCATGCTTATTACTAAGACATTATAATTACTGTAGGACCTTCTGCAATAGTATCCTTAAACATCGCAACAAATGTAATGCGTACCTTGACCTACCGCTAAATTAACGTGCTTTTCTATAGACCTTGGCTCTTTACCCTAGATTCTAGTTAATTTTCCCCCAAAACTAGCACACGGTCCTCCCAAACCACACACCAAAAAAATATGATGACGAGAGTTTGCAAAAACAAACAGGGTTATTCAAAGAGAGTCGATCTGGCCCTGAAAGGTAACCGAACAGTGAAATGCAGCGTACAGTTACCTTTCTGGCCATTAGGCTATTCTGAGAGCAGGCAGTTCGCCAAATGTTGACGAATTGCCTGCACATACGGTGCCTGTTCGGTGCCTGTTCGAGGGCAGTGAAATCCCCATAGAGAAGCAATGCTTTGTCTATTCAGAGAACCAAAACCAACAGTGAAAATTTCCCGAAATGCCCTGCTGTTTGGTGGTTTCATTCAACAGATTTATTCAGGCGAATCCCATAGGCTTCAATGTTAAAAATATTCTTGTTTTAATTCAATATCTAATCAACCATTTATTATTATATTCTGCAGTAAAAAGGCTCTTTATTTATAGATTTTTTTTAGGATCTTTTAGGCATTTTTCGGGATTTGTTTGGCAATTTTTTTTTTCTGTTTTTTTTTTAAATCATTTTTTCTTTTTTCTGTACCAGACCTTTTTATTATCATTCATTGGATTTTATAGTAGTTGTTTTTTGCAAACAGCGTTTTCATTTTCTAACTTTCAAGCAAACTTTTTTTTTTCACCTCATTCATCTGCAGTGTCGCCTTTTTCCGGCGGCTGCTCTGCCCTGTGATCGGCGGCTATTCGGGATTCTCCGGCGTGTTCGGAGAGGTTAATCCAGTTGTTTCTGCGGGTTTCAGTGAGTGTTCGGCGGGTTTTGTGGTGAGTGTTCAGTGTGTTTGCGGCTAGTTTTCCCTGCACTACGAGGGCCTTGCGGTGCTTACTGAATACACTGCAGGGTCGGCGAATTACGATCTCAGAATTGCCCCGAAGTGCGGGGAACGAAAAGTCACCGAACGTGCGGTAACTTTTCAAATCTCTTTGAATAACCCTGCATATCATGTTAAAGCAGAGGGGGAAAATTTTTTTAACTTATAAATGATGCCTATTAGTATGCCACCGGACAGATGAGAGGACATCAGAGTCACCAGGCGCTCCATTCCAACAGTGAAAATTTATATGTTACATCAACAGATTTATAAAGAGTTCAAGCTGAAACATTGTCCTTGATGACATCATAAAGTGCCACTTTGGAACCGTGTGCCTAGTCTCCTCTGGACACCTCTATCTGGACACCTCTTTGTGTTGTCTCCTCTGGACCCATGAGACACCAGATTCTCCTTCTTTTTTTGCTTATTGCAATGAGTTAATTTCCTTATCGATTTTTATTCATAATCCTCAAATCAGAGAATAGCAATATCTTCAATAACGCCGAGGTCAAAGTTGAAAATTCTTAAACACGACCAAATAATGACTGCGAGGATCTTCTATATGTTGGAGAGAAACAACAAGAACCATAGCATGGGGAATGTGTAAACTGTGCAGTAGTTAATTGCCTGGGAAATAGGAAAAGACTCCCATTTGATTGTTTGAAGGAGAAACCACAAATGGTACCTCAGAGATCATTCTTCATTTAACATAAACGTGTAAGTAAATGTAAATGTGTTAGCAAATAGCGTTTCAAAAATAAAACAGATTTTATATTAAGCTTCCAGACAATAACACTTATACTTGTTTGTGCTTGTCTAGTGTCATAACAAGAGAATATACTTTACAATTCCACATTGTTTCCCCTATTTCCATAAGAACTGAATTAAAAATGACTATATTTTCAGGATATTTTATACTTGACTTCATAGATAGATTATAATAAAATCAGATTGAATATAACATTTTAAATGAGTTCTATACCATATTATTATTTAAGGTTACTCTTTACTCAGACCTTGTAGCTACTCCCCAGAGCTATGAACCAGAATTATATGTTGATGTAAGGAAATTGCATTTTTCTTTTGTAATATGCTGCTCCTGGTTAGTCTTGTTAGCGCTTGAGTTGCATCAATATTGCTGCAATCTAATCTAATTTACTTATCTATCAACAAGCAGCTTAGAAAAATTGTATCTAACAACATGCAATTTCTTAAAAAGGACTAATTTGGCATCTATTTGGAATGATGGAAATCACTATAAAAAAACAGTTTTTGTACATTTTTTTCAGATAGGTAGATGAGATAGATTGATAGATAATTGTGATCATAAAGCTCTAACCTATGGCTCAATAAATTCTAGTAACTTTTAGAAGGTAAATGAAAATAAAATAAAGGAACTTGAGGCGAATTATGCAAAGTATCCTCATCATACGGTGAAACTATGGTAAACAGCACAGATACATAATGAAACCTTAGAATGAAACATTAGAAAAATCTAAACTGTAGATAGCTAAATCTAATTTATTAGTAAAAGGAATAAAACCAATAGATTATTGCAGTACTCAGGGGTCTAGTCCTAAAAAAGTTAAGGGCCCTATTACATTCTTCGCGCAAAAAAGTGCGCGTGTGCAAAAATACATTAATGCGAGGGGCAAAACCCTTTGTGCAGAACGTCGTATTACAACATTCGCGCAAACGTTTAACGCGGATGGACCTGCGCGAGCGAGATGAACTGTGCGCGTCCTATACGTAACATTGTGAGCGCAAATTCATTTGTGCGCTGGTACGCGGATGGTATTCCAATCGATGCGTATCTTTTTACGAACAACGTTTGCGTGCATCATTTTAACGTCTTTGAAAAGCTGGTGGTAACTGCAAATCTGAACGTTCTGGCCAAAACAAAATACACCAGCATGAAAAAAAAAATACAGCACAGTATAGTTACACATTCTACACATACCCAAACAATAAAATTGTGAATTTGTGTGTGTTTTTTTTATTGCTGCAGCGTGTATACTCAGATTTACTTTGACAGGTGCAAAAACGTAAGTGAGTCAATTAAGGTGAATTGATGTCAATTAAGATTCTTAATTCTGATTGGCTGAATCCCGTGAAAAAAACAGCCCGCACACTGATTTACGTGCGGTACGTTACTGCACGCAAATTACTCTTCGTTTTGCACGTCGGTTTTACGAATGTTCTTTTTTGACTGATGAAAAAATGCGTTCGGATCGTAATATCACTGTTAATTTTTGCGCGATAACGCTTGACGCTGCACGCAAAAAATAATTGCGCTGCGCGTATGAATTTGCACGGAGAATGTAATAGAGCCCTAAGTGTGGGAACTCGCCAAGTTCTTCTCCCCAATTAACCATTCACGTATCGGTTTTAACCCATCGCCCCATACTCAAGTTTGATATTAATGCTTAAATATAATGATAAGGTGGGCTTTATTCCACACACACTGCCAGAGCCCCAGGAGACCCCCCACCTTCATGAGCCCCCCACACTATTAGGAGCCCCCCCACTATCAGGAACCCCCCTCACACTATCTATTTGACCATAATTCTTTCAATGCAATAGATGACCAGTTAATCATGGGAGTTGTAGTTCAGAAACATCTGGGGGGGTGGGGTTTGACATCACTGACATATCGCACTTTCTTGGTTTCCTTTGTGACCTGTTTGGTGGCTGCTGGAGCACAAACCTCTCTATTATTGTAAGTCCATAGCATTGTGACCGAGTTTCTGGGTTCAGATCAGGTCATATGGGTCATGCAATCAATTCCTGTATGTAGTGTCAATTTTCGCCTCCAGAGGAAAAAGTTTGTAAACAGAGTCAGAGGCTCTATAATTAGGCAAAATAGGCGGTTGCCTAAGGCCTCAGTCAATCAGGGGCCTCGCATGATGGAATTTACATGGAATATCAGTGTGCACATGGCATTTCACACACATGTACTCCTACATTCACATACTACCATCTACAGAGGCAGCTTGGGAAGCTTAGGGGTTACTTTTTCAACTTTTTGGACATCAAGAGAGGCCACACATTAGAGCCTATCTTAAGGCCTCACAAACTCTAGGGCCACCTCTGAACAGAGTGGTACCTCGATATATGGGATATGAGTCCAGTGTCAATAGTATTGATAATATATTAGCGGAATGTTAAATATATTATAAATTGTTTATAATGATGGATTATAAGAAGGATTTTACTATCAAGGAGAGTAGAAGTGTGTGTTACTGCGGGAATGTATTTAAACTTCTTTCTCCCCTAGACACCACACATTTGCGACTCTCCCCAACCCACTTTTAAAACAAACAAATGTTAAAATAAACACGATATAAACACAAATATTCATGACTTACATGCCCATTTTTGAAAAAAAAAACATGTAATATGGAGCAAAAACAAATTATCTGTGTGCTGCTCTGTAATATACTCAAACCAAATCAAATATACAGTAATGGATCTGTAAAAGACAGGACATTAGGAAAAAATGCTGCCCTTATTCCTGGCTCATTTGGCCAATGAGAGAATACTCCCCCAGATTAGAGGACTTGTGATATGGCGGGGGGGATGATCATGATTGAAGTTATGGAGTGGAGGCTCCAGGTTCATTATAAGAAATTTATAAAAGACATAGGGCCCTATTACATTCTTTGCGCACAATTGTGCACGCGTGCAAAAACGCATTGACGCGAGGGGCAAAACCCTTTGCACTGAACATCGTATTCGACGTTCGCGGACAAAATGCACATTAACGTCTAACGCGAGTGACCCTGCGCGAACCCTTTGCTAGCGCAATTTAGTGCGTGCATCCTATACTTAACATTGTGAGCGCATTGTGTGCTGGTGCGCGCATGGTATTACAATCTTAGCGCAAAATTTAACGGACAACATTTGTGTACATAATTTTAACGTCTTTGAAAACCTGGTGGTAATGGCAAATTGATGTGTACGTTGATGTGCACGTTATTTTTTACTAGATCCGTCAAAAATGACGGCCACTACAATGTCTTCCGTCAGAACGCACGTCTGTTGTGTGCAGTCCGCACCAAATGCGTTCGTCTGACAGACTCGCGTTAAAAATTACATTGCGGTCACTAATTTCTGCGCGCAAAGTACTTTGCGCGCATTTTTGCATTTCGGTTTTACGAGCGGAATTTCCCGACGGATGAAAAAATGCACGAGGAATGTAATTCCAGCTGTGATTTTCGTGCGTTAACGTTTAACGCTTCGCGCAAAAAAAACACACGGTTAGCGTGCGTTTTTGTGTTAAGAATGTAATATTGTTTCAAAAGGAGACACAGGCCGTTTACCTTGCTGCAAACGAACAGTTACATAGTTACATAGTTATATAGGCTGAAAAAAGACATGCGTCCATCGGGTTCAGCCTCTCCCACATAACCTACTGCTGTTGATCCAAAAGAAGGCAAAAAACCCAGTCTGAAATATGCAACATACTGGGAAAAAATTCCTTCTTGACCCCAGAATGGCAGTCAGATTTCTCCTTGGATCAAGAAGCTTTTACCCACATATTAAATATTATAACCCTTAATTTTCTGTGTCTGCAGGAAGTCATCTAGTCGTTTTTTAAAAGTCTGTACAGACTCTGACCCAACCACCTCAACAGGCAGAGAATTCCACAGCTTTATTGTTCTCACCGTAAAATAACCCTTCCTATGCTTTAAGCTAAATTTTCTTTCTTCCAGTCTAAATGGATGACCCCTTGTCCTATGTATAGACCTGTTAATGAATAGGTTATCAGACAATGGTTGATAATGGCCCCGTATATATTTATATAAGGTTATCAGATCCCCTCTAAGGCGCCGTTTCTCTAAACTAAACAGGTTTAAGCTTGTTAATCTTGCCTCATAACTTAACCCTTCCATTCCCCTTATTAATTTAGTTGCCCGTCTCTGCACTTTTTCTAACGCTATAATATCTTTTTTTAAGACCGGTGCCCAAAATTGCACGGCATATTCAAGGTGCGGCCTGACCATTGATTTATACAGAGGCAAAATTATGTTTTCATCCCGTGAGTGAACTCCCCTTTTAATGCATGCCAATACTTTGCTTGCCTTGGCGGCTGCTGTTTGACATTGCACATTGTTACTTAGTTTGAAGTCTATGATTATTCCCAAATCCTTCTCCTGCTTGGATTTCCCTAACTCCGTACCATTTAGGGTATAAATTACTTGTGTGTTCTATTATTATTATTATTATTATTAATTTATAAAGCGCCAGCATATTCCGCAGCGCTGTACAATAAGCACAGTACAGACAGGGTTACAATACATTGAACAACATTTGACAAACAGTACAGGAGGAGATGAGGGCCCTATTCCCGTAGGAACTCACAATCTAGGAGGGTTGGGGTTGGAAACAGGAGGAGAGGACTGTAAGGTGAGAGTGATTGATGGTTGCGTCAGTGAGTTGGGTGGTAGGCTTCCCTAAATAGCAATGTTTTCAGGGAGCGTTTGAAGGAAGAGAAGTTAGGGGAAAGTCTGACAGCACGAGGGAGAGCGTTCCAGAGAGTGGGGCTGCGCGTGAGAAATCCTGCAGTCTATCATGGGAAGAGGTGATGCGGGGAGAAGCTAGGCGCAGGTCACTGTTTGACCTTAGGGAGCGGGCTGGGGTGTATTTGGTGATTAGTGAGGACAGGTAGTGGGGCGCTGAGTTAGTGAGGGTTTTGTAGGTAAGGATAAGGATTTTGAACTTAATTCTGCAGTGGATGGGGAGCCAGTGAAGGGACTCGCAGAGGGGAGCGGCAGAGACAGAGCGGCGGGTGAGGTGAATTAGCCTGGCGGAGGCGTTCAGGATGGATTGTAGGGGGAGAGGCGGGACAGAGGGAGGCCAGATAAGAGATTATTGCAATAGTCGAGTCGGGAGATTACCAGGGCGTGTATGAGTTGTTTTGTGGTGACAGCGGTAAGAAATGGCCGAATTCTGGAAATATTACGCAGTTGGTATCGGCAGGAGGAGGAAAGAGACTTGATGTGGGGATGAAGGAAAGAGCAGAGTCCAGTGTAACTCCAAGACAGCGAACTTGGTTTGATGGGGAGATGGTGATACCCTCCACCGTGATAGAGAAGTCAGGAGGTGGGGAGGCATTAGAGGGAGGAATAAGTAGGAGCTCAGTCTTTGACATGTTGATCTTTAGGTGGGGGAGGCCATCCAGGAGGAGATGCCAGATAAACAGTCACTGACTTTTGAAAGGACAGGGGAGAGAGATCAGGGGTAGAGAGGTAGATCTGAGTGTCATCAGCGTAGAGGTGGTAATTAAAGCCAAAGCTGTTGATGATTTTGCCCAGGGAGGAGGTGTAGATGGAAAAGAGCAGAGGACCAAGGACAGAGCCTTGAGGTACACCAACAGATAGAGGCAATGAAGAGGAGGAGTTACCAGCAAAGGACACACAGAAGGACCTGTTGGATAAATAGGAGTCAACCCAAGCAAGTGCAGTGTCACCGAGACCCAGAGAGTTGAGGGTCTGTAGAAGGAGGGGTGGTCAACAGTGTCAAAAGCAGCCGAGAGGTCAAGCAGGATGAGAATAGAATAGTGGCCGTGTTTTTTAGCAGTTAGGAGGTCGTTGGTGACTTTGGTGAGGGCAGTTTCAGTTGAGTGTAGCGGACGGAAGCCAGATTGCAGGGGTCAAGTAGGAATTGGAGGACAGGAAGAGGGAGAGGCGGTTGAAGACTAGTTTTTCTAAGAGCTTTGATGTGAAGGGAAGCAGGGATACAGGGCGGTAGTTGGATGGAGAGTTGGTGTCTAGGGATTGTTTCTTTAGTAAAGGGGTAACTAGCGTGTGTTTGAAGGCGGATGGAAAGGAGCCAGTGGAGAGAGATAGGTTGAAGATGTGTGTGAGAGCAGGGGTGAGGGAGGAGGAGAGGGGAGGAATTAGATGTGAGGGAATGGGGTCGAGCGGGCACGTGGTGAGATGTGAGGAGGACAATAAGGAATTGACTTACTCCAAAGTGCATAACTTTGCATTTATCTACATAAAATTTCATCTGCCATTTAAGTGCCCAGTCCCCCAATCTATCTAAATCCCTCTGTAGCGAAGTAACATCCTGCTCACAATGTATTACTTTTCCTAATTTTGTGTCATCTGCAAACACTGATACATGACTTTCAATGCCTATCTCAAGGTCATTTATAAATAAATTGAATAGTATTGGTCCTATAACAGACCCCTGAGGGACACCGCTTACCACTGGTGTCCATCTTGAAAATGTACCATTTATGACCACTCTCTGTACCCTATCTTTTAGCCAGTTTTCTATCCAAGAACAAGTATTTTCATCTAGACCAATTTTTCTTAATTTGAATAGTAACCTTTTGTGTGGAACTGTGTCGAAAGCTTTGGCAAAATCTAAGTAAATCACATCCACTGCGACCCCCTGATCTATACTTCTACTTACTTCCTCATAGAACGTAATTAGGTTAGTCTGACATGATCTGTGTTTCATGAAACCATGCTGATTTTTGCCAATAACATTATACCTCCCAATAAATTCCTGAATATTATCCCTTAGTAACCCCTCGAATACTTTCCCAGCCACAGATGTTAAGCTCACAGGTCTATAATTCCCAGGCACAAATTTTAAACCTTTCTTAAATATAGGGACGACGTCCGCTTTTCTCCAATCCTCTGGTACTATTCCTGAAAGAAAAGAATCTTGAAAGATTAAGAACAGAGGTTTACATATTTCAACACATAGCTCTCTCAGTACTCGCGGGTGAATTCCATCTGGCCCTGGGGCTTTATTCACATTCACATTGTTTAATTTCTGCAAAACCTTGTCCTGAGTCAACCAGTCACTTTGTATTAGTAAGTTTTTATTAATGAATTGCATGTCTCCTGTTATAGGTTTCTCTTTGATAAATACTGAAGAAAAATAATCATTTAAAATTTGTTATCCTGATCTTCAGTTAACAATAACCCTGACTCAGATTTTAGTGAACCTACATTTTCACTCTTAGGTTTTTTGGAATTTATGTACCTAAAGAATCTTTTAGGGTTGGTCTTGCTCTCTTTGGCTATTTTTTTTTCATTTTCTAGTTTAGCCCATCTAATCGCATTTTTACATGCTTTATTGGCTGCCCTATATGCTTTATAGGATGCCTCAGATTTATCAGATTTAAAAAAGCTTTAAATGCCTTCTTTTTATTCTTCATTTCCTTAGTTACCTTCCTACTAAGCCACATTGGTTTCCGTCTGTTTCTTTTATATTTATTAACCAGTGGAATATATTGAGACGTGTACTTTTCTAGTGTTAGTTTAAAGATATTCCACTTATCCTCAGTGTTTTTCCCGTGAAAGAGTTTCTGCCAGTCAATGACATTGAGAGCTTCCTTTATTTTAATAAAGTTGGCCTTTTTAAAATTATATGTTTTAGCATGCCCCTTATGAATGTGTTTTTTTGAGTTTATTTCAAAAGTCACCATATTATGGTCACTGTTTCCCAACTGTTCCTGTACATTAATATTTGAGAAAAGATCCACATTATTTGTTATAACCAGGTCCAGACAGTTATCCTCTCTAGTTGGTGTTTCCACTAGTTGTGACATGAAGGTATCATTTAAAATGTTCAGAAACCGGATTCCCTTCGCTGAATTACTAGTCCCACTATCCCAATTAATGTCCAGGTAATTAAAATCTCCAATAATTAAAGTGCTACCATGATGTGCAGCCTTCCTAATTTGCTCTAACAGTTGTTCTTCCTCATCATTATCTATATTAGGTGGTTTATAGCATATGCCAACCAATAGTTGACTTCCCTGTTTATTCCCCAACAAAATATTTACCCATAAGGATTCCACATTTCCCTCATCGCTTTCCAGTTGTGTAATATTAGGCTTTAAATCCTGATTTACATATAAACACACTCCACCCCCTTTCTTATGTTTCCTATCCTTTCTAAACAATGTATAACCGTTTAAGTTTACAGCCCAGTCATGCGTTTCGTCCCACCACGTTTCTGTTATTCCTATTATGTCGTATTGCTTAGTGTATGCTATTACCTCTAGTTCCCCCATCTTGTTATTAAGGCTTCTTGCATTAGCAAGCATACATTTAATGTTGTCTCTACCCACACATGCTGAATGCGACTTTACATTACATGCCTCCACTGTTCTGACATTACCCATCCCCCCGGCTCCACCCCCCTTAGTCTGAGCTGAAACCCTTGCGCTATCTACTCTGTCTCCATTTTGTAAGGTACTGTATCCCTCCCCCTTCCACTAGTTTAAAGTCTCCTCCAACCTTTTAACCATCCTCTCCCCTAGCACAGCAGACCCTCTTCCATAGTCCACAGTCATATTGCTTTAAACACTGCACTGAGAGGGAAAATAATATCCAAGGTGGGAAAACTGAAATGGGTCATTTTGGAGGCAGAAAATATCAGCTATTGACAACTATACTAGAAATGTGCACTGCCAATTTTTTTGTTTCTTTTCGGATCTTTTCGTTAGACGTTTTATTTTTTCATTTAAGATCGTTTCTTTTTTAATTTCGTTTTTTTGTTATGTTACCGCAATTCGTATTTTGGACCGATACGTTAATTTGGACGAACAGTATTTCATTTTGTGGATCGATTCATACTTCGTTTTTATTTTATAATAATTAAAACAAAAAGAAATGTAAACAAAAGATACAAGGGACCCTTTCCTTGCAGCTGAAACCTATTCAGCACCATGGAGAGCAGCTGCTCAGGGCACCAGAGCCCTGAGCAGCTGCTCTCCATGGTGATGAACAGGTTTCAGCACCATAGAGAACAGCTCCTGGAGCCCCAAGTAACTGCTCTCCATGGTGCTTAACAGGTTTCAGCTGCAAGGAAAGGGTCCCCCGTATTTGTTTTTTACATTTTCCTGTGCACTGTGAGTTGCACATTAACCCCTGATTTGGTTATACTGTGCCCTCTGAGTTGCCCATTAACACCTGACTGGGTTTTACTGTGTCCTGTGAGTTGCCCATTAACACCTGACTGGGTTATGCTGTGCCCTATGAGTTGCCCATTAACCCCTGTCTGGGTTAAACTGTGCCCTGTGAGTTGCCCACTAAACCCTGACTGGGTTATACTGTGCCCTGTGAATTGCCATTAACCCATTGTTTTGTTTTTTGCATTGCATTGATTTTTTTTTCTCTATTTCGTTTCAGATCATTTTCATTTCAGTTTTTGTTGTTACCACTATATGTATTTTTGGACCAATTCGTAAATTCAGACGGAGCTGATTTGTATTTCGGAAGTGCTTTCAAAATACGAATCGGGTCAATTTTGTCTGAATTTTGATTTGAATCGAACCGCACATCTCTAATCCATACTTCACAAATACATCAGCGTTTCAGCAACTTTCTCTATAGTTAGAATAACTCAGACGAAGGTCACTTTCAAACTTATTTGACCTCATCAGATTAGAATTTTGCGACAAACTGTCATAATTAGCAATGACATTTAATGCTAAAATTGTTAATATATTACTTCAGATGTTCATAAATTTATTGAACCTGGCAGGTATATTGTTCATCAGCAAAAATATGCATACCTTATGCGTGATACCGATGCCAAAATTTAAATAGCTTTGGTGACCCTATTAATGTGGCCACTTCTTTGGCATCAGTAGGAACCATTATTTGTATATATGTGAAATGCACTTGGTAATACGTTTGTAGGTGAGACCTAGGATCTAAAATTGAATCATATGAAAAATTTGGGACATACACAAGGAAACCATAAGATACATTAGGTGCACAATGCAGCAGCATACTTCAAAGATTGTAAAGGGGTAATGGTGTCATGTTGCAGGTTGGAAAGGTTTGGGTTGTAAGTAACCAAAGCAACTCTAAAGAGAAATTGAAATAACTAAAGAGAGTTTGAATAAGAATTAATGTTTACCAGATTTGATATAAGCAATAGGGATGAGCCGAACACCCCCGAGTTCGGTTCGCATTCGAACTCAAACTTTTCAAATGTTCGAATTCGAACTCAAACTCGAACTCAATACAAGTCAATGGGACTCAAAATTCGATTTTTAGAGTGCCCTGCAAGAGGGCATATATGCTAGATATTTGCCATAAAAGGTGTATGGGGGTCCAGGTAGTGCCCTGGGGGACAGGAAACAAGGACAAAAAGTTAATAAAAAAACGTTTTTAAAGGGACAGTGAGTTTTCCATGAAATAAGGGTTAAAAATAAAAACGAAAAATTCCTTCAAATATTGTGCCTAGGAGTTCCCCATAACCTGCCTGTGAAGTGGCGGATTTCTAGGATGTATAGGAACATTTAAAAACAAAAAAATGACGTTTCATATGACGGTAAATGCTTTTCCTTTAATCTATCCATAAACAACTGCTTGGGGCGGCAGCCTGTATGAAAAGACGTTTTAGGACGCGCAGAAAAAGTTTAGTGATTTTTTTGGCTAAATTATGGTGAAACTTATGCAGGCTTTGGATGAAAGTAACAATAGGTGCTTTAAAATTGGGCCTTTAGCGTCGGCAACAGTGCCGTCACACAGTAACCCCTCTGAGGATATGAATCTGGTACAGGCGTCAGTGGCAGTGCACCCAAATATTGTGCCTTTGGTGCCAGGCCAGCAAGTGCATTCATACAGTAACCCCTCTGTAGTATTGTGGAAGAGTGCAGGGGTGGACCATGCGGTCCTATATTAAAAAGATATGAATCTGGTAAAGGCGTTAGTGCACCCAGATATTGTGCTTTTGGTGCAAGACCAGCAAGTGCATTAATACAGTAACCCCTCTGTGGTTTTGTGGAAGAGTGCAGGGGTGGACCGTGCGGTCCTACAGTTGTGTTCAAAATTATTCAACCCCCAATGCTGTAAAGGGTTTTAGGGAATTTAGTGTACATTTGTATTTGTATTCAGAATGAAATCCTACAAGGACTTTTTAAAGAACCATATGCAAGTAAAATGACATCAATTGGTTTTGTAATACAGTAGTAAATGTTTCTTTTGTGAATTCTTCATTGACACAATTATTCAACCCCTTAAAGACTACCACTCTGAAGAACAGAGGTTCATTCAAGTGTTTTCAATCAGGTAATGAAAACACCTGTGGATGTGACGGAGCAGCAATAAAGCATAATAAGCACCAATTAGGCAGCTTTAAAATGACTGTGATACTCAGCTCCTTCTAGACATTTACTGGTGTGGTTACAAACATGGTGAAGTCAAGAGAATGGTCCAGGAAGACAAGAGAAGAGGTGATTACTCTTCACAGGAAGGGCAATGGCTATAAGAAGATTGCAAAGATGTTAAACATACCAAGAGAGACCATAGGAAGCATCATTCGCAAATTCAAGGCAAAGGGCACTGTTGAAACGCTACCTGGTCGTGGCAGAAAGAAGATCCTGACTTCGACTGCTGTGCGCTACCTGAAGCGTAGAGTGGAGAAAAGTTCCCTTATGACTGCTGAGGAACTGAGAAAAGATTTGTCAGATGTGGGTACTGAAGTTTCAGCTCAGACAATACGGCGCACACTGCGTAATGAAGGCCTCCATGCCAGAACTCCCAGGCGCACCCCCTTGCTGTCTCCAAAGAATAAGAAGAGTCGACTGCAGTATGCCAAAAGTCATGTGGACAAATCAAAGAAGTTTTGGGATAGTGTTCTGTGGACTGATGAAACAAAATTAGAACTGTTTGGGCCCATGGATCAACGCTATGTTTGGAGGAGGAAGAACAAGGCCTATGAAGAAAAGAACACCTTGCCTACTGTGAAGCATGACGGGGGGTCAATCATGCTTTGGGGCTGTTTTGCTTCTGCAGGTACAGGGAAGCTTCAGCGTGTGCAAGGTACCATGAATTCTCTTCAGTACCAGGAGATATTGGATGACAATGTGATGCAGTCCGTCACAAACCTGAGGCTTGGGAGACGTTGGACCTTTCAACAGGACAATGATCCCAAGCATACCTCCAAGTCCACTAGAGCATGGTTGCAGATTAAAGGCTGGAACATTTTGGAGTGGCGATCGCAGTCACCTGACTTAAATCCGATTGAGAACCTCTGGTGGGACTTAAAGAAAGCAGTTGCAGTGCGCAAGCCTAAGAATGTGACTGAACTGGAGGCTTTTGCCCATGACGAATGGGCGAAGATACCCGTAGATCGCTGCAAGACACTTGTGTCAAGCTATGCTTCACATTCAAAAGCTGTTATAACTGTAAAAGGATGTTGTACTAAGTACTAAGATTGAATGAAACTTGGGGGTTGAATAAAACTGATAATGATGTGAGCACAGAAAAGACATTTGTGGTTATTTCATTATAAATGTTATGTTATATTTGTCTGACCTACACGTGCCTCTTTGATTTAATTGTAAGCAAGATGACTGAATTATCAAAATAAATATCAAACTGGCGAAAACACTCAATTTCAGTGGGGGTTGAATAATTTTGAACACAACTGTATATTAAAAAGATATGCATCTGGTAAAGGCATCAGTGCACCCAGATATTGTGCTTTTGGTGCAAGGCCAGCAAGTGCATTTATACAGTAACCCCTGTGTGGTTTTTTGGAAGAGTGCACGGGTGGACCATGCGGTCCTATATTAAAAAGATATGCATCTGGTAAAGGCGTCAGTGCACCCAGATATTGAGCTTTTGGTGCCAGGCCAGCAAGTGCATTCATACAGTAACCCCTCTGTGGTTTTGTGGAAGAGTGCAGGGGTGGACCATGCGGTCCTATTTTAAAAAGATATGTATCTTGTAAAGGCGTCAGTGCAACCAGATATTGTGCTTTTGGTGCCAGGCCAGCAAGTGCATTCATACAGTAACCCCTCTGCGGTTTTGTGGAAGAGTGCAGGGGTGGACCATGCGGTCCTATATTACAAATATATGAATCTGGTAAAGGCGTCAGTGCAGCCAGATATTGTGCTTTTGGTGCCAAACCAGCAAGTGTTTTCATACAGTAACCCCTCTGTGGTATTGTGGAAGAGTGCAGGGTTGGACCCTGCGGTTCAAAAAATTAAAATTATATAAATGTGGCACAGGCGTCAGTGCAGCCAAATATTGTGCCTTTCATGGCAGCAAGTGCCTTCACACCGTAACCCTTTTGTGGTATTGTGGAAGAGTTCAGTGCTGGAGGTTTTGTGAATGCAGAAGACATCCCCGATTTATTCCGTTACGTCAGCATCAGGGGATTGATAGCTGCTGATCCAGGACTGATTCATTTTTATAAATGTCAGCCGGTCTACAGAGTTGGTGGACAGGTGCACTCTTTTGTCTGTGACAAAACCTCCAGCGGCACTGAACGTCCTTTCAGAAAGCACGCTAGATGAAGGGCAACCTAGTAGCTGTATAGCATATTGGCTAAGTTCTGGCCAGTGATCCAATCTCAACACCCAGTAAGCCAGTGGTTCATCTGCTGGAAACGTATCCAGGTCTGCCCTTGCCCCGAGGTAGTCCTGCACCATATGGTGAAGATGCTGGCAATGGGTGCCTACATTTGATGTCCCTGGGCGTCGTGGACTAAAAGATTTTAAAAAGGCATCAGTCAAGCGGCCCCGGCCTTCACCACTATTCCTCCTCCTCCTCCTCCTCCTCTTCCTCTTCCTCTTCCTCTTCCTTCTCTCCCAGCAGAGTTCCTGGATGTGTGCTTTGAGACAACAGCGCTCTGCACCTGAGCAACTCTGACATCTGATACCTTGGACTGGCTAGTGCTACGGTTGGTCATAGAGGATGTTGTGCCTCCTCCTCCTCACTTGACTCCTCTGTTCGATCAGGCACCCAGGTGGAGTCAGTGACCTCATCATCATTGTCATCACCCCCTATCTCCTCGTCACTGGAGCCAACTTGGCAGTATGCTGCAACTGCTGGGGCAACATGAGTGCCAGTTATTTGTGTGTCATCACTGGCACCCCCTTCCTCTAGGTTGATTATACTCCCTTGCTCAACCTCAGAGATTGAATCAGAGCACTGTACTTGCTGCGCATCCTCAAGCAGCATGTCACTGTCATTGTAGTCAAACAATTCAGCTGACTCCTCCATGTGTGATAGTGAGGCTACGGTGGAGTAACTGTGGACATGGAGGCTGCATTAGATGCTTTGGCAGCTGAGGTGGACTGTAAAGCACTACAAGCCTGGCTGGCAGAGGATTTGGAGGATGAGGATGGCCTGGTTAGCCAATCCACAAAATCCTCTGTATGTTGCTGCTGCTTAAGACGGCCAGCACCAGTTACAAAGGACAAGCGTGCCCTGCAGAGGATGCACCACGTCCACCATGACCAGAGGCACAGCCTCCCGACACAGAGGCTGCTTGCCCTCTTATCTGTGCCTGGGAGCGTCTGCCTGTCCTTTTTGGTCTTTCTGACATGGTGAGTGATATATAGATTAAATATATACAGAACTCTGATTCAACTCTGGTATAAAGATTAAAGATTTCCAGAACTCTGGTATAACTCAGTGAGACACCCTGATAGCTGGCAGCCAGTGACAAGACACAGATTACAAGTCTCAGAAACCTCCTATAAATCAGTGAGACCCCCTGATGGGTGGCAGTGACAAGACACAAATTACAATTCGCAGAAATCTGCTACAAGTCAGTGAGACCCCCTGATAGGACCCCCTGATAGCTGGCAACAGTGACAAGACACAGATTACAATTGGCAGAAATCTGCTAGAAGTATGAGGGACCCCCTGATAGCTGGCAGTGAGAAGACACAGATTACAAGTCTCAGAAACCTCCTATAAATCAGTGAGACCCCCTGATGGGTGGCAGTGACAAGACACAGATTACCTCAATTCCCAGATATTTTGGAGAAATTACTGACCCCCAAAATACTTGGTGGCAGTGAGTGAGAACACACAGATTACCTCAATTCACAAATATTTTGTAGAAATTACGGACCCCCAAAATACTGCGTGGCAGTGACAAGACACAAATCACCTCAAGTTCACAAATATTTTGTAGAAATTACGGACCCCCAAAATACTGTGTGGCAGTGACAAGATACAGATCACCTCAATTCCCAGATATTTTGTAGAAATTACTGACCCCCAAAATACTACATGGCACATGCTGTGACAAGACACAGATCATCTCAATTCCCAAATATTTTGTAGAAATCACTAACCCCCAAAATACTGCGTGGCAGTGACAAGACACAGATCACCTCAATTCCCAGATATTTTGTAGAAATTACTGACCCCCAAAATACTGCGTGGCACTGGCTGTGACAACAAGACACAGATCACCTCAATTCCCAAATATTTTGTAGAAATTACTGACCCCCAAAATACTGCGTGGCACTGGCTGTGACAAGACACAGATCACCTCAATTCCCAAATATTTTGTAGCAATTACTGACCCCCAAAATGCTTGATGGCTGTGACAAGACACAGATCACCTCAATTCCCAGATATTTTGTAGCAATTACTGACCCCTAAAATACTTGCTGGCAGTGAGAACACACAGATTAGAACAATTCCCAGACATTTTGTAGAAATTAGACTCCCCAGTCAGAACACACACTAACACAACAACAATCTCCTCTCAAATCTCCTCTCAAACGCATGCTGAAGCGCAGTGTGAAACCTTATATAGTGTGCTGTGGGACTTAGCTCTGTGAGCCCATGATTGGGCAAATTTGCCCATTCAGAACTCTGAGCCGTGATTGGCATAGTTTGAACCTTTCTTGCACCTAAACTGTGGTCAGGTGCAAGTCTGTAGCCAATTACAAACTTCAGGCCAGTGGAAAAGTGCATTGTGGTCCATTGTGATGCATTGTGGGCGAACACGCGGCGAACAAGCGGAAATGTTCGTAGTTCGCGAACATGCGAACAGGCTATGTTCGATGTGAACTCAGAACCGATCGAACCGAACAGCTCATCCCTAATAAGCAATATACACATGCTACTATCTTATTGGACCACCATTTACATTGATTATGGCACACATTTGCTGAGGTATTGTTTCAATTAGCTTATGCAATGTATCAACATTTATTTCCATCCAGAGTTGCATTCATGTCTCACCAAGTTCTTTTATTGAAGATGTGAGAGTCGGGCGCTGAGCAAAGTCTTCTTCAGCACATCACAAAGATTCTCAATGGGGTTAAGGTCTGGACTGTGTGGTGGCCAATCCATGTGGGAAAATGATGTCTCTTGCTCCCTGAACCACTCTTGCAAAATTTGAGCTCGATGAATCCTGGCATTGCCATCTTGGAATATGCCCGCATTGCCATCAGGGGAGAAACATCCAATGATGGAAAAACCTGCTCATTCAGTATATCCAGAGAGTCAGCTGAAACATATTAGACTCTGCTGTAATTATCCAATGGAAGACTATTTTCTATTTGCTTATCTAAATCCAGGTGGTGACATTTTTTTTGGCTAGGCAGTGTATCTTGAAGATCAAAGCATTTGGGGTTGATGCTTGGATCATAAATGATGCCAACATATGAATCATAAATGATACTTGTAAATTTGCCCAATGGCCTCCAATCTTTGACTTTTCACCAGATTGAGCCACAACTACTGACTACGATTCTTCATTTGTGTCATTCAAGTCTGTCCCTAATGGCTTATTTCAGCTTTAGTATTGGACTTGTTTTCTTTTGCAGAATGAATTCTATTGTATTCATGAAAAACCAATGCAGTTATATGTTAAGCTCTCATGACAAGCTACTAATTGTCCTTAGTTCAATTTGCCTACACTCATTCTTTATGGTTTGTGTGGCCATGCTCCATACTAGTCCATTGCAAGCCTGTGGTGGCCAAGACTTACATTCCATCAGCTGAGATCCACGGTTCACAACATCCACCTGCTATGCTGGACATGTTCTTGCTGTTGCATTTACCAGTGCTAACAGCAGGCGTCCTAAACAAGCACATTCAAAGAACATTTAGTATTTCTAACAATTAGGAGAATGGCAGCTGTAAAAAAGATAAGCACAGGACATTTGCCCACAGCATGCAGTTTGAAACATCGACTTTGTTGTCGTTCTGCAGAGAGTTGTAATGTTTGAGCTCGGAGTCACATAAGGGTTTCCAGGATCCATGTGATGCATATAAAGTAAATGCCATTGGGCTAAATATCCTGATATGATTGTCTAAATGGATTATTCAAAAAAGGCCGAACTTGCCACCGAATTGCACCAAAATTATGATGATACTTGAGAATTGTCCTTGTAGGAACAAAGCATTGATCCTATCTATAAATATTTAATAATAATCAATGAAAAAGAGCCACAAGTTCTCTTCCATTATTATATAAACTAGGTGGAAAGCCTGTCCAGAGGGCAGGTTATTGTTGTTGTCGCAGCTCAGAATTCATGTCCACATATTTGTTTTTCAATGTCCTATCCAAGAGTATCTCTCTATATAAATGCGTTTGCAACAGGAGGGCCAACTGAGCAGCTCTGATGGGTGCAGGCACAGCTGACAGTGCATAACAAAGGCATTTATATATTAGAGCAGGTTCCTCTTCCCTCTCAGATTGTAAGCTCACGGGAACAGGACCCTCAGATTGTAAACTCACGGGAACAGGACCCTCTGGGCTCCGGGAGGAAGATGAGTAGGAACTGGAACCGGAGGCTGATGGAGGGAGCCGGTGAGGGCCGAATAAGACAGCCTCCGGGGGAGACTCAGGGCAGGGGGATCCGTGAGGGACAAAAAAAATCTGATCCATTGGAAAGGCACTGTGTGCCTCTCCAATGGATCAGATTTTTTTTGTCCCTCGTGCATGCTGGCTGTGCACTTGCCGCGGCCGTTGGATGTGCGCACGTAGCCTGCAGTACGCAGTTTGCACGCACATGCGCAGACAGCAGCGTTGCGACGGCAATGGAGGGAGCCGGTGAGGGGCCGAATAGACAGTAGGGTTGCCACCTGTCACGGATCCCCCTGATACTAGAGTGGTGGTCCCTATACGCAGGACACTCTCTACCCTTCCGATCCTTAGAGTGGTCGGCACGACTAGACAGACTACAAGAATGGCAGTACAGAGCACGTACAAGAGAGACGTCACGGATCCCTCTGCTTTATCTGACTAGTGGTTTCTAGACACAGAACAGTCTCTATCCTTCCGATCCTTAGAGTGGTCGGCACGACTAGACAGACACAGAATGATACACAAGAAATTAGAATAATTAGCTCTTCCCAGACCCTAACAACACAAGGGGTAGTCTGATGTGTGCTTAGGGTGCCACACAGACTGACCTCAATACCAGAATTAGAAGAGTTGATGCCAATACCAGGGTTATGCACAGAATGGTTCGTTCGCCAATGCCAGGGATCTTACACAGAGTGGTTCGTTCGCCAATGCCAGGGGTCATACACAGAATAGTCGTTTGCCAATGCCAAGGGGTCAATACACAGAATAGTCGTTTGCCAATGCCAAGGGGTCAATACACAGAATAGTCGTTTGCCAATGCCAAGGGGTCAATACACAGAATAGTCGTTTGCCAATGCCAAGGGGTCATACACAGAATAGTCGTTTGCCAAATATACAAGAGCTCTGCGGGAAGTAACTACCACGTCAGGGCACCGGCATTTCTGAGAGCCTGGGCTTTAAACCCGACGGGTCCGCGTCAGCCCGCCAGGCCCCGCCCCCGGCTTCCCCACGTGTGCGGAAGCGACCGCAATATCATTCGGCGCCTGGCCAGCGAGCAGCGAGGAAGCTGCTGCCAGGCGCCGGGGTGCGGGGCCACCGTGACAGAACCCCCCCTCTACGGGCGGCCACTGGACGACCCCCAGGGGCGCGGGGATGAGCCAAATAGAAAGCCCTCACCAACCGAGGAGCATGAACCTCAGTAGCCGGAAGCCAAGAGCGATCCTCTGGGCCGTAGCCCACCCAGTCAACCAAGTACTGAAGGACCCCCTAGAAACCCTGGCGTCCAGAATGGCCTCAACTTTAAACTCCTCCTCGCCCTCCACAGAGACCGGAGGAGGGGGGACACGGGCCCTGGTGTACCGATTACACAAAAGTGGTTTCAAAAGGCTCACGTGAAACACATTGTGTATCTTGATATGGGAGGGCAGAGCCAGAGCATAGGAGACCGGATTGATTCGCCGCAGAACCTTATAGGGGCCTATGTACCTGGGTGCCAGTTTCATGGAGGGTACTAAAGCTTAATGTTGCGTGAAGAAAGCCAAACCCTGTTCCCCAACTGATGACAACGGGTGCCGGCCTCCTGTGTCTGTCGGCTTTGATCTTCTGGTAACACTACTATCCTCCAGTGCCCGTTTAACCCTTCCCCAGGTTTCTTTCAATGATACTAAATGCTCATCCAGAGCAGGAATCGCGGTATCAGGAAACGTAGCAGGGAGCACGGGAGGATCAAAACCGTAAACAGTGAAGAAGGGGGAACGTCCTGTGGCTTCGCTTACTGCACTGTTCAAGGCATACTCTGCCCACGGTATCAGGTCTGACCAGTTATCTTGTCGTTCGGATATAAAGCACCTGAGATATTTTTCTATATTTTGGTTGGCTCGTTCCGCCGCCCCGTTGGTCTGGGGGTGATAGGCCGAAGAGAAGGATAGGTCTATCCCCACACTCTTGCAAAACCCTTTCCAGAATCTGGAGACGAATTGGGTCCCCCTATCCGAGACAATCCCAAGAGGAATACCGTGTAAGCGGACCACATTGGAAACAAAAATGGGCACCAGTTCGGCTGCCGAAGGAAGTTTCCGAAGAGGAACATAGTGACCCATTTTGGAGAATCGATCTATGACCGTGAGTATTACAGTATTCCCTCTAGACTCAGGTAACTCTACTATAAAATCCATAGCTAAATGCGACCATGGTCGTTCGGGGATTGGCAGAGGCTGGAGTAAACCAATAGGCGCTGTTTTGGGACTTTTATGTCTTGTGCACACTTCACACACGGTTATGTAATCTTTAACGTCACGGCGCACCGTGGGCCACCAAAGGAGTTTACGTATACTAGACACTGTTTTGGTGATCCCCATGTGCCCAGAGATTTTGTTATCATGATACAGTTTTAATACCTCTTCCCTTTCGTTCTCAGGTACAAAGAGTTTCGCAGGAGGTCTCCCCCCAGGAGCTGTGCCCTGGGCGGTCTGCAATCTTAACATTAGAGGAGACGAGACACTAATCGTGGTAAGTGCTATAATCCTTTCCTGGGTACAATGGGATGTTGATCTTGGATGTTATGTTCGTATGACTCGTACTGTCTTGACAATGCGTCTGCTTTAATGTTTCTCGACCCAGGTCTGTATGTGAGGACGAAATTAAAGCTGGAAAGAAACAATGACCATCTCGCTTGCCTGGCATTCAACCGTTTAGCGTTTCTCCAATGTACGTGAGATTCTTATGATCGGTTATGATGACAATGGGGTCCCTAGACCCCTCTAATAAGTATCTCCATTCCGTCAAGGCTGCAATAACTGCTAACAATTCTCTGTTTCCGATATCATAGTTCCTCTCTGCCGGGGACAACTTTCGGGAATAGAAGCCGCATGGATGCAAGGGCTTGTCGGGTGCCTCCCTTTGGGACAAGACTGCACCAAGACCTAGCTCGGAGGCGTCAACTTCAACCTGGAAAGGCAGAACCGGATCAGGATGTCGGAGAACAGGGGCAGTGGTGAAAGCCTGTTTAAGTGCCTCAAAGGCTTGACTGGCCTGGGGTGTCCACTTCTGATTCACCACCCCCTTTTTTAGTCATAGCCGTGAGGGGAGCTATCAAGGCCGAGAAATTTTTAATGAACCTCCGGTAGTAGTTAGTAAACCCCAAAAACCTCTGGATGGCTTTAAGCCCTTGGGGTAAAGGCCAGTCAAGAATCGCTGAGAGTTTTTTAGGATCCATTTGGAAACCTTCAGGGGTTATTATATACCCAAGGAAGTGCACTGTCTCTATGTCGAATAAGCATTTCTCTAGCTTACAATATAACCCAGCCCTCAATAGTCTCTTCAACACTTGTCTCACGTGGGCGTGATGAGTCTCCTTATCAGGAGAGTATATCAGGATGTCGTCCAGATATACTATAACGAACGTTTGCAGGAAATCCCTTAGGGTGTCGTTTATGAGGTCCTGGAAAACGGCTGGCGCATTGCATAACCCAAAGGGCATCACCAGGTATTCATAATGCCCGCTACGTGTATTAAAAGCCGTTTTCCATTCGTGCCCCTTCTTAACCCTGACCAGGTTGTACGCTCCGCGTAAATCAAGTTTCGTATAAATACGGGCCCCTTTTAAACGGTCGAACAATTCTGTTATAAGAGGTATTGGGTATGCATTTCTTATGGTAATCCTATTTAAACCTCTATAATCGATGCAAGGTCGCAGGTCACCCTCTTTTTTGGAAACGAAAAGAAACCTGCTCCTGCTGGAGAGGAGGATCGTCTGATGAATCCTCGCTCTAGATTCTCCCTTATATTATTCCTCCATAATGTCATTTTCCCTTTGAGACAAGGGGTATACGTGTCCTCTAGGAGGCATAGTACCAGGGAGTAACTCTATAGCACAGTCATAAGGACGATGCGGTGGTAGGACCTCAGTCCTGGTTTTAGAGAACACCTCCTTTAGCGCCATATAACATTCTGGGACTTCAGTGGACAAAGGAGGTGCTGTGGCAATGTTGAGACTACCAATCACATTAACCCTGCCCAGGCACTTTGACTGGCAACTAGGACCCCAACACATTATATCTCGCTGGGCCCAGTCAATCACCGGGTTATGTTCCGTCAACTAGACATGTGCATTCGTTTTAGTACTAAAACGATTTAGTCCGAATTTTGGGATAATTTAGTTTTAGTATGACTCAATAGATACGAAACTGCTCAGTACAAAAAACGAAAGAAACTAAAATAAAATGCACTACATTTTAGTTTCAGTCCTTTTTGTGATATTACATTGATGAGTGAAGGAGACCAGTAATGAAGCGGAACATCGCAAAGCTACAGAAAAGGTTTGTATGCGTAATCCTTCCCGACACCTACCTGAAAATCTGACAGTGATAGAGCTCCAGAATACTCGCAGCACAGACAGCCAGCACAGGAGAGGAAACCTTTACCTAACCCTTGCATGTCTATGAGGCAGACAAGATGATAAAAGCAGCTGGAGAAGGAAAACATTCAAATAAATCACACTGAAAGCTAATGACAGAGGAGGGCTGGATAGTAAAAACCCCTTTATAACAAGCAGCGCTGGGAGAAGAGATGGACTTTATAAAACATATGTTATCTCCCCTCCCGCTCTGCATAATAGGGGCTTAGGTCTGATACATTTTATATTATCCAGGAGCACTATCCCCCTTTCCTCATCTATAATACACGTTTTATATAAAGTACCTCTCCTCTCCCAGTGCTGCTTGTTATAAAGTGTTTTTTTTACGTCTGATACATTTAGTATCCAGCTCTCACAGTTACTCTGTCATTATGAGCCTTCAGTGTGATTTATTTGAATGTTTTCCCTAGATTTAAAGTGCTTTATTTTATTATAAAAATTAATTTGCACCAGTCATCTCTTCTCTGAGCTTTCAGACCGATTTACGTTAATATTTTCCCTCTCCCCTGCTTTTAAATTCCTGTGTCTCCCCCACAGAGCTGCAAAGTTTAAGTAAAAGTTCCCTCTCATGTGATGGATAAGCATTGCATTCTGAAGTTCTGCACCCTCCACATGCCAATGCAGTAGGATGTTCTATACAGAGAGGGGCATTAGTTAATGCAGCTTGATTTTGTATACATTATACAGAGAGGGGTATTAATTAATACAGGAGGATGTTGTATACATTATACAGAGAGGAGCCTATTTTTAGCCCTTTAAATCCAGGGGCTGTGAGCGCTGAGATCGGCTGCTTGTTATATTATCTCTCAGTACAATATATCAGGCTCAGCTGTTACATTAACTAACTGTAACAACGCTCAGAGTTTCAGTAAAACAAGGAAATAATATTGTTCTAACCTCTTATATATAAATATTATTTACTAGTTTTACTGAAACTCTGAGCACTGTGAGCAGTAGTCAGTTACTGTAACAGCTTTGCCCGACACATTGTGCTGAGAGTGAGAGATACTGTAACAAGCAGCGATCTCAGCCCTCTGAGGAGCCACTACAATAGTAATTGTATCCACTGGTTTTTGGATGAATGAAATTAGTTTTCATACTAAAGAACTGAAAACGAATTTCTTTAGCAACTAAATAAATTGCATTTTAGGACTAATCCATTAGTTCAAAACGAAATTTTGTGCTGTGCACATGTCTACCGTCAACCATGGGAACCCTAGAACGACAGGACATGAGGGAGAGTCGATAACCTGGAATCGTATGGTCTCACAGTGCAGAACTCCTGTAGTCATGCACACATCGATAGTGTCGTGTGTGATATGGGGACATGACAGGGGTTTCCCGTCTATGGCTTCTACCATAAGAGGCCTCTCCTTTAGAACCAGAGGTAAGAGGTGGTTGGCAGCAAAACATCTATTAAAATTACCTGAGGCTCCAGAGTCTAGGAATGCCTCAGTCTCGAGGTGAACCCCCTCCCAGGTGAGGGAGATGGGTAACAGAATCCGAGTTTTTTTTTTTCTCATCATCCACAAAGGAGGCATACAGAGAACCAATAACCTGGGTATTACTTGTCTTTTGACCTGATTTGCCACTCTCACCCCTGCTACCCCTGGGTCTCTGAGGACATTGAAGGCGGAAATGATCTGCCCCGCACAATAAAAACAGAGCCCCCTTTCTCTCCGGTGAGCTCTCTCTGCCTCTGAAATACCCGTTTTACCTATCTGCATAGGTTCAATGGCCGGTACATCGGTCTTAACGGTCTCCAGGTTACCTGATGCAGTGGTATGCCTGGGTACTAAGGGTAAAGGAGGTAGGACCCTTCTGGGTCTGTCTCTGGTGTGTCTCCTTTCCCTGATTTGATCGTCCATGGCGATGCAGAAATCAACCAAATGATCCAGATGTTCTGGTAATTTTAGGGGAGCCAATTCAAACATAAACGCCTCGTTCAGACCTTCGGTAAAGGCCAGGGTTAAAACGTCGTTCGGCCAGTGTACCTCAGAAGACAAAGTCTTAAATTCTATGGCATAGTCGGAAACCCTCCTATTACCTTGTTTGATGTGAAACAGGGATCTACCCGCATTGGTAGCCCGTCTAGAGGGATCAAAAGTACGCTTTAACTCGGAGGTAAAACCCTCATAGTCATATATGATGGGTTTCTTGTTCTCCCACAAGGGCGTGGCCCATAATAAAGCTTTTTCGGTCAAGTGATTAATCAGATAGCCTACTTTGGCTTTATCAGACATACAGGACCCGGGATTGTTTTCGAATAAGATCTCGAGTTGGGTCAGAAAGCCCCGGCATAAGTTCGGTGTTCCGTCATAACGTACGGGTGCTTTCATACTGAGCCGACAACCCTCGAGAGCGGCCGAACTGACCCTAGGCACTACTGGGTCTGGCGGGCTTGCAGTACCAGAACTGGATCGGTTTAGCAGGGTTGCAGGGCAAGAGCAATCTGGTCCATTCTATGGTCCTGCTCTTCTTGTCTGGCTGCAATACGTGTCAATTGATTAGAGAGGTCTGCGGGATCCATGGCCCTGACGTAATGTCACGGATCCCCCTGATACTAGAGTGGTGGTCCCTATACGCAGGACACTCTCTACCCTTCCGATCCTTAGAGTGGTCGGCACGACTAGACAGACTACAAGAATGGCAGTACAGAGCACGTACAAGAGAGACGTCACGGATCCCTCTGCTTTATCTGACTAGTGGTTTCTAGACACAGAACAGTCTCTATCCTTCCGATCCTTAGAGTGGTCGGCACGACTAGACAGACACAGAATGATACACAAGAAATTAGAATAATTAGCTCTTCCCAAGACCCTAACAACACAAGGGGTAGTCTGATGTGTGCTTAGGGTGCCACACAGACTGACCTCAATACCAGAATTAGAAGAGTTGATGCCAATACCAGGGGTTATGCACAGAATGGTTCGTTCGCCAATGCCAGGGATCTTACACAGAGTGGTTCGTTCGCCAATGCCAGGGGTCATACACAGAATAGTCGTTTGCCAATGCCAAGGGGTCAATACACAGAATAGTCGTTTGCCAATGCCAAGGGGTCAATACACAGAATAGTCGTTTGCCAATGCCAAGGGGTCAATACACAGAATAGTCGTTTGCCAATGCCAAGGGGTCAATACACAGAATAGTCGTTTGCCAAATATACAAGAGCTCTGCGGGAAGTAACTACCACGTCAGGGCACCGGCATTTCTGAGAGCCTGGGCTTTAAACCCGACGGGTCCGCGTCAGCCCGCCAGGCCCCGCCCCCCGGCTTCCCCACGTGTGCGGAAGCGACCGCAATATCATTCGGCGCCTGGCCAGCGGGCAGCGAGGAAGCTGCTGCCAGGCGCCGGGGTGCGGGGGCCACCGTGACACCACCTTTTCTTCAAGCCAAACACGAACATTCTAGTGTTGGGCTTGGGCGACCATTTTTTTTGTAGCGTATACATTATGCGTATATGTACTTTATTCGTATATATAATGGCACGTGGTATGCATGGCATATCAGGCTGGTATTTAGGCACACTGGTATTATGACACACTGCTATTATGCATGGCAGACTGGTATTGTGCATGGTAGACTGGTAATATGGCTGGCAGACTGGTATTGTGCATGGCAGACTGGTAATATGGCTGGCAGACTGGTATTGTGCATGGCAGACTGGTAATGTGGCTGGCAGACTGGTATTGTGCATGGCAGACTGGTAATATGGCTGACAGACTGGTATTGTGCATGGCAGACTGGTAATATGGCTGACAAACTGGTATTGTGCATGGCAGACTGGTAATATGGCTGGCAGACTGGTATTGTGCATGGCAGACTGATATTGTGCATGGTAGACTGGTAATATGGCTGGCAGACTGGTATTATGGCTGGCAGACTGGTATTGTGCATGGCAGACTGGTAATGTGCATCGCAGACTGGTAATATGGCTGGCAGACTGGTATTGTGCATGGCAGACTGGTAACATGGCTGGCAGACTGGTATTGTGCATGGCAGACTGGTAATGTGCATGGCAGACTGGTAACATGGCTGGCAGACTGGTAATGTGCATGGCAGACTGGTAATATGGCTGGCAGACTGGTATTGTGCATGGCAGATTGGTAATATGGCTGGCAGACTGGTAATGTGCATTTTAGACTGGTAATATGGCTGGCAGACTGGTATTGTGCATTGCAGACTGATAATATGGCTGCAGACTGGTAATGTGCATTTCAGACTGGTAATATGACTGGCAGACTGGTATTGTGCATGGCAGACTGTTAATATGGCTGGCAGACTGGTATTGTGCATTGCAGACTGGTAATGTTCATGGCAGACTGGTAACATGGCTGGCAGACTGGTATTGTGCATGGCAGACTGGTAACATGGCTGGCAGACTGGTATTGTGCATGGCAGACTGGTATTGTGCATGGCAGACTGGTAATATGGCTGGCAGATCGGAGGAGACAACAGAGACAGGGCGGCACTCTCTCTCTCCCTCCCTGTGTGACTGGGGAGGTGGGAGGAGTGAGCTTACCCCTCCCGGCGGACACAGGGTTAGCGACGTGAGGAGAAGAAGCGATCCTCTGCTTCACCCTGCGGCGCTGCTGGCGGTCTCCGTCGCGCATTGGTGGACGCTTCTGTGGGTGCGTCTATTCCATAGAGCTGTCCTGTCCCACTGAGCCAACCGCCGCGGCACGTGCACAGCCGGCGCATGCCACGGCAGTTGCATGCTCGCACAGCCAACCGCCGCTGGTTGTGTGCGCATGCGCAGAAGGGTTTTTTGGCAACGGACACGCCGGCCCTTACTGTTTTATAGTAGAGATGTACATATATAGTGGTTATTCCAAGAGTGCTAAATTTGCCACCAAATTGCACGGTACGGTGGAATTTCATGGCAGTTCATCTATTCACTAAGCTATCAATTCGCCAAATACTGGCAAATTGACAGCAAAATCCGGTGCAGTTTGACGTATGTCGGTGACCTTTAGCAATCTTTGGCGGCAGCAAAATTGTCCCATAGAGAAGTAATGGTTAATCTACTCAGAGAGTGCCAAGCTGCATTGAAGTGTCGGTGAAATGTCCTGATTTCGGTGATTCAGTTCGACACATTTAAACAGGCGAATTCCATAGGATTCAACGTGAAAAAAAAGGATTTTTTTTTCCATTCAACCGTTTATTCTTTCCATTTTCAGCAAACTGTCTTTTTATTTATTTATTTTTTTTGAACATCTTTTTTTAGATGAATTTTTTTTATTTTTGAATCTCTTCAATTTTGATTAGTTTGTTTGGTTCTTTAATCCTAAATTGAATACATAAAATAAATCTAACTTTTATTTACCAATATTTTATTTAGTCTGAGTTGTTTTCGAGAAATGTTACCCCTAGTCAACAATTTGTAAAGGATCTGGTATCGTAAATATAGATATATATTTTTTTTATAAAGTCCATAGAATGTGCTTCTATGAGCTGATCTTAAATGACTCCATGATTTGGTTAGGATTGTTACAATTTCACAATTGCAAACCGG
This sequence comes from Leptobrachium leishanense, assembly GCA_009667805.1. Taxonomy (NCBI): domain Eukaryota; kingdom Metazoa; phylum Chordata; class Amphibia; order Anura; family Megophryidae; genus Leptobrachium; species Leptobrachium leishanense. The sequence goes on from CM019063.1 coordinate 488,353,963, forward strand.
ATTGCATCGAACGGTGAATTTTACCATATGGTGCAATTTTGTGTCAGTTCGGCTATTCAGAAAGCTGTCAAAGCGCCAGTATTTGGCGAATTGACAGCTAAATTCTGTGCAGTTTGCCGCAGATTGCCACAATTCATTGATTTAGCAGCAGCAAAATCGGCCTATAGAGAACTAATGGTTAATCTATTCAGAGAACGCCAAATTGCACCGGAATGTCAGTGAAATGCTCTGATTTTCAGTGATACAGTCCGACAGGATTAAACAGGTGAACATAGGATTCAATGCAAAAAAATATTATTGTGTTTAATTTTTTTTTCATTCAACCGTTTATGCTTTTCATTTTCAGCAAATTGTCCTTTTATTTATTTATTTTTTGGAACATCTTTTTATATTTTTTGTATTTGTTTTAGACAAAACTTTTGATTCCCAATTCTTTTGAAAAGCAGACCTTTAAATTATTTTTTTTAAGGACTTTTTTTATTATTTACACACATTTTCATGCATTTTTATTGGTTTCTACACCTATTAGAAGAATAGCAAGGTTGTTCCTTTTTTGCAGTTTAGCTGCTTTCGGCGGTCATTTAGGCGGTTTTCAGCGTGCATTCGGTAGTCAGTTCGGTGACTCCATATTCGCTGCTCTTCGGCGACCCTGCGGTGAATAGTGAATTCACCGCAGGGTCGGCAAAATGGAATCTCTGAACCGCACCGAAGTGCGCCAAAATAGAAAGCCCTTAAGAGTGTTTTGTGTCTTGTTGCATACCCTGACCAATGCTTGAAGCCATCTAGTATAGCACTACACTGGCTTGAAGACTGTCTGCACTAAAGCAGGCTTTGATGCAAAAAAGTGAGAAATTCTGGCTTTCATTTGCATGTACCACCCAGAGTTCCTTGCTGCATACAGGCAGTATAGCACATTAGCTCTGTGGCAAAGCAGCTCTCAGAATTGTATGGACATGTAGATGTTTTTTTTAAATTATTTATTAGAGGTGTGCATTTGTTTCGTAACGAATTGGAATTCGTAACGAATTTTGTTGATTTGTACTTCCAAAATAACGAATCGATTTCTTCTGAAAACTAAACAAAACAAAATGGTATATAACAAAATTTGATTCGTTATTATACTGTGTTGTTTTTACAGTTTCACAAGAGAACCCATTCATTGAGTGAGCAGGATTTGATGATTGATTATTTACTTAGTTACGTTATTGATCCAAAATTCAAATCAATATCAAATATCGAATCGCTCCCTATAAGTAGTACATTACAAATAGTGATTTGAAGTTCAAATTGATATCAAATATTGAATTGTTCCCTAATGACAGTACATAACACAGCAATAACAGTAATATCAAAAGAACCAATTTGTTTTTTCTCTTTCTGAATGCACCCAGTCCCTGTCAATTGTTAACCAACAAATAACCATATAACCCTAGCTTGACTTTTAACAGCAAAATTTGATTTGTGTTTTTTTTAGTTAGTGATCCAAAATTCGAATCGATCTTAACCTACATATATATATACATAACCGCAAACGACTTTATGAAACAAATTAGATTCATTTCACTGAGTCACCCTGTATGTGTCTCCAACTCTCCAATCTCTATCCATTCCGTAGTGAATATCCAAAATCCGAATCGAAATATCAAATCGATCTTAACCTACATAATATATATAATAGCAAACGCAAACACTTTATGAAACTAATTAAATTTGTTTCACTGAGTCACCCTGTCTCCAGTCCAATGTCCATTCATTCCGAAGTGATCCGAAATTCGAATCGATATCAACTATTGAATCGATAGGTAATGAAATTCTGAAATTCTGAAACGAAACGAAATGGAATAGGAAGCGAAGCTAAACAGAACAAAATTTATTTAAAATGAAACTAAACTAATTTTCCAGCCGTTCACACGTCTATATCTCAACCTTTTTGTTTTCCGCTTTAACTTTAATACATTTGAATAACACCGGGTAGATGGGATGTGCTATACTTTAGTATTTCATAGATTTTTGTTTTTTTTATACCCTTGTATTCTTGTTGCCACAAAGCTCAACCAAATAGCCATTCCTCCTGGTTCGGTCATATGATTTTAACTGCGGGTATTTCCCTTATGGTCTCGCGGTTATTGTTTCAATAATTACAACTGTCAGCTTGTGACATTTCAGTCAGCTAAGGGCATCCACTCTTTTCAATAGCTGGAGTACATTTTCCCCAGGCATTATGCCTTTTTCTCTCCTGAAAGACTTTTCTAAATAATAGAAAGTATAGCATGCATACGAGAAATACTTACACCCGTCACTGTGGTCTAAGAAAGCGCAGTCTGTTTGAGATTTTTCACTTTGGCTTTTGATTCAGTATTCTGCATGCATCCATTCCCTGATACCATGAAATAACAGAATGCAATAACTTTATATATTTTTTTCTGTTTAGATTAACAGATCACATCCATTATATGCAATATATATATATATATCTCGATTTGTTAATAAAGATGTAAAAATGTCACTGTTATATCTCAATGTGACGCTTACCAGTCAACGGTTAAATCCAGTATAAGGCTGAATCGAGAATCGAGTGTCAAGCTCTCTCGATAACTCACACGGAGAAAAATATAAGAATGAATAAAATTCGCTATTGAATCTTGCATTGTCCATTATGTGCAAAGCGTTTTGCTGTTATAGTATACAATACAAACCAATCTTCTACCATCAAAGGCTTGGTTGTACCGACCAACATCTAAGTCACTGGTGTCCAACCTTGGCTCTCCAGTTGTTTCGGAACTACATCTTCCGTGATGCTCTGTTGACCTAATGAGTAGCTGAGCATCAATGGAGATGTAGTTCAGAAACATCTAGCGGGCCAAGGTTGGACACCACTGTCCTAAGTGGTGTGGCTAGTCGGCAACAAGGCATTTGCAATCCCAAGTGAGATCTTAAAAAATAATTAATCTTGAAAACAGCCACAGAATGCCCAGTCATTCCCCATTTAGGGCCTTATTACATTCTTCATGCAAAAATGCACGGTAAACGCGTGAATTTTTGCGCGAAGCGTCAAAAACGTCAACACGTGTAAATCAACGCTGGTATTTCAATCCTCACACATTTTTTCATCCGTCCAAAAATAACGCGCGTAAAACGGCCGTGCAAAAATGTGCGCGCAGTAATGTTGCGCACAGAAATCAGTGTGCGGACTGTTTTTTTCACGCGATTCAGCCAATCAGAATTAAGAAACTTAAGGCTGGGGTCAGACCAGCGCACTTTTAACGTGCGTTCTGGCGCACATAATTACGGCCGCACTAGCAGCAGATGACGGGCAATGACGGCCACTATACGATGTACGGCCGCACAAAAGTCCGGCCGTGCAACGCAAGTGGAATTTGAATGCATTTTTTTGAGAACGCTGAACCGCTAGTACTGACGTACTGAGTGCGCAGCTGCGGCATAGCGGCGTGTTTGCGTGATTAGGAGATGTCAGACACTGCTAATGTCCGGCCTACATAACGTCCAGACGCAAAAAGAGTTTTATTGACAATCCGTACAAAATCACGCCCGAAAATGCGCGTCGTCTGACCGTTTTTGCGCATTCCGTGAAAAAATACGTCAATGCGTTCGGACGCACTTTTTCACGTTCGCGGGGAAAAATGCTTTCGTCTGACCCTAGCCTAAGTGTCTCACGTTAGGTTTTTGCGCCTGCCAAAGTCAATCTGCGCATATATGCTGTATCCAAAAAAAAAAACGCACAACTTCTCAAATTTATTGGTTTGGTATGAGTAGAATGTGTAACTATACTTTGCTGTATTTTTTTTTTGGGCTGGTGTATTTGGTTTCGGCCAGGTTGATAGAATTTACCATTAACACCAGCTTTTAGGAGTCGCTAAAATTATGTGCACAAAGGCTGTGCGTTACAAACTGAGCATAGATTGTAATACCATCCGCGTACCAGCGCACAAACGTGGTTGCGCTCACAATGTTAAGTATAGGACACGCAAAGTACAGTAAGCTCGCACAGCGTTTGCGCAGGTTCACCCGCGGTAAATGTATACTCGCGTTTGTTCCGCTGAGATTGTAATACGACGTTCAGTGCAAAGGGTTTTGCCCCTCGCGTTAATGCGTTTTTGCGCACGCGTTAATGTTTGTGTGAAGAATGTAATAGCGCCCTTAATCTTTCACATCCAATAGTTGTTGCTGTAAGTTAAGTTCCTTGAAACCTTTTAGGCTCAAGTCAACACTCAACTATATATTTCCAATGCCCCCCCCCCCCACCAGTGATATACAAAAAAGGATACTTTACCATTGGGTCAATTCACAAAGCATATATTGCCAGCATTTGTAGTCGTTTGATTGTTTCAGTTGCTCCAAATTAGTGTTATCTATACACTAGCAGTCAATTATGGAAAGTTATACTGTGCTGTCAATACTTGAACCTATTTGAAGTGACTCTGATTTCATTCTGCAATCTGATCTGTATTCTGCAGACCTACTGGGTATTTTCTTAAGAAATGCCTTTACACAGGACTTTTCTTACGTTGATTGATAAGCCCTTCACTACCAAGACTGAATATACGCAATCATCAAAAGCACATGCGGGTGCCCCAATATTGAGTATACTCGATGTGGTCTTATTCTGGAGCAATGCAAAGAAATATTGTTTATAATAAGTTTGCTTACCATTGAGCTCCAGAATGTATCCCCTAAAGTTTTAGCACCTTGGGCACGGCAGAAGAGATGCTGAAACAGATTGAACAGCTAGGATTGTTTTGTTTTTAATATCTTGCATTTATTACTTTGTATTTCTGTAACAACTGTAACATTTCAATGTTCTTGAACCCAGGACATACTTGAAAACGAGAGAAATCACAATGTATCCTTCCTGGTAAAATACTTTGCAAATAAATAAATTGAATGCTGATACAGCATTGAATCTCTGCTGCAGTAACCATTTTTGGCCAGCAGATGGCAGCGTCTTCCTGTCAAATAGGCTCTGCTGCAGTAACATTTTTGGCCAGCAGATGGCAACGTCCTCCTGTCAAATAGGGATACTACAGTAAAAAATACAGGGCCATATTACATAGTTGGTGCTAACTTAACCAGAGCTGTTGTTAACTTAAAACCTCCATAGGTTATAATGGCTCTGGGAAGTTTACAACAGCTCTGGTGAAGTTAGCAACAACTTTGCAATATGGCCCACATTGTGCATATTTTCATATTTTCTTTTTACTGTATTGTTAATGAAAAGCGAATTTCACAAATAAGCACTGGTTCCTGACGGTGGGCATGACCGGCCCCATTGTAGCGTCACAACGCTGCGAAGGACACCAGTAGTCACGTCAATATGGGCACATATACAGGGTAATACAAAGAGAATCGTTCGGTGACTTTCCGTTCTCCTCAATTCGGTTCGATTTGGAGATCCCATTGGTGTATTCAGCAAGCACCACAGGGTCCCTGAATTGCTGTGAAAAGTCACCGCAAGCCCGCCGAAAACTCAATGCAAAATCCGGCGAAGGCACACCGAAAACCCGCAAAAACATCTGGCTTAACCCCGCCGAAAACGCTGTAAAAACCCAAGCAGGAGTCGATCACAGCGCAGAGCAGCTGCCAGAATAACCCGACACCGCAGACGAATGGAGTGAAAAAAAAAAAAACAGTTTGCTTGAATGTTTGAAAAGTGAAACGCTGTTTGCAAAGAAACTAATGAGCAAAAATGTCTGAAATTTACATATGAGATCCAAGGAATGATAATAAAAAGGGCCGTTACAGAAAAAAGAACAAACGTTTAATATTTTTTTTAAGACAAAATATGAAAATAAAAATTTGGCAAAAAAATCCCGAAAAATCCTTAAAATATCCCAAAAAATCTATAGATAAAGAGACTTTTTACTGCAGACTATTATAATCAACGGTTTATTAGATATTGAATTAAAATGGGAATATTTTTAACATTGAAGCCTATGGGATTCGCCTGAATAAACCTGCCGAATTAAACCACCGAATGGCAGGGCACTTCGGCAACTTTTCACTGCTGGTTTTTGTTCTCTGAATAGCTGAAGCATTGCTTCTCTATGGGGATTTCACTGCCCTCGAACAGGCACCGAACAGGCACCGTATGTGTAGGCAATTCGCCAACATTTGGCGAACTGCCTGCTCTCTGAATAGCCGAATGGCCAAGAAAGGTAACAGAACGCTGATTTTAAGCATTCGGTTACATTTCGGCAGCCATTCGGATCTCTTTGAATAACCCTGATAGTGTGCTCATCTGACACCGGCTTAAGAGTTTGCCTATAGTTTCCCTTTAACGCTGTGTATGTACTAGTAATATCTCTAGCCAACAACCACAGGGAAGTGGGTTTGAATCCCGATCAGTAAACCTGACCAGTGCATATTTATTCTACACCATGGAGAAGCAGGTTCAACCTCAACACCATCAGGGTTATTCAGAGAGAGGTAAAAAGCAGGAGAATGACTGGAGAATAGAAATTTGTCAGTCAAAATAGTCGACTTGGAAAGTGAGATAAATGGGAGAATTTGCGTCACCCCTTGTTCTCATATCTCGTACAACTCTGTGGAATTTGTTGGCGCTATATAAAAATAAATCATTGTTATTATTTGTGAATTTTTGGAATAATAACAGCTTTAAGGCTAGGGTCAGACGAAAGCATTTTTCCCCGCGAACGTGAAAAAGTGCGTCCGAACGCATTGACGTATTTTTTCACGGAATGCGCAAAAACGGTCAGACGACGCGCATTTTCGGGCGTGATTTTGTACGGATCGTCAATAAAACTCTTTTTGCGTCTGGACGTTATGTTGGCTGGACATTAGCAGCGTCTGACATCTCATAATCACGCAAACACGCCGCTATGCCGCAGCTGCGCACTCAGTACGTCAGTACTAGCGGTTCAGCGTTCTCAGAAAAATGCGTTCAAATTCCACTTGCGTTGCACGGCCGGACTTTTGTGCGGCCGTACATCGTATATTGGCCGTCAATGCCCGTCATCTGCTGCTAGTGCGGCCGTAATTATGTGCGCCAGAACGCACGTTAAAAGTGCGCTGGTCTGACCCCAGCCTTAGACCCTGTCTGAATAATTTCGTCCAGCTTACAAAGGGTTAAACGGACGTGCAAGCATAACATGCACGATTCACTAACCATTATCAAAGTCAATTATTGCAGATGTCATTTTATTGAGGCTTAAAGTCACTTGTAAAAGTTCGTTACAGACAGATTTTAAAGGTTATCCTGAAGACAGTGATACCCTTTTCCCAGCAGGCTAATGTGAATTTAAATAAGTTATACATCTTATTAGTTTGTACAACATTTTGCAAGTGTCACTTAAAAGTTTGTGAACCGTAACCATAATTTGCCCCGGTGCAGCAGCTATTGATATGAGACCACTGTGATTAGTGCCAGATAATTCATTTAACCTTATGTTCTGAAGAACGCTATAACAATGAATATATATGTGTACCACTAAAGGTTATCTTAAATACCAGGTCACCGATTAAATTAATCTATTAGTAAGCGGGGAAGAGTTATTACCTGTTATTTAATCTGTGCGTAAAAAAAAGAAAAGAAATTAGCATGCTTTTAATAAATTAAGGAACGTTCCGTTACATTTGAATAAAACCACACGGAAATCGATTTTCTTAACTCTTTTAATATTGCTGTGGTCACAGTGTTCTTTCGCACTTTTTAAAGTACGTTCTTTGTATTCTGTGAAGTAAAAAAACCTCCAGGATGGGAAGAACATAGATCAAAACATATATTACTTCTACTTTTAGCAACTTGCCAAATTCAGGTGCGACTGTGCTGCATCAATATGCCAAAGACATGTAGGAAATGTAGGAACGTTGTCCTTGTAAAGTATCCCTGTTCATCAATTTCCCCACCACAGCCAGGTAATTAACCTTAACATCTGGAAAATATTTACAAAATTTGACAAATGCCGTCAGGGACGTGTTTCTCTCCGTCCCCGGAATATTTTCTGGATAAAAAGAATGGTAAGATATCTAATTACATTGCGACAGATTTCAGGGCTACCTTTATCAAATGTCCTAGGACACCCAGCGAATGCAGTTACACATTAGAAATGAGTATTAAGGCTGGGGTCTTTAAGAGCGGAAGGAACGTCCATGAAAGTGGACGTTCCTTCCACTCTGACGCTCGTCTGGCCACCTCGCTGAGTGCAGTTAGTGCGCTCAACGCTGCAAGGCGCAATCCTCCTATGGAGGATAGCGCTTTTCAGCCCCGTCGAACACGCGTCCTAGCGCTTTGACAGGGAGGCTTTCTAAATGGACGCAGCGAGTCTTCTGTAGCGCACACAATTCGTGTGCGCTACAATGTGTGGCTGGCCCCGTCGCAGCATCATAACGCTGCGACATACGCCGAAAGGTATTCGTCTGACCCCAGCCTAAGTATTGTTAGAATATCTCATTTATTAGATTATTCTACTTGCTAGTTATAATAGTAACTGTGCAGCATTAGAGGAAGATGCATTGTGCACAGGAGCTGCCAGAGAGCCTTCATGTAGGCAGATGGCCTTTCATCACCGTTGGGCCTGAAAAATTAGAACATTAGCGGCCTCATCACAACTGAGATATTAAAGGTAAGACACAAATGTAAAACGGTCGCGTCTACCATTTTCCCTTGGTGGCTCGCCTTTAACGTTTGTATTACTACCGAGCTGCTTTGCCAGCAGCTCAAGTCGTAATACTTACGAACTGCAGGGAGATAACAGTGTAGAGCATAGTGCGGCTGGTGTTACCAGCTTTAGGAGTCCATAAGACTCAATGGAGATGGACGAGATAACTGCAAGAACTCAAACAAGTGAGATCTGGCTGGGGTGGTGGAGGAATACGAGGAAGGACACTAGGATCTATTCGTTCCCAGTGTTCCTCTGGCCATGGAGCAATGCATCGCTCTCGTCACCAAGGGATATGAAGTGAGTATGGGATTTTTTGGTGGGGTCACATTAATGTGTTAAATGATTGCATTTCAACCCAATCACTTTACTGCAGCCTGTGAAAGACATTATTCTGAAAAGAATGTCAGCCATAGATGGAGAACGAGCTGGTTGGAATAGCTTGTTCTCCATCTGGTAGGGGCCCATTAATGTCTCCCATACAGAGTATAGGAGGTTATTGCACACAAGCAGGCAAAAGACGTGCGCTAAGCTTGCATCTCAGATGTAATAGGACGTTGTAAAATTAAGCACAGCGAGTCGTGGTGCTATACGGCTTGAGCTCTGTGCTTAGCATACCGGTTGTGATCTAGCCCCAGGTTTAGTGACTAACTGGGCAAAATCCATAATGATGATCTTGATTCTTTAGACAGCCATTAAAGAAGACCTGTCATATTGACCTACAGTTACAGTTACAAGTATTTAGAAAGCACCAACAAGTTTTGACACACGTTACAATGGGAGAGACATAACAAACATACATAAAAGTTAGACAGCATAGTAGGCGAGTGGGCCCTGCTCGAGAGCTTATAATCTAGGAGGAAAGGGGTGACACATTAGGTGAGGGTGATAGAAGAGCATGTGAAGTAGCGTGGTCCATGTTGGATGTGTGGGAAGATGGGGCAAGAAATGCATAGGGGGTATTATAGAGTGAGAATGATAGGCTTCTCTGAAGTAATGTGTTTTTAGAGACTTCTTGAAGGACTGGAGAGAAGAGGAGAGTCTGATGTTGTGGGGAGTTCCAAAAAAGGGGGCAGCTTGGTAGAAGTCCTGAAGACAAGAGTTGGGGTTGAGGGTACGTTGAGCTATTATTATTATTATTATTTATATAGAGCCACCAGTTTCCACAGCACTTTACAGTGATCAAAGGGAGCGAGATACAGATAAAGGGACATGGGCCCTGCTCATAGGAGCTTACAGTCTAGAGGCTGATAATATCAGGTCAATAGATAACATAGGATATTTCTTTGTGTTGGCATTGGCATGGAAATCTGAAGTCCTCTCAGTGGTGCTAATGTTTATTTACCAGATCAGATTAGAAGAGCTGGCCTATAGGAGACAGACAATGGCCGTGCTCAGTGAATGAGTATTACAGGTGCACTTTAAGGGCACTATCGGCTGCCTCCCGCTAAAACCGGGATGCATATGGGAAAAATTTGCTAATTTTACCTTTTGAGTTCCAGTTTCACCAGCAGATTGCAGGGAGGAGCTGAGTCCAGTAGCCTGCTCCGTAGTGGCCACTAGGCTCACGGATGCTCAGGGCAGCGCTAACGTGCCGTCCTCAGCATCCGCTCCGTGGAGTCCATAGGACTCCTTGGAGGCTTCTCCTGCCAGGTCACATGACCGGCAGGATCTCGCCTCTCGCCAACAGCACATTTACACACGCATTACAGGTTGGTTAGACTTCCCAGTCCCTAAAACCACTCAATGGTGAGCTGCTTTTGGATTTGTAACCCAGTGGAGCCAATATTCAAACTCACCATAGAAAGGCACACATATACTGTTGGCCCGGTACAGAGCAACAAATGTCCAGCAAGTTACAGGGGCCTAGAGCTTTGAGCAGACTGGATAAATCAAATAAGCTCTCCAAATGAGAATTACAGGCCGTTTCTGTCACAATTCGAGCTGTTGTGGAAATAAAAAACCCTCATAAACTGGTTCAATGATGCCATACTGCAGTCATGTAGTCAACTCTGACCCAATCAATTTAAAACGAATCTGAATGGATCTGCTGATGAATCTGCTGACATTATTTTACAAGGCTAGTGCCTAGAAACAGCACAAAAGAACATAAAATAAATATATAAAAAAATCACAAAAGATTCTTCTCATCTGATCAGCAGTGCTATAGTATATGAGTGTGCCATCATTCATCAGATTTATGAAGAGGTCCTAGCTTGTCTTTTATGAAGAGGTCCTAGCCTCTGCCAAGCATTTTTATTTCCAATAGCTCAGGTAGATGAGTTCTAGTTAAAGCCTGTTCTACCTTTGTCTAGGTCAATGGATATGAGAAATTAAGGAGACTGCTCTTAATGTGATCTTGTACTCGACATGTTCACTGTTGCTCAGAGCATGTAGTATATCACAAAAGCCATAAAGATTAATGTTTTTTTTTTCGGATCCCTGGATACTTACAAGTTTCCAACACCAGGTGCCACCATTGCCGTTATTCGAGGTGGTAGTGGGCCTTTGCGCAACTGGCCCTAAGTGATGATGCTGACACACTGACTCTTCAGAGGGGAAGCATGCAATGAAGTGCAAGGAGTGAGCAATGGGCTACCCTATAGTTGGCGGCTCTTCTCCTCACAGCTGTCACTTACCCTTGAGTGATAACAAAAGTTTGATGGGGAATTGCTTTTTTCCTACATCAAAAACTAGGGTTGTGAAAATATTCCATGTTCCAAGGTTGGTGTAAACTTACCCAGAGCTGTTGTAAATTTTACAACCCCATTAGACTATATTACATAGTTACATAGTTACATAGTTACATAGTTATATAGGCTGAAAAAAGACATGCGTCCATCGGGTTCAGCCTCTCCCACATAACCTACTGCTGTTGATCCAAAAGAAGGCAAAAAACCCAGTCTGAAATATGCAACATACTGGGAAAAAATTCCTTCTTGACCCCAGAATGGCAGTCAGATTTCTCCTTGGATCAAGAAGCTTTTACCCACATATTAAATATTATAACCCTTAATATTCTGTGTCTGCAGGAAGTCATCCAGTCGTTTTTTAAAAGTCTGTACAGACTCTGACCCAACCACCTCAACAGGCAGAGAATTCCACAGCTTTATTGTTCTCACCGTAAAATAACCCTTCCTATGCTTTAAGCTAAATTTTCTTTCTTCCAGTCTAAATGGATGACCCCTTGTCCTATGTATAGTCCTGTTAATGAATAGGTTATCAGACAATGGTTGATAATGGCCCCGTATATATTTATATAAGGTTATCAGATCCCCTCTAAGGCGCCTTTTCTCTAAACTAAACAGGTTTAAGCTTGTTAGTCTTTCCTCATAACTTAACCCTTCCATCCCCCTTATTAATTTAGTTGCCCGTCTCTGCACTTTTTCTAGCGATATAATATCTTTTTTTAAGACAGGTGCCCAAAATTGCACGGCATATTCAAGGTGCGGCCTGACCATTGATTTATACAGAGGCAAAATTATGTTTTCATCCCGTGAGTGAACTCCCCTTTTAATGCATGCCAGTGCTTTACTGGCCTTGGCGGCTGCTGTTTGAAATTGCACATTGTTACTTAGTTTGAAGTCTATGATTATTCCCAAATCCTTCTCCTGCTTGGATTTCCCTAACTCCGTACCATTTAGGGTATAAATTGCTTGTGTGTTCTTCACTCCAAAGTGCATAACTTTGCATTTATCTACATTAAATTTCATCTGCCATTTAAGTGCCCAGTCCCCCAATCTATCTAAATCCCTCTGCAGCGAAGTAACATCCTGCTCACATTGTATTACTTTTCCTAGCTTTGTGTCATCTGCAAACACTGATACATGACTTTCAATGCCTATCTCAAGGTCATTTATAAATAAATTGAATAGTATTGGTCCTATAACAGACCCCTGAGGGACACCACTTACCACTGGTGTCCATCTTGAAAATGTACCATTTATGACCACTCTCTGTACCCTATCTTTTAGCCAGTTTTCTATCCAAGAACAAGTATTTTCATCTAGACCATTTTTTCTTAATTTAAATAGTAACCTTTTGTGTGGAACTGTGTCGAAAGCTTTGGCAAAATCTAAGTAAATCACATCCACTGCGACCCCCTGATCTATACTTCTACTTACTTCCTCATAGAACGTAATTAGGTTAGTCTGACATGATCTGTGTTTCATGAAACCATGCTGATTTTTGCCAATTACATTATACCTCCCAATAAATTCCTGAATATTATCCCTTAGTAACCCCTCAAATACTTTCCCAGCCACAGATGTTAAGCTCACAGGTCTATAGTTCCCAGGCACAAATTTTAAACCTTTCTTAAATATAGGGACCACGTCTGCTTTTCTCCAATCCTCTGGTACTATTCCTGAAAGAAAAGAATCTTGAAAGATTAAGAACAGAGGTTTACATATTTCAACACATAGCTCTCTCAGTACTCGCGGGTGAATTCCATCTGGCCCTGGGGCTTTATTAACATTCACATTGTTTAATTTGTGTAAAACCTTGTCCTGAGTCAACCAGACACTTTGTATTAGTAAGTTTTTATTAATGAATTTCATGTCTCCTGTTATAGGTTTCTCTTTGATAAATACTGAAGAAAAATAATCATTTAAAATTTCTGCCTTATCCTGATCTTCAGTTAACAATAGCCCTGACTCATATTGCCTCTGCTGAGTTTACAACAGCTCTGGGTACCACCAACTCTGGAATAGGGCCAAAAGTTTCCAATGATCAGGAGAATGGGCAATAGCACAGGTGGCCTGCCCTAAGGTGGGTCCCTGCTCAGGTCTCACAAGGTTTTAGCTTGATGGGACCATTACAGAGAAGACTGAATGATATGCAAGTCAGACTGCTATCACACAGGAAGGGTGGCCAGTACCCAAATGCCAAGGCAACCACATCCGCCCGAGAGATACAGCAACCTCTGATTGTCACAGCCTTGTAAGGTTTCATCATGAGGGTACTGCTGATACCTCTCTAGGCACCTTGAGCAAGGAGTCCACGTCTGGATTACCATGTACACTTAGAGTGAGTAAAAACAAAGTTTGAGAGGGTCCCGAGAATAGGCAACATCACAAGACATGCAATCAAGTGAAAGGTGTGAGCAATGGGCTACCTATAGGATGACTTTTCTGCTCACCGCTGTTACTCATCCCGACAGGATGCCGCCAGAAGTGAGTGACAGCAAAGGTTTGACTGAAAGGGAATTACTTATTCCTATATACCGCTAGATTTTGGTTACAAAAATTTACCATAAATTGGAGGGGTTGCGTTATATTTAAGACCTCTGCATTGCGTGTAAAAAAAAAAAAAACTTGACTTGCTCATGGATCTCAAGTCTCCCTGACTATCGGCGGACGACGCGGTGGATGAGCCTGTCTGCTGGAGCCGGAGGTCAGAAAATGACACCTCCCGGCATGCTGGCTATTGGTGAATGACTTACCGTGTTGGTCATCTCGCTCCGCCGGCCTTCTTATCGCAAGTAAGAAGAAGGGTGGTCGGCAGCTTCATATTTAGTAACAACATTAATCATTCTAGAGCAGAGCACCCTGGCCTGTGGGGTAGCCTGACTGTATTAAGAGAACCTCAAAGAATTTTAATGGTTTCCCAGTACAGCATACTTTTATAATTTTGCTCCTCGCGTTATATTCGAGTCTTGAGTATTCTCACATTTCCATAATAAATCTCTATCCAATGCGTTATATTCGCGTCACGCTATACTCGAGTATCTACATTATTTAGCCTAACAGACGATCTGATCTTAATCCCACTGGTTTGAAGATGTAGAAGATCTACTGCAGCTGGCGCACTAACCAACTGTTCCACTCCTGTTCATCTGATACACACATTTCTACCTGAAGCCAATTTTACCAGCTAAGCTTTCGATTTATGGCTGTTGCCTGCTGTGCAAAGTTTACCAGCGTTCCGTGAATGGGATTTAAGCTTCTCCCCTGAAGTCAAAAAGATAATTCTTTTTTTGGGTGGAAAATAAGAAATTATTTTTTCCAACAGCTTATTCTGTCGGTTGTATAAGTGTTTGTTTGTGCAACGCTTCACGACAAAAAAAGCTTTCGGGCCTTTATTTTATTTATTTTTAAAGCACAATTTAAAATAATCCAAGTAATCAATGTAATCATTGATAGAGTGTTTGCTGTTACGGCAGTAATGAAACAGTATATTGCCATGGGGTAAGATCTATTAAAGTTGCTGCTGATTAATGCAGTGCCAAGCATACAGCGAGCCGGAGATTAGCAACGCTAACTTTTCAACACATAAAAGACGGCACTTGGGACTGCTATTTAACAGGGAAATATTTGTACAAAACATGACAACCTTTAGCGTGAAATAATATATGACACTGCGTGGCTTACAATCTTTATGAGGTCTAATTAAACATTCAGAGTGTCTTGTGCCACCGGTTAGGTTTTACTAACCATAGCCGAATCGTGTAATGCTTGCTCAACAATTCACTGTATACCTCAAAGGCACATGTGCTAGAACATATGTACACAACTCCTGTCTTGTAGTCTTTATCTGTTTTTAATCCATCCAAAAATCTTGATTTGATATTGCTTAAAGGAAACCTTCGATTTAAAAATTACTATGGGCAATCGATAGGGCTGCCATCAGAAATTTTGGGGACCCCTACTAAACCACTGATCAGGGTCCCCTTCCCCCAGCTACCCATTTCATTGAATTAATAAAAAAATAAAACCTTTTGACCTCCTCCTCTGCTTATCTTATTTTATAAAGTGGGGGTAAATCTCTTGTGTTCCAGCACGTGGATAAAATGTTCCCTTAGGGGCAGACTGGATCAGTCTGCACCTCCACCTGGTGCAGAATACAAATCATTTCCTCCGTGAGTCAGATTGCTCTTACAGGCTTCGGACACGCCGGCCCACCAGGAAATTTGTTGCTATCTTGGTGAGCAAATCCTTGTTGGCATGAAGGGGCCCTTACATCTGTGCATTGGCAAATGGCACAGCGTTTGGCAACTGCCCATGGCCTACTGGAGCCATTGGGCCTCTGAACACATCATGGCCTGTTCTATAATGGCAGCCCTGACAATCTGATAGGGAAATGCGACATAATAAAATATATGTCATGTTGAGAATCCCTTATCCAAAATTCTTGGAACTAAAGGGTTTTGGATTTAGGAATATTTGCATATAATAATATATCTTTGTCTACGTTTAAACACAAAATTCATTTGTTTCCAATGCATTTTATATACATAGCCGTTAAATTCATTTTTAAATACAATTTTTTGAAAATTTTGCCCCGTCACATAAGGTCAGGTGTGGAATTTTCCACTTGTGCCATCGAGTAGGCGCTCTAAAGGTTTTTTGAATTTTTGAGCATTTTACATTTTTAGATAAGGGATACTCAATTTGTGTGTATATATACCTATATCTAGGTATGTGGTTAGACCCAAATCTATCCTTTGGACCCCACATCACAAAACTCTCCTCTAGACTTTACCCCTAACTAGGTGCCCTGTACAGAAACAAATCCTGCCTGAGCCCCGCGGTAAGAAAGCAGATTGTACAACAAATGCTTATGCCGGCTATTGAATACGGAGATGTAATGTATGCAGCTGCCCCGCAAATGCACCTTCATAAACTTACTACATTGTATAACTCATTCTGCTGCTTTGTGCTACAATGTAACCATTGTGACATGTTAAAAAAGCTAAAATGGCTGTCGCTGGAATTTAGACGCACCCTTCACCTTTCCAACCTGGTGTTTAAGAGATTATCTGGGAAGCTACCACCCTACCTGAACAGACTGCTTCCCCTAGGAGTTCCCTCATCCTATAACCTCCTATCCAGGACCAGCACTTTACTTGCAATACCACAATACAAAAAGAAAGTGTCTCGATCCTCATTTTCCTACAGAGAGACGCAAATATGGAATAACCTCCCAGACACCATCAAATCTTCCCCCAGTCTAAAGTCACTCGAGCTCCCTATTAACATACCTCAATACAGAATGCACCACTATGTAACATAGTGAATATATTTGATACATATTTATTTTCTGTTAATTTGTATATTTGTGTTTAATTTTTAATATCTTCTTGAATTTTATTACTTTTTATTTTTGTACCTACTGTAAAATTTAATATTCTTGAACCCAGCACATACTTGAAAACGAGAGAAATCTCAATGTATCCTTCCTGGTAAAATACTCTATAAATAAATAAAATTAAATAAATATATATGTATATACAGTATATATTCACACACACATCAAAAAGTAAAAGTGACCATGGCACAAAGTACACAACGTCGTCTTCGATGGACACTCATAAATAATGATTATATATATATTTATACCAGCATAATCAATCTCTGCTAATACCCATCAATTGAGATGACATTGTGTGCACTGTGTGCCATAGTGATGTTTACGTCTTGAGCCTGAAGGCTATTTGTTTATTACTTCATTGTTGGTGACCTTGGCAAAATGTTGATTCTCTTGCATTGCCAGTGATAGAGCATCTATATTTTGGAACTGTCTGTCATAATTTTCCAGGAAAACGAATTTAAACTCCGAGGACATGTTTAGCTTTGATAATAGGAAGGCGCCTTCTTCCCCAAAATATTTGGGGGTCTGTGGATTTCCTTCATACCCTATCCATACAAGCCAAGCTGCCGATATAAAATGATAAAATGCTAATATTTTGCTAGGCAATGCTATGAACATATCAATTGCTATTGTTTCTTCACATACACTTAGCACTATTATACAGCAAATCATTTTGTCTCTCGGTTGATCGATATGCGACATCAATATTCAGCACAGAAACTTAATTATGTTTGTACAAATAACTGGAATAATTATGCAACATAGAAAATAGAGATTACATTATGTATCCCATCTTGTACATCATTAATTTATAGATGCAAGCAGGATAGATGTCATATACCTCCAGACGGGCTCTCTGGCTCAGTCCCAGCTAGGCTACTGAGATCTGGTGACCTAAAGCAAGGACATTATCATGAAACAGGGTTTTTAAAGGGAAAAAAGTGGTTTATGTAATGCAGTAGAGACTAACACAAGACGTTGGTGTACGTTTGTCAAAACCAATGAAACCTGGAGAGATGCATCCATAGGTCAGGGTAGGCCTTAGCCTTAGGGCCTCCATACAGTATCCGCATGCTTTTCTTACAGGGTTATTCAAAGAGAGGTGAAAAGCAGGAGAATGACTGGAGAATGGAAAATTCTAGGTCAAAATAGCCAAATCAGAAAAATTCGCCCATTCATCTCACTTTCCAAATTGGCTATTTTGACCTAGAATTTTCCATTCTCCAGTCATTCTCCTGCTTTTCACCTCTCTCTGAATAACCCTGTTAGTTACATACAGGGTTATTCAAAGAGCTCCGAATTGCTGGCGAAAGGTGTCCGAACGCTAAAATTCAGCGTACGGTTACCTTTCCTGGCCATTCGGCTATCCAGAGAGCAGGTAGTTCGCCAAATGTTGACGAATTGCCTGCACATATGGTGCCTGTTCGGTGCCTGTTCAAGGGCAGTGAAATCCCCATAGCTTCGTCTATTCAGAGAACAAAAACCAGCAGGGAAAAGTTGCCGAAATGCCCTGCCATTCGGTTGCTTCATTTGACAGGTTTATTCAGGCGAATACCATAGGCTTCAATGTTAAAAATATTCCCGTTTTTTATTCAATATCTAATAAACCGTTCATTATAATATTCTGCAGTAAAGAGGCTCTTTATTTATAGTTTTTTTAGGATCTTTTAAACATTTTTTGGGATTTTTTTGCAAAACCTTTTTTTCCCTTATTTTAAAATTATTTTTAAAAGTTTTTTTTTCTTTTTTCTGTGACAGCCCTCTTTATTATCATTCATTGGATCTTATAATGTAAATTTCAGACATTTTCGCTCAGTAGTTTGTTTGCAAATAGCATTCC
This sequence comes from Leptobrachium leishanense, assembly GCA_009667805.1. Classification (NCBI taxonomy): domain Eukaryota; kingdom Metazoa; phylum Chordata; class Amphibia; order Anura; family Megophryidae; genus Leptobrachium; species Leptobrachium leishanense. The sequence goes on from CM019063.1 coordinate 488,372,530, forward strand.
ACCTTTCAAACATTCAAGCGTTCTGTTTTTCTCGCTTCATTCGTCTGCGGTGTCAGGTTTTTCCGGCGGCTGCTCTGCGCTGTGATCGGCTCCTGCTCGGGTTTCTCCGGCATCTTTGGCGGGTTAATCCAGATGTTTTTGCGGGTTTCGGTGTGAATTCCCCCGGAATTTGCAGTAAGTGTTCGGCGGGTTTGTAGCGAATTTTCCCTGCATTACAGCGGCCCTGTGATGCTTGCTGGATACACCGCAGGATCGCCAAATCACACCGAATTGAAGAGAATGAAAAGTCACCGAACGTGCGGTGACTTTTCGATTCTCTTTGAATAACCCTGACATTTTTTTTTTAAAAAAAGAGGTGGGGACCTAGAGTCTCAATTAGAGCTTTGCCCTATAGATTCATATAAAGCACAAAAAACAAGAAAAAAAAGGTAAAGAAAAAGACGGGCAAATGAGGGGGGGCAAGAGCAGTCATGGGCAACAAGTAGACATTCCAGGTTGAGTAACGTGGTTTTGCAAATCTCTCAGCCTTCACCAGCAGCCGATGGGTCAGAGGTCACGGTCCTTGTGCCTCCAGAGATATAATCATCCCAGTAGAACCAAGCTCTACAAAAGGTCTCTATCTGACCCTTTTCCTCTGCCACTAATCGATCTACAGCCCTCAACGTTTCCACCCTGGACACCTACATCTGTCTGGAAGGGACAGTATGAGTCCCCCAATGTGCAGGAATCAACAATCTAGCAGCGAACACAAGGCATAGCGTCACGGATTTGCGCATATTCTTAATAGACGTCGGAAATTGTAGCAGAAGGTAGGTTGTGGCCGTAAAGTCAACCTCCAAGGTAGTAATGGTGTGGATCCCATCATGTACCATGTTCTAAAAAGGGCAAAGAAACGGACATTCCCACCAGATGTGAAGGAAACTACTCCTATTCAAACCACAACGCCAGTAAGAGGGGTCGTAGTTCGGCTAAATGTATTCGACCTAAATTTATTCCAATGTTACAATCAGTGAGTCAAAAAGGCTCTATCCTATACCTCAGCTGTTTGTGCTGCCTACGAGTACCAAAATTCATAAATAAACCTTAATATTTTAAGTCTAAGAATTTCCCCAATAAACTACCATATACAGTACATAACAGCTAAAACCTAAATGTTTCCCTCCATCTTTGTGCAGCTTCTTCAGGAGTTAGGATTGATATGAATGATTAGCTACATAGTTACTTGATCCCTAGAAACTATGAGCTCTATCCATCACTACAGTTATCAGCTGGACCCCGTGTCCATTGCCTCATTCCTCTTCCTAATTACGATGTGCGGGTGCTCTGTGCACGCTGTTGTCCCCACTTTAAAAAACTCCCTGCTTTCTCTGTACTTTTGTGGTGGAAGGTGCACCAAGCAAAGTGTCTAGACCTTCAGGATGCTGCTGGTCTCATTCCATGCTCAACTGGAAGAAACTGGGTGACTTGATGGAAAGATGGACTTAAATATAAAAGTGAGATGGTTTTGAGAATTTGCAAAAGTGTAAGGTGTGCATATTAAGGTTTATGTTTGGTTTTTGTGTCATGGAGTTATATGAAGAAAGTCAACGAAGGAATATCAGCGAGTGCATAAAAAGTTATAACAGTGTATAAATAATGGGCGTTAATGTAAAAACCTTTCTTTCTGATGTCCGTTCTATCAAGTGGTACGTAGAAATTATTGGACATATGAACAAAATTGTGAACATTAAGACACTCATCTAACCTTATTCTTGGATATTCCAGCAACTGGAGGCATTGGTTCTTACTTTTTAACTGTGTAAGTGTTGCGTACATTGTTGCATTGGTTTGTCTTGGGAGTAACTCTATATTTGCTTGTTTATATAAAACGTTATAAATCCAATGCACCCTAAATGAGCAGAGATTAGACATTGATTCAAGGTGTACTTGAAGAAAAAGGATCATCACCTTTGTTAACATAAAAATAAATACAAAACAGAATCTGTTTTAGCTGTCATACCTATATGGTGCCCCCTTCTTGGTCATAGCATTTACACATCAATCTGAGGTAAAGTCAGAGCATAAGAGATAAGAAGAATTGGCCTAGAGGCAAAGGGGATGCCCAGCAGGTCAGTTCGACAGAATAGCTTTTCTGTATTATTTTGTACCACATATAAGACACATAGATAACAAGTTTTCATTGCATCTTCAAACATCCTTGCTGGGAGCACCCGTCATGGAGTCCTCTTTGGTCAAAAGCAAGATAGATTAAACCATAGACCACTGTTGAATCATAGTGTATTTCTTCAGCGCAAAATAGTAAAATACAACACCCTCTCTGGCAATTCTGGGTTGGAGGAGGAGGAAGAAGACCTGCCAACTGACACAGCCATCGGACTGCCCAATCACCAGGCAGCCTTATGCTGTCAGCTGGTTTCTGGGAGGCCTGAGAGAAAATGCACCATGGGCTTAAACGGTTATTTTCCATTGGAAATAACATCTCCGGAAGTAATATTTTTGAACTGTAACAAACAACATACTTTTTACTGGGCTACAGCTCACGGAGGTCAGTTTTGGTGCCTGTGATGAAGCCTCTTGAATTCTCATTTCTACAGGGGCGAAATGCGTTGTCTTTTAATTTTATTCAGATAGTGATATACAGTTGTGTTCAAAATTATTCAACCCCCAATGCTGTAAAGGGTTTTAGGGAATTTAGTGTACATTTGTAATTGTATTCAGAATGAAATCCTACAAGGACTTTTTAAAGAACCATATGCAACTAAAATGACATCAATTGGTTTTGTAATACAGTAGTAAATGTTTCTTTTGTGAATTCTTCATTGACACAATTATTCAACCCCTTAAAGACTACCACTCTGAAGAACAGAGGTTCATTCAAGTGTTTTCAATCAGGTATTGAAAACACCTGTGGATGTCACGGAGCAGCAATAAAGCATAATAAGCACCAATTAGGCTGCTTTAAAATGACTGTGATACTCAGCTCCTTCTAGACATTTACTGGTGTGGTTACAAACATGGTGAAGTCAAGAGAATGGTCCAGGAAGACAAGAGAAGAGGTGATTACTCTTCACAGGAAGGGCAATGGCTATAAGAAGATTGCAAAGATGTTAAACATACCAAGAGAGACCATAGGAAGCATCATTCTCAAATTCAAGGCAAAGGGCACTGTTGAAACGCTACCTGGTCGTGGCAGAAAGAAGATGCTGACTTCGACTGCTGTGCACTACCTGATGTGTAGAGTGGAGAAAAGTCCCCATGTGACTGCTGAGGAACTGAGAAAAGATTTGTCAGATGTGGGTACTGAAGTTTCAGCTCAGACAATACGGCGCACACTGCGTAATGAAGGCCTCCATGCCAGAACTCCCAGGCGCACCCCCTTGCTGTCTCCAAAGAATAAGAAGAGTCGACTGCAGTATGCCAAAAGTCATGTAGACAAACCACAGAAGTTTTGGGATAGTGTTCTGTGGACTGATGAAACAAAATTAGAGCTGTTTGGGCCCATGGATCAACGCTATGTTTGGAGGAGGAAGAACAAGGCCTATGAAGAAAAGAACACCTTGCCTACTGTGAAGCATGGCGGGGAGTCAATCACGCTTTGGGGCTGTTTTGCTTCTGCAGGTACAGGGAAGCTTCAGCGTGTGCAAGGTACCATGAATTCTCTTCAGTAACAGGAGATATTGGATGTCAATGTGATGCAGTCCGTCACAAACCTGAGGCTTGGGAGACGTTGGACCTTTCAACAGGACAATGATCCCAAGCATACCTCCAAGTCCACTAGAGCATGGTTGCAGATTAAAGGCTGGAACATTTTGGAGTGGCCATCGCAGTCACCTGACTTAAATCCGATTGAGAACCTCTGGTGGGACTTAAAGAAAGCAGTTGCAGTGCGCAAGCCTAAGAATGTGACTGAACTGGAGGCTTTTGCCCATGACGAATGGACGAAGATACCCGTAGATCGCTGCAAGACACTTGTGTTAAGCTATGCTTCACGTTTAAAAGCTGTTATAACTGTAAAGGATGTTGTACTAAGTACTAAGATTGAATGTCACTTGGGGGTTGAATAAAACTGATAATGATGTGAGCACAGAAAAGACATTTGTGGTTATTTCATTCTAAATGTTATGTTATATGTGTCTGACCTACACGTGCCTCTTTGATTTAATTGTAAGCAAGATGACTGAATGATCAAAATCAATGTCAAACTGGCCAAAACACTCAATTTCAGTGGGGGTTGAATAATTTTGAACACAACTGTATATAGTTTGATTTTCTTTTGACAATAAATACTTACGTTCTGCAGATTTAGGGAGTTAGATTTTCCTTTACAATCATGCAAGAGATCTGCTAGAATTCCTGCTAATCTTCACTATTTGTGAGGCACTGAGATACACATGTTTTGAGATAAGCAACTCAATATTCCTATTATTACACTTGTAAGCATCACCTTACATTTTGTGACTGTCATTTTATATACACTATTGCACTTTTTTATTATTTTGGTTATTTTATGGCAGTTTCCTTTTTAATATACTGTTTATTCGCTTGATGCTCTGAGAAGGGACATCTATTGGCCATCTTCGACACGTGCAATTTAAATGTATGTACTCTTCCTAGTGCGTTTAGTGATCCCTTCCCTGTCCTTTATTCTACTGGTTGATTGTAAAACACCCTCCTGTGGCAGAAGTCGGTTAATATAGGCTATATAATGGGTTTCCCTGTCTTTAATTTCATCAGGGAAATCGTGCAACAAAGACCCTGCTCTCATTTCCCTTTCCTTCTATAGCCTGGACCAGTCCTCTCTTAAGGGTATGCAAACCATGTTAATGTTATATTAATGTTAATGTTATATTGATATTGCAGAAGGTATTAATGGAAAAGTATGTCTTTTTGCTGATGACACAAAGATTTGCAACAGGGTTGACGTTCCTGGAGGGATCAGCCAAATGAAAAGAAATGATTTAGGTAAACTAAAAAAATGGTCGGAGCTGTGGCAATTGAGTTTTAATGTGGATAAGTGCAAGATAATGCACCTGGGACGTAAAAACCCAAGGGCTGAATATAGAATATTTGATACAGTCCTAACCTCAACATCTGAGGAAAGGGATTTAGGGGTTATTTTTGCAGAGGATCTAAGGGTAAGTAGTCAATGTAATAGAGCAGCAGGAAATGCTGGCAGAATGCTTGGTTGTGTAGGGAGAGGTATTAGCAGTAGGAAAAGGGAAGTGCTCATGCCACTGTACAGAGCACTGGTGAGACCTCACTTGGAGTACTGTGTGCAGTACTGGAGACCGTATCTCCAGAAGGATATAGACATCTTAGAGAGAGTTCAGAGAAGGGCTACTAAAATGGTGTACGGCTTGAAGGAGAAAAGTTACCAGGAAAGGCTTAATGATCTTAACATGTACAGCTTGGAAAAAAGACGAGACAGAGGAGATATGATAGAAACATTTAAATACGTAAAGGGAATCCACAAGGTAGAAGAAGGGAGTATATTTAAACGGAAACAAAGTAGCAAAACAAGAGGACATAGTCTTAGATTAGAGGGGCAAAGGTTTAAAAGTAACATCAGGAAGCATTATTTTACTGAGAGGGTGGTGGATACACGGAACAGTCTTCCAGTTGAAGTGGTAGAGGCCAAAACAGTAATTGAATTTAAGCAAGCATGGGATAGGTATAAGGCTATCCTAAACAAAAGATAAATCCAGGTAAAGTATCCATGTAATTGGGCAGACTAGATGGGCCGAAAGGTTCTTATAGAAACATAGAAAAATGTCGGCAGATGTTTCTATGATTTCTTACAAACTGCAAATAATCCTAAACTATTCATTTTCAGGTTCTTTTATGACGAACCAAATACTAAGAAAATTTTAGATGTGGACCTAAAATATCGAAAATCAAAAACATGAACAATTCACGCAGATACACCCTTCAGGCATTCACGCCTATGGATACCATCCATGTTTATTGGTATATATGCCATTTTTACCAACTCTAAATAATTCTTGCTTGTCCAGTCTCTCTATAAAGATGAGTTAAACTTTAATCCCATCGTGTAATTCCCCAATCAGTGCTAAAGCCACTGCCACTGGCAGTTTAAATTTGGCCTAGTCGATTCCACTCTTATGCCTCTGCATTTTGATTTTCTCAGTCTCAACGACACCGAGAAAGAGTTTAGTGAAATGTAAAAGCTTTCTATCCAAGCAAGAAAATATTAATAGTTCTTAACCTGCATTTCCATATAAACAAACCTTCTTCATGCACAATTACACCATATAGGCCCTGGGCATTTAGTGAAGGTTGATAATGGTCTGCAAGAACATTTTAGGGACTTATTTAATGAACCGACTGCATCTCCATTAGCTTTAAAAATCCTATTGACCTGTTTGAGAGATTTGCATTATATTCAACTGCTTTGGCAAAGTCACGACGTCAAAATGTGGCTGGTGTTTACTTGCAATGATTATCTCCGTATGCTTGCTTCTGTATCCTAGTTTATTAAGCCACTGAATTCTACAGCTGCTGTGTACTATATCGCTCATCGTGCTTATCAAGTCTGTAGGGCGAGTCTTTGTTTATACTGTCTTTATATGTCTTAAATAAGCTCTTAAGAAAATGCTAAATAAAAGAACTGGTTGAGCACCCCTTACCTGGAATGCTTGGGACACCGAGCATTCTGCATTTTGGATTCTTCTGTATTTCAGAATCCTAGAGAATCCGATAATTGAGAGGAAGGAGATCGCAGCGGAAGGGCTTCAATTCTCTTCCTGCTGCAGCCACCAGCATGTATACTCACTGGGAGAGCTGTGCGGGGTTATTCTAGTCTTCGAGCATGATGCTCAGTCAGGGTGACTCCGAGCAGCATGTTACCCGCTGGGGATCCCCCAAACACTCCCAACATGTGCCACAGACTGTTGCAGCATTAGGGAGCCACGATTCCGAGCAGCAGCACCCGACCGGAGTACCCTTAATCCAGAAATTAATAGAATTCAGAATTTCGGACTCTACTGTAATCTAGAATTTTGGATAAGGAGTGCTCAACCTGTATAACGTAACTAAAGCTAGAAGATTACCATATTAAGACCCAGGGCCAGATTTATAATTAGGCAGATTAGGCATGTGCCTACAGGTCACATAGGGTAAATATTTTACTGTCTTGGACAATTCATAGTTCGTCGGAGTATTCACTTTCCAGAGCCTCGTTAGGCTCGATCACCTCGCCTGCGGGTGTTTCACACAGCTCACCCGATAGCCCTCAGTGGTTGTCTCGTCTTGTAGTCTTGGTATCCCTTCAGGATCCTAGGTAGTCCACAGGTCCTCCAATGGTTGAGTACCAATGGCCCTCAGTAGTTAGCTTATCTTGAGGCCTTGGTATCCCTTCAGAGTCCTGGGTAGTCAATAAGTCTTCCACTGGTAGAAGTCTGCAAACTCAATAATGTAGAAAGGATTCTATCCTCAGGTCAGGGTCATAGTGACGTCACTACTAACTCTTCGTGGACGCGGGAGCGCCGAGCACCGGTTCTCTGTCTTTTTTGTTGTTTTTGGTGTGGTTTGGGACTGCACTTTTGGTGCTCTGGGCGACGGGGTTCACGTTTCATTTTGCTCTGAGTGTCTGTTCTCCACATTTTTCCACTGTATGTGCCTACAGGTGCCTACCACAGAGGGGTGCTTTCTCTATTAAAAAATAAATAAATTACAATTTAAAATCATTTGGACCCATATGTCTCTGGAAACCTACAAGCCAGAGGGTCATTTGAGGTATCGTTGGCATGGCCATGGCATGGCATCGCCTTTCCAATAATACCTAACATAACTGGGCATTTATGTAAATATAAAATGACAAATTAATAAAGTACAATTTTTTTTCTAATGCAGCACTGTTGTTCACCTTTCAATTATAAAGTAAACAGTGATGCTGCATAAACTCACCTTCTCATCTCAAATGCCAGGACCAAATGTGAGGATGATGACACAATCAGGGTAATTCAAAGAGATCCGAATGGCTGGAGAAAGGTAACTGAATGCTGAAATTCAGCGTTCGGTTACCTTTCTTGGCTATTCGGCTATCCAGACAGTAAGCAATTCGCCAAATCCTGGCGAATTGCCTGCACATACGGTGCCTGTTCGAGGGCAGTGAAATCCCCATAAAAAAGCACTGCTTCGGCTATTCAGAGAGCACAAACCAGCAGTTCCCGAAATGCCCTGCCATTTGGTGGTTTAATTCGACAGGTTTATTCAGGCGAATCCCGTAGGCTTCAATGTTAAAAATATTCCCGTTTTAATTCAATATCTAATAAACCGTTCATTCTAATATTCTGCAGTAAAAGTCTCTTCATTTATAGATTTTTTTAGGATATTTTTAAGCATTTTTCTGGATTTTTTTTTTAAAGGAACACTCTACTCAAAAAATCACCCCTTTTTTTATCCTAACCTATCCATATTCCCTTAATAAAACTTTCGTTTTTATTTTTTTTCTTGTAACTGTAATACTTACCCTAAAATCCTCTTGTTTCCAGCGGCGTTTTTTTTTTTTTATACTCCCCTCCCTCCTCTTCCGCTCCCGTCCTTCTTCTTGCTTCTTGGCTTCTGGTTTACGTGAGAAGCGCGCATGCGCGCCTCTCACATAAGCCAGCCAATCGGCAGGCTTCCTCCCGGCTCCCTCTGAGGATTAGTGTTGCGCGCAAGAGGATGCGCGCAACACTAACCCTCAGAGGGAGCCGCCAGCTACTGCGGTGAGTTGGAGACGTCATCGCGCTGAAAGCGCGATGACGTCTCCTACTCGGCAAAAGTCGGCAGAAGCGGGAAATATGATTCCCGCTCTGCTGACTGACAGCTGGGAGGGCGGAGTAAACTTCTCCGCCTCTCTCAGCTGTTTTCAGCATTTTCAGCTGATCGGCTGAGCGGAGGGAGGGGGGACAGGGGGCAGCATACTCTGGGCATCATGACCACCTAAAATAGCTTAGAGTATCCCTTTAAGTTTACTTCTTTTTTCTGTAACAGCCCTTTTTATTATCATTCCTTGGACCTCATATGTAAATTTCAGACATTTTCGCTCAGTAGTTTCTTTGCAAACAGCGTTTCAATTTTCAAACATTCATGCAAACTGTTTTTCTAATTTATTCACTGCAATCGTCTGGCGTTTTTCTGACGGCTTCGCTGCGTGTTATCGGCTCCTGCTCAGGTTTTTCTGACGTTTTCGGCGGGTTAATCCCAATGTTTTTGCGGGTTTTTGGCATGCATTCGCCTGGGTTCTGCGGTTAGTTTTCGTCGGGTTTGCGGCGGCCTTTCCCTGCGCTTCGATGACCCTGTGGTGCTTGCTGAATACACCACAGGGTTGCCGAAATGGCAACTATCAGAGTAATTCATAGATAATCGAAAAGTCACCGCACGTTGGTGACTTTTCGTTCTCTTCAATCGGTTCGTTTTGCCGATCCCATTTCGGCAACCCTGTGGTGTATTCAGCAAGCACCACAGGGTTGCCGAAATGGGATCGGCAAAACGAACCGAATTGAAGAGAACGAAAAGTCACCAACGTGCGGTGACTTTCCGATTATCTATGAATTACTCTGATAGTGTTATTACGCATTGGTTCATCTGAAACAAAAACCGCCGCACTGCTTTGGACCCCTGTACCTCCATTCTTTACAGAATTTTGGATCTTGGGGGACAAAATAGAGCACCATTTCCATAGCTAGGGATAGAAATTAGAGTTAGGCTTAGAAATTAGCATTAGTTAGATTATTATTTTTTCTTGTTTTAGGGTTAACCGTAGCCCTAACATGTCGGCTCCATTTTGCTTAATTTTAAGGCCACATATTCTGCCCCTTCTTTTGATGCGAGTGCATCAAGAAACTTTTTTAAATCCATTTTTAAATGTATAATTATTAAAAAAAGTATTTCCCCAGCTTTGGCTCTTTTTAGGGGTGGGGGGCACTCATATTTCTGTGCCTACAGGTTCCTGAGATGTAAATCCGGCCCTGGTTTCACCAAGGGAATGTTTTTGAATCCGTTAAATGTCAATTTCTCTCCTCGGGAGAGATCTGCTAAGGTTTTGATCGCAACTAATAATGTTCACCTTTTAAAAAAGCTCCCTAAGCTTGCAATTGGGAAACTGTAACAATTCTAACCAAATTGTGGTGTCATTTAAGATCAGCTCAAAGAAGCACATTCTGTGGACTTGATAAAAGTATTTAAAAAAAAAAGGCAAATTCCAACATGATACCAGATCCTTTACAAATTGTTGACTGTGGGGTAACAGTTCCCAGGTTACTCAGATTAACTAGAATAATGCTAAATAAAAGATAGATTTGGTGAATGTATTCAATGTGGGATTAAAGAACAAAACAAACTAATCTAATTCGGAGAGGATTTTTCATGAGATAAAACACAAGAAAACAATATTTAAGACATTTAAGTTAGGTGAATCAGCAGTATGTTATAGTAGAAAGATGGCACAAGAATTTGCAAAAGGTCAAGAATAGATTTTCAGGGTTATCTATTCAAAGAGAGTCAGACTGGCCACCAAATTGCACCGAACTGTGAATTTCCCCATGCGGTGCGATTTCGTAGCCATTCGGCTATTCAAAACCCAGGCGGTTTGCAAAAATATTGTCGAATTCCCAGTGAAAAACAGTGATTTTCGAACGGGAGTGAAATCCCCATAGAGAAGTAATGGTTAATCTATTCAGAGACACCGAACAGCAGTGAAATGTCAGCGAAATGCCCTGATTTTCAGTGGTTTCATTCAACAGGTTTAAACAGGCGAATCCCATAGGTTTCAGTGTAAAATCCCGGTTATTATTAAATATTTATTCAACCATTTATTCTTTTCATTTGCAGCAAAAAGTCTCTTTTATATTTTTTTGGGGATTTTTTTTGGCCAATTTTTTGTAAAATGCCGTTTTTTCTTTCTTTAACAGAACTCTTTATTATTATTCATAGGACCTTATATATTATTTCCATGCATTTTTGTGCAGCAGTTTTTTTGCAAGTGTGTTTTAAATGTTGCGGTGTTTCTTTTTTTGTTTTGTTTTTTTTACTCATTCGGCGGCTTGTCGGCTTTTGCTCTGTTCGGCCGGTCGTCGGCTTTTTTCGGATTGATGCGGCGTATCATCTAATGCATTCTGCAGTTTTTAGGCAGTTTTTTGGATCGATTCAGTGTATTTTTGGCGTTTTTTTGGATCGATGCAGCGTTTTTTCTGATTGATTCTGAGATTTTGCTGCGTTTTTTTTGAGTCCGGCAGGTTGTTCACTGCACTTCCGGGACCCTGCGGTGATTGCTGAATTTGCCGCAGGGTTGGCAAATTTGACTTGCCGAAGTGCGGTGAACGGGAGAGCACCGAGACTATGGTGCTCTGCAGTGGTGTATGTAGGTTTTGTGCTGCCCTAGGCCTGACTAAACTCGTGCACCCACGAATTTAAATTTGACACACCCATTGCTGTCAAGGTCACACCTCTTCCTGGTTAAACCCCACCCTTCCTATTTAGGCTCCACATTTTCTCTTAGAGATCCGCCTTTTCCTCTCTTTATATTAAAAGTGGACACCAAGTGCCTACTTGTATATTTTCTATACCATTTCAAATGTATCTATTGTAGATAAATAAAATTATGAAATGTTTAAATTCATGCATTTTTACAAAGATCAGCCATGCATGTCAAGTATACTGGATCACAGCCACTCTAATTGGTTGAACAATAAAATCCACAGAAACTTGCAGTATGTATGAGCGTATCACAGAGCTGCACAGCAATAAAACCCACAGAAACGTGCATTGTGTATGAGCGTATCAGAGCTCCACAGCAATAGATCTCACAGAAATGTGCAGTGTGTATGAGCGTATAAGAGCTGCACAGCAATAAAACCCACAGAAAGGTGCTCTGTGTATGAGCGTATCACAGAGCTGCACAGCAATAAAACCCACAGGAAGCTGCATTGTGTATGTGCGTATCACAGAGCTCCACAGCATTAAAACCCACAGAAATGTGCAGTGTGTATGAGCGTATAAGAGCTGCACAGCAATAAAACCCACAGAAAGGTGCACTGTGTATGAGCGTATCACAGAGCTGCACAGCAATAAAACCCACAGAAAGGTGCATTGTGTATGTGTGTATCACAGAGCTCCACAGCAATAAAACCCACAGAAATGTGCAGTGTGTATGAGCGTATAAGAGCTGCACAGCAATAAAACCCATAGAAACGCGTGCTGTGTATGAGCGTATCACAGAGCTGCACAGCAATAAAACTCACAGTAATGTGCGGTGTGTATGAGCGTGTCACAGCTGCACAGCAATAAAACTCAAACTCATTTACTTTAAACCCCCACTCTTTCCAATTCATAACCCCCTACTTTCATTTAACCCCACCTCTTTCATTTAACCCTCACTTCTTTCATTTAACCCCCACCTCTTTCATTTAACCCCTCCACACCTATTTCATTTAAAGCCCCCCCACCTCTTTCATTTCATTTAATCCCCCACCTCTTTCATTTAACCCCGCACACTTATTTCATTTAAACCCCCACCTCTTGCATTTCATTTAATCCCTCACCTCTTTCATTTCATTTAACCCCCACCTATTTCATTTAAATCCTCCCCACCTCTTTCATTTCACCCCCGACACCTATTTCATTTAAACCCCCACCTTTTTCATTTCAAACCCCCACACCTATTTCATGTAAACCCCCCACCGCTTTCATTTCATTTAACCCCCCTCACTTAACCCCCCCTCTTTCACTTACTTGACCTAGGAACTGGCGGCTGGGCTGGGGGCTGGCGGCGGAGTGACCTCTCCTTCCCGGCATCTGCTCTGGCAGGTGGAGTGCATGGGAGGAAGTGACGTCATATGACCACTTCCAGCGCTTTCGCTCAGCGGCGGTCTTCACGGCCACGGGCGGCAGCTCTCACGTCCGGCGGGTCCCTATGATTGAGCGGCGCGGCAGCAGGTCCCACCGAGCGGCGGGGCGCCGCCCCCTGTAAATTGCCACCACAGGCCTAGGCCAAGATACAGCGCTGGTGCTCTGCGAATAACCCTGTTTATCTATAACGTGTCAAGATATTGCACAATTTGGAAGCCACTGTGTCCGGAGGATATATTTTTTGTCAAATATAAAACCGTATCAAAGACAGACCACAGAGAGAAGATGAGAATACAATTATTTCAAGAAAAATAGGTAGGTGGGGGAAGCGCTTCACATTCACCAAAAAGTAGTAAAAAAGGATTGGAGGTGCTAGCTGCAGAAGGATATTCTACATACATAAAAATGCTTCCTTCAGGTGACAAATGATGTATTGATCACAAGCGGGAAGACAGATCTGTCTTTCATTTTCTTTGGGACGCACAACCTCAAAAGAAGAGAACAGAAAAGGCTCCAATGGTACAATATCATTCTTATGTGTAGTCCAGAGAGAATACAGGGACTCTACTCACATTTTATGACAGCTACAAGCTCTCCTGTGTACGCGATACAGGCGTTATTGGACCAGCCTGTCAGCCTAATCCTCCTGGGATCGATGTAGTTTTCATCCGAAAAGAAATCACAAGAAGAGCAACTTTTTCAGTACACCTATACAGGTGTATACTGTGAGGAAAATATCCACTCACTGAGAGCGGTAGGGATGTCCAGTGGAAGAATCCTCCAATGGGATCTCTTAGTGCAGCAGCGAGCAAGGATGCAAGGTGAAGCCAGGGTTTCTTTTAAAAACCAAAGTGTATTTAATAGCTTAAATTGTATAAAATAAATAAAAGGGGGGAAGCCAGACGCGTTTCGCGCCACAAGGGCACTTCATCCGTGGCCAAAAAATATGATTATTTTAAGGTGGACAAACTTGATAAGTGTATAGACTCCAGCTCTTGTCGCACTTCTGCTTACAATATTTATTAGTGACGTTGCAAAAGACATTGTAAGTCATGCAACAGGGTTTAAAGGTAACATATAACTAAGTAACTGAATACAATCTATAAAGTCAAATACAATCCACAGTAGCTAAATGCAAAGTTATGCTTGATGTGATGAAATCACTAGCTATGTACAACCTAAATTGGGATGAATTAGGAAGAGCTGTATGTGATAATGATGGTAATAATAGATACCACTTAGTATATGAAGTACAGTTTGGGCACCGAAAAAAATATGAAAAACAGTATATCACGGTGTTGGAAACCATACAGAGACTCCCTGTTAGGTTAGGAATGGACATGGATGATTTTAGTAATGAAGAATGGCTAGACAAGGTGAGCTCCCTTCAACTGGAATTCCAAAAACTGAAAGACTTTGAAGACCAAAGTTTTTGGTGCTTATTGATCATTATTTCAGCCAGTGCCCTGCCTTGAACCTTATGCGCCTCCATGCCCAGTTTGTGCCAGTGTTTTACAGTGTGCCCTCACGGCACTCCTGCTGTGTCCCTCGTTCTCCTCCACCCATATCCCTTGCAGGATTTCATAATTCAAAAGCAGAGAAACGAAATTCGAAATATTCATGGTCCTAATAATTTTGGATAAGAAGTGGTCTACCTATAAATACTAAACTTCAAGTGAAAAATCCCAATGTTATGTTACATATTTAATAGTATATTTTAGCTATATATAATGCATGGCCATTGTAAATGGATTCATCCTCTTTACAAGCAGCAATGTACAAAGTCCATCCGTCGAGACTTAAATTGATTGAATTGAGTTGTCAATTGGAAAGGAAATGTTTCTACTAAAAACAATAAAATGTGCAATTCAGTTTGGAAGAAAAAAATGAAACAATTGTTTATTTTTATAGGAAACCGAATATTCATCATAATTAGTATGAATAGTAACAGCTTGTTGGTGTAAGGGGAATTCAGATTATGGAGTCACGGAAGCTCTTTTTATATCACCATGTATCTGTGTGGGTCTGCCAAATATTGATTCAAAGAGCTGAATATTTATGCAAGAAACAAACATCTATTACATTACTTTTTATTTTAACTTTTTGTTTCATGATGAAATATATATTCTACCTTCAATGTGCTAGGTATACATTGATAGGATCCTATAGCTGCACCTCCCTAGGCACCTTGAGCAAGGGGTCCATATCTATATTATCATTTATTCTCGACTCATACAGGGTTATTCAGGAAGAGGTGAAAAGCAGGAGAATGACTGGAGAATGGAAAATTCTAGGTCAAAATAGCCAAACCAGAAAATTTCTCCCATTTATCTCACTTTCCAAATCGGCTATTTTGACCTAGAATTTTCCATTCTCCAGTCATTCTCCTGCTTTTCATCTCTCTCTGAATAACCCTGAAAGTTAACAAAAACGAAATTATGACACCACGTCTATGCTAAGGCAGGTAAATAAGTAGAAGCACGACAGGAAACCCCTGCAGGAATAGTGACAGTCAATATCTAGCAACAGAATTGGGGGTAACCCTGAAACATGGATAGAACAAATAATATTGATTGACTGAGATAGGAGCTTGTAAGTAAAACTTAACTTTTATTGGAAACTAAAGAAACCAGAACAACATAAAGACGAACCAAGGAAAGGATAAATAATCTCTATGGCTTCAGTCAGTGTGATAAATTACACATAGGGTACTTGGTGCACCTTGATAAGTCTCTCCTACAAACAGCCAAACAGTCTAAATTCAGTCAACTACTATCAAAGTGAACAAATGGGCCTTTGTGGGTCCCCAACATAGGACAGAGAGACACCTGCTATAAAGAGAGTTCCCAAGTGAAATTGCAATAAGGTAAAGGAAAGGTTGAAGTCCAACATCAATGCTGGGAGCGCTACCAGTTTAGAGCCAACCCACACCAAGATTAACACCAAGCCACAGAGACTAAAAATAATAAAAAAATTAAAAACACATTCTGCATGGGAGTAAGCACTCCATCATTCGACGCGTTTCACCATAAACACTGGCATCCTCAGGAGCATGCAGGAAGTAATGCCCAGCCTGGCAGCATAACAAGAAATAAGCAGGTATACATTGGCAGGTCTCATAAGGGTTTAGCTCAATGGTGCCATTACTGAAGACTATTCCTTATATATGAATCCATAACCATATGCTATCACCTAAAAAGGGTGGCCAGAACTTGCAACCCTGATAAACTTCAGCAGCCCAGCTAGGGAAAATCAAAGAACAACCAGGTAAGTTAGTTTCATTGATGAAGTTGCCCTTGTCATTCATTGATTTTCCCTGTCCAGATCCCCGAAGCGTATAGTGCTTGCAACAGCAATGTTTTCTGGGTTTTTATTTTGCAACAATGCTAAGCAACTGCATTTAGTGGATAACACTGTTTGTGTGTATAACCCCCAAAAATATGTATTAAAAACATTAATACAGTTTGAGTGTATATTGACTTTCATGTCAAATAAAATGCATGACCAAAACACACTATCATTTTATGTGGTTGTCATCTTATTTATTATTGTCTTGGGAAATACAGAATAAGTTGCCCGAGAGAATACGTTAACTTGATCAGTAGCATTCGCACAAAAATGCTGACTGAGCACTTTTTATGGAAGTCACTGCTTCACTGAAACTGGTAACCATGCTCACAGTACAATGTGATTAACTGTTATATCAATGATTACGTTGTCAAGAATGGTTAGAAATGGATTGTGGCATGTCAGTTGTATTGCAGAATTTAACCCTAGATGTCCACTTAAATTCAAGACACATCATTCATCCTTAAGGATTGGGAATTTGTAGTTCGACTGGAATATCATTCATCACAAAGCAGTGGAAGGAAACGTCCATCATGGAACAATTCTATGAGCAGAGTGAGAAGGCAAAGACAAAACCTAGATATCAGTCACACTAGCATTGTGATCGATAGGACTTCCTGAAGGGTAACTGCACTTCGAATGGTCAAAAAAAGCCCGTAGTCTTATTTTTAAAAAAAAACTTTTTGTGTACTCTTTATCTTGACCATTTGTTCTACAATAGGATTTAAAGCCACCACAAATAAAGCTCAAAGATTTTGCAAAATGAAGACGGTTTTGGAAAATTCTACACATTATTATTATTATCTTCTTCAATAGAGCAGTAGTCAGCTTTCAACAACTGTAAAGACCACGATGGTTGGTCAACAATAATATTTATAGGGCTCTATTACCTCCTCCAAGCTAAAGTTAGCGCTAGCTTATAGGCGGTCATAGCGCACCGCACAGATCGCCTCTGATTTACTAATGAGTTAAAAAAGCCATTAGCGCTCGTTTATTTGCGATTTGTAGCGCAAGTTTACTGTACTTTGCGCTCCCTATACCTAAGATGGGGAGCGCAAAGTGAAAGCACAGATTAACTAGCGTTAGGATCACTAGGCCCTACCGCTAGTTGCTAAGAGCTGGCGCTAACTAAAAAAGTTAATACCAGCTCAGAGGTGTAGGCAACTGATTCCACTTCTGCAAGATCAGTTAGCTGCAGCTCAAACTCCCCCAAAAATCAAATACTCCCCTCTTTTCCGGAGGCGAGAACGGCAGCCCGATCCGCTGCTTCTGGTCACCGGGAGCAGAGGGAGACTGGGGAAAAGTCCCCAGTTTCCCTCTGCGTTCACTCCACCGACCAGCAGGATCTCACGAGAGGCGAAATCCTGCCGGTCATGTGGCCCAGCAGGAGAAGCTTACATGGCGCCCTATGGACTACATGGAGCAGATGCTGGGGGCGGCGCTTTAGCGACTCAGCGCCTGCCCTATAATCTGCTGGTGAAACCAGGATGCAAAGGGGAAATTAGCAATCGCAAATTTTTCCCCTTGGTGTCCCGATTTAGCGAGCGGCACGCAATAGTGCCCATAAGGTTTTAGTTTTTTTCCCATTTTTATTTTATTAAATAGAAGTATGACTTACTCGCCTGCTGCCATCCCGCATGGTATACATAGCCAGAATTCCTTCTTCGTGACTGCATGTTTTTTATATGTAAGGTCAGACATAAAATTACATTCCAAGTCTTGTGATACATATACAGTTGTGTTCAAAATTATTCAACCCCACTGAAATTGAGTGTTTTGGCCAGTTTGACATTGATTTTGATCATTCAGTCATCTTGCTTACAATTAAATCAAAGAGGCACGTGTAGGTCAAATAAATATAACATAACATTTATAATGAAATAACCACAAATGTCTTTTCTGTGCTCACATCATTATCAGTTTTATTCAACCCCCAAGTGACATTCAATCTTAGTGTCACGTTCCCACGTTCCAACCCTGTCTCCCTGCCCTCTGTATTCCTTATGTCTGTGTTTCCCTGTGCTGCTTTCCCTGACATGCAGCTCAGGGGTTACGTTTATTGCTCGTTGAGCTTCTGCTGGTGATATGGACTGATTACTCCCCTATTTAAAGCCATGGGCCCATATCACCATGCTCTTGCATCCTGGTTCACTTCAGCTACAGATTTGTTCCTGAGAGCTCCCTGTTATTCTATCCTAGTTCTTTCTCAGTGTTTCCCCCTTGTCTGAGTTCTAGGTTTCTGATTGACTTCCTGGTATTGACCCTCTGGCCTGGCTGACGGATTTTCTCTGGTGCTATATCCCCGCTTTGGCTCAAGGTATATGTTTTGGTTTTGACCCCTGGCTTATTTATTGACCACTCTTCTGGACATCCCTAGCGGTTCTGTGCTTATCGTATTATATGTTGTGTATCCTTGTAGACCACGTCTTTAGTTTATTGAAGTCCTTCCCTGCAAGTTATTGAGTATTTCTCCTTTAAGTGTCTGTGGTTTTCCCAGGACTCTGCACGGCTACAAGGTAACCTTTTTCCATTAGTGCAGATGCGGCCACTCTAAGGACCGATCTATCAGTATAGGGCTCCTTCGGTATTAGCCGTGCAGAGGTCCCCAGTGTCTACTGTGGTTTATTTCCTGATTGTTGTGTCACGCATCTCTGCGTATAGCGGCTTTTCCTCTTACCTGGGCCCTACTTGGCGCATGCCGGGTACCGCCATAGTGGATGAGCGTGACATAATGCAAGAGCCAACCATAAAGCCCTCAGAGCTGCGTAAATTGTTTGAATTCATGCTGTACCTGTTTGATGATTTCATATCTAAGTGGAAGGGGTTAATGGACACAGCTTTTCTCCCTTCTAATGATCAAGCTGTTCTAGAAAGCAGGGTACGTGGTCCGCTTTCCCCTGAGGAAATGAATAGAAGGCGAACTGACAAGCTCTGTTTCTATTGTGCCAGTTCATTGCATTTTATTTCATGGTGCCCGCTCAAGCCAGTGCGTGCCGAGGCTGGCAAGATGCCAGTGCGCGCCAAGGCTGACAAGATGCCAGTGCACGCTGAGGCTGGCAAGCAGCCAGTGCATGCCGAGACTGGCAAGCAGCCAGTGCGCACTGGGACGGGCAAGACACCAGTGCATGCCGAAACTGGCAAGGTGCCCGCGACCCACAGTCGAGTCACCAAGGCCAGTTCCCATTATAAAACTAAAGTAATCAGACCCCTTGTACCGTCCAGGTTTAAGAGAGCCCTTCCTAGGGCAACCAGACCTGTGGAGGGGGCAACTGATGTTACTGACCTTGCTGAATATTCTGACGATGGGTCAGATGGTACCAGGCCCCATACTGGGACAGATGGCATCAGACCCTGCCATGTATCCAAGGTCAGACCCCCTTTACCGTCCAGGCCTAGGAGAGCCCTTCCAGGGGTAACCAGGTCTGTGGAGGGGGTAACGGACATCTCAGACCCAGTCGAGTATTCCCCTTTTGATCCCGAGGTACAAATGGAGTTCGACTCCTTCTCGGCCAGGAAGTCAAAGGATGAAGCCATGGAGGTTATTCCCATTAATGCCTCTCGTATGTGGCCTCGCCAAACGGCCAGACACCCTAATGGTGGTCCAGGGCGTAAGATTGTTACAGGCTGTATTACCTGCGGTGCTGTACGCTTATCTGCATCACCCACTGCACTCATAGTGCCAGGTAGCAAAGCCACAATTATGGGGTCTGACGATGGGGTCACAGCCAAGGAGTTTGGTGGGAGAACTGCTATCATGTTGCCTTTGTCTGACAGTGAAGTTGTCACGCCCGTGGCTGGCAAGCTTCCAGTTAAGCCAGTCCCAAGCTGTGTGCCAGCGGTGCCAGTCCCAAGCTGTGTGTCAGCGGTGCCAGTCCCAAGCTGTGTGTCAGCAGTGCCAGTCCCAAGCTGTGTGCCAGCGGTGCCAGCCCAAAGCTGTGTGCCAGTCCCAAGCTGTGTGCCAGTGGTGCCAGTCCCAAGCTGTGTGCCAGCGGTGCCAGTCCCAAGCTGTGTGCCAGCGGTGCCAGTCCCAAGCTGTGTGCCAGTACCAAGCTGTGTGTCAGCGGTGCCAGAAACCCAGTCAAGCTGTGTGTCAGCGGTGCCAGTCCCAAGCTGTGTGCCAGTACCAAGCTGTGTGTCAGCAGTGCCAGAAACCCAGTTAAGCTGTGTGTCAGCGGTGCCAGTCCCAAGCTGTGTGCCAGTACCAAGCTGTGTGTAAGCGGTTCCAGAAACCCAGTCAAGCTGTGTGTCAGCAGTGCCAGAGCTACATTGCAACACCACTGTACCCATGCCCCACAGAGAGTCCGAGGTTTCCAAACCTCATGGTAAGGCACAGGTAGGCGAGCCTACTCCCACTGTTGCCGTGTCATGTGGGGTGGTCACCAGTTCTAGATCTCGTTCAAGGAGAAGACGGGAAAAGGTGTCTAACCCTAGTCCCACTGATTCTATGTCCAGTCTAACTGATGCCAAGATCCCCCTACCCCGTCATGTCCCTGAGGGCTATGTGCAGTCGCCCTTTGGACTGGTGTTCAGGAAGGACCACTGGGTTGCCATTCAAAGGAACCCTCATAGACGGGGGCGTCTTGTGGAAGAGGATGACGACTCTGAGTGAGACCTCAAAGGACTTTGGTGACTGGTGTTCGTGATCTGGTTTCCTGATTCTGTCTGTCATGTTTGTTGTTTTAGGTGCCCTGAGGTCACCTTTTTTGGAGGGGGCTACTGTCACGTTCCCACGTTCCAACCCTGTCTCCCTGCCCTCTGTATTCCTTATGTCTGTGTTTCCCTGTGCTGCTTTCCCTGACATGCAGCTCAGGGGTTAAGTTTATTGCTCGTTGAGCTGCTGCTGGTGATATGGCTTTAAATAGGGGAGTAATCAGCCCATGGGCCCATATCACCATGCTCTTGCATCCTGGTTCACTTCAGCTACAGATTTGTTCCTGAGAGCTCCCTGTTATTCTATCCTAGTTCTTTCTCAGTGTTTCCCCCTTGTCTGAGTTCTAGGTTTCTGATTGACTTCCTGGTATTGATCCTCTGGCCTGGCTGACGGATTTTCTCTGGTGCTATATCCCCACTTTGGCTCAAGGTATACGTTTTGGTTTTGACCCCTGGCTTATTTATTGACCACTCTTCTGGACATCCCTAGCGGTTCTGTGCTTATCGTATTATATGTTGTGTATCCTTGTAGACCACGGCTTTAGTTTATTGAAGTCCTTCCCTGCAAGTTATTGAGTATTTCTCCTTTAGGTGTCTGTGTTTTTTTCCCAGGACTCTGCACGGCTACACGGTAACCTTTTTCCATTAGTGCAGATGCGGCCACTCTAAGGACCGATCTATCAGTATAGGGCTCCTTCGGTATTAGCCGTGCAGAGGTCCCCAGCGTCTACTGTGGTTTATTTCCTTATCCTGATTGTTGTGTCACGCATCTCTGAGTATAGCGGCTTTTCCTCTTACCTGGGCCCTACTTGGCGCATGCCGGGTACCGCCATAGTGGCTGAGCGTGACACTTAGTACTTATAACTGTAAAAGGATGTTGTACTAACAGCTTTTAAACGTGAAGCATAGCTTGACACAAGTGTCTTGCAGCGATCTACGGGTATCTTCGCCCATTCGTCATAGGCAAAAGCCTCCAGTTCAGTCACATCCTTAGGCTTGCGCACTGCAACTGCTTTCTTTAAGTCCCACCAGAGGTTCTCAATCGGATTTAAGAGTGACTGCGATGGCCACTCCAAAATGTTCCAGCCTTTAATCTGCAACCATGCTCTAGTGGACTTGGAGGTATGCTTGGGATCATTGTCCTGTTGAAAGGTCCAACGTCTCCCAAGCCTCAGGTTTGTGACGGACTGCATCACATTGTCATCCAATATCTCCTGGTACTGAAGAGAATTCATGGTACCTTGCACACGCTGAAGCTTCCCTGTACCTGCAGAAGCAAAACAGCCCCAAAGCATGATTGACCCCCCGCCATGCTTCACAGTAGGCAAGGTGTTCTTTTCTTCATAGGCCTTGTTCTTCCTCCTCCAAACATAGCGTTGATCCATGGGCCCAAACAGTTCTAATTTTGTTTCATCAGTCCACAGAACACTATCCCAAAACTTCTGTGGTTTGTCCGCATGACTTTTGCATACTGCAGGCGACTCTTCTTATTCTTGGAGACAGCAAGGGGGTACGCCTGGGAGTTCTGGCATGGAGGCCTTCATTACGCAGTGTGCGCCGTATTGTCTGAGCTGAAACTTCAGTACCCACATCTGACAAATTTTTTCTCAGTTCCTCAGCAGTCACACGGGGACTTTTCTCCACTCTACGCTTCAGGTAGCGCACAGCAGTCGAAGTCAGCATCTTCTTTCTGCCACGACCAGGTAGCGTTTCAACAGTGCCCTTTGCCTTGAATTTGCGAACGATGCTTCCTATGTTCTCTCTTGGTATGTTTAACATCTTTGCAATCTTCTTATAGCCATTGCCTTCCTGTGAAGAGTAATCACCTCTTCTCTTGTCTTCCTGGACCATTCTCTTGACTTCACCATGTTTGTAACCACACCAGTAAATGTCTCGAAGGAGCTGAGTATCACAGTCATTTTAAAGCTGCCTAATTGGTGCTTATTATGCTTTATTGCTGCTCCGTGACATCCACAGGTGTTTTCAATACCTGATTGATAACACTTGAATGAACCTCTGTTCTTCAGAGTGGTAGTCTTTAAGGGGTTGAATAATTGTGTCAATGAAGAATTCACAAAAGAAACATTTACTACTGTATTACAAAACCAATTGATGTCATTTTAGTTGCATATGGTTCTTTAAAAAGTCCTTGTAGGATTTTATTCTGAATACAATTACAAATGTACACTAAATGCCCTAAAACCCTTTACAGCATTGGGGGTTGAATAATTTTGAACACAACTGTATATTCCTCTACGTAGTTCGTGTATTAAGGGAAAGGAAATAATCTACTTGCTCTCCCAACGTACGAGTGTAATAATATTTATATTACCCACAAGGAATTCAACTGTATTGAAACATAATTCCTTGATATAATTCATATTTTTTATTTTTATATAAAAATTGCCATTCACCTTCATATATAATATATATATATATATATATATCTATATCTATATACATGAAAAGAGGGGTGGATCTGCAATGAAAAATAAAACGTAATGGTGCAGTATGTTAACAACCATGTACAGAATAGGCCCCCTAGGACCTCACTCACTGAATAGACGAGTATATATGGCACATCAAATATGTATCCAGCGAACCGTTCAGGCAACCAGGTATCCCAAGACCATAGGGTTCCAGAAGGATCACCAAAAATCAGCGTTTGCAATAAAATAAAATTTATTCGCACATTCCAACGCATTTCGTCCTATATGGACTTCGTCAGGGAATAAAATACATTGACAACAAGAAACATATATACATTAAATTTTCACGGGCTAATACAGTATTTAACCTATCCGCGCATATCTGGAGACTTGCAGAACCAAACATCCAATCAGAAGGCGATTGGTGTGATTAAGCCCAACCCGGAAGCGATCCTCCGCATTCATATATCCGTTGTCCTCTAGGACCTCATTTGCCCTTCTAGACGTCATGTCCTGTGCTCCGACTGACGCAACGAGACTTCTGGATTTCCGGTGATCTCAAGTGTCCCAGGCCAATCGCCATCTTGGTGGAGGAAAGCACTCGCCTCATAGGGACGTAAAAAGCCCCCCACTGGGGCATGCGGAGAGTTTGCCTCTTAGCTCAAGCAGTAAAATATACAAAATGAAACAGAAAAGGTATTATAAAACAGAAATATTATCAAAACAGAATATGACATAACATAATATGAAACAAGGCAATATTGAAACGGGCTGAACTTCAGATCTGATCAAATACAGTTTTTAAGATCCAGGTCCACTTTTACATTTACCCCAGTATAAATAAAAAAGAATTCTAGAATAATAAAAAAATTAAGTAAATATTAATGTGTGATTATGTTAGCTTGCAAATTTCAATCTGGGATAGTGACTCCTATTTAACCCTTTCGCTGCTGAGCCATTTCACCCCTGTGTGCTGAGCTAATTTTTACCGGTTTCGCTCAACATGTTTAAACGCGATTTGAAGTCACATTTTATTATACAACCCAGACAAACTATATATTGTTCTTTCCGGCAGACTCGGCAGATTCATAATATATCATTATTATATGTATACGTCATGTCCTGCCTGAATATTATAACAAACAAATGCACTAAAATTTGAATTTTCAATCATCTACAGTTTGTAAAGTTTTTTTTTCACATTTTATCATGCAAGCCTTTGCGGTTATATTTTCTATGGGGTGTGCTTATTAAAAAATTAGAAATGGGGACTCGTTACAATTTTTTTTAGGGGAAATTATGTGATTTTTAGCAAACGCCCCATAGAAAAAATCGTTAGTGCAGCATCATTGTTCACATTATAATTGAAATGAGAACAATATTGCTGCATTAATAAAAATAGCACACAAAAAAACATTTGTTTTAATTTTTTTACCTTTTTTTAATTTTCTTATTTTTAATTTTTGTTTTTACATTTTACATGGTCATGTTTGGTATCATTGGAAAGGACATGCTCGCCGTTCCATTGATATCAAAGATTAACCTCTAGCTGCCACGGATCGGGAGATAAGAGGTTCATAGGAACCCCCTATCTCTACCATAGGTGGCAGCTAGGGGTTAACTCCCGAACTGACATCATCGCGCTATGTGCGATGACGCCTGTAGGCAGGGGGAGATCCCGGAAGCTTGGCCGACATCACGATCCAGCCCCAAGGGGTTAAAAGCAGCAATCGCTTGGAAGGGCAGGCTGCGCCCTTCCAAGCGGTGCCTGTCTTTTTGCAGTGCCCCAAGCCGATCGGGAGGGAGAGAGGTCCAAAGGACCTACCTCTCCTCCCCTTTAGGTACCTTCCCCGCACTGGTGGGGAGGGGTGCCTGTAATAGATGTCATCGCGCTGGAGCGATGATGTCTATTGTGCCCACCTGGGTCCCAGAGGCTGGGCTGACATCCAAGATGTCAGCCCGCACTGGGGGCCGCAGCGATCGGCTGGAATCCCAGCCGATCGCGGCTGCAAAAGGAGGACGCACTCAGAGCGTCCTCCGCAGCCAAGTGTCGATGCTGCAGGACGCTCTGAGCGCGTCCTCTGCATCGTAGTGGTTTAATATGCAATCTTGATAGTTGTTTCTCCCTGAGAATCTATCCGGCGTTCCTAACTGCTTCTATCTGTGTAAAACCTTTGGCTTATCTCTTGACCTAGATTGTCTGCCGCTCGCACTGACCCCTTGCTTGTTATTTGGACTCTGCTCTCGATCTCTGATTTGGATTATCTGCACTGGACTACCATCCTATCATCCTCAGCCCCAAATCAAGGTACTGCACTGTGGGCCCCAATCCCCATATCATCATTATGGCCATTTATAGGTATTCAGTTGCCATTAGTTGCCTACTGGCACATTTTAGTATTTAGACACCAGTATGACCACTTAGACGTTTCTGGTTACCAATTTATTTTTATTCTATTTAAGAAGTCAATTTAATTTTGGTTTAATTTGTGGATAAAGTCTTGTAGGAGTCAAATATAAATGTTGAGCATTAAGCCTATCTTTTTAAACATTATATATATCTTCTCTGTGTTTCTATTTTGGAATCTGTTTGATTCATGGAGCTGGCATTGAAGATCTATTTTGATATTCTAAAGATCTTACATCTTTATTCTTCCTCAGGTATTATTTTCCATGTCTTTTTTCTTTTCAATGCACCAGAACGTGCCCACCTTAAGTCGCCTACTGATGACCGAGTCGTACGCAAGGAGACAAGAAATACACAAAAAGACACGAACACGTGACTGTGGAATAATATATATTTATTATATATATATCGGCAACAGCTAAAAACTCCACAAAATATCCCATTCCCCATCACCATGACATAAAAATTGTCATAACATAAAAACACATCATAAAACAGTGCTGCCAGGGGACTCCACACACAACCACCACACACCTCCAAAACAACCAACTACAAATTCCTCCCGTCACCCAACCATCCGATCCACAACTAACCTAAATAAAAGGAACCCCTACCCCAGCACTGCCTACAAGCGCCCGCTGTGACGGGGAAACATATAAAACCAACCCCAACTAAAACAACCCTTCAAATAACAAAATAGAAAAAGGGGGGGGGGGAGGGGGGGGATTTCAGTCAGCTCTACCTCAGGAGAAAAGGCGCGCAGAGCCGCCCTGCACGCGCCTTAAGTACCCTCCTGAAACTCCACCCCCACATATCCCGCTCAAACCCCCACACGCGCTCCTTCTCTGTTAAAGGAAAATCCTCCTTGCGTCCTGGCATCAGAGGCAACTTAAGGGCCCTACGCCTTAGGTGCTTCAGGCCTTCAATATAATAAAAGTTGCATTTTGGTATATTGGTTGTAAATTCACTTTATGCCATTAATTTTCATGATTTTTTTATATGTAAGTGAGCCTTTTTTTCATCCCAGACTTATTTCTTTCCAGAAAATCATGCACATCTTGCAAATCTATTTCTAGACTTGTCAGAAATACTGGTGATAGCATCATACTTGCTTTAACCCCTTCACTACCAAGTTGTTTTCCATAAAACCACTGGCAAGACTCAGTGGATTTATGGAAGACAGTTTTGCATTGCAGACATTATAAAAATTACATTTAAGATTAATTTTAGAGACATTAAGTTTATTTGGCAGGCAGGGGGGCTGGCCAAAAGTGCTACATAGTGCATGCATAATAAAAACAGCTGGAGCTCTGTCTTTCTGTAAAAGAAAAAAAAAACAGATGTCCAAGCTGTTCAAACAGCTCCAGCACCTTAGATGATACACTATATTGCCAAAAGTATTCGCTCACCCATCCATATGCGAGTCAAGGAAGGTGAGCAAATACTTTTGGCAATATAGTGTATGTCCAAGGTGCTGAAAATGTGGGGGCACATTCTGGAGTCCATTTTAAAAATTAGTTTAGTTTGTAGTTAATAAAATTTCTTTACATTGCTTCAGAATGTGTCCGCATCAGGTTTACTTGATATAAGAAAAATAGAAGAAAAAGAGTTGTAGCGATACCATGTGCTAAAAGATATAGGGCTATATTAAAATCTTCACGCAAACGTTAACGCTCACTTGCGTGAGCATTAACGTTTGCTGCTGTGTCTACCGCATAGTACAATCCAAACGTAAACGGGTTAAGTAACCCGTTTGGTACCTTGTGCTTTTCAGCGCGAGGTTACTGTACTTTGCGCTCCCTATACTTAACATGGGGAGCGCAAAGTGTTAATCAGCATTAGGATTACAAAGTCCTAACGCTGATTAACGTCCGGCTCTGGTTAGCAAAAAGTTAACCACAGCCAGCACTTGGTGTTAACGGATTCCGCTTCTGCAGAATCCGTTAACACCAGCCTAAAAAATAAAAAAATGAATCGCATACTCACCCTCTGTCCCGCGGCGAGGACCGTGCGTATCACTACGCCGACCAAGTGACCGGTAGGGGGAAATTCAATGGAATCCTTTGGACTCCATCAAGTGGATGCTCGCGGCTGCCCTCAGCGCTGCCGCGAGCATCCCAGATTTTACTTCGCGTAACAAGGCAGACAGCATTTTTTGCGCCTGCATTGTAATCCAGCGTTAAAACGCAGGCGCAAGGGGGAAAACTGCAGGCGCAGTTTTTCCTCCCTTGTGCCCGTGTTTTAATGCTAGGATTGTAATTTGGCCCATATACGGTAAGAAATACATGTACCTTCTTAACCCTTTCGCTGCTGAGGCTTTTCCCGCCTCTGTGCTGAGCTAATTTTTACCGATTTTGCTCATCATGTTTAAATGCGTTTTGAAGGCTTATTTTAGTATATGACCCAGACATATTATATATCGTTCTTTCCGTCAGACTCAGCAGATTCATAATATGTCATTATTATATGTATTCGTCATGACCTGTCTGTTTATTATAACAAAAAATGCAATAAAATATGAATTTTCAATAATTTACAACGTGTAAAGTGTTTTTTTTTTCACATTTTAAGATGCGAGCAATTGCAGTTATATTTTGTATGGGGTGCGCTTGTTAAAAAAATTAGAGATGGGGGTCTCATTACATTTTTTTTGGGGAAAATTACGCGATTTTTAACAAACGCACTGCATACAACAATCGTTAGTGCAGCATCATTGTTCACATTATAATTGAAATGGGAACAATATTGCTGCATTAACAAACCAAAAAAAAGAAAAAAAACTTGTTTATTTTTTTTTTATAATTTTTTTTAAAATATTTTTTTATTTTTTATTTTTTTTTTAGAACTTTTTTATACTCATGTTTGGTATTGTTGGAACGGACATGCTCTGGCTGATCCAACAATACCAAACATTAACCCCTAACTGCTACGGATCGGGAGATAGGGGGTTCCAATGAACCCCCTATCTCCACCATTGGTGGCAGTTAGGGGTTAACTCCAGGACTGGCGTC
This sequence comes from Leptobrachium leishanense, assembly GCA_009667805.1. Lineage (NCBI taxonomy): Eukaryota > Metazoa > Chordata > Amphibia > Anura > Megophryidae > Leptobrachium > Leptobrachium leishanense. Next base: position 488,401,227 of record CM019063.1, read on the forward strand.
ATCGTGCTATGCACGATGACGCCAGTCCTCAGGGGGCATTCCCGGAAGCTTGGCCGACATCCAAGATGTCGGCCAGCTCCGGGAAAGGATCACGAACCGGCGCTTTTCGGCGCCGATTCGTGATCCGGCCCCCATGGGGTTAATGCCAGGTACCATTTGGAAGGGCAGGCTGTGCCCTTCCAAACGGTGCCTGGGTTAACCCCCTGCACGCCGCCGATCGGGAGGGAGAAAGGTCCGAAGGACCTCCCCCCTCCCTTTCAGGCGCCTCCTCCGCACATGCGGGGGGCGCCTGAATTAGGTGTCATCGCGCCCCCGCGATGACACCTTATTACTCCGGCGGCAGTTCCGGGTGCTGGGCTGACATCGAGCATGTCAGCCCGCACTGGGGGGGCCAGCGATCGGCCGGAACCCGGCCGAACGCTGGCCCCAAAGAGAGGATGCGCTCAGCGCGTCCACCGCATGGAACGCTACCTGCGGTTGGATGCGCTGAGCGCGTCCTTAGCAGCGAAGTGGTTAAAGGCTGTTCAACCCGACTGTATTAATCCTCAAATAAAGGACAACAACATAACATAGTTAATAGTACCTGTATAATTGGAGTACAGAAGAGATGAAAAAACACTCACATTATACAGAGCCTATAAATTGGCTCCGATATTAATCGCCTTTGGGTATTTACATAGGCTTCCCACTAGCCCTCTTCGAATTCATCCATTCTTCTTTAACAAACCTCAGAGTATAAAGAGAACTAGTGTAAATCCATATGGATGACAAGCAGTGTAAGGGTTGAGGCTGGGGTCAGACGAGCGTAGTGTTCACATCCGTGATTGCGCCTAAAAGTACGTCCGTGATAGCATGACAGAAAGCCCATTGGAGCCTGACACATGAAGTACGTCCGCACTGAACTGCGGACGCACAACGGCCGCGGCCCACGGACGCAAGGCAGGCAAGAACGTACATCCCCTAGAACGGCCGCACAAAGTGCGCTGCGTCCGCAACGTCTGCATAGCTTTGTGTGTGAGTGATGGAACGTGGTCAGACGGACTGCATTTATACGTCCAGCATTTTTCACGGACAAATTGTTTTTGCTTTTTAATTTATTTTCCCTCCTACATCCGTCAAAATATACGTCAGTGAATAAACGGACTGTGTGGCCACTACTGCGTCTTCTGTACTGATGCTGGCACACTCACGTGTTCCCAAGCCTGTCAGGCTCTCTTCAAAGCGCTCAGGGGTTCAGAGAAAAGCCTTAGATTCTCTTCTCTCAGTAGATAAGTATCAAAAACCTATTTTAAAACAGAAAATAGACTCAAATAAAATACAATAAATCATTATATAAAATCAAATGACACAAAAATTAAAATAAACCAATATGTATGATCACTGAATTTCCTGTATCTATTTACATTTTCACCTATACCGTACTATTTCTTTCTCTGTATTAGGTTTACTTCTGCATGGTAGTGAAGGGGTTAACTGTAACTATGCTTTATATGCTGTTATGTATAGGCCATGGATGAGAGCCAAGTATAAAAGTTCCGTACTTGAGACTCATGGTTGAAGATCATTTAGTTGACTGGCAAATGTAACAGTGGAGACATTTGCCTTCCTTAGGGCCTTTGTCTTGCATAATGAAGCTAAGTGAGTCCGAGAGCTAAATAATCTTGTTAATGCAACACACAGAGATTGGAGACCAACGCTATTGGAAAAGCACTTCTTTCGCCATATCCCTACATTAACATCACATAACCTATGTCAGTGACTCTCAATTAAAGTAATATGTGTGTTTGGACTGTGTCCAGTCTCATTTGGTAGCCCTACAGAGATTGCACTCTAACCAGCGAATGTTAATTGTTTTCAAATCTCTTTCCAGTTATAGTGTGCTAACAGAAATAGAGAGAGAAAAAAATAGTAAATACTTCCCTACAAGTCATATTGATGAGAACCTAACTCTTAGAGCTTGCGAGAAGGTAATCAGAGAGACTTGGATGTAAACCGCATAACAAGTAATGCAGCCATACGTTTTTCCGGGCCGGAATCATTTACTATTGTAACCGAAGCATATCAATGTTATGGAGAATCTCCCCACAAATTTAATTGTCAAATTGAAAAAACAAAAGTTTCCCATAATGTTCAAACTACTGTTCAAAGGCCCCTATTACATTCTTCGAGCAATTTCGTTCGTGCAGCGCAAATTTTTTTGCGCGCATCGTCCAGCATTATTGCGTGAAAATTAACGGTGGTATTACGATGCGAACGCATTTTCTCATCCGTCCAAAAATAACGTTGATAAAAACGACGAGCAAAATGCACGTAAATCAGTGTGCGGACTGTTTTTTTCACGGGATTCAGCCAATCAGAATTAAGAAACTTAATTGACATCAATTTACCTTAATTGACTCACTTAAGTTTTTGCACCTGTCAAAGTAAATCTGAGTATATTACCTGCAGCAATAATAAAAACACGCACAAATTCACAATTTTATTGTTTGGGTATGTGTAGATTGTGTAACTGTACTGTGCTGTATTTTTTTTTTTTCGTGCTGGTGTATTTCGTTTTGGCCAGAACGTTCAGATTTGCTGTTACCACCAGCTTTTCAAAAACGTTAAAATTATGCGCGCAAACGACGTTCGTAAAAAGATGCACATCGATTGTAATACCAACCGCGTACCAACGCACAAACGAATTTGCACTCACAATGTTAAGTATAGGAGGTGCACAGTTCATCACGCTTGCGCAGTTCCATCCACGTTAACCCTTTCGCTGCTGAGGCATTTCCCGCCTCTGTGCTGAGGTCATTTTTATCGGATTTGCTCATCGTGTTTAACCGCGTTTTGAAGCCTTAATTTATTATATGACCCAGACATATTATATATCGTTCTTTCCGGCAGACTCGGCAGATTCATAATATGTCATTATTATATGTATACATTATGTCCTGTTTGTATTATAACAAAATATGCAATAAAATTTGAATTTTCAATAATTTACGACGTGTAAAGTGGTTTTTTTCACATTTTAACATGCGATCATTTGCGGTTATATTTTCTATGGGGTGCGCTTGTTAAAAAAATTAGAAATGGAGTCTCATTACATTTTTTTGGGGAAAATTTCGCTATTTTTAACAAACGCACCCCATACAAAAATTGTTAGTGCAGCATCATTGTTCACATTATAAATTAAATGGGAACAATATTGGTGCATTAACAAAAATAAAAAACTTGATTATTATTTTTTTAATATTTTTTTATTTTTATTTTTATTTTTTACAAAACTTTTTACATGGTCATGTTTGGTATTGTTGGAAAGGCCATGCTCTGGCTGATCCAACATTAACCCCTAGCTGCCACAAATCGGGAGATAGGGGGTTCCAATGAACCCCCTATCTCCACCATTGGTGGCAGTTAGGGGTTAACTCCAGGACTGGGGTCATCGTGCTATGCACGATGATGCCAGTCCTCAGGGGGAGTTCCCAGAGGCTTGGCCGACATCCAAGATGTCGGCCAGCTCCGGGAAAGGATCCCGAACTGGTGCTTTTTGGTGCCAAATCGTGATCCAGCCCCCTTGGGGTTAATGCCAGGTACCGTTTGGAAGGACAGGCTGTGCCCTTCCAAACGGTGCCTGACATTAAGCTCAGGCCCCCGGCGATCGGGAGGGAGAGAGGTAGAGAGGACCTCCCCCGCCCTTTCAGGCACCTCCTCCACACACGCGGGGGGGCGCCTTAAATAGATGTCATCGCGCCGCCGCAATGACATCTATTGTGCCCACGGCGGTCCCGGAGTGCCGGGCTGACATAAAGGTTGTCAGCCCGCACCAGGGGGCACAGCGATCGGCGAAGGGAGGACGCGCTCAGCACGTCCTCCGCAGCCAATGATTCCTGCGGGAGGATACGCTGAGCGCATCCTCCGCAGCAAAGTGGTTAAACGATAACGAGCGTTGTTTGCACGAACATTGTAATACGACGTTCAGCGCAAAGGGTTTTGCCCCTCGCGCAAATGCGCATTTGCGCATGCAAAAACAAATGTGCGAACAATGTAATAGGGGCCAAAGTTTTTGAAAGAGGAACCGTCACAATTTTTTATCTTAATTCATGTGTCCTAATTTCTTGCTGATATCTCTTTATTCAAATGACGTTTGGGATGGACAACAGGGAAAGTTACTGGTGTGACCCTTCTTTAGGCTATATGTAACTATATATACAGTATGTATAAACACCCACAGTAATGCCAGCACTCCAGGATTTCTATAAAACTTCAATTTTATCATTTCATGTAAAAGCCAGTCAACATTTTATTTCCTCATAGGAAGCTTTCTTCAGGACAGCAAAAAAAAAACGCCATTGACCTCGCTCATGTACGATGCACTGGAGCGGCCGCTTGCCATTTCCACGCATGTGCGATAGCCATTTAGCGAAGCGAATGTGTGGTTTGCCCAGTCATAGGTGCCTAGCGAATTGCATGTGTGGTCTGCCCAGACAGTGAGGAGGAACCTCCCACATCAGATGAAATGCAATATTGGGTGCATGCGCAAGATATCTGGATGCGAATAGGGGCATGGAGACATGGGTGGCTTTTTTGATTATGGCACAGTATTTATACACATGAGTGAGCAGTGGCCCAGTCATTGCTCTTGAGAAAACTGATGTGATGTCAGCAAAACGCGTTGAGCGTTATTGATGTTTTAACAGCTTGTTTGTGTCATGTTTTTAGATGAATGGCGCTCTAGTAATGGAAGACTGTCTAGAAAAGATGGGGGTGGCTGTTCTTAGTTTTTTAGGGTTATACATTTGAATAGACAATCGATGGTGGAAGATCAAAACATTTTTCACAAAGGAAGGGAATTATTGAGTTTCCAATTACTTTTCTAGGGAGTTTGGGAATTTATGGATGACAGCTTTTGATTAGGGATGGTAGAAATATTCCCTGGATATAGGGGAGCACTGTCTATACCGTTACCATAGGTGTATTTAAGTTGTAGATATGGTGGGTATGTGTCCTCTTCTGATCCTGATCTGAGATAAGGATCCACCATTTGATGGTAGGGGGATATTTTGTGGAATTATTTATTTATCTCCATCTGCTTTCTATCATATTGCAATAGGGACGATTTTAATTATATTGACCCCTATGTATACTTTAGGCTCGTGTTGAACCACATGATTTAATCATTAAATTGGCTGCTTTCTATAGATAATTGAATAGTTTTGCAACACCTAGTTGCTCACTATTTTGGTCTTTTTTATTCTAATGTATTGTGAACAATCTTTTTATTCTTTTGGTTGAATGTTAGGTATAATTTTGACTGCTTAGTGAAGTAAATTGACCATTGCGGAGTCCGAAAGATGCCAACATATTAGACCTATTCTCATTATAGACTAAATATTAGTATTTATAAGGGTATTTATGGCTATTTTACCCCAGTAAGGGTGAGTTAAGATTGATTATGTGAGGATTTATGATTAAGGAATTTTGATAGCCTATAACTAACCTGTCTAATAATTTCTCCAAATTTGTGTTTTTATCTATATATGTCTTGTATATTTTTTTATTTTAATAAAGAGTTGTATTTAACAGTTTTTTTTTTAATCATAGACATTACCAAATCGAAGGTATCCGTCTGTTGCAATTTTTAGATAATTACTGGAGTATTGATGAGGAAATTGCCAGTTTATTACAATGTCGAGATTGTTGTTAAATTAAATTCTCTAGATAACATTTTTGGGCCGTCAGCTTCCCTCAGATTTCTATTGTATATTGTCCCTTTAACATCATGGAATACTTTGGACTTTCTGGACATTCTTGCATTCTTTGCATCTATCAAATTCTTTAGACAGGTCCCCATATTAATATTAAAGTATGAAAGCTACAATATCGAAACTTAACATAGGAGACTTTTTGATACAAGTTATCCGATGACTCTCATTTCATATGGGCATGTATTTTTATATTATTATATTTTTTTCTTTCTTTCTATTTCTCCATGCTCAGCAATATCATAATTGCTATAGAAACATAGTGAGTCACTGGATCCTTAAATGTCATCAACTCAATAACTGAGCACAGTGTGTGACTAAACGTAAAATGATCAAAGTGAAACCACACTGAAACAGAGATTCATTGATTGAAGGAGACGTATCCTCTATATGTGGTGTGCACAACTATGCTTTGACACCATTTGGTAATTGGGAGAACTATATGCCAGCATGCTATTTTAACCCTATATCTTCTTCAAACCTTTCTTAGTGAGGGCTCTGTCTTATTACCTCACTGCATTCACACTAAAACGCATTAAAAATAGAAGTCTATCAAATAATACGAGTGAATTCAAGAAGCCGATAAAAGTCCATAAAACAAAACATTGGAACAGATACAATCAAATCTATATTTTGTGTGTCATTCTCCTTGTTGATAGTGTTGATGTATCCGGGACAAAGTAGAACAATTATGATGCAGAAATTCTGTCATCTGTGCATTAATTATAACTCATAAAAAACAAAAAACTAACTGACCAAAAAATGAATCGATCCGAATCAGTGACTCGATCTCCAGAGAGGTGCTTCCCAGCAGTGTGCGGATTCATATGCTGCATTAATTATACCGCAGAGAGGCGCTTCCCAGCAGTGTGCGGATTCATATGCTGCATTAATTCTACCGCAGAGAGGAGCTTCCCAGCAGTGTGTGGATTCATATGCTGCATTAATTATACTGCAGAGAGGCGCTTCCCAGCAGTGTGTGGATTCATATGCTGTATTAATTGTACCGCAGAGAGGTGCTTCCCTGCAGTGTGCGGATTCATATGCTGCATTAATTCTACCGCAGAGAGGAGCTTCCAGCAGTGTGTGGATTCATATGCTGCATTAATTATACTGCAGAGAGGCGCTTCCCAGCAGTGTGTGGATTCATATGCTGTATTAATTGTACCGCAGAGAGGTGCTTCCCAGCAGTGCGTGGATTCATATGCTGCATTAATTATACCGCAGAGAGGCGCTTCCCAGCAGTGTGTGGATTCATATGCTGCATTAATTATACTACAGAGAGGTGCTTCCCAGCAGTGCGTGGATTCATATGCTGCATTAATTATACCGCAGAGAGGAGCTTCCCAGCAGTGTGTGGATTCATATGCTGCATTAATTATACCGCAGAGAGGAGCTTCCCAGCAGTGTGTGGATTCATATGCTGCATTAATTATACCGCAGAGAGGAGCTTCCCAGCAGTGTGTGGATTCATATGCTGCATTAATTATACTACAGAGAGGTGCTTCCCAGCAGTGCGTGGATTCATATGCTGCATTAATTATACTACAGAGAGGTGCTTCCCAGCAGTGTGTGGATTCATATGCTGCATTAATTATACCGCAGAGAGGTGCTTCCCAGCAGCAGGGCCGTCTTTATTATTGACTGGACCCTGGGCAACCATGTTCTTGGGCCCCCCCATAGGAATTTTACTCTCCATCCCATCCTTAAAAAAAACAAAAAACACACAGATTACATTTTATGAAACAAGCCTATTTATTTGTTTTATAATTTTTTTTTTACAATTACACATCCTAAATACACACTGTGAGAAAAACACAATATCTCTGTGTGTACACATCATGCACAATATATATATATATGTACTATTGTGTATATACATCCTTTGTGCACGTACACATCCAATGTACACATTCTATATACTGTACATGTACACATAATATATACATCATATACAGACTTGCATCATATACACATTTCCACATTATATATATACACTTACGCATAATATACACTTGATATTTACATCACACACATTTCCACACCATATATACACACATAATCTACACATCACACACATCATATATGCACAATTTACACTAACACACATTATATATACATAATCTACACATCACACAGACACACACACATATACATAATCTACACATCACACACACATATATATACATAATCTACACATCACACACATCATATGTGCACAATTTAAACTAACACACATTATATATATATAAACTACACACAGACACACACATATATACATAATCTACACATCACACACACACCATCTATATACAAATTAACATGTGACATGTGACATAGACAAGCTGGAGGGGTGGGGGAACAGAGGGTCTTGTAAGCAGAGCCCTGCTTCTTACTTCATGCTGCTGTAGTCTCTCAGACAGGCTGGCCTGGCAGGGCAGAGCACTGACTACTTCCTGAATCCAGGATCTTCTTGCGGGGGAACTGCATGGTGAAGAGAAGGGGGAGGAGCCAAACGCAGCTCCCAAGATGCATCCCTCTCTCGTGCGGCCTCACCTCCTCGCTGTGGTCACTTGTCACCATCACCACGGAGGGGAGGCATCCTGTGACACCACGATTTTTGCGGGCTCAAGAGCAGCTGCTTTGGGCCCCATAACACTGACTGGGCCCAGGGCAACTGCCCCTTTTGCCCTGCGCTAAAGACGGCCCTGTTGTGTGGATTCATATGCTGCATTAATTATACCGCAGAGAGGTGCTTCCCAGCAGTGTGTGGATTCATATGCTGCATTAATTATACCGCAGAGAGGTGCTGCCCCGCAGTGTGTGGATTCATATGCTGCATTAATTATACTACAGAGAGGTGCTTCCCAGCAGTGTGCGGATTCATATGCTGCATTAATTATACTACAGAGAGGTGCTTCCCAGCAGTGTGTGGATTCATATGCTGCATTAATTATACCGCAGAGAGGTGCTTCCCAGCAGTGTGTGGATTCATATGCTACATTAATTATACCGCAGAGAGGTGCTGCCCCGCAGTGTGTGGATTCATATGCTGCATTAATTATACTACAGAGAGGTGCTTCCCAGCAGTGTGCGGATTCATATGCTGCATTAATTATACTACAGAGAGGTGCTTCCCAGCAGTGTGTGGATTCATATGCTGTATTAATTATACTGCAGAAAGGTGCTTCCCAGCAGTGTGCGGACTCATATGCTGCATTAATTATACTGCAGAAAGGTGCTTCCCAGCAGTGTGTGGATTCATATGCTGCATTAATTATACCGCAGAGAGGCGCTGCCCAGCAGTGTATGGATTCATATGCTGCATTGAAACCTATGGGTTAAAGAGCCTTGTTTCTTTAAAAAGAGTTAGGAAACCTAAAATTTCACCCAAAAAATGCCTAAAAAATCCTAAAAGAATAAATAAGTAAAGAAACTTTCATTCTATTGGAAGTAATCTACTTCCCATTCTTAAATAAGCAATAAAAAATGAAATAACTCATAAAAAATGAAAAACCAACTGATCCGAATCACCCGAAATTATCCGAATCGCCAAAATGATCCGAAACACCGAATCGATCCGAGTAACCGAATCAATGGTCTGAAAACGAAAGAAAAGCAAAAAAAACCCCGAAAAAAAACCTGAAATGAAAAAAAAAGTCATGCACATCCCTAGTTATCACCAAATTTGAATAATAACCTGTTGCGCTGTAATTACCATACAAATGTTTATTTTTCTATATGTACAGTTGGACTCATTTCCGATAAGACAGCAAATGGAGGACTTATAGGAAGGAACTGCCTTCACATGCTGTTTAGTGGTCTAGTGGGCACATTCCCTAAGCTATACAAAAATATATCCAGAGTATTCAGGCTTGTACCAATGTAAAAATTTATTCAGTTGGCACCCATTTCAGGTATTGGCCAAAAAGAGATATTTCAGCACAATTTGGTAGGATGGCCCCAAGGTCAGATCTCTGATCAAAGCATTCTAGGTTTGTTCTCTGGCGTGCTGCTCCAAAAGATACTGGAGCATGATAGCCTTTGAACAGTATCCTATTGGCAGGTCGCCACCATGTGGCCACCGATAGTAATGAAGTGTTAAAAATCCCTCAGTTTTAAACTTTAAAGATTGCACCACATTCACATGGTACAGTGCAAAAACAAAGCTGGTTAACGTTTTAATGTTACCGTTAGTATTAGGGTTAGTATTTGTGCTTGTTTTAGGATTAAGGTTGGGGTTTCTGTTAGGGTTAATCCTAACGTATGTGCCTAAACAACAGATTCTATTCAGCTGGTCTCTGTTATCCTCACTGCAATTCCATTACGTTCGCTTCACTTTTAGAGAACAGATTCTGCTTCTTCTTTTTCACTCTAAATTTAAAACAAAAACTAGCGTTGTTGCCCAACATACATGTGTCAGAAAAATGAAAGTTTTCAGTCTGGAAACCTCATCAGAATTCAGACATTTTTTTAAAACTGTACTATTTTTGATACGTCGTTACTATCAGCGGCCACAAGGTGGTGACCATTAGGAAGCCCCTGTCATCACTGAGTAAGTACAGTAGTAAATAATGGATACTCCTTCCCATGTATAGAGTTATTCAGGAGTGCTCTTAGTATTGCTCGCCTAATGTGAGGCACTGCGTGAAGAGAGAAGGCAGTTATTCTGGTTGACATTGGCCTTTTACACCGTCTCATTATCGCCGGGGCAGTGGCTGGGGACCAGGGCACACCATCTCACAGTGACACCCTTACCAATTGAGCATTCATATGGGTTTTAGGCTTGTGCACCGATTTTTTTTCTTTTCGATTCGATTTATCGGATTTTCAAACTTTTCGATTCGGCTCGTTTCGACCGATTTCTGTTTCGATTCGGTTCGGCTCGACTCGTTTTTCGTGTACATTTTTTTTTCGGAATATCGACCATTTTTCGTATTTTCGTGTCACTTAGCTCGTTTTTTGTATCGACTTTTCGTGATTTCGGAAATTTTCGTTTTTTCGGAACGTCTGTTCTCCTCGTTTCAAAGCAATAAATTTCGATTTGACACATTTCAAGTCCATTCGAAAATTCCGAAAATATTTCGTTCCGGCTCGGAAAACTTTTCGGATCTGCCGTTTTCGGATCTAAAAATTTTCAGAAAATCGGCCGCATCCGAAAACACGAATCGGGAAATTTCGTGAAAATTCTGAAATTCCGAAACCCGAAACGCACATCCCTAATGGGTTTGATGTTGGGAGGTTTTTGCCTTTGAGAGGTTGACATGGTATAGCTTTATACATATTACATAGACATTTTTATGTTATATGATCCTTACTCAGGTTCCGCCTCATTAACATAAAATGCACGTTTATAACGCAACCACTTAATTATTTAGAACCACAATAAAATTTTGTAACTCATTATGAATGTGTTACCATGCATTAAGAAAACATTGAAGCCACGAGTAAGACACACAGTAAATTATCTTAAATTACCTCCAATAAGCAAGTGTTTAGAAGCTCACAGTGCATTTACTGAAATATGCAATTATAGCAGTAACTGTTTTGCAGCCCTGCAGCTAAGCTGCAAGTAACAATCGCGTGGGGAACAGCTGAAAATAACATTGTACTACAATTGAAATTGAATTTGTCACTTCAGTGCCAAGCGCTGGCAGAGAATTTACAGAAAATGAAGCTTGCAAGACCTACCGAGAGTAAGAAACTGTGGGATTCAGTTCCCTCGAACGTATTCATAGGGCAAAGCCCTGTTTCGAGTCGCTGATAAATTGTAAATAAAGCCTAGAATTGTGGATCAGAAAGACACTGGATCATTTAGCCTGCATAGCCATACGCCTTTAAAAAATATACTCAGTTCTTCATGAAAAATGTATCCAGGACAGCAGGATGGACAGCTACTGATCCAATATACCAGATGTGACCAACAATTTATTTTATATTTTTGAATTTAAATATAAAATTTCTTCTGTTTCTGCTGGAGTAACGTAAATGAATTCCTGTAGTATTTAACTGTACCTTATTATAGAGTGCCTGTCCAAAGAAAGACACTGGATTTAACTAGGTAAATAGGTAAAAGCCTTCCATTGGATAATTACTGCAGTGATTAATATGTTTCAGCTGCAAAAAATGATGTCAGTTGACTACCTGAATATAATGAATGAACAGGTTTTCCCATCAATGTTTTTTTCCCCCTGATGGCACAGCGGACATATTCCAAGATGGCAATGCTAGGATTCATTGGGCTCAAATTGTGTAAGAGTGGTTCAGGGAGCATGAGACATCATTTTCACACATGGATTGGCCGCCACATAGTCCAGACCTTAACCATTAACAGAATCTTTGGGATAATGTGCCAGAGAAGAATTTACACAGCGTCCGACTCCCCCATCATCAATACAAGATCTTGGCCACAAATTAATGCAACTCTGGATGGAAATAAATGTTGCAACATTGCATAAGCTTATCCAAATTATGCCATGGTAAATGTGTGCCAAAATCACAGCAACCGGCAGCCCAACGAAATTTTAGAATGTGAGACCTTTTTAGATCAGGCAGTGTATATTTACATTTATACATTTATATTTATGCACCTGTAAACATGTAACATAGTGACTATATACAGAATGCACCTGTAAACATGTAACATAGTGACTATATACAGAATGCACCTGTAAACATGTAACATAGTGACTATATACAGAATGCACCTGTAAACATGTAACATAGTGACTATATACAGAATGCACCTGTAAACATGTAACATAGTGACTATATACAGAATGCACCTGTAAACATGTAACATAGTGACTATATACAGAATGCACCTGTAAACATGTAACATAGTGACTATATTTCCTACATATTTATTTTCTGTTGATCTGTATATTTGTATTTTATTTAAATATCTTGCATTTATTACTTCGTATTTCTGTAACTATAACAATTCAATGTTCTTGAACCCAGGACATACTTGAAAATGAGAGAAATCTCAATGTATCCTTCCTGGTAAAATACTTTATAAATAAATAAATTTATTCTACTACCTAAATACGGCATGCTTATCTTTCATTTTTTTAAAAAGTTTGCCAAATAATTCTATTTTATTTACTATTCTAGCTGCATAATATTCTAGCTGCAGACTCATTCATGTAACAGACATTTGCCTTCATCTATCCCTCTGTAACATGATCTCTTCTTCAGGAATATACACAAGACAACACTCTATCCCCTAATGTGATCCTGGAAGATAATAAGTACAGAGCTGACGGTGGTGGGATACTGAAGGCTAATAAAGACAAAAATATATTTATTTATATAATAGAGAAAGTGGATATGTCTGCAGACAACTTAAACAATCATTTCAGGCAGTTGCTCGTACTGCGTACATCAAATATACCACCTTGGTTTAACTTCTGCCTCCCTGATAGCTTTTTTTTATGAACATTTTTATTTTCATGTCAAGAAACTGACAATGAAAACATAAAACCAAAGAATGACATGAGGGGAGAGGAGTAGGGCAGAGTAAATCGTAACCGAAGAAATAACAGAATGGAATTACACGGAAAATCACATCGTCTGAGAAATGTGCCTCTGTATTCTCTGACAGTCCTGGATAGACCACATCCCACCAACTCCGGAGAATTGAGAGAATGATTGTCCAAAATAACAGGAGTAATTCAAAAAGGGGAAAGGAGAAGGCAAAAAAAGTGATTAAGAGGGGTTGAAAGGATGAAGAAAATATGGACTAGATCAAGGCACTCCGGGGCTCCAACACCACCCTTCACGCGGCGCCAACTCCAGAGGTCAAAAAGACCAAGGTACCCACTAATGCCTTGCAGCCTACGTAGAAAGAGGACAGGTATTTGTCCTAGTAGAAACAAGTCTCAACATGTTGCTGCAGTTTGATTCTAGAGAGGCAATTATTTCCTCCTGTTGGTCGAGATCCTCCGATATGAATATCCATTCCTGTCTGGAAGGGACCGTCGTCCGTTTCCAATGAACATGGAAAATTGATCTCGCACCAGCATCACACGGTTCACAACCAATTTTTTAAATAGTTTTAATAAAGTGGGGGCATGGAGGAGTAAGAAGGTCTTGGGGTCAAGGGGCCAATACACATCCACCACAAATTTCAGGGCATGCAGCACCATATCCCAGTAGGGTTGGAGAAGGGGGCAAGACCACCAAATGTGAAAGTAGGTGCCCTCCGTCCCTCCACATCTCCAGCAAGAGGTATCCACAGCCCATTTGTACCTTGTCACCATAGTTGGTGCTGGATACCAGAAGGTGAGCAGTTTAAAGGAGAGTTCCTTGTCTTTAATATTCGAAGATGAGTGTACCATAGTACAAATGATATCCCATTCCCTGTCAGTGATTGGTTGGAGCTCTCTCTCCCACATACTTTGGAACATAGGGGGGCAGATGGTAAAGAGGCAAAATATATTAGGGATTTTAAGATCACCTAACTCAAGTAACAGTGAGAGAGACTTGGTCACAAATTCTGATCATTATATCACATGATTTATAGGTTTTTCATCTCCGTTGTTAATTAACATTTGAGCTGCAGAGAATCCAGGAGACGCGAGTACAAAATAAGAGGGTTAAACTCATAAGAGCTGAGTAGGCATTAGGTTTAGATTTACGATCATTGTAAACATTGATGTCGTGGCAGGCTTAAACATCTTCTGATCATAATTTGCTGTCAAATCTTCATCATTGTTCCCTTTTGGAGGGTTTAAATCTCTAATATTACATTTAAGTGGAATGCATTTTATTTTGTATATTATAGACAAGTATTCAACTGCAAAAATGCTTCTTTTACAAGATTAGTTTTAAGGCTTTCTTAAAAAGTTTTATTAAAATGGGCCTTGTAATATGGCATCCCTTCCCTGGAATCTGAACCTTACCCATCACACATATATTCATTAAATTTACATTTACACACAAAGCTCATGATGCTTTAATACTCCTTTGCTCTTTAAGGACATTTCCTAAATGATGATAAAAAGGATTTTTAAATATTTGCTCTTTAGGACTCCTGGCAAATAAACAACATCATAATAGCATTTTACTGTACTTGTATGGATTTGAGATCTTTTTAGTATTTTGTGAGTCTGGCAATCTGTCCCTGCTCTACAATAACCTAATGTAGTGGTTCCCAACTGTGGTCCTCAAGTACCCCCAACAGGTCAGGTTTGCCAGATAGCTTAAACTCAGCACATGTGATCTGATTTGCTGCTCAGTGATTGCAGGATTCAGTCTGCATTTCCCCAAGGTGATCCTTAAAACCTGGCTTGTTAGGGGACTTGAGAACCACAGTTGGGAACTACTGACCTAATGGAAATGCTGACATTCCTCCAGTCTCCCACTTGCCTTGCTTCCTGTGTTTCTAAGGCTAGGGTCAGACTAATGCAGTATCAACGTGCGTTTAGCAGCACTAAATCACGGCCGTGCTAGCAGCAAATGACGTCCAATGCTGGGCAGCATACGAAGAACGGCCGCACAAAAGTGCGGCTGCGCAACGCAAGTGGCAAACAAACACATTTTTTCGAGAACGTTATACCGCTAGTACTGACGTACAGAGTGCGCTGCGTCCGCTAGTGGCGAGTGTGCGTGATTAGGAGACGTCAGACGCTGCTAATGTCCAGCCAACATAACGTTCAGACACAAAAAGTGTTTTATTGATGATCCGTACAAAATCACGGACGAAAATGCGCATCGTATGACCGCTACCGCGTATCCCGTGAAAAAATACGTCCATTCGTTCGAACGCACTTTTTCACGGACAACGCGAAAAATGCGTTAGTCTGACCCTAGCCTTAGCTGTTGTATAAAAACAGCAGTGTGGGTTAATGGAAAAACCGCAAATAAACGTAAATATGTAGCTTGCTAGTGAAGACTCCTAAGGGATGGCTCCTCTTCATCCATCAATAATACATAAATAAGAATATAAGGAGTCTCACTGTAAGACAAATGAAAAAAAACATAGGGCAGAACTGCATATATAAATGATACAGAAACCCCTGCTCATATAACATGTTCACAGGATATTAATGCAATAAGGGCACATCAATCAATATACTCAGCTGCTGTAATCCGCCTGTAGACCTGCGGTGTAGCTGGAAGCCGCTGGCGAATCAGATTTCAGAATCACTCAACACCATATAGGACGCAGAATACAACAAAAAGGCTGGACTACATAAAAGTATTAAAATCAAATTTAATAGGACATAAACACCAATGCATTTCGTTACATACAAGTAACAATCCATGGATTGTTTTATGGACTTTTGCCGTGAGAAAGTTACTTGTATGTAAGGAAACGCGTAGGCGTTTATGTCCTATTAAATTTGATTTTAATACTTTTATTTAGTCCAGCCTTTTTGTTGTATCCTGCATCCTATATGGTGTTCAGTGATTCTGGAAACAAATTCACCAGTGGTTTTGTTACGGGCTGCGTTGAACACGGTGTGCAGGAATATGAGTGTGAGCCCAGGATGCAGTGATACAGCAGCAGACAATAGGGATAGGCAGGTTATAGGGTTTATTTGATATGACAAATAAACAAACAGAACTAAATGAACAACTAATATAGGGAACAATGAATAGCAGGGGGGACAATACAGGTACCGGTATGGGTGATGGTTCCAGAGCAGCGAGAAGTCAGGAATATCTTTGGTTAGACTAGAGTCTCAGGAACTTCAAAGAAGCAGGTCTGCACTAGACAGGGTAGTGAACTTCAATGAGGAAGCATTGGATCAGAGGTGTAGCTTCCTCATAAACAAGATCAATTAGGGAAAATGAAAGGCAAGTGTGGATCCATGTCCATATGCAAAGTATAGTCCGAGAAAGTATATGGAGGAGAAAGTCCTGGAACCTGCATAAAGCAATGTAGGACAGTGCAAAAAGGGGAACAAAGGGAGCGCCAGAGGGTCTTGGGGTTCGGACCGTGACATAACCCCCCCGACAAGGGCAAACCTCCGGGTGCCCCAGACGTGGTCGAGGACAGGCAGGCACAATGTACAGAGTCCAAAGTCACACGGGGGGATGGCAGGTCAAATAGTCACTGCACCATTGGAGGGTGGACAAAAAGTCCTGATGACCAGGGGCCCCTTTGGGGTACAGAGTCCGTGGGACCGACTAGTACAGCTCAGCAGCTGGACACATTACAGCGTTGGTAGTGGCACAGTTCCGCGATACTCGGCTGGCACCGCCTGGTGGGTTCTGTAGTGACAGCGACACCATGGCGGGGCTCGGTGGGGTAGCGCCCTTGGTACGGCTCGGTGGGGCAGCGCCCTTGGCGATGACTGACGGGGCAGCGCCCTTGGTACGGCTCAGTGGGGCAGCGCCCTTGGCGATGACCGGAGGGGCAGCGCCCTTAGCATGGCTCACTGGGGCAGCGCCCTTGGCGATGACCGGAGGGGCAGCACCCTTGGTGATAACCGGAGGGGCAGCGCCCTTGGCGAAGACCGGTGGGGCATGGATCACTGTACTGCAGAACCTGCGGGATGCATGGCAGCGACAAATGGAGATCCTGCTGGCTGCAGGGCAGCGACAACTGGAGATCCTGCTGGATGCAGGGCAGCGACAACTGGAGATCCTGCTGGATGCAGGGCAGCGACAACTGGAGATCCTGCTGGATGCAGGGCAGCGACAACTGGAGATCCTGCTGGATGCAGGGCAGCGACAACTTCTGTAGATCCTGCGAGATGCAGGGCAGCGACTTCTGTAGATCCTGCGAGATGCAGGGCAGCAACTTCTGTAGATCCTGCGAGAAGCAGGGCAGCAACTTCTGTAGATCCTGCGAGAAGCAGGGCAGCAACCTCTGTAGATCCTGCGAGATACGAAACGGTGGTGCCAATAACGGTTTGTCTCTGGCTCAGAGGGCTCTCAAGTTGCACCGTGTTGGTCTTACTTGGTGCCTTATATGTTCCTTGAACCATGCTGGAGTAGGAATCTGCCGCCTGTAATATTTCCTCCCATGTAGGTAGGCTATTCACACTTTTATCCCACTCTGGTTCATCTTCAGACGAGGAATCACTCAGGGGCATAAAATCCTTACCAGGATCACGGTAGGGAACAGCGTTGCGGTAAGACACTCCTTGGCTTGCAGTAGGATGAGAAACAGAGCTGGCTATGGTAGAAGCGATACCCCTGGCATGTTGACCTGGGGGCCCTTGGGCTCGTCGTGCGGTCTGCATTTTAGGTTGACACCGGTATTCCTGGGTTGGCGAGATCTGGCTGTCAGAATCCAGGGATAACCACCCTTCATCATCGGTTATGGATGGACATGAAGACGATGGCAACTCTGTCGGGAGTGTTCTGGACACCATGGTGGTAGAGCATACCGTGGATTTTGCCTGGCGTGGAGAAATTGGACTTGTGGTCGCTCTCAGGATCTTGGCCTCTTCATACCGTTCTAGGTCCTCTCTTCTTACCACAGTTCCATCTGAAGCAGTAACACAGCCAGACGGTACAGAGTCAGGCTTTTGGTGATCTTTGCCGGTTGTGGGGACTGGTGCAGGAATCACTGTGGATGCAAGGAATCGATGGCTTGTGGTGATGAGAGTCACCTTCGGGGTCTGGATCACCATAACATCCATGGGTTCAGGATTCTCTGGTAAAGCCGGTTCGGTGTCCTCGAACACCATATGCTGCACAGGTTCACTAGGTTTGTCTTTGGGTTCAAAAAAGGGAGAAACAGTTAAGTCATTTGTATCACCAACAGGAGTGTCTTGCATATCCACATACCGGGGTGCTGCAAACGTGGCCTTATGGTGAACAGTGGGCACAGTCTTCCTGGGGGTAGCCTTGCACACTGGAACAGGCAGTTTGCGAGGTACGGGTACTGGTGCAGGTTTTGGCACAGCAGGCTTTTTGGAAGCGCCTTTAGATACAGGTGCTGGCTTTGGCAAAGGTGAAGGAGAATTCGGTGCTGGGACTGATTGCTTCTGGGGTCGTACTGGACAATTCGCCAACCAGTGGGAAGGATGGGCACAATACAGGCAGAGTCCAGCGGCTTGCCTGCGGGCACGCTCCTCAGGAGAAAGTGGACTTGGCAAACGTTTTGGTGTGGGATTGCACACCTTAGGTGAGGTGTCCCATAGTCTAAGCAACATTTGGTCCATTAAGTCCAGCATATGTTTTAGCAGATCCTGGAAGGCAGTCTGAATTAACTCCTTCATGGCTTGAATCACCGCGGGCTCATTGTTTAAAGGCTTCCTCATTCTGTCACGGGCTGCGTTGAACACGGTGTGCAGGAGTATGAGTGTGAGCCCAGGATGCAGTGATACAGCAGCAGACAATAGGAATAGGCAGGTTCTAGGGTTTATTTGATATGACAAATAAACAAACAGAACTAAATGAACAACTAATATAGGGAACAATGAATAGCAGGGGGGACAATACAGGTACCGGTATGGGTGATGGTTCCAGAGCAGCAAGAAGTCAGGAATATCTTTGGTTAGACTAGAGTCTCAGGAACTTCAAAGAAGCAGGTCTGCACTAGACAGGGTAGTGAACTTCAATGAGGAAGCATTGGATCAGGGGTGTAGCTTCCTCATAAACAAGATCAATTAGGGAAAATGAAAGGCAGGTGTGGTTCCATGTCCATATGCAAAGTATAGTCCGAGAAAGTATATGGAGGAGAAAGTCCTGGAACCTGCACAAAGCAATGTAGGACAGTGCAAAAAGGGGAACAAAGGGGGCGCCAGAGGGTCTTGGGGTTCGGACCGTGACAGGTTTCCAGCTATACCGCAGGTCTACAGGCGGATTACAGTGACTGAGTATATTGATTAATGTGCCCTTATTGCATTAATATCCTGTGAGCATGTTATATAAGCAGGGGTATCATTTATATATGCAGTTCTGCCCTATGTTTTTTTCATTTGTCTTACAGTGAGACTCCTTATATTCTTATTTATGTATTTCTTAGCTATTGTACCTTGGCTACAGTAGGTATTACTTCTCAATGTGCTTCTTCTTGCGAGACAATAATTTGTAAGTTAAATGACCAGTCACACTTTCCAATAGGTTCCTTCTAAGTCTCTTATCAAAGACGTTACCTTTCCGATCATCACTGCAAGAAAATAGTGGAATGTTAATCGATTGTTTATGTTCCACCCAACCATGGAGCAACGAGGACAGCAATACTGCATCCTCAAATGCAAAGGAGAAAACTAGGGCAAGAAAACTGGATGTGTGAGAAAAACTAATAAAAAGTCGCCAACCTAAAGAAACTAAAACCTCTGGAAATTTCATTTTCCAAAACACGAGTCACCAAAATCACAAAACAGGATGTCAGTGAGAACATGCAAGTGAATTTAACATAAAATAACATGATAAACAAATGTTTCTTGGGCATGCGATTGTTCACACAGCCACCAAGACTCCTGTGGCGACTCCCTGGCTATAGTTTAACAAGTGGCGATTGTGGCTAGCTTTTATCATCGCCGTTACACCCATTAGCGATAAACTTGTGTGTTCACTATCTGTGATGTATTGTATTTAGATTTTGTCCAAGTCCCAATTCATCATGGCCGAGTCCCATCCCATAATGGCCTTGGCAGCCTTCAGTAAATCTAGCCCTGTATCTTCCTTTACTAGTTTCTCTAATTTCCATAGGTTTACTATATTCTTGCTATTTTATATTAGGAACACCATTTTTTAACTGACTTTCATGGTTATTCAAAGAGAATCGAAAAGTCACCGCACGTTCGGTGACTTTTCGTTCTCTTCAATTCGGCTTAATTCGGCAATCCCATTTCGGCGACGCTGTGGTGTATTCAGCAAGCACCACAGGGCCGTTGTAGTGCAGGGAAGAGCCGCCAAACACCTGCCGAACACTCACCGCAAAACCCAGGCGAATGCACACCCGAAACTCGCAAAAACATCTGGATTAACCCTGCCGAACACGCCGGAGAAACCCAAGCAGGAGCCGATCAGAGCGCAGAGCAGCCACCGGAAAAATCCAACACCGAGACAAATGGAGTGGAAAAAAAAAAAAACTGTTCGCTTGAGTGTTTGAAAAGTGAAACGCTGTTTGCAAACAAACTACTGAGCGAAAATGTCTGAAATTTACACATAAGATCCAATGAATGATAATAAAAAGGGCTGTTACAGAAAAAAGAAAAACGTTTTGAAAAAAATAAAAAAAAAATCGGAAAATTTAAAAAAAGGAAAAAAGTTTTTGCAAAAAAATTAAAAAATAAAAAATGCTTAAAAGATCCTAAAAAAAAACTATAAATAAAGAGACTTTTTACTGCAGAATATTATAATGGATGGTTTATTAGATATTGAATCAAAACGGGAATATTTTTAACATTGAAGCCTATGGGATTCGCCTGAATAAATCTGTCGAATGAAGCAACCGAATGGCAGGGCATTTTGGCAACTTTTCACTGCTGGTTTGTGTTCTCTGAATAGCCGAAGCAGTGCTTCTCTATGGGGATTTCACTACCCTCGAACAGGCACCGAACAGGCACCGTATGTGCAGGCAATTCGCCAGGATTTGGCGAACTGCCTACTCTCTGAATAGCCGGATGGCCAAGAAAGGTAACCGAACGCTGATTTTCAGCGTTCGGTTACCTGTCGGCAGCCATTCTGACCTCTTTGAATAACCCTGTTTGTGTTAGGGTGCGAGGCACAAAGTTTACATTTTATTGGTATGTGAAAAGTTTTCCTCATGATGGATGTCTTAATGAAACCTTGAGTAAGGCTTTGGTACTTCAGCTAGATAACTTGTCATTTTAGACCTTCATAGTTTAGATTAGTATAATTTTTTGTGAAAGTTCTTTTATAGGTTCAATTTCAGTGTTTTTTAACATAGTAAGAATATTCATTGATTCAGGAGAAAACTTTCGAAAGCTCTATTCCACTACATAATGCTCTGTTCTTCCTGCAGAACATCTTGAAGTGTCCTTATTAAAATTAAACTTGTTCGCCATTCTTAAATTTTTGAATGGTTTTGGCACTTATAAAAAGTAATATCACTGGAGCATCTGTCTGCTCTCTCCTTCTCTCTCTTGGAGTGGGACATGTACACAAAACCATCACGTGTCAGACACCTTGGAGAGAAAAACGTGAATACTCTGTCGACAAAATGGCCCTCTCCTACAAATTTATGTGATTATTCAGTATAATACAATGCTAGTTGTGAAAGTGTACTATAAAAATAATTATTAAAGGGACACTCTATGGCTATGCCCTGTGACCACTCAATGTAAAGTGAGTGGACACATTGCTCTTAGTGCATTCATCCGTCTCCCTACTCGGGGGGGGGGGACTTTCGGAAGCCTAATTCAGTCCTCCGAGTGCAGTGATTTGGTCCCGTCCAGAAACTGAGTGCTGTGCTCTGTATTAACCCCTTCACTACCAAGTGATTTTCCAAAAAAACATTGTCAGAAACCAGTATTTTTAATAATCTGTACAGTAATACCTATCTATTACTGTAATAACCTATTTGGCCAGTAGATGGCACCATCTACTCCAAATTCAGTTACAGAGGTTTTAACAGCAGATCTATTTTCCTCTATTTTTCCCTGCATCAGCTGCTGAAAGCCCGATATTTGAGAGCTTTCAACTGCTGATTTTACAGTTTTAGCTCTTTGGGCATTATGCCCACAGGGCTAAAACTTTGGGGGCACCTTCTGCAGCCCAAAAGCTAACGAAATTTGTTTGCAACAAACAAATTTCATTTGCTTTTGGGCTGCAGATTAGATTATCGAGATATCTCGATATCGAGGGGACCAGGTGGCGCCTTTGAAGCCGAGATATCTCAATATCGGTAGTGAAGGAGTTAAGAGCCAAAGGATTGACTTTCTTCTTCCTGCAGTCATGTGATCATGTGACTTACTGCAACTTACAGGAAGCAGTAACATGTTCTGAACCAGTGTCCAGGAAGCCCAGTTTCTTATGCAAAATCCAGGTCAGATCACGTCCTCCAGTCTTGCCGGATACTTTACTGCGTTCTGAGTGGTAAAACCTGCTAATCTTCTATTTTGCAGTCATTGTAGGCGAATAACACTGAAAGGCAGAATATGACAGGGAAGAGGGGTTTGTGAGGGTCCTGAGAACGAGCAACGGCACTAATGGCCTGCTCTATGGTGGGGGCCCGCTAAGGTCTCACAAAGTTTTAGCTTGTATGTGCCATTACAGGGATGAATTCTCCATATGCAAATCAGCCTGCTCTCACCCAAAAAGGGTGGCCAGTGATGATTGCCAAGAACGTCATCCCTGCACGAGAGGTGTTGCAACCCCCGACAACTGTTTCAGCCTTCTTGGGCCTCGTCAGGAGGGTATAGCTGACACCCCTCTAGGCACACCAAGCAAGGGGTCCATGTCTGGATAACCCTGTAGACTAATAGTGAGAAGAAGAGGGGTTTGTGAGGGGTCCTGAGAACGAGCAACGGCACTAATGGCCTGCTCTATGGCGGGGGCCTCCTCAGGTCTAAAACTCAAGCTAAAACCCTGTGAGACCTGAGGGGGTTGCTGCACCTCTCGTGCAGGGATGATGTTCTTGGCAGTCAGCACTGACCACCCTTTTTGGGTGAGAGCAGGCTGATTTGCATATGGAGCATTCATCCCTGTAATGGCACATACAAGCTAAAACCCTATGAGACCTGAGCGGGCCCCACCATAGAGCAGGCCATTAGTGCCGTTGCTCGTTCTCAGGACCCTCACAAACCCCTCTTCTCCTCAGAATATGACAGGGGAATGAGATGCAGGACAAACCAGTTTTGTATGTTTTTTTCTCCATGTATTTAGGGGCGCAAAGTACAATTCTCCCTTCACTACCTTTTCACCCTAACACTGAATATTTTGTGTTTAGGATCCCAGTACAAAAGCATTACTGTAGATACTCGAGTATAACGCTAGATTTTGGTGACAAAAATTTACCTTAAAATTGGAGGGGTAGCGTTAAATTCGACACATCTGCATTGCGTGGAAAAAAAAACAAAAAACTTGCCTTGCTCTTTGATCCCAGTCTCGCTGAAGTGAATGCGGGCTCCCTGATGCTTGCAAACACTTCAGAGACTCCCAGATTCGGGAGAGGTGGGATCCATCACGGCCAGAGGGCACTCTCGGTTTAAGCCAATAGTTCACCTCGCTCAACTCTGCCAGCCATCTAAAATCTAGTAAAGAAGACAGGTGGCCGTCGGCTTCATACTTAGTAACAACTGCAATCATTCTAGAGCAGAGCACCCTGACCTGAGGGGGAGCCTGACTGTGTAAAGAGAACCTCAAAGGATTTTAATTGTTTACCTGTAAGGGAAAATTTTGTTCCTCGCGTTATATTCGAGTCTTGAGTATTCTCTCATTTCCATAATAAATCTCTATCCGTCGCGTTATATTCGAGTCGCGCTATACTCGAGTATCTACGGTACTCTCTTTCATTACTATTAACATCACTTATATAGCTCCAGCAGTTTCTGCAGCACATTACTTTAGGAATTGGGGGATCAGTTAACAAATTTACAAAAAAACCTTTGTGCTCTTCTACATGCATGGTAATATATCAGAAAGTTTCTGCTTACACTCTTTTTTTTTTCTTGCTGTTGGGAGATGTTTCAATTGAATTCAATTCAATAATGCCATAAATTTAGATCAGCGGCATTTGGATGCTATTGGCATTATTGTATGACTTCAGTTATTCCAGTTTAAAGTCATATGAGATTTGGGCTTGTGTAAATTAATAGGTCACAATGTTTCCTATGTTATTTGCATTTCAGAGCAGTTTGTAATCCTAAACTTAACAAAGCCCTGGTATCTGACCTTCAATGTGACAATGGGGTACATTCCATCACCTGATGGGGTCTACCCTTATGGTGTGAATCATCAGCTTTAATTTAAGGCTGACAGGCTACTGACTGATCACAAGATCATTTTGTTCCCTCTTGTGTTAACACATGTCCATGTCATATTTTTATCTAGGATTTGCGTCCCTCGAGTATACTATACACATAGGTCAGCATATTTCTTACAGATATGTAAAGAATTTTTGACAAACACATGTTTGTCTGCACCCACTTGTGAGGTAGTAGATGCTCTTTATATAATGTATTACTGCTTTTATGCTTTTTTCCTTTTTTTTCTATAGGTCTCTTGTTTTGTTGAGTTGTGCTTTTTATTTTTTATAGGTTTGTTTTTGTTATATTGATGAGATTACTGTGACTCTATGGGCCCTTTTTCATTCTTCGCTCACAATTGTGCGCGCGCGCAAAAACGCATTAACGCGAGGGGCAAAACCCTTTGCGCTGAACGTAGTATTACGACGTTCGCGCACAAAATGCACGTTAACGTCTAACGCGAGTGACCCTGCGCGAACCCTTTGCGAGTGCAATTTAGTGTGCGCATCCTATACTTAACATTGTGAGCGCAAATGCGTTTTTGCGCTGGGGCGCGCATGGTATTACAATCTTAGTGCAAAATTTAACGGACAACGTTTGCGCACTTAATTTTAACGTCTTTGATAAGCTGGTGGTTACGGCAAATCGTAACAACCTGACCGTACCAAACTGTGGATTCACAACGGAGAACGTTTGTGCAGTCCTCACAAAATGACACACTCGTGTTAAAAATTACATTGTGCACACTGATTTCTGCGCGCAACGGTACTTTGGCCGCATTTTTGCGCGTCGGTTTTATGAGCGTAATTTCCCGACAGATGAAAAAATGCGCGAGGAATGTAATTCCAGCAGTGATTTTTGTGCGTTAACGTTTAACGCATTGCGCAAAAAAACACGCGTTTAGCGTGCGTTTTTGCATTAAGAATGTAATAGGGGCCCTAAGAATATTGTACATCTGATTAAATAGTATGTGACAGTGTTATCATCTGTATGTAACTGAATGTGTATCTGTTTGAATATTTTCATATTGTGTATCTTTGTGATGTGTATTTATCTATTAATAAATCCGTGTATTTTATTAATTATTTGAGGGTATTCAGACTTTATTTGTATGGTTATTTATACCATGTGACTGTCTATTGCAGAGCTGTATACTCATTTGTCCATTTAGGACTTTACGAATAAAAGTACTTTTTTTTTAATAATAACAAATAAAATACTTTGGTGCTGTAAAATATATTTTGACATTTTAGACAGTCATTTTATCATAGTGCTGGTAATTGTAAGGCAAAGGGACAAAGATTATGATTTTACACACAATTGAAGAAGTAATAAATCTACTTATATATGGTTAATGCAAGAAAATGTTAGACATTATGCACTGTCATTGTTTTATTTTACACTTCTTGTTGCAAATACAGATGGGAATGCTAAGGGAGATGGCTATGATGAGGCTAAAAGGCACAAACACAGTCCAGGATAGAAGGTTGTTTATAACATATACATTGACTGCCCCCCCCCCAAAAAAAAATTCACCACATACCATACAAACCTTGTAAGCTCTGGGGTTGCTTCAGTTGGTCAGGTTTAGGTTCAGAAATGTTATGTGCTCCAAAAAAGAGCTCAGCTTTCTCCCTGAATATTCTGAATGAGCAGGTTTTTCCATCAATGGGTTTTTTCTCTCCTGATGGCGCAGCGGGCATATTCCAGGATGGCAATGCAATTCATGGGGCTCAAGTTGTGCAAGAGTGGTTCAGGGAACATGAGTCTGTGCTGGAGAAGACTTTACGCAGCGTCCGACTCTCCCATCATCAATGGAAGATCTTGGTCACAAATTAATGCAACTCTGGACGGATATAAATGTCATGACATAGTATAAGCTTATTGAAATGTCATAGCGAATGCGTGCCATAGTCAAAGAAAAAAGTGGTCCAACGAAATGATAGTGTGTGACTTTCTTTTTTTTTTTCCAGGCAGGCTATATCTGTAAATAGCTTAGGTAAACTTGATCTTCAAGTATTATAATAAAGCCAATCCAGTGCCCTGGATGTGGGGATGATAAACTAGAAAGTGGACACACAGGTGCTTGAGAAAGGTACTGAGAGAGGTCTGAAATGTTGCACAGTTTTTGTCATACCCCCAGCATGGATACCCATGGCATCCTCTTTTTTGAGCTGATCCAGGCCTGTCTTTACACTCCTGGCTCATTCAACCAGCCCATGACTTCCCCCAGACCAGCCTTGGCTCCATTCATCTGAGCACTGTCCCACTCCCTATTTAAGGGTGCTGCTCCCTCCTAGCAATGCTTGTTTTCAGAGTTTGAGTCTCCATTATAGAGTAAGCTCTGTGTAGATATGCACAAACGACGATGGAGTCACCGAGTAAGCTTTATGAAGAACTGCTTTATTCTCCTGGCATTCTGTGTGTGTCAGCCTCTGCTTCCTGTTTTCTCTAAGACCCTTACACTTCCTGTCTCCACCCCCATGTCTCCACATAGCTATGTATATATGCAACACACATATTCTACACTCTGCTTCTCCTACTCCTTATCCGTGTTGCCCTGCAAACCTCCTGCCTTGCAACCAGCCTTGTAACCCGTTTTGTTTTCCCTGCAACTTCCTAGCCTTGAGGCTTGCAACTATTCAGCTGTGCGCAAGTTGGTAGCGGTGCACAATTTTCAGTTCCTACGCTACACAAGTTACATAGGAGTGCAAATTGCATTGTAAAGCTTGAAGGACTTCTGGGTTCAGAAGTCCCTGAGCTGAAGAGGAGGAGTTGCGTAAGGTTGAGGGACAAAAGGCAAGTAAACTCACCTTAAATAAAAAAATATTAAAAATAATAATTGGTTAGCGGCTGTCAGCAGTATCTGTCCAATTATTTATGGGCCAGCAAGGAAGCTTTATAGTTAATAGAGTATGCCTTTAAAATAGTTACTTTGTCGTCATCCTTAAAATCTTCTGCTATTTTTGGACTAGGTTGCCCTGGAACAGTTTACTTCTCAATTACTTGCCAAAATGCATGTAGCATTCCTGCATTAGCTATAAAAAGGTTGTTTGTGGTGAAAATGGGTATTTTTTTTGATTATCTTGACAGTATATTGCAGTATTTTCCATGGGTCTTTTTTCTTTTTCAGTAACAGAACAGGAGCTGGATACTCACTATGTTACTTAAAAGTAGGCAACGTACATGTATAGCGAGTGAATAAATACTGTATATAAATGGTAAAATAAAAAATCCTTACAGCTGTGCGCTAAACTAGCAGTTATGGGTCATGGCAAACTTAGGTCTATCTGTCATTATGATATTTTTTAAATGTCATTTTTTTTCTTCTTGCAGCTGCTTTCTGTATGTCAGGAATAACTGTGACCTTTCAACGGCTGGAATTAGTGTATACAAAGTATAGCTGTGAAAATATTGCTTCACATATCAAAGGGACAGTTTGTGTCTCAATGAAAGAGCTTGCAATCTAACACTTTTTAACAGTATCCCTTATTTAAAGGGAAAGTTGCACCTTGTAATAGTTAAGGTTTAAAGCATTGTTGGTCTTATGGAATCCTTTGCGACGGTCCACAGTTATGTTGTGTTGACTGGCAGTGATAGGTATAATAGCAAATAGCTTTACTGGAAATTTGTTGCACTGGCCAAAGTGTGAGATGGTCTCTTGGAAGTGTCCCATTAAATCTTAACCCTTCACTATCAAATGTGTTTTTATTGAAACAAAATATATTCTAAAATGTATTTGAAACATGTGGGGCTCTATTACACTGTTCGCGCAAAAATGTGCGCGTGCGCAAAAACGTATTACGATGTTCGCGCAAACGATGCACGTTAACGTCTAACGCGAGCGACCCTGTGCGAACCCTGCGCGAGCGCAAGTTCGTGCGCGCATCCCATACTTAACATTGTGAGCGAAATGCGTTTGTGCGCTGGTACGCGCATGGTATTACAATCGATGCGCAAATTTTTATGAACGACGTTTGCGCTCATAATTTTAACGTCTTTTAAAAGCTGGTGGTAACGGCAAATCTGAACGTTCTGGCCGAAACGAAATACACCAGCACAAAAAAAAAATACAGCACAGTATAGTTACACATTCTACACATACCCAAACAATAAAATTGAGAGGTTGTGCGTGTTTTTATTATTGCTGCAGCATATATGCGCAGATTGATTTTGACAGGCGCAAAAACTGAACGGGAGACAATTGTGGTTCTTAATTCAGATTGGCTGAATCGCGTGAAAAAACAGTCTGCCCACCGATTTCTACGCGCAATGTTAATGCGCGCGTGTTTTTGCGCATCTTTTTTACACGCGTTATTTTTTGACGGATGAAAAAAATGCGCTAGGATCGTAATACCAGCGTTAATTTACGCGCTTTAATGTTTAACGTTGCGTGCAAAAAACATTTCGCTGCGCGTACAAATTTGCGCGGCGAATGTAATATAGCCCATGATGTACAGTTAACACTTCAATGTAGGGTAACATAATTACGCATAAACGTTTTTGTTCTGAGGTATTTATAAGAGTGAAATAATGTAAAATTGCTAATTTTTAAGTTTTTTTAAAGTATTTGTTTAACCTTTATAGAAAGGCTTGCTCTGCACTGTAGATGGCGTCACTTATTTCACACAATTTCGCATGGGGTCTGCATTATCAACATACAGGCTGAAATAGCCTTTTTAGCCAAATACAGGAAATGATTTTCTGCTTATGGGGATTTGTTGTGATCATAATGAGATTATTAGCCATGCAGCTTCCAAAAAATACCAACACAACATAAAACTAATATTTGTATATGGCGTAATGCCTGTATATTGAAATTACAGTAACACCTTGGCATGGAGTGGGGTGGTAGGAACCCATGGCACTGACAGAATAGAGGGAGTTTGAGGCAAAATACAGAAGAATGATTCAAAACAGGTGGATAATGGTCCGAGTCAGGGCAGATGGTGTGGAATAGAGGTCAATCAAAGCAAGGGAACTGGTACTTGGGAAGTCAAGCAGAGCTGCTCGATTACACAGAGCCAGATAGACTACCTGTAGATACTCGACTATAGCGCGACCCGAATATAACGCGATGGATAGAAATTTATTATGGCAATGAGAGAATACTCAAGACTCAAATATAATGGGAGGAACAAAATTGTACTGTACTGTACCCCTCAGGCCAGGGTGCTCTGCTCTAGAATGATTACAGTTGTTACTAAGTATGAAGCCACCGGCCACCTGTTTTCTTTACTAGGGATTAGATGGCCGGCGGAGGTGAGCGAGGTTAATGATTGGCTTAAACCAAGCATGCCTTCTGGCCGTGATGGATCCCACCTCTCCCGAATCCAGGAGTTCCTGAAGTGTTTGCAAGCATCAGGGTGCCTGCATTCACTTCAGCGTGACTACCGGAACTTCATGAATCATGAGATCCCTGACGCCATCTTGGCTTCTCACTCTCAGCCAGGTAGAGGTATGCTGCAGCCAGAAAGCCTGCCTACTGAAGGACAGAGCTGTTGGGTGGGTCCACAGTGTGAGGCTTCCATCGCTGGTCAGGGAGGGAGTGTCAATCGGCGCCAGGACCCAAGAATCCCCTCGCAGCTGGGTCAGTGCGACCGACATCGTCCCAGAGGGCAGCTGCAGGTTGAACCATGTTAGTGTTGTAGGCACATTGCACGGCAGCAGGCCATGAAGTTTTCATCCGTACTCTATGGTTATTTTCAGAAATTCTAAAACCTGAATTTTATCTGTTTGCATGAGTGAGTGACCCAAACTTGTATTCTGTTCTCTTCCTGGCTGACGTAATGCAGCAGTGAAGTTTGTTGAGATTTTTGTTACAGTGAGGGTGTGGGCTGCCCCTTGCAACTTATTCACAGTAATACAGGGTGTCATGAGCTATCTTAATAAATGTAGCATTTTCAGACAGTCTTTTTCCTAATTTACATTCATATATTTCAATGCTTAATGAGTCATTCTTATACAGGTATTTAACCTCCCTGGCGTTACGATTTAGAATCATTAAGTTTTTTTTTTCTATCCCCCTAGCGGTATCTTGAGTGTGGCTCGGGGTTAAATTCCTATGTTGGAAGCGGTAACCCCGAGCAACACTCGGGATGCCGCTGGATACATTATCTGTCCCTGCGCTCCCTTGCTGTCCCCGCAGTCTCCTCCGCCGATCGCGACCTCATACTTCCTGGTTCCCTTCTCGCGAGAAGTGAACCAGGAAGCTAAACGCCGCGATCGCCGGAGGAGACTGCGGGGACAGCGAGGGAACGCAGGGACAGGTAATATATCTATAACCAGCCCGAGTGTGGCTCAGGGTTACCGCTCTCAGCGGTGAAATTTAGCCCCGAGCCACGCTCGAGATAACCACCAGGGGAGGCCAGGGGGCCTTCTTTGTCCTGAGCTAAATGCCTGCACTTTACTGATCAGCTGAATCCCTGCAATGCTCCTGTTTTTTGAGTAAATTTGTGTTTTTATGTCTTCAAGCTCACATAACAGTAGTGATCAGGTCCCCATACTATAATGACGTAAATATTGGGGATAGTTACTTTTATGGTGAAATTGCTGATTCCAGTGTCCGAGCATTGCAATTACCTGTAAAGCTGTAAATGTAATTGGTGTGCATAATTGAAGTGCTTCCTATATTACATATTCAGGCGGCTTCAATTAAGAATTCCCGTTATTGTTAGCACTTTAGTCAAGATACACCTGGTATATCACACTCAAGGCTCAACACGCAAAGAGGCAATACATTGCTGTTATCGGAGATGAGCTAATTTTCCAAGGTCCATTTAATTGTTCAGAGATGTACCCAATAATGTTATTTTAGAAATGAGACCTTTTTCTACACAATTCTCAAGCCACAATGATCAAAGAGAAATGCTTATTCTGATTGGTGACTGTGGAGCCATGCGCTATTATTACTGCCTGTGTAATAGCAATTAAGTGACTTAAGTCTAGGGAATAGATACTTATTTATTCATCACGTGATGGACCTTGTAATGTTTGAGCAAGAATAAGGGTTCAAGGGAGGCATGTGAGGAATAGGCATTGCTTTCATTCATACTTTTAAGATAATTTCCTTTTTTCTTCAATGAACCCAAGTGATTTTCCATTAAAAAAACTGTCAAAAAATAGTTTGTTTATGTTTGTGACAGTAAAATAGACGTTTGTATTAAATTTATATCAGGAGTGGGTGGGCTGTTGGTAGCCTCCCATTCCTGACACACATGGCGACCAAGGGCTAGGAGTTGAGTGGTTAAATCAGAGCAGGTGAGTTGTTTGAACTCCTTTGATTTAACCTGGCAACTGCTGTCTATGGATCTTTATTTTTGTGTGCCACTAGGTTTAATAGTGGGTGGACATCATGCCGGCTTACCCACTATCCTAACTCACTGTCAACTAGTGGGGTTTAAATAAAAATAAAAATATTTTGTAGTAAACTAATCTGTGTGCATGCACACAGGGTCAATTACCAGCAGATAATATGTTTTAACCCCTTAGTGACCATGCAGTTTTACAAAAGTCTGTCCGTAAGTGCCCGCTGCTGTTTTTACGTTTCTGCGCTGTTTATGTTTAGGTCAAATTTTCCTCTTACTCGTTATTGCGACCCACACATATTATATACCGTTTTTCCCGCCATTAAATGGACTTTCCAAAGATATCATTATTTCCATCATATCGTATACTTTACTATAAAAAAATGAAATATGATGACAAAATGGAAAAAACACACTTTTTCAAAATTTAATCCCCAAAATCTACAACCACCAAAAAAGACCCCGGATAATTAGTTTTGAAATTGTCCTGAGATTCGAAATACCCAATTTTTACATGTTTTTGCTTTTTAACTCCTTCACCGCTGAGCTATTTCACCGTTGTGCGCTGAGCTCATTTTGACCATTTTATGCTCATCATGTTTAAATGCCAGCTCAGGTCTATTTTATTAAACACCCCAGACAAAAAATTATTTTATTATTATTATTTTATTTTATTTTTTAAAATTTTATTTTACAACAAACTTAGTCATGTTTGGTATCACTGGAAAGGCCATGAATTAGCTGCCACAGATCAGGAGATACGAGGATCCAAAGGATCTCCGCCTCTCCACTTGGCAGCTAAGGCTAGGGTCAGACTAACGCATTTTTCGCGTTGTCCGTGAAAAAGTGCTTTCGAACGAATGGACGCATTTTTTCACGGAATACGCGATAGCGGTCATACGATGCTCATTTTCGTCCGTGATTTTGTACGGATCATCAATAAAACACTTTTTGTGTCTGGACGTTATGTTGGCCGGACATTAGCAGCGTCTGACGTCTCCTAATCACGCACACACGCCTCTAGCGGACGCAGCGCACTCTGTACGTCAGTACTAGCGGTTTGATGTTCTCGAAAAAATGTGTTCGTTTGCCACTTGCGTTGCGCAGCCGCACTTTTGTGCGGCCGTTCTTCGTATGCTGCCCGGCATTGGACGTCATTTGCTGCTAGCACGGCCGTGATTTAGTGCTGCTAAACGCACGTTAATACTGCGTTAGTCTGACCCTAGCCTAAGGGATTAACTGGCCCACTGAGGTCCTCACACATATGGTGAGGATGTCAGTGGGTGGGAGGTGACCCGGAGGCTTGGCTGACATCCAAGATGTCAGCCACTTCCGGGTATGAATCGCGATTCGGTGCCAATCCGGCAGCGAAATGGTTGATGCGAGACACTGCTGAAAAGGGGAGACTCCCCTTTCCAGCGGTACCATTTGTTTTATTCTAACTTAAGCAGTTGGGGAAATAGAGGGCTCCAAAGGAGCCACCCTCCCCTTCCTCATTTTTTACTGCAGGCGCCAGGGGGCGCCTGGCGATGACGGCATCATGCACCGTGGCTAAATTACAGTCTTTGCGCAAAAATGGTTTGCAAAAATTTTGCACCAAGCGTTAAACTTTTGTGTGTGAAATTACCACTGGAATTACAATCCTCGTGGCTTTTTTCATCCGCCGATCAATTTCGCACGCAAACAGGACCCGGTCAAATGCTCGCGCAGTACCGTCTCGAGCAAAAAACAGTGTGCGAACAGTTTTTTTCTCACAATTCAGCCAATCAGAATTAAGAACCACAATTATCTCACGTTAAGTTCTTGTGCCTGCCAAAGTCAATCTGAGCATATATGCTGCAGCAATAATACATGCACACACAACTTCTCCATTTTATTGGTTTGGAATGAGTAGAATATGCAACTATACTTTACTGTATTTTTTTATGGGCTGGTGTATTCGGCCAGGTTGTTCAGATTTGCCATTAACACCAGCTTTTAGGAGTTGCTAAAATTATGCGCGAAAAAGGCTATGAGTTAAATCCTACGCATACCGGCGCACATTCGCATTTGAGCTCACAATGTTAAGTATAGGACTCGCGAAGTACAGTAAGCTCGCGCAGGGTATGCGCAGGTTCACCCGCGGTAGACGATTCCGCGTGGTTGTTGCGCTGACTATGTAACACGGGATTAGGCGCAAATGGTTTTACCTCTCGCGTTAATGTTTTTTTGCGCCGGCGCAAACGTTTGCGTGAAGATTGTAATTTAGCCCTTTGTTTCTACATTCCTTTGTATTGCTCCAGAATCAGACCAGATCGAGCACACTCATTCCAGGGCTCCTGCTGGAGCGTTTGAAGATCAAATGTCATGGTGCTGAAGGGGTTAAATTGACTCAAACAGGCTTGAGGGCTCCAGTGTTCGTTTAATTTTCCTTCTAATTCATTAAGTAAAAGTCTTACTAGGAAAACCCATAGAATTATTCTTAATAGTTATTTTGCCCAACCTAGGTGCATTTTATGCTTCATTTTTACCTCAAAAGACTTGTGGGGCTAATACATTATCCTCTTGTCATCTCACTAGATAGGTTTAATTTTGCCCTTTTGCAAAATACTGCTTGTATCACGATACTCCTCCTGACTGCAATACAGTTGTGCTCTCTATTGGTCCTTTGAGTTGTCCTCTAGATAAGTCTGATTCATGGAGTGGTGGGTTCAGTTATCCCATGGAATCAGTGTTGTCATTCGTCTGAGCTTTCCAGTGGCCTGGGGCTTTTAAAGAAAGCCGTATGTGTGACAGATGTGTCCCATGTGTGTCTCCTTAGACATCCATCCCATAGAATGGACCTGCATTGAGATCACATGTTGCCGCACCATTCGCTCTATAACTCTGGAGAGATTCTGAAGGAAAGCTGCTGTGAAATTATATTTACTGCGGCTGTACTTGAAAATCTATATTTCTGATATGAAAAAATAAATAAATAAAACCAGCACTTGTACTGATATTACGAGTCATAACACAGAATAATAATAAAAAAAAGAAAAAGTTGGTTTCATGATGGTCATATTTCATTCTCCCCCCTATCTGCTGAAGGTTGCTGAAGGTTCGCGGATAACATTTCATTCTGTCCTACATGACATCAACTGTGCGCACTAAATCTGCCGCTTATGACATCTTCAGTAGCACAATGAATGGATTGTAAAGTAAATGGTTTTAGTTTCTTTCTGGACCACACAGATGGCGTGGATGTGCTGTGGCATGTTGCGCTGCTATTGAACTGAGCAGCACAGCTTACATCTGTAAATCTACGGGTTCAGTAATCATGCATTAAATCAGCGGAGATGGGGTAATTTATCTGAACTCGGAAAAAATTACACAAGCATTAGCAAGTTTATCTTCGTAAACAACCTACAAGCACACTGGAGAGTTTTAGGAAATATTTGTCATTCAATTGACATCGCAATGTCTGGACACAAACTTTTTTTCATTTAAATAAACTATTTAAAATTGAATTTTAAGCCATAAAATAAAAAAAACTAAAATTTCAGATGAGATAATTTTTCTCAATCCTCCAAAAAATTGCTTTATTTAAAAAAAAATGGCAAATCGTGTCATCTAAAAATTTTAACTTAATATTTAGTCGTATTAGTATTTTATTTTTTAATTCACACACGTTGTATCAAGATAACATTCAGGTTTATTAGGAGAGCATAGAAACCGGTGTCGTGTTGAGTTTAGAAATCTGGTACATTTTGCCCTGATTTCTTTAAGACATATGTAGGTTCGTATTATCGGATTGAGGTAGACTGACATACTAGGTAATGCTCTAATGAGCTTAGAGCGTCAAGGTAAAGGGTCAAGGCAGGAGAAACAAGTCCATTGTCAGATCAAATTCAAAAGTTCAGTGCTTTACAATCTGAGGAACAGGTAAAAGCATGCAGGTGTCGTGTACTTTTCATACAGATGACATCTCAGCGTCATGTACAGGCAAAATTGGATCAAATGGTGCATGTTCATCGTAGATGTCCTATCCTGTCTTTTCTTGTGAGAAGAAACAGAGAATTTATATGATGCCTTCCAATTTTTGCAATTACTCATGAATAATTGCATTCTGGGCCAGATTTATAATTAGGCATAGCAGGCATGTGCCTACAGGTGCCTGCCACGAGGGGGCACCTACTCTGTTAAAAAAAAAAAAGTACAATTTACAATCACCTAGACGCCTGTGTCTCTGGAGCCCTACAGGCTAGAGGGACATACAGTTGTGATCAAAATTATTCAACCCCCACTGAAATTGAGTGTTTTGGCCAGTTTGACATTGATTTTGATCATTCAGTCATCTTGCTTACAATTAAATCAAAGAGGCACGTGTAGGTCAGACAAATATAACATAACATTTATAATGAAATAACCACAAATGTCTTTTCTGTGCTCACATCATTATCAGTTTTATTCAACCCCCAAGTGACATTCAATCTTAGTACTTAGTACAACATCCTTTTACAGTTATAACAGCTTTTAAACGTGAAGCATAGCTTGACACAAGTGTCTTGCAGCGATCTACGGGTATCTTCGCCCATTCGTCATGGGCAAAAGCCTCCAGTTCAGTCACATTCTTAGGCTTGCGCACTGCAACTGCTTTCTTTAAGTCCCACCAGAGGTTCTCAATCGGATTTAAGTCAGGTGACTGCGATGGCCACTCCAAAATGTTCCAGCCTTTAATCTGCAACCATGCTCTAGTGGACTTGGAGGTATGCTTGGGATCATTGTCCTGTTGAAAGGTCCAACGTCTCCCAAGCCTCAGGTTTGTGACGGACTGCATCACATTGTCATCCAATATCTCTTGGTACTGAAGAGAATTCATGGTACCTTGCACACGCTGAAGCTTCCCTGTACCTGCAGAAGCAAAACAGCCCCAAAGCATGATTGACCTCCCGCCATGCTTCACAGTAGGCAAGGTGTTCTTTTCTTCATAGGCCTTGTTCTTCCTCCTCCAAACATAGCGTTGATCCATGGGCCCAAACAGTTCTAATTTTGTTTCATCAGTCCACAGAACACTATCCCAAAACGTCTGTGGTTTGTCCACATGACTTTTGGCATACTGCAGTCGACTCTTCTTATTCTTTGGAGACAGCAAGGGGGTGCGCCTGGGAGTTCTGGCATGGAGGCCTTCATTACGCAGTGTGCGCCGTATTGTCTGAGCTGAAACTTCAGTACCCACATCTGACAAATCTTTTCTCAGTTCCTCAGCAGTCACACGGGGACTTTTCTCCACTCTACGCTTCAGGTAGCGCACAGCAGTCGAAGTCAGCATCTTCTTTCTGCCACGACCAGGTAGCGTTTCAACAGTGCCCTTTGCCTTGAATTTGCGAATGATGCTTCCTATGGTCTCTCTTGGTATGTTTAACATCTTTGCAATCTTCTTATAGCCATTGCCCTTCCTGTGAAGAGTAATCACCTCTTCTCTTGTCTTCCTGGACCATTCTCTTGACTTCACCATGTTTGTAACCACACCAGTAAATGTCTAGAAGGAGCTGAGTATCACAGTCATTTTAAAGCTGCCTAATTGGTGCTTATTATGCTTTATTGCTGCTCCGTGACATCCACAGGTGTTTTCAATACCTGATTGAAAACACTTGAATGAACCGCTGTTCTTCAGAGTGGTAGTCTTTAAGGGGTTGAATAATTGTGTCAATGAAGAATTCACAAAAGAAACATTTACAATTGGTATTACAAAACCAATTGATGTCATTTTAGTTGCATATGGTTCTTTAAAAAGTCCTTGTAGGATTTCATTCTGAATACAATTACAAATGTACACTAAATTCCCTAAAACCCTTTACAGCATTGGGGGTTGAATAATTTTGAACACAACTGTATAAGGTATAATTGGAATGATACCAACTATGACCAGGTTTATGTAAAAGTAAAATGACAAATAAAAATAAAATAATTGTTTCCTTTTTTTTCCTAATGCAGAACTAATTTGCCTTCTCATTTCCTACACAGCCAGCTAGTGTGGAGGTGATGGCACAAAGCATTGTTCCATCGTCAACCTAGACCGCGGGACTGCAGCGCAGAGAGACAGAGGGATTTTGGAACCCTCTATCTCTAATATAAACACCTCACAAGGTCAAGTGAGGTGTCATTGGAAAGATCCGGGTCTGCCCTTTCCAACAATAATAAATATGACCATTTAATGTGTAAAAATAAAAAATTGGAACAAAAATTAATTGCAAAATTTTCATTTTTTCTAATTTCTTAAGCAGTGGCACTATGTGCTTTTACTTATATAGAAAACAATTCTACTGCACTGGCTCACATTCTCATTTCCCATGCGGGGGGAAAATGTGGAGGTGATGGCGCAATGCATTATTATGCATTGGTTCATCTAAAACACAAGTTCTGCTGCGAGTGGGTGGAATTTTGACGCCTTTGTCTCCATTATTTACACCCCCACAAGTTCAAGTTTGGTGTCATTGGACAGGCAAGAGTCTGTTGTTTCTAATGATACCAAACATGACCGTATGAAATGTAAAAAAAGTTAAAAAAAAAACCATGCCCCTCCCCTTTTTTGTTCCAAAGCAAAGCAAGCTTCGATAGCATCATTGAAGATCAAGTATTTATTTATTTATTTATTTATAAAGGATTTTACCAGTATACCAAATTGTGGTAGTGAAGAGGTTAATAATATAAAGCAACACCTTTTTCTCCCAGAAATAAAGTAATACAATGACATCATGGTCTTTATTCACCAAGGTTCCAGTTGTGACGACCAGTGCAACGCAACTGTTGTAGCTCAGCTGTAGTTGTGGAGTCACATAGGGAAGCGTCAATGAAGTCCACAGAGGTAGCAGACTGATATCTCCTTATGCGTTGATGATTACCTGTGTAGACTTGACAAGTGCAACTAAATACCTAATGAGCCCTATGCTTTTTACATTTCTTTGTAATATTTCTTTCAATAGGTGCATATGATCGTGCTGATCGAGGATCATTATCTTTGTATCTTAGAAAACCAAGCATTTCTACTTGGAAACACAACTGGCTCACCATTGCTAGTGGAAAGTCTTCGCTTTATACAAATCAAGTTGTATGACACTATATTTTAAATTACATCTTTTGAGTAATAGAAGAATATGAGGATGAACTCAAACAACAGTTAAGAGATTGACGATCCTTATGATACTGTTCTTTAAGGCACAAGCTTACTCCTTGGGAATATATAACACCGCTAGTTTCATGATTATGAGGCACGCGTCTAAGAAGCAATATCTCACAATTCCATGATTTTTATGATAATTTTCAGAACCTCTATAAAGGAATAATGTATATGTAATCTACCTACAAAGATTGAATGCATAAAACATAACATTCTACGGATGTATGGGGTTATTCTTTATCGGGTATTGTGGACAGCAGTCTATACGGCTTCATGGTTTTATGTGCCTACTAGAATTATGCTACTAACATTTTAACTATATCTCAAGTACTTTCTTATGTAAGAAAAAATAACCTGTTAGCGAAGAGCTTAAGTATTATATTTGCCAGCATGTACAGGATATTCCTAACTTTGCCTCCATGTAACTCTTGCAACTTGTTTTATCACCGGTGCAGAAATTCAGAGGGGGCGAGTTACGCACCTTATTTATGTCTCTGCATAATGAGCTCTACCCCAGATCCTATGAAATCTATTATTCAAAAACATATAGAACAGTTTAAAAAAATACTAACTTGGCAAAAACACGTTATTAAGAACCATTTATTAACGAAAATTTATCTTGTTTGATAAATACTCTTTATTAAAGTGTGGTGGTTGAAATTAAGGCAAATTGCAATAAATTTGTAATCATTATATTAGGTCATTTATAAATTGTTTTTCATTTACAAAATACACATTTCTATGCATTTTACCATTGTGCTGTTCATCCAAACTCGGAATTAAACAGTTACGAATTCTAAATCTTGTCATTTTATTACAAACATTCTTGGTGAATAAAATACATTCTAACACTTCTCGGAATGTAAGTTTTCTCGGACATCTCAAAGTTTGGAAACACATATCAGCAATTCTCATCATTTATCCTCTCTAATCCATAAACGTTTTAGAAGCAGCTTAATTAATCAGTTAGTGATTTTATTTTTCCAAAGCAAAAAGGAAACAAAAAGAAAAATTTCAGGCTATGTTATTCTGTTGGGTCGATTCATCAAAATGTCTAAAATATCTCACCTCTCAAGGATGCAGCCCAAGAGAATAACAAGGCACAAATTCTTATATTTCATACAGGAGACAAAAAAAAATCATCTTTGATGAATCTGCTTTTATATGTCTATAGGCTAGAGATTGACTTCCAGGAGGCAGTCATATTAATAAATGGCAGACTCATAGATCCTGAGGGGGACAAATGAAATCTTTCAAAATAAACTCTTTATTGGCTTATTTGACATCTGTTCCCTCTCTATAGATGGTCGAGTCAAGATATGTGTTAAATTTCGATGTAATTAGGATGACATCTGGAATGTTTACGACCAGGGACTAAACTGATATGGCATACTCAATGGAACACCGTACCGAGCTCTGCTACCCTGTTTTATTTTGGATGAACTCGGTCACAGTTAAGATTTTGAAAGCTCTCCGTGATTCACTTTGTAGTAGTGTCTCATGGAGGTATTTGTAGATGACTACCTGTGATGTATTTTTATTTTTTATTCGTCCATCTGGCTAGTTGAAGAAGAAAATTCTCACTTGAGTAGTTTAATTGTTAGTAGTTTGTAGAATGTACTCAGACTTTCAAGTCACTAAACTTAATCACTAAATAATAAAACAATGTATGCAGCTGTTCCAATTAAAGATTATAGGAAGATATATTCAAATATTGATACAACCTGAAAAAACACTATGGTGCTCAATAGTAAGTACAGAATAAAAAAAGAGGTGCGAGAGGAAAAGAAAAAAGTTCATTATAGGGGGGTATAAACACTTGGGAAATTAAATAAGAGTACCAAATGGTAGACATCCTACAAAAAGGATGCTACCTCCTAGACACGTACATAAATGATGCCTAAAAAATGACTCCTTTGTAGAAAAGACACTCCAGTTCAGAGACTTCCAGAGACAGCACCTCACGTCTTTTTCAGAAGCAGTTTTTGGGAACAATTTAAAAATTTCAGGACCACTCAAAAAATGTTCATTTGTTCCTGAATTGGAGCATTGTTATTTTGAACATGAGACAAAATATAGTTTGTAAATTCTTTTATATTATTATCCTTTATTTATATAGCGCCTCATATTCCGCAGCGCTTTACAAGATCAGTGTACAAAGGGTTGATACATTAGAAGAATACCACACATGGATGATGACCTGATTCAGGGGGACCCTGTTCCCAAAGGAACTTACAATCTATGAGATGTACAAGTGTTTTTTGAGGTAGGCACATCCATATCATTAGGTGTCTTGCCCAAGTACACTCGCTGGTGGCATCTTCTGAGTGGGATCGAGTCATCTTTCAATGATTGTAGATCAGCGACCTGGTGGTTAGTTTTACCCCGCTTCTCATAAAGTCGAGACTACTCCACAGTTGTATTGGAGGGAAGTGCTGAATGGTATTTTTTTGACTTGCTTCTCCACAGTCGAAGGGCAGAGACGTTACCACTGGACTCCATGGCTGATATTGTGTGGGTGGCAAGTATGTACCATTAGGTGTCTTGCCAAAGGACACTTACTGGAGAGGTGCACTGGCCGGGATTACCTCTACTCCATCCAGCCGGTACTTTTATTATGTATTTACTTGTTTAATGATTATGTTTTAGTTTTAAGGTTAGGGTTAGGCTTATTTTAGGATCAGAATTAAGGTTTGTAGTTAGGGTTAGCTTGTTATTTGTGCTCGTTTTAGAGTTAGAGTAGCCTTAAAATTAAGCAAAAAAGGAGTTGAATGTTAGAGTTAGGGATTAGGCGTAGAGCTAACCATAACCTTAACAGTAACCCTAACCCTCAAACTAACAGGACTATCAGGAGAAAAGTAAAATAATAAATAAAAGGATTTATAATTTATTTTATGGCCAAATTTACGATGCTTCAATTCAGGAGCAAGGACAATTTTTTGACTTGTCCCAAAATTTTCATATTGCTGCTGAAAAAATGCTTTGAAAATCATGCAAGTCGACGAGTTCACTTACATCGAGCCAATCAGAGAAGAGGCAAAAGGATATCTTTCACCTCTTTGATTATTTTGAAATAGTTTGGCCATCAAGTCTATTCAAAGAAAGGTGAAACTCAGGAGAATTTGCAGGTGAAGAGAACAATCTAGAGCAAATAGCTGATTTGGAAAGTGAGATAAATGAGAGAATTTTTCTGGTTTGGCTATTTTGACCTAGAATTTATACTTCTCTAGTCATTCTCCGGAGTGTCACCTTTATTGAATAGACCCTTATGTGTAGTTTTTTTTGGCCACTCGGTGACAGGATGTACAGGCCGCGTGAGTGACTTCCTATATCGCTGGTTTGCGATTTCTTGAAAAATCATTGGGCAGGCTTAGGTTTAGTGAATTTAAGCAATGAGATCACGGTGAGATCTCTGCAAGAT
This sequence comes from Leptobrachium leishanense, assembly GCA_009667805.1. NCBI lineage: Eukaryota > Metazoa > Chordata > Amphibia > Anura > Megophryidae > Leptobrachium > Leptobrachium leishanense. Next base: position 488,443,688 of record CM019063.1, read on the forward strand.
ATCGGAAAACTTGATTTCCGCTACAATCGCTGCTTAGTGAATGCAGTCTTAAGTGAGGATACCAGCAGCTCGCTCAAAATAGAGCTGGTAATAGGGAGGTTAACAGCTCGCTCTGTCATTTACCACATGCAGCTTTGTTATACAGTTCGGCAGGAATACAGAGCTACTTGTTGGTCCCGGGAGTTACTGTTTTATTCTAATTATGAATTATAAAACAAAAGATTGTACCACAGATAGTAAATTCTTCCAGACGTCTAGGCTTTTTATGAACATGAATATATGGTTCTGAGAGATTGGAAGGATCAGCTGGAACTACTGAACTCGTTGGAATCTTATGTAATTCAAACCACAAAGAATCCTGGCAGGTCTTCAGGAAGAGAGCTCCTGTGCCAAACTATAGAGCCAATGTTTAATTCTACTGACATATAAGATATGAACAATCCATTCAGTCAGAAAGTGCTGGAGCATCTGAGACGCTCCGAATTCATGAATAGCTGCACAATGTGTTCTGTAAATAAACCAATTCCTTTTCATTAGGCAAAGCTGGTTCTCTAACATCTAACCTCAAACTCTTCACAAACAATAAAGAGCGGTTCTAACCTTTACGGTGTTCATATTATTCACCTACTGCTATCATTTGCTGAATATTATCACTTAATGAATATTTTCGTTGAAACGCTATTTTGCCAATTGATAGACCTTAGTATATTTTCATATTTCAACATTTTTAAATAGCTTTAGAAATGTCATTTTTTAAAAAAAAATAAAGTAGTTGTGAATGTGATAAACATGAACCTTTTACCGCCAAGTGCTTTTTGTTGAAAAAAAAATATTGTAAATTAATTTTAACCTCCCTGGCGGTCCGAATCTGACTTATTTTCTATGGCAGAATCAGTACCATTTTTTCATCCCCCTGGCGGTTGTGCCGAGTGTGGTACGGGGTTAAATTTCTATGCTGAAAGCTGTAACCCCGAGCCACACTCGAGCTGGATTCTTACCTGTCCCTGCGCTGCCTTGCTGTCCCCCGCAGTCACCTCCAGCCAATCGCAGCGTCCTGGTTCCCTTCCCGGGAGGAGGGAACCAGGAAGCAAGACGCTGCGATTGCACGAAGAATGCGATTGCAGGAGATCAACGGGGGAACGCAGGTACTGGTATGTATCCAGCCCGAGTGTGGCTCAGGGTTACCGCTTTCAGCATAGAAATTTAACCCCCGAGCCACACTCGGGAAAACCGCCAGGAAGGTTAAACACTGACTGCATATTTCACGCTTAAGGCTAGGGTCAGAGTGGGGCAGTCGGAACGCGCGTGCAGGCGCACTAAATCACGGCGGCAGTAGCAGCACATAACGGCCAATGACGGCCAATATACGCAGTACGTGCGTACGAAAGTGCGCCGACACCACGCAACCAGCAAATGAACGCATTTTTATCAGAACGTGAAACCGCTGCTACTGACGTACAAAGTGCGCTGCGGCCGCATAGCAGCGTGTGTGCGTGATTAGGAGATGTCAGACGCTGCTAGTGTGCGGCCTACATAACGTTCAAACAGCCGGATTTCCCTAGACTTCTTTTTACCCCACCGTCATGAAATACGTCCAGAATTGCGCATCGTCTGACCACTTAAGCGTATTCCGTGAAAAAATGCGTGCGCACGCATCGACGTACATTTTGACGGTGGCTGCAGAAAATGCGCTCATCTGTCCCTAGCCTAAATGTATGGAAAAATTATAATTTTGCATAAATATTTTTATTCTGAGATATTTACTAAATTAAAATAATGTCATGCTCATTTGTAACAAATAATAATATTTTTACTTTTTCTAACTGAAAAATAGTGCTTTGTGGGTCTGTGCAGAAAAAATGGATCCCAGAGTTTTTCAAATAATTTCAGAACATTGGATGTTACATCCAATGTATCGAGAATTAAAGGAATCTATTTGCGCATTAATATAATTTGCAATAAACTAAATCCCTTCGTATTGCTCCACATTGGGTATGCTATACTATATATACCTATACTATCGCAGGGCACCAGCAGGGGATTTTGAAGATCAAGAACACACAATACTGTTATTGAAGGGCTTAATTTTTGGGCAGAAATATTGAGGCATTGCCACTAGGGTTGCCAGATCGGCCATGTTTTCCTGGACACATATAATTTATTTATTCTGATGGGCAACACATGAAAAATGCCACCCCGCAACATGTAGATTCCATAGGCTGCAGGTAATAGAACAAAAAGGAATCCCAAGTGACCAGCCTTCCTTGACATTTCCTTTCTGCAGCATATAGATTATACATGATGCAGGGCAGCACTTTTCCCTATGCTTTCCTCTGCATGAAACAGTACTATTTGTAAAGGAAACCATGGCCAATCTGGCAACCCTAGTTCCCACAATTATTCTTGCAGGTCTTATATATATATGGGTTGTGGTGGAGGACAAAAAGTGAGATAAAAAGCCTCCACGCAATAATTAGTTACATTTATTATTGCAGAAGCCATTTGCACATCACAGCAATTCAAAGAACTGCATCCCAGAGCTCCAGTGCCACATTCCCCATATGCAGCAAAGAATTCTGGGTAGGACATGCAAATGACATCTGTCTCACTTTTTTGCATCCTGGGTCTGTTTTCACACAGAAGCCTAAAATCAATGCCATGCCATACTAGATGGCTTTTTTTTTAGCAGAGATCAGGTTTATACAACTGGTCAAATTCTTTGAATTGCTGTGATGTGCATATGGCTTCTGCAATAATAAACATAACTAATTATTGCGTGGAGGCTTTTTATCTCACTTTTTGTCCTCCACCACAACCCATGTAAGTACTGATTTACCCTACGGGTCCAAGCATAAACCCGAAACAGCGCTGTTCTAGGAGTGGCTTTGACCAGCTGCATAAACCTTATCTCTACTACAAAGCCACAGTGTGGCATAGCATTGATTTAAGGGTTCTGTGTAAAAACAGACCCAGGATGCATAAAAGTGAGACAGATGTTATTTGCATATCTTACCCAGAGTTCCTTGCTGCCTATGGGGTATGTGGTACAGGAGCTCTGGGATGCAGTTCTTCAAATTGCTGTGATGTGCAAATGGCGTCTGCAATAATAAATATAACTAATTATAGCGTGGAGGCTTTTTATCTCCCTTTTTGTCCTCCACCACCACAATCCATATATATACTGTATATAAGACCTGCAATAATAATTGTGGGAATTAGGGTGGCCAGATTGGCCATGTTTTCCTTTACAAATATTACTGTTTCATGCAGAGGGAAGCATAGGGAAAAGTGCTGCCCTGCAACATGTATAATCTATATGCTGCAGAAAGGAAATGTCAATAATCAATAATAAACTAATATATATATATATATACACCTGAAACAGTTGTCCAGGAGCGGCTGTGACTTATTGCATAACCTGATCCTTTGCTAAAAAGCCATTTAGTGTGGCATGGCACTGGCAAGGAGGGTTCTGTGTTAAAACAGACCCAAGATGCAATGCAAAAAAGTGGGAAATTGCAGACTGTAGCACATGAGCTCTGTAAAGCAGTTCTTTGAATTGCTGGGATGTGCAAATGTCTTCCACAATTATAAACTTGATTATTTGCTATGTGAAGACTTTTAATCTTACATTTTGCCCTCCACCATAACTTTAATGAGTATATATACAGTATATGTGACCTGAGCATGGCAGTATGTAGTGAAACCTTTTTATAGTGGACTAATGTTACATTTAAAAGACAAGCTTTCGAGAGTGTAACTTTAGCTTCCAGGCCTGAAGAAGAGCATTATACTCTTAAAAGCTTGTCTTTTTATAACCCCCCCCCCAAAAAATGGTATAAAGATCGGTATAAATAATAAAAAAAAGCTTGTCTTTTAAAAGTAGCGTTAATCCAAAAAAGGTATCATTATATACTGCTTTACTCTGGTGATTTTGGTATCTGCTGGACCAACACAGTTTACTAAGGCTGGGGTCAGACGAGCGTAGTGTTCACGTCCGTGATTGCGCCTAAAAGTACGTCCGTGATAGCATGACAGAAAGCCCATTGGAGACCCACACACGAAGTACGTCCGCACTGAACTGCGGACGCACAACGGCCACGGCCCACGGACGCAAGGCAGGCAAGAACGTACATCCCCTAGAACGGCCACACAAAGTGCGCTGCGTCCGCAACATCTGCATAGCTTTGTGTGTGAGTGATGGAACGTGGTCAGACGGACTGCATTTATACGGCCAGCATTTTTCACGGACAAAATGGTTTTGCTTTTTAATTTATTTTCCCTCCTACATCCGTCAAAATATACATCAGTGAATAAATGGACTGTGTGGCCACTACTGTGTCTTCCGTACTGACATACGTCCGTGTGCAAGGACGTACAGTCCGTAGAAATCACGCTCGTCCGACCCTAGCCTTAATCATCTATCTATCTATTCAGTAAATTATTTCTCAAATTCTACAAGACAAAAAAATGCTACAACATCTTTCCTTAATCTGGAGAACCTGAGTTGACCTTATCCCTTATTCACTCGTTATACTTATCATTGTGAGGGCAAATGCGTTTGTGCGATGGTACTCGGATGGTATTACAATCGATGAGCAACTTTGTATGAACGACGTTTGCGTGCATAATTTTAACGTCTTTGAAAAGCTGGTGGTAACTGCAAATCTGAACGTTCTGGCCGAAACCAAATACACCAGCACGAAAAAAAAAATACATCACAGTATAGTTACACATTCTACACATACCCAAACAATAAAATTGAGAGGTTGTGCGTGTTTTTATTATTGCTTCAGCATATATGCGCAGATTGATTTTGACAGGCGCAAAAACTTAACGGGAGACAATTGTGGTTCTTAATTGTGATTGGCTGAATTGCGTGAAAAAACAGTCCGCACACTGATTTCTGCACGCAACGGTAATGAGCGCACGTTTTTGCACGTCTTTTTTACGCGCAATATTTTTCAACGGATGAAAACATGCGCGAGGATTGTAATAACAGCGTTAATTTAGGCGCGTTGACGTTTTAGGCTAGGGTAAGATTAACGTTGTCCGTGAAAAAGTGCTTTTGAAAGAATGTACGTATTTTTTCACGGAATACGCGATAGCGGTCATACGATGCGCATTTGCATCCGTAATTTTGTACGGATCATCAATAAAACCCTTTTTGCGTCTGAACGTTATGTTGGCCGGACATGAGCAGCGTCTGACGTCTCCTAATCACGCACACATGCCGCTAGCAGACGCAGTGCACTCTGTACGTCAGTACTAGCGGTATCATGTTCTCTAAAAAAATGCGTTTTCCGCTTGCGTTGCGTGGCCACACTTTTGTGCGACCGTACTTCCTACATTGCCCGTCATTGGCCGTCATTTGCTGCTACTACGGCCGTGATAAAGTGCGGCTGCACGCGCGTTCGCACTGCGTTCGTCTGACCCTAGCCTAACACTGCGCGCAAAAAAAATTCGCTGCGCGTACAAATTTGCGCGGAGAATGTAATAGAGCCCGGTGTATTTTACCAGGAAGGATACATTGAGATTTCTCTCGTACAGGTACATTACTGAGAGGCAGATGTTCGGTGTTTCCGGTGCTTCATCTCACTAAAGTCCAGACTTTAAAATACAACATGGAAATTGAAACAGACTATTTGTCAGGATAAAATGTATAAGGAACTGTGCTCTTCAACACTGCTATCATCACCTGAAGAGCTTAGAAGTGTTATCATATAACAACATCCCCATCCACACAGGGTCTGGTAACAAGAGCAATATATAGAATTTCACTCATTCAAATCACATTTTAGACCTTACACTGGGCCACAGCGGCGAGAATCCCTGCTCGTAGCGACATATATTTTAAATCAAATGCAAACTATTATAAGTTAATACTTAAATGACATGCAATAAAAATGTGTTTATACAAAGTACATGAAGGAAAATTCTGCTGTGATGATAATAATAATTGACTATTATTATATTATTTTTATAATTCATGTAAATATAATTTTTTTTAAAAAGTGTCGTCAAGAAAAAAAATGACATGATCTCCTCCATGTGAATTTTTAATATTGAATAATAAACATTGCAAGACTCTCTACACAACAACAAAACAATCAAAACATTAATCTACAGAGAATATATACATTTTGCAATATTATTTGATATTTGCCAGGGAAGCATGATGATATACAACATGGTTCTACCTCTGGAGAAAGATACAAATGGCATGAGTTGTAATGTTTCCGAAGAGAAATTAATTGAAAAATCATATTTTGCATCTTCTTATTATACAGTAACAATATATAACTCCTTATATTCATTTCATTTAATGTATATATATATATATATATATATATGTATATACCTGTTTATATACCAGTATGCGAATCCTGTAGAGCTACATAAAAAACGCAGAATATATACAGTTGTGTTCAAAATTATTCAACCCCCACTGAAATTGAGTGTTTTGGCCGGTTTGACATTGATTTTGATCATTCAGTCATCTTGCTTACAATTAAATCAAAGAGGCACGTGTAGGTCAGACAAATATAACATAACATTTATAATGAAATAACCACAAATGTCTTTTCTGTGCTCACATCATTATCAGTTTTATTCAACCCCCAAGTGACATTCAATCTTAGTACTTAGTACAACATCCTTTTACAGTTATAACAGCTTTTAAATGTGAAGCATAGCTTGACACAAGTGTCTTGCAGCGATCTACGGGTATCTTCGCCCATTCGTCATGGGCAAAAGCCTCCAGTTCAGTCACATTCTTAAGCTTGCGCACTGCAACTGCTTTCTTTAAGTCCCACCAGAGGTTCTCAATCGGATTTAAGTCAGGTGACTGCGATGGCCACTCCAAAATGTTCCAGCCTTTAATCTGCAACCATGCTCTAGTGGACTTGGAGGTATGCTTGGGATCATTGTCCTGTTGAAATGTCCAACGTCTCCCAAGCCTCAGGTTTGTGACGGACTGCATCACATTGTCATCCAATATCTCCTGGTACTGAAGAGAATTCATGGTACCTTGCACACGCTGAAGCTTCCCTGTACCTGCAGAAGCAAAACAGCCCCAAAGCATGATTGACCCCCCCGCCATGCTTCACAGTAGGCAAGGTGTTCTTTTCTTCATAGGCCTTGTTCTTCCTCCTCCAAACATAGCGTTGATCCATGGGCCCAAACAGTTCTAATTTTGTTTCATCAGTCCACAGAACACTATCCCAAAACTTCTGTGCTTTGTCCACATGACTTTTGGCATACTGCAGTCGACTCTTCTTATTCTTTGGAGACAGCAAGGGGGTGCGCCTGGGAGTTCTGGCATGGAGGCCTTCATTACGCAGTGTGCGCCGTATTGTCTGAGCTGAAACTTCAGTACCCACATCGGAAAAATCTTTTCTCAGTTCCTCAGCAATCACACGGGGACTTTTCTCCACTCTACGCTTCAGGTAGCGCACAGCAGTCGAAGTCAGCATCTTCTTTCTGCCACGACCAGGTAGCGTTTCAACAGTGCCCTTTGCCTTGAATTTGCGAATGATGCTTCCTATGGTCTCTCTTGGTATGTTTAACATCTTTGCAATCTTCTTATAGCCATTGCCCTTCCTGTGAAGAGTAATCACCTCTTCTCTTGTCTTCCTGGACCATTCTCTTGACTTCACCATGTTTGTAATCACACCAGTAAATGTCTAGAAGGAGCTGAGTATCACAGTCATTTTAAAGCTGCCTAATTGGTGCTTATTATGCTTTATTGCTGCTCCGTGACATCCACAGGTGTTTTCAATACCTGATTGAAAACACTTGAATGAACCTCTGTTCTTCAGAGTGGTAGTCTTTAAGGGGTTGAATAATTGTGTCAATGAAGAATTCACAAAAGAAACATTTACTACTGTATTACAAAACCAATTGATGTCATTTTAGTTGCATATGGTTCTTTAAAAAGTCCTTGTAGGATTTCATTCAGAATACAATTACAAATGTACACTAAATTCCCTAAAACCCTTTACAGCATTGGGGGTTGAATAATTTTGAACACAACTGTATATATTTATAAATCCAAGTAACCAGCACTCAAGCTATGGCATTAGAAATAAGGTGCCGTGGTGCAATATATTCCCCAGGGTTTACTATATAGCAAGCAATGTTGGGAGCACTCACGGTCTTGTATAAAAATACCAAACTTTATTAATTCCGCATAAAATCTCCGACGTTTCGGCTCACACACGAGCCTTAATCATGGATGACTCTTCTTCTATTCATGTTATTTAATGTTTCATATATATATATATAAAATTAAATAAAATGAATAGAAGAAGAATCATCCATATATATATATACACCTGTTTATATACCAGTATGCAAATCCTGTAGGGCTACATAAAAAACGCAGAATATATACAGTATATATATATATATTTTTTTTGCAGTTCAGGGAGTTAAACCTATATCTTTTCTATTTCTAAATCTCATTACATCACTGCTTGGTGATTTGTCACGGTGGGTGGTTAAATTTCTTACATCCGCCGTTAGAGGGAGCTATTGTTTTGGCCAATGCCCCCCTCCCATAGACACATGTTTTCACCTGTCCGTGCTTAATGTGATTTAAAATATAAGGTCACAGTCTAAAGTAAAGCTATAAATAAGAGCCGCTGTATGTTATCTAGCAAAGTGTTTTATGCAGATGGGAACTGCCTTTTGCATAATTTGAAATCTAACTCTAGCACATGCTTCCCCTGCAACAGCTGAGTCAAGGAGATGGAAAAAACGGCAAGATATCGGATCATAAGCCGTCTGTGGAGAAGAACTCCATGTGCCTGGCCTGAAATGTCACATTCCAAGAGGTCATGGAATTATTTTCCTTAGTGTCAAATCACCCCAAGTCTGTGTTCACATGATGCAAGCCTGTTTATCTACCAGTCACTAAAATAAGAAACCCTTATGTTTAATTTAGACGCTCGGTGTGATGTAAGTAACCTTGGGGTTTATGCCATCCGATCTCTTGGTTTCTTGCTAAGTGCCGGGTTTTAAGTGGGAGAGAAGCGTTTATTTCTCTTTGTTATGTTACGAGCCGAGACAAAATCCAGCGCGCGCAGCCACTTTGCCGTCTCACATAATCAAATCGCCGGCTTTGAACTTTAATAGAAGGTTCTTTATATATAATGTTTCAACTAGAATAAAACTGACAGCAGCGGCGCAGATTATTTACTCAGCTCTGGCTATTGTAATGTTTGGAAATAATGATGAGGTTTGACCCATTATTATACATGTTAAACAAAAGAGGCAATTTGTATTTATTGTATATTATGTCCTTGACGAAAAGTAGCAAGCATAACTTTTTTTTGTCCCCAATGGAGTGTTCCCCCAATGGAAGCTGAGGATTGATTCTACCTGCAGCCCAGAGGCCTATGTCGAATATCTGACCCTGTGCGATTCCGCCAGCCACTAAACATACAGCACAAAGGAGAATTTGCATAATCTATCTGCAGATTTTTTGTAATTGTGCACAAAAGCAGATACTATGGCAAATCATAATAAAGGGGTTATTCAGAAAGGACCGAGCTTGCCACCGAAGGGGACCGAACGGGGAATTTCACCGTATGGTGCAATTTCGTGGCAGTTCGTCTATTCACTAAACTGACAATTCGCCAAATACTGGTAAATTGACAGTGAAGTATGGTGTAGTTCACTGCAGATCGCCGCAGCAGCTAAATTGTCCCATAGAGAAGTAATGGTTAATCTATTCAGAGAAAGCAGAAGTTTCATTGAAATGCCCTGATTTTCAGAGGTTCAGTTCGACAGGTTTAAACAGGTGAATCCCATAGGATTCAATGTAAAAAAATATTATCTTTTGTATTTTTTTTTATTAATCCGTTCATTACTTTCATTTTCAGCAAACCGTCTATTTATTTATTTTTGATTCCCACTTATTTTAAAAGGAGTTTTTATTATTCTGTAACAGATCTCTTTATTATTTTTTAAATAACTTTTTTTATTATTTAGCCGCATTTTAATGCATTTTTATTGACTTAAACACGTATTAGGAGAATAGCAGAGTTCCGATTTTGTTTTCCTGCAGTTCGGCAGTGTTTGGCAGTCACTTCGCTGCTCTTCGGCAGTGTTCAGATGTTACATCTTCGGTGCACTATGTTGACCCTGTGGTGAATAGTGAACATTAACCCCTAGCTGCCACGGATCAGGAGATAGGGGGTTCCAATGAACCCCCTATCTCCACCATTGCTGGAAGCTAGGGGTTAACTCCAGGACTGGCGTCATCGTGCTATGCACGATGATGCCAGTCCTCAGGGGGAGTTCCCGGAGGCTTGGCCGACATCCAAGATGTCGGCCAACTCCGGGAGAGGATCACGATCCGGCGCTTATCAGTGCCGAATCGTGATCTGGCTCCCCAGGGGTTAATGTCAGCCACCGTTTGGAAGGGCAGGCTGTGCCCTTCCAAACGGTGCCTGCCTTAACCCTGTGGCCCCCGGCGATCGGGAGGGAGAGAGGTCCGAAGGACTTCCCCCCTCCCTTTCAGGCGCCTCCTCCGCACACGTGGGGGACGCCTGAATTAGATGTCATCGCGCTGCCGCGGTGACATCTAATGGCCCGTCGGGGTCCCGGAGTGCTGGGCTGACATCCAAGATGTCAGCCCGCACCGGGGGGGCGCAGCAATCGGCTGGAATCTGTCCATAGCACAGGAGAACCACCTGGCTGGACTCGCTGAGAGCGTCCATAGCAGCCAAGTGGTTAAATAAATATTAGAGCAAATACTCACAGACAATACCCTATTATTACTCGTTGCATGGTACACATAAGAATCAACATGCAGGATGCTGCCCTGAACAAGCATCAAGCATACTCACAGACTAACCTCCATCTCTTCTCTCTGCTGCCCTGAATAAGCATCAGGGTATCGACCACTGAACATGACGTCCAACATGATACCCAAGGCTGCCATAATCTTGCAATTGTAGTTTTAGGTCTGCATTTATTATTCTCTGAGTAGTCATATTTTAAAATTTCCCTCCATTTCTTTGTTTGTTTTTCCCTCCTCCACCTCCCTCCTGTCACATTTCTGCCCTGACCCCTATTGGTGGCAGCAGGGAGCCCTCAGTTTAATGGATTTCAGGCTCATTTGGGCTGATAGTCTGCGGTCACATGACCTGCTCAGCCCTTTATATAGGGCCAGCAGTACATTTGCTCCTTGGATCAGGATAGGTCTATACCTATCGAATACCTGCTCCCTTGATTATTATTTCTGTATCTGTGATTCCGTGTATAACCCTCTGGCTTTGGTTACTGGTATATTTCTCACGTTTATCCCCTGAAGTATATTCTGTATTTATCGTATATGACCTGGCTTGGCTTCTTGGATCTGTCTTCTGTCTGTACCTGTACCTTGCCTGTATGAGGACCCCACTTGTGATTGACCCGGACTGCCTGCTTGACGATTCTTTCTCTAAACCCATATATGTGTGTATGTTGAACTCTGTATACACACAGTGTGTGCGCAGATCATATTACGCTACCTCTGAATGTGGGTCTGCCCTGCAGGTTGCTGAATTTATCAGTCATTCATGTTGTCTTGCCGGTATTAAGTCGATAGTGCGGTATAATGTGTCTATGATTGTAGGTCTGCCCTGCATTTTACCAAATTCATTGTATCATCATTCTACGTTACCGAGAATAAATATATGGGAGTCTTCTCTGTTGCCAATCCTGCCTGTACGACTACCCTCTCTGGTGCCAACTCGGAATGTACGTTTGACCACGCTCTTGATAACCCAAGTTATATATACTTCTTGCTACACTATCTTTGTCTGTGTATTGTTAACTTGACTTCGCTCAGTAGACACTTGGTCACGAAATCATTTACTACTGAGTGGTATCTAGTATTCTGTTTCACCTCCCTGGCTGGGAGTGCTAGATGTGGCAGTTCTAACTGCTATAAATTTGAGTACCTTTTGCTAAACTCCTGTTATTCATTGTGTCTACCCTCAGCCCTGTAATCTGTACTTAGATTAGAAATCATACCCAGTACAGGGCTTTCGTCTTGTGTCTGTCTTCTGCACTCTCTCTCTTGTTTCTGAGTTCTGCAAGTGTGTGCTGGATTCTAGACATGTGCATTCATTTTAGTACTAAAACGATTTAGTCAGAATTTTGGGATAATTTAGTTTTAGTATGACTCAAGAGAAACGAAACTGCTCAGTACAAAAATGAAAGAAACTAAAATAAAATGCACTACATTTTAGTTTCAGTCCTTTTTGTGATATTACATTGATGAGTGAAGGAGACCAGCAATGAAGAGCGCAACATCGCAACATCCGAAGTTCTGCACCCTCCACATGCCAATGCAGTAGGATGTTCTATACAGAGAGGGGCATTAATTAATGCAGGAGGATGTTCTATACATTATACAGAGAGGGGTATTAATGCAGGAGGATGTTATATACATTATACAGAGAAAGGTATAAATTGAGGAGGATGTTCTATACAGAGAGGGACATTAATTAATTCAGGAGGATGTTCTATATATTATACAGAGAGGGGTATTAATGCAGGTGGATGTTGTATACATTATACAGAGAAAGGTATAAATTGAGGAGGATGTTCTATACAGAGAGGGACATTAATTAATTCAGGAGGATGTTCTATATATTATACAGAGAGGGGTATTAATTAATGCAGGTGGATGTTGTATACATTATACAGAGATGGGTATTAATTAATGCAGGAGGATGTTCTAAACATTATACAGAGAGGATCCTTTTTTTTCCAGCCCTTTAAATCCAGTGGCTGTGAGCGCTGAGATCGGCTGCTTGTTACATTATCTCTCAGTACAATGTATCAGGCTCAGCTGTTACAGTAACTGACTGTAACAGCGCTCAGAGTTTCAGTAAACCAAGGGAATAATATTGTTCTAACCTCTTATATATAAAAATATTATTTACTAGTTTTACTGAAACTCTGAGCGCTGTGATGAGCAGCAGTCAGTTACTGTAACAGCTTTGCCTGACACGGGGCAGTATTACAATGTTGGTGCTAACTTAACCAGAGCTGTTGTAAACTGAAAACCTCCATAGGCTCTAATGGCTCTGGGAAGTTTACAACAGCTCTGGTTATGTTAGCACCAACTATGTAATATGGCCCACATTGTGCTGAGAGTGATAGATACTGTAACAAGCAGCGATCTCAGCCCTCTGAGTAGCCACTACAATAGTAATTGTATCCACTGGTTTTCGGATGAATGAAATTAGTTTTCATACTAAAGAACTGAAAACGAATTTCTTTAGTAACTAAATAAATTGCATTTTAGGACTAATCCATTAGTTCAAAACGAAATTTTGTGCTGTGCACATGTCTAGAAATAATATTGTTCTAACCTCTTATATATAAAAATATTATTTACTAATTTTACTGAAACTCTGAGCACTGTGATAAGCAGCAGTTACTGTAACAGCTTTGCCTGACACATTGTGCTGAGAGTGAGCGATACTGTAACAAGCAGCGATCTCAGCCCTCTGAGGAGCCACTACAATAGTAATTGTATCCACTGGTTTTCAGATGAATGAAATTAGTTTTCATACTAAAGAGCTGAAAACGAATTTCTTTAGCAACTAAATAAATTGCATTTTAGGACTAATCTATTAGTTCAAAACTAAATTTTGTGCTGTGCACATGTCTACTGGATTCTGCTATATGCAAAAAACCACTAAACTGCCCCAAAGGCTTCAAACTACGCTGCCTAAAGGCCCCCCCATCATCCTCTATACGGGTGATCGTGACACCTCCCCCCACAAGTTGTAAATAGTGGCTATCTGTGCATTGTCACGAACCTCATTCTATTTCAACAGCATACTCACAGACTCACCTCCATCTCCCACCCTCCCCTTACATCCACCCACCCAGCCAGGGCCGGTCCCTAATTTCAGCTCTTCTTTCCAGCTGTCTCCACATCTCTCACTAATTACTCTTACTAAGCCCAAACTTCTGATCCTTTTCATGCAATCCCTACGATATTCGTATGGCCACCAATTTCACCTTCCCTCTGCTCCCATTTGTTTCAGTTACCCCAGTCCCTTTAGAGTGTAAGCTCTTCTTGTATCATGTAGTATGCTGTTTGTGATTCCCCATTGTAAAGTGCTATGGAATCTGTTGGTGCTGTGTAAGTACTTTGTATTTCTGTAACAACTGTAACAATTCAATGTTTCTTGAACCCAGGACATACTTGAAAACGAGAGAAATCTCAATGTATCCTTCCTGGTAAAATTCTTTATAAATAAATAAAATATAGCCTCCTAATAGGAGAAAAAAGCAAAATAGAACAGAAAATAATGAATCCCATCTAGAAAAGTAGCAAAACCCTTCAATCGCTCATCACACATGTCTCCAACATGTTTTAGGTTCCTTCTTCTAGTGCAGTGGTTCCCAACCCTGGTCCTCAGGACCTGCTGACAGGCCAGGTTTGCCAGATATCTGAAGCACAGCACAGGTGACATGATTTGCTGCTCAGTGATTGTAACATTGATTCTGCATTTCCCCAAGTAAATAGTTAAAATCTGGCCTGCTAGAGGGTCATGACTGAGGACCAGCTTGAAAACCTTCTAGAGGAAACCTACATCATGTGCTAACCAACCTAACTGTTCTCAGATGAGTTGTGTAACCTGGAAATGCCAGACAAATTGGCATCTGTACCAGAGACACATCAGCTTCATTCAGTTGTTTCTGACTTCCTTGCATCTTGAATTTGATGTGCAAGTGAAGCAAATAATTATTTTATGTGACTTGTAGGGAGGCATACTGTGTTACTTACTGTATTGGCAATGCTGTCATTGCATTGGGTATTTCTCATTTCATCGCCCTGTAAAAATACGGCACACGAATAGGCAGATAGGCGCTTATGGTGAACCTTGAAGGAATGGTAAGTCCAAATGTTGCTATTCACTTGGTGGGGTTGTCCTTGTCCAATACAACCAGAAGAAAACAAATCGAAGGTGACAAGTGTAGCGTAGGGGGAAATTCCAATCCCAGGTGATTATTCAATCTTCCAACACTTCCAATTGGACTGTATAGTACGTGCCATAGGGTTCTGTCTCGAGAATGCTTTTGGTAGGAAATGTCTTCCTTTTACAGTCTCCTCACATAGCCTTTCCTCCAACGGACAGGATTTCTCCCCTCGCGCAGGCCGGCCGGCAGATTCTTTTCTTCGCGCATGCCCAATGCTTGTCAGGAACGTGGGGATGGTACCTGGGTGGCACCTGGATGGCAGGGGTGTGAGCCCAGGATGCAGTGGTCTGTACTGATAAGCAGAGGATATGGATGGTGGAGGGTGAATGGAAATAAAGACTAACCAGGTTGATTGCAGAGGATGATGGGGATGATGGTTGTAATTGCAGGAACCAGAAATGGGGAATCAGGATCAGGTAGCAACGATGTTCACTCTTCGTGAGCATGAGCTGTAATGAACCAGCAATGTGTCATTGAGGGGCAGAGCCCTTTATTTTGTGAGTCACGTGTGTTTTGGTGTTTAACTCTTACACTGCTGGATGCAGGGCAGGAACAGGATGGAAGTGAACCACCATGGGGGGTTTCAGGATGGCTACAGCCATGGATCCTGACAGTACCTCCCCCTTCAGGTCACGCTCCGAGTGACCAAGGATGGCAGCAGGACTGCCCATGACCAGGCACGGGTCACTCTAGTGGGTGCTGTTTCCAATAGTCGTAGCACCACTGGAGGGCAGAAAGAGGGTCAGGAGTGGTAGTACAGGGTTGGGCACGTGCCTTCCTCTGACGCCGCCGTGCCTTGGTCTTGGTCTTCTTGTGGATAGCAGATACCTCGGGAAGGAGAGTGCCCATGTACCCAGATGGCAGTCTCTCTTCATCGTCTTTAGTCGCAATGGGTGAAAAGCAATCACGAGATAAAATAAAGTCCACTTCAGAGTCTTTAGGGATCCTGGGGTTATGCTCTTTTCTCATAGGTGATGCATCAGGAATGAGGGTGCCCACGTAATCGGATGGCACGAAGGTGGGTATAGCATAGATGCCCTGCACCGTATAAGGAGCTGGATCCTCAGGTAAGGAATCTGGAGCAACAGGAATGTCCCTGGAACGTCTGGCGTTGATGACAGAGGGCAAGAGATAGGAGGTAGAGTCACCCTTGAACCTGGTGCCCACATAGGAAGAAGGCATCAGAGTAGGCATCTTCTCCATTTCTCCCGGTTCCCCTTCTAAACATGATCCATCACTAAGGGAAGGATAGTCGCACAGCCAGGACTTAATGCCCTCGTCCTCTTCTTCTTGCTCTTCCCAGCCACAATCCCTTTCTGATACAGATCCATCGCTGGATGAAGAACAGAAGCCTCGCCATGCCTTTATAGGGGTGTCAGACCCCTGGTGTTGACCTGGGGGTCCCTTTGAGCGTCGGGCTGTCTGTCTCGGTGGGCTCTCCTTAGAGACAGCGATGTCCTCTGGGTCATATTCAGGCAGGGAAGAAACACAGGAAGACAGCGGCGGATTGTGCTGGCTGGGAGTGATGGGAGTTGTGATCGCCATAAGGGAGTTCTTAATCTTCTGGGCTTTCTTCAGCCTGGCCTTCATTACCTGTTTGAAGGGGATCTGTGTCACAGTAGAAACTGGCATGGACATGATCTCCATAGGGGTTGGTAGATCTGTCTCCACAGGTACGGTGGTCTCCAGATCCATGGGAAGGACAGGTTCTATGGGCACAGCGTAATCAGTCTCCATAGGCATTACAGGGTTTGCATACTCCTCTTCTGAACTGACCTCCAGAGATGTCACATGCCTGGATACAGCAGGTACAGTTCGTCTGGGGACAGGTGTAGGTGCATGAGTTGTTCGAGGTGCAGGTCTGGGTTCAGGAAATCTCTTGGGGGCCGGTCTGGGTAGGGGTACCGGCTTAGGAACGGCAGGTCTCATAGAAGCAGGTGTATACACAGTGGCTGTAGCAGGCCTGGAAGCCTGGGGCTGCTTCAGAGCTCTACGCACCTGAGCGTGCTTGGAAGTTGCAGCTGGCTTGGAAACCGGTGTTGGCTTGACAAACGCTGATCTGGGGGTTTTTTCTGGGCAATTCGATATCCAGTGCGATCCTGCCCCGCAGTACAGGCACAAATTACTATTTTGTCTCCTGACACGCTCTTCAGGAGACAGGGGATCACGGTGTTTATTTGGAGGAGCGCACACCTTAGTTGAGGTGCTCAGAAAAGTTTGCAGCATTTGCATCAGGGTATCAGCCAGGTTCTTGAATAGCTCCTGGAAGGTGGTTTTCAGTAGCTCCACCATTAAGTGCAGCACTGCAGGCTCATTAGTATTAGGCTGGTTCATTCTGTCAGGAACGTGGGGATGGTACCTGGGTGGCACCTGGATGGCAGGGGTGTGAGCCCAGGATGCAGTGGTCTGTACTGATAAGCAGAGGATATGGATGGTGGAGGGTGAATGGAAATAAAGACTAACCAGGTTGATTGCAGAGGATGATGGGGATGATGGTTGTAATTGCAGGAACCAGAAATGGGGAATCAGGATCAGGTAGCAATGATGTTCACTCTTCGTGAGCATGAGCTGTAATGAACCAGCAATGTGTCATTGAGGGGCAGAGCCCTTTATTTTGTGAGTCACGTGTGTTTTGGTGTTTAACTCTTACACTGCTGGATGCAGGGCAGGAACAGGATGGAAGTGAACCACCAGGGGGGGTTTCAGGATGGCTACAGCCATGGATCCTGACAATGCTTAACAGGGCCCTTCTAGCAACCGGAGCAGAACCGAAAGGTTATAAAATATTGTATGTAAAAGGAAGACCAAGAGAGCCCAACCAGTGTAGCTGATCGACATTTCCTACCAAAAGCATTCTCGGGACAGAACCCTATGGCACATACTATACAGTCCAATTGGAAGTGTTGGAAGATTGAATAATCACCTGGGATTGGAATTTCCCCCTGCGCTACACTTGTCACCTTCGATCTGTAAAAATACATGTTGTTTTCAGGGGTTATATAGATCTGGATTGACACTTTCATTTTTCTTCATGGAATTCATAGGGTTCCTTTTTCCAATATTTAGTTGTTTTGTATTTTAGTGCTAATTGCCCCTTGTCGTTAGAGGTCTGGTTAGTGAGGATGTTGGGTAGACTAGAGAGTGGTAGGGTTTTTTGCACCTTTGCATGATGTCATGCTAGGATTTAGGACTCATCCCCAAGTAGTTGCCCTTGTTAGCATTTAATTTGCACGTGTTGACCATTTTTCTACCATTATACAGTGTTAGGAGATGGAACACACCTCTGCCGCCATTAGTTATATAGCTAGAAGTGGCTGCTGCCTCTACCAAAATGCCAGTCAGTTTCTACCTTGGGTCCACTGTTACTGCCTCCTCCAAGATTGCAGTTGAGGTCTCCACACATACTGAAATGGACAATGTCACAAGCAGAATTGGGCAAATCAATAGCATACGCTTCAACATACCTTGTTCCTCTGCTCTTTGTCTTGAAAACACATATACTTTTAAGGTATTGTATAAGATAAATTGTAGCATTTTATAAGAATAAAAATAAATGTGACTTGTGGAAGGAAAAGGAATACTTTCATAATCATTATATTATTTTTAAGTTATTAAAAAAGGAGAAAATTGGATCGAAAACCAAGCTACAGAATGTTGACTTAAAAAAAACTAAATGCAAAACAAAAGAGGAAAAAGATTTTCTGTAAGAGTAGATAGTTAACCTTCAGAAATCTAATATGTTCAGAACATCTGTTTCCCTAAACAAGCACTCAATAAAACAGATACTGGCCTGACACCATGCCAAACTCATTCTGCTACTTTGTAATAGAAAAGACAGATCCATGAAAACCTGGAGATCCCTGTCTGATATTGCTTTGAGTCGTGCAAGTTATTTTATCAAGCATAAAGAAGATATTACAAATCATATAAAGTCAGCGGTAGCAGGACTCAATCATTCCTTCGCAAAAAATTGAAGGTTTTCTGCTCTTACCTTTAAGGCATTTTTAAACCCATATTATAGCAAGTTCTATTTCATTATTCTTTTTTCCCTTTCTAGAATGTGCTTATAATATTAAAGTAATTAACTTTTCCTTGTAGATAAAATCCATATCATGAAGGTCTAAAATGTGTATACCGTATGATAGACACCCCAACCAAACTTCATATTGGAAGCTCAACAGCAACACTGGATATTTTCTCTTTTTTATTAATTTGTCTTTCTTTCTTTACCCCTATATAAAAATTGGATGGTATTATAAATCTATTTGGTTATTATACTGTAGAGGATTCCAATAAAGCAATAGTGAATACGCTGATCATAATTGTCACGTTCCTCCCCGATATATAAATGTCTGATCTCTATATGCAGCACAACGATGCTACACTTCCATTCCTTCGAATGCTCAGTGCGTCTACCTACAGCAGGATCATAGGAGTACGTAACTAGTAACAACAGTCCAAGGGTTAATATGATACGGAACATCAGAAGGAATGCCAAGGGCTGTTTACCAGAACGGGTTATCCGAAAAGCCAGGGGTCGTATACCAGAGCGGGTTATCAGAAATGCCAGGGGGTCGTATACCAGAGCAGGTTATCAGAAATGCCAGGGGTCGTACACCAGAGTAGATTGTCAGCCAATACCAGAAGTCATATGCAGAGCAGGTAGTCAGGAATGCCAGGGGTTAAGAGCCGGGAGAGGAGAGTCACACAAGCCAGGTCGGTACACTGAAATAGTAAACAGCAAATACACGAGCCCTGAGAGGAGTGAGAACCACGTTAGGGTACCGGACCATTTCAGGTTACTGCTTTTAAACCCAAAAGGCACCGTGTCATTACGCTATGCTCCGCTCGCGGCCGCATCACGTGATCATGACCATCCGCTTCTTCACTCAGTGGCAGCCCAGCGAGCAGCGTGGAAGGTGCTGCTGGCCGCCGAACCATACAGACGGTGTGAGACGTGACAATAATACGTTGTTGGATGGAAAGAATAGCTATGATAATACGTCACTAATTAATGAGATGTAAATGCATATAAAATGTCAATAGGAAAAAGGAAATATTTGAAAACATACATTTTTGATTTTTACATTAATTTGACAATTTAGTGTCAGCCCTTTGTAATACAAAATTTGCATTTTTTAGGGAGGGTGAAGAAATTAAGATTCTAAATATAGATATACTTTGAACTGTTCAAAAGCCGATTTTTCCTGGACAATCCAAAAGCAAAATATATAGTACAAATAATACAAAATTAGATAATTTTTTAATTAGATAGTATATTTTCCCCAGACATAAATAAAAGGATTTCTATATTTATATGTTAATAGTAAAGAAATAGTATAAATAGTTGTGAAAAATATCTGCATGTTTATGCAATTCATTTGCTTAGATGTGTAGATGTTTTTTGCAATTATGTACATTATTTCTTGTAATTTGTTGTATTTCTGGTGTCTAATTTTTTTTGTCCTCTACCTTAATTTTAATAGTTAAAAAAATAGATAAAAAAATAAAATGTATATAAGAAAGAAATTACATATAATGCAAAACAATGAATAGAAGAGATAAAAAAAGATCAAAAAGCAAACTTTAGTGAAGCAGTAAAATAAGAACAGGCTTAATATGTTGAAAACAAGTGCATTATATATATATAAACTTAGACAATAGCCCTTCAAACAACCCATGCTAGCTTAGTGAACAGGTGCTGGCTAATACTACTAATGAGTTGCCAACAAAATGAAGCCACACCTAACCTTCAATGCTTCTGCATTGTTCTAGTGATCCCCACACTAGCATGAAGCTTTCTAGATCTCCTGTTCCTGGAATACCTGCCTAGACTCTGTTGATTACTATTCCCTTCATACCTGTCTGCAACTTGCATCCCAAGGACACTTTTACAGTTTGTACTCTTTTGATTCCTGGTTCCTGTATTACTTGCCTGGACCTTGTTGCCTCCTGTCCCTTTCATACTTATTTACAGCCTGTACTCCAAGAACCTATTTACAGCCTGTACTTCAAGAAATTATTTGCCGCCTGTACTCCAAGAAAATATTTACAACCTGTACCACAAGATACTATTTACAATAGAGATGTGCATTCGTTTCTGAAAATTTCGGAATTTGGAACGAAATTTGAAAATTCGTATTTCGGAAGTACTTCCGAATAACGAATCGATACGATACGAATTTGAAACGAAATGGTATATAACAAATTTATTTTGTTTTACACTGTGTCATCATCATAAAAGAAAAATTTGAATAATTGATATCAACTATCGAATTTGAAATGTACTATCAAATGGATATCAACAACTGTCGAATTTGAAATCGATTCGAAATTTCAAATTGATTCGAAATTTCAAATCAATCCGAAACGAAATACGAAACGAAATTAGTTACGAAATTCCGAAAACTAAATTATTTAAAAACGTAACGAAACAAAACTAAACTAAATTAATTTTTCAGCCATGCACATCCCTAATTTACAGCCTGTACCCCAAGAACCTATTTACAGCCTATAACCCAATAACCTATTTACAGCCTGTACCCCAAGAACCTATTTACAGAATGCACTCCAATAATCCATCTATTGCTTGCACTCCAAAGACTTGTATCTATTACCCTCACTCTAATAATAGATACTTACTGCTCCTGCTCTCCTTATCCTCCTCCATACATCCTTCCATATCTGGCCTGGCTCTGCTCCAACTCCCTTCCTTCAATATCAGTATTCAGTCTCCTTTCTGGTTCTCTGTAAATCTGTATTCTTTATATCATTACTGTATTATTCTTTTGTCCTTATCCTAAGTTTAGCGTTATCTTTTGTCCACCCTTTCCTCGTCCTGTCTATTCCTCTGTCTTCAGTTGATCCTATTATTGTTTATTATTTATTCAGTGTCTTCTCTTTCTCTGTCTTGTCCAGCCTCCTTTATTATATTTATTTACTGCCTTCTGTTGCATCCCTCCGTATCTATAAATAAACACCTTATTAATTTATACTTGCCTTATATTCCTTTTGTTCATTGCATATTGGGCTTGAATCTACCACCCCAGAATCAGCTTACAAATAATTACAAGTATTAACTCTATCGTGTTTACAGCGAATGAAAAACCTTTACGTACCAAAACAAATCTGTTCCTATCCAAGATTGGGCAACCTTGGGCATATTCCATTGAGCCTATATCAGGTTCTGTTATATGTGAGTGGCTCCATTCAGTTATTTAGGCAAGCGTATAAAGTTGTGTATGAACTGAACCATAACAGCTGTCTGAAAAGGTTTTACTGACTTTAAAAGCAGCTGCAGCATATTAAAAACGTTATAGTGTATAGACCAGTGCTTCCCAACCCTGCTCCTCTAGTCCCCCCTAACAGGCCAGGTTTTAAGGATTACCTTGGGGAAATGCAGACTGAATCCTGCAAACACTAAGCAGCAAATCATATCCCCTGTGCTGTGCTTCAGATATCTGCAAACCTGGCCTGTTAGGGGGAACCTGACTGCATGTTTGAGAAACACTGGTGTTGACCAAATCAATCTCTTGTTCACCATAAAAGAAAAATACTATTGGAACTGCATTTATCAAGTGTTCTTTTCAGTTTGGCAATTATGCTTCCCTGTTGCCCAGCTACGTTTTTCCAACCTTTAACCTTTGTTGTACTTACTGTATCGAATATCCTAAAAGTCCCATTTACTACACCACAGTGATCTGACCACTAAACTAATGCAATATTTCTCTCACATTAAACAAGTTTGGGTTGCATTGACTCTTACAGTCTGTTTTTTGCCGATTCTAACAATTGACCGTATCTGAACACTGACATTAGGCTTGCAGAGATCTCGTGATAAAGCATTAGGATTCCTGATTGCAGGCTATTTTTGCGTCTGACACGATACAGTGCATGAATAAACAAGGCATCTATTTGTGTTCCTGGCACGGTAAATGTTTTTTTTCTCCTTCATCTGCTATTGACTTACCGTTTTTTCCATTAACCAATTAGTTAAATGTCAATTGCCATTTGTCAAAGGGGGCATCCTCTTCTATCCAAAGACCAGATCTCACTGTGGTCTAGCATGAGATTCTCAGAGACACACTGGCTTCCTGCCTGGACTGAAAGGCTAATTAGTTGTAGTCTACTGTGTCTCTTATGAAGTTCATACCAGTTATCAATAAAGTGTAAAACAATCCCACCACAAGGCTTAAATAATATCTTTGGAAATCAAATCTGTTTTAATTACTGTGCTAAGACTAAAGTCATGTTGAGACTATGTTACATGTGCACACCCTTCCCCAGTACACTAATAGGCTTGCCAAAGTGTAACACATGTCGACTACTTGTACTGTCATTCGAGACTTTTTATATTAGTCACACTCTTACTGCTCCACTTGAAAATATTACTTTTATGACTAGAGTATACCATGACATTCCAAGTATACCCTTCTTAAGAGAGGCTGTGAAGAAGCCAACAGCATTTCAGCATGATATCCAAGAAGAAATGGCAGCCAAGAAAGATCTATAACGGAATAAACATTCGCTGGTAGCCGCTCCGTCTGTTAAATGAAACCAGCGTCCCATGGCACCGGGTGCTGCTACCCTGTGATTGGAAATTGGAGGTGCTGTCAGGCAAGGACTGAATGTTCACACGCCGGCTTTCCTTGTACTTGGCACCTCTTTATAGAAGACTAAAATGTTGGCCAGGAATATCAACATGGAATTTGTACTTCTAATGTTGAGGCAAATAAATAAAATAATACCTTCTTTAACAAGTGACATATAAACGAGCGGTGACCGGAGACTTCAGTTCTTTTTATTCAGACCATTTGTTTTTGATAGGGTAGGAAATAATAAAAAAAAATCAAATAACATTTTATTCATGTGTCTGTGCAGTTATATTAAACCTCACAGCGGAACTAACTCAGACTTATAATGCTGTGCTAACAGTGATTGTTAACTGTGTCTTGATTAAGTAGGCCCCCCATCACACTGTTACCATCTTACTCCATAAACCTACGTTTTTTATTATAACAGAATTAATGTAACAATATCACATACTGTATGTTGGTTGGATTAATATTTACCTGTATTGCATTAATAATTGTACAAACATTTTTGGTTAGTAAAGTAGATTTAACAAATCTTTTTCGTTTGGATGGAGAGTGTTGGTAAAGAATAATTTTGCAGGGTTATTCAGAGAAAGGTGAAACTCTGAAGATCGTTTGGAGAAGTGAAAATTGTAGGTCAAAATAGCTGATTTGGAAAGTGAGATAAATGGGGAAAAAAATTGGTTTAGCATTTTGACCTAGAATTTTCACTTCTCCAAATGTTCTTCAGAGTTTCACCTTTCTTTGAATAACCCTGTTAGAGTTTTGTCATGGATCCTCAGTTGGATTGATGCCCATTGTAAGACTTACAAGATCTTTGTTTCAAGCTATTCCTTTGTGCACAGTGCTGCACATTGGGCTCCCTCGGTAGTATGTAGGACCACATTTGGCCTTATCAACTTCACTACCATGTACTTTTTATTAAATACATATTATCTTAATATTTGACACATGGGATGCATAGCTAACAATTAAATGTAGAGTAAAGTGACAATTTTTGTACAAATTTTGTTATTCCAAAAATGTTAATATAATGTAAATTTTCACATTTTTAAATTTCCCACATTCGTTTATTCTTTGCAGAAATATTGCTGGTATGAAAGCTTCTGAAGTCTAGATGGTGTCCCTTAACTTGCAGAATTTCACATGGGGTCTGCATTATCAGCATACAGGCAGAAATAGTCTTTGTGTTAAATAAAATAAATGGGATAATTATAGAGAATAAAAATAGTCAGATCTCCTGGTTATGGGAATTTGAAGTGATATTAATGTGATTATTGGCAATGCAGCTGGCAAAAAATACCAGTGGAATATAATTACAATATGTGTATGTGGCATAATGCCTGTTTATGGAAATTACAGTATCACCTTGTATCTGTTCTGTACAGGGACTTTCAGTCATTATAACCCCCTGAATCTTATCCCTGTACAGTAGTGAGTGACCACAAAACTGTCCATGTATTTTGCCTTCTCCCTGGTTGTTGTAATGCAGCAGAAGGTTTTGTTGAGTTTTTTGTTACAGTGAGGTCATGGGCTACTTTTGTAGCTTCTTTTACAGGATGATAGGAGTTAGACCTCATTGGGAATTTTGTTTCTCTATATACGGTACACTAATCCTGAATTAAAAATTCATGCAAATATGGCATTATATGCTATTGTTTTGTATTTATTGTATCAAAATAAAAATTCTAGGTTGAATATTTTGGCGATTCCATTAATTTACGCGGCTTCTTATTTCAAATAATTTCATCTTATTTACAGATTTACTTGTGTAACAAATTACTTTACTTTAATGACTTTACTGTGTTTGTGAATTTGTGAAGCACTAATAAGAACCTTTCGACACCGGAAGAAGGCTTGTGTGCCTCTACTAATAACAGAGCTACATCTTAAGTTACAACGTCATGTGACATAATGCCTGTATATGGAAATGACAGTTATACCTTGTATCTGTACTATACAGCGAGTTTCAGTCAGTATAACCCCCTGAATCCTAGCCCTGTACTGTAGTGAGTGATCTCAAAACTCTCTATGTACTCTACCCAGGGGGGTATTGTAATGCAGCAGAACATTTTGTTGATTTTTTTTGTTACAGTGAGGGCGGTGCTGCTCTTGTAGCCTCCTTGGGAATTTCTTTTCTCTTTATACAGCACACTAATTCCATATTAAAAAGTTATGCAAATATGGTATCTTATGCTATTGTATTGTATTTATTGTATCAAAATTCAAATTCTAGGTTGCACATTTTTGGCATTAAATCAGGTGAATGACGATTCCATGAATTTATGCAGCTTCTGAATTCAAATCATGTAATCTTCGTTACAGATTTACTTGTGTAACAAATTACTTGTGTTTGTGAATTTGTGAAGCACTAATAAGAACCTTTCAAAGCTGGGAGAGAGCCTCTATTAATAGCGGAGCTACATCTTACACCGTCATGTGAACCTGTACTACTGTAGAAAGAGTGGAAACGTTACCCAGATAGAGACGGAAAACTAACAGGGTAATTCAAAGAGATCCGAATTGTTTGAGAAAGGTAACCGAACGCTGAAAATCAGCGTTCGGTTACCTTTCTTGGCCATTCGGCTATCCAGAGAGCAGGCAATTCGCCAAATCCTGGCGAATTGCCTGCACATACAGTGCCTGTTCGGTGCCTGTTCGAGGGCAGTGAAATCCTCATAAAAAAGCACTGCTTCGATCTATTCAGAGAACAAAAACCAGCAGTGAAAGGTTCCCCTAATGCCCTGCCATTCGGTGGTTTAATTCGGCAAGTTTATTCAGGAGAATCCCATAGGCTTCAATGTTAAAAATATTCCGGTTTTAATTCAATATCTAATAAACCGTTCATTATAAAATTCTGCAGTAAAGAGTCTCTTTATTTATAGATTTTGTAGGATATTTTAAGCATTTTTCTGTTTTTTTTTTTTTTAAAGTCCGATTTTTTATTTTTTATTTTTTTTAAGTTTACTTATTTTTTCTGTAACAGCCCTTTTTATTATCATTCCCTGGACCTCATATGTAAATTTCAGACATTTTTGCTCAGTAGTTTCTTTGTAAACAACGTTTCACTTTTCAAACATTCATGCAAACTGTTTTTCTAATTTATTCACTGCCTCTTCTACGGTGTTGGCTTTTTCCGGTGGCTGCGATCGGCTCCTGCTCGGGTTTTGCCATGGTTTTCAGCAGGTTAATCCAGATGTTTTTGCGGGTTTTCGGCATGCATTCGCTGGGTTTTGCGGTTAGTTTTTGTCAAGTTTGCGGCAGCTTTTCCCTGCAATTCGGGGACCCTGTGGTGTTTGCTGAATACACCGCAGGGTCACCGAAATGGGATCGGCAAAAGGAACCGAATTGAAGAGAACGAAAAGTCACCGAACGTGCGGTGACTTTTCGGATCTCTTTGAATTACTCTGTAAGATTCTGCTATAATTTGATCAGGACATGTTTTGAGATTTCCAGCACATGTGCATGAATGATGTCATGATTCGTGAATGCACGCTAGCTGCTGCTCACCTGCTTGACTTATGTTGGATAAGTGGTGTCTGACGAATGCATTTCACATGGGTTAATTGATATTGATGATGTTGAGGAGCTATAGATATGGTGAAGCTTTTGAAAACAGACAGGGCTGTATTAACTTCTTCGTGCGAAAGTGCACGCGCAGCGCTATTTTTTTTGCGCCCAGCGTTAAACATTAAGGCGCGTAAATTAACGCTGGTATTACAATCCGAGCGCATTTTTTCATCTGTCAAAAGATAACGCGCGTGAAAAAGATGCACAAAAACGCGCGCGCATTAACGCTGAATGCAGAAATCAGTGCGGAACTGTTTTTTCACGCGATTCAGCCAATCAGACTTAAGAACTTATTTCAGAAGATCTAAGGGTAAGTAGTCAATGTAATAGAGCAGCAGGAAATGCTAGCAGAATGCTTGGTTGTGTAGGGAGAGGTATTAGCAGTAGGAAAAGGGAAGTGCTCATGCCACTGTACAGAACACTGGTGAGACCTCACTTGGAGTACTATGTGCAGTACTGGAGACCGTATCTCCAGAAGGATATAGACATCTTAGAGAGAGTTCAGAGAAGGGCTACTAAAATGGTGTACGGCTTGAAGGAGAAAAGTTACCAGGAAAGGCTTAATGATCTTAACATGTGCAGCTTGGAAAAAAGACGAGACAGAGGAGATATGATAGAAACATTTAAATACGTAAAGGGAATCCACAAGGTAGAGGAAGGGAGTATATTTAAAAGGAAACAAAGTAGCAAAACAAGAGGACATAGTCTTAGATTAGAGGGGCAAAGGTTTAAAAGTAACATCAGGAAGCATTATTTTACTGAGAGGGTGGTGGATACATGGAACAGTCTTCCAGTTGAAGTGGTAGAGGCCAAAACAGTAATTGAATTTAAGCAAGCATGGGATAGGCATAAGGCTATCTTAAACAAAAGATAAATCCAGGCAAAGTATCCATGTAATTGGGCAGACTAGATGGGCCGAAAAGGTTCTTATCTGCCGACATGTTTCTATGTTTCTAACCACAATTGCCTCCCGTTAAGTTTTTGCGCCTGTCAAAATCAATCTGAGTAAATGTTGCAGCAATAATAAAAACACGCCCAACTTCTCCATTTTATTGTTTGGGTATGTGTAGAATGTGTACCTATACTTTGCTGTATTTTTTTTTCGTGCTGGTGTATTTGGTTTCGGCCAGGACGTTCAGATTTGCCATTACCACCAGCTTTTCAAAGACGTTAAAATTATGCGCGAAACGTTGTCCGTTAAATTTTGCACATAGATTGTAATACCATCCGCGTATCAGCGCACAAACGCATTTGCGCTCACAATGTTAAGTATAGGACGCGCAAAGTACATTACGCTCGCAAAGGGTTCGGGCAGGTTCACCCGCAGTAGACGTTAATGCGCATTTTTTGAGCGGACATTGTAATACGACGTTCTGCGCAAAGGGTTTTTCCCCTGGCGTTACTGCGTTTTTGCGCACGCTTTAACGTTTGCGCGAAGAAGTTAATAGAGCCCACAATATTTCTGTATAGGTACTGTGTAAATTCTTCACTGGAATAGCTGAGGAAAAAATGCATAGCGGTTCTTTAAAATGATCAAGCTTGCGGTTGCCATTGCACATTTCATGTTTTTTTGTAATATATTTGCTATTTCTGGTTTAGGATACACAATCTGTTAACCTTTTGCTTAGCTAGCCATTTAATATGCTCCACTAAGTGCATTCCATATGATTTCCTATTGTACATCTGCTTGGGAAAGAGGATCTGTTACACAGAGAAAGTACGTGTTAATGAATGCGTATTGATAGAGTTATCATTTAATTTCGCAAGCCTCATTTTTCTAAGCATACACTACATTACGAGGGTTTATTCACTACAGTTTATTTTGCGTTGTCTTAATAGAGATAATTTTGTAATGTTCAATAGTGCCCTAAATATATTTTCTATCGATCTAAACAAAGGCGCACTGATTCCCTTTAAATATGCATGAAAAGACTTGATAAACAATGATTTTGGAGCCAAATAAAAGGTAGCTGTTTAAGCAGTGCCGGTTTACCCATAAGGCAAACAGGGATTTCGCCCGCAGCACACTCCGGAGCCGGACTGGCTGCATCCCATTAGGACAGCCGCCAGGCCTCTTCAGCCCAGCTGGGGTCCCTCCACATACCTGGATGTCCGGGTGGTCGTGAGAGCACAATGCGATCTGTGCTTTCATTGAAAGCATCTCAAGCACTGGACAACAGCACTAACTCAATGACTGTAAGTCAGAATGACGGCTCTCAGCTGAAACATCATAAGAACACTGACGTTTGGCACGCTCAGCACGAGTGGGGCTCGCGTCTCAGATGTAGTGTCAGATTACTGTACATTAGCGTCTCCTATACTTGGTATTGGAGACGCTAATGTGGCCCAAGCAAATGGAGAAAATAACATCTTTCCAGCCTGGTGTTAGGTGATTGTGCAGAAGCGCAGTCATCTAACACAGTGATTTAACCCCACCAAAATATAAAATATTCACCTCAGATCCCTCAGTGGCGATAGCAGTTTGATCCGCTGCTTCCTCGCTCCGCAGCAGAGGTACAATGGGGGCAAATAGTTCCCAGTATTCATCCACATACCATTCCGCTGCCCGGCCGGAGATGTAAATCCAGCCCTGAATCTAAGCTTTCGTTTAGATATAGACCACGTCAAAATTGTTGAATTTTAAACAACCTGAAACTTGTTAGTCGACGATGAAAAGAGAAAGAAAATCAACAAAAAAAACCTCCTTTAGAAGTTAGGTTTGAGTTGTGTGCTTTTGCAATGAATTGTGGCGCCGTCAATATTTCACACTCATAATTTGTGTATGTCGCCTTTAAAAAAAAAAAATCTCATTTTTACAGACATAATTGTCTGTATAAGCATCATGCAAGGTTTGTATCACCCCATCCCCCATAAAACTGTTGGAATCTGATGTCATGTTTATCATAAAGAAATATTATTAATTCAAAGGGAAGAGATTGCTGCCAAGATTTTTTTGACCTTCAGCTCCTTGTTTTCTTTGTTGTATTTTTAGCACTGTAGGTAATTAGCCGAAGTGTCAAATTGCCAAATTTTTGTTTTTGAAGTCATCTGTTTGCATACCAGAAGAGAATAAGAAAATTGTAAAGATGATACCTCTGGATGGATTATAAAGTAAACATAGGAGACACAATTTCAATATCACTTAAGTCTTTCTTCTTCCATAATTTCACAGAAATTGATCATCTGATTGAGTTATATCACATAAACAGCCAGCATGAAGGCCTCATCAAATACAGTTGCACATTAAGAAGATAATGTAGTAGTTGCTATACCAAGCATGCGGGAGTCAAATATGTGGAAAATTTAAGACATCCAGGGCTCTATTACATGCCTAATGCTAACGTTAGCGTTTGGATATGTAAACGTAACGCATGAAAAGTGACCTTAACACATGCCCCCCATATTACCTTCCTAACACTAAACCCTGGAAAAATCCCTGAGCGCATCGGTGATTCCGCAAGCTTACTGTACTTTGCGCACCCTATACTTAACATGGGGAGCGCAATCAGTAATTAGCGTTAGGATTAGGGATGAGCCGAACAATTTCAAAAGTTCGAGTTCGAACACGAACCGAACTCAATGCAAGTCAATGGGACTCGAAAGTTCAAATTTTAGAGTGCCCTCCAAGAGGGAATATATGCAAGATATTTACCATAAAAAGGTGTATGGGGGTCCGGGTAGTGCCCTGGGGGACAGGAAACAAGGAAAAAAAGTTTAAAAATAAACGTTTTTAAAGGAACAGTGAGTTTTCCATGAAATAAGGGTTAGAAATAAAAACGAAAAATTCCTTCAAATATCGTGCCTAGGAGGTCCCCATAACCTGCCCGTGAAGTGGCGGATTTGTAGGATGTATAGAAACATTTAAAAACAAAAAAAATGACATTTCAAATGACAGTAAACGGCTTTCCTTTTATCTATTCATAAACAACTGCTTAGGGCGGCAGTCTGTATGAAAAGAGGAGACATTTTAGGACACGCAGAACAAGTTTAGTGATTTTTTGGCTAAATTATGGTGAAACTTATGCAGGCTTTGGATGAAAGTAACAATAGGTGCTTTAAAATTGGGCCTTTAGTGTCGGCAACAGTGCCGTCACACCGTAACCCTTTTGTGGTATTGTGGAAGAGTGCAGGGTTGGACCCTGCGGTCCAAAATATTAAAATAATATGAATCTGGTAATCTAGGCGTCAGTGGCAGTGCACCCAAATATTGTGCCTATGGTGGCAGCAAGTGCCTTCACACCATAACCCCTTTGTGGTATTGTGGAAGAGTGCAGTGGTGGAGGTTTTGTGAATGCAGAAGAGATCCCCGATCTATTCAGTTACGTCAGCATCAGGGGATTGATAGCTGCTGATCCAGGACTGATTAATTTTTATAAATGTCAACCGGTCTACAGAGTCGGTGGACAAACACACTCTTTTGTCTTTGACAAAACCTCCAGCATCACTGAACGTCCTTTCAGAAAGCACGCTGGATGAAGGGCAACCTAGTAGCTGCAAAGCATATTGGCTAAATTCTGGCCAGTGATCCAATCTCAACACCCAGTAAGCCAGTGGATCATCTGCTGGAAAGGTATCCAAGTCTGCCCTTGCCCCTAGGTAGTCCTGCACCATATGGTGAAGACACTGGCAATGAGTGCCTACATTTGATGTCCCTGGACGTCATGGACTAAAAAAATTGGAAAAGGCATCAGTCAAGTGGCCCATTTCACCGCTCTTCCTCTGATCATCCGCAGCCTCAGAAGCACCTGTGTCATCACTTGGTAACCTACCAGTGCCTGGAAAGGTGTTACACAAGTGTCGCTTTAGAGCGTCCAAGTTTTTTCATCCTGTCCTCCCTCTGTGAGGGCAGGATGAGCTCTGCAAATTTACCCTTGTATCGTGGATCAAGAAGGCTTGCCAACCAGTAATGATCCCTCTCCTTGATAGCACGAATCCTGGGGGTCCTTTAGCAGGCTTTGCAGGATAAGGGAGCCCATGCAGCGAAGGTTGGAGGTAGCATTAGCTTCCGAGTCTTCCTGGTCAATGAGGATGACCCCATTGTGCACTTCCTCCTCCCAGCCACGTACTAGTCCTCGGGTTTCTTGGCACACAAAACCCTCCCTTGAGAAATCCCCACCTTCAATGCCCCCACTACTTAAATATTCCTCCTCCTCATCCTCCTCCTGTCTGATCTGAGGAGGACCTGCAGGAATGCTGTCTGCGGAAAGACTGGGGCCTTGAGAGCTAGGGAAGGCCTCCTCTTCCTCCTGCTGCTCTGCCTCTAGTGCCACATCTATAATTCCCCGCAGAGTGCGCTCCAGCAGGAACACTAAAGGAATTGTGTCATTGTCGTTGCCTCCTCAAATGGTGACAGTACAGTGCATGCATCCTTGATCATCAGCCACTGCGGGGGGGAAACAAGTTGACCTGAACCTGTCCTTGTGCCATACTCACACAGGTACTCGTTGATGGCCCTCTGCTGCTTGTGCAGACGCAGCAGCATTGCTAATGTCGAGTTCCACCTGGTGGGCATGTCACAGATCGGACGGTTTGTGGGAAGGTGGAATTCTCTTTGAATTTCTGCCAGGCGAACACTTGCTGGGAATGACCGTCTGAAGTGGCTGCAGACTTTTCTGGCCTGGCTGAGAAGCTCTGCCAGCCCTGGGTACCTGGTTAGGAAACGCTGTACCACCAGATTTAGGACGTGTGCTAGGCATGGTACATGCATCAACTTACCCTGGCGTTGGGTGAAGAGAAGGCTGCTGCCATTATCACAGACGACCATTCCCAGCTGAAGCTGGCATGTGTTAACCATCTCTGCACCTGCCCCTGCAGAGCTGACAGAATTTCTGGCCCGGTGTGGCTCCTGTCCCCTAAACAAACCAGCTCAAGCACAGTATGGAATCTTTTTGCTTGAGCCAAGGTGTAGCCCCTGTCACGCGTCGGTTTAACTGTCACTTCGCCAGAGACAGAGGAGGAGGAGGAAGAGGGAGAGGTGGTGTTGGAGCAGACAGACCTCATACAAGCAGCTTTTTGGAGGCGTGGTGGATGAACAAGCTCCAGCACAGAGCCCCGTCTTGGATCCCTCCCAGCTGCAATCAGAGTTACCTAGTGTGCCATGAAGGAAATGTAACGGCCCTGTCCATGCTTGCTGGACCACGTATCTAAAGTCATGTGCACCTTGCTGCTGACTGCCTTTCCCAATGACTCCATAACATTGTCCTCCATGTGCTGGTATAGTGCTGGAATGGCCTTCTGTGAAAATAAATGGCGTTTTGGAACCTGCCACTCTGGTACAGTACATTCAGAAAATTCACGGAAGGAAGCATGGTCCACCAGCTGGAAAGGCAGCAGCTGTAATGCGAGTTATTTTGCTAAGTTGGCATTTAGACGCTGTGCTTGGGGATGGTTGGGACTATATTTTTTTTTACGCTGCAGCAGCTGGGGCAACGTAATCTGACTGCGTAAATCTTCAGCTGATGGGATGCTGTCACATTGTGAGGAAGGACCTGGTACATCCATTACTGTAGCATCATCCCAGTCAGTGGAGGTTGTAGCAGGCAATGACATGGCAGGACATATATTGGGGTAGAGACAGATGAGGAGGAGGAGGACCACCTATGCAAAGTGTTGTGCCAACGGGATGCGTGGCAGGTGGTCATATGTCACCTCAAGCATGTGGTACCCAAGCGTGGGATGTCTTTCCCATGCTTGATCCTCATCTGACATAGATTACAAATAGCAATGGTGCGGTCTGCTGCACATTTCTTAAAGAACTCCCAGACAGCAGAGATCCTGGATGTGTGCTTTGAGACAACAGTGCTCTGCACCTGAGCAGCTCTGACTTCTGATTCCTTGGACTGGCTACTGTTGGTCACAGAGGACGTTGTGCCTCGTGTTTGTTGTGCCTCCTTCTCCTCCTCCTCCTCACTTGACTCCTCTGTTCGATCAGGCACCCAGGTGGGGTCAGTAACCTCATCATCATTGTCATCACCCCCTATCTCCTCATCACTGGAGCCAACTTGGCAGTATGCTGCAGCTGCTGGGGCAACATGAGTGCCAGTTATTTGTGTGGCACTGGCACCCCCTTCCTCTAGGTTGATTATACTCCCTTCCTTAACCTCAGAGATTGAATCAGAGCACTGTAGTTGCTGTGCATCCTCAAGCAGCAAGTCACTGTCTTTGTAGTCAAACAATTCAGCTGACTCCTCCGTGTGTGATAGTGAGGCTACGGCAGGAGTAGCTGTGGACATGGAGGCTGCATTAGATGCTTTGGCAGCTGAGGTGGACTGTAAAGCACTACAAGCCTGGCTGGCAGAGGACTGGGAGGATGAGGATGGCCTGGTTAGCCAATCCACCAAATCCTCTGTATGTTGCTGCTGCTTAAGACAGCCAGCACCAGTTAGAAAGGACAAGCGTGCCCCTGCAGAGGATGCACCACGTCCACGATGACCAGAGGCACAGCCTCCCGACACAGAGGCTGCTTGCCCTCTTATCTGTGTCTGGGAGCGTCTGCCTGTCTTTTTTGGTCTTTCTGACATAGTGAGTGATATATAGATTAAAGATATACAGAACTCTGATTCAACTCTGGTATAAAAATTGGAGATATGCAGAACTCTGATTCAACTCTGGTATAAAGATTTCCAGAACTCTGGTATAACTCAGTGAGACACCCTGATAGCTGGCAGCCAGTGACAAGACACGGATTAAAATTCCCAGAAACCTCCTATAAATCTGTGAGACCCCCTGATGGGTGGCAGTGAGAAGACACAGATTACAATTCCCAGGAGCCTCCTATAAATCAGTGAGCCCCCCTGATGGGTGGCAGTGAGAACACACCGATTACAACAATTCCCAGATATTTTGTAAAAATTAGATCCTCACAATAGTTGGTGGCAGTGAGAAAACACAGATTAACACAATTCCCAGATATCTTCTAGAAGTGAGACCCCCACAATTGCTACTGGCAGTAAGAACACAATGATTAGAACAATTCCCAGATATTTTGTAGAAATGAGACCTCCACAATAGTTGGTGGCAGTGAGCACACAGATTACAACAATTTCCCGATATTTTGTAGAAGTGAGACTCCCCACAATAGCTGATGGCAGTGAGAACACACATTAACACAACAATCTCCTCTCAAAAAACACGTGCTGGGGCTGTGTGAAGCCTTATATAGTGTGCTGCGGGATTTAGGTCTGTGAGTCCATGATTGGGTAAAATTTGCCCAATCAGGACTCGGAGCCGTGATTGGCATAGTCTTGCACCTGTCTTACACCTAAACTGTGGTCAATTGCAGGCTGTAGCCAATTACAAACTTCAGGCCAGTGGAAAAGTGCATTGTGGTCCATTGTGGTGCATTGTGGGCGAACATGCTGCGAACACGCGGAAATGTTCGGAGTTCGCGAACATCCGAACATATCGAACTGAACAGCTCATCCGTAGTTAGGATAAGTAAGGTATTATTAATGCTAATTGCTAATTACCCCACCAATGGGTTAAACTGAATTTTACCGGAAACTGATGCTAACTGATTCCGCTTTCGCAGCACCAGCTAGCCCCCCCAATAAATCCGATACTCGCCTCTCATCCCACAGAGAGAACAAAGGCCCAATCCGCTGCTTCTTCCTGCCGGGAACAGGGAGACACTGGGAACAAATTTTCCCCAGTCTCCCTAAGCGATCACCCCATGACGCTAGAGAGCGAAATCACGCAGGGATTGCAGCCTGGCAGCACAACCCTCCATACGGTCCTATGGATTGAGGTGATACAGACAGGAGGTGATACTTGGGGCGGTGCGGAAGCACTACCGTGAGTAACACCGGGGGTAGCATTGCGTTGCGTTCTCGGGGCAAGGTGCTTAATTAGCGCCTGCCCCAGAATATGGCACTAAAATGGGAACCCTACAGGGAAACCTGCAGGCACAGATTTTCCACATTAGGGTCCCCCTTTTAGCACCAAGTAGGGAATAGGCCCCCCAGTCTTTAATACAGCCGGGTAGCTAAACAAAGTGAGAAATCCCAGTACAGGAACACTGAGCAGAGAAAAAAGTAAACCATTACATTGTCTAGAGCTAGGGTAGGCAATGTACCCGTAAAGTCAGAATCCGAGCCAAGGTCTATGACAGGAGAGATACATGTAGTTAAAAACAGAGCTGAAGTAAAAAAAACATGAAAACACTGTAAGAACAGAGTGAATGCACTAATGGTCAAAAATCAGGGCCGGATTAACATAGGGGCAGATGGAGCAGCAGCTCCAGGCCCATGCCTCAGAATAGGCCCAGAGAAAGAATAACTGTCTGCATTTGGACCCCTGTATCTCCAACTCCATAGTAGCTACAGGGTCAAGTGATGTATCAATGGAAAGGCCAGATAGTGGCCTTTCCAATGATACCAAACATGACCAGGGTTTAGTAAAAAATATAAAAATATATAAAATATAGGTATATATACTTTTTCTTTCGAACAGTAATATTTTTCATTTTCAATTTCAATCAAGTTAAACAATGTTTGCTTCACTAACTAACCAACCATCACATTTCTCATGTCACCAAGTGTGGAGGTGATTTGTGATGGTACAATCCATTGTTACGAATTGTTACATCAAAAACCTAAACCGCTGCATTGCAGGGAAGAGCACTAATATTTACACCTCAAAAGGTCAAGTGAGGTGTCTTGGACAGAACAGAGTCTGGCCTTTGCATTAATACCAAACCTGACCATGTAAAATCTAAAAGAAAAGAGAACTTGATTTAGTTTTAGTTCCAAAGCGATAGCATTGTCCATTTGTCATGTATAAAATGAGCAATACCACTGCAATTACTCACCTTCTCATTTCCCACGCTGGGAGCAAGGTCAGTGTTTTATATATAGTCATTAATTGTGTAAAGAAGAAGAAAAAAAAACCACAAGGGAAATATTTTTTTTCATTTTTTTGGCTAAAATTGTATATTTTCTCAGAAAAATGCAGTAACAGGTTCCCGTTTCACATTTTCTTAACAAGAATTACCTATAGAATATATAACCACAAAGGTTTGGATGATAAAATGGGGGGGGGGGGTTACTCTTTAAATGATTGAAATCTTGCTGAAAAATTAATCACACAGTATCTGCACTATTAACCCTTTCGCTGCTGAGGCTTTTCCCGCCCCTATGCTGAGGTCATTTTTACCTGTTTTGCGCATCATGTTTAAACGTGTTTTGAAGGCTTATTTTAGTATATGACCCAGACATATTATATATCGTTCTTTCCGTCAGACTCGGTAGATTCATAATATGTCATTATTATATGTATACGTCATGTCATGTCTGTATATTATAACAAAAAATGCAATAAAATATGTATTTTCAATAATTTACAATGTGTAAAGTGTTTTTTTCCACATTTTAACATGCGAGCAATTGCGGTTATATTTTGTATGGGGTGCGCTTGTTAAAAAAATTAGAGATGGGGTCTCGTTACATTTTTTTTTGGGGAAAATTACACTATTTTTAACAAACGCACCGCATACAAAAATCGTTAGTGCAGCATCATTGTTCACATTATAATTGAAATGGGAACAATATTGCTGCATTAACAAACCCAAAAAAAAAAAAAAAGTGTTTAATTTTTTTTTTTTATTTTTTTTTTTAAATTTTTTTTTATTTTTCTTTTTCTTTTTTTTTTTTTTTTACAAAATTTTTCACTGTAGTGTTTGGTATCGTTGGAACGGCCATGCTCTGGCCGATCCAATGATACCAAAATTTAACCCCTAACTGCCACGGATCGGGAGATAGGGAGTTCATTGGAACTCCCTATCTCCACAGTTGGTGGCAGTTAGGGGTTAAGTCTAGGACTGGCATCATCGTGCTACGCACGATGACGCCAGTCCTCTGGGGGAGTTCCCGGAGGCTTGGCCGACATCCAAGATGTCGGCCAGCTCCGGGAAAGGATCGCGAACCGGCGCTTTTCAGCGCCGATTCGCGATCCAGCTCCCCAGGGGTTAATGCCAGGCATCATTTGGAAGGGCAGGCTGTGCCCTTCCAAATGATGCCTGGGTTAATCCCCTGTGCGCCGCCGATCGGGAGGGAGAGAGGTCCGAAGGACCTCCCCCCCTCCCTTTCAGGCGCCTCCTCCGCACATGCGGGGGGGGCGCCTGAATTAGGTGTGATCGCGCCCCCGCGATGACACCTAATGCTGGCGGCTGCTGGTCCGGATGCGCGGCTGACATCCAGGATGTCAGCCCGCACCGGAGGGGCCAGCGATCGGCCGGAACCCGGCCGAACGCTGACCCCAATGTGAGGACGCGCTCAGCGCGTCCTCAGCACACCAGCGGGAATGCTGAGGACGCGCTGAGCGCGTCCTTAGCATTCAAGTGGTTAAATAACCTAAAATATGTTTTCATTTCACTAAATTACAAAAAAAGCCCACCAAAATATTCAGCTCCAGGCCCATAGAGATCTTAATCCGGGCCTGTCAAAAATAGACTACAACAGTGCAAAAAGTGTGTGAAGAGGAGATTAAATAGGTGAAGGAGGTTGGTGGTAAGACCAATGAGAAGTGGAATGTGCATTAGTGCATCATTTGATGCCGAAGTGGGACGGAGTCACCAGAATGACTTTAGGTATGACCACTCCATGCCGTGTGGGCAGGTATGGCATGGCTAAGCATGACAGGTATAGCCTATGTAGCTCTGCTTTAAAAACACTGTATTCTGGTGCGATGAACTATTGCTGCCACCAGAGGGAGACAGAGACATTGTTAGACTATGCTGGACAAAATAGAACTACATGGACCATCATCCTTTACGTGGGGACAGGAAGGAGGTGGGACAGGAAGAGGAAGGAGTTCAGCAGCCTCGTGCAAGCCAGGACAGGGTGAGTGGAGCAGTGAAAGGTGGAGGATGCACGTTGGAGCTGTCAGGGATCGCAACCAGGCCGGAGTACAGACGCTGTCTTACTGGTGTTGGAGATCGGGACAGTGACCGTGTTATGACCTACCTGCGCAGCGCTGAGAGGTCTGGAGGAAGAGTTAGATCCGGCAGGACCCCGAGTTAGGAGACCGCGCTGATCGATTGGGTGTGCAGGCGGTGGATCGTTGTTCCAGTTGCGGAGATTTGGCAAGCAGGGAGCAGATTCAGTAGCACAGAGTCCCAGTGTACAGCAGAGAAGATCCTTTGATTGAGGCATCGGGTGCTGGACAGTCTCGTTCATCGGATGGGTGAGAGGCCTCCCAGGTCGCAGTTCCCAAATAAGAAACGCACGCGGCAATATTGTTTAAATCCACAGGGCCCCAACGGTGACTAGTCGAAGATTGTTTTGTTTCATTCACTGGCCAGTTGAATACAGTACCCGGGTACCCGAGACAACACACATACCCATTTTTGAGCTATTATTCACGGAACTTACACTTCAGAACTGAGGGAGTTAACCGTTTCTTTTGCCGCCACGTGTTTTTCCCGCTTTACGAATTCTTGTCATTTAAATACCGTACATGCGTAATATATGCTGCTTTATTGGGATCAGTAAAGAATATAATACATAAAAATCCACAACAATGCTGGTGTATAGTTATTTCCTAGTGCGATGAGACTAACCCGAGGTTTATTCAGCGGCTCCTCCGGGAGTGAGCGCTACACGTGGGGACTTGTCCGGGATTACAGTCTCTGAGTATACCACAATTAAAGGGTTAATATGGATCCAGAAGAAGCAGCAGAGTGGTGTAAAGCACAAAATGGCCAGTTAGGGTTGAGTGTAGTAATGGACATTCCTGCAGGCACCTGGGCAGAAGAACAGATCCGTCGGGCCATTTCAGCGTTGGCACCTGACCAGCAGGGATTCATAGTGGATGTTAAAGTGAACCCAGAGACTTCTCACACATATATGTTCTTTTTGAGTGGAGAAAGGGTGTTCTAGTGTATTTTCAGGGCGCGAGTGTGAAATTGACCGATGTGGAAGTTCGACTGGTCCAGCCAAGTACTCTACGTGGTGATCCTGCGAATGTTCCCGTGACTAGACCAACAACGTCAGGAGACGAGATACCCGATGCTACTCCTACCCCAACTACAGGGTTCCCTCCTGCTACATTCTTTACCACTATGGGGAAGCTGGTGGAAACGTTGGCCCAAAACTCTGCTGCTGCGTCTGCCAATTATGGATATTGCAAGTTACGGTTTTATTCTGGTAATGTCCCTGTGCCAGCTGGAGAAGAGGACTTAGAGACTTGGATAGATCAGGTGCAAGCCGTGGAGGAATGGGAAGTTGCTGACACCGTGAAGAGACAAAGGTTGATCGAGAGCTTAAGAGCTCCTGCTTCAGATGTCATCCAAAATCTGAAAAGGGACAAGCCAGGCTGCACTGCTGCTGAGTATCTAGAAGCTTTACAGGAAATTTTCGGGGGAGTGAAGGATTGTGCCGAGCTTATCCACAAGTTCTCTCACACCTATCAAAAGGAAGGAGAAGAATTGTCCACCTATGTCTGGCGGCTGGATAAAATCATCCATCAGGTTATTCTAAAAGGAGGCATGGAACCGAGTCATGCAAGCAAAGCTTTGATGGATCAAATTTTGAAAGGAGCACTCCCACTGGATCCCATAATGTTGAAATTTCAGACTAGATACCAGAGCAAGAGGCTGACCTATTCCAAACTGGTCAAAGCTATCCGAGAAGAAGAGGCTTTAATTAAGGCTAAAAAGATTGCTAATGCTTCACAAGCAGTTTACACCGCAGAAGTAGGAACTCTTGGTGTAGCGGACATACAGACCGAAGTGATGGCTTTGAAAACTCAGATATCGAAAATGATGGAGTTGATGACATTGCTGTCGGCTAGGATTGCCATACCTGAGGAGGGAGAGGCAGTGCAGAATGTTCCTGCTGGAGAACCCTCTGGTTCAGTGATCTGCTACAACTGTGGGGGGGTTGACAACTATCGACGTGACTGCCCCAGCCCACCCAAACCGCAAAGAGGACGGAAGTTTCTAGCAGATATACGAATGACAAGAGTGGCTGTGGTTTGTAACAGGGGGCTTTCAAATGAGCCGCAAGAAGAAAATGTGTCCACATGCTCGAGGAAAAGATGTTTTGGCTGTGGGGAAATCGGTCATTTCAGGGCTCAGTGCCCAAAAAGGAGGCCAGTAAAGAGATTGGTCGAAGAACTCCTAAAGGCCTTGAAGGAGCCGTTGCCTGTCTCGCAAGCGGAAAATTTCAGAGGACCCCGGTTGAGAGAGCAAACTGTGTCCCCACCTTGTACTACGGCAGAGAAGTTCCCTGACAAGTTGATAGGTCCTTCGTCCATCATCCTGGTTCAAGTGGAAGGGGTCTACACAAAGGCTCTTCTAGATTCAGGTGCTCAAGTAACTCTGATGTACCGAGACTTCTAT
This sequence comes from Leptobrachium leishanense, assembly GCA_009667805.1. Taxonomy (NCBI): domain Eukaryota; kingdom Metazoa; phylum Chordata; class Amphibia; order Anura; family Megophryidae; genus Leptobrachium; species Leptobrachium leishanense. Next base: position 488,485,190 of record CM019063.1, read on the forward strand.
CAGAAACATTTGAAGCATATACCCCTAAAGAAGTTGAAGGATCTCGAAATCTGGGGTATGGGGACTGAGAGGTTTCCCTATGATGGATATCTGCAGGTGAAGCTGGAATTCAGTTCAGCGACCGTTGGACAACCGGGAGTATGTGACACGTTGGCCATTGTGTGTTCTCGTCCCTCGGGAGCTAATCGAAGTTCTATGATAGTGGGGACGAACACTGACTTAGTGAGACGTTTTCTAACCCCGTGGGTGAAGGAAGAGAGTCCTGCTCCCAAAAAGCGCACTCAAATGTTACGGCCGGTCTGTCAACGGATGGTCAAAGAACAGAGAGCCTTTGCAGAAGTGAGGCAGCTGAGGAAAACAGAAGGGACTGAGAAGGTTATACAGTCCAGAGAAGTCCCTGAAATAATCTCTGCAAGAGTTTTGAAACGGACAAGTGGAAGAGTTTCCGTCAACGTATGTAATGTGTCTGACTCTTCAGTAAATTTGAAGACACGGATGTCAATCGGGCGAGTGGCTTCTGTTAAGCCCCTCTCCACTACCGATCTAGGGAGGAGAGCAAATAAAGCGATTCAAGCTGAATGGTTCTACCCTAAAGATGCTCCTATCTCGTCCAAGCGGAAGAAGAGGGTTCAGTCTCCAATACTCAAGTCGGAAAATTCGTTCTCCAAGTATGAATTTGATGTGGGATGCGCTAAAAGCACTAAACACCACATTCGTCTCCAGGATGATAAGACTTGTTGAGAAAGGTCAAGACGAGTTCCATTGGAGGCCTAGTTGAACTGAAAAGAACCAAAGGAGTGATTGGAGCAGAGGGACTGAGAGTCATGACTGCGGGTATTCCTGAGCTATATTGTTACCCTGCATGGATGAAGGCTCATTGTGAACCACAGAATCAAAGCCCAAACGTTTGATACGGCTTCCTCAGAGACTTACCTACGATTCACCGGGACATAGCACTGAAGAAGCTGTTACCACTGTGCGAAGGCTGCCCGAAGTGTCTGCTACACTAGCTGAGGTAGTCAGGGACATGAGTCAGCGTGAGGATGTATATCTGACCCATTCTATGTCTGCTACTGAACCTGAATGTATTGCTTAATGTAAATATTGCAATGTTATGTATCTGTTACACTCCCTTGGAGGGACCCAAGAGTTTAAGAGGGGGGAGAGTGTAGCGCTGCTTTAAAAACACTGTATTCCGGTACGATGAACTATTGCTGCCACCAGAGGGAGACAGAGACATTGTTAGACTATGCTGGACAAAACAGAACTACATGGACCATCATCCTTTGCGTGGGGACAGGAAGGAGGTGGGACAAGTAGAGGAAGGAGTTCAGCAGCCTCGTGCAAGCCAGAACAGAGTGAGTGGAACAGTGAAAGGTGGAGGATGCACGTTGGAGCTGTCAGGGATCGCAACCAGGCCGGAGTACAGACGCTGTCTTACTGGTGCTGGAGATCAGGACAGTGACCGTGTTAAGACCTACCTGCGCAGCGCTGAAAGATCTGGAGGAAGAGTTAGATCGGGCAGGACCCCAAGTTAGGAGACCGCGCTGGTCGATTGGGAGTGCAGGCGGTGGATAGTTGTTCCAGTTGCGGAGATTTGGCAAGCAGGGAGCAGATTCAGTAGTACAGAGTCCCAGTGTACAGCGAAGAGGATCCTTTGATTGAGGCATCGGGTGCTGGACAGTCTCGTTCATCGGATGGGTGAAAGGTCTTCCAGGCCGCAGTTCCCAAATAAGAAACGCACGCGGCAATATTGTTTAAATCCACAGGGCCCCAACGGTGACTAGTCGAAGATTGTTTTGTTTCATTCACTGGCCAGTTGAATACAGTACCCGGGTACCCGAGACAACACACATACCCATTTTTGAGCTATTATTCACAGGACTTACACTCCAGAACTGAGGGGGTTAACCGTTTCTTTTGCCGCCACATGTTTTTCCCACGTTACGAATTCTTGTCATTTAAATACCGTACATGCGTAATATATGCTGCTTTATTGGGATCAGTAAAGAATATAATACATAAAAATCCACAACAGTGCTGGTGTATAGTTATTTCCTAGTGTGGTGAGACTAACCCGAGGTTTATTCAGCGGCTCCTCCGGGAGTGAGCGCTACACCTACATTAAAATTTATTTATATATTTCACAAAACTGGGTGAGATTGTATTCAAATCTAAAAATATATTTTATACGGTTGATACTGAGAACAATGGATACATCAAACCATACATAGAGTACTCTGCTTAACCACTTGGCTGCTAAGGACATGCTCAGCGCGTCCAGCCAAGTGGTTCTCCTGTGCGAAGGACGCGCTGAGCGGGATTCTGGCCGATTGCTGCGCCCCCCGGTGCAGGCTGACATCTTGGAGGTCAGCCTGGCACTCCGGACCCTGGCAGTGACAATAGATGTCATCGCGCTAGCACGATGACATCTATTACAGGCGCCCTTCCCGCGAGTGCCTGAAAGGGTGGGGGGAGGTCCTTCAGTGGCAGCAGTGAAATTCAGGCACCGTTTGGAAGGGCACAGCCTGCTCTTCCAAATGGTGGCTGGCTTTAACCCCTTGGGGGCCAGATCGCGATTCGGGAATAGGCACCAAAAAGCGCCCAATCGTGATCCTCACCTGGAGCTGGCCGACAACTTGAATGTCGGCCAAGCTTCCGGGATCTCCCCCTGACGACTGGCGTCATCGTGCATAGCACGATGAAATCGGTTCTGGAGTTAACCCTAGCTGCCAGAGCATGGCCTTTCCAACGATACCAAACATGACCATGTTAAAAGAAAAAAATATATATATATATTAAAAAATAAATAAAAAAATAAACTGTCAGGGTTATTCAGAGAGCGTGAAAAGCAGGAGAATGACTGGAGAATAACTGGAGAATGAAAAATTCTAGGTCAAAATAGCCGATTTGGAAAGTGAGATGAAAGGGAGAATTTTTCTGGTTTGGCTATTTTGACCTAGAATTTTTCATTCTCCAGTCATTCTCCTGCTTTTCACGCTCTCTGAATAACCCTGTGTGTTTTTTTTGTTTTGGTTTGTTAATACAGCAATATTGTTACCATTTCAATTATAATGTGAACAATGATGCTGCACTAACAATTTTTGTGCGTTTGTTAAAAATCATGTAATTTTCCCCCAAAAAATATAAGTCTCCCATTTCTAATTTTTTTAACAAGCGCAACTCATAGAAAATATAACCGCAAATGCTCGCATGTTAAAACGTGAAAAAAAAAAAAAAAGACTTTACACGTTGAAAATTATTGAAAATTCTAATTTTATTGCATTTTTTGTTATAATATACAGACAGGACATGACGTATAAATATAATGAATCTGCCGAGTCTGCCAGAAAGAACGATATATAATATGTCTGGGTCACTTAAGAAAATAAGGCTTCAAAACGTGTTTAAACATGGTGAGCGAAACCGGTAAAAATTAGCTCAGCACACAGGCGTGAAATGGCTCTGCAGCGAAAGGGTTAAGCATGTTGTTAGAGATTAAAAAATATATGTATCTAAGGATACATTAATAAAGATTGAGATTCAAGTACACATTGTGATTACAACATGTTTACGCTCACCACAATGTCAATGTGCACCATCACAACTGGTCCCTATACTGAACAAGCTAATGGCTGCCCTTTCCAGATTAACCCGCTTTACAGCAGAAACCCTCTCCTGGGGCTCTATGCACCATAAGCTAAATAAGGGAGCACCTGGAAACCACGTGACTAGGGAGCAGTGGTTCTAGGCTAATAGGGTGGTCCTTCATGAACATATAATACACAAAGGGCTGTTTTCCAAAGCTGGTGGTAACTTAACTCGAGCTGTTGTAAACTGTCTGCTCCCCTCCACTGACTGCACAATGCTTGTTGTTTTTATCCAGGCAGCACATGGAAAGTGCGTGCCCAAAGCACGGTTATTCCGGCCCTAAACAGTTAACCACACAAACACACACACCCCACCTACCTGTCCTGAATAAAGGACCACTCCCCTCTTCCCTATGGGCTTCAGCATTGTCGCTCTCTATACTCATTGAGTACAGACCTATTCTTGCTCAGCTTCTAATATCTGTGAATAGATCCTACATACCCACTTGACCATGGCTTTCTGGATTATCCCTTTGTACTGTGATTGGATCCCTGGTAAAATCCTTTCACAAAAAAAAACGGGCATAACACCGGGTGTTTACATTCTGATAATCAATTTGATACATTGTACAATATAGTGAGGGGGTGGGGTGGTGTCTGTTTCTAATTGAGATTTGAGAATTAATTTCCCTCCTAAAACATCCTAATATGCTGCATTTAACTGGTGTTTGAAAAAAATCTAAAGCAATGTTATTTTTCACCTCGGGATTAAACATTCACAGGGTTATTCAGAGAGCGGTGAAAAGCAGGAGAATAATTGGAGAAGTGAAAATTCTAGGTCAAAATAGCCAAACCAGAAAAATTCTCCCATTTATCTCACTTTCCAAATCGGCTATTTGGTCTAGAATTTTCCATTCTCCAGTCATTCTCCTGCTTTTCACCGCCAAAAAATCAGTAAACTTTTTCTGCGTGTCCGAAAATGTCTATTTTCTTGCAGACTGCCGCCCCAAGCAGCTGTTTATGGATAGATTAAAAGGAAAAACATTTACCGTCATTTGAAATGTCATTTTTTGGTTTTTACATATTTCTATGCATCCTAGAAATCCGCCACTTCACAGGCAGATTATGGGGACCTCCTAGGCACGATATTTGAAGGTATTTTTCGTTTTTATTTTTAACTCTTATTTCATGGAAAACGCACTGTCCCTTTAAAAAGTTTTTTTTTTTACTTTTTGTCCTTGTTTCCTGTTCCCCAGGGCACTACCCGGACCCCCATACACCTTTTATGGCAAATATGTAGCATATATTGCCCTCTTGGAGGGCACTCTGAAAAACCGAATTTTCAGCCCCATTGACTTGCATGGGGGTTCGGGTTCAGACCCGAACAAATGGGAAGCTCGGGTTCGGGCCCGAACCGAACTCGGGGGGTGTTCGGCTCATCCCTACTCTCAAGCTCCAAGTATTTCCCAAGTTCCAAGCTCCGGGTTTTTCCCAAGTGAAAAGTGTCTCCCAAGTTCCATCGTGTCCCCCCTCAAGTATACACAAGACCTAACTGTAGTCAAGACTCATGCTTATCTTCACTATAATCCACCCTGGTCAACCCTCTGCAATCCCTGTTTATCACCTACAGTTGTGTTCAAAATTATTCAACCCCCACTGAAATTGAGTGTTTTGGCCAGTTTGACATTGATTTTGATCATTCAGTCATCTTGCTTACAATTAAATCAAAGAGGCACGTGTAGGTCAGACAAATATAACATAACATTTATAATGAAATAACCACAAATGTCTTTTCTGTGTTCACATCATTATCAGTTTTATTCAACCCCCCAAGTGACATTCAATCTTAGTACTTAGTACAACATCCTTTTACAGTTATAACAGCTTTTAAACGTGAAGCATAGCTTGACACAAGTGTCTTGCAGCGATCTACGGGTATCTTCGCCCATTCGTCATGGGCAAAAGAACCAATGTTCAGTCACATTCTTAGGCTTGCGCACTGCAACTGCTTTCTTTAAGTCCCACCAGAGGTTCTCAATCGGATTTAAGTCAGGTGACTGCGATGGCCACTCCAAAATGTTCCAGCCTTTAATCTGCAACCATGCTCTAGTGGACTTGGAGGTATGCTTGGGATCATTGTCCTGTTGAAAGGTCCAACGTCTCCCAAGCCTCAGGTTTGTGACGGACTGCATCACATTGTCATCCAATATCTCCTGGTACTGAAGAGAATTCATGGTACCTTGCACACGCTGAAGCTTCCCTGTACCTGCAGAAGCAAAACAGCCCCAAAGCATGATTGACCCCCCGCCATGCTTCACAGTAGGCAAGGTGTTCTTTTCTTCATAGGCCTTGTTCTTCCTCCTCCAAACATAGCGTTGATCCATGGGCCCAAACAGTTCTAATTTTGTTTCATCAGTCCACAGAACACTATCCCAAAACTTCTGTGGTTTGTCCACATGACTTTTGGCATGACAAGCCAGCAAGCTTACAGTTGTGTTCAAAATTATTCAACCCCTAATGCTGTAAAGGGTTTTAGGGAATTTAGTGTACATCTGTAATTGTATTCAGAATGAAATCCTACAAGGACTTTTTAAAGAACCATATGCAACTAAAATGACATCAATTGGTTTTGTAATACAGTAGTAAATGTTTCTTTTGTGAATTCTTCATTGACACAATTATTCAACCCCTTAAAGACTACCACTCTGAAGAACAGAGGTTCATTCAAGTGTTTTCAATCAAATATTGAAAACACCTGTGGATGTCACGGAGCAGCAATAAAGCATAATAAGCACCAATTAGGCAGCTTTAAAATGACTGTGATACTCAGCTCCTTCTAGACATTTACTGGTGTGGTTACAAACATGGTGAAGTCAAGAGAATGGTCCAGGAAGACAAGAGAAGAGGTGATTACTCTTCACAGGAAGGGCAATGGCTATAAGAAGATTGCAAAGATGTTAAACATACCAAGAGAGACCATAGGAAGCATCATTCGCAAATTCAAGGCAAAGGGCACTGTTGAAACGCTACCTGGTCGTGGCAGAAAGAAGATGCTGACTTCGACTGCTGTGCGCTACCTGAAGAGTAGAGTGGAGAAAAGTCCCCGTGTGACTGCTGAGGAACTGAGAAAAGATTTGTCAGATGTGGGTACTGAAGTTTCAGCTCAGACAATACGGCGCACACTGCGTAATGAAGGCCTCCATGCCAGAACTCCCAGGCGCACCCCCTTGCTGTCTCCAAAGAATAAGAAGAGTCGACTGCAGTATGCCAAAAGTCATGTGGACAAACCACAGAAGTTTTGGGATAGTGTTCTGTGGACTGATGAAACAAAATTAGAACTGTTTGGGCCCATGGATCAGCGCTATGTTTGGAGGAGGAAGAACAAGGCCTATGAAGAAAAGAACACCTTGCCTACTGTGAAGCATGGCGGGGGTCAATCATGCTTTGGGGCTGTTTTGCTTCTTGTCAGGGTTAGGGATGGTACCGGGGTGGCACCAGGGGTGAGGAGAGTATGAGCCCAGCGTGCAGTGGTTTGCACAAAATAAACAGAGGATAAGGGTAGAGGAGGGTGGATGAATATGAGAACTGACCAGGTTGATTGCAGAAGGATGATGGAAATGATGGTTGTAGTAGCAGGAATACTGAACAGGAATATCATGTAGCAGATCAGCAACGGTGTTTACTCTTTGTGAGCAAAAGCTGTAATGAATCAGCAGTGAGTGTGTGCGGGGCTGAGCCCTTTATTTCGTGAGTCACGTGTGTTTGGTGTTTAACTTTTACACTGCTGGATGCTGGTTGCTGGCTGCAGGGCAGAAACAGGATGGAAGTGAACCACCAGGGGGGGTTTCAGGATGGTGGCAGCCATGAGGCATGACAGTACCTCCCCCTTCAGGTCACGCTCCGAGTGACCAAGGATGGCAGCAGGACTGCCCATGACCAGGCATGGGTCACTCTGGTGGGTGCTGGGACCAGGAATCGTTACACCACTGGAGGGCGTAGCGGTGGTCAGGAGTGGCGCTACAGGGTTGGGCACGTGCCTTCCTCTGACGCCGCCGTGCCTTGGTCTTCGTTTTCTTGTGGTCAGCAGACACCTCAGGAAGGAGGGTGCCCATGTACCCAGATGGCATTCCCTCTTCATCGTCTTCAGTCACAATGGGTGAAAAACAATCGCGAGATAAAACAAAGTCCATATCAGGGTCTTTAGGGATCTTGGGGTTACGCTCTTTTCTCTTAAACTCAGGAATGAGGGTGCCCACGTAACTGGATGGCACCAAGGTGGGTATAGCGTAGATGCCCTGCACCGTATACGAAGCTGGATCCTCAGGTAAGGAATCTGGAGCAACAGGAATGTCCCTTGAACGTCTGGCGTTGGCGACAGAGGGCGAGAGATAGGAGGCAGAGTCACCATTGAATCTTGTGCCACATAAGAAGATGGCATCGGGGTAGGTGTCTCCTCTTCGTCATAGTCCCCCTCAAGGTCATCGCTGGATGAGGAACAGACATTACGCCACCCCTTGATGGAAGCATCAGACCCCAAAGACTCCGTATATTGACACGGGGGGTCTTTAGAGACCGTGGTGTCCTCTGGTATACAGCCAAACGGGAAGGTATCATTCAGGGGGTCAAACTCACAGATGGTCGGATCATGTGGGCTGTGAGTGATGGGAATAGGTACGCCTGGAACCTGTATATACATAACGTCCATTGGCTCCGGTTCTGTGGATGCATCTTCAAAGTCCATGGGGGTGTCGCTGACCTCTAAAGACGTCACATGCCTGGGTACAGTTTGTCTGGGGACAGGTGTAGGTGCTTGAATTGTTCGAGGTGCAGGTTTGGGTGCAGGAAATCTCTTGGGGGCCGGTCTGGGTAGGGATACCGGCTTAGGAACGGCAGGTCTCATAGTAGCAGGTGTATACACAGTGGCTGTAGCAGGCCTGGAAGCCTGGGGCTGCTTCGGAGATCTATGCACCTGAGCGTGCTTGGAAGTTGCAGCTGGCTTGGAAACCGGTGCTGGCTTGACAAACGCTGATCTGGGGGGTTTTTCTGGGCAATTCGATATCCAGTGTGATCCTGCCCCGCAGTACAGGCACAAATTGCTATTTTGTCTCCTGTCACGCTCTTCAGGAGACAGGGGACCATGGCGTTTGTTTGGAGGAGCGCACACCTTAGTTGAGGTGCCCAGAATATTTTGCAGTAATGTCATCAGGGAATCAGCCAGGTTGTTAAACAGGTCCTGGAAGGTCTTTTTTAATAACTCCACCATAAAGTGCAGCACTGCGGGCTCATTAGTATTGGGCTGGTTCATTCTGTCAGGGTTAGGGATGGTACCGGGGTGGCACCAGGGGTGAGGAGAGTATGAGCCCAGCGTGCAGTGGTTTGCACAAAATAAACAGAGGATAAGGGTAGAGGAGGGTGGATGAATATGAGAACTGACCAGGTTGATTGCAGAAGGATGATGGAAATGATGGTTGTAGTAGCAGGAATACTGAACAGGAATATCAGGTAGCAGATCAGCAACGGTGTTTACTCTTTGTGAGCAAAAGCTGTAATGAACCAGCAGTGAGTGTGTGCGGGGCTGAGCCCTTTATTTCGTGAGTCATGTGTGTTTGGTGTTTAACTTTTACACTGCTGGATGCTGGTTGCTGGCTGCAGGGCAGAAACAGGATGGAAGTGAACCACCAGGGGGGGTTTCAGGATGGTGGCAGCCATAAGGCATGACACTTCTGCAGGTACAGGGAAGCTTCAGCGTGTGCAAGGTACCATGAATTCTCTTCAGTACCAGGAGATATTGGTTGACAATGTGATGCAGTCCGTCACAAACCTGAGGCTTGGGAGACGTTGGACCTTTCAACAGGACAATGATCCCAAGCATACCTCCAAGTCCACTAGAGCATGGTTGCAGATTAAAGGCTGGAACATTTTGGAGTGGCCATCGCAGTCACCTGACTTAAATCCGATTGAGAACCTCTGGTGGGACTTAAAGAAAGCAGTTGCAGTGTGCAAGCCTAAGAATGTGACTGAACTGGAGGCTTTTGCCCATGACGAATGGGCGAAGATACCCGTAGATCGCTGCAAGACACTTGTGTCAAGCTATGCTTCACGTTTAAAAGCTGTTATAACTGTAAAAGGATGTTGTACTAAGTACTAAGATTGAATGTCACTTGAGGGTTGAATAAAACTGATAATGATGTGAGCACAGAAAAGACATTTGTGGTTATTGCATTATAAATGTTATGTTATATTTGTCTGACCTACACGTGCCTCTTTGATTTAATTGTAAGCAAGATGACTGAATGATCAAAATCAATGTCAAACTTTCCAAAACACTCAATTTCATTGGGGGTTGAATAATTTTGAACACAACTGTATATGCGCAGATTGACTTTGACAGGCGCAAACACTTAACGTGAGGCAATTAAGGTTCTTAATTCTGATTGGCTGAATCGCGTGAAAAAAACAATCCGCACACTGATTTCTGCACGCAACGTTGCTGCGCGTGCGTTTGTGCGCCTCCGTTTAACGCGTGATTTTGCTCGACGGATGAAAAAATGCGCGAGGATTGTATTTCCAGCGTTGATTGCGGCGCGTTAACGTTTGACGCTTGGCGCAAACATTTGTGCGTTTACCGTTCGTTTTTATGTGAAGAATGTAATAGGGCCCAGGGTGGGGTTGTGGCTGAGCAGTGAAGTGGTTAATACTCAGACGGCCCCATGCAAGTCATTGGAAAACTTCAGAAATCTCTCAATAAGGGGCAGAATGCGTGTAAAGGACCCTCAGACAATGCAGATCTTAAACACAGACGTCAGTGTGCCCAGCTGCTACTATTGCTCATCTATACCACAATCCGTAAGAAATGGACACGAGCCCCGCGGTATTTTCACGTATTTATTGTTAATCAAATATTTCAAAGAGAAAAAAGCAACCCTGGCTCCTTACAATACAATATCAAATTTATTAATTTATTTATGGAGTTTTTTTTGAATAAGAATATTGCAAAATATTCTCTGAAGGGGAGGGGGGTGGGGCAGATTTTGAGGTTTGCGTTATAGCCGTGTGATGACTGCCTAGAATAAACCAAGAAACAAGGAGAATCACCAAAATAATGTTTTATTCTGAAATTAATCGCAACACGTTTACATATTTGTATGTTTTTATTAAATTATAAATTGTTAAGTGAGAAAGAATACGCGTAGATTTCTATTGTTGTTAAGTTTGCCGCGGAGAATAGCTTTTTTTGGGTATTACACATTATAACATAGGATGGCAGTACAATAAGCATTATCAGTAATCACAGCTGCTTTTCATTGAAAATACAATGAGGCAGATGGCTTCTAGACTTAAACTGGCAGATTTGGATTTTCAAGGAAGGTCTTCGGCATTAAAGGACCGCTTAACCCTTTCCGCTTTTGTAAAGTTAAATCCAAAGTAAAGTGCTGACGGTGGGAAAAATGTACTAACACAATTTAGAAAACGTTGAGATTTAGATTTCTATAAAGATGGAATATCTTTATTAAGAACCTGATGTTAAATTTCCAAGAAGACCCTAGAATCGTAAATTTTAGGGTGAGCAGCCGAGTCTATTTCTACATTTCTCCTCCAGTCACAATGCTTCTTGCATTATACATACATCTTATACGTAAAAATACCACACGTGTTTTTGCAAACATTAAACATATAAATATATTTTTTAACAATTTAAACATTACCACCTCTACGCTGATGACACTCAGATCTACCTCTCTACCCCTGATCTCTCTCCCCCTGTCCTTTCAAAAGTCAGTGACTGTTTATCTGGCATCTCCTCCTGGATGGCCTCCCACCACCTAAAGATCAACATGTCAAAGACTGAGCTCCTACTTATTCCTCCCTCCAATGCCTCCCCACCTCCTGACTTCTCTATCACGGTGGAGGGTATCAACATCTCCCCATCAAGCCAAGTTCGCTGCCTTGGAGTTACACTTGACTCTGCTCTTTCCTTCATCCCCCACATCAAGTCTCTTTCCTCCTCCTGCCGATACCAACTGCGTAATATTTCCAGAATTCGGCCATTTCTTACCGCTGTCACCACAAAACAACTCATACACGCCCTGGTAATCTCTGCCGCTCCCCTCTGCGAGTCCCTTCACTGGCTCCCCATCCACTGCAGAATTAAGTTCAAAATCCTTATCCTTACCTACAAAACCCTCACTAACTCAGCTCCCCACTACCTGTCCTCACTAATCACCAAATACACCCCAGCCCGCTCCCTAAGGTCAAACAGTGACCTGCGCCTAGCTTCTCCCCGCATCACCTCTTCCCATGATAGACTGCTGGATTTCTCACACGCAGCCCCCACTATCTGGAACACTCTCCCTCGTACTGTCAGACTTTCCCCTAACTTCTCTTCCTTCAAACGCTCCCTTAAAACATTCCTATTTAGGGAAGCCTACCACCCAACTCACTGACGCAACCATCAATCACTCTCACCTTACAGTCCTCTCCTCCTGTTTCCAACCCCAACCCTCCCAGATTGTGAGTTCCTACGGGAATAGGGCCCTCATCTCCTCCTGTACTGTTTGTCAAATGTTGTTCAATGTATTGTAACCCTGTCTATACTGTGCTTATTGTACAGCGCTGCGGAATATGCTGGCGCTTTATAAATGAATAATAATAATAATAATAAGGGCCCTATTACATTCTTCATGCAAAAACGCACGCGCAACGCGTGAATTTTTGTGCAAAGCATTAAAAATTAACGCGCGTAAATCAACGCTGGTAATACAATCCTCGCGCATTTTTTCATCCGTCAAAAAATAACGTGCGTAAAACGGACGAACACAAACGCCCGCGCAGCAATGTTGCGCGCAACAATCAGTGTGCGGACTGTTTTTTTCACGCGATTCAGCCAATCAGATTTAAGAACCACAATTATCTCACGTTAAGTTTTTGCGCCTGCCAAAGTCAATCTGCGCATATATGCTGCATCTAAAAAAAAAAAAAACACACACAACTTCTCAAATTTATTGGTTTGGTATGAGTAGAATGTGTAACTATACTTTACTGTGTTTTTTTTTTGGGCTGGTGTATTTGGTTTCGGCCAGGTTGATAGAATTTGCCATTAACACCAGCTTTTAGGCTGGGGTCAGACCAGCGCACTTTTAACGTGCGTTCTGGCGCACATAATTACGGCCGCACTAGCAGCAGATGACGGGCAATGACGGCCAATATACGATGTACGGCCGCACAAAAGTCCGGCCGTGCAACGCAAGTGGAATTTGAACGCATTTTTTTGAGAACACTGAACCGCTAGTACTGACGTACAGAGTGCGCAGCTGCGGCATAGCGGCGTGTGTGCGTGATTAGGAGATGTCAGACGCTGCTAATGTCCAGCCTACATAACGTCCAGACGCAAAAAGAGTTTTATTGACGATCCGTACAAAATCACGCCCGAAAATGCGCGTCGTCTGACCGTTTTTGCGCATTCCGTGAAAAAATACGTCAATGCGTTCGTACACACTTTTTCACGTTCGCGGGGAAAAATGCTTTCGTCTGACCCTAGCCTTAGGAGTCGCTAAAATTATGCGTGCAACGGCTGTGCGTTACAAACTGCGCATAGATTGTAATACCATCCCATCAAAAGCGCACAAAGGCATTTGCGCTCACAATGTTAAGTATAGGATGCGTGAAGTACAGTAAGCTCGCACAGTGTTCGCGCAGATTCACCCGCGGTAGACATATATGCGCGTTTGTTGCGCTGACATTGTAATACGACGTTCTGCGCAAAGGGTTTTGCCCCTCGTGTTAATACGCACGCGCTGACGTTTGCGCAAAGATTGTAATAGGACCCTAAATAATAATTGATCTAAAACATGAATTATATAAAAGTTTGACTATTTTAAATCAGATTTTCTTATATATTTAGTGACAAAACGTGTTATCCCTATAGTATAACTGGTTCTACTTATTTTTGCCAAGCTCATTCGGGGTTTAACCTCTATTACAATGCACTAAAGACCAAAACTAAAAGGGTTATTCAAAGAGCATCGAATTGGCCACAGAATTGGCCAGAATTTCGTGGCCATCGGGCTATTCAAAAAGCTGGCAGTTCGCCAAATATTGGCAAATTGGCAGCGAAATACGGTGACCTTCTGCAACAGTGAAATCCCCTATAGAGAAGTAATGGTTAATCTATTCAAAGAGCATTGAAGAGCCCCTAAATGTCAGTGAAATGACCTGACGTCCGGTGGTTTCAATCGACAGGTAACAGACCTTTTTATTATTATTCATATGCCTTTAATTCATATATTATTTCCAGGCATTTTCATGCACTGTTTTTTTTTTTTTTTTTATAACCCCTGTTCAGCGACTTGTCGTTTTTTCCGGCGGCTGGTCGGCGGTCTGTTCAGTGTGTCGTTGGCTATTTTTGGCGGATTTGAGGCTGCGATCGGTGTTTTTTTGTATTGATTCAGCAGTTTTGCTGCGGTTTATCTGATCTGTTCGAAAAAGAAAAAAAAACACTTTATTGAGCCCAGGTGAACCCTCACTCGGGGTGAAGTGCCTCTGGCCAAATAGAGGGCGGCATTGCTAGGAGGTGAAAAACGGATGGCTCCTGAATTGGTGAGTGTGACTCCATTTCTACTGAGTACTGGATCTATGTGCAATATTACGCTATGAGGGCGCCGTCTCTCCTTGTCTTGTGTTTTATTTGTAGTGCTCTACACCATACAAGATAGGCAGTGCCATCCTCTATTTGGCTGGGGGCACTTCACCCCAGAGCCAGAGTTCACGTGGGCTCTATAAAGTGTGAGTTATTTTCTTTTGTCCACCGATTGAGGGCATTGGTTCCTTCTCAGGATTACACAATTGTCTTTTATGTTCTTGTCCCCCATATTTTGTCTTTGAGATTCACCGAGAGGAACGAGGAGGCGGATACTGCCTTGGACCCCCCTTAAGTACTTACATTCATATTTTTTCACTGGACTCAATATTTTTCTTGTTTTTACTGTACTTTTTGTACTGAACTTTGTTCATTCACTGGACTTTTTAGCACGTGCATACGTAATCACTTCACTACACTGCTATATTTCTGACTGAAAAATACATGCGCCGATTTGGGGTTATCCAGATATAGATATTGTTTTATTTCTAGTACAAATTTGGTTGGCTTATCTGTATTTTAACCCTATAGGCAGCAAAACACTGTAACACCCATCTATATGCTACACCAGTGTTTCCCAACCGCGGTCCTCGGTACCACTAAGGCTGGTCAGATGAGCGCAGTATGTGTGCCCGTATTGACGTGCTTCCTGACGTCCGTCACAGCATTGTGACGCTTTGGCGGGGCCGACCACATGCTCCAGCACGCTCGAATTGTGCGCTCTACAGCGGGCATGCTGCGGAGGTTCTGAAAGCTACGACACGCGTTCGATGGGTCTGCAAATCACGATCCTCCAAAGGAGGTGGCCAGATGGGGGTCAGAGTGGAAGGACGTTCCTTCCACTCTCAAAAACGCTCGTCTGATCCAGGCCTTACAGGCCCGATTTTAAGGATCACTTTGGGGAAATGCAGACTGAATCCTGCAATCACTGAGCAGCATCACCTGTGCTGTGCTTCAGATATCTGGCAAACCTGGCCTGTTAGGGGTACTTAAGGACTGCGGTTGGGAACCACTTTGCTACACAATTTAACTGATAATTTGCATTTGTGTTTATGAAATTTAATTCACACCGTGCCAACACTATATATTCTTTTGTATAAAAAACCCAAATAATACACATAACCTAAGAAAAGACACAAATCAAAATAATATGTAATAAACATGCAGTAATCCTGCTCTGATAAGCAGTGGCGTCACTAGGGTTGGTGTCAACCGGTGCGGTAACTTATGGTGTCACCCCCCGAGTTCTATGGGTTTTTTTTAATCTACTTTTACTCATAAGTCAGTACTCCCATATAACACTAAATGCTCATACACTGCGCACATTACTGTGGGGTTTATTGCTGTGGAGCTCTGTGATATGCTTGTAGCGCTGCTTTAAAAAGACTGTGTTTGCTGCATTTACTTGTTGTGGCCACCAGAGGGAGACAGAGGCAATATGGACTATGCTGGGTAGGACTGAACTACAATTTCCAGCATGCTTTGCGGTGGACACAGGAAGTGGGAGAGAGAGAGAGGAAGAGAGGTAAGCAGCCTCGCGCGGAGGAGCGCCAGAGTGAGCGGAGCGGCGAAAGACAGAGGACGCAAGTGAGTCTGCCAGGGATCGAGATCAGGCCGGAGTGCAGACGCTGCCTCAAGGGCGCTGGAGATCGGGACAGTAACTTGCGGAGGCATACCCATTTATCACTGAGAGGTTTGCGCAGAACTTCAGTTCCAGTTGGACCCCCTGTAAGGAGACCGCGATGATCCATGGGGAGTGCAGGCAGTAGGCCATAGTTTCTCGTGTTGGAGATCGGACAAGCAAAAGAGCAGACCCGGTGGCACAGAGTTCCGGAGGACAAGCGGAGAGACATCCTTGATCGGGCAGTGGGACAGATTGTCTAATGGATGGGTGAGAGACCTTACAGGTCGCAAGTCCGAGTATAACCAAGCACGCTGCATTATTGTTCAAATCTACAGGGCCCCAACGTGACTAGTCGAAGATTTGCTTATTCCATTCACTGGCCAGTTGAATACGGTACCCGGGTACACGAATCAATACACGTACACCTTTTTGAGACATTACATTCACGGGACTTACACTCCAGAACTGAGGGGGTTAATCCTTTTCTTTTGCCGCCGCGTGTTTTTCCCGCATTACAAAACCCTGTCGTTCATATACCGTATTTACATTATATATGCCACTTTATTGGGATCAGTAAAGTATATAATCTATAAAATCCACAACAGTGCTGGTGTATATTTATTCCCTAGAGCGGTGAGACTAACCCGAGGTTAATTCAGCGGCTCCTTCGGGGGTGAGCGCTACACGCTCATACACAAATTTTGGCAAACTGACAGCAAGTACGGTGCCTGTTCGAAGGCAGTCGAACGCAGTGAAAGTCCCCATAGTGAAGTAATGGTTAATTTGTTCAGAGACACTGAACAGCAAAGAAATGTCCTGATGTCCGGTGTTTTCATGTGGCAGGTTTATTCAGGCGAACAAACACCATAGGTTTCAATGTTAAAAATATTCCTGTTTTTATCCAATATCTAATAAACTGTTTATTCCTTTAATTCATAGTAAAAAAATCTCTTTATTGATTTTATTTTTTTAGTATCTTTTAGGCATTTTTTAAAAAAAAAATTTTCTTTTTTTTCTGTAACAGACCTTTTTTATTATCATTCATAGGATGTTATATGTTAATTCCAGATATTTTCGTTCAGTAGTTCTTATTAAAACAGCAGGCGATGGGTTTGCGGCAGCATTCGGTGGCTGATTCCCTGCACTTCAGGGACCCTGTGGTGAATTCACCAGTGGAAATGTTTGCGTCATTTCGGTGCTCTGTGAATATCCTCTTTGTGGTGTTTTTTTTTTTTTTGCCACCCCCTGGAAATTGCCAACCTAGGCCTTGCCTACCTAGGACATACTTGAAAATGAGAGAATTCTCAATGTATTCTTCCTGGTAAAATATTTTTGTGTATAAATTAAAAATATATATAACTTTTTTTAGGGTGTCACTCTAGGGGGTGGTGTCACCCGGTGCGGGCCGAAATCCCCGCCCCCCTTGCGACGCTCCCCTGCTGATAAGTATTTTATGAGCTGGCCCCCTGGATAATACCGATTTTGACAAGGAACATACTTGTTTTAAACCAATGATTACCTTGTGGTGGAAGTCTCTATTTGTAAAGACTCCCTAGAAATTGGCATTTTTTTGTGCTTTTGAAGACAGAGAACATACAAGTGTGGTGGAGAAGTGGTTAATCAACATCACTTTCATAAACTGCAGGTGTATGCGGTTTATTTACAGGCATGAATTAGGCTGAAGATTGATTAATTCAGAACACTGCTAGAGGCCCCTTTATAAATGGGTGTGCACAGTTATGCAATCATGGTGTTAAAGTGTTGTTGTTTTTTAATTAATGCTAATAATGAACAGATTTTTCTGGCTTTTTAGTTATTGGAAGATCACATAATAGAAGAGGCCTAATAGTTGCATTATTTCTTATTTCCCTCTATAAATGTCAAAAACCTCAAATGTCATAAGGGTATAGAGACTTGTTTTTTCCACATTTTGTTGTAACTCTAATCAATAAATAACTTAAAAACCTGCTCTATGATTGGTGGAAGCAAAACAATACACTACTTTAGAACATTACGCTGTAACACTATTAATTCTGCATTTTTTTTTTCATTTTCTGTTTTACTACATTTATATTTCCCATTTGATCGTATTAGAATCATCCAAATGTTTTCCAAGATGTAATTGTTTTTCTTGTATTCGGATATGTTATTTTGGCCCAGCCAAATAATAGAATCGGAAATATGAGATGGAGCTATTTACCTGAAATCATTCCAATTCCCTTGCATATTTATAAAGTTGTATTCAACTGCTCATATTGTAATCTAATCAAGTGAACAACCATGGAAACATGTATTAATAGCATTTATAGCTCTTCTAATGTAGAAAATTGGCTAAGATGTTTTTTTTTTATCCTCCTGCTAATTATGGAAGTTTTGAATAATATATTTTTTTGAAATAAATAAATGATTACAAATCTGAATTTGTTATGAATGAATTAGGCGATGGCAAGGGTATTGTATATATGTCAGCATTGGTAATATACTTTTAGAAATCAAACATTTCATGTTAGATACGTAAGAAAACCAAGAAAACATAGTAGCATTTCAGAATTCTTACCATATCACAAATGTTGGAAAAAACATTACTATGCTGTTAAACATGTTGGATTCATATTAACCTCACAGCATTTTTTTTCTTGAAAAATATTATCATAAGATTTATTTGAAAAATGTGATGTGTACCGTAGATACTCGAGTATAGCACGACCCAAATATAACACGATGTATAGAGATTTATTATGGAAATGTGAGAATCTCAAGACTCGAGTATAACGCGAGGAGGAAAATTATTGAAGTATACTGTACTGGGGAAACCATTAAAATCCTTCCAGGTTCTATTAACACAGTCAGGCTACCCTACAGGCCAGGGTGCTCTGCTCTAGAATGATTGTAGTTGTTACTAAGTATGAAGCCGCTGGCCACCCGACGTCTTACTTGTGATAAGAAGGCCGGCGGAGCGAGATGACGCAGTGAATCATTCACCAATAGCCTGCACGCCGGGAGGTGTTTTTTTCTGACCTCCGGCTCCAGCAGGCAGGCTCATCCAGTACATCGTCCGCCGATAGTCAGGGAGACTTGGGATCCATGAGCAAGTCAAGTTTTGTTTTTTTTACACGCGATGCACATGTCTCAAATATAACACGACCCCTCCAATTTTAAGGTAAATTTTTGTCACCAAAATGTAGCGGTATACTCGAGTATCTACAGTAGTTAATTATATACAGTATAAGGTAGATTGTCAATTCTGCACAGAGATTGTTTTGACAAAATATTGCAGTAACTCTGACATAAAAAATAAGATTGTATTCCTTTTGTAGTCATTTGAACATTAACCCCTTCACTACAAAGTGATAAAAAAAACACTGTCAGGAATCAGTGTTATTATTATATTTTTTTTGCAAAATCATTTTAATTAATTTTACAGTAAAAAATAGTTGGGAATATTTCCATCGTAATTCTTAGTGTAATATCCTATTTCTCAGGCTGATGTCGCCATCTACTGGCCAATTGAAGTTATGGCAATTGCAACTACAGTTCAAGGATCCGTGCATCGGCTGAGGAACGTCCCATAAAGACATTTCATACACCTCGAGCATTATACCGACATGACTAAAACGTTGAGGGCGCCTTTTGGAGCCCAAAAGCAAATGAAATTTGATTGCAACAAACAAATTTCTTTTGCTCTGATACAGCACAACCCCTGATTTTGCTAACATGGTCTTTGGCTGCTGTATTTGCTAACGTTGATCATGTAGACACGATCATAGTAGTGAAGAATGAAAGGGCAACTCTAAATTAATATACATTTTTAAAAAATAAAGAAGGAAGCAAAGTAATATATCTGCAGAAATATAGAAATAATATTAAGTAATGTATGCCTGATGATTTGGAAGGAATTCACTGGCATTTTTGGAAGTGCGTATTCCCGAAAAGGCTAGTCTAATATTAACAATTTGGGTATTAATAAAGCCAATAATATTACATTTTAAGCTTTTAATGCAGCCTGCAAATTTTCCCTGAAATGTGCCAGGACACCTATATTCTATACCTCTTTCTCCCTGCCAGAAGTGGTCACGTAATTACTGTTCATCATATAATCTCTAGCATGTGATTGACAAGTTAACCTTCTGTACCAATATTGACTAATGTTATCACTGAAGAGATTTCAAAGACACTTATCCACAATTTAAAATCAAACAAGACACTTGAAAGGTAAATTTGACCTTGTATCTTTATGCTTTGCATGTGCAAAAGAAAAACCCTGCAATCAGCTTGAAAATCATCAGGCGATATGAAATGTGTATAAACTGGTACTGGAGAATACCCAAGGATGGAGAGGTTGACAGGGGACCAATATACAGGCAAGACTGGGAACATATGGAGAGAGAAACCGAGCAGGGATGAGGAGAGAGAGAAGAAAGGAAAATAAACTCAGATTTTAATTAAATGGCGGGATGAAGAGTAGAAGGTGGAAGCCAGATCCACTCAACGTGGAGGATTGAATAGTAAACCCAATGATGTAGGAATCGGCTGAGCTCTGTGGGAGTAAATTAGTGTGACCCTGAACTCTGAGGATTTTGGGGTATACACGGTGCGTAGGACTAGTGGGCATACCAGCGCAAGTAATACTGGCTGATAACCCCTCATTGCATGAGTGGATCTAGGGTAGGTGCTATAGCATTTAATAGAAATGGAAGAGAGGAAAAGCAGTCAAATGCTCTGCAAAGACAAAGGCATGAGAGGGAATAACAGCAGGGTGGGCATGGAAGAATGAACGGCAAGTGGGGAAGAAACCAGCAGAGAGCTTGGCAAGGTTAGGAGCACAGAGCAATCGGCAGATCAGAACCTTGGCTTTGTCCCCTAACGAGCCTCGGGTGGCTGAGAATCAATGAGCTGCATGTGGCTGGGAGGACTGGACTGTCATATGAGGTCAAAGATGATATGTCGCTTCCAGTATGCTGCTGGTTCGACGGTATAAACACTAGGATGAATAAAAGAGTGTGCATGTTGGCAGCCAAGAGACATAGGGGTTAGAATAAACTCCCCACTGAAACTAACGCTATGAATAGAAGGCTGACTCACCAAGACATACAGGGTTATTCAAAGAGAACCGAAAAGTCACCGCACGTTCGGTGACTTTTCGTTCACTTCAATTCGGTGCGATTAGGTGATCCCATTTTGGTGACCCTGTGGTGTATTCAGCAAGCACCACAGAGTCGTCGTAGTGCAGGGAAAAGCCGCCGCAAACCCGATGAACACTCACCGCAAAACCCGGCGAACGCACACCGAAACCCGCAAAAACATCTGGATTAACCCCGCCGAACACGCCAGAGAAACCTGAGCAGCCGCTGATCACAACGCAGAGCAGCCGCAAGGAAAAAGCCGACACCGCAGACGAATGGAGTGAAAAAAAACCTAACAGTACACTTGAATGATTGAAAAGTGAAACGCTGTTTGCAAAGAAACTACAGAACGAAAGTGTCTGAAATTTACATATAAGATCCAATGAATGATAATAAAAAGGGCTGTTACAGAAAAAAAAAAAAACGATTTTAAAAAAGCCACAAAAAAATCACAAAAAAGGACTAAAAGATCCTAAAAAATCTATAAATAAAAGAAACGTTTTACTGCAGAATATTATAATAAACGGTTTATTAGATATTGGATTAAAACAGGAATATTTTTAACATTGAAGCCTATGGGTTTCTCTGGAATAAACCAGGGAAAGCAGGGAAATTCAGCAACTTTTCTCTGCTGTTTTGTGTTCTCTGAATAGACTAAGCATTTCTTCTCTATGGGGATTTCTCTGCCCTCGAACAGGCAATGAACAGGCACCGTATGTGCAGGCAATTCGCCAACATTTGGCAAACTGCCTGCTCTCTGAATAGCTGAATGGCCAGGAAAGGTAACCGTACGCTGAATTTCACTGGTCGGTTACCTTTCGGCCACATTTCGGATCTCTTTGAATAACCCTGATGGTCCAGACACCGGAAACGGATGACAGAGGTGATGTGGTATAGCAGGATGTTTCCTTGTAGCATAGGATACACGGCTATACAGGCCATTATAAACCTCCCTCACAATGTCAAACTATTATTATATATAATTCACAAAGAATTTATATATATATATATATAAGTATATATAATATAATGCACTCCTAAAATTTTAGTGGTCAGAAAATAACTAAAGCTTCTACTGGATTATTGTTTCACTTAGGAATCGTGCTACTTTTTTTTTAAATGTATAGTATTTTCATGCATTAGATATATATTTTTTTCCAATGAAATCCTCTGCTCCTTCAACATGAAAGCTCTACACACGTGTGTTATCTGTATCTCTCATATTAACCCATGGATCATTGCTTGAGAGGAAGACACAGAGTAAAGTGATAGCGGCTCATAATGCATTAAGGACGGCTTGCGAGATAAGATTTCTATGTCCTGGAATCTGGAGACTGTATTTGGTCATTTCACAGACAATGCATTGAATGCTGCGAGTAAACACCTGCTCATCACAGAAATAAATAATATAATTACATCCACTACTCTTTTTTCAGCCTGATATATCTGAAAAAGGTAAAGGTTTGTATCTTTATGCAATTAATTTAACTAATACAAACCACACTTCATGAGTTTACGCCCAGGTGTATTTATCAACACTTCACTTTAACAACTACATCCTGGCAGCAGTGAAATATAGTGCTAAACCCTCCTGTGTATGGCACGGAATCAATAATTTTGAAATGATAATAGCTCAAAACTGTCTACAAGAGCTATGGATTGTATTAAATTTAAGTCAGTTGAAGGTGAAAACAGAGGATAAAATATATGTTTAGATATAGAGTTTCAAGAGTTTTCTTTCCCATTGTATTTAAATTGCTCTTTAATTAATTGAATAATTTAACACTGCCCAAAAATGATGTGCAGCTACTGGAGGCAAACAAATGTATCACGTCTAAGTGATACAGCATGCTGCTTCACCCTTTCACAACTAGAATTGTTGTGTGTAAATTGAGATATAGCCACTGGACACACTTATCTATCAGTGCTTCAAGCTTTCCTTTATTGGGCAGCCACGGTACATGTAGCATACTCAATAAACAAGAAAATAAAACAAATATGATCCAAAAGCCTACTCCTTATGCAGAGCCTAACTAAACATTTGTCTCCCCTCACTACAACTTTGGGCGGCTAAGCCACTTACCAATAAGCATATAGAAAATAAAATGTACTTCCCTTAGTAGCTTCAGGGCATTGTTTCCTTCTCTGCTGCACCCATTACAAAGACTTTTCTCTCAGCCTCTCAGAGGGAACCACCGTACCTGTAAAAAACAGGGCAGTCTTAATCAGACATCAGCTGTGAATTAACCCTATAGGGGGAAAAGGGCTTTCTCCATCCGCCTGATAATAAACTGTGGTTTATCACCGTGCCCCTAATCACGCTGTCACAATATATATATTTTCCAAATAAAAGACTGCACTCCCAGAGAATTGTACAAACAATTCTTCTTTATTTAATCAAAGTTTCAGGGCAGCGTACTTTTCATATATATATATATATATATATCATCGTCAGCCGCCCTTAAATTTTTTACAGCTCTGGTATCGGACTCGGAGAAGCGGCAGATCCAGCGGCCGCCGCGTTCGTTCCTTCAACGAGCGGCCGCCTGCATGAGTATCTGCCGCTCGCCTGGAATCCATCCTCCAGCCTGCCGCGATCGAGATCGCAGAGTTCACGTGAATGCTGCGATCTCGCGAGATCGCGGCAGGCTGGATGGTGAATTCCAGGCGAGCGGCAGATACTCATGCAGGTGGCCACTCATTGAAGGAACGAACGCGGCAGCCACTGGATCCGTCCCTCGGACGTAGCTGGCAGAGGTGAGCTGGGGCAATATATCCATGTGTGAGCCTGGGGCAATATATCCATGTGTGAGCCTGGGGCAATATATCCATGTGAGCTGGACTGGGGCAATATATCCATGTGAGCTGGACTGGGGCAATATATCCATGTGAGCTGGACTGGGGCAATGTATCCATGTGAGCTGGCCTGAGGCAATATATCCATGTGAGCTGGCCTGGGGCAATATATCCATGTGAGCTGGCCTGGGGCAATAAATCCATGTAAGCTGGTCTGGAGCAATATATCTATGTGAGCTGGCCTGGGACAATATATCCATGTGAGCAGGGGCAATAAAGCCATGTGAGCTGGTCTGGGGCAATATATCCATGTGTGAGCTGGGGCAATATATCCCTGTGTGAGCTGGGGGCAAATATATCCATGGGTGAGCTGGGGACAAATATATCCATGTGTGAGCTGGGGGCAAATATATCCCTGTGTGAGCTGGGGCAATATATCCCTGTGTGAGCTGGGGCAAATACTGTATATCCATGTGTGAGCTGGGGGCAATATATCCATATGTGAGCTGGGGCAATATATCCATGTGTGAGCTGGGGCAATATATCCATGTGTGAGCTGGGGCAATATATCCATGTGTGAGCTGGGGCAAATATATCCATGTGTGAGCTGGGGCAATATATCCCTGTGTGAGCTGGGGCAATATATCCCTGTGTGAGCTGGGGCAATATATCCCTGTGTGAGCTGGGGCAATATATCCCTGTGTGAGCTGGGGACAATATATCCATGTGTGAGCTGGGGGCAATATATCGATGTGTGAGCTGAGGGCAAATATATCCATGTGTGATGGGTACAAGAAAAAAGTAGAGAGACAGGTGGCGCTATTTGGTATATAATTGCAGCTCAAAACACCTATGTATACCCTATACAATAAATCAGAGAGGAAACAAAATGGGTACTAGACCCGGTGTGAGTGCACTTAACTTGAAAAAATTCCTATCCAACAGTACACTGGATATTCTGGTAGGAGAATCATGGTTGATGGAACCTAATAATGAAGAATATAAACAACTCCATGGTGCAATAACGTTTGGATAACTGTATTAACAAGGAGATCAATTCTATGTGCTATGAACTCACAAGTATGGAGCCCTATAAGGCTCAGATGATATCGGCTTTTGACCACTCTGGGGGGTCACACCCCTTGTAAACGATTCTTCAAAATTCTTCACACTTGAATCAGCAATGGGTTTGACCATAGGTGACTTCTTTAAAGCTTAAAAGGAAGAAACCTCCATTGCCCTGATATCTGCGCAATGGAGGTTTCTTCCTTCTTTTAAGCTTTAAAGAAGTCACCTATGGTCAAACCCATTACCGATTCAAGTGTGAAGAATTTTGAAGAATCGTTTACAAGGGGTGTGACCCCCCAGAGTGGTCAAAAGGCGATATCATCTGAGCCTTATAGGGCTCCATACTTGTGAGTTCATAGCACATAGAATTGATCTCCTTGTTAATACATTTATCCAAACGTTATTGCACCATGGAGTTGTTTATATTCTTCATTAGAAGAAAAGGAAGGAAAGGGACCTCAGGAGAGAACACTAAAGAGACATTTACATATGAGTTTACAGAGGAGGAGGTTCTAAAGCAGCTGTCTAAAGTAAAGACAAATAAGTCAATGGGGCCTGATGGGATCCATCCTAAATTATTAAAAGAGCTCAGTGATGTAATAGCAAAACCGTTAACAGATTTATTTAACCAATCCTTGTTAACAGGAGTCGTCCCAGAAGACTGGAAATTAGCAAATGTTGTGCCCATTTACAAGAAGGGTAGTAGGGAGGAATCTGGGAACTATAGGCCAGTTAGTCTTACGTCAGTAGTGGGGAAATTAATGGAAACCATGTTAAAGGAAAGGATTGTTGAACATCTAAAAACACATAGATTACAGGATCAGAAACAACATGGGTTTACCTCCGGGAGATCATGCCAAACTAATCTTATTGATTTTTTTGATTGGGTAACAAAAATAATAGACACAGGTGGTGCAGTAGACATTGCTTATTTAGATTTCAGTAAGGCTTTTGATACTGTTCCGCATAGAAGGCTTATCAATAAATTGCAATCTTTGAGCTTGGATTCCAATATTGTTGAATGGATTAGGCAGTGGCTGAGTGACAGACAACAGAGGGTTGTGGTAAATGGAGTTTATTCGGCGCAAGGTCTTGTTACCAGTGGGGTACCTCAGGGGTCAGTACTTGGACCCATTCTCTTTAATATTTTTATTAGTGATCTTGCAGAAGGTATTAATGGAAAAGTATGTCTTTTTGCTGATGACACAAAAATTTGCAACAGGGTTGACGTTCCTGGAGGGATCAGCCAAATGACAAATGATTTAGATAAACTAAAAAAATGGTCGGAGTTGTGGCAATTGAGTTTTAATGTGGATAAGTGCAAGATAATGCACCTGGGACGTAAAAACCCAAGGGCTGAATATAGAATATTTGATACAGTCCTAACCTCAACATCTGAGGAAAGGGATTTAGGGGTCATTATTTCAGAGGATCTAAAGGTAAGTAGTCAATGTAATAGAGCAGCAGGAAATGCTAGCAGAATGCTTGGTTGTGTAGGGAGAGGTATTAGCAGTAGGAAAAGGGAAGTGCTCATGCCACTGTACAGAGCACTGGTGAGACCTCACTTGGAGTACTGTGTGCAGTACTGGAGACCGTATCTCCAGAAGGATATAGACATCTTAGAGAGAGTTCAGAGAAGGGCTACTAAAATGGTGTACGGCTTGAAGGAGAAAAGTTACCAAGAAAGGCTTAATGATCTTAACATGTACAGCTTGGAAAAAAGACGAGACAGAGGAGATATGATAGAAACATTTAAATACGTAAAGGGAATCCACAAGGTAGAGGAAGGGAGTATATTTAAAAGGAAACAAAATAGCAAAACAAGAGGACATAGTCTTAGATTAGAGGGGCAAAGGTTTAAAAGTAACATCAGGAAGCATTATTTTACTGAGCGGGTGGTGGATACATGGAACAGTCTTCCAGTAGAAGTGGTAGAGGCCAAAACCGTAATTGAATTTAAGCAAGCATGGGATAGGCATAAGGCTATCCTAAACAAAAGATAAATCCAGGTCAAGTATCCATGTAATTGGGCAGACTAGATGGGCCGAAAGGTTCTTATCTGCTGACATTTTTCTATGTTTCTATGTTTCTATTATTAGGTTCCATCAACCATGATTCTCCTAAAAGAATATCCAGTGTACTGTTGAAAATTCCTATCCAAGTTAAGTGCGCTCACACTGGGTCTAGTACCCATTTTTTTCTTATATCCATGTGTGAGCTGGGGGCAATATATCCATGTGTGAGCTGGGGCAAATACTGTATATCCATGTGTGAGCTGGGGGCAATATATCCATGTGTGAGCTGGGGGCAATATATCCATGTGTGAGCTGGGGCAATATATCCCTGTGTGAGCTCGGGGCAAATATATCCATGTGTGAGCTGGGGCAAATACTGTATATCCATGTGTGAGCTGGGGGGCAATATATCCATGTGTGAGCTGGGGCAATATATCCATGTGTGAGCTGGGGGCAATATATCCATGTGTGAGCTGGGGCAATATATCCATGTGTGAGCTGGTGCAATATATCCATGTGTGAGCTGGGGCAATATATCCATGTGTGAGCTGGGGCAATATATCCATGTGTGAGCTGGGGGCAATATATCCCTGTCTGAGCTGGGGCAAATACTGTATATCCTTGTGTGAGCTGGGGGCAATATATCCATGTGTGAGCTGGGGCAATATATCCATGTGTGAGCTGGGGCAATATATCCATGTGTGAGCTGGGGGCAATATATTCATGTGTGAGCTGGGGCAATATATCCATGTGTGAGCTGGGGCAATATATCCATGTGTGAGCTGGGGCAATATATCCATGTGTGAGCTGGGGGCAATATATCCCTGTCTGAGCTGGGGCAAATACTGTATATCCTTGTGTGAGCTGGGGGCAATATATCCATGTGTGAGCTGGGGGCAATATATCCATGTGTGAGCTGGGGCAATATATCCATGTGTTAGCTGGGGGCAATATATCCATGTGTGAGCTGTGGCAATATATCCCTGTGTGAGCTGGGGGCAATATATCCATGTGTGAGCTGGGGGCAATATATCCATGTGTGAGCTGGGGCAATATATCCAGTGGTGAATAAAGGAGTATTTATTAGGAGACGAAAAATCAACATGATAATCAGTTTTTCCCTGGGCGTGAGAGTACCCCCACCTATTTTTCCAGACAAAAACACTGTATGTATATATATATATGTTACGGGTAAAGCCCGAAGTGCGGTTAATCCTAGGATTACCCGGGTAATCCTAGCATTACCCGGGTAATCCTAGCATTACCCAGGCGTCATTAGCAAAAGTCCGAAGTGAAATGAAATTTCGGACTTTACCCGGGTAATCTGCAAAGTATCCAGAGGCCTCTGGGTACTCCAGTTTTCTGCTCTGTTTTAACCGGGTAATTCGCACATTACCCTAGTGTAGCTGGATAAAGTGTGATGTGCAACGAAACATCGGACTTTATCCGGGTAATCTGCAAAGTATCCAAGCGCCTCTGGGTACTCCGCTTTTCTAGGGTTTTCAGCAGGTTACAGTTTACTGAATTCTGAGGATTACCCGGATAAAGCTGCAAACTGTTAACAAAATTTAGTTTTTTTGTTATTTTCTAATGAAATTGTATCCATAGTAACATACCACACTAAATAACCGTCATGTTACTCTGTGCATTAATTGTCTGAAAATTTATTTACGAAGATAAAATTTTTATATAACGAGTAACCTAATGGTTATTATGTTTTATAAATTATATATAAGCATATGTGACACATAAATGGAGAATTTTTTTTTTATTATTGTTGCAGCATGTATGCGCATATTGACTTTGACAAGCGCAAAAACCTAACGTGAAAAAAATGGTGGTTCTTAATTCTGATTGGCTGAATCCCGTGATAAAAACAGTCCGCACACTGATTTCTGCGCGCGTATTTCTCTGTGCGGGCGTTTTGCGCGTCCTTTTACACGAGTTATTTTTCGACAGATGAAAAAATGCGCGAGGATTGTAATACCAGCGTTGATTTACGCGCGTTAACGCTGTGCAGAAAAATTAATTCACTGCGTGCGCGTTTTTTGCAATTTTGTATAAATTAAATAAAGCTGTGGCCTATACCCTTTTTCCAAATATACCGTGGTCTGTGTGTTTATTCCAGGGCATAGGCATAGAGGATCCAGGTATAAGCAGTCAAGCAACCCCCTGGAACATTCTGGAAGGGGGGGAGCACGACTGCTGGCCTGGGATGGTCAATCAAGGTGTGTGCAGGGTCATTGGTCAGGATAAATTATGCTAATGAGGTGGGGTCCTATATACACAGGTGTGTGTGATTACCTGTTCCATGTGCTGGTGATTTAGAAGAGGCTGCACGTTGGACAGTGTTGGTACCATTATGACCAACAATTCCGGCAGAAAATGGCTGTCCGTCCTACCATGCAATTTGATGAGCAGGATGCCAACCTTTGGTTATTATTGATGACACCTATTCGTCCGGTGGTTTCTCCCTCTCTCGGATCCGCTGGCGGTACTTCCCCTGGTACGTCAGAGTCAGCTCGGAGGGGATTTTGCTGGGTGTACAATGAGTCGCAATGTCGTTGGGCAAGTTCATGCCGATTCCGGCACAAGTGTTCTCAATGTGGGTGTGTGCATCCCGCCTTCTGGTGCATGCGAATAGGTCGGGGGTCTTTGGGACGGGAGGCAGTTCGGGAGGGTTCCGGTGTCAGGACTTACCCCCGGTGAACGTTCTAAAGATGCTCCCATGGCTTGACTGCTACCCCAATAAGAGGGCAGCTCCTGTTTTGGTGCATGGATTTTCCGTGGGTTTTCGTATTCCCTTCGTTCCTTCTGACTTTCCTGTCTTTGCCTCTAATTTGGTGTCAGCTTGTCAGCATGAGGCAGTGGTTGCTGACAAATTGGAGATGGAGGTGCGCTTGGAACGGATGGTGGGTCCATTCGATGGTTTGCCCTTTCCCAATTTGCGGGTTTCCCCTTTGGGTGTGGTCCCCAAGAAAGAGCCGGCACCTGTCGAATGATCCACCATTTGTCCTATGCTGCAGGATCATCGGTTAACGATGGCATTGGTCCTGAGATCAGAAGGGTGCGTTACTCATCTTTTGATGAGGCTCTGGTGTTGGTTAGGGAGGCGGGCCCGGGCTGTTTGTTGGCAAAGGCGGATGTAGAGTCTGCATTTAGACTTTTTTCTGATTCATCCGGACTGTTTTCACTTGTTGGGCTGCGCTTTTCAACATAAGTTTTATTTTGATAGAACACCCCATAGGAAGGCACCTATTTCTTGTTATTATTTTGAGTTGTTTGCCACATTTCTGGAGTGGGTAGTTTGTGAGTAGGCAGGTCTGTCCTCCATCGTTCATTATTTGGACGACTTTCTTTTTGTTGGGCTGGCAATGTCTTCTGTTTGTGGGGATTTGCTGCGGCAATTTTGGGATGTGGCTGCTGAGTTTGGGGTGCCACTGGCAAGTGGCAAGACAGAGGGTCCTTGTCAGCAGTCATCCTTTCTGGGCAATGAAATTGACTCAGTGGCTCGGGTTTTTTGGCTGCCTCAGGGTAAGATTGCTGCCTTGGAGGCGATCTTGGCGCAGGCTTTGTTGTCCCCCAAGCTTCGTCTTCGTGAGCTTCAATCTTTGCTTGGCTATTTGGCCTTTGCCTGTCGGGTCATGCCGATGGGGCGCGTATTTTGCAGGAGGCTGTCTTTGGCCACTGTGGGGATTAAAGCGCAGCATCATTTTGTCCGGTTGCGTAAGTCCTTAAAAGCTGATCTCTTGGTTTGACAGTCTTTTTTATGCTGCTACAATGGGTGTACATATTGGCAAGAGGCTGCTGTGGATAATTCTGCCTTGGGCTTATTTACAGATGCTGCGGGTGCATCTGGCTTCGGGGCGTACTTCCAAGGTCATTGGTGTGCGGAGGCATGGCCTGCTTCTTGGTCTGATTCCAACTTAATGACTAACATGACATTTCCCATTGTTACGGCACTGGAACTGTGGGGGGAGAGTCTGGCTAATAAATTATCTTTTGGACTGATAGTTTAAGCGTAGTTGATGTGTTGACCCGTTCTTCTTCTAGTTCGCCGCCCGTTCTTTCCCTTTAGCGTCACTTGGTTTTACGTTGTCTGGAATATAATATTTGGTTTAAGGCACGGCACGTGCCGGGTGTGTCCAACAAGATTGCTGACTCTCTCTCCCGGTTCCAGTGGAGCCGTTTTTTTGGCGGAGGAGAGTTCATTAAGGTTAAGGAGCCCGAAAACAATGTTCAGAAGAGAAAAAGAAGCGATGACAATGGACTGAACGGGCGTCCTGCAAAACGACCAAGATCGAACTAAAATACCACCAGCGTCTCGGCCAGGACCACCTGTTACAGACAGCAGGTAAGTCATCCTGTTACAGGGTCGGTCACTTTACAGCACAATGCTTATCTGGAGTTTAGGCCTTTAGTAAAGCAGTGAGATGCCGGGTAATAAGGTACCAGGGAAGTGCTTGGGGTTGTTGTATCTTCATAGTGACAGACACCCAAATGTCTAATTGGTCAGGTGAGACCCCCCCCCCCGACTTAACTCGTGTTTTCTGTTATTTCTCAGGTCTCCATGGAACGGTTAAACGTCGGGGATTCCTGCATTGTGACGGCCACAAGACTCTCCATCTGGTAAGCACGGTGACACCCGGTATTGTTAATCTGCCGGTGCGCGGCCGCTTTGATTGTTAACATCTACATAGAACTAAACAGCTGAATCATAAGGAATATTTATAAATTCCTCCCAGTGATGGGAACATGGATAGGCCTGAGTGTTTAATAAAGCATTTCTCATTCTGGAGATATAAACCCATGAAGAGGGAAGCCGCTCGCCCTCCATACTGTGTTTCCAGCAGGTTTACTCGCCGCGGGGACTCGGTCACTAAGGCTCATAAAATTACATTGTATTAAAGGTTTATGTGTTTTCTGTTTCCTGCAGTGTCCAGCGAGTCCTTTATAAAGCTCCGTGACCTGGAACGGGCAGAGAAACCTCATCTCGAGCTCTGGACCCGGAAGCAGTAAGCGTCCTTCACACAGGATTTTACTGACGTGAAATGTTTCTCTATATCTGGGATTTCTGGATAAACAGTCTCTTTTCTTCTCTCTCTCACAGGACGTGCTTGTGGTCCCGTCTCACCGGATCGAGGTGATCAGCCCCCCCGTACCTGGGATCTGCCCGCCAGGTGAGTGAGGAGGTTACAGGGAAAAGCAGCAGTTAAAATGTACATCATGGAAAAACATTCCATGTGAAGTCACTGAGCGACACGTGGCTAAAAGTATCCGATAAGATGCATTTTCCCTCAGGTTTTGGGTCAGAAAGTGGTTTTTAGGAGGTGAGACTCGGCATTAGATAAATAGGGATCACATCATTTATTTGGGGTATAAAGTCCATTTAAACGCACAATATACCCACTGTGTGAGTCTCAGTCTGCGCTGACCCCGGGGTCATTTCGCTGGAGATCAGCCATTGGGGGGGGGGTTAAAAGAGCAGTGAACGTATTCTGGGGTCCCGGGTATGTTTTTAGATATAATGATCCCATGTAACTCCTCCATTCTCTTCTTCCCACAGGATTCCCAGGATAAGCTGCTGTCTGCAAAAACAAAATATTAAGGGTCATAATATTTAATATGTGGGTAAAAGCTTCTTGATCCAAGGAGAAATCTGACGCCATCCGGGGTCAAGAAGGAGTTTTTTCCCAGTATGTTGCATATTGGCGAGCGCGTCACACTGTTTTTTTTTTGCTTCATTTGGATCAACAGCAGTAGGTGATGTGTGAAAGGCTGAACCCAATGGACGCACGGCGTTTTGCAGCTTATGTAATTATGGAGCATCACAGGAGCTGACACCCCCGAAAATGGAGACCCTAAAATATTTACCTTAAATAAACACGGACATGTTTCTGCTCGATAAATGCTGTTCAGCTTCTGAATCTTTGAAATTATTTTTTCAAATAACAAAATCTAATTTGTCCTCCTTTAACCTGTTGGCTGCATTGGACGCTCAGCGCATCGTTGGGATTGCTACGCGTGTGCGGACAATACGCTGGGCGTGTCCTCTCTACACCCACTGTGAAGGTAACTCCTCCACTTCACACAGTGTTTTCTCCAGATCGGGGGAGCTGGGAGAGGAGAAGGAGGGGGGCTCCTGTTGCCCTGACCCCTTTAAAACTATAATGTGTTCAGAATGAACAGCGAGTCGCTTTAAATCGGGATCTGAGTCTTATGATCTCATTTCCATTTCTTTTAAAAACAAAACAAAAAGATAACTGAAATCTATATAAGGTAACACCCTATAGACGTGTAAGTTATGGAGAATAGGTAGAAGTTGCTACAATGTTGCACATAAGTGGTTATTCACATTTAGGTGCTCTCACTCCCTGCACTTCGGGGAATCAAAGTTCCCCACCCTGCGGTGTATACAGCATTCACCACAGGATCCCCGGAGTGCAGGGAAAACCCGCTGCAAACCCACCGAACACTCACCGAACACCTGCAGAAACCACCGCAAAAACAAAGCCAAACATGCCAGAAAAGCCAAAGAGCCGACGATCACAGCGCACAGCAACCGACTGAAAAAGCTGACAAGCTGACGAACAGGGTGGAAAAAAAAAACAGTATTCTTGAAAGTGTCAAAATTTAAACACTGCAAAAAAGCTACTGAACGAAAAGGTCTGGAATTTACATATAAGATCCTATGAATGATAATAAAAAGGGCTGTTACAGAAAACAGAAAAAATGATTTGAAAAAACAACGTAAAAAGAGGTTGCCGAAAAAATCCGAAAAATAAATAAATAAAGAGACTTTATGCTGCAGATTAAAATAAACGGTTTATTAGATATTGGATAAAAACGGGAATATTTTTAACCAGGGGACAAGTCCTGGGAAAAAAAGTGAGGGAAGTCACCCACGAATTCCACAACCCCTATTACCTGAAGAAAATATATATATATATATATTTCACGAGTATAGCAGTACGTGGTGATACCATTTTTATTGGGATATCATTACATTTAAAAGACAAGCTTTCAAGAGTGTAACGCTCTTCTTCAGGTCTGGAAAATATACTGATCAGTGAAAGGTATCTCTACGTACAGGTATACTCGTGATTTTGGCAACTGGACTAACACACACATATATATATATATATATATATCCAGGCACAGACACCCCAGAATTATATACACAGGCACAGACCCACCAGAATAATATGCACAGCACTGAGCCCCCAGAATAATGTACACAGCAATGGACCCCCAGAATAATATACACAGCACTGAGCCCCCAGAATAATATACACAGCACTGAGCCCCCAGAATAATATACACAGCACTGGTTATATGGATATATTTGCCCCCAGCTCACATGGATATACTGCCCCAGCTCATATGGATGTATTTGCCCCAGGGAAGATTATTATTATTATTATTATTCTTTATTTATAAAGCACCAGCATATTCCGCAGCGCTGTACAATAAGCACAGTATAGACAGGGTTACAATACATTGAACAACATTTGGCAAACAGTACAGGAGGAGATGAGGGCCCTATTCCCGTAGGAACTCACAATCTGGGAGGGTTGGGGTTGGAAACAGGAGGAGAGGACTGAAAGGTGAGAGTGATTGATGGTTGTGTCAGTGAGTTGGGTGGTAGGCTTCCCTAAATAGGAATGTTTTAAGGGAGCGTTTGAAGGAAGAGAAGTTAGGGGAAAGTCTGACAGTACGAGGGAGAGCGTTCCAGAGAGTGGGGGCTGCGCGTGAGAAGTCCTGCAGTCTATCATGGGAAGAGGTGATGCGGGGAGAAGCTAGGCGCAGGTCACTGTTTGACCTTAGGGAGCGGGCTGGGGTGTATTTGGTGATTAGTGAGGACAGGTAGTGGGGAGCTGAGTTAGTGAGGGTTTTGTAGGTAAGGATAAGGATTTTGAACTTAATTCTGCAGTGGATGGGGAGCCAGTGAAGGGACTCGCAGAGGGGAGCGGCAGAGACAGAGCGGCGGGTGAGGTGGATTAGCCTGGCGGAGGCGTTCAGGATGGATTGTAGGGGGGAGAGGCGGGACAGAGGGAGGCCAGATAAGAGATTATTGCAATAGTCGAGTCGGGAGATTACCAGGGCGTGTATGAGTTGTTTTGTGGTGACAGCGGTAAGAAATGGCCGAATTCGGGAAATATTACGCAGTTGGTATCGGCAGGAGGAGGAAAGAGACTTGATGTGGGGGATGAAGGAAAGAGCAGAGTCAAGTGTAACTCCAAGGCAGCGAACTTGGTTTGATGGGGAGATGGTGTGACGGAACGGCCGCCACTATACCGTAGCGCGGTACAAAATTTTAAAAATGTTGTTTTAGTATGGTGTATTAAAGAATTAGTTAGGTTGTATTTTTATAAGTTCCCCCTGTAATTCTCCCCATGGTTGACCTGTTCCCCGCCTGTCCACAGCCCCGGGAAGACGCCCGGTCTGTGAATGCCTCGAGCCGTCACTGACTGTCTCTGCTAAGCCGCCCAAACTTGCCCGCCTTGCCCCGCAGCGTGGAAACCACGCAGAAGAGCGCTTCTTGGCCAGTGGGCTCCTAAAAGGTGCTTACGGGGGTGCGAATTATAGAACGAAACACCCCGAGAAACCCGAACGCCGACCAGGGATCCCTCGCTGGGAGCGCGGCCGGCAACCAGTGACTCTTGCTCAGGTACAGCCACCGAACTTTCCCCCTTCACAGCTCGGGCTCCGTGGATCTGATCCGGGCGCTTTTTGGACTGAACCAGCCCCCGGACCCGAGCTACCAGGCTGTACCCCCAGCATGACGCCGCTCCCAGGGGATCACCCCGAAATCCCTGGTAAAAACCCCAAACTCGGGCAGAAAGCCACAAGGAGCGCTCACACCACAGGGGGGGCCAGGCGCTGGCCAGACAGGGAGAGGCTCTGGGAGGGGGGAACAGACGAGCTGGCGCCGAGACCCGCGATAAGGGCTGCGCACCGTAGGGGTTCCCCCAGGTTAACCCAGGCAGATAGGGCTATGGCTTGAGGTACAAACAAAGATCACCGCAGGAGGACTGAGGGCGGGCCAGGGGAGAACAGTGGTTTCATTTCTCATAAATAACCCTGTATTCTCCATGTTAAAAATAAACTCATTCCTGTTTGAACCTTTACTCTTGCCTCGGCTAGTTATTGGGGATAACAGGGCTTGGGGAACCGCGACGCTGCAAGGACCGTGGAAAGAAACGCTGGATCACCGCCGAATCCCTACCGCCCGCTACCCCTGACTCTACACCCCCAGACCAGTTCGGCACTGACGGCAGATCTACCCGGGCAGGGTAGCAGGGATCCGCTACAGATGGTGATACCCTCCACCGTGATAGAAAAGT
Organism: Leptobrachium leishanense; assembly: GCA_009667805.1. Lineage (NCBI taxonomy): Eukaryota > Metazoa > Chordata > Amphibia > Anura > Megophryidae > Leptobrachium > Leptobrachium leishanense. The sequence continues at coordinate 488,521,389 of CM019063.1, forward strand.
CAGGAGGTTGGGAGGCATTGGAGGGAGGAATAAGTAGGAGTTCAGTCTTTGACATGTTGATCTTTAGGTGGTGGGAGGCCATTCAGGAGGAGATGCCAGATAAACAGTCACTTACTTGAGAGGACAGGGGGAGAGAGATCAGGGGTAGAGAGGTAGATCTGAGTGTCATCAGCGTAGAGGTGGTAATTAAAGCCAAAGCTGTTGATGATTTTGCCCAGGGAGGAGGTGTAGATGGAAAAGAGCAGAGGACCAAGGACAGAGCCTTGGAGGTACGCCAACAGATAGAGGCAATGAGGAGGAGGGGTTACCAGCAAAGGACACACAGAAGGACCTGTTGGATAAATAGGAGTCAACCCAAGCAAGTGCAGTGTCACCGAGACCCAGAGAGTTGAGGGTCTGTAGAAGGAGGGGGTGGTCAACAGTGTCAAAAGCAGCGAGAGGTCAAGCAGGATGAGAATAGAATAGTTGCCGTGTTTAGCAGTTAGGAGGTCGTTGGTGACTTTGGTGAGGTCAGTTTCAGTTGAGTGTAGGGGACAGAAGCCAGATTGCTCATATGGATATGTTTGCCCCAGCTCATATGGATATGTTTGCCCCAGGCCAGCTCATATGGATATGTTTGCCCCAGGCCAGCTCATATGGATATGATTGCCCCAGGCAAGCTCATATGGATATGTTTGCCCCAGGCAAGCTCATATGGATATGTTTGCCCAAGGCAAGCTCATATGGATGTATTTGCCCCAGGCCATATGGATATGTTTGCCCCAGGCCAGCTCATATGGATATGTTTGCCCCAGGCAAGCTCATATGGATATGTTTGCCCCAGGCAAGCTCATATGGATATGTTTGCCCCAGCTCATATGGATATGTTTGCCCCAGCTCATATGGATATGTTTGCCCCAGGCCAGCTCATATGGATATGTTTGCCCCAGGCAAGCTCATATGGATATGTTTGCCCCAGCTCATATGGATATGTTTGCCCCAGGCCAGCTCATATGGATATGTTTGCCCCAGGCAAGCTCATATGGATGTATTTGCCCCAGGCCAGCTCTTATGGATGTGTTTGCCCCAGCTCATATGGATGTATTTGCCCCAGGCCAGCTCATATGGATATGTTTGCCCCAGCTCATATGGATGTATTTGCCCCAGGCCAGCTCTTATGGATATGTTTGCCCCAGCTTGTATGGATAGGTTTGCCCCAGGCCAGCTCTTATGGATATATAATTTTCCCCCAGCTCACCTCTTCGCCAGGAAACAATTTAGCTGGCCGCACATTGCGGCCACGTGTTTACCCTCCTACGACGAGCGGCAGCTGGTATGAAGTGCAGCCGCTCACCTGATCAATCCAACAGCCATCTGCGATTTCGCGAGATCGCGGATGGCTGTTAGATCGATCAGGCGAGCGGCTGCACTTCATACCAGCTGCCGCTCGTCGTAGGAGGGTAAACACGTGGCCGCAATGTGCGGCCAGCTAAATCCCACTTAGGGCTCGGGCCACAGCAGGAACCTGCATTCTCACAGCGTTCCTGCTGTGGGAGAAGTGTGGGAACGCCGTTCCTGCGCGTTCCCGCAGGACTCGAGCCCTGTGTTTAACATTGAGACCTATGGGATTCGCCTGATTAAACCTGCCGAATGAAAACACCGAACATCAGAGCATTTCACTGTTGTTCGGTGTCTCTGAATAGATTAACCATTGCTTCTCTATGGGGGATTTCACTACCCTCGAACAGGTACTGTATGTGCAGGCAATTCGCCAAAATTTGGCGAACTGCCTGCTCTCAGAATAGCCTAAGGGCCCCGAAATGGCACCATACGCTGATTTTCAGTGTCCGGTTACATTTCGGGGCCAGATCGGCTCTCTCTGAATAACCCCTTTTGAGGAAAAAAATATTAATTATATATATAGAGGGTTATATAACCACACTGAAAATTCCCAAGTAGCCTGTGCAGTAAAAAAGTAGCTATATATATATAGTTGTGTTTATTATTGCATCCCATTCTTTGAATTGCTATGATGTGCAGGTGGCTTCTGCAATAATTGTAATGCCCAGCGCCGCGGCCCGACCGCGGCCGCCATGTTGGGACACTCAGCAAACTTACCCGAGGTCCCTCGTGGCACGTCGCTCCCTGGTTCCGGTCCGCAGCTCAGAGGAGGAAACTCAGGGTGCGTCCCACGCCGCCTTCGGAATCCAAGTGAGGAGAAGCGAAGCGCGCACGCGCGATCGCCTATCTCCTTAAAGCACAAAGACCTTGGTACACTGGCCCTCTGTTGGTCAATTAAGGTTACTGCATTATACCTGCACTGGAGATCCTTGCATGCCCCCAATTAACCTATTAAGTACCCAAGTATCCCAACTCCACCTACGAGTCCCAGGTGAACGGTGTTCCTATGATCCTCTGAACCCTATTTAAACCTGCCGCCTTTCTCAGTTCATTAACCAGGTTATACTGTGGTTCACCGCTTCAGTCATCCAGTGTTCCCTCTTTGTTCCTGTTCCAATTGAATCTTGATCTCCAGATCCTCTACCCCGGATCACTTCCACGACCATGGTACCAGCTCCAGGTCCTATCTCCAGGCTTGCTTCCATGACCACGGTACCAGCTCCAGATCCCATCTCCAGTCTTGCTACTACGACCACGGTATCAGCTCCAGATCCTGTATCCAGGCTTGCTTCCATAACCACGGTACCAGTTCCAGATCCTATCTCCAGAATTGCTTCCAAGACCACGACACCAAGTCCAACTTCTCAACCCAGGCTTGTCTCAAAGGCCACAGCTCACGTTACCCTCTTCTACAACCCTTTGTTCTAGACTTTACGTTGTGCCCCTTCTAAACCCGAAGCTCCTTACTCGCAATTCCCCGTTCTGGACTTTATACTTGTCAAGGATACCTTTTGTGTTATAGTCTTTTGTTCTGGACTTACAATAATAAACACAACTAATTATAGTGTGGAGGCTTTTTATCTCACTTTTAGTCCTCCACCACAACCCTTATAGACACACACATATATATATATATATATATATATATACACATACATACATTATATATATATATATGTATGTGTATATATATATATATATGTTACGGGTAAAGTCCAAAGTGTGGTTAATCCTAGGATTACCTGGGTAATTCTAGCATTACCCAGGCATCATTAGCAAAAGTCCGAAGTGAAATGAAATTTCGGACTTTACCCGGGTAATCTGCAAAGTATCCAGAGGCCTCTGGGTACCCAGGTTTTCTGCTCTGTTTTAACTGGGTAATCTGCAATCTGCGGATGTGATTTGCAACGAAACATCAGACTTTATCCGGGTAATCAGCAAAGTATCCAAGCGCCTCTGGGTACTCCGCTTTTCTAGGATTTTCAGCAGGTTACAGTTTACTGAATTCCGACGATTACCCGGATAAAGCTGCAAACTGTTATCTGACTGATAAATAACAAAAAAACACACTATTTTGTTATTTTCAAAGGAAATTGTTTCCACAGTAACATACCACACTAAATAACCGTCATGTTACTCTGTGCATTAATTGTCTGAAAATTAATTTATGAAGATAACATTTTTAGATATAGAGTAACCTAATGGTTATTATGTTTTATAAATTATATATAAGCACATACGACACATAATAAAGATCATGTTACTCTTTCACCTTCATATAAGAAACATATCCCATTACTCTGTATATTCTTTATATCAGCAATACATTTTAATGTTTGTCTTTTGCCATATTCGTTGATAATATCCATAGATAATATCCATAGATAATAGCAAAATTCACTGTTACCCAAGCGGTGTTGGATGATCTGCAGATTACCCAGGTGAAGCTGTGGATAGTCCTCAGATTACCCAGGTGAAGCTTCAGACTTGCACATTATCCGGGTAAAACGCACATTTTTCAGCTCTTCCAGACCATTACCCAAGGGCAGTTGGTTAGTCCTAAGATTACCCGGGTAAAGTCCGAAATTTAAATTTTTTTGCAGCTTTACCCAGCGGTTTTGGGTAATGTCAGGATTACCCGCACTTCGGGCTTTACCCGTAACATATATACACACACACACACACACACGTACACAGAGCACTCGACACAGCCATGCAGCTAAACAGGATAAAACACAACTTTGGATTCAAAAATATGGGGTTCAATTACAAGATGTGATCACATACAGCGTAGACCTCCAAATCGTCGTCATACACCGTCATCTGGCAAGGTGTAAAGGTGATGACTCACATACACCAGCCAGAACCAGAAGTTAAAACATAAAACCTAAATATACCCTTGTACAGCACAGATAAGGTGCTACTGTAATTTCCATACACAGGCATTATGCCACATACAGATATTATTTTTATATTCTATTGGTGTTTTGTGGAAGCTGCATTGCTAATAATCTCTTTATGATCATTACAAATCCCTATAAGCAGGAGATCTCACCATTTTTATTATCTATCTTTGTCTCATTTACTGTATTTAACACAAAGGCCCCTTCTGCCAGTGTGGCAATAATGCAGAGCCCGTTTTAAATTGTGTAAGATTAGGGCCCTCCATTACAGTAAAATTTCTGTAAAGGATAAATGAATAAAAAATAAAAATGGAGACATTTACATTATTATAATGTTTTACCTATCTGAAAAAAACCAATCTATAGCTGAGATCGGTATTATAACTTACATTTAGATGTTAACTACATATCCCATGTTTCAACTAAATTATATTTTTTCAACAAAAAGCTGTTACAATCTTTATGTTTTTGCAAACATACAATATAATCATAACTGTTCTTTGTCAAATAGGTTTGACTTGAATTGTAACAGATTGTTTGTAATATTGCTTGTTTGGTTCCATGTCAAAATTTGTTATGACAACTCTGTTTTCATATTACTTATTACTTGTTGCTCACAATTAGGGATGAGCCGAACACCCGAGTTCGGTTCGTATTCGAACCCGAACTCAATACTAGTCAATGGGGATGAAAATTCAGTTTTTAGAGTGCCCTCCAAGAGGGCATATATGCTAGATACTTGCCATAAAAGGTGTATGGGGGTCTGGGTAGTGCCCTGGGCGCTAGAAAACAAAAAGTTAAAAAAACGTTTTTAAAGGGACAGTGAGTTTTCCATGAAATAAGGGTTAAAAATAAAAACCAAAAATTCCTTCAAATATCGTGCCTAGGAGGTCCCCATAACCTGTCCGTGAAGTGGCGGATTTCTAGGATGTATAGAAATCTGTTAAAACCCAAAAATGACATTTCAAATGACGGTAAATGCTTTTCCTTTAATCTATCCATAAACAACTGCTTGGGGCGGCAGTCTGTATGAAAAGAGGAGACATTTTCGGACACGCAGAAAAAGTTTACTGATTTTTTGGCTAAATTATTGTGAAACTTATGCAGGCTTTGGATGAATGTAACAATAGGTGCTTTAAAATTGGGCCTTTAGCGTCGGCAACAGTGCCGTCACACCGTAAGGATATGAATCTGATACAGGCGTCAGTGGCAGTGCACCCAAATATTGTGCTTTTGGTGCCAGGCCTGCAAGTACTATCATACAGTAACCCCTCTGTAGTATTGTGGAAGAATGCAGGCGTGGACCTTGCGGTCTTATATTAAAAAGATATGCATCTGGTAAAGGCGTCAGTGCACCCAGATATTGTGCCTTTCATGGCAGCAAGTGCCTTCACACCGTAACCCTTTTGTGGTATTGCGGAAGAGTTCAGTGCTCGAGGTTTTGTGAATGCAGAAGAGGACATCCCCGATCTCTTCCGTTACGTCAGCATCAGGCGATTGTTAACTGCTGATCCAGGACTGATTCATTTTTATAAATGTCAGCCGGTCTACAGAGTCGGTGGACAGACGCACTCTTTTGTCTGTGACAAAACCTCCAGCGGCACTGAACGTCCTTTCAGAAAGCACGCTAGATGAAGGGCAACCTAGTAGCTGCATAGCATAATGGCTATGTTCTGGCCAGTGATCCAATCTCAACACCCAGTAAGCAAGTGGATCATCTGTTGGAAAGGTATCCAGGTCTGCCCTTGCCCCTAGGTAGTCCTGCACCTTATGGTGAAGACGCTGGCAATGGGTGCCTACATTTGACGTCCCTCGGCGTCATGGACTAAAAAAAATTTAAAAATGCATCAGTCAAGCGGCCCTGGCCTTCACCACTTTTCCTCTGGTCATCCGCAGCCTCAGAAGCAACTGTGTCAGCACTTGGTAACCTACCAGTGCCTGGAAAGGTGTTACACAAGTGTCGCTTTAGAGCGTCCAAGTTTTTTCATCCTGTGCTCCCTCTGTGCGGGCAGGATGAGCTCTGCAACTTTACCCTTGTATCGTGGATCAAGAAGGGTTACCAACCAGTAATGATCCCTCTCCTTGATAGAATGAATCCTGGGGTCCTTTAGCAGGCTTTGCATTATAAGGGAGCCCATGCAGCGTAGGTTGGAGGTGGCATTAGCTTCCGAGTCTTCCTGGTCAATGAGGATGACCCCATCGTGCACTTCCTCCTCCCAGCCACACACTAGCCCTTGTGTTTCTGGGCACACGAAACCCTCCCTTGAGGAATCCCCACCTTCAATGCCCCAACTACTTAAATATTCCTCCTCCTCCTCATCCTCCTCCTGTCTGATCTGAGTAGGACCCGCTGGAATGCTGTCTTTGGAAAGACTGGGGCCTTGAGAGCTAGGGAAGGCCTCCTCTTCCTCCCGCTGCTCTGCCTCTAGAGCCACATCTATAATTCCCCGCAGAGTGTGCTCCAGCAGGAACACTAAAGGAATTGTGTCACTGATGCATGCACTGTCCCTGCTCACCATCCTCGTTGCCTCCTCAAATGGTGACAGTATAGTGCATGCATCCTTCATCAGCCACTGCGGAGGGGGGAAAACCAAGTTGACCTGAACCTGTCCTTGTGCCATACTCACACAGGTACTTGTTGATGGCCCTCTGCTGTTTGTGCAGATGCTGCAGCATTGCTAATGTCGAGTTCCACCTGGTGGGCATGTCACAGATCAGACGGTTTGTGGGAAGGTGGAATTCTCTTTGAATTTCTGCCAGGCGAACGCTTGCTGAGAATGATCATCTGAAGTGGCTGCAGACTTTTCTGGCCTGGCTGAGAAGCTCTGCCAGCCCTGGGTACTTGGTTAGGAAATGCTGTACCACTAGATTTAGGACGTGTGCTAGGCATGGTACATGCATCAATTTACCCTTGCGTAGGGCGGAGAGAAGGTTGCTGCCATTATTCCCAGCTGAAGCTGGCGTGGTGTTAACCATCTCTGCACCTGGCCCTGCATTGCTGACAGCATTTCTGGCCCGGCGTGGCTCCTGTCCCCTAAACAAACCAGCTCAAGCACAGTATGGCTTCTTTTTGCTTGAGCCATTGTGTAGACCCTGTCAGGCGTCGGTTTAACTGCCACTTCACCAGAGACAGAGAAGGAGGAGGAGGAAGAGGGAGAGGTGGTGGTGGTGGGGCAGACAGACCTCATACAAGCAGCTTTCTGGAGGCATGGTGGATGAACAAGTTTCAACACAGAGCCCCATCTTGGATCCCTCCCAGCTGCAATCAGAGTTACCCAGTGTGCCGTGAAGGAAATGTAACGACCCTGTCCATGCTTGCTGGACCACGTGTCTAAAGTCACATGCACCTTGCTGCTGACTGTCTTTCCCAATGACTCGATAACATTGTCTTCCACGTGCTGGTATAGTGCTGGAATGGCCTTGTGTGAAAAGTAATGGCGTTTTGGAACCTGCCACTGTGGTGCAGCACATTCAGCAAATTCAGCAAATTCACAGAAGGGAGCAGAGTCCACCAGCTGGAAAGGCAGCAGCTGCAATGCCAGTAATTTTGCTAAGCTGGCATTTAGACACTGTGCTTGGGGATGGTTGGGACTATATATTTTTTACGCTGCAGCAGCTGCGGCAACGTAATCTGACTGCGTAAATCTTCAGCTGATGGGATGCTGTCACATTGGGAGGAAGGACCTGATACATCCATTACTGTAGCATCATCCCTGTCAGTGGAGGTTGTAGGCAATGACATGGCAGGACATACAGTGGGGTAGAGACAGATGAGTAGGAGGAGGACCTACGCAAAGTTTTGTGAGGTCACTTACCTTGCAGCTGGGCAAAGAGAGCTTCCTGCTGCTGCACCCCCTCAGATCCCTCCTGGGGGGCAGATGTGTTGTGCATTCTTCCAGCCCCAGTTAGCAGACAATAACCAGCCTGGGGTATAATTGGGCATCCCCAGCTGTGCCAGGCTCCTGGACTGCAGCTCCCCATGCAGCCAGTCAGGGGTTGGCCATCATGCAATCTTTCCACAGCCTGCATTGGAGGGCTGCCTGGCCTATCATTGCCAGGAAGGGGCATGTCTAACTGCTAGACTTCCTGTCAATCAGAGGCAGTCCTCTAATGTAGGGGTTTTCTGGGAATGGCTTTGACCAATGGTGCTTTCCCATTGGTCCAAGCTTTCCCATGCTCTATCAGTGCCTGTCAGTCTGTGCGGCACTAATGAGCAGTGATCTCTGATGTGTGCTGCACACATCTTGAGCAGTTTACTCAATTAGTGCAGCGGGGAAACGTCCTGCTATGCAAATTGCGTAGGCTGGGAAAACTAATGCCTGCAGAGGCAGAGGACGGAGCTGACAGCGGGGGAGCAGGTGAGTTTGTTTTTAGTTTATTAATTTAACAATTAATGGCAGGTGAGGCTCTGCCTCACATGCCTGCCCTGACTGCACGTCCCTGCTTTGAAATCTCCTCTGAAATGCATGCAGAAGCGCTGCGTTGAAACCTTATATAGTGTGCTGCGGGACTTCGCTCTGTGAGCCCATGATTGGGCAAAATTTGCCCAATCAGGACTCTGAGCCGTGATTGGCATAGTGTTCAACCAGTCTTGCACCAGACCTGTGGTCAGGTGCAAGGCTGTAGCCAAATGCGAGCTTCAGGCAGTGGGAAAATGCATTGTGGTCCATTGTGGTCGAACATGCGGCGAACACCCGGAAATGTTCGGGGTTCGCGATCTGCTCGAACAAGCTAAGTTCGGGTCGAACCCCGAACCGTCCGAACCCGAACAGCTCATGCCTAATAATGAAGAATCCCAGGTATCCCGCACTCACAAATAACATGCTTGCTTCGGTGCTAGTCCAGCTGCATGTCTATGTAGTGAAAAAGATCCAGACGCACATGAAGATTTGGTAAAAAATAAAGTTGAGTTTATTCCATAGATCAACACTTCAGTCCCCTTGGGGACTTTTCTCAAGAAAGAAAAGTCCCCAAAGGGACTGAAATGTTGATCTATGGAATAAACACAACTATATTTGTGTACCAAATGTTCGTGTGTGTCTGGATCTTTTTAACTATATACAGTACTGTGCAAAAGTTTTAGGCAGGTGTGAAAAAATGCTGTGAACAAAGAATGCTTTCACAAATGGAAGTGTAACACATTTATGTTCATAAATTAACAAAATGCAGTGAATGAACAAAAGAGAAATCTAAATCAAATCAATATTTGTGTGACCACCCTTTGCCTTCAAAACAGCAGTAATACTTCTAGGTACACTTGCACACAGTTTTTGAAGGAATTCGGCTGGTAAGTTGTTCCAAACATCTTGGAGAACTAACCACAGATCTTCTGTGGATGTAGGCTTTCTCACATCCTTCTGTCTCTCCATGTATTCCCAGACACACTCGATGTTGAGATCAGGGCTCTGTGGGGGCCATGCCATCACTTCCAGGACTTCTTGTTCTTCTTTACTCTGAAGATAGTTCTTAATGACTTTGGCTGTATGTTTGGGGTCGTTGTGCTGCTGCAGAATAAATTTGGGGCCACTCATACGCCTTCCTGATGGTATTGCATGATGGATAAGTATCTGCCTGTACAGTAGGGATGTGACGAATAATCCCGAGTTCGGTTCGCATTCGAACTCGAACTTTCCAAATGTTCGAAATTCTAACTTGAACTCCCAGTGAGTTATCCATGAAATAAGGGTTAAAAATAAAAACAAAAAATTCCTTCAAATATCGTGCCTAGGAGGTCCCCATAACCTGCCCGTGAAGTGGCGGATTTCAGGATGTATAGAAACACTTAGAAACAAAAAAATTACATTTCAAATGATGGTAAATGCTTTTCCTTTAATCTATCCATAAACAACTGCTTGGGGCAGCAGTCTGTATGAAAAGAGGAGACATTTTCGGACACGCAGAAAAAGTTTACTGATTTTTTGGCGGTGAAAAGCAGGAGAATGGAAAATTCTAGACCAAATAGCCGATTTGGAAAGTGAGATAAATGGGAGAATTTTTCTGGTTTGGCTATTTTGACCTAGACTTTTCTCTTCAGTCATTCTCCTGAGTTTCACCTTTCTCTGAATAACCCTGCCAGGGTTATTCAGAGAGCGGTGAAGAGCAGGATAATGACTGGGGAATGGAAAATTCTAGGTCAAAATAGCCAAACCAGAAAAATTCTCCCATTTATCTCACTTTCCAAATCGGCTATTTGGTCCAGATTGTTCTCTTTTCCTGCCATTCTCCTGGTTTTCACCTTTCTCTGAACAACCCTGAGAGAGAGGTGAAAGCCAGGAGAACTGGCAGGAGAAGAGAACAATCTAGACCAAATAGCCGATTTGGAAAGTGAGATAAATGGAGAATTTTTCTGGTTTGGCTATTTTGACCTAGAATTTTCTCTTCAGTCATTCTCCTGAGCTTCACCTTTCTCTGAATAACCCTGTCAGGGTTATTCAGAGAGCGGTGAAGAGCAGGAGAATGACTGGAGAATGGAAAATTCTAGGTCAAAATAGCCAAACCAGAAAAATTCTCCCATTTAGGCTAGGGTCAGACTAGCGAATTTTTAACGTGCGTTTAGGCGCACTTAATCACGGCCGCACTAGCAGCAAATGACGGGCAATGACGGCCAATATACGAAGTACGGTCGCACGAAAGTCCGGCTGCGCAACGCAAGTGGAAAATGAACACATTTTTTCGAGAACGCAGAACCGCTAGTACGGACGTACAGAGTGCGCTGCGTCCACTAGCGGCGTGTGTGCATGATTTGGAGACGTCAGACCCTGCTCATGTCCAGCCAACATAACGTCCAGACACCCAAAGTTTCCTGGTTTGGATCCGTAAAAAATCACGCACAAAAATGCGCATCGTATGACCGTTTTCGCACATTCCGTGAAAAAATACGGCAATGCGTTCGGACGCACTTTTTGATGGTCGCTGTGAAAAATACGTTAGTCTGACCCTAGCCTTATCTCACTTTCCAAATCGGCTATTTGGTCCAGATTGTTCTCTTTTCCTGCCATTCTCCTGGTTTTCACCTTTCTCTGAACAACCCTGAGAGAGAGGTGAAAGCCAGGAGAACTGGCAGGAGAAGAGAACAATCTAGACCAAATAGCCGATTTGGAAAGTGAGATAAATGGGAGAATTTTTCTGGTTTGGCTCTTTTGACCTAGAATTTTCACTTCTCCAGTTATTCTCCTGCTTTTCACCGCTCTCTGAATAACCCTGTGAATGTTTAATCCCGAAGTGAAAAATAACATTGCTTTAGATGTTAAAAGCGGGCAATGAGGAAATTTTGTATTTTTTTCACACAGCAGTTAAATGCAGCATATTAGGAAGAAATCTCAATCAGAAGCAGACACTACCCCACCCCCTCAGTACCTCAGTATAGTCTACAATGTATCAAATTGATTAGACCAGACTAAAAACACCTGGTGTTTATACCCGTTTGTGAACAGAGGTCATTTAGAGTTGAGAATCTTTGCGTGTACACATTAGTTTTTAATTCAATATCTAATAAACCATTGCTTATAATATTCTGCAGTAAAGAGTCTCTCTATTTCTAGATTTTTTAGTATTTTTAAACATTTTTTATACTTTTTTTCACATTTTTTTTGCGAACTCGAACCGAACAAGCCAAAAAGTTCGAAGTTCGCGAACTTTTGAACGACCAAAGTTCGAATCGAACTCCGAACTGATTGAACTGAACAGCTCATCCCTACTGTACAGTGGCAAGAAAAAGTATGTGAACCCTTTGGGATTACGTGGAGTTTTGCATGAATTGGTCATAAAATGTGCTTGGATCTTCATCTAAGTCACAACAATTTGAAAAACACAATACAACACAAACATTATATGTTTTCATGTGTTTATTGAACATAATATGTAAACATTCACAGTGCAGGGTGGAAAAAGTATGTGAGCCCCTAGCCTAATGACTTCCCCAAGAGCTAATTGGAGCCAGGAGTGAGCCAACCTTGAGTCCAATCAGTGTGATATTATTGTATGTGTTGCTGAAAGCTGTCCTGCCATTTACAAACACACACCAGTTTTGGGTTTACTGGTTTCAAGAAGCACTGCCTGATGTGAACATGCCTCGCAGAAAAGAGCTCTCAGAAGACCTACGATCAAGAATTGTTGACTTGCATGAAGCTGGAAAGGGTTACAAAAGTATCTCCAAAAGCCTTGATGTTCATATGTCCACGCTAAGACAGACTGTCTACAAATGGAGAAAGTTCAGCACTGTTGCTACTCTCCCTAAGCGTGGTCGTCCTGTAAAGATGACTGCAAGAGCACAGCACAGAATGCTTAATGAGGTAAAGAAGAAACCTCGAGTGTCAGCTAAAGACTTACAGAAATCTCTGGCACATGCTAACATTTTTGTTGACATATCTACAATAAGGAAAACATTAAACAAGAATGGAGTACATGGGAGGACACCACTGAGGAGGAAGCCATTGCTGTCCAAAAAGAATATTGCAGCACATTTGAAGTTTGCAAAAGAGCACCTGGATGTTCCACAGCACTACTGGCAATATATTCTGTGAACAGATGAAACCAAAATTGAGTTGTTTGGAAAAAACACACAACACTATGTGTGGAGATATAAAGGCACAGCACACCAACATCAAAACCTCATCCCCACTGTAAAACATGGCGGAGGGAGCATCATTTTTTGGGGCTGCTTTACTGCCTCAGGGCCTGGACGGATTGTTGTCATTGATGGAAAAATAAATTCCAGAGTTTATCGAGACATTTTGCAGGAAAATGTAAGACCATCTGTCCCCCAACTGAAGCTCCGCAGAGGATGGGTGATGCAACAGGACAATGACTCAAAGCATAGAAGTAATTCAACAAAAGAATGGCTTCAACAAAACAAAATACGCCTTCTGGAGTGGCCCAGTCAGAGTCCTGACCTCAACCCGATTGAAATGCTGTGGCATGACCTTAAGAGAGCAATTCACACCAGACATCCCAAGCATATTGCTACACTGAAACAGTTTTGTGAAGAGGAGTGGTACAAAATTACTCCAGATCGTTGTGCAGGTCTGATCTGCAACTACAGGAAACGTTTGGTTGAGGTTATTGCTGCCAAAGGAGGGTCAACCAGTTATTAAGTCCAAAGGTTCACATACTTTTTCTACCCTGCACTGTGAATGTTTACATGTTCTGTTCAATAAAAACATGAAAACATATACAGGGTAATTCAAAGAGCTCCGAATTGCTAGAGAAAGGTAACCGAATGCTGAAAATCAGCATTCGGTTACCTTTCTTGGCCATTTGGCTATCCAGAGAGCAGGGAATTCGCCAAATCCTGGCGAATTGCCTGCACATACGGTGCCTGTTTGGTGCCTGTTCGAGGGCAGTGAAATCCCCATGAAAAAGCACTGCTTCGGCTATTCAGAGAACACAAACCAGCAGTGAAAGGTTCCCCTAATGCCCTGGCATTCGGTGCATTAATTTGGCAAGTTTATTCAGGAGAATCCCATAGGCTTCAATGTTAAAAATATTCCGGTTTTAATTCAATATCTAATAAACCTTTCATTATAAAATTCTGCAGTAAAGAGTCTCTTTATTTATAGATTTTGTAGGATATTTTAAGCATTTTTCTTTTCTTTTTTTTTTTTAAAAGTCCGATTTTTTATTTTTAAGTTTACTTATTTTTTCTGTAACAGCCCTTTTTATTATCATTCCCTGGACCTCATATGCAAATTTCAGACATTTTCGCTCAGTAGTTTCTTTGCAAACAGCGTTTCACTTTTCAAACATTCATGCAAACTATTTTGCTAATTTATTCACTTCACTCGTCTGCGGTGTCGGCTTTCTCCAGAGACTTCGGCTGCATGTGATCAGCTCCTGCTCAGTTTTTCCGTGGTATTCGGCAGGTTAATCCAGATGTTTTTGAGGGTTTTCGGTGTGCATTCGCTGGGTTTTGCGGTTCGTTTTCGTCGGGTTTGCGGCAGGTCTTCCCTGCAATTCGGGGACCCTGTGGTGCTTGCTGAATACACCGCAGGGTCACCGAAATGGGATCGGCAAAAGGAACCAAATTGAAGAGAACGAAAAGTCACGGAACGTGCGGTGTCTTTTCGAATCTCTTTGAATTACCCTGATAATGTTTGTGTTGTATTATTTTAACCAGACTGTTTTTCAAATTGTTGTGACTTAGATGAAGATCAGAGCACATTTCATGACCAATTCATGCAAAGCTCCACGTAATCCCAAAGGGTTCACATACTTTTTCTTGCCACTGTATTTCTCAGCATTGAGAACACCATTAATCCTGACCAAATCTCCAACTCCATTTTCTGAAATGCAGCCCCAAACGTTCAAGGAACCTCCACCATGCTTCACTGTTGCCTGCAGACACTCATTATCGTACCGCTCTCCAGCCCGTCGACGAATAAACTGCCTTCTGCTAAAGCCAAATATTTCAAATTTTGACTCATTGGTCCAGAGAACCTGCTGCCATTTTTCTGCACTCTATGTTTTCATGCATACTTTAGTCACTTGGCCTTGTTCCCAGGTCAGAGGTATGGCTTTTTGGCTGCAACTCTTCCATGAAGACCACTTCTGGCCAGACTTCTCCGGACAGTAGATAGGTGTACTTGGGTCCCACTGATTTCTGCCAGTTCTGAGCTGATGGCACTGCTGGACATCTTCCGATTTCGAAGGGCAATAAGCTTGATGTGTCTTTCATCTGCTGCACTAAGTTTCCTTGGCAGACCACCGCGTCTACGATCCTCAACGTTGACCGTTTCTTTGTGCTTCTTCAAAGAGCTTGAACAGCACATCTTGAAACCCAAGTCTGCTTTGAAATCTTTGTCTGGGAGAGACCTTGTTGATGCAGTATAACTACCTTGTGTCTTGTTGCTGTGCTCAATCTTGCCATGACATGAAACTGTCTTTCACAACCTCACCTTGGTAGCAGAGTTTGGCTGTTCCTCACCCAGTTTTAAGCATCCTACACAGCTGTTTCTGTTTCAGTTCATGACTGGGTTTCAACCTACGTGTGACATTGATTATCATTAGCACCTGTTTGGTATAATTGGTTGATCATACACCGGACTATAATCCTACAAAATCCCTGACTTTGTGCAAGTGTACCTATGAGAATTGATGCTGGTTTGACCGCAAAATGTAGTAACCCCAAATATTGATTTGATTTAGATTTTTCTTTTCTTCGCTCACTTTGCATGTTGAAAATTGACAAATCATTATTTATATTTGTGAAAGCATTCTTTGTTTACGGCATTTTTTCACACCTGCCTAAAACTTTTGCACAGTACTGTGTGTGTATATATATATATATATAGAAAAAATGAAAGATGGTGGGAGGCACTCCGGGACTTAGATAAAACTTAATTTATTGTAGACATTAAAAAAGTTCCAACGTTTCGGCCCAAAGGTAGCGGCCTTTTTCAAGGTGTATATGACAAAGTACAGTAACAACTTATATAGACAATAAAGATGGAGATACTCACCCCACCTGGCCCCAGCGTGGAGAGCCCTGCGCGCTCCGGGAACCCGGAAGACGCCAGCACATGCGCGTCATCAGGCTGCAACTACTGGCCGCGTTGCCAACCAACGTTTGGAGGGGAGGGGTGAGCTGCTCCCTAGGCAGTTTTAAAAACAAATACAAAAACAAATACAAAAACACATGGGACTCGAAAATAAATAGAGACTGTACTCCATATGAACAAAAACAGCAGTAGCAGATATGATACAGCTTTACTATGATGTACGGAACAGCGCAGTATGATAGCACCAGTAGAATGTATTGCTTGAGTGAGAAAATATAAATGTATATATATGGGTAGTGTGGTGTGTGACGTGTATAATCACCCCTAAGCAGGTGAAAGCTAAAAAATTTATGTGTAGATAATGCATGTGAGTGTGTGGTAGTAAATGCCTAGAAACTGTGTTGTAAACTATGTAAGGGGATGGATCTCCCATGAAATGAGACTGGCTGAAAGTGTGTGTGTTTTGCATACACACACACACTTTCAGCCAGTCTCATTTTGGCAAACTGGACTAACATGGCCCATCGATTTTACACATATATATACATATATATATATATATATATATATATATATACATATATATATACATATATATATATATATATAATGAAAAAAGGGGGGGGACCAGGCACTCAATTCCTATGTTCTGTGGCGTGGGTGGGAAAGGCCTGATGACGCGCATGTGCCGGCGTCTTCTGGGTTCCCGGAGCGCGCAGGGCTCTCCACGCTGGGGCCAGGTGGGGTGAGTATCTCCATCTTTATTGTCTATATAAGTTGTTACTGTACTTTGTCATATACACCTTGAAAAAGGCCCGCTACCTTTGGGCCGAAACGTTGGAACTTTTTTCCTGTCTACAATAAATTAAATTTTATCTAAGTCCCGGAGTGCCTCCCACCATCTTTCATTTTTTCTATATAGCTCTATTGGGGAGTTTAGCACCCGGGCTTCCAGTACCTGCAGTGGACCTTTCCCACCCACGCCACAGAACATAGGAATTGAGTGCCTGGTCCCCCCCTTTTTTTCATTATATATATATATATATATATATATGTGTAAAATCAATGGGCCGTGTTAGTCCAGTTTGCCAAAATCACAAGTATAGCAGTATGTAGTGATACCTTTTTTATTGGACTAACCTAACATTTAAAAGACAAGCTTTGGAGAGTGTTACTCTCTTCCTCAGGTCTGGAAGCTTACTGATCAGTTCCTATAATTAAACATAGGGACATAAGGGGTCATATGGGTGGGGGTTAGATGTCGTAAAGAGTGAGAGTCAAATGTATGATCTTATCTCTGTTGTTTTATTATGGGCCCAAGATCCCTCATGCATTCATTTTCCTATCTTGAACATACCAATTGACTCTCACTCTTTACAACATCTAAACCCCCCACACATGTGACCCCCTATGTTTAATTCTAGGAACTGATCAGTAAGCTTCCAGACCTGAGGGAGACAGGAATACTCTCGAAAACTTGTCTTTTAAATGTAACGTTAGTCCAATAAAAAAAGTATCACTACGTACTGCTATACTCGTGATTTGTTATATATATATATACACAATATATGGACACATATATTGGGATACCTGACCATTACACCACTAAGGACTTTTAAGACATCAATGACAATTTGAAATAAACAGACATTAATATGGAGTCGCCCACCCTTCCCCTTTTACAACAACAACCTCTATTCTTCTCCGTAGACTTTCCACATGATTTCAGAGTGTTTCTTTGTGTTTTTTTGCCATTCATCCAGTAGAGCATTTGTGAGGTCAGGCACTGATGTTGGACAAAAAGGCCTGGTTCGACAATCTCCGTTCCAGCTCATCCCAAAAGGTGTTGAGGTCAGGGCTCAGTGCGGAAAGTCAAGTTCTTCCACACCAAACTCATCCAACTATGTCTTTATGTACCTTGCTTTGGGCAGTGGGACTAATTCATGCTGGAATTTATTTATTTATTTATAAAGGATTTTACCAGGAAGGATACATTGAGATTTCTCTCGTTTTCAAGTATGTCCTGGGTTCAAGAACATTGAAGTGTTACAGTTACAGAAATACAAAGTAATACAATGCAAGATATTAAAAAAACAACACAAATATACAGATTAACAGAAAATAAATATGTAGAAAAATAGTCATTATGTTACATGTTTACAGGTACATTCTGTATTGAGGTATGTTAGTAAGGAGCTCTTGAGTGACATAAGACTGGAAGATTTGATGGTGTCTGGGAGGTTATTCCATAATTGCGGTGCTCTGTAGGAAAATGAGGATTGAGACACTTTCTTTTTGTATTGTGGTATTGCAAGTAAGGTGCTGGTCCTGGATCGGAGGTTATAGGATGAGGGGACTGCCGGGGGAAGCAGCCTATTCAGATAGGGTGGCAGCTTCCCAGAAAAGCTCTTAAACACCAGGCTGGAAAGGTGAAGGGTGCGTCTAGATTCCAGCGATGGCCAGTTTAGCTCTTTTAACATGTCACAATGGTGGGTCATGTAGTTACATTGTAATGCAAAGCGGCAGAATGAGTTATACAATGTAGTAGGTTTCTGAAGATGTGTTTGCGGGGCGGCTGCGTACACTACATCTCCGTAATCAATAGCCGGCATAAGCATTTGTTGTACAATCTGCTTTCTAACAGCGGGGCTCAGGCAACATTTGTTTCTGTACAGGGCGCCTAGTTTGGGGTAAAGTTTAGATGAGAGTTTTTCGATGTGGGGGCCAAAGAATAGATTAGGGTCCAACCACATACCTAGATATGTGAGAGAAGTGACTGTGGTCAGCGTGCCATTTGATTTTGTCCCAACACATAAGTGGGGATTTTGCAATTTGTGTAGTTTAGGTTTTGTTCCAAAGCGTATCGTTACAGTTTTATCATTATTTAAAAAAAGTTTGTTGTGTTTGATCCACTTTTCTACCTCTGAATTGTTCTTGCAGCACGGCCTCCCGTTGTGGGAGATTTGGTTTGCTGGTATAGATTACGGTGTCGTCTGCGTACATGTGTACAGTTGAGGCTTTGCAGACGTTGGGCAGATCATTTATGAATATTGTGAATAGCAGGGGGCCTAGTATTGAGCCTTGGGGTACACCGGAAGTGACTGGGAGGGGGAGGGAGGAGCTGCTAGAAATTGACACATGTTGTGATCGGTCTGATACATATGATCGAAACCAGGTTAACGTGCAATCACCAATGCCAGAGTTTTTAAGTTTTTCGAACAAGATGCCATAGAGAATGACTTTTCAGAACAACCCATGTTTTTCACAAATGTTTTTAAATGCAGACTGCGTGGCTAGGTGCGTGATTTTATACACTTGCGGCAATGGATCTGATTGAAACACCTGAATGCAATAGTTAAGAGGTGTTTCCCAATACTTTTATCCATATTGTGTTTTATACATACTGTATATATAAAAATAACAATATAACAAGCGGATTGATTTAGGGGGGGGCAACTAGTTGCTGGCTAGGAGCCCACCGGCGCAGTCAGATGATGATGAGACCTTGGTGAAGAGATGTAATGCTATTCTTGTGATTTTTCTAATAAGAAAAAAACGTGGAGAATTTAAAGAGCTTAGAATATTCTAGGCAATATTATCCAAGCCATGAAATGCCAGTTCAATAATCTAGGCCTAAATTTTGGATTTCCAGTGTCATTTCCCTCCAATTCCCAGTTTAATGCCTAAGCCAATCTCTGTATTCACAAAGGGTCTAGATTATGTCCTAACAGCTTGATTCTGTTTCTAAGGCTGGGGTCAGACGAACGCAGTGCGAACTCGCGTGCAGCCGCACTTTATCACGGCCGTAATAGCAGCAAATCACGTCCAATGACGGGCAATATACGAAGTACGGCCGCACGAACGTTTGGCCGCGCACCTCAAGGGGGAAACAAAAGCATTTTTTCGAGAACCGCTAGTACTGACGTACAAAGTGCGCTGCGCCCGCATAGTGGCGTGTGTGCGTGATTAGGAGACGTCAGACGCTGCACATGTCTGACCAAAATCACGTCCATTTGTTTTTTATAGCACCGTCAAAAAATACTTCCGAAATTGCGCATCGTATGACCGCTATCGCGTCTTCCGTGAAAAAATGCATTCGGACGCATCAACGCACCTTTTGACGGTCGACGTGAAAAATGCGTTCGTCTGACCCTAGCCTAAGTTGGAACTTTCAGGTGGCATCTGTATTGTCGAAAGTAAAAATCTTTTGTAATTCTAAGGCTAGGGTCAGACGAGCGCAATTTGTACGGACTGTGCGTCCGTGCAGTACGGACGTACTTTCTGACTGACAACAAGGTAGTGGCCACACAGTCCGTGTTTTTCACTGATGTATTTTTTGACGGATGTAGGAGGGAAGATAAATTAAAATGAAAACAACATTTTGTCCGTCAAAATGCTGGACGTATAAATGCAGTCCGTCTGACCACGTTCCATCACTCACACACACAGCTATGCGGACGTTGCGGACGCAGCGCACTCTGTGCGTCCATTCTAGAAGTTTTACGTTCTTGCCTAACTTGCGTACGTTTGCCACTTTCGTTGTGTGTCCGCACTTCTGTGCGGATGTACTTCGTGTGTGGGTTTCTATTGATCATAATTTTATGCTACCACGGACGTTAAATTGTGCGGCAACACGGACGTGATCACTGCGCTCGTCTGACCCTAGCCAAAGGAGTTATTCAGAGAGAGCCTATCTGGCCCCGAAATGTCACCGAACAGGAAGTTTCCTATACAGTGATATTTCATGGCCATTCGGCTATTCAGAGAGCAGACATTTCGCCAAATTTTGGCGAACTGTCTGCTCTCTGAATAGCCGAATGGCCCCGAAATGTCACTGTATAGGAAATTCCCTGTTCCGAATTTTGACGAACTTCCAGCAAGTAATGGTGGAAAGTCAGACCACTGGGAGTAAAAACAATATCAAATATCGTTGGTTGGAGCATAGATAAGGTACATGGTGTGGACAACTTGTGACAAGCGTCCACCACAAATCATTGCATACGCCATGTGCTTGCTCTATTGGTTAAACACTTTAAAATAAAAATGCGTTGGGGGCTAGCACTGCTGCCACAAGAAAAGACTATTTAAATAGTGATATTGAGTGTTCTTTTATTCTGAGCATGTATGCAGTTAAAAGTAAAATACCAAATAAAAACAAATCCAACATGTCACAAGCAAATAAAACTATTGTATAACAATGATAAGCTTTAAGTGCATTTTAAAGCCTGAGCTTGCCAGAGAAGTAAAATAAAATTTAATCTAAAGGAGCATTACAAATGCAAAATACCCAGTTTAGGCTGCATCACACAAGCACAGGGTCCCAAAACAACCTTAAATCCTAACGCAAAGACAATGCATCAACAAAAATGGCAAACATACAACAGGGACGAAATTCAGAAAGCCAAATTTCCACTTAGGGATGGATGCTGATGGAGTTTTATAAAACATATGGTGCGGCACTGTAACAATGTATAACTCTTGAAGCTTGATACATTAATTTACTTGATTAGAAAAACACACACACAGCAAACAAACATTTTGTTAAGGAAGGTCGGTTATTTGTAAACGCGTGTATGATATTTCCACTGCCTTGATCTATATGGATCTGTTAACCAGACATTAAAAGAAAAATTGGATTGTGTTTAGTGCAGAGTCTAGAAAAGGAGATTTCATGTAAAATTGGATTGTGTTTAGTACAGAGTCTAGAAAAGGAGATTTCATGTTACAAAAGTAATAACTAGCAGCAGGTGATGTATCATTGATGTTATGGCAGCTTAACTAAGGTTAGGTTAGGCCCCGTTCACATCTGGGTGTTTTACAGCGTGTTCCTGTGTGCTGTAAAACGCCTAAACACGGAAATCCCATGGTTTCCTATGGGACCCGTTCACACCTGGGCGTTTTACAGCACATAGGAGCGTCCAAATAAGTACAGGAGCTTCTTTGGGGCGTATTGCAGCGCGTTCGCAACCATAGACTGTAGCGTGAACGTGCTGCAATGAGCGTTTTTCACATTTGCGCGATACGTGCGTCAAAAAACGCGCGTATTACGCGCATATGAAAAACGCTTAGGTGTGAACCCAGCCTAAAGAAGCCAGATTTTGTTTTTTTACTGTTTTCTGGTTGAAATAAATTCTCTTTTTGCTAATGATCCTGGGTGATTCTCCACCCAAGTGCCTTTATTTGCTGTCAGGAAATAACCTCAACTAAAGTGATCCTTATTTTCAGGTACAGTCCTGTCCTCCCGGGTTTCCATTAGGGTTGCCAGGTCGGCCATGTTTTCCTGGACACATATTACTATTTCATGCAGAGGGGAGCACACGGAAAAGTGCTGTCCTGCAACATGTATAATTCATATGCTACAGGTAGGAAATCAAGGCAGGTCACCTGGGATTCCCTTTTGATTTATTACCAGCAGTGTATGGATTCTACATGCTGCAGGGTGGCATTTATCATGCACTGCCCATCAGCATGAATACATTATATGTGTCCAGGAAAACATGGCCGATCTGGCAACCCTAGTTTCCACACTGGTGTAACCAATTGTGTTTTTTTTCTGTTTGTTTCATCGCCTCCTTTTTCGCATTCATAACTCCTGATTTTTTGGGAAGTAGGTTCCTGCTCTTTGCACGGGATATAATGCGAGGAGATCTCTCATCGACCATATGGCTGTATTAGCTTACAAAAAAAGGAAGGTTTTGTGTTCTTTACTTTGGCTGTTAAAATTCCCCAATCTTCAGTCTATAACATGTAATCAAATGTGTCTGTTTATGCTAAATTGTTTGCACTTCATAGCCATATAACCTTAATCTGAGGGTGTACTTATGATTTGCATTGGATTAAAGGCATAGTTTCAATCTCCATAGACCAGATAGCATGGCTGCTTATTAGGTGAGACACTTCCTGTGCTGTTGTTTACTTCCTGTAGCAAACAGGAAGCCTGAGGATTCACAGCAGCCTTGTACAAATCATGTATAGTACAGGTGGAGCACTCCATATCTGGCATGCTAAATTTCAGAAGACTCTGAAAGCCAGAGTTTTTGGAGTGTTCAGGACATGAATTGTTTTTTTAGCCTTGTTGCTGCTCTGGGTTGGTCCTCTTTCCATCCAGACCTCCATCATGGCTGCAGCACCGGTGAAATACATGGTGAGAGAATCGGTGTAGCTCCAGTTTGTGACATGCAGCACAGTTTTGGAATCCTAGCCAGATTCTGGGAAATGGAAGAACCCAAATCAGGACTGCTCAGTGTACCAAACATTTTGGATAACAGATGCTCGACCTGTACTACAATTTCAACAAAACATTTTATTGTTGTGTGACTGATGTACAACTCTTCCTTAAGGGTATGATTGACTGAACATTAGCATATTGGAAAATGCTAATGGGTTAAATTGATGACTGAAAACGCAGCCTTTAAGGCCTAAGCATTAACATAAAAGCATTTCTAAATTCCCAAGCTGTCTCATATCTCTCATTCGTTCGCACACATAGATGGGGTATGCACGCTTACAAACTATTTATGAACTGTAAATAATCACATTTAATTTTCATATTCTTTATGTTGAACCAAAGAAAAACCCTATCAGGGTTATTCAAAGAGAATCGAAAAGTCACCGCACGTTCGGTGACTTTTTCGTTCTCTTCAATTCGGCACGATTTGGCGATCCCATTTCGGCGACCCTGCGGTGTATTCATCAAGCACCACAGGGTCGTCATAATGTAGGGAAAAGTCCCCGCAAACCTGCCGAACACGCACCGCAAAACCCAGGCGAATGCACACTGAAACTGGCAAAAACATCTGGATTAACCCCGCCGAACACGCCGGAGAAACCCGAGCAGGAGCCAATCACACGCAGAGCAGCCACTGGAAAAACCCGTCACCGCAGACAAATGGAGTGAAAAAAAAAAACAGTACGCTTGAATGTTTGAAAGGTGAAATTACAAAACGAAAATGTCTGAAATTTACATGTAAGATCCAATGAATGATAATAAAAAGGGCTGTTACAGAAAAAGAAAAAACGATTTAAAAAAAAAACGGAAAAAAAATGTTTGCCAACAAATCCCAAAAAATACCTAAAAGATACTAAAAAAATCTAAAAATTAAGTGCCTTTTTACTGCAGAATATTGTAATGAATGGTTTTTTAGATATTGAATTAAAACGGGAATATTTTTAACATTGAAACCTATGGGATTCTCCTGAATAAACCTGTCGAATGAAACCACTGAATGGCAAGGCATTTCGGCAACTTTTCACTGCTGGTTTTTATTCTCTGAATAGACGAAGCACTGCTTGTCTATGGGGATTTCACTGCCCTCGAACAGGCACCGAACAGGCACCGTATGTGCAGGCAATTCGCCAACATTTGGCGAACTGCCTGCTCGCTGGATAGCCGAATGGCCAAGAAGGGTAACCGTACGCTGAATTTCGCCAGCAATTCAGAGCTCTTTGAATAACCCTGTAAAAGTATAGATGAGGACTAAAAGATAGACACATAGAACCTATACTGTGCATACCTATGTTCGCACACTTGGTGAAGCACAACAATTAAAGCTAGAGATGCCAATACATTGTTGATTGAGATTGAAGAACAAAAAAGCCAATATTGCTGATTGTTATAATTAGAGCAAATATTGCACTAGCCACTTATAGCTAGCTAGCATATAATAGATAATGTATTAAAAATGTGAAATATTTAGTTTAATCATTGAGTTGACTCTAGAACTCTGTCCTTGTCAGTTGTGGGGGGTGAATGATCAATTCAGAACAAAGGCATATATCAGGGATAGAAATTAACAGGGTTATTCAAAGAGAGGTGAAAAGCAGGAGAATGACTGGAGAATGGAAAATTCTACGTCAAAATATCCAAACCAGAAAAATTCTCCCATTCATCCCACTTTACAAATCAGCTATTTTGACCTAGAATTTTCCATTCTCCAGCCATTCTCCTGCTTTTCACCTCTCTCTGAATAACCCTGAAAGAAAATAGTCTTAGGGGCTTATTCAGAGAGCACCCCCTTCCACTGGCACCATCAGAGGGAGACCTCAGTCATCCTTCGTATGCATAATGTGCCTATAAACTCTACGGGCTCTATTACATTCTTTGCGCAAACGTTAATACGTGCGCAAAAACGCCTTAATGCGAGGGGAAAAACCCTTTGCGCAGAACGTCGTATTACAATGTTCGTGCAAAAAATGCACGTTAAGGTCTAACGCGAGTGACCCTGCGCGAGAGCAAGTTTTTGCACGCATCCCATACTTAACATTGTGCGCGCAAATGCGTTTGTGCGCTGGTGCGCGCATGGTATTACAATCAAATTTTAACAAACAACGTTTGCGCATAATTTTAACGCCTTTGAAAAGCTGGTGTTAAAGGCAAATCTAAATCTGAACGTCCTGGCCGAAACGAAATACACCAGCCCGAAAAAAAACCCACCACAGTATAGTTACACATTCTACACATACCCAACAATAAAATGGAGAAGTTGTGCGTGTTTTTATTATTGCTGCAGAATATATACTCAGATTGATTTTGGCAGGCGCTAAAACTTAATGGGAGACAATTGTGGTTCTTAATTCTGATTGGCTTAATTGCGTTGAAAAACAGTCCGCACACCGATTTCTGAGCGCAGCGTTAATGCGCGCGCACTTTTGCGCGTCTTTTTTTGCGCGCGGTATTTTTTGACGGACTAAAAAATGCGCTTGGATTGTAATACCAGTGTTAATTTACGCGCATTAACGTTTAACACTGCGTGCATAAAAAATAGTGCTGCGCGAGCGTTTTTGCACGAAGAATGTAATAGAGCCCTACATATGAAAAAATTGTTGCACGGTGTGAGAATGTTTGGGTTTGGCTTGAAGGAAAGGTGGCAATCCTACGTCAAACCTCACAAAGTGTCTAGTAGCCAATCCATAAACAGTACAATTTATATTCTAGGATTTATTAATTGACAATCCACACCACATGTGTCAAGAGAAGAGGAGTAGCCTTTAATTTTGCAGGAGTGTATCTTACATACAGTAGCAGTAATGTGATTTTGGATGTAGACCATCCTGCAATATCAGAGGCTGGACACTAATAAATTACAAGTCATTTAATGACTCCCTTCTGCCTCACTCACAAGGCAAACTGATTTTAATATTTGCAAATATGTGTTTCCTTTCCTCTTCAAAATACATAAAATAACTGTAACAATTTCCATATTTATTTACATTTAATTCTAACATTAGTGCTGAAATCATTTAGTTTCACCTCAG
Source organism: Leptobrachium leishanense (assembly GCA_009667805.1). NCBI lineage: Eukaryota > Metazoa > Chordata > Amphibia > Anura > Megophryidae > Leptobrachium > Leptobrachium leishanense. The sequence goes on from CM019063.1 coordinate 488,547,421, forward strand.
ACTAAACCCGGCACAACAGAATTAAAGGACTGGGAATCAGCGAAAACCTGGCATCCTGTTTACTTTCATCTCGGGGAAAATGTTTTGTTTTCTGCTTTCATTCTTTGATCACATGTTTGAAAATAATCTGATAAATCCAGTTTTCAGACATCATTTCATAAAATTCAGGAAAATAGTCTAAAGTAATTCTGTTGTTTTCACAGTAGAATGTCATCTGTTTTACTGGTCTGCAGTTGATTAATTTGCAAATGATATTTCCAATAAAGGGCTTAGAAGTAGATAATTACAGCTATATTAACAGTTACCGGGGAAGCAGATGGTATTCTGTGGAGCTGCCATGTAGAATTAGTACTGATGCTCTACTGTAATGTACCGTGTACTTGAACAAGCCACAATCAACAAATTCCATTCCTGCTGATTTTCCAGATTGTACTTTGCTTCAGAGTGTATTCTTTTACAGCTTCTTTGAGATTACAAAAATAAAAAAATTCTTGGCAAGTGTGTGTGTGTGTGTGTGTCAGTGTCAGTCATACAGGGTGATTCATATACACCCGAATCCAAAATATTTGTTAGACCTTAAAGAAAATGGAAATTCATGAGAGTTTTAGGGAAATGTACCTCCTCTTTTATTGAGCGCATCCAATCACAGCAAGTGGTGGAAGTGGCCATAGTGTTCTGTTCCGCACATGTTGAAACAGCGCTACATGTTGTTCCTAACACATCTCAATGTTGCATGATCGATATTTTGGATCTCATTCGTACTCATTCATGGGATAAACTCACTTACTGTGGAACAAGTCCTTCCTGGAGCTTCCCGAACCATGTATTACGGTAAAGACTATATATATATCCTTTCAATTGTATAACGAACTTTATACCTACTGATGAAGCGATAACTTTCACGTTTAGGTGTTTCGTTCGTTTTTATATTTTACTTTTTATTTAATAAATTAGCCTTAAGATATTTCCTGGCATTCTGAATTTATAGGAGCGAAAGGTGTTTACAGGCTATACGGGAGATCCGGTGCTCCCCCCAATGTCGCCGGCTGCTGAATACATCTGGTGTCTGATTTAGACACAACAAAATGTGAGTGTATTTCCCTTCCCCTTATCTACACCTCATTTATGTTGTTCAAACTACTACGCTATGGCAATAATTTGCTTTATTTGAGGTATACCATAGAAGCAAGCAGAGGGAAGGGGATCACTGCTGTCGGAGGAAGCGCTGATTCTATCAACTATTTCTACTGTCTTAAAGCAATTCGCGGCTGTTCATTGCAAACTAAATTTCCACCATTTTATTCAACAAAGCTCAGATTTAAGAATTTTTCAACATGTGGTAAAATCTGGCATAATGTACCCATGCATGAAGCTGCTGTTGCTGGTTTTTGAATGTGTTGACTGGAGTACTCTCTCCCTGGTTTTGTTCTGTATTTTATTTTTGAGACACACCCACAGTGAAAGCTTAGTTTAGGTTGAGTGCTACTCCCCATGTGTTATATAAATATATATATATATATATTTATAGTAGGGATGCACCGATACCACTTTTTTAAGACCGAGTACGAGTACTGATACTTTTTAAAAAGTACTCACCGATACCGAGTGCCGATACTTTTATTTTATGTCATGTGAACGCTTTCCAATACGAACAGACCTCATATAAAAATGTCCTCAGCTCACATGTAGCTTGCCCCCAGCTCACACGGAGATTGCCCGCAGCTATCATGGATATGCCCCCAGCTCTCATGAATATGCCCCCAGCTCTCCTGGATATGCCCCCCGCTCTCATGGATATGCCCCCAGCTCTCCTGGATATGCTCCCAGCTCTCATGGATTTGCCCTCAGGTCTCATGGATATGCCCCCTGGTCTCATGGATCTGTCCCCAGCTCTCATGGATTTGCCCCCAGCTCTCATGGATTTGCCCCCAGCTCTCATGGATTTGCGGCCAGGTCTCATGGATATGCCCCCAGCTCTCATGGATTTGCCCCCAGCTCTCATGGATTTGCCCTCAGGTCTCATGGATATGCCCCCACCTCTCGTGGATTTGCCCCCAGCTTTCATGGATATGCCCCCAGCTCTCATGGATTTGCCCCCAGATCTCATGGATATGCCCCCAGCTCTCATGAATATTGCCCCCAGCTCTCATGGATATGCCCCCAGCTCTCATGAATTTGCCCCCATCAAACGCTGGGGAAGCTGGTCGCGTGCATGAAAAGCACTCGGCCAACGTTCCCCTCCGGCGGGCTGCAATACTCACCCCTTCTGAAGGTCCGGTCGCTCGGCTGTGGTGCGATGACAATCACATGGCCGCCGGGCGCCTCTGTGATGCTGCCTCCAGCCGAGAGGCAGCGTCACAGAAGCGCCCGGCAGCCACATGAACGCAACAAAGCCATGCGACCGGATCTTCGGAAGGGTGAGTATTGCAGTCCACCAGAGGGGAACGCTGGCCGAGTGCTTTTAATGCACGCAGCCAGCTTCCACAGCCCCACGGACACCGGCAAGCCGGCCCAGCGCTGGCTTCCGGTATCGGGCCATATGCACGAGTACTAACTACTCCTGCAAACGGCAGTATCGGCACCGATACCGATACTAGTACTAGTATCGGTATCGGTGCATCCCTAATATATAGCGACATAGTGCAAGGATGGCACTGTGTATTCCCCTTGTATTTTTTTTAAAGTTGTAGGCATTAACTCCCAGGAGGGAAGGTGTTTTGTTTTGCTCCTGCTTGAGACAGGGCACCAGATGAGAAGGATTCCCACACAGGGGAAAGATTAGAATGAGCACAGGGTGCTGCTACAACTCCTGAAATGGGAGAGGAATGTTGAACCAAAGGTTGGTCTGAATGTTGTTTTATTTGATTTCTTTGTTGAAATAAAAGCCTGGAAGATTTCACTGGTTAAAGAGACGTTGTGTCATAATTTGCCCTAAAGGACCACGCTATAGCGCCCCCCTGTGACAATATATATATATATATACGCACACTCACTGGACTCTTTATTAGGCACACCATGCTAGTACAAGGTTGGACCCATTATGCCTTCAGAACTGCCGTAATTCTTCATGGTGAAGATTCAACAAGTTGTTGGAAACATTGCTCAGAGATTTTGATCCATATTGACATGATAGCATCACGCAGTTGCTGCAGATTTGTCAGCTGCACATCCATGAAAAGAATCGCCAATTCCATCACATCCCAAAGGTGCTCTACTGGACTGAGATCTGGTGACTGTGGAGGCCATTGAAGTACAGTGAACTCTTTGTCATGACCAAGAAACCAGTTGGAGATGATTTGAGCTTTGTGACATGGTACACTATCCTGCTGGAAATAACCATCAGAGGATGCATACACTGTGGTCATAAAGGGATGGACATGATCAGCAAAAATACTCAGGTAGGCCGTCACGTTTAAACAATACTCAGTTGGTACTAAGGGGCCCAAAGTGTGCTAAGAAAGTATCCCCACACCATTACACCACCATCACCAACCTGAACCATTGATACATGGCAGGATGGATCCATACTTTCATGTTGTTTACGTCAAATTCTGACAACTACCATCTGAATGTTGCAGCTGAAATCGAGACTCATCAGACTAGGCAGCGTTTTTCCAATCTTCTATTGTCCAATTTTGGTGAGCCTTTGCGAATTGTACCCTCAGTTTCCTGTTCTTAGCTGACAGGCATGGCACTCAGTGTGGTCTGCTGCTGCTGTAGCCCATCTGCTTCAAGGTTGGACATGTTGTGCATTCAGAGATGGTATTCTGCATACCTTGGTTGTAACAAGGGGTTATTTGAGTAACTGTTGCCTTTCTATCATCTCGAACCAGTCTGCCCATTCTCCTCTGACATCAACAAGGTTTTTTCGTCGACACAACTGCCGCTCACTGGATATTTTCTCATTTTCGACCCATTCTCTGTAAACCCTAGAGATGGTTGTGTGTGAAAATCCCAGTACATCAGCAGTTTTTGAAATACACAGGCCAGAGGAGAGCACACCAAACATCATGTTTAAAAGGTTAAATTTGGTAAAATCTCTAAATGTGTAAATGTATCAAGCTGCTGTTGCTGTTCCTTTTGAATATTTGAACACGATGTTTGGTGTGATGGTTTGTTGTATTATATTGTCTTGAGTTGCGCCCACACTGAGTGCTTAGTTAAGGTTGAGTGCATGAGTGCTACCCTCTTTGCGTAATAAATATATATATATGTGACAGGGAAAACAGTTGATCTCCTAGTAGCGATAACTTGGTTTGGTTTAGTTATAGAGCTCTGCTTAAAACTAGATTTATTTTTATATATTAAGCATGTTTTTGATATCAAGGCTTAGATTAGATTTAGAATTTGATTTGATATTGCTTTTCTAGATTCAATCAAAATCACTGATATAGTAAATATTATCTAGTTGATTTATATTTTTGCTGTTATTTGACTTTAAAACTAAAATAATAGTAAATATTAGAACCATTAGGGAGTTTGATTTTTGTGTTTAACAGCAGATTTTTTTTATCATGACAATAGCACATAAAATTCTGATGCAGTCTGTGTTGTGGCACTAAGCTGCTTTGTATCTTCCAAGTTAATTAGCCTGATACGTCTAGTTTGTTAAAATGTGGAAGTAGCCAGGCATAAAATGGCATCTATAAAACTATATAATATCCCAAGTAGAAATTTTTAAGGTTGACCCCGTCGATAACAAGATCAAGTATTCTCGATCTTTATGGCACCTGTCGGTGCCCAATATCGAGTATACTCGATGTGGGCTAATACTGAAGCAATGCAAAGAAATCTTTGTTTTTTGCAAAGAAAAGCAAAGTTTTCCCAAGTTTTAGCACCTTAGCCGTAATACCCAATGTACCAAACCAGTTTAAACAACTTGTTTTCCTTTTTTTTCTGTAAAGAAAACAATGTATCCCAAGTGGTACTATGAAGATGTAATAGTGCTATCTGGCCAACAGATGGCGCCATCTGCCTGACAAGCAATGCGTACATTCAGTTGTTTTTTTTTTGCACCAGCATAATTTTTCGATATTTGGTTCTGCTTGAATTGTATCGACTTATATTTAAGAGAAAAAAAAATCGGCTGAATTTTTTTTCTAAATATCTGCTGATGAACTTAAACTGAGACCTTTGTGTTAAGTGATTTTGCAACACTTAATACTGAATAAAAATTGAATACTTGTCTCTGCTCTCAAGGTGTCACCTCCTACCAGTGTCCTCCGCTAGCCCTAGGATATTGTGCATATAAGACGAAGTATAATATGGATGGAAGAATTGCTGGAAAGATGGCGGAAAGTGCTAGAGATTTTCTATTATTTATTTGAAGTGTTCATCCTAGCAATCAATAGAAAGTCCGCTCCAGGAACAATACAACTGCTTCCTTATTCATTTCCTCTTTCACTAATCATTTAGTTTTCTTGAAGTTTTCTGCATGGAAATATAGTAGGTAATTACACATGGTATAACTAAAGGTTAGCTTGATTTAATTAATTTGTACTGCCAGCCTAAAATAGCATTACTTGTTAGTGTGACATTTTGGAATTGTAATAATGGGGAAGAGATGAACATGAACACAACCAACTTTTCGTTAACATTTGTGTGATTATCAGTCATGGAGAATTTCACATATTTTGGGTCCCAAAATGCATATTGTAAAAGACACCATTAATATCTTGGTGTCATTTTCGATTCACATTTACCATGAAGGTTCAAATTTAAATTTAATAGGAAGAATGAGCTTTAGTAAAAAAAAAAAACAGAGCTGAAATGAAAACCCAGTTATAACTCTAGACAATCTGGAGCTTTAGTTTCCATGTTTGTTATCGTTTCTTGCAGAGTGGTCGAGGAAAAGGCGTACCCAAAAAGTAGATGTAGAATATTAGGAATCTGTATTAAGTGTCGACTTTACCACCACATCTTGGCAAACAGAAGGTGGCATCAATATCATCGTAAGCGATTTTGGGAATTGGGGGTCATCTTTCTTACACAGTTATGAAGCTACCTTTTAGTCATTACTGAGAAATATATTGGAACGATTGTGGATAACAGCAAAGTTATGCATTTGTACAAAGTTCCATCTATTCACCATTGTCAGAAAATCAGTAGTTTTTTTGAAAAATCATTTTTAATTAATTATACAGTAAGAAATATTTGGGCATATTTCCATTGTATTTCTTACTGTAATTACCTATTTTGGCCAGTAGATGGTGCCATCGGCTGCCAAATTGAGTTACAGTTATTTGAGCTGCAGCTTTATTTATTTTTCCCTTTCCCTGTATCGGCTGCTGAATGCACGATGTCAGGGCATTCTTCAGCAGAATTTACACAGTTTTAGCTCTTTGGGCATTATGCCCACAGGGCTAAAACTTTGAGGACACCTACTGCAGTCCAAAAGCAAATGAATTTCAGTCCCGTCCAAAGAACAACAGATCGAGATATCTCTATTGGGGCACCGGATGGTGCCTTTGATCCCTAAGATATCTCGATCTCGTTAGTGAAGGGACTAAAGAATATAGTTTTAGTTACCGGAATAGGGCTCTTAACTCCTCCTGTATCTATTGGTAAAATATTGACTTGCCTTTTTGGGTTTATTGTAGAACCGTCTTCTCTTTACCAATTGAACCTTTGTACAACAATGCGGAATGTGTTGGCAATTAATAAATAACAATAGTAGTTATATGTAGGTATGAAGCGATACATATGTTTTGGTACTTGAGAAAATAAGTCTCACATAGAGATGGTATAATGCTTTGAAATAATCAAGGTGATGAAACAAGATGAGCATTTATGCACTGGCAAGAAAAAGCCATTCAGTGTCATTTTGCAATTACATCATTTTCGTTGTATACGTTCACCAAAATTGAGTACCCTTTGCTTTGTTTAAAGAAAAACCTCCTCATGGAAGCATTCCCATAGGTTAATATTTGACTTTGCTCTACATACACACTACAAAGCAATCAGAACAATACCTTGTCCTATCAATGGATAAAGTTCTACAGCTCCTTTTCAACCCATGCAATAATAAACAATCATATGAGTTACCATACGTTCTTTTTTATAACATTTTCAGTGGATCAATGTACAGGTGTCAATGTTGATGGGACCCTGGACAAATAACCTGAGCCCAAAAGGCATATTACCGGTCCTCGGAATGGCCAGGTTTTAATGCAGGTGCATTTTACGACAGCTAACTCTATCTAAGATACCTCAATCCAATCACCTTGGTACATAATGTTTCTCAAGACACCAAGTCCTATGCAACTGGCTAATATTTTTTTTCAGTGGAAACGCCCAGAATATATACTGATAAGTAAATACATGTGTGTGTCAGGGCCGCTGGTCCATCGGCATCGGGCATGGCTTCCTCCTTGCCTACCCACCATTTCAGTATGGGGTGCAGTGAGGCGGCCGACCCGGCCACCCAGCGGTGCCATGCGCCCAGTGCATGTCGCTCACCTCCTCGGCGTGGCTTCGGTCCCCGAGGAGGTCAGGTGCCAGCTGGCGGTCCCCGGCAGAGCTGTAGGCCTTATCCAGGCCTCTGATTAGGGGCACATGTGGGGCTGGTCTCCAACAATATGGCGGCCAGGCCACGTTGCGCACCGATGACATCAAAGGCCTCCTATTGGACCAGGGAGGAGCTGCTGGGTATAAAAAGGCCAGGAGCCCATTCCTTCCTTGCTCCAATATTGAAGCAGCTCCCCTGTATCCTAGCTCTTAGTATCCTCCATTGTCATCCTTTGCCTTCAAGTGTATGACCCGGAATTGTGACCTCGACCTGCGTTATAGCCTGACTCCTTTTATACTGATATACTAGTCGTGTACATTGAGCTCTATCTACCTATCCTGGTGGGGATACCTGACAGTGTATGTGTGTGTGTGTGTGGGGTGGGGGGGATATTATTTCCTTTATAAAAAAGTTCAAAAATTGTAATTAAAGTATATTACCAGGAAGGATATATTGAAATTTCTCTCATTTTTGAGAATGTCCTGGGTAGGCAGGTATGTACCGTTAGGTGTCTTTCCCAAGGACACTTTAGCGACAAAAGGGGACATAATACAGACAAAATGTATTTGCCTTCTAAAGTTTTGCTATGTTGTCCACTTTATAAAAGAATAAATGGCAGTTCTACACAATACACACTCACTTTAGTCATGAAATGCAATGCACTAAAAATATTTAGGGCAGGGCTGTCAAACTTGGGCCCCACAGATGTTTCTGTACTACAACTCTCATGATTCCCTGGCCATCTATTGCATTGAAGGAATTCCGGGAATTATAGGCATCAACATTCAGAGGGCCGTGATTTTGACAGCTCTGATTTAGTGGATTATACACTAATTGCAGTTGTTTACCATCAATCACAGTAAAGTTCAGTGATTCAGAGAGGGAAATTCAAACTATGGCCGACTAGGTCCCATTGATGAAACTTTGCCGACATTTATCGTGGTTGCAACAACTGTGACTTTCCCTGTTTAAAATAACTGTAAAGAATGGTGATAAGTGAACTGAATAACACCCTTATTTTTTTAATTTGTTTTTTCAAATTTTGCTTAACAGTTCTTATTTTCAGTGGAGATGCGATAACATATTCTCTGTATCTGATTATTTTAAAAAAAATTACCTAACAGAAAATATCAAGGGAGAGAAGGGGGTGAAGCGCCCACCGGAAATTAGTGTCTATCCCACTCGCTGGATGTTGTGTGTGGGGGTTTCTCTAAATACCCAAATGGCAATTGGACAAAAAGATACAACACAGTGCTAAAAGACCTGAGTCCGCAAGAAAGTGGGGTAGACACTTTATTTGTCCATAAACAGTAGTCCTTATCTTCAGGAGCAGATCTTCTTAAGAATACAGATGGAATGTACACTGCAGGAGAAAACACAGAGAGGACCAAAATTGCGCAGTATAACAGCACCCAAGATGAGAGTAACTTGTATTTGTGTTTAACTCACATTCTGGGGAGCCTACAACCGGCTCTCAGGAGTGTAGCAGACAGGGACTTATAACAGGTGTCCATAAACCCTTCGATTCACTTCTCCGGGATTTGACAGAAGAAGAAAACTGCAGAACAATTGACAAGAGGCCAAAAAAGAGAGAGCACCTCTTGGTGCGGTAAATCACCAAAACAAATTCGTGTTTTTTTTAGAAAAGATTGCCAAATTCAAACTTACAAACGGTTGAGCCTCTTTTGGCTCCGTCACAATGTGCACAGGGAATCATAAAGGTGTTCCCCAAGCCTTCTTTGCAGGATCATAAAGGCAGACAGCAATTGAATTAAAATAAAAACATTTATTGGTTAAAAATAAATAGATTCATATCTACCAGGACGCGTTTCGCCATTAATGGCTTCCTCAACTGGAGATTACACTGTTGTTCTTGCTGCTGCCTTTTTATACAATGAATTCCTTAAAAATAGTTAGACAATTAAACCCTTTAGATCCAATTGAGATAAAATTAACATCAGGTGCATAAATTGTAGCACCTGCCCTTTCACACATGCCAATTCCTTTTAGTATCCACCCCAAACCGCAACACATAATTAGATTATCCCTTCATTTAATACATATGTATATCGCATCCGCCATTTTGTGCATGCGCCCTAGCCCCGCGCTTCACACTGAAGCGCCGAGTTTACGATATTGCGCCCGCCGTTTTGCGCATGCGCATTAACCCCGCGTTCCACCTTGGAACGCGGAACTCCAATCCCACAGACCAACAGCGGCAATGTAAATGGGGAGGAGGAGGGCGGCACCAACAATGCCCACAAAACCACTGGCACATACACGCCAAACCCTTCCCTAATCTTGACTCAAATATATCGCTCAACTCCACCTTACGAAGGAGGAAGGAGGGGGAGCCCATGCCGCACACATAAACAGTCACCTCCCATTGTATATGGATAAGTGTCCCGTGCCATATAACTAATCGGCCCATAGATATGGCGATTAACATTACTCCATACAAAGGATCAATCAAATACAGAACAAAAATGGACAATATATACCCCATATATAATTATCGACGCATGTGCCTATCGTAAATGTTCAATAAGTACAAAAAATATATATATTCAAGGGGAACATTACTCTCCTAACTTATCACCACATTCAAATAAACTATTATCCGTTTAACCAAATGCATATATAATAAATTACTAATTCTTCTAATTACAAAATGTGTTAATAATTTATAAAAGTGCATTAAATTCCCTACATATTAAAGTGTTAGTGTGCAAACATCTTATTCATTCTATAATTGTGCTAATATTTAGTGACCATCATAATATACTTTAAGAATAGAATATAACGTTTCTAAGACCAGTAACCGATTCCTATATAAAATGAGTGTGAGCCCCTATATAGTACATTAATCTGTGCTGTAATATAACTTATCGATCAATCATTAAATATGTGCAATAATGCAATATATCAATTATTTATAAATAACTTTGTTAATAATAACAGAAGTTTATGCTATAGAGTAATGTAAATAAACACTAAAAATTTAGTATGGATTGGAATAAAAGTGTACTTGTAGATATTAAAGTGCAATGTGTAGACAGTAACTATCATTAATCATAAGATATGTGCAAATGATACAATATATTAGACGCACATAAATAACCTATCTAGGATATTAAAAACATAATAAAGTGCAATAAAAGTGCATATTAACTTAAATTGTGATCCTATAATGATATTAATTGAGAGCCTCTAAGGGCTAATTTAATGTATAACCAGAAATGTGCTGGATAATACACAGACTAACCTAAATGGTAATACATAACTTCACATTTTGTATAAATGAGGTAAAAATATATATCTCTTAACACCTATAGGGGTTACAATGTGTTGGGTAATATAGAATGGAAGGTGATAAGTAATGCGGATACCAGCATACATATTAATACTTAATTATTAATGTGCGACCAAAATGGCTCACATATATCATTAAAATACGAATAACATCAAGGCAATATCTCTTTTCGCCCATAATAGCTAGTAGGGATCCTAATATAACAAATAGTATACGAGGTGATCAATATCAGAATAATAACATAAATTAGATCTAATTCTAAAGGAAATGGATCAATTCGATATTGCTATTGAGACCTCCTGGCGCTAGGGTCCCTAAATCAAAGATAAGTCTCATCTCCTCTCTCCCAAGTGCCGTAGTTTCACTCACACCTTTATTGGTGCATCTCACTTTTTTTACAGCAGAAAATTTAAGGCCACTTGGGCATCCGTTATGGGATAATTTAAAGTGCTGAGATACAGAATGTTTTTCATATAGTTTGTTAATATTCCTAACGTGCTCAGAGATTCTTACATTTAAGGCTCGGCTCGTACGACCCACATACTGAAATCCACACGGACATTCCAAGAGATACAATACATTTTTAGAGTAACAGGTCAATATTTTATTTATCTTGACCGTTTTCCCTGTCTTTTTATTAATGAAATTCTCAGTGTGTCGCTTCTTATTACCTGTGGATCTAAAGGCCAAACACTGGCCGCAACCGTAAAAACCTTCTTTTACATGGAAGTGATTAACTTCCTTCTTATTAACAAATTTGCTCTTGACCAACCTCTTTTTTATATTTTTAGCTCCTCGAAAAATGATCCTAGTTTTATCTCCTATAATTAGATCTAGATCCTTGTCTTTTTTTAAAAAATGCCAATATTTTTTAAAAACCTTTTAAATTAAAACCCTGTTTTCATTAAAATTGCATAAGAGGGGAACTCCTTTCATCACTTCTTTCCTGGTTTTATACTGTATGAGGCTATTTTGATTTTCAAGTCTCTTATTAATACTTCCAATTCGGCCTTGTCATAACCTTTATCAATAAATTCCTGTTTTAGGATCCCTACCTGTTCTTCAAAAATCAGATCATCGGAGCAATTTCTGCGTAACCTAGTGAATTGCCCCTTCGGGATTCCCTTTAGCCATACCATATTATGACAGCTTGTCTTATCAATGTATTGGCATCTACGTCTTTAAAATATGTTTTGGTCTCTATGGCCCCATCCCTCATGTAGATCTCCAAATCAAGAAAATAAATTCTTTCCTTACTCCACTTCTTCTCAAGTTTTATACCCCATTCCTCATTATCGAACCCCCGGGAAGACCTATCGTTGCAGGGATCAATTCTATTACCAGTAACTTGTCATAATATGTCGATCGAATCCTCCAGCCCATCGTTAAGAACATAGTTTCTTATACTAAGGAAACTATCGACATATTACAAAGACTGAAAGAGGTCCAGTGGAAGGATGAATATTTTCTGGTGACGTGTGACATAAATGCGTTATACAGTAATATTCTATTCCTCATAAAAAAGGAATGGAAGTGGTCAAGGAGCAACTAACTACATCTAGGAGTTTGGAATGTGAACAGATCGACTTTGTAATGGAAGGGATAGAGTTCATATTGAACAATAATTACTTCCAATTTGATGGAGAATATTATATCCAGACAAGGGGGACAACTATGGGCACCCGGTTTGCGCCCAGTTACGCAAACCTTTATATGGCAGGCTGGGAAACCAGTTTTGTCTACGGTTCATGCGACTGGGGACAGAATAGGGTTCCCTTTTTTAGGAGGTACATAGATGATCTATTGTTCATATGGAGTGGGGAGGAGACAGAATTACTGGAATTTTTATCAGGTTTAGATAATGAGAAATGGGGTATAAAACTTGAGAAGAAGTGGAGTAAGGAAAGAATTTCTTTTCTTGATTTGGAGATCTACGTGAGGGATGGGGCCATAGAGACCAAAACAAATTTTAAAGACGTAGATGCCAATGCATACATTGATAAGACAAGCTGTCATAATATGGTATGGCTAAAGGGAATCCCGAAGGGGCAATTCACTAGGTTACGCAGAAATTGCTCCGATGATCTGATTTTTGAAGAACAGGTAGGGATCCTAAAACAGGAATTTATTGATAAAGGTTATGACAAGGCCGAATTGGAAGTATTAATAAGAGACTTGAAACGGTGGATCAAAATAGCCTCATACAGTATAAAACCAGGAAAGAAGTGATGAAAGGAGTTCCCTTCTTATGCGATTTTAATGAAAACAGTGTTTTAATTAAAAAGGTTTTTAAAAAATATTGGCATTTTTTTAAAAAAGACAAGGATCTAGATCTAATTATAGGAGATAAACCTAGGATCATTTTTCGAGGAGCTAAAAATATAAAAAAAGAGGTTGGTCAAGAGCAAATTTGTTAATATCAAGGAAGTTAATCACTTCCATGTAAAAGAAGGTTCTTACGGTTGTGGCCAGTGTTTGGCCTGTAGATCCACAGGTAATAAGAAGCGACACACTGAGAATTTCATTAATAAAAAGACAGGCAAAACGGTCAAGATAAATTAAATTTTGACCTGTTACTCTAAAAATGTATTGTATCTCTTGGAATGTCCGTGTGGATTTCAGTATGTGGATCGTACTAGCCGAGCCTTAAATGTAAGAATCTCTGAGCACGTTAGGAATATTAACAAACTATATGAAAAACATTCTGTATCTCAGCACTTTAAATTATCCCATAATGGATGCCCAAGTGGCCTTAAATTTTCTCCTGTAAAAAAAGTGAGATGCACCAATAAAGGTGTGAGTGAAACTACGGCACTTGGGAGAGAGGAGATGAGACTTATCTTTGATTTAGGGACCCTAGCGCCAGGAGGTCTCAATAGGAATATCGAATTGATCCATTTCCTTTAGATTTAGATCTTATTTATATTATTATTCTGATATTGATCACCTCGTATACTATTTGTTATATTAGGATCCCTACTAGCTATTATGGGCGAAAAGAGATATTGTCTTGATGTTATTCGTATTTTAATGATATATGTGAGCCATTTTGGTCGCACATTAATAATTAAGTATTAATATGTATGCTGGTATCCGCATTACTTATCACCTTCCATTCTATATTACCCAACACATTGTAACCCCTATGGGTGTTAAGAGATATATATTTTTACCTCATTTATACAAAATGTGAAGTTATGTATTACCATTTAGGTTAGTCTGTGTATTATCCAGCACATTTCTGGTTATACATTAAATTAGCCCTTAGAGGCTCTCAATTAATATCATTATAGGATCACAATTTAAGTTAATATGCACTTTTATTGCCCTTTATTATGTTTTTAATATCCTAGATAGGTTATTTATGTGCGTCTAATATATTGTATCATTTGCACATATCTTATGATTAATGATAGTTACTGTCTACACATTGCACTTTAATATCTACAAGTACACTTTTATTCCAATCCATACTAAATTTTTAGTGTTTATTTACATTACTCTATAGCATAAACTTCTGTTATTATTAACAAAGTTATTTATAAATAATCGATATATTGCATTATTGCACATATTTAATGATTGATCGATAAGTTATATTACAGCACAGATTAATGTACTATATAGGGGCTCACACTCATTTTATATAGGAATCGGTTACTGGTCTTAGAAACGTTATATTCTATTCTTAAAGTATATTATGATGGTCACTAAATATTAGCACAATTATAGAATGAATAAGATGTTTGCACACTAACACTTTAATATGTAGGGAATTTAATGCAATTTTATAAATTATTAACACATTTTGTAATTAGAAGAATTAGTAATTTATTATATATGCATTTGGTTAAACGGATAATAGTTTATTTGAATATGGTGATAAGTTAGGAGAGTAATGTTCACCTTGATTATATATATTTTTTGTACTTATTGAACATTTACGATAGGCACATGCGTCGATAATTATATATGGGGTATATATTGTCCATTTTTGTTCTGTATTTGATTGATCCTTTGTATGGAGTAATGTTAATTGCCATATCTATGGGCCGATTAGTTATATGGCACGGCGCACTTATCCATATACAATGGGAGGTGACTGTTTATGTGTGCGGCATGGGCTCCCCCTCCTTCGTAAGGTGGAGTTGAGAGATATGTTTGAGTCAAGATTAGGGAAGGGTTTGGCGTGTATGTGCCAGTGGTTTTGTGGGCATTGTTGGTGCCGCCCTCCTCCTCCCCCGTTACATTGCCGCTGTTGGTCTGTTCCAAGGTGGAACGCGGGGTTAATGCGCATGCGCAAAACGGCGGGCGCAATATCGTAAACTCGGCGCTTCAGTGCTAAGCGCGGGGCTAGGGCGCATGCGCAAAATGGCGGATGCGATATACATATGTATTTAATGAAGGGATAATCGAATTATGTGTTGCAGTTTGGGGTGGATACTAAACGGAATTGGCATGTGTGAAAGGGCAGGTGCTACAATTTATGCACCTGATGTTAATTTTATCTCAATTGGATCTAAAGGGTTTAATTGTCTAACTATTTTTAAGGAATTCATTGTATAAAAAGGCAGCAGCAAGAACAACAGTGTAATCTCCAGCTGAGGAAGCCATTAATGGCGAAACGCGTCCTGGTAGATATGAATCTATTTATTTTTAACCAATAAATGTTTTTATTTTAATTCAATTGCTGTCTGCCTTTATGATCCTGCAAAGAAGGCTTGGGGAACACCTTTATGATTCCCTGTGCACATTGTGACGGAGCCAAAAGAGGCTCAACCGTTTGTAAGCTTGAATTTGGCTCTCTTTTCTAAAACCATGAAAAAAATTTGGGTGATTTACCGCACCAAGAGGTGCTCTCTGTTTTGGCCTCTTGTCAATTGTTCTGCAGTTTTCTTCTTCTGGCAAATCCCGGAGAAGTGAATCGAAGGGTTTATGGGCACCTGTTATAAGTCCCTGTCTGCTACACTCCTGAGACCCGGTTGTAGGCTACCCAGAATGTGAGTTAAACACAAATACAAGTTACTCTCATCTTAGGTGCTGTTATACTGCGCAATTTTGGTCCTCTCTGTGTTTTCTCCTGCAGTGTACATTCCATCTGTATTCTTAAGAAGATCTGCTCCTGAAGATAAGGACTACCGTTTATGGACATATAATGTGTCTACCCCACTTTCTTGCGGACTCAGGTCTTTTAGCGCTGTGTTGTATCTTTTTGTCCAATTAACAGAAAATATACACTATATTGCCAAAAGTATTCGCTCACTTGCCTTGACTCGCATATGGATGGGTGAGCGAATACTTTTGGCAATATAGTGCATATACATGCAAAGGTCTGAATGATAAAGTGTGGAAAAATGCACTTACATGCTGAAAATCAGTGTACGGTGACATTTTGTAGCCATTCGGCTATTCAGAGAGCAGGCAATTCGCCAAATTCTGGCGAATTGCTTGCACGTACGATGCCTGTTTGAGGGCAGTGAAATCACCCATAGAGAAGTAATGGTTAATCCTTTCAGAGAACACCGAACAGCTGAGGAATGTCAGTGAAATTCCCTGCCGTTCGGTGGTTTCATTCGTCAGGTTTATTCAGGCGAACCCATAGGTTTCAATGTTAAAAATATTCCTGGTTTAATTCAATATCTAATAAACCGTTTATTATTTTATTCTGCTGTAAAAAGTATCCTTATTTCTAAATTTTTTAGGATCTTTAAGGTATTTTTTCGGAATTGTTTCGGCAATTTTTTTCCTTTTTTTTTAATCGTTTTTTCATTTTACTTTAACACACCTTTTTATTATCATTCATCGGATCTTATATGTTAATTCCAGGCATTTTCATTCAGTAGTTTTTTTGCAAACAGCATTTACACTTTGAAACTTTCAAACGTACTTTTTTTTTCTTACCCCGTTCGTCTGCTAGTCGACTTTTTCCGGCGGCTGCTCTGCGCTGTGATCAGAGGCTCGGCGGCTTTTTCCGGTGGGTTTTCAGTGGCTTTTTGGCGGAATTGCAGTGGGTTTTCCCTACACTCTGGGGGCCCTGCGGTGCTTACTGAATACACCTTTGATTCCCCAAAGTGCAGGGAAGCATGGGGAACGAGAGGGCACCGAAATGTCGGCGACATTTCGGTGTTCTCTGAGTAACCCCAATAGTATCAATGTATTTTGACTCTGCTGAAAAAGAAAAACACTGCACAATATCTGTAGGTTCTGCAATAAAACATAACTTAAACTAGCAGGGTTATTCAAAGAGATCCGAATTGCTTGTGAAAGGTAACCGAACGCTGAAAATCAGCGTTCGGTTACCTTTCCTGACCATTCGGCTATCCAGAGAGCAGGCAATACGCCAAATCCTGGCGAATTGCCTGAACATACGGTGCCTGTTCGGTGCCTGTTCGAGGGCAGTGAAATCCCCATGAAAAAGCACTGCTTCGGCTATTCAGAGAACACAAACCAGCAGTGAAAGGTTCCCCTAATGCCCTGCCATTCGGTGGTTTAATTCGGCAAGTTTATTCAGGAGAATCCCATAGGCTTCAATGTTAAAAATATTCCCGTTTTAATTCAATATCTAATAAACCGTTCATTATAAAATTCTGCAGCAAAAAGTCTCTTTATTTATAGATTTTTTAGGATACTTTAAGCATTTTTTTTTTTAAAAGTCCGATTTTTTTTTGATTTTTTTTCAGTTTACTTATTTTTTTTGTAACAGCCCTCTTTATTATCATTCCCTGGACCTCCTGTGAAAATTTCAGACATTTTCGCTCAGTAGTTTCTTTGCAAACAGCGTTTCATTTTCCCAGATTCATACAAATGGTTTTGCTAATTTATTCACTGCCTCCTCTACGTCACAGCTGCTTCGGCTCTGTGTGATTCGGCTCATGTTCGGCTCCTGTTCGGGTTTTTCGAAGGTTAATCCAGATGTTTTTGCTTGTTTTCAGCGTGCATTCGGTTAGTATTCGTCAGGTTTTCGGCAGCTTTGCCCTGCAATTCGGGGACCCTGTGGTGCTTGCTGAATACACCGCAGGGTCACCGAAATGCAATCGGCAAAAGGAACCGAATTGAAGAGAACGAAAAGTCACCGAACGTGCGGTGACTTTTCGAATCTCTTTGGATAACCCTGTAGGTCAAAATGAGATCTGAACACCAGGGCGAAATGGCACAAAATTAAAGGGGTTAAAATGTCATGACCCCACACATTAATGTTAGCAGCTCCCCACTTATTCCACACTGCTCAGTAACGTTTGTTGTGGTTCAGGTTCTGGGCTAGCTAACGGAACCTTTATGCTCCTTAAACTTTGTACCTAGAAATAACTCCCCAGTTTTCTCCTTCCCCATACAAACGATTGGGCTCAGGCGTCCATGATGTCCTACGCATACCAGGATAGAATACCAACAAGAGCATGAGAGTGAGTCTTTATTAACAATTTACATACAACCAGACATTATTAGAGACTTAATGACCTGTGCTGTGTATTGTCTTAGAGGCTCCCTATAACTACATTGACACACGTGTTTAGAAACACGACATGTCGTGTTTTTCCGCGCATTGGTTTTCCAGTAATTATCCTGCCATTATTGTAAATTACTTTTACCCTGTAACAATTCAAGGACTCACAAATATTAAATCTCCATTCTGTTATTATTGATTATAATGCAGGAAAGTTATCCTTTGCCTTCACATTCAAATCACCTTTCCAGAGAATATGTAACTACTCTTTTATATTAACAAGTCCAATCTAGCGATAATGCTTTTTCTATACATTCTCCGAAGACCTATAATCTATCCATGCATTCACCAGGTTTTCCACAAACACGTCAGCCGGGGACTTGCTGTAAATGGAGGTCAAATTTGTCTTTTGCTTGAAACTTGATAAGATGGTCCTTAAAAAGGTAGATGACAGGATATTATTTCATGTTCTGAAAAATGGCAAAGATCAGATGCCATCTCTTATGTGTTCTCTTTTTTTGGAAGTGTTTCACACCAGCGTATTCGGCAATATATCAAAAGCATGTTTCTTGATTTGTTTGAAAGGAAGCCAAGGTAGGGTTTAAAACAAGAGCAATTTATTTCAGGTTGGTAATCTCAGTATTGGCTGGCGGGACATATGATACATTGTGAAAACGATCAATGAATCACTGATAAACCATATGATATTGAGAGGCATACGCTAAGGCAGAGACACCCAGATCACCCGGATTAATTTTCTAAATTAATTATATGAAATATTAATGTTTTCAGATCAATTTTACGTATGGCATTTGCAAAACTATCTGTTTTTCTTGACATGTAAGATGTTAACCTCTACCCACCATCGTTCCACGTTGTTGCAATTATGTTGTACAATGGTGACAAAGAGGGGAAATAAACACCAGCAGGTGGATTTTCGACAAACTACAGTGAACAATGCAGCACGACGTGTCGATCTTTCGTAGCATTTGTAAACTATGGCTATTCTCTCGTTACTGTTATTTCAACACGTTTGAAACAACAGTGGATATACGTCGGTGATATTAAGGTGACAACCTCCATAGAACTCCCATGCAAACAATGATGACAAGAAGATTAAGAACAACATATGACAACTTCACCTGAAACCGCACTATAGATAAATGTAGAAAGCCCATTGACACCTATGCTGAGCACCACACAAGGTAACTAAGACAGGAACTAACTCAGTGGCATTACAAGGGGTGCTGGGGGGGCGGCAGGGCCGGATTAACCTAGGGACTGATGGAGCAGCAGCTCCAGGCCCATGCCCTAGAATAGGCACAGAGAAAGGATGCATTGATGAGCAATTGGACCCCTTTATTTCCCACTCCATAGCTGCTACAAGGTCAAGTGAGGTGTCATTGGACAGGTCAGAGTCTGCCCTTTTGCATTGATTTCAAACGTGACCATGCAAAATCTAAAAGAAAAGAAACAAAAAAAAAAAAAATTTATGTTAATTCCAAAGCAATGGCATTGTCCATTTGTCATGAATAAAATGAGCAATACCACTGCCATTACTCACCTTTTAATTTCTCACACTGAACACAAGGTCAGTGGCTTATACAGTCATATTATTCATAAAACACTATCCTCCAAAACACAAGGGAAATATTTCATTTTTTGATTAAAATTGTATATTTTTTCCGAAAAATGCAGTAACAATTTCCTATTTCACTTTTTTTAACAATAATTCCCTATAGAATATACTGTATAGCCACAAAGGTTTGGATGATAAAATGGGAAAAAAAAAATTTTTATACGCTTTAAATGATTGAAATCTGAATGATTAATCACACAGTAACTGCCTCATTAGATATCTGCACTATTAAATAACCTAAAATTATGTTTTCATTTCACTAAATTCCAAAAAAAGGCCACCAAAATATTCAGCTCCAGGCCCATAGAGATCTTAATCCGGCCCTAGGGTGTGGCCCGCACTGGGTGAAACCACCCCCTAGAGTGACACCCTAAAAAATAAAAATAATTTGCCGGGAAGGATACATTGAGATTTCTCTCATTTTCAAGTACCGTATATACTCAGGTATAAGCCGACCCATGTATAAGCCGACCCCCCTACTTTTTCCCAAAAAGCCTGTGAAAACTTATTGACTCGTGTATAAGCCTAAGTGGGATATTGCCCCAGCTCACACATGGATATTGCCCCAGCTCACACATGGATTTGCCCCAGCTCACTGCCCCAGCTCATGGATATGCCCCAGCTCATGGATTTGCCCCAGCTCATGGATACTGCCCCAGCACATGGATTTGCCCCAGCTCATGGATATGCCCCAGCTCATGGATTTGCCCCAGCTCATGGATATGCCCCAGCTCATGGGTTTGCCCCAACTCATGGATATGCCCCAGCTCATGGATTTGCCCCAGCTCATGGATATGCCCCAGCTCATGGATTTGCCCCAGCTCATGGATATGCCCCAGCTCTCACCTGGATATTGCCCCAGCGGCAGCCAGCTCTCACATGGATACTTGCCCCAGCTCCGGATCCAGCAGGGGTTGAGGGGGCCCAGATGCCGGGCAGTGGGAGTGCCTGCCCGGTCCTGAACAGCGTGAGTCCGTCCGTGTTGAAGGGGATGCGGCTGCGTGCGTGCGCAGGTCACACGGTCCGGCCAGTCAGGTGGTACAGAGACTCAGTACCACCTGATTAGCCGGACCACGTGACCGGCTGCGCCTGCATGCAGCCGCATCCCCTTCAACACGGACGGACTCACGCTGTTCAGGACCTTGACTCGCATATAAGCTGAATCGCGGTTTTTTGACTCAAAATCTGAGTCAAAAAACTCGGCTTAAACGCGAGTATATACGGTATGTCCTGGGTAGGCAAGGCCTAGGCTGGCACGTTCCAGGGGGCGTTAATAAAACCACCACTAAAGGGGATATTCACAGAGCACTGAAATGACACAGACATTTCAGTGTTCTGTTGTTCCCCGCACTTTGGGGAATCAAATTTCCCCGGTGAATTCATCGCAGGGTCCCTGAAGTGGAGCGAATCAGCCACCGAATGCTGCCGCAAACCCGTCGCCCGCTGTTTTCAAAAAAACTATTAAACGAAAATGTCTGGAATTAACATATAAGGTCCTATGAATGATAATAAAAAGGTCTGCTATTAAAAGAAAAACTGATATTAAAAAAAAATTGAATTTTTGTTTTTGAAAAATGCCTAAAAGATATTCAATAAATAAAGAGACTTTTGACAACAGATTAAAGGAATAAACGGTTTATTAGATATTGGTTAAAAGCGGGAATATTTTTATCATTGAAACCCATGGGATTCGCCTGTATAAACCTGCCGAATGAAACTACTGAACATCAGGACATTTCACTGACATCTCTCTGCTGTTCGGTGTCTCTGAACAGATTAACCAGTGCTTCTCTATGTGGGATTTCACTGCCGCCGAACAGGCACCGTACTTGCTGGCAGTTCGCCAAAATTTGTGTATGACCATATCACAGAGCTCCACATCAGTAAATCTCACAGTAATGTGCGCTGTGTATGAGCATTCAGTGTTAAATGGGAGTACTGATTTATGAGTAAGAGTAGTTAAAATTTGAAACCGTAAAACGTGGGGGGTGACACTATGAGTTACCGCACCGGGTGACACCAACCCCAGTGACGCCGCTGAACTAACTACATCTCCAGCGGCAGTTCTCTAAACCGTGTATTCACTGGATTTTCACTGTAACTGATCCATAAAGTCTTCCAATCCAAACACAATCCATCATTGCTTCAATGAAAGAATGGTAGTTAGCGAATTAACCCCAAAGCATTTAAATATTTAGAAGCAAACATGTGGTGTGAGAACAAATTTGAAAATCCAATATGTTCTGAAAAAGGCAGAATATTTTATTGCACTTTGTGAGATGAGCAGAACCTCAACCTAGACATGTTAGTGTTTATTTTAGTTTTTTAAATTCCTATCAATATTTACGGGGTTATTCAGAGATGTTGTCGACATTTTGGTGCTCTCCCGTTCCCTGCACTTCGGACAATCAAATTTGCCCACCCGGCAGTGAATTCAGCATTCACCGCAGAGTCCCCAGAGTGCAGGGAACAGAACCGAAAATCTGCAGCAGCACCGACGCAAACCCGCCGAACTCCCACCGAACACCCGCAGAAAAACGCATCCAATACAATTAAAAACATGCTGAACACGTCCGGGAAAAGCCGACGAGCCGCTGAACACAGCACCAACCAGCCTCCAGAAAAAACCAACAAGATGAAGAACGGGGTAAAAAAAAAATATCTGGTTTTGATTGAAAGTGTCAAAATGTAAGCGCTGTTTGCAAAAAAAACTACTGAATGAAAATGTCTGGAATTTACATATATGGTCCTATGAATGATAATAAAAAGGGCTGTTAACCACTTGAATGCTAAGGACGCGCTCAGCGCGTCCTCAGCATTCCCGCTGGTGTGCTGAGGACGCGCTGAGCGCGTCTCACATTGGGGTCAGCGTTCGGCCGGGTTCCGGCCGATCGCTGGCCCCTCCGGTGCGGGCTGACATCCTGGATGTCAGCCGGCATTCCGGACCAGCAGCCGCCATTATTAGGTGTCATCGCGGGGCGCGATGACACCTAATTCAGGCGCCCCCCCCGCATGTGCGGAGGAGGCGCCTGAAAGGGAGGGGGGGAGGTCCTTCGGACCTCTCTCCCTCCCGATCGGTGGCTCTGCGGGGCTTAACCCAGGCATCATTTGGAAGGGCACAGCCTGCCCTTCCAAATGATGCCTGGCATTAACCCCTGGGGAGCTGGATCGCGAATCGGCGCTGAAAAGCGCCGGTTCGCGATCCTTTCCCGGAGCTGGCCGACATCTTGGATGTCGGCCAAGCTTCCGGGAACTCCCCCAGAGGACTGGCGTCATCGTGCGTAGCACGATGACGCCAGTCCTACAGTTAACCCCTAACTGCCACCAAGTGTGGAGATAGGGAGTTCCAATGAACTCCCTATCTCCCGATCCGTGGCAGTTAGGGGTTAAATTTTGATATGGTTGGATCGGCCAGAGCATGGCCGTTCCAACGATACCAAACATGAAAGTTAAAAATTTTGTAAAAAAAAAAAAAAAAAGAAAAATAAAAATAAAAAAAATAAAAAAAATAAACACTTTTTTTTTTTTTTTTGGTTTGTTAGTGTAGCAATATTGTTCCCATTTCAATTATAATGTGAACAATGATGCTGCACTAACGATTTTTGTATGCGGTGCGTTTGTTAAAAATAGTGTCATTTTCCCCAAAAAAAAATGTAACGAGACCCCATCTCTAATTTTTTTAACAAGCGCACCCCATACAAAATATAACCGCAATTGCTCGCATGTTAAAATGTGGAAAAAAACACTTTACACATTGTAAATTATTGAAAATACATATTTTATTGCATTTTTTGTTATAATATACAGACATGACATAACGTATACATATAATAATGACATATTATGAATCTACCGAGTCTGACGGAAAGAACGATATATAATATGTCGGTGTCATATACTAAAATAAGCCTTAAAAACACGTTTAAACATGATGCGCAAAACAGGTAAAAAATGACCTCAGCACAGGGGCGGGAAAAGCCTCAGCAGCGAAAGGGTTAAAGAAAACTGAAAAAACGATAAAAAAAAAAAGAAAAAAAATTTAGCCCAAAAAATCCCGAAAAAGGCCTAAAGGATCCTAAAAAAATCTATAGAAACAAAAAAACAAAAACAGAAAAAACAAAATACTTTTTACTGCAGATTAAAATAATAAATGTTTTTTTTAGATATTGATTAAAATCAGGAATATTTTTAACATTGAAGCCTTTAGGGGTCGCCTGAATAAACCTGATGAATGAAACCACCAATATATTTAAACATTTTATTGTGAGTACAAGATATAAAATATACACTCCCCGGCCACTTTATTAGGTACACCTGATCAATTGCTTGTTAACACAAATTGCTAATCAGCCAATCATATGAAAGCAACTCAATTCCATTCAGGCATTTAAACGTGGTGAAGAACACTTGCTGAAGTTCATACCGAGCATCAGAATGCGGAAAAAGGGGATTTAAGTGATCTTGAACGTGGCATGGTTGTTGGTGCCAGACAGGTTGGTCTGAGTATTTCAAAAACTGCTGATCCACTGGGAGTTTCACACACGATCATCTCTAGGGTTTACAGAGAATGGTCTGAAAAAGAGAAAATATCCAGTGAGCCTCAGTTGTTTGGATGAAAATACCTTGTTGATGTCAGAAGAGAATAGGCAGACTGGTTCGAGATGATAGAAAGGCAACAGTAACTTAAATAACCACTTGCTACAATCAAGGTATGCAGAATACCATATTTGACAGCACAACACATAGAAACTTGAAGCAGATGGGCTACAGCAACAGCAGACCACACCAGTTGTCACTCCTGTCAGTTAAGAACAGGAAACTGAGGGTACAATTCTCACAGGCGCACCAAAATTGGACAATAGAAAATTGGAAAAATGTCGATTTCAGCTGTGAAATTCAGATGACTGGGGCAGAATTTGGTGTAAACAACATTTTTATTTATTTTATTTATTTATTTGCAAAGGATTTTACCGGGAAGAATACATTGAGATTTCTCTCATTTTCAAGTATGTCCTGGGTTCAAGAACATTGAATTGTTACAGTTGTTGTTACAGAAATACAAAGTAATAAAATGCAAACTATTAAAAACAAAACACAAATATATTAACATATCATGGGAAGGGCTAGAACCTTGGGTTAATTAGGGTGATTTGCAAAGTGGAAGCAGCTGGAAAGTAATCAACAAATTTCAGACCAGCACTGGGTGGATGGGGAGGGCGGGAGGGACAGCAGAGTCCAGAAGCAGGCGCTGTAGCTGAGGGAGATGTGAGCTTGTGGCAGGGCTGTTGAATAAAGAGGTTGCAGAATCAGAGCGTGTGGGCTGTAATAGGCAGGTATTTTTACAACATGGTGAGGGGGAGGGGCAGCCATATGAGAGTGTGGGTTTAACAAAGCAGAGCATACATTTATCAAGAAAAAACAAACAGACAAAATATTAATAGATAGATGCAAGCATAAAATATGAACAGTAGGATTAAAGTCGAGATTGTGGCGTAGAATTGCAGAAGACATGTTGATCGCCGGTACCTTAAGTTCTGGGTCCAGAAGCAGGCACTGTGGCTGAGGGAGATGTGAGCTTGTGGCAGGGCTTAAATTCTGGGTCCAGAAGCAGGTGCTGTGGCTGAGGGAGATGTGAGCTTCTGGCAGAGCTTAAATTCTGGGTCCATGAAAGCATGGATCCATCTTGCCTTGTAACACAGATTCAGGCTGGTGGTGGTGTAATGGTGTGGGGTATATTTTCTTGAGCTCGTTAAAATGCCACGACCTACCTGAGTATTGGTGCTGACTAGGGATGAGCTGTTCGGTTTGATCGGTTCTGAGTTCGATTCGAACATTGGCCGTTCAAAAGTTTGCGAACTTCGAACTTTTCAGCGTGTTCGCCGCATGTTCGCCCACAATGCACCACAATGGACCACAATGCACTTTTCCACTGGCCTGAAGCTTGTAATTGGCTACAGCCTTGCATGTGACCGCAGGTCAGGTGCAAGACAGGTGCAAGACTATGCCAATCACGGCTCATTTGTCCTGATTGGGCAAATTTTGCCCAATCATGGGCTCACAGAGCTACAGTAAGTCCCACAGCACACTATATAAGGCTTCACACAGCCTTCAGCATGTGTTTTTTGAGAGGAGATGGTTGTGTTAGTGTGTGTTCTCACTGCCAGTCTGCCACCAGCTATTGGGGGTCTCACTTCTACAAAATATCTGGGAATTGTTGTAATCTGTGTGTTCTCACTGCCACCAACTATTTTGGGGGTCAGTCATTTCTACAAAATATCTGGGAATTGTTGTAATCTTTGTGTTCTCACTGCCACCAGAAACTCTTCCACAATACCACAAAAGGTTTACGGTGTGAAGGCACTTGCTGCCACCAAAGGCACAATATTTGGCTGCACTGACGCCTGTAACATATCCATATCATTTTAATATTGGACCGCAGGGTCCAACCCTGCACTCTTCCACAATACCACAAAAAGGTTACGGTGTGAAGGCACTTGCTGCCACAAAAGGCACACTATTTGGGTGCACTGACACTGACACCTATATTACCAGATTTATATCATTTTAATATTGGACCCAATATTGGGTCCAACCCTGCACTCTTCCACAACTACCACAAAAGGGTTACGGTGTGACGGCACTGTTGCCGACACTAAAGGCCCAATTTTAAAGCACCTATTGTTACTTTCATCCAAAGCCTTAATAAGTTTCACCATAATTTAGCCAAAAAATCACTAAACTTGTTCTGCGTGTCCTAAAATGTCTTTTCATACAGGCTGCTGCCCCAAGCAGTTGTTTATGAATAAATTAAAAGAAAACCGTTTACCGTCATTTGAAACGTAATTTTTTCGTTTTTAAATGCTTCTATACATCCTACAAATCTGCCACTTCACGGGCAGGTTATGGGGACCTCCTAGGCACGATATTTGAAGGATTTTTTTTATTTTTAACCCTTATTTCATGGAAAACTCACTGTTCCTATAAAAATGTTTTTAAAACTTTTTGTCCTTGTTTCCTGTCCCCCAGGGCACTACCCGGACCCCCATACACCTTTTATGGCAAATATCTTGCATATATGCCCTCTTGCAGGGCACTCTAAAAATCGAACTTTTGAGTCCCATTGACTTGCATTGAGTTCGATTCGTGTTCGCGTTCGAACTCAAACTTTTGAAATTGTTCGAGTGCGAACCGAACACGGGGGTGTTCGGCTCATCCCTAGTGCTGACCATGTCCATGCCTTTGTAACCGCATTGTACCTGTGATGGCTACTTCCAGCAGGATAATGCACCATATCACAAAGCTCAAATCATCTCAAACTGATTTCTCGAACATGATAATGAGTTCACTGTGCTCCAATGGTCTCCAAAGCCACCAGATCTCAATCTTATAGAGCACCTTTGGGAAGTGGTGGAACAGGAGATTTGCATCATGGATGTGCAACCGACAAATCTGAAGCAATTGCGTGACTCTATCATGTCAATATAGACCAAAATCTCTGAGGAATCTTTCCAACACCTTGTTGAATCTATGCCATGAAGTATTAAGGCAGTTCTGAAGGCAAAGGGGGTCCAACCCAGTACTAGCATGGTGTACCTAATAAAGTGGCCAGTGAATGTATAAGTAATAAGGGGTATATAATCATCCGACACGTTTCCTCCAAAAAGACTTTCTCAAGGACAATCTTCACTTGCTGCTGTAAAAGAAAAAAAAAAATATATATATATGGTGTGGAACTATTGTGCCAAAGGCCCTGAGTAAATTCCATTCACTCCTCCTGTAGGCAACTTATTGACTATTTTTTTTTCTTTTTTGGCAGGAGAATGCATGGGTGTCAAAACAAACTCTTTTGCCTAAATGCTGCAGGGATTTATCATGAGTGACGGTGGGGAGAGCGTTGCACCTGTCTGCTTTGTCCTAAAACTACATTTATAGGATGAATTGTTGACTAAATAGCAATAATACATACTGCTTCTTTAACATGGTGCAATAATGCATTAACATGTAAGCATTGCAAATATATATTTATGCTTTTTTGTTATTTATTCTATCTTTATGCATATATGCAGTTTTTATTTCAGTGTAAGTGATTCACTTTGCTTAACGATTACGCTGGTTCTGTGTGATTGTCATAATTTAGATGGTAAGGTGGACTGGCAAGTAATAAAGTCACGGCTACTTAAACATATCTGATAAGACTTAAAAATGCTAATCCCCGGAAAAGAAATTAAATTTCAGCAATGTGTACAAGACCTTCCATTTACCAGCTTGATAAAATGTATCCACAGAGAATTACAGACAACACAAATTAACTGCCCAGAAACGCGGAAAGGAAATAAAATAACTGGCTGTATCCAAGCTGGTTACCTTGGTGCATGGAAATGGATAGCAAAAACTAGTTGCAGCAGACTATCTGGTCACTAACTATAGGGGATATTCAGAGAGCACCGAAATGTTGCCGACATTTCGGTGCCCTTTCGTTCCCGCACTTCGGAGCGATTCGGCGATTCTAGTTCGCCAACTCTGCGGTGTATTCAAGTACAACCACAGGGTCCCCAGAGTGCAGGGAAAACCCACCGCAAACCCGTCGAACACTCACCGAAAACCCGCAGATAGCCCTGCAATAACCATGGCAAACATGCCGGAAAAAGTCGATGAGCCGACAATCACAGCGCAGAGCAGCTGCCGGAAAAAGCCGACGACCTGACGAACGGGGTAAAAAAAACAAAAAACAGTTTGCTTGAAAGTTTCATAGAAGCATAGAAACATAGAAAATGTCGGCAGATAAGAACCTTTCGGCCCATCTAGTCTGCCCAATTACATGGATACTTTACCTGGATTTATCTTTTGTTTAGGATAGCCTTATGCCTATCCCATGCCTGCTTAACCACTTCACTGCTACGGACGCGCTCAGCGCGTCCAACTGCAGGTAGCGTTCCATGCGGTGGACGCGCTCAGCGCGTCCTCTCTTTGGGGCCAGTGTTCGGCCGGGTTCCGGCCGATCGCTGGCCCCCCCGGTGCGGGCTGACATCCTCGATGTCAGCCCAGCACCCGGAACCGCCGCCGGAGTAATTAGGTGTCATCGTGGGGGCGCGATGACACCTAATTCAGGCGCCCCCCCACATGTGCGGAGGAGGCGCCTGAAAGGGAGGGGGGGAGGTCCTTCGGACCTCTCTCCCTCCCGATCGGCGGCGTGCAGGGGGTTAACCCAGGCACCGTTTGGAAGGGCACAGCCTGCCCTTCCAAATGGTACCTGGTATTAACCCCATGGGGACCGGATCACGAATCGGCGCTGAAAAGCGCCGGTTCGTGATCCTTTCCCGTAGCTGGCCGACATCTTGGATGTCGGCCAAGCCTCCGGGAACTCCCCCTGAGGACTGGCATCATCGTGCATAGCACGATGACGCCAGTCCTGGAGTTAACCCCTAGCTGCCACCAATGGTGGAGATAGGGGGTTCCAATGAACCCCCTATCTCCCGATCCGTGGCAGCTAGGGGTTAAGGTTTGGTACTTTTGGATCAGCCAGAGCATGGCCGTTCCAACGATACCAAACACGACTGTGAAAAAAGTTTTTTAAAAAAAAAAGAAATAAAAATAAAAATAAAAAAATATTTAAAAAAAATTATAAAAAAAAATAAACAAGTTTTTTTTCTTTTTTTTGGTTTGTTAATGCAGCAATATTGTTCTCATTTCAATTATAATGTGAACAATGATGCTGCACTAACGATTTTTGTATGCGGTGCGTTTGTTAAAAATCACGTAATTTTCCCCAAAAAAAAATGTAACGAGACCCCATCTCTAATTTTTTTAACAAGCGCACCCCATACAAAATATAACCGCAATTGCTCGCATGTTAAAATGTGAAAAAAAAACACTTTACACGTTGTAAATTATTGAAAATTCATATTTTATTGCATTTTTTGTTATAATATACAGACAGGTCATGACGTATACATATAATAATGACATATTATGAATCTGCCGAGTCTGACGGAAAGAACGATATATAATATGTCTGGGTCATATACTAAAATAAGCCTTCAAAACACGTTTAAACATGATGAGCGAAACCAGTAAAAATGAGCTCAGCACAGAGGCGGGATCTACACAAGGAATTTTCTTTCTTTTTTTCTTCTTATTGTCTAAACTTCGGACAGAAAAAATTTGCTGTAAGGTGGGGGCCACCTAAGAAATTGAAGACAATCACCCGCATGCCTGGACCCACTCAGAGCCAGTGTATGGCTCTACACTTGTGAGTGGGATATATACCACATACATTTATATTGCATTGTGTATAACAGTGTTATACTATTATTGTCTCTTTTTTATATATACGCATATACGAGGTCCTGGGACCCCAGAGAGCAATATTTGCGCCGATCCAGGTTATTGATTCTTTTATTGTGTGTAATGGTATAGGGGAAACCACTATATCCTGAGATTGGCTATCTGGGCACCCTGGTGGTGGATGCATGTTGTGTGGCGCTGCACCATTCTTTGTTTAAAATAATAAACGGTTTATTAGATATTGTATTAAAACAGGAATATTTTTAACATTGAAGCCTATGGGATTCACCTGAATAAACCTTACGAATGAAGCCACCGAACAGCAGGGCATTTCGGCAACTCTTATATGCTGTTCGGTGTTCTCTGAATAGATGATCCATTGCTTCTCTATAGGGGACTTCACTGCCGTCGAACAGGCACCGTACGTGCGGGCAATTCGCCAAAATTTCTTAAACTGCCTGCTCTCTCAATAGACAAATGGCCCCGAAATGTCCCCGTACGCTGAATTTCAGTGTCCAGTTACATTTCGGTGACATTTCGGACCTCTCTGAATAACCCTGTATATGTGTTAATATCTTTGTGTTTTTGGTGCTTACCACTTTCTGAAGTTCACACTAAGTGCATTGATTTTTCAGGCACCTTCGGCAAAACACCTATTTCTGCCCTATCTCCTCCCTTATCTAACCCACCAAATATTACCTTTGTTAACTTTTCCAGTAACACAAATACATTTCTCCATTATTTACACACCCTGTACTGTCTATCTTTCTCATTCATCAATATTTAATGCTTTTTCTCCTCTCACTCTGTACTCGCGTATTTCCTAAATTCCAATATCTTTCTAACCACCTCTAATACATAGGTCAGGAACCATGGCCCCCCAGATGTTTTAAGCTGCATGTCATTCGGTTGTCTGAGCCTCATGAGAAATGTAGTTCCAAAACATCTGTAGAGTCAGGGTTGCTGCTGCATCTCTGAATTTTTTTACACTGTACAACGTTGTGTGAAGTGTCATTGGTCCTTTCCAATGACACCAAATATGACTACGTAAAATGTAAAAAGCAACGGTATCGTTCATTAATCACATCTAAAATGAGCAATACCACTGCTATTACTCACCTTCTCATTTCCCAAGCCAAAAGCTAGTTCAGTGTTTTATACATAGTCATGTTATTCATTAAATGCAATCTGCCAAAATACAAGTGAAAAATTTAGGTCTCTATTCCAATGTTGCCGCAAATAACAGCGCTCGAGCCATTCAGCAGAACTGCTTGAGCGGTGTGCTTTTTTTAAATGGCATAGTCCATCCGAGATGCAAGCTAAGCTTGTGTCTCGGATGTAGCATCAGGTTACGTTACAAAGGCTTCTCTCATACTTCATATGGGAGACGCTAATGTGGCCCCAGCAGATGGAGAACGAGCTATACCAAAGAGGTTGTTCTCCATTTAAGCCTGACGTTATTATGAAAAGAATAACATATTTCAGACCCTGATGTTATATGATTGCGCTTCAGCACACAGTACCAATTGAGTAACGCCACAGCCTACCTGAGTATTGTTGCTGACCATGTCCATCTCTTTATGACCACAGCGTACCCATCTTCTGATGGCTTCTTCTAGCAGGATAATGCACCATGTCACAAACTGTTTTTTTGAACGTGACAATGAGTTCACTGTACTCCAATAGCCTCCAGTCACCAGATCTCAATGCAATAGAGCACCTTTGGGATGTGGTGGAACGGGAGTTTCGTATCATGGATGTGCAGCGGACAAATCTGCTGCAACTGTGTGTTGATATTATGTCAATATGGACCAAAATCTTTCAGGAATGTTTCCAACACCTTGTTGAATCTTTACCATGAAGAATAAAGGCAGTTCTAAAAGTAAAAAGGGGTCCAACCCGTTACTAGCAAGGTGTACCTAATAAAGTGGCCAGGGAGTGTGTGTGTGTATGTATATATGTGTATATACACTGAGTGGCCAGATTATTATGACTACCCCATCAGTACTTCGTTGGGCCATCTTTTGCCTTCAATACTGCGGCGATTCTTCTTGGCATTGACTCCACGAGATGTTGAAAGGTGGTTCGAGGAATCTGACACCATGCCTGATGAATAGCACTGTCCAGTTCTGTGAGATTTGATGGTTGTGGAACCAGCTGCCTGATGGCTCTTTCAACTTTGTCTCACAAATGCTCAATTGGATTGAGATCTGGTGATCGTGGGGCAACCTAAGCAAGGTCAATTCTCCCTCATGTTCTTGAAACCACTCCTGCACAATACGAGCACCGTGGCATGGCGCATTGTCTTGTTGGAAGAACCCATCTCCATTGGGATACACCATCAACATGATAGGATGAACTTGATCAGCAACGATGCTTTGGTATGTTGTGCTATTCAGATGTTGTTCCACATGAATTAAAGGGCCCCAAACCATAACACTGCCCCCACCAGCTTGAAGGGTTGTACTCATGCATGTGGGGTGCTGCTTTCATGCTGTTTCCGCCAAATTCTCTCTCTGTCATCTGCACTGGAAATGTGATTCATCGGACCACATGACTTTTTTCCAATGATCGACTGTCCAATCCTTGTGTTCCTGTGCGAATTGGAGACGTTTTATCTTGTTAACTGCAGACAGCAAAGGTGTTCCATATTCGGCTTCCATATCCCATACGATGTGTACGGCAAACAGTGCGTTCAGAGATCATTTGAGAGGATCCCTGATTAAGATCTGCAGTAATTTTATGCACTGTTGCCCTTCTGTTGTCTTGTACCAGTCTTGCTACTCTTCGTTCTGCTCTAACATTGACAGTCACTGATGGCCACAATTCGCACATTTAGAGCCAGATTTTCGGCTGACAGTCCAGTCTTTAAACACTTTAACAACAGCTTCTCTTGAACATTTAACGAATTCTGCTGTTTAGCTGATACTCTCTCCATGGCTCCAAGCGCCAACAATCATCCCGCGTTCAAAGGCTGTTAAATCGCATTGTTTACCCATATCTTCAGAAAAAAAATCACTTCTACTGGCGTGGTAAACAACCTGCTTCCCTATTTATAATGGTCTGGACCTCTAGCAACTTCAGCGTGAAATTATAGCTAATTTGGTCATTATAATCTGGCCACTCAGTGTAGATATATATATTTGCCTCAGTATTTTGATGCAGGAATTCAGGAATTGGCACACCAACAGAATCTTTAGTAAGGATTGACTAAACAAATCTTTTTGCCATTTCATCATTTTATGTCAATGGCTTTTTAATGCAATAGATTTTTTTGGGAATTCGTAAGTTATTTTCATATTTCCAAACAAACACCGTTCCCTTTCTTTGTTTCATTTTAACATAGCATGCATTTCCATTGCGGTACAGATAATTTTTTTCCCCACTGTTTACAGACTCAGCAAATAATCTTTCTGGCCTTTGTGTTTTTTTCCGAGGCCTTAGAGACTATAAACGTACCTGTAAGAAAAAGAAGCAATTAATAGTTGGAATACATGCATCTGGGATGGGTTACCCTGGCGATTAAATCAATAAACTCTTCTGCTTCTTTTATTGCCACAAGGATTTTGTGGAGATGATAAATTAAAAGTTTCTTTATGAGGAATATGTCGAAATAATGCATTCGGCATAGGAAATAATCTCCAAAAATAGTTTTTAATTTTTCTTCCTTTCATTGTGAATAAATATCTGCTGGTCATTTTTCTACTCATTGTGGAAAAATAGTTATAATTGAGTAGGTGGAGTGGTGACTTCAGCTATAAACATCTCGTTAACGTCTGATGCATAAAATGCAGACCATGACCAATTAAAGAGGAAACTTGCTGATTCTGATTCTACCATTCACTTGCTGATTCGGATTCTTGATCTCCTGGTATTGGTTAACATTGTTGTAAAATAGTCAAAACAAATCCTATAACTAACCCCAATCCTAAACTTAATTCTAACCCTAACCCAAAACCAGGGGTGGTCTGGCTATTAGGGCAACAGGCCACAGCCTGAGGCCCTGGCCTAGGAGAGTGCCCCATGAGGGCATTATGCATGGTAAGGGATGCTCTTTCAGCAGGGCCACACGAGGCTGATAACAGTCCTGGGGAACTAGAATCACCAACCAACTTTAATGCTGGACACTGTTTAATTCTGTAATACAATTCGGTACATATAGGTGGTGCTTGGATGTGTGCAAGCACAATGAGGGGCCCATGATCTTCTATTGCCTGAGGGCCTAATCCTAATTTTAACACTACGCATAATATTCCCAAGTGTTATAATTTAATAAACATGCTAGTCTCTATGGAACCAACTGGACCAGGACTGTTGTTCCTGTCTCCCTTCAGGTGAATGGTGCCACCATTACTTTTTTGAGAAAGGATTTTTACCAGGAAGGATACATTGAGATTTCTCTCATTTTCAAGTATGTCCTGGGTGGCGAGTATGTACCGTCAGGTGTCTTGCCCAAGGACACTTACTGGAGAGGTGCTCTTGCTGGAATTCGAACCTGTGTCTCCACAGTCTCCACGGTTATAGAGCAGTGATGTTACCTCTACTCGACCCAGCCAGTACTTCTTCCTCTCAGGTTCATTGCCTTGGTGTCCTCTTTGACTCTGATCTCTCCTTCACTCTTCACATTCAGTCAAGCTAATAGTAGACTTTTAGTACTCATGCTCTCCACAATCATCTTACATGTGCTGGGAAAGGTTATAAATAGCATTTAGAACCAGCGCCAACTTTACATAGAAAATCTGTAATAAATATAAACAAGGTAAATTCAGCCATGATAAATGCTGTTTATAACCATTCCCAGCACATATAAGATCATTGCGGAGCACAAGTACTTAAAGTCTGCTATTAGTTTATCTCTTGTATGCTATAGAAAATACCAATATGTTGTGCCTTGGGGAGTAAATAATTGTCTTATTTACATTTGTACAGTATCATTAGACGGGTTTATATGTTGTATCTTTTCGTGTAATACGACAGCAACAATTTTTGAGTTTTTTTAAACATACTTTAAATACAGGGTCCTTTTTATAGGTGTATATATTCCTTGGCGCTTATTATCTCCCACCTAGACTACTGTAACCCTCATCTCATTGGCCTTCAACAATTTCAGATTATCCCTATGCAGTCTATAATGAGGTCCTCTGCTCAACTCATCTATATCCATATCTCTTGCATCTGCTTCTATGACCCCAACATTCCTAACCCACTGGCACTCATGAACCTGCTATCTCGTAAATTTCTTCTTGTCTTCCTCAACCCCAATCCCACTAGATTGTAAAATCCTTTGAGCAGGGCCCTTTACACCTCTTGTTTCCATCATACAGTATGTCTGTTTATCTCGTTCCCTTTGGTTATTGTAAAGCGCTGTGGAAACTGTTGGCGCTATATAAATGATGACAATAATAATAATAATAATAATAATCTCACTCCTTTGACATCCTCTACACTGGCTTCTTGTTTCCTTTAGAATTCAATGCCTATGGAACTCCCTCTCTTGCAACATCCGACTCCCCTCATGCCTCCAGTCTTTCAAGAATTCTCTTAAAACACATTACATGAGAGAGATCTATCATCCCACTCCATACCCCCCATTGCATCTTTCCTACACAGCCTCTATGCATTCCATTACTTCTCATACGCCACAATAAACACTCACCTCTGTGTCACTCCACTCCTCTTGGATTGTAAACTCACTTGAGCAGTGTCCTCTTTTCCCATCATTCACCATTTTTCTGACTTCCTTTTTAATTTAGTTTGTTTTGTCCTTCCCACTGCAATTCTAGAGTATTTGTTGGCAATCTTTGAATTCTTCATTTCACCATTACTTCTACCTCACAGGCTTGTTGCCTCGGTGACCTCTTAGACTCTGATCTCTCCTTCACTCCTCACATTCAGTCTCTAACCAAATATTGCTACTTACACCTAAAAAACATTGAACAAGTCAACCCATTTCTTATTCAACACTCTACTAAAATGCTCATCCAAGCTCTTATTATCTCCCGCCTTGGCTACTGTAGCCTCCTTCTCTCTGGCTTAAGAGAGCCCAGATTCTCCTTCTGCAGTCTGTTATGAACACCTGTGCCAGGCTCATCCACCTCACTTCTCGCACCTCTCACCCCTTTGTCAATCTCTAAACTGGCTTCCTATCTCCTATAGAATCCAGTTTGAAAATATTGGTGGTAAAGTACAAAGCTCTCCATAACCGCATCCCTGCCTACATCTCCTCCCTTATTAGTAGGCACATCCAATCCCGACCACTTCGCTCGGCCAATGATCTCATGTTATCATCTCCCCTTATCTGCACCCCCAACTCTCGCCTTCCGGACTCCACTCGAGCTGCCCCCTTTTTATGGAACTCCCTCCCCGTAACACTAGACTCTCCACATCTCTCCAGTCCTTCAAGAAGTTTTGAAAACACATTACTTCAGAGAAGCCAATCGAATCACTCCATAAACCCCAACTGTGCATTTCTTGCCCCATCTTCCCGTATAGCTCCCATGCACCTGCTACTTCCCATACCCAGCTATCTACCCTCACCCAGCATGTCACCCCTCTCCTCTTAGATTGTAAGCTCTCGAGCAGGGTCCTCCCTCCTACTGTTCTGTTTGTTGAACTTGTATGTATTTTAGTTGTTCTGTCTCACCCATTGTACAGCGCTACAGACTTTATAAATACTTGTAACTTTAACTCATGAACAACCAATAAGCCAGTATAACAAAACAGAATAAGGTTGCTCGCTACTATGTTGCTTCTCCAGTTTATGTTTTTAAAGGAAGTTGCCAAATGCTTGCAGTCATTAGCGTTCATTCTCTAAATTGTATAATGTAATTTCAACCAGCATTCATTCTGAGGCAACGTTTAATTTTTGTCACTCGTGGCTATATTGGTGTAATTAATGCTCTATGTAAATCCTGTGCGCCACGAAATGAAGAGGAAACATTAATATAAGTCGCCATATACACAGCCGAGATTTCCGTATACATATCGCATACCTTTTTAATCTCCCTATAATAGCAAATAACACTGCGTGGAGAGGGACCTCAATTTCCCATTTAAATCAGTCATTAGCATTGTTATATCTCATAACTTCAGTTTGCTAATAAGTCTACTTCGGCTAAAGGACCATTTCTAATTTGCATGTCCAAATTATGTTCCTGTTACTCATCATCGGGCTGAATGGCGAGCGGTAGACTTTCTCGTATAATTACCGCAGACTTCAATCGAGGGCAGAATTTACGTTTCTATTTTATTCGCTTTTTTATTTATTTCATTATGCGTAGTTGGAAAATACAATATAGCAAAAAACGCACTTGCCTTTCGTCTGTGATTATGCCTAATGTAGCTCCAGTTACTCCTGATATGCAATTTACTGGAAGAAGAAGACATGAGCTGAACAAGTTAAGAGGGTCAATGCCATGACATTGAAGTATTACATTGCATTATAGCATTTAAACCTCGGTTATTCTTTATTATTGATATGCTTTTCAGACCTGCGAGATATTTTATTACCAAAATCATAGGAAGGAAGAGGGGGGGGGATTAAAAGAACGGCATTTCGCTCCTTTGTGCTGCTTCTCCCACAAGGGCAAAACAAAAGCGTATGATCAAGCAAATGGTGTAGCCCCTACTAATTAAAGTAATGATACTGTGTAAATGACAAAACCAGAAACGTAGACGCAAGTAAACAAAGAAAGGATGAATAATGAGGGTGGTGTGGAGGACATGAGCTCCTATTAGCATTAATTTTGAGAAAAGTAATGGAAACGGTAAAAGAAAACGGTACTTTATGCAAAGTCCATCACAAAATCGGAGCTTAAGATGAAGTGGAGAAACGCGTCAATGGGATAACTGGTCTAATGTTGGATGCCTGTACAATAGATATATGTATGGATACGTACTATATATGTACTGTAGATTATATTTTGGAAGGTTTATTTTAATATAAGACTTTACTGAAAGGAAGTTCTATGAAGTGTAAACACTCATCGGTATTTGTTATTTGAATGGTCACACTGTCCTCTCTGCCTGAGCTCAGGTAATAGGGCAACAATACCTTTTGGGACCCCAGGTCCCACCAGTGGCTCTCAATGTGCCGTGGTATTGAAAGTCATTGGATTGGCTGAGTGCTTGCTCATCGCAACCATGAAGTCGCAGCATGTAACATTTGGACCAGCACTGAGGCAGGTCACTGCTGGATTGAAGGTATGGTTACAACTAAACTAAAGGGTTAACACGCGAGGGGATGTTGCAGATGGGAAAATGTTTAACCTCTCCATCCCCAAATGCCATTTTAACCCTAGAGTCTTTTAACACACTTCGCTGCGGATGATGTGTGGGACACGTCCTCATTTACTCCTCAAACCCTGAAGTTAAGCCCCACCCGACGTAAATGACATCATCGCGCCATGCCCGATGATGTCATTTCCAGGCGACCCTCCCGGCAATGCCGGAAGATCGCCTGGAAGGGAGGGGGGATCCGTTCGGGTCCCTCTCCCTCCCGTTCAGGAAGGAGCAGTGCCACAAGCCAGGCACCGCTTAAATGGGGAGAGTCTCCCCTTTTAAGCGGTGCCTGACTTTAACCCCTCAGGCACCGGGTCGCACTTCAGCGCCTTGCGGAGCCAAAGTGCGGCCTAGCTCCGGTGGGGGCCACCATCTTAGATTGGCGGCTCCACCCCTGGGTCCCCCCTCGCTGACCGACGTCATCGCGCATAGCGTGGGGACGTCAGATAGCCGGGGTACCCCTAGCTGCCCGGGGATACCTCCAGAACCGTGGCAGCTAGGGGGTCATGGAGGGTGTCATTCGAAAGGCCTGAGTTAAAAATAAATAATAATAATAATAATAAATAAATTTAAAAAAATTTTTTTCTTGTGGGTTGTTTTTATTAATGCAGCAATATTGTTCCCATTTCAATTATAATGTGAACAATGCTGCTGCACTAATGATTTTTTTCTATGGGGTGCGTTTGCTAAAAATCACGTAATTTCCCCCAAAAAATATAACAAGTCCTCATTTCTAATTTTTGTTCAAGCGCACCCCATAGAAAATATAACTGCAAATGTTCATGTGATAAAATGTGAAAAAAAACACTTTACACGTTGCAGATGATTAAAAATTCTAATTTTACTGCATTTTTTGTTATAATATACAGGCAGGACATGACGTATACATATAAAAATGATATATTATGAATCTGCCGAGTCTGCTGGAAAGAACGATATATAATATGTCTGGGCCATATAATAAAATGTGGCTTCAAATCGCGTTTAAACATGATGAGCGAAAGCGGTAAAAATGACCTCAGCACAGAGGCGGGAAATGCCTCAGCAGCGAAGTGGTTAAGAATAAAAGATAAATGAAGCAGCCACCCTGCAGGATAATCTATGTATGGAAAATAGGTTGAGTCCTCGATTGGTGAGGGCCTTAAAGGGACACTACCATCAAAAAATGACATTTCCTTATTGTGTTTATTTTACTTTACTGATCTCTTCCATGTTGTTTGTTTTTCTCTTGTTTGTTTAGTTAAGAAAATATTTTACTCTATATGTGTCACTGGGTGCATCCATTGTGTGATCTTTTGTGTTGTAACCCCCCCCCCCCAGTGTCTTTTAATCACTCTCTCCTCACTGGGTGGCTTGGGCCATAGAATGACGTGTATTGGTTGATCACTGACTCAAATATTTGTATTGTGGGATGTATTCAAAGGACTTTACCGGGGTAGATCAGAATATTTTGCCGCCGGATAGGTCGTGCCCAGTGGAGGGGGGGTAGCGTCATTGGGGCCCATCTAGCAGCTGACGTCATTGGCTGCATGGCCTGAGTTCAAGCCGTCCCGCAGCAGCCAACTGCGAGCAGTGCACTGGCTGCTGAACAGAGTGAAGGAGGCCCATTGAAGTCAGTGGGGCGTACTATGCCGCCCTGCAGCTTCAAGGCCCACCCACCACGGGGATGGCATAGTATGCACCGCGGCGGGAAAGGGTTATCTCCCTGTCATATCTCATTCAGCTGCCGTCTCAGCCTAAACCACACATTACACCCCTGCAACCTTATCTAAACATTCCCTCCTCCTGGCGAATTGTCTGCACATACAGTGCCTGTTCGGTGCCTGTTCGAGGGCGAAATGCCCTGTCATTCGGTGATTTCATGCGGCAGATTTATTCAGGCGAATTCCATAGACTTCAATGTTAAAAATATTCCCGTTTTAATTCAATATCTAATAAACCGTTGTTTATAATATTCTGCAGTAAAGAGTCTCTTTATTTATAGATTCTTTAGGATATTTTAAGCATTTTTCTGTTTTTTTTTTAAAAAAGTCAGATATTTCTTTTTTTTTTAAGTTTACTTATTTTTTCTGTAACAGCCCTTTTTATTATCATTCCGTGGACCTCATTTGTAAATTTCAGACATTTTCGCTCAGTAGTTTCTTTGCAAACAGTGTTTCACTTTTCAAATATTCACGCAAACTGTTTTTCTAATTTATTCACTTCACTCGTCTGCGGTGTCGGCTTTTTCCGGCGGCTGTGCTGCGTGTGACCGGCTCCTGCTCGGGTTTTTCCGTGGTTTTCGGCAGGTTAATCCATATGTTTTTGCGGGTTTTCTGCGTGCATTCGCTGGGTTTTGCTGTTAGTTTTCATCGGGTTTGCGGTAGCCTTTCCCTGCAATTCGGGGACCCTGTGGTGCTTGCTGAATACACCGCATGGTCGCCGAAATGGGATCGGAAAAACAAACCGAATTGAAGAGAACGAAAAGTCACTGAATGTGTGGTGACTTTTCGAATCTCTTTGAATAACCCTGTAGGTCAAAATAGCCGATTTGGAAAGTGAGATAAATGGGAGAATTTTTCTGGTTTGACTATTTTGACCTAGAATTTTCCATTCTCCAGTCATTCTCCTGCTTTTCACCTCTCTCTGATTTACCCTGTATATTTTTGTTCTTTTAAGTTTCGAAAAAACACACACGCACTGATTTTTACTGGATCTTTGCTGGGTATTTTGGTTCCACAAGCACTGCTTCTCCTCTATCTCCAACCACCAAAATATCATTTAAATTTTTTTTTTTAAAAAGTGTAATATTTTAATTCTGCAATAATTCTGTTTAATACATTTGATTATTTTATAAAGATGTTGGTCTTTGTGAGATAATCAAATGTATTAAACAGAATTTACATTTTGTATCAGTACACACTAAGCAACTCCTTTAGGTCTTTTGAACACCTTGTGCGCTACTAGAAAAAAACTCAAAATGTGTATTAAACATGCATAATAATAAATCATACCTCGGAACACAGTAAAACCAACCTACTAGGTCATGAAGTGCAAACCATTTTTCACAGGGCAGCGGAAGATGAGGTTAATAGGTATAATTGTTTCTTAAAAGACCCGGAGGGAGTATTCCCACACTGGGAAGTTCACACAGCCTCTTCCAAAGCCCCTTTAAGGATTGACCTTGATGAAGGACTGGTCCTGTGCCTCCTGTACCTCCCTCCTGGTGCCACGAGGGCGTCCTGCATTAGTAAGAGATTGAAGATATGCAGTATTGTCACTGCAGTGTGTAGATAGGGAATGCTGTTGGGAGATTTGATTTCTACATGGCATCACATTTCTCGGTTAAGCATCTGAATTTAAAAATATATATACGATGCCTGGCCAAAAAAAAGTCAACACCTACTGTACAAGCCTTTTATGATCTGGGGTTGCTTACGTTGGTCAAATCTAGGATCAGCAACATTATGTGCCCAGAAAAATGAAGTCAGCCGACTCCCTGACTATACTGAATAAGCAGGTTTTTCCATCAATGGATTTTTCCTCACCTGATGGCACAGCGGGCATATTCCAAGATGGCAACACCAGGATTCATCAAGCTCAAATTGTGCAAGAGTAGATCAGGGAGCATGAGACATAATTTTCACACATGTATAAGGCTGGGGTCAGACCAGCGCACTTTTAACGTG
This sequence comes from Leptobrachium leishanense, assembly GCA_009667805.1. Lineage (NCBI taxonomy): Eukaryota > Metazoa > Chordata > Amphibia > Anura > Megophryidae > Leptobrachium > Leptobrachium leishanense. The sequence continues at coordinate 488,589,553 of CM019063.1, forward strand.
CGTTCTGGCGCACTTAATCACGGCCGCACTAGCAGCAGATGATGGGCAATGACAGCCAATATACGAAGTACGGTCGCACGAAAGTCCGGCCGCGCAACGCAAGTGGAAAATGAACGCATTTTTTCGAGAACGCAGAACCGCTAGTACGGACGTACAGAGTGCGCTGCGTCCACTAGCGGCGTGTGTGCGTGATTTGGAGACATCAGACCCTGCTCGTGTCCGGCCAACATAACGTCCAGACGCAAAAAGTTTCCTGGTTTGGATCCGTAAAAAATCACGCACAAAAATGCGCATCTTATGACCGTTTTCGCGAATTCCGTGAAAAAATCCGTCAATGCGTTCGGACGTACTTTTTTACGTTCGCGTGTAAAAATGCTTTAGTTTGACCCTAGCCTTAGCCACCACACAGTCCAACCCTTAACCCAATTGAGAATCTTTGGGATTTGATGGCGCAACGAATAAGTGCCGTAATCATAGCAACAGGCGGCCCAACAAAATATTAGAGTTTGTGACTTTTTTGGACAGGCAGTGTTTATATCTAGCGCTCATTGCACATTATTTTCATGTGAAATATAGCAGTGACATTTACCAGTACAATTGAGACATTAGAATGAGCTGTATCACTGCTCAGGAATGTTGGCCTTTACTGTCTGAGGACAAAATACTTTAAACTACAATACATTAGATCCTTCTCTACCAAGAGGGGGAATGCTTTATGCATGACTGTGACTGATTGAGACCGAAACGTTGAATATGTTAACTCTCCTTATGCTCTAATAAAGATATTGTGTTGCCCACTTCTGGATTATTTTGGCAAACATTTGGCTGAGTGGACTGTGTGGTGGAGCACCGGGCCTCCAGCCTGCTGGGTTTAGGCTCTTCTCATAATTTGCTTTAGGGTTTTAGGAGACAATATTTGTTTTTATATTGTACTTGACACATCTGGTGGTGAGTAGCTGGCTTTCTATTTATTTGTAATTAAGGTTACTATTTAAACCGTGTGTGTTTTTTACATTAATCTACAGTATGTCTGTCCTGAGGAAAGTTCCATATTATGAACGTTGAATTTATGGACGAATAAAGCTTAATACTTTTTGAAAATCATGGAGTGCAGGCATATCTGCGTTGTGGTATCCAAATTCAGGCCGTTGCTGAGCACCTGGTAGGTACTGAGGATCTTACGTGAACCTTGAGTGCAAACCTTGTTGTTACTTATATATATATTATATATATATATATATATATTTGATCACCCTAACCCAGCATTAAAATGCAGTGAGTGAATATGATAGGAAGGATGTGTCCAAAGAGTTAAAACCACCTCGTTAAAAAGTGGAAAATTTTCTGAAAACCGAGAATATTATAAAAGATGTCCTGGCTGGTTGTACAGGTGTCGCAGCTCCCATCCTTAGCAGCTGATACAGTGACTACACCAGCTGTGCAATGCAGACATAGACTGGAAGCCTGCACTGTTCTGACCCTTTCATAATGCGGTATGAAAACACTGATGTATGTGATGCTTTATAAATTACAAAGCGGAAAAATCTGAATTAACATCAATTATCATATAACAGGCCTCTTCCAATGCAGAATGTGTAGACAAAAAACGATGTGCTCTCGTTCGTCAGGTGTTCGTCCTTGCCTAAAAATACCTTCTTTTTTTGGCTCGGCGCTTTGCGCCGCTGTTCCAAAAGCTTCCTTGCAGATGGGGCAAGCGGTAGTTCTGATTTTATGCTTTATGATGTGTTTAAGAAAACATTCAGTCCGTCCGTAGGGAAACGCTATTATCTTTCCTCACAGAATGAAGAATTTGGTTAAATTAAATTATTGAAAGGGAGTGTAATTGAAGAAAATAAAAGTGTCACGATAAAAATACATGTTTGCCCTTCAGTTCAGAAAAAAAGATTAATTATTTATTTTACCCGGCGCGTTTGGGAGGAAGCTAATTGCTTTTGACTTCGAATCAGTGTAGTTGAAGAGAAATCGCAGCTGCAATGAAAAGTTTAGCTTAAAATTGCCCGACTTTACAAACTGCTGAATATTTTGTCTGTATGGATAACTGGGTCGAAAACTACCAATGTCCTTGTCAGTTCCTCATACATTCTGGATCGTTAAAGGATCATTTGAGAGGTTCTAAAAGTCAGTCTTAAATTATTTTAGCAATTAAACAAATTCCTTCTTTACAGCCCGCAAGGAGTTAAACCTATTTCTTCAGTAGTTTTCAGGTGTCCGCAGACCTCAATCGTGATCTTTGTTCTCTTGGGCACAACAGAGGGTGTATATATTTGCCTCTTTGTTCAGTGTTGAAGAGGATGGTCTTGATTGAGACGCTTGACAGAGACAGAAAGGGTTTCAAGAAACAAGCTGAAAGTGCTGTGTATTCAACTGAAATGGTATATATTGTCATGATGTCACAAGCTTTCTTAAATATTGGAAGAATAAGCATCCTTAGGGTAATATGGAATACTACAAGTATATGTCTTTAATTGATACATAAATTGTTTTCTTCCTTGGTTTGACAGCTGGTGCAGGGAAGACTTACAATGGTTTGTAGATGTCCAGAAACTATTACAGTATGTACCTTATCATGTACCGCTTAAAATACTAGTAACAAAAATGATGATAATAGTAGTAGTAATAATAATAATAATAATGGAGTAGAGGTAACATTGCTGCTCTATAACCGTGGAGAGAGACTGTGGAGACACAGGTTCAATCCCAGCAAGAGCACCTCTCCAGTAATGGTCCTTGGGCAAGACACCTAACGGTACATACTCGCCACCCAGGACATACTTGAAAAAGAGAGAAATCTCAATGTATCCTTCCTGGTAAAATACTTTCACAAAAATAAATAAATATATATAATAATAAAGATCAAATTCAGGAGAAAATATCATTTAGGCATATAGAGAAAGCACATAATATTATACAGACTTAAATCATAATTTTTCACTTTTATTCCTTTGGCAAAAACAAGTTAGGATGAAACGTAAATACTGGTACCTGTCCGGAACACCCAGGTCCTCCTCACGTACTCAGTTCCTGAGACAGCCCGCAGCAAAACATATTCCATTTTGTTATCCAAGACTTGACCCTCGTTTACCTTGTGTGAGCCATACGCACAAATCCACAATTTTGTTCAAAAATGGATTCTTCCATTCTATCACCATCTATTCCAAAAAGAAGACCTGGCTGTGGCTGACTGAATGTCTCAGCAGATATGACCCCCAGCAAACAGGTGACACAAATGTCAAAAACCTAATACCGGTCTTTAGAGATCGCTGGGTGATGCAGCACACAAGAGAGGGTCACAGGGCACTCGGCGTCAGCCAAGGTGGTTCCGTTATTCGGGATAGACAGCGCTTTAGGCAGGATTGTCGCTGGCTGCAGGATACATAGAATAGGAGATGATGTTGCCACACAACTGGGTATTGAAACAAGAGACACAGAATAGAACAACATGAAGAGCAAGGGTTAAGGGAGAGAACCACAATACACTGGCACCCAACAGCACACTAAAGGGAACCCTAATATGAAGTACGGTCCTTGTATGGCCATTTATTCTAAGGAGGGGACCTTACTGCTTGGTGGCACACTGAACAAAAGACTGAACAAGAGTGACAAGATCAGAGACATAGTCAAATAGCAAAGCCAGGTATGGTACACGATCAGGCAGAATACAGGACAGAATGTATAATCCAAAAGGGAATTCAATACATAGAAGCCAAGTTCGGTACACCGGAATATATATCAAGAGCAAGGATCACAAGGGTTAACATGAGTAACAAAGTCAGTAAGCCAGGCCAGAGTCATACACAGGAAATCAGATAACACAGAAACACACAGATCAAGATAAACCGAAAATAAAAAAACAGAAAAGGCAGATGGAGGGACAGACAGACTAAGGAAACAAGAAACCAGAAATAAACTGAACAATGGAAAACAAGGAAAAATAACAAGTAAATACTATACTCAGGAACAGAGTCACAGGCAGAACCACAAGGAGCAATGTAACTCATATACAAGAGCCCTGGGCAATGGGGGAGACTGTCTTATATTGGGAGCAGGCCAGAGCTTACAAGTCATGTGGTACAAGGCTACAGGGGAATCCTGGAGCGGAGAAAAAGGAAGGAATGGCCTGTTGGTTATGTATGAAAGAGGCACTGGAGTCTTGTGAATCTGCAGTAGAGAACTTTACTTTGTGCATATAGCAATAAAACAACTTATAACAGATTAGTCACTGGATATATATCAGGATGCTTCATCATCACACAGCTAGAAAGGAAGAAGGAAGTAAAGCAGAGACAATAGAGACTTATTTCCTGTGAACATATACCAACGAGTTTAGAACACATTTAACCTGTACTAACAGCGCCACCTGCAGTCCATAGTATAATATATGCTGTTGTATCTCCAACATGGCCCAGACAGGGGTAGTAGCCGTATGATACCATAAAAACATCTGCAATTCTTATCTTTTGTTGTATATCTTTTCAAACATGTATATTAATCCTTACATGTAAAAATACAACCATATAAATAGAAAAAAGGTACTTATGTTTTTTGTGTTGATGGTCCCGTTCTGAGATGGTTTTTAGGCAATGGGTTTTTCTTTGTTTTCCCAGTTTGCGCCGTTAGAGGTTTCTGGTCTGCTTCCTTAGAATAGGTATTCTGCATACATCGGGCTATTAGCTCCTTATGCCAGAATTTCAAAGAAGGACTCGAAATCCGTGATACGTAGTTTTAAAAAATCAGGTAAAAATTTATTAAATACACGCAAATAAAATTAGTCACAGAAAAAAAAATGGAATTCCGTATATTGTAATGGGAAATCAGATATCTGGGATACGCGTGTAACGGTTATCCCCTGCTTGGGCCATCGTGGTGGCTTGGAACATGAGATGAAGCCCTTAAGGCAGGCGAATTACTGACTGGACACAAGGACAGACTGATTGCTCCAAAACCAAAGGAGCATCAAAAAACAGAACTGAATTGCCACTAAGCTGCGAAGGCTTCAAGACCGACAGACCACTTAGGACACGCTCAGAAACACAAAGACACGCCTGACAATCTGTGAATTGAGTAGGCTGCAGGGCAGTCAACAAAACAGACAGCAACACAATGATATACCTGACAATCCGCGAATTGAGTAGGCTGCAGGGCAGTCAACAAAACAGACAGACTACTCTAAAGAGGTCCTTATAAGTGGCCTCTGAATATATACTAGACTAAGACAGACAAGGTACTTAAAACATGAAACATACAAGAATCGTCATACAGGCAGAGGCAGGCAACAGATCAGAATATACAGTACCAGGAGTGGGCAGAAGGGATAGTCAGGAATAAAGCCGAGGTCAAAACCAGAAAATACTTGGACATGAATGCTTTGCAGCAACACAGGGAACACGAACCAGACAAAACCACCATAAAACTCCACAAACCGTCAATGAGGCTCTGTGCTGCTGGGAATATATAGGGAGTGGGACCGTGTGATTGGTCCATGTGACCCCAGACCTGGAGATCATAACAGAACCCCAGATCAGCCCTAGACAGCACAGCCAGACACACCACAGGGAAAAAAACAGACATGAAGGCCCTTCACCACCAGGAGGCGCAGCCAAAACCAGGGAAAATTTAACATAACCCCCTCCCTTACGGGTGACCTCCCGGGCACCCAAAACAAAAACATGACAGCCGGAATCAGGAAACCAGATCACCAAAAACCATTGAGGTCCCACTCAGAGTCGTCATCATCCTCCCCGAGACGCCTGCGTCTATGAGGGTTCCCTTGAATGGCAGCTCAGTGTTCCTTCCTGAACACCAGTCCAAAGGGCGACTGCACATAGCTCTCAGGGACAATGACAGGTTAACGGTATCTCAGCATTGGTCAGACTGGACACAGAACCAGATTGACCAGGGTTGGTCACCTTTTTTCGTCTTTTCCTGGAACGAGATCTAGAACTGGTGACAACCCCACATGATATAGCTTTCTCGAGCACACAAGACTTTGATTCCCTACACCCACTGCTGGGTTTCGCATCAATGGACCCACTGTGAGACTTGGGCACAGAGGTCTTATGACGTACTTTAGGTATCGCTGACTCGAGGCTTGACATGTGATTAACCAACAGCTCACCAGCTTCTGGCAAGACTGGACGCTCGCCAGCATCACCTGTACCAGACATAAAGGGGTTATTGCCTAAACCAGACACACCTTCAGAACATGGGACATTGTCAGGACATGGTACAGCGTCAGGATATGGTACTATTGGCACCTTGCTAGTTCTACACATTTCCTCTGGAGGAATATACTGTGGACCATCCGAGTCATCAGAATCCTCCTCAAAACATCTCCAAGCATTAGGGTCTTTCTTGATCATGGCCCAGTGTGCCTCACGAAACAACATCCCACATGGGGATCATATATAACCCTCGGGTACAGGGCTAGAATCTGAGATGGTAGTACCGGTTAAATTGAATGTAGCTCCATCATTGTGCCAGGCTTCCTTAGACCTAGAATGAAACCTGGTATTACTAGATTCACCCTGGGACTTGGGCACAGTGACTACAGCCCTTGACAGAAACAAGGTTGATTCTTTGCCAGTATCATATTTGATTGGATCATCTCCAGTAACTGGCAGGACTGGCAAATAACCAGAAACAGACATACCTGGCAGCGTGCCATCAAGGGCTGACATGAGGGGCTCTTGACCCAAACCAGACATGAAGGACTTAGTCCCCACCTGAGACAAAACCGCTGACACACAGCTTGGGAGTGGTACTGCTGACACACAGCTTGGGAGGGGTACTGCTGACACACAGCTTGGGAGGGGTACCGCTGACACACAGCTTGGGAGTGTTACCGCTGACACACAGCTTGGGAGTGTTACTGCTGACACACAGCTTGGGAGTGTCATTGGCATATCACCAGAAACAGGCATTAGGGGCACATTGCCCGAATTACACATGAAGGGCTCAGCGCCCACACTTGGCAAGACAACGGTAGGAACAACACTGGACCCACTGTGGGACAAGGGCACAGTGGTCTCATGTGTTAATGTGGGCACATCGGTCTCATAACCTAACGAGGCCTCAGCAGTCTCGCAGCAGGACATTGGCACTGTTGTCTCGCAGCAGGACATTGGCACTGTTGTTTCGCAGCAGGACATTGGCACTGTTGTCTCGCAGCAAGACTTGGGCACGGCTGCTTCGCAGCAGGACATGAGCACGGCTGCCTCGGAGCTGGACATGGGCACGGCTGACTCATAGCACAACAATGGCACAACTGACTCGTCAGCAGACAGGAAGGGCTCATTGCCCAAAACAGGCATGGAGGGCACTTGGCCCACAAGAGGCATGGAGACAGCTTCCTTGAAGCTCAGCATGGGCATCACTGGTACCACTGGCACACAGCTTTCAGTCATCATTGGCAATGTGCCAGGTTCTGGCACCGCTGACACCTTGTCAGACAGAAACATAACTGGCCTCCCGCCAGGAACGGACATAGGCACAATACAATGTGCAGAACAGACAGGTTTATCTTTATGCTGTGTACCTGTAACAACAGTGCCACACTGCACCCTTGTGGCATCAGCACCACCCTGGACCCTTGTGGCATCAGTACCACCCTGGACCCTTGTGGCAACAGTGCCACCCTGGGCCCTTGTGGCATCAGCGCCACCCTGGATCTTTGTTGCAACAGCGCAACCCTGGACTTTAGACCCATTACATGAATTGAGAAACAATGATCCACTGTATAATATAGAAGCAGGTTGTGTGCCTTGAGGTGGAACAACTTTGGCTTTATTGCCACACATGTCATTTGCAACACCCCTGCATTGCACAGAAACAGAGGTCCCAGCATTAGGGTCAGTGCTATGGCTGCATGACATGGATACCAGGGTCTCACCCTGAGAACAGGACATACTGGGTCTGGGCCTTACTGGACAGCAAAATATTTTATGCTGGGGGGAACTGCAATAATAACAGAGCTTAAACAACCTACGTCTTTCTTTTTCAGACATAGGAGGTTCCCCAGAGACTCTGCTGGGAGGAACCGCATAATTAAGCACACTGAGAGACAGCATTAACCTCTTCAGCTCTGTCAGCAGATCAAAAACCATCTAAATCACAGAATTTAACACAGTAAGCTCACCTGCAGGCATGAATGGACGGTTTGTAAAGTAACGGTTAGCCCCTGCTTGGGCCATCGTGGTGGCTTGGAAAATGAGATGAAGCCCTTAAGGCAGGCGAGTTACTGACTGGACACAAGGACAGACTGATTGCTCCAAAACCAAAGGAGCATCAAAAAACAGAACTGAATTGCCTCTAAGCTCCAAAGGCTTCAAGACTGACAGACCACTTAGGACACGCTCAGAAACACAAAGACACGCCTGACAATCTGTGAATTGAGTAGGCTGCAGGGCAGTCAACAAAACAGACAGCAACACAATGATATACCTGACAATCCATGATTTGAGAAGGCTGCAGGGCAGTCAACAAAACAGACAGACTACTCTAAAGAGGTCCTTATAAGCGGCCTCTGAATATATACTAGACTAAGACAGACAAGGTACATAACACGTGAAACATATGTAGCCCTGGTTTAAATCCTGCTGCTGTAATTACTTGTTTCTGGCCACCAGGGGGAGACGAGCGCAATGTAAACCAATACTGGACACTTTTGGACTACGTTTTCCAGCATGCTTTGGGGCAGGAACAGGAAGTGGGTGGGGAGAATCAGGACACATCCGCAACCTCGTGCAGAGGAGAGCCAGTGCGCGCCAAGGGGTGAACAGAGCAAGACGCACGTGAGGCAAGGAGCGATCGTGACCAGGCCGGAGAGCAGGGGCTGCCTTGCGGAGCTGGAGATCGATTTCAGTTACTTGCCAGAGACCTAGTAATCCACCGCTGAAAAGTTTACACAGATACAGAGCTGCAGAGGGACCCCAAGTTAGGAGACCGCGATGATCTAATGGGAGTGCAGCCGGTGAGCTCAGCATCTTGTGGCAGAGACAGACAAGCAAGACAAGCGGATCCGGAGGCACAGAGTCCCAGCCAAATCGAGCGGAGAGACGTCCTGGGTCAAGCAGAGCGCAGAGTATCTGGCGGATGGGTGAGAGGCCTTCCCGGCCACAGTAAAATAATAAAGCACTCTGCAGTTTGTCTAAACCTACAAGGCCCCAACGTGACTAGTCGAAGACACATTGAAATCATTCACTGGCCAGTTGAATCTAGTACCCGGGTACCAACACACGCATACACGTACACCTTCTTGGGACACAACCTGTACGGGACTCACACTCCAGCAACAAAGGGGTTAAAATTCCTTTTTCTTTTCTGCTGCACGTTTCTCGCATTACGAATTCCTGTAAATATATATGTATACCGTGCTGCTCTATATATGCCAGTTTATTTGAGATCAGTAAACTATATAAATTATAAAATACACAACAGTGCTGGTGTATATTTATTCCCTAGTGCAGGGAGACTGACCTGAGGTTTAAATTCAGCGGCTCCTCCGGGAGTGAGCACTACACATACAAGAATTGTCATATAGGCAGAGGTTGGCAACAGATCAGAATATACAGGGGAAACGTAACAATGCATTTCTCCGACCACTATGTTGGCTTCATCAGTCCTCAAGTTTGTATCTAAATCAGATTACGCCTTGGGACCTCCCCAGCCCACTGATGTCATCATGCAGTAAAGGTTTTGAACTTTTTTGTTACAGTGAGGTTTGGGGCTTCTCTTTGCAGCTTGTTTTACAGTATTACAGACAGAGAGGAGTGAATTCTCACAGTGAACTTCATTTTTCCACAGGTAATCTTGCCTTAAAAAAGATATGCAATTGGGGTTTTGACATGCCAATGGTTGCTTTCCAATGCATTACAATGAAAAGTCGAGTGAACTCGACTTTGGTAGTGAAGGAGTTAAGGACAGTAATGACCATTGATGTCAGTCAGTTTAAAGAGAGCCTTCAATCTGACAAAGTTAGAGGATCAACCTGATTGACAAGGGAGTCAACATAATTTGGATAAATCCTTTGGACCTTTGTTTATCACAGGATTAGTTTAATTCCCACCAAGGATGTCAAAGTAATGAGATCACAGAAATGCTATGAAGGTGATACCTTTAATTGAGTTGTAATCAAACATTTAAAAACTCATTCTAGTTGCTTTCCTTGGTGATTACAGTCCAACATCCTTTCACTAATCCAAACACAATAAATACAACTTTATCCTTCTGATGGATTATTTTGCAGGATATAAAATATGTATATCACATCCATTTTCATTAAATTATGTAAAAGAGGAGAGTAGAACATTTGACAAACGATGGGTAAAAGCCCATCATCTGATTGATAGGTGAGTTTAGTAAATACACAAAAATAATTATCTACTAATTATTAACTATCTTAAAGCAAACCTCTGTACTGAACCCATGACAAGACCGGCCCCATTGAACTGCATGGGCACGAGTAGGCGTTGGTGTGGTTGACAGACGCATCTGGATGACAGGGGTCAGGGCCAGAAGATCCAATAATGGTTGGCCAGATCAAAGCAGAAAGCTAGCACCAGTTTAATCGTAGAAGTCTTCGCCTCTCCATCCATTTCCAATACTATTTCTGATACCTGGGCCTACTTATATAAAGATATGGAACAGAGGTAAGTTTATTTATTGCACTAGCACACAATAATGTCTTTCAAATATGACCCATTATTTATGAGTCTTTAAAAAACTATTTCTGGATTGTCTAGCAACTTTATTATGAATATGGGTAGGAAAATACTTCATCAAAAGATAATTTACAAAGTACTTTGTGGTGAAAGAATCAGTGGATTTTAAGGCAAATGTGTCACTGTTATCAAACATGGTCTTTGTAAGCCAGCTATGACTAAAGCTTGGTAGTGGCTGTGGTGAAGGCCAAGTTGGGATCCTCACAGAATAGATAGACATGGATCATGCTTGTGAAATCCTCAGCAATTCCATAGGAGTTCTCTGTGACCTGTCAGGAGGCAAGCCTGGCCTGTATTTATAATCAGGAGTAGTAATTATAGGCAAGTAGAGAAGTGTAGTCCTAACGATATCAGAGCATTGTTACACGTGGGTCTTCAGCTTTTATAGTTTGGTGCTCCCGGGCGCATGATAGTGGTGTCAGACGCCAAGGAAGAGTCTCCAAGGCTAGCGCGCATGTTCAGTAGCTCTCGTGGCTGAGCTCTGTGCAGAGCCTGGGCGCACATTCGCAGAAGGCTCTATACGCACCACTGTGCCGGCAACGGACTGTGTGTGGGGACACCGTCACAGGCGATCTGAATGTAGGACTCTGGAGGAGCCAGGTGCATCGGGAGCAGGAGTATGACACAGGTTTAGGAACCACTGATGTACAGTACACAATAGAAAATACTGGATGTGGATATTAACTCTGAATGTATGCTTTTCATTCTTTGTCCTAAATCAAGCCTCTAAGCACAAAAACATTTAAGAACCAGTGTTCAACAAGTGCTGCTGCGTGAGTAAGACTTCAAATGCCCAATCACAACAACGTGTATGAATGAAGGTTTCAGTGGTTTCCAGATTTCAGGTTTTTGTTTTGTTTGTTTGCTATGTGAGTGCGCGCAATAGGCATGTGTCAATACGAGAGCAATGGAAACTTTAATGTATCGAGGGTGGGCGCATCAGAGGGTGGGCGCATCAATGCTCTGTTATCTCTCCAAGGAATTGAGAAAATAATTACGGACACAATCTGCATTGATGTCAAATTCAGTCGATAAAGTTTACGCATATATTCTTTTCTAGGCAGGACCTCTCATCATGATGAGACCGTAAACCTCCACTTTATTACAAAGAGACCAATCTAAGATTGATCCACATCATTTGTTTGTAGATCAATTACAATTTTATCATATTTCTATGTGTTTAATACACATCTATCCTTCTACAAAAATCACAAATTTATTTTATGGATATTTTTGTCTGAACGGGTCATTTTATACCTCGCACAATACTGTGTGTCTGTATACTCATTGTTTTAACTGTTCCTTCCCATTGCGTAATTCTATAAGCGAGCTGCAATGTTACATATCCTTGTATCCCAAGCTCTATCCGTCCGTTCGTCAGGGTGCCCCTTGCACTGTACTAGGAGGTGAGCGTGTAGGTGATCGTAGCTCCACAGACTAGACGACACTTAGTGCTGTGACAAAAGGTTGTATCTTACCTGTGCAGAACTTTATTTTGGCTCAATAGTTACAAACATTCAAAAGTGAAAAACAAGCCCTATCGTTTCCAGGCTGAAATATCCTCCCAATAGCGCTCCCCCCCCCAACCCACACACACACCCTGGTCTACTAACAAAGGCTGGGGAATGTGGTTGTGATATCCAGTCCAAACCAGTTACTGGGTGTGGGGTTGGTAGAAGCAGATCAAATGGGTAGATTGTAAGCTCCGAGCCGGGTCCTCTTACCTACTGTTCTAGGTGTCTAATTTGTGTGTATATCGGTTTATACAAACCTGTAAATGTAACTGTTACATACAGATACATACAGGGGAAACAGCACAGTATATCACACAACACTTTACCCTAACTACAGGGGCAATGAAATATAAAAAAATTAAATGCAAATAGACATTGTGGCGTCCGTTCCATCACATACAAGATATGTGTTTTGATACTCTTACTATATTAAAGAGATGCTTCAGGCAAAACTTGAAACCTATGTTGAAATTAATTATATATTATGGGCCATATTACATTCTCTGCGCAAATACGCTCGCGCAGCGCAATTTTTTTGGCGCGCAGGGTCCAGCGTTATCGTCGAAAATTAACGTGATATTCGGATCCGAATGCATTTTCTCATCCGTCAAAAAATAACGTTAGTAAGTTAGTTAGTTAGTGTTTTTTTCGCGGGATTCAGCCAATCAGAATTAAGAACCCTAATTGACATCAATTCACCTTAATTGACTCACTAACGTTTTTGCGCCTGTCAAAATAAATCTGAGTATACATGCTGCAGCAATAAAAAAAATATGCACAAATTCACAATTTTTTTTGTTTGGGGATGTGTAGAATCTGTAACTAAACTGTGCTGTATTTTTTTTTTTCGTGCTGGTGTATTTGGTTTTGGCCAGAACGTTCAGATTTGCAGTTAACACCAGGTTTTCAAAGACGTTAAAATTATGCGCGCAACGATAACGCAAACGTTGAAATACGATGTTCTGCGCAAATGGTTTTGTCCTCACGCAAAACCTATGCGCGAGGAATGCAATATGGCCCTATGTATATTATAGCAAAATATATGCAAAGGAACTAAAGGGACACTCCAGAAACTGTGGACATTCAATGCAAATTTTATGGTTGAAATAACCTCAGTGCTCTTTCCTTTTCCAGGAAATGGGACCAAAAGTGTTGATTCAACAGGGGGGATTAGTCTTCAAAAAGCTGACATTAGCTCTTGCTGATTTGCTTTTCTGGCAAAAGTCCGGGTATGAACAACACCTCGTTGTTGGCTTTAGCCAATGGCGCCAATTGTATCGAATTGTATTATAACTACCAGGGTTGGTGAGATTGCAAGTGCAAAGAGGCTCATCTCTCTTGGCGATCCCAGCGTTGTGACCCCAGTAGCACAGCAAAAAGGTGTTTCACTTAACTCAGATCCCCATTGGGTAACTTTCATCCAATGATCTGCACTCATATAAGCTCTACCCTTTCCTGCCTCCTCCACTCTTGCTCCTCCTAATCCTCCTGCCCCGCTCTGTATTTCATACCTACACAATTGTACCAAGAAAACCCCGCCTCTTCCCACTTCTCTGGTCTGCAGCATTTACTTAAACACCTCCTCGAGGGAGAGCTTTGCCCCCTCTGGCCTCATCCACATTTCTTCCCTCTCTATTGTTCTGCCCTACATTCAGCACCAGCTTTCACTGAAGTTCTAACTGTGGATGAAGCTGCCCAATTCGGGCATTTCTCTGGCAACCCACGGGGTCCTCATTAGTTTCCTATCAGCATCTTAAGGAGGTTACCCATGGAAATGCCTGAATTGAGCTGCAGCACCAGTACAGACTGGATATTAATGGGAGCAAATGGGGTGATGGGAGAGATAAAAGAGGACTCAATCTGGGTTAATGTGAAACTACTCACTGAATGGGGTTCAATGAGGAACTGGCTGTGTGTCAAATTGGGGGCAATTACTGTCAGTTATTGGGGTCCATACAAGGTGACTGAGAGCCATTGGGTGGACTGAGTGATCGGGGGTTAATGGATGGACCGAATGAGGGTTAATGGTGTTCTGATTAGAATTTTTTGGGAAATTGCCTGGGGGATTGACAAGCTGATTGAGTGTTATTCAATCTACTAAGTGATAGAATATTTATGGGCGACTGACTGTGTAACTGAGGGTTATTTGGGGGTACTTAATGGGTTATTGGGGGACTGACCAGCTGACCGGGGGCTAAAACGAACTGACTAGAGAGGGGCCAGGGCATAGACTTTGCCCCTGGGCTCTATGAGGTCTAGTTATACCCCTATTGAGAGCCATCAGAGTGGCTGGATTCTTGCTTGATTGCCCAGCCTCTCCATCCTCAGCCCATCATGTTACAGCTGCAGTTTAAGCAGAAGCTGGAGCTTGTCATATCCAGAGCAGCAATGAGGGAATAAAGGGGAGTTTTTTGATCAATACGGAGCTAAAATGTGAGAGCAGGGGCTTAACCACCAGGGGAGCAGTGAGTGCCACTCCCAGGGACTCGCCTGGGCCGCGCGACCAGCTGGGGCCTCGCCTGGGCCACCTGCCTAGGCTGCTTTGGCTGCTGGACGAAGAAGAATTCAGCCCCATCCTGCAAATAAGATAGGAAAGGTAACAAGTATACATTTTTTATATATAAATTATGTTAATATAGTAATTTTTATACTTATCTTAATTGTTATTTAAATAAATTTTATTATTTTTTAATACTTATTTTAATAATATTTTATACTTATTTGTGAGTTTTACTTTGGAGCTCTGTGATACGCTCATACACACGGAACATTACTGTGAGTTTTATTGCTGTGGTGATCTGTGACACACTCATACACACGGAATATTACTGTGAGTTTTATTGCTGTGGTGCTCTGTGACACACTCATACACACGGAATATTACTGTAAGTTTTATTGCTGTGGTGCTCTGTGACACACTCATACACACGGAATATTACTGTGAGTTTTATTGCTGTGGTGCTCTGTGACACACTCATACACACGGAATATTACTGTGAGTTTTATTGCTGTGGTGCTCTGTGACACACTCATACACATGGAATATTACTGTGAGTTTTATTGCTGTGGTGCTCTGTGACACACTCATACACACGGAATATTACTTTGAGTTTTATTGTTGTGGAGGTCTGTGATAAGTTCATACGCAATGTACATTACTGTGAGTTTTATTGCTGTGGTGCTCTGTGACACACTCATACACACGGAACATTACTGTGAGTTTTATTGCTGTGGGGGTCTGTGATAAGTTCATACGCAATGCACATTACTGTGAGTTTTATTGCTGTGAAGCTCTGTGAGATATACGTAGTGCACATTACAGTAAAAATGGGATGGACTGAAGTGGTCACAGTGAACCTGGATAAAAAATGGGACACTGATGGTCTGGAGTTGACATTGTGGACCTGGAGGGGTCAAGAAGAAAAATGTTTCTCCTTAGGGTGGGGTGGTGTGCCATGCATGGATTCCTGCACCTGGGCCCTGAGGTGTCTAGACGCTTCTGTGTGAGAGGGGTGCATAGAGGATCAGGAGGGGTTAAGGTTTAAACCCTCGTTTTAATATTCCTGTAGTATCCCTGTAATAAAAAATGGTGCTTTCGACATCTTTTTTGTATGAATTCCAAGCCTTCGCAGTTAAAGCAGGAAACTCTGTCCAATCAGGACCCACAAATTGTCATCTGCAGAGGATGCCAAAATCCCTCCTGCTCAGCTAGGGTTAATTAACACTCACCTTCCGGTATAACATAGACAGCTGATATAAGCCTCATTTCATTTTAGGATTTTATCTGAATGATCTATACATATGTTACAGTCTTGCTCAGGGGTTAAATATATTCTCTGGAGCAGGAAACAGATGAGAGTTAAATGAGCAGAACAGAACGAAAACAAGACAAATTGCAACGAACGTCTATGTTCTATGTTTGAGTATAAACAGACCTGCAGCGTTCCCCATAAGAGAGCTCTGTGTTCTATGTACTGTAAATAATAATTCGCTAGGCTCTATCATGTGGTTCATGTATACATATAAATAAAAAGCTTCATTTACATTGTATAAAGAGAACCTGGCACTGTTTTAGGTTATTTATCATGTACATTAATTCATTTTCATTGACGAGGTCCTCCTAGAGCCGCAGCCACGTAAGTTCCTTCCTTTGCTTATGGTTCAGGAAGCTCCCCTGGAGCTCCACACGTTGGTTAAGGTTGATGATATGTGTAAGAAAGCAAAGAACAAAGCAAAATAAATCACAGATTCTTATACAGGTAACTAAATAAATATAAAGATGATCAGCAGCGAAATACAGGGTTATTCAAAGAGGTGCTCTTTCATTCCCTGCACTTCGGAGAATCAAATTCTATGACCCTGCGGTGAATTCAGCATTCATCGCAGGGTCGCTGAAGTGCAGGGAAAAGCACCGGCTGCATCCAAAAAACTGCCGCATAAACGTTGCATCGATCTTAAAAACCACCGCAAAACCGTCAGAAAAAATGAGTGACCTGAAAAAACGCCGGAAAAAAAAAGCCAAATGCACCCATCGATCTGCCGCAAACCCTCCGACCGCATCCTAAAAAAAGCTGACGAACACAGCGCTGACCAGCTGCCAAAAAATGCCGCCAAGCCAACAATCGGGTTAAAAAATACAAAACACAGCGACATTGAAAAACTCTATGCAAAAAACTACTGCACGAAAATGCCTGAAATTAACATATAAGGTCCTATGAATAATAATAATAAGGTGTGTTACAGAAAAAAAAGCTATTTAAAAAAAATGGAAATTTTTTTGCCAAAAATGCCTAAAAAATCCTAAAAAATAATTGTGGTGAGAGCGGAGTCACATGACAGGAAGGGTGGGGGCGGTACCAGGCAGTGTCTGCTGGGATGCCATGCTAGCAGGACGTACTGTATGTGTCTCCTCTATCCGATGTTATGCTAAATAAATCAACAACTATAAACCAACCCACGGAGTCTACTCTTTTCATGACAGACTTTTTGCTGCAAATTAAAAGAATAAATGGTTTAATAGATATTGGATAAAAACGGGAATATTTTTTACATTGAAACATATGGAATTCGCCTGATTTAACCTGCCGAATGAAACCACTGAACATCAGCGCATTTCACTGACATTTCTCTGCTGTTCGGTGTTCTCTGAATAAGCCGACTCTTAAAAATGCAACTGGCAAAAGGCTGGAATGTCGGGCACCATGTGCTCTTGGATTTGGTCAGCTATAGTGAAAGGTGAAAGAAGGGCAGGACTGGAACAAAAAAAAACAGCCCTGGACTTCATTCAAATCGGCCAGGTGAGAACCAGGGAACTGGCAGGTCCAAGTGACTGCCCTGCCCAGGAGAAGGTCAGGCAGTCGCCCAGCCTATGTGAGGTCCAGGCAGCCACCCGGCCCAGGAGAGGCCCAGGTGGCTGCCCAGGTCTACGCAAGGCCCAGACGACCGGCCAGTAGTCCCAGTAGTCTCAAAGGCCAGTACATGCCTGATGAAGGATAATTGCACATCTAGATAGCAACAACTCAGTATTCATTGTCATGTTTCCTTTGGTATATGTTTCCTTTGGTATATTAACGTTATTTGAGTTATGGTATCACTGGAAGATATACCGCTGCTATGCAGAGGGGATTGCTCACGGGATGAAGATTTGTGTAATCTGGCCAGGAAGCCCTTTGTACGGACTCTGCCTTGAGCAATATACCTCTACCCCTCTCAAACCCTTTTTTTATATTTTTTCTCCACCTTTGGCCACTTTCCTCAACCCTCTCTTACAACCTTACCCTCTTCCAATGGCCTGCTTTCCCCTACATTGTCCTCCCCTGTTTTCTTCTCTCTCACCTATTCCTTTCTTTATCCTGTTCAAGCCTACTTGGAAAGACTCTACTTTTACTGTTTATCTTACCTTTAAATGCCCTGAAGCCATGAATAAGGTGCCCCATCCACTGACTGTCAGGTTTCCACACCGGAGTCGGTAGAAAGAGCTCAAGGGACATGGCTAGTGTAATGGTACAACAGGAATCGTGCAATAATGTAGGTCAGGGTCACAAATCCGAGTCATTCACATACAGGCAAACTGTAGCAAAGAGGAGAATCAGGAGCTAGGACACAGGGGAACTGCTTCAATACTGGAGCAAGGAAGGAATGAGCCCTCTGGTCTTTTATACTCAGCAGCTCCCACCTGGTCCAATAGGAGGTCTGTGACGTTATCGGTGCGTGATGTGGCCTGGCCGCCACATTGTTGGAGACCAGCGCCACGCACGTCCCTGATCAGAGGCCTGGACAAGGCCTGAAGCCCGGAGCCTCACCGGCTGACGGCACAGGGGCTGGCACCAAACTGGCGCCAAACCTCCCCGGGAACCGAAGCCACACCAAGGAGGTGAGCCAGCACGCACTGGGCACAAGGTACCGCCGAGCGGCCGAGTCGGTCACCTCGCCTCACCCCTTACAGAAATGTCGGGTGGGTGAGGAGGCGGCTGCGCTCGATGCAGGCAAGCCAGCGGCCCTGACACTGACCATTCATGATCCCAATCTACGGCGTGTCATCCCTGGCATTTCATTCAATTGTGCTTGAGATTTCTCTGTAATTTAGCCTTTGCATGGATCGGATGTACGGCTGTATGCTGTGAACATCATTTTATGTCTATTTTTACAGTACTTCTGAATTTCTCTATTATGAATTTTCTCAAGAAACATTTAATGCTGAGAAAACAAACAGACTTGGCTCACAACTTCTAAAGCCTTTTACTGTGAGTGATGTCCGCTTTTCAAGACTGCCAGGAAAAATAGGGAAGAAAATAACCACCAGAAGCTATTTCTTTTTATTCTGAAAAGAAATGTAAAACTATATATTTTGTGTTCTTCACATAAAGAACTAACAAAAAACAAAAATGAATTTCTTTGAGATATAACAGCAGAATGTTTAAATTCTTTTATTTGAAATGATTCAGTCAAAGCGTAGTGGACGTAAGATGAGAAAAATGATTTTGGGGCAAATTTTTGTATTCTGCTGAGGCTAATCAATTAACTAGCCAGGTTTCATGAGAAAGGACTTACACTATACACACATGCTCACTTCATCTGCTTCCCCACCATGAGCTAGTTTTCCTGTTACCCACCCATTCTATTTTGTTTCCATTTCCTGTTATCAACTCGTTTCTCTCAAAACAATTGTAAAGTCTTACTTTTTTTAACCTCTTTCAAGACATTTCATTAATTGGTTTGGGAGCTGGTAATTTTTCCTGCATCCAGTAATTTTTTGGGGGTGTTGACTGGATTAGCAGTTGAGCCTTTACGGTTTAACAAGTTGGATTGTTTAACTTTATGGGTCACTCGGTACTGCTAAGGGCTGCAATAGGGCTGATAGTGTTTTGTACTAAAGTCCACAAATTCCATTTAAGACACAGAAGGGGATATTCACTAACATTTGCTGTTTCAGCAAAGTTCACTGTAGCTGTAAAAAAACAAACAGAAACAACTGCAGAGCAGGCAGTCACGCAGCTTAGTTGAGGCCCTGGCATCTGCTGGGCTTAGTTGAGGCCCAGGAATCTGCCAGCCTAGGAAAGACTCTAGCGTCCACCAGGCCTAGTAGAGGCCCAGGCAGCCACCCGGACTGTTCGTGGCCCAGGCATCCTCCATGCCTAGTCGAGATCTAGTCCTCTGGGCATAGTCGTGGTCATCTGACTTAGCTGTGGCCTTTGTCAGGGCGGCCGTTTCATTGGGCTGAAGACAGGTCCGGGGGATATGCCTTTCTGCTCCTGGCCTAGTCCGCCCCTGATTGTTAACAATTAAATATAGGGTGAAATGGAAATTCTTCATATAGATTGCTAGTCCAAAATAGTTAAAATAATAAATAATGTAAACTTGCTCATGCTTTACTGAAATATTGATGGGATGAAAGGTTCTTAACTTTAGATGGCATCCTTTATTATGTACAATGTCCCACGAGGTCTGTATTCCTGGCATAAAGACAGAAATTACCTTTGGTTCAAATCCAGTAAATGTGATAAAGATAATAAAAAATGGTCAGATCTCCTGCTTATGAGGATTTCTAGTGATCATAATGAGATTATAAGCAAATGCAACTTTTTTATTTTTGAGAAAGTATTTTACCAGGAAGGATACAGTGGCAAGAAAAAGTATGTGAACCCTTTGGGATTACGTGGAGTTTTGCATGAATTGGTCATAAAATGTGCTCTGATCTTCATCTAAGTCACAACAATTTGAAAAACACAGTCTGCTTAAAATAATACAACACAAATATTATATGTTTTCATGTTTTTATTGAACATAACATGTAAACATTCACAGTGTAGGGTGGAAAAAGTATGTGAACCCCTAGCCTAATGACTTCTCCAAGAGCTAGTTGGAGCCAGGAGTGAGCCAACCTTGAGTCCAATCAGTGTGATATTATTGGATGTGTTGCTGAAAGCTGTCCTGCCCTTTAAAAACACACACCCGTTTTGGGTTTACTGGTTTCAAGAAGCACTGCCTGATGTGAACCATGCCTCGCAGAAAAGAGCTCTCAGAAGACCTACGATCAAGAATTGTTGACTTGCATGAAGCTGGAAAGGGTTACAAAAGTATCTCCAAAAGCCTTGATGTTCATGTGTCCACGGTAAGACAGACTGTCTACAAATGAAGAAAGTTCAGCACTGTTGCTACTCTCCCTAGGCGTGGTCGTCCTGTAAAGATGATGCAAGAGCACAGCGCAGAATGCTTAATGAGGTAAAGAAGAATCCTAGAGTGTCAGCTAAAGACTTACAGCACATGCTAACATTTTTGTTGACATATCTACAATAAGGAAAACATTAAACAAGAATGGAGTACATGGGAGGACACCACGGAGGAGGAAGCCATTGCTGTCCAAAAAGAATATTGCAGAACATTTGAAGTTTGCAAAAGAGCACCTGGATGTTCCACAGCACTACTGGCAAAATATTTTGTGGACAGATGAAACCAAAATTGAGAGGAGTGGTCCAAAATTACTCCAGATCGTTGTGCGGGTCTGATCTGCAACTACAGGAAAGGTTTGGTTGAGGTTATTGCTGCCAAAGGAGGGTCAACCAGTTATTAAGTCCAAACGTTCACATACCTTTCCCACCCTACACTGTGAATGTTTACATGTTATGTTCAATAAACACATGAAAACATATAATGTTTGTGTTGTATTATTTTAAGCAGACTGTGTTTTTCAAATTGTTGTGACTTAGATGAAGATCAGAGCACATTTTATGACCAATTCATGCAAAACTCCATGTAATCCCAAAGGGTTCACATACTTTTTCTTGCCACTGTACATTGAGATTTCTCTAGTTTTCAAGTATGTCCTGGGTGGCGAGTATGTACCGTTAGGTGTCTTGCCCAAGGACACTTACTGGAGAGGTGCTCTTGCCGGGATTCAAACCTGTTATCAAAGAAATACTAGTAGAATGAAGGATCTAGATCTGATAGATTGTTTCTTGTATTTATCTAAAATTGTTGTACAAATGCACCACACTGGCAGTGAAGCGGTTAATGAAGGATATGTTTACTTGTCCCATTTGGAAGATATGTACACCGTAAAAGTGGATGAGTTGCCTCCGTGGACTTTATATTTTGACTTTCACAATGGAAATTAACAACCGTATCACATGATGTT
This sequence comes from Leptobrachium leishanense, assembly GCA_009667805.1. Classification (NCBI taxonomy): domain Eukaryota; kingdom Metazoa; phylum Chordata; class Amphibia; order Anura; family Megophryidae; genus Leptobrachium; species Leptobrachium leishanense. Next base: position 488,611,440 of record CM019063.1, read on the forward strand.
TCATTGCAAAACAGTAAATGTTATTAGTACGATACTGCGGGACTCATGCATGTCCATCATTTGTACCTCTGCCTGCTAGTATTTACTAAGACACACAAAAGGTTTGTTGCATGTTAAAACAATGCACGCATTTTTTAACACAGGCAGTCCCCTGGCAGCCAACGATCTGCGTCACGTGACAGTGGTGACACTCTCACTATGTCTCAGCCAATGCTTATAACATTGGTTGAGACATGGTCCCTGCCTCTCTCTTCTCCTCACTTCGATCTGAGGCAAGGGTGGCAGAGAATCGTTGCAATTTTAAAAGTAAAGTGAAAAATGTTAACTCTTTTTTTTAACCTTTTCAGTGCAGAACTTTGAAAATAGCAAAATGTCCTATTTTCTCACAGTTTTTAGTTTGTTTTTCATACTAAAATATATTTTATATATAAATCTTTGATGCAAAAAAATGAAAGCCCTATTTCTCCTCAACAAAATTAAATATAATAAGGGTGGGTGCACTTAATATGAAAGAGGTAAATTATGGTTGAACCGGCGAATAGCTGGAATTCTACTAGAAGTGTTCCGAACTTGTAAAATTGCCCCTGTCTTTAAAAGGTTAAGAGAGTTTGTCATTTTGTTTCATTTTCGAAACCAAATGTCAGAGGACAACATCCTTGGATCTCCATGTTTTGAAACTATCAGGTTTATTCACTAAAGGGTGAAGTATAGCAGAACAATCAGGAGAAGAGAATCTAGACCAAATAGCCGATTTGGAAAGTGAGATAAATGGGAGAATTTTTCTGGATTGGCTATTTTGACATAGATCGTTAAATTCTCCTGCAAATTCTCCCGATTTCACCATTTAGTGAATAGACCTGTATATCTCTCATGACACTCAGCCACTCATTAGTTTGACTGAGCCTCATGGGAAATATAGTTACAAAACATCTGAAGGGCCAAGGTTGCTGACCCCTGCCTTTTAGCTCACTCTCCTGTAAGCCTACTTTCCAGAAGGAAATCTGAGACATGACAAGTTCCTATTCTGGTTTACTGCCTTCTCTTCTCATATATCGTTTAGGGCTGCGGAAATTAACAATTAATTAATCAATTAATCGTTAATTTCCTTGGTCGATCAAATTTATTTTGATCGACCACAGGCCGCTGAGTGGTTTGCTCACTACAAGCGGCCGCCGGCCGCTCGCCTAGGATCCACCAGCTGCGATCTCGCGAGATCGCGGAGTTCACGTGAATTCCAGGGTCTTGCAAGAAGCAGCTGGTCAGGCGGTTCCCAGGTGAGCGCGTGCGGCCAAGCTTCATGCCGACGGACGCCGTAGGGAGAAAAGCACGTGGTGGCAGGAGGTGAGAGGGGCACTATATATCCATGTTTTGTGAGCTGGGGGCTCTATATATCCATGTTGTGTGAGCTGGGGGCACTATATATCCATGTTGTGTGAGCTGGGGGCACTATATATCCATGTTGTGTGAGCTGGGTGCACTATATATCCATGTTATGTGAGTGGGCACTATATATCAATGTTGTGAGATTGGGGGCGCTATATATCCATGTTGTGAGGGGGGCACTATATATCCATGTTCTGAGAGCTGGGGGCACTATACAGTTGTGTTCAAAATTATTCAACCCCCACTGAAATTGAGTGTTTTGGCCAGTTTGACGTTGATTTTGATCATTCAGTCATCTTGCTTACAATTAAATCAAAGAGGCACGTGTAGGTCAGACAAATATAACATAACATTTATAATGAAATAACCACAAATGTCTTTTCTGTGCTCACATCATTATCAGTTTTATTCAACCCCCAAGTGACATTGAATCTTAGTACTTAGTACAACATCCTTTTACAGTTATAGCAGCTTTTAAACGTGAAGCATAGCTTGACACAAGTGTCTTGCAGCGATCTACGGGTATCTTCGCCCATTCGTCATGGCAAAAGCCTCCAGTTCAGTCACATTCTTAGGCTTGCACACTGCAACTGCTTTCTTTAAGTCCCACCAGAGGTTCTCAATCGGATTTAAGTCAGGTGACTGCGATGGCCACTCCAAAATGTTCCAGCCTTTAATCTGCAACCATGTTCTAGTGGACTTGGAGGTATGCTTGGGATCATTGTCCTGTTGAAAGGTCCAACGTCTCCCAAGCCTCAGGTTTGTGACGGACTGCATCACATTGTCATCCAATATCTCCTGGTACTGAAGAGAATTCATGTTACCTTGCACACGCTGAAGCTTCCCTGTACCTGCAGAAGCAAAACAGCCCCAAAGCATGATTGACCCCCCGCCATGCTTCACAGTAGGCAAGGTGTTCTTTTCTTCATAGGCCTTGTTCTTCCTCCTCCAAACATAGCGTTGATCCATGGGCCCAAACAGTTCTAATTTTGTTTCATCAGTCCACAGAACACTATCCCAAAACGTCTGTGGTTTGTCCACATGACTTTTGGCATACTGCAGTCGACTCTTCTTATTCTTTGAAGACAGCAAGGGGGTGCACCTGGGAGTTCTGGCATGGAGGCCTTCATTATGCAGTGTGCGCCGTATTGTCTGAGCTGAAACTTCAGTACCCACATCTGACAAATCTTTTCTCAGTTCCTCAGCAGTCACACGGGGACTTTTCTCCACTCTACGCTTCAGGTAGTGCACAGCAGTCAAAGTCAGCATCTTCTTTCTGCCACGACCAGGTAGCGTTTCAACAGTGCCCTTTGCCTTGAATTTGCAAATGATGCTTCCTATGGTCTCTCTTGGTATGTTTAACATCTTTGCAATCTTCTTATAGCCATTGCCCTTCCTGTGAAGAGTAATCACCTCTTCTCTTGTCTTCCTGGACCATTCTCTTGACTTCACCATGTTTGTAACCACACCAGTAAATGTCTAGAAGGAGCTGAGTATCACAGTCATTTTAAAGCTGCCTAATTGGTGCTTATTATGCTTTATTGCTGCGCCGTGACATCCACAGGTGTTATCAATATCTGATTGAAAACACTTGAATGAACCTCTGTTCTTCAGAGTGGTAGTCTTTAAGGGGTTGAATAATTGTGTCAATGAAGAATTCACAAAAGAAACATTTACTACTGTATTACAAAACCAATTGATGTCATTTTAGTTGCATATGGTTCTTTAAAAAGTCCTTGTAGGATTTCATTCTGAATACAATTACAAATGTACACTAAATGCCCTAAAACCCTTTACAGCATTGGGGGGTTGAATAATTTTGAACACAACTGTATATCCATGTTGTGTGAGTGGGCACTATATATCAATGTTGTGAGATTGGGGGCACTATATATCCATGTTGTGTGACCTGGGGGCACATATATATCCATGTTGTGAGAGCTGGGGGCACTATATATCCATGTTCTCAGAGCTGGGGGCACTATATATCCATGCTGTGAGAGCTGGGGGCACTATATATCCATGTTGTGAGAGCTGGGGGCACTATATATCCATGTTGTGTGAGTGGGCACTATATATCAATGTTGTGAGATTGGGGGCACTATATATCCATGTTGTGTGACCTGGGGGCACTATATATCCATGTTGTGAGAGCTGGGGGCACTATATATCCATGTTCTCAGAGCTGGGGGCACTATATATCCATGCTGTGAGAGCTGGGGGGCACTATATATCCATGTTGTGAGAGCTGGGGCAATATATCCATGTGAGCTTGGGCACTATATCCATGTTGTGTGAGCTGGGGCAATATATCCATGTGAGCTGGGGCAATATATCCATGAGCTGGGGCAATATAGCTGTGTGAGCAGGAGCAATATATCCATCATATATATATATAATCAGTGAGTTTTATTGCTGTGGATTCTGTGATACGCTTATACACACAGCACATTGCTGTGAGTTTTATTACTGTGGAGCGATGTTATGTACTGTTTTAAGTTTTTCTTTTCTGATCTGTAGGTGCGTGATAATTAATTGAAATTAATCGATTAAAAAAAATGTGATTAATCAAACACAAAAATGTATTCATTACCAGCCCTAATATTTTTCAGATTTTGTTGTAAGTTGGTGTCCTGTGGACCCTTTACCAGCTTGTATAGTGTTTGTACTTCAAGAAGATGCCTGAGCATGACTGAAGCTCCTAGTAAAAGGCCCTGAATCTCGTGGAACCTTTTCATATTTTTCATGCACACAGTTTACTTAGTTGATATCCAGGCCTCAGGCGTCACAGCTTTTTGTTTTATCTTTATTATTCTATATTCTGATTTATTTCCTACACAATTCTTTAGAACTCTTACTCATGTTGCCTTGAAATAAAATATAAATTATGCAACGTATGACGATCCTGCGTCTGTCGTGGGACTTTCCAGCTTGTTTTTTTGTGCACAAGATCCATTAAGTGTCTGTAGAGTGTACAGCGTCAGAACCTTTGATGTACATAAGTGTTGTTATTACATTTTACAAGTGTAACCTCTGCTAATCCTCATGAGGATTAGAAGCAACAATTAAGCAGTGTCTGTGCTTCAGACTTGTGGCTGTTATCCACTGCTACCCATTAAGCCGCGGTTCATAGGTGAGTATCTGGCATCGGTTCTTTAATGATTCCCAAGCAGAAAACACGTGGCGTCCCATGCAGTTTAATCAAAACTGTTACGGGAAACAACCTGCTTGACATCTCTTTTAATAATTACGAAAACAGAGCAGTGCTTTGCTGGATAATTTATTGTTATATGGAGCTAACTGGCACATAAAACTGCAGCATTAACCACCTAAGTGCTAGGCATTGGTGCAACATTATAGCCACTGTTTTAGAGGTAACATTCTAGGTGTTTTTAGGGGTGAAAGAGTTACTGACGTCTGGGAGAGAAATGTACTTGATATACAGGGTGTCCATAAAGTCTCTTTACAATTTCAAAAAATTATTACAAAGGCAAATGAAAAGACAGATAAGTGAAAATTATTACAAAATGAGACGTATATATTAAATTTTTTTTGCCTGATTTAATACACCTCTATATGTGCACCATTAGTTGTACCAAGCACATCAAGACGGTACTCGATTTCTTGCCATGTTCGCTGTAGCATATCCTCATCAATGGTGGCAATGGCATCAGTGATCCTCTGCTTTAGATGAATGTGTGGTGTGGGATCATGTACAATCAAATCATTGGTCTGTTTTTCTTCGGCGAGAGATCAATTACTGCAAATGTTTACCATGACCTACTGACTGAATACGTGGCAGCACAACTACATGACCTTCAACCAACCATCATTTTCCAGCAAGATGGTGCACCACCACATTGGGAACTGCATGTTCGTGGCTTCCTAAATTAAACCTTTGCAGATCGGCGGATTGGAAGGGGTGGCCCAATTCCCTGGCCACCTCGTTCACCAGATATCACGCCCCTCGACTTCTTTCTATGGGGTTATGTTAAAGATATTGTGTATCGAAAAAAGGTACGGGCATCACTAATCTAAAGAAGAGGATCACTGATGCCATTGCCACCATTGATGAGGGGATGCTACAGCGAATATGGCAAGAAATCAAGTACCATCTTGATGAGCTTCGTGCAACTAATGGTGCCCATTTAGAGGTGTATTAAATGAGGCAAAAAAAATTAAATATATATACATCTCATTTTGTAATAATTTTCGCTTATCTGTCTTATCATATGCCTTTGTAATAAATTTTTGAAATTGTATAAAAGCTGATCTGCCAATACCGCTCAACATAAGAGTGCTTATACGCATCCGTTTGACTGCGAGCACTTTAGTTGTGAGTGATGGCTTCTGCTTCTTTCTACAGCCACCGCTGTCAATCTGGAAAAGCACAAAAGAGGATCACAGTACAGGATATGAAGTATTGGTAAACAGACTCTAAACTAAAACTTGTGGGAAAGGGGGAACAAGAATGGTTAATAATTAACCCCTTCAGTGTCCCCTCCTTTCGGTGTAAAATGTTCCTTTAAGTTCAGTGATGTCACCCTCTTAACAGCAGTCCTTTTCTGCTAGTGACAATAACTTTAAAACAACCAAAAGTACATTTTCATTGGCTGTATCCAACAGACCTTAGATTTGGCTCAGCCAATCCAGTCAAAGACCCATTTAATCTCCTTTTTACTAACGTACCATCATGTTTATTGAAACATTGCCAAAAACCGTGGAACCTAGTGAGACATTTCTCTTGTTTGTGCTGGCTTCCATGTTTGATCACTTCAATGTTTCAACTCTCCCCTTTTACTAATCTCATCGATAAACACTAATGTGTTTTAGGAATTTAACAATTGGCTCTGACATATATATATATACTTCACATTTGTCATTAAATGCTGCAGAATTGGTCATCGCCATAATTGTTTAACGTTATGTTATGGATTTCCATCACTCTATTACTTTATTTAAATCGAAATAGTTACAATGTTATTGAAAATTCTCAATATTGCTAGCAGCATAACTTCAGTCATGATAATGAAGTCCCTTATCACCTCAGCAATTATACGTGTTTCATTGCTGAGTGTGGGAGATGAGTAGTTGTAACTCATTTGCAGATTTTTCTACAGCTAAGCATTTTTTTAAAATGATACTGGATTTATCCAATTTCACTCAACCATTAAAGATGCAGATCCCATCATTCACGTCGCCATGAAAAGATCATTTATATATTGTTTATCAAATACATTTTTATTTGTTGACTTTAACTCAACAATTAATATATTAAGAGTGAATTGTGGCGGTAATTGTGTTACATAATATTAGAATGCATTAACGTCTGTTTCAGGTTGATAACGCTTAAAATCTATTAACACTTTCCCACATGTCAGTATGAAATTATTATTATCCTTTATTTATATAGCACCACAAATTCTGCAACACGTTACAAGATCAGTTTTCACAAGGTGTAAGTTGATACATTGGAATACCACACATTGATGATGACCTGATTCAGGGGGGACCCTGATCCCAAGGGAATTTACAGCCTATTAGATGCACAAGTATTTTGGGAGGTAGGCGCATCCATATTATAGGTGTCTTGCCCGAGGACACTCGCTGGTGGCATCTTCTGAGTGGGGCTTTCCTTGATTGTAGATCAGTGACGTACTGGTTAGGTTGAAGCCGCTTCACGTAAAGTCGAGACTTGCTTCTCCACATTTGTATTGAAGGGACGTGCTGAATGGCATTTTCGACTTGCTTCTCCACAGTCAAAGGGTAGAGATGTTACCACTGGACTCCGCAGCCGATATTGTGTGGTAGGCAAGTATGTACCGTTAGGAGTCTTGCCCAAGGACACTTACTGGATAAGTGCTCTGGCTGGGATTTGAACCTGGGTCTCCATGGTTATAGAGCAGTGATGTTACCTCTAATCCATCCAGCCGGTATGCAATCTCCCACCTTACTTATGCCTTTGCTCATAAAATCCTGGTTGAGTCTAAAAGCCAAAATCAATTATAATGATAATGTTCCATTTCTGGACCTCAATCAATAGATCTCATCTTCAAAGTGGAAAATACACAAAGTGATAATGCAACAAAATAGCAATGCTGTCAAACAGATATTTATACATCAGTGGCTCATAAACATATCATGCAACAGGTCCATCAAAGGGCTACTGACCTTGGCAGATCCCTAAGCCTGCCCATGACCCTGAAACCCTACCCACCACTGATGCAAACCCTTCCCATGGTCCATTGAATAGTATATGTATGAGACCTCTCATTTGGGCCCTGCTCCTGCCCCTTTCCACCTGGCCAGTCCCCAGTCCCAAGCTGATTTTCAGTCTCAGTCTTTTTCTGACATGCAAGTCCTGTGTCCTCTTATGGATGCTGGAATGTCTACTGTTGTTGGCACTTATTCCTACTAGCAGTATTGACATCAGGCATTAAAGAGATATTCTTGAAATGTTCAATTGCACCCTAAATATATCCTATAAACTAACTACTGCATCATGATTCTCTTGAACCCCTTCACTGTCGTAATTGTGCATACACCACCAGCAGTAGCAGACACAGCAGCCAGAGATCAGTATCTAGTGCCATGCTGTATCATTGCAAATTAAATTAGTTTGTTGCAAATTCATTTCATTTAATTTTCTCTCCAGAAGGTGACCCAAAGTTTTAACACCCCAGGCATGACACCAGAGGTGCTACAACAGCCTTTACAAGAGAATATCTGTGTGTAACTGAGAGATATTCTCTTGCTGCAGCGGCGAGCCCCAACTGCAATAGCTAATTTTGACCAGAAGATGGCAATCTCCTACTGTTAGAAGGTACTAGTACAGTAAATCATGCATTAATTATATATTGGGACCATCCCCACTTTATAATGAATGAAAAGGGATTTTTCAAAAATCCAACCGAATTTTGTTCAATTTTAGTTCTGTGTGGATAGACTCTTTTGTAGTGAAATAGTTAAGTGAATGAAAATGCTTGACAAATGGTGACCTTTGTTACCTTTTAAGTACAATATCCTACAGTATCCTCCTGTTTCCGGTCATTCTCTCTCCCTCATCCCCTCAACACTGAGCAAATTGATACATTACCTCTTGACTTTTGCTACTAGCTACAACGCATCTGACATATTTCATTTTTAAGGAATTCATTAATAAATGTATATGCGCTGGGATTTATCATTGGACACTAAAATGAGAAAAAAAACCTGCAGGTTTTCCCCGTACGTCCCCATTTTAGCATTAGATTCCGGGGCAGGTGCTACCTCGGCATCTTGTCCCAGAAGGCAGCACTACCCTCAATGATACTGCCGGTAGCGTTTCAGTGAGTATCACCTCCTGGAGTCCATAGGAATCCACAGAGGGTTCCACTGCCAGGAGTGATCGCAGAGGGTAACTGGGACTGGGGACTATTTGTCCCCAGTCTCACTCTGCTCGTGGCCAGGAGAAGCGGCTGATCGAGCCACCGGTCTCTCCCCGCGGATGAGAGGTGAGTATCAGATTTATTGGGGGGGTTTATGGAGTGCAAAATGATTCTGCAAATATGGAATCATTTAGCGCTAGCTTTTAGGAGTATCTAAAAGTATGTTTAGTGCATCGGTTCGGCAATTAGCGCTAGGACTTTGTAATACCTTCCTTATCCTAACGCTAATTACTGATTGCTACCCCCGTGTTAGATATAGGGTGCACCAAGTACAGTAAGCTTGCGCAAGCACCGATGCACAAATCAATTTTTCAAGGGTTTAGCGTCAGGATTGTAATATTGGGGGGGTAGGGCATGCGTTAAAGTCACTTATCCCTAGGTTAACGCTTACTCACTCGAACGCTACGTAATGGTAAGTTTGTAATTTAGCCCTATGTGTTTTTCTTTTTCTCACGAGCAATCTATATACCCTGTGAACAAAATAAAAGTTATTCATCCTTTTCTATGACACAGATAAAATAGATTCTTGTTTCCATTTGATGAACATGATAGTTCATGGTTTAATTGAGTAGAAAAGAGCAGCAGGAAAGGGATGAGAATACTGGCTTATTCATGAGAGACCTTGGGAGAGGGCAATGTTGTGCCTGGGGACATGTTTGCCTCACAGTGGTATAAGAAGATCTCTGGATATTTTCTATTAATTTGTTAATCTTTATTAAAGTATCTAGCATGACTAATAATAGACATAGCAAGGTTTTTTTTATAGACAGATGTACCTTTAATAATGGAATGCGAATGTACGTGTATTTTATAATTATCGATATTAAGGTTGATAAAGTTATTTTGAGGTTGATGCTTCAGTTGGTGACATGTTGACTACAAGTCAGTTTGTGGATTACTTTCTATAGACACAATAAGATAAATCTAGGAAGTCCCAGGGGTGGCTTTCTCTGAATAAAGCTGGGGAGGGGACTGGAACCACTGGTTTTCACTCTGTATGGCATGGGAGCATATTACCTTTAGTGCCTGTTGGTAGGTTCACTAAACAGCACCTGCGTGAGGTCACAGGTGCTGCCGTGTGAATACAGATACTCTTCCATAAGCTATTTAAGGGTGTTTCCCTTTCCCATCAGGGCTTCTGAAAACATGTAACTGCTTTTTAAAGGCCTTAAGGCTTTTTAGATGAATTCTGCAAATCGCCGTATTATTTTGCCAATTTGCTGCATTATGGTTCTGTTTCTGTAGATGTGCATAAAGTAATGAAGGAGTCACTGGATACACCTCATCTTTAAGGCCGGGGTGAGACGAGCGCACAATATATGCCCATACTGACATGCCTCCCGGGATCAATCACAGCATTGTGACACTTAGATGGGGCCGGCCACACGCACGAATTCGGCACGCTAAAGCGGCTGTGTTGCGGACGTTCTCAAAGCTTTCTCGTCGAAACGCTACGAAGTGCATTTGACAGGGGCTGCAAAGAACTATCCTTCATAGGAGGATTGAGCCTTGCATAGCTGAGCGCACTAACTGCGCTCAGCGAGGTGGCCAGATGGGCGTCATAGTGGAAGGAATGTCCACTCTCATGGACGTCCCTTCTGCTCGGCAAAACGCTCGTCTGACCCCGACCTAAGATCACCTTCAGTTAAAAGTATCTGACAAATTACCAAACACCTCCTTCCTGTCTCCACCATGTTTCTTCCTGTCTCCACCAGCCTTACTTTATAAAGGGACCTGTATTGAACCGTTGTATCTCCTTGCTCTGAATAAAACAGCCATATCAAAACCTGCAGTGTGACCGCCATTCCCTTTTCCGTGACTGCTAACATTTAGGGACTGATGACCATACACTGCTGTGTGAACTAGTAGTGATTGATACATAGGTGTGTGCTATCACATTCTCTGCTTATTCCAAGATCCATCAGCCATGTCTGCTTCCAAAAATACCTGCCTCACACATTTATTTGTATGAACAACACACCAGAGAATCATGGGAGGTGTAGTTCAGAAACATCTGGGGGGTCGGAGTCTGAGGTCCCTGTTCAACAGTTTCCTTATAATCAGCTAATGGAGTATTAATGAAAAACTTCAAACCAGTCTCTGTTGCTGCGGTTTGTTTTTCCTGAAGAACTGGAATTGTGATGTCTCCAAATACAGACCAGCTTTTATCCACTGACATGGGTTCCTGGCACAGTACATTAAACAATTCGTGAAATCATCTTGACTATCCTCTCTTCCATTTGCCTAACTGCAAGATTCTGAGATTGAAGACTCACAGGAACAACTCAAGATCTACTAATTTCGCAGCAAAAATTGTCAGATGCAAAGGAGGTCTCCTTTATCCTTCAAACTTTGCTCAAACAGCAATTCTATGATCAAAAAGTCCAGCTCTCCACAGTTTCAACATGGCTACAATCGGATACACAGGAAATGATGTCACCAGACTGCAACTCCAGAAATCGCACCAAATGTGCATTTGCCAATCAGCAACATGGACGCCACGCCATCACATATTCTCCCTGCCTACAAGAAGGAGCATTCAATGAAAATGAATACCAACTGAAGGAGCCTTCTTAGATGGAACAGGTGTCAGGCGTTTTAGTACTTTTTCAGACTGAATTCAATTTTTTTAACTTATCCCCTTGTTTTTCGTGGTTTATTTTTTTGCACTATTTTTTTTGATCTGCTCCAATAGAAAACCTATTTTTTATTACAAATAAGGCATATTAGTTATGTCTTCCATATTATATTCCTGTTTCAATTACCCGGCTGGATTGGAAATCACCACCAGGAGACAGAGGGACCAAAGGTCATGGTACTGCAGGCTGGTCTAACGCCACCTACTACACTAGAGCTGAGTTTAGGCTCTAGACCACGAGTGATATGCTTTAAGCCAGTGGTTCCCAACTGCGGTCCTCAAGTCCCCCTAACAAGCCAGGTTTTGAGGATTGCCTTGGGGAAATACAAACTGAATCCAGCAGTCACTGAGCAGCAAATCATATCACCTGTGCTGTGCTTCAGATATCTGGAAAACCTGACCTGTTGGGGGTACTTGAGGACCGCGGTTGGGAACCACTGCTTTAAGCCTTCAGACTCTCACTTAAAACCCTCAAAATGTATCATGCCATTGTTCTCCTTTCTTTTATATTTAATTGGAAGAAAACCAACCAGACCCTAAACAAGGAAATTCCTTAAGGAACTCCAAAACTATAAAGATAGGCTACATTTTTTTTATCATGTTATCACTTTGATGATGTAAATTCATGAACTTTAAGTTTTTGCCCAATTAACCATCTTTTGCACCATGGGAACATAACATACTTTTTATATCTCACTACAGTATTATAGATACCGATAAATACAACACACGAAACTCAAACTGCACTACACCCAAACAGCTAAAGATTTAAAAACATCTGGCTTAAGTTTTAAATACATGTGGTTTTGAGTATATCTCATAAAAGCAGGTATTAGACTGGTATAGTTAGGATCCTGCCATGATGGGGTACATCGACTACTGGGTTTTAAAATAATATGGGTTTGGTTACAAAATCTGATCATACATTGCAAGTGATGGACTTATTTTAAATTCATTTCTTTCTCTTAATATTTATTTATGTTTGTATTTTACAGGTTTTTTTGTACTGTGTTTTTTAATGTGGCAAATAGACTGATACGTAAAGTATCATAAACGTAATAAAATTTTGAGTCATTTCTTCGCAATGAATTCCTGCTGCCTTTTTTTCCATATTTATTTTTTATTCTGTTTATACTGGCAGATTTTATCTGATAGAAAACACCAAATCAAATCTCTACCTTAAAAAGCTAATTAACCTACAGCTTCTATGCTATGCCTGCTTTGTAATTACTGCACTGGGTGATGATCCTTACGCCTGCACAAACTGTTCTGTGTCTTCCACCTTGCATCGTTAAACCCCTCAGCGCATTTTACAAAATATATGGTAAAAAAAAAAAATATATAACTGTCAGAAAAAAATATCTCATTAGTGAATTAACCCCTTTCTGCAGTAAATAAAAAAAATCAACAGGGTTATTCAAAGAGAATCGAAAAGTCCCCGCACGTTCGGTGAATTTTCGTTCTCCTCAATTCGGTTCGATTTGGCGACCCCACTTCGGCGACCATGCGGTGTATTCAGCAAGCACCACAGGGTCCCCGAATTGCAGGGAAAAGTCCCTGAAAACTCACCGCAAAACCCGGCGAAGGCACACCGAAAACCCGCAAAAACATCTGGATTAACCCTGCCGAACACGCCGGAGAAACCCTAATAGGAGCCGATCAGAGCGCAGAGCAGCCGCCGGAAAAACCCGACAACGCAGATAAATGGAGTGAGAAAAAAAAAACCTGTGTGCTTGAATGTTTGAAAGTGAAACGCTGTTTGCAAAGAAACTACTGAGCGAAAATGTCTGAAATTTACATATGAGGTCCAGGGAATGATAATAAAAAGGGCTGTTACAGAAAAAATAAGTAAACTTAAAAAAAAAAATAGGAAAAAGGTTTTTTGAAAAAAAAATACCCTAAAAATGCTTAAAAGATCCTAAAAAATCTATAAAGAGACTCTTTATTGCAGAATATTATAATGAACGGTTTATTAGATATTGAATTAAAATAGGAATATTTTTAACATTGAAGCTTATGGGATTCTCCTGATTAAACCTGAAGAATGAAGCAACCGAATGGCAGGGAATTTCGGCAACTTTTCACTGCTGGTGTTTGTTCTCTGAATAGACGAAGCTATGGGGATTTCACTGCCCTCGAACAGGCACCGAATGTGCAGCAATTCGCCAACATTTGGCGAACTGCCTGCTCTCTGAATAGCCGAATGGCCAAGAATGGTAACCGAACGCTGATTTTAAGCATTCGGTTACCTTTCGACAGCCATTCGGATCTCTTTGAATAACCCTGATAGTGTCAAAGGTTCCTTGTACAGCCTACAGATATGTTCCAAAATGTCTTCAGAGATATAATTTATCAATACAAAAATAGTGGTAGGCACATTCGTGAGCGTTCCTGCTCATATTGATCCCAGTGCAAATAAGTTATCAATATTAACAAAAAATTCATGATATACAAGCTTTTTGGCAAATCTTCTCTTTGAGATTGAACGGTCAAATTATTATGTGTGAAAATTAAATTCCCATAATATCCGACAGGTGGAATATACATCTCGATTCCGTGTGCCTTATTGCCTTTGATTCCCTGAAGTGTGGGGAACGAGAGAGCACTGAAATGTCGGTGACATTTCGGTGCTCTCTGAATAACCCCTTAAGTCTCTGATAGGTAACTGGCTGTGCATGTAACAATAAGAGACTTAAGGGGTTATTCAGAGAGCACCGAAATTTCACCGATGTCATCCGCCTTTACTATCAAGCCTCTCACCTCTTGCGGATTGTGGAGTGGACCATGGGGGGGAGGTGCGCTCTATGGCCTGCTCTGGAGCTAGAGGCTACCCCCCCACCCAACGGGAGTGACACCTTGGATCGCCCTGGACAGCAGATCCTCTCTCACTTACTGGCACCCTTATGTGGGGGCTTCTCTGCAAGTTTTGCAGATGGTAGTGAGATGGTGTTCACTTTCCTCATACCCCTCCCCGATGCTGTCCCTCACAGACAACCCAGATTTCCCTGTCGGTGTGAACCCCTGACTCCGACGCAGACTGGATGGGTCTACCTCACCTAGGGCACTACATTTCCTCTCCGGACAGGACCTGCTCCCGCCCTGGGACAGAACGGCGCAAGACGTCTCTCTGACTCTTTTGGAGCACTTTAATTTCACCCAAATATCGCACTACTTACTCTGTGGCTGATGGTGCTGTGTGCTGTGATACGGTGCCGGCATCTACATCTGGCCTCTCTTCACTCACCTGCTTAGTTGCTCCGACCCGGCCGGGGCCATCGCCCACCTGTTGTCCTGTCGACCTTCCGCCTGCTATGTAGAACACACGGCCCTGAGTGACCTGGCCCCCCCTTTTTTCCCCTCGTCTTCTTTTTTTTGTCTATTTTTCTTTCTCTTTCTCTTTCTCTCTCTCTCCCTTACTCCCCTCTCATTCTCTCCTCCCTCCCTCCTCCCTCTATCTCTTACTTCTTTGTTCTCTTTCCTCCTTTAATCTTTTTCTATGCTCTTCTCCTTTCCTACTGCCTCTTCCGTCCACCCCCTTGTTATATCCCCTCCTTCCCTTCCCCCTGTTTTGTTGGCAACTACCACTACCCCATCATCTCTCGACCCCGTCCCCCTTTTTGTTTGATTCACACCGTGCCCGTTGGTCTTTCTGTAGACCGGCTGTTCCCCCTTTTGACACCCAGATGCAGCATTTGGATTCTGGGCTCCGAGCTGCGAAGTGGACTTTTTCTTTTTATTATTTTCAAACTGTTTTGTACTTTCCCAGTACTCTGGTCCGAATTACAAGTTCTGCGGGGTTTTGTGATACTTGTTATAGATTTTCTATGTTTAGTGTGATATGTACATATTTATGTGAGGTGGATACTATTGATTAGTGTCCACTCTTATGTACCTTTGTTGTTCTGCTTTGAAAAAAATGAAAAAAAAGTATTCCAGCGGTCAGACCTGCGTTCAGGAGCAAGGTGCCGAGGTAGCGCCTGCCCCGGAATATCGCGCTAAAATGGGGACACTACAGGAATCCTGCAGGTGCAGATTTTCCCCGTTTAACGTCCCCATTTTAGTGCGAACTACGGAATAGGGGCCAAAGAATGTTTATGGCTGACTCCGTGAAATTACGTGGCAGAACTGTAAAGAAAAAAAAGAACAGTATTACTAGATTCAAGTATGTTATATGAGGACGTCCAGTAGATGTTATGTTCTGGGTGTCTCTCTGTAGGAATAATTTTGAGGAGATCTTTCAATGTGAGCTCTCTGTGTCAGGCTTTCAGTGATAGGCCCCACGAGCATTGTTCAACTGTCAGAGATAGTGTGATTGTGTAAAACATTTATTGCTGGCATAAACCTCCAGGCCCGTAGCAAATACTTCTTCTGAGAATTAGGAATTCATTATAGAGAGGCCATATATGTCAGACATATAGCTGTCTGGGTTGCGAAAACACTTGAATATTGAACATGATGTAATTCCTCTTTGGTCTATGTTCTGTTTCCACAACAACATACTTTGTATTTATTTTAGGCTATAAAGCGGTGAAATATACCTAACATAATGGATATAAACCATTAGTCTGTTCATACTGAGTCGTTTGGTAGTTAAGATATTTTGATATATCTATTCTGCAACCGAAGGTGATTCCTTAGTACAAGGGTATTTTACAATACCAAGTCCTGCACTTAAATTTGAAAGCCATTTAATATGTACTATAAAACACACAATTGTTATTTATCACTTTTTGAATGGAACACAACTATCTTACTCGTGTACAAGAATTGCATTTAAACTTGTTTATGAGCTTTTTTATCAAATGAGTATATAACTGTTAAAAATCATGACTGTTTATGGCATCAGTAGCAAAATATAAATGTCTCCTTAGATTGGATACTAATGATAATTACCATCGTATACTATAAAACCCACTTTTATTCTTTCAAATGGACAAGTTAAGAAGACTCATATCACATACTTAAAATGTGTGCGATTAGAGGGGTTATTCAAAGAGCACCGAAATTTCGCCGAAATTTTGGTGCTCTTTCGTTCGGCACACTTCGGTGTGATTCAGCGAGTTCACTGCAGGGTCCAGAAGAGCCTCCGATGACGTGATTGATAAACCGCCAAGTGCAGAAAACGATCCACTGAACAGACCGCTGAATGCAGCTGGGAAGCACCGAATGCAGCTGACGATCCACTGAACATTGCAGAATTATCCCTGTTCGGCGGCTGATTGGCTTTTTTCACAGAGTGTGGCGTTCTGCCACACTCTGTGAAAAAAGCCAATCGGCCGCCGAACAGGGATAAAAAAAATCCTCCAAATTTTAAAATGCGTTTTAAACAAAAATAATGTATGAAAATGCATGGAAATAGTTACATAGTTACATAGTTACATAGTTATATAGGCTGAAAAAAGACATGCGTCCATCGGGTTCAGCCTCTCCCACATAACCTACTGCTGTTGATCCAAAAGAAGGCAAAAAACCCAGTCTGAAATGCTATATAAGGTTCTGTGAATAACAATAAAAGGTCTGTTGCAGAATTTTAAAAAAATCATTTAAAAAAATCGGAATCAAAAATTTTGCCAAACACATTCTAAAAATGTAATTAATAAAAATACTTTTTGCTGCAAATGAAAGGAATAAACAGTTGAATAAAAAATTAATAAACTCCGCATGTTTGTACATTGAATGCGGTCCCAAACATTTGAAATAATTGGTGCTCTACCTGTATACAAGTGTGTGTGTGTGTGTGTGTATATATTTGAAAGTATGTGTATATCTATATTGGATATACATAATCTAAAAGATTTAAAAATATCTGGTTTAGGCCTTCATTCAATTCATTCTGAGAAGCATTGTCAAATGATTACAATCTGTTAGGAAAACTTCAGGCGATTTTGGCAATAATTCCCATAGACTTGTCATGCCCCATGGCAGCAACCATCCTGACACCCCCCTGGTGGTACATTTCCTGCACTGCAACCTGCATCCAGCTGTCATGTTCCATCCTTGGAACCCCTGAACCTGCATTCTACTGTCACGTCCCATCCTTGGAACCCCTGAACCTGCATTTAGCATTCATTGTCTGCAACCAGCTTTCATATCACAACAGACATTCTGGAACTCCCCTAGTGGCTTGCTTCAAGAACTGCTCTTTCTGATCCAGCACTGGTTCAAGTATACAAGTAGTTAAAACACCAAGCACGTCACACCACACACCCAAATAAAGGCGCCACGCCCCAGCCAGCACATTGCTGAATCATTACAGCTCCTGTGTGCTTCTAGTGAAGTACTGTTTATTTCTCTGCTCTGCAAAACCTGATTGTCCTAGTTCATTTTTGTTTTCTCGGTTCCTGCATTTATTTCCACGCTGCCCATCAACTTACAGAATCCAACCTGGTCAGTTTCCTTTATTTTCACCGTCCTCCACCCCTACCAACCTGCTTCTTTGTGCTAACTGCATATTAGGTTCATCTTCCCCATATCCCGGTGCCACCCCGGTACCTGGGCCTGACAAGACTACAATGGGGACATCCATAGATAAATCATTTGATATTCTTCTAACTGATTGAAAAAGCTTTTCCAAAGGATTGCAAAATAGGCCTTAGAATATGTTATTGCACATTGCATTAGCCTGCCACAATGTCAATGTACCCCATCGCGTCAGGTCCTACCTACTGTATGCCAATCTATTGACCGGTTGTATGAAATTTACTCAAACCCTCATTTATTTAAAAATTAATCAGGTGTTTCTATATCTTTAGATGTATGTTTCGAGTAAGTGCTCTGAATTCAGTGTGTTGTCTCAGTAGCACCATTATGAGGTATGCATTCTCATTTTGAATGCAGATTTCATCTTGTTTGTGCTTTGCGTGTGTATACACACACACGCGCACACATTTAATGCTTAAATTTAGATGTACAAACAAAGAAGGGAGTAGTGACGAGTGTAGTAATAATAGAGCTAGTTTCAATATACATTGACTTAATACAAGAAAATAATTGGACACAATAAAAAAAAGTATGAAAAATAAGTACCGGGTGGAATGGCCTACTAAACATGTTCTTATCAATCCCTTGCTTAAAGATTACGTCCATTGTATATTATGTGTCATGCAGATCACAGCTGCAGTGCCATTTCACATGTTATTAAGAGTATTGGATATGTGCTGCTGCAGTTGCTTCGGGCACAAGAAGGGAAAATTAATTTTCCCAGTGTCTGCATCGGTTTGGTCACAGCTACATATGGAAGCCCAGTGAATGTGGTTATTTAATTACTGTAGGGTTAAACCAGAACCAAGAAAGAAATAATAATGAAACAGGGATCTACGCAAAAGATCACTAATATTTACCAGTTGGTGTAAAGATTAAAACTCCTCAAATCTCACTTCTGTATAGCGCAATTAATTAATAATTATTACGGAATGATCATTGCTCATATCATGTACAGAGACATACAGCTTTCAAATTCTGAATTTATCAGATATTTACCTGCAAGGGAGATTGAGGGCAGAATGGCAAGTAAGACACAAGGATATGCACCTCAAGGTTTTGGTGTACAAAGTTGGTATTTATAAAAAATAACAAAAACACAAGCCCTTGATATACAAAAGATAAGTATTGGGCTCTCAGTGGCTCTTGGAATGTAAGATTTGTGTAACTTTTTGTTACAGTGAGGGTGGGACTGCACCTTGTAGCTTCTTTACAGTAAGGATGTGCATGGCTAAAAAATTTGTTACTTTTAGCTTTGTTCCGTTCCTTTTTTAATTAATTTCGTTTTCAGAATTTCGTAACTAATTTCATTTTGTATTTTGTTTCGATTTGAAATTTCGTATCGGTTCGAAATTTTTAATCGATTCGAATTTCATATATCAATTCGATAGTTGATATCAATTTGAATTTTGGATCACTAAATAAAACCCCAGTTGATCAAATTTTGCTGTTAAAAGAAAAGCTAGGGTTAAATTTTAAGCGGTGTCACAGATTTAGTATTTGAGTCAAATTAAACACTGAAACAAAATTAATTTGTTTCATAAAGTCCTTTGCTGACTATTACTTGTATTGTAAGTTAAGATCAATTCGATAGTTGATATCAATTTGATAGTACAATTCAAATTCGATAGTTGATATCAATAATTCAAATTTTTCTTTTATGATGATGACACAGTGTAAAATGAAATTTATTCGTTATATACCATTTCGTTTCAAATTCGTATCATATCGATTCGTTATTCGGAAGTACATCCGAATACGAATTATCAAATTTCGTTCCAAATTCCAAATTTTTCCGAAACAAATGCACATCTCTACTTTACAGTAATATAGGTTGACAGGAATCATCTCTCATATGATTTTGGTTTTATCCAGAGAGAACAATAACTTACACTAAAAAAACTAATTAGGTGTTATATTCTAATTTTCCTCTTCTAGTTTATTTATTAGAAAACCATGTATACGGGTACTCGACGGTGAAAGGGTTAAACAATAAAGGGACCATACACTATTTGCATTATTACAAAAGTGATTGGCCGTAGGAATCTAATCCATCAATCCAATGGAACATATAGTATCCACACTAACATGCAAAATATACATATCAATAAAAACAGGAAAACGTGTCAACATTTTCGAATGCAGAGTGTTAAAAAAAGGTCATGTTTGTAAAATTTCAAGAACAGATGCTTTATTATTTTTACCCTTCCTTCCTCTTAGCAGTTTTATTTCTGGGATAATACAAACATCATAAATAAAATCACTTCTTACAGATGCTTTATGAAACATACTAAAAATATTTAAGTCAAAGTCAATATTCACTCAGTCAACCACAGCTTAATGCTTTCAGGATGAGCTCAGTGCATCAAACGTGTGCTTGTTTCTGATTATTAACATTATTTCTATATATTATGTAGTGCACATAAAGGGCTCTATCACCTCCTTCAAGCTAACGCTAGTGCTCACGTTAGCGCTAGCTTAACCCTTTCGCTGCTGAGGCATTTCCTGCCCGTGTGCTGAGCTCATTTTTACCGTTTTGTGCTCATCATGTTTAGATGCGATTTGAAGTCAAGTTTTCTTATATGACCAAGACAAATTATATATCCTTTTTTTCAGCAGACTCCACAGATTCAAAATTTATCATTATTATGTGTATAAGTAAAGAGTTAAAAAAAAAAAGAAAAAAAAAGGGGGAAAAAAAGTAAAATTTTGTTAAAATTCAGAAGAACAACATTGCATATTTTTTTCTATCTACACTTTATGACCAGAACTATTGTGGTTATATATTGATACATTAGGTGCCTTTTTAAAAATGTGTGTAATGGAGAATATTTCATGGTTTTTTTGTACAAAAATATGCAGTTTTCTAAAAATCAAAAAAATCTGCTTTTTTCTTATGTCATGACTCATTGTATGTAATACATAAAATTAGTATATCTAAACCAATTGAAATGGAAAAGCTATATATTTTCTGAAACTAGACAAAATTCCGCAAAAAAAGAGACCTTTATGACACATTTTTAAATTTATTTTGTTATTCATAACTTTATTCAAAAAACATCATATTTAATGTAAAAAAAAAAATCCTAATAGGTCAAGATTTATATTGCATAATTTCATATTAATTTTTGGGGTAAAATATTTTGTTTTGCTTAACTATATAAATATATCCCTCCTATAAAATAATAGATCCAATTTGATTGCACAGATCAAGTTTAGGCAGCGTTGGAGGTGCTAATTTGCGCCATGCGCAAAATAAATTTAGAGAAGCTTTTTATGCCGGTTTTTGAAAGGAGGCATACCTGCAATTAAATGGCTCTAGCTCAACAGGGATCTAAAATATGCCAAATAAAGTATATATCCGGACAAAGTAGACTTCCAGATGAATCAAACGTGGGGTTACTTATTATTCTATCATAAATATTGAGCCCGCAACAACTTGTGGAATTTGGATTTGTGCGCAAAAAAAAAAAAAAAATTATTTCAATCACTTCAGACATGATAAAATCTTTGAAAACTAGGCCTTTCTCTAGCTCAACGCAAAGCCCCAACCCTTGTGATAAAAATGAGACCCAGGTTTAGTGGTCCGGGTCCCCCTAGATGAGCACGAGTCGCTAATTTGCGCCATGCGCAAAATAAATTTAGAGAAGCTTTTTATGCCGGTTTTTGAAAGGAGGCATACCTGCAATTAAATGGCTCTAGCTCAACAGGGATCTAAAATATGCCAAATAAAGTATATATCCGGACAAAGTAGACTTCCAGATGAATCAAACGTGGGGTTACTTATTATTCTATCATAAATATTGAGCCCGCAACAACTTGTGGAATTTGGATTTGTGCGCAAAAAAAAAAAAAAAAATTATTTCAATCACTTCAGACATGATAAAATCTTTGAAAACTAGGCCTTTCTCTAGCTCAACGCAAAGCCCCAACCCTTGTGATAAAAATGAGACCCAGGTTTAGTGGTCCGGGTCCCCCTAGATGGAGCACGAGGCGCTAATTTGCGCCATGCGCAAAATAAATTTAGAGAAGCTTTTTATGCCGGTTTTTGAAAGGAGGCATACCTGCAATTAAATGGCTCTAGCTCAACAGGGATCTAAAATATGCCAAATAAAGTATATATCCGGACAAAGTAGACTTCCAGATGAATCAAACGTGGGGTTACTTATTATTCTATCATAAATATTGAGCCCGCAACAACTTGTGGAATTTGGATTTGTGCGCAAAAAAAAAAAAAAAAATTATTTCAATCACTTCAGACATGATAAAATCTTTGAAAACTAGGCCTTTCTCTAGCTCAACGCAAAGCCCCAACCCTTGTGATAAAAATGAGACCCAGGTTTAGTGGTCCGGGTCCCCCTAGATGGAGCACGAGGCGCTAATTTGCGCCATGCGCAAAATAAATTTAGAGAAGCTTTTTATGCCGGTTTTTGAAAGGAGGCATACCTGCAATTAAATGGCTCTAGCTCAACAGGGATCTAAAATATGCCAAATAAAGTATATATCCGGACAAAGTAGACTTCCAGATGAATCAAACGTGGGGTTACTTATTATTCTATCATAAATATTGAGCCCGCAACAACTTGTGGAATTTGGATTTGTGCGCAAAAAAAAAAAAAAAATTATTTCAATCACTTCAGACATGATAAAATCTTTGAAAACTAGGCCTTTCTCTAGCTCAACGCAAAGCCCCAAACCTTGTGATAAAAATGAGACCCAGGTTTAGTGGTCCGGGTCCCCCTAGATGGAGCACGAGGCGCTAATTTGCGCCATGCGCAAAATAAATTTAGAGAAGCTTTTTATGCCGGTTTTTGAAAGGAGGCATACCTGCAATTAAATGGCTCTAGCTCAACAGGGATCTAAAATATGCCAAATAAAGTATATATCCGGACAAAGTAGACTTCCAGATGAATCAAACGTGGGGTTACTTATTATTCTATCATAAATATTGAGCCCGCAACAACTTGTGGAATTTGGATTTGTGCGCAAAAAAATAAATAAATGGAAATTCCACATGCTGTTGCGCCCTCTATTTTTATGATAGAATTTTATTTAACCCTCATTTGATTCATCTGGGTGTCTAGTTTCTCCTAATATATACTTTATGTGGTCTGTTTTAATTTTCTGTTGGGCTAGAGACATTTAAATGCAGGTATGCCTTCTTAAAAAAAAAAAAAAAAAAACATTCACAAAAATTTTCCCCATGAATTTTGATCAACAATTATGTAGTCTATCAACAATTGTATAGTGACTCAAAATGCTACACAAACACACAACAAGCCCGCCACACATTTTACATTCACTCAATCAGTTGGATTGGCACATGGGGCATCCATGTGAGCAGTAACGCCACGTCAAGGCCCCAACCAGGTTACTGACCATTCACACATCTTTCACATCTGTTTCACTCACCGAATCACACACCTTTCATGCAAGAAGCTAGTAAAAGTGGAGTGAGTGACGTTAAGGGGCAAAGAAGGAAAAGTGCAGAAACACGGAAGGGGAAAAGAGAAAGATAATGAGGATTAGAGGGGTGGAATAGAAACACCCCCCCCATTCACATCTGTTTCACTCACTGAATCACACACCATTCATGAAAGAAGATAGGTAAGGGAAGTGGGTGAAGGGAAGGGGCAAAGAAAAGGGCAGAGACAAAGAAGTTGAAGACACACCATTAACACCGCAGTTCAATCTGTCTTCAGAGGCTTCTTTCTACATCTGACTTACGGAGGACATCAGATTGTTGGGGATGGGGCAACCTATTTTATTGTATGTGGGGTGAATTACATTATAACTGGGGGTGGGTAGTGAACTGTAGGTGGGTAGTGAAACGTGGTGGGTATTGAACCGGAGTGGGTAGTGAAACGTGGTGGGTAGTTTTTTTATTAACACTGCTATAAAATAATGGGGATGGTTTTGGTTTGTTTTTTTATTTGGGAAAATTTAGAGGAATAGCACTATCCAGGAATAAATGCCAGCATGATCCGGGCAAGCTCTGTCCAGATTACACTGCACTGTGTCCATCAGAATGTCATCAAGATCTGCAAAGATCTTAACGGTGCTATAGCCAGATTTATCAAGAAGCACAAAATCAGTGGCATACCTCAACCTGAAATCTGTTTGTTCTCAGCCGAGAAACAATTCGGTCCCGGTATGCCACTAGTAATGTGTCACTGTATGATAAATCTTGAAACAATCGGGCACACAAAGACCTGGTTGGAGGGGCAGTCAGGGCAGTGAAGGCGGCTTTCCTTACGCCGCCCTTGGCGCGCGCAAACCCGACACCTTTTACATGGGGTCACTCTTTTTTCAGTTGGAGGAATGTAGCCAGGAAAGTGGCGGTCACGCAACCTAATTACATCCTCCACCTCTTCAACAATGGGAGCATTCTCTTCTGGACAGAGAAGGGACTCGATAACAGATTCCTGAAATTTTAGGAATGTTATCCGTCGGGCATGAGTGGCCTGATACAAGATGAATGCGTTAAGCATTGACATCTGTATCAGATGGACTGCCAGCTTTTTGTACCATACATATGCCTTGCGAGAAGCGAGATATGGTACAAGCATCTGGTCAGACTTGTCCACTCCTCCCATGTACCGATTATAATCCTGTACACATAGGGGTTTCATGATAGGGGAATCTCTCCATCTGACGTGAACTGCAGATGTGCATTCGTTATGTATCGTTGTAAGTAAATGCACATCCTTTTTGTCTGTGTATTTCACAGCCAGCAGTTCACCGCAGCGCAAGGCAGATGTTTCTCCTCTCTTTTGCTTCCCAAATTGTTTTGTTGGAAAGCCTTTCCTATTCGAACGGATGGTGCCACAGGCTCCAGTACCATTGCTGTACAAAAATTTGTACAACGGCACACCCGTGTAAAAGTTATCTGTATAAATACAGTAACCTTTACGAATAGTAGCGATACGAGGTCCCACACTATTTTTTCAGTGGTGGGAGGGCGGGGGGGCAGTCAGGGGGGGCCAGCTGCGAGTCCTTTCCAGTGTACACACGAAAGCGATACATGTATCCACTGGAGCTTTCGCACAGCTTATAAAGTTTTATCCCATACCGAGCTCGCTTCGAAGGGATGTACTGCTTGAAAACAAGACGTCCCTTATAAAAGCAGCAAGGACTCGTCGACTGACAAGTTTTGGCCTGGAGTGTATAACTCTTCAAATCTTGCCATCAGATGGTCAAGAAGTGGCCGCAACTTGTACAGTCGGTCGTGATCTGGGTGGTCACGGGGCAAAGCTTTGCATTATCATTATAATGCAAATACCGCAGGAGCAATAAATATCTGTCCCTGCTCATAGTAGCAGGAAGATAGGGGTGGTTTGGGTACTCTTTTTTGACCAGTATGAGGCTATGCTGGTTTTTGCACAATCCCCATCTGCAGAGTGAGGCCCAGAACTTCCTCATCTCTGGCAAACTGGTGGGGTCCATTTACGCGCCCTCGCACTTGGCAACAATTCTGCCCCTAGACCTTGAAAATATTGTTCGGCATACAGATTGCTCTGCTGAACAATAAATTCAAGAAACCCATCATCTATAAATAGCTGAAAAAAGTTGATGGGTTCAAAATTAGTGGTGTCCACTAGTATACCAGGATTGCCAGAAAATTGTGGCAATACTGGCTGGACCATATTAGGGGAGGTCCAGTCAGATCCTGGTTCAGCATCGCCACAGCCTGTGTTGCAGATACCCCTGCAATAGGCCTTTGGGCCGGTGCAGGATCAGGTAGTGCAACTACAGACCGTGCGGTCCCTGCATTACCACGGGAGCACCCTGGTAACTCCTAGACATGTGCATTCGTTTTAGTACTAAAACGATTTAGTCCGAATTTTGGGATAATTTAGTTTTAGTATGACTCAAGAGAAACGAAACTGCTCAGACAAAAAACGAAAGAAACTAAAATAAAATGCACTACATTTTAGTTCAGTCCTTTTTGTGATATTACATTGATGAGTGAAGGAGACCAGCAATGAAGAGCGCAACATCGCAACATCAAAGTTCTGCACCCTCCACATGCCAATGCAGTAGGATGTTCTATACAGAGAGGGGCATTAATTAATGCAGGAGGATGTTCTATACATTATACAGAGAGGGGTATTAATGCATGAGGATGTTTATTACATTATACAGAGAAAGGTATAAATTGAGGAGAATGTTCTATACAGAGAGGGACATTAATGCAGGAGGATGTTATCTACATTATACAAAGAGGGGTATTAATTAATGCAGGAGGATGTTCTAAACATTATACAGAGAGGAGCCTTTTTTTTTAGCCCTTTAAATCCAGTGGCGGTGAGCGCTGAGATCGGCTGCTTGTTACATTATATCTCAGTACAATGTATCAGGCTCAGTTTTTACAGTAACTGACTGTAACAGCGCTCAGAGTTTCAGAAAAACAAGGAAATAATATTGTTCTAACCTCTTACATATAAAAATATTATTTACTAGTTTTACAGAAACTCTGAGCGCTGTGATGAGCAGCAGTCAGTTACTGTAACAGCTTTGCCTGACACGGGGCAGTATTACAATGTTGGTGCTAACTTAACCTGTTGTAACTGAAAACCTCCATAGGCTATAATGGCTCTGAAGGTTACAACAGCTCTGGTTAAGTTAGCACCAACTATGTAATATGGCCCACATTGTGCTGAGAGTGAGAGATACTGTAACAAGCAGCGATCTCAGCCCTCTGAGGAGCCACCACAACAATAGTAATTGTATCCACTGGTTTTCGGATGAACGAAATTAGTTTTCATACTAAAGAACTGAAAACGAATTTCTTTAGCAACTAAATAAATTGCATTTTAGTACTAATCCATTAGTTCAAAACGAAATTTTGTGCTGTGCACATGTCTAGTAACTCCATGCGGCCACGCCGTGGCTCATTCATGTAGTTCTTCGTCACTGGAACCATCACTATCTGATGATGCTCCAGGGACAAAGTCACTGCCTGAATCTTCAAAAGATTCATCAGCGCTGAGATCAGAGTCTGACATCATAAGGACGTCAGCTGCTTCCTCAGCGCTTAGAAACCTTTTAGCCATAATTTGCTTTCTGAAAATGTATTTTCAAAAGAAAATTACGCCGTTTGATAGTATCTATATATATATATATGTGTGTATATATATATATGCACGTGTGTGTGCGTATATAATATATTCTATATATATATATATAAGCGTGCGCGTGTGTGCGTGCGTGTGTGTGCGCGTGTGTGCGCGTGTGTGCGCGTGTGTGCGCGTGTGTGCGCGTGTGTGCGTGCGCGTGTGTGCGTGCGCGTGTGTGCGTGTACGCGTGTACGCGTGTGTGCGCGCGTGCGCGCGTGTGCGTGCGTAAATATGTGTATATATATGTGTGTGTGCGTATATATGTATATATATGTGTGTGTGTGTATATATATATATATATATATAATGTGTGTATTAGGAATTTATCACCTATTTTATGGAGACAGCCTCTGCGACACTAACACCTCTCAATCCACATGCAGACTGAGGATAGAAATGAAAAAATTATCAAGATTTGAAAAATTCATTCCCCGTGATTGGCTGGAGGGTCAATCGCTAGGTTACGGGGTCATTTTAGGGTTATATTTCTATCCTCAGCGGCCATGTTGGAGGTGGCAGTGATAATTGTGACAGCTAAGTGATCATTGTTACTACAGTGATCACATAGCTGTAACAATAAAAAGTGAAATAAAATAATAAAAAGGGGATTGTATTTTTATTAAATGTGGGGTTTGGGGGCATCTGGGCAGTTTTGATTTTTTTTACTGCCCTTAGAGACCCTGTGTGTAGTGTTTTTTACTTTATGGTTTTTTTTTTACATTTTTTTTACGTTTTACATTATAATGAGGCACACCGTTGGAAAGCTCAGGCTCTGGGCTTTCCATCGGTGCCTCATTTATTACTGCAGCCCTTACGGATGAGGAGATAGAGAGGTCCTAAGGACCTCTCCCCCCTCCTCCTAAGGGCTGTCTATGCGGCTGTTGAAGGTGACGTCATCACGCCAGGCGTGATGACGTCACCGCGACTCCCATGATCCCACAGTGAGGGCCGACATCCGGATGTCGGTCCCTCACTGTTTGCCGCCGGGGATCTCATTCACACCGCCGCTTCGCTGCCGGGAGGATCGGACGCGCTGAGCGCGTCCTCCGCACAGCAGCGGGAACTTCCTGGACGCGCTCAGCGCGTCCGTAGCAGCGAAGTGGTTAAAAGAAGTGATAGCGTGCCGTACAGATCGCCTCCGACTCAGTAACGGATTAAAAAAAAACATTAGTGCTCGTTAATTTGCGATTTGTAGCACAAAGTTTTACTGTACTTTGCGCTCCCTATACTTAACATGGGGACCGCAAAGTAAAAGCACAGATTACCTAGCGGCTGGCGCTAACTGAAAAAGTTACTGCCAGCTCAGAGGTGTAGGTAATGGATTGCGCTGCTGCGAGAGGTGAGATCCTGTCAATCATGTGACCTGGCTGGCAGCAGAAGCCTCCATGGAGTCCTATGGATTCCATGGAGCAGATGATGGGGATGGCGCGTTAGCACTGCCCCCAGCATCCACGAGCCTACCGGCTGCTATGGGGCAGGCTGCTGGACTTAGCACCTTCCCCTATAATTTGCTGGTGAAACTGCGAAGCAAAGGGGAAATTAACGATCGCTAATTATTCACCTTAGCATCTCGGTTTTAGCGAGGGGCAAGCGAAAAAATCTTTTGCTATATTGTAAATATTATAATTTTAATTGTCCAAATGTGACCATGAATTATTTTATGCAGATGACTTATAGTGTGTAAAGAGCTTGAACTTTCCATATTTTCCAATATTTAAATTACATTGTAGTATTGGTATCATGTTGCTGAAGTTCATACACATTTGTCACCTCTTATTTAACATTAAATTTTATCATTGTTTAACTATATGGTTTATTCAGCAAGTACTGTCATCAAATAGATAAAATGGTTTGTTTTTTTGGTGTACTACAGTGGGGAATTCAATATTTTTAGGGAAGTACCACAATAGTTCACCATAATGTTCACCATATTTTCTGCATAGGTTTAACATAGTACTGTTAGGGTGGGAAACATAATAAGGGGTTAGCCCCAAAAGTGGGATATACCAGAAGACATGAAGATTATTATTAAAAATAAATCAGATGTCCTGTGCAACAAGAAGTCTTTAGCAGGCTGGGACTGGAGGTGAAGACACTGCTCAAGTGGACTGGTACACAATGCAGGCTTGGATGGACAAGTACACACAGCAAAATTAGGATGGACATGTACATCCTGCAGTCAAGGAAGGGCTAGTAAATTTTTGCAGGTGCTGCTAGGCTGTATGGCATGGCACATTAAACAGGGACTCGCGGTACTGCTGGGAAGGTACTAACTGCAGGTGCTGCTGGGCTGGATAACAAGAACTAGAGCAGGGCTTGTGGCACCGGCTGATACAGGTTCGTGGCAAGGTAAACAGGACCTGATTGAAACTGGAGCGGCAACAAATATGTCCAGTCTGGAGGCTCAATCACAGAGCAATCAGTATCTGGAGATATAAAGGAAGGGGAACTCAGCTCTGCAAGTTAACTCTGACATGAGCTGATGGCTACAGGAAAGTCTCGATCTCGAACAGTATGCATGAAGTGGATCTGGAAGAGTAAGAGCCGACCTGGAGCACCTCAACCACCAGAATATAGCCTATCTGGCAGGCTATAGAGCAAGAATCACGACAAGTATTCGGCTTTATTTCAACTGCAGTTTTCACAATAGTTTCTGCCAAAATCCAAAGTAGATTTTACCAAGTAATCCAGTGTTGTATTCACTTCTGTGTCTATCGGAGGTCAATGAAAATCGCCACTTCAAAATAATTGAAGCATTATAAAAACTGGTAAATGAAGAAGAGCCTCAGCTGACTCTTTCTATAGAAGAACAATGGTATCGCTGTTTAGTATTGTTTAGGGTTGTTTACCATTGTTTGCAGGAACCTTGACTGCGGATGATGAATTTGCTTCTCCGGATATACACAAAATAAAACATAGTTGCAACAACTTCAGGGAAACGATGGTGGTTAGTGAATAACCCCTTACATGTTGGATTTTGACAGACTTGGTGCCTTACTTGGGCCTGAATTTAATTCATCTACAAAAATTCCCATAGACTGTAATAGTGTTATTTTCTATGGTGTTTCATAGAGCACTTTGCAACTTGTCAGGTCTCTCATCTCACCAGTGGACAGGGAGGCTGCTGTTTGCATCTGTTCTGGTGGAGCTTCGCTTTAAGTGTACTGTTTTGCCATAGGCTATGTTGAGCATTCTTGCTATACTGTCTGGCAAAGACAGGATGTAGAGTTTCCACACCCCTCATCCCCTGTCCAATGATGTTTCTATGCTGCCTCTCTTGTATCCTGACTAATAGGATTCCCAGTCAGGGTTTATAAGGACTTCCACTTCTCTTTGCCTTTGCCCTGTAGTGGATTTGGTTACTCTTCAGCGCGTTCCTGATATATTTCATGCTTGGACATGTCCTTTGACATGGACAAGAGGTTGCTTTCGACAAGTAATCCTCACCCCCTTAATTTATTTATTTGCTTTAATATACAATTTATTAAGGAAATTCTATTAGTTCATTCACCACACATGTAATCAAAGACTTTCACACAGTTTCTTTCTGTCGAAGCAGTCACTGCGCTCATTGATAAATGTTGTTGATAGACATTAAATAAAGTAATTGCACTTTCCGTCTCTCTTGAGGACAGTAAGACATTGAACGTGTTGTACAATGAATGCGAAATGTCAGTAACACCGCTGTTCTTTATTTCTGGGACTAGGGAAAAGATGTACTATTCAGCAGGTTTCAAAAGAAAACAGTCAAAATAAATCCAATGACTGAAGAAAAGCGTGCGTATATATTCAAAACCTTCTAAATAGTGGCAAACTGAAGATAAAATTTAAGCTAAAAGATGTCTTGTAAGTGATACATTACTATGTTTATATGGTTAGATAAATATATAAAATTATGTGAAGTTTAAACTTTTCTACTAAGACACAATAAAATCAATTAAAACTGTTTAATAGTAATCAACTACATAAATACAAAGAGTTAAACATTAAACTTTCTACCCCATTCAAACCCCTCCTTCCAATTTAACCCTTTAGATTGCGTAAAAGCTTACCTCCTCTCCAGCAACAGACTCCCTTGGCGTTCCTCTGGACGTTTTTATTTTTTTTAATTTGAGAAAGGATTTTACCAGGAAGGATACATTGAGATTTCTCTAATTTTCAAGTATGTCCTGGGTGGCGAGTATGTACCATTAGGTGTCTTGCCCAAGGACACTTACTTGGAGAGGTTGTGCGCTGGGATTGAACCCATGACTCCACAGGCTCTCTCCATGCAGAGCAGTGATGTTACCGCTACTCCACCCAGCCGGTAGGGATGAGCTGTTTGGGTTCGGACAGTTCGGAGTTCGACCCGAACTTTGGCAGTTCGAAAGTTTGCGAATTTCGAACTTTTTGGGCGTGTTCGGTTCGGGTTCGAAAAAAAAAAAAAATTTGGAAAAAAGTATAGAAAATGCTTAAAAAAATACAAAAAAATCTAGAAATAAAGAGACTCTTTACTGCAGAATATTATAAGCAACGGTTTATTAGATATTGAATTAAAAACTAATGTGTACGTGGAAAGATTATCAACTCTAAATGACCTCTGTTCACAAACGGGCATAACACCAGGTGTTTTTAGTCTGGTAATCAATTTGATACATTGTACAATATACTGAGGGTGGGGTGGTGTCTGCTTCTGATTGAGATTTGAGAATTAATTTCCCTAAAACATCCTAATATGCTGCATTTAACTGGTGTTTGAAAAAAATCTAAAGCAATGTTATTTTTCACCTCGGGATTAAACATTCACAGGGTTATTCAGAGAGTGGTGAAAAGCAGGAGAATAACTGGAGAAGTGAAAATTCTAGGTCAAAATAGCCAAACCAGAAAATTTCTCCCATTTATCTCACTTTCCAAATCGGCTATTTGGTCTAGATTGTTCTCTTCTCTTGCCAGTTCTCCTGGCTTTCACCTTTCTCTCAGGGTTGTTCAGAGAAAGGTGAAAACCAGGAGAATGGCAGGAAAAGAGAACAATCTGGACCAAATAGCCGATTTGGAAAGTGAGATAAGGCTATGGTCAGACTAACGCATTTTTCGCAGCGACCTTCAAAAAGTGCGTCCGAACGCATTGCCGTATTTTTTCACGATTGCGCGAAAACGGTCATACGATGCGCATTTTTGTGCGTGATTTTTTACGGATCCAAATCAGGAAACTTTGGGTGTCTGGACGTTATGTTGGCCGGACATGAGCAGGGTCTGACGTCTCCAAATCACGCACACACGCCGCTAGTGGACGCAGCGCACTCTGTACGTCCGTACTAGCGGTTCTGCGTTCTCGAAAAAATGCGTTAATTTTCCACTTGCGTTGCGCAGCCGGACTTTCGTGCGACCGTACTTTGTATATTGGCCGTCATTGCCCGTCATTTGCTGCTAGTGCAGCCGTGATTAAGTGCGCCTAAACGCACGTTAAAAATTTGCTAGTCTGACCCTAGCCTAAATGGGAGAATTTTTCTGGTTTGGCTATTTTGACCTAGAATTTTCCTGACAGGGTTATTCAGAGAAAGGTGAAACTCAGGAGAATTACTGGAGAATGGAAAATTCTAGGTCAAAATAGCCGAACCAGAAAAATTCTCCCATTTATCTCACTTTCCAAATCGGCTTTTGGTCTAGAATTTTCCATTCTCCAGTCATTCTCCTGCTTTTCACCGCCAAAAAATCAGTAAACTTTTTCTGCGTGTCCGAAAATGTCTCCTCTTTTCATACAGACTGCCGCCCCAAGCAGTTGTTTATGGATAGATTAAAGGAAAAGCATTTACCGTCATTTGAAATGTCATTTTTTGGTTTTTACATATTTCTATACATCCTAGAAATCCACCACTTCACGGGCAGGTTATGGGGACCTCCTAGGCACGATATTTGAAGGAATTTTTGGTTTTTATTTTTCACCCTTAATTTAATGGAAAACTCACTGTCCCTTTAAAAACGTTTTTTTTTTTTACTTTTTGTCCTTGTTTCCTGTCCCCCAGGGCACTACCCGGACCCCCATACACCTTTTATGGCAAATATGTAGCATATATGCCCTCTTGGAGGGCACTCCAAAAAAACGAATTTTCAGCCCCATTGACTTGCATGGGGGTTCGGGTTCGGGTTCAGTCCCGAACAAATGGGAAGTTCGGGTTCGGGCTCGAACCTAACTCGGGGAGTGTTCGGCTCATCCCTACCAGCCGGTACATGCTGCCAGCTTCCCGTAAACTGCAGCAGTCACATGACCAATGTGGGGGTATAGCTCAAATGGAGATTACCTTCCCTGGGAAAAAGGTAGTCCAGGCAGCAAAAGTTTTTGTTCAATCTGTGCAGCAATCAGTTTTTATTTAAAAAGGTTTCAATAAAACAAGATAAGACAGAAAATAAATCCTTGCCATCCATACTCCGACTAAACAGGCAGGTTTCCTCTCTACCAAGTGGTGAGCTTATCTCAGACACCTCAAACAAAAGTACTTTAAGCAACCTTTTTACTCATGTACATCCACCTTGTAACTCTCTCAGAATGCTGTCTGAGTCCCAGGCCAGAGCAACCTCAAGCTTCAGCCTTCCCCTTTTATCTCCCCTGGATAAGCAAGGACATGGGACAGAAAACGGGGGGAAATATATAGCCCCTCAATGACTTTCCCTTTCCTTATGTCACACCTGCTTGAGTGTGCGTCCAGCCAATCCAATCTCTTTAAGGCCTTGTTCACACCAAATGCAGAGCAGATCTGCTCAGGTTTCTGCACATGCACGCTAGTCTTTTAGATGCGGTTTAGACACGTTTTTGATAAGGAGGAGTGGTGGGGAAGGGGGGTGGATGGAATACCGCATTTGAGGAACTACTAGTATATTAACAACCATGCCATTCACATTGAAGTACTCACTACAGCTCTCCTTATCAGTAGAGGACATATCCTCATAACCTGGTGTAGCGCTCACTCCCGGAGGAGCCGCTGAAAATGAACCACGGGTCAGTCTCCCCGCACTAGGGAATAAATATACTCCAACACAGTTGTGGGTTTTTATCATTTAAATAGTTTACTAAAATAATAGGCAGATGTTAAGATACGGTATTCACAGATATTATTACAGTACTTTCGTATTACGGTAAAACGCGTAGCGGAAAAGAACCGAAACACGAGGTGTCGTATTTCGGAAAATAAAATATTCGTAACCGAACATAAAAGAAATGCAATTGCACGAATATTTAGAAAAAAGGACACGTAGCGGAACCCCAGAATATACAATCTCTTCGTATCACGGTAAACGCGCAGCGGAAAAAGAAAAATATATTTCGGAACGTATCTTTAACCCCCGTTCCGATTCGTAACAAAATGAGTCCTGCACAGGTTAAGTCCCGGAATGTAAAAGGTGTGTATGTATGTAAGGTACCCGGGTACTGTTCAACTGGCCAGTGAATTTACTTAAGAAATGTCTTCGACTAGTCAAGTTGGGGCCCTGTGGACTTTAAAGAGAAAACAGCAGCATGCTCTTTGTATTATAAACGGCCTTGGAGGCCTCTCACCCATCCGCCGGTTGCTTTAGGCTCCGCTGACCCAGGACGTCTCTCCGCTGGATTTTGACTGGGGATACTAGCGGCCGGATCCGTTGTCTGACTTCCCGTAGCTTGTCCACGACTTTTCCTCAGCTCACCGCCTGCTCTCTGTACCCGATCAACTTGCGGTGACTCCTTACTCGAGGTCTTCGGTTGGTTCCATCTGCAGCAACTCTGGAACTTGGAGGGCTCCTTCTCTTGCGGCTGAATGACCCGGTAACAGAACTGACAGGTCTCACTTGCTCTCCGCCCTAGGCCCTCTCACAAAGTATGGCACTGCGTCTGCTCTCTCTCGTTCCCTGGCGCGCTCTGGCGCGTTCTCCACGAGGCAGAGGATGTAAGTGTCCAGTCCCCACCCACTTCCTGTCTTCTTGCAAAGCATGCCGGGCATTGTAGTCCCAATGTCCAGTGTCTCTGATCGCGATAGTCTCCATCTTGTGGCCAAAAATAGGTACTGCCACAGCAAGATTTTAACACAGCGCTACACTGGGAACACTCTTCCTGCTATTGACTCTTCCTCGTGTTCTCTTCAGGGCTTTGGTGGAGATTATTTCAGGAATTACTTCGACTCCGGTTTCACTCCCATGATTGACATCGGTTCCCAGCACCACATAGGGGCCTGGTTGCGATCTGTTCAACTTGACTGAAACCCGGAAGCTCGCTACTTCTCCTGCTTGCAGAACCTTCTCTGTCCCACCCAGTCTCCACAGTCTTCCCACCTCAGCAGGTGCCTTTCGTTCTTCGACCATCCTCTGATAGACCGGACGTAACATTGGATGTACTCCTTGAGTCGAACCTTCTTCCAATACAATAGGTGTCAGGAGACGCCGCACTAGGTCAGTATTCGTCCCCACTATGAGGGAGCTTCTGTTCGCTCCCGAGGGTCGAGGACACACAATGGCCAATGCATCACAACCTCCAGACTGTCCGATGACTTCAGATCCGATCTCCAACTTCACTTGCAGGTACCCGTCATAAGGGAGTTTCTCAGTGCCGATACCCCATATTTCCAAATCCTTCAATTCTTGCAGAGGAATGTGCTTTAAGTGTTTCTCATAGAAGTCTCTGTAGATCAATGTCACTTGAGCCCCTGAATCTAACAGGGCTTTGGTGTAGACTCCTTCCACTTGGATTGGCACAATAGGAGAAGGACCAATCAGTTGGTCAGGAAACTTGGTGGCGGTATCCGGACGCTTAGACCCAGTTTGCTGTACCCTGGCCCTTTTCTTGGCCCGTGTAGGTTTTGGGTGTGCATTGCTTCCCCATGACGTAGACCCGGATGCTAAGGGAGTGACTCTTTCAGTCCTGGCAGGCTCAGCAGTTGGCTCAGCTTTGGGCCTTCCCGCCCTCTTAGTCTTGACTTGGTTTCTGGAGCGGGGTTCAACCTTCGGGCACTTAGGTTGCTCCTTCACTTGTGCCCTCTGGCGTTTCCCGCCGGTGAGGTAGATAACAGTCCTTCTAGGGCTTTCAACAGTCCCTCGACTCTATCCTTCTCAGACTTTTGGCCTTTGCACTGTGCGCGGAAATGGCCCATTTCTCCACAACCAAAACATCTCTTCTTAGAGAGCGGAGACGTAGTTGCTTGTTGGGATTTTGTTAAAGGACTTGGACCAGACGCCACAGCGGCTCCCGTCGTCTGCATATCTGTGAGGAATTTCTGCATTTCTGCCTGCATTTCGGTCACCTTCATCAACACTCGGCACAATTCCGCGTGCGCTTGTTGCAATTCAGCTTGAGCTTCCTGTACCTTCTTGACGGTCTTGGACAATTCACCACGTTCAGAGGGGTTCGATTCTTTGGCAGCCCTCTCTGTAGATTTAAAAACGACTAGGTGCTCTTGTTCGTCCTCGTCCGATCCATAAGTATCTAGGGAGTCGCTTTCAGGCTGCAGACCGTCGCTATGTCTCACAGGTTGTGCATAAGCCCTTTCCCCCCGCCTGAAGGATTTCTCTTCCAGTAAAGCTTCTTCTTCTCGTACCACTCGGATCAGTTCCAGGTACTTCAATTCTTGGTTACCTGCTCTGCTTCTCAGCTGCATCATTACTGGATCTAGAGGTTGAGAGCCCCTCAGGATCTGTTTTATTCGGATCTTATCTACTTCGACCGGTTCGGCCCCTTTCTTAAGGAGTATCTGGTGTAGAATCTTATCTAGGCGCCTCATGTACTCGGTCATCTTTTCACCTCTTCTCTGATAGGTGTGTTCGTACTGGTATACCAGTTCGGCCGCCTTTTCGGTTCGCCCAAAAACTTCAAGAACGTTTAAGTAATCTAAAGCAGTACAATCTTTTCTGCTCAGTTTCAGGTTTCTCACCGCTTCTGACGCAGGTCCCTTTAAACTCTCGGTGATCCTTTGCTTTTTCTGGGCCTCAGGGACGTCCCACTCATCCAGAGCCTGCATCGCCTGTTCCACCCATTCTTCAAAGGTTTCTTCTCCCGCCGGAGTTGGTACGTTTCCTGTAAAATTTCTTAACCGTCGATAACCGAAATTAGTGTGAGGAGGGCTTGTTTTCTGACATTTAGCCAGTAGATCTCCAATAGCCACGATAAATTCCAGCCCGATCATGGCCAACGGACTAGGCGCGGGAACACTTGCGGATTCACCACGTGGCGCACTTGGCTGAATTAGTTGGACTTCCACCTCATCTGCCAGTTTCACGCTCGCGCCCTGAAAACATGGTGGAACACCCTTTCTCCACTCGAGAAAAACATACGTGTGAGAAGTATCTGGGTTTTTCTTAATGTCCAGTATTAACCCCCGATGATCTGGTGCTAGCGTGGCCACGGCCTGGCGGATCTGCTCTTCGGCCCAAGTGTCTGCGGGAATATCCATGACTATACAACATTCTAACTGACTACTGTGCTCTTCACACCATTCGGCAACAGTGTCTGGATCCATATTTAACCCTTTAGATGCGGTTTTTCCAGAGACTGAATCCCGGAAACGAGCCCCCACGTGTAGCGCTCACTCCCGGAGGAGCCGCTGAAAATGAACCACGGGTCAGTCTCCCCGCACTAGGGAATAAATATACTCCAACACAGTTGTGGGTTTTTATCATTTAAATAGTTTACTAAAATAATAGGCAGATGTTAAGATACAGTATTCACAGATATTATTACAGTACTTTCGTATTACGGTAAAACGCGTAGCGGAAAAGAACCGAAACACGAGGCGTCGTATTTCGGAAAATAAAATATTCGTAACCGAACATAAAAGAAATGCAATTGCACGAATATTTAGAAAAAAGGACACGTAGCGGAACCCCAGAATATACAATCTTTTCGTATCACGGGAAACGCGCAGCGGAAAAAGAAAAATATATTTCGGAACGTATCTTTAACCCCCGTTCCGATTCGTAACAAAATGAGTCCTGCACAGGTTAAGTCCCGGAATGTAAAAGGTGTGTATGTATGTAAGGTACCCGGGTACTGTTCAACTGGCCAGTGAATTTACTTAAGAAATGTCTTCGACTAGTCAAGTTGGGGCCCTGTGGACTTTAAAGAGAAAACAGCAGCGTGCTCTTTGTATTATAAACGGCCTTGGAGGCCTCTCACCCATCCGCCAGTTGCTTTAGGCTCCGCTGACCCAGGACGTCTCTCCGCTGGATTTTGACTGGGGATACTAGCGGCCGGATCCGTTGTCTGACTTCCCGTAGCTTGTCCACGACTTTTCCTCAGCTCACCGCCTGCTCTCTGTACCCGATCAACTTGCGGTGACTCCTTACTCGAGGTCTTCGGTTGGTTCCATCTGCAGCAACTCTGGAACTTGGAGGGCTCCTTCTCTTGCGGCTGAATGACCCGGTAACAGAACTGACAGGTCTCACTTGCTCTCCGCCCTAGGCCCTCTCACAAAGTATGGCACTGCGTCTGCTCTCTCTCGTTCCCTGCCGCGCTCTGGCGCGTTCTCCACAAGGCAGAGGATGTAAGTGTCCAGTCCCCACCCACTTCCTGTCTTCTTGCAAAGCATGCCGGGCATTGTAGTCCCAATGTCCAGTGTCTCTGATCGCAATAGTCTCCATCTTGTGGCCAAAAATAGGTACTGCCACAGCAAGATTTTAACACAGCGCTACACTGGGAACACTCTTCCTGCTATTGAACTCCACTGACCAGCCTTCTTCCTATTGTTCTTGTATTGAAAATGCCTGCTGTCATACAGCTCAGGGCACTCTTCCACCATACTAATGAATTTGTCTGGGTCACAAAACTTGTCCACCATTGTTTCTTTGCTCTCCAGATCACAAGGTCACCTTTATCCACAGACAGGAAGTGACCAAGGAAGATTAGGCCATGACATGACCATAGAGTTTTATTTCTTTATGGTTAGTTTTTTGCATTGAATTGCATTGCATTGCGTTGCGTTGCATTTTTGAGGCGTTTTTGATGCATTTTTGATGCATTCCAGAGCAGGTCCAGAGCAGGTAAAATAGGGCTTGCTGCAGTTTTTCCACCTGCTCTGGACCTGCACACTGCGATGTGAGCTGGAGCAAAAAATACCATTGGAATACATTGGACACAGTTTTGATCCGGTCTGAAACTGCTCTGCTCTGCACCTGCTCCGCACCTGCTCCGCGCTTGGTGTGAACAAGGCCTAAGGAACAAGGTGCTAAAAATGCAGCTCCGGGAGTATCCGCGCGCCGTTTTAGTTTTTCTGACATTTTATAAAACACAAACCTGTACCCAAATGAACAAATCGCATCTAGAGATTTCTAAAAATAATAATTTCACCCTAGGAACCATCTAAAATCTTTCTTTCTGTAAATTAAATGTGCTCATAATGAGGCAAATAAAATTAATCTAAACATGTAAAGTACACAATATAGGCTTTTCTACATTTTAATTGAAAAGTAGAAAAAATCCCCCACGTATAATCTTATAAAGTGGGCACTGCGCATTGGTAAACTAAAAAAAATAATATTTTCTGATCTTCTTCTGCTTTATTTCTGTTTCACGTCTGCATGGCACACATACATTTGCATTTGTGCTGTTCTTTTTTTGCCTCTTTCTTTTATAGAGATAAAATCTTAAAAGTAAAACAATCCTCTATTCTCTGCCAAAGAAATTCAAGGCTAGAGTACAACAAAATACATCCACTCCCGTCTTTTAATAAGAATGAAAGAACACCCCAAGGCTTTATTTTTTATATCTAACGCAGAGTTTAAATGGTAGCCTCAAGATAAATCCACTCAAATTTTATAGCTTGCTGTGTGTAATGTTAAAGGCGTCTACAAGAAAAATAAACGTTTATACGGGCTATCAAACCCGCATATATTTTGTTTCAGTGGGTGCTGTACATAATTCCTTTTCTTTTCTTTTTTATTTCTTTTTTCCTTTAACAGTATTGGCACTTATTTTACTCTTTATTTCAAAATCTTTTCTCATCTACTTACAGGATTACAAGTTGTGTGAGTTTAATATTTCCTGAAGGGCAAGGAAAGTTAACAATATTGCACAGTCTTATGGTAGTCTGACTCTGCACCCTAATTTTCTTCCTCTCCTTTGTGTATGTGTGTTAAATACATGTATTACCAATATATGCAATTCATGTACTTAACATTTCTTGCATGCAACATAAGCGTGTGTGTGTGTGTATATTTATTTATAGAGGATTTTACCAGAAATGATACATTTAGATTTCTCTCGTTTTCAAGTATGTCCTGGGTGGCGAGTATGTACCGTTAGGTGTCTTGCCCAAGGACACTTACTGGAGAGGTGCTCTTGCTGGGATTGAACCCATGTCTCCACAGGCTCTCTCCACGCAGAGCAGTGATGTTACCTCTACTCCACCCAGCGTATATATCCACTGGCTGGTCACTTTATTAGGTACACCTTGCTAGTACCGGGTTGGACCCCCTTTTGCCTTCAGAATTGCCTTAATTCTCATGGCATAGATTCAACAAATTGTTGGCAAGATTCCTCAGAGATTTTGGTCCATACTGACATGATAGCATCACACAGTTGCTGCAGATTTGACGGCTGCACATCCATGATGCGAATCTCCCGTTCCACCACATCCCAAAGGTGCTCTATTGGATTGAGATCTGGTGAATGTGGAGGCCGTTGGAGCACAGTGAACTCATTGTCATGTTTGAGTAACCAGTTTGAGATGATTTGAGCTTTTTGACATGGTGCATTATCTTGCTGGAAGTAGCCATCAGATGATGGGTACACTGTGGTCATAAAGGGATGGACATGATCAGCAACAATACTCAGGTAGGACGTGGCGTTTAAACAATGCTCAATCTGTACCAAGGGGCCCAAAGTGTGCTAAGAAAATATCCCCTCACCATTACACCACCTCCAGCCTGAACAGTTGATACAAGACAGGATAGAGCCATGCTTTCATCTTTATGCCAAATTCTGACTCTACCATCTGAATGTCGCAGCTGAAATCGAGACTCATCAGACCAGGCAACGATTTTCAAATCTTCTATTGTGCAATTTTGTTGAGCCTGTGCGAATTGTAGCTTCAGTTTCCTGTTCTTAGCTGACAGGAATGGCACCCGGGGTGGTCTGCTGCTGCTGTAGCCCATCTGCTTTAAGGTTTGACGTGTCGTGCGTTCAGAGATGGTATTCTTCATACCTTGGTTGTAGCAAGTGGTTATTTGAGTTACTGTTACCGCCCTGTATCCCTGCTTCCCTTCACATCAAAGCTCTTAGAAAAACTAGTCTTCAACCGCCTCTCCCTCTTCCTGTCCTCCAATTCCCTACTTGACCCCCTGCAATCTGGCTTCCGTCCGCTACACTCAACTGAAACTGCCCTCACCAAAGTCACCAACGACCTCCTAACTGCTAAAAAACACGGCCACTATTCTATTCTCATCCTGCTTGACCTCTCGGCTGCTTTTGACACTGTTGACCACCCCCTCCTTCTACAGACCCTCAACTCTCTGGGTCTCGGTGACACTGCACTTGCTTGGGTTGACTCCTATTTATCCAACAGGTCCTTCTGTGTGTCCTTTGCTGGTAACTCCTCCTCTTCATTGCCTCTATCTGTTGGTGTACCTCAAGGCTCTGTCCTTGGTCCTCTGCTCTTTTCCATCTACACCTCCTCCCTGGGCAAAATCATCAACAGCTTTGGCTTTAATTACCACCTCTACGCTGATGACACTCAGATCTACCTCTCTACCCCTGATCTCTCTCCCCCTGTCCTTTCAAAAGTCAGTGACTGTTTATCTGGCATCTCCTCCTGGATGGCCTCCCACCACCTAAAGATCAACATGTCAAAGACTGAGCTCCTACTTATTCCTCCCTCTAATGCCTCCCCACCTCCTGACTTCTCTATCACGGTGGAGGGTATCACCATCTCCCCATCAAACCAAGTTCGCTGTCTTGGAGTTACACTGGACTCTGCTCTTTCCTTCATCCCCCACATCAAGTCTCTTTCCTCCTCCTGCCGATACCAACTGCGTAATATTTCCAGAATTCGGCCATTTCTTACCGCTGTCACCACAAAACAACTCATACACGCCCTGGTAATCTCCCGACTCGACTATTGCAATAATCTCTTATCTGGCCTCCCTCTGTCCCGCCTCTCCCCCCTACAATCCATCCTGAACGCCTCCGCCAGGCTAATTCACCTCACCCGCCGCTCTGTCTCTGCCGCTCCCCTCTGCGAGTCCCTTCACTGGCTCCCCATCCACTGCAGAATTAAGTTCAAAATCCTTATCCTTACCTACAAAACCCTCACTAACTCAGCGCCCCACTACCTGTCCTCACTAATCACCAAATACACCCCAGCCCGCTCCCTAAGGTCAAACAGTGACCTGCGCCTAGCTTCTCCCCGCATCACCTCTTCCCATGATAGACTGCAGGATTTCTCACGCGCAGCCCCCACTCTCTGGAACGCTCTCCCTCGTGCTGTCAGACTTTCCCCTAACTTCTCTTCCTTCAAACGCTCCCTGAAAACATTGCTATTTAGGGAAGCCTACCACCCAACTTACTGACGCAACCATCAATCACTCTCACCTTACAGTCCTCTCCTCCTGTTTCCAACCCCAACCCTCCTAGATTGTGAGTTCCTACGGGAATAGGGCCCTCATCTCCTCCTGTACTGTTTGTCAAATGTTGTTCAATGTATTGTAACCCTGTCTGTACTGTGCTTATTGTACAGCGCTGCGGAATATGCTGGCGCTTTATAAATTAATAATAATAATAATAATAATAATACTGTTGCCTTTCTATCATCTCGAACCAGTCTGCCCATTCTCCTCTTACATCAACAAGGTATTTTCGTCGACAAACGCTCACTAGATATTTTCTCTTTTTCAGACCATTCTCTGTAAAGCCTTGAGATGGTTGTGTGTGAAAATCCCAGTAGATCAGCAGTTTTAGAAATACTCACACCAGCCCGTCTGGAACCAACAACCATGCCACGTTCGAAATAACTTAAATCCCCCTTTCTTTCTAATTCTGATGCTCAGTTTGAACTTCGGCAACTTGTCTTCACCACGTCTAGATGCCTAAATGCATTCAATCTTGCTGCAGCAAGTGTAACTAATAAAGTGGCTGGTGAGTGTATAATAGACATATGCACGGCCGTTTTTTCCGATTTTTTTTGGTCCTGTTTTTTTTTCGTGTCATTTTGTTCTGGTTTTTTTTCTTTGCTGGCCGTTCATTATTTTACGGCGATTGTCAGATCAATCCGAATATTCGGATGGCCAGTTATTGTTTTCGGATGACTTCGTTTTTCGTTTTTATGGGTTATTTATTTTTCGGGTCACTTCAACAACATTCGTACGTTTTGACGGAAGACACGGTAGTGGCCGTCATTTTTGACGGATCTAGTAAAAAAAAGTGCGCATCGACGTTTTCAGTTGTGAATCCGCAGTTTGGTACGGTCAGGTTGTTACAATTTGCCGTTACTACCAGATTTTCAAAGAAGTAAAAATTATGCGCGCAAACGCTGTGCGTTAAAGTTTGCGCATAGATTGTAATACCATGCGCGCACCAGCGCACAAACGCATTTGCGCTCACAATGTTAAGTATAGGACGCGCGCAGTACATTACGCTCACGCAGCGTTCGCGCAGGTTCACCCTCTGTCAGGGTTTGACTGCGGTGGGTGTAGCAGGATGAGGTTGTGAGCCCAATATGCAGTGATATAGGCAGGTTCAAGATAACAAAAGGGGTTTATTGCAAAACAAACACTAGAACGTAGATTCAAGCAAGGTTTAGACAATAGCGTAGTCAGGGTTCAGCAAGGGGTCTGGTACATGGGGGGTCCTAGATGGGGGCAGAAGGGGAGCAGGATGGGAGGGTACCAGTATATGAAGCGATGAAAGTCCAGGTGATATAACAGAGGGTCCTTGGAGTCTTTGGCAGAGAAGTCAGGAGATTGACAAGAAGTATCAGGGAGCTTTGTCAAACAGGTATTGCAGTCAGCGAATTCAACTTCAATGTGGAAGTCCAGGGTTGGGGGTGGGACTCCCTTATATGCAGGGCTAATCAGGGAGGATGAAGGACAGGTGTGGATCCAGGGCCAGAACGTCATAATCAGGAAGGTGCATTGTTCATACAAAAGTCTTGGAACCTGCAGGGGACATGCAGGATAATACACAAAAAGGGGGCGTCTGGGGGTCAGGGCCTCCAGGGCCTGACAGCGGTAGACGTTAACGTGCATTTTTTTGCGTGGACATTGTAATACGACGTTCTGCGCAAAGGGGTTTGCCCATCGCGTTAATGCGTTTTTGCGCACGTGTTAACGTTTGCGCGAAGAATGTAATAGAGCTCCATGAGTATAGCAGTACGTAGTGATACCTCAAAAATGTATTACTACATACTGCTATACTCGTGATTTTGGCATCTGGACTAACACGACCTATCAAATTTATATATATATACAGTGTATATATATATATACACAAATTAAATTTTCTGTGAAGATTGAGATGTTGATGTGGTATAACTTTGCTGATTATTTTGAATATATATACTTGAAAAAATCCTCTTGAGTGCTCTACATTGGTCTTGTTTCTTGCATTAACGGCAGGAGACGGATCCGAGGTAGTTACCGTATTTTTCGCTCCATAAGACGCACCTGACCATAAGACGCACCTAGTTTTTAGAGGAGGAAAACAGGAAAATAAATATTCTGAAATCAAATAGTGTAATAATGGATATACTGCCCCAGCTCATGGATACTGTCCCCCAGCTCATGGATATGCCCCAGCACATGGATACTGTCCCCCAGCTCATGGATACTGTCCCCCAGCTCATGGATACTGTCCCCCAGCTCATGGATATGCCCCAGCACATGGATACTGTCCCCCAGCTCATG
Organism: Leptobrachium leishanense; assembly: GCA_009667805.1. Lineage (NCBI taxonomy): Eukaryota > Metazoa > Chordata > Amphibia > Anura > Megophryidae > Leptobrachium > Leptobrachium leishanense. The sequence goes on from CM019063.1 coordinate 488,656,316, forward strand.
GATACTGTCCCCCAGCTCATGGATATGCCCCAGCACATACTGTCCCCCAGCTCATGGATATGCCCCCCAGCTTATGGATATGCCCCAACACATGGATATGCCCCAGTACATGGATACTGTCCCCCAGCACATGGATATGCCCCAGCACATGGATATGCCCCAGCTCATGGATACTGTCCCCCAGCTCGCTCATGAATTTGCCCCAGCTCGCTCATGGATTTGCCCCAGCTCGCTCATGGATGTGCCCCAGCTCGCTCATGGATGTGCCCCAGCAGCTCATGGATATGCCTCCGCTCACCTGTCGCCGCCGCGTTAGGCTCCCTCTGAGCGTGCGAGATCGCGGTCACGTGGCTCCCCCAGGCGAGTGCCCAAGCTTCCTGCCGCCGGACACACGCTCAGAGGGAGCCTAACACGGCGGCGACAGGTGAGCTGAGGCATATCATGGGGCATTCGCTCCATAAGACGCACCCACTTTTCCCCCCACTTTTTGGGGGGAGAAAAGTGCGTCTTATGGAGCGAAAAATACGGTAATCCCCTGCAAACGCCAAGTGAGAGACACCCCGATTTCAATGTGTATAAATATAGGCATACACACTCGTGTATATATAGCTGAGTTTAATGTTTTTATGTGTGTGTGTGTGTGCAGCCTGAGGCCGTAGTGTCTTCACGTTCCATGAAAACACGTTTCTATCTACAACATCATAATTACAGGAAACGTGCCAGCTAATCTTTCTTATTTTAAAGTTGCAAATTAATGTGACGTTTTTGTTAGAAATGTTATAAATTTAGCCTGAAACACTTTTCTAGATAAAAATATACTATACAGTTTTACAGATCAAAACGTGCAGGCGTAATTTTCAAATAACTTTGCATGTAAACTTCCTTTGAATAATTTTATACCTCCAGTTGTGGGATCATAAGAACCAAACCAATAGAATACAAATGTGATATAAAATACCTGAGACGGAAACCTCCTCTGGTTAAGGTCAAGATGCTTTAAATCCTTTTTTTTCTCTTTTGCCAGAGACATTGCTAGTTCTTGTAGGATTCAATCGATGAACCTGATTTTTCTACCGTGATTTAAGGTCTATCGTGTCTTCTATCCACAGACCGCTGAAATAAAGCGAAATTTAGGTGAAATGCCTTGATTTCAGTGTTTCAATTCGACAGGTTTAAACATGAGAATCTCATAGGTTTCAATGTAAAAAATGTAATATCTTTTTTTTAATATGTAATAAAAAGACTGTTTATTCCTTTAATTTTTCAAGAAGCTTTCTTATTTTTTTAGTTTTAAGATAGCTTTTCTTGGTTCTTCTTATCAGATCTTTTAATTTTTAAAGGCATTTATTTCTTTAACAGACATTTTTATTATTTTTAATAGACCTTTACTATTATTTATACACATTCTTAATACTTTTTATTGATTTAAACTCCTATGAAGAGGTTTTTTATTTTTTTATTTGTTCAGATCGGCGGAATTCGCCGAGGCAATTTCCATTTTCAGTAAAATATGGTGAACATTTGCTATATAGTGAATTTACTGTATTTTCGGTGAAATGGAATTGTGCACTGAAGTGTGTTGAAATACAGTGAAAGACAGAGCACCGAAATTTTGTGTCATTTCGGTGCTTTATGAATAGACCCTTTAGTGTCTTTGCTCATTTCTCTACATGTTTAGGGCCCTGTTCAACAATTCACGTAAAGATAACTACTGGAGACGTTTCCTTCCATCTGGAGCAAAAGCAGACTGACAACATATAGTTCCCAGTGTTCCTCCTGTGCAATCCTGCAAGTGCAAACTCATACAGAGCTCGTTGCTATGGCATGCTGGGCTCAATGGAGTACTTTGGACTTCAGGTGCTGATACCAATAGTGGCACTCGTCGTCGCTGCAGGTATGAGCCTGAACCTACGCTGCCTTCCGGGGTTAGGTGCTAATGAAGGGCCTACCCCAGAATAGGTGCGGTAAAAGGGAAGCGTTAATTATAATCAGCTCATGACAATTATTGAATTTACCATCTCTTTTTTGTAGCCACAGCTAAATAGACCCCCTTAATGTACACCCTGAAAGGAAAAAATTTTGAAGGTTATGATTGCATTTTGAAAGAGATCACATTTCTGTTGGTGGAATCCATTGGGAACCTTTGGTAGTGATGGGCCATTACACGAGTGAGTGAAATACCTTACTGTACAGAGTTGGTGGAGGGAGTGTGTTGTGGAATAAAGGATATGTTGAGTTGAGGATACTCTTTGCTACACAAATCCTTTTGTTTAGAAAGCAGAAAGTGTAAAGAATGATAGGAAAGCTTGTCTGATGAGAGTGTCAATGAGTTTAATGTTTCTCAAGAAGGTGGTAGAACAAGGTACTGAAGGGAGTACTGTCTTGATTGAAGGTGTGTGATCCTAAAGAAATTGTATTTCTTTGTACTAGATGTAGATATGTGTATTTTGTTTAATCAAGAAACATAATTTGGTCGAAATTATACCGATTTGTATTTCGGAAGCAAATTCCCCATAGAGAAGTAATGGTTAATCTATTCAGAGAATGTCGAACAGCACCGAAATGTCAGTGAAATGCCCTGCTTTTCAGTGGTTCGTTCAACAGGTATAAACAGACAAATCCCATAGGTTTCAATGTAAAAAAAAATCCCCATTTTTATTAAATATTTGTTCAACCATTTATTCTTGCTCAGGAGCCCCACGGTGCTGCTGTCCTTGGTGCTGAAACGTATTTTTAACCCTAATCTAACAGTAATTATTTCATCCGTTTCACCATTCCGAATCAATGAATCAAAACGAAATAACAAATCAAAACAAAATAAGGAATCAAAACGATAATGAATCGATACGAAATACAAATTACTAATCTCCCGATATAATGAATCAGTCCAAAATACAAATCATGATAACATAACGAATGCATGAAATGAATTTAAAAAAAACGTAACGAATCGTTTGGAACTAAACAAATTCTTTCATTGTGCACATGTCTACTTTGTACCAGATGATATCCTTAATTGGATCTTTTCTTAATATGGCAGGCGGTGTTTATGAGTGGTTAAGTTAGCTCTGGTTAAGTTAACACCATCTTCGGAATACAGCCCTTCATGTCTGTGGTCTCAAATGTACACAGAGGTGGACACTTCTTTGGATATTGCCTCCCACTTTGTGTTCTCAGGAATCCCTGTCCATCGTCAGTCATGTCTGTCTGGTCGGTAGGGACTGTATGAAGTGGGCTAAAGGGAATACTTGTTAAGAGTTGAGATACAAATTTTATAATTGAAGAAGAAACATGAAGAAACATGATATTGATATCTTCGTAATTGATAACTGAACCGCATGGCATATCTCAAAAGATGTAATGTGTGCATTTTCGTAACCAGATTTTAAGATGTTTATACGCCAACATATTCTGCAGAACTGAAAAGCGGATAGGACAAACAACCCAAAAAATAACAAATAGAACCCTGCTCAAAAGTGGGGAGACACACAGAGGTCAGGGTAACATGCAAAAATCATTAAAAAACACAAACATGACACAAAAATAGTAAAACTTGAACAAGTCTAAACAGGAGATTCATGTTAACATTGTGAGGCGCATACAAAAACAGGTGGAAGGAATAACAAATACACTCATGACTCCCACAACTCTTCCCTCAAAACCTCCTTAAACAGATGAAAGACCATTTTTGATGAATTCATAAAAACAATTATAATCATAATTTTTTTTCTTTTCTTTATCTTGAGATGATTGCAGATCCACTCCCTAGCCCTTGTCTTCTCAATATAATTTTAAGAGCTGCTTAAATCTTTCTGCGCTGAGCTCTCGTTTCACAGCACTTGCAATTTTCTTTAAAGTTCACCCGGGAGCTTAAAGGTTTCTTCTGGTAACAGAGATTGTGGGATTATTAAAACATGGAAATGAATGATAAAAAGCAAAGAACGAAGATAACTTGAATCTATGCAATGAACTATATTATGGTATTATCATGCTGGGTATGAAGGTAACATTGAGGTATCGTGGAAACTATTATAAGACTATGGACCTCTTACTGTATAATGACTTGTCAAGCCATGGCTTATGCTTTGGTTACTGTCATCATAACAAAGTGTATATATACAATTATCGTTGAGGTAAGGGGTTCCTTGCTGTTGAGGAAGCTGCATTTTTGTTGCGAAACGCGTTGATAATGATGCATTATTGTCTTTAGCAGTCACTTTTGTTGCCTTTTTCTAGTCATTATATTATTCTCTTACCTATCTATGAGTATTTTCCTCTGATGGTTAGATCGCAGAGAATAGTAGGCAGCTCAAATCGCCGTGGTAAATAGCTAGGTTATACTGATTCTTGCTGTTAGTTGCATCATTGGATATTCTATATGTGCACTATTGGGTAGTGAGGCTACTCATGTTGTGTACGGGGTGATGGCTGAGAAAAGGAAGGAGGTTACTGTAGCTATTTATGGCAAGTGATTACTTATGCCGAAATTATTGCCTCCTTTACCACATGTTAACTAACGGCCAATGAGTACCATTATTTTAGATGTTTTTTCTGGGATTCTGTTACGCCATGTGGGCTCGAATATTTTATATCCTATTGGGGATAAATACTGGCCCACTGCCAGTACTGACTATACGTTGCCTTTATTATAGTCTCTTTTGTTCATTTTGAGGAGTTATTAGCATATAGACCTTACTGCTTATTTCTTTTTACTTGGTAACACCTTATGGATTAAGTCGAGGCAGAGGGTAATCATATGGTTAATGGAGTAATATATGTTTACTTACCCCTGCTAGCACTTATTGTAAGAAACATAGAAACATAGAAAAATGTCAGCAGATAAGAACCTTTCGGCCCATCTAGTCTGCCCAATTACATGGATACTTTACCTGGATTTATCTTTTGTTTAGGATAGCCTTATGCCTATCCCATGCTTGCTTAAATTCAATTACTGTTTTGGCCTCTACCACTTCTACTGGAAGGCTGTTCCATGTATCCACTACCCTCTCAGTAAAATAATGCTTCCTCATGTTACTTTTAAACCTTTGCCCCTCTAATCTAGGACTATGTCCTCTTGTTTTGCTACTTTGTTTCCGTTTAAATATACTCCCTTCCTCTACCTTGTGGATTCCCTTTACGTATTTAAATGTTTCTATCATATTTCCTCTGTCTCGTCTTTTTTCCAAGCTGTACATGTTAAGATCATTAAGCCTTTCCTGGTAACTTTTCTCCTTCAAGCAGTACACCATTTTAGTAGCCCTTCTCTGAACTCTCTCTAAGATGTCTATATCCTTCTGGAGATACGGTCTCCAGTACTGCACACAGTACTCCAAGTGAGGTCTCACCAGTGCTCTGTACAGTGGCATGAGCACTTCCCTTTTCCTACTGCTAATACCTCTCCCTACACAACCAAGCATTCTGCCAGCATTTCCTGCTGCTCTATTACATTGACTACTTATTACTTAAGGGCCAGTTCCTTATGGAATTAGGCTGAAGATAATAATTGCCATTAGTGTGTATGCCTTTTTGGGGAGCTATTTGATCCCCTTGTTTATACGTTTGTCATATTTATTTATCCCCTCCCCCCACTACCTGTATCTAGGATGTTTGGCTGTGGTCCACCCTTAGAGGAACCAAATTAGTTATTTGAAGAGTAGTGGTCATTTTTTCCATGAAGATAATTTTTTTTGTGTATGTTTACTAGTTTTAGTGTGACATTTTTTTCTATTTGTGTTTTTCTTTTCCTTCTCTCTGTTTGGTGCGCTTCTTTGAGCACTTTTCGGTTTGTCTGCGTACTCACTATTCTGATACCGGCCTATCAGTTCAGTGATTTCCTTGTCTGATTTGTGTTTGCGTGTTACATCATCCCCAAAAGACAGCTAGACAACTTCGAATGAAATAACGGAGGAAAGAACAGCAAGATCTGTGATGAACAAACTCGGCAGGTGAAAAGCACAGGTGGAAAAACCAGTGGAAACCAGTACTTGTAGGAAATGGACAATGTTGTCCAAGCCAAGCATTAAACAGTTTTGGTGAACTACACAAGCAATAGAGCTCAAATGTCACATATCTTTTTCGGACAACAAATTTTGTCCATTGCATCACATTTTCACTCTTTCTTTATTTTTCCTGAATTGCGTTCGTCACAGCTTCCCATTTGATTAATTCACCTCTTTTGTTTTGTGTTTTCTGCTTGATTCATTAATCATATTTGTTTTCAAACTACAGCAATTACATTTACAAAAAAAAGATACATAAATAGCAACATAAAATCACAAGAAATGTCAAAATTCAATGTTTTGCTTTTCATGTAATGGCTTTATACCATCCAGTTATTACGCCAAAGGACGTGAATCATTAATTCACTCAGACCTCACTATACCATTAAGCAATACCTGCTTTTTAATGAGCTTTTTTCTAGTAGAGCATTACATATTAATATCATACTCTACAAGCATCACTATTCAGTTTAATAGATGCAGTCCTTTCAGTCTGAAATGCCTTTGACATCCTTATTGTTTCATCTATACATGTTTCACAAAAGGGAGCGTATGCAGTATAATGCTCTGCAACACAGACTTTAATGATAATACATGGATTAGAAGGCTATCCCCGACACTGGACTTTAGGGGTAATGAATTCTAATTCGAATAGAATAAATTTATAAAAAAATGTGTGTGTGTGTGTATATATATATATATGAAAGAAAAAGTCAGTAAACCGGGCACTCGTTTCCAGGTGGCTAGCTCCATTGAGGCCACCAATTAGAATGACTGTATTCTGGCCTCAGTGCTAAACCCCCATATGGGAAATATATAGAAAAGATGCAGATGTAGGGAGGCACTTGAGGACTTGAATCAATAAAAATAAATTTTATTTAAATAATCATCTAAAAAAACGACGTTTCGGCCCCTAGGGGCCTTTTTCAAGGTAAGAACAACATAATAAAGCATACTTATATACATAAGGAACAAGTGACTCACCCAATCTCTCCCTGCTGCCACCAAGCAAGGGAGCAACCCAGAAGTACCGGGTGCATGAACGCGATGCCATTAGGGGGCGTGGCTGGCTAATCAGTTGCCATAGTGAAGCCCAAGCATAGTGGAGTAAGGGGAAGGAGGAGGGTGAGATAAAAGCCTAAGTGAATGTAAAAATGACCAGTAAATGGTTAAAATTGGAGGAAATCCAGTTAGATGGTCCCCCCCGTAATGCTCCATGTGATATATATATAGTCACAAAACACTCAATCATCCTTAAAGATTAAAATGTTCAAAGAATTTTTTTCTTTCAAGAAACTATTTGACCTTTATGTCTTTCCTGTTACATCATCAGAAGGCGACAGATCAGTGCTGGTATCTCAGGACGAGCCTGGTAGACAAACATAGATGGTCTGTTGTTTAACTAGTTGTAAAGGCAATTAGGCTGTTGTGACATTACATCAGCTTCATTGCACTGCACATTTTTAACCCCTTTTTGTTTTAGCATCAAGAATAAAAAGTTTATTAATTAAAGGGACATTACCACTTACATAAGATGTTACTAGATTACTTTATTACATTACCTAATAAAACCACATAATAAGACACATGCTGCTGTGTTTTTCTTTGAAGTAATTGCATGTAAAAACTAAAACCAAAGAAAGGTTTTGATCTCTTGCTTTGAGCTCATGTTTCAGTTTTTTTGTAATTTTCCCATGATGCAACATATACCAAAAGCTTTGTGGCTGTTGTTTATTTAATCTTCACTATTTAACAGTTAATGAAGTGGAGGAGGGGATGTTTAGATAAGGTGGCATTTCGATAAGGTGGTATTGTTCTCCAGGCTACTGAGATAAGAACTGGCAGCTGAATGAGATGTAAGCGGGAGCCTAAAAGACTTCTAATCTACACACAGGTGATGTTACAGTTACAGGTTTTTATAAAGCGCTAACAAGTTCCGTAGCGCTGTACAGTGGGAGGCAGAACAACAAATATACGTACAGGTTCAACACACAGTACAGTAGTTGAGAGGACCCTGCTCAAGAGCTTACAATCTACCCAGGACATACTTGAAAACGAGAGAAATCTCAATGTATCCTTCCTGGTAAATTACTTTGCAAATAAATAACTAAATAAAAGTAGAGAGGTGACACGCTGGGTGAGGGTTAATAGAGAATGTGAAATAGCGGGAGTGCATGTGGGCTATGTGGGAAGATGCAGTAGGAAATGAACAGAGGGGGATTAGGGAGTGACATGATAGGCTTCTCTAAAGTAATGTCCTTTGAATACATCCCACACAATACAATGATATTAGTCAGTGATCGACCAATAGACTCCAAACTATGGCCAATGCCACACAGTGAGGACCAAATGATGTAAAGATACGGGGGGCAGTTTACAACACAAAAGATCACACAATGGATGCACCCACTGACACATAGAGAGTAAAATATTTCTAAACAAACAAAAGAAAAACAAACCACATGTATGATATCAGCAACATCAAATAAACACAATAAGGAAATTTCACTTTTCTTGTTGCTAGTGACCCTTTAACCTTTTCCCGCTGCAGGGCGTACTAGGCTGTCCCTGCCGCGGGTGGGCTTAGAAGATGCAAGTGTACTAGTTGACTTCTATGGGCCGCCTGGGCCCCTCCCCGCAGCCAGCACTGTGCTTTGACCCTTTCTGGCTGACTACTCTGTGTACCAACCTTGGCTAGTGCTTTTATTATGTATATGCTTTAACTCTTCAGTTCCTATACTGATCTGCTATGCTCAGGGGCAGACTGACCCGTCGGGCACTCGGGCATTGCCCGAGGGCCCGCGGGTCAGTAGGGGCCCAGTTCTGGCAGGCACAGTGAGCACGGCTATTTTCTATGATCATCCCAGGTAGCTGCCAGGCTCCCTGCCCAGCGATGCACTACTAAGCCTCCGCCACGCTGCAGCGTGCCTACTTCTGTCCCATGCTCTAAACAGGAGGACGGCACGCTGCATTGGTGCGGCCCCCACACATGATGCACACGGCGCGCCGGCAGCAGAAGACACACAAAGCCGGTGGCCGGTGCCAGCCAGCCTGCCTTAGCCTTCGTCCATCATAGAACGTGGTGGGTGAGCGACTCGGGGGGACGACAATTCAAAATGCGGGGGGGATTAATGAAATGCGGGGGGATTACAAGGTTACAATATCTCACTCTTGGTGACATACAGTAGACCACGGCTTTTCCAGTTCCACTGTCGTGTGCCGTCATATTTTCGCTGTGTGTGCGTTGCACAGTAAGTGAAATCACAGCTCGGCAGCTGTCAAAGACCGATCACACAAGTCTTGGCTTTAGCGGGAGCTTTATTGAAGGAGCATGAAGGTTTTGGTACAACATTTAGGACCTTGAGTGGCTTGAGAAAGGTCCTGAGTGTAGGACCGAAACGTTCAATAAAGCTCCTGCTGAACCCAAGCCTTGTGTGACCGATCTTTCTTCTTCTTTCGTTGTCCATGTCAGGGGTGGAGACCCTGGGCTTTAAGGAGGAACCCCGGCTGGTCCAGTATTTTAAGTTCTCACACATGTGCGTCTGTGGTGGCACGCCAGGTGTTCATTTGGCGCATCAGTAGTCAATCACTTGCCTGGAGTGAGTGCGAGGGCTGCTCTTCCACCATCTTTCTGTCGGCTCACCACTGGAACCGAGCAACAGAAAATTGAATGTTAATTCAGTATATAATGTGTTGGCGGCAAATGCTATTGTGGGTCTATGATGTCATTCTCTATCAAATGAGCAGAGTTGCGTCTGTTACGAAATATTGGCGTGATATCCACAATATGTAGTTTACCCTTTGATCTTTTGTCTTTTACTTATTTTTATTGTATATGCTAAATTAAATGCTGGGAGGGATAATAAGTTGACAAATGAAATGCTGAGGGGGTTCAATAAATCGGCACATTACTGTGAGTTTTATTGCTGTTGAGCTCTGTGATACAGTAATGTACAGTGTGTATGAGCATATGACAGAGCTCCACAGCAATAAAATTCACATCAATGTGCAGTGTGTATGAGCGTATCACAGAATCAACAGCAATAAAACTCACACTCATACACACTGTACATTACTGTGAGTTATTACTGTGGAGCTCTGTGATACGCTCATACACACAGCACATTACTGTGAGTTTTATTGCTGTGGAGCTCTGTAATACTGTCACACACACTGTATATTACTGTGAGTTTTATTGCTGTGGAGCTCTATGATGTGTATTGTATCATAAATGTACAGTATCTTTTAATGTGATAGGCAGCTTCCCACATTTGCCACAGGGACATTCTTTGCCATGGCGCAGTCTTAGATGCAGTGAGTGGGTGGTGGCTGCTGCAGCAGAGCATTGGCCATCTGTAAGTCTGAAGGGGGCACAATGGATTCCCCAATTCGCTGCCGGGCCCAAAATTCTCTAAATTTTCAAAATGGATATTTTAATGAGTTAAATAAATTCTTTAGCACGACAATGTCCATGGGGGTGTTGCGTTGTCAGAGTTGGGGTTTTGTATAGGTTTGGCCTCTTGTGGGTGCAGCACAAGGGGGCCCCATGGTCGTCTATTGCCCGGGGGCCCCATTAGTTGTCAGTTCGCCCCTGGTTATGCTCTGTTTTGCCTGAGACCCTGCACTGCCATGTGTCCTCTCCTCTTAGGATGGATCCGGCTACTTTAAGGACTGGCCTGTGAGAGTTAGGGATTTCTGTCCTTTGGTTGTGCTGTGCAGGAGTCTCTGCCCAACCTTGTGGTGTCCTCACCTCCTGCCTGCCGCTCTACTCGTTGTCTGTATTTAGTCAGTGGTGTCTGCTGCTTTTAGGGCTTTTAACCTTGAATATGGGCCCCACCTTGGCTCATCCCAGGTGTCACTGTGACAGTCCTAAAACTGAATGATGTGCGATGCTGTTGATGTATCTCTTTTGAATTCAGCTGAATTATTTTACTTACAAAAATAGATTTCACAGTGACACTTAAACGCTATTAAATACATTTAATTATTTGGTATCTGTGTATACACCTCTGACCGTGTCCTGTGGTATCCGACACTAAGGCCGGGCTCAGACGAGGGTACTAGGTGCGCCCGTACTGACGTGCCTACCGGCGTCCGTCACAGCGTTGTGACATTTGACTGGGCCGGTCACACGCTGTAGCGCTCGCACGAATTGTGCACTATAAGCTTCCGTGTGGAAAGCCTCCTCGTCAGAAAGCTAGATGCGCATTGACGGGGCTGCAAAGCATGATTCTCCATAGGAGGATCGAGCCTTGCAACGCTGAGCGCACTAACTGCTTTCAGCGAGGTGGCCAGATGGACGTCAGAGTGGAAGGACGTCAACTGTCATAGGCGTTCCTTCCTCTCTCAAAGACGCTGGCCTAAGTCATTAGCAGCAGATCCTTTATGTCCTGCAAGTTGCGCGCTGAGGCCTTCTTGCATCTGATTAGTTGTTCTAGCACAGCCCACAGATGCTCAATTGGATTGAGATCTGAGGAATATTGAGACAAAGACAACACCTTGAACTCTTTGTCACGTTCCTCAAACCATTCCTGAACAGTTTTTGCAGTGTGGCAGGGTATATTATCCTGCTGAAAGAGGCCACTGCCAACAGGGAACACCGTTGCCACGAAAGGCACCTTGACAAAGGTTCGGGGGGAACTGAAATGTTAGTGACTTGTAAATAAATGAGGAGCTATAATAACAAATTTGGGAGTGACAGATTTATTTTGGGTTGTTATAATAACATGGCTGAAGTGCTGCACCCGCGTGAAGGGTTTGTCAAGTGCTGGAGTGATGGGTCCTTGATTATTTTATATATATATCCACCAAATAATGCTGAGATCTGTATATATTACGCAGGCATCATCACACAGACTCTATTTAGGAAGTGAAATAAGGTACTACCACTGAAAATGTTAATTTTTTTTCACAGGAAGCAGAATCTGTTTTACATAATTTGTGTGACGGGGTCAAGTTAACAGGACATTTCCCTCCTAACATTGAACTGTGGGGCACAAATGGAATTGAAATGATGTCCTTTTGTACTGCATATTTCAATTCATTATTAATGTGCTTTAGGGAATCTTTAATGATAAACGACTAAGTGAGAGATATGATCTCCAGACCTATGTCTTTAGCACAGTGATAGAAATTAATCACTGGCTAAATAAAACGTTATAAGAAAGACAAGTTGGCTTATTGAAACGCTGTGACATTTTATCACGTAGCTTGGATGTTTCCTTTAGCGTAAAATCCATAGTTTATAATGTAATATTCTCACATGCTTTTCTTTCTCAAGCTAATGAGCATTAATAAATTAATAAAAGTAAATATTGTATATTTTACTTTAACATTGACAGCAAAATGTGAAGCAAAATAGCCTAAACCATAGACAAAACCATAAAAATAATGCCCTAATCTTAAAATCTGGCACTTTGACTCTGGCACTTTGTTCTGTAGCTTTAGATTGTTAGCCACTCAGCAATCTGATGTATCAGTGAGGCATTGCCCTGTTGTATAGAAAAGTACAGATAACCATGCCATAGTTTGTATTGCTCGTCCCGTCCTCCCCTCATCCAGGTGCTAAGCAAGGATGAAACAGGTGATCGAGTTAATGGTTGAAGAGGTTGAAAAGACAGGAATGACAGTTTCCTTGGTTTTCCAAAATATGGAGAGAAAATGCTAAATTAAGCTTTTCCTAATTGTGTTACAAAATGATAAAAAAAGTGTGGACTCCAGTATGTCACAATATTTAAAAATATACACACAACATACAAAACATACAAAATGCAGAGCACTCTACCAACCACACATCTGAAGATTTAAAAACACCTGACTTTGATATTAACGGGGGTTTAGTTACAAGACATAACCACAAATGCATAAGCCTGCCACAACATCAACATACGCTATCAGCGGCAGGTCCTTTTTAAGACAATCTAATGGTTGCTTTTATGCAAAGTCCAAAAAAAAAAGGAAAGTGTTGGAACTCACCAAGATTTCTGTCCCAATTAGCAATTATTATCTTGCTCTTAACGCAAACACACACTCAAATCTGATCTTTTTTTGAAGATTTACAGGTCTATTCAAAGAAAGGTGAAAATCAGGAGAATTGGCAGATGAGAAAAATCTAGACCAAATAGTCGATTTGGAAAGTGAGATAAATGGGAGAATTTTTCTGGTTTGACTACTTTGACTTAGAATTTTCACTTCTCTTGTCACTTCTCCTGAGTTTCACCTTTCTTTGAATAGACCTGTTAGTGAAAATTTGATAAATCATATTTATTGTGACCTAACAGGGAAGCATATGATTGAAAAGCTGAATTCAAGCATTATACAGGGTTATTCAAAGAGAATAGAATTCAAGAGAAAGGTAACCGAACACTGAAATTCAGTGAACGGGGACATTTCGGGCCATTCTGCTATTCAGAGAGCAGGCAGTTTGCCAAATCTTGGCAAATTGCCAACACATACGGTGCCTGTTCAAGGGCAGTGAAATCCCCATAGAGAAGCAATGCTTTGTCTATTCAGAGAACACAGAACAGCAGTGAAAGGTTGTCGAATTGCCCTGCTGTTCGAATTGCCCTGCTGTTCGGTGGTTTCATTTGACAGGTTTATTCAGAAGAATCCCATAGGCTTCAATGTTAAAAATATTCCAGTTTTAATACAATATCTAATAAACCATTTAATATTATATTCTGCAGTAAAAAGTCTCTTTATTTATCCTTCAGATCTCTCCATGATCTGGCTGCTCTCCGTGCTCCCCAGGATCTGGCTGCTCTCAGTGCTCATTAGGATCTGGCTGCTCTCAGTGCTCATTAGGATCTGGCTGTTTAGTGCTTTCCATGATCTGGCTGCTCTCAGTGCTCCCCATGATCTGGCTGCTCTCAGTGCCCTCCCCATGATCTGGTTTCTCTCAGTGGTCCCCATGATATGCGTCGTCCTCCAGGCAGCCTAGTGTCACTCTGAGGCCACACCCCAACTGGTTGTGTGCTACAGGACTGTCACATGACTGTCCTGCACCAATCAATGCATGGTAGGCCTGCCTCCCATGCAGGCGTTTTTTGAATGGCATGGACCAATGGTACTTTCCTATTGGTCCAAGCTATTCCAGTGCTCTCCCAGTGCCTCTGAGGCACTGGGAGAGCAATGTTCAGGAAGTGGACAGTGCTCGGACGTCTCTTCATTGCACCGCACTGCACACTTCTTGGCAGCCTACACGATATGCGTAGCATCCCACTACGCAAATTGTGTAGGCTCAGGTTGCTGTAGGAAAAATTAAAACAATGTGCGGCGCACGCAGAAGACTGACAGAGCCGACGGTGGGGGAATACGGAGCAGGTGAGTTTGACTGCAGCTTCAGACCTTAATGGCAGGTGAGGCTCTGCCTCACTTGCCGCCCCTGACAGCACGTTCCTGAGTGAGAAGCATAATGCATGTACATTCACAAACTGACAGGTTATACAGGCTTATCTGAGAAGCAAGATCTCATTCATTAAGGGTAGGTATCACATTGGTGTTGTCAAGGAAATCCCACCATCCTCTCAGGTAATGTCTATCCTTAACAACATGAAACCCTGGATTTGTTTGTCTGCTTGTGCATTCTGCCTCTCTAGGCTGCCATGAGACTCAACAATCTAATTGTGACTAAATACTGTTTGTCATTTCACATATATGACTCTTCTTGTTTTAATTTATGTTAAACAACTTCATATTTAATAAGAATTAAGCACATTTTAATTCCGAGTATATTTACCAAATCCCCCACAGCGCGGTTTATTAGTTCATATAAAATGTTGGGTATATTTAATTCAATGCAAACTGCTGTGCTTAGAAATAAATTGACAATGTGTTTCCCGTCATGTAATTTCCATTACAAAGGCACATCACATTCTCTTTCGGGCTCATAATACTAATAATCTGTTTAAATGTCAAATGTTCTGATAAATAAGCCTTAATGATTATACTTTGTTTCTATTGTGCGTTTATAGTAACTATATTTGGTTCATTATCTTAGGATCCGAAGCATTCCATTGCTTGAATAGTATTATCATATTTAGCACGCTGATAGAAGGGAGGTAGGGGTAAACCTTTGCGTTGGATATTTTTAAGGAGGATTGACAATCATGTATTTTTTTGTGCCTTATGTGCAGGTAGACCATGTGGACTGTATTATGCTCCTCACACTAAAACAGGGACGCTAAGACGCTAAGGAGAAAAACTTGCGCCTGCAGGTTTCTCCTCAGCATCACCATTTTAGCGTGATATTACGATGCAGGCGCTAAACCAGCAGCCTGCATCGTAACACGGCGCTAAGCCGCGGGATGCTTGCAGCAGCGCTAAACACCGCCACCAGCATCCCCTCCATGGAGTCCATAGGACTCCATTGAGGCTAACGATGCCGGTCACATGACCTACAGGATCTCGCCTCGCGAGATCTGGCAGGTCGGCATATTGATTCGTAGAGGGAGGCTGGGGGTGCTTTTCCCCCCCAGTCTCTCTCTGCTCCCAGCGACAAGAAAAAACGGATCAAGCTGCTGTTCTCGCCGCAGGATGGGAGGAGAGTATTCGATTTGTGGTTTAATTTTCAGCTGGTTAGCGCAATCCATCAGCACCAGGTCCTAGCTGTGGGTAACTTTCGAGATAACCGGAGCAGGACGTTAATTAGTGTTAGGACTTTGTAATCCTAACACTAATTAACACTTTGCGCTCCCCATGTTACACATAAGGAGCGCAAAGTACAGTAAGCGCACACAAGCAAGCGCAAGCTCCGAATTGCAAACAGGGTTTTAACCCGTTAGTGTTCAGAATGTAATATGGTCCACCCGCCCTAGGGCGACCAGAGCTATAGTTAATCCTCACACAGCTGAGAGCTAACGTTAGCATTAGGAATGTAACCCTTTGTGTTTTAGACACATAGCTCTACGTTCACTTTTACAGTTGTGTAATGATGGTCAAGCGGCCAGGAGATGATGTTATATTCATAAAAGAACCAGGAGCTCCAAAAGAATGGTGGCATTTAATGAGAATATGCAACGTTTCAGTCTCCCGGACCTTCTCAAGAGGTTGTGAGAGGTTTGAGAGACTGAAGCGTTGCGTATCCTCATTAAATGCCACCATTCTTTTGGAGTGCCTGGTGTGGTTTTGTTTATGAAGGTATTGTTGGTAGCTGGCTCATTAAGCACCCTTTCCTTTCTTCTCTTGGAACTGTATGTAACTGTGGTGAATGATCATTAAAGAGAACTTGCTCAAGAAAATCTCCCTTTGCCAAGTCACAAATGTATTAAGTATAAGTTCGCACTGACCAATCGGGACTACTTTCCATCTTCATTGACCGCTATAGGTATAAACCTTGCATCCAAATGCGATGGATCAGAAGGACCTATGGTGTTTAGCAGATGACCATAGATATTCTTGTACATATAAAAAAATTAATGGAAAACAAAAACTTTTAAAAGACGTTTTAAAAAAACAACACGAATGCACTAAAGGCATGGGAATAATACATGTATATAAGGTCCTATGAATAAGAATAAAAAGTTCTGTTACAGAATAAAAAATAAAAAAAACTATTTAAAATAGATCGGAGTCCAAAATTATGCGGAAAAAAATCCAGAAAAATGTCTAAAACGTTCTGAAAAATCAATGAATAAAAAGACTTTTTGCTGCTCTGTCAGGAATTGAAATGCAATGAACAGCCCAGTTCAGTCTGGGGCACAGCCCTTTATTTGATTAAGAGTGTGAGGTGTGTTTTGGTGTTAACTTGTTCACTGCTGAAAGGTGTTATACATAAATACAGCTTGCAGGAACAGGGGCAGCCTGGAAAGTTATACTGCCAGGAGTGTCAGAGGATGGGGTGCAGATGGGGGGGCATGACAGAAATTCACCGTTCGGTGCAATTCGGGGGCAAGTTCAGCACTCTTTAAATAACCCCTAAAATTAGCAGCTCGACTCATAATTGTTATAAACCACAATTGAAAATGAGTAGCAGGTCCATCATTGCTATTCTATCCTCCATAGGACTCCATGGAGAGTAACGCAAGACCCCATGAGATTGCATTTACAGATATTATGCTCTACAGCAGAAGATGACTAGGGATGGACTGGCGGTTCGATCCGAACACGAGTTCGAATCGAACATTGCCTGTACAGCCGTTCGGCGAACATTGAACATTTCCGCGTGTTCGGCCACAATGCACCACAATGGACCACAATGCACTTTTCCACTGGCCTGAAGCTCGTAATTGGCTACAGCCTTGCACCTGACCACAGGTCAGGTGCAAGACTATGCCAATCAGGGCTCAGAGTCCTGATTGGGCAAATTTTGCCCAATCATGGGCTCACAGAGCTAAGTCCCGCAGCACACTATATAAGGCCGCAGTCCCAGCACGTGTTTTGTTGCAGGAGTGAGAGGAGATTGTTCTTTCAGTGTGTCTCACAGATGTCTATCAGATTTCTGTGAATTGTAATCTGTGTCTTCTCACTGCCAGCTATTGGGGTCTCACTTTCTTCTAGTAGATAATTATCTGGGAATTGTAATCTGTGTCTTCTCACTGCCAGCTATTGGGGTCTCACAGACGTCTAGCAGATATCTGGGAATTGTAATCTGTGTGTTGGCACTACCAGCTGCTGCCAGGCTATCAGGCTGTATCACTGCCTAATAGCATTGTTCTGGAAAATCAGTATATCTTTAATCTAATTCTAGATACCATACAAAAACACAGTTTAATCAGAGTTCATCTGTTTATCTATTGAGAGTAGAATCTGGGTGTTGCCAGCTATCAGGGTGTATCACTGACGTATAGCATTGTTCTGGATAATCTGTATATCTTTAATCTATATATCATTCACCATGTCAGAAAGACCAAAAAGGACAGGCAGACACTCCTAGACACAGATAAGAGGGCAAGCAACCTCTGTGTCGGAAGGCTGTGCCCCTGGTTGTCGTGGATGTGGTGCATCCTCTGCAGGGGCACGCTTGTCCTTTATAACTAGTGCTGGCCGTCTTAAGCAGCAGCAACATACAGAGGATTTGCAAGATTGGCTAACCAGGCCATCCTCCGAGTCCTCTGCCAGCCAGGCTTGTAGTGGTTTACAGTCCACCTCAGCTGCCAAAACATCTAATTCAGCCTCCATGTCCACAGCTACTGCTGCCGTAGCCTCACTATCATACATGGAGGAGTCAGCTGAATTGTTTGACTACAGTGACAGTGACGTGCTGTTTGAGGATGTGCAGCAACTCCAGTACTCTGATTCAAACTGAGGTTGAGCAAGGGAGGATAATCAGCCTAGAGGGAGGGGGTGCCAGTGACACACAAAGAACTGGCACTCCTGTTCCCCCAGCAGCTGCAGCATATTGTGAGGTTGGCTCCAGTGACGAAGAGATGGGGGTGATGACAATGATGATGAGGTCACTGACTCCACCTGGGTGCCTGAGCGAACAGAGGAGTCAAGGGAGGAGGAGGAGGAGGCACAACAAAAATGAGGCAGAACATCCTCTATGGGCAACCGTAGCCAGTCCAAGGCATCAGATGTCAGAGCTGCTCAGGTGCAGAGCGCTGTTGTCTCACAGCACACGTCCAGCATCTCTTCTATCTGGGAGTTCTTCACGACATGTGCAGCAGACTGCAGCGTTACTATTTGTAAGCTATGTCTGAAGAGGATCAAGCGAGTGAAAGACATCAGACACATGGGTACCACGTGCTTGAGGCAACATATGACCACCTGCCAAGCATCCCGCTGGCACAACACTTTGCATAGGTCCTCCTCCTCATCTGTCTCTACCCCTACTATATGTCCTGCCATGTCATTGCCTACAACCTCCACTGACAGGGATGATGCTACAGTATTGGGTGTACCCCGTCCTTCCTCTGAATCTGCCAGCATCCCATCAGCTGCAGATTTATGCAGTCAGATTTCATTGCCCCAGCTGCTGCAGCGGACGAAAAAATATTGTCCCAACCATCC
Source organism: Leptobrachium leishanense (assembly GCA_009667805.1). Lineage (NCBI taxonomy): Eukaryota > Metazoa > Chordata > Amphibia > Anura > Megophryidae > Leptobrachium > Leptobrachium leishanense. The sequence continues at coordinate 488,675,263 of CM019063.1, forward strand.
ACATGCACAACGTCTAAATGCCAGCTTGGCAAAATTACTCGCTTTACAGCTGCTGCCTTTCCAGCTGGTGGACTCTGCTTCCTTCCGTGAATTTGTCGAATGTGCTGTACCACAGTGGCAGGTTCCAAAATGCCATTTATTTTCACGGAAGGCCATTCCAGCACTATACCAGTACGTGGAAGACAACGTTATGGAGTCATTGGGAAAGGCAGTCAGCAGCAAGGTGCACATTAATTTAGACTCATGGTCCAGCAAGCATGGACATGGCCGTTACATTTTCTTCATGGCACACTGGGTAACTCTGCTTGCAGCTGGGAGGGATCCAGGACGGGGCTCTGTGCTGGAGCTTGCTCATCCACCACGCCTCCAGAAAGCTGCTTATATGAGGTCTGTCTGCTCCACCACTTCTTCCTCTTCCTCCTCCTCCTTCAATGTCTCTGGCAAAGTGGCAGTTAAACCAACGCATGGCAGGGGCTACACAATGGCTCAAGCAAAAAGAAGCCAACTGTGCTTGAGCTGGTATGTTTAGGGGACAGGAGCCACACCGAGCCAGAAATTTTGTCAGCTCTGCAGGGGCAGGTGCAGAGATGGTTAACACCACGTCAGCTTGAGCTGGGAATGGTCGTCTGTGATAATGGCAGCAACCTTCTCTCCGCCCTATGCCTGGGTAACTTGACGCATGTACCATGCCTAGCACACGTCCTAAATCTGGTGGTACAGCGTTTCTGTCACATCTCGGTCCTGCCCCCTGCTGGTTGTAGCAAGGATTCATGTTTTTTTGGTTTTCAGGTTCTACAGACCAATCTGTTGGCTGATTGGTCTGCGGTCACATGACCTTCTCAGCCCTATATATAGGCCTAGTAAGTCTTTTGCTCCCTGGGTCTGGATAGGTTACACCTATTAAGTTCCTGCTCTTGTTATATATTACTCACTGTCCTTGGTTATATTGTATTCCTGATTACTCGTGTATGACTTCTGGTTCTGGCCCTTGGATTACTCTCACGTCTGTCCCCTAAAGATATTCTGTCTGGATTTCCCGTGTATGACCTGGTTTATGTTTTTGGACCATTCTCTTGTATGTGTTTAGTTTATGTGTATTTGCTCAGTAAATCTTTTGGTCACGAAATCAATAGCTACTGAGCAGTATCTAGTGTTCTCTTGTTGTCTGATCTCCCTGGAGGGAGTGCTAGGATCAGCAGTCCTGTTCACAGTGCTTTTCAGGTACCAACGAGGTCTGCCCTGCACTCTGTTGAATTCATTCAAACCTCAGTCTGTCCTGGTGAGAATTACTGTGTGTATATTACGCCGTATCACTTGTTTTAGTGACTCAACCCCCTGCTGGTTGCTGGGTTGATCACTCGCTGTTTTGGGTTCTATCCATTTACGTTTAGGGGTATCATTTGCAACCCTCCGGGGTCCTTGTTCCCAGGTTTCAACTTATGTTTATGTTTTTGCCTAAGACCACGATCACAAACTATTCTTTTCTGTTTTATGTCATTTCTGCATTTCTGACTGCCCTGCACCTTGAGTACTTCACGGACTGTCATTCCACGTCTGTTGTTTTTGATTGTGTCCTAGGTAATCTGTTGGTCTTGAAACCTTCAGAATTTAGAGACAATTCAAGTTAGTCCTTGTTTGTACCAAAACGATTGGTTTCTGCAATCTGTCTACCCTTGCCCTGAATCTGTATTTAGAGTGAGAAATTATACCATTGCAGGGCTTTCTCTTGTGCCCGTCACCTGCACTATCACCTCTAGCTCTGTTTTTGTTAGTGTGTGCTGGATTAAACATTATGAAACAAACCACGAACCTGCCTCAAGGGCTCAAATATATACGGAATGAAGGGCCTTCCCTGGCATCTGCCCGACACCCGTGACAGTTTCCTAACCAGGTACCCAGGGCTGGCAGAGCTTCTCAGCCAGACCAGAAAAGTCTGCAGCCACTTCAGATGGTCATTCTCAGCAAGTGTTTGCCTGGCAAAAATTCAAAGAGAATTCCACCTTCCCCAAACCGCTTGATCTGTGACATGCCCACCAGGTGCAACTCGACATTGGCAATGCTGCAGCACCTGCACAAGCAGCAGAGGGCCATCAATGAGTACCTGTGTGAGTATGACACAAGGTCAGGTTCAGGTCAACTTGTTTCCCCCCCGCAGTGGCTGATGATCAAGGATGCATGCACTGTACTGTCACCATTTGAGGAGGTAACGAGGATGGTAAGCAGGGACAGTGCATGCCTCAGTGTCACAATTCCTTTAGTGTTCCTGCTGGAGCGCACTCTGCGGGGAATTATAGATGTGGCACTAGAGGCAGAGCAGCAGGAGGAAGAGTAGGACTTCCCTAGCTCTCAAGGCCCCAGTCTTAATGCAGACAGCATTCCTGCGGGTCCTCAGATCAGACAGGAGGAGGATGAAGAGGATGAGTAGGGTGAGGAATTTTTAAGTCGTGGGGGCATTGAAGGTGGGGATTCCTCAAGGGAGGGTTTTGTGCCCCCAGAAACCCAAGGACTAGTACGTGGCTGGGAGGAGGTAGTGCATGATAGGGTCATCCTCAGCGACCAGGAAGACTCGGAAGCTAATGCCACCTCCAACCTACGCTGCATGGACTCCCTTATCCTGCAAAGCCTGCTAAAGGACCCCTGGATTCGTGCTATCAAGGAGAGGGATCATTACTGGTTGGCAATCCTTCTTGATCCACGATACGAGGGTAAGGTTGCAGAGCTCATCCTGCCCTCAAAGAGGGAGCACAAGGAGGAAACAACTTGAGGACGGTCTAAAGCGACACTTGTGTAACACCTTTCCAGACACTGGTAGGTTACCAACTGATGACACCGGTGCTTCTGAGGCTGCTGTTTATCAGAGGAAGAGTGGTGAAGGGGGCCACTTGACTGATGCCTTTTCCAATTTTTTTAGTCCATGACACCCAGGGACGTCAAATGTAGGCACCCATTGCCAACGTCTTCAACATATGATGCAGGACTATCTAGGGGCAAGGGCAGACCTGAATACCTTTACAGCAGATGATACACTGGCTTACTGGGTGTTGAGATTGGATCACTGGCCAGAACTTAGCCAATATGCTATGGAGCTACTAGGTTGCCCTTCATGCAGCGTGCTTTCTGAAAGGACGTTCAGTGCCGCTGGAGGTTTTGTCACAGACAAAAGAGTGCGTCTGTCCACCGACTCTGTAGACCGGCTGACATATATAAAAATGAATCATTCCTGGATCAGCAGCAATCACTCCCCTGATGCTGACGTAACTGAATAGATAGGGGATCTCTTCTGCATTCCAAAAACCTTCACCACTGCACTCTTCCAGAATACCTCAGAGGGGTTACAGTGTGAAGGCACTAGCTGGCACCAAAGGCCAAATATTTGGGTGCACTGACGCATGTACCAGAATTCAATCATTTTAATATTTGAATGCAGAGTCCACCCCTGCACTCTTCCACAATACCTCAGAGGGGTTACAGTGTGAAGGCACTAGCTGGCACCAAAGGTCCAATTTTAATGCACCTGTTGTTACTTTCATCCAAAGCCTGCATAGGTTTTACCATAATTTAGCCAAAAAATCACTAAACTTGTTCTGTGTGTCCTAAAACATATCCTCTTTTCATACAGGCTGCCGCCCCAAGCAGTTGTTTATGAATAGATTAAAGGAAAAACATTTACCGTCATTTGAAATTTCATTTTTTCTTTTTAAATGTTTCTATACATCCAAAAAATCCGCCACTTCACGGGCAGGTTATGGGGACCTCCTAGACACGATATTTGAAGGAATTTTTTTGTTTTTATTCTTAACCTTTATTTCATGGAAAAATCACTGTTCCTTTAAAAACTTCTTTTTTTATACTTTTTTTTCCTGGTTTCCTGTCCCCTAGGGCACTACCCGGACCCCCATACACCTTTTATGGCAAATATCTTGCATATATGCCCACTTGCAGGGCACTCTAAAAATCTAACGTTCGAGTCCCATTGACTTGCATTGAGTTCGGATCGTGTTCGCGTCCGAACTCGAACTTTTGAAATTGTTCTAGTTCGAATGCGAACCGAACACGGGGGTGTTCGGCTCATCCCTAAAGATGACCAGAGAACTAATGGTTTGCCACGTTCTACCCTTTGTGGCAAATTGATGAAACCCCATCATGCTGTCATCTCCAACAAGGATCAAATGAAAATTTTAATGTCTTTTTTGTGTGTGTTTTTTGAAAGATTTTTCAACTGTAAAACCATCATAAAAAGTATTAAATGTATACACAAGAACTGCTGGTAATGGGACAGTCTGTATGACTCATAGTTAATGTTTTCATAATGTATATTCTTATTGTTTTCTTTTTCCATGTCATGCAAACGTGTATTCAATTTACATGTTGGGTTTTTTGTCTTTTATTTTTTTCCAGTTTTATGGTCATGCGTTACCAGTGCATTAATTCAATTTTTTACAGTCGGCCAACTACTATTGACGTACTTGCCGGTCATGCTTTTGGCGTCACTTGAAACACATAAAAACAAGTGTAATCTGCTAGAAGCCTTTGATCTAAATTTGACAATATTGATTGTAATGTTTCTGACCATATATCCACGAAAACGTCCACCTTCATCTTGTTCTCAACACATTTAAGCATGCGGCTATTTATACAGACTTTAAATGTCTTTTAAAGCCACACTTAGGAGAATGGAGTGGGAAATGGTTCATTTTAAACGAGACAGGATGGAATGAAAAATGAAACATGTGCATAAGCAAAAAGGGAATATAGAATCGGAGGCACAACACAACAAAGTGTATGCTTAGTGCTTTGTCTTATCTCGTACAATATATAATAAATAATTTGTAAGCAGACATTAGCACAATCTAAATAGGTAGAATAATATTAAACCAAACAAAGGAATATCTTGGAATACATGTAATTAGCTGGTACAAATCTATATATATATATAATATATGTATAAGTACATGTTACGGGTAAAATCCAAAATGATGAAAACCTAGGATTACCTGGGTAAAACTGACATTACCCAGCAGCTTTGGGTAAAGCCCAAAATGAAATCAAACATTGGTGTTTATCAGGGTAAACCTTGATCTACCCAAATGCCACTAGGTAATGTGTTTTCTAAGCGTTCCGAGTAGCTTTCATTTGACCCAAAACTTAGAAATGCCTATAACCATGGCCAACCCAAACCAACCCCAGCCCTTACCCTTTTTATCACCTTTACCCCTAGGGAGTTCTGTAGTCCACAAATTAAACAGGTTAAGCCCGACAATTTCATTTTTTTGCAGCTTTACCCAGTCCTTTTGGGTCATATGGACTTTACCTGGATACAGCTACATTTAGCCACTGGATGATTTCTCTTTTTTGGACCATTTACCGCAGGGTCGGGGAACTGAAATCGCCGAAGAGCACCAAAGTGCAGTAAACTGAGAAATTTTGCTGCTCTTTGAAGGCACCACCCATCCTCTCCACCAGAATATCGCTCAGATACATTTCTGTCTTGAACTGAAGACCACCAAAACATAAGTTCGCTCACCCATTTTCATAAGATCGCAATACATTGAGTGGCATATTGATGAGGAGTGATGTGGACGTCTGATTCCACCGTTAATACACTATCCGTTTCGCCAAATCTTGGCGAATTGCCTGCACATACGGTGCCTGTTGGTTGCCTGTTCGAGGGCAGTAGAATCCCCATAGAGAAGCAATGCTTTGCCTATTCAGAGTACAACAAACAGCAGTGAAAGTTGCCGAATTGCCCTGCTGTTCGGTGGTTTCATTCGACAGATTTATTCAGGCGATTCCCATCGACTTCTATGTTAAAAATATTCCGGTTTTAATTCAATATCTAATAAACCGTTTAATATTATATTCTGCAGTAAAGAGTCTCTTTATTTATAGTTTTTGTAGGATCTGTTAGACATTTTTGGGATTTTTTTGGGCAAAATGTTTTTTCGTTTTTTTTAATCGTCTTTTCTTTTTACTGTAACAGCCCTTTTTATTATCATTCATTGGATCTTATATGTAAATTCCAGGCATTTTCGTTGAGTAGTTTTTGCAAACATCATTTCAAATTTCAAATTTGTCACACTGTGATCGGCGGCTAGTCGAGTTTATTTGATGTGTTCGGCGGGGTTAATCCAACTGTTTCTGTGGGTTTCTGTGAATGTTCGGCGGGTTTTGCAGTGAGTGTTCGTCGGGTTTGAGGCGGGTTTTCCCTGCTGTACGGCGGCCTTGTGGTGCTTGCTGAATACACCACAGGGTCGGTAAACTAGGATCGCCGAATCGCGCCGAATTGCAGGGAATGAAAAGTCGCAGAACATGCAGGGACTTTTTGATTCTCTTTGAATAACCCTGCTAGTGTTTCCTTCCTATATCCATTTATCTGTATCTCGTTCCCTTTGGTTGCTGTAAAGAGCAGCAGAAACTGTTGGCGCTATATAAATGATGACAATAATAAAAATAAAGCCTTATACCAACACGCTCTACGATAGCTCACAGGTTGCTCAACCTGTGATATTTGGATGAGCTTTACATCGTTCAGTCATAGCTGCTTTTAATGACCATTTTGTATGGGTGTTTGTTGGTTTGATTTTATTGTTCAACCATTAGCCTCCTGGGAAGATCACGTAGCAAACCATGATACACCTTCCATACATTTATTACAGCACTGCCCATGTGCTATTGCTCAAGATGAAGAATGGTGTTACTCTCCTGAATTGTATGCAAATTACATAGCATTAAACCGCTGTACATGTGCCGAAATAATTTAATGAAACCATTCTATAAAGTCGTTTTGCCTCCTACTTGACCAGGACGACTTGTAAAAGGCTTTAATTTTAATAGAAAGAGATATGGCGAGCGTTTGACCCCGTATCAGGAAGGACGCGTTATATCTCTCTTGTTCGTATTCAAAGAGTTAAGGGATTAAATGGAAGGTGTCGGGGAAATGTTACAAGCAAAAGGCCATGTTTTAGATTGATAATTTATATGAGTCGATGTTTGAATTTTCAGCAGGGAGAGCAAAGGGCAGTGAAATATTAGTGATACATGGACAGAAAGAAAATTACAAGGCTAAGATGAATTCCTGGGGACGAATTGGATTGTCTTCGAATGAAATGAGTAATTGAAGCCAAAGATTTTTTTTTTTCTTTAATGAAAAGGATAAATGGATATCATCAGAACATAGAACTACTTTTAAAGGCTCTGGAAATGCGGGCAGATTATCTATTGATTGACATTGTGTTACATGTAACATATCCCATATTCATGAACGGAACGGCTTTCAAAACACCTGGCTGTTTGATTGTTATACATTGTTTAGGAGCGTTATGATTTTGAGGGAGTTTATAAAGGATTTTTCTACTGAACCTTTTAATTACCAAACACTTTTCTTTAAAAACAAATGGAATATGATTTATTTGAAACATGTGATGTAACGGTAACAATTAAAAAGAGGTTAATATTTGCATATATACAAATTGTTAATTTAAACATTTCCACAATGTTTCAATTATGTAAATTCACGGAATTCAGGATTTGTATTTTCCTTCACACATCCGTCTCATTCAGAAATATTTTTTAAGACCCTAGATAGTGTATTTCGTTTTTGCAGTATTTAACCCTTTCACTGCCATAATCAAGCTTACACGATCTTCAAACGTTCCTGCAAGAGCCCAAGACCGCATGACCTCGACCTGGTCTTATACTAAGGAATTTTGTTTATTGCAGGCAAAATTTAATGGCAAATTTGTCCAAAAATTCGCTAGACTATAAAGATCCATCCAGCTCTTGATAAAACCAATGTGTAGAGCAGAGAAACGCAGGTCAAGTGGGTTTATTTAGAGCAGTAATGTTCTCTATGGCCTACTACAGATGAGGTCCTATTATTAGGAGACAAATACAGGGTGTATACTTATACTGATATGCTTGGGAGAATACTGGACCACTTATGATGAGAACTAGGATTAGCTTACTACCTTTATAAAGAACATAAGAAGCTTGTTGAAAGAATAAAATTATATATATAGCTAGATAAGGTATATATATATATATATATATATTACAAAACTCCAAAAAAGAGCACCTCCATATTATTGACCACCTTCTTCCATCATTTTCTGTGAAAAAAATCCTCAAAAAGCCTGACCGAGGTAAAATGATGGGGATTCAGTTCACAAAGTTATGATCATAGTTTGCTTAAGCCTGTCACAGTTGCCAATGTACCCCATCTTTGACAGGTCCTATCTAACTTGACCGAGTCCACACTTACAGGATCAACTCACCCTGGAGCTCCCCGGCAACTCGAGGCCATTATAGGCTGCCATGGTGGAGCACCTGTGACCAGGGAGGGGTGCATACCAATACATATAATAAATATACCATTTAACTAAATCGCGAGTATAGCAGTATGTAGTGATACCTTTGTTATTGGGCTAACGTTACATTTAAAAAACAAGCTTTCAAGAGGATTCCTCTCATCAGTGTCCTGAGAAGCAATCTACCTGTCAAATATGGTTTACCTGCAGTGAAAGTGTACATTAGAGACACCATCTTTCGTCACCTTTCATCCCTCGCTGCATGCTGCTCCTCCTCTTCGACTCAGGGACTCCTAAACCCGAATTTCCTGAATTTTGTCTGCGCAATTTGTCCTCCTACGTACACAAGTTCCACAGCACCTGCGCAGAACGATGGATCGGAGCTGAGGGCATGCGCAGATCCGATCCAACGGGCTGCCTCTGTGAGACAGCTCACTACAGCGGGTGGTCTCAGAAAGGGTGACATCGGCACTCTCTCTTCATGCTGACGTCACTAGTGACTGATCTGGTGACCGGCAGCTGAGAAATAAAGAAATCCCAGGTGCTGGTGATGCTGGGTGGGGCAGAGGAAACTTCTCCACTTCACCCAGTCCTAACAACTGATTTGGGGAGCTGGGGGAGAAGGTGGGGCATTCCTCACATCCTGACCACTTTATAAACGCAAAGTGGTCAGGATGGGTAGCGTGTCCCGTTAACACTTTTTTTTTTGTTACTGGCTTCAGCAACAATAACGAGCGATTTGAAATCTCTCGTTAATGTACAGTAGGCAGCAGCTGATCCATTAATTTACAGAGCATACTCGATAATGCTAACGGATTACTTGGAATAGGGCCCTTTTTCAGTTTGTTAGGAGTGACGGTTGTCATCCATTTACTGTGGACTGCAAATGATATCACCCTCAGCTAAGCTCATCTGGGCTGCATAAATAGTAGTTGCATTCCAGAAGCTTATGAAAGCACAGCAAACGTTCTCGATATTGTCTCAGGCTCGACTGGCCTACCTGCAGAGTGACCTTGTTCTTGTGATGGATTCTGTAAAAATAAGCGCCACTCATAGAGTAGTGAATTGCCGGATAGAGCTCAGTACCTTTGAATGGAGACACCTGTACAGAACTGATAACATTCAGTTTGCGCATATCTGGAAAATCTATTGAGCTTTTACTGTTTCATTCTCTACTTCAGCTCCCTCGATGCGTAAACCTACGGCTTTAAAGCAGATCTGTCACCTTTGAGAATTTTGTGATATTAAATATACCTGCTGAAACAGTCTGCGTTGCACAGATTTCATTTCCAAGCAGTGTAATACTCATATTAAGAGCTGGCTTCCTCCGTACCGGAGAAAGGTCTTGTAAACTTTGCAAGGGTTTTACAGATTTAATTTTTTTTTTTTTACTTACAGAAATTTCTCATTACACGGGTGATGAAGGAAAGATGATTGCATCGTTGTTATTAACCCTTTTACTACCAAGTGCTTTTTGATGGTCAAGAGATATAACCGTTCTTAGAAACACAGGATGTGTTATGGAAATGGTGCTTGCAGCACATTTTGTTGTAACCATATACACACGCACACACCTGAGATGCACACAACGCACTCACAAAATGGCCAGCAGCACACACCATATACACAGCTATTGCCTAGTTGCACAAACACAGGTCAGAGGTAAGAACAGGAAACAGGAAGTGTAGGCATAATAAATCCGTAACACACACCTCAGCTGTGCTCACTACACACAACAAATGGTTAATATCCTGTTATGATGATTCCCTGGCACAGCTTGATCAAAAATGGCACCCAGGGCCTGCTCCTGTCACTGCCTTAATCCAATCGTCTAGACCCCTCATCTAGACCCCATCCTCACTTCAAAGAGACAAACCATTCTATTCCTGGCTGCCAAAAATACTGATTCTACGCTCCTCCAGCTTATTCAGCACCCGGGCTCCCTTTAGGCCGGTGTCAGACATGTGCACTAGGTGCACCCATACTGAGGTGCCTCCCAGCATCTGTCGCAGAGTTGTGACGCTGCAATGGGGCCGGTCACACACTGTAGCGTGCGCACGAAATGCGCATGCTACAAACGTCCAAGCATAAAGCCTCCCCGTCAAAATGCTAGACGCGCGTTGATGGGCCTGAAAAGTGTGATCCGCAATAGGAGGATCGAGCCTTGCAGTGCTGAGCGTTATGACTGCGCTCAGCTAGGTAGCCAGATGGGCGTTGAATGGAAGGAACGTCCACTCTCACGGACGTTCTTTCCGCTCACCCAATGACACTCGTCTGACCCCGGCCTTAGCGGCCAGCTACTCAAAGAAACCATATGCATATTGTGATCCGCAGCACACACCATACAAATATAGTATAACGCCATTCAGCTGCACAGAATACAGCACTGCACAAAACACACATGCAAACAGAATAGAGGTAACACACAGGGCCGGATTAACATTGGAGGTGCAGTTCCAGGCCTATAACCCATAATGGGTATAACTATAGGGTCTATTCACAAAGAACCAATATTGCACGCAATTTCAGTAGTTTGATTTTCGCAGTCCTTCCGTTCCATTTCGGCGATTCAATTTTTCCATAAATATGGTGAATTCACTATTTAGCAAATGGTTATCCAATTTTGCCAAAATTGGAGTCACCAAAGCAGTTACCGGACATTGGAGAAAACTGTCAAACTGTGCCAATAACCAGCGAACTGTGCCGAATTGGTGTCCGTGAATTCCACCAAACTAGAAAAAATGGAAGTCTCCTATTCTCCCAAAAGGTGTTTAAAGCAATAAAAATGTATTCAAAGACCAAACCATAATCTTCTCTGGGCCAATTTCCATGCCGGCGAACTCCGCCCCATTGTGACAAACTGCGCTGTATTTTGCTGTCAATCAGCCAGTATTTAGCGAATCGACAGCTTAGTGAATAGACGAATTGGCCAGAAATTGCACCAACAGTGAATTTTACCATTCGGAGCAATTTTGAGCCAATTCGGAGGTTAGTGAATAACCCCTTATGACTGCATATTTGGACCTCGGTATCTCTGGAAATGTAGCAGCTACAGGGTGAGGTGATCTAAACTGCTCAAAAAAATAAAGGGAACACTTAACACAATGTAACTCCAAGTCAATCACACGTCTGTAAAATTAAACTGTGCACTTAGGTAGCAACACTGATTGACAATCAAGTCCACATGCTGTTGTGCAAATGGAATAGACAAAAGGAGGGAAGCATAGGCAGGTAGCAAGACATCCCCAATAAAGGAGTGGTTCTGCAGGTGGTGACCACAGACCACTTCTCAGTTCCTATGCTTTCTGGCTGATGGTTTGGTCACTTTTGAATGCTGGCAGTGCTGTCACTCTAGTGGTAGCATGAGACGGAGTCTACAACCCACACAAGTGGCTCAGGTAGTGCAGCTCATCCAGGATGGTACATCAATGCAAGCTGTGGCAAGAAGGTTTTCTGTGTCTGTCAGCGTGGGGGCCAGAGCATGGAGGCGCTACCAGGAGACAGGCCAGTACATCAGGAGATGTGGAGGAGGCCGTAGGAGGGCAAAAACCCAGCAGCAGGACCGCTACCTCCGCCTTTGTGCAAGGAGGGACAGGAGGAGCACTGCCAGAGCCCTGCAAAATGACCGCCAGTGGGTCATCTAGGAACCGAGAAGAGATCCTCAGACCCCTTGTGAGACCATATGCTGGTGCGGTTGGCCCTGGGTTCCTCCTAATGCAAGACCATGCTAGACCTCATGTGGCTGGAGTGTGTCAGCAGTTCCAGCAAGACAAAGGCATTGATGCTATGGACTGGTCTGCCCATTCCCCAGACCTGAATCCAATTGAGCACATCTGGGACATCATGTCTCGCACCATCCACCAATGCCACGTTGCACCACAGACTGTCCAGGAGTTGGGGGATGCTTTAGTCCAGGTGTGGGAGGAGATCCCTCAGGAGACCATCCACCACCTAATCAGGAGCATGCCCAGGCATTGTAGGGAGGTCATGCAGGCACGTGGAGGCCACACACACTACTGAGCCTCATTTTGACTTGTTTGAAGGACATTACATCAAAGTTGGATAAGCCTATAGTGTTGTTTTCCACTTTAATTTTGAGTGTAACTCCAAATCTAGACCTCCATGGGTTGCTCAATTTGATTTCCATTGATAATGTTTGTGTGATTTTGTTGTCAGCACATTCAACTATGTAATGACCACAGTATCTAATAAGAATATTTAATTCATTCAGATCTAGGATGTCTTATGTTTGTGTTCCCTTTATTTTTTTTGAGCATTTTATTTTTGGAAAGGCATGAGCATGGCCTTTCTAATGATACCAAACATGACCAGGTTTTATGTAAAAATAAGTATATAAAAATAAAATATTCTTTTTCTTTTCTTTTCTAATGCAGCACTATTGTTCACTTCTCAAATATAAAGTGAACAATGATGCTGCACTAACTCACCATTTCGTTTCTCATATTGCCAGCAAGTGTGTAGGTGATGGCCCCATGAGTCAACGCGCATTGTACCAATAAAAATCTAAACCGCCGCACTGCAATGAGGAGCGTTGGTGTATCTTTGGAACCCCTCGCCTCTAATGTTTACATCACACAAGGTCAAGTTAGGTGTCATTGGAAAGGCCAGGGTCTGGCCTTTCCAACAATACCAAATATGACTATGTAAAAATCAAAAGACATAAATAAATGCAAAATATACTTTTTTTTCTCTGCTCTAAGGTGGTGGCATTATGTGCTTTTACTTAGTGCAGCAGCATTGTTTACTTTATAACTAGGGATGAGCCGAACACTCCCCGAGTTCGGTTCGAAGCCGAACCCGAACTTTCCAAATATTCGGATCCGAACCCGAACTCGAACTCCATACAAGTCAATGGGGCTGAAAATTCGGTTTTTAGAGTGCCCTCCAACGCTAGATATTTGCCATAAAAGATGTATGGGGGTCCGGGTAGTGCCCTGGGGGACAGGAAACAAGCACAAAAAGTTTTAAAAAAACGTTTTTAAAGGGACAGTGAGTTTTCCATGAAATAAGGGTTAAAAATAAAAACCAAAAATTCCTTCAAATATCGTGCCTAGGAGGTCCCCATAACCTGCCCGTGAAGTGGCGGATTTCTAGGATATACAGAAATATGTAAAAACTAAAAAATTACATTTCAAATTACGGTAATTGCTTTTCCTTTAATCTATCCATAAACAACTGCTTGGGGCGGCAGTCTGTATGAAAAGAGGAGACATTTTCGGACATGCAGAAAAAGTTTACTGATTTTTTTGGCGGTGAAAAGCAGGAGAATGACTGGAGAATGGAAATTCTAGACCAAATAGCCGATTTGGAAAGTGAGATAAATGGGAGAATTTTTCTGGTTCGGCTATTTTGACCTAGAATTTTCTCTTCAGTCATTCTCCTGAGTTTCACCTTTCTCTGAATAACCCTGTCAGGGTTATTCAGAGAGCGGTGAAGAGCAGGAGAATGACTAGAGAATGAAAAATTCTAGGTCAAAATAGCCAAACCAGAAAAATTCTCCCATTTAGGCTAGGGTCAGACTAGCGAATTTTTAACGTGCGTTTAGGCGCACTTAATCATGGCCTCACTAGCAGCAAATGACGGGCAATGACAGCCAATATACAAAGTACGGTCGCACGAAAGTCCGGCTGCGCAACGCAAGTGGAAAATGAATGCATTTTTTCGAGAACGCAGAACCGCTAGTACGGACGTACAGAGTGCGCTGCGTCCACTAGCGGCGTGTGTGCGTGATTTGGAGACGTCAGACCCTGCTCATGTCCGGTCAACATAACGTCCAGACACCCAAAGTTTCCTGGTTTGGATCCATAAAAAACCCACGCACAAAAATGCGCATCGTATGACCGTTTTCGCGCATTCCGTGAAAAAATACAGCAATGCGTTCGGACGAACTTTCGGTCGCTGTGAAAAATGCGTTAGTCTGACCCTAGCCTTATCTCACTTTCCAAATCGGCTATTTGGTCCAGATTGTTCTCTTTTCCTGCCATTCTCCTGGTTTTCACCTTTCTCTGAACAACCCTGAGAGAGAGGTGAAAGCCAGGAGAACTGTCAGGAGAAGAGAACAATCTAGACCAAATAGCCAATTTGGAAAGTGAGTTAAATGAGAGAATTTTTCTGGTTTGGCTATTTTGACCTAGAATTTTCACTTCTCTTGTTATTCTCCTGCTTTTCACCGCTCTCTGAATAACCCTGTGAATGTTTAATCCCGAGGTGAAAAATAACATTGCTTAAGGCTGGGGTCAGACGAGCGCAGTTATCACGTCCGTGCTGCCGCACATTTGTACCTCCGTGGCAGCATAGCATTCTGATCAATGGAGCCCCACACACGAAGTACGTCCGCACGGAAGTGCGGATGCATGGCAGACGCAGCAAACGGACGCAGGTTAGGCAAGAACGTAATACTGCTAGAACGGATGTGCGGAGTGCGCCACGTCTGCAACGTCCGTGTAGCTTTGTATGTGAGTGATGAAACGAGGTCAGATGGACTGCATTTATACGGACAGAATGTTTTTTCATTTTAATTTATTTTCCCTGCTACATCAGTCAAAAAATACGTCAGCGAAAAAAACAGACTGTTTGGCCACTACCTTGTTGTCAGTCAGTAAGTACGTCCGTACTGCACGGACGCACAGTCCGTATAAAATGCGCTCATCTGACCCTAGCCTTAGATGTTATTTTGAATTTTTTTCAAACACCAGTTAACCACATGGCTGCTATGGACGCGCTCAACGCGTCCAGCCAAGTGGTTCTCCTGTGCTATGGACGCGCTGAGAGCGTCCATGCACAGGAGGCAGCAATCCGCCAGATTCCGGCGGATTGCTGCGCCCCCCCGGTGCGGGCTGACATCTTGGACCCTGGCGCAGCAATTAGATGTCATCGCGGCGGCGCGATGACATCTAATTCAGGCGCCCCCCGCATGTGCAGAGGAAGCGCCTGAAAGGGAGGGGGGAGGTCCTTCGGACCTCTCTCCCCCCCGATCGCCGGGGGACAGATGGTTAATCCAGGCACCGTTTGGAAGGGCACAGCCTGCCCTTCCAAACGGTGGCTGTGATTAACCCCTGGGGAGCCGGATCAAGAATCGGCGCTGAAAAGCGCCGGATCGTGATCCTCTCCTGGAGCTGGCTGACATCTTGGATGTCAGCCAAGCCTCCAGGAACTCCCCCTGAGGACTGGCGTCATCGTGCATAGCACGATGACGCCAGTCCTGGAGTTAACCCCTAGCTGCCACCAATGGTGGAGATTGGGAGATAGGGGGTTCATTGGAACTCCCTATCTGTAGCCGCTAGGGGTTAATGTTTAATATCGTTGGATCGGCCAGAGCATGGCCTTTCCAAGGATACCAAACATGAGCATGAAAAATATAAAAATATTTTAAAAAAACACAAGTTTTTTTTGTTTGTTTTTGTTTTGTTAATGCAGCAATATTGTTCCCATTTCAATTATAATGTGAACAATAATGCTGCACTAACGATTTTTGGATGCGGTGCGTTTGTTAAAAAAAGCGAAATTTTCCCCAAAAAATAATGTAACGAGACCCCATTTCTAATTTTTTTAACAAGCGCACCCCATACTAAATATAACCGCAAACGATCGCATGTTAAAATGTGAAAAAAACACTTTACACATAATAAATTATTGAAAATTCAAATTTTATTGCATTTTTTGTTATAATATACAGACATGACATAACGTATACATATAATAATGACATATTATGAATCTGCCAAGTCTGCCGGAAATAACGATATATAATATGGCTACAAAACGCAGTTAAACATGATGAGCGAAAGCGGTAAAAATGACCTCAGCACAGAGGTGTGAAAGGCCTCAGCAGCGAAAGGGTTAAATGCAGCATATTAGGATGTTTTAGGAGGGAAATTAATTCTCAAATCTCAATCAGAAACAGACACCACCCCACCCCCTCAGTACCTCCGTATAGTGTACAATGTATCAAATTGATTACCAGACTAAAAACACCTGGTGTTATGCCCGTTTGTGAACAGAGGTCATTTAGAGTTGATAATCTTTCCACGTACACATTAGTTTTTAATTCAATATCTAATAAACTGTTGCTTATAATATTCTGCAGTAAAGAGTCTCTTTATTTCTAGATTTTTTAGTATTTTTTTTAAGCATTTTCTATACTTTTTTCAAAATTTCTTTTTTTTTTCGAACTCGAACCGAACACACCCAAAAAGTTCGACGTTTGCGGACTTTCGAACTGCCAAAGTTCGGGTCGAACTCCGAACCGTCCGAACCCGAACATCTCATCCCTATTTATAACTCACCTTTTTATTTCCAATGACGTGAGCAAATGAGGAGATGGTACAATACGTTATTATGCACTAGCAGTGGCGACTCTAGGAACAATATTTAGGGGGGCACAGAAGATACCGCAGTCAAAACTAGGGGGGGCACTAATAATTTTCACCACTAAATCATATCACTGAATAAAACTAAGGGCCCAATCACCTGTGTGAGCTAAAACACCATCGCTAAAGGAAACATTTAGCGCGAGTCGCTAAAACTTAGTGCCTGACGACCCACGAACAGATCACCTTGTCTGCAGTAGTCCATGAACAAGGTCGTTTAGCGCACACTAGGAAAACTCTAAGACCTGGGCTGAGACCCAGCGCTAATGCGGTTGTGTACAGGATAGAACGTTTTTTTTTTCCAGTGCCGGGCCATACCTATCCCCCGCCCTCACAAGCTTGAATATGAACACATCCAGTGAATAACCTCACACCCCTGCATTATTAAAATCCTCCAAGGTGGCCGTATCATCCATGGTTTGATGCACACATATATTAAGGCTGATGGGCATTGCATGATAAATGCCACCCAACAGCAGGTAGAATCATTACACTGCATTTAATAGATCCAAAAGGAAGGCCAGGTGAGCGACAAAAATTTCCCTGCTGCAGCATATAAATAATACATGTTTCAGGGCAAGACTTATTCACATGTCCCTTTAAACATGGTCCACACAGTCACCCTAATAATCAACCGCTTCCATACTATGAATAACCCCCAGCATAAAATGTTTAAAATTAGGCAATATATTAGAATTAGGATATATGTGGATAAAGGATACTTTTATAATAGAGCCGACTGCAACAGCAACGACAATGCGGACCAGATCCATTGCTATAGTGTATGGGGCCAAGAGAACACCTGTGCTGCATTCCTTTCAATTGCCTGTTAATTTTGGGCGAAGATCTGTTTTTTTTGGAGTTAGCACCAGGGTTCAGCAGTAGGTAAAATGGTGCAATTAGCGCCCCTCAAAAAATTAGCGCTGGCACCAACTGATCTGCTAGCTGCAAGAGCGCTAGAGATCTCTAGCGCTCCCCATGTTAAGTAAAGGACGCGGAAAGTACAGTAAGCTCGAGCTACAAATCGCTAATAGCAATGCGCTAAGTGATTTTTCCCGATTGTAGCGAGAGGCAAAAGATCTGTTGGTCAGGCGCTAGACTCGATTAACCTGGCGCTAACGCAAAACCATGCCGACGCAAGGGTTAACTCACACCAGGTAATAGTGCCCTAAATAAGTATATATAAATAAGATTCCAAAACCCCAGAGTAATGTGATGCAATGATGCCTTTTTATTGTACTACCATGATACTTTATTTGCCGCAGTTCGGCAGTTTTCGCTGAATGTCTGATTGCTCCTTCAGCGACTCCACTTTTAGCAAATTACAGTGACCATTCGCTAAATAGGGAATTCACTTTATTTTCGGCGAAATAAATTCCCCGAAATGTGACAAAAAGCAGAGGATCTAAAGATGATTAGACCCTTTAGATTCTAACTTCCATAATAACCCCTGAAATGCCATAAACCCAGGGAAATACAATAAAAATAATAAACAATGTGGCATTTAGCATACTCATTAACCCCTAAAATGCCATTGATCAAGGTAAAACATGAAATGAATACACTGTGAGGCATATAGCTAACACATTAACCCCTAAAATGCCATTAATCAAGGAAAAAATAAAATGTATAATGTGAGGGATGAAGCCTACCCATTAACCCTTAATATACAACTAAACCAAGGCAAAAACTAATGTAATACACAATGTAATGTATAGTCTGAACATTAACCACTTCACTGCTGAGACATTTCAACCCTGTGAAAATGCTTAAGTTTAAGTGCCTGTTATTATTTAATGTTTTTGACTTTTATTTCAAACGAAATATGGTCATTTTGGATATCATTGGAAAGGCCAGAATCTGCTCTTTCCAATGACACCTAGATCGTCCATATACGATGCACAGGGACGGAGATACACTAGTCCGAAGAAGTGTGATAAGCTGGAAGCTGATTTTTGGTGGGGGGGCACATGGGGGGCAAGGAATAACCTAGGGGGGGCAATTGCCCCCCCTTGCCCCCCTGTAGAGTCGCCTATGTGCACTAGTCTGTCTAAAACACAAGCCACTGATCTGCAGCGAGGAGTGCCGGGGCTTATTTGGAACCCTGTGTCTCTAATCTTTACCTCGCACAAAGTCAAGTTAGGTGTCATTGTACAGGACAGTAACAGGTTACCATTTAAAAAGAAAAATTCACAAGAGTACCCCATAGAATATATAACCACAAAGGTTTGGATGATAAAGCGTGAAAAATTTTTTTTTACATGCTGTAAATTATTGAAATCTGAATATAAATTTATATTTTTTCAAAAACTTTTGTTATAGCATTCTGACAGGACGTGACGTATACACATAGAAATTATATATTTGAATCTGCCGAGTCTGCTGAAATAAAGGATACATAATTTGTCTGGGTCTTGTAATAAAACATGACTTTAAATTGCGTTTATGAGCACAAAACAGTCAAAATTAAAATCAGTGCGGAGGCCATGAGTAAGAGCAGAGCTGAGCGGACGACGCACTTTATGTGGGGGGGGGCCGAGTTGCTGCACTATGGTCCTCTGGGTTGTACCTGCCAAAAGCTGCCACTGGCTTTTTGTGAACGGCAAGAGGCAGCTTTTACATCAAGGATCCACATATACAGTAAGGTCCAGAAATATTGGGACATCGACACAATTCTAACATCTTTGGCTCTATACACCACCACAATGGAGTTGGAATGAAACAAACAAACACAATGTGCTTTAACTGCAGACTGTCAGCTTTAATTTGAGGGTATGTACATCCAACTCAGGTGAACGGTGTAGGACTTACAGCAGTTTGCAGATGTGCCTCGCACTTGTTAAGGGACCAATGGTAATGGGACAGAATAATAATCATAATCAAACTTTCCCTTCTTAATACTTGGTTGCAAATCCTTTGAAGTCAATCACAGCCTGAAGTCTGGAACGCATAGACATCACCAGACGCTGGGTTTCATCCCTGGTGATGCTCTGCCAGGGCCTCTACTGCAACTGTCTTCAGTTCCTGCTTGTTCTTGGGGCATTTTCCCTTCAGTTTTGTCTTAAGCAAGTGAAATGCATGCTTCAGGTCAGGTGATTGACTTGGCCATTGCATAACATTCCACTTCTGTCCCTTCAAAAACTCTTTGGTTGCTTTTGCAGTATGCTTTGGGTCACTGTCCATCTGCACTGTGAAGCGCCGTCCAATGAGTTCTGCAGCATTTGGCTGAATGTGAGCAGATAATATTGCCCGAAACACTTCAGAATTCATCCTGCTGCTTTTGTCAGCAGTCACATCATCAATAAATACAAGAGAACCAGTTCCATTGGCAGCCATACATGCCCACGCCATGACACTAC
Organism: Leptobrachium leishanense; assembly: GCA_009667805.1. Lineage (NCBI taxonomy): Eukaryota > Metazoa > Chordata > Amphibia > Anura > Megophryidae > Leptobrachium > Leptobrachium leishanense. Next base: position 488,695,318 of record CM019063.1, read on the forward strand.
CACCACCATGTTTCACTGATGAGGTGGTATGCTTAGGATCATGAGCAGTTCCTTTCCTTCTCCATACTCTTCTCTTCCCATCACTCTGGTACAAGTTGATCTCATCTGTCCATAGGATCTTGTTCCAGAACTGTGAAGGCTTTGTAAGTTGTTGTTTGGCAAACTCTAATCTGGCCTTCCTGTTTTTGAGGCTCACCAATGGTTTACATCTTGTGGTGAACCCTCTGTATTCACTCTGGTGAAGTCTTCTCTTGATTGTTGACTTTGACACACATACACCTACCTCCGGGAGAGTGTTCTTGATCTGGCCAACTGTTGTGAAGGGTGTTTTCTTCACCAGGGAAAGAATTCTTCGGTCATCCACCACGGTTGGTTTCCGTGGTCTCCCTGGTCTTTTGGTGTTGCTGAGCTCACCGGTGCTTTCCTTCTTTTTGAGAATGTCTAAACAGTTGTTTTGGCCACACCTAATGTTCTTGCTATCTCTCTGATGGGTTTGTTTTGTTTCTTCAGCCTAATGATGGTTTGCTTCACTGATAGTGACAGCTGTTTGGATCTCATCTTGAGAGTTGACAGCAACAGATTCCAAATGCAAATAGCACACTTGAAATAAACTCTGGGCCTTGTATCTGCACATTGTAATTGGGGTAATGAGGGAATATCACACACCTGGCCATGGAACAGCTGAGAATCTAATTGTCCCATTACCTTTGGACCCTTAACAAGTGGGAGGCACATCTACAAACTGCTGTAAGTCCTACAATGTTCATCTGAGTTGCAATAAGAAGAAGGTAGAGGGTAATCCTACAACGAATTAAAATCACTTAGAGGTGCATGTTAAATGAACAAATAGTATCTGAATCAATTCACGCACATAAAAAACAAGATCGTTATCACCGTTCCATGGATGCCTAGGACATGGGGTATGATTTCCTCCACAGCCAGTGCACTTCAGGAACAATCAGCCAAGACCAAAGTTTCTCCAGTCAAAGGAATTTATTAGTAAAAATAAAAATAAAGATAAGACTGCTCACGCTCGACGCGTTTCGTCAAAAGACTTCATCAGGAGCAATACTGTATGTGCAGTCATAAGTACATGGTTAAAAAATAAAAGTGTATACACATTATCGCGCGAAAATTAACGTGGTATTCCGATCAGAGCGTATTTTTTCTTCCTTCAAGATTTTTCGTGCGCAAATCCGAAGCACAAAGCCGTTCGCGAATGAACGTTGCGTGCAGCAATCGTTGGGCAGACTGTTTTGTCGCGGGATTTGTCACGGGATTCAGCCAACATCAATCACCCATTTCCAAGAAAATATTTACAAACTAAAAAAAATGATAAAAAAAATTAACAACCACCAGCCAAAAAAAGAAAAAATTAACAATGACACAATTTATAAATTTTAATGTTTGGGTATGTGTAGAATGTGTAACTGTACTGTGCTGTATTTTTTTTTCCTGCTGGTGTATTTCGTTTAGCCCAGAACGATCCCATTTACAGTTACCACCTGCTTTTCAAAGACGTTACGAAAATGCGCGCAAACTTTCGTTACGCGAAGATTGGAATTCCATCCGCGTACCAGCACACTAACGCATTGGCGCTCACAATGTTAAGTATGGGATGCGCGCACGAACTTGCGCTCTCGCTGGGTTCGCGCAGGGTCACTCGCGTTGGACGTTAATGCGCATCGTTTGCACGAACGTCGTAATATGACGTTCTGCGCAAATGATTTTTCTGAATTACATGTCCCATGATGCTCAGCCATCCCTATTGCTGTTGGAGCATCATGGGACATGCAGTTCCAAAACATTTGTGGTGCCAACATTCGCCATCTCTGCTTTAAATGAAAACCGTTGTGAATTTTAGAATGTTAATAAATCGATAGCTTTTATGGAAGATCCTGTGAGCACTTCCTGACTTTCTTATTGATGTTTAGAGGCTTTCAGCACCTGAGCAATAGACTTATTAAGTGCCAGCATTTTCGGATTAAAAAAAAATAATTAAAAAAATATATATATTTATAAAACAATCAGTCTCATTATTCTCCTTCATATTCATTGATTATCATCCAGTGTGTTATTCAGATCGGCTGTGAAATTGTTCACCGGGTTAAGGCGCAGCCTTAAATATCATTGCTCATTTAATTATTACACTAGACCAGAGAAAATGATGTTAAAAGAGATTTCGATTGAGCTTTAAAGATTTAGTGGTATGCTTCCACTGTAAGCTGCTGGCACTTAACAAATTCTAACATTTTTGGTGAATAATGATCCTAGTAAATTAATAATGTAATCATTGAATACGGTGTCCTGACCTCATTGATTATCCCATAATGCACTGAAATTGTCAATATGCATTACAGCCAAGAAAATGTCTGTGATCCGTGAGAATCTACTTGTTTTGCATTATAAGGGTTTTTTATGTGAGCAGAGAAACAAAAGTTCAAAAATTACACTGTATCAGTGATGTAGCACACAGAGAAGACACAAGAACACACATATACACTATGTGTGCACACAAACCTTACTTATTTGATCTTAGCAGCACCAAACAATGGATGAAAAAGTATAGGTACAGTGGCAAGAAAAAGTATGTGAACCCTTTGGAATTACGTGGAGTTTTGCATGGATTGGTCATAAAATGTGCTCTGATCTTCATCTAAGTCACAACAATTTGAAAAACACAGTCTGCTTAAAATAATACAACACGAACATTATATGTTTTCATGTTTTTATTGAACAGAACATGTAAACATTCACAGTGCAGGTTGGAAAAAGTATGTGAACCTTTGGACTTAATAACTGGTCGACCCTCCTTTGGCAGCAATAACCTCAACCAAACATTTCCTGTAGTTGCAGATCTGACCTGCACAATGATCTGGAGTAATTTTAGACCACTCCTCTTCACAAAACTGTTTCAGTGTAGCAATATTCTTGGGATGTCTGGTAATCGCTCTCTTAAGGTCATGCCACAGCATTTCAATCGGGTTGAGGTCAGGACTCTGACTGGCCACTCCAGAAGGCGTATTTTGTTTTGTTGAAGCCATTCTTTTGTTGAATTACTTGTATGCTTTGGGTCATTGTCCTGTTGCATCACCCATCCTCTGCGGAGCTTCAGTTGGCGGACAGATGGTCTTACATTTTCCTGCAAAATGTCTTGATAAACTCTGGAATTCATTTTTCCATCAATGACAACAATCCGTCCAGGCCCTGATGCAGCAAAGCAGCCCCAAACTATGATGCTCCCTCCGCCATGTTTTACAGTGGGGATGAGGTTTTGATGTTGGTGTGCTGTGCCTTTTTTCTCCACACATAGTGTCGTGTGTTTTTTCCAAACAACTAAATTTTGGTTTCATCTGTCCACAGAATATTTTTCCAGTAGTGCTGTGGAACATCCAGGTGCTCTTTTGCAAACTTCAAACGTGCTGCAATATTCTTTTTGGACAGCAATGGCTTCCTCTGTGGTGTCCTCCCATGTACTCCATTCTTGTTTAATGTTTTCCTTATTGTAGATGTGTCAACAAAAATGTTAGCATGTGCCAGAGATTTCTGTAAATCTTTAGCTGACACTCTAGGATTCTTATTTACCTCATTAAGCATTCTGCGCTGTGCTCTTGCAGTCATCTTTACAGGACAATCACGCCTAGGGAGAGAAGCAACAGTGCTGAACTTTCTCCATTTGTAGACAGTCTGTCTTACTGTGGACACATGAACATCAAGGCTTTTGGAGATACTTTTGTAACCCTTTCCAGCTTCACGTAAGTCAACAATTCTTGATCGTAGGTCTTCTGAGAGCTCTTTTCTGCGAGGCATGGTTCACATCAGGCAGTGCTTCTTGAAACCAGTAAACCCAAAACTGGTGTGTGTTTTAAAAGGGCAGGACAGCTTTCAGCAACACATCCAATAATATCACACTGATTGGACTCAAGGTTGGCTCACTCCTGGCTCCAATTAGCTCTTGGAGAAGTCATTAGGCTAGAGGTTCACATACTTTTTCCACCCTGCACTGTGAATGTTTACATGTTATGTTCAATAAACACATGAAAACATATAATGTTTGTGTTGTATTATTTTAAGCAGACTATGTTTTTCAAATTGTTGTGACTTAGATGAAGATCAGAGCACATTTTATGACCAATTCATGCAAAACTCCACGTAATCCCAAAGGGTTCACATACTTTTTCTTGCCATTGTATATGATACAGTATAGACTTCATTATAAGGTTTAATCTGCACAATAAAGCAGTTATTCAGAGAGATCCGAAATGTCGCCGAAATGTGAACGGTGACATTTCGGGGCCATTCGGCTATTCAGAGAGCAGGCTGTTTGCCAAATCTTGGCGAATTGCCTGCACGTTCGGTGCCTGTTCGAGGGCAGTGAAATCCCCATAGAGAAGCAATGCTTCGTCTATTCAGAGAACATAAAACAGCAATGAAAGTTGCCGAAGTGCCCTGCTGTTCGTTGGTTTCATTCGACAGGTTTATTCAGGCGAATCCCATAGGCTTCAATGTTAAAAATATTCCCGTGTTAATTCAACATCTAATAAACCGTTTATTTTATTCTGCTGTAAAAAGTCTTTTTATTTCGAGATTTTTTAAGATCTGTTAACCTTTTATCGGCAAATTTTTTTTTTAAATAGTTTTTTTTTCTTATTTTTTTTCTGGAACAGCCCTTTTTATTATCATTCATTGGATCTTATATGTAAATTCCAGGCATTTTCGTTCAGTAGTTGTAATTGAAACTTTCAAGCGTAATGTTATAGATTTTTTTTTACCACGTTCGTTTGCTTGTTGGGTTTTTCCGGCGGCTGCTCTGCGCTGTGATCATCGGCTAGTCGGGTTTTTCCGACGTGTTCAGGGGTTTTCCAGCGATTTCTGCGGGTTTTCGATGAGAGTTCGGTGAGTGTTCGGCGAGTGTTCTGCGGTTTTGTGGGGAGTTTTCCATGCACTATGGGGGGCCCTGCGGTGCTTGCTTAATACACTGCAGGGTCGGCGAACTAGAAGTGCGGGGAACGAAAACGTCACCGAACGTGCGGTGACATTTCACATCTCTCTGAATAGCCCTGTAAATGTTTGCTTTCAAGACAGGAATAAGTAGAAACAATGTTGCTCTTTTCAAAAGGCTGACGGATTTTATTATATTGATGTAAGCCCCAATCTGTACCATAATGTAGACGTGATCAATGGTCTTGTGATCCAAGACCATTCATCAAAATGAGTTTGAAACTGAGGGCTTAATTCCAAGTCATGTGTAAAATTAACCAATGATACGGTAAATGTAAGAACTATACAACCTTTACCAGAGTAGAACAATTACATTTGGCAAGTAATAAATGTCCCCTCGCTCTCAGAGCCCTATCAAATGACCATTATGAATCTATACTGCCACCTTCATCACAAGTCAGATGGAGCAACCTTGCACGTTCTGAACCTTGAGAGTACATCAAAAAGGATGTCTCGAACACCCTGAGTTGGTACTGGAACATGGCTGATGAGAGAAAGATCAGTAATAAGAATTTAAGAAGAAATCACATATATGTTGCATCAACATGTAGGAAAATTAAGGATCACATAGACATTTATACAAATGTATTAGGATATCTATTATAATATTAAGTTGGCCAACTGATTGTCAGGGACTATGCAAGGCATCAGGGAAGATCCCTTGTCACGAAGAGACAGTTGATGTTTGTGTGCCAACATCTATGGTACAGGTTCATTGTAATGGAAGAAGGGTATATGTATATTCACCGAACATTCAGGGCTACAGATTCCACCAAGACTCAAGATGTATCTTGTCCAGGATAGACCATAGGGAGCATTTGAAGGCTAGTTGGCATTGATGAGAGTGACACGCAAGCAGAGCAAAGTCCATATGGTCCAAGGGACAAACCAAAAGGCAATGTCATAATTAGCAGGCTAGGCCAAGCATAAAAGTATCAATAACGTGTATACTCACAGACGTATTGCAAAAGAAAGTCCTAAATAAACTGGGAAGAAGGGAAGGCAATGTGCACATTTGAAGACCAATGCCAAGGCATCAGGAATCAAGGTTGGTCCCAATGTAAGAGGAGCAGTGAGAGTGATGGACTGGTGGGAGTGATGGACTGGTAGGAGTGATGGACTGGTGGGAGTGATGGACTGGTGGGAGTGATGGACTGTTGAGAGTGATGGACTGGTAGGAGTGATGGGCTGGTTGCGTCAGTGAGTCAGGTGGTAGGCTTCCCTAAATAGGAATGTCTTAAGGGAGCGTTTGAAGGAAGGGAAACTAGGGGAAAGTCTGACCATACGAGGGAGAGCGTTCCAGACGATGGGAGCTGCGTGTGAGAAATCCTGCAGTCTATCATGTGAAGAGGTGTTGCGGGGAGAAGCCAGGTGCAGGTCAATGTTTGATCTTAAGGAGCGAGCTGGGGTGTATTTGGTGATTAGTGAGGACAGGTAGTGGGGAGCCGAGTTAGAGATTTTTTGCTGCAGATTAAAAGAATAAACGGTAGATATTGGATAAAAACAGGAAATTTTTTAACATTGAAACCTAAGGGATTCGCCTGATTAAACCTGCCAAATGACATATCAGAGCATTTCATTGACATTTCTCAGCTGTTCGGTGTTCTCTGAATAGATTAACCATTGCTTCTCTATGGGGATTCCACTGCTGACGAACAGCACTATACTTCACTGGCAATACGCCAAAATTTGGCGAGCTGCTTGCTTTCTGAATAGCCAAATGACAACAAAATGGCACCATACGGGGAAATTCATTGTTCGGTGTAATTTCTGGGCTAGATAGCCTCACTCTGAATAACCCTGTATGTTTCTATTCTTGCGACAAAATAACGAGCAGAATCTGTTGCTTTAAAATTAAGTGAAAAATGGAGCAGAATATGTTGATTATGATCAATCCTATACCTATGGTTAATCCTAACCCTTATTGTAACCCTACCCAAACCATTTAAGTAATCCTTGAACTAAAAACAGCATAATTACTAATCCCAACGCTAATCACTAACCATTACTAACCCTAACCCTAATGTTAAAAGTAGCGTATTTTTTTACACTGTGCAAATTGCACAGAAAAACAATGCGAGTTTGCCGTTTTTTTTACTAGGTAATTAAGGGGTTACCATGCACTGTAGTTCTTTATATGCATGGAACACATTACACCATGGTCCAAAGGATAGATTAAGTGCATGCTCAAATATAACATAACATAGACCTCCTGTGTAACAGAAAATAGTTAAGTGAATTTCATTGCTTTCCTGGGACAAACATAAAACAAGAAACCTCTAAATCAGAGCTATCTGATACAATGCATTCCAGATTATATCCTGTTATGTGCTAACACAACATAAATATAATTGTATTAAATGATGAATGGTTCTTACACATTCACTATGACTCAGTCATTAATGATTCATGTCAGTGTTTATGTTCTGCTTGAAAATTACTTTTACACAGCACCATTTGAGAGACAACTAAGCCATAGTGTCAGCCTATGTCTCCACCACGTAACCACCCATAGCATCTAACCTATTAATGTATCTATCTATCTTTCTATCTATCGCTCTTGATCTATCTATCTATATTTATCTATCGCTCTTGATCTATCGCTCTTGATCTATCTATCTATCGCTCTTGATCTATCTATCGCTGTTGATCTATCTATTGCTCTTGATCTATCTATTTATCTATCGCTCTTGATCTATCGCTCTTGATCTATCTATTTATCTATCGCTCTTGATCTATATATCGCTCTTGATCTATCTATCTATCGCTCTTGATCTACAGTATCTATCGCTCTTGATCTATCTGTCGCTCTTGATCTATCTATCTATCTATCGCTCTTGATCTATTTATCTATCTCTCTTGATCTATCTATCTCTCTTGATCTATCTATCTATCTATATATTGCTATTGATCTATCTATCTATCTCTCTTGATCTATCTATATTTATCTATCTCTTTCACTCTTGATCTATCTATATACATAGCTCTTGATCTATCTATATCTATCTATCTATCGCTCTTGGTCTATCTATCGCTCTTGGTCTATCTATCGCTCTTGATCTATCTATCGCTTTTGATCTATCTATCTTTCTTGATTTATCTATCTATCTATAGCTCTTGATCTATCTATCTATCTATCTATCTATCTATCTATCTATTTATCGCTCTTGATCTATCGCTCTTTATCTATCAGGGTTATTCAGAGAGTGGTAAAAAGCAGGAGAATAGCTGGAAAATGGAAAATTCTAGGTCAAGATAGCCAAACCAGAAAACTTCTCCCATTTATCTCACTTTCCAAATAAGCTATTTTGCCCCAGAATTTTCCATTCTCCAGCCATTCTCCTGCTTTTCACCGCTCTCTGAATAAACCTGTATATCTATCTATCTCTCTTGATCTATCTATCTATCCATCGCTCTTGATCTATCTATCTTTCTTGATTTATCTATCTATCTATAGCTCCTGATCTATCTATTGCTCTTGATCTATTTATCTCTTTTGATCTATTGCTCTTTGTCTATATCTATCTATCTATAGCTCTTGAACTATCTATCGCTCTTTATCTATCTATATCTAGCTATCTATCGCTCTTGATCTATTTATCACTCTGATCTATCGCTCTTGATCTATCCATCGCTTTTGATCTATCTATCTATCTTTAGCTCTTGATCTATGTATTTATAGATGTATCTATCTACAGTATCTATGTGTCTCTCTATCTATCTAGATATCCCTATCTATAGCTATTGATCTTGATATCTTTTAGGGATGTGCGTTTCGGGTTTCGGAATTTCTGAATTTTCACGAAATTTCCCGATTCGTGCATTTGGATTCTGCCGATTTTCCGAAAATTTTCAGATCCAAAAACGACAGATACGAACAAATTTTCGAATGGACTAGAAATGTGTAAAATCAAAATTCATTTTCGTTCCATTCGTGATTTCGGCTCCATTCCTGATTTCGGTTCCATTTCAGTAATTTCGGACATCGCATTTATATCGCTGATTCTGTAATAAAATTTTGTATCATTCCCATCTCAATGTATTCTTCCTGGAAAACCAGAGAAATCTCAATGTATCCTTCTTGGAAAACCAGAGAAATCTCAATGTATCCTTCTTGTAAAACATGAGAAATCTCAATGTATCCTTCTTGTAAAACATGAGAAATCTCAATGGCAGAATTATCGTATCGTATAATTATCGTATCTGAAAAACCATTAGTTTCCGTCAAAACGAATAGACACTTTGAAACGAGGAGAACAGACGTTCCGAAAAACCCGAAAATTTCCGAAATCACGAAAAAAAAGTCGATACGAAAAACGAAACGAACCGAACTGAAAATCGGCCGAAACGAGTCGAAACGAAAATTTACAAAATCCGAACGAACAAAAAATCGGTGCACAAGCCTAATATTATCTTTCAATGTATCTATCTATGCATCTCTCTATTTATTTATATATGTATTTATGTGTCTCTCTATCTATTGATATCTCTATCTATCTGGCTATCTATCTATCTATGTATCGATCTATCAATCTATCTCTCTTGATATCCATATCTATCCCTCCGTGTCTTTCTCTCATTGTATCTGGGTTTTTTTCTGTTCAAAGTTTAATTATTGTTCTACAATACCACAACTGCATTTTATCTTATTTCCTTTGTGCACAAACCAAGGGAAAACCTGGAAAACATCAAGGGCTTTCTGTCTTCAATAAAAAGCGATTAATTGGCAAAATTCTATTCTTTTTCCAGGTGCACCAGAACACAAACAGCTGCTGGGGAGGTATCCATCCCTGGCTATAGACGCGCCATGTGGATTACAGTGCACATGCTTTTGAAATCTATTTTTGTACTTAGCTTTCATATTTTAATATTTAATTTTAGAGTTATTGTCTTTTCTTCTAACACTATAGCATTCTCATATTGGAAGATTACATTTCAGTGCACATAAATATGCTTTTATCCTATAAAAACCAGAGAAGTTGTATACATAATGGGGAATCAGGACAGTTTGTATAATGAGTAGTGGTAACTGGTAAGGCATTAAATTTGTAAAAAAAAAAGTGGCTTACTTGTTATTTGCATATTGTGACCCTGGATACACTACAAATCACTGAAGACGAGGACAAAAAAAGAGCTTTTGCATTGTTAAATGATGTGAAATTGTTGCAGTTCTTTATATTATTAAATGACAAATGGAACATGTTTTGTTTTTTTGGAACTGTGACTCTAGCGGTTATTACCTTATTATTTGACTTTGCCGTGTTTATGGAATGTGACACAGTACCAAATTAACCATATAGGTACCAATGATTTCCTTAAAATACTACATTATTAGCCTATAGAGTACTTCGTATTTAACTATATACAATATCTCGCAAAAGTGAGCACACACACATCACATTTTTGTAAATATTTTATTATATCTTTTCATGTGACAACGCTGAAGAAATTACTCTTTGCTGCAATGTAAAGTAGTGAGTGTACAGCTTGTATAACAGTGTAAATTTACTGTCCCTCAAAATAACTCAACACACAACCATTAATGTCTAAACCGCTGCCAACAAAAGTGTGAAAATGTCCAATTTGAGCCTAAAGTGTCAATATTTTGTGTTGCCACCATTATTTTCCAGGACTGCCTTAACCCTCTTGGGCATTGATTCACCAGAGCTGGAGTGGTTGGATTCACCAGAGCTGGAGTGGAGCCCTGGTGGATGAGCTGGTGGAGACCTTGAGCTCCTCCAGTCTCCAAAGGGAGGGGATTATGCTCTGCTTCAGTATATCACATTACATGTTGGCATTCATGGGTCCCTCAATGAACTGTAGCTCCCCAGTGCCGTCAGCACTCATGCAGCCCCAGACCATGACACTCTCACCACCATGCTTGACTATAGGCAAGACACATTTGTCTTTGTAGTCTTCACCTATTGGTTTATTGGTGGCTCTTCAGTGAGTCTCAGTCGATACCAGGAACATACCATAGAGATCCAGGGAGAGATTCTAACATGGTAACATATCCTCAAAATGTTCCCAATGCTACTATAGTCGGGGCTCTATTGCAACCCTGTAAATTTAACTAAAGCTCCCGTAATCCTACCATCTCCACAACTTTATTGACTCTGAGAAGTTTGAAAGAATTCTGGTTGAGTTTACACCAAAGTAGCATTAGAGCCCTAGGTGGGACTCAAAAAAGTGTAGCTGGTACCAGCTCGTTACTTTAATGGTTGCTTATGTTTTGCATACATATTTTGCTATGGGAATGCGTTTGAGCTTTATCACAAGCCAGAAACACACAGCAAAAGTTTCATTCCAACACTGATCAGTCTGCAAGGAACATCTCTGCAATCACAAGCCAGAAACACACAGCAAAAGTTTCATTCCAATACTGATCAGTCTGCAAGGAGCATCTCTGCAATCACAAGCCAGAAACACACAGCAAAAGTTTCATTCCATCACTAATCAGTCTGCAAGGAGCATCTCTGCAATCACAAGCCAGGTATCCAGATCTCAACACGTTGGCCACCATCACATTCTGCAATATTCTATCATCGCAATTGTATTTTGTGTCTGCATGTATTAATTTCTGGCTGATTATCCTCTAAATTGACGCATTTTTATATAGAATATGTAGCTAGTCTTTCACTAGTGCCCCCCCCATTACAACGGCCTCTGACACCTAGATACTTACCTGAATTAATTTCCTTTTCACACAGAAACACACAGCAGCAAAAGTTTCATTCCAACACTGATCACTGACTCATGTGTCAGTTTATCAAATGTTGTTCAATGTATTATAACCCTGTCTGTATCATACCCATTGTTCAGCGCAGTGGAATATGATGGCGCTTTATAAATAAAGTATAATAATAAATAATAATAATCTATATCTGATATTTTATCTGTACAATAAAGAATCATTGTATAAGCATTTAAATGCTCAGGGCTATATTACAAAGTTGGTGCTAATTTAGCCAGAGCTGTTGTAAATTTACCTGAGCCATTATAGGGCTAAATTACAATCCCTGTGTTAAAACGGAGGCGGTAGGGAGAAAAAACTGCACCCGCAGTTTTCCCCCTACTGCCCCCGTTTTAATGGGGGATTACAATGCAGGTGCAAAAAATGCTGCCTGCATTGGTAGCAGTTGCTACGCCCCGTGATGCTCGGGGCAGCGTTGAAGCGAGCATTCACTCGATGGAGTCCATAGGATTGCATTGAGCCAGACGCCGGCAGTCACATGACCGGCCAGATCTCGCGAGGTCAGCGTAGTGATATACAGGGAGAGACTGGGGGACTTTTCCCCCAGTCTTTCCCTGTTCCCACCGGACGGAGGAGGCGGTTGGAGCCGCGGTCCTTGCCGCGGGACAGGAGGTGAGTATACAATCCTTTTTTTGTTTTTTTAGGCTGGTGTTAACGGATTCTGCAGAAGCAGAATCCGTTAACACCAAGTCCTGGCTCCCCGCTAGTCCCCGCTAACCACAGCCGGATGTTAATCAGCGCTGGGACTTTGTAATCCTAACGCTGATTAACACTTTGTGCTCCCCATGTTAAGTATAGGGAACGCAAAGTACAGTAACCTCGCGCTGAAAAGCGCAAGGTACCAAACGCAAAAACTATCAAAGGGGAAGGCTGCCGGACCCTGGGTCTGCCCTGCAATCTGCTGGGGAAACCGTGCCGCAAAGGGAAAATTAGCAAACAATAATTTTTACCCCTTAGCATCCCAGTTTTAGCGAGAGGCAGCACGATAGTGCCCTAAGAGTTTTATACATGTGTGTATACATATAGTTTACTTGTAGTACCATTATGAATATGTGTCTATATGTAACATGAAGTTCAGTAGCCTAAAGACATTATTATAACCACAAACAATGAAGACATAATTTAGGTGAAATGAAGTTCCTAATAGAACATTGCCTTATTTTACTTCTGTATTTTTCAGGTGAAAGCCAAAGGCTGTGCAGCTTTTGGGAACTTTGACACATTTAGTGGGTTCACTAGTGCATGGTCATAAATTCAGACTAATTCCTCACGCAATATATATATTTTTATAAAACTTTTAAATGTTAAAAAACTGTATTTCAAGCTTGGAGAGCACTGAGGTCACTTACTACTGGATAGACGTCTGTTATGATAGGTAGCTGAAAAACCTTGGATGACAGTGATTTGCATTGTTGGTGTAATCTCTGCGTGCAGCCATTATGACCACAGCATAAACAGCCATCATATTAATATTTTGTAGGAATTTATGAAGATTTATAATCATTTATTGACCTCTCAGCTGCTTTTGACACTGTCTATCGTGCCTCCTCCCGCAAACTCTTTGTGACCCAGGTCTTCAGGGTACTTCACTTTCCTGGTTCTCTTCCTATCTGTTGCTTTGATCATCCAGTGCCTCCTTTTCTGGCAGTACATCCTCCCTACAACCTGCCTCTGTTGCGTCCCCAAGGATATGTACTTGGCCCTTTTCTCTTTTCTATCTATACTTCATCTCTTGGCAAATTTATCACGAATATATAACGAATATAACGAATCGAAAAACCGCTGAAAAATCGATCCAAAAAACTGACGAGTAACCGCCGAATTGATCTGAAAAACCACCAAAGAATGCATCCGACAATCCGCCAAACAGACCACTGGATCAATCCGAAAAAAGCCAAGTAGCCAACCGGCTGCTGAACGGGGCTAAAAAAAAAAACACAAAAATTTTACACAGCAACTTTTAAAAGGCATTTTTAAAAAACACTACTGCATGAAAATGCGTGGAAATAATATATAAGGTCCTAAAACAAAAACTCCATTTAAATAAATAAATTTTAAAAAAAAATCGGAAAAAAATATTTTGCCTAAAAAATAAAGAAACTTTTTGCTGCAAATGTAAGGACTAATCGGGTGAATAAATATTTAAGAAAGACAGGGAATTATTTTTTTTACATCAAAACTTATGGATTCAAACCTGTTGAATGAAACCACCGAAAATCAGGGCATTTCACTGACATTTCGGTGCTGTTCGGTGTTCTCTGAATATATTGACCATTACTTCTCTATGAGGGATTTCACTGCCCCTGAAAGTCACCATATTTCGCTGCCAATTCGCCAATATTTGGTGACTTGCCAGCGATTTGAATAGCCAAACGGCTCAGAAATTGCACCGTATGGGAAAATTCACCATTCGGTGTAATTTCGTGGCCAATTTGGTGTTCTTTTTATAACCCCTTAAATATGGTATTGAAGGGGGTTAGATTATAACGGACAATCAAACCTTTATTCTTTTTTTACGTTTTTTTTTAAAATGATGAATACTAAAAGCAATGCATTCAAATATAAGACCAAAACAAAAAAGACAATTGTTTCCAAAATGTGCATATGTTTCTTTAGCATATTGAAAATAGTACATGCGATGCACGGTAGCAGTGGCACCAGCCTAATCTTTACATATGTGTTTGGGGGGGGGCTCTAGGTAGCACTCTGAATTAAACATTTATACTCCCCGACCGTATCCCTCACCAAGTTGAGATACGCGCGCATTTTTTCCAACATATCACTGATGCGCCAAGGAGTAGTGATGGGCCGAACACTCCTGTGTTCGGTTCGTATTAGAACAGCTGAAATGTTTGAATATGAACTCAAACACAATGCAAATCAATGGGGGTCGAACATGCAAAATGTGTTCACAGTTCTCCTAAATCAAGGGTCAGCAACCTTGGCTCCCTGATATTTTGGGAACTACATTTCCCAGGATGCTCAGTCACACATTAGGCTGACTGAGCCACATGGGAAATGTAGTTCCCAAAACATCAGGGAGCCAAGGTTGCTGACCCCTGTCTTAAATGTACCGGCAGCTGCCGGTACATTTAGGAGACCTGTGGCTGCAGCCCCCTGGCCCCCCGAACCTCTGCTGTCCTGCTGCTGTCCCGGCCTCCTGTTCCTCTGGTCCGTCTGCTCCTCCGTCCGGCCGCGGCTCCTCTGCCCCATGCCTCGTCTTCATGCTGAGCCCTCATTGGGCAAAGTCCTGCGCCTGAACTGGACTTTGCCCAATCATGGATCTAATTCAATACTGAGCCCTGCACCCGACCTGGACTTTGGGGCATGGCATGGCGTGGGGCAGAGGAGCTGCGGCCGGACGGAGGAGCAGACGAACCGGAGGGCCAAAGGTACGGGGGCCGGGGGGCTGGAGCCACATGTCTCCTAAATGTACCAGCAACTGCCAGTACATTTAGGAGAACTGTGAAGACATTTTGCAAAGGCATTTTGTATGGAATGTCTGCGGTCGAACAGACCGCGAACATCCCATAATGTTCGACATTCGCCGAACACTCGAACGGCCGATGTTCGATTCATACTCATGTTCGAATCGAACACTCGGCCCATCCCTACCAAGGAGACCTCTATATATACTAATCTTTACATACACCTGATATATATATACAGTTGTGTTCAAAATTATTCAACCCCCAATGATGTAAAGGGTTTTAGGGAATTTAGTGTACATTTGTAATTGTATTCAGAATGAAATCCTACAAGGACTTTTTAAAGAACAATATGCAACTAAAATGACATCAATTGGTTTTGTAATACAGTAGTAAATGTTTCTTTTGTGAATTCTTCATTGACACAATTATTCAACCCCTTAAAGACTACCATTCTGAAGAACAGAGGTTCATTCAAGTGTTTTCAATCAGGTATTGAAAACACCTGTGGATGTCACGGAGCAGCAATAAAGCATAATAAGCACCAATTAGGCAGCTTTAAAATGACTGTGATACTCAGCTCCTTCTAGACATTTACTGGTGTGGTTACAAACATGGTGAAGTCAAGAGAATGGTCCAGGAAGACAAGAGAAGAGGTGATTACTCTTCACAGGAAGGGCAATGGCTATAAGAAGATTGCAAAGATGTTAAACATACCAAGAGAGACCATAGGAAGCATCATTCGCAAATTCAAGGCAAAGGGCACTGTTGAAGCGCTACCTGGTCGTGGCAGAAAGAAGATGCTGACTTCGACTGCTGTGCGCTACCTGAAGCGTAGAGTAGAGTGGCGCACACTGCGTAATGAAGGCCTCCATGCCAGAACTCCCAGGCGCACCCCCTTGCTGTCTCCAAAGAATAAGAAGAGTCGACTGCAGTATGCAAAAGTCATGTGGACAATCCACAGAAGTTTTGGGATAGTGTTCTGTGGACTGATGACACAAAATTAGAACTGTTTGGGCCCATGGATCAACGCTATGTTTGGAGGAGGAAGAACAAGGCCTATGAAGAAAATAACACCTTGCCTACTGTGAAACATGGCGTGGGGTCAATCATGCTTTGGGGCTGTTTTACTTCTGCAGGTACAGGGAAGCTTCAGCGTGTGCAAGGTACCATGAATTCTCTTCATTACCAGGAGATATTGGATGACAATGTGATGCAGTCCATCACAAACCTGAGGCTTGGGAGACGTTGGACCTTTCAACAGGACAATGATCCCAAGCATACCTCCAAGTCCACTAGAGCATGGTTGCAGATTAAAGGCTGGAACATTTTGGAGTGGCCATCGCAGTCACCTGACTTAAATCCGTTTGAGAACCTCTGGTGGGACTTAAAGAAAGCAGTTGCAGTGCGCAAGCCTAAGAATGTGACTGAACTGGAGGCTTTTGCCCATGACGAATGGGCGAAGATACCCGTAGATCGCTGCAAGACACTTGTGTCAAGCTATGCTTCACGTTTAAAAGCTGTTATAACTGTAAAAGGATGTTGTACTAAGTACTAAGATTGAATGTCACTTGGGGGTTGAATAAAACTGATAATGATGTGAGCACAGAAAAGACATTTGTGGTTATTTCATTATAAATGTTATGTTATATTTGTCTGACCTACACGTGCCTCTTTGATTTAATTGTAAGCAAGATGACTGAATGATCAAAATCAATGTCAAACTGGCCAAAACACTCAATTTCAGTGGGGGTTGAATAATTTTGAACACAACTGTATTTGCTGTCAGCTTTCACATTCTTAGGACCCACAGATACCTTATATCTTCCTATTTTTATTCCCTTGATATTGTTTAAAATATTGCAAAACCAAAGCTCTGCTCGTCTTTCGCCACCAAGCTTGCCTATCACTCTTCAGTATTATTTGTAGAAGCTACTATATACTTGGCTGCCCCAGTCATAAAATTAATTGATTAACTTAAAAGTAGTCACGCTGACAGTACCATGAAATGGCAGGTTACAGCGGTGTAGAACGATTTATATTTCTCTGTGGCTTTGGCTCCACTGTGTTTCTTAACAACCGAAAGTACGTACATAAAGGACAGCCTACAACTGCAGTACAATAATAAACTTGTTGCAAGAATGATTTTATTGCACCCCAGAATATTGAAATCCAGAAGGCACCTTTTGTATTGTTTCTGAAATGGAAACTGTAATTTTTGCGGCATTAACTCTGTATATCCCGGGCCGTATCGCGTAAGACTATAATAACAGCTGTCGAATGAAATAGATTTACTTACTTAAATATTCTGCGCGCAACCATAAAACAACACAGCTGTATTAAATGACTAGCTGATAAAGAACTATATTTGTTTTAAAATCCGATTTTGTATCACAGCTTGGTGTAACTGTGACAAGGTAATAGTCCTTTGAGTCTGCTTTACTAATTTATCTTAGCAGTGGAAATATGCCAGTGGCCTGTTTAACAGGAGCCGGATAAAAACTGTTTAGTGCGGTGCCGAAAGATTTACAAGGTATCTCTGCAATCCTTCTATACATATTCATAGGAACATCAGAATACGCAGCAACATTTAATCTGCATGAAGATTGAAATGCTTTAATCAGCAGGCTCATAAAAGTCTACAAATGGTCTGTTGTAAAAAAAAAAAAAAAAAAAAGTCTGATGTATAAAAAAGCCTAAAATTTATTTGCTAATGTACAAAAACAAGCTTAAATACAATTTAATATTTCCTAAAACTATAACAGATGTGCGTTCAACTGCAGGCATCTTATTACGAGGGATATATGGAATTTAACATCCATTATTCTCCCTAGGCTCTGCTGAGTGACTGGTCCACAACACTAGAAGTGTAATAGGTTTATTTATTACTTTGTGTTTTGACATGCTCTGCATTCTCACTCTTGCAGCCTTTAAATGTGTTGAAAACGGAAAGAATTGTCTAATTCCTGAAATACACGTTTCTGATAACTCTTGTGATTCCCGTTAACGTGCTTTATACTTCATGAATAATGTTTTGCATAGCTGACTATCAATTTTTTGGCATTTGTTGAACATAAAATCTTTTTTTGCCTGAATACTTAGATTTTTACAAAAAAAAAATTCTATTAATAAACTTTTTTTGGGGTTACATTTAGAATCTCTAGTCATTTTGGTTCTTATGGACAGTGCCTCCCTCACCTTGATGACAAGTCTCTCCTTTATCACCATCAACATCTATAACTCTAGAAGGTCCCATTTTTAGGTCCAGTGGAATCGATAGTTAATTATTTGGGATATGAGAGAATAGGGAGCAGGGGGAGTGTGGAGTTGATGGCCTAAAGGAGCATGGGAAGGCTGCATAAGCTTTGAGTTATATGGAGGAGTGAAAACACCTGAAGGCTGACAGCATAAAAGTAAACCGGAAACAGAGGGCTATATTACAATGTTACCGGTAAAATGGGGACAGTAAGGTGGAAAACCTGCGCTTGCAGGTTTCCTCTTGGTGTCCCCATTTTAGCACCCTATTACGGGCAGGCGCTGATTCAGCAGCCTGCCCCGTAGTGCGGCGCTAACCCCCTGGATACTCAAGGCAGCGCTAATGCGCTGCCGCGAGTATCCACTCCTGGAGTCTGTAGGACTCCATGGAGGGTTGTGCTTCCGGGGCATGTGACCTGCAGTCAAATGCAAGAAGCATTTGAATGGCCGAGCGCCAGTTAGCCTCATGCATTGCTTGTCCTCGATAATTCTCTACGAGAAACACATCACTGGACAATAAACTTTCAGCTACACTTAGTGGAAACATGAAGAGGAGTCCATGGCAAGAGACTAAAAGTGTTCTTTTTCCCAAGCATATTAAGAAAAAAAAGTGGGGAGGTAGTAGGGGTTAATGTGGCACTCCTTTGTTTAAAAGCTGGACATTTTTTTAAATCATTAATGTATTTAAATTACTCATTTGATTATGTAAAGCTCTAAAATTTATAGGCGTGTGCAGCCCATGTTTTAGGATTTGCACAATTGTCAAATTTATTTGACATTGTTTGCAAAAAAACTGATAGATGAAAATGTCTGGAATTAAAATATAAGGTCCTATGAATAATTATTAAAACTTCTGTTACAGAAAAAAAAAAAACGCTATTTAAAAAAAATCAGACAAATGTTTTGGCGAAAAATGCCTAAAAAATCCTAAGAAAAATAAATAGAGACTTTTTGCAGCAATTTAAAGTCATAAACGGTTTAATAGATATTGCATAAAAACGGGAATATTTTTAACATTGAAACCAATGGGATTCGCCTGATTAAACCTGCCAAATGAATCAACCGAACATCAGGGTATTTCACTGATATTTTTCCTGCTGTTCTGTGTTCTGTGAATAGATTAACCATTGTTTCTCTATGGGCGATTTCACCACCGTTGAACAGGTATCGTATTTTGATGATAAATCGCCAAAATTTGGCGAACTGCCTGCTTTCTGAATAGCCAAATCGCCATGAAATGGCACAGTATGGGGAAATTCACTGTTCGGTGCAATTTCGGGGCCAGATAGGCTCTGTCTTAACCCCTTAAGAACGAACGACATAACGTTTACGTCATAAATGCATTGACTTTAAAGACCCTTGGTCCTTAAGGGGTTAATCATCCATTTTATGTGTCCCTGGGTGCATCTATTGTGTGACATTTCGTGCTGTAATTTCCCCCCCCTAGTATTTTTACCTCATTTGCTCCTCACTGTGTGGCAATGGCCATAGAATGGATTAAATAGGTTGATCACCAACTCAGATCATTGTATTATGTGGGATGTATTCAAAGGACAGCACTAGGGAGCAGATAAAAAGTCTTTTAAGCTCCCTGTCTTATCTCATTCAACTGCCATCTCTTATCTCATTTAGCCTGGTGAACTATAGCCTCTTGCTGCTTTATCTAAACAGTCTCCTCCACCTCATTAACTGTTAAATACTGTAGATTAAATAAACATCAGCAGTAAAGTAAAGCTTTTGCACAGATTTTTGTAAATGTTGCATCATGGGAATAATCCACAAGATGGAAACATTTTATTTTTCCTTTTTACATGCAGTTACTGCAAACAAAGAAAAAAAACCAGCAGCATTTGTTCCATAATGTGTTATTTTTGCATCGCACAAGTATTCTAGTTACAGCTTATGTAAGTGGTCGTGTCTCTTTAATTAGAAAAAGCTAACAAAAAATAGACAAGATGTAAAATTTTCAGAGTAGGAGTAATTCACAGAGCGGGCATACCCTTTTCCGCATGCCTATTTCTAGAGTATACAGAACTATGCATTTATACATGCCTGTCTGCCTTATCAGTATACAGATACCCACGTTTTACACAAAACGTTGTTTGTTTATATATAAACTGTTTACCATCAAATGAACATTGGTTCTCAAATGAATGAGCAATTCATTGTACATTGAAAAGATATGAGCACAGGGAAAAATTTGGGTTTGGAAATCATCAGAAACATCAGATTTGGAATATCAGAAACTGCCGATATTTCGGTATCCAACCATTTCTGATATTCGGAACCTGGATATATTAAAATATAAATATAATTCAATCATACACTGCACAAAATATAAAATAAATCACACTGCGAAGGACATAATATGTAAAGTGCAGGGACAGTACTTTTCATGTCTTGCACAATTACACATAGCACAAAACAGATTTTTTTTTAGAGTTAAGGTTACTTTTAGTTTATTGTTTATGTTTGTTTTAGGATTAGGATTGCTGTAAGGTTTAGGTTTACAGTTTCTGCTTGTTTTAACATTAGGGTTACTGTGGGTTAAGGTTGTGATTTTTGCTTGTTTTATTATTTGGGTTAGGGTTACAGTTTCTGCTTGTATTTTTATTTGGGTTAAGATTACTGTTAAGGTTATAATTAGGGTTAGGGTCACTGCTTATGCTTGTTTTGTGATAGGGTTACTGTTTCTGCTTGTTACAGGATTAGATTTAGGGTTAGGGTTGCTGTTTCTGCTTATTATGGGCTCTATCACCTCCTTCAAACTAACACTAGCATCAGCTTTAGCGTTAGATTAACCCCATAGTGACCGGGCGGTTTTATGCAAATCGTCCTTTAGTGCCCGCTGCTGTTTTTACGTTTCTGCTCTGTTAGTGTTTAGGTCAAATTTTCCCCTTACTCGTTTATGCAACCCACACATATAATACACAGTTTTTCCTGCCATTAAATGGACTTTCTAAAAAAAATGCCCCTGCTAAAAATTTTGTCCCAAGAACAGAAATACCCAATTTTTACATGTTTTTGCTTTTTAACCCCGTCACTGCTGAGCCAGTTCACCTATGTGCGCTGAGCTCATTATGACCGTTTTATGATCATTATTTTTAGATGACAGCCTAGATCCTATTTAACTAAACCCCCCAGACAATTATTTTTTTTAAAAAAAACATTTTTAAAAATGTATTTATTTATTTTTTTAATATTTTATTTTTACACCAAACCTGGTCATGTTTGGTATCATTGGAAAGGCCATGGTCAGGCCTTTCCAATGATGTCAACCATGATCGATGCCTTGGAACAGAGGATAAGGGGATCCAAATGATCCCCTATTTCCACTTGGCAGCTAGGGGTTTAACTGGCCCACTGACATCCTCACACATATGGTGAGGATGTCAGTGGGTGGGGGGTGGCCCGGTGCCTTGGCTGACATCCAAGATCCAGCAGTGAAACAGTTAATGCTGTACACCACTGAAAAGGGGAGACTCTTCCTTTTCTAGTGGTGCAACTTGCATCACTGTAGCTTTAACGGTTGGGGAGATAGAGGGCGTCAAAGGAGCCCCCTTCCCTTCCTGAATTTTACTCACTGTCGCCTGCCGATGATGTCCTCACGCAGCGTGATGACTTCATCGCATCTGCTGGCCCCTAGGAAACGGCGAGGCAAGCCTCCAGCTTGCCAGACACGCCATGGTAGCTGGCGAGGGAGGTAAGTATCGGCAGGAGGGAGGTTAGGAGCCTGTTGACGTACCATGTACGTCCGCGGGTCTAAGGGAGATATGTGGGCATGACGAACATGGTACGCCGCGGTCGGGAAGGGGTTAAAGGAGGTCATAGCGCTGCACCCACATCTCCTTTGCATCGCTAATGGGTTAAATAACCGTTAGCGCTTGTTAATTTGTGATTCGTAGTGTGACTTTACTGTACTATGTGCTCCCTATACCAAAGTGCAAGCACAGATTAACTAGCGTTAGGATCACTTGGTCCTAATGAAAAAGTTACCACCAGCTCAGAGGTGTATAGGTGTCACGTATCCCTCTATAAACGCACAATGCAAGTCCCTTTAGACAGTACCTATCTATCCCTCCGGTCCTTTAAGTGGTCGGTAATCTGACTACCGCTTAGGGACACAAACACATATCTCTGGTATATAGTATGCACAGGACATGGTGGCCAGGCACTGTGGTACAAAGCGAGTGGGAAATGTTTTATCACTCAGTGAATACCAGAAATAGCAAGATGGTATACAAGCGGTGTTTTTCATATAAGCCAGATCGATCAGAGATAGAGTGGTCAGGAATAGCCAAAAATGGTACACAAGGGGTGTCTACCATACAAGCCAAATCGGTCAGAGTTAGAGGGGTCAGGAATAGCCAAAAACTGTACACAGGGGTGGTTCTAATACAATCTGAATCAAATACAAACAGCTGAGAAATTACCAAATAGGTCAGTGAATCGCAGAACGCAACATGCAGCACTGAGGGAAGAAACTCCATGACAGTGTGATGAGCCGGATCGCGCTGTCTGCCTATAAACACAGTGGGTGCGCGTCATCTTACCGCGCCCCGCCTCCTAGCCTCTCGTGCGAGCTGTGGATGCCGGCTCAACTCCTGGCACCCGGCTGGTTGATGGCGCCGCCAGGTATCTTGCCCCCTCTGGACCCCAGGCGTGACAATAGGTAACAGATTGCGCTTCTGCAGAATCTGTTACCTGCAGCTCAACCCCCCAAAAAAAAGCACATACTTGCCTCTCATCCCACGGCGAGAATGGCAGCCCAATCCACTGCTTCTTGCCATCGGGAGCAGAGGGAGACTGGGGGAAGATCGCTAAGGGGCAGGCTGTCCGGTGCCTGCCCTGCGATCTGCTGGGGAAACCGGAATGCTAAAGGAGAATTAGTGAACGCAATTTTTTCCCCCTTAGCATCCTGATTTTAGCGAGGACAACGTGATCATTCCCTATATGTTTACGGTTAGGGTTACTGTTAGGGTTAGGACCAGGGTTAGGATTACTGTTTCTGCTTGTTTTGTGATTATGGTTAGGTTACTGTTTGTGATTTCGCTATGATTAGGTGTAGGGTCACTGTTTCTGCTTGCTTTATGATTAGGGATAGGATTACCATTTCTTTCTTTCCTTTTATTAATATTCAGAATTACTCCGAATAGATCTGATTATATTCAGATGGGGACGATTCTAATCAAATCGGTTCAGATCAATTCGGAATATTTTTATCTAGATGTGATTTGTTTCAGATATTCGCGATTCAAAAATTTGGATTCATCTGAATTGCCAAATTGTCGATATTTTGGCAGCTCTCAACTCGGACCAAACTGAATTATTATCCTTAACCAGTTACATTGTATCCCCTTACAGGTTTACTGACGTCTCTCAATCTCGATATGCAAAACTGTTATTTTTCTTCTCGTATCAAAAGCTGTAAAATGAAGAAAAACGTTAATGTATATAATATCTATTCATATGAATTATTAATTCTCGTGTCCATTTTTGTAATTACCTTCAATTATTTGAAACTGTTTCAGTTTGATGTAAAATTGCTCTTTTTATCAAGTTAATTTAAACTTGCAGTATAATTATATGGTAATTGTTTCTAATAAGGAGGCATTTGAATGTTTAAACAATATTTATTGTGTAATGAATTAAGAATCTCAAGTTGATGTCAGCAGTTTTAAGCTTTTACAATTTTTCTGTTAATGTGCAATAAGTATTGTAAAATTGGATATTATTCAGACAAATACCTTTATTCTCTAAAATCACTTATACGTGCTGGATGTTTTAAATAGCATTATTAGCTGGCTAACAAAGCAATTTAATATTTACAGTGGCTAATGTGGTGCTGATATGCAAATATACAGATATAAATTTTAAATCAATTTTGGAACTGATATTATTGTTTTTAGATATGTTTTATGAGTCGCTCGACCCACCTCCACATCTTATGGTTTTTTTCCCCATGAACCCAGTTTTCATGAATTTTTTTGTGCTGCGGGTTTTATGAATACAGCTATAGTTTAATAATATTCTCATGCATAGATAACAAGATTAAAATAGCTATGAGTTATCGGATTATTGCGTATGTGGATTAATTTAAAAAAAGCGTTAAATGTATATTATATATTTCATGAGGGGATAGTAAAATAGACCATCCCAGCTATAAATAGTACAGATAGTTAATTAAGATATGTAAAAGAGAACCTAAAGATAATAAATATTAAAAACAAACAAAGAAAAACATACTCACTACTGTAACTGCTAAGGTCCTAGATGAGGATGTGGCTCCACCATTGAAATTCATTGGCCCATATTACAATGTTAACTCTAACGTTAGTGCTCAGTTGTGTGAGCGCTAATGTTAGCTTAGGTGGCGCTAGCGCGGGCGCACCGTATTACAATCCGAACGCTAAAGGGTTAAAAAATCCGTTAGCGATTCGGCGCTTGCGGTTTTCAGGGCGAGCATACTGTACTTTGTGCTCCCTATGCTTAACGTGGGGAGTGCAAAGAGTTAATTAGCGATAGGATTACAAAGTCCTAACGATAATTTCCGTCCTGCTGTGGTTAACTGAAAAGTTACCCACAGCCAGGAGCTGGTGCTAACTGATACGGCTTCTGTGGAATCAGTTATCAACAGCTGAAAAAATAAATAAATCACATACTCACCTCTCATCCCGCGGCGAGAACGGGGGCTCGATCTGCTGCTTTTGGCTGCTGGGAGCAGAGTGAGACTGTGGAGTGAGTCCCCACAGTCTCCCTCCGCGATCACTCAGCCGACCTGACGGTTCTCGTGAGAGGCGAGATCCCGCAGGTCATGTGACTGGCAGTGAAGGCCTCAATGGAGTCCTATCGACTCCATGGAGAGGATGCTTGCGGCGGCGCTTAGCGTTGCCTCGAGCATCCTGAGGTTAGCGCTGCTTTACGGCTCAGGCTGCTGGATTAACACCTGCACCGTAATATCACACTAAAAACACGGACACTAAGGAGAAAGCTGCAGGTGTAGGTTTTCCTCCTTAGAGTGAACTTTCTAATATGGCCCATTATGTTTTGAGAAGACTAAACATGTCCTTTTATATTCTGCATAGAAGGGGTTCATGGGATTTATACAGGTCGTTCACCAATATTGATATATTCATCACATAAAATGAATGGGTTTAAAGCCAGATTTCAGTGCTCTGTGACAGCAAAAATAAACTGTGAACCCGCACATGTTCACATTCACATTCTGATATTAGCTCCCTGCTCTTAAGACTTTTCTGTGCTTGAATGAAGCACTCACAAAGCAAAATATGGGTAGCAGAGCCATGAATTCTAATTCTAATCAGAGCTGATCTGTGTTAGCAGTGGCGTAGCGTGGGTTGTCAGCGCCCGGGGCCAGCCAAGAATTGTGCGCCCCCTCACCTGTGGACACGTTATCGATATTGCCCCAGCTCTCACATGGATATTGCCCCAGCTCACACATGGATTTGCCCCAGCTCATGGATTTGCCCAGCTCATGGATTTGCCCCAGCTCATGGATTTGCCCCAGCTCATGGATTTGCCCCAGCTCACACATGGATTTGCCCCCAGCTCATGGATTTGCCCAGCTCATGGATTTTCCCCAGCTCATGGATTTGCCCCAGCTCATGGATTTGCCCAGCTCATGGATTTTCCCCCAGCTCATGGATTTGCCCCAGCTCATGGATTTGCCCCCAGCTCATGGATTTTCCGCCAGTTCATGGATTTGCCCAGCTCATGGATTTGCCCCAGCTCATGGATTTGCCCCAGCTCACACATGGATTTGCCCCCAGCTCATGGATTTGCCCAGCTCATGGATTTGCCCAGCTCATGGATTTGCCCCAGCTCATGGATTTGCCCCCAGCTCATGGATTGCCCCCAGGTCATGGATTTGCCCAGCTCATGGATTTGCCCCCAGGTCATGGATTTGCCCCCAGCTCATGGATTTGCCCCAGCTCATGGATTTTCCCCAGCTCATGGATTTGCCCCCAGCTCATGGATTTGCCCCCAGGTCATGGATTTGCCCAGCTCATGGATTTGCCCAGCTCATGGATGCCCAGCTCATGGATTTGCCCAGCTCACACATGGATTTGCCCCCAGCTCATGGATTTGCCCAGCTCATGGATTTGCCCCAGCTCATGGATTTGCCCCAGCTCGCTCATGGATTTGCCCCAGCTCGAACATGGATTTGCCCCAGCTCACACATGAATTTGCCCCAGCTCACACATGGATTTGCCCAGCTCATGGATTTGCCCCAGCTCATGGATTTGCCAGCTCATGGATTTGCCCCCAGCTCATGGATTTTCCCCCAGTTCATGGATTTGCCCAGCTCATGGATTTTCCCCCAGCTCATGGATTTGCCCCAGCTCACACATGGATTTGCCCCCAGCTCATGGATTTGCCCAGCTCATGGATTTGCCCCAGCTCATGGATTTGCCCCAGCTCATGGATTTGCCCAGCTCATGGATTTGCCCCCAGCTCATGGATTTGCCCCCAGGTCATGGATTTGCCAGCTCATGGATTTGCCCCCAGGTCATGGATTTGCCCCAGCTCATGGATTTGCCCAGCTCATGGATTTTCCCCAGCTCATGGATTTGCCCCCAGCTCATGGATTTGCCCCAGTCACACATGGATTTGCCCAGCTCATGGATTTGCCCCAGCTCATGGATTTGCCCCCAGTTCATGGATTTGCCCCAGCTCATGGATTTGCCCAGCTCATGGATTTGCCCCCAGCTCATGGATTTGCCCCCAGCTCATGGATTTGCCCAGCTCATGGATTTGCCCCAGCTCATGGATTTGCCCCCAGCTCATGGATTTGCCCCAGCTCACACATGGATTTGCCCCAGCTTACACATGGATTTGCCCAGCTCTCACCTGGATATTGCTCCAGCTCCGGCAGGGGTTGAGGGGACTCAGATGCCGGGCAGCGCGGGAGTGCCTGCCCGGTCCTGAAGAGTCCGTCCTGTTGAAGGTGATGCGGCTGCGTGGCATGCGTGCGCAGGTCACGCGGTCCGGCCAGTCAGGTGGTACAGAGACTCAGTACCACCTGATTAGCCGGACCACGTGACCGGCTGCGCCTGCACGCAGCCGCTTCCCTTTAACAGGACGGACTCTTCAGGACCGGGCAGGCACTCCCGCGCTGCCCGGCATCTGGGTCCCCTCAACCCCCGGGCCAGTTTTAGGGGCGCAAATTTGCGCCCCTAACAAAACTGCGCCCGGGGCCACGGGCCCCCCAGCCCCCCCACGCTACGCCACTGTGTGTTAGTGATACTGAGCATTTCAGCTTTGTACTAGCTTTTAGACACGTGCTCAGCTGAAAAACCTGTCATGGTTTGGATTGGCAAATATTTGGGAATCAGAAATTGCCAATGCAGGCATATCTGGAAATACCCCCTATAACCCTAAACCAGAAAAAATATATATGTGTGTGTGTGTATATATGTATATATATATATATATATATATATATATATATAGTGGGCTCAATTAAAATCCTCATGCTAAAACGGGGACGCTAGGGAGAAAAAACTGTGCCTGCAGTTTTCTCCCTAGCGCCCCCGTTTTAGCAGAGGGTTACAAGGCGGGTGCTTAAAAAGTTACCTACATTTTTACCAGGCACTACGCCCCAGTATGCACGCAGCAGCACTAAGTGCCGCCGCAAGCATCCACTCAATGGAGTCCATAGGACTCCATTGAAGCAGACTCCGGCAGTCACATGACCTGCCGGATCTCGGATAGCGAGATCCGGCAGGTCAGCGTAGTGATCTGCAGGGAGTGACTGGGGGCCTTTTTCCTCCAATTTCTCCATGCTCCCGCCAGACAGAGGCAGCGGACGGAGCTGCGGTCCTCGCCACGGGATAGGAGGTGAGTATCTAATTATTTCTGGACAGCAGCAGTATCCGTTAGCACCAAGTCCTGCTCGTGGTTAACTTTTTGCTAACCGCAACCGGACTTTAATCGGCGCTAGTAGATTGTAATACTAACACTAATTAACACTTTGCACTCCCCATGTATAAGTATAGGGAGCGCAAAATCCCGTAACCTTGCGCAGTACAGCGCAAGGTACCAAACGGTAATGGGTTTCTTAACCCGTTTGCATTTGGATTGTAATATGCGGTGGCTACCAGGGCTAACGTTAACGCTCACTCAGGTGAGCGCTAACGTTAGCACCAAGATTGTAATGTAGCCGAGCATATATTTACCACCAATATAGAAAAAATGGCGTCGCGCCCATACTCACCGGAGCGGCAGCAACTGCCAGGAGTAACAGCCCAGTTAATGTATAAAACATAACAAGGAATAAGCAACCAAAAGGCTGCTCTACTGACACTTTTTTTCCTTGTTATGTTTTATACATTAACTGGGCTGTTACTCCTGGCAGTTGCTGCCGCTCCGGTGAGTATGGGCGCGACGCCATTTTTTCTGTATTTATGTATATCATGCTTGTAACACCAGTCCGTCGTTCTGCAGCTGTTCCTCTTTCCATGTTTTTGTTTTTAATCCCAAATGGGAAGTGTTTGGTGCGTGTATAAATAAAACCCACCATATCTCTGCCTCTCCTTAGCTGAAAAGCAGCAGGAGGGGCTTGGAGCTGCTCAGTAGAGCGGCCTTTTGGTTACATTTGTTAGGTACTCACTCTGTAAAGAGGTGCCTTGAAGTGGCGAGTGAGCTTACGATGCAATGGCCATTGAAACAAACAAAAACCTCAAACTGTTTTGTTGTACATGGAACACATAGAAACGAGCGCAGATGACACTTTTTTTCCTTGTTATGTTTTATATATTTACCACCGTCAATTTTATTGTACTTTTAACTTGTTCACACTCCATATTTCAAATATTCTGGGGCGCAGCACATTTATTGTAATGCACATTGCACATGCTTTAAAACTCTTAACACTCAGCATATGAAATATACTGAAGGGCATCACTTTCATGTAATATGCGTTGCACAAATGTTCTAACAATTCACCAGGGTTAGGGTTACGTTTAGGGTTAGTATTAGGGTTACTATTTCTGCTTGTTTTAGGGTTAGGGATAGTATTAGGGTATTAATATTAGGATAGTGTTTCTGGTTGTGTTAGGGTTAGTATTAGGGTTACTGTTTCTGCTTGTATTAGGGTTACAATGGCTCTGTGATTTATCATTTAAGATACTTCCGACATGTACAGCTTGGAAAAAAGACGAGACGGAGGAGATATGATAGAAACATTTAAATACGTAAAGGGAATCCACAAGGTAGAGGAAGGGAGTATATTTAAAAGGAAACAAAGTAGCAAAACAAGAGGACATAGTCTTAGATTAGAGGGGCAAAGGTTTAAAAGTAACATCAGGAAGCATTATTTTACTGAGAGGGTGGTGGATACATGGAACAGCCTTCCAGTTGAAGTGGTAGAGGCCAAAACAGTAATTGAATTTAAGCAAGCATGGGATAGGCATAAGGCTAAACTAAACAAAAGATAAATCCAGGTTAAGTATCCATGTAATTGGGCAGACTAGATGGGCCGAAAGGTTCTTATCTGCCGACATTTTCTATGTTTCTATGTTTCTATTTCAATTCGCCGATATACGTACGAATTTCAGTAATGACCAAACCGGATCCTGAAAGTCTACCGGCTATAATTATACACATGGCTTGTGAGTTAATGTAGTGTAAAGGGAGAGGTAGGTTAATTTAGTTTTTAAAGGGGTTACCTTAACTGAGATAAGGGAGACAGGTGATTCCCCTTATGCTATCACCTTTTATACCTGTATTATAGTGCATGGTCGTATAACATTGTAACCATGTATCTCCACTCTCATGGATGCTCTGCAAAATGCTCATCTGAGCCCGGTCTTAAAGGGACACTCTAGGCAAAAATTCCCCCCCTGTTTTTTTACCTTAAAATATACCTAGTCACTCAATAACTAGGTAGGGAATTATTATTTTTTTTTACTGTAATATTTACCCTAAAAACCACCTGTTTCCAACGGCGTCTTTTTTTTTTATATACTCCCCTCCCTCCTCTTCCACTCCCGTCCTTGTAAATCTTTAACTTGGCTAATGGTTTACGTGAAAATCGCGCATGCGCTGTGGATGAGGATGTGCAAGAGGATGTGCGCAACACTAATCCTCAGCCGCTGCCGCCAGCTACTGCGGCGAGTCTCCTACTCGGCAATAGTTGGCAGAAGCGGAAAATATGAATCCCGCTCTGCTGACTGACAGCTGGGAGGGTGGAGTAAAGTCCTCCGCGTCTCTCAGCTGTTTTAGCCGATCAGCTGAGTGGAGGGAGGGGGGAAAGACAAGGGCATACTCAGGGCATCATGACCACCTAAAAAAGCTGAGGTGGTCATGTTGCCTAGTGTATCCCTTTAATTATGAGCAGTACCAATCTGGAAATAGGTGTCAAGTCATTGGTGGCTGAATGTAGTGAACTGAATATTGAGGATTTCCCCAGACGCTGATTTTTCCCAACTGATAACTGCAAACTTGATTCAACTCACTCATTATTGAATGGACTTCCTGATATTATCTTTCTGCTATGCTACTGTTTTAAAGTGTTTCGCAATATAATTCCTGTGTAATTTTTGCTCTATAATTATTCCATTTTTTAATTATAATTGCTTCCATTAGAAATGGATATATTATGTCATCGGAAGCAATTTATAGAAGAGAAAATATTCTAAATGGGTTTCTTGTTAAAAGCCACACGTTGTGCCTGGAGTATTTATTGACATTCTATTACAGTTTAACAGTTGTCACTAATTGTTACTTATCATTAAAGTTCCTATGAGTTTTTCAGCAGGCTGGGGACGCATGCAAATTATAGCTGCACAAATCTCACAATGAACCCTGATTGATTTTAATATCTGTAACTGAGGAAGCTAATTGTTTTTTGGATTTTTTTTTGTTTTTCAAAACGGCATAAAGCTTATAACTAACTCGATGGTAATATCATTTGACTTTTTTTGTTTGGCTGATAAAAAAAATCCTCATGCATTCTTTTCATTCTGAAAGCATTATGACTTCAATGGGAAAAGACAGATAATTGAGTAGAAAGACAAACATGCAAACTCATCTCACATTCCCCGCTTCCATGTCTTAACTATTCATTTTTGCATTCATTTCAAGGGAACCTATTTTTACAATACATTGAACTTACACAGTTGCTATCAATTTGCCTTCCCATCCCCACCCCTCTCTCCCCCCTTCCCATATCGTATATACCTGGCATACACAGCCCACTCTCTGTAACTCTGGAACCTTTTTCTTCACACAGCATCCATCTACCAACACCCTCAACCACAGAGCCTTTATTTGGACTCTGCTGTCCCTCCCTCCCAGTCCTGGTCTAAAACTTGTAGCTTACTTTCCAGCTGTTGCCACTTGGCCAATCACACTAACTAGCCCAAGGTTCTAGCCCTTCCCATGAAATCTTATTTCTGGCTACCAGCTCCACACTCCCCCTGCTCCCTCTTGTTTCACAAACCTCTGTCCCTTGGATTGTAAGCTCACGTGATGTCTGGCTGAGCACTTGTTTCAAGTGCTGTTTTAACACAACAATTATTCAATGGGCAGGGTCATCTGCACCTAATGTATCTTTATTTATTAAGTCTCGCGTTTGTGCTTACCCCCTAGTAAAGTGCTACAGAATCTGTCGGCGCTGTATAAGTACCTGTAACTGTAACAGTTTGTGTACAAAATACCTTAAGAGTGATAATTTTATTAGTAATTGCCAGATAACAGTTAGTTTGTTTTTTTCATGGCTTGTTCTCAGTTTTTAACCACTTCGCTGCGGAGGACGCTCTCAGCGCGTCCTCCCGCAGAAAGTGTTGGCTGCGGAGGACGCGCTCAGCGCGTCCTCCCTTTACAGCCAGTGATTGGCCTGATTCCAGCCGATCGCTGTGCCCCCCGGTGCGGGCTGACATCCTTGATGTCAGCCCAGTATCCGGGACCACCGCGGGCACCAATAGATGTCATTGCTGCGGCGCAATGACATCTATTGCAGGCGCCCCCCCCCCTGCGAGTGCGAAGGAGGTGCCTGAAAGGGAGGGGGAAATCCTTTGGACCTCTCTCCCTCCCCTTCAGTTCGGGGCAGCGATCGAAGCCAGGCACGGTTTGGAAGGGCACAGCCTGCCCTTCCAAACGGTGCCTGGTTTTAACCCCTTGGGGACCGGATCGCTATTTGGCGCCAAAAAGCGCCAGATATCGATCCTTTCCCAGAGCTGGCTGACATCCAAGATGTCAGCCAAGCTTCCGGGATCTCCCCCTGACGACTGGCGTCAATGTGCATAGCGTGATGACGTCAGTCCTGGCGTTAACCCCTAGCTGCCACCAATGAACCCCCTATCTCCCGATCCGTGGAGCTAGGAGTTAATGTTTGGTGTCATTGGATCGGCCAGAGCATGGTCCAACGATACCAAACATGACCATGTGAAAAGTTAAGAAAAAAATAAAATAAATAAAAATATAAATAAAAAAATATTAAAAAATAAATAAATAAAAAACATAAACAGTTTTTTTTTGTTTTGTTTTGTTAATGCAGCAATATTGTTCCCATTTCAATTATAATGTGAACAATGATGCTACACTAACGATTTTTGTATGGGGTGCGTTTGTTAAAAATCGTGTGATTTTCCCCCAAAAAAAGTAATGATCCCCATTTCAATTTTTTTTTAACAAGCACAACCCATAGAAAATATAACCGCAAACGCTCGCATGTTAAAATGTAAAAAAAAACACTTTACACGTTGTAAATTATTGAAAATTTTAATTGTATTGCATTTTTTGTTATAATATACAGACAGGACATGACGAATACATATAATAGTGATATATTATGAATCTGCCGCGTCTGTCGGAAAGAACGATATATAATATGTCTGGGTCATATAATAAAATATGGCTTCAAAACGCGTTTAAACATGATGAGCGAAACCGGTAAAATTTACCTCAGCACACAGGCGTGAAATGGTTCAGCAGCGAAAGGGTTAATTTGTCAGAGATGCTGGTGCTCAGAAAAGGCACTTGTGACTTTTCAGTGAGCTGTTACAAGTTGTGAGTCCTGCCGATGATAATGTGGTAGCAGATAAGTGGAATCTCAGCCATCGGTGCCCACTTAAAGGAACACTCTTGTAAAAAATAGTGTTCCTTTTTTTGTCCCTAAATAATTCGGCAGATAGTGCTGGCAGTCGCTCGCAGATCCTCCTCTTTGTCTCTGGACTACCAAACCCAGAAGTCCCTGAATCTTCTTCATGCAATTTGTGCTCCTACACAAGTTATGTAGCATAGGAAAATTGTGCACAAATTGTGCACAACAATGGGATTTGTGCACTCTACATACGCAATTTCTGTAGCACCTGTGCAGAACTATGGATCAGAGCTGTGTGCATTCACAGATCCAGCCCATCAACTGCCTCTCTGAGATTGGTCGCTACCACAGTTGGTCTCAGAGAAGGTGACGTCAGCATGTTCTCTTGACTGTTGATGTCGCTAGTGGTGACTGGCAGCCGGGATATTCAAAAATCCCTGCTGCTGGTAACAGTGGCTGGTGAGGAGGAAACTCCTGCACTTCACTTAACATTTTCATCAGATCGGTGGAGCTCAGGGGAGGGGATGGAGAAGCGGGGCATTCCTCACATCCTGACCGCTTTATAAGTGTAAAGTAGTCAGTATGAGTAGAGTGTCCATTTAATATTGAGGAGGGTATGAAGCGAGTGCTTCCTAAAGTATTGGAAAGTGTTCACCCTCCCCTGTTTGCTATCAACTTGTTATTTGGCTTCCCTAAACCTGCCCAGAGTCCATGTATGTCTTCCTTTGAGCTGCTTGTAGAGAGGTTGTTTCTGAGGGTTTTTGTGTGCCCTTTGTGGGTGATGTGGCCAGGCCATAAGAAGAATGAAGGTGATTTATGGCACTTTAACTTGGCCCAAACAGTCACATTTCTGGTCCTTCAAACCCTCATACAGCTGTCTTTATGATCCTCATACCACAACAGATGGGCCCCAAGCCCCAAACCAAGCGTCTCCCTGCTGATCAGGTCCTAACACAGAGGTTCCCATACAACACAGTCCTTAGAAAAGGAGTCACCATGCCCCCAGGCTCCAGAATAGGCAGTAAGAGGCCCCAAGACAAGGTCCCCCAAGGGAGTGGCCCCATTCTCCCCGTTTTTCCCCAGGGTGGGAAGCCACACTCCCTTTTCCCAAACCCTAAAGCAAAAGGCCTCATTATCTCACTTCTCGCAAAGAGAATGACACCTTATCTTCTCCGTTCCCCTGTAGCAAATGGGCCAATTCCCCCTCTTCCCCCTAAGTAAGTGACCCTTTTCTCCTCCATCAAAGCGAGTGGTCAATTCTCTTTTCCTCTGAAGTGAGTGACCCCTCACCCCCTTGCCCGCTAACCACCTTTTTAAACCTCAAGTATACATTAATATTCATCTTCACTCTAGCCAGGGCTGGCCCCAACCACTGTGCTGCATGGAGCCATGAATTAAATGCTGCCCCCCCTCCAAAAAAAACCCCAAAAAAGACGTGCCATGTAGGATCGTATCAGAGCTCCACAGCAATAAAACTCACAGTAATGTGCGGTGTGAGTGACTGTATCTGAGCTCCACAGCAATAAAACTCACAGTAATGTGCGGTGTGTGACTGTATCACAGAGCTCCACAGCAATAAAACTCACAGTAATGGGCGGTGTGTGTGACTTTATCACAGAGCTCCACAGCAATAAAACTCACAGTAATGGGTGGTGTGTGTGACTTTATCACAGAGCTCCACAGCAATAAAACTTCGGCAATAGTCGGCAGAAGTGGGAAATATGAATCGCTCTCTGCTGACTGACAGCTGGAAGGGCGGAGTAAAGTCCTCTGCGTCTCTCAGCTGTTTCAGCCGATCGGCTGAGCGGAGGGAGGGGGGAAAGACAAGGGCATACTCAGGGCATCATGACCACCTAAAAAAGCTTAGGTGGTCATGTTGCCTAGAGTATCCCTTTAAGGACCAGTATTGCTTTCTGCAGCTTCATTGAAAAATGTAGGACATTAGCATAGCTAAGGCTATTGTGTCTAATGGCCTCTTATAATACCAATCGTTAAACAGATGATCTGATTCAAAAAAATAAAGCAAAACAAAACAAAAACAGCGTGCCACGTTCCACACAGAATGCCTTGTCTAATAATGCTTGCATCTTTTAAGATTAGAACTTCACAGGTTCACAGACGACATTATTCTTTGTACTTATTTCTTGTACTCACATACTCCAGTTTTAATACACTTTCCATTAGGAAAATCAAAGAGAGCTTTAGTGTATCCAGGCACTTTGTAGTGGCTCTGATCCAGATGCAGCTATGTATATATACACCGTGTCTGCCCGTTCTGTCTGTTTATTTATAACAAGCGGGATGCCCGTTTTGTATGATAATATCCAGATGAAAGGAAGAGGACTGCTAGAGAAAATCTGCTGTAAATTCACACTGGAACATTTTTTTAACAAGAACATATATTTATATACATATATATATATGTATTTTTTTATTTTTATTTTTTCTTCATCTCCATGATCATACATTTGCTTTGAGTTATGTCTTTGGATTCTAGAATTGATGATATGTTGGTTTAATTCAGTTCTTACTTTTGACTGCTGGAATTTGAGATAACACATGGAACATTTATGTGAGATGGAATGTACTAATGTATACATGTTTAAATAAATTAAAGTGCAAAATAAGTGACATGGGGTGAACAATGTGCAGGTATGTCTGACAGTAATATTTTGTATTCTTATCTATGTTTATGTGATGCTGCTGCACAACTGGCAGAAAGGCAATGCTGAGATTGGATTTAGATTTTTTTAATGTGGATCCATTTAACTGCAGCTACGCTTTGATACAACATCAAATGTATGAAAATAGGGTTTACTTTTTATATATTTTATTTTTGACACACACACAAATGTGTAAGTGTAAAATGTTTGTATATATATATATATATATATATATTATATATGTGAGGGTGTGTCTATACGTTTATAATATGTAAATGTGTATAAACCTGTGTATGTATACTGTATACTAGAGGGTTGCAATCAAACCTAACATGGGTATCCCATAGCAGTGCAGCAGGGACCTATAAACATAACAAAAATTGCATAAGGCTTCCACAACATCAGTGTACCCTATTACAGATGGTCCTACCTATGCCAATCTAATGCCTGCACTGTTGAGATTAACTCACTTATTGGGGACATACACTATATTGCCAAAAGTATTCGCTCACCCATCCAAATAATCAGAATCAGGTGTTCCAATCACTTCCATGGCCACAGGTGTATAAAATCAAGCACCTAGGCATGCAGACTGTTTTTACAAACATTTGTGAAAGAATGGGTCGCTCTCAGGAGCTCAGTGAATTCCAGCGTGGAACTGTGATAGGATGCCACCTGTGCAACAAATCCAGTCGTGAAATTTCGTCTCTCCTAAATATTCCACAGTCAACTTTCAGCTGTATTATAAGAACGTGGAAGTGTTTGGGAACGACAGCAACTCAGCCACGAAGTGGTAGGCCACGTAAACTGACGGAGCGGGGTCAGCGGATGCTGAGGTGCATAGTGCAAAGAGGTCGCCAACTTTCTGCAGAGTCAATTGCTACAGACCTCCAAACTTCATGTGGCCTTCAGATTAGCTCAAGAACAGTGCGCAGAGAGCTTCATGGAATGGGTTTCCATGGCCGAGCAGCTGCATCCAAGCCATACATCACCAAGTGCAATGCAAAGCGTCGGATGCAGTGGTGTAAAGCACGCCGCCACTAGACTCTAGAGCAGTGGAGATGCGTTCTCTGGAGTGACGAATCGTGCTTCTCCATCTGGTAATTTGATGGACGAGTCTAGGTTTGGCGGTTGCCAGGAGAACGGTACTTGTCTGACTGCATCGTGCCAAGTACCGGAGGGGGGATTATGGTGTGGGGTTGTTTTTCAGGAGCTGGACTTGGACCCTTAGTTCCTGTGAAAAGAACTCTGAATGCTTCAGCAAACCAAGACATTTTGGACAATTCCATGCTCCCAACTTTGTGTGAACAGTTTGGAGCTGGCCCCTTCCTCTTCCAATGTGACCGTGCACCAGTGCACAAAACAAGGTCCATAAAGACATGGATGACAGAGTCTGGTGTGGATGAACTTGACTGGCCTCCACAGAGTCCTGTCCTCAACCCGATAGAACACCTTTGAGATGAATTAGAACGGAGACTGAGAGCCAGGCCTTCTAGTCCAACATCAGTGTGTGACCTCACAAATGCGCTTCTGGAAGAATGGTCAAAAATTCCCATAAACACACTCCTAAACCTTGTGGACAGCCTTCCCAGAAGAGTTAAAGCTGTTATAGCTGCAAAGGGTGGACCAACGTCATATTGAACCCTATGGACTAGGAATGGGATGTCACTTAAATTCATATGCGAGTCAAGGCAGGTGAGCGAATACTTTTGGCAGTATAGTGTACTTCCGCATGGCGCTCTATGCAGTGCAAGGTTTAAATATGCTCTGTAATGAGAACCTATAAACCAGAACACTGGACCAGTGCAAACCCAGGAGGTGGTCTGACCCCCTACTATAAAACACGCAACAAGAGGGCTGCATTTAGCCTAAACATACACATCTCATAACGGTTCTACTGAGAACCATAAACACAAGAGGCAAAATTCAGAGAATGCCACTCAAACAAACATCAAAATATGCGGGACTGATATGAAATGTGCATGTTTGTACTCAACAGTGTCAAAAAAGACAGAAAATAGTATTCCAATTCAATGGTTTACAAGATAACATATGGGTTTATCCCCCATGCTCAATGGACACCAAAATGTCAAGGAAAAAAATGTGTTTATAAAAATGATGGAAGGTGACTTTGACCGGTTGCATTAATTTGATCAATCATATTTTTGATTGTGCGTGATGTCCCTTTGCACAACATGCAAATGTCATCCACATAGCAGATGTCCAAGAGTTCTTGAAAGTATGGTAATATATACTGCTGCCCAAAACAATGCATGAATGCTTTAGCATAAAGAAGCCATCTCTTGATCCCACCTCCCTTTCGAAGTACTGTCCCATCTCTCTGCTCCCCTTTGCCTCCAAAATCCTAGAACGCCTGGTCTATAACCAGCTCACCAATTTTCTCGCTGCTGACTCTCTACTTGATCTGCACCAGTCTGACTTTCGGTCCCAGCACTCCACTGGGACTGGTCTGTCCAAGGTGACTGATTTAGTTGCTGCTAAAACCAAAGGTCACTTCTCCCTTCATATTGTTCTTGACATTTCTCCTCCATTTGGCACTGTTGACCACCCTCTCCTGCTCCTCACACTGCATCAAATTGGACTCAGTGGCACCTCTTCTCCTGGTTCTCGTCCTACCTCTCTTAACTCCTTCAGTGTCTCCTTCGCTGGTGCCTCTTTACCCCAGTTCCTCTTTCAATTGGGGTACCTCAAGGCTCTGTTCTGGGTCCCCTACTCTTATCGATCTATACTGCCTCTCTGGCAACCCCATTTGGACTCCAATATCATCTTTATGCTGACGACACCAAAATCTGCCTGTCCTCCCCCGATCTCTCTCATCGTGTGTTGAAACGTGTTGCTGTCTGCCTGTCGGCTGTCTCCGACTGGATGACCTCCTGTTTCCTAAAGCTCAACCTCTCCAAAACTGAACTTCTTGTCTTCCCTCCCTCTAAGACTAACATTCCTGCACCCATTTCCCTTCAGGTGAATTGTGCCACCATTAATTATACCTCTCAGACTCGTTGCCTCGGGTTCCTCTTTGAATCTGATCTCTCCTTTACTCCTCACATTCAGTCGCTAACCAAATCTTGCTACTTCCACCTAAAAAACATTGCATGTGTCCATCCCTGTCTTAATCAGGACTCTACTAAAAGGCTCATCCAAGCTCTCATTATCTCCCTCCTTGACTACTGTAACCTCCTTCTCTCAGGCCTTAAGAGGTCCCAGATTCTCCCTCTGCAGTCTGTTATGAATGACTGTGCTAGGTTCATCCACTTCACCTCCCACACCTCTCACACCTCGCCCCTCTGTCAATCTCTACTCTGGCTCCCTTTAGAATCCAAATCAAAATGTTGGTGTTTACTTACAAAGCTCTCCATAACCACGCCCCTGCCTACATCACCTCCCTTATTTGGAGGTACATCCGTCCCAACCACTTCGCTCTGCCAATGATCTGATGCTATCAGCCCCATGTATCTGTACCCCCAATTCTCGCATCCAAGACTTCCCCGAGAGCTGCCCCCTTTCTATGGAATTCCATCCCTCGCAACATCAGACTCTCCCCGCCTCTCCAGTCCTTCAAGGCGTCTCTGAAAACACAATACTTCAGAGAAGCCTATCGGCTTACTCCATGATTCGCCCACTGTTCTTATGCTATCTACCAACTCAGCCCACATGCAACCCACTACTTCAGGTTCTCTATCTACTCTTACTTATTATGCCACCCCTCTCCTCTTAGATTGTAAGCTGTCAAGCAGAGCCCTCTCACCTACTGTTCAGTGTGTTTAACTTGTCTGTCTCACCCATTGTAATGTGCTACAGACCTTGTTAGCACTTTATAAATACTTGTAACTGTAACTGCATAGGTAGGTGCCATCAACACACCCATCGCCATAACTGAAAGGTGGAGAAAACCCCTATTTTTAAAAAGCAAAGTTTTGTTAGTCAAAATCATTTCAAGTAATTGGAAAATAAACTCTATGGCAGGACCATCATACAATTAGACAATACATCACGCATATCATGAATCGGCCTGGTGGGAATTATGGGTATAGAGATCACGGTAACTAACAAAATTCCATCAAAAAGGATTTCACATTGCATAAAAAAACAAATAAAGACCTTAAAGTTCTTAATAAGATGTGGTATAGCAAGAACAGAGGATTGACACCAATGTTCAATATACTTTCCTTTGGGCTGTCCCTGGTGGGAAAAAAATAGGTCGGCCCGGTGGGTGAACTGGGTCTTTGCGAAATTTGAGTAGTGTGTGTGTGTAAAATATGATTGGTGTTTCATGAAATGTATAGAGGTTTATTAGCAGGCAGATGAAAAAATAACCATTCCCCTATAAAGTTAATTGTCAGCTGATGCCTGATTAAGACTGCCCTGCCCTTATAGGAGCTCTGGTTTCCTCTGAGAAAGGTAGTCTTTGTGCTGGGTGCAGTAGAGAAGGAGGAAAGACCTGAAGTTAAGTATATTCTGTTTTGTTCTGCCGTATTGGTAAGCGGCTTAGCCGCCCAATACTATAGTTAGATATATTGAATGTTTAGTTAGACTCCACATGAGGAGTAGGTATTACTTTATATTTTTTATATTTTTGTTGAAACGACTATTCTGCATGTGCTGTGGCTACCTAAATAAAGAAAATACTGATGCACTGACTCAAGTGTGCAGTGCCTATATATATACTGTATATATAACAGCAGGAAGGTTGCACTCAACCAACTAGCAACAACAGCAGGTGCATCTAAGACAGTTAATACAAAATACCAGGAAAGAGCACTCCATATCAATGACCACCTTCTCCCATCTTATTCTGCAGCAAAAAGCACTGTTTTTAAAAATATTCAAACCCCTGAATGAGGTAACAAATGATGGGGATTCAGTTCACAAAATATGATCATACTTTGCTTAAGCTTGTCACAGAGGCCAATGTACCCCATCATTGACAGACAGCACTGACTCAAGTGTGCAGCGACTATACCACCATATATATTGTGTGTATACTGTAAATATATATATATATTTATTATTTTTTTAAAACTCAAATATTATATTTCTGCATTTGTGTTATAGAGACATAAATACGCATATATACATTTGTATGTAATATGGATACATGCCTGTGTGCGACAGAGTCTTGTACAGTATACAGTATGTCTGAATGGTGGAACACTTCAACACATTAAAACATTGTAGGATTACAGAATTGCAGTTTCCTTTTAACAATTCTAGCCTGTTCTTTCTCAGTGAGCAGTTCATAACGTAGGATCTTATAGGGCTAAGTGCACTGCATGTTGATTCGCCTCATACATAAAGCATTTGGACGCGTATGTCTGTGGTTTACTTTATATGGAAACCAGTCTGCACGATCTTGAAATAAATCAAAAGTATATCTGGTGCGGCTGGAAAGAAACACATGATTTAATGTGCTGGGTATTGCTTAAATGCTATGTTTAAAGCATACATTGGGGCTGATTTTCAAAACCGAGGATATTCTGGGAGGGGGAAAAAAAATGCGAGAAACCCCTGGATGCAGCAGACACATTACCTTACTTAACCATGATCATCCATCTACCTTTCTATCTGTTGTTCTGTTTCAATATTTTTTACGATCATTTTTTTATAGCTAGTGTTGAATGTTAACCAGCCAACCCAGTCAAGTAAATCACTGCCCCCTGAATGTAACTTCAAAGGTGATATTTCTGTCTTTGTGACTCTTTCTCTTGAACTCTGGCACCACTTGCGGTTTGGCTCTGCCACTATTTTTCACAGACTGAACATCTCTCCTGCTATAGCTTAGAATTATATTATAGCACAAAACGTCTATCCCGTCTTATAGAATTAATTTATGTTATACATTCCTACACATTTTAGCTATAATTGTAAATGTCTAAATTCTACTAGGGAATATTTATTCTAATATAAAAAAACATTAATTTTCTCAATGACTTTTCCTTAATCCCAAAATAGAAGCATGAAACCCTCTGCTTTTCCAAGGATATGCTATCAGTAATAATAATCTAATCATTTGTTAATGAACATGCAGCTTGAGCATCCCTTATTCAGAATGTTCCAAAATCTGAAATGTGATCTCTAAAACGACACCAAAAGCAGAAAATTCCAACCCTCATCTCATATAATACATAAAATTATGAAAAGAATTGTATAAAAGACTAAAATCCGACAATTATTATTATGATTCCAAAATCTGAAAACAAATCTTAAATCTATAACATTGTGGCCGCTATTACATTCTTCGCGCAACTTCGTTCGCTCAAATTTTTTTGCACGCATTGTCCAGCGTTATCGCGTG
Source organism: Leptobrachium leishanense (assembly GCA_009667805.1). Lineage (NCBI taxonomy): Eukaryota > Metazoa > Chordata > Amphibia > Anura > Megophryidae > Leptobrachium > Leptobrachium leishanense. Next base: position 488,737,799 of record CM019063.1, read on the forward strand.
AAAATTAACGTGGTATTACGATCCGAACGCATTTCCTCATCCGTGGAAAAATAACGTTCGTAAAAACGACACGCAAAATGAAGAGTAATACGTGCGCGGTAACGTAGCGCACGTAAATCAGTGTGTGGGCTGTTTTTTCCACGGGATTCAGCCAATCAGAATCAAGAAACTTAATTGACATGAATTTATCTTAATTGACTCACTTAAGCGCCTGTCAAAGTAAATCTGAGTATACATGCTGCAGCAATAAAAACGATATGCACGAATTCACAATATTTTTGTTTGGGTATGTGTAGAATGTGTAATTATACTGTGCTGTATTTTTTTTGTGCTGGTGTTTTTCGTTTCGGCCAGAACGTTCCGATTTGCAGTTACAACCAGCTTTTCAAAGACGTTAAAATTATGCGCGCAAACGTCGTTCGTAAAAAGATGCGCATCGATTGTATTACCATCCACGTACCAGCGCACGAACGCATTTGCGCTCACAATGTTAAGTATAGGATGCGCATAGTTCATCACGCTCACGCAGGTCCATCCGCGTTAAACGATAACGTGCATAGTTTGCGCGAACGTTGTAATACGTCGTTCTGCGCAAAGGGTTTTGCCCCTCGCGCAAATGCGCATTTGGGCACGCAAAACCAAATGTGCGAGGAATATAATAGGGGCCTGTCTGTCCCAAATGTTTTGAATAAGGGATTCTCCACTAATATTGATTTTGGGTAAAAAGGACTTCTACACCTCATGCTGCTCCACATGCAAGACATTTGGTTCGGTCCGAATCAATATTTGGCTGAAATATCTGCACTTCAGACATTCGGAAAGATCCGAATCCTATGTTTGAACTAAATCCCTCTCTGCATAAAAATATCCTGAATTGATCCAAACCAATTAAATTCTAATTGGCCAGGTTGGAATATAATCAGATCTATTTGGATTCGGAATATGTAATCAATTGAAAGAAATGGTAATTTTCTGAGTCTATGCTTCATTCTGTGCATCATTTCTGAGCCGTTCTTGCCTCAGTTTTAAACTTTTGTTCAGTGTACTATATTTTTATTGTAATACAACCTGCTTCCAAATATCGGCAATGGTCTAATATTTTGGAAATGCCCGATATTCCAAATTGATCCTATACAGAAATATCAGAGTTTTCCAATACTTCGAATAATCTGTTTCAAATTTTTTCAGAATCTGTAGTTTTTTTGGATAATGAAATATTCTGAATCGAACTGGGATTTTTGCTTGAGCACATGTCTAGCAAATACTAAGTTGTGTTGAGTAGCATACCCCTTGTCCCTTGAGAAAACACATCCAGGGTTATTCAGAGAGAGGTGAAAACCAGGAGAATGACTGGAGAAGTGAAAATTCTAGGTCAAAATAGCCAAACCAGAAAAAGTCTCCCATTAATCTCACTTTCCAAATCGGCTATTTGGTCTAGATTGTTCATTCTCCTGGCAATTCTCCTGGTTTTCCCCTCTCTCTGAATAACCTTGATCACCTTTGTTATCATTACCCATATGACTGATGGCTACCTAGTCACCTCCCAGGTAACGAACTCAAATCTTGTTTAGTTGCAGAATCATGACTCGCGTGTTCTAATTTGAGTTCTCATAAGTCTTGATGTACTCCTGGTTCTATAGTCGCCCATCCAACAGACAGAGAGCAACCGGCACTCATGTAAGCTTCCCTTGGGCTTTAGTTCAACCTTGGTGTAAACTTAATCAGACCCATTGCAAACTTATAAACTTCAAAGATTTCAGTGGCTTTAGTAAGTTTACAACATCTCGGGTTAAGTATACACCAAGGTTGGAAAAGGGCTCCTTGCGTTTCAGGTGGTTTACAGGACATTATGATATCTAAAGATCGCGGTAATATAATCCTACAGTGTTTGTAGGAGATTGTTGGCCATCGACATCAGGTCTTTACTGTCCACACCCTCTTTTATAGAAATGTGGCTCTGTACATGTGACAGATAAGGTGATCTTACCTATTGCCAACTCTTTCAATAAACCATCACTCCAGTCCACTAGAGTCCATATTCGCCAATGAACCCATATCTGTTCCAACTTGTCCCAAGACATGCAATCCATTAACCTGTATCCTGGCAATCAGGATGAACCATGAAGGAGCTTTATTAGTATTACATGGATGCCATCACAATGTTTTGGCTCAGGCATGAGCCTTCTTCAAGAAAAACCATGGCGATGGCATGCAAGTAATAATGCTCCTTCATGGTCTATCCTGAGTGCCTGGTCCGCTCTGTTTTTGCTATGGGGTTTGAGCCACTCCAGTGTATGGTACAAGTGATTTGGAACCTTTGGTAGGTGAGTGCTGTTCCTTCTTTTTGCTTTGTATCCTGAGAAGATATGCCCTGCAGAAGACACGTGTCAACATTCGTGGCCCTAGGGCTGGGCTAAAGAATAAATTACAAACAAAAAAATGAATATACATAGAATCGCTTCTAAGATTCAGTATAAGTAACAATAATAATCATTCAGAATGATGTGTTTTTAATTAAACCACATTAGTAAAACATTTATAGATGCTTAACAACCTAATATTTTCATTTTTTTCCAATAAATGCTGCCTTTTGCCAAGTTCAACTAAATACATCACTAGAATATAATAAATTGCAACTGTATTAGTATAATGAACTGTAATAATCTCCATAAACCTCTGAAAGTGCTATAAATATACTCTAACATATCTTATTTATCAGTCATTGAGTTGGCAGATACCTGTTTAATGTCGTTTGTTAAAGTCCTTGTCAAAAGAGCAGGGTCCTTATTCTAAATTAAGTTCCTGTTTTCTGCATTAATCCACAAAATAAATATGGTCATGACCACATTCTGCAAAATAAGTCCCGTGAATGTCAGGGGTATTATCTGTGCCTCACAGCATGGCTGTGCCAGTGCAAGTCTGTTACGAAATGATATCCATGACAAATATTTAACTAAAAGCATTACATTTTCTCTTTTTCGTCTCCGTTTTACTGCAATACACTCTAGATATTCCGTGCATGTTATTTTCGTGTTGTTAAGTTTTGTTGTGATGATGGATGATGGATGTCTGAAAAAAATTGCTTTTCAAGATCAATATTTTCATTTATTTACAGGTTGCATACAGCATGGAGAGTTGCAGCCCTGGCTTTTCTTCCAAGGTAACCGAACCTTAAACCTCAATCTTTAAACAATGCGTTCCACTAGTAGCACGTGCTTCTCCTGGAGTCTCTGCTTTACTGCTTGCTGAACAAATCATGCTGCAGGACGGCTACCCAGACTGCCGAAGAGATTTTATTACTTCACGATGGCTTCAGCCATATGTCTGTGACTTGGTTTGCATGTTGTGACTGCATTGTGGGAAAAGTTGCTGAAACAGACTAAATCTAAACAAGAAACTATGGGCAGTATTCCAAAGTTGTTGCTAGCTTAACCAGAGCTGTTGTAAACTTACCAACTCTATAGACTTTTGGCTGTATTCCATTGTTGGCACTAACGTTGGTGCCTCGATATGTAAGCGTTAGCGCCAGGATAAGTGTGTTTAACGCATGCCACCCATATTACATTCCTGACGCTACCCCTGTTAGCAATCCTTTTCGGAGTTTGCGCCAGCTTCTGCGAGCTTACTGTACTTTGCGCATCCTATACCTAACATGGCAAGCGCAAACGTACATTACTGTTACCAGGCCTCAAAATTTCCACTCGCCTACTAGCATTTAGCGAGTGAAAATTACATGAGGGCGAGTGGGAATGCAGATGCAGGCAGGGCAGGATAGGGTTAGGTGGGGCAACTAGTGGCGAGTAATTCTTAAGGCCTGGCTAGTAGTTTGGGACTTGAAATTTTGAACCCTGCTGTAACGATACGTAAAGTATTCCATAGTGCTATCACTAATTACCGCAGGGATGCAGACAGCCATATTTTAGCACCTCCTAAAAGCTGGCGTAAATTTTTTTTGCTTTTGCAGAATCATGTAGCACTCCCCTAAAAAAAAAATCTAAAAAAAAAATCCAATACTCCACTCTCATCCCGCCGTGAGAACTGTGGCCCGATCCACTGCTTCTTGTCCCTGGGAGCAGAGTGAGACTGATGACAAGTAGTTGCTAGTCTCCCTCCGCAATCACTCTTGCAATCTTGCAAGATGGAGATCGTGCAGGGTTCACGACCTGTAAGCGCAACTCTCCATGGAGTCCTGTAGACTCCATGATGTGATATTCGTGGCGGCGTGGAAACTCAATACTCCTTATAATCCTATGAACTCCAGGAGGCGATACCCACGGAAGCGCTACCCCAAGTATCCCAGCAGTTAGAGTTGCATTCCGGGGCGAGGTGCTGAGATAGCGCCTTCCCCTAAATATCGCACTAACATGAGGACGCTACTGGAAAATATGCAGACGTGGATTTTCCACGTTAGCGTCCCCATGTTAGTACAAACTAGGGAATAGGGCCCTATGATGGCTCTGGCAAGTTTACAACAGCTCTGGTTAAGTTAGCACCAACTGTGGAATAGAGCCCAAGATGTTTTACTGAATTGAGAAATGGCAAGAAAGCAAATCCTGAGGATAGAAACTTACATATATCTATAAAAGATACAAAAAAACTATAGATAGATGGACAGAAAGACAGATTCCAAATACATAAATAGATTGACAGATGGGAAGATAAACCGTTGGAAGGATAGACAAACAGGCAGACGGACAGATTGATGGATGGATGGATAGTTACATAGATAGAAAGACATATTGGATTGTTGGATAGGTAGACGTATCGACAGACAGGTGTGTAGATAGAAAGTAACATTTGCTACTAATACAGGTTGTTGTTACTAATATTTGTGTCACAATGGAGGTATGACAATAAGTGAAAGTGAGGTGAAGGTTGAGGTTTTCGTGAGCTAACACACTAATTACATTTTAGCTCAAGACCATTGATGTAGAGTGTATGAAATAGTTGGAAAACACTTGCAAACTCTCTACTTCAGCCGGAGCTTTCTGTGTCAACTGACTAATCCATACAAGAACTCAGTCTAGCAGTTTTGAGTAAATTGGAAATTGTAATGTATTGACTATGTTATTTTATTCACTATTATGGCAGAATTTTCCAGTTTAGTTGTTTAAGGATAAAATGTCAAATTTCCAGCTTAATGACTCCTTTTCCTTGTTAAAGAACCACACGTATTCATTGATGATTGGCTATTTTTGGTTAGACGGGTCCTTTATCTACTACAGCAGGGGCAGCAACCTTGCCCCTCCAGATGTTTTGGAAGTATATCTCCCATGATGCTCAGGTACTTATTAGGCTAGCAAAGGCCTCAAGGGGAATATTGTCCAAAACATCTGGAGCGCCAGATTTGCTGACCACCTGGTCTACAACGTAAAGAGAGAAGAGTAAGCTTTGCGTTATGTCATTTCTTGAAGACGTAAATATAATATTAACATTTCATTAGAGAAAAGTGTTTACTTTTTATGCTATTTCTATGTCTTGTATTTTCCAATCCCCCTTTTTTTCTTTCTTCAAATGTCAACGTTTGAAAAGCATACGCCAAGCCAACACTTTTGAAATGTCAACTTTGAAAAGGCGCTGCGATCGTTTCATTGTGGCACCTTTTCCGCGCCATTATTTGAGGTTTTCTTTTTATTGCTGCCATTAATTTATGTCGAGGGTCTTTACTATGAACGTGGGGAGAGCACTGTGTTTCATATCCCGAGGGGTTTAGTGTTACACTTAGACCTGGCAATAGGTGTCGATGTTAAAGATTAAGTTAGAGATAGGAAATCATGATGGGCTGCCAGTTAAATTTATTGTCATTGTAGAGGTAACAGAACAGCATTCAGGTTTTGGGGTAATCTCTATATTATGGACATTAAAGATACAATTAAAATTAAGAAAAAGGCAATGAGGCACACCAAAAATAATAACAAGGAGAATCTTTATTCAGGCCAGTGTTTCCCTACCCTGCTCTTCAGGTCCCCCTAACAGGTCAGGTTTGCAGATATCTGAAGCACAGCACAGGTGATATGGTTTGCTGCTCAGTGATTGCAGGATGCACAGGGTTATCAAAAGAGATCAGAATTGCTTGAGAAAGGTAACCGAATGCTGAAAATCAGCATTCGGTTACCTTTCTTGGCCATTCGGCTATCCAGAGAGCAGGCAATTCGCCAAATCCTGGCGAATTGCCTGCACATACGGTGCCTGTTCGGTGCCTGTTCGAGGGCAGTGAAAACCCCATGAAAAAGTACTGCTTTGTCTATTCAGAGAACACAAACCAGCAGTGAAAGGTTCCCCTAATGCCCTGCCATTCGGTGGTTTAATTCGGCAAGTTTATTCAGGAGAATCCCATAGGCTTCAATGTTAAAAATATTCCCGTTTTAATTCAATATCTAATAAACCGTTCATTATAAAATTCTGCAGTAAAGAGTCTCTTTATTTATAGATTTTTTAGGATACTTTAAGCATTTTTCTGAAATTTTTTATTTTTTTTTAAAAGTCCGATTTTGTTTATTTATTTTTTTAAGTTTACTTATTTTTTCTGTAACAGCCCTCTTTATTATCATTCCCTGGACCTCATATGTAAATTTCAAACATTTTCGCTCAGTAGTTTCTTTGCAAACAGCGTTTCATTTTCACAGATTCATACAAACGGTTTTGCTAATTTATTCACCTCCCTCATCTGCGGTCTCAGCTGCTTCGGCTGCTTCGGCTGAGTGCGATCGGCTCCTGCTCGGGCTTTTTCCGTGGTTTTCGCAGGTTAATACAGATGTTTTTGCAGTTTTTCGGCGTGCATTCGGTGGGTTTTGCGGTTAGTTTTCGTCGGGTTTGCGGTAGCCTTTCCCTGCAATTCGGGGACCCTGTGGTGTTTGCTGAATACACCGCAGGGTCACCAAAATGGGATCGGTAAAAGGAACCGAATTGAAGAGAACGAAAAGTCACCGAACGTAATCCTGTAAGTCTGCATTTCTCCAAGGTAATCCTTTAAATCCTGACCTGTTAGGGGGACTTGAGGACCATGGGTTGAGATATTCTGATTTAGGCAATGTTTCGATTGGGAATGCAACCTTTATCAAGCCTAAAGGTTGCAGCTACAATGGAAAAGTTGCCTAAATAAAGATCCTCCTTCTTCCTATTAATATTTTTTGTGCCTGGTTGTCATTTCCTTATTTTTAAAGTTATTGTCGGTTTGGCTACCCGGGCAGTTGGAGCACTCACATTTTATTCATGTCTGTAGATCCATTTTTTCTCCCCTAGCTGCTCTGTACCTCTCGCGTTATTTGATAAATGGACTGATGAAGAGTTTTATTTGTCAAGTATTCCAGTTATGGTTTAGGAGATTCCATATCTAATATTTGTCTGGGATTCAGCGTTATGTGAATTTATAACCGCAGGTTAAATACATTATGAAAAACATGTTTCACAAACTGCCAACATTACCATTACAACTATCACCGTCCAGAGCCTGCCTCAGTGGGTGTGGCGAGTAGAAAAGTCATTTTGAGGTACAGATGGATACATTGATGCCATAATGGACATTCACTCCACGTGCACACGTGTTCACGGCAAAATCACATGCTAACTCCATGATGGTATTTTCTACCATTTTGCAGACACCCAATAAACTGTGTTTAAAAAATAATAAATAAAAATGAATGTCGGTTCAGAGCTTGCATAGGAATCCAGCAGATGTGTAATAGTTTGGAAAGTTACATTTCTCATGAGCAAGTGAGGTGAAACCTCCCTAACCATTAACTATATTCTTACAAAGTCTTGTAGGGAAACATTAGGGAGGTAAACTGCATATTGTCTGATAAATACTGCAAAGAGAAACATGGTGAATTGAAAAATTTAGAATTTGGTTCTGAAATCTGTATCAACAATTTTTTAGTATGTATAGTTCCTATATTGAAAATGTATATTAATTGACTGTGAATAAGTATATGTTTTTTTGCAAATTGTTCATGTATACAGTATATATGTGTACATCTTTAACATATTAATTCAAAGTACAGTATTTTCTGGTGTATAAGACTACTCTTTATACTTAAAAACATCCCCCAAAAATTGGGGGTGTTCTTATACGTGGGATATACAATACAATATGACGAGTATAGTCCAAAACCTATTTTTTAACTAGAAAATTAGGGGGTCGTCTTATACACCCGGTCGTCTTATACTCCAGAAAATACGGTATATATATTTGTATAGAAAAGTTATAGAAATGTTATTTATCTTCCCTTTCTGGCTGGTAATTTTTGTGTATTGTGTATTTTCGGGCCCTTTTCTAGCACTGCATGCCAACAGAAAGCAGTGCATGCTGGGAAAACTTGACAATGGGACATTTTATAGAAATATGTATATACTAGTTGTAAAGCCTGCCCGGAGGGCAGGCTATTGTTGTTGTTTTCGCCAGCTCAGAATTCATGTCCACATATTTGTTTTTCAATGTCCTTTCCAAGAGTATCTCTCTATATAAATGCGTTTGTAACTCGTCCGTCGCCATCCCATCCGCAACAGGAGGGCCAAGTGAGCAGCTGTGATGGGCGCGCACAGCTGACAGCGCATTACAAAGGCATTTATATATTAGAGCAGGTTCCTCTTCCCTCTAGATTGTAAACTCACGGGAACAGGACCCTCTTAGATTGTAAACTCACGGGAACAGGACCCTCTTAGAGTGTAAGCTCACGGGAACAGGCCCCTCTTAGATTGTAAGCTCACGGGAACAGGACCCCTTAGATTGTAAGCTCGTGGGACCCCTTAGAATGTAAACTCGTGGGACCACCTAGAATGTAAACTCATGGGACCCCTTAGATTGTAAACTCATGGGATAGATTGTAAGCTCATGGGACCCCTTAGATTGTAAATTTATGGTACCACTTAGATTCTAAACGCATGGGACCCCTTAGATTGTAAGATCATGGGATAGATTGTAAGCTCATGAGACCCCTTAGATTGTAAGGTCATGGGATAGATTGTAAGGTCATGGGAGCCCTTAGATTGTAAATTCATGGGATAGATTGTAAACTCATGGGACCCCTTGATTGTAAACTAATGGGACAGATTGTAAGCTCATGGGACCCCATAGATTGTAAACTCATGGGATAGATTGTAAGCTCAAGGGACCCCATAGATTGTAAGCTCATGGGACCCCTTGATTGTAAACTAATGGGACAGATTGTAAGCTCATGGGACCCCATAGATTGTAAATTCATGGGATAGATTGTAAACTCATGGGACCCCTTGATTGTAAACTAATGGGACAGATTGTAAGCTCATGGGACCCCATAGATTGTAAACTCATGGGATAGATTGTAAGCTCATGGGACCCCATAGATTGTAAGCTCATGGGACCCCTTAGATTGTAAACTTATGGGATAGATTGTAACCTCATGGGACCCCATAGATTGCAAACTCATGGGATAGCGTGTAAGCTCATGGGATAGATTGCAAGCTTATGGGATAGATTGCAAGCTCATGGGATAGATTGTAAGCTCATGGGATAGATTGCAAGCTCATGGGACAGATTGCAAGCTCATGGGACAGATTGCAAGCTCATGGGCTGCGTGAGCCCCTCCAACACACACATTGATACTCACGGCGTCCCACACAGGGTGGCCACCCCAAGGTTAGCGCCGTAATGCTCAGTGATGCGCAACTCCTGCCCGCAGAAAAGGTGACGAGTCTCTTCCGTGTAAGAGTCCGAGAACAGCGAGCCCCGGTCACGTGGCAGCACCTCGCCCAGGTCCCGCAGCCGCACCTCGCCCAACCCACCCTCCATGTCTTCCCAATGCATGGTCGTGTGTGTGGGAGAGGGCAGCGAGAGGCGCTCCCATACCTGCTCCCCTATAACCAAAAAAAAAGCCGATCCGTTGGAGGAGCGCTGTGTGCGCGGGTCTCCAACGGATTTTTTGTTGTGCCTGGCGCACTCCGGCTGTGCGCGTGCCGTGGCCATTTATGTTATAGATGAGCATTCCACTCTGTACCATTATTCTCTATGGACATTCCACTACCTTTTTAAAGTCTATGTTCATTCCATTCTGTCATTACTTTTAGTAGGTCCCAAAATTCAGATTTCTAGCCTACATTAAGGGGTATCTTTTCTACAGAAATATATGTCTTGTTCACTCTGGCCATGATAACACTATAAAACGCAGATGCTCTGCCCAGTCACAATAATTTTCACACACCTCACACAGAACACGAACAGAAGACAAATCGTCATGCTCATGACCCAAACATATGGATGGAACCTTGGCGCATGCTCCCACTGCTAGCGGACACAACCTGATGCAACTTCCCGAATGTACGCGCGCTGCGCATGCAGGGAACTTTAGTTTTTTCCTTGGTCTCCACTACCAGGCGCGGTTCAGAAGTGAACTACAACATCCAAGATCCCTTACGTGTTTAGAGGGCCGCTTCCGGCAATGTGTGTCAGCGGTGAAGAGCTGTGAGACTCAACTTTGCCTACGCTCAGCATGACGGTTTGTGTGGGGTATTACCCGGGTGTCTTTTGGCAAACTGTGGGCTGGCATACTCAAAGCTTACGGTTCTGGCTCCACCTGGAGTTGCACGCTTGGGCTCTGGGTGGTTTGACTGTGTTTAGGGGCTTGGATTGCTCTGGTGCTGACATCTTGGACTTTAAGACACTTTAAAGGTGTTCCAGGGGCTACCAGTCGACTATTACTCAGAGTCAGCATCCGATCTGCACCATCAATGGATGTCTGGTGCATATGGTTGTCATCTATGTCGCCTGCTGAGTCTTATGAGGTTGGCAGTTAGCAGCAGCCATCCATTGGATCGTCTTTTTTCTTTTTTGTCACTCGCGCAGCCGGACGTTTTTTTTTTCCAGTCGCACACGCGCAATGAGCAAGAAAGCTCCAGAGGCAGTGCGGTCCGGGGGCTGCACTTTCCTTCCTGGCATCTGTGGGCGGGTCCTCGTCAGCACTCATGGCGTCTGTGACTGACATATTATGACATATTATGCTGGCACACGCTGGCTGTGCAGTGGCAGTTGGATGCCTGTGTAGCCAGCAGTACGCTGGATGCGCGCACATGCGCAGAGGCGGTGTAGCGACGGACACGCTGCCTCTTACTGTTTTATGTTATAGATATATATATATATATTTATAATGTGCAGATGTATTAATGAAAACTTGTGTTTTGGATGGATTGTCCCTCTATCTGCACATTGTTTTATCGTCGACTGAAGCAGCAGGCAATTATCGCTGGTAACCTTGAAAGTGCAAGAGGTGATGATGCGTGTGTGTGAGTTTGTGTGTATGTATGTATATATATATATATAAACAAGGCAATGCTATGCACTCACGCTTCCTTCAGATATTCAATATGCCCGGTGCCTGTCATGCGGTGACGAATAATAGCTTTGGAAAGAAGTTGTGACGGCACTCCAGGACTGTTAACTTGTAGTTTATTCAATCATGAGAGTCATGAGACTCTCATGATTGAATAAACTACAAGTTAACAGTCCTGGAGTGCCGTCACAACTTCTTTCCAAAGCTATATATATATATATATATATATATATATATATACCATATGGCCTGGAATTATGGGAGGAACTTTAACGGTATTCCTGCTCACTGTACGCTTTGCTCTCAGTATCCGCCCTCCATACACATGATCATATGTATGGCCCACTATATTATTATGGCAAAATGATATGTCTTTGTGAAGAGGGCATTAATGGGATGGGTAACCCAAAGTATATTAGGAAGACTGAGGTGTCATTGAAATGATGATGGAAGTGAAGAGGTGCAGCTCAATTGACATTAAGGGGGTATGAGACATTAAAGAGCCTGAAAAAAGGAGAAGGAGAAGCACAAGGCAAATTATAAAAGTAAGGGAGAGGCACAAAGAGGCCAGCATGGGCATTAAGGATATATGGGAAGGGGAGCAGGATAGACTCAACAATGGGAAATTGATTGGGACCAAAGGGCATTTACAAGATGAGGAGGGAGAAGGAGAAGTATAAGGGCCGTGGAGGAGCGATGCTAAAATCTCGGTGACTTCCCATACTGTTCTTAAGACATAATCTCTGTCCAAATAACTTCCAAAGCCAACGTGAATTGTTATAATATTTAGCATTTTAGCATCTTAAATCTGTGCTCAGTCACTACATGGTTCTCACTGGACTGGGGGCATTTTTGGAAATTCCCAGTTCGATCTCCAGTATCTTGGATACTCTTTGCAGGTGAATGTATAAGGTTTTATGTTTTAACTACCTTGGAGCATGAAAGAAAAGCAAAAATAATAATAATAATTCGTTGGAAGCTAAGAACTGATGCCCAGAGAACACCATTGATTGGCGGGGCAGCGGTCTCAAAGGAAGAAGGATACAGTTGGGCGCATCGCCAAATTGCGTGCCAAGCAAATGCAGCTTTTAATTGGATAGCCCATGGTTCTTGTAAAATTTCATTTTGTGTTACTTTAGCTCTTCAGATTGAATATTTGTTCTGTTATAAGCTAGAGATTAGCATGCAATGAGCAACATAATAGAATGGGCTGTTACGGAATAGACATCACATACCTCAAGCGGGCAATTAAAATAAGGTGTCTCCGCCAAATCCCTTTTAAATATACAAGAGCCTCGTACAATTATCCTCACACAATTACATATCCCAAAAGAATCTTATTGCACTTCTGCTGTGGAACCAGTGATCAATTTACTGGAAGGAAAAAAAAAAAAAAAAAGAAGAAAGAAACCCCGGAAGCCTGTGGGAATGATACTAAAATACAAACTTTATTTGTGTTGCATCAAATAGTCCCCACGGGCCTTAAACCGGTGTTCAAGAGTGCACCGAAGTACCATGAAATAGCAATTTTTCTGGTACTGGCTATGAACTATGTGCACTTATGTGATCGGAATTTTCTCATATGCAAAACTCTTGGCTGAAGAGCCGAAGAATCATTACACTCTCCCTGTAGTAGTAAAGCGCCTTCGCTCTCGGTTTCCTCAATAGGTTTTTACATTCATCTTTTACATAATAGTTCAGGATGAGGCTACCTGGTAATGCACCAGTCCGTAAATCAAACAGGTCTCTTTTAATGTAAGTTCATTTGCTTGTAAGATGATTATTTATGGGCTGGAAATAATGGTATTATTACCCTGCTTTTTTAATTTTTCTTGAATCATGGCCATACAGTTTCTTGACTCATTTATATTTTATAGTGTTAGCTGTAGTGCTGCACGATGTTCCAAGGGCTTTTAGTCTACAACACAATATAGAGAATTGCGAGCTATATCAGGGAAATATATTACAAGGGAAGACAAAGTCTCATTACGGTTATTTATAGTGTTCTCAAACCTCATTAGAGGAAGGTTTGGTGAATGCAAAAAAATGCATTTCAAGCAATGTTTTCTTTTTTTTGTGAGAGGGAGGAACGTTTTCTCTTCTGTGTCCCTTTCTCAGGACTCGCGGCATCCGTTGGGTACCACAGCTTTGAGAAGATAAAAATTAACTATACAATAAATCTGCAACATACTGTGTTTGAAATATTACAATTGAAAAATAATTACTAATGCAGTGTAGAAATGTTTACTGTGTGCATCTGGCCTTTACTTTGGGATCTACTTTGAGGATATACCGAAGGAAATAGGTTACAGTCTTGCCTTTAGTTTAGATGTTTAGGAATTTTATAAAATAGGTTTGTCGAAGGTTTTAACAAGTAGAAAATAACATATTGCTTAATTCTAAGTATCTCGATGACATTATTTTTTTGTTTCTATTCACACGTGCTTTTGTGCCTATTGTGCCTATTGACACGTGCTTTTGTGCTTTTGACACGTGCTTTTGTGGCTTGACGTGCTTTTATGTATTATGAAAACGTTGTCCATATGGAATGCGAAATCCAGCAAGTCATGCCTCATAGTCGACAAGTCATGCCTCATAGTCGACAAGTCATGCCTCAGTTGGTAATTTTTTTAAATTAAGGATGCACCGATACCATTTTTTTTAAGACCAGGTACGAGCACTTATACTTTTTTCAGGTTCTCACTGATACTGAGTACCGATACTTTTATTTAATGTTATGTAGCCACTTTCTAATAAATAATTTATAATTTTGCTGAAAGCTTGTCCAGTTTATGTTAATATTGAAATGTATACCTCAAATATATGTATACCCAATAAACCTCAGATTTATGTATACCCACTTGTTAGGGTAAATCCGCTTCACGTCTAGATCCCTGATCTAGCCTGGTAATTTATCAGCTTCAGAAGAGGAAACATTGAGTTTACGCTGCAGCAGAGAATAGCCCACGGATGAAGAAATGAAACACAGACAGTAAGGTAGTCAGTGGGCTCTTCTGCCCCACCCAAGTTTTACTGAGGGTTATATAGATGGTTAGGACCCTTTTGCACAGTCATGCACAGCAATGTAAACATTACAGAACAGCTGGACATATACATATAAGGGCATAGTGTTCACCATGCAGAATATACGTTTAAAACTGGTGAAAAACTGTTTGACGTGGCTAGGTAAATATATCACAGATACAAACCTTTGGCTAGCCTTGTGGTTACTGTTTCACCATGTAGACATAAGTACCTTAGTCAGGGAACAAAGTGCAATACATGGTATTTGACAACTCTATGTGCAGACACAGCTCAATCTGTAGAGGCAAATGTTAACCCTTTCCTTCAATCCCCTCTTAGATCATAACATGATCTCCCCCCAACCTAGGTTGATCAGTTTTGCTGCAATAACAGGACAGATAGGTAGAGTACGGATGTTCAGGCTCAGGCTGGGCAATACACTTTAGGGCAAGTTGCCTCCCAGCGGGAAGTATGCAGTAAACAGTGATGGCCCAAAGAATAAGAATGGCCAAAACTGCAATGCCTATCTGGGCAAGGATGCGTTGCCACCCAGACATCCAGGAGAAGTAACGCTCCCAAGGGTCAGAGACCCCTGCATTGGAATGGACCTCACCAGCGAGGGTCTGGAGCTTGTTAATGGCAGTAGTAAGGCGTCCATCCGGGTCAGTGTTATTAGGTAGATAGGTACAGCAAGTGTCAACGTTGACAAGCATTTTGCAAACCCCACCTTCCTCTGCCAAAAGCATGTCTAAGGCCATCCTATTCTGGAACGTGATCTGGGCGGTGGGGCCTAATAGGTCAGCCACGGCTTCGAAAGCCTCTTTGGTGTAATTAATTAAGCGCTGTTGGTTGTAATAGATATAATTAATCCAGCCAGTGTTGACATTGATTTCTATTTGGGAAAGGAGGGATTCAAATCCAGCCTTCACGGGGTCCCTGGCCAAGAATTCGTTGGGAACCCCTCTTGGGACACCAGCAAAGTCGAGATAGATATGGGGGTCAAGGGTACCTGAAATACCAGCTCTTCGGCGGCAAGAGTGAAGCTGGGGAGATGTGGAAAAAGGGGTGGGAGAGGGCACCTGTGACAGAGAAGTGGGCTGTGTCAGGGGTTTTCGGGGAGGGTCAGGTGGGGAGGTAGGGGTATCTGGCATAATATGGAGTGGCATGAGGACCTTGGCGAGGGAGCATTCCCCTTTTCAGGTGAGTGGGAGCTTCCGGCGAATTTTCATGTCTGCACAGAGCCAGAACACATCCGCTAGGGACTGATGGTGATTGATCAGGTATGTGGTGGCATTATCACGGTAGGTGCCACAGTAGTTGGAGGAAAAGTTTCCGAAATCTTTGCCGTTTGAAGTACGTATGACATAACAGGTGTAATTATCAGGGTAGGTGGAAATGCGGGGCATGGTTTTGGGGGGTTCAGTGACTATGGAAAAGCGGTGATGTATTGCCAGGCACTTTGTGTCTTTGGATATTGTGCTCTGAAACAAGCTTAGAAAGCAGGCATCATCAGCAAGTGGAATTATCAGGGGGACAGTACCGAGATGGGGACGGGCATTAGCACAGACATAGCAGTTGGATCGGTTATACTGTTGAGCACTGTAGCGCATCCATTCTAGCCAAAAATTCAGATCATTATATCCTAGTTCTATGCCTACTGTATCTTCATACGTGGGATCTGTAATAGCAACAGTATTATTAGGGATCTTAGGAGAGTGCAACAGAGGGTTAACAGGTGGTCTGAAAATGGCATCCTGAAGTTTAAACTGGCCACACCAAAAGGAACCTTTTCTTCCAAACCACCAACATAGCAGATATAAGCCTTGATCACCAGGTAGGGGGTTCTGGATGGTGAGTGAGAGGTGCGCACCAATGTTTAATTTATGGAGATGCATCTTCTTTACTTAAATATGCTTCATCAGGTGAATAGCCCCAATCCTTCCCTGTGTTCCATGCAGCTGCCCCCCACCATTTACACAAATATTTACCCCAGTAATCAGAGGTTACACAAATACATGCTTCACCGACCCCTGTTGTCTCAAACGTGCTTTCGTAGGTGGTAAGGATGACTCCAGATTCCTGGAATGATTTAGGGCAAAACCATAATATATCTCAGGGGTCAATCACATAGGTTACGACCGAGACAATGGAGGAGTCATAATGTAGAATAGTTTAAGATGAAGTCCACGTAACCCATGCACCAATATATGCTGTTGTCATGCCTATGGCGCGTTTGTGTCTAGGGGCATATGTATACGTATGATTGAGCCACAGGGTGGTGGTTGTGGGTGGGGCACCATTATCTGAAAAATAGGGGGACACAGCATAGAAGAAGGCTCCGGAACCCAAAATCAATCCCCACACCCCCAATGTACATAAGCATGTTAATTTGTGGTGTGAGACTGTGTAGATCATATTCAAGATAGGAGTAGGTTGAACAGATGGTTAGGGATAACGTGGGCCTGTTCCTCAGGGACATCTTGCAGAGTCTCTATATGTTGAGTGACCACCTGGCCACATCCAGGAGTAGTCTCTGGTTGGGACACCCGGGGGGTCCTGTTCTCGCTTTGGGTGGGTCAACCCTCTTCTCTGTTGTGGGCTTTTGGTCAGCCCTCTTCACACGTGATGCATGGAACTAAGTTGGCTCTGCTTCCATCAGAACAGCGGTCTGGGTGATGGCGACAACACAGGTGGGCTCAGAGAAAGGGTTGAGTTGGGGTTTCCGACCCTTCTGTAGACGTTTAACCAGGACCACGTCATCAACCTTAAAAGGGTGAATAGGGCTCTGTGTGGACAAAGGAAGAGTACGAGCAACGGATCTCTCAATGGTATCAATAGCATTCACTATGTGACGAACATAAGAATCCGTCAGCTGGTCGAGGTCACCTTTCTCAATCACCAGGTGGGCCTGTGCCCAAGGATGGGGGAAAGGCTTACCCATGAGGATCTCAAAAGGGGAGAAACCCGTCGATTTAGACGGTGTCATTCGCATTTCAGTTAGAATAGCTGGCAGCACACATTTCCAGTTATGAAATGTGCCTGCTGTGGCCTTCCTTATCTTGTCCTTGAAGGTCCTATTTGTACGTTCGACTATGACAGAGCTAGTTGGATTGTACGGCAGATGTAGCTTCCATTCCACCCGTACTGTTTTTGCAAGTTGTTGACATATGAGGGCAGTGAAGGCAGGACCATTATCAGTGTTGATGTTCAAGGGAAAACCCCATCTGGGAATTATCTCCTCAATAAGGATGCGCACTACTGTGCGGGCATCCTCATGTGTGGTGACGAACACCTCTGGCCATCTGGAAAACATATCCACAATAACCAGGGCGTATTCTTGGCATTTGCCTGTTTTAGGAATGTGGGTGAAATCCATTTGCATGTGTGTGAAAGGGGTGGTAGGATAGGAGGTGAGCCTCAGAATGGAGAAGAGATGTGTTGGGATTATTACGGAGGCAGGTCAGGCAACGGCCCACGTAAAGTTTAACTAAAGAGTTCAGGTCAGTAACGTGAAAACATTTGTTAAGTTCAGTCAGAGTCTGCTTACATCCTATATGTCCTACTCCATGAAATTGGGCTATGTATAGTGGGGCACTAGCCTGGGGGATGCAGACCCTACCTGATTTCATGTACAGACCTGAATTAGGATCAAGTGTCTTTACGGGTGTAGACCAGTCATCTATCTCGTCTGGTGTAGCGTAAGCCTGTAGGGTGGAAAGGAGGTGGGTAGCATCTGGCAGGGGTGGGGAGAGCATGGGCATGACAACAGTGGCAGGTGACTGGGCAGCCACTCAGACCTCAGATCACTGGCGTGGGCATCCTGTTATATTTGGGTGTGCACCATAGAACATTTATTATCTGAAAACTTATGTTTCGAACATTTTGCACAAAATGCACATTTTTCATTAGAAATAAAAAGCCTGTAATCAGAGAAACAGCTGGTTCATGAACAGCAAACAAATTAACAGAAGTCTGAAATGTCAATGCGGGCGGAGAAAGAGAACCTCTTGACCCAACATTAGGGTGTGCCTAGGGTGTGGGCACACCAGGCACACCCCCTGCACACACCTATACTTCAGATACATGTATACCCACTCAGACCTCAGACGCATGTATACCCACTCAGACCTCAGATACATGTATATCCAACAGAACCCAGACCAGAGAGTGTGTGTGTGTGTGTATATATATATATATATACATTCTACCATGTCCCTGCGGTTGACAGCGTTCCAACCTGCGGCCGCAAAGGTTAAGAGCAGTCACTCGGTGGGAACCCCTCCCAGCCACATTCTCGCAAGATTCTGCGCAGTTTGAGATCTCGCAACTCCGAGATCTTCCAAGGGGTTCCCACCAAGTGGCCTCTCTAAACCTTTGTGCCCACTCGTTGGAATATCGACTTTGCAAACACAGCAGAAAAGTAGAGAGGAACACTAGAGATTTGTGTTTATTGATTTAAAAGCCTCCATCACTTCTCCATCAGTAGAAGGATGAGATTGAGTATTGACCAATAAAAAATCACAAAAAACATAACTTAAAAAACATAACTAAATATAAAAAGTCTAAAGTAAGTTGAAGTTATTTAGACAATCCTTTTTTATTTAGTTATGCCTGGTATTGATTATATTTCAGTATTTTTATGATAAAGGTATTTACTATCTATTGGATAAGTGATGCCCTTTATTACTCTACGCCTGGAACAGCACAAACTGATTACACTCAGAAGAAAGGTTGGGCACGAACCTGAAAAGAGGGTCAAGAGGAAACACATTGAGCCTGGACACCTATGAGGCTCCATCAATGGTGAGTGCAACCCAATAGAGGATCCAAAGGCTGTTATATTGTAGCATATTACAATATGAGAGCACTGTCTCTCCTCTCTTTTGTTCTCCCATTCTGAGGAAGAGTATGCTGGGTAAAGAAGGGATGTGCCACTCTCTAATTGGCCAGAGGCGATAATCTCCTAGGGCAGGGACCAGTTAAGCTCTATATTGTGGGTGTGTGTGTGTGTGGGTGTGTTCACTCTCTCGATTGGCCACTTGTTGGGACTATTTATGAGATCTTCACTATTGTGTTTTTTATGTCCTGTTTTTTTCTTTTCGTAGGAAAATAGAGGAGCGAAGGAAGAACTTGACTCTTGCCCCCTTTCCTTTCTCTCCAGATTTGCAATATAAGTATATATAAACTTTTTTCACATTGGTATTATGCACTTTAAGCATGTCTTTTGCACAATAGATGTGTGCACTTTCAGATTGTTGACAACACTATAGCATTTTTGTAATTAATGTAGCTTTTTTTGGCAAGACTAAGAGCACCTTATGTTTTTATTCCAATTTTTATTATGTTTGTATATATCTGTTATATTTCTGTAAGCACCTTTTTTGTATACACATTTGTACAAGTGGAAATGTACAGAGTATATTACCTTGTATGCATGTAATAAAATAAGTATGGCTATTCATTCTAAAAAGAAAATAGCACAACTTGAATGAGTAAACATTGATTATAGGACATGCCACGCCTCCCTGGTGGAGAGTGAAGACAAAAAGGTGCTAAGATGAATGGAGACACAAAGAGAGAAAGACATGTTGGATACACTGGCATATCCAGAGAGGTGGCACAGTGGGCATTTGCCCCTCCTGATTTGTGAGCTGCAAACCCATTGTAGGTGATACAGGAGAGCTATGAACATGTGATCCTCTGTACATCTGGTTCGATAAACCCTACTTCAAGTCAGATGTCATTGGAAAGGCCAAAGTGTGGCCTTTTCAATGGTACCAAACATGCCTATTTAAATATAAAATGAAAAAAATAGAAGATATCAATTTCATGAGAAATTTCAAGTGACATTTTTTCAACATTATGACTCATATTTTTAAACTAAAATTTAGTAGCAAAAATCTGATTAAATCTATCAAGAGGGTTCACTGAGATTTGTCCAAATACGATGTCTCAAATCAGTGATTCATCAAATTATTGGCAACAATTTCTTGCAAAACGACTAAAGTTTTTATATATATATATATATATATATATATATATATACGGATAAATTATATAAATATCATATATTATACTCTCCTATATTAATTTCAGCTTCATAATTAATTTTAAAAAATGATTTCATCCTACGTAGATAGTGAATTACTCTAGTGAATTAACACTGGAGTGGGTACATTTAATTGCTTCTTTTGTATAGTTCAGGTATGTGTTGATTAAAGGTCTAAATAATTAAAAGTACAACAGACATGGTATTTAATGTCAAAACCTGTGTAGATGGCCTCACTTTCAATTAACTTTCAGCTGAAAAAACAATGGATTTGGCTCAAATGTATTAGGATCGTGTATCATTTTTTTAAATGTATTTAAATACCATTAAAATAGAGGTTTGGACGTTCCCATTCACGCACAAAAGAGATCTTATTATAGTTTACTCTAAATATAATCTTTCTTCTAATGAACTTGATCATGACTCTCTTTAATTCTTTGAAAAGGCTTCCCATATAATTACTTTTATTTTCTTTACCTTTTAATTTAAAAAATAGAGAAGCGGTGGAATGGTTAGTGTTCTGCAGCTGATCTTGGTGTCTTCCTGTCTCTTCCCTCTATAATGTGATATCAATCTTCATTTTCCCTGCAAAAAAAACAGAAACTTCCATCCCCTACTTGAGCGAGGAAAATAAAGCTCAGCAACATTGCAAGCATATTGGACACCTATAGGCTTTTTTCTAATGCTTTATTTGCTTTTAGCTTTCACCCGCCCTCGCATGTTGGTTGTCATACTTAACATGCTGAGGAGATCGCGGAGCGCGTTTAATAGGAACTTCTGGGTTTTCCAGCAGTGATTTATGCGAAGAACACACAGCTCCATCATCATTACAGTTTCCGAGCTTAGTATTTCTCGGCCTATGGTCGTAAATTCCTGGTATCTATAGCGATCTATCGGATATCTTCCAGGATGTATTTCTGTTCCTTCTTCCCTTATACATGCATTTTGTCACATATGGAGAGATCGAGGGTAAAGCAAGGCGCATCATATCCTATCGGCTTGGTAACATCACTGCTATACAACCATGGAGTTGCAGGTTTTAATCCCAGTCTGAGCATCTCTCCAACAAATGTACTTGGGTCTAATGATACATACTCACCAATTACACAATATTGCAATATTTAGCACAGCGCAATGCCAGTTAGCCTCAGCTTACTGGTAAGTAGGAAGTCCTACACAATGCATGTCCATCATAGAAGCTTGATATTCTTTCTTCTATGGTCCAACCTATATAAGTGGTATATCCCAGAAAGGCTGTGGAAATAGAGGGAAACAACAATTGCGCAGTATGCTTGTGACAGAATTCCAGTGATATTGCGCATGAATACAATTCACAATATATTGAGCCCACATCCGGCTCTAGGTGGAATCGCCTTATAGGTCTTAGTGTTTTCGGGTGCCCATCAACCCCTTTCATCACACCATAATTTTCATATAGCGTCGTCCTACGTTACTAGCAAAATACATTGGGTGCATAATACTGTAACCAAAATTAACAGGGAAAGGGCATGTGCCAATTTTTAATTTACACACTCCTGAGCCCCATATGGCTCTTTCTATCACGCCTGTGGAATTTTTAAGGAAATTACAGAACCTCTTTGGACTGGATAGATGGTAAAATCAGCATTTATTAAAATAAATCATAATAAAAACAGAAATAGCTACCAGAATGTGTTTTGCTGGATGGCTTCTTTAGCTGGTGTCCTCCTTTCAGCAGGTTTGAATCCCAATCAGAACACCTGACCAGCATAATTCTCCTCTACAACCATGGGGTCTCTGCCTGACAACTGTGGAGAAGTAGGTTCAACCTCACCATCTTTTCTCTTGTTTAAATACATTGAAAGCAGGTACTGGTTTCTGGTTTGGATACTGGTTAGAACACAGCAACAGCAAGTGTCCTTGGGCAATACAACCAACGATATGTGCGGGCCTGCCTCACAATATAAGCTTATGAAATGAGTATAAACCTAAGATTACCCGGGTGGAACTGCCATTACCCGGTAGCTTTGGGTAAAGCCTGATATAAAATGAAATGTGGTAAACTACAGTGTACTGAAACACCTCTGGATAAAGTGTTTTTTGCAAGAGTCTTGAGTAGGTTACAGTTGACCGAAAATCTATGGTTATACATTGATAATAACAAAATTCATTTTTTACCCATGCCAACCCTAGCCCTATTAATCACTTTTTCCCAAGGTGGTTGGTCAATCTGCAGATTACCCATGTAAGACCTGAAACTTTACAATTTTTTCAGCTCTACCCAGTGATTTTGGGATATGTAGACTTTACCCAATTTCCGACTGAATTCCTAACATCTATAGATTATAGATCATAAGTTCCCTTTGGAACAGGGTTCCCCAATCATACTGTGTCATTCTTGTTAAACTATACCTTTTGTTCTTATGTATCACGCGCCTTGTTCTCATAGCTTGTTGAATCCATTGGTACTATAAAAATAAAGTATGATTTATTATATGTATTGGTGACAGGAATCTCACCCATTTCATTCTACACCGCAGACCTCTCCCCATTCCTTCTATGAGCCGAGTATATTACAAGAAGCCAAAGAGCATCACAATATTCATTAAAGGAGCCCCCATCAATTCCTTCGTCTCATGAATAAGAACTTGATTTATATGGGTAGTCGTAAGATGCAGATCATTGGTTAAATTAGCATTTTCTATCACACATTACTTTACGTTTAAATGATTTAATGGGCATTTCTTAATCCTACCTGTTAAAATACGGCTTTACATTATTGTTAAGCTATAATGCTCTATTGGTGCTATGTAATATTTAAATGAGTTACAGCTTCTATTCTCTTCATTCTCTCTCTGCATCTCTCTCTCACTTTCACTCGCTCCAACCTCTCTCTTCTGTTACATCCGTGGATCTCGCCGTGTGTCTGTGTGAAATATTATATTTCTAAGGGCAGAGTTATATGTGGAGAGTGAAATATTCATGAAGCTGAGAATACTGAAATTAACAGAATGTTGCAAACGTGCCTTTATATATTCTGTATTTTGGTACAAAAACTCATCATTCATGTGCTCCATGTGTGCATAATAAAGAAAACGCAAGGATGAATGCGCTTGATGAATTGAAGTATACATCTACTTATTATACAGAAATATGTGAAGGGGTCAGCACTTTTAAATTAAACTCTGAGTGCAAAACATTGCATATTTATCCTTTTTGCAAACCATCACGTTTTGTAATATATTCCATGTAATAACATGGAAACAGGTTTGATACCAGTAGCCGAGGAATACAATAGATTGTCTAAAAAAGGAGCAGGATTGGAATGATTCCCACATTGTTGTATCTTATATTACTGTAATATATGTCCGAAAATGTAATAATTAGCTGATTGCTATAAGGGAATATTCACAATCATTTACATTTTTATACATGTAGACATATACACAATAAGTAGATAGATACCTACATAGACAGATACTCAATCCCTGCTGGTCTCACCATCAACAGCATGGCACCAATTCAATCTATTATGAATGCTGCTTCCATCCTTATCTCTCTCACTTGATACTGTGTCCTCACATACCTCCCCAATCTGCCGGTCCCTCCATTGGCTTCCTGTACCTTCCAGTACCCAGTTTAAAATGCTGATGCACACGTCCGTAGCCCTTAATAACTCTACCTCTCCTTATATATCTTCCCTACGTCATACCTTTATCCATCCAGATCACTCCGGTTTGATGACAACCTCTGCCTGTTCCCTTTATCCACCCACACTGCCAATTCACACCCCCAAGACATCTCAAAGAACCAGTCCCATGGAACACCCTACCTTCTTCTATCAAACCTCACTCTAATGTTATAGAGAATTGAAGCCATTCTGGTTTTGTGCATCAAAAAATGGAGCAGAATCTCTTGGCAAAAAGTGACATGTGCATTATCAACTGTAACGATGGTGACATACAAACTGCTCAGAATCTGTTTGGTTAGGATTAGGGTTAGGGACCGTTTTTATTCAAAATTTAATTTATAGAAATCTTTATTATGATACCTGACGCCAATTATTTTACTGTCATTACTGCCCCAATAATCACGCAGTAAACTTGCGTCAATTTCACATGATATTCAGGGCACTATTCCCTAGTGAATGCTAATTGTAGCACTTGGCTGTGTAAGTGTTAACCTCCGGATAAGTGACAGTAATGCATGCTCCCATATTACAATCCTGACGCTAAACCCATGAGAAATCAGTTTGCGTATCGGTGATTGCGCTAGCTTGCATGAGCTTACTGTGCTTTGCGCACCCTATAGTTAACATGGGGAGCGCAATCAGTAATAAGCGTTTGAATAAATAAGGTATTACAAAGTGCTACCGCTAATTAACGCACCGATGAGCAAACCTAAAATTTACCCCCTAAAAACCACCTCCTAAAATCTGGTGCTAACTGATTCTGCTTTTGCAGAATCAGTTGACACCAGCTAACCCCCCCCCCAATAAATCAGATACTCGCCTCTCATCCCGTGGAGAGAATGGTGGCCCGATCCACCGCATCTGGCCGCCGAGAGCAGAGTAAGAATGAGGATAAATATTTCCTAGTCTCCCTCCACAAATCACTCTGCGAACCTGCGCAATTTTGCGACAGGTCTCATGGCCCAGCAGTGCAAACCCTCCATGGAGTCTTATGGACTCCAGTAGGTGATACTCATGGCAGCATAGAACCGCTACCACAAGTATCATGGACAGCTGTGCTGCACTGCTATTTCAGCACCTTGTCCCGGAAATAGGGTGGTAAAATGGGGGCGCTATGAGAAAACATGAAGGTTTCAAGAGAGAAAAACACGTTCAAGTACGGTAAAATGCGTCGAGTGTTCATGTTTGTTTCATTTTAACTAATGTCTTCCGTCTCCTTGAGGGTGTTTGCCTATTCTGGAGGCTTAATTTCCTGACTCTAAGCACAGCTGGATATTTTAGGCGGCACAAACTGCCAAAGTTACCACAGGGCTGGTGTTACCTATTAGAGATTTACCTCTCCATATTTTCTCGTTATTCCAATTTATCCTTCAGGCTCCTGTGATCTAATTACCTCATTCTCTTACTCCTACCCTCTGATGCTGACATTGTGATTTTACACTCCAGCCTGTTTGTGTTCTACATTACATTATATGTTACGCGTGTTAGGCTGACGGTCCACCTATTTTTTACTTGCACCTATTAAATGTTAAGTTTTATTTTACTGTACCCTATTTACCAAACCTTGACCTACCTGTGTCGGCTAGGGATGTGCGTTTCAGGTTTCGGAATTTCGGAATTTTCACGAAATTTCCCGATTCGTGCATTCGGATTCGCCCGATTTTCCGAAAATGTTCAGATCCGAAAACGGCAGATCCGAACAAATTTTCGTGCCGAAACGAAAACTTTTCGGAATTTTCGAATGGACTAGAAATGTGTAAAATCAAAATTCATTTTCGTTCCACTCGTGATTTCGGCTCCATTCCTGATTTCGGTTCCATTTCAGTAATTTCGGACATGGTATTTATATCGCTGATTCTGTAATTAAATTTTGTATCATTCCCATCTCAATGTATCCTTTTTGTAAAACATGAGAAATCTCAATGCCAGAATTATCGTATCGGCAGAATTATCATATCGTATAATTATCGTAACCGAAAAACCATTAGTTTACGTCGAAACGAATAGACACTTTCAAACGAGGAGAACAGACGTTCCGAAAAACACGAAAATTTGCGAAATCACGAAAAAAAAGTCGATACGAAAAACGAAACGAAACGAACCGAATCGAAACGAAAATCGTCCGAAACGAGTCGAAACGTAAAATTTACAAAATCCGAACGAACCGAATCGAACCGAAAAAAAAATCGGTGCACAAGCCTAGTGTAGGCCACCCGAAACTAGTTAAGGTTACAACGAAAAATTTTAATTTTTAAAGGGGAATTTTAATTC
Source organism: Leptobrachium leishanense (assembly GCA_009667805.1). NCBI lineage: Eukaryota > Metazoa > Chordata > Amphibia > Anura > Megophryidae > Leptobrachium > Leptobrachium leishanense. Next base: position 488,764,113 of record CM019063.1, read on the forward strand.
AGGCGTCTTTTTTTTATGATGCACCTTTTTCTGCTTGGCTTTATTATGATTGAGGTAAGGTGCTCTCTGTTCTCATGAGATACCCTGACTTTTGGATGAAAAATTGTGTTTAGTTGATTAATTACCCTTTTATGTGAGCCTATTTGCATGTGCACAGGTTTATTAATGCTACTAGACATGTGCATTCGTTTTAGTACTAAAACGATTTAGTCCGAATTTTGGGATAATTTAGTTTTCGGATGACTCAAGAGAAACTAAACTGCTCAGTACAAAAAACGAAAGAAACTAAAATAAAATGCACTACATTTTTAGTGTCAGTCCTTTTTGTGATATTACATTGCTGAGTGAAGGAGACCAGCAATGAAGAGCGCAACATCCGAAGTTCTGCACCCTCCACATGCCAAATGCAGTAGGATGTTCTATACAGAGAGGGGCATTAATTAATGCAGGAGGATGTTCTATACATTATACAGAGAGGGGTATTAATGCAGGAGGATGTTTTATACATTATACAGAGAAAGGTATAAATTGAGGAGGATGTTCTATACAGAGAGGGACATTCATTAATACAGGAGGATGTTCTATATATTATACAGAGAGGGGTATTAATTAATGCAGGTGGATGTTGTATACATTATACAGAGAGGGGTATTAATTAATGCAGGTGGATGTTGTATACATTATACAGAGAGGGGTATTAATTAATGCAGGAGGATGTTCAAAACATTATACAGAGAGGATCCTTTTCTTCTCAGCCCTTTAAATCCAGTGTCTGTGAGCACGGAGATCGGCTGCTTGTTACATTATCTCTCAGTACAATGTATCAGGCTCAGCTGTTACAGTAACTAACAGCGCTCAGTTTCAGTAAAACAAGGAAATAATATTGTTCTAACCTCTTAGTTTCAGTAAAACTAGTAAATAATATTTTTATATATAAGAGGTTAGAACAATATTATTTCCTTGTTTTACTGAAACTGAGCGCTGTGATGAGCGGCAGTCAGTTACTGTAACAGCTTTGCCCGACACGGGCAGTATTACAATGTTGGTGCTAACTTAACCAGAGCTGTTGTAAACTAAAAACCTCCATAGGCTATAATAGCTCTGGGAAGTTTACAACAGCTCTGGTTAAGTTAGCACCAACTATATAATATGGCCCACATTGTGCTGAGAGTTTGAGATACTGTAACAAGCAGCGATCTCAGCCCTCCGAGGAGCCACTACAATAGTAATTGTATCCACTGGTTTTCGGATGAATGAAATTAGTTTTCATACTAAATAACTGAAAACGAATTTCTTTAGCAACTAAATAAATTGCATTTTAGGACTAATCCATTAGTTCAAAACGAAATTTTGTGCTGTGCACATGTCTAAATGCTACCAATTAATTTAATCCTCACCTTTTTGCAGTGGGTGGACTGCCAGGGAGCCAAACACCCCAAAAATCCTATAGGCCACAAAGATAAGCAGACTCCTGTCCCTCCTATAACTCTCACTGACGGCCAATAGGCTTGTGCACCAATTTTTTTTTCGGTTCGATTCAGTTCGATTTTTCGGATTTTTAAACTTTTCGATTCGGCTCGTTTCGACCGATTTCGGTTTCGATTCGGTTCGACCTGTTTTTCGGGTACATTTTTTTTCGGAATTTCGACCATTTTTCGTATTTTCGTGTCACTGTGCTCGGTTTTTGTATTGACTTTTCGTTTGTTCGAAAAATTTTCGTTTTTCAGAAAATGTTCGTTTTTACAAAATTTTCGTTTTTCGGAAAATTTTCCTTTTTCGGAAAATTTTCGTTTTTCCGAAAATCTGTTCTCCTCGTTTGCCACATTTCAAGCCCATTCGAAAAATCCGAAAATATTTCGTTTCGGCTCGGAAAACATTTCGGATCTGAACTTTTCGGATCTAAAATTTTTCGGAAATTCGCCGCATCCGAAAACACGAATCGGGAAATTTCGTGAAAATTCCGAAATTCCGAAACCCGAAACGCACATCCCTAACGGCCAACCATTCCAGGATAAATCTGAGAAGGTCGCGTAAACCTGCTTTAAGCCATCACCAGCTAGCTATGAGTAAGAGGATGTTAGGGTAGAGTGCAAGCAGCTCATCCACTCTGGTTTTAGCTTAATTCAAGGTACCGTTAAATTGTACTGGTGGATGTACTGACAGTAACTGAAAGTTATCTCCGAAACAAATAGTAATCCCATGTAATATGCTTTATTTGGTTTATTAACTGAGTCCTCTATTGCAGTGGTTCCCATTGCCAACCACGATCCTCAAGTCCCTCTAACAGGCCAGGTTTTAAGGATTACCTTGGGGAAATGCAGACTGAATCCTGCAATCACTGAGCAGCAAATCATATCACCTGTGCTGTGCTGCAGCTATCTGTCAAACCTGACCTGTTAGAGAGACCTGAGGACCAGGGTTGGGACCAATGCTCTAGTGTTTCATGCTCTGAACAAATCAGCAAACTGTCAAAAATGTGGGCTACTCTCAAAAATGAATGTGCATGTCTAATAATATGAATATGATAGATACTGGAACCAATGTAAGAATCACATGCATTTTTCGACTTAACAGTGGGATTTGTAATGTCTATCCAGATATTGATGCCCTCACCCCTCAGACAGAAAAACTAAAATCTTTGTTCCAGTGCCACATATAAAAAAAAAATCCTTGTAGCTAGTGCAAATTGGAATTTTGTATCATAAAACATATAGTGACTTTCTCCCCGTAACAGCTTTTTCATATGCAGTTGTGTTCAAAATTATTCAACCCCCACTGAAATTGAGTGTTTTGGCCAGTTTGAAATTGATTTTGATCATTCAGTCATCTTGCTTACAATTAAATCAAAGAGGCACGTGTAGGTCAGACAAATATAACATAACATTTATAATGAAATAACCACAAATGTCTTTTCTGTGCTCACATCATTATCAGTTTTATTCAACCCCCAAGTGACATTCAATCTTAGTACTTAGTACAACATCCTTTTACAGTTATTATAACAGCTTTTAAACGTGAAGCATAGCTTGACACAAGTGTCTTGCAGCGATCTACGGGTATCTTCGCCCATTCGTCATGGGCAAAAGCCTCCAGTTCAGTCACATTCTTAGGCTTGCGCACTGCAACTGCTTTCTTTAAGTCCCACGAGAGGTTCTCAATTGGATTTAAGTCAGGTGACTGCGATGGCCACTCCAAAATGTTCCAGCCTTTAATCTGCAACCATGCTCTAGTGGACTTGGAGGTATGCTTGGGATCATTGTCCTGTTGAAAGGTCCAACGTCTCCCAAGCCTCAGGTTTGTGACAGACTGCATCACATTGTCATCCAATATCTCGGGGTACTGAAGAGAATTCATGGTACCTTGCACACGCTGAAGCTTCCCTGTACCTGCAGAAGCAAAACAGCCCCAATGCATGATTGACCCCCTGCCATGCTTCACAGTAGGCAATCTGTTCTTTTCTTCATAGGCCTTGTTCTTCCTCCTCCAAACATAGCGTTGATCCATGGGCCCAAACAGTTCTAATTTTGTTTCATCAGTCCACACAACACTATGCCAAAATTTCTGTGGTTTGTCCACATGACTTTTGGCATACTGCAGTCGACTCTTCTTATTCTTTGGAGACAGCAAGGGGGTGCGCCTGGGAGTTCTGGCATGGAGGCCTTCATTATGCAGTGTGTGCCTTATTGTCTGAGCTGAAACTTCAGTACCCACATCTGACAAATCTTTTCTCAGTTCCTCAGCAGTCACACGGGGACTTTTCTCCACTCTACGCTTCAGGTAGCGCACAGCAGTCGAAGTCAGCATCTTCTTTCTGCCACGACCAGGTAGCGTTTCAACAGTGCCCATTGCCTTGAATTTGCGAATGATGCTTCCTATGGTCTCTCTTGGTATGTTTAACATCTTTGCAATCTTCTTATAGCCATTGCCCTTCCTGTGAAGAGTAATCACCTCTTCTCTTGTCTTCCTGGACCATTCTCTTGACTTCACCATGTTTGTAACCACACCAGTAAATGTCTGGCTACTAAACACGGCCACTATTCTATTCTCATCCTGCTTGACCTCTCGGCTGCTTTTGACACTGTTGACCACCCCCTCCTTCTACAGACCCTCAACTCTCTGGGTCTCGGTGACACTGCACTTGCTTGGGTGGACTCCTATTTATCCAACAGGTCCTTCTGTGTGTCCTTTGCTGGCAACTCCTCCTCTTCATTGCCTCTATCTGTTGGTGTACCTCAAGGCTCTGTCCTTGGTCTTCTGCTCTTTTCCATCTACACCTCCTCCCTGGGCAAAATCATCAACAGCTTTGGCTTTAATTACCACCTCTACGCTGATGACACTCAGATCTACCTCTCTACCCCTGATCTCTCTCCCCCTGTCCTTTCAAAGGTCAGTGACTGTTTATCTGGCATCTCCTCCTGGATGGCCTCCCACCACCTAAAGATCAACATGTCAAAGACTGAGCTCCTACTTATTCCTCCCTCCAATGCCTCCCCACCTCCTGACTTCTCTATCACGGTGGAGGGTATCACCATCTCCCCATCAAACCAAGTTCGCTGTCTTGGAGTTACACTTGACTCTGCTCTTTCCTTCATCCCCCACATCCAGTCTCTTTCCTCCTCCTCCTAATTCACCTCACCCGCCGCTCTGTCTCTGCCGCTCCCCTCTGCGAGTCCCTTCACTGGCTCCCCATCCACTGCAGAATTAAGTTCAAAATCCTTATCCTTACCTACAAAACCCTCACTAACTCAGCTCCCCACTACCTGTCCTCACTAATCACCAAATACTCCCCAGCCCGCTCCCTAAGGTCAAACAGTGATCTGCGCCTAGCTTCTCCCCGCATCACCTCTTCCCATGATAGACTGCAGGATTTCTCACGCGCAGCCCCCACTCTCTGGAACGCTCTCCCTCGTACTGTCAGACTTTCCCCTAACTTCTCTTCCTTCAAACGCTCCCTTAAAACATTCCTATTTAGGGAAGCCTACCACCCAACTCACTGACACAACCATCAATCACTCTCACCTTACAGTCCTCTTCTCCTGTTTCCAACCCCAACCTTCCTAGATTGTGAGTTACTACGGGAATAGGGCCCTCATCTCCTCCTGTACTGTTTGTCAAATGTTGTTCAATGTATTGTAACCCTGTCTATACTGTGCTTATTATACAGCGCTGCGGAATATGCTGGCGCTTTATAAATAATGAATAATAATAATAATAATGTCTAGAAGGAGCTGAGTATCACAGTCATTTTAAAGCTGCCTAATTGGTGCTTATTATGCTTTATTGCTGCTCCGTGTCATCGACAGGTGTTTTCAATACCTGATTGAAAACACTTGAATGAACCTCTGTTCTTCAGAGTGGTAGTCTTTAAGGGGTTGAATAATTGTGTCAATGAAGAATTCACAAAAGAAACATTTACTACTGTATTACAAAACCAATTGATGTCATTTTAGTTGTATATGGTTCTTTAAAAAGTCCTTGTAGGATTTCATTCTGAATACAATTACAAATGTACGCTAAATTCCCTAAAACCCTTTACAGCATTGGGGGTTGAATAATTTTGAACACAACTGTAACTACAGTTTGCACTCCTTTCATCTGGAAGGCTTGGGACACCACAGAGCATTCCGAATTTCATATTCTTCTGGATATTAGAATCCAGTAGAATCTGATGTTTCAGAGGAAGGAGATTGCGTTGAGAGAGACGCGATCCCCTTCCTTTTTCAGCTCCCATCATGTACACATAAAGGGAGCGCTATGCAGCGTTTACTTTTGGACAAGCTGCCTGAAATCAGCGAAACGCCAGGCAGCATGTCAAAGACTAGGACTGCCCAGAGATTCTCATCATGTGCCACGGTCTGCTGCACCTCTCGGGAGCCATGTTCCTGAGTGGCATCAACCATACAGAGATCCCCTAGTCTGGAATCACTAAAATCCAGATGGCTCTGAAAACTCTAGTTTGCATAGTTACATAGGCTGAAAAAAGACATGCGTCCATCAGGTTCAGTCTTTCACACATCCCATACTGATGTTGGTCCAAAAGAAGGCAAAAAACACAGTCTGAAGCGCTCGCCAATATGCAACACGCTGGAAAAGATTCCTTCTTGACCCCGGAATGGCGTCATATTTTACCCACATATTAAAAAGTATAACCCTTAATATTCCGTGTCTGCAGGAAGTCATCCAGTTGTTGTTTAAAAGTCTGTACAGTCTCTAACCCAACCACCTCAACAGGCAGAGAATCCAAAAGCTTTATTGTTCTCACTGTAAAATAACCCTTCCTATGCTTTAGTCTGAATTTCCTTTCGTCCAGTCTAAATGGGTGACCTCGTGTCCTGTGTATATTCCTGTTAATGAATAGGTTTCCAGACAATGGTTTAAAATGGCCCGTATATATTTATATAAGTTTATCAGATCCCCTCTAAGGCCCCCTATATATTTATATAAAGTTATCAAATCACCTCTAAGGCGTCGTTTCTCTAAACTAAACAGTTTTAAGCTTGTTAGCCTTTCCTCATAACTTAGACATTTCATTCCTTTTATATCTTAGTTTCCCAGATGATCACATTCCGCATAAGGGATGCCCAACCTGTACTACAATAACAAGCTAAAATGTTATATCTTAGCACCTGGTGCACGATTTCTGCGGGTTATATGCATATTCGCATATTCACAATCTACCAAACATTTTTGTTTTTGTTTGTTAATAAAGGTACGCACGAACAGGAAATAGACTGCGGTACAGTAAGACAATAGTGTCATTTTAATGTGCACTGGAAAATGCCATAGTCTGTTTGGGAAAAAAAGTCATTTAGTGGTGGGTGAATAGTCCTGAAAAAATAGGCTTAATGAATTCTGATTTATAAACATTTTACAGGGTCATAGAAGGATACATCGTGATATGAGATGAACCTTTATGACGTTCTTAATTAATGCAGAAGATGCCCTTTGCTGATGTCTTTGATTATAGACCCAAGATAAGTCAAATAATTATTTAACCATAGCGAGCGAATGAGCATTGGGTGGATAAATAGATAGTGCTTATTCTTTGTTATATTTCCCACCCAGCAATGTTTTCATCTACATTTTCAAAAAATGTAAGCAGTTTATTTGTTAAAACTGTTGGCAAAACAACATCTCCAGATTACACTGCCAAGCGGTATGACATGATTAAAACGGGATATCTGCTTCACTTGTAGCTTTAGTAAAGGTTTCTCTGATTAGTCTGAATCCAAAGTTTAAGGAATGAAAACATAAGAATAAACCAGTAACGGTAAGGAGGTTATTCAGAGAGCACCGATATGTCGCCGACATTTCAGTGCTCTCTTGTTCCCCGCGCTTCACTGCACTTCGGGGAATCAAAGTTCCCCATCAAAGTGAGCACTTACAGGAGATCTTCTGGAGATACTCTGGAGGTAGTCTGAGGTTAGACAGGAGGTAGAAAACCTACAAAAAAATTATAAAATTCTTTTATAATGGCAGGCTTGGTCCAGTGTAAGAGCTGTCATGCATTTGTTTTTAGATCCAATTTTTGGAGGTTTGGAGTGTGCCTGATATGTAGGCAGCTCTCTTTATTGCAGCAGGAAATTGCCTGTTTGAAGTCTGAGATTTGTAAATTATCTGTTAGAGAAACTCAGGCTATGACTGTTACTAAGCCACTGCCACAGAGGCCTCCTAGGAGCGGCAGATGGACTACTGTAGGATCTGGTAGACTTAGAGTTGTGGATAGAAGGCATGTCCCACAATCTGTGGCTCTTCTTAATTCTTTTGAGGCACTTTCAGAGTGTAGTGGTAAGATGGATGTAGGATCAGACACCATAGTTGAGGAACCACCATCCACTATGTCTAAGGTATGCAGCACTGCAACCAAGGGCAAAAATGAAAAGGTGGGACTTGATAAAAGGCAATTGTTGCCGGGTGATTCTATCATAAGAGGTGTTGAGCTGGAGAGTAGTGGTTTGGTGAGATGTCTTCCTGGGGCTACTGCTCATAGAGACAAGAGACGTATTCTCAATATTGTCAAACAAGCAAAGCAACAAGGGGAAGTGGACGTTCTAGTCCATCTAGGGACAAATGACTTGGCTAGCAATGAGGTTTCTGAGATTAAGGAAGATTTTTGTGTTCTTGGAGGTGAAATACAGCAGATTGCGTCCACTGTGTCATTCTCTGAAGTTTTGGCTGTGCATAACATTCAAGATAGGCAGATGCGCAATAGGGAATTCAATTTGTGGCTTCGGGAATGGTGTCGGGAGCAAGGATTTGGCTTTGTGTCCCATGATAGCTCTAATTGGAGCAGAAAGGAACTGTATAAAAAAGATGGTTTGCATCTTACTCATAGGGGAACATATGTTCTCAGTGAGAAGTTCAAAGGTTTCGCAAAGAAATATTTAAACTAGGAGGGGGGACAAAACGGTAAAAAACAATCTGCCCGATTGTCCCCCAAAACTAAATCGGAGGGTGCAAGCAACATGTGAGGTAAAAGATGACAAGCTCAGAGTCGTGTCTACAAATGCTCGCAGTTTAGTCAATAAAATCAATGAACTGGAGGCAATGATGGCAGCTGAAAAAGTAGATTTAGTGGCGGTTACTGAGACATGGTTCAGTGAGAAAAATAACTGGGACATAACAATACCGGGGTACTCTTTATATAGAAAAGACAGAGAAGGTAGGAAAGGAGGAGGAGTGGCCCTGTATGTGAAAAACAACATAAAAACGAACCAAATAAAAGTGAGCGAGGTGAACATAGAGTCAGTTTGGGTTACGCTAACATTTGGCAATCATACAGTAGCTCGTGTAGGTGTGATCTATAGACCCCCTGGACAAGCAGAAGAACTAGATAATCTGCTGGTTGAGGAAATAGCCAAAATGGCAATGAAGGGGGAGGTTATTATCATGGGGGACTTTAATCTTCCTGATGTGAACTGGAAAACCAAAACAGCTGGGTGCACCAGGAGTACAAATATTCTAAACTCCCTACTGGGATTATCTCTAACACAAGTAGTTGAGGAGCCGACCCGTAAAGAGGCCATATTGGATTTAATACTCGCAAATGGAGGTTTGGTATCGGACGTTGTTGTAAGTGAAAATTTGGGATCTAGTGATCACCAGTCAGTATGGTTTAATATAACAACAGGGATGGAGCCGCACCACACAAGAACGAAAGTTTTAGACTTTAAAAAAACAGATTTTTCTAAAATGAGATTTTGTGTGAAGGAGTCATTATCAGACTGGAGGAGTTTAAAGGGAGTCCAGGAGAAATGGGATTATTTAAAGGAAGCATTATTGAAGGCCACAGGAAATTGCATTCAGCTTGTTAGCAAAAACAAAAAAGGGAAGAAACCACTGTGGTACTCTGCAGAAGTGGCCAAAATAGTGAAGAACAAAAAGATAGCATTCAATAATTATAAAAAAACTCAGAGTGAAGAAGATAGGCAAACCTATAAAATTAGGCAGAAAGAGTCAAAGCAATTTATAAGAGCTTCCAAAGCACACGCAGAAGAGAAAATAGCTCAGTCAGTAAAAAAGGGGGACAAAACATTTTTTAGATACATAAACGAGAAAAGAAAAGTAAAACAAGGATTAGTTAGATTAAAAACAAAGGAAGGAAGGTATGTAGAAGAGGATAAAAGTCTCGCTGACTGCCTCAATGAATATTTTTGTTCAGTCTTTGCAGAAGAAAAGGAAGGAAAGGGACCTCAGTTAGGAGAGAACACTAAAGAGACATTTACATATGAGTTTACAGAGGAGGAGGTTCTACAGCAGCTGTCTAAAGTAAAGACAAATAAGTCAATGGGGCCTGATGGGATCCACCCTAAATTATTAAAAGAGCTCAGTGATGTAATAGCAAAACCGTTAACAGATTTATTTAACCAATCCTTGTTAACGGGAGTCGTCCCAGAAGACTGGAAATTAGCAAATGTTGTGCCCATTTACAAGAAGGGTAGTAGGGAGGAATCGGGGAACTATAGGCCAGTTAGTCTTACGTCAGTAGTGGGGAAATTAATGGAAACCATGTTAAAGGAAAGGATTGTTGAACATCTAAAAACACATAGATTACAGGATCAGAAACAACATGGGTTTACCTCAGGGAGATCATGCCAAACTAATCTTACAGGGTTATCCAAAGACATCTGAATTGCTTGAGAAAGGTAAACGAACGCTGAAAATCAGTGTTCGGTTACCTTTCCTGGCCATTCGGCTATCCAGAGAGCAGGCAATACGCCAAATCCTGGCGAATTGCCTGCACATACGGTGCCTGTTCGGTGCCTGTTCGAGGGCAGTGAATCCCCATGAAAAAGCACTGCTTCGGCTATTCAGAGAACACAATCCAGCAGTGAAAGGTTCCCCTAATGCCCTGCCATTCGGTGGTTTAATTCGGCAAGTTTATTCAGGAGAATCCCATAGGTTTCAATGTTAAAAATATTCCCGTTTTAATTCAATATCTAATAAACCGTTCATTACAAAATTCTGCAGCAAAAAGTCTCTTTATTTATAGATTTTTTAGGATACTTTAAGCATTTTTATGATTTTTTTTTTTTTTGAAAAGTCCGATTTTTTTTGGATTTTTTTTCAGTTTACTTATTTTTTTTGTAACAGCCCTCTTTATTATCATTCCCTGGACCTCTTGTGAAAATTTCAGACATTTTCGCTCAGTAGTTTCTTTGCAAACAGCGTTTCATTTTCACAGATTCATACAAATGGTTTTGCTAATTTATTCACTGCCTCCTCTATGTCACAGCTGCTTCGGCTCTGTGTGATTCGGCTCCTGTTCGGCTCCTGTTCGAAGGTTAATCCAGATGTTTTTGCTTGTTTTCAGCGTGCATTCGGTTAGTTTTCGTTAGGTTTGCGGCAGCTTTTCCCTGCAATTCGGGGACCCTGTGGTGCTTGCTGAATACACCGCAGGGTCACCGAAATGCAATCGGCAAAAGGAACCGAATTGAAGAGAACGAAAAGTCACCGAACGTGCGGTGACTTTTCGAATCTCTTTGGATAACCCTGTAATTGATTTTTTTGATTGGGTAACAAAAATAATAGACACAGGTGGTGCAGTAGACATTGCTTATTTAGATTTCAGTAAGGCTTTTGATACTGTTCCGCATAGAAGACTTATCAATAAATTGCAATCTTTGAGCTTGGATTCCAATATTGTTGACTGGATTAGGCAGTGGCTGAGTGACAGACAACAGAGGGTTGTGGTAAATGGAGTTTATTCGGCGCAAGGTCTTGTTACCAGTGGGGTACCTCAGGGGTCAGTACTTGGACCCATTCTCTTTAATATTTTTATTAGTGATATTGCAGAAGGTATTAATGGAAAAGGATGTCTTTTTGCTGATGACACAAAGATTTGCAACAGGGTTGACGTTCCTGGAGGGATCAGCCAAATGACAAATGATTTAGGTAAACTAAAAAAATGGTCGGAGTTGTGGCAATTGAGTTTTAATGTGGATAAGTGCAAGATAATGCACCTGGGACGTAAAAACCCAAGGGCTGAATATAGAATATTTGATACAGTCCTAACCTCAACATCTGAGGAAAGGGATTTAGGGGTTATTATTGCAGAGGTTCTAAGGGTAAGTAGTCAATGTAATAGAGCAGCAGGAAATGCTAGCAGAATGCTTGGTTGTGTAGGGAGAGGTATTAGCAGTAGGAAAAGGGAAGTGCTCATGCCACTGTACAGAGCACTGGTGAGACCTCACTTGGAGTACTGTGTGCAGTACTGGAGACCGTATCTCCAGAAGGATATAGACATCTTAGAGAGAGTTCAGAGAAGGGCTACTAAAATGGTGTACGGCTTGAAGGAGAAAAGTTACCAGGAAAGACTTAATGATCTTAACATGTACAGCTTGGAAAAAAGACGAGACAGAGGAGATATGATAGAAACATTTAAATACGTAAAGGGAATCCACAAGGTAGAGGAAGGGAGTATATTTAAAAGGAAACAAAATAGCAAAACAAGAGGACATAGTCTTAGATTAGAGGGGCAAAGGTTTAAAAGTAACATCAGGAAGCATTATTTTACTGAGAGGGTGGTGGATAAATGGAACAGTCTTCCAGTTGAAGTGGTAGAGGCCAAAACAGTAATTGAGTTTAAGCAGGCATGGGATAGGCATAAGGCTATCCTAAACAAAAGATAAATCCAGGTAAAGTATCCATGTAATTGGGCAGACTAGATGGGCCGAAAGGTTCTTATCTGCCAACATTTTTCTATGTTTCTAATGTTTCTATCCTGCAGTGATTTCAGCAAGCACCGCAGGGTCCTGGTGTTCAGGGAAAACCCGCCAAAAACACGCCGCAATCCAGTCGAAAAGCCACTTAAAACCCGCCCGAAAACCACTGCGGAACACGCCAGTAAAACCAGACGAGCCGCCGATCACAGCGCAGAGCAGCCGCCGGAAAAAGCTGACAAGCAGACGAACGGGGTAAAAAAATAAAAATAAAAGTACATTTCAAAGTTTCAAAATTGAAACGCTGTTTGCAAAAAAAAACTACTGAACAAAAATGTCTGGAATTTACATATAAGATCCAATGAATGATAATAAAAAGGTGTTTTACGGAAAAAATAAAAAAACGATTTGAAAAAAAAAGAAAAAAAATGGTTGCAAAAAAATCCCAAAAAATTACTAAAAGATCCTAAAAAATCTAAAAATAAAGAAACTTTTTACTGCATAATATTATAATAAACGGTTGATTAGATATTGAATTAAAACGGGAATATTTTTAACATTGAAGCCTATGGGAATGGCCTGAATAAACCTGTCAAATGAAACCACCGAATGGCAGGGCAATTCGACAACTTTTCACTGCTGGTTTCTATTTTATCTGAATAGAAGAAGCATTGCTTCTCTATGGGGATTTCACTGCCCTTGAACAGGCAACGAACACGCACCGTATGTGCAGGCAATTCGCCAACATTTGGCGAACTGCCTGCTCTCTGAATAGCCGAATGGTCAGGAGAGGAAACCATACGCTGAATTTCACCGTTCGTTACCTTTCGCCAGCAATTCTGTTCTCTTTGAATAACCCTGATGGTCTTTATGGGATGTATATATTTCTGGCTTTTCTTGAAAAATTGTGTTAGATTTCCCCTTTCTCTCCCAAGCTCCCTGAGAGCCTTGATGTCTGGTTCTCCCAGCCTTGATTATTATTATTATTATTCTTTATTTATAAAGCGCCAGCATATTCTGCAGCGCTGTACAATAAGCACAGGACAGGGTTACAATACATTGAACAACATTTGACAAACAGTACAGGAGGAGATGAGGGCCCTATTCCCGTAGGAACTCACAATCTAGGAGGGTTGGGGTTGGAAACAGGAGGAGAGGACTGTAAGGTGAGAGTGATTGATGGTTGCGTCAGTGAGTTGGGTGGTAGGCTTCCCTAAATAGGAATGTTTTAAGGGAGCGTTTGAAGGAAGAGAAGTTAGGGGAAAGTCTGACAGTACGAGGGAGAGCGTTCCAGAGAGTGGGGGCAGCGCGTGAGAAATCCTGCAGTCTATCATGGGAAGAGGTGATGCGGGGAGAAGCTAGGCGCAGGTCACTGTTTGACCTTAGGGAGCGGGCTGGGGTGTATTTGGTGATTAGTGAGGACAGGTAGTGGGGAGCTGAGTTAGTGAGGGTTTTGTAGGTAAGGATAAGGATTCTCCCAGCCTTGATGTCTGGTTCTCTTGGTATACCCTCTAAATAAGGTCGGACGCCCTCTCCCCCCTACGTCTCCCTTATTTTTTGTTTTTGTGTGTTTGTTTTGTTTTGCGTATTTCTTCTTTCCCGTACTTTACGGGACTACTTGTTATCAGAAACGGAAATTGTATGGTGGAGTCATGACCTGTTGTATATATTTTATATCATGAGCTACATGTTATACACGTATGCTTGTGGATATGTACTGCTTTAAATAAAGAATTAATTTTTTTTTTTTTTTTTATATATTTTTAACAGTGAAGCCTATGGGGTTTGTCTGAATTAACCTGTCGAATGAAAGCACCGAACAGCAGGGCATTTCACTGACAATTCTCTGCTGTTCGGTCTCTCTGCATAGATTAACCATTGCTTCTCTCAGGGATTTCACTTCCTTCGAACAGGCACCGTACGTGCAGGCAATTCGCCAAAATTTGGCGATTGCCTGCTCTCTGAATAGTCGAATGGCCCAGAAATGTCCCCATTCGCTGAAATACAGTTTCCGGTTACATTTCTGGGCCAGATCGACTCTCTCTGAATAACCCCTAAAATAATCCCATACAAGCCAACCGGTTTCATTCCTTAATAAAAGTCTAATTAAAGTGATCAGGGGAAAGCCGTAAAACCAAAAGCAAAATCTTTTATTTTTTGTGTTTTTACTCAAGTGATTGAGGATTTGTGTACAGTATTTATATTTAGTATCTCATATTAATTTATTATTGTTTCGCATGGTTAACCTTTCCTTTTCATGTAAAATAAAATAGAGCAGCATATATTTCAGACATGAGATGCACAGTTATTTTTTAAATGTAGAATACACTAACAACTTTGTTTATAGATTGTTGTTCTGAAATAGTTAAAAGAGTAAAATAATGTAAATGTGTGCAATTTAATATTTAATTTATTTGTTTATTCCTGTACTGGAAATATATAGCTGGAATGAAAGTTTCTAAACTCAAGATGGTGTCCCTTATCTTGCAAAATTTCACACAAGGTCTGCATTAGCCGCATACAGGCAGAAATGGCCTTTGTATCAGTTACAGTAAATGTAATATAGACAGATAATAGAAATTGTCAGATCTCCCTCTAGGGGTCCCTGCAGATCTGACACCCGGTATTGTAATAAGCAGGTGGCCTTCATTCAAATTGTGCTGCCCACCTGAGGCAGCGAAATGTGATGCCAGTGTTGGTGCAGGGTGAGTCAGCCACTCGTTTGAGCAGCCGGCAGGGGCTTTCAATTTTCGTTTGTGAATATGTTAGTGTCAAACTAAGACTTCAACACACAAGCTTCCATACTGTGTTTCTTTCCTTGTTATGCATTCTTGATTCCATTACAGCACAAGTTACCGCCCACCTCTCCATCTTACCAAATAATTAGCATTTTACACTGAAGGAGAAATCTCTACTATTATATTCATGCAATTAAATTACATTTATCAATAACTTAAAAATGTCGCAAACCGAAAGTGAAACTATCAGGGCTATTCAGAGAGCACCGAAATGTCGCTGACATGTCAATGCTCTCCCGTTTGCTGCACTTTGGCTAGTCAAATTCGCAGACCCTGCTGTGAATTCAGCATTCACCGCAGGGTCCCCAAAGTGCAGTGAACAACCCGCCGAACGTATCCAAAAAACCACCGCAAAACCACTGAATTGATCTAAAAAAACAGCCAAATGCATCCGCCAATCTGCCAAATGGATCAGGAAAAAGCCAAAGACCCGCCGAACAGTGCACCGCCCAGCCAAAGGAAAAAGCTGACAAGCCACTGAAAGGTGTAAAAAAAAAAAACCCCGCAACTGCAACTTTTAAAAGGTGCTTTCAAAAAACGTTCAGCATGAAAATGTCTGAGAATAATATATAAGGTCCTACGAATAATAATAAAAGTAAAAAGGTTACAGAAAAAAATACCCACCATTTTCCAAGTTTGGGGGAAAAAAATTAGCTGAAAAATGCCTACAAAGTCCTAAAAAATAAGTAAATAAAGAGACTTTTTGCTGCAAATGAAAGCTGACATTTCAGTGCTGTTCGGTGTTCTCTGCACAGATTAACCATTACTTCTCTATGGGGGATTTCACTGCTGCTGAACGTCACTGTATTTCTCTGGCAACTGGCCAATATTTGGAGAAATGGCAGCGTTTTGAGTAGCCGAATGGCCACAAATTTTCATCGTTCGAGGAAATTCACTGTTCAGTGCAATTTCGTGGCAAGTTCAGCTCTCTTTGAATAACCCTGTAAAGAATCACTTGGTGAAATTAAGATAACACAGGTTATTCCATAAACTTTGAATTGTTTTGACTGTACAAGGGGATTTTACATAGCTCAATGTAGCACAATTGAAAAATTCCTTTACTACACCATTGTCTGGATAGCAATATTGAGGTGCAGTACAGTGTATCTAATGTAGGGGCGTACCTAGGGGGGCAGGCCGCACCGGGTGACACCACCCCCTAGGGTGACACCCTAAAAAAATACATATTTTTTATTTATGCAAAGTATTTTACCAGGAGGGATACATTGAGATTTCACTAATTTTCGGGTGACACCACCCCCTAGGAGGACACCCTAACAAAAATATATATATTTTTTTATTTTTGCAAAGTATTTTACCAGGAGGGATACATTGAGATTTCACTAATTTTCAAGTATTTCCTGGGTAGGCAAGGCTTAGGCTGGCACTTTCCAGGGGGCAGCAAAAAACCCACCACTAAAGGGGTTACTCACAGAGCACCGAAATGACGCCAACATTTTGGTGTTCTGTTGTTCCCTGCATTTCAGGGAATCAAATTTCCCCACCCTGCAGTGAATTCACCATTCACCGCAGGGTCCCCGAAGTGCAGGGAGTCGGCCTTCTTAACGAAAATGTCTGGAATTTACATATAAGGTCCTATGATTGATAATAAAAAGGTCTCTTACAGAAAAAAGAAAAACCACTATAGGATGGATATGTTGTGAGTTTGCAAAATCACTTAAAAATAACAATTATTCAAAAAGAATCTACACTCACCCCTTATTGCACTGCACAGAGGACGCATGAATGATCCACCATTGGCAGATTTATAATATATCATTATTATATGTAAACGTCATGTCCTGCCAGAATGCTATAACTAAAAATATTTTTGAAAACATTAAAAAAAAGTGCGTTTTTACATTTTAAAGTTGGGGGGGGTTTGCCAAATATAGGATCCGCCCCGGGTGCCAAATGTTCTAGGTACGCCCCTGATCTAATATGTATTTAAGGTGAACACTCGTTGACTCTATGTGCCTTTTAACCCTTTCACTACCAAGTGATTTCCCCCCCAAAAAAACCACTGTCAGGAACCAGTGTTTTTTTTGGGAAAAATCATTTAAATTATTTATTTATTTATTTTTAAAGGATTTTACCAGGAAGGATACATTGAGATTTCTCTCTTTTTCAAGAACATTGAATTATACAGTAAGAAATATTTGGGAATATTCCCAGTGTATTTCTTGCTGTAGTAACCTATTTGGCAAGCAGGTGGTGCCATCTACTGGCTGAATAGAGCTACTGCAAGTAGGACTGCAGCTCGTGACTCTCTGCATCAGCTTCTGAAAGTCCAATTAGGAGATTCAATTAGCCGATTGTGACCAGTTTTAGCACCTTGGACACTATGCCCACAGGGTTAAAACTTTGGAGGTCCCTTCTGAAGCAAATGAAATTTATTTGCAACAAACAAATTTCATTTGCTTTTCTCCTGCTCAGCATGAAATCGAGATCACTCGATACCACTCACCTGATGCTACCTTTGAATACCTAAGTTATCTTGACCTCGGGAGTGGAGGGGTTAAACCATCATCAAAAACCACATGTAAAATCCTCTGAAAGGAACTACCACTAACATAAGCTGCAACTAGATTGCTTGTGCATTACAATTATACACATTATATGCTACTGTTTGTTTTTCTTTGATGTAATTGCAGGTAAAAAAGGAAAAATAATGTTCAGTATTTATCTCCTGCTTCCACCTTTTGGGTTTTTCCCATGATGCAACATTTACAAAAACCTTAGGCCAAGTTTTTCTTTATAGCTGTGGTATAGGATAAAACAGTAGTGAAAAGGCAATGGGGTGGGGGAGGAATCTGAACACAAGGCTGCAGGGTATCTATTGTGTTGTTGTTGTTATGTTGAGATATTATAGTAGACTTCCAGCAGGAATGCTACCCCAGGTGATATCATTTACATCACCTCCTACATACATGCAAAGTTACTGGACATCTGCCTCTTATTCAGAGAGAGGTGAAAACCAGGAGAATGACTGGAGAAGTGAAAATTCTAGGTCAAAATAGCCAAACCAGGAAAATTCTCCCATTTATTTCATTTTCCAAATTTGTTCTAAATTGTTCTCTTCCCTTGCCATTCTCCTGGTTTTCACCTCTCTCTGAATAACCCTGATAGACTCCATTCTATGCCCAATGCCGCACAGAGAGGAGCAAGTGCTGTAAAGATACTGTGAGGGGGCGGTTTCTTTTCTCATCCAGTGTTAAGGTATGAATGAGTGATCATCATCTTGCTTTTCTTATTTGTTTGTGCCCGCTATCTCATCCACTGGGAATGATCCACTGGAAACCTTGGTTATAATCTCTAAAGCTATAGACCTATAATGAGAAACTAATCAACTCCAAGGAAAGGAGAGAAAACAATGGCGGGCACACTGGTTATGTGCTTTTCTTGCGCGATTATCTGACTTATCAAATTTTCAACCAAGCAGCAAAGTGTCATAAGAAGTGGGGGTTGAGATTTCCCTAATTCAGGGCACCGATCCAATCTAATTAAGGACAGTTTGTTTTGCTGCACACTTAGCACCGAGGATTCATATTTATTTAAACCACAGCATAGAAAAAAGAAAACATTTTGTATAATCAGCTTTTAGAGGCGGAAAGTCAATGGGGGACTCATTTTAGATATATAGCTGAATTTGATTTTCGTAAACGCTCATCACTCAACAGTATCTCTTTCTAAACATAGACAGGTAATTGTAGCGTGCGGTGATCGCTTGGTATTTAAGGAACAGTGCTTGCGCCCACTGAATCAGACACATTAACCAAATACGGCTCATTCTTCCATAAAAATAGCATCTTATGCGAGCTTACTTCTACATGGATGGTTTGCCACACAAGAGAAGAGAAAGCTTAAGATTAACTGATGGGGAGAAGGTTTTATTTTAAATGTGGGAAACTTTTACTGCACTTGCTGGTCGGACCTAGTTCAGTCGCCAGTTGTATTACAGATAGATTTTATTATAAGCGAATTATCAATTAAATCTAACTTTTTTCTATGTGCAAAAAGATAAGTGGCAAAAATAAAAAAATAAAAGCGTTCTGTTTAAGTGGCCTGCTCTGCAAACACACAGACTAAAATATGCAGATAATATAGACTTTAGTCTTTTTTTTTTTTGATGCATGCACAACTTTGATTCAGAATAGACTAAATTGAACATGCATTGCCTCGATTCAGATGCATTCAAACTCACGTATGCGCGATTTTGCATCTGAACGATAGCGCCATATGATGTACACACTTTTTTTGGTGTGACTATGGCGCAACTAACTAGTCACCAGCATGGAAGAGGCCAACAAACACTAGACTAGAATATGTGCTGAGGAATCCCGTGTAAGGGGTGAAATGTGTGTTATCACCCTTCATGGACGTTATTCATTTTTATACACTTTTATATGCTCAACAATAAGTTCAGGAGCTTTTGTTATCTTTCTTTAGTTTTAAGAGTCCTTCATACTTCACTCATCATAAGCAGTAGGGAAACAGTACACCTCCAGGCAGCACAGAGAAAGAGTTCTAGTGCCGCCGTTCAGAGAGCTGGGTGTGTGTCATATGAGCCTAATCCCCACCACTGGCTCCAAGCAAGGGGGGAGTCACCCAATAACTGACCATCTACGTTTTTACCAGAGCTGGTTTTGAAGCGAGCAATGCCACTGCCATTACTCACCTTCCCTTTTCCCACACTGGGAGCACGATCAGTGTTTTATACTATGAGGGTGTCATGTTTCCACCAGTTCCAGCCATGACCCCTGGTGGCGAGAGCGATCCAGGCCAGCTCTTCCACATCTGGGCTAGCCATTCTGGTCTGGGGGCCGCTCCTGGATTTCCGGTGTCTGATCTGGCCTGAGGTCACATGGTCAGTCTTGTTTCCTATATATATTGCAAGTAGTGCAATAGCTCCTGGCTCTTGCATGACTTCATATTCAGTTGCAGTTACAAGTATTTATAAAGCGCCAACAGTTCTGTAGCGCTGTACAATGGGATGGACAGAATAACAAATATACATACACGTTACACACACAGAACAGTTACAGTTACAAGTATTTATAAAGCGCCAACAAATTCCTTAGCGCAGTGCAATGGGAGAGACAGAATAACAAATATACATACACGTTACACACACAGAACAGTTACAGTTACAAGTATTTATAAATCGCCAACAAATTCCTTAGCGCAGTGCAATGGGAGAGACAGAATAACAAATATACCTACATGTTACACATACGGAACAGGAGGAGGGAGGACTCTGCTCGAGAGCTCACAATCTAAGAGGAGAGGGGTGACCCATTAAGTGACGGTGAATGGTGTAAGTGAAGTGGCGGGTTGCAGGAGGGCTGAATGGGAAGATTGCAGTGGTCAGTGGGGGATCATAAAGTGAGCCGATAGGCTTCTCTAAAGTAGTTAATTTTCAGAGCTTTTTTGAAGGACTGATTGTCTTGTTGTTGAGGTTTCCTGAGTTACTGCTTCCTGCATTCATGTCTTGAATTTCTGTGTTTGATTCTTGGTCTCGTATTTGACTATTCTCTAGTGTTATCCCTGTACTTTGTGTATTGACATTCTGGTTCCTGATTCTTGGCTTGTCTGACATACTCTCCTGGCTCTTCATCCTTTGACTCTGGTTTTGACATTTCTATTATATGTTCCTTGTTTCCTGTTCTGTGTATTTCCAGCAGCATGTTATATCCATAGCAGAGAGGCCAGTGCAAGGACCTCATCCCAGTTCAGGGTTCCCTGTGTTGCTGCTGGGTGTGAGTATACTGTCCTGCTGTATCTTGTTTAACCCTCGCCCTTCCTGTTCTCCTGTCTCTGTGTTATTTCTTGTCTGGTTTTCCTTTCCATAAACAGAAGGCCATACAAGAACCTTATTCCAGTGTTAGGGACCCCTTTAGCATCCTGTGTTCTCCTTATTCTCCTGCCATTCCTGTTCCAGTTCTGTTATTCTTGTCTTGTATCTATCTAGTATATGTGTGCTGTTGTCTGTCCATGCAGCCAGCAGCTAACCTGCCTCAAGGGCTGAATATCCTGTATAAAGGGCCCACCTTGGCTCATGCCAGGTGCCGCCATGACAGGGGGTATTCAGAGAGCACCACAATGTCTTCTCGTCTTTCATCACATTTGGAGGGACGCCCAGTTCTTGATAATGTCACTGTTGCACCACATTTTCTCCACTTGATGATGACTGTCTTCATTGAGTTCCATGGTTTATCTAATGCCTTGGAAATTCTTTTGTACCTTCTCCTGACTGATGCCTTTTAACAATAAGATCCCTCCCTAATCAGAGGCACTTTAAATGATGACAGGTATGTACTAACTCCTATTTAACATGGTTTTGAACGTGATTGCTTAATTCTGAACACAGCTACATCCCAGTTATAAGAGGGTGTGCACACTTATGCACCCATATTATTTTAGTCTTTTATTTTTACTTCCCTCCACCTAAAAAGATTTTGATTTATTTTACATTGAGTTATACAGTTTGTAGGTCACATTAAAGGTGGAAGAAGTTTATTTATTTATTTATTTATAAAGGATTTTACCAGGAAGGATACATTCTGAAATTATTTATCGTTGTCTATTTTTTTACATCACAGAAACCTGCCATTTTAATAGGGGTGTGTAGACCTTTGCTATCCACTGCAAGCACAAATGTTTGGATGACGAAATATTGAAAAATTATTTCACATCTGAATGGAAATTTCATTTTTTTATAATACTTTTTGTTATAGCATTCTGACAAGACAGGGCACAGAGTAAAGATATATTTTGAATCTGTCTGGGTCCTACAATAAAACATGACTTCAAATTGAGCTTAAACATGAACACAAAGCAGTCCAAATGAGCTCAGCACACAGGGGTGAAATGGCTCAGCAGTGAAGGGGTTAAAAGTGCACCAACTTCCAATTTTAATAATGTATAACATAACATACAATGAGCATCAGTGTGTATTATTTATGAAGTCCTGACATTAATTGTTGATTTTGTTTGCATTTCAGCAACAACTGTTCTTCAAGTTAGTCCCTGTCACTCATTTAAAACGTATTTTCAATTCAAATGACACAAGCATGTAACCCTAAAAAGGTTAATGAGGAGCGTTCTGGACATGTTCTGACAAGCAACCCCATAGATTCACTTTCTCTAGAAATTGTAATAATACTAGGATTTGTCACCATCATTTCCTTGGACTGAAAAGAGCTTTTGAATATGTAAATTACGTATATTATTTTTCACCTTATCCTGTTTCAGACTTGTTGGACTGATTGATATAAGGGGTTATTCAGAGAGAGCCGATCTGGCCCCAAAATGTCACCGAACAGTGAATTTCCCCGTTCGGTGACATTTCAGGGCCATTCGGCTATTCAGAAAGCAGACAGATTGCCAAATTTTGATGAACTGTCAGCAAGTACGGTGCTGTTTGAAGGCAGTGAAATCCCCCATAGAGAAGCAATGGTTAATCTATTCACAGAACACAGAACAGCAGAGAAAAGGTGTTCAGTAGTTTCATTCGGCAGGTTTATTCAGGCAAACCCCATAGGCTTCAATGTTAAAAATATTCAGTTTTTATCCAATATCTAATCAACAGTTTATTATTTTAATCTGCAGTAAAAAGTCTCTTTATTTATTTTTTAGGATCTTTTAGACATTTTTCGGGATTTGTTCAGCAAATTTTTTTTGTATTTTCTTTTAATAGCATTTTTCTTTCTTCTGTAACAGACCTTTTTATTATTATTTGTTGGACCTTATATGTTAATTACAGACATTTTAGTTCCGTAGTTTTTTTGCAGACAGCGTTTCAATTTTGACACTTTCAATCGTATAGTTTATTTGTTTCTTTTTTCATCCGTTCAGTGGCTTATCGGCTTTTTTTTGCGGCTGGTCGGCACTGTGCTTAGCGGCTCGTCAGCTGCGTTTGGTGGCTGTCCGACGTGTTTGCGGTGAATGTTTGGCGGTGGTGGGCGGCAGGTGTGCCGTGGCATTCGGCGGCCGATTCCCTGCACTTCAGGGACCCTGCGGTGAATGCTGAATTCACCGCAGGGTGGGGAAATTTAATTCCCTGAAATGTGGGGAAGAACAGAGTGAATAACCTTTGTGAATAACCCCTATAGTCTGAAAATGGAGAGTAGTTCAAGCAATTCTTTCAAGCGTCAATTTATATGGAACATATTATTATTATTATTATTATTCTTTATTTATAAAGCGCCAGCATATTCCGCAGCGCTGTACAATAAGCACAGTATAGACAGGGTTACAATACATTGAACAACATTTGACAAACAGTACAGGAGGAGATGAGGGCCCTATTCCCGTAGGAACTCACAATCTAGGAGGGTTGGGGTTGGAAACAGGAGGAGAGGACTGTAAGGTGAGAGTGATTGATGGTTGTGTCAGTGAGTTGGGTGGTAGGCTTCCCTAAATAGGAATGTTTTCAGGGAGCGTTTGAAGGAAGAGAAGTTAGGGGAAAGTCTGACAGTACGAGGGAGAGCGTTCCAGAGAGTGGGGGCTTTGTGTGAGAAATCCTGCAGTCTATCATGGGAAGAGGTGATGCGGGGAGAAGCTAGGCACAGGTCACTGTTTGACCTTAGGGAGCGGGCTGGGGTGTATTTGGTGATTTGTGAGGACAGGTAGTGGGGAGCTGAGTTAGTGAGGGTTTTGTAGGTAAGGATAAGGATTTTGAACTTAATTCTGCAGTGGATGGGGAGCCAGTGAAGGGACTCGCAGAGGGGAGCGGCAGAGACAGAGCGGCGGGTGAGGTGAATTAGCCTGGCGGAGGCGTTCAGGATGGATTGTAGGAGGGAGAGGCGGGACAGAGGGAGGCCAGATAAGAGATTATTGCAATAGTCGAGTCGGGAGATTACCAGGGCGTGTATGAGTTGTTCTGTGGTGACAGCGGTAAGAAATGGCTGAATTCTGGAAATATTACGCAGTTGGTATCGGCAGGAGGAGGAAAGAGACTGGATGTGGGGGATGAAGGAAAGAGCAGAGTCAAGTGTAACTCCAAGGCAGCGAACTTGGTTTGATGGGGAGATGGTGATACCCTCCACCATGATAGAGAAGTCAGGAGGTGGGGAGGCATTGGAGGGAGGAATAAGTAGGAGTTCAGTCTTTGACATGTTGATCTTTAGGTGGTGGGAGGCCATCCAGGAGGAGATGCCAGATAAACAGTCACTGACTTTTGAGAGGACAGGGGGAGAGAGATCAGGGGTAGAGAGGTAGATCTGAGTGTCATCAGCGTAGAGGTGGTAATTAAAGCCAAAGCTGTTGATGATTTTGCCCAGGGAGGAGGTGTAGATGGAAAAGAGCAGAAGGACCAAGGACAGAGCCTTGAGGTACACCAACAGATAGAGGCAATGAGGAGGAGGAGTTACCAGCAAAGGACACACAGAAGGACATGTTGGATAAATAGGAGTCAACCCAAGCAAGTGCAGTGTCACCGAGACCCAGAGAGTTGAGGGTCTGTAGAAGGAGGGGTGGTCAACAGTGTCAAAAGCAGCCGAGAGGTCAAGCAGGATGAGAATAGAATAGTGGCCGTGTATTTTAGCAGTTAGGAGGTCGTTGGTGACTTTGGTGAGGGCAGTTTCAGTTGAGTGTAGGGGACGGAAGCCAGATTGCAGGGGGTCAAGTAGGGAATTGGAGGACAGGAAGAGGGAGAGGCGGTTGAAGACTAGTTTTTCTAAGAGCTTTGATGTGAAGGGAAGCAGGGATACAGGGCGTAGTTGGATGGAGAGTTGGGATCTAGGGATGGTTTCTTTAGTAAAGGGGTAACTAGCGCGTGTTTGAAGGCGGATGGAAAGGAGCCAGTGGAGAGATGACGTACTACATTCCAGCGTGGCAATCTGCTTAGATTATATTATAACAGACACTTCGGCTGAGCCAGTAGGGGATATCACTGCTTGACGAAGGCTGTTAGCCTAGCAGACAATGTTTCGGCTGAGCTAACAGCCTTCGTCAAGCAGTGATATCCCCTACTGGCTCAGCCGAAGTGTCTGTTACAATATAATCTAAGCAGATTGCCACGCTGGAATGTAGTACGCCATCTTCTTTACTTCTTCATTTGGGTTAAAAGATAAAAATGTTAGCATATACTGCAATGCAATAAGAAAGTAAAGGAGACAGACTGATTGTAAGATCAATAAATAAGTGAGCGCAAGATGAAATATATAAATATATTTGCTTGAAAAGATTCCAAGAAGATGAGTGGTACTCTAGTGTAGTATGCACAGAACTTTATTTAGGGTGGAGATAAATCCAGGCAACGTTTCGGCCCATACGGCAGTATCTCCATCCTGAATAAAGATCCATGCATAGTACAGCTGTAGTGCCTCCCGTCTTCATGAGTTTATGTCTAGCGTCGACCTATGAGAGAGCAACAATGTGGTTGGTGTGCAAGCTTGTAGCTCAAACCCAATTGCTTAGCCTGGGCGTCCACTGGATCCGTATTTGTGCGACATCGCACAAAGTCGTCCGTGTCGTCAAACCAATCCAACAACACTATTGTTAATGTTCCGTCGGCCATTGCGTCAGACTTGCGACTTGCAGCGACTTTTGAAGTCTGCTGCAGACTAGCGATCAGACCAAAAATTTTGGAAATATTGCACAAGCAACTCAGGCAGCCAGACAATCAGGGAAGGAGACGGATGCTGAGAAGTTGATTAGTGGAGTTAAAAAGACTATTATATAAATAATTTTGATATTTAAATGTATATTTTGTGTATGGGAGATGGGTGGGACTCGCCATGTTTGGGTAGGGTACAGGGTGAATGGGTCCGTTTTCAGCTGTGCAAAGGGATTAAAATTCACACACGAACTAGCACATCCAGCTCCTCCATATCCATTTTCGCACAGACGGGACTGCAGTGTTTCCAAAAGCAGAATGCAATATGCAATAGTCTCAGAAAAAAAGAAAACAAGAATAAACTGGTTTTGGGTCCATAGTCGTCCATAGTCGCTGATCGATAGTCTGATGCAATGGACGACCCTCGTCAGACCAAATCATGAGACCAATATCGTTCCTAGTCTGACGACCAAGTCGGTCGCACGACTACGGATCCAGTGGACATCCAGCCTTATTGTCTGAGTTTTAAGAAGGTGATCTAATCTTAGGTATGTTTTTTTTTGTTTTTAATAAAGCTTTCCTATTGTGCTATTATTAACATAGAATACAGCAGTATCTTCAATTCATCTTCCAAAATGTATCTTCTATATTTCCCTACAGAACCAATGGCATACTGATACAATGCAGATGCATGTATTGTTCTGCATAGAGAAAGGAAAGCAGGATGAGGTTACTGTAACCACTCGATAGACAGGCTGATTGATGATATTTTCAAAACATCTAATGTTCTAATGTGACTCAATAGCAAAACTGGTTGTGGTTCATCACCTTCAGCTCTGGATAAGCCATGGTTCAAAGACATTGGCCATGGTTCATTGGTTCATCGACACTGACTGTGGTTCAACAACTTCTGATATGGATTGTCAGCAATGGTTCAGCAACTTCGTCTATGGTTCAACAACAACGACCCAGCATACTTCACCGTTGATCCCTAATGATGTATAAACAACGTGGTCTAAATATCAAGAAGAGCAACTCATTAACAATATAAAAAGGAATAGCATCGCATGCTAGAAAATGCTTTTTTACCCAATTTACCTAAAATATCAATTGACTACATTCCAAAAATCAAATCCATATTGATGTTGCTTACCAGATGGCTTTGCAAAGTGAAATGTATAAAACGGCCAAATTGTCAAGTCGATAAAATATTTTAATATTTAAGAATTGTTTTCGCCAGTCGAAAACCTTTTAAGAGTTACCATTAAAGGGATCATTAATTAACAGGAAAAATGGAAAAGAAAACAATATTCATAAGATGTATTTATAAAAAAATTAACCAGTATAAAAGTACACTGGTAGTTCTCCTGTTTTTAAGTACTTCTTGCGAAAGTGCAGCAAAATGTTGTGTTATAATTTTATACAGCCGAACATACAGTACATATAAAGTTACAACTGACTATGCCCAAAACGAATCCTTCTCATAATTTACATTTGTTGCAGGTTTAAGGCTAGGGTCAGACGAAAGCATTTTTCCCCGCGAACGTGAAAAAGTGCGTCCGAACGCATTGACGTATTTTTTCACGGAATGCACAAAAACGGTCAGACGACACGCATTTTCAGGCGTGATTTTGTACGGATCGTCAATAAAACTCTTTTTGCGTCTGGACGTTATGTAGGCTGGATATTAGCAGCGTCTGACATCTCCTAATCACGCACACACGCCGCTATGCTGCAGCTGCGCACTCTGTACGTCAGTACTAGCGGTTCAGCGTTCTCAGAAAAATGCGTTCAAATTCCACTTGCGTTGCACGGCCGGACTTTTGTGCGGCCGTACATCGTATATTGGCCGTCATTGCCCGTCATCTGCTGCTAGTGCGGCCGTAATTATATGCGCCAGAACGCACGTTAAAAGTGCGCTGGTCTGACCCCAGCCTAATTTGTTTGTAGAATCACAAGACTCAAAAGTGAAAAAGATCCTGTCATTTCTATTAAAAAAAAATATTCTTTCTAACAAGACCTTTCAATCATAAAACGTATTCTGAAAATTAATTACTCTGCACTGTGGAAAATTATGCAAAATCAATAGCACGCGTTTCTACAAATGAAGCAACACAGGGATGCGTCATGACTGTTAAAGAGCAGATTAGGTGTCTTTAAAACTCAAATTTATGCTGATACTTTGACAAAAAAATATGACATTCATATTTATGACATTCATTTCTTCTCTCTGTCTTTATTCACTTGATACTGGTTTTGTATCCTGAATTTAATTGCCAACACAATTACAAAATTCCATCAAATTTGTGATGGTTCCGAAGTCTAAGTTACTGAAAATCACTTAATAATCTGTGAAAATTGGTTAGTGTCAAGTGTCATTTTCCTGTATTTTTTTTTCTCCAGGAACAAAAAGACAAATGTATAAAAAGGGGTTAACCAGAAAACACCATACCAGTAATAACTCCATTTTAAATCGCAACAGGAAAACATTAGAAAAAGCAGATTGTATTTTTTCTTGTGTTTAACTTGCGTGACAATCAATCTTACATAACTGTGCGTGCCTCTTGTGATTAGAGCCATATATTATTCATAACTCAGTAAGTTTAATACAATTTTCCCATTATTCATTTTTATGAGAAAAAAAGGTTCAAAAACATTTTATGAACGGCATGACAATATGTTGCAGAGACTCATCTAATTTATTTGACATGTTTCACACTGAGGAATTTGAAAAATAATATTAGATTGAAAGATTGTTTTTTTCTATTTATACGGGATAAAAAAACACATGACAAATGTTTCCGTGTTATTTTTTGATTGTAGCGCAAGATATTTTAGCTCACATCATTGTTGCATTTTAATAGTGAAATTTATTAACCCCTTGGCTGCGTAAGAGGTGTGGGGGATGTCATGGGGTTTTCCCACGCAACATGCAGAGGACAACCCCACACATCATGAAGTTTCCTCGGCCTCGGGGGATTATTATTATTATTATTATTCTTTATTTATAAAGCGCCAGCATATTCCGCAGCGCTGTACAATAAGCACAGTATAGACAGGGTTACAATACATTGAACAACATTTGACAAACAGTACAGGAGGAGATGAGGGCCCTATTCCCGTAGGAACTCACAATCTAGGAGGGTTGGGGTTGGAAACAGGAGGAGAGGACTGTAAGGTGAAAGTGATTGATGGTTGTGTCAGTGAGTTGGGTGGTAGGCCTCCCTAAATAGGAATGTTTTCAGGGAGCGTTTGAAGGAAGAGAAGTTAGGGGAAAGTCTGACAGTACGAAGGAGAGCGTTCCAGAGAGTGGGGGCTGCGTGTGAGAAATCCTGCAGTCTATCATGGGAAGAGGTGATGCGGGGAGAAGCTAGGCGCAGGTCACTGTTTGACCTTAGGGAGCGGGCTGGGGTGTATTTGGTGATTAGTGAGGACAGGTAGTGGGGAGCTGAGTTAGTGAGGGGGAGACCGTAACCTCTCCAGTGGGAGTTCCATGATGGTCTCACTTCATTGAAGTCAGAAAAAAAGAGGTTTGTGATTGTCCTGAGGACGAGCAACAGCACTAGTGGCCTGCTCTACGGTGGGGCCCGCTCAGGTCTCACAGCGTTTTTGCTCGATTGTGCCATTACAGGGATGAATGCTCCATATGCAAATCAGCCTGCTCTCACCCAGAAAGGGAGGCCAGTACTGATTGCCAAGGACGTCATCCCTGCACGAGAGATGCAGCAACCCCCGATGATTGTTTCAGCCTTGTTAGGCCTCGTCAGGAGGGTATAGCTGACACCCCATCTCATCCTATCATACTCTCCCTTAACCTTGAATAAATACCTCAAAACCCATTTTGTCAGCTTAGTATCAGATTCCTGACTAATCCCTCTCCTCGCCTCTCTTTCTCACATCATTCTAGGTCTTATAGCTTGTTTTACCTCCATTTGTGTCACCATTTCTGATACAGACAGTAAAATTAGCGATCTTGACCAGTTATAAATTGGTTATTCTTCTTATTTACCTCAGGATTGCTAGATCATCTCAGCTCAGCCTATTTCATTGGGGTGCGCACCCAATGCAACGTATAGTAAATGAGTACCCGCTGGGTGGAGTAGAGGTATCTTCACTGCTCTATAACCATTTAGGCTAGGGTCAGACCAGCGCATTTTTAACGTGCGTTCTGGCGCACTTAATCATGGTCGCACTAGCAGCAAATGACGGGCAATGACGGCCAATATACGAAGTACGGTCGCACGAAAGTCCGGCCGCGCAACGCAAGTGGAAAATGAACGCATTTTTTCGAGAACGCAGAACCGCTAGTACGGACGTACAGAGTGCGCTGCGCCCGCTAGCGGCATGTGTGTGTGTGATTTGGAGACGTCAGACCCTGCTCATGTCCAGCCAACATAATGTCCAGACGCAAAAAGTTTCCTGGTTTGGATTCGTAAAACATCACGCACGAACATGCGCATCGTATGACCGTTTTCGCATATTCCGTGAAAAAATACATCAATGCGTTCGGACGCACTTTTTTACGTTCGCGTGTAAAAATGCTTTCGTTTGACCCTAGCCTTAGACTGTGGAGACACAGGTTTGAATCCTGGCAAGAGCACCTCTCCAGTAAGTGTCCTTGGGCAAGACACCTAAAGGTACATACTCGCCACCCAGGACATACTTGAAAACGAGAGAAATCTCAATGTATCCTTCCTGGTAAAATCCTTTCTCAAAAAAAAACAACCTATGCTCATAAGGTTTGGGACAAAATAAAGCTTTTTTTATTAGAAATAATAAACCTGTAAACATAGATAGTCCGTTTTTATGCCATTCATCATCAACCAGATAAGAAATATCTCTAAGGTCATTGTAGGAGGTCACCCAACATCATTAGGGTGTGCCTGGGCACATGGGCATACCAGGCATACCCACTGCGCACATTTATGCCTCCCTCATATATTTGTGTTTTCTTATTTTTTATTTAAGTTAAATTCCCTGTTTTTTTTATTGTAAAGCACTGCCGAAACTGTTGGAGCTTTATGATTGATAATAATAATAATAATAATAATTTGATGCTCAAAAAAATTCAATATATTTTTGTTTTGTTCTTATGCATGTCTCTATATCTAAATCTCTCTGTTTATCCTTCTATTCATATATACCTTTCTTTCAGTCTGTGCTTTTGTTTATTGTCCCCCGAGAAACATAAGACTAACATGCAGCTAAAATACGGAAAAGGAAAAAAGACAACAAATCAGACTACATGCAGCTTAATGGCTTTTTAAGTTGGTATTATGTTGTCAACTTAACTTGGAGCCAGCAATGATATTTGGCACCCATAATAATCATCATCCTATAAACTACTATCAGGAGAAGAATTCCTTGGCAGACAGTTTGCGGAGAAAGCAGTCAAAATTATTTTCAATTATATTCATGAAACGTCTGGTAAATGGAGAATAAAGTCAATAAATGAATTTAAATTAAATTAGCATGAAATTATGTTTGATCTGTGTTACATTGATATATAAAAAGAAGACGAGCGAGCCGCTTTCTAACTGTAAAGAGTTCATTTAAAGATTTCTGTAATTGCCTTTTCTTCCACGTTCAAGGAAACTATAGGGGTTATTCAAAGAGAGCCGAATTGGCTCAGAAATTGCACTGAAAGGCGAATTACCCCGTACGGTGCAATTTCGGAGCCATTTGACTATTCAAAAAGCAGTCAGTTCGCCAAATATTGGCGAATTGCCAGAAAATTATAGTGCCTGTTCGTGAACTCCCCATAGAGAATCAATGGTTAATGTATTCAGAGACACCGAAAAGCACCAAAATGTCAGTGAAATGCTTTGATTTTCAGTGGTTTCATTCAGCAGGTTTAATCAGACGGATCCCATAGGTTTCAATGTAAAAAATATTCCCGTTTTTATTAAATATTTATTAAACCATTTATTCTTTTAATCTGCAGCAAAAAGTCTCTTTTAGGCATTTTTCGGGATTTGTTCGGCAAAACTTTTATATATCATTTTTTCTTTAATAATTATTTTTTTCTGTTACAGACCTTTTTATTATTATTCGAAAGACTATGGGCTACATTACATTATTGGTGCTAACGTTAGCGCTCACCTGAGCCCTGAGAATTAACGTTAGCCCTGGTAGCCACCGCATATTACAATCCAAGCCTTAGCGGGTTAACCCTTTCCCTGCAGAGGACGTGTGGGGAACGTGCTCGGTAACTCCTGCTATATGCGGAGGACATTCCCCACACATCATCCGCAAGTGGGAGCCCCCTCAGAGATACTCACCTCTCTGTCCGGGGTCCCGCGGCATTCTGACTTCAGCGAGGTTCAGCGAAGTCAGACGCTGAATTTAAACCCCTTCCAATGTCAATGACATCATCGCACCATTTCCCCTTTAACGCTGTGCCTGGCTTTAACCCCTCAGACACCAAGTTCGGCCGTGCGGCGCCGAATCGAGGCCTAACTCCAGTGGGGGCTGCCATCTTGGATGGCGGCTCCACCTCCGGGTTCCCCCTCACCTCCTGACGTGATCGCGCATAGAGCAATAACGTCAGATAGCCGGGGAACCCCTAGCTGCCCGGGGATTTCCCAAGGAAATTCCCTGGTGGAGATAGGGGGGTTCCTTTGAACCCTGATATCTCCAGAACCGTGTTAGGTAGGAGGTCATGGACGGTGTCAAGGTCTGAGCATGGCCTTTCTAATGATACCAAACATGACCTTGTTAAAAAAAAAGTGTTTTTTGTGTGTTGTTTTTATTAATGCAGCAATATTGGTCACATTTCAATTATAATGTGAACAATGATGCTGCACTAATGATTTTGCATTTGCTAAAAATCACGTAATTCCCCCCCTCAAAAATGTAACGAGTCTCCATTTCTTTTTGTACAAGCGCACCCCATAGAAAATTTAACCGCAAACGTTCATGTCATCAAATGTGAAAAAAAACATCTGGCTTATCAGATAGGATTCAATGTTTTTTGGCGAGTTGTTTTTTCCGTTCGGTTTGGTGGTTTTGCGGTGGATTTTTGGATTCGTTCAGCGGATTTTCCCTGCACTTCGGAGACTCTGCTGTGAATGCTGAATTCACCGCGGGGTCAGGGAATTTGATTCTCTGAAATGCGGGAACGAGAGAGCACTGATATTGTGGTAGAATTTCTGCGCTCATTGACTAACCCTGTATATTATTGTGATCAAACATTTCTTAATATAGCTAAGTAGGTCAAATGAAACAATAAAGAAGAGAAGAAAAAAAAAGATATTTTTGAAAGTTAACGACCATTAATTAGTTAATTGAGTGTAACGAAGTCCAAACATTTTCTAAAAATTGCAGACAGGTAGATTTTTTTTAAATTGTTTTAATGTGTGTACTTGTTTGTATCCTTTAAAGGGAAACCTTTAAAAAGCAGCAATTTTGTTAAACGATCATCAATGTGAATTTAAATATCAGGGGATCCGAGTCTCCCTATTCTACTATCAAGCCGACATGCCTGTATTATCAGACAGAGTCACGTAACTTTGTAGACATGTTATTTTCCGCAATGTTACTTGGCAGATCCTGATTTTCCAGGATGGAACGTCCGACTATGAAGCCCTCTGATTGTGCTGCACCTTACTGCAAACTGAAGGCAGTATGAATAAGGTGGACTGCATACTAACATACTAACCAACCGACTGGGGTTTTTTGCCTTCTTTTGGATCAACAGCAGTAGGTGATGTGTGAAAGGCTGAACTCGATGGACGTATGTCTTTTTTTCGGTCTATGTAACTACTATTTGTTTCATCGTGCAAAACCACTTAAGACACAATCTTGGCACCAAACTAGTTTCAGTTTATCGGAACGGTTATGCCGCTTTGGCTCTGTTCATGCAGTCCCAGTTTTCTGTATAATTTAATTGGGTATTCACAAACCACGTTACCTTCATTGAAAATAGGGTGGTTTAACTTAGGTGCACTACAGTGGAGCAAGAACGGCCAAACTATAGTGAATTCGTCATTTGGGGAACTGCCATTGTACATTTCTATACTTTTAACTGTACTTCCCACTGTAGTTTTTGCCATAGTAGTTTGCTGTCGGTTTCAGCATGGCCGGATTTTCGCGAGTGCAAAGGCTGCGGTGCACCCGGCCTTGCGCTCAAGTCATCGGCCCCGCGGGCTGCAGATAGTCCCTGGATGTGAGAGGAGCATTGTGGTTATTCCTTCCCCAGCGCTGACGACGCTCTCCTCACATCTCCTCTGTCCTTGCTTTGCGCCATCGTTGCTGAGCAAGGCTTCAGCCACAGCGGGTTAAAATCCTGGATGTCAGACGCCGCTGTGTGTGACAGCCCCCCCCAGCCGCAGGAGTCATCACGAACACGAGCGATGACATCACAGACAGGGATTCCCTCTGCCCAGCAGGGGAATCCCATTAAGGCTAGGGTCAGACTGAGGCAGTGCGAACGCGCGTGCAGGCGCACTTAATCACGGCCGTGCTAGCAGCAGATGCCGGGCAATGACGGCCAATATACGAAGTACGGTCGCACAAAAGTCCGGCTGCGCAACGCAAGTGGAAAATGAACGCATTTTTTCGAGAACGTTAAACCACTAGTACTGACGTACAGAGTGTGCTGCGTCCGCTAGTGGCGTGTGTGCGTGAATTGGAGACATCAGACGCTGCTAATGTCCGGCCAACATAACGTCCAGATGCTAGAAGTGTTTTATTGATGATCCGTACAAAATCACGGATGAAACTGCGCATAGTATGACCGCTATTGCGTATTCCGTGAAAAAATACGTCCATTCTTCGAACGCACATTTTCACGGACAACGTGAAAAATGCGTTAGTCTGACCCTAGCCTTAGGAGTTGCAGAGGTCCTTAAGACCTCTGTATCTCTGTACTCATTAATCGTAGAAAGTCAGAGTCTGGCCTTTCCAATGATACTAAACATTCCTATGTATTCATATGAGAAAAAAATTAATTAAAAAAATGTAATTGTTATAGTTTAATTTTTTTATAAAAATATGTCAAAATAATGAAAAGGTCCTTTAAAAAATAAAATAAAAAGTCTGTTACAGAATTAAAAAGAACCAATTTAAAAAAAATTGGGAATCAAAAATTTTGCTTAAATACAAAAATATGTGCCAAAAAATTACATAAAAAGACAGTTTGCGGAAAAGAATAAACGGTTGAATAAAAAAATATTGAACAAATAATATTTTTTTTACATTGAATCCTATGGGATTCACTCGTTAAGACCTGTCGAACTGAAACAGCAATTATCAGGTAATTTCACTGACACTTTGGTGCAGTTCTGTGTGTAGATTAACAATTGCTTCTCTATGGGACAATTTCGCTGCCACCGAAGACCGCTGATCTGCGGCAAACTGCACTGTATTTCGCTGCCAATTCACCAGTATTTGGCAAATTGACAGTTTAGTGAATAGATGAACTGCCACGAAATTACACTGTATGGGGAAATTCACAGTTCGGTGCAATTTGGTGGCAAGTTCACCGCTTTGTTAATAACCCCTCCTGTTGACGAATTCACTCCTATGTCAATCATCCAACTACAAATCCACTCCTAGTTAACTCCAGGCACACAACATCAATCTCTATGACACACACGCTACTCAGCCTCCCATTCCCATCACATACAGTCACTTTCATTCCTATGAAAAAAGCGGCCCCACACTTTACCTTGCACCTGGTCCTGCAAACACTAGAGCCGGCCCTGGGTTTCAGCAAAGTTTCCACTGATGTTTCCATGGAAGTAGCCAAGCGTTGGTTTCTACCATTATTTTCACCATAGCTTGTACAGAAGGTTTATGGAGACTGACTGTCAGGACCGTACCTATCCGTTCCTGCGTGATTCCATGCAAGTGGCAGCTGCATGAAAGGTGCTGCCCTTTTCAGCACCAGTGTATATAAACAGTTAAATCATCACAAACATACACCTCAGGTCACGTGACACACCCATGTGGCTAACCAATAAAAGTTCCCTCCTACCTTCCCACAGTGCTTCATTGTTGTCTGCTGTTCCTATGAACAAGACCTGCAAATACCAAGCTCCAGAAACCTGCTTTCCCTATCCACTCATCGTGTTTCCCCTGCTCCAAGACCCCCCAATACTGACTGTGCTCTCCCAGGAGCAACTACCCTACCCACGTGCTCTCCCAGGAACAACGACCCTTACCAACGTGCTCTCCCAGGAGCAACTACCCTACCCACGTGCTCTCCCAGGAGCAACGACCCTTACCAACGTGCTCTCCCAGTAGCAACTACCCTCGTATCTGGACTCAAGGATTGCGATCCTCATTACCTCCGCCAACCTGTGAGTTTCCAGTGTACCCTGTCCCACAGCCCTCCTGTGTTGTTCTCCTCTCCCACAAGTGTGTGCATCCCCGAGACCTGCATAACGGCCTCATCACCTGAAAGGCAAGTACCTGTAAGGTATTAAACCTGACACTGACACTTTGAAATCATCAAAGCATATTCACCCTCTTTCCAAACACCAGTAAAACGACAGTAAGTTGAAAATAGCTGTCGTTTATGCTTTTATGTAAGAATAATGGTGGTATGGTTGTTCACTACAGTTCAGCGTTGTTTACCTGCCGGTGATTTTCCTTCTGAGAATAGCCGACGATGGGCCCTATTCCAAGATTGCCGTTAAGCAGAGTGCTTGAGCCATACAGCAGAACGACTCGAGCGTACTGCTTATTTTTTTCATTGCTTATTCCACCCGAGACGAAAGCTCAGCTTGCATCTCGGATGTAGCGCCAAGCTTCTGTACATTAGCTTCTCCTATATTTTATATAGGAAACATTAATATGAATATTTTTTAATAATTGTTCAGATTTTTTTCCCTCAAAATATCTCAGTATAAGCACTGTTTCTAATTAACTGAGTAAATGTGCAACATGCCAGTCTGTGTTACTGTTTGGGCAAGGGATGGTGTCTATTTATCAGCTCGTTGGAGCCCATTATGCAGGGTACAAAATAAAGTAAATATTTAAATAAATAAACAAAACAGATGAAATAGGGTTAAGCAAATGATTTAAAGCAGGAATGTCAAACTCACAGAGACCCAGATGTTGATGCCTACAATTCCCAGAAAGTGAGTTGTAGCGCAAAAGCATCTGGGGGACAGGAGTTTGACAACTCTGATTTAAAGGATTGACAAAAGAACAATACGAATAAAGGAAAAATTCAACTTGGAATAATATTACACATAAAAAACTAAGATACGTTTATATGCTATTTGGGGACAAGGGAGAATGCAGTTGAGCAGCAAGGTCACAAATAAAACATGATTTAATGAAGCAAGAGGGTTTAAGGGATAAGGCGTGATGCACTGGAGCAGTAGATTACACAGGAAACCAACATGATTCAGTAGAATGGTAGGATTACAGGAACAAGATGGGAAGCACTGGAGCAGAAGAGTCGCAGGAACAAGACCAGATGCACTGCAGTGGCTCGATTGTAGTCAACAAGATAGGATGCTCTGGAGTAGCACGATCACAGGATCAAGGCAGAAATGCTGTAGGTTCAGGGTAGCAGGAAGAAAACCAGATTCTCTGTAGCAGCTAGGTTAAGGAGAACATGGCAGATGTACTAGAGAGGCAGGACAAGAATACAATGGAGCAGTAGGTTGACAATGAGCAAGACAGGACACACTGGAGGAGCGGGGTCAAAAACGACAAGGCAGATAAGAGCACACAAAATGCCCAGAAATGAGGGTATACACATGGACCAACTGTGGTCTATGTCAGTGTTTCTCAAACCTGTCCTTGGGATCTCCTAACAGGCCGTTTGCCAGATATGTGAAGCACAGCACGGGTGATATGATTTTGCTGCTCAGTGATTGCAGGATTCAGCTGCATTTCCTCAAGGTGATCTGCAAACTCTGACCTGGTTGAGGGTTACGAGGACAGGTTTGAGAAACACTGGTCTGTGCCGGCTGGGTAGAGTAGAGGTAACATCACTGCTCTGCGTAGAGAGAGCCTGTGGAGACATGGGTTCGATCCCGGCAAGAGCACCTCTCCAGTAAATGTCCTTGGGCAAGACACCTAACGGTACATACTCGCCACCCAGGACATACTTGAAAACGAGAGAAATCTCAATGTATCCTTCCTGGTAAAATACTTTCTCAAAAAAAAAAAGCAAATGGACACAGTGGCTGAAGTGTCCTCCTACCTACACCTTGATGTAGCCCTCCAAGCAGAGGCGATAAGAAGCCCTGCTCAGGAACTTAGATAAGTGAGTGCTGTTCTGACTTCCTGGAAAATGGTCAGGAATGAACACTAGTTCATTCCTGCCCCTAGCTGATGGCTCTCAATGTGCTTAAATTAAGAGCCAGTACATTGACTGAACGCTCGAGTGTCCAACCTGTTAGATAACAGCTGCAGTCTGAGCATGACAGTTCAAGACTAGCACTGATTTAGCCTGGCACTGGCTTTAAGGTGGGTATTTACTTACTAAAGGGTTAAAATAGAGGAGCGAGTGCTAGGATTGACAGAAGAGGTTAATGTTTCACTTTCCTTCCTACCATTACCCCAATGAGTTTTTTGACCCCAGAATACTCTTTTCAGTAGAATGGATAGTCCAACAAGCACTACGCCCAGAGAATTGCTGTGGAACGTATTACACCAGACTGGAGGGAGCTTTTAAAAGTAAAAAAAATCATTACAATTTGGGTCTAATCAATTCCTTCCTCTGAACAGATCAACACAATATTGGGACCAAAACAAAGCTGGAAATAAACCTGAACTCATCTGTTATTTCCTATTGAAATCAGTCTGCAGTTTTGGGGATTTTCAACTTTAATAAGATGAAAGAGTAACTATATATAATTTATGTTTCACTCAAGATTTAATGTAGTGCAATAACACAGTTTTATTAAACAATGAAAGAAGAGATAAAAATGATTAATTTCAATACAGTATGAAAAGATTACAATAAAACTTTGATGATCTGACCCTTCTGTATTTTCTCTTTGCAATTTTGTTGTATTAAGCAAGTCATTTTAATATTACCTCTACCGCTAAAGGTATCTCAAAGTATTATTTCGGAATATCTGGCAGTTCTTTTTTTCCCTCTGAATAAGTTATTCCTTTGACAAAACTGTTGAAATTCTGATACTGCGGCTGCCCCCAGCCACCTTCTCTCTGACCATTGTGTCCCTGTTGCCAGTCATGCAAACTTTGGCTGTCTGTTCTGATTACATTCCCAGTGCTAGCAGACCTACAGATCATTTAAGTAATGGGGTCAAAACGAAAATAAAATTATTTTTGAAGCCGAAGTAGTGATATTTTGCCTCATTAAAATGATAAAAATATATTTCTGTCAACTGGATTAAAACCAGCAATTAGATTCATGGCTAGAGAAGCTCCAGAATATGTCAAAAATCATATGGGACTTCTATTAAAGACCACGAAATTATGCATATCCACAGAGGAGAAGGCTGTTTATTCTGCGCTCATCATTCCAAAGGTCTGAAGTCCATCAATCCAGCATTATGTTCTTAGAATGAGGTCAAAACATGAAGTTAATAACACAGTGGCTGTTTGTTTATATTTATTTTCCAAAAAATATGTGCTTGCATTCGGGATCCATTAGTTTGTTTTACATGAAGACAGAAAAAAAAGAGTAAGAAAGAAACAAACAAAGAAAAAAGGAAAATAGAAGAACTTATAAAGATAGATGGATAGACATTGATGAATAGGCAGACAGCGGGATAGATAGCTATCTAGATAGGCAGACAGATGGATAGACAGGCAGACAGATGGATAGACAGGCAGACAGATGGATAGACAGGCAGACAGATTGCTAGATATCTAGGCAGACACAGGCAGAAGATAAATTGATAGACAAGCAGATAGATGAATAGATAGATGGATAGACAGGCAGACAGATGGATAGATATCTAGGCAGACACACAGATATATAGATAGATGAATAGATAGGATAGACAGGCAAACATATGAATAGATTGATAGTAGAGGTGTGTACAGCTGGAAAAATTGTTTAGTTTTGTTTCAAATTAATTTTGTTTTCATTATTTTGTTTCGTATTTCGTTTTCTTTTCAGAATTTCGTTTTGTTTTGTTTGGCATATCGGATCGCCAAAAACCCCATTGTAAGTTAAGATCGATTCGATATTTGATATTCATTAATCAAATGCTGCTGTTACATGGCAAGCTAGGGTTAAATGTTGAACTGTCCATTGGTCTGTGGTGCTGACAATAGATTCAGCACCACAGGTCAATTTACAGGGACAGGGTGCTTTGTGTAAAAGTCTAATGATTCTGATTCATTTCATAATGCGTTTGCTTTGTTAGTACTTGTATGTATTGTAAGTTAAGATCGATACAATAGTTGATATCGATTCAAATATCAGATCACTAAATACAATCCCAATTGATCAAATCCTGTTCAGGAACCATATATTCAATGGTTCTCTAGTGAAACAGCATAATGAATCAAATTCGTTATATACCGTTGCATTTTCATTTCAATTTGGATCAAATCAATTCGTTATTTAGGAGGTACTTAGAAATAAGAATTAACGAAATTCGTAAAGGATTGTGATTCGTTACGAAACGAATGCACACCTCTAAATGGTAGATGAGATATAATAGGATTCATTTCATGTTAAGATTACCTATTAAACCTCTATCTTTTGTTTACTTGCAGTAAGTTATAAGAATCATGGCATAGTAAATATTATCAGGGTTATTCAGAGAGTGTGAAAAGCAGGAGAATGACTGGAGAATGACTGGAGAATGAAAAATTCTAGGTCAAAATAGCCAATTTGGAAAGTGAGATGAAAGGGAGAATTTTTCTGGTGTGACTATTTTGACCTAGAATTTTTCTTTCTCCAGTCATTCTCCTGCTTTTCACGCTCTCTGAATAACCCTGAAAGTGTTTTTTTTTATTTTTGTTACTCTGCCCTACATTCCAATTGTCCATCATTGTTCCAGCAATGCTGCAAGAGCATTCATTCCAACTCTTCTGCATACATACATATTCTTGTGTTGGAATGTGATGGAATGCTCATTTTACAGGTTCATTAGATTCTCTGTACCTCTCTATTGCGGACTGCATTGTTACAATGCAGAATACAAGTAGTCGTGATACTCTATTGAAAATAGAGTTCGCTTTCTTTTACCCTTATATAATTGGGAAGATGCTGCTGGGGTGATCACGTCTTGTCCCTCTCCACACACAGCTCCACCTCTTTGGCTCAGGTACACCTGACCCCGGAAATCCATTAAACCTTTCTCCGCAATTGGCGCTCCTACGCAACTTATGTAGGGTAGTAGCCGCTTACTGTGTACCGCTATGGGACATGCACACTTTACCTATGCAAGTTCTGTAGCGCCAGTGCAGAACAATGGATTGGAGTTGTGCGCATATATGATTACTTCAGCTGCATCTCTGAGTCCGTTTTGCTACAGAGGTGGTCTTAGATGGTGATGTCGGCATACTTTCTGTGTGCTGACATCACTAGTGACCGATCTGATGACCGGCAGCTGGGAAATTCAAAATCGCGGGTGCTGGGGACGCTGGGTTGGGTGGAGGAAACTCTACTCTATTAAAAGAAGCTGCAGGCAGGGGAGGAGAAGCAGGAAGACTCAATACATCCTGACCTTTTTAAACCAATAAAGTGGTCAGGATTAGTAGAGTGCCCCTTTGACCCTGCAGCTTCTCGCCCCATAGTGGCCCCATAGTACTTGACAATCACAGTGAAGTAATGTGCTTAGGTTTAGTCCAGTGTTCTTGTTCTTGTCTTTGATTGTCATTACTCTTTGTCTGAGAAGTAAATTGTAAGTGGTGGTTAATGGGATTACTGCCTGTATTGGTTATTTCTAAAAACAAGTATTAAAAGGATGTATAAAATGAAATTCTGGAATAAATAAACATATTTCTTGTTCCGCTCAAGCGCCTGACTCTTGGTTGTAGAGGTTATGGCATCTTAAGTAGCCAATCTTGAATACCAGGGTTACCTTTCCACTGTAAGTCTCTTCTGTTGTTCTGGGAAGGAGAACAGATGGCTAAAGTAATCGGGTGTTTTGATGGTGTATGCTCTCAGTAGAAGCCCGTAAAAGGTGTAAAACGTGTTTCACTTAATTTTATATTACCCCAGTGGCATAACTACCAGGGACCCAGCGGTCAAACTTGCTACTGGGCCCTGGAATTCCACCACTGGAGGGGGGCCCAGGCAGTGGTGGCTCTTTAACCTTTTAAGGACCAAGGGTCTTTAAAGTCAATGCATTTATGACTGAACAGTTCTGTCATTGGTCCTTAAGAGGTTAATTAAGCAGCAGAGGCCTTGTTATTTTTTGTCTATCCATCATGAGTCTGACACTTCCTGGTGCCTCATTGCTCACGTGTGATTACTCAGGTGTGATGTGTCAGTATCTTTCTCTTGAAACAAAATAGACATCCTGCACACTGTTTTCATAAAGTCACAAAATGGGTGCTCATCTACAAGAAGGACTCCCCAAGGTCCTATAAATGTGTAACCAAACCACAATAAATCAAGACTGCACAATCATGAAATAATATATACCAAAAGTATAATAAAAAATATCTTTATTAACTACAAATATATATAATGTCAGTAACAAAAGTAATAGTATCACAATGCCAAATGCTACATATAGTTACAGCACACAATATTCAGCATATAGGAAGGCAGCTCCACAGGCTGTTTCAGCAAAAATAAACAAGAAAAAACAAATTGATGAACCATGATATGAAATATGCAATATTATGGAAAGCACAATGCAAAAAGCAGCCAAAAAATAAAGTGGGTCAGTACAAACAGACTCCTGATAGAAAAGACAAGGTACCGCCAATGTTTTGGCGATCTATTGCCTAGTATCCCTATTATATATCTATTAGCTATGGAATTTAATGCTGTGGTAATATTAATATAGGCGATAGGTTATAGTATTATAAGGTTTTTGAAACCAGCAATTTTTAGATAGTGCAGGAGACATGTATACAGGTATTTTTACAAAATGTTTTTTGCAAAAGTGCAAAACTCTATCGCGTGGGGGGGGCCTTCATGGATTCTTGCACCGGGGCCCTGAGGTTTCTAGTTACGCCTCTGTATTACCCATTTTGCTTTAATTCTTTTAAATAAGTATGAACCTTTATTATGCCTTACAGTAAAGTGCTCACACATTTGCACAACGAATTAATTAAACCTATGTACCCTAATTATATTAATTAAACAGTATAGGTTGCTTACAAAAAGGTGATGGTATGCCTTCACACAACCTGATAATGTGCAAATATTTTTATACACTAATATATTTGTTACATGCTACCTCAATACTTTACAAGGAGTGTCTTTCCTCACACTGGATTATAACATGCTCCATTGAATCCAATAATCACTAGCATATACCTAAAGGCTTTCCACTGTCCTCTTATCAAGCTGATGTTCAGCAGAAAAATGTATGGTATGCCATTGCCTGAATGCCTGTGTCAAGCTGCGTCCTCTTATGGAGGATCGTAAGCACACCTAGCTCCATAATGGCTACTTTTGCATCAACGCCACTTTACTTAAGGTAGCTTGTTCTCAAAACCAGTTATAGGGAAATTAATATAAGTAAATAATGACAATTTGTTCAAAATTGTCCTGGCCTCAAAATTCAATAAGTGTCCTGGCAGTCATAGAGTTAGCCAAGGTGCAACTGGTATTAATTGGTATTTCAAAAGATCCCGGAGGTGCCCATCAGCCTGGTCATTCTGGAGCAATGCAAAGGAATTTTGTTTACTACAAATAGCGTGTTTGTGGGCTTTAGAACATGTTCCCAAACTTTCAGTAACACTGACATGTCATCCAAGATGCCGAAGCTCCTTAGAGTTCTGTTTTTCTTTCACAGAAAGAAAGAGCTCCAGATATATTAGTATACATATAGTAGAGTTTTTTGGCCACAGTGGGAGCCTTCTGCCTGTCAAAAAACTTAGGGGGTTATTCAGAGAGCGACAAAATATCGCTGACATTTCGGTGCTCTCTCGTCCCCTGCACTACGGGGAATCTAATTTCCCCACCCTGCGATGA
The DNA here is from genome assembly GCA_009667805.1 of Leptobrachium leishanense. NCBI lineage: Eukaryota > Metazoa > Chordata > Amphibia > Anura > Megophryidae > Leptobrachium > Leptobrachium leishanense. The sequence continues at coordinate 488,807,682 of CM019063.1, forward strand.
ATTCAACATTCACCGCAGGGTACCTGAAGTGCAGGGAAACGGCCGCTGAATGCCGCCGCAAACCCACTGCAAGCCGCAAACTCGCCGCCCGCCGCCGCTGCCAACCCACCGAGCATCCTCCGCAAACATGCCAGACAGCCACCAAACGCAGACGACGACTTGACGAGTCGATGAGCACAGCGCCGACCAGCCGCTGGAGAAAGCCAACAAGTCAAGTGAAAAACACAAAGCAATACGACTCAAAGTGTCAAGATTGCTGTTTGCAAAACAACTACAGAACAAAAATGTCTGGAATTTACATATAAGGTCCTATGAATAATAAAAAAAAGGTCTGTTACAGAAAAAAGAAAAATTGCTTTAACCCTTTAGTGACCGGGCGGTTTTACAAAAGTCCGTCTGAAAGTGTCAGATGCGTTTCGCACTAAAGAGCGCTTCCGCGAACGCAGCGTTTTTATGATGGACCAATCATCTACAAACGGGACCTATATATTTCCCATACACGGTTGTAAAGATGTAATTCTTTTTATTTTATTGCCACTGAGGAAGCGCTCTTTAGCGTGAAATGCGTCTGTCCTCTCAACCTTTTTTATTTTATTGTTCTATGCCTGAGTGTATTTTTTAATACCTATGCTCTTAATAAACCCACTTTTTTAAGAAGATTGTGTGGTTCCATGAAAAATCCACTATGAAAGGAGGCTTAGTAAATTGTGCCTAACAACTTTTTTTTGCGCTGGACCCCTACAGCTTGGTATAGCTCAATATAGGATGAGTAAGGCTTTTTATTGTCTTGACAAACATATAAAGGGGACACGTTACTTTGCCATGAAAGTTTTCCTTTCTGTCCTTTGAGGTGAAAAAAGAAATGGATTCCAGGAGGAAGTGAGTGGCTTGACGGATTGGCCTCTAACAGTCCGTGACGTGAAATTAATAGAGCTAGATAGCTCTCAAAGAGTGTGAGTTGAATATACCTCTGCCATTCAATATATTTTTACCTAGATTTGTTGTATTTATTGATCTGCACTATTGCTGTGTATGTTCCCTAATTTTTGAGGTCAAGTTTAAAACGTTAACCTATACCTCTACTATAAGAAGTACACCCGGGGTATCACCCCTACGAGACACAGGAACGTAAGAAAAAATCCTTTGTTGTATTTCTTACCCCTACTCTTCTTTTTGTGTGCTCACTTGGGGCACATATTTTTTTTGAGGAAGCTCTGTTCCTTCTTTACCCCTCCTTTTTTTTCGCTATTGTGTAAAATAATAAACGGTTTACTAGATATTGGTTAAAAACAGGAATATTTTTTTTTCCTCCTTCTCCCCCTCCCCATTATATTTTCTTTATTTTTATGTGTTACCTACTAGAAGGCAAACTTTGGCCTAATGTGGCCTTCTTTGTATCTTTATCCCTAATTTTTGACAAGACCCCCCCCCCCAGTTGGGGGATGAGTCTGCTGCTACTTAGATGTCCTTGGAAGATTTTTCAGTATTTTTCATATCTTACGCTGAGTTTATAGTTATTATATATATATTTTTTATTTTCTCTTTCTGCCGTGCTGTTACAGATGACTCGAGTGGCCCGCGAGGCCCTCAATATTATTATTTTCCTTCTGCTGTGCTTTAATTGAAGTCCACTTGTGGCCCTGCGAGGCCCTCACTTTTTGAATGTAAGCTGACATGTTTGCAAAATAAAAATTTCAAATACAAAAAAACCCCCAAAAAAACAGGAATATTTTTAACATTGAAGCCTATGGGCTTCTCTTGAATAAACCTGCCGAATGAAACCACCGAACAGCAGGGAACTTCGGCAACTTTTCACTGCTGTTCTGTGTTCTCTGAATAGATTAACCATTGCTTCTCTATGGGTGATTTCACTGCCTTCAAACAGGCACCGTACTTGCTGGCAGTTCGCCAAAATTTGGCAAATTGCCAGCTCTCTGAATAGCTGAATGCCCCCGCAATGTCACTGTACGGGGAAATTCCCTGTTCGGTGACATTTCGGGGCCAAATCGACTCTCTCTGAATAACCCCTTTACTTTTTCAAAACTGTATGTACTTAAAAATGTACATACATATTTACAATTTCTGCAATGGGTTTTCCATACATCCACTGTGTCCTGGTAGTATTTTTCTGGAAAATCACTCGGTAGTGAAGGGGATAAGGGGTTAAGACAGTATTGATCATAGTGTTTTAATATCACCTCCAGTCTTGGGTGTGAAAAACAGGTTTGAGCCATGGATACCTGTCCTTATTTCCAGAACATTAACAGTATGTAAACTTCTAAATCAATAAACATTACATAACTAGTATATAGGTTGGTATATGTGTCATATATGCCAGTCTGAGATTACACACATACATTATTCAGTGTGTAAATTTAAACCATGCAAACACAAATCAATTAATTCTTTTGAAATAGGACACCAAAGAAACTCTTTGTGAGCCTCCACTGGCGTGTTCTCAGGCAGACACCTTCACTTCAGTGTACTGTGTGCACGGTGTATATTTACTGCTTTAACCTGCTGATTTTGTCTTAAACAATTGTGAGCCTGACATTTACTAGCTGAAAGTTGTAATAACGAGCAAAAAGTTTGCATAGGAAACTTTCCTGGGAGACAATTAGCTCCGCTTTCATGGACAACTCATAAATATTCTGTGTGCTCCTATCTTTCATCTGTCTTTTTTGTCCCGTCAAAATGGTTCCATAGGGTTAAACTCTCCAATCATCTGTTTTTGGAAGATCTGTACACTGACAGGAGTGAAAACTAAGTCCTAGATAATGGAACTTTGCAGCACGGAGTCGGCTATGAATATGGAAGTGATCCATTAGGCAAATAGCATTAGATTCTTACAGTTTTGTTCTTCCAATTACATGTTATTTTGTTCTATTTTTCACATGAAAAATTGTGCAAGAATTTTAAGTTTAATAGACAACACATTTTAGGTTTAAACCTAAGGCTAGGGTCAGACGAACGCAGTTTTAACGTGCGTTTAGCCGCACAAAATCACGGCCGTGCTAGCAGCAAATGACGTCCAATGCGGGGAACACACGAAGTACGGCCGCACGAAAGTTCGTCCGCGCACGCAAGTGGCAAACGAACGCATTTTTTCGAGACGTCAAACCGCTACTACTGACGTACAGAGTGCGCTGCGGCCGCATAGCGGCGTGTTTGCGTGATTGGGAGACTTCAGACGCTGCTAATGTCGGCCACATAACGTCCAGACGCAAAAAGTGTTTTATTGTTGATCCGTACAAAATCACGGACGAAAAGGCGCATCGTATGACCGCTATCGCGTATTCCGTGAAAAAATATGTCCGTTCGTTCGACCACACTTTTCCACGGTCGACGCGAAAAATGCGTTCGTCTGACCCTAGCCTTAATTATGAAACTTAGCAAGAAAAAAGATGTCATCTGTGCTCGTTTCTATACAATTCCATGTGCAACAAAACACAATTAGAGGTTTTAGTTTGCTTGACTGGCCATTGAAGCGTAAGCTCACTCGCCCCATTACAGCACCTCTTGGTGGAGTGAGTACCTGACAAATGTAACCAAAAACTGCTCCCCTGTGCAGCTGCATGCTCTCTTGCTACTTTTCAGCTAAAAGGCAAAAATGGTGGGTTTTATTTATACACGCACCAAGCACTTCCCATTTGGGGATGAAAACAAAAACATGGAAAACGTAACAGCAGCAAAGATTACTTAACTGGTGATACAACAAAATATGGATACATACAGAAAAAACGGTGTCGCGCCCATCTCACCAGAGCGGCTGCAAGAGCCAGGAGTAACAACCCAGTTCATGTATAAAATATAGAAATAAAAAATATGTCATCTGTGCACATTTCTATACAATTCCATGCAACAAAACACAATTAGAGGTTTTGGTTTGCTTGAATGGCCATTGAAGTGTAAGCTCACTCGCCCCATTACGGCACCTCTTGGTGGAGTGAGTACCTGACAAATGTAACCAAAAACTGCTCCCCTGAGCAGCTGCATGCTCTCTTGCTACTTTTCAGCTAAGAGTCAAAAATGGTGGGTTTAATTTATACACTCACCAAGCACTTCCCATTTGGGGTTGAAAACAAAAACATGGAAATTAGGAATTAGTCGCATGCAGAGCCATATAGATACATATTAAAAATAATTTAGTTGTGAACTGTTTTATAATCAGATGTCAATTTTGAAACTCAAAGGAAGACCTATTCACTTTACCCCCCCCCCCCACCTCCTTTGGCAGGAAATGTGGTGTGAATTGGAAGTGTTTACCCCCTCCACATTCACGCCACCAGGCAGCCAGGATTTTTATTTTCCCGGCTGCTAGATCAGTCAGCAATGATGTGCGCTCAGCAAACTAAGGTGGAAGTTCCCTAGGTAATGCATTCGTCGTGGTTTCACCATCCCTCAACCTCTGTAGCCAGAGTAAAAGTAACTTCCTTTCAATGAAAGCAAATGGCCTCTGTTTATTCTTTTTCAATGTCATCCACCTCATCAACTGTGACATACTTGAATAATGCTCACAGGGCTCTTGATTGTGTTGAACATCTTTGTTATCTGTTTCATTTGGCCTATGTTTGCCCACTCTATTATTTAAATAACATGTTATCATATTTAACGGAAATGCTCACATCATAATTACCATATTTCCATTGTTCGAAGTAACCTTTATAGGACTTTGTTTGGCGGAGGTTATGTATTTGTCCCCAATGTCCCATATGTAACAAAAAATAACAATACTTATGATCCAAGTATATGTCTGAGTAAAGATAATATAAACAACTAACTACATGGTGACAACATTTTTAAAACTTCAAAGTATTCTGAGTTTATTCTTGCAGACCACAAGAATTTATTGTGGATTAGACATGTGCATTTAGTTTAGTTTTAAATCCAAATTTGGACGAAAATCACCATTTTCGTTTTTCGGAAGCCCTTCTGAAATAAAAAAAAAACAGCCATCCAAATTAACGAATTGGCCAAAAATACAAATCGTGGTAGCAAAAAACTGAAACGAAATATCGGAACGAAAAATAATCCGAAAATGCTCTGAAACGGGAAAAAAAACGGAACGAAATGATCCGAAACGGAAAAAAAACAACAAATGAAAATGACCCAAAACTAAGAAAAAAAAGAACGAAATGATCTAAAACGAAAAAAAAAAGGAACGAAATGATCCAAAATGAACAAAAACGGAACGAAAATGACCCAAAACTTAAAAAAAATTTAAGGAAATGATCCAAAACGAGAAAAAAAAACCAGAACGAAAATAACCTAAAACAAAAAAAATAAATGGATCGAAATGATTCGAAAAGAAAAAACACAGGGATTTTTTTCTATTGAAACCTATAGGATTCGCCTGATTAAAGCTGTCGAATGAATCACTTAGGGTTATAAACTAGGGTCAGACGCTAGGGTTAGAAATTCTAACCTTAATATCTAACCCTAGCTTCTAACCCTGATTTTCGATGGTTCATTTGACAGGTTTAATCAGGCGAATCCTGTAGGTTTCAATGGAAAAAAAATCAAGTTCTTAGTAAATATTTATTCTTTTCATTTGCAGCAAAATCTCTTTATTTATTTTTTTAAGATTTATTAGCCATTTTTCAGGATATAAATACCAGCCGTACAAAATAAAATACAGTCATTACTACTATCAAATACCAGCTATGCAAAATAGTCCCATAGGTTTCAATGTAAAAAATATTCTTCTTTTTATTAAATTATTATTCAACCGTTTATTTTTTTTCACTTGCACAAAAAGTCTCTTTATTGATTTTTTATGATTTCTTCAGCATTTTTGGGGATTTTTTTGGTTATATTTTATATTTCTTAATTTATTTTAAAGCTACAAGACATTTTTTCATTTTCTGAATGCAGATCTATTATTTTCTTTCAGTCTGGCTGCATTCGGCAATGAATACTATGTTTCAGCACCATAGATAGAAAAAAATGTTAAATGGTTGAATAAATATTTAATAAAAACTGGGAATATTTTTTAAATTTAAACCTAGAGGATTATTTTGGTAGTGGCTGTATTTTATTTTATTTTATCACTGGCTGTTATTTTTATTGTAGTACTGGCTGGTATTTTTATTGTAGAAACGGCTGTTACTTGTTTTGGTACGGGGTTTTATTTTATTTTAGTACGGTTAGTATTTTAATTTTATTATAGCACCGGCTGGTATTTTATATTAGTACCGGCGGGTATTTTCATTTTAGTGGAGCACCTTCTGGCTGCTGTCCTTGGAACTGAAATATATTTCAGCAGCGAGGACGGGGGGGATTAAGTATCTTCTTTTTTTTTTTTCCTAATCTAAGTAGTTAATCAGTTTCACATTCCGATAACTAATAAAAACAAAGTAACTGATAAAACCAAAATAACTGATAAAAACGAAATACGAATCAACACAAATTACGAATTAACAATTAAAAGGAAAAAAATGAACGGACCCCAAAACGAAATACCGGTCTGTCCGAATTTCAGATCAGCCCTGAAATACAAATTAACAATGAAAAACGAAAAATGAATGGACCTGACAAACGAAAGCCAACTGTCTGAAACTTTGGATCGGTCCAAAAATACGAATTGTGGTAACATACTGAACGACCCAAAATAAAAAAAAAAAGAGAACAGCCCTAATTCCTGTTAATATTATTGAGAAACCTGAGTTCTGATATAAGACGTTAAGGATTTACTATGTATGGCCCCATAAATTAAATAGAGAGCAAAATGGTGCTTCCTCACAAGATATCAGAGAAATTGTAAGATACATGGAACCTGGAGTAGGACCATGCCTTACAATGGCTTTTGTTCAAGCCTCTGAACCTTATCAGGGATGCTATCGGACTCATTCATGAATGGTGTTAAGTAATTCATGACTGACAACTCAGATCAGCCACAATATTAAAACTTGTTCCTGCTTATTTCTTGTTATGCTGCCAGACTGAGCATTACTTCCTGCATGCTCCTGAGGACGCCAGTGTTTACGGCGAAACGCGTTGAGTGATGAAGTGCTTACTCCAATGCAGATTGTGTTTTTGATTTAAAAAAATAACAATTTAGTCTCTGTGGCTTGGTGTTAATCTTGGGGTGGGTTGGCTCTAAACTGGTAACGCTCACAGCATTGATTTTGGGCCTCAACCTTTCCTCTACCTAATGCAATTTCACTTGCCACTCATCCTGTTGGGAACTCTCTCTATAGCAGCTTCTCTCTGTCCTATTGTGCAAACCAACGAAGGCCCGTTTCTTCAATTTGATAGGAGTTTACAGAATTTAGGTTGCTTGCTTGTATCCCATATGAGAGACTTATCTAGATGCACCTAGTACCCTATGTGGCCTTTATTATGCGGATTGGAGCCACAGAGACTTTTTATCTATTCTTTGGTTTGTCATTATGTTGTTCTGCTTTTTAGTTTCCAATAAAAGTTACATTTTATTTATTATCTCAGTCAATCAATATCCTTTGTTCTATCCATGTTTCAAGGTTACCCCATTTTTGCTGTTGGATATTGACTGTCACTATTCCTGCATCGGTTTTCTTTCGTGCTTCCACTTGCTTACCTACCATAGTATAGAACATATATTTCCACAATATTAAAACCGACTGCCTAATATCGTGTAGGTCTCCCTCATGCTGCCAATACAGCTTTGGTGCATCAGAGTATGGACTCCACAAGACCTCTGAACGTGTCCTGTGGTATTTGGCGCCAAGAAATTAGCAGCAGATTCTTTAAGCCCTCCAAGTTTTGAGGTGGTGTCTCCATGGCTCAGATTTGTTGTGCCAGCACATTTCACAGATGCTCAATCAGATTGAGATTGGTGGAATTTGAAGGCCACGGCAACACCTTGAAATCTTGGTCATGTTCCTCAAATGATTCCAAATAAAACACTTATGCGGCATGGCAGGGGGAATTATCCTGCTGAATGTGGCCACGACCATCAGGGAACACCACTGATGTGAAGAGGTGTATATGATCTGCAACAATCTCTGATAGTTGCTACTTGTCAAGTGTGTTCTGACACCTTTCTATCATGACCGGCTTTACGTTTTTCAGCAATTTGAGCTACAGTAGGTCTTTTGGGTGATCAGACCAGATGGGCTAGCCTTCACTCCCCATGCGCATCAATGAGGCTTGGGAGCATATGACCCTGATGCTGGTTCACCGGTTGTCCTTCCTTGCACCACTTCCAGTACGTCTACTAGTAGATCTAGTAGTCTTGCCATTTTGGAGATGCTCTGACCCTTTCCTTTAACCATAACTATTTTGCCCTTGTCAAAGTCACTCAGATCTTTTCTCTTGCCCATTTTTCCTGCTTCCAACACATGAAATTCAAAAACTGATTGTTCACTTTTTGCATAATATATCCCATCCATTGCCAGCTGCCATTAAAAACATATAACCAACGTTATTCACTTCACCAGTCAGTGGTTTTAATGTAGGGGCTGATCAGTCAGTATATGGTAAACAATTGATTTACCATATTTTCTTTCTTGCTGCGGTGAAAAAGAAATTAACTATCATATTAAGTCTTGCAAGCAGTGATGTGGGGTCCATGGATCAGATTTGCTGTTCCAGCACATCCCACACATATCAATCGAAATGAGATCTAGTGAATTTGGAGGACAAGGAAACACCTTGAAATCTTTTGTCATATTTCTCAAACCATCACAGCAGACAAGCTAGCCTTTCCTCCCTCCATGCATCAATGAGCTTTGGGTGCCCATGAGCCTGATGCTAGTTCATCAGTTGTCCTTCCTTGCACCTCTCTTGGTAGGTACTAACCACTGCATTCTGGGAACACCTCACAGGACTTGCTGTTTTGGAGATGCTCTAACCATGTCGTCTAACCATCATTATTTGGCCGTTGTTAAAGTCACTCAGATCTTATCACTTGCCCATTTTCCTGCTTCCAACACATGAAATTCAAAAACTGTCTGTTCTCTTGCTGCCTAATATATCCTTCACATTGACAGGTGTCATCGTAACATTATAATCAATGTTACTCACTTCACCTGTCGATGGTTTTAATGTTGTGGCTGATCAGTGTATATCATCAAGGTTATTGAAAGACAATCGAAAAGTCACCGCACGTTCGGTGACTTTTCGTTCTCTTCAATTCGGCACGATTTGGCGATCCCATTTCGGCGACCCTGCGGTGTATTCATCAAGCATCACAGGGCCGCTGTAATGCAGGGAAAAGTCGCCTCAAACCCACCGAAAACTCATCGCAAAACCCGGCGAAGGCACACCGAAAACCCGCAAAAAAATCTTGATTAACCCCGCCGAAAACGCCGGAAAAACCCGAGCAGGATCCGATCACACGCAGCGCAGCTGCCGGAAAAACCCGACACAGCAGGCAAATGGAGTGAGGAAAAAAAAAACGCTTGCTTGAATGTTTGAAAAGTGAAACGCTGTTCGCAAAGAAACTAATGAGCGAAAATGTCTGAAATTTACATATGAGGTCCAAGGAATGATAATAAAAAGGGCTGTTACAGAAAAAAGAACAAACATTTTAAAAAAAAATTAAAAGAAAATTCGGCAAAAATATTTAGGCAAAAAAATCCCGAAAAATCTATAAATAAAGAGACTGTTTACAGCAGAATATTATAATCAACGGTTTATTAGATATTGAATTAAAACGGGAATATTTTTAACATTGAAGCCTATGGGATTCGCCTGAATAAACCTGTTGAATGAAGCAACCGAATGGCAGGGCATTTTGACAACTTTTCACTGCTGGGTTTTGGTTCTCTGAATAGACGAAGCATTGCTTCTCTATGGGGATTTCACTGCCCTCGAACAGGCAACGAACAGGCACCGTATGTGCAAGCAATTCGCCAGGATTTGGCGAATTGCCTGCTCTCTGGATAGCCAAATGGCCAGGAAAGGTAACCAAATGCTGATTTTCAGCGTTCGGTTACCTTTCGGCAGCAATTAGGATCTCTTTGAATAACCCTGCAAGTGTTTGTTTTGAGTTAGAATTATCAGTGTGTATGCTCATACTTTACACAGAACAAAGGTCTAACGCATCAAAATAAGCTGAGTTTTTTTACATGGGAAAATGATCATGTAACTAGACTTTATCCTCTTGCAGTTGCAGAGATATTTACATTCTGTTATATTTTTTGTTTCATTTAGATCCTCACAAAACTAAATGAAACAAAAATACGAAACTTCTCCATCAATCTCAAACTGCTCTCAAATCCCTCTTCTTGTCAAAGCCCGTTGAACGAAACTGAAGACGATCTCTCACTGGCAGCTTTGATTGACTACGGCTGCAAACCTACCCAAGTCTGGCTTGTTCACCCTCTGTGTCTATTTGTATCATCAGCATGTACTTGAACAATCAACACCGGTTATTTTTCTTATCATCCTATTATAAAGCACAGCTAAATATGCTGGCATTGTATAAATATATTAATTATAATAATAAGTGTTGAGATTGTGTCAGCATTATATTTTTTTCCCAAGCACACAATCTGCTGCGTTCTTTTTTGCTACGTTGTACAGACACAAAATTACGCCAGCTGTCCTAAATGTCTTGTGCAGGTGAGTAGTTTTTAGATACTAGATTTTCTTCCCCCCCCCTCAGATCTTAAAGATTTACCAGATTGAGCGCTCACTTTCCAACCAGCAGAGATTGTAATCATACCAACATATTTTCGTTTAGATGTTGCCTGGTTATATCTTGCGTCTCGTGCCTCTTTTGTGTCTATTAAAACAGCTGAATGCTTCCTGCCTGCGTATCAATTTACCTCATGCTGTCTTGATCTAAAAATACTGCATCCATACTTGTAACTCTATCTGCTGTTTGTGCTGCCATTACGCAATTTAAGTCAAGTTTCATAATTTTGCAGAAAATCATTCATAGCATGGAAAATGCTTATATACTTATACACCAAGGGGAGGGTAGAGGGTAACGATCATCAAATGGGAGTTTAACATTATCGGCCTTTGACAAGAACCATTGACACCTCCAACATGCATATATATTATATTAAAGATAGTGTAGCATTCATTCAAACCTAAACTTATTCTATTCACTAACAACCGCATCATGGCTATCTTTTCATTTTTAAAAGCTTACTAAATAATAAAATTTTTCATCTTTTTAGTTTAATATCCTGCAATGTCAATGGTTCCCTGTTCTGTCTCCATAAAGTGATCTCCATCATTCTCCCCTCCTCCTTACCAATGCCAAACAAAGCTGCTTAAGTTCTCACCCACTGCTGTGAACCATGAAGGGTCCTAAGTCCTATAGCAGCTGAGCCGGTAATAGGGAGCCACAAATGGTAAGCAAGCAGTAACCTATTATCACCTCCCTATTTACAACGTTAATATGAATATTCGAGATCAGCTAAATTATACCATGAAGGCAAGTGGGGGACTCCATGGAGCGTGAGATGTTCAGTGTGACCTTGGGAGATTGTACAGGGCTGGCAGAAGGACACTTGAGAGCTATGCATTCTTAATATCGAGTCTACTTGCAGCTGGTCACAAATACAGGTCACACAGATAACTTTAAATCTGTACACTGAAAGGAGAGAGAGTTTTAAAAATGTTGATGTGCACATACTGACAGAGCCAGATTAACATAGGGGCTCTTGGAGCTATATCTCCAGGTCCTTGGGCTGAAATAGGCCCATGAAAGGCTTTGAGAGACCCTGAAATTCAATAGACCTTATAAAAAGGTTACAAAATAGTAGACATATTCAGCTCGCTCTAGTATCAGAAAGTTTGCATTCAGTGACCTATGTCTACATAAAAATTCAAAATTTCAGTACAGCATTCTGCTCCGACTACTCTTGGACGGCAACATACACTGTTGGTATTCAGCCAAACTTCATGTGGTATTATATGTCTATATAAGAAACTGTTATACAAAAGTATATATTTATAGAAACTTTACTTCTCAGTGTATTCCATTAGAGGAACAGCAATACTTAAACTAAATCAACTGAATTAACTGCTTGGCTGTGGACAAAGCGTTGAGCCTATCAATTTGGCCCTGAACGTGGATTTCTCCACAGCGGGCTGACATCCTAGATGCCTCTGGGTCCTCACGTTGCCCTCTGACATTGACATCATCGCACATTGGCATGATGAAGTCAGACATGGGACTTCCCCCTGCCTGGCATGGGATTCCCCATGGAGGAGATACAGGGGTCCTTTGAACCCCTGTATCTCCAGAACCATAGAAGATACAAGGTCATATGAGGTAAGGTTGAAAAGGTCACAGTACGAAAACAAATAAGACCAGGTTCTATGTAAAAATAAAATGATAAAACAGCACTACTGTTCACTTTTCAATTATAAAGTGCGCAATGATGCTGCACTAATTCATCTTCCCATTTCCCTTGCCACCAGCAAGTGTCTAGGTGATGGCTGGCACAATGCATTATTGTGCATTGCTTCATTGAAAATGTAAAGCACTGCACTGCTGCGAAGCACACTGGGAGTATTTTGGTACCTTGCGTCTCTTTTTTTTTTTTAACACCGTACAAGGTGAAATGAGATGTCAATGGAATGAATGCAGGCGCCAGGCTTATTTTTCTCACCAGACGCACCTTGTGTACCTCCCCACTCTGCCGGTCCCTCCATTGGTTTACCGTACATTTCAGGATATGGCTTAAAATACTGATGCTCACGTTCAAATTGCTCAATAATTTAACCCCTCCCTGCATGTCTTTGTTACTCTGCAAGCACATCCCGTCTAGACAACTCTGGTCAGAGAGCGATCTCCACCTGTCATCTGTCTACATCTGCGCTGCCAACTCTCGCCTCCAAGACTTCTCAAGGGCAGCTCCGGTCCTGTGGAATGACTTGCCTCGCCCTATCAAACTCTCCCTTGATCTCCAGGCCTTCAAGAAATCCCATCTCATCAGATTAGCGTACCACATCACTGATGCAACTCATCCCTCTGCTCACCTACTCACACATGATTGAAGCTGCTTCAATAGCCCCATCATTCTTGAACCACTGGCACCAATGATCCTGCTATCTAGTGAAATTCCCCCTGTTTTCCTCAACCCCAATCCCTCTAGACTGTAAGCTCCTAGGAGCAGGGCTCTCTACACCCCACGTTTCCATCCTTTGTCCATTTATCTGTATCTCTTTCCCTTTGGTTATTGTAAAACGCTGTGGAAACTGTTGGCACTATATAAATGATGACAATAATAATAATAATAATAACAACAGGGGGTCATGAGAACACTACCCTTCCTGTATTTGATGGCTACAGCATTTGGAAGTGGAAGTGCTTTCTTGCAGCCAACCCCCTCTTCCAAATTATCCCTCACCCACTGCCAACACCTCCAATCACCAATTAGTTGTATGGTAAAGATGAGCAGGTGCACAGACTCATTTACCATTAAAGAAATCACTGTAACAAAACAAATTAATTCTATATAGGACCACTTAACCAAGCAGATTTGATACTAGGTTACTATAGGTAATAATAAAGAAATAGAATAAAAATGGAATAAAATCATCTGTATCCAGAAAACTGGTACACCATAACACCAAGTAGAATAATGGTCTTTCCTTGAGGGCAAATATAGGTATTCTTGTCTTACAAATGTAGTCTCCTATTCTCATGTGTAACATATAAAAATATTTAAAAGTAAAGCTAGTCGGTTATGGTGGGCAATACTGCACATTGTTTTTCCACAGAGAATGGTTTGTTTTAAACATTGGATTATAAACTATAGAGATAAGCAATATATTGATTTACTCGGCACATACAAGCACTTTGATATTTTGCATAATCATAAAGTGCTTTGTGCTGCTTATTATAGATTAAGTATAATGAAAATGTTACAACATTTGACTGCTTCACATGATTGTATTGTGTTTTTAAAATTCAGAATTTTGAGGGCCCTATTCTAAGGTTGGTGTTAATTTAACCAGAGCCATTATACCAGAGCAAATTTACCAGAGCCATTATAGTCTATGGGCACTATTCCGTCCCTCAGGCTAAAATGGGGATGCAACAGAGAAAAACCTGTGCCTCCCTGTAGCGTCCCCAATTTAGTGTTACATTCTGGGGCAGGCGCTAATTCAGCACCTCGCCATGGAACCATGAACTACCCGCAGTGATACTCGCAGTAGTTCTTCTGCGCCACCACGAGTATCACCTCCTGGAGTCCATAGGACTCCATGGAAGGTTCCACTTCCGAGCTGCAAGCCCTGCTCAATCTTGCTCTCCTGAGGTCGTGCAGCACCGCGGAGTGATCACTCTGCTCCCGGTGGCAGGCAGTAGTAGATCAGGCCGGAATTCTTGCCACGGGATGAGAGGTGAGTATCTGATTTATTGTAGGTTTAGCTGGTGCTAATTGATTCTGCAAAACTGGAATCAGCACCAGGTTTTGAGTGCCAGTAAAAAATCGGTTAACCCATCGGTAATTAGTATTAGGATAAGTTAGGTATTACAAAGTCCTAATGCTAATTACTGACTGCACTTCCCATGTTAAGTATAATAATGCAAAAAAAGAGAGGTTTGTGAGGGTCCTGAGGGCGAGCAATGGTACTAGTGGCTCTCACCCATAAAGGGTGGTCAGTAGTGATTGCCAAGGACGTCATCCCTGACGAGAGATGCAGCAATCCCTGACGATCGTTTCAGCCTTGTTAGGCCTCGTCAGGAGGGTTTAGCTGACACCCCTCTAGGCACCTCGAGCAAGGGGTCCAAGTCTGGATTACCCTGTATACTTGTAGTGAAAAAAATAGAGGTTTGTGAGGGTTCTGAGGACGAGCAACGGCACTAGTGGCCTGCTCTATGGTGGGGCCTGCTTAGGTCTCACAGGGTTTTTGCTTGATTGTGCCATTTCAGTGTCAACTGCTCCATATGCAAATCAGCCTGCTCTCACCCAGAAAGGGTGGCCAGTACTGATTGTCAAGGACGTCATCCCTGCACGAGAGATGCAGCAATTAAGTATATAATGTGCAAAAGTACAGTAAGCTTGCGCAAGCTAGCTCAATCAATGTTGCGGTAGTGGATTTTTCACCAGTTTAGCGTTAGGAATATAATATGGCATGCATTAAAGTCACTTATCCTGATATTACTGCTCACCTGAACGCTACTGTTAACATTCACTAGGAAATGGAGCTCTATGATGTTGTTAAGTTTACAACAGTTATGGTTAAGTTTAGCCCATCCCGGGAATAAGGCCCTGGGTTTTTAGGGATTACTTGAATGACTGAAGATTAGGAGAGAATCGGATAGGGCGAGATAGGTCATTCCACCAAACCAGTTTGCCCTTGAGTAGTGTTGAAGGCTTGGGAACAGAGGACAGGCAGAGGTCACCTGCAGACCAGAGATATCTCGAAGGAATGTACTTGTGAGCAGGGAAGAGATGTAAGGAGAGATGAAGTTGTTGAGGGCTTTGAATGTGAGCGCTAGTATTTTAAATTGTATTCCGAAAAGTACAGGAAGCCAATGGAAGGACCGGCAGAAGAGGGAGGTCTGTGAGGAGCATTGCATATAAAATATATAAGCCTGGGAGCAACATTCATTAATAAGTACATGGACAAGCACCTTAGCCATATCTTGTATCAGAAAGGGTGCAATGCAAGCACTATTTTTTAGGTGTCTGGTGTGAGTAGTAAATGTAAGGTCAAAATCAAAAGTGGTGCCACAGCAATGAATTTGAGGTGACATGCTGATTAGCTTCCAATAAATGTTCAGTGAGATTGATGTGGAAAGTACTTTTGGAAGAAGGAAAGATGAGAATTGAAGTGTTGGCCAGATTTAGGGAAGGGAACCAGGAAAAAGCTGGACCATGAAGATGTATGCCATGAAGAGTTTGCAAGAAGAGAACATTTTTATATGGGCAATACTTTGAAAACACCAGGGCAGCCTGACAGCTGAAGAATGTGGAGTTACTGTTCTGCACTTACATGAACCTCTAAACACACCACTCACACTTGGTCCAACCCCTGGCCTTTTTCAAGGCCTGTCTCCATCCAGATCCAGCACCTACCACCTATCTCGTTCATTGATCAGCACTCACTTGAGCCTGCTACCACAACTCTAACATATGGATCATCTGGCTCAAGTCTTTCTCCAGAGGGGCAACCACAGATCTGTTTAAGTCTCTGTTCTTCTTAATCATGACAGATATTAAACTAATGGAGAAACAGGAGCAAGAGAATGCCATACTTCACAGTATAGTCAACATGAAAAGAAATAACAGGCAATTGACTTCTTAAGACATGTAACAAGCAAAGCAGATAATCCTTTGTAACCTATTTAATCAGACCCTGGCAAAAACAGGCGTACTCATATCTTACACATATGTTAACAAAGAAATCTAGAAATCATTATTGAAAGGCTAGAGTTATTGGGATTTTGGGATATATTGGTTGCTGAAGAAAGCGCATGATTTACTGCTGTGTTTGCTTGATATTCAGTGTAATTTATCAACAGTAATACCAGTTCAAGAAAGAGTTCATTAGTTTCACATGAATTACTATTTCACCCATGAAGCTGAAACATTAAATGAGGCCAGTGAATGCTGATACAGTGGCAACACACTCGCTAGACCAGGCGGTAAATGCCACAGCTTTAACCCCCCCCCCAATCTATTTACGAATGGGTTGATTTCCGACAAAATCCACATCTTTAAGTGAGGGACTTTAGTTTGCAACAGTCTGCTTGGGACCTGCAGTTGCTTCAGCTTTGGTTAAAAAAAGCAGAAGACTGTAAATTGGCAGCCATATGAACGACATCAACAATGGATGAAGCATCTCTATGGGAAGAGAGAGACCTGGGAGATGACTGGATAAGAGGTCTTCTTCTCGACGTCTCATCCTGGCAGGTCGGTGACATAAAATATGGAATATTGTCATGCTAGGTTACATACTAATACTTTAAAAGCATTATATTTATTAATCAAATCATCATTATACCATGGTTAGTTTTTTTCTAATAATAGCTTTATTTTATTATTATTTCTAATAATCAGAAGAGTTAAATTATACTGTATTAAATCACAGACGAGTACACCGCTCTTTCGAATAGTCTCAAAGGGCTCATGTTTTATAAACAAACCTGGAAGAGTTCAGTTAAATTGTCGAAGAAAGGAAACGAACGATCCGAGTGACCAACGGATCCTTGGAAAACATAATTGACAGAGAGCCTTTTGGTTATTTAATGAAATGGAGCAGAATGGTAATATGTGTTGCTTTTAATTATCTCATATAATTCAGTACTATTAAACTCCCTGCTTAGCTTTATAAAAAGAACATGCAGTAGTAACGACTCTCAATCTAATTAGATATTATTTACACAGAATAAGAACCCTGAGACTCAAGAAGCTTAAGACAAAACATAAAAAGATAAGAACATAAACTTCAATAAGACTCATTCCAAATCGACAGTGTACCTGCAAAACAAAGTCATATGTGAAGAGTCCTGTCATTTTAAAAAATGATTCACATTAATTCACATATTTCAATCTTTTTGTGTCAAACTAGTTTATACTTTAAGTAAAACTAAATAAAACATTTAATTTTTTTCAATAATTTCCATTCCATTCCACTTTTCTTTTTTTATTATTACTCTTGAAGCAAATTTCGTGTTTTTTCTCCTATTAAGTACTCTAATTATAATAAATGTTTTACATGAATTCACATACTAAATTTTTTTGTGTCAAACTAGTTTATGCTTTAAGTAAAAATAAATATATTTTTTTTCCAATAATTTCCATTCCATTCTTTTTCTTTTCTTTTATTTTTTATTTTTATTGTTGAAGCAAATTTCATGTTTTTTTTTCTCCTCTTAAGTTCTCTTTTGTAAAAATGAGAGCGTATTTCTCCGAATACTCAGATTAAAATCAAGACTTTTTTGTGCATAAATAATTCATTCTCATTGTGAAACCTGTTTGATCTCCCCTTGTTTGCGTTAATGGAATATATTGTAACTCTGCGTGTTGTTATAATAACTTCAAATAACCAAAAAATATTAACAATTTGAAAGCCAAGGGATTTGTTAATATACCTTTTTTTACAGTTGTTTTGCAGACATCGATATTTGAAAGGTTTATAGCAAAGTGCAAAATGTGTTGCTTTCTGAGCAATTAAAGCACCATTCCAAGCGAAGCAAAGCGTAAATGTACATGTATATTACAACCCAAAATTATTTGGGTTATACTTTTTTTATATTAATTTAATACCTTCACTATGATTGTTCACAAAACCACTGTCAGGAGCTAGTGATTTTTAGAAAATTAAATACACTGAAAAACCATTGGAAGTATTCACTATCAGGGTTATTCAAAGAGAATCGAAAAGCCACCGCACATTCGGTGACTTTTCGTTCTCTTCAATTCAGTGTGACTTGGCGATCCCATTTTGGCAGCCCTGCGGTGTATTCAGCAAGCATCACAGGGTCCCCGAATTGCAGGGAAAGGTCGCCGCAAATCCTCCGAAAACTCACCGAAAACGAGGGCAAACGTACACCGAGTCCCGCAAAAACATCTGGATTAACCCACCGAAACCAGCGGAAAAACCCGAGCAGGAGCCGATCACACGCAGCGCAGCTGCCGGATAAAGCCGACACCGCAGACAAATGCAGTGAATAAATTAGAAAAACAGTTTGCTTGAATGGCTGAAAAGTGAAACGCTGTTTGCAAAGAAATTACTGAGCGAAAATGTCTGAAATTTACATATGAGGTCCAGGGAATGATAATAAAGAGGCTGTTACAGAAAAAATAAGTAAAGTTAAAATAAAATTAAAAGAAAAATCGGATTTTCTTTTAAAAGAAAAATCCCGAAAAATGCTTAAAATATCCTACAAAATCTATAAATCAAGAGACTTTTTACTGCAGAATATTATAATGGACGGTTTATTAGATATTGAATTAAAACGGGAATATTTTTAACATTGAAGCCTATGGGATTCGCCTGAATAAACCTGCCGAATTAAAACATCGAATGACAGGGCATTTAGGGAACCTTTCACTGCTGGTTTTGTTCTCTGAATAGATAAAGCATTGATTCTCTTCGAGGGAATTTCACTGCCCTCAAACAGGCACCGTAAGTGCAGGCAGTTCGCCAAGATTTGGCGAATTGCCTGCTCTTTGGATAGCCAAGATAGCTAACCGAACGCTGATTTTCAGGGTTCGGTTCCCTTTCAGCAGCCATTCGGATCTCTTTGAATAACCCTGTATGTATTTCTTGCTGTAGTAGCTCTATTTGAGAGGAATACATTGGCATCTCCTGCCTGAAAAGTGCTACTGCACTGGGGCACCTTATTTTACACAAGTGTCTCTGCTGTTAAAACTGTTTTAGAACCTCATCTGTGATGCCTGAGGTGATAACATTTTGGGGCACATTCCGTAGCCCATTTTCAAACGAATTTCCTTTGAAATCACTGACATTTCTTTGCATTGCTCCAGAATATGTCCAGATGGAGCATACTTTCTATCAGACACGAGCAGGTGCTTTGAAGATCAAGTATACTCAATTTTGGTAGCAACGGGGCTAATTGAAATGTTTATTTTTAAACATTTTATAGGAAAATGTATCAATATGTTGTATATGGACATACAATCACATCACATAAATGGAACAGAAAAATATACGCACAAGACAATCACAATTTAATAATTACTAAAAAAATAATACAGCAAATAATGTGTGAATAAAAAACAGGTGTACAATAACATAAACTTGTTTCCAAAGGTAATGAGTGAGCCAAGATGTATTGACTATATGTGATAAATTAATCTTTAAGCTGTGATAAATTTATAGCAGGCACGCAAAATTAAAATTAACATTATGGGGGTCCTATTCCAATTGAGCCATTATCATTAAAGAGATGCTATATTGAAAATAAAGTTCCCTTTTTTGCCCTTAAGTAATTGGGCACAAGCTACTGACAGCCTCTGCCCAATTATTTATTTATTTGGGTGATTTTACTCACCTTTTCTCTCTTGCTGAGCGCTGATACTCCTCTTCGCTCAGGATGTCAGGAACCCCACAGTCTATTCAAGACTAGACACTAACTCTTCTCGCACCTCACCCCAAATTAGGGACACGCGGAAGGGTCAATGTCAGGGGAGGCACTGGCTGGTATCATAGCCAGATGTACACACATATGAACCTGATAGCATCAAGTTGAGCATGAATGCATGGGAATGCAGTTCCTCCACTATTTTTGCTGGCGAAACTAGGTTCCCATTGGTTCCATACACGATAAATCTTGTATTCTGTAAAATCTT
The DNA here is from genome assembly GCA_009667805.1 of Leptobrachium leishanense. Taxonomy (NCBI): domain Eukaryota; kingdom Metazoa; phylum Chordata; class Amphibia; order Anura; family Megophryidae; genus Leptobrachium; species Leptobrachium leishanense. Next base: position 488,827,901 of record CM019063.1, read on the forward strand.
ATATTTATTGGGACTTTCTGAATAATTGTGCTAAAATCCACATATATTCATAAATTTAAGTGTGAAATCATAATTGATAGAAATCTTGGTGAGTTCTCACATCTGAGCATTAACGTTAGCTGCGCTATTTAACGCAAATTACAATCCAAACGCAAACGGGTTAAGTAACCCATTAGCGTTTGGTATCTTGCACTTTTCAGCGCGAGGTTACTGTACTTTGCGCTCCCTATACTTAACATGGGGAGCGCAAAGTGTTAATCAGCGTTAGGATTACAAAGTCCTAACTCTGATTAACGTCCGGCTCTGGTCAGCGGAAAGTTAACCAGAGCCAGGACTTGGTGTTAACGTATTCCGCTTCTGCAGGATCCGTTAACACCAGCCTAAAAATAAAAAAACTATTTGTATACTCACCTCCTGTCCCGCAGCGAGGACCGCGGCTCCAACCACCTCCTCCATCCGGCGGGAGCAGGGAAAGACTGGGGGAAAAAGTCCCCCCAGTCTCCCCCTGCGTATCACTACACTGACATGTGACCGCTGGCGTCTGGCTCAATGGAGTCCTATGGACTCAATCAAGTGGATGCTCGCGGCTACGCTCACCGCTGCCGCGAGCATCCAGGGTCGTAGCATGCGGTAAAGCTTATGACTCAGACCTTACATTCAATCCCCCACATCCAGACAGTAACCAAATCATGTTATTCCCACCTTAAAATCAATGATTGTGTCTGCGCCTTTCTCTCGCAAGGTATAGCTAAGGTGCTCGTCCATTATTATATCAAGACTTGTGATACACTGTTGGCACTATACCAATGATAATAAGGATAATATGCGGAATGCTGAACAAAAATAAACAGTAAATAAAAGATGATTCATTCGGCTGTTTTAAGGAGTATGGTTTTCATTTTTGTACTTTTTTCTTTTGTGTATACTTGTGTTTTTGATTAATCCAGAACAAATTGCTATACTCTTCCACTTGCTACACTTCATGAGATCACGAGACGCACTACTTAAGTGTCATGTGATTTCTAAAATCATCTTTGGGCTAGAATATGCCAAGACATCTGGAACAGAATGTAAAATTTAAATATCTATGTTCAGATTATTCCAGAGCGGACACTATAAATCTTATAGGGAATTGTGAGGTTTTATTACTTGTTACAGTGCCAGACACATATAGCAATGAACAGCTCAATTTGTTTCAAATGATAAGCCATTCATATATGTATTTGAGTTCCATGTCTCCATGTCTACATTTTGCAATAAATGTGGAACTCTATCACTATTTAGCCCTCATCAGATGTTAACTTAATAATGTGATATACATACTTGTAGTGGCTTTAAATTAAGATTTAAAAAATTTTATAACGGTGCCTGCGCTCAATATCTGCACCAGAAGATCTGCAACCAGATCAGTGGAATTCAGTTTATGCAAGGTCAGCAACCTTGGCTCTCCAGATATCTTGGAACCACATTACCCATGATGTTCAGTTAACCTAATTACCTAATTAGTGGCTGAGCATCATGGGAGACATAGTTCCAAACCATCTAGAAGGCCAAGGTCGCTGACCCCAGTTTTAGAGGGACATCCTAGTGGTTTATTGATTTTCTCCAAACAAGGAGGTGATCATGTATCTTCAGAAGCCTTCAGGGATCTGTTCTGGGTCCTTATCTTCCTGATTCCATTTAGAAGGGTAGGTTGGATTTTCTGCCACTTTGTTCAGTGCTGAAGAGGAGGGACAGGAGTGGGGAGGAGAAATGAGTTCATCCGGGCAGGAAACAAGCAAAGAGTAAATAGAGACGTTAAAACAATGTAATTTTTAGACAAGCATTTTCAAATATTTAAAGAAAACCGTGATTCAGTTAGATATTCCTTCAAGACAGCACTCTCAGATATAATCTACTTTAATACTGTATCGCATTTACCTTTACTACCACTAAGTTCTTTAACTTAGCAATTTAGAAAATAAGCAGCGGCCCAGCAATCCAACAACTGCTCTTACTGCATGCGTGATGGGAATTAACCCCTTCACTACCAAGAGTGTATATCATTGATCTGCAAGGCACCTCCTGTTTCCCCGATATTGAGTATAGTCGATACATATCGGCGCTCCCGGTGGTGACTGAGGATAGCCTCATCTAGCTGCCATTCTGATGCCAAAACCTCAACGGTTCTGCCAGCACAGTGAGTGTTTCTGTAGCCCTTGGGAAAGGTTTATTAATCTAATTACTGTCTGCTTTGCAGTTTTTCTGCTGTTGTGAGTTTTGTACTTTATTATAGCTTTTTTGTTTTAGGTTTTGCTTTCAGGGGTTTACTTACAATGCGGGACATGGACACGGCATGGAAATATTTTCTTCTGTTTGCTATACTGCAGAGACATTTTAGTCTTTTTATAAAACAATGCATGCAAACGCAAAATGCACACGGTGTTCCAAATGATCACAGCATATTACCATAAAATCCAAGATTGAACATTTCTTGTACAGTTTCCACAAAAATAAAAGAGAAAACAAATCATAGCATAACCCATATATTATAGGCATAGATCAGTTATTATATATGGTACCACTCACATTTTAAAGAGCCATTTATGGCTCTAACATGATCATTTCTGGATTATTCATCGACCGCCCAACAGCCCCACTAGTCTCCAATATTCCCTTCAGTCCTTAAATATAAAAAAATGGACAACAGATGCAGAATGACAATACAGGGACAATCATCAACCTGAGACATGGTAACACCCACATGGAATGATCATCTTAGAGCCATAAATGGCTCTTTAAAATGTGAGTGGTACCTTTTATAAAACCTGATCTACGTCTATAATATAAGGGTTATGCTATGATTTGTTTTCTCTCTTATTTTTGAGGGAACTGTACAAGACCTCGTCAATCTTGGATCATAAGGTAATATGCTATGATCATTTGGAACACTAGACGCGCTTCACTTTTGCATGTATTGTTTTCTGACACTTGTTTTCTGGCTGTCTGGTGATAAGGACGGCAAACTGACAGTGGTTAAGCTACGTTTCTAGAGTCCCTATCCTTTAAGTGTATTAGCGCTGCACATTGTTTTTTTCTGTGTTGTATTTTACTGTTTATGTATGTATTTTAATGTATGCATTGTGCATTATATGATGTTCTTGCATATAGTAGGTTACCTAGGAAGGCAGATTCAGATATTTGCTGTCTTTGATTAATAATGGTTTATTTTACTATATTGGTTGTTCTATCCTGGATTTTTTTCCTTGGGTTTACTTTGGGGCAGTGGAATATATTGATGGTTTGGATGTGCACCCTGTATTTCTTTTTTTTTCAGTGTGTGTGTCGTTATATAATTGCGTGTTGGTTATACTGAAGTAATATTGTGTTAACACAAGGTAACTTTTAATTTATCATTGCAAAATTTGTACCTCTCTACACCATACACAGTGTGTGCCGTCCATGACAAAGAAGGAACAATAGATAAAAAATAACAAGAGTGACCTTGGGTCTAGCGCAACGGAGTCCTATGGAGCCCCAGTATTATAGCAATGCTGCCCACGGTGGATGTCAGGCAGCCTGAATTACATTTAGCTATGGCTTAAGTCCCATGTGGGAGCTGGGGAAGATTTCAGCCTGGGGTTGATAGCTAGGGAAACTTTTCCCTAGTAAGTGCTATATAGTTACATAGTTATATAGGCTGAAAAAAGACATGTGCCCATCAGGTTCGGCCTTTCACACATCACCTACTGCTGTTGATCCAAAAGAAGGCAAAAAACCCAGTCTGAAGCGCTCGCCAAATATGCAACACACTGGGAAAAAATTCCTCCTGACCCCAGAATGGCTTCAGATTATCAGGGTTATCCAAAGAGATCCGAATGGCTGGAGAAAGGTAACCAAACGCTGAAAATCAGCGTTCAGTTACCTTTCCTGGCCATTAGGCTATCCAGAGAGCAGGCAATTCGCCAAATCCGGGCGAATTGCCTGCACATACGGTACCTGTTCGTTGTCTGTTCGAGGGCAGTGAATCCCCATAGAGAAGCAATGCTTCATCTATTCAGAGAACACAAACCAGCAGTGAAAGGTTCCCGAAATGCCCTGCCATTCGGTGGTTTAATTCGGCAGCTTTATTCAGGCGAATCCCATAGGCTTCAATTTTAAAAATATTCCCGTTTTAGTTCAATATCTAATAAACCATTCATTATAAAATTCTGCAGTAAAGAGTCTCTTTATTTATAGATTTTGTAGGATATTTTAAGCATTTTTCTGGATTTTTTTTTTTTTTAAAAAAAATTCAGATTTTTTTAAGTTTACTTATTTTTTCTGTAACAGCCCTTTTTATTATCATTCATTGGATCTTATATGTAAATTTCAGACATTTTCGCTCAGTAGTTTCTTTGCAAACAGCGTTTCACTTTTCAAACATTCAAGCAAACTGTTTTTCTAATTTCTGCCTTCGTCTGCAGTGTCGGCTTTTTCTGGCGGCTGCGCTGCTTGTGATCGGCTCCTGCTCAGCTTTTTCCGGCATTTCCGGCAGGTTAATCCAGATGTTTTTGTGGGTTTTCTGCGTGCATTCGCCGGGTTTTGCGGTTAGTTTTCGGCGGGTTTGCGGTGACCTTTCCCTGCAATTCGGGGACCCTGTGGTGCTTGCTGAATACACCGCAGGGTCGCCAGAATGGGATCGGCAAAACAAACTGAATTGAAGAGAACGAAAAGTCACCGAATGTGCGGTGACTTTTCGATTGTCTTTGAATTACCCTGTATGTGTCTGCAGGAAGTCATCCAGTCGTTTTTTAAAAGAATGTACAGTCTCTGACCCAACCACCTCACCAGGCAGAGAATTCGACAGCTTTATTGTTCTCACCGTAAAATAACCCTTCCTATGCTTTAGGTTGAATTTCCTTTCGTCCAATCTAAATGGGTGACCTCGTGTCCTGTGTATAGTCCTGTTAATGAATAGGTTTCCAGACAATGGTTTATAATGGCCCCTTATATTTTTATATAAAGTTATCAGATCCCCTCTAATATGTTACTCTCATGCTGATCAGATTTCTAATGATGGACCCCACATTAATGTAGCTGCTTGATCTACTAAACCTTTTTTTCTAACTTTTATTTGAATTCCTCTCTGATTCAGTCAATGCAATAACAATTATACAAATAGTTTTCTTATGTTCACATAACAAAGATAGCTACTTGAGGTGGGGGAATGGGAGAGCGAGACTGCCTGTTCTTGTAATTAATGCTTACCATTTCATGGGATGAAATAGAATGCAAACACTGAACAATAAACCCTCAGCTGGTTCTATTTTAGTGTATATATCTTTGCTCCTTGTGAACCATAATAAAACACAATGAATAGTGATAAACAATAAAAAAAGCATAATGTGTTTTATGTAATTGCTGCTCGATGTGGTTCTCGATCATTGTTTTCCACCATTAAACAAATGACAAGTCATGAACCATATAGAATGTAAATTCATAGCAATTACAATACCTGTTGAAGTCATTAATATGCCTTATTACATTATCAGCCGGCACGTCAATGCACACAGAAAGAAATTAGTGCTCGGCTTAAGTTTTAATCCTTAATTGTAAGCAATTTCAATTCTTCAACCTATTTTGCGTACATTATTTTGGGTACCTTGATTTCAATATGATCTGACACAATGCAAGCCATCTCTTCACCACATAGTTATAAATGTTAAGCTTAAATCCATGTTTTTTTAATCAATTCATATGATTGAAATCCATATTGATTATAGTTTGTTTAAATTAGAATTAATCACAAAAGATTCTAACCTCCTTCCTCCCCTTAGAAGAGAGAGGTGTATCAAATAATCCCAATGTAACATACTGAAGAAGCTGTATAATGGAGACCCATAGGTCATTATGGGGAATTTGGAATGCAATAGGTTACAAGGACATGGAATAAGATTATGACAAAATAAACATTAAAATCAGACTTAAGAAGCGCTATCTAAGCAGCAAAAAAAAGATCTGCTACATTCTAAATAACTATACCCTGGCTTATTTTATCCCTATAAAGCAATTTGAAATATGAATACAATGAAAATGTGTTTGGAAATTTCAAAAGCACGTTTTCAAACTGCATGCACTCTTTGATAGGCAGGTGGCCCTGGTGGCCAGAAAGAGCTACTACATCTCAATAATATAGCTTGGGCTCTGTTTATCCTTGAAGGAAAAAAACATATATTTACCTCAATGATGATCAAACAGTTTTAGCTCCTCTGCAGTCATGCCCAAAGTGATGAAACTTAACCCTTTGCCACCGCAGGGCATACTATGCCGTCCCTGTGGCGGGTGGGCCTTGAACCCACGGGGTGTACTAGTATGCGCACCATTCGCTGCTGTGGGATGGCCTGGTTAAGGCTATCCCTCAGCAGTCAATGACCCATGTCTGCTGCGTGAGCGGGCCGAAGGAGGGCCCGCTGCATCCGCCAGCTAGCGGGGCATACTAGTACGCATTGGCCAGCGTTAAATCCCTCCTGCCGGGCACCAGCTGTCGGGGGAAAAGGGTTAAGGGGCACATTCATGAGCTCATTTGCAAAAGAATTTCATTTGCAATAAACACATTTTCTTTGCATTGCTCCAGTATATGACTTTTGAAGATCGAGTATACTCGATCGTGATAGTGAAGGGGTTAAGGCTGGGTTAATTACATTAGATAAAACAGTTTGAGGTTATTTCTTAGTGAACTACACCAGGGAAAGAGTGTTGCGTTAAAGAGCAGTTGTAATTAAGTATATTTTAGGAACAGGCGTCTCTCTTAAAGTCCGGGGAAAATGTGATGGAGTAAAAGCAGGGAAGTTCAACAAGAAATTGATTTTAAGATAAGAGCTATATTTTAGAGCAAAACAAAGCTTAAAAGATGCTTAAAGCAAGGATGGAAATTAGCTCTATTACAAGAGGTGACAATGAAATGGGCCCTGTTATAGATTGTGATTGATCATTCACCTCATCTGAAACCGAAAAAACCCACAAGAGCACAAAGGATTTCTTTGCTCATAAATGCAACAGTTTCATAAATGTTTTTAATGGAAGATGGGCCGCAGATAACTGCCGAATGCTCACTCATTATCCGCATTTGTCCCCTCTGAGCACGAGGCTGCACGACCGTTGATACTATTAAACCTTCAAGGACCATCATACTTAATTATCTGCCAGTTGCCTCAGTTGGTGTTGAGATCATATGTGTAAAGACTACAAAACTAATGACTAATTATGCGTAAAGAAAGAATCCATCCATCAAAAAAGCACATAAATCAGAACTATGAACAAGACGTAGCTTTTTTTTATTTTCTGTTTTTGCAATATGTCCGTGGCTTAAATATTCTGAACCATTTTCGTGCAGAATCCAGTAATTTGATCAATTTCATTTGCCATCTGAACCAGGGAAATTGAGATAACATTTTCAAATGTGGCTTATATTTTACTGAAACCTGTGGTACAGATCTGGTCACCAAGGTATTACTAGATTATATATATATATATATATATATATATATATAAATATAAAAATCACGAGTATAGCAGTACGTAGCGGTACCTTATTATTGGACCAACGTTACATTTAAAATATAAGCTTTCAAAAGCATTCCTCTCTTTCTCAGATCTGGAAGCTTTAATAATCCGTATCCTAGAAATGAACATTACGACATTAAGGGGCACATGGGTGGGGGTTTGATGTTGTAAATAGTGAGAGTCAAATGGAATGGTCACAATGGGAAACTAAACACATGAGAGATCTTTGATCCATGAAACAACAGTGATAAGATCACTTGAACTTGAAAGAAAGAAAGAAAAAACACAAAACAGTGCAGGCAGAAAAGGACACAAAAAAAGGAAAAAAAATAAAGCCAAAGAAAAGACAAGACACCAGCCAGAATTCTGAATGTTATGTGACGTTATGATAATGGGTTAAAAAGTCAGAGTCCACATTGAGCCCTTCTTTTATGGTGTTAAAATATGTGATCATTTTCATTTCAAATGTCTTGCGTTCACGAGGGTCTTTAAAATTTCCTTTGAGGATTTTAATTCTGAGGTTTTGGATGGAGTGGCCTGTTAGATTGAAGTGATGTCCCACCGGGGTACAATATTTATCTTCCTGATGATTCTTGATGGAGTATATATATATATATATATTTTTTTTTTCAGTATGCTTTGTACTTGTCCTTTATAATGATCTACAGGGTTACAATATTAAAAAGTAAGGCCATTGGCTTCCAAAGTCACACCCAAGGTCATAATAATGCCTTCAAGATTCTGGTAGCGACTGTAAAATAATTAAGCTTACCATCCATTACATTATCGCTTACAATATCGATGGAGTGCACGGTTTGCAAAGCAACGCATAGCTACTCTAATCCACTCTACGACATATAAAAGGATAAATGCGGAAATGCCATCTCCATGAGAATCACTTATATTAATGTCTTCTGCTCTTTACATGAAATGTGGCCTCATTCATGCTGATACTTTGGACCCTATTTAAAATCTGTGGGTCTATAGACAGGCTTTACACTATCACTTATAAAATCCATAATGATTATAAAAAAAAACTACTTTGTTGATAGAAAAAAATACAATGTAAATATCCAAGGACTTGTATAAACCTTCAGACTAAAGTAAGAACCATTAACCCGTGAACAACCACTACTGAGTATACTCATTCTTCAAAAACATGTGTAGGTGCTTCAAGATTGTGTAAACTAGATTTGATCTGATTCTGGAGCACGGCAAGAAATTTGTTGCTTGGGCTCTAGAACATGCCCCTGAAATTTCAACACATCAGACATGACAGCCGATGTGCTGAAATTATTTGAGAAGCTTTGAGAGTTTTTTTTTCCTGCAAAGAACCGCAAAGCTCAAGCTATAATGTAAATGTAGTAAACTTTAAACTTTTTAGCCAGCAGTGGGGGCACCATTGGTTTTTCAAAAATGACCAACAATGTACATAAGAAAATCCATGTGTATATTTATTGTGTAGATAATGGCAAAGTAATTTTCCATAAAACCACCTGTGCTGCCAGTGGATTTATAGAAAATCACTTGGTAGTGAAAGGGTTAAAAAGAGCATTCCATTTCAAGGACTTTGTTGTAAAAATAAATAGTGTGTATATATATTATATATATATACAGTGGCAAGAAAAATTTGGTGAACTCTTTGGGATTACTTGGAGTTGTGCATGAATTGGTCATAAAATGTGCTCTGATCTTCATCTAAGTCACAACAATTTGAAAAACACAGTCTGCTTAAAATAATACAACACAAACATTATATGTTTTCATGTTTTTCTTGAACAGAACATGTAAACATTCACAGTGCAGGGTGGAAAAAGTATGTGAACCTTTGGACTTAATAACTGGTTGACCCTCCTTTGGCAGCAATAACCTCAACCAAACATTTCCTGTAGTTGCAGATCAGACCTGCACAACGATCTGGAGTAATTTTGGACCACTCCTCTTCACAAAACTGTTTCAATGTAGCAATATTCTTGGGATATCTGGTGTGAATCGCTCTCTTAAGGTCATGCCACAGCATTTCAATTGTGTTGAGGTCAGGACTCTGACTGGGCCACTCCAGACCAGAAGGCATATTTTGTTTTGTTGAAGCCATTCTTTTTTTGAATTACTTGTATGCTTTGGGTCATTGTCCTGTTGCATCACCCATCCTCTGCGGAGCTTCAGTTAGCGGACAGAGGGTCTTACGTTTTCCTGCAAAATGTCTTGATAAACTCTGGAATTCATTTTTCCATCAATGACAACAATCCGTCCAGGCCCTGAGGCAGCAAAGCAGCCCCAAACCATGATGCTCCCTCTGCCATGTTTTACAGTGGGGATGAGGTTTTGATGTTGGTGTGCTGTGCCTTTTTTTTTCCACACATAGTGTTGTGTGTTTTTTCCAAACAACTCAATTTTGGTTTCATCTGTCCACAGATTATTTTGCCAGTAGTGCTGTGGAACATCCAGGTGCTCTTTGTAAACTTCAAACGTGCTGCAATATTTTCATTTTGGACAGCAATGGCTTCCTCCGTGGTGTCCTCCCATGTACTCCATTCTTGTTTAATGTTTTCCTTATTGTAGATGTGTCAACAAAAATGTTAGCATGTGCCAGAGATTTCTGTAAGTCTTTAGCTGGCACTCTAGGATTCTTCTTTACCTCATTAAGCATTCTGCGCTGTGCTCTTGCAGTCATCTTTACAGGACGACCACGCCTAGGGAGAGTAGCATCAGTGCTGAACTTTCTCCATTTGGAGACAGTCTGTCTTACCGTGGACACATGAACATCAAGGCTTTTGGAGATACTTTTGTAACCCTTTCCAGCTTCATGCAAGTCAACAATTCTTGATTGTAGGTCTTCTGAGAGCTCTTTTTTGCGAGGCATGGTTCACATCAGGCAGTGCTTCTTGAAACCAGTAAACCCAAAACTAGTGTGTGTTTTAAAGGGCAGGACAGCTTTCAGCAATACATCCAATAATATCACACTGATTGGACTCAAGGTTGGCTCACTCCTGGCTCCAATTAGCTCTTGGAGAAGTCATTAGGCTAGAGGTTCACATACTTTTTCCACCCTGCACTGTGAATGTTTACATGTTATGTTCAATAAAAACATGAAAACATATAATGTTTGTGTTGTATTATTTTAAGCAGACTGTGTTTTTCAAATTGTTGTGACTTAGATGAAGATCAGTGCACATTTTATGACCAATTCATGCAAAACTCCACGTAATCCCAAAGGATTCACATACTTTTTCTTGCCACTGTATATATATGTATGAATATTCATCTAAGTATATGAAAATACATTTGATATTTCAAAATTTAAACCCAAAGGGAGAAAATTGCTGCTGTAAGCTGTGAAAATCTTTCATACGCATTTTAAATGTACTAACCCTACTTGCCTGGGGACACGGAAAGGTGTTAGAAGTGGGTTATTGGGGTCAGGATCTGTAATCATTGGAAAGACCAATAATTTGTATTTTGCTCTCAGGGTTCTCTCTAGTAAATATGTTTCATATGGCTGAAACTCAACTTATAACGAGAACTGACTATTCTGCAAAAGTGGAGTCGTATATTAAAGAAAATGATTTGGTTTCGATATTTTTTTTCCCCGACTAACGGCACATAAAAATATAAATAAAACGAAACATAACAGCAGTTGTAACGGAAGAAAAAAGTATGTATATGATGTTTTCTAGAGTCAAATTAAAGTTGCTGCTGGAGTGATCATTATAAATCCTGATTTAATAAGCAACAAGTATATGATGTGGATAGTGCAGCCAACGTGCTACATTGATTATCATGGAGAAAGATCCAGCCGATAATCAATTTGGGCATAAAATTACTCTCCCGAGTGATCTGATGCATGGGCTCATCAGGAGGTGCAAGGGATGATAAGCAGTTCATAGATAATATTCATTTATTGATTGAGAAAGATCACTGGTGTATTATGCATTACTGTGATCATCTAATAGTACCAGAAGACTAATTGCCGAATGATAATTTATGATATTTTAATGGCTCATGTTACATAGTTATGCATCTTGAAATAAGGCCACCATTCTCAATCTTTCATACACACATAAATCTATCTTTTCCCATTATCAATAAGAAAAGGTAAACAATTTGGGCCCTAGTCCTTGACAAAGGCCAGTGAAATGTCCAAAACGCTTCAGTCTGAATCAATTTGTTTTTGTTCTATGTTCAGACAGTTTAGGACAGAACCGATTTGTATTTCAGAATCACTTCCGAAATATGAGTCAGGAAAAGTTTGTTTGAATTTTCATTCGGACCTAAATGAACTACACATCTCTATTGATAAGTGAATTTGTGCATATAAATTTACCTATTCATTTTTTTTTATTTTTAACATTACATGGTCATGTTTGCTATCACTGGAAAGGCCAGACTCTGCCCTGTCTAACAAAGAGAATAAAGGATTCCAGCACTCTTAAGTCACAGCGTTCATTCTAATATGCCTGCTTGACTGAACCCCCTTAAGAGTGCTGGGATCCTTTATTTTCTTTGTTAGACAGGGCAGAGTCTGGCCTTTCCAGAGATAGCAAACATGACCATCTAATTTTAAAAATAAAAAAAAATTAATAGGTATGTTTATATGCACAAATTCACTTATCAATAGAGATGTATGTTTCATTTAGGTCCGAATGAAAATTCAAACCAAATTTTCCTGATTCATATTTCGGAAGTGCTTCTGAAATACAAATCGGTTCTGTTCGAAACAGTCTGTACATGGAACGAAAACAAATTGATTCAGACTGAAACGGAACAAAAATGAAACAGTATAAAACTAATTAATTTTATTTTTACTGATCAATTTGTTATACCATTTCACTTAAACTCAGCACCGCTTCCCTGTCCATTGGCCATACAACAGATTCAGCACCACAGGCCATAGACAGCGCCATGGTGCCATTCGGTGCGATTCGGCAGCAGTGGAATTCCCCATAGACAAGTAATGGTTAATCTATTCAGAGAACAGCACTGAAATGTCAGTGAAATGCCCTGATTTTCGGTGGTTTCGTTTGATAGCTTTAAATAGGCAAATCCCATAGGTTTCAATGTAAAAAATATTCCCCGTTTTTATTAAGTATTTATTCAACCATTTATTCTTTTCACTTGCAGCAAAAAGTCTTTCTATTTATTTATTTTTTAGGCATTTTTCTGGTGAAATTTTTGGATTCATAATTTATTTTAAAACAACGAGGCTTTTTTCTTTGCCGAACGCAGCATTTTTTTTCTTTCCTTCCTTCAGTTTGGCTGCGTTCAACGGGGGCTGTCTATGGTGCTGAAACCTATTCAGCACCAAGGACAGCAGCACCTTGTACAACCTCTAGATGAAAAGGCATTTAACTGCATTTTTAAAAAGAAGGCATGTCTGCATTTAACCTCCCTGGCTTTATTCCTGAGTGTGGCTCGGGGTTAAATTTCAGTGCCGAAAACGGTAACCCTGATCCACACTCGGGCTGGTACATACCTGTCCCTGCGTTCCCATGATGTCCTCCCGCAGTTACCTCCACCTGATTGCGACGTCCTGCTTCTGGGTTCCCTTCCCTGCGAGTGCCGTGACGGGAAAGCAGGATGCCGCGATCCGACTGAGGTGACTGCGGGAGGACATCGAGGGAACGCAGGGACAGGTATGTACCAGCCCAAGTGTTGTCCGGGGTTACCGTTTTCGGCACTGAACTTTAATCCTTAGCCACACTGGGGAATCCCGACAGGGAGGTTAAATAACTCCAGATACCCAAGGACTTACAATACGGCAAATAAATGATTTAGAAACTACACAACTGGACACTTCAAATGAGGGGTTACTTGTAATTCTACCTAATAGATTGTGTGAAAAAACGTTATATAATTTGTCAATAATAGTTAAACAAAAATTAAGGTTTATTTAGGATTAAAGACCTAATAATCATGCTATACCCTAAAGGATAGCATCATTGGAAAGATCGGGAAATTTTCTTTCCAAGGATGTCTCTTATAAGATGTCTCTTATAGTAAGAGTATAGATAAGTATAAGAGTATAGATAAGGGGACCTAAAAGCACCCGCCCTGCAGTAATTTAGGTATTTATTTGGTGATGATTTTTTTCTGCACTAGCTCTTGGTGTGGGAAATGAGAAGGTCTGTAATGGCAGTGGCATAGTTCACTTCATAAGTGAAAAGCGGACACTGATGCTGATCATGAATAATAAATAAAAAAACATTTTTATTGTTTTAATTTTTAGATTTTACATAGTCATGATAGGTATTGCTGGAAAGACCAGATGGACCAAGATTTCACCTTGTGTTGGGTATATAATTGGAGATACATGTGCCAAAATACCCCTGTTTTTCCACCCAGGAGTGTGGCACTTACACGCTACATCACCTCCTCCACAGTTGCTCTTGGCATCGAAAGTGATAAAGTGAGTTATTGCAGTGACATTGTTGACTTCATAATTGAAAAGCAAACAATGCTGCTACTTTAGCACAAAAATAAATATATGTTTTCCATATTTTTTTACAATTTTGTAATATTTTTTGTACATAGTCATAATTCCGTATCACTGGAAACGTCACACTCTGGTCTATCCAATGATATCTCATATAGCCCTTACTCAAGGATGTCCCCCCCACACATACACACAAACACACACACACCTCTACTTTAATCCCTTTGCTACCAAGTGCTTTTTGTGAAACATGGGATACATAATCAACAATTATATATAAGCAATTTACGCAGAGATTGTTATGCATTTAAAATGCATATTGCTACGTGGAGCATAATATATACAATCAAATAGATGCATTCCGTTAAAACCTGCCTGAGCACAACTGCTATAACTTGGTAAATGCTCACATTGTTAAGCTACAAACAGCATCCCACAAGTCTTTTAAGTAATCATGAAATTGTGCTTTTGCTGGTTTTCCGGCACATGTCACAGCATTGCATGCAGGTAATTTTAGTTCTGGTTGACAGCAGTTACAACCACAGTTTGTATACCATAATAGATACATTTTCAAGGTAGGATTATTTCATGCAGTTGGATTGCTCAGATACTCAAAGGTTTCTGTTGAAGAAGCCAACAGACACAACAGTTGAGAGTTATTCTTTCTCAATAGTTATCCTTTGTAGTGCCCTGCGGGGAACATCTGCAAATTACTATTATGTTTTATCTTCTTTGAGCGATGATAATCTTGCATTTCTCATTAACTGCACTACTATTATGTTTCATCTGTAAAAAGCTCAGCTTCAGAGAATTGGGGACAGAATTGACATACTATTCCATACAATCACCAAGCTTGCCTTAAAAAAGAAAATAGTATACTGTATATTTGGTTAATTAGTATTTTCATGGTACGTCTTTGTAACCACTGTATCTTGAGTCTATTGGTAGATTTGATTTTGTGATGGCAAATGATAATAAAATCCACAATGTGACGATGCAAACTAGACTTTTCTGGCTAATGTAATTACACAGCAGCATAGCATAAGATAATATAATAAAGCATAACAAATCATATTGTACTAGGCAGTATGGGGCTGGATACGTAGCCTTCCATTCATGGCTATCAGTAGTTTATTGGGTTTTGATAAGCATCTTTCGAAACCAATTCGGCGACTTTACATAACGTGCAACAATGTTGCATACTGGTGCTTTTCACAACCTTTTGATTGATGAACCTGTCAGTAGTGATGTCAAAATCAAGGATGGTGACTGGTTTGGGGTGTTTTAATCTCATGATATCAGGGTAATTCAAAGAGAATCGAAAAGCCACCGCACGTTCGGTGACTTTTCGTTCTCCTCAATTCGGTTCAATTTGGCGATCCCATTTCGGCCACCCTGCGGTGTATTCAGCAAGCACTACAAGTCACCGCAAACCCACTGAAAACTCACCGGAAAACCCGGCGTATGCACACCGAAAACCCGCAAAAGCATCTGGATTAACTTCGCCGAAAATTCCGGAAAAACCCGAGCAGGAGCTGATCATGCGCAGCCGCCAGAAAAAGCCGACACCGCAGACGAATGGAGTGAGAAAAAAAAACTGTTTGCTTGAATGTTTGAAAAGTGAGAAGCTGTTTGCAAAGAAACTACTGAGCGAAAATGTCTGAAATTTACATATGAGGTCCAGGAAATGATAATAAAAAGGGCTGTTACAGAAAAAAGAACGAACGTTTAAAAAAAATAAAAATTAATAAAAAAAAATGTTTGGCAAAAAAATCCCGAAAAATGCTTAAAATATCACTAAGAATCTATAAATGAAGAGACTTTTTACTGCAGAATATTATAATGAATGGTTTATTAGATATTGAATTAAAACAGGAATATTTTTAACATTGAAGCCTATGGGATTTGCCTGAATAAACCTGCCAAATTAAACTACCGAATGGCAGGGCAATTCGGCAACTTTTCACTGCTGGTTTTGCTCTCTGTATAGCCAAAGCATTGCTTCTCTATGGGGATTCACTGCCATCATGGCACCGAACAGCCACCGTATGTGCATGCAATTCGCCAGGATTTGGCGAATTGCCTGCTCTCTGAATAGCCGAATGGCCAAGAAAGGTAACCAAACTCTGATTTTCAGCGTTCGGGTCCCTTTCGGCAGCCATTTGGATCTCTTTGAATAACCGTGTATGTGTTTGCTAGACATTGGTTTTGAGGGTTTTTGAGAGTGGTCAATCAATTTATTATTATGATTATTATAATTTATACAGAGCCAATGGTTTCACAATAAAGACCGAGGAACACTCAGAAAAAGTCCCACAGGTGCTCCTCTACTTTTCTGTTATGTTCATTGGCCAAAGACAAACCAGGCCAAGTAAATTTTAGAGGAATGCTGGGATACTACATGTATAAAAAAAAGATCTTGAAAAGTTTTGCATTTTAAGAAGATGTTGCTCTTTATGTAGCCATATAAACAAACTCTTCATCGTCTTATCAATAACCTTTTGCCGGGGAAGTGGACTCACTAGCAATCACCAGCCTTGAAAATCCTGTGAAGTTCCATTGACATTTGAATGACTTTGATCTAAAATTACAAACAGTATTTTCAATATCTTCAGATCTCTAGCATTGTGTTAAACATAATTAGCTGCACTAAGAACATAAGACGCTCAAAAAAGATTTCATACTTAATATAGCGGCTCTGACGAGATTGCTAATGTTTGTATCGACATTTCTGTTTATATACAATAAAGAGAAATTAGCAGGAATTGAGGATTAAAAGCTTGATTAAAGCATGATGAAAAAGCAACAGCTCTAGTACAACATATTAGATAACCAGTGTAAAATTAAGATACAAATACAGGTTCAAATAATTTGGGTGATTCCATTTTCTGCCACTAAACATGGACACAATGTACGTTTAGAAGGAGTAGTAAAACATTGGCACCAAAAGCCACATAAAATTTGACTATGGTGGTTATTATCATTATTTTGGAAAAAAAATCTATTTTACGCTGTTCCTCAAAACAGTAGAAGATGGACATTAACCCTTTCGCTGCTGAGCCTTTTCACACCTATGTGCTGAGCTCATTTTTACCGGTTTCGCTCATCATGTTTAAACGCCTTTTGAAGGCTTATTTTATTATATGACCCAGACATATTATATATCGTTCTTTCCGGGAGACTCGGCAGATTCATAATATATCATTATTATATATATATGTCATGTCCTGCCTGTATATTATAACAAAAAATGTAATAAAATTTGAATTTTCAATAATTTACAACGTGTCAATTGTTTTTTTTCACACTTTAACATGCGAGCAATTGCGGTTATATTTTCTATGGGTTGCGCTTGTTAAAAAAATTAGAAACGGGGAATTGTTACTTTTTTTGGGGAAAATTACGTGTTTTTTAGCAAACGCCCCCCATAGAAAAAATTGTTTGTGCAGCATCATTGTTCACATTATAATTGAAATGGGAACAATATTGCTGCACTAATAAAACAAAACAAAAAATTTTTTAAAATTTATTTTTATTTTTAACTTTTTTGTTTTTACATTATACAAGGCCACGCTCTGGCCGTTCCAATGATATCAAACATTAACCACTTTGCTGCGGAGGATGCGCTGAGCGCGTCCTGCCGCAGGAAGGGTTGGCTGCAGAAGACGCGCTGAGCGCGTCCTCCCGAAGCAGCCTGCGATCGGCCGATCGCTGTGCCCCCGGTGCGGGCTGACATCCAAGATGTCAGCCCGTCAATCCGGGACCACCGCGGGCACAATAGATGTCATCGCGGCGGCGCGATGACATCTATTTCAGGCGCCCCCCGTGTGTGCGGAGGAGGCGCCTGAAAGGGAGGGGGGAGGTCCTTCGGACCTCTCTCCCTCCCGATCACCGGGGAGCAGGGAGTTAATACAGGCACCGCTTGGAAGCCTGCCCTTCCAAACGGTGGCTGTGATTAACCCCTGGGGAGCCGGATCACGAATCGGCGCTGAAACCGCCGGTTCGTGATCCTTTCCCGGAGCTGGTCAACATCTTGGATGTCAGCCAAGCCTCCGGGAACTCCCCCTGAGGACTGGCGTCATCATGCATAGCACGATGACGCCAGTCCTGGAGTTAACCCCTAGCTGCCACCAATGGTGGAGATAGGGGATTCCAATGAACCCCCTATCTCCCGATCCGTGGCAGCTAGGGGTTAAAGGTTGGTACTGTTGGATCGGCCAGAGCATGGCCGTTCCAACGATACCAAACATGACTATGAAAAAAGTTTTTTTTAAAAAAATAAAAATTAAAAATCAACATAAAAAAATATTTAAAAAAAATTCTAAAAAAAAATAAACAAGTTTTTTTTCTTTTTTTTGGTTTGTTAATGCAGAAATATTGTTCCCATTTCAATTATAATGTGAACAATGATGCTGCACTAACGATTTTTGTATGCGATGCTTTTGTTAAAAATCGCGTAATTTTCCCCAAAAAAAATGTAACGAGACCCCATCTCTAATTTTTTTAACAAGCGCACCCCATACAAAATATAACCGCAATTGCTCGCATGTTAAAATGTGAAAAAAAACCACTTTACACATTGTAAATTATTGAAAATTCATATTTTATTGCATTTTTTTGTTATAATATACAGACAGGTCATGATGTATACATATAATAATGACATATTATGAATCTGCCGAGTCTGACGGAAAGAACGATATATAATATGTCTGGGTCATATACTAAAATAAGCCTTCAAAACACGTTTAAACATGATGAGCAAAACCGGTAAAAATGACCTCAGCACAGAGGCGGGAAATGCCTCAGCAGCGAAAGGGTTAACCCCTAGTTGTCACGGATCGGGAGATAGGGAGTTCCAATGAACCCACTATCTCCACCATAGGTGGCAGCAAGGGGTTAATTGTGAAACTGGCGCCATTGCGCTATGCTCGATGACGCCAGTCGTTAGGGGGATATCCCGGAAGCTTGGCTGACATCCAAGATGCCGGCCAGCTCCGGGAGGGGACTGTGATACGGCGCATGTTAGCGCCATATCGCGATCCAGCCCCCTAGGGGTTAAAGACAGCCGCCGCTTGGAAGGGCAGGCTGTGCCCTTCCAAGCGGTACCTGTCTTTACCCGATGGCCCACACGGGTGGGGAGGGGGAGAGGTCCAGAGGCCCTTCAGGCACCTTCCCAGCAACGGCGGGGGGTGCCTGAAATAGACGTCATCGCGCAGGCACGATGATGTCTATTATGCCCGCCGGGGTCCCGGAGGCTGGGCTGACATCGAGGATGTCAGCCTGCACCGGGGGGCCGCCGCGATCGGCTGGAATCCCGGCCGATCGCCGCTGCAAAGTGGCTGAGCGCATCCTCCGCATGGAAAGGGTTAACTCAACATTTTTTTAAATTAAATAAAAAAGAGCAGGGAAATTGGAATAAAATTTTCACATTGTCGAAAATTTTTGAAAAAAAACCACTACCCCTTTCGTCTTTTGAAATTATATTGCAAAGCCACTATGGCGTTATATTAAACATATGTTATTCTTCTGAGTTAATTTTTATTTTTAAATTTCTTTTAAAAAAATTAATAAAGACAGCCCTTTATTCATTTTAAATGAAGAAGTGTATTTGCCATTTTGATTTAAAATTATGTTATATTTTTGGAGGTATTAATCATTTTTAAAAGTAAGTGGATCAGGGGTGGCTGCTGCGGATGAACAGTATAGAGTGGTCACATAGGATGCAGTGTCATCAGACTTACTTGTTTAAATAACAAAGGCATACTAGAATGCATCTGGACTTCTAGTAACTTGCGATTCTTTGTCAGAAGAAGTGAAAGTGCAAGAGAAGCAAAAATAAAGTCTTATATTAGCACCTTGTCTTTATAATCTTCACCTTCATTTGTAATGGACTTCAATCTTCTGTTTTTATTTTGAGAAGTGGTTAATGATCCTGTGTTGTCTGAAGAACAAAAAAATGTGGTGGCTTTGATTCTAAGGATACATAGGAATTCTTTAAGATTGTTGTTTTTTCCACCTTATGTTATAAAACAATATTCAAAAAAGAGTGCTACGTTTAACTGTGAACAATATAACACATCATACCCACAAGCCCCTTGTATTATATGCATAATCGTTTTTACTGCCATTTCGCCTTCAGATTTTTATTTATTTGTGAGAAAGGATTTTACCAGGAAGGATACATTGAGATTTCTCTTGTTTTCAAGTATGTCCTGGGTGGCGAGTATGTACCGTTAGGTGTCTTGCCCAAGGACACTTACTGGAGAGGTGCTCTTTCCGGGATCGAACCCATGTCTCCACAGTCTCCACGCAGAGCAGTGATGTTACCTCTACTCCACCCAGCCAATGGGTCAGTGTGAAAATCATTGTTTAAACCAATTATTTGCACCATGAAAGATGGACACATACTACAAGACAATTATAAGTGTGTGAGTTATTAGGTAGATATTACTTTGTGTAGGATGAGGGTTTGGGAGAGGATTTGAGGTATGGTAGCTTTCTGGGTGGGGTTAGGGTTATGACTAGTTATAGGAGTAGACATAGGGATATGGTAGTTGTGGTAGTAAATTAGATTTAGAACCATGATTTCAGTATTTTATTTTTTACATTAATGTAATGTAAAGTACCGTAAAGAAATTAAACAATCCTACTCTAGCCTTAATCCTAACCTTAGCATAAATCTTCCATCCCCTATTCTCGTCAATAATCCAGTTTACAGTACACCTAACCTATAAATCTACTTCTAACTAATCCTTCGTTAATTTTAAGGAGTTCTTCAAAGAGAGTCGAATTGGCCCTTAAATTGCACCAAACAGTGAATTTCCCCGTACGCTGCAAATTTGGAGCCATTCAGCTATTCAAAAGCAGGCAGTTTGGCAAATATTCGAGAAATACAGTGCCTGTTCAGTGGCAGTGAAATCCCCATAGAGAAGCAATGGTTAATCTATTCAGAGAACACCGAACAGCAGAGAACAGTCAGTGAAATGCCCTGATGTTCGGTGGTTTCATTTGGCAGATTTAATAAGGTGAATCCACAGGTTTCAATGTTAAAAATATTCCTGTTTTCATACAATATCTAATAAACCGTTTATATATTTAAACTGCAGCAAAAAGTGTCTTTATTTATTTATTTATTGGATTTTTTAGTCATTTTTCGGCAATTTTTTTCCGATATTTTTTTAAAATAGCACTTTTTTTTGTAACAGACCTTTTTATTATTATTCATAGGACCTTATATATTAATTCCAGGCATTTTTGTCCAGTAGTTTTTTTTTGCAAACAGCTTTTAAAAGTGGCAGTGTTTTATTTAATTTTTTTTATTTTTTTTTAAATTCTTTATTTTCAAGATTTTAAACAGCTTTAGGTACAACAGCGAAGCCACCAATAATCGTAAGAACAAACAGTCAACGATAGGCATGTACCGAGGGATAGCCTCGCCCAAAGGCAAGGATGAGAAGAGGAACAACAAAAGGGGGATACAAAACAAGCAAAGGGGAAAAAAGGGAAAAAGAATAGGAGAAGGAAAAAAGGGAGGGGTTTTCCACCAGGTCGAACAAGCTGAATAAAGTTGCAAACATAGACATTTCAACGTGTCATATCTACATAATCATCCCACAGGTGCCAAGTTTTCTCGAACTTGGGAAGGGTTTGGCGCACAATTGCCATCAGGTACTCCAGAAGCCTCACATCTGACACTTTGGTTTCCACCATAGTCATTGATGGCATTACGTCTGATAGCCATTGAGAGGCCAGGGATCGGCGAGCGGCCAATAGGATGCATCGGAGCAGAGCCTGTTCGGGGTTCGTAAATCCCGGTTTCGGTCTAGAGAGCAAAACGTCCCAGGGATCAAGCAGGATGGATCTTTGGAATACAGTAGATAGCAAGCGGCCTACCTTACCCCAATATTCTCGAGCCCTCGGGCAGTCCCACCATATATGAATAAACGTACCCTGTAATCCGCAGTTTCGCCAACATAAATCCGTGGTGGTCCTCCCCATCCTGCAGAGCAGCACCGGGGTTGTGTACCAGCGGAATAGCATCTTAAAGGACTGCTCTTGGTGGGTAACACATATGGAGGACTTCGCTGTGGCCTCCCAGATCTCCTCCCACTCGTCCCCTGTCAAGGACTCCCGCAGATCTGCTTCCCAGCGGGCACAATAGGTGAGCTCGTCCCACTCCTTGGATCCCGAGCACAACGAGTAATAAATAGTTGAGATCAGACCCCTAGGGACTTGCTCCGCGGAGCATAGTTTCTCGAACCAGGTCAGGGGGGTGCCGGCTATGCGGCCTAAGGCTCCCGAGGTTATGTAGTGTCGCAGTTGTATAAAGCGAAAATAGTCAAATGGTCTCAGTACTGTCCGTGTGGAGATGTCTGCGAAGGTTATCGCCCTACCCCCAGTCAGTACGTCGCGGAATCGTCTCAGACCAGCTGATTCCAGGTTTCTGAAGTCCGGGAGGTCCAGTCCAGGTGGGAATGCCGGGTTGCGTAGTAGCGGTGTCATCGGCGATGGTACATTGGCTAGCGAAAATTTAGCGCAGGCAAGGTCAAATATCCGCATCGAGTTAGCTATGGCTGGGCAAACAATGCGGGTCAGCGGGATCGAAGCCTTAGGCAGCCACATGGCCATATGTGGTAGGTCAGGGGAGAGCACTACCGTCTCTAGTGCCACCCATCGCCTGTCCTGTTCTGGTGCATGCCATGCGACCACTTGTGCCAACTGAGCCGCGCAATAGTACATATACAGGTTTGGTAAGCCCAGACCCCCTCTAGTTTTGGGGCGATATAGGATTTTCCTGGCTACTCTACGCCTTTTGTTCTGCCAGATGAACGCATCAATCGCTGACTGGATCCCTGCTAAGTCCCTCCTGGTCACTACAACTGGCAGTGCTTGAAAGAGGAACAGGAGTCTAGGTAGGAGGGTCATTTTCACAGAGTGGATCCTCCCTATCCACGAGATTGGCTTTTCAGTCCAGTCCTCTAAGTCCTTCCGAATCTGACGTAGCACGGGCGGATAGTTAGCTGCGTATAGTCGGGTAGGGTCGTTGGTCAGGGAAACTCCAAGGTAGTCGAGTGTCGTTCGTGTGACGGGGATGTTGAAGCGGGAGGCTATGTCCTTCACCATCTCCTGTGGGAGGTGTATTGGCATCGCGCGGGATTTAGTGAGATTGACCCTGAACCTGAAATGGCCCCGTAATTAGTTAGTAGGTTGTGTAGATGCTGCATAGAGCGCAAGGGGTCCGTCAGGGACAGCAATATGTCGTCCGCATAGGCCGATACTGTGAACATTTGGGAGCCTAAAGGGACGCCACGGATGTGTGGGGAGTGGCGAATCCGGGTCAGGAGGGGTTCTAGGGCCAACACGAACAGGATCAGGGACAGTGGGCATCCTTGTCGTGTACCATTGGAAATAGTGAAGGGGGTGCGGGAGGCACGGGAAGTTTAACCTGGGCTCTCGGTTTCTCATAAAGCGCTCGTATGATCCTAATGAAGTCATCCGGTAGTCCCAAACGAGCGCACAGGCGAAAGAGGAAGGGCCACTCCACCCTGTCGAAGGCCTTCTCTTCGTCCAGGGAAAGGAGCAGAGAAGGCGTTCGGTTCAACCTCGCCCACCACACCAGGTCGGTCCCTCGTCTCGTGTTCTCATACAACTGGCGGCCAGGGATGAAGCCGACCTGATCCGGATGTATTAGCAAGCGCAATAGGGGGTTCAACCGGTCGGCTAAAATTCTGGCCAGGAGTTTAATGTCGAAGTTAAGAAGGGAGATAGGGCGGTAGTTCTCGGGTCTCGAGGCGTCCCTCCCTTCCTTCGGGATAAGCGCAATGTCAGCTAAGTTCATGTCTGGGTGTAAATGGGATTCCTCCCGCAGCGCGTTAAACAGGACGGTTAGGTGAGGAAGTAAGATCTGTTTGAAGGTCTTGTAGTAGCCCCCATGAAACCCGTCTGGTCCAGGGGTTTTCATCCCATTAAGGCCGGCAAGTGCCCTGCTGACTTCTGCCTCGGATATGGGCTCGCTGAGGGCCGCCGACTGGTCAGGGGTAAGGGTGGTCAGTGGGGTGCCGTTGAGGAAGTCGTCAATCAGGTGTACGGTCCGTCCATCGTCTCCCTCACTGGTCCGGGATTGATTGTATAGTTGGCCATAAAAAGCAGTAAAGACTTTAGCGATAGCGTCTGAGGATGTAACTACTTGCCCGTCGTGTGTCTTGATGGAGGGGATCGGTTTATAGTTCCCCCTAGGTCTAAGGCTGCATGCCAGGAGCGTGTCAAGTTTGTTGGACTGCTCATAAAAGGTACGCCGGGACCAAACCAAGGATTTGGCCACATCATCCAAAAAGAGCTGTTTCAAGGCCCTCCTGACCTCAGTAAGAGCTGTAAGTCCTGTGGGGGTGGGGTCTGCCTTGTGGATCTGTTCAAGGCGTCGAAGCTGCGCTTGAAGATCCAAGGCCTGTCTATGTTTCTGTTTCTTCCTATATGTAGCCACTTTTATAAAGTGTCCCCGCAGCACCGCCTTATGGGCGGCCCAGATCGTGGCGGGGGAGACGTCCTCCGTAGCATTCTCAGAGAAGTATTGTTCAAGGGCTAGTTGTGCTTGCACTACAACTTCTGGGTCGCGGAGTAGAGAGGCTTTCAGCTTCCACGTCCACGGGCCAGAAGAATGGGGGACGGCTAACTGTAGGGAGATGTCCGCATGGTCCGACCACGTAATGCTGTGAATATCCGTTCGCAAGACCATGGCCATACAGGTCAGGTTACATAGGAAAAGGTCGATGCGTGAGTAAGAGCCATGCGGGGCCGAATAGAACGTAAAGTCTCGTTCGTCAGGGTGTAAAACCCTCCAGGCATCTAACAGGTCTGTGCGTCTGAGGAAGGTGTAGAAAGCCTTATCCTGTCCACTGGGTCCCGGTACTCTCTCTAATCCGGCGGGTGAGCGTCTGTCAGCGGCCGCACAGGGGACGGCATTCATGTCACCACCCACAATTACTAATCCACGGGGGAGGGAGGTCACCAAGTCAGTCATGTCGAGCGAGAACTGTTCCGAGCGCGCGTTCGGGGCATAAATATTAAGGAGATGGCAGGGAGATGCATGCATGGATCCCGAAACCAAGACATATCTACCATCGCTATCACACACCTCAGATGTGACCCTGAAGGGGCAAGTCTTACGCAGTAGAATAGAAACTCCGTTGCATTTAGTAACTGAGTGGGCCGAGATTGCCATGGGGTAACGATGGTCTGTAAGCCGAATTTTGGCTGCTTTGTTAATATGAGTTTCCTGGATAAATGCTATATCTGACTTAGCCGAATTAAGGGTACGCAAAAGGAGGCGACGTTTATTTGGGGAGTTTAGACCCTTAACATTAAGGGAGGTGATTCTAATGGATATCCGGGGGCAGTACTCTATGTAACGACTGGCTATGTGTAGTACCCACCTCCCATCCTTTCTCAGGGCACTTTCCCATCTCTACTCGCGTCAGTCTAAGACCTGGGGTCAACCTGGTGGAGAAAATGGGGGAACAGAGGAACATAAACAATGAACTCAAAGAACTATATACATCAAAACCTGCGAAGGGTATCACGGTAAAGAAAAACAAAAAAGGCCTGGGCTTACCCGCCACCAAGCAACAAAAGGGTGGGGGGAGGGGTATCTCAAAGTTCGACTCCAATACGAGAGTCCAAGAAGCTCCCTCGCTCACCACGAGTGTCCAGTGTATTGTCAGACCCATGAAAAAGCCGTCCCAACCTTCCACACCCTCCACCCCCGAGTCCCGGGGCCCTCGGTGAACTTACTGGTTGCGCTTCCACCCCGGGAAGGAGCACAGGAAGAAGGGAGTGTGGACAAGTAGAAGTGTCGCGTATGGTTAGTTTTTGTGCTTTTGTTATGCGAGGGGCCCGTGGGGCGTGGGCTGCGACCTCCAGCAGACGCATCACGAGTGTCGGTCACTGACCCGACGGTCGCTCAGAAGAGAACAGGGTGGCCACGGGGTGGGGGAGAGAGGGAAGAGGAAGTATTCCAGAGCCGGCAACCGGGTATAAGGGGCAAATTCCTGGTACATCACCTCAGGTCGGGGACCGTCCAGAGCGTCGGTGCCTGCCTCTGCCCACAGTCTTCCACTCCCTGGAGAAGTGTGGAATGGGGGGCGGACGGTGCTCCGGGAGCTCGAGGTCTTCTGGAACGGTAATGCCGAGGGCCTTGAAGAATCTTCCAGGATCCGTCCGGGGTTGCAAAACGTGGGTGCGGCCGTCCTGGAACGCCAAGATCTTCATGGGGTGCCCCCAGGAAAACTGGATCTTGTGGGCTCTAAGTAAATCTGCGATGGGTTTCCATTCCCTCCGTCGCTGCAGCGTGGTCGGGGTCAAGTCCTGAAAAAGTAGGATGGGGGTACCTTCATAGGAAATCAATGCGCCTCGGTTATTATGAAGGATGAGCTCCTTGGTGGAGTAGTGTAGGAAGCGGACTATGACATCCCTCGGGCGTTCTTCATCAGGCCGCCGAGCCCGCAGAGCACGATGTGCACGGTCAAGAATCCAAGCGTGGTCCGGCAGGTCCGAAGCCAAGGGGCGCAGAAGGTCACGTATCAAGTCCGACAGGGAACCCTCGCCCGCTCCCTCCGGGAGTCCCCTGAAGCGGAGATTGTTTCTGCGTGTGCGGTTCGACATATCCTCCATCTGAACTTCCAGTTCCTCCACTCTGCGAAGTAACGCGTTCGTGCCATCCACTACCACGTTATGGGCATCCGCTATGTCATCCACTCTGGTCTCAAGGGCCGCCGTTCGAGTCCCTAGTGCCATGAGGTCTGCCTGCATAGTTTTCGTGCTCTTATCAATTTCGCCCGCGAGATATGAGCGCATCTCCCGCATGTGGGCTAGGATATATGCGGTGTCGGTGTCTGCAGGGGTCCCTTCGGACATTTCATCCTCCGAGGCCATCGCTGTGCGGCGGGAAGAGCGGCCGCCATCTTGGGTGGCGCCCTGTCTCTTTGCGGAAAACATCACGATAACCAAGCCGTCCCGCTGCTGCTTACCGCGCTTCTGTGATTTTTGTGTTGCCGGCATCATGGGGGTCCGGTGGGTAGTCTGTGGGGGCTCTGGGTCTGCGGCTGGGTGCAGTTTACAAATGCCTCGCGGCGGAGCTAACGGCTCAGGCGGCCATTTCCTTCGGCTGCCAAGCCACGCCCCCCGGCAGTGTTTTATTTTTAAAAAAATGTTTTTACCCTGTCTATCAGCTTGTCGGCTTTTTCCAGCAGCTGGTCAGCGCTATGTTCGGAGATCAACGGTGCAGGGAAAGAAAGAGCTCCAGACTTCTTGGAATAACCCTGTTAATCCACCCCTCAATTCTATTTTCCCCTAATCCTTACTCCTAAACTCATACCTAATCCTACCTTTTACCTATATTTCTACCCCTACTACTAACCCCTTAAATCTAATCCTAGCCCTAACCCTAATCCTTTCCTTGACTAATCCTAATCCTGATTATGGGTAGGGTTATAGTTAAGGCTGGAGTTAGGGAACCCCGGATATCATTAGGGTTAGGATGGAAGCTAGTCCTAACTGTAAAGATGGTTAGGATTAACAAGTCTATTCATAAAGGCGAAACTCAGGAGAATGACTGAAGAAGTGAAAAATCTAGCTCAAATAGCCAAACCAAAAAAATTCTCCCATTTATCTCACTTTCCAAATCAGCTATTTGGTCTAGATTGCTCTCTTCTCCTGCCAATTCTCCTGAGTTTCACCTTTTAGTGAATAGCCTTTTAAGTTTTAAATTAGGATTCTGGTTGCAGTTATGTGTTAGGATCAGAACCTCATTTATGCTTTAAGTGATTTTATAATGGACTTCACACTGCTGCGGGGTCAATTATCAGCACAGATTGGGCCTCTACAGCAGCTGTAGAGGCCCAATCTTCTAAACCAGTGGTTCCCAACCGCAGACGTCAAGTTCCCCCAAACAGGTCAGGTTTTCCAGATATCTGAAGCACAGCACAGGTGATATGATTTGCTGCTCAGTGATTGCAGGATTCAGTCTGCATTTCCCCAAAGGAATCCTTAAAACCTGGCCTGTTAGGGGTACTTGAGGACCACGTTTGGGAACCACTGCTCTAAACAACTAAATTGATTCACAGTCGATCCAAAGCTTATCGGAGCAATTGTGTAGTTTAAGGTAGGAAAGGATGAGTCCCTTCCTACTAGGGATGAGCGTTCGGTTCGGATCTGTTCGGAGTTCGAATCGAACATCGACCGTTCGAAAGTTAGAGAACTTCAAACTTTTTTGGGACGTTCGCCAACAGTTCGAAAAAAAAAATTGAAAAAAGTATAAAAAATGCTTAAAAATACTAAAAAATCTAGAAATAAAGAGACTCTTTACTGCAGAATATTATAATCAACGGTTTATTAGATATTGAATTAAAACGGGAATATTTTTAACATCGACGCCTATAGGATAAAACAGTCTTGTTACTAAAACATCAGGCAGACACGGCCCACTAATCAGGCACTGTAGAGGGCAGCCTGACGGGGCCTCCCAAGGATTGCCTTGAGGAGCATGCGGCCGCCGGATGACAGAGCTGCCACTGTGCGTGCTAGCCGCCCGGGTGCATTTAGCAGAGACAGGTGGCGCAGGGAGGGAGCCACTGCACCTACGGCCACGGCAGACCCCCCCACAACCAGGATCCAGGGAGCCCCCACTGACCACAAGGCTAAGGTAAGGCGACACATTTCTAAAAAAAATTTAATCCGAGGACATTTTTAAATGTCCCCGGGAACATAAAATAAAACTTTTTTCTTTCTCTACCTTGCTGAATGTATTTAATTATGTATATAAGATACATTCAGCCAGGTAGAGGGGGGTGGCATGTGGGCTGCGCGGGGTCTCAGGCAGTGGTTTGTTTTTTTGTGTGTATATTTTTAGCAAATTTATAGGGGAAGATATATCTATATTCTTATAAATATATATATCCAGACTTGTATTACACACACATTTTGGCAACTAATTGCCCCCCCCCCCATTTGGTTGATCCCTCCATAAGAAATGTTGAACCCAATAGAGCAGAGAATAATATATATATTCTCTGCTCTGTCGGGTTCAACATTTCTTCTGGAGGGATCAGCCAAATGGGGCGCGCATTTAGTTGAGATTGTCCACATGCCACCCCCCCATGTGCGTATGTGTATATATGGTCTGAGGTCTGTGGGTGGGTATATATATATATCTGCGTGTTAATATATACGTGTATATATAGGTCTGCGTGTTGCTATATACGTATATGTCTGTGTGTGGTATCAATGCATCCCTACTCTATACACAGCGCTCTGTGTCCCTATAATATATCTGATCAGGGGATACCTTTTTTTTATTTTTTTTTACTATTCCTATTAAATTAACAGTAATTTTTGATGTATTTTATTCAGTAGAAACTTTATTTGCCTATATAACACGTGCTTTGTGAAAATAAAACGGTTTGGTGTGTACACTTTAGGCTGGGGTCAGACGAGCGTGATTTCTACGGACTGTACGTCCGTGCAGTACGGACATCGTCAGTACGGATGACGCAGTAGTGGTCCCACAGTCCGTTTTTTCACTGAAGTTATTTTTGACGGATGTAGGAGGGAAAAATAAACTACAATGAAAAAACATTCTGTCCGTCAAAAATGCTGGACGTATAAATGCAGTCCGTCTGACCATGCTCCATCACTCACACACAAAGCTATGCGGACGTTGTGGACGTGGCGCACTCCGCACGTCCGTTCTAGCAGTATTACGTTCTTGCCTAACCTGCGTCCGTTTGCAGCGTCCGTCATGCGTCCGCAGTTCAGTGCGGACGTACTTCATGTGTCAGGCTCCAATGGACTTTCTTTCATGCTATCACGGACGTACTTTTAGGCGCAATCACGGACGTGAACACTACGCTCGTCTGACAGCAGCCTAAGGCTAGGGACAGATGAGCGCATTTTCTGCGGCCACCGTCAAAATGTACGTCGATGCGTGCGCACGCATTTTTTCACGGAATACGCTTAAGTGGTCAGACGACCACAGTCGCACAGTCGCAGGTACTCACCAACGCAATTCTAGGGAAATCCGGCTGTTTGAACGTTATGTAGGCCGCACACTAGCAGCGTCTGACGTCTCCTAATCACGCACACACGCTGCCATGCGGCCGCAGCGCACTCTGTACGTCTGTAGCAGCGGTTTCACGTTCTGAGAAAAATGCCTTCATTTGCCGGTTGCGTGGTGTCGGCGCACTTTTGTACGCACGTACTGCGTATATTGGCCGTCATTGGCCGTTATGTGCTGCTACTGCCGCCGTGATTTAGTGCGCCTGCACGCGCGTTCCGACTGCCCCACTCTGACCCTAGCCTAAATTTAGCTAGTGGATTCCTGTCCAGTGTGGTGAGAAGCAAACGTAATGCAGTGTAGATACGCAGCGAGGCGGAGCGGAGTGAAGTCAAGCCTGCAAAATGTTTGCTTCTCTTTACTTCGCTACGCTGTGCGTCGCTACACGCTCAGTGTGTCTCAGCCTTTATTCCCGCATCGCTAGCTTACCGAATCAGTTTGTATACTTGTTACTGACCCTGCTTGTTCTGAGGACCCGATCTGTTGCTGACTTTGCCTGCCATTTGACTATTCTCTCTGTGTATTCCCTGCCTGTTCTGTTTGCTTCCTGTTGCTACTGGTGTGCGCCGATTCTCACCATATACAGTAGCGCAGTACAAGTGCCTAAACATTGCTGACCCAGTTTTTTATAGCTGCTGATGTAACTGAATAGATCAGGGATCTCTTCTGCATTACCAAAACCTCCACCACTGTACTCTTCCACAATACCTCAG
Source organism: Leptobrachium leishanense (assembly GCA_009667805.1). Taxonomy (NCBI): domain Eukaryota; kingdom Metazoa; phylum Chordata; class Amphibia; order Anura; family Megophryidae; genus Leptobrachium; species Leptobrachium leishanense. Next base: position 488,858,679 of record CM019063.1, read on the forward strand.
AGGGGTTACGGTGTGAAGGCACTTGCTGCCACCAAAGGCAAAATATTTGGGAGCACTGACGCCTGTACCAGATTCATATCATTTTAATATTTGACCACAGGGTCCAAAACTGCACTCTTCCACAATACCACAGAGGGGTTACGGTGTGAAGGCACTTGCTGCCACCAAAGGCCAAATATTTGGGTGCACTGACGCCTGTACCAGATTCATATCATTTTAATATTTGACTGCAGGGTCCAACCCTGCACTCTTCCACAATACCACAGAGGGGTTACGGACGGTGTGAAGGCACAGTTGCCGACACTAAGGCCCAATTTTAAAGCACCTATTGTTACTTTCAACAAGCCTGCATAAGTTTCACCATAATTTAGCCAAAAAATCACTAAACTTGTTCTGCGTGTCCTAAATCGTCTCCTCTTTTCATACAGGAAAACCATTTACCGTTGTTTGAAATGTAATTTATTTCTTTTTAAATGTTTCTATACATCCGACAAATCCGCCACTTCATGGGCAGGTTATGGGGACCTCCTAGGCACGATATTTGAAGGAATTTTTTTCGTTTTTATTCTTAACCTTTATTTCCTGGAAAACTCACTGGTCCTTTAAAAACTTGTTTTTTTACTTTTTGTCCTTGTTTCCTGTCCCCCAGGGCACTACCCGGACCCCCATACACTTTTTATGGCATATATCTAGCATATATGCCCTATTGGAGTGCACTCTAAAAATCGAACGTTCGAGTCCCATTGAATTACATTGTGTTCGGATCGTGTTCGAGTTCGAATTCGAACTTTTGAAATTGTTCGAGCTCGAAGTCGAACCGAACACGGGGGCCTTCGGCTCATCCCTACTTCCTACCTCCTGCATCTACCAAAGCAGCCGCAGATGGTGTGGGGGAAATACTGACCACCTATCTCTTAGAATAAGTGGTTGGTCTCCCAAATTCACTTTGCCAACCACATATGAGATATGCGCATTGGCACTCAAAGGGTTAAGCAGTTCACTTTAAATTAAATTTTCCCTGTTTCACCTCTCGTTATATCTCGTTTTGTTCTGATAGCAGCTCGGTGTGGTTTAATTATTTTATCATGAATTTTAAACATTTATAGTTCTGTGGATAATTAAATTACTGTCATCTGGTAATATCAGCTGATTTTCAGAAGTTTCAGATGTTTAGATATTCATGAATTGATCTATTAGTAATGTGGATTTGTATAAATTAATTTATCTTCCATTTCGAGAGTTTTATGTGAAGCAAATCTAAGTTTGCCATATTAACTGATAATTTGTGTCAAATTGTGCTAAATGCACTTTTGGAGAATTTAATTGAGTCAGTAACAGCTGTCACTCGCAAAAGGCCAGCGTGACACTGCAGTATGAAACTGACTGCACACAGGGCCTTATATCTGCATATAACACAATATTTGATATTTGTCTTGTTTATCAATACAGGTCAGACAACCCACTTTAAAATCTGCAGTTACCTACATTTTCTCATTGATCTTGTTGGCGTGTGTTAGAGATGCCAAAAGGAACAAGAGCTAGGCTTAAATCTTAAATACTAAATTATTATGTGAAATTACCAAATCATATTATGATATTCATTCATAAGTAATAAAGCTCTCTAAAGGGTGCAGAATTGGCCACCAAATTTCCCCATACGGTGCAATTTAGTGGAAATTTGGCTATTCAGAAAGCTGGCAATTCACCAAATATTGGGGAATTGCCATCGAAATACGGTGACCTTCGGGGTCAGTGAACTCCTTATAGAGAAGTAATGGTTAATGTATTCAGAGAACATTGAACAGCACCTAAAAGTTGACGAAATGCTCAGATTTTCATTCGACGGGTTCAAACAGGGAATCCCATACGTTTCAATGTAAAAAAAAATCCCCGTTTTTAATAATTTTTTATTCAACCATATATTATTTTCATTTGCAGCAAAAAAGTATTTTTATTATTTAAATTTTTAGGCAGTATTCTGGATTTTTTCCGTTTAATTTTTGATTCTGATTTTTTTTATTCTGTAACAGACCTTTTTATTCTTAATCATAGGACCTTATGTATTATTTTCATGCATTATTTTTGTTTAAAACACCTTTTAAAAATTGCATTTCTTTTTTTTTTTACCCCTGTTTGGCAGTACGGATGGGCTGCCTGTTCGAATCGGTTCGAAGTTCGATTTGAACATCGGCCGTTTGAAAGATTGCGAGCTTCAAAATTTTCGGGACATTCGCGGAAAGTTCGAGAAAGAAAAAGTTTGCAAAAAATTCCAAAAATGTTTAAAAGGTCCTAAAAAAATCTAAAAGTAAAGAGACTCTTTACTGCAGAATATAATAATAAACGGTTTATTAGATATTGAATTAAAACAGGAATATTTTTAACATTGAAGCATATGGGATTCATAAATATTTCCCACTCACTGTTGGTCAAACTTTTCCCACTCCTTGTTGGTCAAACATTTCCCACTGCTTGTTGGTCAAACATTTCCCACTGCTTGTTGGTCAAACTTTTCCCACTCCTTGTTGGTCAAACATCTCCCACTCATTGTTGGTCAAACATTTCCCATGGCTTCAAAGCGCGTTTAAACTTGAGCAAAAGCGGTAACAATGAGCTCAGTGCACAGCGGTGAAATGGCTCAGCAACAGCAGCGCAGCGAAAGGGTTAAAAATGTTTTTTTTTCATTGTTTCCTGTCCCCCAGGGCAGTACCCGGACCCCCATACACCTTTTATGGCCAATATCATGCATATGTGCCCTCTTGGAGGGGACCTTAATTTTCGAACGTTCGAGCCCCATTGACTTCCATGGTGTTCGAATTGTGTTCGAGTTCGTGGTCAAACTTTTTCAGGTATTCGAGTTCGAATGTGAACAGAACACAGAGGTGTTCGGCCCATCACTATTTGGCAGCTGGTCGGGTTGTTTCGTCGGTGTTTGGCGGCTGATCAGCTTTTTATCGGCAGCATTTGGCGGCTGAAGGGAGGCATTCGGCCGTTTGTTCAGCTGATTGGCTGCTGCATTCAGTGGTTTTTCAGCAGTGTTCAGCAGTTTATCTAAGGCATTCGGTGGATCCATTCGTTGCACTTCGATGAATGCTGAATTCTAGACATGTGCATTCATTTTAGTACTAAAACGATTTAGTCCGAATTTTGGAATAATTTAGTTTTCGTATGACTCAAGAGATACAAAATTGCTCAGTACAAAAAACGAAAGAAACTAAAATAAAATGCACTACATTTTAGTTTCAGTCCATTTTGTGATATTACATTGATGAGTGAAGGAGTCCAGCAACGAAGAGCGCAACATCGCAAAGCTACAGAAAAAGTTTGTATGCGTAATCCTTCCTGACCCCTACCTGAAAATCTGACAGTGATAGAGCTCCAGAATACTTACTCACAGCACAGACAGCCAGCACAGGAGAGAAAACCTTTACTTAACCCTTGGATGTCTATGAGGCAGACAAGATGATAAAAGCAGCTGGAGAAGGAAAACATTCAAATAAATCACACTGAACGCTATATGACAGAGGAGGGCTGGATAGTAAAAACTGCTTTATAACAAGCAGTGCTGGGAGAAGAGAGGGACTTTATAAAACGTGTGTTATCTCCCCTCCCGCTCTGCATAATAGGGGCTTAGGTCTGATACATTTTATATTATCCAGGAGCACTATCCCCCTTTCCTCATCTATAATACACGTTTTATACAAAGTCCCTCTCCTCTCCCAGTGCTGCTTGTTATAAAGGGCTTTTTACGTCTGATACATTTAGTATCCAGCTCTCACAGTTACTCTGTCATTAAGAGCCTTCAGTGTGATTTATTTGAATGTTTTCCCTGGATTTAAAGTGCTTTATTTTATTATAAAAATAAATTTGCACCAGTCATCTCTTCTCTGAGCTTTCAGACCGATTTACGTTAATATTTTCCCTCTCCTCTCCTTTTATATTCCTGTGTCTCCCCCACAGAGATACAAAGTTTAAGTAAAAGTTCCCTCTCCTGTGCTGGATAAGCATTGCATTCTGAAGTTCTGCACCCTCCACATGCCAATGCAGTAGGATGTTCTATACAGAGAGGGGCATTAATTAATGCAGGAGGATGTTCTATACATTATACAAAGAGGGGTATTAATGCAGGAGGATGTTATACATTATACAGAGAAAGGTATAAATTGAGGAGAATGTTCTATACAGAGAGGGACATTAATTAATTCAGGAGGATGTTCTATACATTATACAGAGAGGGGTATTAATTAATGCAGGTGGATGTTGTATACATTATACAGAGAGGGGTATTAATTAATGCCGGAGGATGTTATCTACATTATACAGAGAGGAGCCTTTTTTAAGCCCTTTAAATCCAGTGGCTGTGAGCGCTGAGATCGGCGGCTTGTTATATTATCTCTCAGTACAATGTATCAGGCTCAGCTGTTACAGTAACTGACTGTAACAGCGCTCAGAGTTTCAGTAAAACAAGGAAATAATATTGTTCTAACCTCTTATATATAAAAATATTATTTACTAGTTTTACTGAAACTCTGAGCAGTATGATGAGCAGCAGTCAGTTACTGTAAAAGCTTTGCCTGACACATTGTGCTGAGAGTGAGAGATACTGAAACAAGCAGCGATCTCAGCCCTCTGAGGAGCTACTACAATAGTAATTGTATCCATTGGTTTTCGGATGAATGAAAATAGTTTTCATACTAAAGAACTGAAAACGAATTTCTTTAGCAACTAAATAAATTGCATTTTAGGACTAATCCATTAGTTCAAAATGAAATTTTGTGCTATGCACATGTCTATTGAATTCACTGCAGGGTCAGCAAATTGAGCTCACTGAATTGCGCGGAACGAGAGAGTACCAAAATTTTGGTGCTCTTTGAATAACCCCTTAAAGTAGAGGCGCTTTAGAGATAGACTTAAGCAAAACCCAAATATGAGGCCCCTCGTATTATCCAAAAATACATTATGATTAACCCCTTCACAAACCATTTTCAAGTATCTCCATGTTCAAAAATTTCCGCAGGAGCCCAACATTGAGTAAACTTGGTCCGATCATCCTCTTGAGCAATGCAGAGGAATTTTGTTTACTACAAACAAAATTAATTTGCAAATGGGCTCTAGAATGGCCCCTAAAGTTTCAGCACCTTGACCATGTCTGCCAAGGTGATGAAGTTGTTTGACTAGCTTGGAGATCCGATTTTCTCTTTCCAAATCATAAGAATTGTTCGCTGTGTCTTTCAAAGATTTCCTATTTCCCCCCTGATATTTAGGGAGCACATTTCTATCTGACTAATTTCCATGAATACTCGTACTTTGAAGGTATTCCTGTAGGAGATTAAAATGCGGCAGTTTTGCTATGTTACACAATTGGAATTACATGGTTTTATGCATTTTCTTTTGGCATGCACAAATTTTGTCAGCAGATGGGAAGACAAAAAGTCTTTGAGCTGATCATTGATGTGGAGAAAGTGCTTCTTGCTAGTTTATACAGACATAAATTCACACCTTATAACTGTAAAGGTTTAAGTCATCCTGAGGCTTTAGGAGTCTGTCATTATGCCGGAAACTTGGTAATATTTAATAGTTAGGTTATATTACTGATCAGTACACTTACCCATTAACACCCCAGGTCTATGCTTAAATTTATTTTTAATCCTAGTTTAGGTTCTACATCCAGGAATATTTTTGCACATGGCACTTTTATATCATGCACATATTGTTTTTGTTCACAAATGTTCTTTTTTTGGCATTGGTAAACTATTGTTTTTGTTATGCCCATGCTTCCCAAGGTCTATCTGTTGACTCTCTCTAGCCCCTTCTGTATCCAGTGATTTTCAAAAAAAAGTTTCAGGAACCAGTAGTCATTTTGGGAAATCGATTTTAGTTAATTATAAAGTAAAATATAGTTGGTAATATTCCCAATGTATTCCTTACTGTTATAACTTAATTGGCAGGCAGATGACACCATCTGCTGGCTGGAAGGAGTTACTGCAGTTATGAGTACCTGCAGGATCAGCTAGGGAAATGTCCGATTGAGACGTTCCCCAGCTGGTTTTAAAAAGTGTTAGTCCTATGGACTCAATGGAGGGGACACTCGGGATGGTGCGTTAGCGCTGCCCTTAATATCCAGGACCCTAGAGGCCACTATGGGGCAGGCTGCTGGACTCAGCACCTTCCCCGTAATCTACGGATAAATCGAGGGCGCTAGCAGGAGAATAGCGTGCGCTCATTTTTCCCCTTAGCTTCCCCGTATTAGCTGTAGGCAGCTGATAGGGCCCTATATGTCTAGCACTTAACTTGGAATATAAGCAGTAGCAAAATATTTATTATGGGTTGGTTTGTCTATTTTATAAAATGTTCTGGGAAAGATAAATGGAAAAAAGTCCCTTATGTCAAAACAAATCTTTGCACTATTGTGCTAACATGGACAGAAAGTATTTAGAAGTAAATTATCTGGGATTTTCTATTGTAGTAGCTTTTAAAGTCAATTTTTATAGGGATGACCAAATTAAAATGGATTTCTAAATAAAATTCAATTTGAGCTCCACAAACAACCCGGCAAGGAAAGAAAAAATGAAGATCCTTAAATGACTTTCTTTCTGTAATACACTCAATGACTTACACATTTTTCCTTATTGGATTTTGTCAAAGCAATATTCTGGTCCGGGAAGAATAGAAGCTATTATTACCTATCCTGCTGCCTCCCTTATCCCGAAGTCATTTTTTTTCTTCTTTTCAATTGATATGTACTAACAGGTCAAATTGATATATCCATTTAATTACTTGCATCAAAGCTTTATTGCATTGAAGCTGCATGTAGGAAGCTTTGACCAAGGTGTTTAAAAATAGAGAATATTTCACATGAATCCAGCCTTAAAAGATAACTTATATTAAAAGAAAATATATACTGATACTTCAGTGCTCATCCAAATTCGAAGTAGGCTTTGTCTACTGCAGGGTTCTCGAATTTTGCCTTCCCAGAATTCTTTGAATGCAACAGACCGCCATCATGGGAGTTGTAGTTTAGCAACACCTGGGAGGGGGCAGAGATTGAGATACCTGGTCGGAAGTATATTCAGACCAGATGGTATGTGACTGACTGATGTATTAGCATATTCTCCTGTCACTTGTTAGCATCATCTCAACATGAACTGGATGACGAATTAAACCTGCATGTCCAAGGAAATGACTTGCAATCAATAACGTCAGACACAAAGGATACAGTTCCAGTGGAGCCATTTATGAGTGAGCTGTTAACAGTAATGGCTCCATTCACAAATGTCTGGAGCTCCAATGTAATTCCAAGGCTGATATTCCAAGTCCTGCTTCCTTCCAACATATCAGATTCTGTAAATGACTGTTCACTAGCTGCTAAATATATCCTCACCTCTTGACACATGCCATTGTAACCATGTATTGCTATTTACTTCACCTGGCAGTGGTTTTAATGATGTGCCTCAAGAGTTTGTCTGTATGTCTATCTATTAGATTGAATATGTTTCCTGGCTCCAAAATACTTGTGTGTAGTGTTTTTGCATCTGTAATTAAGGATATTTTTATTGGGAGAGTCATTCTGTATGGATATTGGAAATTCATAGTTCAGGTCAATCCGAATTGCCAAATTGGTGATTGCCGAATCCAGCCGAATACCAATTCAGACAGAATGCAGTTCCATATGTTTAGAATACATTTCTTGTGCCATTGAAGACTACGGGCTAGATTACATACCGAACGCTAACTGTTGCATTCAGAAATGTAAGTGTTAACATCAGAATAAGTTACTTAGACGCATGCCCGCCTGATTACCCTACTAACACTAAACACGGTAAAAATCTGTTAGCGCATCGATGATTGCCCTAGCTTGTGCGAGCTTACTGTACTTTACGCTCCTTATACTTAACATGGGGAGCGCAAACAGTAATTAGCTTTAGGATATGTATGGTATTAGAAGTCCTAGCACTAATTACAGCACCGATGCCTTAAACAAATTTTTAACGTGTCCTAAAAGCTGGTGCTGATTCCACTTTTGCAGAATCATTTAGCACCACCTAAACACTCCTCCATTAAATCCAATACTCACTTCTCAACCGGCGGCGAGAATGGTGACCCGATCCACTGCTTCTTGCCGCCAGGAGCAAAATGAGACTGAGGACAAATAGTCCCTAGTCTCCCACTGCGATCACTCCATGGCATTGCGTGATCTCGTGAGAGCGAGATCATGAAGGGCTCGCGGCCCGGCAGCGCAACCCTCCATGGAGTCCTATGCATTCGGAAGCACTACCGCGAGTATTCCTCAAGCTCATGGTTATCTGACGCTATGATGGGGACACTACTGAGAAACCTGTAGACACTGGTTTTCCCGTTAGTGTCCCTATTTTAGCTCAAAGATTATAATCTGGCCCCACATGTTTTGTACCAACACCATGCAAAGTCAGATTATAACTCACTAATAATTCTAATGACAATAAGTATGACGGAGCATTATAAGAAACATACTTGTCATCTGTGATACCAATATTTGGCATCACATTTTCTGATTGTTTGTGTATGTGTAGACCTTGAAACAGACCAAACATTTGTTTTCAACTTCATCTGGCATAAACGTATCCTTATGTGCTACAATAAAAAAAGTGATTCTTACTAAGAAAACATAAAGACAAGAAAAAATGATGGTGATTTTCTTTTTGCAAGCTTTGATTGTAAGGCAAGTTGATTGTTATTGTACAGTAATGGATTTAGTGGGTAGAGCCTCATTTAACACAGTTGCATAATTCTACAGAAAAACAAGGTCTTGATTCATATCTGTTGCGATGCACACACATTGAGATTTTGCTAATTTTACATTTTCTGATTGTTGGTTTCACCAAATGGTGCTAGTTACATGATGGATATAAAAACCTGTACTCGAAATTATAATAAAGAGAAATGTAGTTGCATTGCTTTTCTATATTGCTGATAAAATATGTGGGTTTCCATAATTTAATGCATTCGTGAGCCTCATAGCAGTTTTGCAATACATTGAATTTGGACCTTATTCACGCAAGTGGTAGTTATTTGAGAGAAGCATACTATCCATCCCTCTTGCAAATAGATCTATGGCCAGATGTCTTACATCAGGGAGATTGATATGTTCCAAGACCTGCACCGTTCCACTGGGAGTGAATGTGATCTGGTGGTACTGTGAGTATCAGTCAGACTTATTTAGAGTTCAAGAACTTGATTTAAATGAGTTTGAAGATTAGCAATTTAGCAGGTGAATGAATAGAGTGAGTATTCTCCATAGAATATTATCTGGTGTTTATTGTGGTAAAAAGGACTTCATAATGGGGCTCAACAGCATTGACCCCCTAGATTTTGTTTCACCCTTTTCTACGTATAAGTACCACAAATATGTTTATACACCAATGTATTTTTTATCTCTTTACTTTTTTATTTTGATATAATGATGTCATAGTGTATTATAATTACTATAAATTATAATTATCCTTTATCATTAGGGATGAGCCGAACACCCCCGAGTTCGGTTCGCATTCGAACTCGAACTTTTCAAAAGTTCGAATTCGAACTCGAACATGAACTCAATGCAAGTCAATGGGACTCAAAGTTCGATTTTTAGAGTGCCTTCCAAGAGGGCATATATGCTAGATATTTGCCATAAAAGGTGTATGGGGGTCCGGGTAGTGCCCTGGGGGACAGGAAACAAGGACAAAAAGTAAAAAAAAAAGTTTTTAAAGGGACAGTGAGGTTTCCATGAAATAAGGGTTAAAAAAAACTCTGAAAAATTCCTTGAAATATCGTGCCTAGGAGGTCCCCATAATCTGCCCATGAAGTGGCGGATTTCTAGGATGTATAGAAACATTTAAAAACAATGTCCGGGTCCGGGTAGTGCCCTGGGGGACAGGAAACACGGACAAAAAGTTTTAAAAAATAAGTTTTTAGCCCCTTCACTGCTGACGACGTGTGGGACACGTCCTCAGTTACTCCTGCTGTATGCTGAGGAGGACGTGTCCCACATGTCATCAGCTTTGCGGGACCCCCGGTGGAGATACTCACCTCTCTGTCTGGGGTCCCGCGGCATTCTGACTTCAGCATCCTCAGACGCTGAAGTCAAGCTCCTCCCGACGTAAATGACGTCATCGCGCCATGAGCGATGACATCATTTCCAGGTGACCCCCGGCAATGCCGGGAGATCGCCTGGAAGGGAGGGGGATCCCACAAAAAAAAACAGGTACCGCTTAAAAGGGGAGAGTCTCCCCTTTTAAGCGGTGCCTTGCTTTAACCCCTTAGGCACCGGGTCGCACTTCGGCCCAGCTCCGGTGGGGGACACCATCTTGGATGACGGCTCCACCCCCGGGTCCCCCCTCACTGCCTGACGTCCTCACGCATAACGTGATGACGTGAGATAGCCGGGGAACCCCTAGCTGCCCGGAATCCCCTGGTGGAGATAGGGGGTTCATTTGAACCCCGATATCTCCAGAAATGTGGCAGCTAGGAGGTCATGGAGGCCTGCGCATGGCCTTTCGAATTATACCCAACAGGTATAAAGTAAAAAAATAAAATAAAAAAAAAACATGTATTTTTTTTTGTGTGTTATTTTTATTAATGCAGCAATATTGTTCACATTTCAATTATAATGTGAACAATGATGCTGCACTAATGATTTTTTTCTATGGTGTGCGTTTGCTAAAAATCACATAATTCCCCCCAAAAAATGTAATAAGTCCCCATTTCTAATTTTTGTACAAGCACACCCCATAGAAAATATAACCGCAAATGTTCATGTGATAAAAGGTGAAAAAAAACACTTTACACGCTGCAGATAATTAAAAATTCAAGTTTTATTGCATTTTTTGTTATAATATACAGGCAGAACATGACGTATACATATAAAAATGATATATTATGAATCTGCCGAGTCTGCCAGAAAGAACGATATATAATATGTCTGAATCGTATAATAAAATGTGGCTTCAAATCGCGTTTAAACATGATGAGCGAAAGCGGTAAAAATGAGCTCAACACACAGCGGTGAAATGCCTCAGCAGTGAAAGGGTTAAAGGAACAGTGAGTTTCCATAAAATAAGGGTTAAAAATAAAAACGAAAAATTCCTTCAAATATCGTGCCTAGGAGGTCCCCATAACCTGCCCGTGAAGTGGCGGATTTGTAGGATGTATGGAAACATCGCCATCACAGACCCACACACGACACCAAGCACTCCCAGTCTGCATACAATGTATCAAATTCATGAGACCGGACTAATTAGAAGCACATGTTATTTCCAAACACTAATTAAACACCTGTTGTTTACGCCATTTGAGAGCACAAGTCATTTAGAGGTGAGAATCTTTGCACCTAGACATTAGTTTTTAATTCAATATCTAATAAACCGTTGCTTATAATATTCTGCAGTAAAGAGTCTCTTCATTCCTAGATTTTTTTGTATTTTTTATACTTTTTTCAATTTATTTTTCCGAACACGCCAAAAAGTTCGAAGTTCGCGAACTTTAGAACTGCCGATGTTCGAATCGCACTCCGAACTGATTGAACCGAACAGCTCATCACTATTTATCATTTAACATTGATAGTTTCCCCAAGAGCACGTAAGATGCTAATGTACAGAGTTATACCTCTGTGCAATGCGGGTGCAGGGACTGCAAAATAATACTCAATGCATTTCTGTGATAAATGCTTGATTGGAGTCAAATCGCCTGGACCTTATTGTCCTCTACACATGGTATGGTTGCTGTGAGATCTTGTCCTCCTGCTTATACACACTGCCTGGTCAAAAATAGTCACCACCTGGATCTAACTAAGCAAATAGGTGTGGGCCTACCATTGAATAATGATCGCAGTGATTGATATGTTTCATCTGGCATAAGATGAGGTCATGTGACTCCCTGAATATACTGAATGAGCAGGTTTTTCCACCACTGGGTGTTTTCTTCCCTGATGGCACAGCGGGCATATGACAAGATGGCAATTCCAGGATTCATTGGGCTCAAATTGTGCAAGAGTGGTTCAGGGAGCATGAGACATCATTTTCACACATGGATTGGCCACCACACAGTCCAGACCTTAACCCCATCGAGAATCTTTGGGATAATCTGCTGGAGAAGACTTTATGCAGTGCTCCGACTCTCCCATTATCAATACAAGATTTTCAAGACTAATTAATGCAACTCTGGATGGAAATAAATGCTGTGACATTGCATGAGTTTATCAAGACAATGCCACGGTGAATGCGTGCCGTAATCAAAGCTAAATGAGATTCCACAAAATATTAGTGTGTAACCTCTTGGACGGGCAGTATATTTAGTTGTAAATGGTCTGCCTATTAACTTGGCACACCATGGGCCCTATTACAATCTTCGCGCATACGTTTGCGCCTGCGCAAAAATGCATTAACGCGAGGGGCAAAACCCATTGCGCAGAACGTCGTATTACAATGTCAGCGCAACAAATGCGCGTATACGTCTACCGCGAGCGAACGCTGCGCGAGCTTACTGTACTTCACGCATCCTGTACTTAACATTGTGAGCACAAATACGTTTGTGCGCTGGTACACGGATGGTATTACAATCTATTTGCAGTTTGTAACGCACAGCCTTTGCGCGCATAATTTTAGCAACTCCTAAAAGCTGGTGTTAATGGCAAATCTGAACGACCTGGCCGAAACCAAATACACCAGCCCCAAATAAAAAATGCTGCAAAGTATAGTTACACATGTTACTCATACCAAAGCAATAAAATGGAGAAGTTGTGCGTGCCTTTATTATTGCTGCAGCATACAGTATATGCTCAGATTGACTTTGACAGGCGCAAAAACTTAACGTGAGACAATTAAGGTTCTTAATTCTGATTGGCTGAATCGCGTGAAAAAAACAGTCCGCACACTGATTTCTGCGCATAAAGTTGCTGCGCGCGCGTTTGTGCACGTCCGTTTAGCGTGCGTTATTGCTCGACGGATGAAAAAAAACGTGCGATTGTAATTCCAGCGTTGATTTCCGCGCGTTAACGTTTGACGCTTGGTGCAAAAATTCACGCATTGCGCCTGCTTTTTTGCGTGAAGAATGTAATAGGGCCCCATATGTTAGGGGTCTTGAATGAGAACAATACTTATTTACTCCTAAAATTGACATTATTAACAAGGAAAAGAAAATCATAAAAACCGCCAGCCCATTGGGAGGTAAATATCAAATCCTGGCTACAGTTTCCTTGTTTGGAGTTTAGATTCAAGACATTTTTACATATCAATACATTTTTTTATGAGTAAAGTTAATGAAATACAATTTTAGAAAATTATCTGCATACTTGTTGTCTGTGGAGAAATGATGTCCTTCATGTAATGAACTAAAAAGAACAATATGCAGAAACTAAAAAGGAAAAAAAGCACCTGAAGACAGGAACAGAATGCATCAACACAATACAGTCACTCATCCTTTAGACGCTCAGTGTTTTCTTCTGCAACTATTTAGCAAGAAATTAAATGTACCCTTTAAGAATAGAAAAAAAATGTTTATTGTTGTAGATTTTGTCCATATTTATTTGAACAATGAACACTGAACTGAAACAATGGCTGGGATACATATCAAAACTGTATTATTATTATTATTATTCTTTATTTATAAAGTGCCAGCATATTCCGCAGCGCTGTACAATAAGCACAGTATAGACAGGGTTACAATACATTGAACAACATTTGACAAACAGTACAGGAGGAGATGAGGGCCCTATTCCCGTAGGAACTCACAATCTAGGAGGGTTGGGGTTGGAAACAGGAGGAGAGGACTGTAAGGTGAGAGTGATTGATGGTTGTGTCAGTGAGTTGGGTGGTAGGCTTCCCTAAATAGGAATGTTTTAAGGGAGCGTTTGAAGGAAGAGAAGTTAGGGGAAAGACAGTACGAGGGAGAGCGTTCCAGAGAGTGGGGGCTGCGCGTGAGAAGTCCTGCAGTCTATCATGGGAAGAGGTGATGCGGGGAGAAGCTAGGCGCAGGTCACTGTTTGACCTTAGGGAGCGGGCTGGGGTGTATTTGGTGATTAGTGAGGACAGGTAGTGGGGAGCTGAGTTAGTGAGGCTTTTGTAGGTAAGGATAAGGATTTTGAACATAGGATTCAGCCATGATATCTCACAAGAAAATGGCTGATATTTGTCACAATCTGTGGATTCCCAATGAAGCTGTGATCTCCCCGACATTTTTGTTTTTATTATTATTATTATTATTTATTCAATAAAGGATAATCGATATTTATTTTTTAAAGAAACATTTTTTATTTTGTAACAGACCTTTTTATTATTCTTTAAAGAAACTTTTTATTATTTAGAAACATTTTTATTGATTGAAACTCCTATTAGGAGAATAAGAGACTTCCGCTTTCTTTTTTTTACAGTTCGGTGGAATTCACCGATGCCTATTAAGTGCAATTTGGTGGATTTTTCCGAAATCCAGTAACTGCTTCGGTGACTCTAGTTTCGGCAAAATACGGTAACCATTTGCTAAATAGTGAATTCACCATATTTTTGGAGAAATGGAATAGCTGAAGTGGGCTGAAATGCGGCGAAACACAAAGCCTGCAATTTCGGTGCTTTGTGAATAGAGTGTAAAAGTTAAATGGGAAAGCTAGTTGGTTTAGAATATCAAAAAGCTCATTTTACCTAATTTACATCCAATATTTCTTTCCTGCTTTTACAGAGTCACTATTATTTATGATGTCTCCTTTCTGACCCAAACGGGCCATATGTTTTACTTCCCTGCCATACCAGTAAATGGTTTAAGTAGGCGTCCAAATACATTTGTTTAATTCAAAGTTTTTGTTCTATTTAATTTTGCTTGTTATACAGTATATCCAGGTTTACTTTCAGTGGAGGTGCCCCAGGTCACTTTATTACAAGGAAAAAAGGTGCAAAATATTTCAGAATGAAAAGGCAATACTCAGTTCTCCAGTCGCAATAATACGCCCATGGTAGAAGAGTAGGCTTACATAAAATGACCAGATCAGTATACCAGGTGTTCAGTCACCTCACTGCTGTAGCTTTATATTTTCTATAATAATAGCAACTTTGATGGGTCTGCGTGTAGGTTAGAGATCGAGTAGAGGAGGAACGCGTGGGAAGGCAGTTCCTCCAGATTTTGCACAGGGGAACTCATACACTACAAAGCTTTTATTCAGGTTTTCAGTCTTATGTTTACCTGTTAAGTCACAATAAATACAAGACTAATGTGACAGTGCTCCTCCTTGTTAGCCATTTCCTCTAGGGCAACGTACACAACAACACCGCAAGGATGAGCCCTGGAGTCATGGGTTCGATCCCGACGAGCACCTCTCCAGTAAGTGTCCTTGGGCAAGACACCTAATGGTACATACTCACCACCCAGGACAAAACGAGAGAAATCTCAATGTATCCTGCCTGGTAAAATACTTTCTCAAAAAAAAAAAACAGCCCATACATACAAATATATATTTAAATCTCAAATTTGAGTGTGTATGGAGAGTAAGGTGCAAGATGACAAATCTTTGTGAGTCCTGCCACTTATTTTTTTAGGACTTGACCTCTAGTGTAGCTGCTTTGGTTATTGAGGGTGAAATGCGTCGGATTTTTAATCTATATGAGAAATTAAATTTTGATAGCCAACAGGCTTGCTACAGCCCTACAGCAGCATCAAAGTGTCCCCTGATTTATTTATTTTGTATTTTTGTTAAATAAAGGTACAAAAAATGAGTTTATTGGATATGCGGTTTAATGTAGTTCAATATTCAATATAGTGATATTCCACCATTTGTACTATAGCATGCAAGTACTATTACAGCACAAACACAAACCCAGAGTGGAGTAGTTAGTGAAAGGCAAGAGCTGGAAATAAGCTGTGTAGCTATGTGTGTTTGTGACATTCAAATATGTGACGATCATGTGAGTTCTAATTAGATACACCATAAGTCCCAAATCTGTCCATGTAATGAAATGTCACAGCAGCATTCCCACCTTCAGATATGCATGTCAACAATTACGAGACTAGATGACCGTATCACCTTACCGCCTGTTTAAAAATGAGAAAAACAAAACATAGCTTAAGTTCATTGTAAAGCCAGGTGAAAATAGTACAAATGAAAGCATTTTAATTTATATATTGAAGAGCATTTATTTTATATAAGTTATATTTGCTCCGGTTGACAGGTGTAGTGGTGTATAGATAATATATTGATAACTTATATCAATATAATAACGGCATTGTAGGATTCTGTGATACTTTATTTTCAAACCGCTAGTACTGACGTACAGAGTGCGCTGCGTCCGCTAGCGGCGTGTGTGCGTGATTAGGAGACGTCAGATGCTGCTAATGTCCAGCCAACATAACGTCCAGACGCAAAAAGTGTTTTATTGATGAACCGTACAAAATCACGGATGAAAATGCGCATCGTATGACCGCTATCGCGTATTCCGTGAAAAAATACGTCCATTCGTTCGAACGCACTTTATTCACGGACAACGCGTAAAATGCGTTAGTCTGACCCTAGCCTTACAGGCATCACTGTAATTTTACTCATTCTATATGAACTATAACACATACAGGTTGGTCACCCCTTGTAAGGATCATCGCCGCCGGCGTAATAAAAAGCCTAAACCCAGTGCTGGCTCATAGTAGTGAGACTTTCATATAGCAGTACCACTACTCACCTCTGCCTGTGCATCGCTCAGGTGTTGCCTAGATCACCTACTACTCCTGCATAAAACCAGGCCACACCTGAAACCCAACGCTTCCACATTGTCTTGGAAATATCCAAGCTGCAAGGAGCTACCTGTTGTGCCTCCAAGAATCCTAGGACCCATACTCTGCTGGATCCTATTTTCTCAAGGCTATCTGTTATATCTCTCCTGGACTTATTATTTGCAAACCTCCTGGATCTCCTACTTACTATAGACCTCTGGACTTGTTATCCTCCTGGACCTCCCAAGTTTTCCTTGCCTGGATTATAAGGACTTGCCCATATCTCCAAGGACTCATATATATATATATACATATATTTATAACCTAAGTACACTTTGTTGTATTGTATCTTTGTTCTGATCTGTAGTTTCCCTTTATACTTAGTATGTTCTGACTTATTCTGTTTATCCCTCTTATGCATAGTTAATATTATTCTCTGCCTTAGTTCTATCTCTAGCCCTGTAACCTGTATATACAATCTCTCCTTCTTTCCTCCTTATCCATATATAGTATTCTGCTGTAGTTCCCTCTAGCCCTGTAACCTCTATATACAATCTCTCCTTCTTTCCTCCTTATCCATATATAGTATTCTGTAGTTCCCTCTAGCCCTGTAACCTGTATATACAATCTCTCCTTCTTTCCTCCTTATCCATATATAGTATTCTGTAGTTCCCTCTAGCCTGTAACCTGTATATACAATCTCTCCTTCTTTCCTCCTTATCCATATATAGTATTCTGCTGTAGTTCCCTCTAGCCCTGTAACCTGTGAATACATATATACGATCTCTTTCCTCATCCATATATTATTCTGCTTTAGTTCTCTCTAGACCTGTAACCTGTGTATACATATATACACTTCTTCCCTATTCCTTAGCTTTTCTCCTCTATTCAGTATTCTCCATCTATTGCATACCTCTTCTATATCTGTTATTGCCTTTGCTTTATTGTGTCTTTACAATAAATCATCATATACATATATATATATATCTGCTTTGCAAGACTTCTTCATTGCACATTGGCTCGTACCTACCGCCCCGGAACCAGCACCTTACACCCCTTATCCTGAATTCTAAAATCCAGAAGACTCCAAATGTGTAATTTTCAGAGTCATACAGATTTTAAGTATTTCCAGACTAAAAGTGCTTCAGATGGCTGCTGCCACTTAGGAATGTTGCTTCTGAGAGATGCAGCAGGACATGCTGGAATCCTCTGGACAACCCCAGCGTGTGGCATGCTCCTCGGAACCAGACAGACTCCGTGCATCAGGTCCGCAGAATATCCCTGCACAGCACTCCCAGTGCAAGTACACGTTGGTAGCTGCAGGAGGAAAGTACAGGACCACTGGTCTCCCACCACAATCTCCTTCCTGTAAGGCTGGGGTCAGACAAGAGCCATTGGAGAGCGGAAGGAACGTCCTTGAGAGTGAACATTCCTTCCACTCAACACCTGTCTGCCCACCTCGCTGAGCACACTGACGGAGAGGCTGTGTGGATGGATGCTTGTTGCGCACGCATTTTGTGCACGCGCACAAGCGTGTGACCGGTAGTAATGGGCCGAACACCCCGTGTTTGGTTCGCATTCGAACACCCGAAAAAGTTTGTCTGCAAACTCGACCACAATTCGAACACAATGCAAGTCAATGGGGCAAGAAAGTTTGAAAATTAAGGTCCCCTCCAAGAGGGCATATATGCAAGATATTGGCCATAAAAGGTGTATGAAGGTCCGGGTACTGCCCTGGGGGACAGGAAACAATTAAAAAAAATGTTTTTAAAAATGTTTTTAACCCTTTCATTGCTGAGTGCTGAGCCATTTCAACGCTGTGCGCAGAGCTCATTTTTGCCACTTTTGCTCATGTTTAAATTCAATTTGAAGCCGTGGGAAATGTTTGAGGAACAAGGATTGGGAAATGTTTGAGCAACAATCAGTGGGAAATGTTTGAGCAACAATGAGAGGGAAATGTTTGACCAACAAGGAGTGGGAAATGTTTGAGCAACAATGAGTGGGAAATGTTTATGTCCCATAGGCTTCAATGTTAAAAATATTCCTGGTTTAATCCAATATCTAATAAACGTTTATTATTATATTCTGCAGTAAAGAGTCTCTTTATTTTTAGATTTTTTAGGATCTTTTAATAATTTTTTGGAATTTTTTGGAGAATTTTTTTTCTCAAACTTTCCGCGAACGTCCCGAAACGTTCGAAGTTCGCAAATTTTCTAAAAGCCGATGTTCGAATCGAACTTCGAACCGATTCGAACTGGCAGCCCATCCCTAGTGACCGGCCCCGTTGCAGCGTCACAACGCTGTGACGGGCGGCAGTAAGCACGTCAGTACGGGCGCACCGAATGCGCTCATCTGATGCTGGTCTAAAACATCCGATTTTCTGGGTTTCTGAAATCCAGAAGAATCCAAAATCCACCTCCACCTCCACCTGTACATGCAAGACCATTGGAAGTAGTAGAAAAACCAGAGCTCCTCAATCTTCACTCGTTATTCTTCCAACTGCTGGAGAAAAGGAAGAAAAAATAGTGGCTCCAAAAACTTGGACAAATAAGGGGAAAAAAATTATTCTACCCCCCAAAACAAAACACCCCACCCCCAAACATCTATCTCTAGTCATTCACTGAAGGTGAGAAGTTGATGCAGTGTCTCTTTTGCCTGTTACGCTAAGGATACTTCCTCTTCGTCCTTCAGCTGAAACTGCCCAAGATAGCAAGATCTCTTCTAAACAATCTCAGGTTACTCTCAAGTTGACACTCCATGATGTTGTCTAGACACGAGAGTGAATACAGCTTGCTCTTCAAGTAGATTAGGATCAGTCCCACTCTACTGGCGGTGGGTTACCTAATTACTTCAGCACCTGTTCCCAGATCATCGTTCCCCCAAAAATAGGCCCTAGATGTTTATATTTTGTTTGTCTAAATCAGTGTTTCACAAACCTGTCCTCAGGACCCACTAACAGGCCAGATTTGAAGGATTACCATGGGGAAATGCAGACCGAATCCTGCAATCACTGAGCAGCCCATCATATCACCTGTGCTGTGTCAGTACTGCAAGTCAGATATCTTGCAAACCTGGCCTGTCAGTGGGTCCTGAGGACAGGTTTGGGAAACACTGGTCTAAATGAATTGAGAAATTAATTTTCGAATCAAAGATACAGTATACATAGTTTGCAAAACCTACATAATAACTAGAAAGGAAACTCTCATCCCTTTCTGTTTTGCTTATCAACATATGGTGATTGGAAAAGGTAAATCTGGAGACCACCATCCTCTCACATCAGACTGTGAGAAGGGGGACTAAACAAAATCATGTTGAAGGTTCTTCTCAATTCTATCACTTAGTCCTCAATACAAATGCATTTAATTATGAGTTAACAGACCTTATCACGACTCCCCCTACCCGATAGGCAGTGGAATGGAGGCTGAAGGGGTAGAAAAGTATTTGACTTTGACTACTTGACTATTACTAGTGCTATCTGGTTGGAAGAAGATACACAGCCTTAGAGTTCGAAAAACTAATCACAAACTGGGAAATTACGGGAACTTTCATTTTATTTACATTTAAAAAGAAAACATTGCTAAACAGATACGGGTACAGATTTCACTTTTACTCCGAGGGCTTCATTTGGATGCAGACGAAAGAATGAACATCTTGGCATTTTAGATATGCCGAGTGATATTGCCTATAGTCTGCTGGCTATGGAAAGGAATTGGTGTCCCTTAAGCTGTCAAAACGAAAACTGTTTGTAGGCCGCAAGTGTATGTAATTGCCATGCTGTGCATCAATTATCCCCGGCGTGACTGTCTCTGCAATCATATCTATAAAATCAAGATAAAAGGTAAGGAAGTTCACTCTATGAAGGACAAGTGATGAGAGATGACTTATAGAGTGCCTGCCTCCACAATCACAACACGGCTCGTAATAATTACTGTTACTCTCTAATGTTACATGGTTATGTGTGGTAGAGCAGGTAACAGGAATGATTAACCACTTCTCCTTTGTAGTTTTTTCTTTAAATTTATATTCCAGATTTCATTTATGTGTAAAGGATGAGCATACAGGAGTGGCTCTCGTAAAAACAGACGTGTTTTGCTTTGATTCTTTTATTAATCACTTCTATGCTATGTTGGTTTAATATAAATCATATATACACATATTAGCCACAACATTAAAACCAACTGCCTAATATCGTTTAGGTTTCCCTCTTGCTGCCAAAACAGCTCTGTGGCATCTTGGCGTGAACTCCACAAGACCTCTGAATGTGTCCTGTGGTATCTGGCACCAAGACAGCAGTAGATTCTTGAAGTCCTACAAGTTGTGAGGTGGGACCTCCATGGATCAAATTTGTTGTTCGAGCACATCCCAAAGATACTCAATCAGATTGAGATCTGGGGAATTTGAAGGCCATGGCAACACCATGAAATCGTCATCATGTTCCTCAAATTACTCCAAATGGAGCCCTTTTTGCAGCATGGTAGGGGGCGATATCCTGCTGAATGAGGCTGAAACCAGTGGTTTTTGGAAAATCGTTTTTAATTAATTACACAGTAAGAAATATTTGGGAATTTTCCCAGTGTATTCCTTACTGTAATAACCTATTTGTCAGGCAGATTCTGCCATCTACTGTCCAAAAGGCGTTACAACACTTCACAGCTCCCGCGCAGGATCAGCTGGGGAGATGGCATTAAGACCTATTCCTAGGTGATTTAAAAAAGTGTCTTGGGCATCATGCTCATGGTGCTAAAACATTAGCGGGTGTTTTCTGGAGCCTAAATGCAAACAGAATTAATGTGTAAGAAATGAAATTCATTTTTAAGGATACGGCATAGCCCCAGGTAGTGTAAACACAATCTTGGGCCGTTGTGTCTCGCTGTTTATATATAAATGATCGTGATAGTAAAGGGGTGGAGTTGGTACATTTACCAGAGCTCTGGACCTAACTCAGAATCTATCCCCCTGATTCTTGCATACACATGGCCCCCAAATATACGTACAAACCCTCAATATCTCTCTGACTCACTCAATAATCCAATCTTTTCTATCATCAATGTGAGTAAAGCTTTTACACGCACATCTCTTAAACCTTTGAACCGAACGTTGTTAATATCTTTAACATGAGACTGTTTAGTTACTTACACGATGTAGCTATGTAGCCCATATGCCCATGTAGTTGGTAACACTGCTCTATAACCATGGACACCCAGGTTCGAATCCCGGCCAGAGCCCTCTCCAGTAAGTGTCCTTGGGTAAGACACCTAATGGTACATACTTGCCTACCACACAATATCGCCTGTGGAGTCCAGTCTCTATCCTTCAACCGTGGAGAAGCAAGTCAAATCCCGTTCAGCACATCTCTCCAATACAACTGTGGAGAAGCAAATCTCGACATTACGAGAAGCGGATTCAACCTAACCACCAGGTCACTGATCTACAATTATGGAAAGACGACTCAATCCCAGTCAGTTGACGCCACTAGTGAGTGTCCTTGGGTAACACACCTAGAGATTTGGACCTCACAAAATACTTGAACATCACATAGATTGTAAGTTCCCCTGGAAACAGGGTCCCCCTGAATCAGGCCGTATCATCCTTGTGTGGTATTCTAATGGATCAACCCCTTGTACACTGACCTTGTAAAGCGCTGCGGAATATGTGGCGCTATATATATAAAGGATAATAATAATAACAGGGTATCACGTGGGCATGCTGAAAACCCTTAGTGGATTCCTGTTACCTGCTCTTTTACAACTGAGTGACTTTAGTAGCAATTCAAGTTGAAACGGATGGAGCTGCAAATACGGGCAGCAGCGCCACATGCCGCCACTTTTCTCAACTATTGGAGTCCATAGGACTCCATGGAGAGAAATGCGACGCTGCGCAAGAATGCATAAGCAGGGTGGCACTGGAGCCACTGAAGAAACTATGGGCCACATTACAATCTCCACACTAAAAAGGGGGCGGTAGGGAGAAAAAACTGCGCCCGCAGTTTTCTCCCTACTGCCCCCATGTTTAGCGTGGAATTACAATGCAGGCGCTTAAAAATCTGCCTGCATTGTTACCGCGCGCTACGCCCCTGGATGCACGCGGCAGCACTGAGCGCAGCCGCAAGAATCCACTCAATGGCTTCCATAGGACTCCATTGAGCCAGACGTCGGAGGTCCCATGACCTGCCGGATCTCGCCTCGCGAGATCCTGCCGGTCAGCATAGTGATACGCAGAGAGAGATTGAGGGGACTTTTTCCCCAGTCTTTCCCTGCTCCCGCCGGATGGTGGAGGCGTTTGGAGCCGCAGGACAGGAGGTGAGTATACGAAGAAGCGGAATCCGTTAGCACCAAGTCCTGGCTCTGGTTAACTTTCTGCTAACCAGAGCCGGACGTTAATCAGCGTTAGGAGTTTGTAAACCTAACGCTGATTAACACTTTGCGCTCCCCATGTTAAGTATAGGGGGCACAAAGTACAATAACCTCGCGCTGAAAAGCACAAGGTACCAAACGCAAACGGGTTACTTAACCTGTTTGTGTTTGGATTGTAATATGCGTTAGACACCGTGGCTAATGTTAATGCTCACGCCCTATTTGTTTCCAGTATTCCACTGTACACGTCAATAGGAAGCAGTGTGGACACGTCAATAGGAAGCAGTGTGGACACGTCAAGAGGAAGAAATGTGGACACGTCAAGAGGAAGCAGTGTGGACACGTCAAGAGGAAGCAGTGTGGACACGTCAATAGGAAGCAGTGTGGACACGTCAAGAGGAAGCAGTATGGACACGTCAAGAGGAAGAAATGTGGACACGTCAAGAGGAAGCAGTGTGGACACGTCAAGAGGAAGCAGTGTGGACACGTCAATAGGAAGCAGTGTGGACACATCAAGAGGAAGCAGTGTGGACACGTCAAGAGGAAGCAGTGTGGACACGTCAAGAGGAAGCAGTGTGGACACGTCAATAGGAAGCAGTGTGGACACATCAAGAGGAAGCAGTGTGGACACGTCAAGAGGAAGCAGTGTGGACACGTCAATAGGAAGCAGTGTGGACACGTCAAGAGGAAGCAGTGTGGACACGTCAAGAGGAAGCAGTGTGGACACGTCAATAGGAAGCAGTGTGGACACGTCAAGAGGAAGCAGTGTGGACACGTCAAGAGGAAGCAGTGTGGACACGTCAAGAGGAAGCGGTGGACTGCCCCATCCTTTGCACCATGGAACCAGGTTGAAGTAATAATTTTTTGACACTGTTATTTTGCAAAAGCAATTAACTTAACACCAGGGTTTGAAAACCATTTTTTATATCTGAATACCAGCTGAGACAGGAACAGTGAGCTCCCAGGGAATAGCTCGTTATTCTCCAGCTGACTCGTGTTACGGGGACCTATACTTTGTATGGGAGTCGATAGCTCACAGTAATGAGCAGCTAAAGGAATAGCAGATCAAGCCATTGAGTATAATGGACAGGGATAAGCAGGGCCCTTCGATGGCAACGCACATTGTTTGCCATGATAATTATACTGTAGCAGAACCATAATATTTTTTTTTTCCTTTAAAAAAATAACAACATTAACTTTCCTGTGTGTTAATAAAGAGAGACCAGCTTTATCACACATAACGTATTGCTAAACGCAGTGCCTTAATGCACTCCCACACTGCCTTCACCGTAGCACCAGTGTAATATATAACACGGGGCTTACTGCTGGTGTGCCGTGACTGTCACTTTCATGAAGAAGCTCTCTCATTATGATTTTCTCAATGAATCTCGAGGGACGTGTTAGTGAATAATAAACTAATTCCGGGAAAAATATGCACAACGTTTTCAATAATGATCTAAAACACACTTGAAATCACATTAACCATCACATTTCTGCTGATTATAATAAAAAAGGACTTAAATTTGGAAAACCACCGTCCCATGGGATTTGTTTCGATAATTTGGAACAAGGCTAATTACACGGCTGGCATTTCATCATTGACTGCTTTGCAAGCCGTGGCAGTAGTAAGTATAATTTCAGTAACCATAGTGATAATATTAAGAAGGTATGCATAAAAAAATCTCACCTTGGTAGTGATTAGACTAGTATATGCAATTATTTTAAACATGCTATATACTAATTAGTACCCCATATAGGTCCTGCGGTAGACACATAATCTTTCTTGAAGGTCACGTAAGAATTGCATAGAACTGCACAATGTCGATCTGATCTGAACTGAGATGGTAACGCCTTTACGTTAAATGCCAACTCCAACTCAAACCAAGAACTATCCTGTAGCCTTGTGAAGGGTGAAAAAAGTCAGTAAGTCTGAATTAATACAGGCGAGTGTTTTTTTGTACAATTACGAGTATTTACAATTAGCCAACAAAGTCTGTAGCGCTGTACAATGGGTAGGACAAAGCAAACCAAATTAACAAACAAGTTAGACACACTTGAGAACAATGGGAGAAGACGACCCTGCTCAAGAGCTAACAATCTAAGAGGAGTGGGGTGACCCCCAGAGGTGAGGGTAAATATTAGAGTATGAGAAATAATGGGGTGCATGGGGGGATGTTTGGGAGATGGATCAGGAAAGGTGCAATGGAGGGGTTATAGAGTGACCCGATAAGCCTCTAAAGTTGTGTGTTTAACAGGGTAATCAAAGAGATCCGAATTGTGGCCGAAATTCTGCGTACGGTTACCTTTCTTGGCCATTCGGCTATTCAGAGAGCAGGCAGTTTGCCAAAGTTTGGTGAATTGCCTGCATGTACGGTGCCTGTTCGGCGGCAGTGAAATCCCCATAGAGAAGCAATGCTTCATCTATTCAGAGACACCGAACAGCTAAGAAAAGTTGCTGAAATGCCCTGCTGTTCGGTGGTTTTATTCAGCAGGTTTATTCAGGAGAATCCCATAGGCTTCAATGTTTAAAATATTCCCGTTTTAATCCAATATATAATAAACTGTTTATTATTTTATTCTGCAGTAAAAAAAAGTCTCTTTATTTATAGATGTTTTAGGATCTTTTAGGCTTTTTTGGGGATATTTTTGTCAATTTTGTTTCCGGTTTTCCTAAAATCGTTTTTTCTTTTTTCTGTAACAGACCTTTTTATTATCATTCATAGGATCTTATATGTAAATTCCAGACATTTTCTTTCAGTAGTTTTTCTGAAAACAGTTGAAACTTTCAAGTGTACTTTTTTTTTGTACCCCGTTCGTCAGCTTGTCGGCTTTTTACGGCGGTTGGTCTGCGCTGTGATCGGCGACTCGTCAGCTTTTTCTGGCGTGTTCGGTGTGGTTTTTGTGGCGGTTCCGGTGGGTTTTCATTGGGTGTTCGGCGGGATTGCGGCGGGTTTTCCTCACACTCCGGGGACCCTGCGGTGAATGCTAAATTCACCGCAGGGTGCGGAACCTTCCTTTATTCCCCGAAGTGCGAGGAACTGTGGAGAACGAGAGAGAATACCGAAATGTCGGCGACATTTCAGTGCTCTCTGAATAACCCTTACAGGGTAATTCAAAGAGAATCGAAAAGTCACCGCACGTTCGGTGACTTTTCGTTCACTTCAATTCGGTGCCATTCGGCAATCCCATTTCGCCAACCCTGCGGTTTATTCAGCAAGCACCACAGGGCCGTCGAAACGCAGGGAAAAGCTGCCGCAAATCCGACAAAAAGTCACCGCAAAAACCCGGCGAATGCACGCCAAAAACCCGCAAAACCATCTGGATTAACCCATCATAGACGCCGGAAAAACCCGAGCAGGAGCCGATCACACACAGCGAAGCCACCGGAAAAACCCGACACCGCAGACGAATGGAGTGAATAAATTAGCAAAGCAGTACGCTTGAATGTTTGAAAAGTGAAACCCTGTTTGCAAAGAAACTACTGAGCGAAGATGTCTGAAATTTACATATGAGGTCCAGGTAACGATAATAAAAAGGGCTGTTACAGAAAAAATAAGTAAACTTATAAAAAAATTTAAATCTGACTTTCTTTAAAAAAAATAAAAATCCAGAAAAATGCTTAAAATATCCTAAAAAATCTATAAATAAAGAGACTTTTTACTGCAGAATTTTATAATGAACGGTTTATTAGATATTGAATTAAAACGGGAGTATTTTTAACATTGAAGCCTATGGGATTCGCCTGAATAAATTTGCCGAATTAAACCACCGAATGACAGGGCATTAGGGGAACCTTTCACTGCTGGTTTTTGTTCTCTGAATAGCCGAAGCAGTGCTTTTTCATGGGGATTTCACTGCCCTCGAACAGGCACCAAACGGGCACCGTATGTTCAGGCAATTCACCAGGATTTGGCAAATTGCCTGCTCTCTGGATAGCCGAATGGCCAAGAAAGGTAACCGAACGCTGATTTTCAGCGTTCGGGTTCCCTTTCGGCAGCCATTCGGATCTCTTTGAATAACCCTGTTAGTATTTTAAGGGGATATTCACAAACAGCAGGGGTTTTCCAGTATTGCAATGTCAACCTAGGATTTCAGTTATGTTAACTGAATACTAAGAGCAACAGGAGAGGCTTCACTGTGAAGCTTCTCCAGGCAATATTTCAATCTGTATTTGGTGAAATGCCAGCTATTTTCTTCGGTATTTGGAAGACCATCAAAACAACGGTTTGTGAGTACCCCTTTAATAACTTCCTATGGTTTATCTCTTAAGGAAAAAGTGCACATACCTCTCAACTCACAGAGCGTATGCTGTTTGGTTGCGGAATATTTTGGTTTCGTGTTTTTTTATGTTTTGTGAATTTTATTTATTTATTTTTATTCCTTTTTATGACAGCTCAAACAAATGTTTTCCGTTTCAATTTCAGACAAGTACAGTGAGTAATGACCATGTGATCGTGGGAGAATTATCTGAGTACTAACCTATAAGGAAATAATCAATTTTATGAATGGCTTTCGGTACCGTAAGCGTAAACACTGGAACACTGATGCTTAATAGAGTATTTTTTCTTTCTTATGAGAGCAACCTCTATTAAAAGATAAACCCCCCTGGTACTTGAATGTTCCGGCGTGATATAGTAGACTTGCTAACCCATGGGCCAAACAGCTCTGCTGCACAGTCACTTCCTTCCAGTAATGGTGAAGTGTTCTGATTTATCACCGTGTTGTGTGTATTAGCGGAATCTAGCTTAAAGGTATCAGGAGTCTGAGCTGCGGAAGCATGTAGAACCACTGTAAATGCCGTGATGTGAAAAGAAAAAGAGAAAGAGAGGGGCGAAAGATGTTACAATTAATTGCTACACGCTACAGTGAAAAAAATAAATAACAAAAAAATAAAACAGCAAGCCGTGACTCTGCAGGGGAGGGATGGAGACCTGTAACAAAAAGAGAATTAATGTTCACTGGCGTGAAGTAATTGTAGCCATGTCCTACATGTTTATCTGACACTGAGATGAATGGGAGTTTTAAGGAGAATAAGCGTACCTCTAAAGGCTACTCCTATGCTCAGGGTCTAACCATGATCTAGATGCCCTAAAATAGCCTTTTAAGACTAAGGGGGTTATTCAGAGAGCACTGAAATGTCGCTGAGATTTCGGTGCTCCCTCCTTCCCTGCACTTCCCTGCATTTCGGGGAATCAAAGTTCCCCACCCTGTAGTGAATTTAGCATTCACCACAGGGTCCGCGGAGTGCAGGGAAAACACACTGCAAACCTGCCGAACACCCACCAAAAACCCACCAAAAACCACGCTGAACGCGGCAAAAAAAGCTGCCGAGCCGCCGATCACAGTGGAAACCAGCCGCCGGAGAAAGCCGACAAGCCGACAAGCTAATGAATGGGGTCATAAAAAAAAAAATACGATAGAAAGTGTCAAAATTGAAACGCTGTTTGCAAAAGAAATACTGAACGAAAATGTCTGGAATTACCATATAAGATCCTAGCCTCTAGCCCCTAGGTCAGCAACCTTGGCTCCCTGAGGTTTTGGGAACTACATTTCCTAGAATGCTCAGTCACACATTAGGCTGACGGAGCCACATGGGAAATGTAGTTCCCAAAACATCAGGGAGCCAAGGTTGCTGACCCCTGATTAGGTCTATCATCTAACCTCTAATTCTTATTTTAACTCCTAACACCCAATCCTAACTGCTAACCTATACGTCTATCAATTAACTCCTAACCCTATTCCTATTCTCTAGAACTATCACTTCTTAACCTAACCCCTAACCTCTACCCCTAACCCTATCCCCTAAGATCTACCCCAAAACTATCCTCTAAACTCTACCCCTAAACCTAACCCCTAACCTCTACCCCAAACCTATCCTCTTACCTCTACCACAAACCTTTCCTCTTACCTCTACCACAAACCTTTCCTCTTACCTCTACCCCAAACCTATCCTCTTACCTCTACCACAAACCTATCCTCTTACCTCTACCACAAACCTATCCTCTTACCTCTACCACAAACCTATCCTCTTACCTCTACCCCAAACCCTATCCCCTAAGATGTACCCCAAAACTATCCTCTAAACTCTACCCCTAAACCTATCCTTTAACCTCTACCCCAAACCCTATCCCCTAAGATGTACCCCAAAACTATCCTCTAAACTCTACCCCTAAACCTATCCTGTAACCTCTACCCCAAACCTGTCTTATTTTTACACCCAAAAGATTTTTAATTGGAATTTTGATGAGTGAGAAACAAAATACATTTTTTCTAAAGGATATCAATACATACATAGAAAAGAATTCAAAATAATTGCTAATAACCAGTGATTTCAATATACTGTATGTCATAATACCCTCATATTCAGTCAGTCTCTATCTTCAAGTTCCAAATGGATTGTGGAAATTGTAGTCCATCACTGGACCGCTAGTCCTGGGTGCCTCTTGTAAAGAATGTAAACCCAGTGAAAGCTGCATATTTTTATTTTCACTTTCAGTGTCTTGAACTGGTTGGGTTTTAATTTGCTTTTGAATGTGTTCACTGACTCTGTAGTTGCTCTTTTCCAGACAAAGCTCATGGGACGCCGTAGGCTTTGGTTTACGA
This sequence comes from Leptobrachium leishanense, assembly GCA_009667805.1. Taxonomy (NCBI): domain Eukaryota; kingdom Metazoa; phylum Chordata; class Amphibia; order Anura; family Megophryidae; genus Leptobrachium; species Leptobrachium leishanense. The sequence goes on from CM019063.1 coordinate 488,888,330, forward strand.
TAGTGAGATACAAAAATAAACATACATCACTCCATATGCAGTAAGCGTCGCTTTAAATAAAATATTAAGAATGCTGGAAATTGTTCAGTCATACTGGTTTAAAATATGGATTTAAGCTGCCTTCCAGTAAGTCTCTCTCCCTTATTATATATATACATTATATTTACATATAGCTATTTAAATATCTCTCTATCACGATCTATCAGTCAGTTTATCTATCCTGTTTCTATGTATCTATCTATCCTGTATCTATCTGTGTATCTATCAGTTTATCCATCTATTCTGTATCCATCTATCATGCGCCAATCTATGTATCTATACTGTATCCATCTATTCTGTATCCATCTATGTATCCATTTATCCTTTATCCACTTATGTAACCATCTATCCTGTATCTAGGTATCTATCTATATATCCTGTATCTATGTATCCATCTATCCTGTATCTATGTATCTATCTATATATCCTGTATCTATCTATCCATCTATCCTGTATCTATGTATCTATCTATATATCCTGTATCTATCTATCCATCTATCCTGTATCTATGTATCTATCTATATATCCTGTATCTATCAATCCATCTATGCGTCAATCTATGTATCTATACTGTATCCATCTATTCTGTATCCATCTATGTATCCATTTATCTTTTATCCATTTATGTATCCATCTATACATCTATTCTGTATCCATCTATCATGCGCCAATCTATGTATCTATACTGTATCCATCTCTCCTGTATCCATCTATTCTTTATCCATCAATGTGTCCATCTATCCTGCGCCCATCTATGTATCCATCTATCCTTTATCCATCTATGTATCTATCCATCTATCCTGTATCCATCTATGTATCCATCTATTCTGTATCCATCTATGTATCCATCTATTCTGTATCCATCTATGTATCCATCTATTCTGTATCCATCTATGTATCTCTCTATCCATCTATCCTGTATTCATCTATGTATCTCTCTATCCATCTATCCTATATCCATCTATGTATCTCTCTATCCATCTGTCCTGTATACATCTATGTATCTATGTATCTATCCATCTGTCCTGTATACATCTGCAGTATGTACAGTATCTATCTATGTATCTATCTATCCATCTATCCTGTATCATTCCTTTTATCTATCTATCTTTCTATCTATCTCCTTAGAGTTTGGTGGTTATATTGGATTAAACAATCATAGCTGTATGGTTATGGATCTATCTTCAGTTTATCCACTGTGTCTGTAAGGTAATTAAACTGCCTGCTGATAAATGAAGCATGGGAACTTTTAAGATGGAGAAAGAAATATTATGATTAAATTTAAATATGTTATGTAACATAATGAATAAATATGCATTTAATTTGTTTCTTTTCTCCCACTCTATGATGAGTGCCACACAATAAATATATATATGCTACGGTTAAAGTCCAAAGTGCGGTTAATCCTAGGATTACCTGGGTAATCCTGACATTACCCAAAACCGCTGGGTAAAGCTGCAAAAAAATTAAAAATTCGGACTTTACCTGGGTAATTTTAGGACTAACCAACTGCCTTTGGGTAACAGTTTGGAAGAGCTGAAAAATGTGCACTTTACCCGGATGATCTGCAGACTATCCAACCCCGTTTGGTTAAAACCGAATTTTGTTATCATTCAGATAAAAGTCTGAAGCTTCACCCAGGTAATCTGAGGACTATTCACAGCTTCACCCGGGTAATCTGAGGACTATCCACAGCTTCACCCGGGTAATCTGAGGACTATCCACAGCTTCACCCGGGTAATCTGAGGACTATCCACAGCTTCACCCGGGTAATCTGAGGACTATCCACAGCTTCACCCGGGTAATCTGAGGACTATTCACAGCTTCACCCGGGTAATCTGAGGACTATCCACAGCTTCACCCGGGTAATCTGAGGACTATTCACAGCTTCACCCGGGTAATCTGAGGACTATTCACAGCTTCACCCGGGTAATCTGAGGACTATTCACAGCTTCACCCGGGTAATCTAAGGACTATTCACAGCTTCACCCGGGTAATCTGAGGACTATCGACAGCTTCACCTGGGTAATCTGCAGAGCATCCAACCCCTCTTGGGTAAAAGTGAATTTTGCTATTATCTATGGATATTATCAATGAAAATGGCAAAAGACAAATATTAAAATGTATTGTGGCTATAATGAAAATACAGAGTAACAGGATATGTTTCTTATATCAATATGAAAGAGTTACATGATCTTTATTATTTGTCATATGTGCTTATATATCATTTATAAAACATAATAACCATCAGGTTACTCTTTATATAATATCTTTAACTTCATAAATCAATTTTCAGACAATTAACGCACAGAGTTACATGACAGTTATTTAGTGTGGTATGTAACTGGATACAATTCAGTTAAAAAAATTTTTTGAAAAAAACACACAATTTTGTTATCGATCGGATAACAGTTTGCAGCTTTACCCGGGAAATCTTCGGAATTCAGTCAACTATAAGGCCAGTGTCAGACAAGCGTTTTGAAGAGCGGAAGCAACGTCCGTGACAGTGGACGGTCCTTCCACTCGACACCCATCTGACAGCCTCACTGAGATCAGTTCGTTTTTAGCAAAGGTCAGGTTATGCAAGGAGCCACAGCCACTCCTGGACAGCTGTTTCAGGCTTATTCAGGCGTAAAAAGTGAGAGTCAAATGGTATGTTCAAACTGGGAAAATAAACACCTGAGCGATTATTTTCCCATTTTGAACATACCATTTGACTCTCACTATTTACGACATCTAACCCCCCCCACCTATGTGACCCTTAATGTCTTAATGTTCAATTCTATTATACTGATTAGTAAAGCTTCCAGACCTGAAGAAGAGAGGAGACTCTCAAAAGCTCGTTTTTTAAATGTAACGCTAGTCCAATAAAAAAGGTATCACTATGTACTGCTATACTCGTGATTTTGCCATCTGGACTAGCACGGCCTATCAAATTTATATATATATTTATTTAAGTTGTGGTGGAGGGCAAAACATTAGATTAAAAGCCTCCACACTGCAAATAATAAGGTTTATTATTGCAGAGGCCATTTACACATCACAGCAATTCAAAGAACTGCATCACAGAGCTTGTGTGCTACATTCCCCATACGCAGCACAGAACTCTGGGTAAGGTATGCAAATGATGTCTGCAATTTCCCATTTTTTGTATCCTGGGTCTGTTTTCACACAGAACCCTTTGTGACGTTTGGGGGCCCACAGAGCACGTGCACAATGTCTTTCACAAACAAAACAGTTTTATTCACCCTTTCAGGGCAATCAAAAAGGCAACATAATAAGTACACGCTTTGGTTCAGCGAAATTAAAGCAAAGTCCTGATCTTCAGCACAAATAAACAGAGAAATAATAGTGGCTCACCAACGCTTTAAACAGTCCCAAACCTAGGGAATCCTTTCCCCAGTATGTAGAAGCCTCTCCAGCAAGGCACAGCACGTCTCCTGCTTTTGGAACACAAACACACAGCTTCCACTGATTACTTTCCTTTTCCTGAAATCCCACAATCCTCTCTGGGAGTTACTGGCTTTAAAACTCTTCCTGGACAGGAAGATTAACCCTGTGGTTGCCCTTAAAGGGTCCACAACCCAAATAGGGGTGAAACATATTGTCCATCCAGGACCCAGCCCTGCCGACCTCTACATATCCCCCCCCTCTGTCTCAACGCGGAGGTGTTTGAGGCAACAGTAGACAGCCCACAATGCATCCGGGACAGGGCATCAGCATTTTGGTGCTGTTTCCCAGGCCTATGTTCCACCACAAAGTTAAACTCCTGGAGAGACAGGAACCACCTGGTAACCCTGGCATTAGCGTGGCGGTGCTGCCTCATCCAGGTCAATGGGGCATGGTCAGACACTAAACGGACTTCCTGCCCAACAGGAAGTATCTCAAAGAATCCAAGGCCCACTTTATGGCCAAGCCCTCTCTTTCCACCACAGCATAGTTTTTCTCCGCTGCCGTCAGTTTCCTACTAAGAAAAACCACGGGGTGCTCTTCCCCATTGACTTCTTGGGATAGCACAGCCCCCAAACCCTCACTTGAGGCATCCGTCTGTACAATGAACTCCCTCATGAAATCAGGGACTACCAGCACTGGGTGCTGACACAACGCATTTTTAAGCTTCTCGAAGGCATCTTCAGCATTGGCATTCCATTGAATCATCACTGACTTCCTACCTTTCGTCAGGTCAGTCAGTGGTGCAGCAATAGAGGCAAAATTGGGGACAAACCGCCGGTAATACCCCACTATACCCAGAAAAGCACGAACCTGCTTTTTCGTGAGGGGGCGTGGCCAGTTCTGGATAGCCTCTACTTTGTTAAATTGTGGCTTTACCAGACCCCTGCCTACGACATATCCCAGGTACTTAGCTTCCTCCATCCCTACCGCACTTTTCTCAGGGTTAACAGTAAAGCCCGCTTTTCTCAAACCGTCCAAAACTGTCTGAACCCGGGGAAGATGGGACTCCCAATCTGGACTGAAGATGACAATGTCATCCAGGTAGACCGAGGTATATCTCAGGTAGGGGCGGAGCACCCTATCCATCGCTCGTTGGAAGGTGGCCGGGGCTGAGTGTAACCCAAAAGGCATCCGCTTATAATGAAAATGACCCTCTGGAGTGGAAAAAGCAGTCTTTTCCCTGGCTTCCTTGGTCAGGGGTATCTGCCAGTATCCCTTAGTAAGGTCCAGGGTGGTGATATAACGGGCCGGACCCAATTTCTCTATTAATTCATCCACCCTTGGCATGGGATACGCGTCAAATTTTGACACCTCGTTAAGTTTCCTGAAGTCATTGCAGAATCGCAGAGTGCCGTTGGGCTTCGGTACCAACACGATGGGGCTCGACCATTCACTCTGTGACTCCTCAATGACATCAAGCTGAAGCATTTTTTTAACCTCTTCAGAAACAGCCTTTCTATGGGCTTCTGGGATGCGGTACGGCTTTACCCGAACCTTTACATGGGGTTCCGTCACAATATCATGTTTAATCCCGGACGCGTGTCCCGGTAGTCCTGAAAACATGCCTTTGTTTCTTTGCAGAAACTCCTTAACTTCTTGGGTTTGGGGTTTGGACAGGGTGGCAGCAATGTGTACTGCGTCAACACCATCAGACTCTATACCCACCCCACCACATGGCGGACACCTCTCGGTCTCTCCAGGGTTTTAACAAATTTATGTGGTAGATCTGGTATGGTTTTCTTTTCCCAGGCTGATGCACTCGGTAGTTTACTTCCCCTACTTTTTCAACCACCTCATATGGTCCCTGCCACTTGGCTAGGAACCGACTTTCCACCGTGGGTATAAGTACTGCTACCCGGTCCCCCACCTGAAATTGCCGCAGCTTGGCTGACCGGTTGTACACCCTTTTCTGGGCCTCCTGAGCTTTCTGCAAATGTTCTTGTACCAAAGGCATCACTTTAGAAATTCTCTCTCTCATCTGAGAGATATGTTCAATGAGCGATTTGTGTGGAGAGGACTCACTTTCCCATGTCTCCTTTACCAAATCTAGCAATCCCCGGGGTCTGCGACCATACACCAGCTCAAAAGGTGAAAACCCCGTGGAGGCCTGAGGAACCTCTCGAATTGCAAACAGCAGTGCGGGAAGCAAATGATCCCAGTCTCTTCCATCTCTCTGCACAACCCTTTTAAGCATCATTTTCAGAGTTTTGTTGAATCTTTCTACCAGACCATCCGTCTGAGGGTGATAAACAGATGTTCGCAACTGCTTGATTTGGAACAACTTGCACACATCTGCCATCACCCGGGACATAAATGGGGTCCCCTGGTCTGTCAAAATTTCCCTTGGCAGGCCAGTTCTCGAAAACATAAAAAACAACTCCCGCGCAATGGCCTTTGATGTAGGGTTTCTTAAAGGAACCGCCTCTGGATACCTTGTGGCATAATCAAGAACCACCAGGATATATCGGTGTCCCCGAGCAGACTTCTCTAAGGGACCCACTATATCCATAGCGATGCGCTCAAAGGGCACCTCAATTATTGGCAGAGGCACCAAGGGGTTCCTATAATGGGGTGCTGGGGCAGTTAACTGGCAAACAGGGCAGGAGGAACAGTACCTCTTAACTGCGGCACCAATCCCTGGCCAGTAAAACCGGTCTGTTATCCGGGCCTCGGTTTTCTCAGCTCCCAGGTGACCACCTAGAGCATCATTGTGAGCCAGATCCAGCACCATTCTCTGGTAGGGCTGGGGTACTAGTAATTGTTCCACAATTTCTCCCCGAATTTCTGATACCCGGTAGAACAGATCATTATTGACCGCAAAGTGAGGAAATCTTTTCTCTGCATCTGGTGCTTGAGGTACCCCACTGACAACAGTTACCTGTTCGCGAGCATTTATCAACATCGGGTCACCCATTTGAGCCCTGCCAAATGCACCTCTGGACACATCTAAGTCAGGGTGTACTGGATAATTAGAACCCTCCCCCTCATCCACCCCAAGTGTAATATCTACAGGGGATAATTCCTCTTCATCCTCTCCTACCATAACCGGCACGGGAGAGGATTCCCCCTCCTTGGGTGTCAACTCAGGTTGAGGAGCTAGGACACTCACATCAGTTACAACATTCTTATTTTGAACACATTTGAGCAACTCCTCATCAACAGTGTCCACAGTCAGGTTTGGTGGGGGTGACCCTGAATTGTTCCCCAGTTCGATGGGCAGTTCAGTTTGTGCCAAGCACCACAGTTCAGCAAACAAGGGGCAGTCCCGTCCCACAATCACATCATGTATCAGAGTACTCACCACCCCGACCTCTTGGGTGACCGAAGTGTTCCTGGCGGAAATGGTGACAGGGATCAGCGGATACTCCCGAGTATCCCCATGGATACAGACAACCCGGAGGGTTCTTTGTACTGGACCGAGCCTTCCGACTACCCGGGCATGCACCAGGGTGACCATACTCCCAGAGTCCAGGAGAGCTTTGGCTGGGCGGTGATTCACCCACACAGTACATTCAAACTGACCCCCCTCTAGGTCAAGGTGGGTAGTGCACGTTGTGAGGGTGTAGAAAGACACTCTCCGAGCGGATCCACACTCCATGGGCTCCTCCTGTAGCGGACACTGTGCCCGGGTATGGCCCCAGGCGCGACACCTCCAACACTGTATATCGCCAGCAGTTCGGGTAGCGACAGGCCTCTGCAGAACCGAGGAAGATGATTTTGGGGTGCTGGTTCCCGGATCCAGTGACGCTTCCCTCCGAGGAACTGAAGCAGGCCTCACAGGCGGTGGCAAGACTGGTCCTCGACGACTGGTTGGTCTGAGCAGGTCCTCCACCACGGTGTATCTCTCCACCATCTCGACTACCAGTGCTGCAGTCTTGGGGTCCCCATGGCTGACCCAGCGCTGTAGATCCTTTGGTAGAGACCTCAGGTAGTGGTCCATCACAACCCTTTCGACCATTTTCTCTCTAGTCAGGGTCTCTGGCTGCAACCACTTTTTAACCAGCTGTCCTAAGTCATGCATCTGGGACCGGGTGGCTGGTCAGGGCAGTACTTCCAGCAGTGAACACGTTGAGCCCAGACAGCAACAGTTACCCCAAGGCGGGCCAAAACCTCAGCTTTCAGCCGGTCATAATTCTTTGCATCTTCTAGGGGCAGGTCAAAATATGCCTTTTGAGGGTCTCCTGTCAGAAACGGGGCAATGAGACCGGCCCATTGGTCTTGGGGCCACCCCTCTCTCTCAGCAGTCCTTTCAAACGTGGTAAGAAATGCTTCCACATCATCACTGGCAGACAGTTTTTAGGAAATGACTGGCCCTTATGGAGACATGGTTACCAGTAGTGACCACTGCTTGATCACGTCCAGGTGCAAGTTGCTGCATGGCCTCCCGCAGGGCATTGATCTGCGTCTGTGTGGCTACCTGCTGTGCTGCAAGTTGTGCAGCCAGCAAATGGGTGCTTTCTTGTTGGGCAGCAACAGCCTGTGCCAGGGCTTGTTGCTGCTGAGCCATTGCCTCTTCATGGCGAGTCTGGGCCTGCACACTGACAAAAACCATCTGCTTAACGAGCTCCTCCATAGCTGTGAACTTCAGTGCAGCCTTAGCCCAGGACATGCAATCAGAACACTGTCCTTTAAAAATGTCAGTTTTTTTTTTTTTTTTTCTTTTCACAAAAATTCCTCTTGCTTGGCGTGTGAGGGGTAGCAAATTGCCCGCATTCGAAACACCAGTTGTGACGTTTGGGGGCCCACAGAGCACGTGCACAATGTCTTTCACAAACAAAACAGTTTTATTCACCCTTTCAGGGCAATCAAAAAGGCAACATAATAAGTACACGCTTTGGTTTGTTCAGCGAAATTAAAGCAAAGTCCTGATCTTCAGCACAAATAAACAGAGAAATAATAGTGGCTCACCAACGCTTTAAACAGTCCCAAACCTAGGGAATCCTTTCCCCAGTATGTAGAAGCCTCTCCAGCAAGGCACAGCACGTCTCCTGCTTTTGGAACACAAACACACAGCTTCCACTGATTACTTTCCTTTTCCTGAAATCCCACAATCCTCTCTGGGAGTTACTGGCTTTAAAACTCTTCCTGGACAGGAAGATTAACCCTGTGGTTGCCCTTAAAGGGTCCACAACCCAAATAGGGGTGAAACATATTGTCCATCCAGGACCCAGCCCTGCCGACCTCTACACCTTCAATCAATACCACGCCATACTAGATGGCTTTTTTTCCACAGAGAATTCAGGTTTATGCAACTGGTCAAGGCCACTCCTGGACAGCGTTGTTTCAGGTTTATTGGACCCTCTTCAGCAGGAGCTAGACATGACCAGTTCCAATTTGATGCTTGGCCACAGGATATATATACAGTCAGGTCCATAAATATTGAGACATAATTCTAACATCTTTGGCTCTATACACCACCACAATGGAGTTGGAATGAAACAAACACAATGTGCTTTAACTGCAGACTGTCAGCTTTAATTTGAGGGTATGTACATTCAACTCAGGTGAACGGTGTAGGACGTTAACGGTGTTAACCCACTTGTTAAGGGACCAAAAGTAATGGGACAGAATAATAATCATAAATCAAACTTTCCCTTCTTAAAATTGGTTGCAAATCCTTTGCAGTCAATCACAGCCTGAAGTCTGGAACGCATAGACATCACCAGATGCTGGGTTTCATCCCTGGTGATGCTCTGCCAGGGCCTCTACTCCAACTGTCTTCAGTTCCTGCTTGTTCTTGGGACATTTTCCCTTCACTTTTGTCTTCAGCAAGTGCAATGCTTGCTCAATGGGATTCAGGTCAGGTGATTGACTTGGCCATTGCATAACATTCCACTTCTGTCCCTTCAAAAACTCTTTGGTTGCTTTTGCAGTATGCTTTGGGTCATTGTCCATCTACACTGTGAAGAGCCGTCCAATGAGTTCTGCAGCATTTGGCTGAATGTGAGCAGATAATATTGCCCGAAACACTTCAGAATTCATCCTGCTGCTTTTGTCAGCAGTCACATCATCAATAAATACAAGAGAACCAGTTCTACTGGCAGCCATACATGCCCACGCCATGACACTACCACCACCATGCTTCACTGATGAGGTGGTATGCTTAGGATCATGAACAGTTCCTTTCTTCTCCATACTCTTCTCTTCCCATCACTCTGGTTCAAGTTGATCTTGGTCTCATCTGTCCATAGGATCTTGTTCCAGAACTGTGAAGGCTTTGTTAGGTGTTGTTTGGCAAACTCTAATCTGGCCTTCCTGTTTTTAAGGCTCACCAATGGTTTACATCTTGTGGTGAACCCTCTGTATTCACTCTGGTGAAGTCTTCTCTTGATTGTTGACTTTGACACACATACACCTACCTCCTGGAGAGTGTTCTTGATCTGGCCAACTGTTGTGAAGGGTGTTTTCTTCACCAGGGAAAGAATTCTTTGGTCATCCACCACAGTTGTTTTCCGTGGTCTCCCGGGTCTTTTGGTGTTGCTGAGCTCACCGGTGCATTCCTTCTTTTTGAGAATGTTCCAAACAGTTGTTTTAGCCACACCTAATGTTTTTGCTATCTCTCTGATGGGTTTGTTTTGTTTCTTCAGCCTAATGATGGCTTGCTTCACTGATAGTGACAGTTCTTTGGATCTCATCTTGAGAGTTGACAGCAACAGATTCCAAATGCAAATAGCACAATTGAAATGAACTCTGGGCCTTTTATCTGCACATTGTAATTGGGGTAATGAGGGAATATCACACACCTGGCCATGGAACAGCTGAGAAGCCAATTGTCCCATTACTTTTGGTCCCTTAACAAGTGGGAGGTACATCTGCAAACTGCTGTAAGTCCTACACCGTTCACCTGAGTTGGATGTACATGCCCTCAAATTAAAGCTGACAGTCTGCAGTTAACGCACATTGTGTTTGTTTTGTTCCAACTCCATTGTGGTGGTGTATAGAGCCAAAGATGTAAGAATTGTGTCGATGTCCCAATATTTCTGGACCTGACTGTATATATATATATATATATATATCTATATATTTAATGCTTGTGACTTGAGCCAATACATAGCTAACAAGCATTGATTGTAACTCTAATATATTACTATATAATGTATAATTATTATGTTATATATTGCTATATGGCTCATGTTGTTACATAACTAAGACACATTAAATGTAGCTCGCATATGATTTGTACCTTTTCTCTTTCTATTTCCTTTCATATTCACTTAATGTACATAGATTCATTCCCCAGTGCGACTCTCATAAAAAGAACGTTGCTCAGGATTGATACTTTAAAGTTAATGCATTAACAGTTTCAATTAATAAGAAGAATTCTTCAGATAAAAAGGACTTTATTTTTAATTCCAGTGAATGTATTGTCAGTATTGTTACATCTACATTAAATTACCACACTTACTTTCTGTGAACAGCAGATCCTTTTTAGGCTTTCTCCTTATTCTTGCCGTGTATCAGCTTCCACATACACATACAGTATACATGTCGCTCTGTTGAATTGGTCCCAGAGCCCTGGAGATTTGGTGACTCTGTATACTGGCTGCTCAGCTGAGTGCATCTAGTCACTCCATGTTTAATAAATACCCATCAGATCATATTGCTCAGTCATTGGACTCGATATTTAGTGTTTCCAGGCAAACACACAAAGGCCAAGTCACTAATGCAATCCATGACTGAGGATTAACACTTTGCTCACTTCTCTTGTCTTCTGATGATGTCATGTGCATCAAAGTGGTTTGCCCGAACCAGTATCCCAAGTGAGGCTTTTATAGGGGGTCAGTCATCCTTTCTAGATTCAATCTTTTCTCCATTTACTGCTATTAAGGTGAACTTTCTTTTCTTGAAATCTGTTGCAGTCCCATCTCAAACCATAGATCCAGCCACACGGCTATAGCAAATGTGTCACGCTGGGGTGACTTGAACATATAACAACATGGTCCAAATAGATGAAGCAAACTAATGAAGCCCTAAAGATAATGGAAGTTGAATCACTAAAGGTAATGGAAGTTGAAGCTCATACAGCCCCTTCCTCACATTCTGGATATTTACAAATACTGTAATGTTACAAGCAATGGCTAAAATATATTATATTTGGAATTTTACTATTGTTCTACACATCATGCATAGCAATTTCTAAGGTTGCAATCACATTTTACTGATACTGAGGGCCCTATTCCACTGCTCACATCAAGATAACTACTGGAGACATTATACATAACATCTCATTAAGTTATCTTAACGTCGAGGATCGTTATTCCACTCTTGTGGCTCTAACATAGTGCTTCCCTAACGTAAATGATTTGCTTTGTATAGGAGGCATACATTTGTGCCATAGAAGCTCATTCTTCTGTCTTGAAACTGGTATTTCTCATAGAAATATTGGGTCCTTTAACCACTTGGCCGCTAAGGACGCGCTCATCGAGTCCAGCCAAGTGGTACTCCTGTGCTATGGACAATCACTCCGGCCAATCACTGCGGCCCCCAGGTGTGGGCTGACATCTTGGATGTCAGCCCAGCATCCGGTACCCTGGTGGGGACAATAGGCGAGTGTGGGGAAGATGCCTGAAGGGGAGGTCCTTTGGAACTCTCTCCCTCCCCATCCGTGCGGGGAAGCCAAAAAAGGCAAGCACCGTTTGGAAGGGCACAGCCTGCTCTTCCAAGCGGCGACTGTCTTTAATCCCTAGGGGTCTGGATCGCGATTCGGCACCAACAGGCGCCATATCGTGGTCCCCTCCCAGAGCTGGCCGACACCTTGGATGTCGGCCAAGCTTCTGGGATCTCCCCCAGATGACTGGCGTCATCGTGCATAGCGAGATGACATCAGTTCTGGAATTAACCCCTAGCTGCCACCTATGGGGGAGATAGGGGTTACAATGAACCCCCTATCTCCTGATTCTAGCTAGCGGTTAATGTTTGACATCATTGGAACGGCCAGAGCATAGCCTTTCCAATGATACCAGACATGACCATGTAAACCGTAGCAAACAGTTATTAAAAATAAAATTAAAAAAATAAAAAAACACTTTTTTGTTTTATTAATGCAGCAATATTGTTCTTATGTCAATTATAATGTGAACAATGATGCTGCACAAACGATTTTTTCTATGGGGGCGTTTGCTAAAAAACACGTAATTTCCCCCAAAAAAATGTAAGGAGTCCCCATTTCTAATTTTTTAACAAGTGCAACCCATAGAAAATATAATCGCAAACGCTCACATGTTAAAAAGAGAAAAAAAACACTTTACACATTGAATTGAAAATTCACATTTTATTGCATTTTTTGTTATAATATACAGGCAGGACATGACATCTACATATAATAATGATATATTATGAATCTGCCGAGTCTGCCGGAAAGAACAATATATAATATGTCTGGGTGGTATAATAAAACGTGGCTTCAAAACACGTTTAAGCATGATGATCAAAAGCGGTAAAAATGAGCTCAGCACACAGGTGTGAAATGACTCAGCAGCAAAAGGGTTAACCTGGTGTTAAGTGATTTTAAAATCACTTAACTCACTAAAATAGCCCCCTCAATAAATCCATAATCACCTCTCATTCCATGGTGGAGAGGGAGGCATGAGCCACCGCTTTCTCTTGCTAAAAGCAACAGGTCACTAGAAACTAATAGTTCTCAGCCTCCTTCTGTGTTTTCACTTGTGGTCATTTTACCTTTGGAGCGGCTTGTTCTGAGTTTCTTTCCTGCGGAGGCGGGCTGAACTGGAGGCTAATATTCCTGGAACGGTAACAGCATTTCTGGAGTATTCACAGCAATATTGATGTGCCTGTTATTATCTACCATCTTGTGAGTTCAATATGAACTGAGGGGCCTATGTATTTCAATGTATTACTGGCTACACCATGAATTGTTATATTTTGTTGTAGATTGCACTCCCCATTTTCTTCTGTTAATATATATATTTTGGGGCGCCGATTGGAGGAGACGCCTGAGGGAGGTGCATCTAAAAAAGTATGATTCCTTTTCTGTGTGACATCACGTTTTGGTTGTTTTTGCTTTTTTGCTGCCTTTTACTTTTGTGATCTCGCAACTCGACTCTAAAGAGGTTATTCAAAGAGAGCCGAATTGGCTCTGAAATTGCACGAAGAGTGAATTTCCTCGCACGGTGCAATTTCGTTACCATTCGGCTACTCAAAAAGCAGGTAGTTCGCCAAATATTGGCGAATTGCTAGCGAAATCTGGTGATCTTAGATGGCAATGAAATCCCTCATAGAGAGGTAATGGTTACTCTATTCACAGAACACCGAACAGCAGAGAAATGTCAGAGAAATGCCCTTATTTTCAGTGGTTTCATTCATTAGGTTTAATCAGATGAATCCCATAGGATTACATTTTAATAATATTTCCATTTGTATTAAATATTTATTAATCCGTTTATTCTTTTAATCTGCAGCAAAAAGTCTTTATTTATCTTTCGGGATTTCTATAAGCATTTTTCAGGATTTTTTCCGCAAAATTCTTTTTTTTTTTAAAGAGCGGTTTCTGTTTTCTGTAACAGACCTTTTTATTATTATTCATAGGATCTTATATGTTAATTCCAGGCATTTTCGTGTAGTAGTTTTTTTGCAAACAGCTCTTAAAAGTTGCAGGGCTCTATTACACTTTTCAAACAAAAATGTGCGCATGCGCAAAAACGCATTAACGCAAGGGGCAAAACTCTTCACGCTGAACGTCGTATTACGACGTTCGCGCAAATGATGCGCGTTAACTTCTAACGCGAGTGACCCTGCGCGAACCCTGCGCGAGCGCAAGTTCGTGTGCGCATCCCATACTAAACATTGTGAGTCAAATTCGTTCGTGCACTGGTACGCGGCTGTGTATTACAATCGATGCGCAAATTTTTACGAATGACGTCTGTGCGCATAATTTTTACGAACGACGTCTGTGCGCATAATTTTAACGTCTTTTAAAAGCTGGTGTTAATAGAAAATCTGAACGTCCTGGCCGAACCCAAATACAAAAAAAAAATACAGCACAGTATAGTTACACATTCTACACATACCCAAACAATAAAATTGAGAGGTTGTGCGTGTTTTTATTATTGCTGCAGCATATATACTCAGATTGATTTTGGTAGGCGCAAAAACTGAACGGGAGGCAATTGTGGTTCTTAATTTGGATTGGCTGAATCGCGTGAAAAAACAGTCTGCCCACCGATTTCTGCGCGCAACGTTAATGCGCGCGCGTTTTTGCACGTCTTTTTTACGCGCAATATTTTTTGACGGATGAAAAAATACGCTCGGATCGTAATACCTGCGTTAATTTACGCGCGTTAATGTTTAACGGTGCGCGCAAAAAAAATTGTGCTGCGCGTTCGAATTTGCGCGGAAAATGTAATAGAACCTGCAGTGTTTTTGTTTTTTTTACCTCATTCGTCAGCTTGTTGGCTTTCTCCTGCACTCTGTTGGGCAGATTGTCAGCTTTTTTTGGATGCGGTCGGCGGGTGCGTTCAGCTTTTTTTCTGGCATTTTTTCGGAACACGCTGTTTTTTTCCGCTATTTCTTGCGTTTGAAACGGTGGTTTTGTGGCGGTTTTTCAGATGCGGTCGGTGGCTTTCCCCCACACTTCGGGGACCCTGCTGTGAATTGTGAATTCACCGCAGGGTCGGGAAATTTGATACCCCGAAGTGCAGGGATCGAAAGAGAATTACATCGGAATTTAGGTGCTCTTTGAATAACTCTGTAAATCCTCCATCAAAATTATTATTTTATTATTATTCTTTATTTATAAAGCGCCAGCATATTCCGCAGCGCTGTACAATAAGCACAGTATAGACAGGGTTACAATACAATACAATGAACAACATTTGAAAAACAGTACAGGAGGAGATGAGGGCCCTATTCCCGTAGGAACTCACAATCTGGGAGGGTTGGGGTTGGAAACAGGAGGAGAGGACTGTAAGGTGAGAGTGATTGATGGTTGCGTCAGTGAGTTGGGTGGTAGGCTTCCCTAAATAGGAACGTTTTAAGGGAGCGTTTGAAGGAAGAGAAATTAGGGGAAAGTCTGACAGTACGAGGGAGAGTGTTCCAGAGAGTGGGGGCTGCGCGTGAGAAATTCTGCAGTCTATCATGGGAAGAGGTGATGTGGGGAGAAGCTAGGCGCAGGTCACTGTTTGACCTTAGGGAGCGGGCTGGGGTGTATTTGGTGATTAGTGAGGACAGGTAGTGGGGCGCTGAGTTAGTGAGGGTTTTGTAGGTCAGGGTAAGGATTTTGAACTTTATTCTGCAGTGGATGGGGAGCCAGTGAAGGGACTCGCAGAGGGGAGCGGCAGAGACAGAGCAGCGGGTGAGGTGGATTAGCCTGGCGGAGGCGTTCAGGATGGATTGTAGGGGGGAGAGGTGGGACAGAGGGAGGCCAGATAAGAGATTATTGCAATAGTCAAATCGGGAGATTACCAGGGCGTGTATGAGTTGTTTTGTGGTGACAGCAGTAAGAAATCACCGAATTCTGGAAATATTACGCAGTTGGTATCGGCAGGAGGAGGAAAGAGACTGGATGTGGGGGATGAAGGAAAGAGCAGAGTCAAGTGTAACTCCAAGACAGCGAACTTGGTTTGATGGGGAGATGGTGATACCCTCCACCGTGATAGAGAAGTCAGGAGGCGGGGAGGCATTGGAGGGAGGAATAAGTAGAAGCTCAGTCTTTGACATGTTGATCTTTAGGTGGTGGGAGGCCATCCAGGAGGAGATGCAATATAAGCAGTCACTGACTTTTGAAAGGACAGGGGGAGAGAGATCAGGGGTAGAGAGGTAGATCTGAGTGTCATCAGCGTAGAGGTGGTAATTAAAGCCAAAGCTGTTGATGATTTTGCCCAGGGAGGAGGTGTAGATGGAAAAGAGCAGAGGACCAAGGACAGAGCCTTGAGGTACACCAACAGATAGAGGCAATGAGGAGGAGGAGTTACCAGCAAAGGACACACAGAAGGACCTGTTGGATAAATAGGAGTCAACCAAGCAAGTGCAGTGTCACCGAGACCCAGAGAGTTGAGGGTCTGTAGAAGGAGGGGGTGGTCAACAGTGTCAAAAGCAGCCGAGAGGTCAAGCAGGATGAGAATAGAATAGTGGCCGTGTTTTTTAGCAGTTAGGAGGTCGTTGGTGACTTTGGTGAGGGCAGTTTCAGTTGAGTGTAGGGGACGGAAGCCAGATTGCAGGGGGTCAAGTAGGGAATTGGAGGACAGGAAGAGGGAGAGGCGGTTGAAGACTATTTTTTCTAAGAGCTTTGATGTGAAGGGAAGCAGGGATACAGGGCGGTAGTTGGATGGAGAGTTGGGATTGAGGGATGGTTTCTTTAGTAAAGCGGTAACTAGCGCGTGTTTGAAGGCGGATGGGAAGGAGCCAGTAGAAACAGATCGGTTGAAGATGTGTGTGAGAGCAGGGGTGAGGGAGGAGGAGAGGGGAGGAATTAGATGTGAGGGAATGGGGTCGAGCGGGCACGTGGTGAGATGTGAGGAGGACAATAAGGAATTGACTTCCTCCTCAGTGGCTGGGAGGAAGCGGCAGAGGGTGACAGAAGGGGCTTCTGGGAGTGGAGGTGGCAGATAACTATCTTGTGTTGGGATGTTGCTTCTGATAGTTAGAGTTTTATTGAGGAAGTAGTCTGCCAGGTCTTGAGCGATGAAGGCAGCTGTGGGGGGAGGTGCAGGTGGGTAGAGGAGGGTGTTGAAGGTGGACCAGAGACGTTTAGGGTTGGAGGACAGTGTAGATATAAGAGATGAGAAGAAGGATTGTTTGGCCAAGTGGAGGGCAGAATAAACTTGAAGTGAACAAAATCAGCTTCAGAGCGGGATTTCCTCCAGGCACGCTCTGCAGTGCGGGAGCATCTTTGCAGGTAGCGTGTCTAGAGGGTGTGCCAGGGCTGAAGCTGGCGGCGTGGGGTCTTACAGAGTCAAAGAGGAGCAAGAGTGTCTAGAGCAGAGATAAGAGTAGTGTTGTAGTGATTAGTGGCAGCATCAGGGCAGGTGAAGGATGAGGTGTGAGGGAGGTGGTGAAGTAGATTGGAGAATTGATGGGGGTCCACAGCATGTAGATTTCTGCGAGTGTGTGTGCGGGGTGGGGGAGCAGGGTGTTTAGGAAGTCCAGATAGGTTGAAAGAGAGAAGGTGGTGGTCAGAGATGGGGAAAGGGCGACAGTTGAACTCAGAAATGGAGCAGAGGTTTTAAAAGACAAGGTCAATAGCGTGACCATCGCGGTGGGTAGGGAGGAGGGAGGATTGTGTGAGTCCAAGGGAGGACGTGAGTGAAAGAAGTTTGGAGGCAGCAGGGGCAGAAGGATCATCAATGGGAATGTTGAAGTCCCCGAGAATTAGGCATGGAAGATTAGAAGACAGGAAGTGAGAAAGCCAGGTAGCAAAGTGGTCAAAGAACTGGGAGGTTGGTCCCGGTGGGCGGTAGATGACTGCCACCCTGAGAGCCAGAGGAGAAAACAGACGGATGAAGTGTGTCTCGAAGGAGGAGAAGGAGAGGGATGGGGGTGGAGGGAGATGCTGGTAGGTGCAGGTGGGAGAGCGCAGGATTCCGACCCCGCCACCATTTCTCTCACCCGGTCTGGGAGTATGGCTCAAGTGTAGACCGCCATGTGAGAGAGCAGCAACGGAGGCCGTGTCAGAGGGAGTTAGCCAGGTTTCAGTTAAAGCTAGGAGGTTGAAGGAGTTTGAAAGGAAGAGGTCATGGATGGCTGTGAGTTTGTTGCACACAGAGCGAGCGTTCCAGAGGACGCAGGAGAAAGAGGACAGGCGCTGAGGGTTTATGGGAATGAGGTTGCTGGGCTTGCAGGGAGGTGATTTATGTGCGATGGAGATAAGATGAGAGGGAAGTATTGGATGTGTTGTGGGGCCAGGGTTAGGAGATATGTCACTTGTATAGAGTAACAGCAGGAGGGTGAGGAAGAGAAGGTGGGAATGGGATTTGTGTGAGTGGGAGTGATTGGCAGCACAAGAGTTAGAGGGAGACCATGTTCTGAGGAAACAAAGGAGCTCATGTGAGGCCATCATGTGGGACGAGAGGAGGGAGGGAGAAATGCAGATAGTATAGGGGTCGGTGGTAGAGGGGCAGGAGTTCCATTTAAGGAGAACGGTAGAAGTAAAGAGTAGAAGCGTGAGAGAAAGCATGATATAGACGTGTGTTTACCCAGAGTAAAAAGTGGGCCTTGTAGTTCCTTACTCCAGTCCCGCAACTCCAAACTTCCACTTAAGAAGGCCACTTGGGATGGCACAAGAGCCAAGGCTCACTGGAGCCAGTCCAAGCTGTTATATAGGGCAGACTGATTGCATTCAGGCAGTTAAAAGGTAAACACCTGATGCTGGATGGGCTGTGTCAATAGGGCAGGAGATTCACATGCTAATTAGCAAAGCAAATGGTGGAGAAATGAGACAAAAAGTAGTGAATCGAGGCCATTGTCTGTTAAGTGGAATATTGTTATTCACATTGTCCCATAGTAACAACCAGTCTGCCCCATTATCAGAGAGACCATGATTGTAGAGGAACCAAATATGCCATGAATTGGCAAGGGCTTTTTTTATACTGTCAGAAGAAGGTTAGTGACACATGATGCGGTTAAAGTGTGGTATACTATCCCAAAAATGACAGAAAATATTCCATCTCATCTGACATACCTCCTTTATTATTATGACCACATGAGGAAGGCTCACACTAACAATAAATATGCTTCATCTCCCCATTCTTAGTATACCTGGGGTCCCCACAATTATACTGACAATGAATCTACATTAGTAATAAGCCTTGGGCTTGCCCAATCCACTGGGCTTATTCACAAAAGCGTTTAAGGCAGGTTATTCCATCATTTACTTTTTCCTGTCCACAGTAGATGGACGTTCCAGGGTAGAAACATATTTCTTTCTATTTAGGTATTAACAGTGGAAAAGGATAAATAATTACTTGCTTGTGGGTATTTTTAAGAAAGTCAGTAATGTGTTCTGGAAAGTGACCTTCTTAAAATGCCACTAAAACGTGCAGCAATACCCAATAAAAAGATGCGTATAACCTCACGTATATAACCATAGCAGAGCCGTTATGAGAGTCTCCTCTCCCTTCCTGCCTCCTAAGGCCCGTGTCAGACGAACACATTGATCACGTCCGTGTTGCCGCACAGTTTAACGTCCGTCATAGCATAGAATCATGATCAATAGAGACCCACACACTAAGTGCGTCCGCACCGAACTGCGCACGCACAACGCACGTGGCAAATGGACACAAGTTAGGCAAGAACGTAAAACCGCTAACACGGACGCGCAGAGTGCGCCACGTCCGCGTAGCGTTCTGTGTGCGTGATGAGGAGACGTCAGACACAGCGCATTTGCGACGTCCAGCACCTTGACGCACAAAATGCCTTTTCATATAAATGCAAAGTTATGCACTTTGGAGTGAAGAACACACAGGCAATTTATACCCTAAATGGTACGGAGTTAGGGAAATCCAAGCAGGAGAAGGATTTGGGAATAATCATAGACTTCAAACTAAGTAACAATGTGCAATGTCAAACAGCAGCCGCCAAGGCCAGCAAAGTACTGGCATGCATTAAAAGGGGAGTTCACTCACGGGATGAAAACATAATTTTGCCTCTGTATAAATCAATGGTCAGGCCGCAGCTTGAATATGCCGTGCGATTTTGGGCACCTGTCTTAAAAAAAGATATTATATCGCTAGAAAAAGTGCAGAGACGGGCAACTAAATTAATAAGGGGGATGGAAGGGTTAAGTTATGAGGAAAGACTAACAAGCTTAAACCTGTTTAGTTTAGAGAAAAGGCGCCTTAGAGGGGATCTGATAACCTTATATAAATATATACGGGGCCATTATCAACCATTGTCTGATAACCTATTCATTAACAGGACTATACATAGGACAAGGGGTCATCCATTTAGACTGGAAGAAAGAAAATTTAGCTTAAAGCATAGGAAGGGTTATTTTACGGTGAGAACAATAAAGCTGTGGAATTCTCTGCCTGTTGAGGTGGTTGGGTCAGAGTCTGTACAGACTTTTAAAAAAACGACTGGATGACTTCCTGCAGACACAGAATATTAAGGGTTATAATATTAATATGTGGGTAAAAGCTTCTTGATCCAAGGAGAAATCTGACTGCCATTCTGGGGTCAAGAAGGAATTTTTTCCCAGTATGTTGCATATTTCAGACTGGGTTTTTTGCCTTCTTTTGGATCAACAGCAGTAGGTTATGTGGGAGAGGCTGAACCCGATGGACGCATGTCTTTTTTCAGCCTATATAACTATGTAACTATGTAACTATATCCATTTCATAATAATTTTGTTTCCCATATTTCGCTTTTTTTCTACGTCCGTCATAAAAAACGGACTGTGTGGTGTCTACAGTATCGTCCGTCAGAACGTCCGTCCGTTGTGCACGTACGCAGAGTGCGCTCAGACTGCGCTCAGCCTAAAATGCTGTCATGAATGCTGACCCAAAATGCTTGCCGTAGTGTGATAGCCTAAAATTGAATGCAGCATGGTTGTCAAACTCCGGCCACAAATGATGGTTTTGAACTACAAATCCAATGTTTCTCTGGCCATCTACTGCTTTCAAAGAATTCTGGAATTGTTGGCAATTAACATTGTTGGGGGGGGGGCAGAGTTTAAGATCCTTGGCTTACAGGCTGTGTGCATGTTCGCAGAGAGACTGAGAAATTCTGTTTTCTGCAGAAATAATATTAAAATTACGCAGAATACAAAACATATATTAAAATGTTAAGCTATATAAGTTAATATTCTGCTTGTATAAACAGACATGGGAGGGAATGTGTGAAAAAGGTAAATTTGATCTAGTAGGTTTATCTTCACCAGTAGAACATGAATATGATATTAATTCACATCGGTTCATCCTTGACCCTTCTGGTGTTTGCTAAGGAATAAGTTTTCCTGTTTGAGTAGAAGCCTCCTGACATCTTATTTCTGTGCTTCTTGTCTTCTAGAATGTGTTATTTTACACACTGTGTATAGATATAAATAAAAACGGTTACAAAAATCCATATTCCAGTGTATTAACCCATTCGCTACCAAGTGAATTTCCAAAAAATAAAATTCAGGAACCAGTGGTTTTTTTTGGAAAGTCATTTTTAATGACTTATACAAAATATTTGGGAATATTCCCAAGTATTTCTTACTGTATTAACCTGTTTAACAGGCAGACGTCACCATCTGCTGGCCAAATGGAGTTACTGCTGCTCAGGTCTCTGTTCATTATGAGCTGGGGAAAAGACCAATAGAGACATTCTCCAGCTGGTTTAAAAAATTGTTAGCACCTCGGAAATCATGACCAGGGTGCTTAAATCCTTTCCTGCTGTGCAACGTACCATGCCATCCACGCGGCGGGTGGGCCTTTAAGAGGTGGGACATACTGGTACGCCCTGCTGACTACAATGGGTCACCTCGGCCCCTCCCTACAGTTGGCATGAACTCTGGCCATCCCACTGCAGCCAATGACGCTGTCGAGCATGATCTGACCGAATCAGAGGCACCTAGCGGTGAGGCATACTAGTGCGCCTCGCCGGCATTAAACCCCTTCTGATGAGCGACACCCAGGGGTGGACTGACCCGCCCGAGGGCCCGGATAGGGGGGCCCGGTTTGAGTTTTATTACTGTGGAGCTCTGTGATATCCTCATACACACAGTGCATTACAGTGAGTTTTATTGCTGCGGAGCTCTGTGATACAGTAATGTGCAGTGTGTATGAGCATGTCACAGAGCTCCACAGTAATAAAACTCACAGTAATGTGCAGTGTGTATGAGCGTATCACAGAGCTACACAGTAATAAAACTCACAGTAATGTGTGGTGTGTATCACAGAGCTCCACAATAAAACTCACAGTAATGCACTGTGTGTATGAGCGTATTACAGAGCTCCACAACAATAAAACTTGCGCTCATACACAGTGCACATTACTGTATCACAGAGCTGCACAACATTAAAACTCACAGTAATGTGCAGTGTGTGAGTTTTATTATTGTGGAGCTCTGTGATACAGTAATGTGCAGTGTGTATGAGCGTGAGTTTTATTGTTGCAGAGCTCTGTGATACACACTGCACATTACTGTGAGTTTTATTACTGTGGAGCTCTGATACGCTCAATACACAATGCACATTACTATGAGTTTTATTGCTGTGGAGCTCTGTAATACGATCATACACACCGCACATTACTGTGAGTTTCATTACAGTGGTGCTCTGTAATACGCTCATACACACCACACATTACTGTGAGTTTTATTACAGTGGCCCTCTGTAATACGCTCATAAACACCGTACATTACTGTGAGTTTTATTACTGTGGAGCTCTGTAATATGCTCATACACACCATACATTGCTGTGGAGCTCTGTGATACGCTCATACACAGCACACATTACATGTCAGTTATGTGTGCTTTTTTTTGGAGGGGTTGACCTTTTGTGGGCATGGCATAGGGAGCCCCAGGATCTCCTATTGCCTGGGGGCCCCATTAGTTGTCAGTCCACCCCTGGTGACACCCACCCATCGTTAAGGGGATAAATTTCAGGGGCATGTTCTGAAGGCCAGATGCAAGTGAAATTAGTTTGTAATGAACTAAATTCATTTGCATGGATACAGCACAGCCCCAGATCTCGATCTTGGGCTGCTTTGCCTGCTACTGCTGAATGTATACACAATAACAACAGTGACATCCATTTAGACATGTTTACATTTTTAAAGCTAGTCACACATGACCCACCATTGTGACATGTTAAAACAGCTAAACTGGCCGTCGCTGGAATCTAGACGCACCCTTCACCTTTCCAACCTAGTGTTTAAGAGCTTTTCTGGGAAGCTGCCACCCTACCTGAATAGGCTGCTTCCCCAGCAGTTCCCTCATCCTGTAACCTCCGATCCAGGACCAGCACCTTACTTAAAATACAAAAAGAAAGTGGCTCGATTCTCATTTTCCTACAGAGCACCATAATTATAGAATAACCTCCCACACGCCATCAAATCTTCCCCCATCTTAAGAGATCTCTATTAACATACCTCAATACAGAATGCACCTGTAAACATGTAACATAGTGACTATTTCCTACATATTTATTTTCTGTTAATCTGTATATTTGTGTTTTGTTTTTAATATCTTGCATTTTATTACTTTGTATTTCTGTAACGACTGTAACAATTCAATATTCTTGAAACCAGGACATACTTGAGAAATTTCAATGTATCCTTCCTGGTAAAATCCTTTATAAACAAATAAATATACAGTATATATAAATATATATACTGTATTGGGGCATGGAGGTCACTTACCTTACTCAGCTTCTATTCCATGATATCTGAATCTGCTATAAAATATATAATAAAGACACAAGATGTTTAGCAGTAGCTAGCTGTGCGCTGCTAAATATTAAGCTCAAAATAATTTAATGTAAATACAAATATGGTATGTATCTGTCTCATAAAATCTGAGCGGGTTTTATGCACCTGAAAAAGATCTTGCTCTTTTGATTAATGCCTTTTTTTTCACGTGGCATCCAGCGCTGCTTTAAATCAGTTCCAGAGATAGTTTCAAGGTTAGTAATTTTCCTCATATTTAATGCACAAGAAGACTCTTTTTTCCCCTCTCAAAGTTATTTATTTTACAGGTCTATTCAAGGATCAGTGAGATTGCATTTCCTTTTTACCCCGCGATCTGTAATAACAGAATTATTCCTGTTTTATAACATATTATCTATTAGATTGTTATATAAAAAAAAAACACCCTGTGATAAGGTGCTGCGGCAGTTTCGAGAAATAGAATTTGCCGTTTCTGATAAATTAGAAACACTTAAAGGACATTCCAGGACAACCAAATTCCATGCACCGTTATCATTTTTTTCTTGCGGCCTAGGTTATGGTTCCTCGTCTCTATATCCTAAAGCTGCATATAAATAATGTGATGTGCAGAATCCTTCATAGCTACAAAACTACATACTCAATGGATTTTATTCATAGACATTCTTGGGCTTTAATCCAGAGAAGCCGTAAATAGCGAGGGCCCTATTGCTCTCTCGCCATTAAAGGGACACTGCTCATCCTGACCCCTTTATTTTTTTACAATGATGATAATGTATGAAGTGCCCCCCTCTTCTCACTTCCCCCCTCACTGCTACCCTGATTGGGTGTAATTGCTGGGTGACGTGGAGGAGTTTCCACCCCACCCCACTCAGCATGACCAGCAGCCGGGATTTAGAATTTTAGGGCGGTCGGTCACCAGATTGTAACTATTGACTTTATCTGACAGAGAAACCATGCTGCCGTCACCCTCTCTTAGACTGTCCGCAATGCTAGTATCGGGCTGTGCCTCAGTTTCCCTCCGAAGTTATTGGCTGGGGGGGGGATAGATGCAGGAAAAGAGAGATTGGAAGGAAAATTAGCTCACACAGAATTTTTACAGGCAACAGAGGAATAGGGCACATCATGTGGTTTCATCTTTCATTTTGGTGATTTAGGATTAATGGTTGCATATGTGTTGTTTGTTATCAAATATTCTAGGGGTTTTTTTTTTTTTCCTCCTCCATCAAAAAAATATCTAATGGTTTGGCTGCAGAATGCCTCTACTTACCACAGGGATGCACCGGAATTTCAGCCACCGATAGATTCTGGGGTTATCGGTTTCGGCCTAAAAGCAAAACACAAGCCAAAAAAGTCAGCTGAAAATTGATGATCCCAGCGAACAATGAGCGAGCACTCTTTCAATGCTGCTTAGCTGGAGATAATTGTAATTGGAGAGAGGCAGGAGCTGCTACACATATTTATTTCTGCACACAAAGGGTTAACTGCTTGATCCACAGTATCAGTGCACACAGTAACCTCTGGCCTCTCAGTGACATGGAACAAGTGATTTATCACTGACCTCCTGCCAGGGTTGTCTGCTCCGAGGACAAGAGGGGGGGTTAATGTGGGAGCCTCCAAAAAGATAATGGAACGTTTTTTTGCACTTGAAAAAAAATAATAGATTAAGAGAAAGAGACTGATGTTTAGGCTCCATCTGATCCATTATAGATATATATCTACTTATTTAAGTTGTGTTGGAGGGCAAAAAAAATTGATTAAAAGCCTCCACACAACAAATAATAGACTTTATAGTTGCAGAAGACCTTTACACATCCCAGCAATTTAGAGTTCTCTGAATTGTTGGGATGTGTAAATGTCTTCTGCAACTATTAAGTGTGTGTGTATAAGTGTGTCTAAAAATTTTACACATGAATGTATGCACTAGATGCAAAATAACTCCACAAAAATATCTTACAATTTTTGATGTAGATTAATTTAAATTCAATATATTAATTCAATAAAGTCTAGTATTAATACAGTTACACAAAAAATCTTAAAATAAATTGTAGGGGAAAAGTCGTTTTCGGTTTCGTTCCAAAATTTTCATTTGAGAGCATCATATATATATATATATTTTACACACAACAGACACATGTAGAAAATAGCTCAGTCAGTAAAAAAGGGGGACAAAACATTTTTTAGATACATAAACTAGAAAAGAAAAGTAAAACAAGGATTAGTTAGATTAAAAACAAAGGAAAGAAGGTATGTAGAAGAGGATAAAAGTCTCGCTGACTGCCTCAATGAATATTTTTGTTCAGTCTTTGCAGAAGAAAAGGAAGGAAAGGGACCTCAGTTAGGAGGAAGCACTAACAAGACATTTACATATCAGTTTACAGAGGAGGAGGTTCTACAGCAGCTGTCTAAAGTAAAGACAAATAAGTCAATGGGGCCTGATGGGATCCACCCTAAATTATTAAAAGAGCTCAGTGATGTAATAGCAAAACCGTTAACAGATTTATTTAACCAATCCTTGCTAACGGGAGTCGTCCCAGAAGACTGGAAATTAGCAAATGTTGTGCCCATTTACAAGAAGGGTAGTAGGGAGGAATCGGGGAACTATAGGCCAGTTAGTCTTACGTCAGTAGTGTGAAAATTAATGGAAACCATGTTAAAGGAAAGGATTGTTGAACATCTAAAAACACATAGATTACAGGATCAGAAACAACATGGGTTTACCTCAGGGAGATCATGCCAAACTAATCTTATTGATTTTTTTGATTGGGTAACAAAAATAATAGACACAGGTGGTGCAGTAGACATTGCTTATTTAGATTTCAGTAAGGCTTTTGATACTGTTCCGCATAGAAGGCTTATCAATAAATTGCAATCTTTGAGCTTGGATTCCAATATTGTTGAATGGATTAGGCAGTGGCTGAGTGACAGGCAACAGAGGGTTGTGGTAAATGGAGTTTATTCGGCGCAAGGTCTTGTTATCAGTGGGGTACCTCAGGTGTCAGTACTTGGACCCATTCTCTTTAATATTTTTATTAGTGATATTGCAGAAGGTATTAATGGAAAAGTATGTCTTTTTGATGATGACACGAAGATTTGCAACAGGGTTGACGTTCCTGGAGGGATCAGGCAAATGACAAATGATTTAGGTAAACTAAAAAAATGGTCAGAGCTGTGGCAATTGAGTTTTAATGTGGATAATTGCAAGATAATGCACCTGGGACGTAAAACCCAAGGGCTGAATATAGAATATTTGATACAGTCCTAACCTCAACATCTGAGGAAAGGGATTTAGGGGTTAATATTTCAGAGGATCTAAGGGTAAGTAGTCAATGTGATAGAGTAGCAGGAAATGCTAGCAGAATGCTTGGTTGTGTAGGGAGAGGTATTAGCAGTAGGAAAAGGGAAGTGCTCATGCCACTGTACAGAGCACTGGTGAGACCTCACTTGGAGTACTGTGTGCAGTACTGGAGACCGTATCTCCAGAAGGATATAGATCTATCTATCTATCTATAGATCTATCTCTCTATCTTTGAGCTCAGAGAAGGGCTACTAAAATGGTGTACGGCTTGAAGGAGAAAAGTTACCAGGAAAGGGTTAATGATCTTAACATGTACAGCTTGGAAAAAAGACGAGACAGAGGAGATATGATAGAAACATTTAAATACGTAAAGGGAATCCACAAGGTAGAGGAAGGGAGTATATTTAAACGGAAACAAAGTAGCAAAACAAGAGGACATAGTCTTAGATTAGAGGGGCAAAGGTTTAAAAGTAACATCAGGAAGCATTATTTTACTGAGAGGGTGGTGGATACATGGAACAGTCTTCCAGTAGAAGTGGTAGAGGCCAAAACAGTAATTGAATTTAAGCAGGCATGGGATAGGCATAAGGCTATCCTAAACAAAAGATAAATCCAGGTAAAGTATCCATGTAATTGGGCAGACTAGACGGGCCGAAAGGTTCTTATCTGCCGATATTTTTCTATCTTTCTATGTTTCTATGTATACACAGTATGTGTGTATATATAGTCATATATAGAAAGTCATTTTCGGTATCGGTTTTCGGCCAAGCTCATCGTGCATTTTCGGTATCGGTTTCGGTCCCAAATTTTCATTTTGGTGCATCCCTACTTACCACCATTTAACCAGGACTGTTTCAACACTGGGAACACCTGTCAGGGGATTATAACATCTATGCTTGTAATAGGGAGACGTGCTACTTCGTCACCTTGCCCCGGAAACCATGCTCTACGCTCAGTGATACAGATGGTAGCACTTTCGTGCTGCCGCAAGTATCACGTCCTGGAGTCCATAGGACTCCATGCAGGGTTGCGCGTCCGGCCTTCGAGATTGCGCAGTGCCGTGGAGTGACTGAGGAGGGAGATTAGGAACTATTTTGCTGTGGAGGACAAGAAGCAGGGGATCGGGCCGCCGTTATCGGGGGGATGAGAGATGAGTATGGGATTTATTGGGGGGTTTTCGCAGGTGATAAATGATTTTGCAAAGCGGAATCATTTAGCACCAGCTTTTAGGTGTCGGTAAAATTTTATTTAGCGCATCGTGCCATAATTAGTGCTAGGACTTTGTAATACCTTACTTATCCTAATGCTAATTACTGATTGTGCTCCCCGTGTTAAGTATAGAGTGCGCAAAGTACAGTAAGCTCACGCAATCACCGATGCGGTAATGGATATTGTACGGGTTTAGCGTTAGGAATGTAATAGGGGGGGCATGCGCTAAAGTCACTTATCATAGTGGTAACAGTTACTCATTAGAACGCTACAGTTAACGTTCACTAGGGAATAGAGCCCTTATATTTTTAAGACTAGACCCGTGGTTTTAGTCTGATTTTCACAATTTCCTCGCCTGAAAAATCCATTTATCAACTCGTAACTTTCCGCATTTGATATCTTTTAAAAATCAACTTACTGAAAATTTTTAATTGAATCAATAAAGGCAAAAAAATGGTGATAGTAAGTATAGGCGCAAGTGCCAAAAAGCCAAAGCGTTTACAGGAATCAAAATATAGGTATGTCCTCAATTAAATTTGACGAACCGAAAACTAGTTGAATTTTGTTCGAAAAAAGCAGTATATTTCAGCGATCGAGCCCTCGGTTCGTCCCAAAGTCACCTGAGCTGCAAAGCAGTGAAAAAACCCCCACCATAGTATTGGTTTAATAAATTTAGAGGAGTTTCATGAACCAAATATTTTGAAAGCATCTCACAGATGATGGACAACTATGCTCCATTTATTATCAGTAAACAATAAAAAAAATATCTTCCATATGACCAGTTTTCAAATTCCCACCTGGAGCCTCAATGCCCTATACTAGAAAGGGAATAAATCATCCACACCGAGGAAACAGCACATAGTGTAATAGAGAAGGAAGAAATCAATAGTCACTCTTCAGGTCATTATAAACTTGCATGACTTTAACTCCTAGAGTGATACAAAAGGAGCCTGACACACTGCTATATAAGGCTCTACAATCCTTTCCACCTTCAAATGGTTAATGACTGTGACATTGAGCAAAAGGCGTCATCGTGTTCTAGGTAAACATAATCGTATTATATTAGAAGTCACATAATATTTCTCAGAACAAATGTATAAACCTTTATTATGTTTTCTGTGGGCTACTTAAATGCATTCATTAAAAGCTATCACATACCAGTGCTATCTATCTATCTGTCTGTCTTTCTATCTATCCGTTTATCCTTCTATCTATCCGTCTATCCATCTGTCTATCCGTCTGTCTATACATCTGTCTATCCATCTTTCTATCCATCTGCCTATTCATTTATCTATCCATGTATCCATCCGTCTCTCTTACTCTCCGTCTATCCGTCTATCTATCTATCTATCTATCTATCTATCTATCTATCTCTATCTATCTATCTATCTATCTATCTATCTATCTATCTATCTACTATCTGTTCATATACACCAGATGTCATCAAACTTGGCCCTCCAGATGTTTTGGAACTACATCTCCCATGATGCTCAGTCATGTATTAGGTTAGCTGAGCCCCATGGGAGATGTAGTTCCAAAACATTTGGAGGGCCAAGTTTGATGACCATTTATCAGCCATAAGCTTAAACCACCTGCCTAATATCATGTAGGTGCGCCTTGTGCCGCCAAGACAGCTCTGATGCAATGAAGAATGGACCCCATAAGACTTCTGAATGTGTCCTGTGGTATCTGGCACCGAGACAGTAGTAACCCTTTCACTACCAAGCTATTTTTGTTACAAAAAA
Source organism: Leptobrachium leishanense (assembly GCA_009667805.1). NCBI lineage: Eukaryota > Metazoa > Chordata > Amphibia > Anura > Megophryidae > Leptobrachium > Leptobrachium leishanense. Next base: position 488,918,397 of record CM019063.1, read on the forward strand.
TTTCATCATAACATTAATTTGAAACATGGGATGTGAAGTTAACAATTAACTATGGGGTAAAAGAGAAGTTTCACACAGAAATTGTTATTCTGAGACTTTTAAATAATGTTAATTTGCTCATTTTTAATTTTAATGTATTTGTTTATCCTTTTCATAAATATTGTTGAAATGTAGGATTCTTAGCGCTAGATGGTGTCCCTCATCTTACACAATTTCAAGCAGGGTCTGCATTATTATCATACAGTCAGAAAAGACCTTTGTGGTAGATACAGTAACTGGGATAAAGGTAGTTAATAAAAATGGTCAGATCTCCTGCTTATGGGGATTTGTAGTGATCATAATGAGATTATTAGCAATGCAGCTTCCACAAAATACCAACAGAATATAAAAATAATATCTGTATGTGACATAATGTCCATGTATGGAAACTACAGTAACACCTTGTATCTGTACTGTACAGGGATTTTCAGTCATTATAACCTCTTAAATCTTATCCCAGTACACAGAGCCGGCGCTACCTATAAGGCAGGACAGGCTCCTGCCTAGGGGCGCCTGTCCACCAGGGGGTGCTAAAATCCGGATTACTCACTGAACGCTGGAATCCTCTCAGCCTGTCAGCGCTGTCTCTCTCTGTAGGGAGAGATCAGCGCTGTGCAGGGGAGAGGCCCGCCCCCTCCATGACACTGCCCGGGGGCGGGGAGAGGAGAGAAAGCAGCCCTCCCACCATCAGGGCTCCCCCTGCTTCCCCTGTCTCTGTGTGCCAGGAGAGAGCCAATGGGAGCCTCTTGAAAAATGACCCGCCCCCTTCCTCGCACATGATCACCATCAGCACATGGCTGCAGCTGTGTGGAGGAGGAGAGGAGCCAGCAGCCCTGACACCCTGACATGCCGTGATCTGCTGCAGAGATGCAGGTAACAGGGGCAGAGAGACAGGGTAACAAGACATCCCAGCTCACACATGTCACAGCTCCCCCACTTACATGGATCCATGGTGGCTTAAAGTCTCCACCAGCATCACGTCTTGCACACACTGCACAGGGAGGGAGGGGTGAGAGCTGGCAGCATATACTCTATACTGGTCCCTGCTCTCCCCCCTCTGCAGGTGAAAGTCTTCTTGGCCCTTCTGCACATGTTTAGAAATTCTCCCCCAAGTAGCCCAGAGGCAGCAGCAGCAGCAAGACATGGCAGATTCTCCTCTCTCTTTGCCCCCTCCTTCCTCTCCCATAGACAGGGTTAATACTGGTCAGAGCATCCAGGACATTGTGCAAAGAAAATGTGCACATCAGTTTTGCTGAGGACACATGAGTGCTAAGATAACTTCCATAGATAACAGCCCTGGCTCTGCAGCATGGTGGCACTGGCACGTGGTGGTGGTGGGGGGGGGGGTTAGCTCTGAAAGTTGCAGGGCTGACACTGAGGCCTGGTGCAACTTGCTGTAAATGTCAAATATCTGCTACTATTCTCTGGAAGCTCAATATATTAAAGTTATTCAAGTTATACAATGTATTGTATATATAAAAAGGCACACAATTGTGTGTAATTATATTTTATAATGGGATATTTTGAAGATAATTCAAGGTTTCTCTAGATTGTAAGCTCCTATGATCAGGGCCCTCTACACCTCTTTTTTCCATCCTATGTCCGTTTATCCATATCTTGTTCCCTTTTAATTATTGTAAAGCGCTGCAGAAACTGTTGGCGCTATATAAATGATGATAATATCTGGTCCCTCACTGCTCACACTCGGGTCTGGTGCGTCTGGGTATGCATGTATCTGGGTTCTGATGTCTGAGGTTGCGGAGGGTGGCATAGAACACACTAGGTTAGGGAGGATGAGCGGCGACACATTGAGGACTGTAGAGGGTGACGGGCTGGGGAAGACAGCGTTTTAGATTGGAATGACTATTAAGCTTAACAGGGGCATAGTGAGGGCTGGAACTGACTTATTGTAGCCCTGGTGAGGGCACGTAAGGGGACAGGAGAATGACCACAGTCACATTTTGAGGCAGGGAATGGTGGCAGAGTGGGAGCCGAGGAGGTTGGCAGAGGAGAGTGGCAGGACACTGGGGCAGTGGAGACCAGCATGGGATCACTGGGTGTGACGGGATGCAGTGAGGCTGGCAGGAATTACAGGGGGCTGAGGAGAAGGGCAGGGATCACATTGGGGGAAGATGCCAGAGGGTAGAGGATGGTCTTGGGAGGATTAGCAGACAGGACAGAGTGGGAGATGAGGTGGAGGGTAGGAGACACATGGGTGACAGAAGAGATCATTATATTAGAAGGATTTACTAACACACTCAGGAGATAGAAACACAGAGAATGCGGGATAATAGGTTTGATCATGAAGTATAGGATTATTAGTGAAGTATTTTGTGGGATAGCGAGATACGTGGATTAGTCATGGGGTTTGGGGGGGGCGCCAAAGTGACCCTTCGCCTTTGTTGGCAAAAATTCTTGCACCGGTCCTGCCAGTACAGCAGTAAGGGACCCCCAAGTAGAGATGTGCACGTGGGTTTTTTTTCATTTCGTTTCGGCACGTTTGGTTTTTCAAAAGTTTTGTTTGGGATCATTTCGGCCCATTTTTGTTTCGGCTCGTTTCGCTTCAGCTCGGTGTTTTGTATAGATTTTTGCTTCGTGAAATAGGGGAATTTTGGTCTTTCGGTTCGTCTGTTCTCTTCGTTTCAAAGGGTCCATCCTTGTTCTCGGATTTTCGTTTTAACTTTAGACGTATGATATTTCGGATGCTCCGATATTTCGTTGATAGGGTAATCGTGCCGATTCGTTCCTTCCAAGGTATCGTTTTTTATGAAAGATCCTTTTTTTATTATGAATATGCATTGCACGACTTTATTTAATCGTATTATCTTGTAATTTTAGACTGGGGATAAAGGGACAAGCTAATTATTTATAATATCGTATTGAAGGAGCTGAAAGCACTAGTGAAAGAACAAACAAGTGAAAAAAGTGACTGACAGTGAAACCAACCAATCATGGAGCTTTTCCTACAACACATCACTGTTGCAAACATTGCACAACTTTATTTAATCATATAAAATATCAATGTATTGTACTGTTAGACTGGGGATTTATGGAAAAGCTGATTAAATATTTAAAATAAATATATTATTGATGCAGAAAGAAAATACTGGAACAAGTGAAAAAAGTGACTGACCATATGAAATTACGAAATCAGCAACGGAACCGAAACGGACTCGAAACGATACGAAAATTAATTGCGATTTTACAAATTTCATATTCATACGAAATAACAAAATTATTTAGTTTCGTATCGGGAAATATTTAAGGATGGTGTGTATTTCGTTGCCGGTCCAGTACGTCAGACGAATCCGAAGCACCGAATCGGCCCGTTTCGTGAGAAAAACGAATCGGTACAAAACGAAACACACATCCCTACCCCCAAGCTCTCCCAGCATTCTGCCCTCTCCCTGGCTGCTGTAATGCAGCAGTAATGTGTTTGAACCTTTTGTTTCAATGAGGTTTGGGGCTGCTATTTGCAGATTGTTTTTATCTCTCTACAGGGTGCCTGGAGAGAGATAAAACAAAACAATGTATTTCATTTCTCCATGGGGGGGGCACACAAATCTGACTTTAAAATGGTGTGAAAATTGGATTTTGATATGCTAATGAGTGCTTTCAATGTAATACAATGCAAAATCGAGATAACTTGGAGGCAAGGGGTTAATGCTGTATGGACAAAATGTGTAAATAACGCTTCATTTACTGTAAAAGAAGAAAAATGTGCACTGCCAAGCACGGAGTCATCACGTTCATTTGTGTTGAGAGATAGGAATGGTGCTTTTTTTGTATTTTTTTAAAATTTTCACCTATTTTTCTCTTTACTCCTCCATACAACAGCATTACTGATATCTCATTGATAAAATATTTATATATTTTTTTCAAAATAGTGGTTTTAGCTTCATATGGTAAAATGGTTTAGCTTTTTGTTTATTTATTTAGTCAACCTGAGCCGTGACTCGGGCGCAGCAGAGTGGGCTTCAGATTATAATCACAGAGGTGTGCTATTAAACTTGACCTCTGGCAGAAGTCACTGTTCATTTCTATTGATCAATATCTTGTTAGTGGGGGCTGGGGAATGCACTTCAGTGTTGGTTGGTTGGTTTAAAGGTCAATAGTTTTGGTGTCCCTAGCTTAAGATATTAGACATGGCAGGCTTATGGCTTCTTTAATTCTCCATATTTTTTGATACAAATTCTTTTAACGAATGCCTGGGAAATATTTTTTGCTGCTCCTTTTCTTTTCTCAACGTAGATAGCTATCTCCCTCCATTCACCCATATTCCTCTAAATCACGGAGTTGTAAATATTTGATATTGAGGTAAAAAAATTAAACAACAACTCTGCTTATTATTTTTCAATTGTTGGAATGAAGATTTAATGGTTTTCTCATTATTTTCCGTGTGCAGTTTCTTTATACAAAGCATTGAAATGTCATTAATGACATCATTGAGTGAATAGGTGTGTGACATCATGCACCATAGAACTGACTGAGTACTAATGTCTTAGAAACAACACAGGGATGTATCTTTTTAGCTATACGGATGCGTACATATATCAGACATACTCAATCTGTTTTGCATGAATTGTGCTTCGTCTGACTTTTGGCTCTAAAGTCCAAACAATGAAAGAACACTTTGATAACTGAAACGCAAAAATAATTGCTTGGGCTAGATTTTTATTACTGCGATTCATTTATGGGTGGATTACATTAGAGCGAAATCAGAATGGGTGGGCCTCGTGGCCATTCCCCCAAAGACTAATGGGTGTAGGCATAAAACAGAGCAGATGAGCTACTTAGTCTCTTCCAATTCAATCCGTCACCATCAGCCATGGGTGGGCTTAAAGGGGACCAGAGTCCCATTTATTTTTTAGGCCATCTCACATGCCAGGTAATGGAGGTCAAAAGCATGTGGGCTGCCAAGTGGTCCTCACATACTTTGAATGTACGCATCAACCACTGGCCACTAGTGGTGCGATAGGTGGTTGATGACTTTCCTACAGCCAACCAGCTTTACTGATTACCTGACCAGTTCACCTGATTCCTGTTTCACTGTGAGTCTTTCGGATATGCATTGCACCATTAACAAGGCATCTCCATAGTCTACAAGGAAAGGCCTTGGAATATTAAAGTAAAGATTGCAATTTTAATTATCTGAGCTAGCCAACGTATGCTCTTATGGCATTGAGCCCTTGTGGCTCTTACTAATGCTCTTGCCTCTCCTCGTTTACCAATAATTGGGTTCAATCCCGTTCCAACTTCGATTGACCGACTCTTTCCCTCAACTGTTAAGAGAACGTCCTCTTGACGTTTCTCTCCTTTCCTTCAGCATCTTCATAGTCTATATTAACATTGCGACTGACTATACATAAATAGATTAAAAAAGTGAATACTGTTTATCATACGCACAATGTATTAACTTCTTTCGCCCCTTTCCATCTTGTATCTTGCACAGCCCCAAGACCTTATCTGGTTTTTCATGGCTATCAAAGCACATGCATGCCTGCCACTTGCGGCTGTAACTTCTATCACCAATTGTATCACTCCGTATGGAATACACCCATATTATGCAATCTTTCAGGGTTATTCAAAGAGATCCAAATTGTGGCCGAAAGGTAAACAAACAGTGAAATTCAGCAGACGGTTACCTTTCCTGGCCATTCTGCTATCGAGAAAGCATGTAGTCGGCCAAATGGTGGCAAATTGCCTGCACATACGGTGCCTGTTCGAAGGCAGTGAAATCCCCATAGAGAAGCAATGCTTCGTCTATTCAGAGATCAAGAACCAGCAGTAAAAAGTTGCCTAATTGCCCTGCTGTTCGGTGGTGTTATTTGACAGGTTTATTCAGGCGAATCCCATAGGCTTCAATGTTAAAAAATATTCCCGTTTTAATACAATATCTAATAAACCGTTGATTTTAATATTCTGCAGTAAAAAGACTCTATTTATAGATTTTTTAGGATCTTTTAGGCAATTTTCGGTGTTTTTTTCGGTTTATTTTTTTAAATTGTTCTTTCCTTTTTCTGTAGCAGCCCTTTTTATTATCATTCATTGGACCTTTTATGTAAATTTCAGACATTTTTGTTCTGTAGTTTCTTTGCAAACAGTGTCTCACTTTTCAAACATTCAAGCGTACTGTTTTGTTTTTTTTCACTCCATTCGTCTGCGGTGTCGACTTTTTCCGGCGGCTGCTCTGCACTGTGATCGGCGGCTGCTCGGGTTTCTCCAGCGTGTTCGGCGGGGTTAATCCAGATGTTTTTGCGGGTTTCGGTGTGCGTTCGCCGGGTTTTGCGTTGAGGGTTCTGCAGGTTTGAGGCGGGTTTTCCCTGCATTACGACGGCCCTGTGGTGCTTGCTGAATACACCACAGGGTCGCTGAAATGGGATCGCCAAATCACACCGAATTGAAGAGAACGAAAAGTCACCGAACGTGCGGTGACTTTTCGATTCTCTTTGAATAACCCTGTTTGTTATTCCTGTATTTTGTATCTATCTCTCACTGTATATTTCTTGTTTGAATAAAAAAATTTCCAATCAAAAAATTAAAAAAAGAATGGAGCTACCGTGATTAGTTTTGTGTATTCCAACCATGTACAAACACACAATATTATTGAAACACTCAATCTCTATACCTTTAATCCATGTTATAAAACCTTTTGTAGTCTACATGTTACTGATGTCAAAAACATTAGCTATGGAGCACAAAAAATTGTAACTGTCGCCATAATTTTTTTTTGCCCCTACAAAAAAAAAAAAAATGACATGTGTGTGAAAAGTAAATATATATAAGCCAACTAATACTTTTTTCAATTTATATAACTTGAACATTTTACCAGGAATAAAATACAACTGAGATCCAGTATATAGTAGTTTGTGTTCCAGAGATGCTGGGCCCTATTCCAGTGTTGATGGTAAAATATTGGCTGGAGTCAATATACAGATAAATTGCAGCTGATATCCGAACGCCTGGAGTTTCTATTATGCTCTTGGCACAATCTTTGCTTGTGACTCAGACATAGCACCTCATTGCTGTAAATTAACATCTCCTATACCTTGTGTAGGTGTTAATTTGGGCCTTGGAGTAAAAGAACGAGGTATTCCATGGTAGGACAAAATCATAGAAGTGTGGATTATAGCTAAAGCAGGGGTGCTTAGCCTTGGCCCTACAGTTTTTTTGGACCTACATTCCCCACAAGGCCCTGTCAAACCGTGGTCGTGGTGGGTGGGGATAACCATCAACATCAATGGGGGATGTTCCAGCTGGGTGGTGGGAGTGTGTCATGAAAGAGGGGTGGAGCCTCAACCTCCACGACATGGAGATGGTTACACCGGAAGCTCTATTCCCCGCCATTGGAGAGGTTAACAAATTACGAGTGGGCTAACGGCTAGGGAGGGGAAGGGTTTCCACGTGCGTCCTATTTAAACCCCCAGAGCAGATGTGCTCAGGCGTTCTGTGCTCCTCTCCTGAACCTTCAGTCAGCTACTTCCAGTTCTTCTAACCCGCTACCTTCATGTCTCCAGTCCTCATTCCTATACTTCATTGGATCTCACGATTATGACCTTAGCGTGTCTCATCGATTGTGCTTGAAATCTTTATGCCCCGATCACGGATTGTGTTAGTGACTTGCCTTTACTCTACCTGCCACAACCTTTGCTTAATGCAGTGACCCTCCTTTGGTTCGCCCCCTCATGGCTCTTACCCTCAGGTATTGCATCCTCGGTTCCAACCCATGCCCTGTAAATGACACATCTGGAGGGCCATGGTTGAGCACATCTGATCTAGATGGTAGAACAATCTGCTTAATGCCTTTATCTTATACCCCATAATGTATAGATGTTCTTTAAGAAACACAGAAATAATTAAGTTAGGAATCATTAAAAAATTGTAAAAATTATAAATAAACAAATGTTTTATAATGTACATGTAAGTTCGATAATCTATATATGTGTAGGGTTTTGTCATCCAAGAAACAGAAGCTCCAAGGCATCCAAGACCTTACTTCCTGGGACTCGAACAAGGCTATGTGTATCCTTACTGTGATTGAAAATAATTAGATGTTTATTCAACAATTAGGCAATTACACAGATTGGAAGAGCCTATGGAATGGATGGATGGAATGAATGGATGGAAGGAAAGATATACAAAACTGCTCTTTCTGGTTCAGAGTGTTCTCGAACTTTGGGAACCAACTCCCACCAATGGCTCTCAATGCGTTCGACAGTTCGCCATTATAAGCCACTGGATTGACTGCCTCCCTGCAGTCACGTGATATGCTGCAGGTTACTGAAAGCTGCAACATGCCATGCCTAGACCAGAGTAGAGGGAGAAAAGTGCTGGATTTAAGGTAAGTTTAAATAGTATCTAAGGGGTTAGAAGGGGTGTTGGACGGGGTCCAGTTGTTTGTTGCTCTTAAGCTTTTTCTTTTCTTGTCCTTTAGAAACAGGACACAGTGTCAACTTAGGTCACTGGGACAATGGTTACATGTGAGCAAAGTTTAAACTCATTCAGCTAAAATAGGTTCTTCATAGTCTCTCATGCAATATTAAACAGGGTCTCCTTTCTATACTATAGCAGCCCAATGCAACCAGTTGCCAACTACAGTGATTTAATTACCTAAAAAAGAGTAATGGACTGTAAATCTACTTCAATAGATTTACTTTTAGTTCAGGTATCGTTAATAAAATAAGCGTAATATAGAGTTCCTGCATTCTTTTTTTTTTCCTGCCTTCTATCTTGATCTATTTCCCAGCCATCCTGCTCTTTTTAAGTAATCATTGTGAATCATACAATAAAACCCCTCATAGCAATCCCTAAGTCTAATATTGTGCATCCAAGTGTTAGTTAGTAGGTCAGTGGTTACATTAAATAAAAAAACCCTAGAGAAGAGGAAAAAGGAGTAGTGTGTCCTTCGGATTATCCTTATCCCTTTGCAAGCCCTTAGGGAAAAGCATAGAGAAAAATGATGGGCCACATCTGGAAAGGAGAAAATGCTGCTCTTCTCCATGTAATAACTAACATTACGTACTTTCCATACAGTCCAGAGACAGCTTACATTATAACTGCACGGGCCAGCACTGGCGTGTTGCAAAAAGCATTATATAAAATGTCCTGTGATGACATCTATATCGGTAAATGGGACTAAAATACTATAAAAATGCTAACTGCAGTATTTCAGCAAAATAATGAACAGACAACAAGTCGCTTGCGCACATTGAACATTGACCATAACAATGGATGCGTTTTGGAATGTATACAAAAACTAAGATCACTTTAGAATTGTTCTTTTCTTTCTCTCATTTCCTTTTTCTTTTATTTTCTTTCTCTCTTTTTTTACTTACTAATTCTTTTCAGTTCTTTTCTATTCTTTCTTTTCTTTCCTTTTTTTCTTTCTTTCTTTCTTTCTTTCTTTCTTTCTTTCTTTCCTTCTTTTTCCTTTCTTTTTTCCTTCCTTTCTTCCTTTCTCTCTCCTACACTGAATCATTCTATTGGTTCTGTATCCAACAAGTTAGATATCTGCAACATATATGTTTGTTCTTACATATATATGGATGAATGATGATATATATATAAAAATCACGAGTATAGCATTACGTAGTGATACCTTTTTATTGGCCTAAAGTTACATTTAAAAGACAAGCTTTCAAGAGTATTCCTCTCTTCTTCAGGTCTAGATTCTTACTGATCAGTATCCTAGAATTGAACATTAACACATTAAGGGGCACTTGGGTGGGTGTTAGATTTCATAAATAGTAAGAGTCAAGTGGTATATTCAAAATGGGAAAAGAAGCACATGAGCGATCTTAGGCCCATGAAACAACAGTGATATAAAACAACAGTGATGAGATCATGACAACTTGAAAGCAAAAAAAAAAAACACAAATCAGTGAAGGCTGAAAAAGACAAAAAAAAAAAAGCAGAAAAGAAAAACAGAAAAAAGAATCAAGCACCAGCCAGGATTCTGAATGTTATGTGACGTTATGATAATGGGTTAAAAAGCCAGAATCCACATTGAGTCCTTCTTTAATGGTGTTAAAATATGTGATCATTTTCATTTCAAATGTCTTGTGTTCACAATTGCCTTTAAAATTTCCTTTGAGGATTTTAATTCTGAGGTTTTTGATGGAGTGGCCTGTTAAATATATATATATATCTCGAGTTTGTTGTGGCTTAGTGTAAATATATATATATAAATATGTAAATGCGAAGCCGCAACACACTCGATCATATTAAAATTATGATTTTAGTGAAATTATAGAATTTTTAGGAAAGGATCCATGAGCGCATCCAATTTTAGGGGCTTTGTTGACATTCTTTCAGACCTCAGTACCTGAATATTATGTTATATCTCTCTGAAAGGTGAGTGCCAGTGCCCCATATATTAGTATATATGGGTATAATTTTTCCCGGGCATATTATACATCACGGTGAATTTACTGCTGAGACTGAGCATAATAAACTCGTGTATTCTACATCTCATTCCGTTACGGGAACACAGTGACGTTGCATTACCGTTGATATTGTAGGCACCTTAAATTTGCTATTTAGTAAATGTGCCAAAACAAAATATTTGTCTTTTTTATTGAATTTTATGTTTGATCTTCTACTATATATGGTATTATATGTGTTTTATCTGTTATTGAGCCACATGCCACAGGATATATTGATAATTTATTATGCTAGATCTTAGATGGATTATTATGTAAGACGGCAAGTTATTAAAGTAATATTAAATGATTTCTAGAATAAAATTATTTAATTTTTTGTTTTTGTTATTTATGGTAATATAAGAAGAATTACCTACAATTGTTTAAAAATATTCCATAAATATCTGGAATAAAAAAAAAGTAAATATTTTGTGTTTATGTGTGTTGGTATTGACTTTCAAATGCAACTTTCTGGCACGCCATATATTTTGTTTTTGCTGTTTGCAGATAACTAGCTAAAATTAGCAGCCATTCACTCATCTATTAAAAATTAATCTTGCAAATATTTTCACTTCAATAACTATTCATACATTGTAAAAATTGTATTTACCTATTTTAATTTTTTGCTTTTTTATTTGCCTTTATTTTATTTTGCCTTGCCTATAGAAAACCAACTAAAATATTAATAATGGTGTAACTATTATTATTATAATGTACACACTGCACGACTTCGAGTGAGTGACAGGAGCTACGTTCAAACAATACGAGGTGGAATGTGGTGTCTTGCACCAATCACCTCTGTCGACGTCTTAATATAAAGCGGTATAATATGAAAAGTAAGCTATGGCATATAATTATGGCATATTTTACCGGTTCTCCTCTACTTTTATTGTATGAAACTCTGAGTAATGCTCTGCAAGTTAACATGCCTGGTTTTTCCTGTGAGATGATGATCATTTGGAGACGGTGTCAGAACCGCGAGTGGTATTTTCATAAGGAATCCATACTGGACAGGATGATGTATTTTACTGAATAAAATTACACAGAGAATATTCACGCACACAAAAGAAATAGATATATGCTCGCAGGCCTTGAGTCTTTTTTTTCTGCAGCAACAATGGGGTTAGATGTGTTAAAGGAAGTGACAGTGAAAAATTTGGCTTCTGGAGCATGAAAGGAGAATTAAAAGAAAAAAAAGGTAACTACTTTTACCCCAGTTGCAAACCTTAAGGGAATAATAACTGAAACCGTCTTTGCACAAAAACAGAAAATACTCTTGAATATTATCCACATTAACAAAGCTCAAAAATGGAGTCAATGAGAAAATCAGCACATCTGAAAGCTGATCCCCCAAAAACCTCAATCCAAAAGGAATGCTCCTCTCTGCACATCCTCAAACAGGAGCTGTACTAAATATGTGATATTTAAGAATATATCAATACCAGATAATACTGTTGATATTGTTTGGCTTTGCTAAATAGCATATATCACTGCGATTAAAACATAAATACATTTATGGCTCAATCCTACAATGTTTAGCAAATGTACAATTAAGTATCAGGTTTATTCAAAGAGATCCGAATAGCTGGAGAAAGGTAACCGAACGCTGAAAATCAGCATTCGGTTACCTTTCTTGGCCATTCGGCTATCCAGAGAGCAGGCAATACGCCACATCCTGGCGAATTGCCTGCACATACGGTGCCTGTTCGGTGCCTGTTCGAGGGCAGTGAAATCCCCATGAAAAAGCAGTGCTTCGTCTATTCAGAGAACACAAACCAGCAGTGAAAGGTTCCCGACATGCCCTGCCATTCGGTGGTTTCATTCGACAGGTTTATTCAGGAGAATCCCATAGGCTTCAATGTTAAAAATATTCCCGTTTTAATTCAATATCTAATAAACCACTTGTGGCTTGGCTGTTGTCTATGCCTAGAGTAAATTAATACTTCCTATACTTTGCACCTGGGGAATCTACAGTAGAGCGATTCCAAGGTTTCTCATTATTCTCATCTCGTGTACCATTCCAACCCTAATGTTAAGATAATGACTCAAGCCACTATTCTGACCTTGCCACAAGCTTTGCTCAGAATTCTCTACTTTAAATTAATCGCTCTATCAGGCTAATATACTGAACTAATACAGACTCTCAGTGCCTAATGTTAAGTAATTTTTCAAAATCACTTACCCTCTTCAGTAACGTGATTGTATTTACACGATCAGCAGCAGCAGACACAGCACCCCAAGATCGAGTTAACATGATCAGAAGCTATTCTGTATTGTTGAAAATGAAATTTATTTGTATATGGGCTCCAGAAGATGGCCCTAAATTTTTAGCACGATGAGCAGGATGCCCAAGGTGCTAACACTTTTTAAAACCAGTGGGGCAGGTCTCTAATGGACTTTTCCCCAGGTGCACAGTTCAGAACTGCAGTAACTCCTTTTGACCAGTAGATGGTGACATCTGAATGTTAACTAGGTTAATACAGTAAAAAATACATTGGGAGTATTCCCAAATATTTCTTACAGTATAGTTAAAAATGATCTTCCAAAAGCCACTGGTTCCTGACAGTATTATTTCAGGTTTTTTTCTTAAATCACTTGGTAGTGACGAGGTTAATGCATAAAAAACAAACCAAAATATACTTAACTTACCTAAATCGCGAAGTGCAGAGAGTGCGGTTATCGAACGTTCCTTTGGCCGCAAGCAAGAACACTGGAACATAATAGTCCCCAGTGTCCCATTTACAAAAGGATAGCACTTGACTGCATGAGACACTATGGTCCCCAGAAGCCGATACCCAGGATGGTTATTCTGCTTCCCTAAGCAAAGCTGTGAGGCGTGGGTGCTTTAGACTAGCTGAAGTCTGTATTTGACCAGTACTCACAAGTTCAGCTGATAGCTTCAACCCAGCAAAGCTGACACGTAGAAAGATGAATCCAGTTGAAGAGTTTAATGATCAGACTGTCAATCTTGTTAGTGTACAGCTATGCAGATAAAAAGACTTTAATATGTCCAGCGGTGATCACAGAATGGCTGCTATGTGACCATGAAGTAACTAACAACAAGACACTGAGCAGAGGGGTGTGAACTAGCTGAATACAGAAGCCTAAGGAAACCCCGCAGGGACAAAATAGCTATGAAATCAATAGCATGTAAGCAGCAAAGGCAGATTCAACTCAAAAACAGAAAAATATACTATAAATCTTAAATCATGGGGCATGACAATGGTGCATGGTGGTGCTGCTGCTGGTATCCGTGCAAAGGTACCAAGCATTCTGAATCAAGATGCTAATACTGTGACTTGGTTGGACTGTAGCCGGTAAAAGGTTCCCTTAACTTCTTACCGCTGAGCTGGTGGGTGTTAACGTTAACTGGTACAAAAAAGTTCTGATACTGACTTTTACACAATGTTTCTCTGTCCAATATAGATCTGGAACAGACTCTGTGTGGTGAAATAATAGCTTCTCCGGACATAGTAAAGGCACATATAAATGTGTGCTGACTTTGAGTATTTTTTATGAGCCCATCAATGTCCAATTTCCCCCAAAAGGTTGCTTTTCAAGATCCTTACAATACAATTGGCAGCTCAGCATTGAGTCTTTTCTAAAAACAAAACAATCTTTCGACAGGACCGTATAGAAAAAGCATTTACTTACTTCTACTAATGGAAAACTGTGATAATGATCTTTGAATAATAGGTTTTACAGACATCAGCCACTGGACCTTGTATGGCGGTTTTATCGGTCAATAATGCTATCCTATGTGAGGGGATGAGAAGAAGAAAGAAAAGAGTATTAAGTGATTTCCATTGTATATGTTCTCTTAAGTCCGCAGTAAAAAAATATATCTCTTTATCAAACCTTTATTAACTGAAAATTACACTCTCAAGGAAAGAGAAGGTGATTATTTCCATCTTCGTCCGCTGATTAGTCAATTGCTCGTCTCATGTTGTGAGCCACTCGTCTTGAATCTCTATGCAGTTTCTTAGAATGTGAGTGAGATACTTACTGTATCCCAGCTGAATGATTTTTCAATTAGTCTGCTGCTCCCTGAATGCATTCCTTGGGTAGTCATGTATTAGTGAAGCAGTGCAAATGTTTCAAAGAATTTATGATCCTTGGAACGTCAGTTTGTTAGCAAACAATATTTTATACAATTACCATTCTGGCAATGCACTCTCATGTCTTGGGCTGTTTTGGAGCTTTGTTACTGGGTTTTGGAACAAAGATTAACAACTGGCAATTCAACGTTTGTATTTGGAGTAGGTTTCGGTAACCTGCATACCTCAATGAGCGATATCACTACAGAACTACCAAAATCTAAGGGTTAAATATTTTTTTTCTTTGAGAAAATATTTTACCAGGAAGGATACATTGAGATTTTTCTCATTTTCAAGTATGTCCTGGGTGACGAGTTTGTACCGTTAGGCGTCTCGCCCAAGGACAATTACTGGAGAGGTGCTCTTAGACAGGATTTGAACCTGGGTCTCCACGGTTATAGAGCAGTGATGTTACCTCTAATCCACCCAGCCGGCACATGATGATTGTTCTTGAAGTGTTCTTTTGTACTCTGTGGGCAGTGTTACAAAGTTGGTGCTAACTTAGCCAGAGCTGTTGTAAGCTTAACAACCCTATAGATTTTAATGGCTCTGGTAAGTTTACAACAGCGCTGGTTAAGTTAGGACCAGCTTTGTAATACTGTCCTAAATGTTTTGTCTACAGTGGCCCTCACTATTATTGGTACTATGGTAAATATGAACAAAGAATGCTGTGAAAACATGTCTTTATAGTTTAACCTTTTGATACGTTGTTAAAAAAAATACGCAAACATACTTTGTTATCATGGAATTGAAACACAACGCAGGTTTATCAAAAAAAATCTTTGTTAAATATATGTTGGCACAATTATTGCCACCCCTATGAATTCATATGAGGAAGATATATTTGAAGTAAATTCCCATTGATATTTTAGATTTTGTTGTAAACCTGGGTGGGTAGGAACAGGAAAGTGTTCAACCATTACTTCCTGTTTCACAGGGGAATAAATATGAGGTAACACATAGGCCAAATACCTTTCATCACAATGGGTAAAACCTGAGGAATACACTTGTGATGTGCAGAAAAAAAGGTTGTTGAGATCAAAGAATGGGAAGAATGAAAATCACAAAAGCATTGAAAATACCCATTTCCACCATCAGGGCAATAATTAAGAAGTTCCAGTGAACTGAAAATTTAATGAATCAACTTGGAAGAGGACGTAAGTGTACGTCACCATTGTCTTAATTGGTTTCAAGAACCTCTACTCTCACATCCATAAATAAGCTCAAGCATTTTCAGTTTGCCAGACTCTACTGGAACTTCAAATAGGAACGGGTTCTATGGTCAGATTAAACCAAAATAATGGGTTTGGTACATACAGAGAGGTAGGCATATGGAACTGTACTTCATGACTGTGGTTAAATATGGTGGAGGCTCTTTAATGTTTCGGGGCTGGTTTCCACCAGAGGACCAGGACATTTTGAAGAGGAGAGTTCACTGGTACCATCTTTTAATTTGAAGGATACGGAGAGAGATTCTGTATGGCGGAATGGGCTCAGGTCCCTTGTCATGTATTCTCCAACCTCAACTGACATTATAGGAGAAGAATCAGAGCTGTTATCTTAGCAAAATGTGGTAGCACAAGGTATTGACTAAAGTTGTGCAAATAGCTGGGCCACACATATTTAACAAAGCACATTTTTGTAGAGCATATCTGTGGATTTTTTGAACAAAAGGTTAAACAATAAAAAATAATTTTTCACAGCCTCCTTTGCTCATATTTAAGACAGAAATTAAGAAGGAATATATACCCTAAGAAAGGGTCACATGAGTATCATCTTTACAGATCAATGTAAAATATAATGTTAAGGACAATCAAATTTGCGTTGAGCTATATATTCTATATATTCTATAAAATATCGTTAGCTTCTTCATCAGATAGCATGAAGGAGAAATGTGAACAGTTATGTAATAGCATGATCAATTTATGCAGGACTTTTGCCTGACATTATTACTAATCACCCAATTTAAACCAAAAGCCTTGCAATTTAAATAAAATTAGGAGGCATTCGCTAATATATATATTGTGACAGAGAGTACAGATGACACACTATCCTTAATTATTCAGCCTTGTACAGTAAAGCATCGTTACTATAATTAGTCTTATAAGCGCCTCATGTGGTGGTGCCAGTATATGTGTTTTCAAGTACAAGTTTTGGTAATGAAGGAGACTTTAAAAGTGATCATGTAGACAATGTCAACATACCCACCTATCTCCCTAAGGCCACTCTGCCCTTTTAAATGGTGCTATAATGTATATTACGATGCCGGTAATATTTTTGGGTTTGTTTACCATCTGTCACAAAGTTTGTTATTATATTCCTCTTTCTCACTCAACACCTCAGATTATTAGCTCTTTAGTCTTATACCTTAGGCTGGAACCACACTAACACACTAAACACGTCCGTTGTAACACACATTGTGATGTATGTCATAGAATTTTGATGGATCATATAGGGAACAACACACAATATGCCCGCGTGCTTTTTCACAAACATGAGAATGAACCTGGATTTTTTGGTCGGTGTCAAAGGGCTAGGACGTGTGTAGAGACATGTCTACAGATGCAATGCTTTCTATAGGCAGGAGTACGGGAAATTAGACGAGCTCTCATTTGATGTCTGTCAAGTGTGTAGAAAACCGAGACTACAAAATGCAAGGGCTTCTCTACCTTCTATATTCCACGTGTTTTTTATCTTCAACATCAACATTCATGTGCAACCTGTGGTGTCCACAAGTACATCATCATATCATCATAAGTCCCCATTCACTACAGAATTAAATTCAAAGTACTTACCCTGACCTACAAAGCTCTCACTCACTCAGCTCCCCACTACCTGTCCTCACTAATCACCAAATACACCCCAGCCCGCTCCCTAAGGTCAAACAGTTACCTGCACATAAATTCTCCCTGCATCACCTCTTCCCATGATCGACTGCAGGATTTCTTACGCGCAGCTCCCATCCTCTGGAATGCTCTCTCTCGTACCGTCAGACTTTCCCCTAGTTTCCTTTCCTTCAAACGCTCCCTTAAGACATTCCTATTCAGGGAAGCCTACCACCCCACTCACTGATACACCTCACTGCCCCAACCAGTCCATCACTCTCACCTCGCAGTCTTCTCCTCCTGTTTCCAACACCGACCCTTCTAGATTGTGAGTTCCCACGGCAATAGGGCCCTCGTTTCCTCCTGTACTGGTTTATCAAATGTTGTTCAGTCTCAGTGTATTGTAACCCTGTCTATATTGTGTCCATTGTTCAGCGCTGCGGAACATGCTGGCGCTATATAAATAAAGTATATTAATAATAATACGTCCGTGCACAAGTATGTCCATTACAACAGATGTTTATTTTGCTCTTGTGTGGCCACAGCCTTTTCCCCATTGATTATGTGAAAGTCTACAGACCATTTGTGTTTTTTCCTTCAGTTCATTCCTTCCATGTGTTTTTCCTTGTACCCTCAATTTTGCTCTCCACCCCATAGTCTTGTTGAATCATGTTACAGTTGTGTTCAAAATTATTCAACCCCTAATGCTGTAAAGGGTTTTAGGGAATTTAGTGTACATTTGTAATTGTATTCAGAATGAAATCCTACAAGGACTTTTTAAAGAACCATATGCAACTAAAATGACATCAATTGGTTTTGTAATACAGTAGTAAATGTTTCTTTTGTGAATTCTTCATTGACACAATTATTCAACCCCTTAACCCTTTCGCTGCTGAGGCTTTTCCCGCCCCTGTGCTGAGGTCATTTTTACCGGTTTTGCTCATCATGTTTAAACGTGTTTTGAAGGCTTATTTTAGTATATGACCCAGACATATTATATATCGTTCTTTCCGACAGACTCGGTAGATTCATAATATGTCATTATTATATGTATACGTTATGTCATGTCTGTATATTATAACAAAAAATGCAATAAAATATGTATTTTCAATAATTTACAATGTGTAAAGTGTTTTTTTTCACATTTTAACATGCGAGCAATTGCGGTTATATTTTGTATGGGGTGCACTTGTTAAAAAAATTAGAGATGGGGTCTCGTTACATTTTTTTTTGGGGAAAATTATACTATTTTTAACAAACGCACCGCATACAAAAATCGTTAGTGCAGCATCATTGTTCACATTATAATTGAAATGGGAACAATATTGCTGCATTAACAAACCAAAAAAAATAAAAAAAAGTGTTTATTTTTTTTTATAATTTTCTTTTTTAATTTTTTTTTATTTTTATTTTTCATTTTCTTTTTTTTTTTACAAACTTTTTCACTTTCATGTTTGGTATCGTTGGAACGGCCATGCTCTGGCCGATCCAACCATACCAAACATTAACCCCTAACTGCCACGGATCGGGAGATAGGGAGTTCATTGGAACTCCCTATCTCCACAGTTGGTGGCAGTTAGGGGTTAAGTCCAGGACTGGCGTCATCGTGCTATGCACGATGACGCCAGTCCTCAGGGGGAGTTCCCGGAGGCTTGGCCGACATCCAAGATGTCGGCCAGCTCCGGGAAAGGATCGCGAACCGGCACTTTTCAGCGCCGATTCGCGATCCAGCTCCCCAGGGGTTAATGCCAGGCACCATTTGGAAGGGCAGGCTGTGCCCTTCCAAATGATGCCTGGGTTAACCCCCGCAGAGCCACCGATCGGGAGGGAGAGAGGTCCGAAGGACCTCCCCCCCTCCCTTTCAGGCGCCTCCTCCGCACATGCGGGGGGGGGCGCCTGAATTAGGTGTCATCGCGCTGCCGCGATGACACCTAATTCCGGCGGCTGCGGTCCCGGATGCGCGGCTGAGATCGAGGATGTCAGCCCGCACCGGGGGGGCCAGCGATCGGCCGGAACCCGGCCGAACGCTGACCCCAATGGGAGGACGCGCTCAGCGCGTCCTCCGCATACCAGCGGGAATGCTGAGGACGCGCTGAGCGCGTCCTCAGCATTGAAGTGGTTAAAGACTACCACTCTGAAGAACAGAGGTTCATTCAAGTGTTTTCATTCAGGTATTGAAAACACCTGTGGATGTCACGGAGCAGCAATAAAGCATAATAAGCACCAATTAGGCAGCTTTAAAATGACTGTGATACTCAGCTCCTTCTAGACATTTACTGGTGTGGTTACAAACATGGTGACCTCAAGAGAATGGTCCAGGAAGAAAAGAGAAGAGGTGATTACTCTTCACAGGAAGGGCAATGGCTATAAGAAGATTGCAACGATGTTAAACATACCAAGAGAAATCATAGGAAGCATCATTCGCAAATTCAAGGCAAAGGGCACTGTTGAAACGCTACCTGGTCGTGGCAGAAAGAAGATGCTGACTTCGACTGCTGTGCGCTACCTGAAGTGTAGAGTGGAGAAAAGTCCCCGTGTGACTGCTGAGGAACTGAGAAAAGATTTGTCAGATGTGGGTACTGAAGTTTGAGCTCAGACAATATGGCGCACACTGCGTAATGAAGGCCTGCAGATTAAAGGCTGGAACATTTTGGAGTGGCCATCGCAGTCACCTGACTTAAATCTGATTGAGAACCTCTGGTGGGACTTAAAGAAAGCAGTTGCAGTGCGCAAGCCTAAGAATGTGACTGAACTGGAGGCTTTTGCCCATGACGAATGGGCGAAGATACCTGTAGATCGCTGCAAGACACTTGTGTCAAGCTATGCTTCACGTTTAAAAGCTGTTATAACTGTAAAAGGATGTTGTACTAAGTACTAAGATTGAATGTCACTTGGGGGTTGAATAAAACTGATAATGATGTGAGCACAGAAAAGACATTTGTGGTTATTTCATTATAAAAGTTATGTTATATTTGTCTGACCTACACGAGCCTCTTTGATTTAATTGTAAGCAAGATGACTGAATGATCAAAATCAATGTCAAACTGGGCAAAACACTAAATTTCAGTGGGGGTTGAATAATTTTGAACACAACTGTATGTCTCTTGTCTGTCTCACAGCCTAAAATGTCCGCCGGTAGGTTTCCTGCCTTTTGTTGACTTTCAACTACATGGTTCCTTCTAGCTTTTGTGCCTGTTCCTTGTCACTCCACCCAGCACTTGATCTTTTGTGTTAGATTTTCTATCTATTTTGTGGCCTATACTGGAAATGTTTACCATTTATTCACTGTTTGTTCCCATGCTAGGCTCAGCTGTGAATCTGTCGCACCTAATGGGAACTCTTTGCTTTTTATGATTCCCTACACATGGGATTGTTCTGACAAATACTAGTACTTTGAGGCTACCAGATTGACAACACTTAAAGTATCTGTTCAGGTTATGTTTGTGCATTCTTTAATACATTTCTCTTTCTCTAAAGTTTTATTATTGTGTCTCCATTCTATTTTTTGTGCTAACCATCACTAATTGTATGATTGCATGCTACAGATCAGGACAAGGCTCTAAGGGTCTCTGTAGGGAGATAATGCTTCTGTCTATCTCGGTCTTCACTCACTATAGCTGCTTTGTGTATTATTATAAAACCCTGGCTCTCTTCTTGGTTCTGCAAGGGAGCATTGCGAACCAAAAACTGCCCTACACTTACTGTGTCTGTCTTTTCATAGTTATGTGGGGATTACAATAGTATTATAATGGTCCCACTTCAATTAAAATCTTGCACTGAGAACGTATGACATGACTAGCCATTGATGACCTCTGTGTTTTGTCACCACATCACGTACTACAAAAGCCAACATTTTGACATGGATACAGTATATATAAACAATTGTATGTATTTATTTTAGGCTAGCATTTCCTCCAGGAGAAAAAAAATAATAGTATAATAAATAATACCCCTACTTGAGTACTGCACCAATATGTCTCCATGTTTGCTTCACTTTCAATGAAACCTACGGTAACTTTCATTGGTCTTTCATATGTTTGATTATATATTGAGGCCCATTCTCACACAATACATGTTCTAGTTATATATAGTATGACATAACTACTAAGGGTTACATCCCTGTAAGGACAAAAACCTGCTTTAATTGTAAAAATGCTAGCAAATCTTGATATTTTTAATATAGAGCTATTCTAAGTAGGGATGAGCCGAACACCCCCGAGTTTGGTTCGTATTCGAACTCGAACTTTTCAAAAGTTCGAATTCAAACTCGAACTCAATGCAAGTCAATGGGACTCAAAATTCGATTTTTAGAGTGCCCTCCAACTCCAAGAGGGCATATATGCTAGATATTTGCCATAAAAGGTGTATGGGGGTCCTGGTAGTGCCCTGGGGGACAGGAAACAAGGACAAAAAGTTAAAAAAAAGTTTTTAAAGGGACAGTGAGTTTTCCATGAAATAAGGGTTAAAAATAAAAACGACAAATTCCTTCAAATATCGTGCCTAGGAGGTCCCCATAACCTGCCCGTGAAGTGGCGGATTTCTAGGATGTATAGAAACATTTAAAAACATTGTCCGGGTCCGGGTAGTGCCCTGAGGGTAAGGAAACACGGACAAAAAGTTTAAAAAAAAAGATGTTTTTAACCCCTTCACTGCTGACGACGTGTGGGACACGTCCTCAGTTACTCCCGCTGTATGCTGAGGAGGACGTGTCCCACACGTCATCAGCTTTGCGGGACCCCCGGCGGAGATACTCACCTCTCTGTCCAGGGTCCCGCGGCGTTCTGACTTCAGCATCCTCAGACGCCATGAGAAGCCGTGTATAGAGATGCTGATGGGGTTGTGTATAGAGATGCTGTTTGTGTATAGAGATGCTGATGGGGTTGTGTATAGAGATGCTGTTTGTGTATAGAGATGCTGATGGGGTTGTGTATAGAGATGCTGTTTGTGTATAGAGATGCTGATGGGGTTGTGTATAGAGATGCTGTGAGGCTGTGTATAGAGATCCTGTTTGTGTATAGAGATGCTGTGAGGCTGTGTATAGAGATGCTTTTTGTGTATAGAGATGCTGATGGGGTTGTGTATAGAGATGCTGTTTGTGTATACAGATGCTGATGGGGTTGTGTATAGAGATGCTGTTTGTGTATAGAGATGCTGTGAGGTTGTGTAAAGAGATGCTGATGGGGCTGTGTATAGAGATGCCTTGCGGCGCCGAAGTGCGGCCTAGCGCCGATGGGGGCCACCATCTTGGATGGCGGCTCCACCCCCGGGTTCCCCCCCTTACTGCTTGACGTCCTCACGCATAGCGTGATGACGTCAGATAGCCGGGGAACCCCTAGCTGCCCGGAATCCCCTGGTGGAGATAGGGGGTTCATTTGAATCCCGATATCTCCAGAACTGTGGCAGCTAGGGGGTCATGGAGGGTGTCAATCGAAAGGCCAACATGACCAGGTATAAAGTAAAAAAAAAACATGTATTTTTTTGTGTGTTATTTTTATTAATGCAGCAATATTGTTCACATTTCAATTATAATGTGAACAATGATGCTGCACTAATGATTTTTTTCTATGGGGTGCGTTTGCTATAAATCACATAATTCCCCCCACAAAATGTAACAAGTCCACATTTCTAATTTTTGTACAAGCGCACCCCATAGAAAACATAACCGCAAACGCTCATGTGCTAAAATGTGAAAAAAAAACACTTTACACACTGCAGATGATTAAAATTTTTTGGTGTCACACCTTCATTTTGCGATGGCACAGGTGAGGAATGCTGCC
Source organism: Leptobrachium leishanense (assembly GCA_009667805.1). Classification (NCBI taxonomy): domain Eukaryota; kingdom Metazoa; phylum Chordata; class Amphibia; order Anura; family Megophryidae; genus Leptobrachium; species Leptobrachium leishanense. The sequence goes on from CM019063.1 coordinate 488,941,556, forward strand.
CTACTTTTAAATCACTGGGAAAACTAACTGTAATCAGAGGCCTGAGATTTACAGGGTTATTCAGAGAGCACCACTGAAATGTTGGTGCTCTCTTGTTTGCCTCACTTCGACAAGTTCAATTCGAAGACCCTGTGGTACAACCCACTGAACGAATCGAAAAACTGCTTCAAAACTGCCGAATCGGTCAAAATGCATCCGACGATGCGGCGCAAGACCACCGAATTGATCCAAAAAGTGCAGACGACCCGACGTACAGACCAACGACCAGCCACCAGATAAAGCTGACAAGCCATCCGAACAGGGTTAAGTAAAAGTAAACCGCAAAAAACTACTGTATGAAAATGCCTGTAAATAATATATAAGGTCCTATAAATAATACTAAAAAGGTCTGTTACAGAAAAAAACACCGCCATTTAAAAAACAAATTGAGAAAAATTATTTTGCTGAAAAAATCCTGAAAAATGCTTAAAAAATAGATGAATAACGAGACCTCTTGCTGCAAATAGAAAAAATAAATGATTGCATAAATATTTAATAAAAATGGGGAATTCTTTATACATTGAAACCTATGGGATTCGCTTAATTAAATGTCGAAGGAAACCACCGAAAATCACGGCATTTCACTGACATTTCAGTGCAGTTCTCTATTGGGAGTTCACTGCCGCTGAAGGTCACCGTTTTGTGCCGGCAATTTGCCAATAATAGGAACAGCAGGAACTCCTAATACTTCATCGAAAATCCACTCCAGGTTCCACTCAGAAGGAACCCAGCCATCAAAAAGACCTCCATGCTTCATAAAGGCTGTGTGTTAGAGTCGATACAACACTTTTTGGATTTCAATTAAAACTGGCTTTTGAGGAAATATACCCAGTGTGACCAGCACGCGTTTCCCGCTCTACATGGTTGCAGAGCAGAAACATTGCTTGTATACTAATATAGCCAATATAGAGGAAAGAAAGCATCTATCGTTAGGTGTCCTGCCCAGGACACTTACTGGAGAGATGCTCTGACCGGGATCCAAACCTGCATCTTCACGGTTGTAGAGCAGCGAGGCAGAGCAGTGATGTTCCCGCTACTCTACCCAGTCGATATAGTATACAATGTACAATGAGTTTTATATGTCATCTTATAGAACCGCAATGCATTATAACAGTATTTAAAGTCACTTCTTTTCATTTTCCCTCCTGACAAAAGATCAGAGTGCAAAATGTGAGAAGCATAACTTGTTCTTTTCCCAACGTTTTGTATATATTGGTTACCCGGCATATATAGATATATGAGAGAGAGAACACCAAGGTGTATGAATTATGTTGCTTTAGCAACTAAAGCGCAGAGTGAAAAGATCAGAGGTGTTTTAAAATGAGTTCATATAGTATTTGAACCCTGCAGACACCTCATCACTGTTCTTTTATGAGAACTCGTTCAAAGATGACATTTGGAAAATTGTGATATCTGCCACAAACTTAAGGTTGACTGCCATGCTTCTACCTCAAGCCGTATAACATAATGGACAATGTCTTTTTTTCCCTTTACAAATGAAAACTGTAAGTGTGTTTAAATTAAAACAGATCGCACCTACGTCTTTACCTCCTGCTTCCACATTTAAAGCGCGGGGACGCCGGTGCTGCGGCATACAGATGCCCTGTCAAGATTACTTTTTCGATGTTAAATGATGAAGCCGGGCCTGCTTACCTTTATATTAACGGCTGAAGGAGTACAAAAGGTAAGCAATTAGACTTGAAGGTGAGAGCAATTTGAATGAAGACAGAGCTCTTTATCTTGACATGAAATTACAGTACGTCACTTCGTGCTGTGGTTCATAGTGTAGAACTAGCTCTCCGTCTTTCTTTTTCCTATAAAACAGAATTAAAGACATTTTATCTGAATGGAATTTGTTAATTCCATTGTGGCTTGAAATATAGTAGCATATAATAATATTCTAAATATTTGAAATAAATATATTGTCAATATTGTCAATGAAAAAATATATATACACGGTATAAATATAAAAGTATATATTTATGCAGAGCAACTATTCTTTTTTCAGATCCTCAGAGAGTTCATTGCCGTGAGGTGTCTTGTTGAACTTCCAGTGACCAGTATGAGAGAGTGAGAGCGATAACACCAAATTTAACACACCTGCTCCCCATTATTATTATTATTATTCTTTATTTATAAAGCGCCAGCATATTCCGCAGCGCTGTACAATAAGCACAGTATAGACAGGGTTACAATACATTGAACAACATTTGACAAACAGTACAGGAGGAGATGAGGGCCCTATTCCCGTAGGAACTCACAATCTAGGAGGGTTGGGGTTGGAAACAGGAGGAGAGGACTGTAAGGTGAGAGTGATTGATGGTTGTGTCAGTGAGTTGGGTGGTAGGCTTCCCTAAATAGGAATGTTTTAAGGGAGCATTTGAAGGAAGAGAAGTTAGGGGAAAGACAGTACGAGGGAGAGCGTTCCAGAGAGTGGGGGCTGCGTGTGAGAAATCCTGCAGTCTATCATGGGAAGAGGTGATGCGGGGAGAAGCTAGGCGCAGGTCACTGTTTGACCTTAGGGAGCGGGCTGGGGTGTATTTGGTGATTAGTGAGGACAGGTAGTGGGGCGCTATTCCCACCTGAGACCTTGTAACACTATCGAGTCACATAACACCGGGGAGGGAAAATGGCTAATTGTGTCCAATTTGGACATCTTCACTTAGAGGTGTAGTCACTTTTGTTGGCAGCGGTTTAGACATTAATGGCTGTGTGTTGAGTTATTTTGAGGGGACAGTAAATTTACACTGTTATACAAGCTGTACACTCACTACTTTACATTGTAGCAACGTGTCATTTCTTCAGTGTTACATGAAAAGTTATAATAAAATATTTACAAAAATGTGAGGGGTGTACTCCCTTCTGTGATATACTGTATATATATATAATATATATAAGTTGGTGCTTCCCTTACCAGGAGATGTTGCAACTTGCAAACATGACAACTCCATAGACTATAATGGCTCTGGTAAGTTTACACCAGCTCTGGTTAAGTTAGGACCAACTATGGAATAGGGTCCAATATATTTTAATAAATTTGAACCAATCTTTCAAGCGGTGAGATATAATACTTCATTGGAATTTATTAATATTTAGAATGTGGACAATGCCCTCCTGTGCCATAAATCTAAATAATGAATGATGTACTTTTAGGAATAGACATGATTTTATCTGTTAATAGATCAAGGTTGTTTTTTTTTTTTTGCATTATTACTTTATTAAAGATTACATAACCTCTTTTTCATTATCCCAGAAATACAGCTGTACGAGTGCCAACATTAATCAACACTAATCCTTTGTTTTGTTATATGCTTCCCATCTTGATCATATAATGCATTTTACAATTGACTTAACATTTAATTCTGCCTGTACTGCAAAAATATGTCCTTCACTGCCCTCCCTACGCATATCCATCTTACATACAATAAATAACCGAAGGGTATATGGTCTTCCATTTGCCAGATACAGGGGGGTTATTCAGAGAGATCAGAAATGTGGCCAAAATGTAACCGGACACTGAATTTCAGCATACTGGGACATTTTGGGGCCCTTCGGCTAATCAGAGAGCAGGCAGTTCGCCAAATTCTGGCGAATTGCCTTCACGTATGGAGCCTGTTCGAGGGCAGTGCAATCCCCCCATAGAGAAGCAATGGTTAGTCTATTCACAGACACCAAACAGCAGTGAAAAGTTGTCGAAATGCCCTGCTGTTCGGTGGTTTAATTCGACAGGTTTATTCAGGCGAACTCCATAGGCTTCAATGTTAAAAATATTCCCGTTTTAATTCAATATCTAATAAACTGTTTATTATTTTAATCTGCAGTAAAAAGTTTCTTTATTTCTAGATTTTATTAGGATATTTTAGGTATTTTTCGGGATTTTTTTTCGGCCAACATCTCTTTTCGTTTTTTTTTTTAACCCCTTAGTGACCGGGCGGTTTTACACAAATCCGTCTTTTAGTGACTGCTGCTGTTTTTACGTTTCTGCGCTGTTAGTGTTTAGGACAATTTTTCCTCTTACTCGTTTATTCGACCCACACATATTATACACCCTTTTTCCCGCCATTAAATGGACTTTCTAGAAATACCATTATTTCCATCATATCGAATAATTTACTATAAAAAAAAATATGAAATATGAGGAAAAAATGGTAAAAACACACTTTTTCGTAATTTAATCCCCAAAATCTACAACCACCCAAAAAGACCCCGGCTAAATAGGTTCAAAATTTTGTCCCGAGACTAGAAATACCCAATTTTAACATGCGTTTGCTTTTTAACCCCTTCACTGCTGAGACAGTTCACCTATGTGCGCTGCGCTCATTCTGACCATTTTGTGCTAATTATTTTTAGATGACAGCCTAGGTCCTATTTAATTAAACTCCCCCCAGACAAAAAAAACTTTTTAAAAAAAATACTTTTTTTTATTTTATTTAATTTTTTTATTATTTTTTTTTATTTAATTTTTTTTAAAAAACATTTTTTAAAAACAAACCTAGTCATGTTTGGTATCATTTGAAAGGCCATAATCAGGCCTTTTAAATGATGGCAAATATGACCATCCAGCTGCCATGGATCGGGAGATAAAGGGATCCTTAGGATCCCCTTATCTCTACATGGCAGCTAGAGGGTTAACTGGCCCACTGATATCCTCACACATATGGTGAGGTTGTCAGTGGGTGGGGGGGACCTGGAGGCTTGGCTGACATCCAAGATGTCAGCCCCCCTCCAGGTTTGAATCGCGTTTTGGCGCCAATTGGCGCCGAAAAGCGATCCGGCGGCAAAACTGTTAATGCCATACACCACTGGAAAGGGGAGGCTCACCCCTCTCCAGCGGTGTAAACGGCATCTCCCTAGCTTCAATGGTTGGGGAGATAGAGGGCTCCGAAGGAGCCCCCCCTCCCCTCCATTGAAACACATGGGGGCACCTTCTGATGACGTCACCACGCAGCGTGGCGACGTCATCAGCCTCGCCTGCCCATGTAAATCACATGGGCAGGCTTCCTCCCTGCCAGATCGCCGTGGGATCCGACGAGGGAGGTGAGTATCGGGCGGGAGGGGGATTTGGCGCCGCTGACGTACCCTGTACGTCCGCGGGTCTAAGGGAGACCCGAGGACAGGACGTACAGGGTACGTCAGGGGTCATTAAGGGGTTAAATCGTCTTTTCTTTTTTCTGTAACAGACCTTTTTATTATCATTCATAGGATCTTATACGTAAATTCCAGACATTTTCCTTTTCATTCAGTAATTTTTTTTGCAAACAGCGTTTCAATTTTGAAACTTTCAAGCGTACAGGTTTTTTTTAGTTTTTTTTACCACATTCCTCTGCTTGTCGGGTTTTCCCGGCAGCTGCTCTGAGCTGTGATCAGTGGCTTGTCGAGTTTTTCCGGCATGTTCGGCTGGGTTTTTGCGGCGGTTTCTGCGGGCTTTATTTGAGTGTTCGGTGAGTGTTCGGCAAGTGTTCGCGGTGGGTTTTCTCTGCACTACGGGGGGGGGGGGCCCTGCGGTGCATGCAGGGTTGGCAAACTAGAATCGCTGAATCATCCCAAAGTGCGGGGAATGAAAGGTCACCGAACGTGCGGTGACTTTTCGATTCGCTCTGAATAACCCTATTAGTGTTAGAGGCATAAGGTCATTATTTGTACAGGTGTTTTAACTTTACTTTTAGGGGCACTGCCTTCAAGACATTGGGGAGATTTCACAAATTTAGTCATCAATTCAGCTACAAGAGCATCAGGGGTTGGGAAAAATGTTTCCAAAAAGTTGCCCGTTGATTTTAGCCCATATGTGACAACAAATGGCTTCTATATCTTTGATGTGATTCATTGGAGGTTGAGTTTACGGATATGCTTTCTTTATTTCATTACATTGATGTGGGTGAGTGGTTCAAGCCCGGAAGCAACAAAGCATCCCCAGACAATGAGGATATCTACACTATGCTTTGTAGCTAGAATGAGGTTTTGTTATCGATTCGAATTGCAGCAATTTTTTCCTTCAGAAACAGCACTGTGCATTTTCTTCCAGAAAGTCCACCTTTATCTGTCCACAGCACATTTCCAAAGATACAAAGGGGTTCCAAGAACCCATGTATCTCATTAAATAGAATTGATTTCTCCCTGTGCCTCCCCTGGTTCTGACAGTGGTTTGGGGGTTATTTGGGTAAACAGAATGCATGATTTAGCCATGAAGGGTAGTTAGGGTGGTGGAGCTTTTTAACCTTTCACTAGCCAAGCATCTGTGTGGAGATCATTTGGAGGACGACTGTCTCCCCTAAACTGTGAATTATTTAAGACACAAGGGGTGAAGAGGGTAGGCTGGTGCGCACATTAGTCTTTCACCACTGGTTGTGACTGAAGGATGTCTGAGGAAAAGGTTGTCCACCCAATGAAATTGACTCTGAGTCTTTAGGATCGTCCATTAGGATGGGAGTGGAGCAGATGGGTCAGGCAGTCACTCTAGAATCGCCCTGCATTCGTCCTTCAGGCGACTTAGTTATTGCTTCTGTTTGTTATGTTTTGGTCTTAACACATGGCTGTATGTGTTTTTTAACTGCTGGGGTGCCCTTTAAATCCCCGTTTAAACTGGTTGTTTTTCTGATGGGTCAACAGGATTGTCTTGAGAATTTATTACAAATGAAACAATGAGTTTGTTTACTGTGCATACCGCTCGCTGGTTAGAATAATATCTGCCATTCACTTTGTGGTCAGCACCTAGCACAATCTAACTATCTAGGTGCATTTATTGAATGACCAATTTACTTACGGCGGAACTCCTGATATATATATACAGTGGCAAGAAAAAGTATGTGAACCCTTTGGGATTATGTGGAGTTTTTCATGAATTGGTCATAAAATGTGCTCTGATCTTCATCTAAGTCACAACAATTTGAAAAGCACAGTCTGCTTAAAATAATATAACACAAACATTATATGTTTTCATGTGTTTATTGAACATAACATGTAAACATTCACAGTGCAGGGAGGAAAAAGTATGTGAACCCATAGCCTAATGACTTCTCCAAGAGCTAATTGGAGCCAGGAGTGAGCCAACCTTGAGTCCAATCAGTGTGATGTTATTGGATGTGTTGCTGAAAGCTGTCCTGCCCTTTAAAAACACACACCAGTTTTGGGTTTACTGGTTTCAAGAAGCACTGCCTGATGTGAACCATGCCTTGCAGAAAAGAGCTCTCAGAAGACCTACGATCAAGAATTGTTGACTTGCATGCAGCTGGAAAGGGTTACAAAAGTATCTCCAAAAGCCTCGATGTTCATGTGTCCTCGGTAAGACAGACTGTCTACAAATGGAGAAAGTTCAGCACTGTTGCTACTCTCCCTAGGCGTGGTCGTCCTGTATAGATGACTGCAAGAGCACAGCGCAGAATGCTTAATGAGGTAAAGAAGAATCCTAGAGTGTCAGCTAAAGACTTACAGAAATCTCTGGCACATGCTAACATTTTTGTTGACACATCTACAATAAGGAAAACATTAAACAAGAATGGAGTACATGGGAGGACACCACTGAGGAAGCCATTGTTGTCCAAAAAGAATATTGCAGCATGTTTGAAGTTTGCAAAAGAGCACCTGGATGTTCCACAGCACTACTGGCAAAATATTCTGTGGACAGATGAAACCAAAATTGAGTTGTTTGTAAAAAACACACAACACTATGTGTGGAGAAAAAAAGGCACAGCACACCAACATCAAAACCTCATCCCCACTGTAAAACATGGCAGAGGGAGCATCATGGTTTGGGGCTGTTTTGCTGCCTCAGGGCCTGGACGGATTGTTGTCATTGATGGAAAAACGAATTCGAGAGTTTATCAAGACATTTTTCAGGAAAACGTAAGACCATCTGTCCGCCAACTGAAGCTCCGCAAAGGATGGGTGATGCAACAGGACAATGACCCAAAGCATACAAGTAATTCAACAAAACAAAATACGCCTTCTGGGGTGGCCCAGTCAGAGTCCTGACCTCAACCCGATTGAAATGCTGTGGCATTACCTTAAGAGAGCGATTCACACCAGATATCCCAAGAATATTGCTACACTGAAACAGTTTTGTGAAGAGGAGTGGTCCAAAATTACTCCAGATCGTTGTGCAGGTCTGATCTGCAACTACAGGAAACGTTTGGTTGAGGTTATTGCTGCCAAAGGAGGGTCAACCAGTTATTAAGTCCAAAGGTTCACATACTTTTTCCACCCTGCACTGTGAATGTTTACATGTTCTGTTTAATAAAACATGAAAACATATAATGTTTGTGTTGTATTATTTTAAGCAGACTGTGTTTTTCAAATTGTTGTGACTTAGATGAAGATCAGAGCACATTTTATGACCAATTCATGCAAAACTCCACATAATCCCAAAGGGTTCACATACTTTTTTCTTGCCACTGTATATATATATATTTTTTTTTACATCTGACCCACTTGTTCAATTTCCAATTTTTTATCTTTTATATTCATGTAGTGTTCTAATTTGTTTTCAGTGTTTGAATAAAGGTTACTTGTACGGGGACCAAATTCCCTTCAGTTACTCTCCTCGTACTAGGGTGCGTTGGATTGTCATAAATTTATGTTTGATAAAGATTTTTGGTGGGTTAGGCCCTCGAATTGTGGTGCCTGGCGCCGTGTAGGGTGTTCCTGTTTGGAATTACCCTGTCTTTTGTGATAGTAGTTAAAGAAGGCATGGGAGGCTGGACTTGTAGTTCACTGGTGAGACATTTATTTCCATTTATGAACATGAGATTAATGTTTCAAGATGGCTCCTTTATGTTATGCTTTGCATTAGGCTTGTGATGATCCAGCCACGGCTTGACTCCAGCAGCTCCAATCCTGACATTAGCTGAGTTCCAGTTCAGATTTTCTGAGTGTCTGTGCTAAATGCCATTCCCTCCTGAAAGTGCTTGATCCACTCCAGGTCTGCCCTGCTTGCTTCATCCTCAGGTGGGGTTATTCTGCAGCCCGTTGCTTGCCTGAAAAAGAAGCCATGCCTGTACTTCATGACTCCTGCATTGTTTGTCAGTTTGCTCAAGTCTTGACAAAGCCCCGTGAGGGTCAAAACATTGTTTCTCTGCTGATGGAATAAACACACAGGGTGAATATTGAAGAAGTGCTGGACTTAGTTCTTTTCTTGTATATTGAATTTGGGGGTTGATCCATTCCAGCCAGAGTGGTGAGCGTTTTATCAGAACCATTTGTTGAATATTGTGACTAGGGATGGGCTGCCGGTTCGATTCGAACATGAGTTCGAATCGAACATCGGCCGTTTGGGTGTTCGGAGAATGCCGAACATTATGGGATGTTCGCGGTTTGTTCGACCGCAGACATTCCATAATAAAAAATGCCCTTAAAATGCGTCCACAGGTCTCCTAAATGTACCAGCAGCTGCCGGTACATTTAGGAGACCTGTGGCTGCGGCCCCCGTAACTCACCTGTCCTGCAGCTGTCCCGGCCTCCTGTTCCTCCGGTCCGCATGGCCGCGGCTCCTTTGCCCCACGTCTTCATGCTGATCTGATTGGGCAAAGTCCTGCGCCTGACCTGGACTTTGCCCAATCAGGGCTCTAATTCAATATTGAGCCCCGATTGGGCAAAGTCCAGGTCAGGTGCAGGACTTTGCCCAATCCAAGCTCAGCATGAAGATGAGGCGTGGGGCAGAGCTTTAACCAAGCTCTGATTGGTTAAAGTCTTGCACAGGTCGGTGCAAGACTTTAACCAATCAGAGCTTGGTTAAAGCTCTGCCCCACGCCTCATCTTCATGCTGAGCTCGGATTGGGCAAAGTAATGCACCTGACTTGGACTTTGCCTAATCAGGGCTCAATATTGAATTAGAGCCCTGATTGGACAAAGTCCAGGTATGGCGCAGGACTTTGCCCAATCAGATCAGCATGAAGACGTGGGCAGAGAAGCCGCAGCCAGGCGGCCCGGAGGAACAGGAGGCCGGGACAGCTGCAGGACAGGTGAGTTACGGGGGCCGGGGGCCGCAGCCACAAGTCTCCTAAATGTACCGGCAGCTGCCGGTACATTTAGGAGAACTGTGAACACATTTTGCGTGTTCGACCCCCATTGGGTTGCATTGTGTTCGAGTTTGTATTCAAACATTTGGGCTGTTCTGATGTTCGAATACGAACCGAACACAGGGGTGTTCGGCTCATCCCTAATTGTGACTTTTAAACAACGACTGAATGTTTTCTTACAAAAATATATTATTAAGGGTTATAATATTTAATATGTAAGTAAAAGCTGCTTGATCCGAGGAAAAATCCGACTGCCATCTGGGGTCAAGAAGGAATTTTTTTTCCCAGTATGTTGCACATTTGTTGAATGCTTCAGACTGTTTATTTTTGCCTTCTTTTGGATTAACAGCAGTAGGTGTTGTGTGAAAGGCTGAACTCGATGGAAGCACGTCTTTTTGTCAGCCTATGTAACTATGCCTCGAAGTCCATGTGATAGAAATGAGTCCTACCGCAATTACAGGGTGGCCTGAAGTCCATTGTCATTTACATGTGTCGTGTGCGCTCAGATACCCTGTGTCATCAGTTTTACCATCACAGCCATTCTGTATGCTATAATGTAAAGCTAACGAAAATAATGTAATGTTTATTTCATGGGTTGTAAACGCCACACAAAAGAATGATCCAATAAGCATTTTCTCCATATACGCTATGCATCCATCGCTGAAATGAAAAACGGGGATTTTCTGTGAACGTTACATCTTAGGAACTGAGGATTCATGGAGAGTAGATCAATCTTAAGTCATTGTCTGAGACGATACAGATAACATATCGCAGATAAAGCCAATAAAGCAAAGGAAAACTCCACTTCCCTTTATTGCTTTCTCATTATTATACCAGATGTATTTTGCATTTCTGTTATGTGTGTTTTTTTTTTAAATACATATCTTATAGCTCTTGAAATATAGAGCTCTGTTTGTCAAGCCTGACATAATGTGCAGCCGTTTAAACATTACTAGCTAGTTTGCGATGTATTTTAAAGATTTTTTTCCAAGTTGGCTGGAACGATTAATCCATCATAAAGCAGAATGTGCTGAAAATGTTTGACAATAACTCTTTATTTCAAGGATATGCCAATAATGAACTACATGTGCACTGCCAGTCATTCATAGCTGAAAGTCAGTGTAGCAATAAAGGCACTTTGCCAAACCCTGATTTGTGCTTGAATTTGACAAGTGCTTCTGGTATTTAGTGACTTTTATGTGCATATGCGTGTGCATATACTGTATGAGCTATATATTTAAATATATATATATATATATATATATATATATATATATATTGATTAGCCACAACATTATAACCACCTGGCTAATATTGTGTCCGTCCCCCTCGTGCTCCCAAAACAGCTCTGAGACGTCGAGCCATGGACTCCACAAGACCGCTGAACGTCCTGCAAGAGGTGTGGTTGGTGGCCTCCATGGATCGGATTTGTAGTTTCAGCACATTCCACAGATGATCAATCGGAATGAGATCTGGGGAATTTGGAGGCCAAGGCAACACCTTGAAATCTTAGTCATGTTCCTCAAACTTTAGCCCTTTTAGGTACCAGTTTGCGATCCGACACCAATCGGCGACAGATAACAGCCTATTTCCGGTGGGGCTGCCATCTTAGATGTCAACCCCGCCTCCGAGCCCCCCATCGTCAACTAACATCATCGAGCATGAAATCAATTACCGAGTTAACCCATAACTGCCCAGAGATTTCTTATGGAAATCCCTAAGGTGGAGATAGGGGGGTCGTTTAGACCCCAGTATTTCCCGATCTGTGGCAGCTAGAATGTTATCTTTGGAATCATTGGAAAGGCCAGAGCACGGCCGTTTCAATGATATGAACATCAGGGTAAGTGTAAAAAAAAAATTAAATAAATAATAATGTATTTTAATTTTTTCTTTAATTTATTAATGCAGCATTATTGTTCACTTTTCAATTATAATATGAACACTAGTGCTGCACTAATCAAAAATGTTTTTTAGCTAAAATCGCGTACCGTAACAGGTTTCCAATTTCTATTTTTTTAACAAGTGTATCCTATAGAACAGGGGTGTCAAACTCAAATGTCATCGGGGCCGCATCAGCAGTTTGGTTACCCTCAAAGGGCCAGTTGTATCTGTAGGACTATGTGTCCACTCTTTATTATCATAAATTATTGTCACTGCATTCAATTATTACTGTTTTTTGTTCACACATGGATTTGCCCCAGCTCACACATGGATTTGCCCCAGCTCATGGATTTGCCCCAGCTCATGGATTTGCCCCAGCTCACACATGGATTTGCCCCACCTCATGGATTTGCCCCCAGCTCATGGATTTGCCCCCAGCTCATGGATTTGCCCCAGCTTACACATGGATTTGCCCCAGCTCTCACCTGGATATGCCCCAGAGGCAGCCAGCTCTCACATGGATACTTGCCCCAGCTCCGGCAGGGGTTGAGGGGACCCAGATGCCGGGCAGCAGGAGTGCCTGCCCGGTCCTGAACAGTCCGTCCTGTTGAAGGGGATGCGGCTGCGTGCGTGCGCAGGTCACACGGTCTGGCCAGTCAGGTGGTACAGAGACTCAGTACCACCTGATTAGCCGGACCACGTGACCGGCTGCACCTGCACGCAGCCACCTCCCCTTTAACAGGACGGACTGTTCAGGACCGTGCCTCAACCCCGGGCCAGTTTTAGGGGCGCAAATGCTGCGCGGGCCACATGACGAGTTCTGGCGGGCTGGATTTGGCCCGCGGGCCTTGTGTTTGACACCCGTGCTATAGAATATATTTTTTGTAAATAACTGTTAATTGGTTTTCCAAAATAAAGACAAGCAACATAGAACTCGCAGGTTCATTAATGCAGTTCAAAAATTAACAGAGGGACGCGCAGGACCCTTATAATGTTGCAGTATATATACAGTTAGGAAGACAAAATAATGGAGAGGAATAGGTAGGGAACTGAGGGACTGAGGATAAACACTTTAATTCGATCTTACATGTGTTACTAAAATGTCTGAGTTCCATTGCTGAGTGTGTGTATGTGATTATGCGGGGATGGTAAGTAACGCTTGGCAAGCGCGGGACGAGGATTGGAGTATCCAGTTGGACCATATCGCTGTGTATTGGGGTAATCTTTCAGAAGCACTGAAAACCAGCTGTTTCCACTGAGTGTAGTTCTTCCATGCGAGTAAACCATAGGGAGAGGGGTGGTGGGGTGAGTTGTAGCCAGTAAAGTGGCACCAGGGCCTTGGCGGTGTTCAGGATGCGAATGGCCATAGTGCGTTTGTATGCAGTGATAGAGTAAGTATTGTGGTGTAAGAGGAACGCGACCGGTGTGAACTCTGGGGGAGGATCTGTGAATACCTTAAGTATGTCATAAATCCTGGACCAGAAAGGTTGTAGTTTCGGGCACTCCCACCAAATGTGTAGCATGTCTCCCAGTGCCACATTACATCTCCAGCATTGTGCTGGTACCTGGGGGTCATAGCGATTAATCTTATCTGGGGTGCGGTACCATAGGCTGAGGACTTTATATGCGGTTTCCTGTGCTTTGGAGGAGACCGAACAATGATGTGTCAGTTCGCAAATCTTGGACCATTGTGCAACGGAAAGAACCACGTCTAGCATGTTTTCCCACTTTCCCATATACGGCGGCGGCACATCCGAGGCCGCCTCTCTAAGTAGGGATAGACCATGTGAGAGAGGTCCTTTGGTACAGCATAATTTCTCAAAAGGCCATAGTGGGCGCCCCAGCTGATGTTTCTGAGGTAAACTGTCAAGATAGTGTCGGAGCTGCGCATAGTGGAACGTGTGGAGAAACGAGATGGGGCTATCTCTTATTAAGTCCATCAGAGGCCGGCAGGTCGAGTCGTGGAAGAAGTGTAATATGCGTGGTGTTGGAGCCGGGACCAGCCTTCTTACCGAGTGGGGATCTAGTCCGGGGAGGTATTCCTCATTGTGTACCACCGGTGTCATTGGGGAAGGGAAAGATGTGAGGCCAAATTTAGTGGCAGACCAGCACCATATCCCAAAAGTCGCCTGCAGGTATGGCGACGAACTGGCCAGTCTCCAACCCTCCTTCAATGTGAGCCAGGGAAGGACACCAGCTCTTGTTCCACTGCCCTCCATAGTTTAACCGACCCCTCTCTCGACCAGGCAATGAGACCACACTTTGCCTTTAAATGGCTGACTGATAAAATCAAATACTTGGGCATATGGCTCCCATCACAACATTCCCGTCTTTACCAGGATAACTTTCCACCACTCCTCGGATTCTTGCAACGCGACCTAGCCAACTGGAATCACCCACATATCTCCTGGCTCGGTCGCACCTATCCAGGCACGAAGATTAGGGCCTAGGCCGATATGTGTCAAGGAGAGGGAAATAAAGTCCCAGTCCACCCGGTCGAAGGCCTTCTCCGCGTCTGTGGACAGGAGCGCCAGTGCCTGAGAGGAGCGACGGGCATGGTGCATAAGCTGCAGGGTCCTCATGGTGTTGTCCCGGGCTTCTCGGCCAGGAACAAACTCCACTTGGTCCGCGTGGACAAGAGCTGGGAGGAAGGGCTTCAGTCTGTCCGCCAGAATTTTTGCGAAGAGCTTCAGGTCACAGTTTAGTAGGGAGATGGGTCTATAGCTGGCGCAAAGTTCAGGATCTTTGCCTTCTTTTGGTAAAATCGTGATATTGGCACTGAGGGTCTGCGTGGGAAGTTGCAGTCCGTCCGTCAAGTCATTAAGTGCTGTCAAGAGATGGGGGGAGAGGATCGCGGCGTAGCATTTATAATACCTGACCGGGAAGCTGTCCGGGCCAGGACTTTTACCGGGTTTAGAGGATTTGAGTGCCAAGGCCAGTTCTTCTGTGTTCAAGGGGCGGTCAAGGAGGTCGGATGTTTGGCGGGAAACTTTTTTAGTACTTGGTCAGATAGGATAGAATGTCAGAGCGTTTGCGCGCCAGGTCTTGGGGGTTGGTGGTCCCTTGCAGGTCATATAGTGCGGCATAATAGTCACAAACTATCTGAAGCAATTTTACCGGCAACCGCTGCAGTGTGCCCTGTTTGTCTCGTAATTTAGCAATGTAGGCTGCTGATCTTTTTTTGGCTATCATTCGAACAAGCAGTCTCCCACTCTTGTCCCCATGTGAGTGATAAAGGGCCTTGGAACGCAGGTATGTCCTGTGGTAGCTCGTGTTTAAAAGTTTAGCTAGGGATCTGCGCAGCTCGGTCAGAAGGGCCCCTATAGAATATATAACCACGAAGGCTCGGATGATAAAATGTGAAAATATTACTTTACACGCTGTAGATGATTGAAATTTTAATAGAAATTCTAATTTTTTTTACATTTTTTGCTATAGCATGCTTGCACGACAGGATGTAAACATATAATAATGATATTATGAATCTGCAGGGTCTGCCGAAAAAAAAGGATATATAATTTATCTGGGTCCTACAATAAAACATGACTTCAAATCGCGTTTAAACATTATGAGCACAAAATGGTGAAAAAAAGCTCAGTACAAAGAGATGAAATGGCTCGAAAGTGAAGAGGTTAAATCTGTCAAACCGAATCACCAAAAATCTGGGCATTTCACTGACACTTCGGTGCAGTTCGGCGTTCTCTGAATAGAATAACCATTACTTCTCTATTGGACAATTTTTCTTTTGCCGAAGACCTCCAAACTGTGGCGAACTGCAGCATATTTTGCTTTCAATTCCCCTGTAATTGGTGAATTTCCAGCTTTCTGAATAGCCAAACTGCCATGAAATTGCACTGTGTGGTGCAATTCGGTGACAAGTTCGACGCTCTTTGAATAACCCTTTAAGTATTTCAGCAATCTGAGCTACAGTCGCTCTACAGTGTGATCAGACGAGACAATTTAATGCACTTATGCTAAGATATCCAACCAGCGAATATTTCACTGTTCTTAAAGATGAAGAGATATTGCAGTTTATCCTCAATCAAGGCGATAGTGTAACGTTGGGGGCTTCCAGCCTTTCCGGTGTGCTTGAAGGCAGCATGTCTGATGCTGCTCGCTCACCAACACCCGGTTTAAATTGAAACTGTCAGGGAGGTGGCTGCATGAGGTGCGGCTTGAGAGGGGGGCGCGGTCTGGTGAAGGTCTTTTAAAAACCAACAGTTCCTTCTAAGCAGTGCCAGATCGTGGTTATCCATACCTGAGCTCCTTGTACCTGAATTCTCTCATGATTTAACCTGTTATTGACCTCTGCTTGTTTTCTGACTATTCTGCTTTCCGTTGCCCTAGACTATTTCCTTGTACTACGCTTCTGCACTGATATCGACCCGGCTATTCCATTTGACTATTCTATACTCTGTATTCCTGATTCTGGCTCGTCTGACTACCCCGTGTTGCTTCCCTGATTTTGTATTACGACATTGTCTTTGATTAACCCTTTCTGTCTAGATAGTATACCTGGCCAATTCTAAGGACCAGACGTTAGGGATTCTTCTACGGCTACCCTGTTGGTAGCTTTTGGGCTCTGTGGAGTGTTGGGCTTTGAGGACTGCGTGGTGGGATCCTGGAACCGTGACAGATAGACACTATTACTTTTTGCCCTCCATGGGCAGAACTAATTTGTACTGTCAAGGCGCTATGCATGATTGGCCCTCAGTGATGACATCAGCATGCCAACTTGTCAATAGATGCACTGACTATTAATGGTGTTCATATGCCTGTCTGGTCACAGGGGTCACTTCCTCCTGCGTCATGCAATGGTCATGTGTGGTACAAAAATATTTTTAAAAGAGAATAACCCTTTTTATAATTATATATTTCACCAAACAATACTAAATGTAAAATGAGCTCAACTTGTTTTGTGTAACAAGATCACTTTAAAGAGTCTGAAACAATGTTTACCCCAAGCTAGGTGCCCTGTACAGAAACAAATCCTGCCTGAGCCCACGGTAAGAAAGCAGATTGTACAACAAATGCTTATGCCGGCTATTGAATATGGAGATGTAGTGTATGCAGCTGCCCCGCAATTTATTTATTTATTTATAAAGTATTTTACCAGGAAGGACACATTGAGATTTCTCTAGTTTTCAATTATGTCCTGGGTTCAAGAAAATTGAAGTGTTACAGTTACAGAAATACAAAGTAATACAATGCAAGATATTTAAAAAAAACCCACAAATTTACAGATTAACATAAAATAAATATGTAGGAAATAGTCATTATGTTACATGTTTACAGGTGCATTCTGTATTGAGGTATGTT
This sequence comes from Leptobrachium leishanense, assembly GCA_009667805.1. Taxonomy (NCBI): domain Eukaryota; kingdom Metazoa; phylum Chordata; class Amphibia; order Anura; family Megophryidae; genus Leptobrachium; species Leptobrachium leishanense. Next base: position 488,958,805 of record CM019063.1, read on the forward strand.
AGTAAGGAGCTCTTGAGTGACTTAAGACTGGGGAAGATTTGATGGCGTCTGGGAGGTTATTCCATAATTGTGGTGCTCTGTAGGAAAATGAGGATCGAGCCACTTTCTTTTTGTATTGTGGTATTGCAAGTAAGGTGCTGGTCCTGGATCGGAGGTTATAGGATGAGGGAGCTGCTGGGGGAAGCAGTCTATTCAGATAGGGTGGCAGCTTCCCAGAAAAGCTCTTAAACACCAGGCTGGAAAGGTGAAGGGTGCGTTTAGACTGCAGTGATGGCCAGTTTAGCTCTTTTAACATGTCACAATGGTGGGTCATGTAGTTACATTCAGGGTTATCCAAAGAGATTCGAAAAGTCACCGCACGTTCAGTGACTTTTCGTTCCCTTCAATTCGGTTCCTTTTGCCGATTGCATTTCGGTGACCCTGCGGTGTATTCAGCAAACAGCACAGGGTCCCCGAATTGCAGGGAAAAGCTGCTGTAAACCCGACGACAACTAACCGAAAACTAACCGAATGCACGCTGAAAACAAGCAAAAACATCTGGATTAACCTTTGAAAAAGACGAACAGGAGCCGAACATGAGCCGAATCACACAGAGCCGAAGCAGCTGTGACGTAGAGGAGGCAGTGAATAAATTAGAAAAACCATTTGTATGAATCTGGGAAAAAGAAACGCTGTTTGCAAAGAAACTACTGAGCGAAAATGTCTGAAATTTTCACAGGAGGTCCAGGGAATGATAATAAAGAGGGCTGTTACAAAAAAAATAAGTAAACTGAAAAAAAAAATCGGACTTTTAATAAAAATAAAAAAAAATCAGAAAAATGCTTAAAGTATCCTAAAAAATCTATAAATAAAGAGACTTTTTGCTGCAGAATTTTATAATGAACGGTTTATTAGATATTGAATTAAAACGGGAATATTTTTAACATTGAAGCCTATGGGATTCTCCTGAATAAATTTGCCGAATTAAACCCCCGAATGGCAGGGCATTAGGGGAACCTTTCACTGCTGGTTTGTGTTCTCTGAATAGACGAAGCAGTGCATTTCATGGGGATTTCACTGCCCTCGAACAGGCACCGAACAGGCACCGTATGTGCAGGCAATTCGCCAGTATTGTGACATGTTAAAAGAGCTAAACTGTCCGTCACTGGAATCCAGACGCACCCTTCACCTTTCCAATCTGGTGTTTAAGAGGTTTTCTGGTAAGCTACCACCCTACCTGAATAGGCTGCTTCCCCCAGCAGTTCCCTCATCCTATAACCTCAGATCCAGGACCAGCACATTACTTGCAATACCACAATACAAAAAGAAAGTGTCTCGATCCTCATTTTCCTACAGAGCACTGCAGTTATGGAATAATCTCCCAGACACAATCAAATCTTGCCCCAGTCTTAAGTCCCTCAAGAGCTCCCTAATAAAATACCTGGATACAGAATTCACCAGTAAACATGTAACATAATCAGGGTTATTCAAAGAGCTCCGAATTGCTTGAGAAAGGTAACCGAACGCTGAAATTCAGTGTACGGTTACCTTTCCTGGCCATTCGGCTATCCAGAGAGCAGGCAATACGCCAAATCCTATTGAATTGCCTGAACATACGGTGCCTGTTCGGTGCCTGTTCGAGGGCAGTGAAAACCCCATGAAAAGCACTGCTTCAGCTATTCAGAGAACACAAACCAGCAGTGAAAGGTTCCCGAAATGCTCTGCCATTCGGTGGTTTAATTCAGTAAATTTATTCAGGAGAATCCCATAGGCTTCAATGTTAAAAATATTCCCGTTTTAATTCAATATCTAATAAACCGTTCATTATAAAATTCTGCAGTAAAGAGTCTCTTTATTTATAGATTCTTTAGGATATTTTAAACATTTTTCTGAAATTTTTTTTTTTAGTTTTCTTCTTTTTTCTGTAACAGCCCTCTTTATTATCATTCCCTGGACCTCATATGTAAATTTCAGACATTTTCGCTCAGTAGTTTCTTTGCAAACAGTGTTTCACTTTTCAATCATTCATACAAACTGTTTTGCTAATTTATTCACTGCTTCTTCTGCTGTGTCAGAGGCTGTGATCGGCTCCTGTTCGGGTTTTTCTGTGGTTTTCGGCAGGTTAATCCAGATGTTTTTGAGGCTTTTCTGTGTGCATTCGCTGGGTTTTGCAGTGAGTTTTTGAGGGTTTGCGGCAGCTTTTCCCTGCAATTCGGGGCCCTGTGGTGTTTGCTGAATACACCGCAGGGTCACCAAAATGGGATCGGCAAAACAAACCAAATTGAGGAGAACGAAAAGTCACCGAACGTGCGGTGACTTTTCGAATCTCTTTGAATAACCCTGAATGACTTTATTTCCTACATATTTATGTTCTGTGTTAATCTGTATATTTGTGTTTTGGTTTTAATATCTTGCATTTTATTACTTTGTATTTCTGTGACAACTGTAAAAATTTCAATGTTCTTGAACCCAGGACATACTTGAAAACGAGAGAAATCTCAATGTATCCTTCCTGGTAAAATCCTTTGCAAATAAATAAATAAATGTTCCTGCCAGAAGCCTTAGGTGACATGCAAGCCAAACGCTCTTTGCCTGGTTCTCAAAGAACCATTATAACCGATAACATCTTCTCTTTATTATACAAAGGCTGGCACTATATACCCAACACAATAGGAATACCATGAAGACAGTGGACTCCTCTTCAGATCTTCCTGCAAATACACAGAATAGCCCATTTGCCAAAATTTAACCCATTTATAAGATTTATCCCTATATCTATAGATCAGTTGAGAAGGTTAATGTAATTCCTACAAGCATCACATATGATTTTATACTAAAAAAATCAAAGAGCTACAGAGAAAGTTTCACATTGCCATTTCCAAAGTTGTTTATTTACTTTCGTGCAGGGATTTCATCGTAGGCCGCCTTTGACAAAAGATAACACGTTTTCTTAACAATCGATTTCCTGAGCTGCTTTTGTCTTCAGATTTCTATTTTCTATATCTGTTATGCCACCCTTTGTATAATAAAGAGAAGATGTTATCATGTATTATGCCTCCCTGAGAACTGGGCAATTTCCATTTAATGTATCGGATGCTAGTAGTAGTATTCGTCCCCTTTATAAGAAGATTATGTTTTCAGAAATGGGCATAGTATGCATCAAAAACAATGTAAAAACAATCTATAAAATGTCCTCATACCTCAGTAACTGTTGTAGCAAAGCGCTTTTCCTGCTGTTTAACATTCTTTGCTCGTATTTAGTGATCTATCATCTTTTAGAAATTCTGGCAGAGACTAGTAAGAATGGGTTATGAGAGATCCAGGGTTTTCAAGACCACTGACAATTGTCTGTTTGTGAGAAGGTTTCATGCCAATAAGACTGATTTATTAAATACAAGATGGTTTGTAAAGTGATCCTGTACCGACCAGGTTCACTCTCAAAGTGATTTCCCAATAGGAGACAGATATTGCATTAGTCTACACCATTCACTGCCATGGTCGGATATAGCCAATGTTCAAAAGCACCGGCAGGAGCCAAAGATGGAGTAAACTCGATGTGATCATTTTCTGGGGTAATGAAAAGGAATTTTAAATATTGCAAATCAATTTCAGTTACAAATGGGCTCCAGAATGTGCCCCAATTGTCAGCACATTGGACATGTCATACAAGGTGCTGAAACTGTTAAAACAACTTAGAGATCCATTTTTCTGCTACAGAAAGATGGAGCTCCAGGTGTATTATTATACATGTAGTAGCACTTTTTGGCCAGCGGGGACTGTCAGTTGAGCCTCCTGTATATACAATCTTTTTTTTTTTTGAAAGATACATTCAATCTGTAATGGAATTTGGTTTTTCACAATTCCAATGGGTCCTGGTAACGGTTTTCTCGAAAACAACTAGGTAGTGAAGCAGTTAAAGATCAATGTAAAATCTCATCCCTGGATAACAGATTGCAAACCATGCATGCTCGAATTTACCTTTAGGAGCCACTATCGTCCTCCTACTGCTCTATTGGCTCTGAGTGGTGATGGCTGTGCTCTGACTTGAGTTGTCACTTGCTTACAAACAGATAAGAGGATTGAGTTGGGGGACTCTTCTGATCACAGCTGTCATCCAAGTGCCATGACACCTTAAGTTTGCAAAAAAAAAAAGCAACCACTTAAGGCTCGTGTCAGACGAGCGCAGTGTTCACGTCCGTGTTATCGCACATAAGTACAGTACGTCCGTGATAGCATACAATTGTGTTAAATGGAGCACTACACATGAAGTACGTGCGGACGCATAATGGATGCGGCAAACGGACGCAGGTTAGGCAAGAACGTAATACCGCTAGAACGGACATGCGGAGTGCGCCACGTCCGCAACGTCCGCATAGCTTTGTGTGTGAGTGATGGAACGTGGTCAGACGGACTGCATTTATACGTGCAGCATTTTTGACGGACAAAATATTATTGAATTTAATTTATCTTCCCTCCTACATCCGTCAAAAATAACGTCAGTCACAAAAAGTCCGTAGAAAACGCGCTCGTCTGACACCAGTAGTATATTCCCATTATTTGAGCACCACTTAAGATGAGCTTGGCAGGTGCACTGTATGGTTAGCTTTGATAGATCTAGTTTGGGGAAAAAAAGCAGTTTAGCATCAAAAACTATTTCCTCATTTTCTCCCTATTAGGAGTTAATTGTATTTCTGGAAACAGCAGAATAAAGCTGTATCCCTCATCTTCATATGCGGAATGTGCTGGCGCGTAATAAATAATAATAATCTTCATGGTTAACAACAGGAAGGGCTTGTGTGGTGTGTAGGGAGGATGCGGGAAGGTAGACTGAGATCAGGATACAGAGGGATAGAGGAAAAAAGGAAAGACGCAGCTGTGAAACGTATAAATAAAAATTTTAAAAATGTCATCATTTGCCGTGCTTTTTCAAAAGAAAAAAGAGATTTATAGTAGAACCATTATGCAGTATAGGCAAAAAATATTAACGTTACCATTGAACACAACAAGAATATCCCTTAAAGAGAAACTCTATTAAAAATAGGGTTCCCTTTTATTGCCATTAAATAATTGGGCAGTTGCTGATCACAGTCTCTGCTGGATTATCTTTTGTTTATTTTCTTTATCTAAGAAGATTTTTGTGTAGCGAAGAAACCGTAAACTGTGCATTTTACGCGCGAAGCTTCCGTAGCGTCTACGCGGAACTATGGATCTGAGCTGCGTGCACAAGCATAGATCCAATCCATCAGCTGCCTCTCTGAGACCATTGGATACCACGGGTGCTCACGGACAGGGTTATGTCAGCACTGTCTCTGCGTGCTGACGTCACTTGTCACTGATCTGGTGACCGGAAACCGGTGGGGTAGGGTGTGGTATCACTTCACCCAGCGATATCTCCAGATCAAGGGCAGCAAGTTGGGCGGTCCTCACATCCCGACAACCTTAAATAGAAAAAGTGGTGAGGATGTGCAGGGTGTCCCTTTAAAATCAAGTCATTAACATCTAACATAACTATAAGTATACAAATGAAATGAAGAGGTATTTAATTGACGTGGATATTATCCTTGCATGTCATAATTGCACACAGAGATATGTATCCAAAGCATTTTGGGCCTCAGTATGAATCTATAAAACGTGCAATCATTCTTACAAGTGTTACGATTAAACCTAGATAATGGTTATGCAATTAAATAGTTCCCCTAGCCACACATGAGCCATACAAGCTTTGCATGTATAGATTTATTATACAATGCAATTTGCATAAGCAAGTAAAGGTTAATGGGAATAACGTCTTTATGGTGAAACTACATGGCATAATTTATCCTGCAGCAAATATATCATTTTATTCGGGGAATGGAAATGATTGCATAATGTTAGCTCTGAAGAGTTTCAAAGCAAAAAAGCCTCGGCATCACACGCATATAAAGCATGCTAATTATATTAAGATCATGCACACGGAGTTCCATGTGTTTACATAATAAGTTCAGGCTAGCTTTGCAGTCAATATTTGATATGGTGCAGCTGGCCTAATAATAAGTTCACCATAATCATCTAATGGAGGGTTTCTTTAATACATTGCAATTCACTGTACAATGGTCATGGTCTCTATCCCCGATGCAAAGCTTTACATTTGTTTACGTTCAGTCTCAGACACACACATACAGTCACATACATACAAATACAGTACTCACAGATACATGCAAACAGATGGATAAATTCAGACACATGCACATAGGGACATACTTGAAAACGAGAGAAATCTCGTTGTATCCTTCCTGGTAAAATACTTTGGATTTATTTATTTGCATAGTTGCGTTTACACAGACACAATCAGTCATATGCACATGGATAAAAAAGCATACACATGCACCAAGATGCAATCATATGTACCCAGATACACATGCAAGGTTATTCAGAGAGCACCAAAATGTCTCTCCCGTTCCCCGTACGTACTTTGGCGAGTCCAATTCGCTGACCCTGCGGTGAATTCAGTATTCACCGCAGGGTGCCCAAGCCGCCGTATCGATCCGAAAAAACACCGAAAAAGCACTGAATCGATCCGAAAACCCGACGAATGCATCCGACAATCTGCCGCAAAACCGCTGAATCGATCATTCGGCTATTAAGAGGGCAGGCAGTTCACCAAATTTTGGCAAATTGCCTGCACGTACGGTGCCTGTTCAACAGCAGTGAAATCCCCATAGAGAAGCAATGGTTCGTCTATTCAGAGAACACCGAACAGAAGTGGAAAGTTGCCGAAATGCCCTGCTGTTCGGTGTTTTCATTGGGCAGATTTAATCAGGCGATTCCCATAGGCTTCAATGTTAAAAATATTCCAGTTTTAATTCAATATCTAATAAACCGTTTATTATTTTAATCTGCAGTAAAAAGTCTCTTCATCTATTGATTAGGATCTTTTAGGCATTTTTTTTCAGGATTTTTTGTGGAATTTTTTTTCCCGTTTTTTCTTTTTTCAGTAACAGCCCTTTTTATTATCATTCATTGGACCTTATATGTAAATTCAAAACATTTTCCTTCAGTAGTTTTTTGCAAACGACGTTTCAATTTTGACACTTTCAATCATATTGGTTTTTTTTACCCGTACATCGGCTTGCGGCAGATGTTCGGCGGCATGTGGCAGATGTTCAGCAGGTTCGTGGCAGATGTTCGGCGGGTTTGACGGCGGGTTGCGACGGCGGCTGACAGGTTTGCGGTAGGTTGGCAGCGGCATTTGCCGGCCGATCCTCTGCACTTCGGGGACCCTGCGGTGAATGCTGAATTTCATTCCCCGAAGTGCGGGGAAGTGCGGGGAACGAGAAAGCACCAAAATGTCCAGCGACTCTGAATAACCCCCTAAGTTTAGTCAGTCATGGTGGTTTGAGTGTCCCTTTCATCTATAATTGTAAAAAAATTCTGATAGTCAAATTAAATAATTGTCTTTTTATTGTGTCCCTGCACTTTATTTTTTTTCTTGTGCACAAAGCGTCGGCCACCCTTCCTTCACTAATATGGAGATGCAATAAAAGAAATTCATGTGATACATCAGCTGTTTGTTTTTTTCTTGCTTGATAGTAAGAATCCATTATAATTGTTTCAGCCATCGAGTTAGATAAAACCCCAACAGCGGAGCCTGGGAAATGTTCTTGTAAGATATACAGCTTTATATTTTATATACAGTGAGGAAGCTCATTAGGTCAGAAGCAAAATGGGAAGATATATTGTACGTCTAGTTATCTATAGTGAAATAGACAACAGTTTGGACACTTGCCCAGCCGTCTCAAATAAAAGTAGCTACTTTAACTCTTTGTGTGCGAGAGAGTTGGCGCCGCTTTGCTTTCTGACGCGCTGCAGGACTCCCTTGTGCTTGAAGGGTTAAAGCCGCCCATCAGCGTATTACACGATTTCACTTAGAAAGTCAATATTGTTTTCAACATTGTCATACTATATTTAGAAGAGATGGCATAGGGCAAACTTATTGTGCGACTGCCTTTAATGCAGATCGGGTTATAGGAACTTGATTGATATGCTTTTAAAACCAGTTTCTGTATTTCCTGACCATTTCTCAAAACCTTTTAAACAATTGACACAGTTTAAAAAAAAAAAAAATCAAACCAAACAATAATAAATAAATAAAATAACCAAGGCTGTTACAGAAAACGCTTGCAGCCTTGACGGCAACTTTCAGGAAAGAATGCAGCACTTTTGCCTAGACAGACCTATAGGTAGCGGCGTCAGCCTGTGTTACTGCGAAGGCCTGCAGGAAACGTAGGGGATGGTAAAGCCCATCAGTAAAATTTAAATGATTATATAGACATTAACCTCTTTAGTATTGCTGGATTTTTTCTATTCTTTTTTTCCCATGTTTCAGCTAGACTGGGTAACTTAGACATGCTGTATGAGCCATTATGGGAACAACCTCATGTATGTAGCATTTTACCAAGCGATTAGACCTTATGATGATAAAGAAATGTAAAGAACAACTGTATAATCATCTGTTTTTCTTATGATTGTTACTGTTTATTATGTAAAGCTGGACTAAACTAAAGCTTTTGATGCAGAGACGCCTGTCATGTGATTTATTTCAGGGTGCCGATCAACAAATGTAGGGGACATAAATATGACTGACATTTAACTGGTCATTCTAGTACCAGAATGACTTGCTCTATGTCAATAGATAATGCTATAATCTTGAATAGTCCATGGAGAAGTGTGTTTTAACCTCAGAGGTTCTCAATAAACAGATGAAAACATTTAAATGCTTGCATTCATATGTTAATTAAGTTTTTAAACACACTTAACCTCTTCCGTGCTACACATTTTTTGTTGAAATAAATAGTAGCATGGGAGACCCCTTTTTTGTCATGGCTGTGATGGGTGCTACTATAGTAGAGACGTTCTTTATGAATTTTCTGTAGTAATTCATAAAACTTAAGAATCTTTGTATAGCTTTCAAACCTTGTGGTAGGGGCCAATCCAAGATAGCAGAGAGCATGGAGGGGTCCATTTTGAAACCCTCTGGGGAAATGACATACCCGAGGAAGTGTACAGAGGGGATATCAAAGAGGCATTTTTCCAATTTACAATACAGACCATTTTCAAGTAGTCGCTTAAGTACCTTACGGACATGCTTATGGTGAGTCTTGAGATCTGGGGAGTATATCAGTATATCGTCAAGATACACTATAGTTACATAGTTACATAGTTATATAGGCTGAAAAAAGACATGCGTCCATCGGGTTCAGCCTCTCCCACATAACCTACTGCTGTTGATCCAAAAGAAGGCAAAAAACCCAGTCTGAAGCGCTCGCCAATATGCAACATTCTGGGAAAAAATTCCTTCTTGACCCCAGAATGGCAGTCAGATTTCTCCTTGGATCAAGAAGCTTTTACCCACATATTAAATATTATAACCCTTAATATTCTGTGTCTGCAGGAAGTCATCCAGTCGTTTTTTAAAAGTCTGTACAGACTCTGACCCAACCACCGCAACAGGCAGAGAATTCCACAGCTTTATTGTTCGCACCGTAAAATAACCCTTCCTATGCTTTAAGCTAAATTTTCTTTCTTCCAGTCTAAATGGATGACCCCTTGTCCTATGTATAGTCCTGTTAATGAATAGGTTATCAGACAATGGTTGATAATGGCCCGTATATATTTATATAAGGTTATCAGATCCCCTCTAAGGCGCCTTTTCTCTAAACTAAACAGGTTTAAGCTTGTTAGTCTTTCCTCATAACTTAACCCTTCCATCCCCCTTATTAATTTAGTTGCCCGTCTCTGCACTTTTTCTAACGATATAATATCTTTTTTTAAGACAGGTGCCCAAAATTGCACGGCATATTCAAGGTGCGGCCTGACCATTGATTTATACAGAGGCAAAATTATGTTTTCATCCCGTGAGTGAACTCCCCTTTTAATGCATGCCAGTACTTTGCTGGCCTTGGCGGCTGCTGTTTGACATTGCACATTGTTACTTAGTTTGAAGTCTATGATTATTCCCAAATCCTTCTCCTGCTTGGATTTCCCTAACTCCGTACCATTTAGGGTATAAATTGCTTGTGTGTTCTTCACTCCAAAGTGCATAACTTTGACACAGGATTGCAAGTAGTCCCTAAGTATGTCGTTTATGAAGTCCTGGAAGACAGTTGGAGCATTACATAACCTGAAAGGCATGACTAGGTACTCTTAATACCCACTCCTCATATTCCACTCCTGACCTTCCTTAACACAAACCATATTGCAGGCACTTCGAAGATCAAGTTTAGTATACACTGTGGTGCCTCTTAGTCTGTCAAATAACTCAAATATTCAAAGGTGTAGGGTAGGTCGAAATTTCTGATAGCGATACAGTTCAGGCCTCAGTAGTCAATACTGTCACGTTCTGTGCTGGAAAATCTGTCTTCCTGCCCTCTGTATTTGTATATATGTTTTTTCCCTTGTGTTTCTGTTGCTGCCAATTCCTGGGTGGCCTCCCAGGGGTTAATTGGTGTTCTGTGTGCTGCTCACCTGTTGATCCTTGCCCTGATTCCCCTGCCTATATTAGAGCTATGTACCCATAAGACATGGCTGGGTCATTTTCCTTTGCCTGGTCTCCTTGCATCCTGTGTCCTGAAAGCTCCTTGCTGTGATCCTGATAGCCTCCTTTTGTTAATCCTGGTTCAGTTATTGCCTCTTATTTCTGTTCCAGTTTATGTCAGTTCCTTCTGTGTATTTTGTTCTGTCTATTGCTGTATTTTGTTTTGCTGTTTATGTTCCATTCAGATTCTCCGGTTACTGATTTTTGGCTTGGCTGACTTCCCTTCTGGTTCTGATTCCTGTATCCTGTATGACGTACTCTCTCTGGTTATGACCTTTGGCTTTCCTCTATGACTATTCTATGCTATATTCCTTGCCTGTACCGTTTCCAGGTAACCCTGTCATCTGCATATAACAAAAGACTCTGTACGGCTTCAAGGTAATACTTTCCTTTAGATTAGATCCGGCTATCCTAAAGACCGGTCTTTCAGTGCAGGGAATCTTTGGTATTGCCGTACAGAGGTCTTTTGTTAACCCTTTGCTTTCACCTGTCCTTGCAGTTTACCCTGCATCTCTGCATATAGGGGCTTCTCTCAGGAACCAAGGCCTCACCTTCCTGCGAGTTATATTCATAGGGATATATATACAGACCGACCACTTCCAAGGATCGGAGGGCAAGTATAGGGTGGTGCGTGCCTGGTGGTACTGCCACCGTGACATAATGACCCAGCCATTACATAAGCCCGCAGACATGTATACCGTGTTGGACACCTTATTGCACATGTTTGAGGAATTTGTGGTTCACCTCAAAGGGTTACTGAGCCTGTGTCTAGATTCTGGCAATCAGGTTTCATTTGAAAGCAGAGTTCGTGGTCCGCTTTCTCCTGATGAAAAGAACAGAAGACGAGAGTACAATCTCTGTTTTTATTGTGCCAGTTCGTTGCACTTTTTGTCTGGCTGTCCCCTCAAGCCGGTGCATCCTGGGGCTGGAGTGCCGGTGCGTCCTGGGGCTGGAGTGCCGGTGCGTCCTGGGGCTGGAGTGCCGGTGCGTCCTGGGGCTGGAGTGCCGGTGCGTCTCAAGACTTGCGGTGAGTCTGTGCGTCCTGATACTGGCCGAGTGCCAACTGTGCCCATGTCCCACAGTAAGATCGCTAAAGCTAGACCACGCATGAGATCCACTGGCGCCAGACCTAGCTGGGAGTCGGATAGTGCCAGACCACGTAGGGGATCTGATGGTGCCAGACCCTGCGGGGAGTCAGATGGCACCAGACCCCACTTTGAGTTCAGACCTCCTGAGAAATCCAGGTCTGAGAAAGAGGCATCCGATAATAAACCTCAGACTTCTGTAGATACCTCTGATGGCTGTAAGGTTTTAAAGACACAACTGGCTGGTTCTGAGCAGCGACTGGCAGCCAAAAGACAGTCCCTACGTATGGTTACTGGTTGTATTACATGTAGAGCCGCAACCCCAGTGCCAATTGGCGGTAAGCCAGTTCCGTCTGGCAATGCGCAGCCAGTCCTGTTTCCGTCTGGCAATGAGAAGCCAGTCCTGTTTCCGTCTGGCAATGAGAAGCCAGTCCTGTTTCCGTCTGGCAATGAGAAGCCAGTCCTGTTTCCGTCTGGCAATGAGAAGCCAGTCCTGTTTCCGTCTGGCAATGAGAAGCCAGTCCTGTTTCCGTCTGGCAATGAGAAGCCAGTCCTGTTTCCGTCTGGCAATGAGAAGCCAGTCCTGTTTCCGTCTGGCAATGAGAAGCCAGTCCTGTTTCGGTCTGGCAATGAGAAGCCAGTCCTGTTTCGGTCTGGCAATGAGAAGCCAGTCCTGTTTCCGTCTGGCAATGAGAAGCCAGTCCTGTTTCCGTCTGGCAATGAGAAGCCAGTCCTGTTTCCGTCTGGCAATGAGAAGCCAGTCCTGTTTCCGTCTGGCAATGAGAAGCCAGTCCTGTTTCCGTCTGGCAATGAGAAGCCAGTCCTGTTTCCATCTGGCAATGAGAAGCCAGTCCTGTTTCCGTCTGGCAATGAGAAGCCAGTCCTGTTTCCGTCTGGCAATGAGAAGCCAGTCCTGTTTCCGTCTGGCAATGAGAAGCCAGTCCTGTTTCCGTCTGGCAATGAGAAGCCAGTCCTGTTTCCGTCTGGCAATGCGCAGCCAGTCCTGTCTCCGTCTGGCAATGCGCAGGCCAGTCCTGTCTCCGTCTGGCAATGCGCAGCCAGTCCTGTCTCCGTCTGGCAATGCGCAGCCAGTCCTGTCTCCGTCTGGCAATGCGCAGCCAGTCCTGTTCCGTCTGGCAATGCGCAGCCAGTCCTGTCTCCGTCTGGCAATGCGCAGCCAGTCCTGTCTCCGTCTGGCAATGTGCTACCAATGTTGCCTGATCCTGGCACGAAGCCAGTGGTAACAGTGATGTCTGATTCTGGTAAGCTGCCAGTCAGATCCATGGCTAACTGTGTGTCAGCAGTGCCAAAGCTGCGTTGCAACACCACTGTGCCCATGCCCCACAGAGAGTCCGAGGTTTCCAAACCTCGTGGTAAGGCACAGGTAGGCGAGCCTACTCCCGCTATTGCCGTGTCAGGTACGGTGGTCACCCCTTCCAAGTCTCGATCCAGGAGGAGACGTGGGAAGCTGACCAACACTAGTCAATCTAGTTCCGAGAATACCACGCTCCATGATGGGTCTGATAATGCCGTATTCCGTGCTTATCTTGAGGAGGTCCAGCAGGGTAGTGGCCTGACTGGTACCAACATCCCTAATTCTAGCCCTGTACCCGAGGGTTATATACGATCCCCATGCGGGATGTTGTTCCGTGAGGCACACTGGGCCCTGATCAGGAAAGACCCTAATGCGCTCCATGTGTTTTGAGGAGGAGGAAGACGACACTGAGTGGGTCCTTAATGGATTTTGGTGACTGGTGTTAGAAGCAGGAAACCAGATCACGGTCTGTCATGTTTTATGTTTTGGGTGCCCTGGGGTCACCCATGGAGGAGGGGATACTGTCACGTTCTGTGCTGGAAAATCTGTCTTCCTGCCCTCTGTATTTGTATATATGTTTTTTCCCTTGTGTTTCTGTTGCTGCCAATTCCTGGGTGGCCTCCCAGGGGTTAATTGGTGTTCTGTGTGCTGCTCACCTGTTGATCCTTGCCCTGATTCCCCTGCCTATATTAGAGCTATGTACCCATAAGACATGGCTGGGTCATTTTCCTTTGCCTGGTCTCCTTGCATCCTGTGTCCTGAAAGCTCCTTGCTGTGATTCCTGATAGCCTCCTTTTGTTAATCCTGGTTCAGTTATTGCCTCTTATTTCTGTTCCAGTTTATGTCAGTTCCTTCTGTGTATTTTGTTCTGTCTATTGCTGTATTTTGTTTTGCTGTTTATGTTCCATTCAGATTCTCCGGTTACTGATTTTTGGCTTGGCTGACTTCCCTTCTGGTTCTGATTCCTGTATCCTGTATGATGTACTCTCTCTGGTTATGACCTTTGGCTTTCCTCTATGACTATTCTATGCTATATTCCTTGCCTGTACCGTTTCCAGGTAACCCTGTCATCTGCATATAACAAAAGACTCTGTACGGCTTCAAGGTAATACTTTCCTTTAGATTAGATCCGGCTATCCTAAAGACCGGTCTTTCAGTGCAGGGAATCTTTGGTATTGCCGTACAGAGGTCTTTTGTTAACCCTTTGCTTTCACCTGTCCTTGCAGTTTACCCTGCATCTCTGCATATAGGGGCTTCTCTCAGGAACCAAGGCCTCACCTTCCTGCGAGTTATATTCATAGGGATATATATACAGACCGACCACTTCCAAGGATCGGAGGGCAAGTATAGGGTGGTGCGTGCCTGGTGGTACTGCCACCGTGACAAATACAAGGTTGTAAGTCCCCTTCATTTTTGGAGACAAAGAAAAATCCTACCCCTGTGGGCAAAGAGGAACGTCTTATGAAAACTGAGGCTAAATTATCTTTAATATATTCCTCCATGAATAGATTTTGTCTCTGAGACAATGGATATACTCTCCCCTTAGTAAGCATCAATCCAGGAATGAAATCTATAGCACAGTCATATGGCCTATGGAGAGGCAGTATTTCAGACTTCCTTTTATCAAATACCCCCTTAACATCTATGTACCATTCAGGTATTTCAGTGGATAAGGGAGGTGCAGTTGGAACATCCATGGTGCCAATACAATGTATTGACATTAGGCAATGAGACTAACAATATGAACTCCATAACTGGATATCACCGTGGGACCAGTCCAGAACAGGAATATGTTCTGCTAGCCATGGAAAGCCCAGAAGAACAGGACAAGACTGTGATTCGATAACCTAGAAAGTGATAGTCTCCTTGTGTAATATTTCAGTAGTAAAAAATAAAGGTATAGTGTCATGAGTGATTTTAGGACTAAACAAGGGTCTACCATCAATGACCTCATTGGCCAAAGGTGTTTCTCTTTCCTCCACAGGAAGAGAATGATCAGAAGCAAGGCAATGATCAATGAAATTACCTTGAGTGCCCGAATCAATAAAGAACATTGTGACCGGAAATGTTCCTGGACACTACACTAAAAGATACAACCCGTCATGTATCCTCTGTTGTCTCTGTTCCTCAAACAATCTAGTATGACCAACTTGTATGGGTTCTACGGAGGATATTTCTTCCGTCGAGGTAGCACACATAGGAGGTAGATGAGGTAGAGCTCTTTTAGGTCTTTTTTGGGGAGTCCTAATTCTGATATGGTCATCCAGTGCAGTACAGAACTAGATTATGAAAAAACAATAAGGTGGAAAAAATGGCGCAGATAATGTGTAGATGGTCGGTCTTGGGTAGCAGCAAGGGCACAAACGCACACTCCCAAGTGCGAATAGTCAATGGATAAAATAATGGGTAGAGTCCTCGCGCTTACGCCAAGTGTCCAGTGAGTAATACTTCAAGATAATCTAGAAAACATAATAGGAGACATACATTGCGCAGTACATCCTTATGACACCTGGTTTCCAGAGAGAAAGTATTCAACTCACTTTTTTCTGAGCCCCATAAAGTCGGCTCTGGACTATATAGGCATATATCTGTGGATATGATCTCACCAGCCCGTCCTACCAGCAACCATCCATGGTGATAACCTGGTCCATAGATGAAATATTGGATCCCCGGGATATGTCACAGACGAAAAGTCGGCAGGATAAAATAAAGTAAAATTTATTGCTGCACTAACACGTTTCGACCTAATTGGTCTTTATCAAAGTGCAGAAAAATATACATCACAGTATAGTATCACAGAACTAGATTAGCTTGTCTAAAACATCTGGCAACTTCATTGGGACTAGCTCATGCATCAAAGACTCAGACAACTCTTCTGTAAAAGCTAAGACTAACGACTCATTGGTCCATTGTATGTCAGAAGCAAGAGTCTTGAACTATATGGGATAATTCGATATGGTTCTTTTTCCCTTGATACGGAACAGAGTCTTACCAGCTGCGAATCAAACGTTCTCCGTAGCTCCTGAATGAAAGCCTCACAATCAAAAATAATAAGCTTTTTGGATTCTCTGCCCAGAGAAGAACCCTATCAGAGATATGATTTATAACAAAACCCACCTTAGATTTATCAGTTCCACACATAGCAGGGTTCAGTTCAAAATGTATGTCTACCTGAATCAGATATCACCTGCAAGCAGCCGGTGCACCATCACATCTTAAAGGGGCAGTCATATTAACATGAGAAGACTGGCCTTCAGACACAACAGATACCATAGCGGCAGATGCAAGAACAGAAGGGGGTAGCTGCATGTGAGCCAGTATAGCCTGAATGGCTTGGGTGAATTGGTCCATTCTGTGATCTTGTTCGTCTTGTCTGGACGGAACCATAGCCAGTTGGGAAAAAATAGATCTGCAGGATCCCTGATCCTGTCGTAATGTCACAAATACCTATGATCCCTAAACTCAGACGCCATCTACCTACACTGCTGGTCTTTAGAATACCTGGATTGCTAAACACAGAACAGACAGACAGTCAGAATAAAGGAAGTCAGGGTAAGCCAGAACAAGCAATTAGACAAAGTCTGGGGTCGTATCCAGAAAAGATACTCATATAATGCCAGGAGTCAGAGCCAGAATAACTTTTAACTGTAACTATGTTAGATGAAGCCAGGAATCAGAGCCAGAAGGGTAGTGACACAAAGCCAGGAGTCGGTACACAAATAGAGCTGAGAGACAAAGGGTTATTACAAGAGAATAGTCAGTGAGCCAAGCCAGGGGTTATACACATAATAAACACTCAGAAAACTAAGGGAAACACACTGAACGGGAAACCTCGACAGGGCAGTGAGCTCAACTCACTGCTTGGATTTTAAATAAGGCAGGCGGAGGGTCATCGTGGTGCGCCACCCGCAGCACCAACTAGCGGTCGCAATCACTGACTACTTCACTCAGCGGCCGGCCAGTGAGGATGGTGCTTCCGGCCACTGGGACAAAGGGGGAGCAGTGACAGATTTGCCTGTTTAAACCTTTTGGATTGAAACACCAAAACTAAGGGCATATCGCAGTTCATTGGATATCGAGAAGACTGCTGCGGCGTTTCCAGTGCTCTTCAGTTACGTTCTCCAACTTTTCCGTGGGGCTACGGCGATTACATCTTTGGTGCACTACGGTGACCATTCACTAAATAGTGATTTCACCAAGATTTGAGTAAAACGGAATCGCTGAAGTGCACCAGAATGCACCGAAGGGAAAAGCACCGAAATTTCACTCAGATTTTAGTGCTTTATGAATAGACCGTTTATCGAACATTCAATTTTGTTCCCACATGTTTTGTATTACACAATGCAAAATCTTGATCAAAATAGTTGAATAATAAGTAGGTGAATAAATAGTTCAGTAAATAGATGTAATAATAGCAACACAGTAGAATTTTTTTTATTCCAAAATTGATAATTCTACCTTATATTAGCAGCTCTCATTTGAAGTCCTTTTAATCCTACTTTTAGATAAGAAACCCTAAAACTGAATATGAGCTGAAATAAAACAATAAAATCCTTTCTATGGACTTCTAGAACAAACATGTACTTATTCTTTGACGACCTGCTAGACAAAAGGAAAATAATACAAATTGAATGGCTTTTCAAGTTTAGCTTCATTTAATTCCATCTTTTCTTCAACATGGTAATCAGTTTTCTCTATGGATCGATATTCTACCTGTGTTTAAATTAATTCTTCTAACTCTACAAAGCCTGACCTTTCTGGAAGGTATGTGCTATATCTGCCAAAACCATCTCTCCAGGCCGTGAATTCTATATTGTTAGTGTTCATACTGTAAAGAGCCTTTTCTGCGGCTGACGTTGAAATCACCTTTCTAAAAGACATGTTGCCCTCAATCAAAGAGACACTGGTTGTAGGGATTTGGTACAATTCACTCACAGGCTTTCAACCATCTATTCCTTCATGGTATTTGTCAACAGAGAAAACCTGTGTAGCAAATATGTCAGCCCCATTATTTAACTCGGGTTATGAGAACAAGAAAGCTTGGCTTAGCTAAGTCTGACCTAAAGATCTATATTAAATACTGAAATACAATGAAATTCAAAATGGAATATCTGTTAACACCAGCCAGGTGCAAAAAAATATAGTCAACTTGTTAAAACCAGCTTTTTATGCAGAAGCTGTTTTTATTTTTGGTATATAGAGCCTCATTCTTTCTGGAGAGAAGGATTAAGATCACAAAACACATGCTCAGCTTTAACAAATCAAATGCCTCTTGTACAGGATCATTGTTTTCACTGAATCATTTGAATCAATACTTGCATTTTAGATGCTGTGATTGCATGATCAAGGAGCAATGCGTTGAGCTGCTGAAACATAGTTCCTGGCTCTGTGATTGTCTGAGCTTCAGAAAGCAAATGTGATCTACTCGTTGAAGTGCTTCATACTAACTAAACGATAAAGGATTTTAAAGTAAACAAAAATGTTAAGATTCTGGCAAATAACAACACCATAAAACACATGATCACGTTGCATGATGCTTCGTTTTACAAAGGGAAGGTCTTTCTTTTTCTCTCTCTCTTTTCCTCGTTCTCTCTCTTTCTGGCTCTTTCTCTTGCTTTACTCTTAGATTGTAAGCTCTCAAGCAGGGTCCTCTTTCCTACTGTTCTGTGTGTTTAACTTGTATGTATATTTGTTATTCAGTCTCACCCACTGTATGGAACTTGTTAGCGCTTTATAAATACTTGTAACTGCACTGTAACTTTCTCTTTTTATCTTATTTTTTAGTTTTCACTTTCATTCGTTATCTTTTTCTCTATATTTCTTGCACACTTTCTTTCTCCCACTTTCTTGTTCTCTTTCTCTAACCTTATTTTCTTTCTATCTTTCTTTTTCGCTCTCTTTCTTGTTCTTTCTATTGCTCTCAAAATTTGTCTATTTTTCATATTTTCTCGATCATTCTTTCCTTAGATTTCTTGCTCTCTTTTTCTTTCTTTCTTTCTCTTTCTTTCTCTTTCTTTCTCTTTCTTTCTCTCTTTCCACTTTCTCTTGCTCTCTCTTTTTATCTATTTTTCTTGTTTTCACTTTCACTCTTTAACTTTATTTTCTTTCTTTCTTTTCCTCTTGTTATTCTATTGCTCTCTCACTTTGTCTGTTTTTTATTTTCTCTATCATTCTTTCCTTATCTTTCTTTCCTTATCTTTCTCTTTCTTATTCTTTCTCTTGCTCTCTTTTTATCTATTTTTCTTGTTTTCACTTCCTCTCTTTCTCTAACTTTATTTTCTTTCTTTTTCTCTTGTTTTTTTCTATTGCTCTCTCACTGTCTATTTTTCTGGTTTTATCTTTCACACTTTAGCTCTTTCTCTATATTTCTTGCTCTCTTTCTTGTTGCCGCATCTCTTTCTGTCTCTTTCTTGATGCCACTCTCTTTCTTTCTTTTTCTCGCTTTGTCTCTCTCTGCCTTTTGCTCTCTCCTATCTTTCTTTTTAAATTATGCATGAACTGCTTTTCTCTCCCATTGAGTCATAGTAAATAAATCCGCCGTGTTCCCGTTTGATTGGCTGGATACTGTTTCATGTAACACCTAAGGAGAAAAAAAAATCTAATGATGAAGTGGAAAAAATCACGACATCTTTAATCTTTAAGGAGGCTTTTATTGAGTCAGTACCGTTCAGTGATGTAATAGTGCACTGATGGCTAAAAATAGTAGTAAATTATCCAATTTTCTCATGGATATTGCCTTGTAGCATAAAGGCTGTTACTGGCACTGCAAGCTCTAAATTCATTAGTGGTTTATAAATAGTTTGCGCCATGCATCTAGCATGAGCCCCAATGCCATTATCACTGAAATATTGAAACAGAAGCCGAAAGCTGTTGTTACAAATGGGATTATTATTTCCATGAATATGAAAGGCTAAGTAAAGAACATGCCTTTCCTAAAATTTTCAGATGCAAATCAATTTCTTTTTGTAATTTAGATCAAGATATGATTTTTTTCCCCTATAAAACATTAAAAAGATATCCCCATCAATTAACAAATAATTGGCTCAGGTCGCGATCTGATTCATTCGCGAGGCAATGGTTGCATTAAGTTTTTAAACAGCCGAAGCATCTTTTGTTAGCTGTCTTTTCAATGATAAGATTCTGTCAATCACTCTATGCATTCAGAGAAAAAGCCATTACGGAAAACACAGAAAAGACTGAGATCTTAAGTACTCTGGAAAGGGCAACCAAACTTGAACGCTGTCAGATACAGGACATCCCCGCTCTATTCAATTGTTGCATGAGCTATGAAATGTCATTCATTCACAATCACAGTTCTTAGAACATAGCATGCTCCATCAATTTTTTATAATATGGCTTATTAAAGTATGTTTATGGAATGGAAGCCAAAAAAAAGCGCACAGTGGTGTTTATGAAAATATGAAAATAATAGAAAACAAAACAATATACAGTATGGAACTTTCACCAGACGGATGAATTATCATGCATATGTATGTGACAGATTAAGACATTTCTCCACTCCAGAGATGGCTATAATAGTTGAGGATGGAAAGAGCACATGCATACCGTGAATGTTGCATATTGGAATGCATCTCATATATTGAAACATGATTCTGTCACAACATGCGCAAAATGAACACAGAATAATCAAGTTGCTTCCTATTTGTGTCTATTAGAGTGAGAGTTTTTCTCAGTTCATTGGCAATTACAGAGGAGAGGAATTTTTTCACGCTGCAGTTGTACAGACTCTTTCCCTCTGCATGTTATGCAATCAGCGCTTCTACTTTTTAATTGATTCTAATAAAAAAAAGTGCAATTTCTTCAAACGAGAAATACATTTTTACATTTTAGCTATTTCCTTTTACTGATATATGTGGTGTAGATGTATGACTGGAAGGCACATGTTTATTGATTGGTGAATTTTTACACATTATAAATTAATATAAATAAATATATATATATATATATATAACGTCAGAGTACTTGAATTATATTCAAACCAGAAACATGATATATAAGTGATTCTAAAAGATGATTAACCACATACAAAGAGCCGGGTTCTGCAAGAAAAGTGCACCAATGTCACTTACATTTTATGCATAGCATCAATAACAAATCTTTTGGGTGTGGAAATGTTCTTCTATGTAACGCCCATGAGGACCCAGGTGCTGGTGGTGAGATGTTGGAGCTTTTTTGGGAATATCATTATGCTGTAGCGCAACTTTAGTTGACCCCCCACACATACACACAAAACATTGTGTATGCAAAAACTTATGATCTGAGATATTTTTTCCTTAGAAAGGCAGATATTGGGCACTATTACAAACCTAATGCCAGCATTAGCGCTCAGATATGTGAAGCTGTGTGGAGTAGAGGAAACTCCTCCACTTCACCCAGCAATATCTCCAGATAGATGGAGCTGGCGGGGGGGGCACTCCTCATCTCTTGACCACTTTAACCCCTTCACTACCAATATCGAGATATCTCAGGTTTCAAAGGCACCATCTGGTGCCCCGATATCGAGATTCGAGATGTGCTGTTCTATAGCCCAAAAGCAAATGAAATTAGTTTGCTGCAAACACATTTCGTTTGCTTTTGGGCTGCAGAAGGTGCCCCCAAAGTTTTAGCCCTGTGGGCATAATGCCCAAAGAGTTAAAACTGTGTAGAATCATCAAAAATGAATGTGGGACATGGGCATTCAGCAAGCTGATACATTGTAGCAGTGAAACACTCACTGCAACTGTAACTCAATTTGGCACCATCTACTGGCCAAATATGTTAGTACAGGGAAAAAAAATTCAATATTTCCTTCAGTATAATTAATTAAAAATGATTCTTCAAATAACCACTGGTTTCTGACAATGGTTATTTTTGGAAAATCACTTGGTAGTGAATGGGTTAAAAGGATAAAGTGGTCAGGATGAGTAGAGTGTCCCTTTAAGAAAATAAATGTGTAGTAGACTTACATTGAAGCGAGTACTGAACAGGAGAAATGGAAATTTCTGCATCGCAAACATCACACATAAAATGTATGTGTGTCAAGTCATTTAACTTAACACCTTAAGAAGATGTAGTGTTTCCTTAAAGGAGATGTGTCACTAACTAGAAATGCTTGTGGAAAAAATAATCAATATACTGGAAAGGTTTGAGGTGACGAATCCCTGGAATAATCGTGTTTTGAGACAGGATGTGAGAATCTTTGGAGTCTTATCAAAATAGTAAACATCAAGAGAAAATTTTCACCATTTGTAGCAACAAACCAGATTCAAGACATCTCTAATAATAACCATTCCTCCCTGCATACGTTTATATTAACCCAAGGCATGTTCTAAAAGTGTGCCAATTGAAATTATATATTGAATCACAGTGTAGATAATAACATTTCACCCATTTTATTTTTCACAAAAGCATGGTGTTATTCTTGTTCAGTTTTCACATTGATGCGTCCCATATTTTCCTGCGTTTAGCCGGTGCAGCTTTTGTATGTGAATGGATGAGCGCTCACATTCAATATAACAGCCATCATGGAAGAGTCGATAGTGAAAGAATATATTTTATTCAGTGTTTTTATTGAACATTTTCTAATATAGAATAAAGAATGCATGTTTAACACCTAGTAGAAGCTGATATGTGTTGTGTTTGACACATCCACTATATGTAAATACTGTTTCAGGATTATTCGGAGAGCACCGAAATGTCGCTAATATTTCAATGCTCTCCTGTTCGCCTACAGTTCGACTAATCTGATTCGCCGACCCTGCAGTGAATTCAGCATTCACCGCGGGGTCCCCAAAGTGCAGGGAACAAACTGCTGAATCGATGTGAAAACCCCCCGACAAAACGCAGAATAAATCCGAAAAAACGGCGAAAACGTGCGAGTGCATCCGTCGATCTGCCGCAAAACCGCCGAATCGATCCAAAAAAAAACACCGACCCGCCGAACAGAACGCCGACCAGAAAAAGCCAACAAGCCAATGAACATGAAAATAAAGAGACCTTTTGTTGCAAGTGAAAAGAATACGGGCTCTTTACATTCCTTGCGCAAAAATGCTCACGCAGCGCAATTTTTTTGCGTGAAGTGTTAAACGTTAACGCGCGTAAATTAACGCTGGTATTACAATCCGTGCGCATTTTTTCATCCGTCCGAAAATATCGCACATAAAAAATCCGCACGAAAACGCACGCAAATTAACGCTGCGTGCAGAAATCAGTGGGTAGACTGTTTTTTCACGCGATTCAGCCAATCAGAATTAAGAATCACAATTATCTCCCGTTCAGTTTTTGCGCCTGTCAAAATCAATCTCTATATATATGCTGCAGCAATAATAAAAACATGCACAACTTATCAATTTTATTGTTTGGGTATGTGTAGAATGTGTAACTATACTGTGCTGTATTTTTTTTTTTCGTGCTGGTGTATTTGGTTTCGGCCAGGACGTTCAGATTTGCAGTTACCACCAGCTTTTCAAAGACGCTAAAATTATGTGCACAAACGTCGTTCGTAAAACTTCACGCATCGATTGTAATACCATCCGTGTACCAGCGCACAAACGCATTTGTGCTCACAATGTTAAGTATGGGATGCGCGCACAAACCTTCACTCGCGCAGGGTTCCTCGCGTTAGACGTTAACAAGCATTTTGTGCGTGACCGTCGTAATACGACGTTCAGCGTGAAGGGTTTTTCACCTTGCGTTAATGCGTTTTTGCGCACGTGCAAAATTGTGCGCGACCAGTGTAATAGGGCCCTACATTTTTAATAACTGGGGAATTTTTTGGCATTGAAACCTATGGGATTCGCTTGATTAACTCTGTCGAATGAAACCACTGAAAATCAGGGCATTTCACTGACATTCCGGTGCTGTTTGGTGTTCTGTGAATAGGTTAACCATTGCCGCTACTTATGCCATTTCCTGCATCCTGTACTCCAGCTCCTGGTAAGTCCCAGCCATCTTGCTACTCGACCATTACTGAGAATTTACCCTTACTATCTTTAAGTTCGTGGAGGGAGACTGGGAACTATTTGATCGCAGTCTCAATCTGCTCCTTGGGGCAAGAAACGACAGATCAGGGCACCGTTCTCGCCGCGGGATGAGAGGTGGATATTGGATTTATAGGGGGGGGGGGGTTTAGGGAGTGCTAAATGATTTTGCAAAAGTGGAATCATTTAGCACCAGCTTTTAAGTGTACCTAAAATTTTTGTAATACCTTACTTATCGATACTTTAATTAATGATTGCGCTCTCCATGTTGAGTATAGGAGGCGCAAAATACAGTAAGCTAGAGCAAACACTGATGCGTTAAGTGATTTTTGACAGATTTAGAGTTAGGAAGGTAATATGGTGGCATATGTTAAAGTCACTTATCCTAGCGTTGACACTTACTCATCTGAACGCTACAGTTAGCAGTCACTAAGGAACAGGGCCCTATGTTTGTGAAGGTGGTGAGGCACCTGTTGCACGCTGTTAATAGAGCCAGTAATAGGAAATTGCTAATGATTAGAGCATCTCTCTATGTCGTTTTGCAATTTGCGGCTCCCTATACCAGTTAGGCTGGTATTGTTTGTATTTTTGTTAGGAAGATCTTGTGACAATTGTAAAAAAAAATATTAATCAGTGTTCCAGGAAAAATAAAAATGAGCATTCTATGATATAAGAGAGAAGTTACTTTTTATTTAAATCAATGTTGGGCAAGCAATGGAAATTTGAGATGGGTATGTTTTGCCTGTTTCCATTCCTGGGTGGAACCTCCATCAACACAAACATGCAAAGCTATTTTAAACTTATTTAACCTGTCACTCAGAACTTTCTAAGACAATCTAAAATCCATATGAAATCTGGCAGCACTTTGCTTATTGGCGCTTCCATTTCCCTTTACTGTATTGAGAAAAGTGTTTTTTAATTTTTTTGAAATATGATAACCATATACAGCCACTCAGTCCATTTATGTTTATTTGCTTAATGGCAGATTTGGGACGGCAGCTGCAGTTTATGCTTTGATTCATCATAATAAACATAGGTTGGTGTTTGTAAA
This sequence comes from Leptobrachium leishanense, assembly GCA_009667805.1. Lineage (NCBI taxonomy): Eukaryota > Metazoa > Chordata > Amphibia > Anura > Megophryidae > Leptobrachium > Leptobrachium leishanense. Next base: position 488,983,787 of record CM019063.1, read on the forward strand.
GAAGAATTTTCCATCTACATTGTTCTGGTCAGTTTCCTAAGACCTACATAGATGAGAAGTTGATATTCTTTTATTTTATACATTAACTGGTTTATTCATCTTTAACACTGTTCTATCGATACCTAGAAATATGATGTCGACCAGAGGCAACATTTATGCTCCTCTAGCAACCAATTGTTCTGAAATGATGAGTCACACAAATCCAACTATGCAAGTGCATACCCAACTGTCACCATACAAGTACTCACCCACCCAACTATGGCAATACATACACAACTGCCAACCTAAGAGCCTTGGGAGTGCATGCCCACTTGCCTCCATATGAGTGCCTACCAACTCACAAGTCCATGAAAGTACATATCCAACTGCCACTATATGGGTTCCTGCCCATTCTATCATAGGAGTTCATGCCCAACTGCCCAGCATCATAGTACATAGCCAGCTCCCACCTAGTGAATGCATAACTAAGTGCCACCATAAGAGTACATACCCAACTCCAACCATTCACGTACCAGTATTCATTACTACCACGTCTGTGCATACCTAACTTTCACCATGCAAGTGCATACTATGCTACCAACATTCAAGCTCAGACCCAATTCTCCTCATGCCAGTTCATACATAACTCTCACCATGTGAATGAATACCACCATGGAAGTATATATCCAACTCCTAACATGTAAGTTCATACCCAGCTCCCACCATATATGTGCATACTCAAATTCCAAAATTCGAGTGCATGATCCACTCTCACCCTGTACGTACTGTACATACCAAACTAATCTTAAAAAAATAAAGGGTCACAAGACCGAACTAATTGTATAAAGTATATTTTTAACTCTGACAAAGGTGAGCTGAGCTTACTGGTCTGTGATAAATATGTTTTATTATACATTTCGACATGAAATCCTATTTGTTTTGGATATTGTCTGTTAACTTATTTGTATTTTGTTTGTGGGTTTTATCTCATTATAGTAATGAACTAATGATTATTATTTCACTAGAACTATGTGTAAAGATATCACAGTTTATATTTTTTTAGGTTAGTTCTACTTTACATTTTTTTTCTTTTACATTCTGAATACCCCAATTCTAAAAATGAATTACTAGACACTCTCGAAACTGATTTCACTTGATAATTACGCCGCTGTAATTGTGTCCAAGACGATAACAAGGAGGACATTCAAATTATTGGACATTACTCTGTAGATGTGACTTTGCTGTCTCCTTTCCATTACGTTATTAAGTAAAAGGTTGAATGTATTTTACTTATTCAAGATCCTCAAAACATCTTTTGTTAATCCTGGATTCTAAAGAATAGCGACTATTTAACCCTGGCCTCTACATAACAATGATGTTTAATGTAACTCAAATTGTCCTTTCCTTCAATTATACAAATTAGGGATTCTTCTTTCTTGAATTTCAAGAAGTCATGTTAACCCCTTTACTCCCAAAAATCAAGTTAACGTGATTTCGCTTTGTAGTACATTGAAAAGCAATCAAACCATTTGCATATTTTTAAGCAAGAGCAGTGCTTAGCAACAAAATTCACTGTCTTATCACTTTACGTTTCATCCTATCTTACTGTAAACAAGCTACAATGAGCAGCTCTCACACCCATTGTAACAAAAAGTTCAGAACGTTTTCTGGGGTCACTCACTGCTGTACAGGGATACAATTCAGGGGGTTATAATGAGTGAAAATCCCTGTACAGTACAAATACAAGGTGTTACTGTAACTTACACACACAGGCATTATTGTCACATACAGATCTTAGTTTTATATTCTAATAATCTCATTATAATCAATATAAATCCCCATAAGCAGGAGATCTGAAGACTATTATTTGTCACACTTACTGTATATGACAATAAGGCCATGTATGCCTGTATGCTAATAACACAGACCCCATGTGAAAGTGTGCAAGACTGGGACACCATCTAGAGTATAAGAACTTTCATTCCAGCAATATTTCTGTGACGGATAAATAAATACATGAAAAATTTAAATTGAGCAAGTTTACATTATAGTATTTTTTTTAGCTATCTCAGAACAACAATTTCTGTGCAAAATGTTTATTTTACCCTATATTTAATTGTTACCTTTGCAGCCTATCAGGGTTATTCAAAGAGATCCAAATGGCTGCCTGCTTTCTTGGCCATTCGGCTATCCAGAGAGCAGGCAGTTCGCCAAATGAATGACATGTCGAAGGCAGCTATTGTACCAACAGGGGAATTTTCTATTCACACAATGATTACACACAGGATGGTACAGCGCCACACAACTTGTATCCACCACCACGGCACCCCAGATAGCCAAAATTCAGGATATAGTGGTTTCCCCTAAACTAATGTACATAGAATGCAGAGTATATAACCTGAATTGGCGCATATGATGCTTTCTGGGATCCTGGAGTCCCTCGTATATATGGAAGAAATAATAAACAATAATAGTGCAATGCAGTAAATATTATTTTGAAGCTATTAAACAGTGCTAGGATTATCCCACTCACAAGTATAGAGCCTAGTCACTGGCTCTGAGTGGGTCCAGGTCTGCGGGTATATTGTCTTCAAATGCTTCTCAGGTGACCCCCACCTTGTAAAGAGTGCTTTGTCCGGGATCATGTAATAAAGAGAAGGAAGACAAAGAACTCCTTGTGCAGATCTGCAAAGGTTCTCAATATGGTGTTCCAGAGATTTTGTACTCACATTTCGTTTCTGAAGGTACACGCTCATGGGTTAATTCTGGTAAAGGAAAACCCAAAGGAAAACCGTCATGAATCCAAAGAATGAACGCAGCAGCAGCAGGAACAGGGATAATAAAATAAAATTTATTTAAAATATAAAAACATGCTCCAGAACGCGTTTCGCCCCATGGAGTAGCGGCTTCATCAGCTTGTCACTGTTCACCAAATGTTGGTGAATTGCCTGCACATACGGTGCCTGTTCGGTGCCTGTTCGAGGGCAGTGAAATCCCCATAGAGAAGCAATGCTTCATCTATTCAGAGAACAAAACCCAGCAGTGAAAAGTTGTCGAAATGCCCTGCCATTCGGTTGCTTCATTCAACAGGTTTATTCTGGCGAATCCCATAGGCTTCAATGTTAAAAATATTCCCGTTTTAATTCAATATCTAATAAACCGTTCATTATAATATTCTGCAGTAAAAAGTCTCTTGATTTATAGATTTTGTAGGATCTCTTAAGCATTTTTTGGAATTTTTTTCCAAAACAATTTTTTCCTTTTTTTTTTTTTAAAAAATTATGTTTTTTCTTTTTTCTGTAACAGCCCTTTTTATTATCATTCATTGGATCTTATATGTAAATTTTAGACATTTTCGCTCAGTAGTTTCTTTGCAAACAGCGTTTCACTTTTCAAACATCCAAGCGTACTGTTTTTTTTTTCACCCCATTCCTCTGCGGTGTTGGATTTCCGGTGGCTGCTCTGCATTCTTATCGGCTCCTGCTCGGGTTTCTCCGGCGTCTTCACGGGGTTAATCCAGATGTTTTTGCCGGTTTCGGTGTGCATTCGCCTGGGTTTTTCGGAGAGTGTTCGGCAGGTTTTCGGTGGCTGTTCCCTGAAATACGATGGCCATGTGGTGCTTGCTGAATACACTGCAGGGCCGCCAAAATGGGATCGCCAAATCAAACCGAATTGAAGAGAATGAAAAGTCACCGAACGTGCAGTGACTTTTCGATTCTCTTTGAATAACCCTGTATGTTTTCAATAAATTTGGGTTTTCATTTTTTCTCACCACAAGTGCTTGGTAGGGAAGGGGTTAAAGACACAGATGACTCCTCTTAACTGATGACCATTTTTCTTTTGTACTGTACTGTTAATGAATGCATTTCAATAAAGCCTTAAGTTTGGTCCTAATATTTATTCTTACAATATAATTATACCTCAAAAGATTATTTTTGCACAACGAGCTGCTTCCCACTTGCCTTGTCAGACTGAAGGAAGTATGCATCTCCATACATTACAGCAGATAGAAAATGCTGAATAATTATATACAATTTTGTATGCTTATATGAACTAAAATTCCTATTTATTGTCGCACTATCCAAAAAAATATATATTTAGTTTTGTTAAATAAGCCATTATATTTTTACAGTGGAGCATGAAAATAATTGCTACATATTTTTTTATCAATTACACTATTGTACAGAGTTTACCAACATACAATAAAATCATTTATATCATAAATGCATCTACTTTGCCAGCATATTCTTTACCATTCTCAAAGGATCCTCTTTAATTAGCACAGCTGGTTCTTTCATTGGCACATTATTTCAGTCGCATAGCACATTATAGTTCAGCAACGTAGCTGGCTGTGAGCTTGGCACAGGTAACCGTTTCAGTGGTTCTTTAACCATAACATTTTTTTAAAAATTTGTACGACATTGGTGCAGTGGCGTCACTAGGGTTGGTGTCACCCGGTGCGGTAACTTATGGTGTAACCCCCCCCCCCCGAGTTTTGCAGGTTTTACTCATAAATCAGTACTCCCATATAACACTGAATGCTCTTAATACACGACGCACATTACTGTGACGTTTATTACGGTGGAGCTCTCTCATATGCTCATACACAAATTTTGGAAAACTGACAGCAAGTACGGTGCCTGTTCGAAGGCAGTGAAAGTCCCCATAGAGAAGTAATGGTTAATCTGTTCAGAGACACCGAACAGCAAAGAAATGTCATGATGTCTGGTGTTTTCATTTGGCAGGTTTATTCAGGGCGAGCGAACACCATAGTTTTCAATGTTAAAAATATTCCTGTTTTTATCCAATATCTAATAAACTGTTTATCAGATTCGTCGCTATGGGGGGCAGGGGGTGCAGCCCGCACCGGGTGACACCACCCCCTAGGGTGACACCCTAAAAAAAAAAAAAAAATTGCCTACCCAGGAAATACTTGAAAGAGAATTCTCAATGTCTCCTTCCTGGTAAAATATTTTTGTGTAAAAAAAAAATAGTAATATTTTTTTTTAGGGTGTCACCCTAGGGGGTGGTGTCACACGGTGCGGGCCACCCCCCCTAGCGACACCCCTGCATTGGTGGACTATTCATTGGTAGATTGGGAGGGTAGTTTTTGTGAAACAGCTGTCAATTTCTTCATTTTAGATGTCTCTAGGGTTATCGTTGGAAAAAGGGACTCTTTATAAGGCATACGCATCGCATACGTAGAATTAAATGGCTGGGTGGGTTGGGTGCAGAGAATCCCACCTACTCCCAAATCCCATAGCAGTCAAAGATAGGGAGGTACCATCCCCTACCTGTGGCCAGTAATTATAGGTTTCAGTCAGAGGAGGACAAAAGCCCACTTGCACTGATTAAAGCCTTCACCTGCTAGCCATGGATGGAGAGTTATGATGTTGGAAGCCCCCCACTTGGATCTGAATTTAATGCAATGTATCTGTAAATTGTATTCATGGGTGAAATGACGGAAAAAAAAGAATCACACAAACAAAAATTATTCCCTTGCGCTTTGTGTTTTGGTTAGTTTTTCAGCCAGCCCTTCTTTTGATTTTAATTGTCGGGTGAACAGACAAATCGCCCAAATTTCCCTCAAACAAATCACATGTCTATATCTCACTAACGTCTCTCTTTCCTTGGTTGGCAGCGATGGTTCTAATTATCAGTGGTGGCTCTTTTGTTGACACATATGACTGTTCGATAAATGCTGACAGAACCATCCAACACCTAGTTTTGGCACCAATGTTCTGCAAGTGTCATTCGTGGGTCTTCCACTTGCATAGGAGGTTCTTTCAATTGCAAGGAACTTTTCAATCACCAAGACTGTTCGTTTTGTGGCACCACTGACATTTTTGGAACATACAGTTATGTGAGTGGCATAAGTGTGTCTTCAGTTTGCACATAAGGTTCTCTTTTTTGCCCAGCTCTTCAGTTTTACACATAAAAGTCAGTTGGCCCTGGTGACCGTTAACCCACCCAAACATTAGCATATGTAGGTCTTTCAATGACAAAGCAAGGTCTGTTACTGACACATGACTCCAATATAATCGGTTTCCGGATGCTTGTAAATTACACTATATTGCCAAAAGTATTCGCTCACCTGCCTTGACTCACATATGGATGGGTGAGCGAATACTTTTGGCAATATAGTGTATGTTTCTCCTCCTATAGCACGTTAAAGGGTTTCTTCAAAATAAACAATATTGAAGTCCTGCTGTCAGAGCCAACTCAAATTTACTATACTAAAGATTGTTTTAACACATTTTTTATTAGGATGTCACAGGTATAATATAGAATATGCGTTACAATGAGTATTACACAGTAAAGGTCTTAAACGTACAAATTATAGTTATCAATGTATGGTCAAACTAGTATAATTTTGTCAGAACCCACCCCTACGTTGATGTTACTAAGGAGTCCATTATGACTGACCACATCATGTAATTGGGTTACACCAAGGGAAAAATGTACTCTGGCTCCAATGATATTAAATCAGAGTGAGCCAAAAATTGAGAGACTAGGGGACGGATAGATTGGCTACCTCAGATCCGTTCCAAAAGGAACCAATCTGTGCATTGAAAGGTATGGATAAGTTTCAGGCAGGTAGAATAGGAATTAGACGGCCCATTTTGAGAAAATCGACTAGTAAGTGCTGTTTTATGGAGAGGTTTCATCCCAATCCAGATGAAAGATGGCGATCAATTTATGATAGACCAGAGCAAAAGCAGGTAGTGTGTGTGTTCTAGCCAGAATTGTAAGATGGCTTTACGGCCTATTTTTTAAAATAATTTTTTTATTAATATGTTGCTCTGACAGTTTCCAGTCTCATGTGCCATTCCATGATTGTAAACCAATTTCTGATTCTGGATCCAGGTCGGAAACTCTCCTCTGCAATATTTTGCAGGTGCAACCATCAAATAAGTGTAATTAACTTGTCAAACAGCCTAGTTATCTCACATGTATTACCCAATTAGTATGTAATAGAACGTAATATAAACAAAGAGAGATAGTCCGCAATAATTGTCTGCTTTTTTATTGACTTGGAATAAAGGAGCACAAGGTGGTCCCTGGTGATCGTGGTTTTATTTAGTCGAGGTTAAGCAAACCTTATCTAAAAGTTATCCTCATTTGGTCCACTGTATTTATGACATTCCTACCTTTCTAATTAGAAGTGTATAATCCCGTCTGTAAATAAATTTAACTACCTAGGCAGTCATGTGTTCATTAATAACGCTAGTGGTCTACTTTTCAAAAGGACAGGCGCCATTAATACAAGCTGAAATTGTTGGCGGCCAGCCGTTGTTACTGGTGGATCAGGTGGGTTTATATATGTTCTTTACTGGTGTAATTTAAGGGGTTTATTTTGTAATTACTCTCAATTTGGTACAGATATAAAACTATATTTTATATTTCAAGCCTAATGGAAAAAACATCCTGTAGTATCACCTACAGCCATGCTGTAAATGTTGGATTGTCCGTAGTGAGGTTGTTACTATATTCTGCACAAAGGATCATTCTCTTCGATATATCTACAAATACCATACTCTGAGTTGAGAAATTACTAACTAAACTATAATACATCATTCGATTTCTTTCTCTCTATAACTCTCCCCATGTAATACCATCATTTTCTGCACTTGTGAAATAATGGCTGTTTACTGTTGATAACTAGAGTCGTATCCAAGATTTCCGGTTCTACCCTGCATGGATGAATCTATTTTTCAAGCAGCGCACTTATAACAATTGAAAGCCATTACTATTTGAAAATCACATTTATTATGCTTTCTTTATCAAATCTATCCAGAGGTTCTTCCATTTAATATATTTTTTATTTTTCTTCCATATATATATATATTTTGGCGATGCTATAGATTTTATATTCTATAAAGAAAGTAAACCCAGACTTGTTTATTTTTTATAGATGAAAAAAAAAGGTACGGGTAAAAATATAATAAATATTGCATAATTTCATGCCAAAAACTAGAAACTATGCATGGAAAAATCGCAGGATGTCAGAATAGAATGGGAGAAAGGATAAGCAGGAATCTTATTCATCTTTGTCCAAAAATCTATTTTATTCACTGCTGGCTCCTGGCATTGTTTGATGATATGACACTGTAACAGAACATCAAAGTATCCCGAAAGGAGATTCCCAATTTAGTTGAGACTTGACGGAACTAAAAGAATCGGTCTTTTATCTTGAAATCACACAGAATAAGTAGCAGTTAAATTTCAAATCATGTTGTCCTTCTGATTTATCATCGTAGCGTGGTCTCACTAAACTGTCTGGCATCAAGCAGCCCAATAAGTCCTGTCACGCAGTCAAGAAGAAAGAAAAAGAGCAACCCTATTGGATAATGGCTTGAATTCCATCCCGCGGTGATTTATGTCTGTCACAAAGCTTAATTTTATCACAAGGCAGATGCTCTGTCTGTATCAATTCAATGCATTCCTGCAATCTGCATTCGCTCGTGGTATTAATACAATTTAGCATCTTCGTCCTCTCTGTGCTCGGCTGATGTAGTCCTTATTCGGTTTGGAGTCCTACTTGTTAGTTTTAATTTCTTGCGTTTTCTGAGATTGAAAAATGGAATCAATGACATCATTACAGTGGCCATTTATCAAAATATTCCAGCTACCAAACAAGAGAACGAGCTGGTGCAAACCACCCTGCTGTAGATTTATCAACCAAGATGCCTTTTTTTGGCACATCTTAGGCAGAATTTACTTTTATTTATTTTAAAGGGATGGGTTATTTTTTTCTGTAATTTAAGAACTTTTGAGACCATTAGCTCTTCTTTAATCTTTCAAGCTTTGAAAAATAGATACGGTGGGTCGAAGAGTTTACCCAAAAGAGGTCGAGTCTATTTAATACAACTTTATCTACTATTTGAAGACTATCTTTAATGAGATATTATAAAGTTATATTGGAAGGAAGAGGAAATGAAGGGGGTTTAACCCCTTAATATTTTACCTTTATCCCACGCAGATCTCCCTCCGAGCCCTGCTGGATGTGACATGCTTCCAGCTCAGCATGTCAAGTGAAGGCAGGGGGCTTCGGGGCTACAGCAAATTCAGTGGCTCTAAATGACAGAATGAATTGAGAGCCATTGATGGGACCTTAGTACAGGAAGAGCGGGGTCGGCTACCTTTCTCAAGCAATTCAGAGCTCTTTGAATAACCCTGATAGTACAGGAAGAGCGGGGTCGCACCTATTCCCCAATGGGGCGGCTGCAACCACCAAATGTAGTCAGCCCAGCAACATGTACAAAGCATAACAAGAAAAAAAGGTGTCATCTGCACTTATTCCTATAACATTGTGTGAAACTGTATTGTTTTTTGTTTATTGATGGGACCTTATTTCCAAAGGTCCCAAAGACTGGGAACTTGAGCTCAATGCTGTAAAAATAAGGCATCAAGGAAGGAGCAGGGAGCTCACAGCAGTGTAACCACTGAGATAAAATGAAGTGCCTACGCTGCATAGAGTGACCCTGCAACACAAATTGTGTTATTTGAATGTCACACAAAATAGATGATTGCTCCCACTGACTGCTGAATAACCCAATGTGTAATATTATCAAAAATAATGCATAGTAAGTTATTGTGACATCTAGTTTAATGTTTAGGATTATTAGTTTTTTTTTATCCTTGTTTACCACTTGTAATTGTTTGCCGCACAGTACCCCAAACTGGAGCAGCTTTTTTGTAATAATCAAACTGTAAAAGATACAATAATTCTATTGATTTGTGCAAATAGTTCATTTAGTATTTTCTGAAACCAAACTTAAAATTTGTGTAACCGAAAGGCCTAAATTGACAAGATAGTGTGATTCTCAAATCAGTTGTAGATCGTTCAATGTGCCAATTCTACTATTCCACTAACTGTGCATTTATGAATTATATTGCGCATGTTGGCGCTTAGTAGTTAAAATAAAACACATATTTTGCAACATGTTTGGGTCATACAGTGCGATAAGAGACAAGAGGAGCAGTAGCACCAGTTGGGCATCACATAAGTCAGCTAGAAGCTCTACGTTTACAGAAACTAATCAAGTGAGCACAATTGAGGTAGGTGTGAAGTATATAGCAACAAATACACCGGTAGAATCTTTCCCACTGCAGCCTCTTAACGAGGGTACCTTGTTAAAAAAGAAAAGGGCGCCAGATAGGTGGAAATTGAAACAATACCTCTGAAGCACCCCAGATACAGTTAGGGTACTACTAGGGTTCACAGTAGATTGATATTTTTAAAGAGCGCTTTTGCTTCTTAGTTGGTTAATATTGCATGCACTGAAAAATCAAAAGAGAACATATATTGTGCAGTATATTTAATTAAAAAAATTACAAAATCACAGTGTTAAAACAAACTCACAAAAATTTAAAAAAAAAATTGTGCTCTATTTTTGGGAGTTTGTTTTAACACTGATTTATTTTTTTATTAAATATACTGCACAATATATGTTCTCTTTTGATTTTTCAGTGCATTCTATATTAACCAACTAAGAAGCAAAAGCGCTCTTTCAAGATATCAATCTACTGTGAACCCTAGTAGTACCCTAACTGTATCTGGGGTGCTCCAGAGGTTTTTTTTCAATTTCCACCTATCTTGCGCCCTTTTCTTTTTTATCTTTAGGTGTAGAATATTCCATATTCTTTTCACATACACACAACAGGCTTGGACTGGTCTGAACATAGTAAACAAACGAAAGCTATATGAGCTTGCTGAGAAGAACGGGCAACAGCACTAATGTCCTGCCCTACGGTGGGTCCCCACTCAGGTCTCAAGGTTTCCGCTGAATGGGCATCGGCACTAGTGGCCTGCTCTATGGTGGGCCCCTGCTCAGTTTTAGCTCGATGGTGGTTTGAACATGGGAAGAAATGGTTTCAGTAAATCATAGCTCTTTGAGAATTTAGGAGAATAACTTCTCTGGATCAATATATATCGTAAGTGGTAAAAGATGAATGGACTAGCTAACCAGAGCCTGTTTTCATCATACATTCATATATTTGTTCATTTATTCTCTAGATCGGTGGTTCCCAACCGCGGTCCTCAAGTCCCCCCAACAGGCCAGATTTTAAGGATTAGTTTGGAGAAAATCAAATAAAGTTCAGTTCAGGTTGCTACCACCCACCTTCGAGCTGCCGCTGGAAAGTCCTCACTCCAAGGACATAACACGATATCAAGAAAAAATATTCTAGCATATGGCATTAAATTCTGGCTTTATTCCATCAACATAGCAGAACATCGTTTCGACCTGCAACCAGGTCTTTGTCAAGTCTACTAAACATATCTCTACACCTTCTTAAATACATCATAAGTAATTAACCATAATTAAAAACAGCAGTGTTATACATAGATTCTGTCACGTGGCGTGTGCGGGTCAGGTGAGAGCCCAGCAGGCGGCGACACAGAGGGGAGGCCAGAAATATAAAAAGTCCCGGGAGAGTTCTTGGATGGAGAGTCAGGATAGTGGACTATGCAGTCCCAGACTGCAGACAGGGTCCACTAGCAATAAATCCAGATAGCTGACAGTGGTACCTTGGGATCAAAAGGTCAGAGACAGTGGTAATCACTTGTAATCCACAGGTAGCGATCGCTGAGAGTCCCTTGCACAGGCAGATGTATCCAGAAACAACAAGGTAGTCAGATGGATTTAGCAGGAGCAGGTTTGCACACGTCCAGATGACCTCAGTCAGGGAGCACAATAATGCAGAACCACTGCTAGTTGGGTCTCTCTGCTATTTAAGGAGGCTTGATAGCAGATGGGCCTCAGCTGTAATTCCAGGGCTAGACAGGAAAACCCAGGCTGGATCTCCAGGAGCCTGGTCATGGTGCTTAGCCTGGGCAAAACCTGGACTGGAATCTAAGAATGAAGAAATCCAGGGCAAAGTTCTTAGATCCAGGTTTGCTAGACAGGTACACGGGGTAGACCGTGACAGATTCATCATTGTAACACCTGTTTGCAATGATTGTGTCCACAGCACAAGCATTGCCATTAAAACCAATGTTGTTACCACGTCTCCAATGGTGTCAATTGTAGATTTATTAATACACTTTATCAATCAAATTTATTAAATGCAAAATCTGCTTAACCCCTTAATGACTGCTGACGTACTATGTACGTCCTGCCCACGGGTCTCCCTTAGACCCGCGGATGTACATAGTACTTCAGCGGGCTTCTAACCTCCCTCCCGCCGATACTCACCTCCCTGCTCGTTCCCTTTATGGCAAGCTGGAAGCTTGCCTCGCCATTTCCTGGGGGCCGGCGGATCCGATGACGTCATCACGCTGCGTGATGACGTCATCGGCAGGCGCCGGTAATGGAAATTCAGGAAGGGGAGGGGGGCTCGTTTGGAGCCCTCTATCTCCCCAACCATGCAACGCACAGTGATGCTTTTTGCACAGCTGGAAAGGGGAGAGTCTCCCCTTTTCAGCGGTTTATAGCATTAACATTTTCACTGCCGGATCGCAATTCAAACCTGGAGGGGGCTGACATCTTGGATGTCAGCCAAGCCCCAGGTCCCTCCCCACCCACTGACAACCTGACTATATGTGTGAGGATGTCAGTGGGCCAGTTAACCCTCTAGTTGCCATGTGGAGATAGGGGGATACTTCTTATCTCCCGATCCGTGGCATGATCATGGCCTTTCCAATGATACCAAACATGACCAGGTTTGGTTTAAAAATAAAATTAAAGAAAATAAATTAAAAAATATATATAAATAAAAAAAAATGTTTTTGTGTGGGGTGGTTTTAGTTAAATAGGACCTAGGCTATCATCTAAAAATAATTAGTGAACTGGCTCAGCAGTGAAGGGGTTAAAAAGAAAAAACATGTAAAAATTGGGTATTTCTATTCTCGGGACAAATTTTGAAACTATTTAGGCTAGGGACAGATGAGCGCATTTTCTGCGGCCACCGTCAAAATGTACGTCGATGCGTGCGCACGCATTTTTTCACGGAATACGCTTAAGTGGTCAGACGATGCGCAATTCTGGACGTATTTCATGACGATGGGGTGAAAAGAAGTCTAGGGAAATCCGGCTGTTTGAACGTTATGTTGGCCGCACACTAGCAGCGTCTGACGTCTCCTAATCACTCACACACGCTGCTATGCGGCCGCAGCGCACTCTGTACGTCAGTACCAGCGGTTTAACGTTCTCGAAAAAATGCGTTCATTTTCCACTTGCGTTGCGCGGCCGGACTTTTGTGCGACCGTACTTCGTATATTGGCTGTCATTGCCCGGCATCTGCTGCTAGTGCGGCCGTGATTATGTGCGCCAGAACGCGCGTTCGCACTGCCTCAGTCTGACCCTAGCCTTAGCCGGGGTCTTTTTTGGTGGTTGTAGATTTTGGGGATTAAATTACGAAAAAGTGTGTTTTTACCATTTTTTCATCATATTTCATATTTTTTTTATAGTAAATTATTCGATATGATGGAAATAATGGTATTTTTAGAAATTCCATTTAATGGCATGAAAAACGGTGTATAATATGTGTGGGTTTCATAAACGAGTAAGAGGAAAATTTGACCTAAACACTAGCAGTGCAGAAACGTAAAAACAGCAGAGGTCACTAAAGGACGGATTTGTGTAACACCGCCGAGTCACTAAGGGGTTAATTATTCACATAACACTTAAGTTAACCCATTCCCACCATTGGAGACCTAAATAGCTACGACGAAGCAGGATTCCATAATCCCCAATTGTTGTGACCTGCATTATAGAAAGGGTGCATAATCCGCCGCTCTATTTAAACCTTGGAGGGACATCGAGTTTAAATGGAAAATCCATTAGAGTTCTTTCCTTTTCAAGATTTTCTCTCTATCCCCCCATCTGTTAAATTTAGGGATAACTTCCACTACCTGAAATCTCAGCTGTGAGACGTCATGACCAAATTCCACAAAGTGGCATGGTACTGGAAGCTCCACCTTTTTGGTCCTGATATCAGATTTATGTTTTAAAATACGATTCTTTACTTTTTGTGTGGTCTCTCCTACATAGATTAACCCACAGGGGCATTTTAGTAGGTATACTACATATGTAGAATTGCACGTGTAGTACCCTCTTACTTTATGTTTATGTCCTGAGTGGGGATGGACAAAGGAGTCTCCACGGATAATCGCGCTGCAACAGGAACAATTGAGACATGGGAAAGTACCCCATTTGGGTGTGCCAAAGAATCTTTTACTCTGATCTCCCTTGAATTCCGCCTTCACTAATTTATCCTTAAGGGACTTGCCCTTTTAGTAAGACATAAGGGAACCATTTCAAATTCTGGTATATTTGAATAAGAATCTTTTAAGATATTCCAGTTTTTAAACAGAATTTTTTTAATTTGATCCATATGTGTTCCAAACTTGGATACAAAGACTAATCTTTTTGTATTCCTCTTAGGACCTCTCTCAAAGGTACCCTCCTGTTGTTCTTTTACTTTATCAAATTCCTGTCCCAATAGCTTATTTGGGTATCCCCTTTTCTTAAATCTCTCCAACATCTCCTTGATCCTTTTTTTTTACAGTCTGGTACACTGACGATCCGGTTAACCCTCATAAACTGACTGCGGGGGAGAGATCTAATTAATGTATCTGGATGTGTGCTGTTATACATCAATAGGGCATTTCTGTCTGTTGGTTTTCTATAGAGGTCCGTCACTAATCGCCCCTCCCTCTTGATGACCAAAGTGTCTAAAAAAAAAATTAAAAAATTTGGAGGGGCGGAGCCAACTGCCGATGGGTGAGGATGCATGTCTCTGTGCTCTCCTGCTGACTTGCTAATTTTACTGTATTTTTGCATCCCCCGTTAAGAGTCTTGACATTCTGAAGTTGGAGAGCGGACACATTGACACCCAGCCGATTCTTTGTCCACCGCTGACACTCGCTTTGAATTTCGGGCCTGGGTTGCTGCCTACCTCAGCGGCCATTTTTGAAGCCTGCCGGGACTTTTCACTCTGATGGCTGATCCGGATTCCCTACCCCTTACGAGGGGAATAGTGGCTGAACTGATCAGTGGCGTAGCGTGGGTTGTCAGCGCCCGGGGCCAGCCAAGAATTGTGCGCCCCCCCCAACCTGTGGACACGTTATCGATATTGCCCCAGCTCACACATGGATTTGCCCCAGCTCACACATGAATATTGCCCCAGCTCACACATGGATTTGCCCCAGCTCACACATGGATTTGCCCCAGCTCATGGATTTGCCCCAGCTCACACATGGATTTGCCCCAGCTCATGGATTTGCCCCAGCTCACACATGGATTTGCCCCAGCTCACACATGGATTTGCCCCAGCTCATGGATTTGCCCCAGCTCACACATTTGCCCCAGTTCACACATTTGCCCCAGCACACGGATTTGCCCCAGCACCTCATGGATTTGCCCCAGCACATGGATTTGCCCCAGCACATGGATATGCCCCAGCTCATGGATTTGCCCCAGCTCATGGATACTGCCCCAGCACATGGATATGCCCCAGCTCATGGATTTGCCCCAGCTCATGGATTTGCCCCAGCACATGGATTTGCCCCAGCACATGGATATGCCCCAGCACATGGATTTGCCCCAGCTCATGGATTTGCCCCAGCACATGGATTTGCCCCAGCTCATGGATTTGCCCCAGCACATGGATATGCCCCAGCTCATGGATATGCCCCAGCTCATGGATTTGCCCCAGCACATGGATATGCCCCAGCTCATGGATTTGCCCCAGCACATGGATTTGCCCCAGCACATGGATTTGCCCCAGCTCATGGATTTGCCCCAGCTCATGGATATGCCCCAGCTCATGGATTTGCCCCAGCACATGGATTTGCCCCCCAGCACATGGATTTGCCCCAGTTCATGGATTTGCCCCAGCTCATGGATTTGCCCCAGCTCATGGATATGCCCCAGCTCTCACCTGGATATTGCCCCAGCTCATGGATACGCCCCAGCTCTCACCTGGATATAGCCCCAGCTCCCGGGCAGCGGGAGTGCCTGCCCGCCCCGGTCCTGAACAGCGTGCGAGTCCGTCCTGTTGAAGGGGAGGCGGCTGCATGCGTGCGCAGGTCACGCGGTCCGGCCAGTCAGGTGGTACAGAGACTCAGTACCACCTGATTAGACGGACCACATGACCTGCGCCTGCACGCAGCCACCTCCCCTTCAATCAACAGGACGGACTCACTGTTTAGGACAGGGCAGCAGCACTCCCGCTGCCCGGCATCTGGGTCCCCTCAACCCGCGGGCCCTTGGGCGGCGCCCGAGGGCCCGGTGGGTCAGTCGGGCCACAAGTTTTAGGGGCGCATAATTTCAAAAGAAATTATGCGCCCCTAACAAAACTGCGCCCGGGGCCACGGCCCCCCCTGCCCCCCCACGCTACGCCACTGGAACTGATGGAGAAGTTCAGGGCTGCATGGATCCTCTTTCGACAGGAAGCTGGATGGGGCTGCGTGGTGTCCCCTGCTGAGGCGTTGATTAGTGAGCCTGCGATGGAGGTACAGCCTTGTGATGATTCTGCCGGAGGTGGATGGGTCCCTGCTGATCTGAGGAGTGTTGGATTTTTACCGACCAAGCGGGCTCTGGCTGTGTTCCCTGACCCCCCGGGGATCTTACCTGCTGCAGTGGTGGTCAGTGGCCCGGAGATGGAATTCCTGGCGTTTTCACCTATAGTACAGATAGATGACCAGGTCATTAGCGGCCGTATCCTGGCAGGGCTTTCCGGTCCTCAACTCCCTTCCCAGGTGCTGTTGGGGCGACCTGGTGGCCGTGGGATGCACCTGGCCCTAAGGAAGGTTAGAGGCCGCTCTGCTGCCGCTGGAGAGGTGGAGGTTAAGATGCTGCCCGTCCTGCCATTTGACCACAGATCAGTTCCTGCCGAGGTGGCTTCCTTGGCTGGCCTGTCCTGGTTCCTGAGATGCCTCCCTACTGATGCATTAGGGGCCTTGACTCCCCCTGCCCCTGGATACTGGCTAGGACTCCTGTGTCACTGACGCTCCCGCATAATCCTGGCTGAGGGCCTCTCTCTGGGACTGCTGAGATGGCTATTCTGGGGTTGATGTCACCCCCCCCCATATTTTGGCTGGGAATCCCCCCCCCCTTTCTCTTGATGATTACATTTTCTGTAACTTTTTTTGAAGATTTGTTTTTTTCATTATTTAATTGTTTTCCCCATCCATTTTTTTTTTACTCCCACCTGTTGTCTTCCCCTTGAGACATTATATTTTTAGACTTTGCTACCAGTCTGCAGAGGTTAGCCCCTTTACTGTCTACAGGGCTCCAGGTTTTTTTTTTGGGGCGGCAAGACACTGGGATGGCCTAGGCGAGCAGCTAGAGCGAACACCATGGCTCTGTCTGTATCTTTTGGCCCTAGGTCTCCCGGCCACGTGGCCTCTTCCACGGCCTCTGGCTTCCTGTTTAGGCTCCAGAGTGAGCTGGGAATGCCACATCTTTTTTGGCAGTTCTCCAACCCCTTTTTTTTTTCTCTTTTTCGTCCGCACGTATACCTTGGCCCCTTATGCTGCTTTTTCTGCTGACTCAGCTGATTCTCCTGCTTTGATCATCTGGATTGTCTGTTTGCCTCCCTCTCTCCCCCCTTTTTTATTTGTTGTTTTCCTACTGGCTGGATATATTTGCGATACATATTGATGTGTTTTCTGCTGACTCCTTATGTGGTCCTTTACTGCTGAGTTTTTTTTGGCCCTGCGCGGCCGTCCTTTTATATTGTATGTACTATTGCTGATGCCTTTTCGAAATAAAAAATTTTGAATACAAAAAAAATAAATAATAATTTTTGGAGAAAATCAGACTGAATCCTGCAATCACTGAGCAGCAAATCATATCACCTGTGCTGTGCTTCACATATCTGCAAACCTGACCTGTTAGGGGTACTTGAGGACCGCGGTTGGGAACCACTGATCTAGATGGAAATCTCCCCCCTCTGTATAACATTTCTTATCAAGATGAATTTAGATACGTATGCATTCTCATTGTTTATTTGTATACATGAATGTAGCAAATCCAATAGATGTGGGATTATTAGTGTCTGATTCTCCATGGGCAGTGTATAAAAAGTGAAACCGGGCAGAGCGCCACCATTGGTATTTTCTCCTTGAATCTGTAGAAAATCATGCAAGGTCTACATAATATCACATGAATGCGGCATCACTGGATCGCATTTATGGTGGATGGAGACCAAAGAACTATTTGCTTCCTGGCATGAGAGGGAGGCAGAGGAGGGATGAGAGGGGAGTATTAAATTTTTTCGTTTTTTCCCCACAAAATCATTTAGCACTAGTTTCTGGGAGCTGATGTATATAATTAGGAAACCAATCATTCTCTGACTCCCTCTTCTGTTGCCCTTACTGTAAAAGGTTTAGAATGAATAAATATACAGTAACCTGCCGTAGAAGCTGAGCTGCACCACATGTTGCGGTTTCACTTGGACTAGCAGGGGTAGGGAGCAGGAATTGCACTCACCTGCTGGATGAACCAGTTCACAAGAGCCACACAGATCACAGAGACCCAAAAGTCGCATTCAAGATAAAATGAAGAAAATGGGCCACACATTCTGTTTGAGACGCAAAGGAGCTTTATTCCATGACCCTCTAGCTACAAAGGACCTACCTATCTCCACCATTGGGATTTCCCTTGCCGATTAGGGGGTATTCCATTTCTGACTTTATCGCGCCCATGTGCGATGACAGCAGTGCACCGGGGGAGGCCCCGGAGGCATGGCTAACATCCAAGATATTAGCACCCTCCAGGAGAAGTCTGTGATTTGGCGCCTGATCACAGAACTGGCAGCTAAGGGGTTAAGAGGGGCATCATTGGACAAGTCAGAATGTGACCTTTGCAACAATTCTTTTCTTATTTTGCTACCCCCTATCAATTGGGAGATAGAGGGGTCCAAAGAGGAGACCCCCCTCCCCTTCAGGCGCTCTGCCGGGGGGGGGGGGGGTGTCAGAAAATGGCGTCATTGCATTCCAGCACGATGATATATATGTGCTGGGTGGGGTCCCACGTGACAGTCTGACTTCAAGGAAGTCAGACAGCCACGGGACTCCAACTGGAGCAGTCCCATTCTTCTCACCTTCCACAGTTGTTATGACTGCCCATGTACTTTTTTATTTCATTGTCAACAGGAGATTGAAAGGGTTTATCACATTTAAAGAGGCTTCTTTTTTGTTTTCTTTTTTTTAAAGTGGGTCGAGCATCTTTTTTAGGTGCTTTTTTTGAAGCGTCCTTTTTGGACACACCTTTTTTTCTCATGTTTTTTTTATTTTTAATGCAACTTTTTATGGTGCCATTTATGTAGGATACCATCGAATGTATGGTTTTATCTTATTTTATAAGTGATTCTGGGATATAGTTTAAAGGGTCACTGCCACCAAAAAATGAAAAATGTTCTTATTGTGTTTATTTTATGTTGCTGATATCTTAGATGTGCTCTGTTTTTCTCTTGTTTTAGTTCTGAAAATATTTTACTCTATATGTGTCACTGGGTGCATCTATTTTTTGATCTTTTATGTTGTAAACTGACCCCCTCCACAGTATCTTTCCATCACTTTCTCCTCACTGTGTGGCATTGGCCATAGAATGGAGTCTATAGGTCAATCACTCAAATCATTGTATTGTGTGGGATGTATTGAAAGGACATCACTGGTGGTAGAGTAGAAGTATTTTAAGCTCCCTGTCATATCTCATTAAGCAGCCAGCTCTTAGCTCGGCTAGTGTGGAGAACAATAGACCTTGTGCAGCCTTATCTAAACATTTCGTCATGCACCTCATTAACAGTTAAATAATGTAGAACAAATAAACACGAGCCACAAAGGATAGCGTATGGTATATGTTGCATGATGGGAAAAGTACACAAAATGAAAACAAGAGATAAAAACATTACTTTTTTTTTACATGCAATTACTTCAAACAAATAAAAAAACCATATCGTGATTTTATTTGTAATGCACAAGTAATCTAGTTACAGCTTATGTAAGTGGTAGTGTCCCTTTAGCCCTTTCACTGCTGAGGACGTGTGGGGAACGTCCTCATTGATTCCTAAGGAAAGATAGGGGGTTCATTTGAAACCCGATATCTCCTGACTGTTGGCAGCTAGCAGGGTCATGTTTGGTATCATTAGACAGGCCAGAGCATGGCCTTTCCAATGATACCAAACATGACCATGTTTAAAGTAAAGAAGAAAATAAATAAAAATAATAATAAAAAAGAAAAACGTGTTTTTTTAAGACGTGAAATGGCTCAGCAGTGAAGGGGTTAAAGAAATCAAGACTGTTTTTGGTCTCTGTTGGAAATCACAAAATACATCTACTGACCATAATCAGATATCTGACAATGTCACAATGAAAAGGAATGTTTGGAAATTCTTCCTCTCTAGTCGATTGCATGGTGTGCCTTCCCTGTTGATAAAAATCCAGGTATTTAAATGTTTTGCTGGTTTTAAATAGACATATTCTGGGGTTATAATATCTCTAGCTTAGTCGTCACCTGTGGTTTTTAATAAATATATAGTTTATTATTGTAGAGGCCATTTTCACATCACAGCAATTCAAAGAACTGCATCCCAGAGCTCCTGTGCTACATTCCCCATATGCAGCAAGGAACTCTGGGTAAGACATTCAAATGACGTCTGTCTCACTTTTTTACATCTTTGGTCTGTTTTCACACCGAACCTTACAATCCATGCCATGCCATACTATGGCTTTTTTTTTTAGCAGAGATCAGGTTTATGCAACTGGTCAAAGCCACTCCTGGACAGCGCTGTGTTGGGTTTATTGGACCCTCATCAGCAGGAGCTAGGCATGATGACCAGTTGCAGTTGGATGCAGTATAAACCTGATCTTTACTAAAAAAAAAAGCCATCTAGAATGGCATGGCATTGATTTAAGGGTTCTGTGTGAAAACAGACCCAGGATGCAAAAAAGTGAGACAGATGTCATTTGCATGTCTTACCCAGAGATCCTTGCTGCATATGGGAAATGTAGCGCAGGGGCTCTGGGATGCAGTTCTTTGAATTGCTGTGATGTGCAAGTGGCTTCTGCAATAATAAACCTTATTAATTATTGCGTGGAGGCTTTTTATCTAATTTTTTGCCCTCCACCACAACATATATATGTAGAAGAAAAAACGTGCGCTGCAAGTGCCGTTTTTGGTTGTTAATTTTAACCCAAACCTTTGTATCATGTGATTTGCAGCTAAATAGGATAAATGCAACCCACTCTCTCCAATGGTTACTAATAGATAAACATTTAAAACCATAAAAACATCCTCCAGCGCAAATACAATTTTGGTGGTTGTATCTACTCAAAACATGTATAACTTTCCATACATATAAATGATACAATTAAAGCGGGAAAAAGAAAGAAAAAAATTATAAAATACTTATATTTTTGTATCGATGATCTCGGTCTGTAGTGGCTTCCAGGCTGCGAGTGTCTCCTTATTTCACCCGGTTTTTGCCCTCAGAGAGTCCTGGTTAACTCCCTTAGGTTGAGCGCTCTGCACACATCATGCTTAGGGTTCCTTATGTCAGAATTCTCAAGGAAGGTCTTGGAATCCGTATTATACTGGTTTTAAAATAAAATAAAAAATTTATTGAATACACTCTTATAAAATCAATAAAATAAAATGGAATTCCATATAACGGGTAGTCAGATATCTGGGATACGCGTTTCTCCGACTATAATGTCAGCTTCATCAGTCCCTGAGACCTTCCTTGAGAATTCTCCACATCATGCTTGGGGTTCCTTATGTCAGAATTCTCAAGGAAGGTCTCAGGGACTGATGAAGCTGACATTATAGTCGGAGAAACGCGTATCCCAGATATCTGACTACCCGTTATATGGAATTCCATTTTATATTATTGATTTTATAAGAGTGTATTCAATAAATTTTTCATTTTATTTTAAAATCAGTATAATACGGATTCCGAGACCTTCCTTGAGAATTCTGACATAAGGAAACCCAAGCATGATGTGTGCAGAGCGCTCAACCTAAGGGAGTTAACCAGGAACCTCTGAGGGCAAAAACCAGGTGAAATAAGGAGACACTCGCAGCCTGGAAGCCACTACAGACCGAGATCATCGATACAAAAATATATGTATTTTATTATTTTTTTTCTTTCTTTTTCCCGCTTTATAATTGTATCATTTATATGTATGGAAAGTTATACATGTTTTGAGTAGATACAACCAAAATTGCAATTGCGCTGGAGGATGTTTTTATGATTTTAAATATATATATAGAATTTTATACTGGATTTTTTTTTTTTTTTAGATAGTCTTGGAGTGCAACGTGCTCGCTGAGACCTGTATAAAAAATGGGTATAATCAGTATAGAACCTGACAGCTTACAATATAATTTACTGCTAATGTACCTTGCGAGCAACTCTAATCTGTAAAGCATTGAGCTATCTTTTTCACTCGATCGATCTGTCCAAATTCTTCATCGTTAAAAATGTCTGACTATTGGCATTTTAAGTTAAGAAAATAAAATACCGGGAAGAAATAAAAAAAAAGTGATTTCAGTTACTTTTCCCTGGAAATAGATATACAGTTTCCATAACAAATACTCATAAGCTAATATGCTTTATTATGTCCCCGTTCCCCCGTTTGATACGCAGCTTCTAAATTTGCATTTCGGTTGTGTCACCGCAAGAATCCTTATAGACAAGAGAGGCGACCAACTTAATGACAAATCTCTAACCAGCTGTTCCACCATTCAGCTTCACTACTTCAGTTAATTAATCAGCACCTTGCTGGAACCTCTTGGGGAGACGCTTGTTAGAATTTGGTCGCCTGCAAAAAATGTTTTTATTTAAATTATCCACGAACACTTAACGCAAACATAAGCTCGGTACGGCTCTCATTCAGAGAAATAAAAGAATAAACGGCACGCGGAGTCGTTAAGAATTCCACGTACTCGGACGCTTCTTTTTTGTTTACGAAAACGATATACGTATTAATAGTTTTGGCTTTTGCCGTGTATTTCAAATCCAAACGTTCACAAGATGTCTTGATTTGCATCCGGGAGTCGGTTCACAGCAGAACAGACGGGACAGACAGGTTAGTTATTATTACGGTATGAGCTCCGGCTGCAGCAATGCATCAGTACTGAGTTTGTGGATTCCAGAAGATCTCAACAGCTGCTGCCAGTTATTTTTTAATTCTCTTGTGTTCTGTCAATGTCCTTTACGTTATAAAATGTAGACGTTTCCCCCTGCTTAAAAATAAACACCTTTTACATGCGAGAACAATGATAGCGGTAATAATATTAACCGTATTAAAAATTATAATAAAAAATAATAATTATAAATAATAAACGTATTCCGGTTCTCAGGTATTGGCTTCATGGAAAGGTATTTTGCAGAAATTAAGTTAAACATTGGACGCATAGCAAATTAGCAATCACATTATGGGCCTTTTTACTAATTAGACACAATATTTTTGTGGTTGGCAAGCCTCAGGCTCGTGTCAGACGGGCGCAGTGTTCACGTCTGTGTTGCCGAACATAAGTACGTCCGTGATAGCACGCAATTGTGGTAAAAGGAGCCCCACACACGAAGTACGTCCGCACAGAAGTGCGGACGCATGACGGACGAGGCAAACGGACGCAGGTTAGGCAAGAACGTAACACTGCTAGAACGGACGCGCGGAGTGCGCCACATCCGTATAGCTTTGTGTGTGAGTGATGGAATGTGGTCAGATGGACTGCATTTATACGACCAGCATTTTTGACGGACAAAATGTTTTTTATTTTAATTTATTTTCCCTCCTACATCCGTCAAAAATAACGTCAGTCACAAAAACGGACTGTGTGGCCGCTACTGCGTCTTCCGTCAAAATTGCGTCCATACTGCACCAGCGCACAGTCTGTAGAAAATGCGCTCGTCTGACCCTAGCCTCAGCTGTAACAATAGCAGCCTAGCAGTTGTTAAATCTGGTGCAAGAATATCAACAGTGCCACCAAACACAATCCCTCACAGTCTTTTGGCCTTGTTTGGCCTCATAAGGAGGGCATAGCTGATACTTTTCTAGGCACCTTGCACAAGAGGTCCACGTCTGGATTACCCTGTAAGCCAGTGTTTCCCAAACCTGGTCCTCAGGTTCCCACTAACAGGCCAGGTTTGCAGGATATCTGAAGCACAGCACAGGTGATATGATTTGCTGCTCAGTGATTGCAGGATACAGTCTGCATTTCCCAAAGGGGATCTGCAAAATATGGCCTGTTAGAGGATCCTGCGGACAGGTTTGGGAAACACTGCTCTAAGCGTATAGAGGACAAAAACATGTTGGGCCTTATTCAAAAAATTGTGACTGCTAACTTAACTAGAGCTGTTGCAAACTTAACAACTCCATAGACTATAATGGCTCTAATACGTTTATAACAGCTCTGGTTATTATTATCCTTTGTTTATATATTGCGCCACATATTCCGCAGCGCTTTACAAGATCTTTGTACAAGGAGTTGATACATTGGATTACCACACATGGATGATATGATCTGACTCAGAAGGGACCGTGTTCCCAAGGGAACTTACAATCAATGTGAGATGTACAAGTATTTTGTGAGGTAGGCGCATCCATATCGTTAGGTGTCTTTCCCAAGGACACACTCTGGTGACATCTTTTGCGTGGAACCAAGTCGGCTTTCCATGATTGTAGAGCAGCGACCCGGTGGTTAGGTTGAACCCGCTTCTCATAAATTGTATTGGAGGGATGTGCTGAACGGGATTTGATTTGCTTCTCCACAGTCAAAGGGTAGAGACGTTACCACCATTGGTGTATTTTGGCCAAGGCCAACAAGGCCTAGGCCTAGGGCGGCACTTTCCAGGGGGCGGCGGCCCGCATTGGTAGCCCCACCCCTAAAAAAAATCTCTTTTTTTTTTTTACTTTTGCAAAGTATTTTGCCAGGAAGGATACATTGAGATTTCACTAATTTTCAAGCATGTCCTGGGTAGGCAAGGCCTAGGCTTTCACTTTCCAGGGGGCAGCAAAAAACCTCACCACTAAATGGGTTACTCACAGAGCACCGAAATGACGCCAACATTTTGGTGTTCTGTAGTTCCCTGCACTTCGGGGAATAAAATTTCCCCACCCTGCAGTGAATTCACCATTCACCGCAGGGTCCCCAAAGTGCATGGAGTCGGCCGCTGAATGCTGCCACCGCAAACCTGTGGCCTGCTGTTTTCAAAAGAACTACTGAACGAAAAAGTCTGGAATTTACATATAAGATCCTATGATTGATAATAAAAAGTTCTGTTACAGAAAAAACCGCTATAAAAAAAGGGGGGGGGGAAATTTTGCTGAAAAATTACTAAAAGGTACTAAAAAAAAAATCAAATACTTTTTACTGCAGATTAAAATAATAAATGGCTTATTAGATATTGCATAAAAACAGGAATATGTTTAACATTGAAACCTATGGGGTTCGCCTGAATAAACCTGCTGATTGAAACCACCGAACATCAGGGCATTTCACTGCCATTTCTCTGCTGTTTGGTGTTCTCTGAATAGATTAACCATTACTTCTCTATGGGGATTTGCAATGTCTTCAAACAGCACCGTACTTGCTGGCAGTTCGCCAAACTTGTGTGTGAGCATATCACAGACCAGTGGTGTACTTAGGGGAGTGGCGGGGGCGGGCCGCCCCAAGTACCAGTGATTATTGGGGTGTCATTAGGGGGTACTAGGAGGTGCCACTGTCACTGTGTGTCAGCTTTGCGCTGTGTTCTCAAACAACGAGCAGCGGAGCAGGGCATTTGCATATGGAATAAAATCGAATAGTATAAAAATCTGATGCACTCATACACAGCGCACATTGCATTGCTGTGAGTTTTATTGCTGTGAATTCTGATACGCTGACACACACTGCACATTGCATTGCTGGGAGTTTTATTGCTATGGATTCTGTGATACACACTGCATATTACTGTGAGTTTTATTGCCCTGGAGCTCTGGGATACGCTCATACACCCTGCACATTACTGTGAGTTTTATTGCTGTGCAGTTCTGATATGCTCATACACAGTGTCCATTTCTGTGGGTTTTATTGCTGTGCAGCTCTGTGATACGCTCATATGCAGTGCACGTTTCTGTGGATTTTATTGTTCAACCAATTAGAGCGGCTGTGATCCAGTTTACTTGACATGCGTAGCTGTTCTTTGTAAAAATGCTTGAATTTAAACATTTCATAATTTTCTTTATCTCAATAGATACATTTGAAATGGTATACAAAATATACAAGTAGGCACTTGGTATCCACTTTTAATATAAAAAGAGGAAAAGGCGGAGCTCTAAGAGGAAAAGGTGGAGCTTAAAGAGGAAGGGTGGGGATTAACCAGGAAGAGGTGTGCCCTTGACAGGAAGGAGTGCCTCAAATTTAAATTAGGGGGTGCACGAGTTTAGTCAGGCGTAGGGCAGCACAAAACCTAAATACACCACTGGTTACCACTGGACTCCACAGCCGGTATTGTGTGGTAGGCAAGTTTGTACCACTAGGTGTCTTGCCCAGGGACACTTACTGGAGAGTTGCTCTGGCCAGGATTTGAACCTAGGTCTCCATGGTTATAGAGCAGTGATGTTACCTCTACTCCATCCAACTGGTATAAAATAGAGAAATAGAGCCCATTCTTCTTGGCATGTCAGTTCTGCCATCTTTTGGGTTGATTCAGGCTGATTTGCATATGATAACAGAGAAACACTTCCAACTGTTCTCTGGGTTTCTGTAACCCAGTCTTTTTCAACCTTGATTGGGTTTCTAGCAAAACGTTGGTGCTAGTACATCAATAAAGGTGTTTTCTTGCGAAATTTCAGAGTGCCTGGAGTCCTTCTTCTCCATTTCAGGATTCCGTGAGGCACCCTATTGTTTAAAGGATCAGAAGGTTAGTGGGCTGCTGTGCAATCTTTTGGTTTACTTTTACTTTACTACTGCACATGGTAACATCTTCTCTAATGGGGTCATTGGTCTTAGACCTTCTTATGAGATCAGTAGAGCAGGCCACTAATGCTGATGCCTGTTTTCATAGACATGTGTTGATTTTATTTCTAAAATCTGTTGAAGTAAATACAGAATCCATATTTGTTGGTTCTCATGGAGAAGGCACCACCATTAACTTACGTAGAATATACAAATGAGGAGAGGCGATGGCAACATTTTCCACAAACGTTTATTCAATATATCCTTAGTTTTCATTAGCTTTGTGTCATAAATCTTCAGATTATTTTATGATCTACCCAATGACACCTACCAGCATCATTAAAGGTGTCACGGACTCTTTTATATGTGCATATATTTCAAATGTCCAAAGAAGGACAACTGCGTTATAGAGAATGACGCTGGAGGTGGTACCAGAAAATAGTCTATGTCAACACTTTCTGAGTACCATTACAAGCTATCTGGGAGAATTAAAGCCAAAAAATAACATTTAGAACAAGAGCAAAGAATCTTATCTACATCAACTGATTTCTAACATCGCATATTACAGTTTAGTGACCCAATGCTGGGAGTTAATCTGGTATACAGCTCTGTTATACACTGACACTCCCCAAATAAACAAAGGAACCTCTAAAAAGAGAGACATTGGTAGAGAAGAGAACAGAGGGATGACAGTCCAAAATAGACTGCATTTCTTCAAAATAGGGACACGTGAGAGGTATGGCCTGCATTACTTCTCTACCTTCCACCATTTTTACATAAAAACTACAACTGATAATTCTGACCACAAATAAGTTAGACCTCTTGTTCTACTCCATCCTAACTCCCTTAGAGTGTAAGCAGGACCTCTATGTCTCTGCTTTTTAAGTGTGTTTGTATTCTTGATATTTTAATACCTCATTCTTTACTGTAAAGCGCCGAGTAAACTGTTGGCGCTATATAATAATAATACATATATAATAAAATAAATATATATATTTAATAGATTCCCTGACTATTTTCTGATTTCTATCAGTCTAGAACCCCTCACATTTCAAATTATTTCTTCAGCCCGGCAGTATTTCCCGGTTGAGTAGAGTCAGCAAGCTTAACAAACAGCTGCGATTATCTTCGGATCTTGCATCTTTTATTTTTCTCCAAGCCTTTGAATTGCCACCGGTTTCAAACAGGTAGTAAATTGCCATGGAAATTACAAGAGCTTAAAGAGATCTGTGTGTCTGCCTTCAAAAGACATATATTCTTTCAGTTACATTTTTAATACCACTTCATTGACACACTGAGAATCATGTAAGCTGGAATATTCCTTTATTAACCTTAACCGTCACATAAATCTGTAATAAGATTGAAGTATAAATAAGATGACATCTTTTTGCAGGCAGGCACTGTCTATACACGTTAGATAAATTACTGTTTATTGCATACACATCTCTTTGCGGGATATTATCCAGGCTGCGTTTATTTCAGTGATATTGAATTTGACCATTTTGGCAGTAATTCACAAATTATAACAATCCACTGGTCTTTCTTTCTCTCTCTCTTTCTTTCTTTCTCCCTTTCTCTTTTGCTTCTTCGCTCTCTTCCCTTGCTCTCTCCTTTCTCTTCATCTTTTGCTCTCTCTTTCTCCATTTAAGTCTCACTGATAATGACTCAGACGTTTCAGTGCTTTTGTTTGTCTTTGTACAGCTGCTTTGGCCTGAAAATCAGACCTGATTCTACATAACATTGAGTTTGTTTATCTGGTTACACATACTGTATGCATTTTCAATTTATTTTATATACTTATAATAAAAAAAACACAAGGGGCCCTATTTCAATGCTGTCATTAAGCACAGCACCTGAGCCATTAAGCAGAACAGATAGAGCACTGTGCTCCTTTTCTTACAGCATATTACTGTCACGGGGGCACCCTGCGTGAGCTAAGGTGGGTCCTTTGTACTGCATATTCAGCCGTGAGGCAGGTTAGCTGCTGGCTTCATAGACAGACCAGATACTGGTCAAGAGAATGACACAACTGGAACAACAGGAAATGGCAGGAGGACAGAACTAAAG
The DNA here is from genome assembly GCA_009667805.1 of Leptobrachium leishanense. Taxonomy (NCBI): domain Eukaryota; kingdom Metazoa; phylum Chordata; class Amphibia; order Anura; family Megophryidae; genus Leptobrachium; species Leptobrachium leishanense. Next base: position 489,012,730 of record CM019063.1, read on the forward strand.
GGAACCCCAACTCTGGGATAAAAGGTAGCTAAAGCAATGGCCTCTATACTAATGGAAGGGAATTTCACAAGAAATACACAGAAACAGGAAGGGCGAGGGTTAAACAAGATACTGGGAACACAATAGCACACACGAGGAAACCCTGATCTGGGGCAAGGTCCTTATACTGGCCTTCTAATACTAGTGAATACACAGACCAGGACACAGAAATAACAACAGGGATTAACAAGAGCATAGTCAGGGGAATGAAAGATGGTCTTATCGCGAGGGTAGTGTGTCAGCCATATGCCAGGGATCAAGAGCCAGGAGAGTAGGTCAGACAAGCAGAGGTCGGTACACAGATTAGCAATATGCATAGCACACAGAGTATACAAGAGAGAGTTGTCAGAAACAGGCCTAAGTCATACACAGAACAGCAGTGAATGCACACAGGGAGATACAGAAGAAACATCAATACCAGGCCAAGATCATACACAGAGTGGGTAGTCAGGAATAGCAGAGATCATACACAGAAAAACCAAGACAATAATATCAGGAAGCAGAACCTCAGGACCAGAGACCCTTCAGGAACAGAAAGCCATGCAAGAGCAAGGAGCCTATGTGCAAGCCGGTGGGATTCATGTCTGGATGCAAACGTAAACATGGTGCTGAGAAAGTGCATCCACTCATATTGACAATTTATCCTCAGGCAGATATCAACTTCTAGCAGGATATTGCGCAAGTGCACAAAGTCTGCATCACTCTGGAAACGTTCCAGAGTCCAGGTCCAGTCCTCGGATCTCAATCCGATTGAAGATTTGAGAGATGAGCTGGAAAAGAATATCCACTCCACGCCTATACCTCTGTCAAATATTTAGGAACTGCATGATATAATCATGCCTGCATGGGTCACAATACCTCAACAACTCTTAAGCAGCTTGTTGTATCCATGCGTCAACGAATTCAGGCTTTTTTAAAGGTTAAAGTATTCTCTACATGTTACTAGATGGGTGTATGTAATAAAGTGGCCAAACCCTCCTCCAGTTGGTGCATAACAAAAATCATACTTTCCCTCCATCACCAATGAGCCACTGTCTATTCTCTGAGTAAAATGTTCCATTGAGTGCAATGGTAATCCGTCAGAATAGCAAACACATCTAGGGCCATATTACATAGTTGGTGCTATCTTAACCAGAGCTGTTGTAAACTTTCCAGAGCCATTATAGCCTATGGAGGTTTTAAGTTAACAACAGCTCTGGATAAGTTAGCACCAAGTATGTAATATGGCCCCTAATGTTTATACTTAAAAGGTTACATAAGCAGGATTTTAGGTCAACATAGAATTCTAGTCTATAATGTGCTGTCATTGTGGGATCAGTACTTACCTCATTGTGAATCATTTACACTCCTACTTAGACTTAAAACCTCATCTGTTTTAGCCCCATATTGACCAGGCTGTTTTACCATTGACTGTCCGAACGTACCCACTGCTTTTTTACATTTTTCCGCTGTTTGTGTATAGCTCTAATTTTTCTCTTACTCGTTGATGGATCCCACACATATTATATATCATTTTTTCCCGCCATTAAATAGACTTTTAATGATACCATTATTTTCACCATATTTTATAATTTACTACAAAATATTATGAAAAATTGGGTAAAAAACTATTTTTCGAACTTTGATTTCTAAAATCTACAATTGCCAAAAAAGACCCAGAGTAAATAATTTCTAAATTCTGTCCTGAGTTTAGAAATACCCAAATGTTTACATGTTTTTGCTTTTTAACCCCTTCACTGCTAGGCCCTTTCACCTCTGTGTGCTGAGCTCATTTTGAATGTTTGGTGCTCATCATGTTAAAATGCAATTTGTAGTTCTGTGTTATTATATGACCCAGACAAAAAAAAGTTTTAATACCCCCACATTTTTTTTTTAATTTTATTTATTATTTTTTTTTTTACACTAAACGATGAAAACATCAGTGGGTGAGGAGTGGCTCCAGAGTCTTGGCTGACATCCAAGATGTCAGGCACCTTTGGGAGAAGTTCGCAGATTGGCACCTCAGGGGTTAAAGAGAGACATCGCTGGAAAGGTCACACTGCGACACTGTGACCTTCCCAGAGATGCCTCTCTTTAAGCTGGATCTCCTCCCAATCAGGAGGGAGAGGGGTCTGAAGGACCCCCCTCTCTTTCATGCTCTCTCCTGGCTCTGCCAAGGGGGACACCTGAAACTGATGTCATCATGCCCGTCAATGACTTCACTGCGCCGGCTGGGGCCATAAAAGTGGTGGTCTGACTTTAAGGAAGTCAGACCACCGTGGGACACTGGCCAGAGAGTTGAGTATAGGGAGGGGGAGACCCCTAACGCTATGATGTACCAGGTAGTCCTTGGTCGTTAAGTGACCTTTTTTGTAGGATGTACATGGTATGTCATTGGTTTCTAGGGAGTTAATATAAAGAACATATTAAAGGAGTGTGCCTCTATATCGTCTTAATTTGTGCTGCAGAATTTTTTTTTTAATGAACTTTACATAGTACTTTAGATATATATGTATATATATATATCTATACAGTATATACACAAACTCTACATAATGGGGCTGCGCATACCAGTGGTCCCATGGATTACCTTTATGATAGCATCTCTAATAAGTACATATTTCCTAGGTAACATGTAGCAAGAGCAACCCTATTATGTCTCAGACTCCACATCATGTGTAGAGCACATGTCACCTGTGTTCCTTGTATTTTCCACTTTAATAAGCAATAGAAAGACTCTTCTCTCCAGGTGTGTTTGTAACGCATTTTATTGCAAGAGGAACTGATCATTTCCAATTCCTGCCGATGGTTATCAAGTGTAAAATAAAGTGAAATTAAAAAAAGCAAGGGCACCTATTCTATTTATGCATCAATGCGAGTGGATCTTAATCCTCACTTGATAGGTTTTAACCCCTTCACTGCTGAGCCATTTCGCTGCTGTGTGCTGAGCTCATTTTTACCACTTTCGCTCATCATGTTTAAACGCGATTTGAAGTCACATTTTATTAAATGACCCAGACATATTATATATCGTTCTTTCCGGCAGACTCGGCAGATTCATAATATATCATTTTAATATGTATACGTCATGTCCTGCCTGTATATTATAACAAAAAATTCAATAAAATTCGAATTTTTAATCATCTGCAGCATGTAAAGTGTTTTTTTCCACATTTTATCACATGAGCGTTTGCGGTTATATTTTCTATGGGGTGCGCTTGTACAAAAATTAGAAATGCGGACTTGTTACATTTTTTGGGGGGAATTACGTGATTTTTAGCAAACGCAACCCATAGAAAAAAAATCATTAGTGCAGCATCATTATTCACATTATAATTGAAATGTGAACAATATTGCTGCATTAATAAAAAACAACACAAAAAAAACATATTTTTTATTTTATTTATTAATTATTATTATTTTTTTTTTTTTTTATTTACTCTGAACATGGTCATGTTGGGTATCATTCAAAAGGCCATGCTGCCACGGTTCTGGAGATATCGGGGTTCAAAGGAACCCGTATCTCCACCAGGGGATATCCTTGGGAAATCCCTGGGCAGCTAGGGGTTCCTCGGCTATCTGACATAATCACGCTATGCGCGATGACGTCGGGCAGCGAGGGGGGACCCATGCAAGATGGTGTCCCCACCGGAGCTTGGCCACAATTGCGACAAGTGCGACCCGATGCCTGAGGGGTTAAAGCCAGGCACCGCTTAAGGCTAGGGTCAAATGAACGCATTATTTGCAGCGACCGTCAAAAAGTGCGTCCGAACGCATTGGTGTATTTTTTCACGGAATGCGCGAAAACAGTCAGACAACGCGCATTTTCGTGCCTGATTTTTTTACGGATCGTCAATAAAATACTTTTGGCGTCTGGACGTTATGTAGGCCAGACATTAGCAGCGTCTGACATCTCCTAATCACGCACACATGCCGCTATGCCGCCGCAGCGCACTCTGTACGTCAGTACTAGCGGTTCTGCGTTCTCGAAAAAATGCGTTCATTTTCCACTTGCGTTGCGCGGCCGGACTTTTGTGCGGCCGAACTTCGTATATTGGCCATCATTGCCCGTCATTTGCTGCTACTGCGGCCGTGATTAAGTGCGCCTAAACGCACGTTAAAAATTGCATTAGTCTGACCCCAGCCTAAAAGGTGAGACTCTCCCCTTTTAAGCGGTGCCTAGCTTGTGGCGCTGCTCCTTCCCGATCGGGAGGGAGAGGGATCCAAAACGGATCCCCCCTCCCTTCCTGGCAATCTCCCGGCATTGCCGGGGGGTCGCCTGGAAATGACATCATCGCGCATGGTGCAATCGCATCATTGACGTTGGGAGGGGCTTAACTTCAGCGTCTGAGGTCAGATCGCCACGGGACCCTGGACAGAGAGATGGGTATCTCCGCCAGGGCTCCCGCAAGCGGATGACGTGTGGGGCATGTCCTCCGCATATAGTGGGAGTCAATGAGGACATGCACCACACGTCATCCACAGCGAAGGGGTTAAAGAGGTATCATCACTGCTCTATAACTGTAGAGACTGCGGAGACACAGGTTTGAATCCCTGCAAGAGCACCTCTCCGATAAGTGTCCTTTGGCAAGACACCTAATGGTACATACTCGCCTCCCAGGACATACTTGAAAATGAGAGAAATCTCAATGTATCCTTCCTGGTAAAACCCTTTCTCAATTTTTTTTTTTTAAATAAATCTTTAATATCAGTTTGTTTAACATCAGTTAAAGCGTAATAATCAGTTAATCAGCGTAATACTGTTTACTTATTCATTTTTGTTTGTTTTTTTACAGAAACCATTTGATTTCTCTGCTTAGATTGTATCATGTTTGAAAACATTCAGCATTTTTGTCTCACACAAATTACAGGTGTTGCTAAACTATGCTCCATTAAACACATTTTTCAATATTTTCCCTTTTCCGTAATAGCTTGTTTAGGAAAAAGCGCAGAAGTGAAATATATAATCAAGTCATGTTCTTATCATAACCCTTCACTTTTACATGAAAATGGTTTCTAAAATGTCGTAACCAGTAAGAAGGTTTAAGCTGCCTGTCCGTTTTCTGTTTTCATAAGGAAATAAATTCCTCGATGTCTGGAGTAAATCTAAAGGTTGAGCTGTGCTCGGCTTTGTTTAGTGATTTTAAATAAGAAAAATCTGTATTATTGCAATGATTGATTATTTAAGAAAGGTTTCTTTTCTTATAACCTCGAGAACAAAATATGGAAATAAAATGTTAGTATTAGCCTTGAGAATAGATAAAGGGTAAGAAAAAAGAAGTCCATCAGAGTATACAGATATTTTGTCATTAATGTTCACACCAGTAAAACATAATGTGTATCTCCTGCCTGTATACATTGTTTTAGTGCTTCTTTTGGCAACATTCCATCTCACGACCCTTCACTACCAAGTAATATTCCATAAAATCACTGTCAGGAACCATTTTTTTGTTTATTGTGATTGCAATATCACTTTTCATGACTTATACAGTAAGAAATATATAGGAGTTTTATCAATGTATTGCTTATTGCAGCAGCCCTATGTGACTGGTAGGGATGAGCCGAACGCCCCCGTGTTCGGTTCGACTTCGAACTCGAACAATTTCAAAAGTTTGAGTTCGAACTCGAACATGATCCAAACTCAATGTAAGTCAATGGGACCCGAACGTTCGATTTTTAGAGTGCCCTCCAAGAGGGCATATATGCTAGATATTTGCCATAAAAGGTGTATGGGGGTCTGGGTAGTGCCCTGGGGGACAGGAAACAAAGACAAAAAGTTAAAAAAAGTTTTTAAAGGAACAGTGATTTTTCCATGAATAAAAACGAAAAATTCCTTCAAATTTTGTGCCTAGGAGGTCCCCATAACTTGCCCGTGAAGTGGCGTATTTGTAGGATGTATAGAAACATTTAAAAGCAAAAAAATGACATTTCAAATGACGGTAAATGGTTTTCCTTTAATCTATTCATAAACAACTGCTTGGGGCGGCAGCCTGTATGAAAAGAGAAGACATTTTCGGACACGCAGAACAAGTTTAGTGATTTTTTGGCTAAATTATGGTGAAACTTATGCAGGCTTTGGATGAAAGTAACAATAGATGCTTTAAAATTGGACCTTTAGTGACGGCAACAGTGCCGTCACACCGTAACCCCTCTGTGGTATTGTGGAAGAGTGCAGGGTTGGACCCTGCAGTCAAGTAATAAAATGATATAAATCTGGTACAGGCGTTAGTGGAAGTGCACCCAAATATTGTGCCTTTGGTGGCAACAAGTGCCTTCATACCATAACCCCTCTGTGGTGTTGTGGAAGAGTGCAGTGGTGGACCCTGCGGTCAAATATTAAAATTATATGAATCTGGTACAGGCGTCAGTGCTCCCAAATATTTTGCCTTTGGTGGCAGCAAGTGCCTTCACACCGTAACCCCTCTGAGGTATTGTGGAAGAGTGCAGTGGTTGAGGTTTTGGTAAGGCAGAAGAGATCCCCGATCTATTCAGTTACATCAGCAGCTATAACAAAACCGGGTCAGCAATGTTTGGGCACTTGTACTGCGCTACTGTATATGGTGAGAATCGGCGCACACCAGTAGCAACAGGAAGCAAACAGAACAGGCAGGGAATACACAGAGAGAATAGTCAAAGGGCAGGCAAAGTCGGGAACAGATCGGGTCCTCAGAACAAGCAGGGTCAGTAACAAGTATACAAACTGATTCGGTAAGCTAGCGATGCGGGAATAAAGGCTGAGACACACTGAGCGTGTAGCGACGCACAGCATAGCGAAGTGAAGAGAAGCAAACATTTTGCAGGCTTGACTTCACTCCGCTCCGCCTCGCAGCGTGTCTACACTGCATTACGTTTGCTTCTCACTGCACTGGACAGGAATCCACTAACTAAATTAAAATGTACACACAAAACCGTTTTATTTTCACAAAGCACATGTTACATAGGCAAAAAAAAGTTTCTACTCAATAAAATACATCAAAAATTACTGTTAATTTAATAGGAATAGTATAATAATATAGAAAGGTAACCCCTGATCATATATATTATAGGGACACGGAGCGCTGTGTATAGAGTAGGGATGCATTGATACCACACACAGACATATATGTATATATATTAACACGCAGACCTATATATACGTACAGTTGTGTTAAAAATTATTCAACCCCCACTGAAATTGAGTGTTTTGGCCAGTTTGACATTGATTTTGATCATTCAGTCATCTTGCTTACAATTAAATCAAAGAGGCACGTGTAGGTCAGACAAATATAACATAACATTTATAATGAAATAACCACAAATGTCTTTTCTGTGCTCACATCATTATCAGTTTTATTCAACCCCCAAGTGACATTCAATCTTAGTACTTAGTACAACATCCTTTAACAGTTATAACAGCTTTTAAACGTGAAGCATAGCTTGACACAAGTGTCTTGCAGCGATCTACGGGTATCTTCGCCCATTCGTCATGGGCAAAAGCCTCCAGTTCAGTCACATTCTTAGGCTTGCGCACTGCAACTGCTTTCTTTAAGTCCCACCAGAGGTTCTCAATCGGATTTAAGTCAGGTGACTGCGATGGCCACTCCAAAATGTTCCAGCCTTTAATCTGCAACCATGCTCTAGTGGACTTGGAGGTATGCTTGGGATCATTGTCCTGTTGAAAGGTCCAACGTCTCCCAAGTCTCAGGTTTGTGACGGACTGCATCACATTGTCATCCAATATCTCCTGGTCCTGAAGAGAATTCATGGTACCTTGCACACGCTGAAGCTTCCCTGTACCTGCAGAAGCAAAACAGCCCCAAAGCATGATTGACCCCCCGCCATGCTTCACAGTAGGCAAGGTGTTCTTTTCTTCATAGGCCTTGTTCTTCCTCCTCCAAACATAGCGTTGATCCATGGGCCCAAACAGTTCTAATTTTGTTTCAACAGTCCACAGAACACTATCCCAAAACGTCTGTGGTTTGTCCACATGAATTTTTGCATACTGCAGTTGACTCTTCTTATTCTTTGGAGACAGCAAGGGGGTGCGCCTGGGAGTTCTGGCATGGAGGCCTTCATTACGCAGTGTGTGCCGTATTGTCTGAGCTGAAACTTCAGTACCCACATCTGACAAATCTTTTCTCAGTTCCTCAGCAGTCACACGGGGACTTTTCTCCACTCTACGCTTCAGGTAGCGCACAGCAGTCGAAGTCAGCATCTTCTTTCTGCCACGACCAGGTAGCGTTTCAACAGTGCTCTTTGCCTTGAATTTGCGAATGATGCTTCCTATGGTCTCTCTTGGTATGTTTAACATCTTTGCAATCTTCTTCTAGCCATTGCCCTTCCTGTGAAGAGTAATCACCTCTTCTCTTGTCTTCCTGGACCATTCTCTTGACTTCACCATGTTTGTAACCACACCAGTTGTCAGGGTGGCACCTGGCATACGCCGTGGTGGGACCCAATTGCTGGGGATTTGAGCCCTTTAGGCAGGAACGTATCGACTGTACCTTAGAATAGGCTGGTTGGTAGCAGTCCATAGCGCGGTACAAATGGGGTTACGAGGTAGAATGGTCTGGATGGTCCGTGGGTCGAATAGGCGGGTAGCAAGGAGGCAAGGTCGGTTGGTAAATCAGGGTCTGGTACACGGGTTATCAATAGCAGTATAGAGCAGATCTCAACAATACACAGGATTGACTTGTAATGAGAAGTCAAGTTGCAGGAGTGGGAGTTTCTCTTTTATTAGACAGGGGGGTGTGGTGTGTGTTGGTGCTTTTACGTTGTACCTGGGATTAACCCATATAGGTGCTGGACAGGGCTGAGGCAGCCCTTTTCCTGTATGCATACATGCAGGGCAGGTTCTTGCGCACATACAGGTACAGATCCCTTACAGAATCCCCTCCCTAAAGAGTGGCCACTGGACGATCCAAAACTGGACTCGATGCTGGGCACCTGCGGGCAAGAGGAAGAAGTTCACAATGCATAAGCAGCAGATGTCCTGCATCCAGCAGTACGGGGTGTCTTGGGTCTTGCACCTCCTCTGGTGGTGACTGTAGTCTGCAGGGGATGAGGCCACATAGCTCCACTGTACAGAGGTGCAGATTGGTGTACATCCCTCTTGGAGGACAGCACTCCTGGGGCAACAACATTAAACATGTACTCTGATTCAGAGTCAGAGTGTGAGTCACTGGATGGATAGAATTCCATAGCCGGATCGTACCGGGACACCGCAGGATGATGAGCCCCTCTGCGGGACGTAGCTAGTACGGTGGTGCCAATGTACCCTGAATGCAGAACTGGGGGTCCATTCGATCGCCAAGCAAACTGCCGCTGAGGTTCCTCATCAGAGGACATTGTGTCCCATTCTTCAGCTCCAGAATCGGGTGGAGAGCAGCATGGTGACTCCTGTTGGCTGGGAGCCATGGGAGTGACCGTCAGTGCCACCTGGGCAGTCCTGGGCAATGTTGCGGCTTGCCTGATGTTCAGAGCTTCCTCAAATCATGCCAGATCTTCCCTACGCACCACTGTGCCTGTGGATGCGTAGACACAGTCAGGTGATATAGGGTCTAGGGAACAGGTGGTGGAAGCAACAATTTGGTCTATGAATGCAGGTTCTGGGGTGGTACAGGTATTAACAGATCCCGGCACCAGGAAGGTTCCCTGTACACAGAGAGGGGTCCCTGCCTTTGGTGCGTTGTGCTTTCTGGGTGCAGGTTTCGGGGTTCCAGCAGCGCTGGTCATGAGGTGCTGCCTGGGAGTGATAAGAGTCGTACCTAGGGTCTGCAGAGCCATACTGTCCTGGGTGGTATCCCTTGATACCCGGTCTGGATCCCAATACTCTAAGGGAAGGCGGCCAAACGGCAAGAAATCATCCTGAGAGTCATAGCCAGCACCATCCACTTCACAGATCGCCGGGCCTTGCTGGCTGAGAGTGGTTGTACCTGGAGTCTGGACACACATGATCTCCATAGGGACAGGAGGGTTAGGTTCCTCAGACACTGGGTACCCTTGCTCCATGGATTCGGACTCCGGGAAGCCTGTAGGTTCTGTCTCCATGGGTAATACTTTGTCCTCTTCCTCCTCGGAGTTAGCCTCCAGGGACACCGGATCTCTAGGTACCCTGGGTGTGGGTTGTCTGGGGGCAGGTTTCGGTGCAGGAGGTAACCTGGGAGCTGGCTTGGGCACTTTCTCAGGTCTTTTCACCAGTGCAGACTTTGGTGATTTTGCAGATCTGGGTTCAGGTGCAGGCACGGTAGCTTTCACCGGTTGGGGCGGCGGTACAGGCTTGATCACCTTACCAGGTTTATTCATTGCAGCAGACTTGGGAATTGCTGCAGGCTTAGGCCCTGGTGCAAGCCTGGTCTCTTCACGTGGGGGCAGCGTGATCTTGACACGAGGCGTATTTTTTGGCATAGGTGGTTCATTCAGTCTTTGCCCAGGGTCTTCTTTCCTGGGTGGTTTTATGGGGCAGTTTATCAAAAAATTATTGGAACCCCCGCAGTACAGACAGAGATTCTGGTCTATTCTTCTGGTACGCTCCTCTGGCGTCAGCGGGCCTCTAGGTCTCTTCCCTGGGGGAACATACACCTTGGGAAGGGTGCTCCTTAGTCTGTCCGTCACGTCCCATATATCATCCAGCACCACACACAACCTGTAGGCCAGATCTTCCAGGACTGGGAGTATTCCTGCAGGCTCAGTTTGTGGACTTCTCATTCTGTCAGGGTGGCACCTGGCATACGCCGTGGTGGGACCCAATTGCTGGGGATTTGAGCCCTTTAGGCAGGAACGTATCGACTGTACCTTAGAATAGGCTGGTTGGTAGCAGTCCATAGCGCGGTACAAATGGGGTTACGAGGTAGAATGGTCTGGATGGTCCGTGGGTCGAATAGGTGGGTAGCAAGGAGGCAAGGTCGATTGGTAAATCAGGGTCTGGTACACGGGTTATCAATAGCAGTATAGAGCAGGTCTCAACAATACACAGGATTGACTTGTAATGAGAAGTCAAGTTGCAGGAGTGGGAGTTTCTCTTTTATTAGACAGGGGGGTGTGGTGTGTGTTGGTGCTTTTACGTTGTACCTGGGATTAACCCATATAGGTGCTGGACAGGGCTGAGGCAGCCCTTTTCCTGTATGCATACATGCAGGGCAGGTTCTTGCGCACATACAGGTACAGATCCCTTACACCAGTTAGGCTAGGGTCAGACTAACGCATTTTTCACGTTGTCCGTGAAAAAGTGCGTTCGAACGAATGGACGTATTTTTTCACGGAATGCGCGATAGCGGTCATACGATGCGCAGTTTCATCCGTGATTTTGTACGATCATCAATAAAACACTTTTTGTGTCTGGACGTTATGTTGGCCGGACGTGTGCAGCGTCTGACGTCTCCCAATCACGTACACACGCCGCTAGCGGACGCAGCGCACTCTGTATGTCAGTACTAGTGGTTTCACGTTCTCGAAAAAATGCGTTTGTTTGCCGCTTGCGTTGCGCGGCCGCACTTTTGTGCGACCGTTCTTCGTATATTGGCCGTCATTGCCCGGCATCTGCTGCTAGTGCGGCCGTGATTAAGTGCGGCTGCACGCGCGTTCGCACTGCCTCAGTCTGACCCTAGCCTAAATGTCTAGAAGGAGCTGAGTATCACAGTCATTTTAAAGCTGCCTAATTGGTGCTTATTATGCTTTATTACTGCTCCGTGACATCCACAGGTGTTTTCAATACCTGATTGAAAACACTTGAATGAACCTCTGTTCTTCAGAGTGGTAGTCTTTAAGGGGTTGAATAATTGTGTCAGTGAAGAATTCACAAAAGAAACATTTACTACTGTATTACAAAACCAATTGATGTCATTTTAGTTGCATATGGTTCCTTAAAAAGTCCTTGTAGGATTTCATTCTGAATACAATTACAAATGTACACTAAATTCCCTAAACCCCTTTACAGCATTGGGGGTTGAATAATTTTTAACTCAACTGCATATATCAACACGCAGATATATATATATACCCACCCACAGACCTCAGATCATATATACACAAACGCACATGGGGGGCATGTGGACAATTTCAACTAAATGCGCCCCACCCCCCATTTGGCTGATCCCTCCAGAAGAAATGTTGAACCTGACAGAGCAGAGAATATATATATTCAGCCAAATGGGGGGAGGGAATTAGTTGCCAAAATGTGTGTGTAATACAAGTCTGAATATATATTAGGCTTGTGCACCGATTTTTTTTTCGATTCAATTTGTTCGGATGTTTAAAATTTTCGATTTGGCTCGTTTCGACCGATTTCTGTTTCGATTCGGTTCGGCTCGTTTTTCGTGGACATTTTTTTTTCGGAATATCGACCATTTTTCGTGTTTTCGGGTCACTTTGCTCCTTTTTTGTATCGACTTCTCGTGATTTCGGAAATTTTTGTTTTTTCGGAACGTCTGTTCTCCTCGTTTCAAAGTGTCTAACTCTATTCGTTTTGACGTAAACTACTATGGTTTACTTTTTTTATACTTCATATCTTTTTTTATAATAAATTTTTGGTTTGTTTTTCGGATCCGATAATTCATTCCGTCGATACGATAATTCTGGCGATTCTATCGTGTTTTTTTTTTATTAAATAAAGATCCTTTTTTTCTTATGAATATACATTTCACAACTTTATTTTATCATATTAAAATGGTATGAAAGTCAAGGAACAAAAAAATGAACAAAACGATTTAAAAAACGCTAAACTGACCCGAATGCCACAAGAAACAAGTGATACGCATTTACAAATACAAAATTTACAGAATCAGCGATATAACTGATAATAGTTAAATATACGATGTCCAGAATTACCGAAATGGAACCGAAATCATGAATAGAGCAAAAATAAATTTCGATTTGACACATTTCAAGCCCATTCGAAAAATCCGAAAATTTTTCGTTTCGGCTCGGAAAACTTTTTGGATCTGTCGGTTTTCGGGTCCGACCCGATTCGGAAATTCGGCCGAATCCGAAGACACGAATCGGGATATTTCGTGAAAATTCCGAAACACACATCCCTAATATATACATTTATAAAAATATAGATGTATATCTTATCTATATATCTTATCTATATATCCTATATATATATATATATATCATACCTGCCCTTACCTTCCGCTATAAATTTGCTATAAATATACACACAAAAAAAAACACTGCCTGAGACCCCGCGCAGCCCACATGCCACCCCCTTTACCTGGCTGAATGTATCTAAAAGATATAATTAAATACATTCAGCAAGGTAGAGAAAGAAAAAAAAGAGTTTTATTTTATATTCCCGGGGACATTTAAAAATGTCCTCGGATTTTATTTTTTTTAGAAATGTGTCGCCTTACCTTAGCCTGGTGGTCAGTGGGGGCTCCCTGGATCCTGGTTGTGGGGGGTCTGCCGTGGCCGCAGGTGCAGTGGCTCCCTCCCTGCGCCGCCTGTCTCTGCCACATGCACCCAGGCGGCTAGCCCGCACAGTCACAGCTCTGTCATCCGGCAGCCGCATGCTCCTCAAGGGGATCTTTGGGAGGCCCCGGCAGGCTGCCCTCTACAGTGCCTGATTAGAGGGCCATGTCTGCCTGATGTTTTAGTAACAAGAATGTTTTATCCCATAGGCTTCAATGTTAAAAATATTCCCGTTTTAATTCAATATGTAATAAACCGTTGCTTATAATATTTTGCAGTAATTAGTCTCTTTATGTCTAGATTTTTTTGTATTTTTAAGCATTTTTTATACTTTTTCAAATTTATTTATTTTTTCGAACTTCTGGCGAACGTCCCAAAAAAGGTCGAAGTTCGCAAACTTTCGAACGGCCGATGGTCGATTCAAACTCCAAACAGATCCGAACCGAACGTTCATCCCTAGTGACTGGTAGACATTGCCATCTCCCGGCCAATAAGTGCTACTGCATCTGTGGCTCCGTGCTGAATCAGGAGATCTGTGTTTAACACACAGAATCTCAGTTTTGCAGCACCTCAGCTTTCATGCCCCATGTGACAAAACGTTTGGGGCACATTCTGGAGCTCATTTGCAATTTATTTCACTTGCAATAAAAGAAATGATTTTGCATTGCCGCAGAATTAAACCAAATCAAATATACGCGATATCGTTCCACCAACAGGTGCTACTAAGTATTTTGATGTTAGTAAAAATACTGAAGGGGTTAAAGATGAAAAGATGACATGGAATGATCAACTTGTTCAGTGATATCTGCAATGGTAGGATTTTTTTTGTTTACATCAGCAGAAATAAGCATTCAGCCTGGCCTTGCATCCTGTATGGACCAGGCATCATACATGTCAGGCAAGGTTAAGCACCAGGCATAGAAGAGTTACAGTTACAGTTGTATACTGTAATGTCTGATGTACTGTAAGCAGTATGAGTTACTTCTCCCTCTCCACACGTTTTTCTTATATCACAGATTTAATTTCCTCTTTTATTTTTAATATCTCTAATATTTGTTAACGTCTTTGCATAGCACAATCAGGGTTATTCAGAGAAAGGTGAAACCCTGGAGAACGTTTGGAGAAGTGAAACTTCTAGGTCAAAATAGCCAAACCAGAAAAATTCTCCCATTTATCTCACTTTCCAAATTGACTATTTTGACCTAGAATTTTCACTTCTCCAAAAGTTCTCCAGAGTTTCACTTTTCTCCGAGTAACCCTGAGAATCTTATATATTGTATATCTATGAATATTTAAGTAATCTGTCATCCATGTCTCAATCTGTTTCATGGAAGAAGTTGTCTTTTTTTTAGTTCGCACCATCTAATAATCTTTATATAAATAAAAATAAAATTTTAACTTCTGTGAGCTCCAGATGTCATTATGCCCGTTCTGTTTATTAAAGCTTTTCATGGACAATAGCACATTATTAGGACATCATGTCCTCCAGCCTGCTGAAAACTTAATGTCGCCAGGACATTCAGATATTTTGGATTTGGTACTGTATATAAACGCACGCTATGCAACTTCTGGCTGCGTGCTGCCATTTTTTGCTGACCTAAGTGAAAAAAACCAGAACAGAAAATCACTTTGGCTGTGCAGCCTAAGCAGCAAATACCCCGTTCCACAAAATAATTCAAAATGACCCTTAAGAGGGGAGAGCAGAATTTCATAGCATCCGTGTTTCTTTCTACCAAGAACCTCAAAAGTGTTTATTTACATTGTAACTCTTAAAAGATATGAGGAATTAATCACAAAAGAAAATGTTCTAGGTTCCTTTAATTGGTTTCTTTGGTTCTGCTGGTTTGGACTTATGCACAAGTCCCTTTTCCAACTGCAATAGCAACTTGCAAGTAGTACCTTACAGAATTCCTGCTCCTAGCAACCTACTTAGCTTAACACTACAACCACAGCACCCTGGCGTTCATTGTACTCCAGTACTCCATTGGGTGTTATAGTGAGTTAATGCAATATAGCAGAGCTGAGATTATACGCCAACATGGCGGTGACATCAGCATTCACCACGGGGTCCCCGAAGTGTAGGAAAAAGCAGCCAAACGGATCCGAAAAAAAAAATAGCCAAAAATCTGCCAATAACCTGTCGATACGATCCAAAAATATCAGATCACTTAGAAATCCCTCAGAAAACCAACGAACATAACTGATGATCCACCAAACACAACGCCGACCAGCCGCTGGAAAAAGCTGACGATCCACTGAAGACAGTGCCGACCAGCCGCCGGAAAAAGCCAATAAGCCGACGAACGGGGTATAAAAAAAACGATTAAACGATTAAAATTTTAAACGATGTTTGGAAAAAAACTACTGCACGAAAGTGCCTGGACATAAAATATAAGGTTCTATGAATTATTATAAAAAGGTTTGTTTTAGGAAAAAAAATGGAAACAAAAAGTTTGCCAAAAGCTTAAAAAAATCCTAAAAAAATCCTGCAAATTAAAAGAATAAACTGTTTAATAGATATTGAATAAAAACGGGAATATTTTTTGACATGAAAGCCTATGGGGTTCGCCTGATTAAATCTCCCGAATGAAGCCACCGAACATCAGGGCATTTCACTGACATTTAATGGCTGCTTGATGTTCTGTGAATAGATTGCTGCCGAATATCACCTGTATTTCGTTGGCAATTTGCCAATATTTGACGAATTGCCAGCTTTTTGAATCGCCGAATGGCCACGAAATTGCACCGTATTGGGAAATTCTTTTTTCGGTGAAATTTCGGGCCAGTTCAGCTCTCTCTGAATAACCCCTTTAATCCCCATTTGGCTCATACAATGGAAACCTGTGTTGCCTTTCTATTGATACATTTTAAAAGAAAAATCTGTATTTAAGGCTTGAATAAATTATCAAAAGAGCAATTAACATTTGCTCTTTTGATACATTTGGTCTAAATTCCTAGAGGAATGGTGACTTCACGCAAAAAGAAACACTGGAGTTGCTAAAGCTTTTGGCAATCTTTTTATAACAGCATCCATGGGTGAACATAAATCTCGGTGAGTTCCCACTATTCTGTTTAGGGTGAGTATTCGGGTTTTTTTTAGTACTGATCTTTCCTTTTACCAATAGCCTTATCACTAAATATCCCTTTATTTTCTTGGTGCAGCATTTCTCTCTAATCCTAACCATCAGTGGAACCCATAGAGACCATTATCCTCGAGGTTCTCTGTCTGTCAATCATGCTGATCCAGTTGTAATGTTGCTGTTACTGACCTGAGTCTCTGAAGGAGAGTCTCCCCTGTCCCAGTATCGGGCTCCAGTACATCAGCTGCTTTGAAGAGAGCCATTGTAGGCTCAACGACATGTGAGTGTGTCAATTTCCTGAATACTTACCTCTCTCTTTCCTATGTGGATTTCCACTATGGAGACTTTACTTTTATATTTTGGAGGTCTGTTGGTGAGACGCTACTCAACACTGAGGAGGGCTGATGGGTAGCCGATTTAATTATCCACAGGCGAAAGGAGTGAGAGCTGCACCTGTGGCTCTGTAACGTGTGACATGTCTCATGTTTATCCTATATTCTGTATCTCTACTGTATGTACAGAGTTATACTATGTTCTGTTTCTCTCTCTTCTACTGAGGAATCCATATCAGTCAATTTATTGGCTAAAAGGAATCAATGCTTGTTTTTCCTATAACTGTATAACACTGCACCCCCTTCTGTTTTATATAATGCAGCAGGGACTTCCCTGAGTCTCTGAAAGAGAGTCTCCCATGTCCCAGAACTTCAAAGAGCTCCATTACATCTGCTGGAAGTTTACGGACATATTTTGGAGTAAATTGGGATGCATATTTAGTTTGCAATAAATTAACAGGACTGAATCAAGTTAACTCAACCTCCACGTACCCAGTGGTGCTTTTGAAGAGCAAGTTACCTTAATCATGTTAGTGAATGGAGTTAAAAAATAGAATAATTAATAATTTTATATTATCAGACACTGAGATTTAAATATGTGCTGTATTGTGATCCTAATTCTAAATCATCAATTGAAGCCTGTTTTGGTTAATCACCCCATCCTGTATGTTCATTACATT
The DNA here is from genome assembly GCA_009667805.1 of Leptobrachium leishanense. NCBI lineage: Eukaryota > Metazoa > Chordata > Amphibia > Anura > Megophryidae > Leptobrachium > Leptobrachium leishanense. Next base: position 489,030,229 of record CM019063.1, read on the forward strand.
TTAAATATGTGATCATCCTAGCTCTGCTTTTATGGATGATGGCACGTTTGACAAAGTATATCCACGGCATAAATATTTTATCATCTTGGTTTTGTTTTATGGATATTGGCACATGTAACAATGTTAATATCCCTTTTCTGGAAAGCAGGATTTGGGATCCGTCTGTAATAAATCGTATTTTTTTTGTGTTATGGTTGTAGGACACAACATGTAACGCTTACATGACAGTTATTATGTCTCCAGAGACAGATAAAGCAGGACTGATATACAGTAATGCCTGCCAGGCACAGGAGGGCCCATTGATACAGTAAACTCCAGATATGATCACAGTGCCACCCTCAGCTATGGTTTAGTAGAAAAGAACAAAAAGTGAATACATGTTATGAATTAAGTGACTATCACTGGGCAGCAACGTCTGTGATATGAAAACTAGAACATCGTTTTTAGGTAATGTTACTTACTTTGCTTGATAAAGCAGGATTTTTTGAATATTTACAAGGGAGCTGCATATTCATGGTCAAAAAGATCACATGTTATAATTCACAATTTTACACTGTAGTATCTTTGCTGGTATACTTCATCAGGAAATGGGTGACTCACATGTAACCCTTTCACTACCATAATTGGGGTTTTTAGAAAGTATTTTACCAGAGAGGATACACTGAGATTTCTCTCATTTTCAAGTATGTCCTGGGTGTTGAGTCTGTACTGCTAGGTGTCTTGCCCAAGGACACTTACTGGAGAGGTGCTCCAATAGGAGCTCAAGAACAACCTTCCTCAGACTGGGCGTATACTGGAGAGGTAAAACTTTTTAATGTTTGCAAGTGGGCTCCAGAACGTGTCCCTAAAGTTACAGTATATCAGACATGATAGTCGATGTGCAGTTAAAGGGATACTCTAGGCAACATGACCATCTTTTTTAGGTGGTCATGATGTCCTAAGTATGCCCCTTTCCTCCGCTGCCCCCTCCGCTAAGCCGATCGGCTGAAACAGCTGAGAGACGCAGAGGACTTTACTCCGCCCTCCCAGCTGTCAGTCAGCAGAGCGGGATTCGTATTTCCCGATTCTGCCGACTATTGCCGAGTAGGAGACGTCATCGCGCTTTCAGCGCTATGACGTCTCCAACTTGCCGCAGTAGCTGGCGGCAGCGGCTGAGATTAGTGTTGCGCTCACCCTCTTGCGCGTAACACTAATCAAAGAAGAAGATGGAGCCGGGAGGAAGCCTGCTGATTGGCTGGTTTACGAGAGAGGCGCGCATGCGCGCTTCTCACGTAAACCATTAGCCAAGTTGAAGATTTCCCACGACGGGAGCGGAAGAGGAGGGAGGCGAGTATTAAAAAAAACGCTGTTGGAAACAAGTGGTTTTTAGGGTAAGTATTACATCAAAAAAAAAAAATACCGAATAACTAGGTAGGGCAATAGGTATAATATAATTTAAAAAAAGGGGGGTGATTTTTATCCTAGAGTGTTCCTTTAATCTTAAACTGCTGGGACTTCAAAGTCTCTTTCAAAAACTTGCGGGGGTCTGAGCTGCAATACCCCGAGTCAACAGTTTCTCACCCAGTCTGTGTGTGCCTTTCCTCTATACTCCTGTAACACTTAAAAGGGACACTACCACTTAACATAACTTCTAACTAGATTACCCGTGCTTTACATATAAAACCATGTTACAAAAAACATGCTGCTGAGTTTTTTCTTAGTTTGATGTAATTGCATGTAAAAAAAGGAAAAATAATTATCAGTTAATTATTATTAAAAATTAAGTTTTTTATTGTAATTCAGAATTCACCACAGGGTCCCCAAAGTGCAGGGAAAATCCCACCGATATGATCCGAAAAAACACTGCAGAAAACCTGCAAATGACCCAACGATCCGACGCAAACCTGCCGAACACGTCTGAAAAAAGCCAATCATCCGCCAAACACAGTGCCGGCAGTTGCCAGAAAAAGGCGACAAGCCGTCGATCGAGGTAGAAAAAAAAAGACTGACACTCCAAAACACACTGGAACAATGAAAACAGCATGCCACATGGATGCAGTTCCCACGGAAATAATTTATTGAATGTCAGCAGACAAAAAAAAAGCGACGTTTCGGCCACCAAAGGCCTTAATCATGCATAGAACTCCAATGCAAGGTTCAAACATATACTGTAAGTATCCTTTCCACCACTCAAACCGCTTAAATGCCATTAAAATTAAAGGGGTTATTCACAGAGCACTGAAATGTCGCCGACATTTCGGTGCTCTGTTGTTCCCCTCACTTCAGGGAATCCAATTTCAACACCCTGTGGTGAATTCAGCATTCAATGCAGGGTCCTCAAAGTACAGCGAGTCGGCTGCCAAATGCCGCCGCAAACCCGCCAGCTGTCACCGCTGCCAAACCACTGGACAGCCACCGCAAACACGCCAGACAGCCGCCAAACGCAGCCGACGACTCGACGAGTCACTGATCAGTGTAGACCAGCCGCTGGAAAAAGCTGACAAGCTGCCGGATGGGAAAAAAAACCAAATAAAACCAATACGATTGAAAGTGTCAAAATTGAAACGCTGTTTGCAAAAAAACTACTGTACGAAAATGCCTGGAATTAACATATAAGGTCCTATGAATGATAATAAAAAGGTCTGTTATAGAAAAAGAAAAAGCTATTTTAAAAAAAAGTGGACTTTTTTTGGGCGAAATAATCACGAAAAAATGCTTAAACAAATCCTAAAAAAAATAAAATTTACTTTTTGCTGCAAATTAAAAGAAAGTGATTAGAATCGGGAATATTTTTTACATTGAAGCCTATGGGATTCGCCTGATTTAACGTGCCGAATGAAACCACCGAATATCAGGGCATTTCTCTGACATTTCTCTGGTGTTCTCTGAATAGATTAACTATTGCTACTCTATGGCGATTTCACGGCTGTCGAACAGGCACCATATTTGGCTGGCAATTAGTCAAAATGTGGAGAACTGCCTGCTTTTTGAATAGCCGAATGGCCACGAAATTGCCTCGTATGGGGAAATTCACTGTTCGTTGCAATTTCGGGGCCATTTCAGCACTCTCTGAAAAAACCCATATGTATATATTGACACATTCAAAAGGTAGACGTGGTCACTGTGACCCTTTTTTTCCCATGAAGTCAAAACAGCATTTGACTCCTTGATCTTAGTGATTAAAATATCTTGGCGGAAAGTAATTATTTCTCGATGTTGTCGAATACATAGACAGAATGATAATATTTTGTAATAAAGTAATAATTAAATAAAATGTAAAAAAAACAAACGTTTCCAGGAAACCATAAAAAGTAATAAGTGGCTACTATTTTTATTTGTCTATTTTTTATATTTTCCTAATCATTTAGAATGTCAGTAGCAAAACTAAAAATTTTAATTGAAATAAAGCGATGAGTAATTCTTCACTGTGTAATCAGTTGTTTTGTTGTAAAAAAAATAAAAAGAATCTAGAGGAAGATTAAGAGATATTGAAAGGATCCAACAAAATGTCAGAGTTAAGTTGTAGATGGTGTATTGATTGGAGGAGAGACCATTCATTAGAGTTAGTAATGATTTAGATATTTTTTTTGTCTTGCAGGTCACACCCTGCATCGATATCCTCTGTATGATATAACATTCTGTCTGTGCACTCTACTCAGTTATCCTTCCACCTGATCAATAATACTATATGACCATCTCATTCATTTTAAATTGAACCAAAAGGTGCAACTCAACGGACAGAACGTCTTTTGGAATGCACTCACAAATACGGGAATACTTACGCATTTCAATTTGTTAAGATGTTGGAGACAGAAATATAAAGTTTCACTGAGTTCATTTCATGGTTCATATTGATCAGTGGGTGTCTCGATGGATCATGCAGGAAATCCCATTTACTATATGATAGAGAGTAATTCTTGTACAGTTTATTGCACTTTGATAAGTAAAAATCTCCCAAGGCATGTTCATCACATATTTATTAATAGGATCTATATATAAATCCCCATAAGCAGGATATCTGCCTATTTTTATTATTTATCTTTATCACATTCATTGTATTTGATGCAACAGCTATTCCTGCCTGTATGCTAATAAAGCACACCCTGTGTGACATTGTGTAAGGTAGAGGGCACCATCTAGAGTTTAGAACCTTTCATCCCATCAATTTTTCTGTAAAGGATAAATTAACACGTGAAAAATTTAAAAGATCAAGTTTACATCACGTTAAACTTTTAATAATCTTTATACAAAAATACTATATTTAAATATATGCTACATATAAGAGTTAATTACATGTCCCATGTTTCAAATAAATGTTATGGGTTTTTTTCCCTTCAAAAAGTGGTTGGCAGTGAAAAGAGTTAATAATGTATCACCTGTAAACATTTTCAAGTAAACACAATTTTAAGTTGTGCAAAAATGTACTATTAAATACATAATATGTATTAAAATGTGTAATATCTAACTCAAAATAGTGTGGCTAAAAAACAGGCTCTATTCCAGCCAAGAAGTTAGGGTAACGAGTGTGGTTGTTGTATTTAATGACTCCACGTGTTAGCTGAGGGGCTTTAGCCGCTATTGTGACTGAGCCGCATGTTATGCTTCAGGTACAGCTTTAATGGTTACTTAATAATAATAAATTAGTGGCTCCTATACATTGTATAGGAAGCAGCAATGATCCAGACTAGCGAGCATTTCTCTGATATGGTAGTTGATAAAGAATATTGGCTAGGAGACCTTGGTGTTAAGTGATTTTGCTTTTGGAAAATCACTTAACACTTAAAATTAAATGTGCCAAAAAAATCACTTACTCACTTCTGATCCCAGGGTGCATCATGCTATATGCATTGAAAGGGCAGAAACAGATAGTACCCAGTGTTCTTTAACGGCTCTAGCACGACTCTGCTTAGGTGAGCTCATGCAGAATGCGCACTTGTTTCCATGGAGCTCTATGGGCTCCACAAGGCGATACCAGGGGTGCCTGCCCTTGCCAGTATCGATTAGTATTATTATCATCGTCATCATTTATATAGCGCCAACAGTTTCTGCAGCACTTTACACCTAGTGTTTCCATCCTATCTTCGTTTATCTGTATCTTGTTCCCTTTGGTTATTGTAGAGGGCCCTGCTCATAGGAGCTTACAATCTAGAGGGGGAATTTACAGTCTAGAGTCTCGCTGTTACAACTCGAGCTGCTACCAGGCTCTAAGGGTTATTGCCTTGTGCCGATATTTCCCTGTAACAGCTCCTTGTTACCAGCTACATTGTAACAGGGCCTAACACGGATTGTCTGCTTACTATATTTAAGAGTCATTCTAGGCTAATTACCGTAATGATAACCCATATGTTTTTAAATCAGAACAGCCGAGGCCATTGATTTCTTCAAGTTCTTAATTCTCTCCAAAATAACAATTTGTCCGTTTTCGGTATAAGAACTCTTTTACTCAATATGTTATCTTTTTAAACCTATTCATAATATTCATTTTCTTACTAATTATGTACTACATTGCAATAATAAGAAGAAAAAAACCACTCCAGTACTTCCCATTTCCTTGTACTTGGAAGAATTCAAATGCAACTCATGTGGGAGCTCTTAATCACAGCTGCGGAAAGCCTGTAACTAATACAAGAAGCAATAAATATCACATCATTTATATCTGAGATTTCCCTGTTTTTTTATTTAAAGGGACTCTGACACCTTAATCCAAAGTCTTTATATTTAACTTATTGCCACAAAAAGATAACACCGACCGAATAACTACTAAGGGCTAAATTACAATCTTCGCTCAATAAGCCTCGCGCAAAGCGAAAATTCTTGCGCCAAGCGTAAAACGTTTGTGCGCGCAAATCACTGCGGGAATTACAATCCTCGCGGCTTTTTTCTTCCGCTGATTTATCGCTCGCGCACAAATGCAGTCTCAGTGCCGTCTCGCACAAAAATCTATGCGCGCGCAGTTTTTTGCACCCATTCAGCCAATCAAAATGAAGAAACACACCTATCAAACGCAACTGAATTGCGCCTGGCAGAGGCATCAGAGACGGGATCTGCGTCTATGCAAAATGAGCACATATGCTACAGTAATAATACTCACACACACCCGCCATCATCCATTATATTGTTGCTGCACATTCCTTTTTAGGTGCTGTTTTTTTTTGGGGCTAGCCAGGTTGTTCAGAAATGCCGTTAGCACCAGCTTTTAGGAGTTTCTAAAATTATGCGCGCAAAGGCTATGCGGTAATTACCACGAATAGATTATATTACCATACTCGTACCAGCGCACATTCGTATTTGCGCTCACAATGTTAAGTATAGGACGCGCGCAGTACAGTAAACTCGCGCAGGGTTCGCGCCGGTTCACCCCCGGTATATGATTGCGCGTGGTTGTTGCGCTATGCAATACGGGATTAGGCGCGAAGGGTTTTACCCCTCTCGTTAACGTTTTTTTGCGCCGGCGCAAACGTTTGCGTGAAGATTGTAATTTAGCCCTAAATGTATGGAAATGGTATATTTTAGAAATTGATATGTTTGCAAAGCGTCCATGTCAATTTGTCTTTGCAGAACCAATCAAAGGATTTTTGCATAAAACACCAATATTTTTGACACAATATCTGCTCAGAATCCCATTTACCTACATCTGGGGTCCATTTCTAGAAAAAAAAGGAGAAAAAGGTAAGGCTGTAATAACCTGCCCAAGGTTGGGCATTCATTGATTGTCAGCTTCTGCTTAACACCGCACACATACTCAAATCAAATGTAAATAGGAACAGGCTACGGTTTAGGGAAAATATAAGATAAATGCAATTTTTTGTGCTTTAACAAGGAAACAGATGATCAAACACCTGCATACAAGATTTAAAGTGTGTGGGGCCAATGGGACGTCAGTTCCCCTTACAAAATTATTGGCAGAACTGCTTTCCCAATCGTTCTTGCTTGAATTGACCACTGACCTATACATAAAAATAGATTATTTTTTTTAGCTTAAGCTAAGCGCCGACATTTCGATGCTCTGTCGTTCCCTGCACTTCGGTGAATTAAATTTCCCCACCAGGGTACCCGAAGTGCAGCGAATTAGCTGCCGAATGCTGCCACAAACTCGCCGGCAGCCAACCCACCGCAAGCCCACCAATCCGCCGGGCAGCCGCCGCAAACATGCCGGACAGCCGCTAAACGCAGCCGGCGAGCCACCGAGCACAACGACAAGTCAAAAAAAAAAAAAAAAAAGAACAATACGATTCAAAGTGTCAAAATTGAAACGCTGTTTGCAAAACTACTGAGCGAAAATGTCTGGAATTAACATATAAGATCCTATGAATGATAATAAAAAGGTCTGTTACAGAAAAAAGAAAAAACGTTATTAAAAAAACTAAAAAAAAATAAAATCCTGAAAAAATCATGAAAATTGCCTAAAAGATCCTAAAAATAAATAAAGAGTATTTTTACTGTAGATTAAAAGAATGAACGGTTTATTGAATATGGAGTAAAAACGGGAATATTTTTAAATTGAAACCTGAAACCTATGGGATTGAAATTGAAATTGAAACCTATGGGATTCGCCTGAATAAACCTGTCGAATGAAAACACCAAACATCAGGGCATTGCTCTGCTGTTCGGTGTTCTGTGAATAGATTAACCATTGCTTCCCTATGGAGGATTTCACTGCCTTCGAACAGGCACCATACTTTGTTTGGAGACAATTTGGTGAACTGCCTGCTCTCTGAATAGCCGAATGGCCCCGAAATGTCAACGTACGGGGAAATTCACTGTTTGGTGTCATTTTGGGGCCAGGTCGGCTGATTGTGAATAACCCTGTATAGATTTGTGTATGTCATTCCATGCATCCTGCCACAAAATAATGCACACACAAAACCATGCATTTGTATCTTTTTTGTGTGTCACAAAAGTGTTATTTTGAAAACATATCAGTTCCAAAAATACAAAAAAAAAAAAAAGACTAGAGATTAACGTCAAGACTGTGTCACTTTAACAAAGATAGAGCCACTTTAACCTGACTTCTTGTTGCTCTTTGTTTTGAAATATCTTTACATAAAGAACCATGAATTACTCCCATCGTATCCATGAAACGTTATTAATGGTATCTCAATACATAAATAATGAAAGTGCAGTCAGCATGTTGTGATAAACCACAAGATGAAACATTTCACTATGTGGTATCTTAAAAAACTAATTCATATTTAACTGTGAAACTGCAGCTAACTCTGTAATAAAATACACACGAGGACACTGGGGCTCTTGATGTTTTATTGTCTAAGCTCATAATTAACTGTTTAATGGGAGATATAGAATGAGACACAGGTCCGAGGATCTGGTACTAGTCCCAGACTGGCTATTTGTTACATGATTGGTTTGATTCTAGGACACTCATATTGGTATGACACCCATAAAACAAGACTCTTGAAGGATGATGCGCCTGAGATGATGTCACCAAGAGGCATAGTTTTAATAATATGTGTTTGTGTTATGGTTACAATGGAAGTTCTCCATGTTGAAAGGAGATGATCCAAATTAGTTTTGTCTTCCATATTCCCAATGCATGAGCTGATTGGAAGTGGTTGTAACTGCTAGGAAAAAAGCTGGCTGACGTGGCTGAAATATGAAAATATAGCCCGACACTGGTTGGGAGTGTGTGGTTTACTACATGCATGAACTCATGGCCAGGACACCAATAGTATTCATGTTATATTTACGCTCTTACAGTTTGTTTTGTGCTTTTGGCGACTTGGTTGTTGAAATGTGACATTGCAGTGTTTTAAGTTTGTTCGAGACTCGTCTGCCTGTTTTTCTCAATCCATGTTTGTTGCTTTAGGAGTCTCGTTCATGATCACGGAGGGGAAAATGGTGTCCTTGTTGTGTAGTCAACTAGGCATTTCATGGACATCCCTCAGGTTTCTCACAGCATGAGAAGGAACGATAGGTGAAAGCCATAAGTGTGCATTTGCCCTGCTAAGGCTAGGGTCAGACGAATGTGATTTCTACGGACTGTGTGTCCGTGCACACGGACGTACGTTAGTACGGAAGACACAGTAGTGGCCACACAGTCCATTTTTTCACTGACGTATATTTTGACGGATGTAGGAGAGAAAATAAATTAAAAAGCAAAACCATTTTGTCCGTGAAAAATGCTGGACGTATAAATGCAGTCCGTCTGACCACGTTCCATCACTCACACACACAGCTATGCGGACGTTGCGGACGCAGCGCACTTTGTGCGGCCGTTCTAGGGGCTGTACGTTCTTGCCTAACTTGCGTCCGTTTCCCGCGTCCGTAGTTCAGTGCGGACGTACTTCGTGTGTGGGACTCCATTGGCCTTTATGTCTTGCTATCACAGATGTACTTTTGTGCGCCATCACGGACGTGAACGCTGCGCTAGTCTGACAGGAGCCTAAAGGGCCAACTTCGTGGTCAGTGTCGGCACTACAGAGTTGCCACTTGTTTGATAATTACATGTTTTTATGCACTTTTGACTTTCTGTGTGTTTGCAACGGTGTTGGGGGTAATTGTTAATTCTTTCGGTGTCTTATTTCCTATTATTTCCACTGAAATAGCCTGTTTAAGTTTGGTGGATTTCACCACTATCCCATTTTGGTCGGCACCTAGGTTAATGTTCAGCCGCTTGTGAGTGCGTCTTCCTTTGCTGATAACAACGAGGAGATCATTTCGCCAACGGGCTCAGTTTTTTGTGAATTATGTGGGCTTTCCACCATGATTTACCCAAGGGAACTCTGTTGCATTATTACAAAATCGAGGAATAGTGAATGTATGTCCATGAATAGTCCCTGGAGGATTCATTATTGATGATAAACATTAGTGCAACACTGTATCGAAAATCTCATTGTGTGTGTTCTGTTGTGTGCTATGGAGTCTGATGTATTAGCTTGGCATTTTCATGCTTCTTGTTTAAACCTTTAAGTGAATGAAGCAAAAGTTTCTAATGCTTCGCAGTTAATCTATTGTGTTAAATGATAACTAGAATAACAATTAGAAAAAGAGCACTGACAAATTGCATACTGTTCATCACATATTACATCAACGCGACTCCATATTATGCAGAGTGTCTGTGATGAGCAGTGACATGCTCCACTGTAACTTACCACCAAACGTTTCAGATGGTCGCTGAAATCTCAAGACAGGAACAGATGGTTTGGCAAGTGTTCATTCAAGCCTTAAGCAAATACTGTGAATGATTAGTTGAAAACATATCTTTCATGATTATTTGAAAACAGATTTTATTAGACAATCCAAGATCGCTAAGATTTTACTATTCAGCCCAAACAGAAGATGTTCCATTCGACACCTCAAGGTAGAGATGTCCTTCACAAGCAGAGCTATTGCCTTATGGGACAGCATGGCTCAACGCTTCCCACTGGTCACTATATAGGGCAGTTATTATTTTAGGAGGCAATTGACTCATTACACAAAAACCCTCACAGTATCCACTTATAGTTTTAGATTTTCTCTTATCTTTTATAATAAATATATACATGTCTGATTATATAACATTGAATAAGAAATATTAGAATAATATAAAAAGTGGGAATGTCTTTATTAATTTTTTTTATGATTGAAAATGTGTGGCCACCAGTTAAAATACTACACCAACTAGGTGCACTGTACAGAAACAAAAACTGCCTGAGCTCCGCGCTAAGAAAGTAGATTGTACAACAAATACTTATGCTGGCTATTAAATAAAGAAATGTAGTGTATGCAGCTGCCCCGCAAACACACCTTCATAAACTTACTACATTGTAGAATTCATTCTGCCGCTTTGTGTTACAATGTAACTACATGACCCACCACTGTGACATGTTAAAAGAGCTAAACTGGCCGATGCTGGATGCACCCTTCACCTTTCCAACCTGGTGTTTAAGAGGTTTTCTGGGAAGCTACCACTCTACCTGAATATGCTGGTTCCCCCATCCTAGAACCTCCGATCCAGGGCCAGCACATTACTTGCAATACCACAATACAAAAAGAAAGTGGCTTGATCCTCATTTTCCTACAGAGCACCGCAATTATGGAATAGCCTTCCAGACGCCATCAAATCTTCACCGAGTCTAAAGTCACTTAAGAATCTCTATTAACATACATCGATACAGAATGCACCTGTAAACATATAACATAATGAATATATATTTCCTAAATATTTATTTTCTTTGTTAACCTGTATATTTGTGTTTAATATCTTGCATTTTAGTACTTTGTATTTCTGTACCAACTGTAACAATTCAATGTTCTTGAAAATGAGAGAAATCTCAATGTATCCTTCCCGGTAAAATACTTTATAAATAAAGCTATACTGGGATTGCAGGCTGTGTGTTGTCAAGACTAGACTGTGCTCTTCAATCAAAGGCTGAAGGGCTATGGGTGGGACCATGTGTGGGCTGTGGATGGGCCCAATAGTTCCTGTTGCAATTGGCTGAATCCCAGATAAGAACTAGGACCCAGGGACAGTCTGGAAGATGTCTTTGTCTCCCCACTGGGCTCCACAGTTAGCCTCGCAGCCCATGGTCTGCACAATGGTCAGTGTGGACCTGTGTGCTGTTTACATATTAGCGGTATATTCTTCCATTGGATACGGTTCAACATTTTTTCCCCACAGTCCATCCTTTTAGAAGTCTGTTACATTTTCTGTGTGCAGGTGAAAACCAGTGCGGTAAATATATAAAACTCCCAGCAATGAGTTTAAAATCTATAACAAAAAGTGTTAAGAATAATTTTGTGTAAATCGTGAATTAAGTTCATGTTTACATTTATGTTCTTATTCATTTGAAGAGCCCAGAGACACATCAAGCCTAACAATTTATGAAATACATTGTCCACCCTTTATATGTCTGACATACACACAATGATCAATGTACGCAGGGAAAATATGTGCCCTCCCCAGTCATCAGGGACAATGCAGAAGACCTTGAAATCACACTTCCAGAACAATGAAAGAGCAGATATACAGAGAACCAGTGGATCAATGGTTCCTGTCTGTCTATGTATAATGTGTTCAAGGTGTGTAAAATTGATTTGTTAGTTACATGTGTTTTTCTGTATGGGAACTTCCAAGGACAATATGAATGGCTGGCTATGATTTATGTCAGGGTTAAAAAAAAAGTAAAATCTAAAAAGGTATTAGCCAGGCTGAAAAGTTAATCGCCACCTCTGATCCATTGAGGATAATGACAAACTCCACAGTTTGCAAGTGTCAAATTTCCAATAGCCCTCTTTAAATTTGCACTCTCCCTAGGCGAGAGGGCAAGTGGAAATTTTGAGCCCTGATTTATGTTATCAGCTATGTATGAGTGTACCGATATGGTAGCAGGTCCGTCCCTATGCGATCAATTTTCCTCTGTGTCCAAGGGCACCATATCATGGGACTGGGCAGTACAGTAAATAAGATTAACCCCCATATAAGCACAACACTTTAATGGCAATTGACTTATTATGCCCTTAGGACCCTCCACCTCGCCACTTTTTCCAGATATGTGAAGCACAGGTGATATGATTTGCTGCTCAGTGATTGCAGGATTCAGTCTGTATTTCCCCAAGGGGTTCCTTAAAATCTGGCCTGGTTGAGGGTCCCGAGGACATGTTTGGGAAACACTGCATTAGGGGGTCGAGTGCCATACTACTGCAAAAAGAGAGGAATGTGTAACCTGGTGCACACCTAACGTGTCAGATTGCCAACGTCCCGTACTTTTTGCCATGTTGCTAAGGGTGGATAAATAGGCGATTATATCCCAGTCACAGCTAATTAAATAAGTGACGGAACATATGGTTATCTTACATATAAGAGCGTCTTGTGATTGACTAGGAAATTATTAGTATGAAAAACAAACGATAAGCGCGAGGAAAGGCTAATTGGCGTACTTTCCATGCTGAGTGATTCAAACAGTCCCGTGTAAAAACCAAAAAGGAATTGGTCTATTACATATCACAATGCATTAATTGAATAATTATACAATGAAAATTATACAAGACATGGATCTCCTAAGTGAATGACTTAAGGGGTTATTCAGAGAACACCGATGTCAGACTTGGCGTGTGGATGCTGAGCAGGAGCGAGTCTAGTATGCGGTGACACAGCAAAAGGCCAGACAAATTTGCAAGGTAACTGGATATTATTTAAATACACAAGGGTAGGGGCAGCATATACAGAACTGAAAATAGGTATATTAATGCAGGAGAAGGGCTAGACAAGAAAGGGGCTGATCCAGAATAAGGAATAGAGGCTATAGAGAGCATAGGGAGAAACTAAGAAGAGGTGAGACTGGAAGAAGACGAATAGAAAGAAGCTTAAGAGAAAATGAACTAAACAGCAAGACCTACAATAAAAAAAGGGGCGAGGCAGAAATAGCTAAATACTAGCAAGAGGGAGGACTATTAAAAGGCAAAATAAGAACAGTGGTGAGACAGGAAAATAGCCAAATAAACTAAACAGAGTAAGAGCAAAGAATATTATATATATATATATATATAATATATATATATATATATATAAATAAATGTATAGAATCACCCGCACTCCAGGATTTTTCACGTCTTTTTTCCACTTTATTAGAACATGTTTATATCTGCCAACGTTTCAGTTCCAATCCGGAACCCTCATCAGGACAAAAAACAATTACCCCCCACTTCAAACCGTCAGGCTAAGTAGGGAACAAAATCATTAAAATTGTAAACACCTTGATTACTCACCCTCCCGGTGTGTACAGCGTCCGGCGTACCTCGAGGTCCACTGCGCATGCGCCATACCGCGGCTCACTTCTGTGACGTCACCCTGGTCGTCCTGGTGACCAAGATGTTTTTAGCTCCACAGTTACATTTCTGCATTACGCACCTATGCCATCCGGCTCACTTGCGCACACCGGAGGGGAGAGACAACCAATGATGACCACATTAAAAGCAACAATCACATTTTAAAACAAAATACCCTCTGCAATTAAAGAAATGACCACGATATCTTTACCCGCTAAGCGGACTTCTCAGAAGTTGATAATCGAAAATTGTAAGAGCTAATGCATGGCTATATGTTGTAACCCTTTAACTAAACCACCAAACAACGTCTACCTATACAAATACCGAATACATATTAGACATGTGCACAGCACAAAATTTCGTTTTGAACTAATGGATTAGTCCTAAAATGCAATTTATTTAGTTGCTAAAGAAATTCGTTTTCAGTTCTTTAGTATGAAAACTAATTTCATTCATCCAAAAACCAGTGGAAACAATTACTATTGTAGTGGCTCCTCAGAGGGCTGAGATCGCTGCTTGTTACAGTATCTCTCACTCTCAGCACAATGTGTCGGGCAAAGCTGTTACAGTAACTGACTACTGCTCACAGTGCTCAGAGTTTCAGTAAAACTAGTAAATAATATTTTTATATATAAGAGGTTAGAACAATATTATTTCCTTGTTTTACTGAAACTCTGAGCGTTGTTACAGTTAGTTACTGTAACAGCTGAGCCTGATATATTGTACTGAGAGATAATATAACAAGCAGCCGATCTCAGCGCTCACAGCCCCTGGATTTAAAGGGCTAAAAATAGGCTCCTCTCTGTATAATGTATACAACATCCTCCTGTATTAATTAATACCCCTCTCTGTATAATGTATACAAAATCAAGCTGCATTAACTAATGCCCCTCTCTGTATAGAACATCCTACTGCATTGGCATGTGAGGGTGCAGAACTTCAGAATGCAATGCTTATCCATCACATGAGAGGGAACTTTTACTTAAACTTTGCAGCTCTGTGGGGGAGACACAGGAATTTAAAAGCAGGGGAGAGGGAAAATATTAACGTAAATCGGTCTGAAAGCTCAGAGAAGAGATGACTGGTGCAAATTAATTTTTATAATAAAATAAAGCACTTTAAATCTAGGGAAAACATTCAAATAAATCACACTGAAGGCTCATAATGACAGAGTAACTGTGAGAGCTGGATACTAAATGTATCAGACGTAAAAAAAACACTTTATAACAAGCAGCACTGGGAGAGAGAGGTACTTTATATAAAACGTGTATTATAGATGAGGAAAGGGGATAGTGCTCCTGGATAATATAAAATGTATCAGACCTAAGCCCCTATTATACAGAGCGGGAGGGGAGATAACACATGTTTTATAAAGTCCATCTCTTCTCCCAGCGCTGCTTGTTATAAAGGGGTTTTTACTATCCAGCCCTCCTCTGTCATTAGCTTTCAGTGTGATTTATTTGAATTTTTTCCTTCTCCAGCTGCTTTTATCATCTTGTCTGCCTCATAGACATGCAAGGGTTAGGTAAAGGTTTCCTCTCCTGTGCTGGCTGTCTGTGCTGCGAGTATTCTGGAGCTCTATCACTGTCAGATTTTCAGGTAGGTGTCGGGAAGGATTACGCATACAAACCTTTTCTGTAGCTTTGCGATGTTCCGCTTCATTACTGGACTCCTTCACTCAATGTAATATCACAAAAAGGACTGAAACTAAAATGTAGTGCATTTTATTTTAGTTTCTTTCGTTTTTTGTACTGAGCAGTTTCGTATCTATTGAGTCATACTAAAACTAAATTATCCCAAAATTCGGACTAAATCGTTTTAGTACTAAAACGAATGCACATGTCTAATACATATTGCGTTCATTGAGTTCCTGAGGGAACACTGTATCAAGCCTGTGTATCCATTGGGCCTCTTTTTTAAGTAGCATAAGCGCTCTATCCCCTCCCCTCCTAGGTACAGGGACAAGGTCTATAGCCATAAAGCGCAAAGAAGCAACCGAGTGACCTAATTCCAGGAAGTGTCTTGCTAATGGCTTATCCGAGTGCCCATCACGATATGCTATCCTGATATTTGATCTGTGATTCCTTATCCTATCACATAATTGGGTAGTTGTTTTTCCCACATACTCTAACCCGCAAGGACACAATATTCTATATACAACGAACTCAGGTTTACAAGTTATCGTATGTCGGATATGGAATCGTTTCCCGGTGTGTGGATGGCTGAATTCTTTAACCGGGACCATGTGGCTGCAAGTCACACATCCCAGGCACCGCTTAGATCCCACACTACGGTACCGCTCCAACTCCTGTGCCCGCCCCAAAACAGGATCCGTGTGGACTAGTAGATCTTTTAAACTCCTATTGCGCTTGTAACAAAACATTGGAGGATACCTGAATTTACTAGGTAGAGTCCGATCACTCCCCACAATACGCCAATTTCTTTTAACTGCAGCAGTCAATGTCTCAGTAGCCATACTGTAGGTGATGGGAAACCTCAATCTATTCTGTTGTACCCTCTTTACTTGGGGCAAAGTAGCCCTATCCAAAGCCTGTTCCAAAGACTGTCTCGGATACCCCCGTTGTTTAAACTTCTCCTGCATCTGACTTAACTGTTCCTGTCTAATCGACACATTAGTATTGTTTCTAATGGTCCTCAAGAGCTGGGCGTGCGATAAAGCACGCTTACAGTGCTCGGGATGTGCACTTGAGTTAAGTAGAAGGGTGTTACGGTCTGTGGGCTTGGAGTAAAGGGAATGGTGAAGTTGATGATCCTTCACACATACCTTAATGTCCAAAAAATGAATGGACTCCCTACTCACCTCACTCGTGACCTTAATAGGGCTATTAAGTCCATTGATATATCCCTCAACCGACCTAGCCTCCTCCACCGTACCCCGCCACAAAATGAATACATCATCAATGAAACGGACATATAACGCAATACTGTCAGAAAAATGATTCAATATATATTCCCGTTCAAATCCATACATAAACGCATTGGCGTACATGGGAGCCATGGAGGCCCCCATGGACATCCCTGTACGTTGTACGAACCACTGGTCCTCAAATCTGAAATAATTATTCTGTAAGGCCAAAGCAAGTAGCTCTAACACAAACTCAATTTTGGGGCCTGTACATACCATGGACCGTGACAACAGTTCCCGCATTGATCTATACCAGCTTGGTGAGGGATAACGGTGTAGAGGCTTTTAACGTCCATAGTCAAAAACACCAGATCTTCATCAATGGATGTGATGCCCTTCAACCTTTGTAAAAAATCTGCAGTATCTTTAACACACGTCGGAATCGCCAATACCGATTTTTTAAACAAAAATATATATATATATATATACAGTGGCAAGAAAAAGTATGTGAACCCTTTGGGATTACGTGGAGTTTTGCATGAATTGGTCATAAAATGTGCTCTGATCTTCATCTAAGTCACAACAATTTGAAAAACACAGTCTGCTTAAAATAATACAACACAAACATTATATGTTTTCATGTGTTTATTGAACAGAACATGTAAACATTCACAGTGCAGGGTGGAAAAAGTATGTGAACCCCTAGCCTAATGACTTCTCCAAGAGCTAATTGGAGCCAGGAGTGAGCCAACCTTGAGTCCAATCAGTGTGTGATATTTTTGGATGTGTTGCTGAAAGCTGTCCTGCCCTTTAAAAACACACACCAGTTTTGGGTTTACTGGTTTCAAGATGCCTCGCAGAAAAGAGCTCTCAGAAGACCTACGATCAAGAATTGTTGACTTGCATGAAGCTGGAAAGTGTTACAAAAGTATCTCCATAAGCCTTGATGTTCATGTGTCCACGGTAAGACAGACTGTCTACAAATGGAGAAAGTTTAGCACTGTTGCTACTCTCCCTAGGCGTGGTCGTCCTGTAAAGATGACTGCAAGAGCACAGCGCAGAATGCTTAATGAGTTAAAGAAGAATCCTAGAGTGTCAGCTAAAGACTTACAGAAATCTCTGGCACATGCTAACATTTTTGTTAACACATCTTCAATAAGGAAAACATTAAACAAGAATAGAGTACATGGGAGGACACCACGGAGGAAGCCATTGCTGTCCAAAAAGAATATTGCAGCACGTTTGAAGTTTCCACAGCACTACTGGCAAAATATTCTGTGGACAGATGAAACCAAAATTGAGTTGTTTGGAAAAAACAAACAACACTATGTGTGGAGAAAAAAAGGCACAGCACACCAACATCAAAACCTCATCCCCAATGTAAAACATGGCGGAGGGAGCATCGTGGTTTGGGGCTGCTTTGCTGCCTCAGGGCCTGGACGGATTGTTGTCATTGATGGAAAAATGAATTCCAGAGTTTATTAAGACATTTTGCAGGAAAACGTAAGACCATCTGTCCGCCAGCTGAAGCTCCGCAGAGGATGGGCGATGCAACAGGACAATGACCCAAAGTATACAAGTAATTCAACAAAAGAATGGCTTCAACAAAACAAAATACGCCTTCTGGAATGGCCTAGTCAGAGTCCTGACCTCAACCCGATTGAAATGCTGTGGCATGACCATAAGAGAGCGATTCATACCAGACATCCCAAGAATATTGCTACTCTGAAACAGTTTTGTGAAGAGGAGTGGTCCACAATTACTCCAGATCATTGTGCAGGTCTGATCTGCAACTACAGGAAACGTTTGGTTGCGGTTATTGCTGCCAAAGGAGGGTCAACCAGTTATTAAGTCCAAAGGTTCACATACTTTTTCCACCCTGCACTGTGAATGTTTACATGTTCTGTTCAATAAACACATGAAAACATATAATGTTTGTGTTGTATTATTTTAAGCAGACTGTGTTTTTCAAATTGTTGTGACTTAGATGAAGATCAGAGCACATTTTATGACCAATTCATGCAAAACTCCACACAATCCCAAAGGGTTCACATACTTTTTCTTGCCACTGTATATATATGTTCGCAAATACAGAATACAGGGAAAATAGAACGAAGACAAAACAGAGGGGGTAAAATACAGGAACAATAGGTTTATCAGAAACTTGCAGGTAATGTAGGTCAAACGAAGCAGAAAGTTTGTGGCAGGCGGCTGACAAACATTAATCCATGTCCATAGCAGAGAGTCGGTACAGTGTGTGCATTCATATGCTGTATTTATTATACTGCAGAGAGGCGCTTCCCAGCAGTGTGCAGATTCATATGCTGTATTTATTATACCGCAGAGAGGTGCTTCCCAGCAGTGTGCGGATTCATATGATGCATTAATTATACTGCAGAGAGGCGCTTCCCCGCAGTGTGCGGATTCCTATGCTGCATTAATTATACCGCAGAGAGGTGCTTCCCAGCAGTGTGTAGATTCATATGCTGCATTAATTATACTGCAGAGAGGCGCTTCCCAGCAGTGTGTGGATTCATAGGCTGCATTAATTATACTGCAGAGAGGTGCTTCCCAGCAGTGTGTAGATTCATATGCTGCATTAATTATACCGCAGAGAGGCGCTTCCCAACAGTGTGTGGATTCATATGCTGCATTAATTATACCGCAGAGAGGTGCTTCCCAGCAGTGTGTGGATTCATATGCTGCATTAATTATACCGCAGAGAGGTGCTTCCCAGCAGTGTGTGGATTCATATGCTGCATTAATTATACTGCAGAGAGGAGCTTCCCAGCAGTGTGTGGATTCATATGCTGCATTAATTATACTGCAAAGAGGTGCTTCCCAGCAGTGTGTGGATTCATATGCTGCATTAATTATACCGCAGAGAGGTGCTTCCCAGCAGTGTGTGGATTCATATGCTGCATTAATCCTTTCGCTGCTGAGGCTTTTCCCGCCCCTATGCTGAGGTCATTTTTACCTGTTTTGCGCATCATGTTTAAACGTGTTTTGAAGGCTTATTTTAGTATATGACCCAGACATATTATATATCGTTCTTTCCGTCAGACTCAGTGGATTCATAATCTGTCATTATTATATGTATACGTTATGTCATGTCTGTATATTATAACAAAAAATGCAATAAAATATGTATTTTCAATAATTTACAATGTGTAAAGTGTTTTTTTCCACATTTTAACATGCGAGCAATTGCGGTTATATTTTGTATGGGGTGCGCTTGTTAAAAAAATTAGAGATGGGGTCTCGTTACATTTTTTTGGGGAAAATGACACTATTTTTAACAAACGCACCGCATACAAAAATCGTTAGTGCAGCATCATTGTTCACATTATAATTGAAATGAGAACAATATTGCTGCATTAACAAACCAAAAAAAAAAAAAAAGTGTTTTTTTTTTATTTTATTTTTTTAATTTTTTTTTATTTTTATTTTTCATTTTTTTTTATTTTTACAAAATTTTTCACTTTCATGTTTGGTATTGGAACGGCCATGCTCTGGCCGATCCAACGATGCCAAAATTTAACCCCTAGCTGCCACGGATCGGGAGATAGGGAGTTCATTGGAACTCCCTATCTCCACAGTTGGTGGCAGTTAGGGGTTAAGTCTAGGACTGGCGTCATCGTGCTACGCACGATGACGCCAGTCCTCTGGGGGAGTTCCCGGAGGCTTGGCCGACATCCAAGATGTCGGCCAGCTCCGGGAAAGGATCGTGAACCGGCGCTTTTCAGCGCCGATTCGCGATCCAGCTCCCCAGGGGGTTAATGCCAGGCATCATTTGGAAGGGCAGGCTGTGCCCTTCCAAATGATGCCTGGGTTAACCCCCTGTGCGCCGCCGATCGGGAGGGAGAGAGGTCCGAAGGACCTCCCCCCCTCCCTTTCAGGTGCCTCCTCCGCACATGCGGGGGGGGGCGCCTGAATTAGGTGTCATCGCGCCCCCGCGATGACACCTAATTCTGGCGGCTGCTGGTCCGGATGCCGGCTGACATCCAGGATGTCAGCCCGCACCGGAGGGGCCAGCGATCGGCCGGAACCCGGCCGAACGCTGACCCCGATGGGAGGACGCGCTCAGCGCGTCCTCCGCATACCAGCGGGACTGCTGAGGACGCGCTGAGCGCGTCCTCAGCAGTGAAGTGGTTAATTATACTGCAGAGAGGAGCTTCCCAGCAGTGTGTGGATTCATATGCTGCATTAATTATACTGCAGAGAGGAGCTTCCCAGCAGTGTGTGGATTCATATGCTGCATTAATTATACTGCAGAGAGGAGCTTCCCAGCAGTGTGTGGATTCATATGCTGCATTAATTATACCGCAGAGAGGCACATCCCAGCAGTGTGTGGATTCATATGCTGCATTAATTATACTGCAGAGAGGCGCTTCCCAGCAGTGTGTGGATTCATATGCTGCATTAATTATACCGCAGAGAGGCACATCCCAGCAGTGTGTGGATTCATATGCTGCATTAATTATATTGCAGAGAGGCGCTGCCCAGCAGTGTGTGGATTCATATGCTGCATTAATTATACTGCAGAGAGGCACATCCCAGCAGTGCGTGGATTCATATGCTGCATTAATTAAAAAAAAGAAACTTCCATTCTATTGGTAGTAATCTACTTCCCATTCTCAGATAACCAATAAAAATATGAAATAAGTCATAAAAAACAAAAAACTAACTGATCCGAATCACCGAATCGATCCGCACCGAAACTAAACAAAAAATGTCTGAAATGACCTGAAACAAAAAAAACGACCCCCCAAAAAAATTAACCCACACCAAACGAAAAAAATCCCTAGAAGTCATATAGTTAGGAATTTATAAAATAAACTTATTTTGAATCTTATCAAGCTTTTATATTAGTTTTCACCTATTAATCGACTTGGACTTAAATAAAATACATATAAACATTATTATTTTCTATTTAAGTGGGAATGGAAGCTGCCTTATATCAAGACATGCATATTTAATATAGTTAACTGAGATAAATGTAATTTAACAGATGCAAAACAGAAATCCTTTTCTGTGACCTGAAGCATGCTATACAATTTAAAGGCAGACGATCATTCATTTTTATTTCTCAGTTTAAACGTATGGTAGTGTCATGCAGTGCATGATTGCAAAGTGCCTGGTTCATTGAGCTGGAATTCATGCTTGGAGGAATACATATGAAAACACATTTACTATAGCAAACTATCATCCTATTCTTTTAAACAAGCCATCACATCACAATGACCTGAGCAGCCTCCTTCCAGCAGTGAAATAACGATGACTGTCATTGGCAGAAAAAATAAAAACATGAAAAAACATATTCTAGTCTAGTAAAATGCTGAATAAAAATAAAAACATGAAACAAACAAACATATTCTAGTCTAGTAAAATGCTCATTTGGCTCTGTGGCGGGATGGAAGTCCGCCTGCGGTCCTGCTCTATCTGACCCCCCCTTTGATGGTGTCCGGCCCGACTACCGAGTGGCACGGCATTCGGCGTCTCGAGCGGCCTGGAGGATGAAATGGCATGGGTCCGGCGTCTGGAGAGATGGTGCGGTGCTGCCTTGGGGATCCCGTTCCTGGGTTGAGTGGTGATGCAGGAGACCGCTGAGTGTCTCCTGAAATAGTGATTGTAGCTCTGAAATGAAGACACCAGACGTGGCTGTATGCTTTAAAACAGTGAACTGAATTTTATGGGTTTCAACAGGGTCATTTATACAACTTCACACAAACAGATTACCAACTCCCCCACCCACACAACCAGCACTGATTGGCTCCTTTCCCAGCCTCCTGTTCCCTGTCAGCTCCCTTTCAGCCTTCCCATTGTCCAGGGATTAGGCAGATGAGGTCTTGGAAAAGCCTCCAATCAGATGGCTTGCTGTATCCTCTATTTTGCCCTTTCAGGCTCCCCCATTGTCCAGGGGATTAGGCAGATGAGGTCTTGGAAAAGCCTTCAATCCTCTGGCCCGCTGCATCCTCCATTTTGGGGCATGAGATCCTTTGTTCTGCGAAACCATGCTGGGATGAGCAAAATGGCGACGGGGAAAAACACATACAAACGGTTTCTTTCATACTTTTACAGTCACATCATACAGGGTACATTTTCATTACATTACACCAATAAAACCACATCTAGCAATAAAATAAGAGGTCCATAGGCTCACACGCAAAACCAAAAATGAAAACAGGAAAAATGGTCTTTAAAAAGGGTTCAGTCTTTAGTCCTGTGGCTCGCTGAAAAGAGCTATCATGTCCGTTCCGTGACAGGCTCAAAACCTGGCAATTCGCCAAATATTGGTGAATTACCAGCAAAATACATTGCCTGTTCAGTGGCAGTGAAATCCCCATAGAGAAACAATGGTTAATCTATTCAGAGAACACTGAACAGCAGAGAAATGTCAATGAAATGTCCTGATATTCGGTGGTTTCATTTGGCAGATTTAATCAGGCGCATCCCATAAATTTCAATGTTAAAAATGTTCCTGTTTTTATACAATATATATTTAACCATTTATTTATTGAAATCTGAAGCAAAAATCCTTTATTAGGATTTTTTTTGGATATTTTATTTCTCCGATCTTTTTTAAATAACATTTTTTTTCTCTGCAATAGACCTTTTTATTATTATTCATAGGACCTTATATGTTAATTCGAGACATTTTCGGCCCTTAGTTTTTCGGATTTACCGCGGTTTTCCAGCGATTATTCGGATCTGAACGGCCTCTTTTCCCTGCACTTCGGGGGACTCTGCAGTGAAGATAGATAGATAGATCGATCTATCAATGTACTGAACATCTAGTATATTAAATAAAGAATTATAAAAAACCAAAAACATTTTGGCACAAGAATACCCTTTACGTTATAATTCCATATGATAAATATGACAGTGGTGACATAACTTACACCAGGTAGTAATCAGTGAAGATCCAGGAACAGGTAAGAATTATCCTCCTAGGTTCAGTTAGACCGCTTCCCTCCACGTGACGTACTATGACAGTCACAAAGAAATGTCCCTTGAGAACAGGTGACTGTCATATACATCACGTGGAGTGAAAGGGTTAAAGCAGGCGGCATTTAATTTGCTTTTTAAGAATGACCTTCTTTCCAGAAATATCTGGCATCTGGTCTGTGGTTCTGTTGATATCTCCTTATTATTCCTATCTAGTATTTTTATTTGGTTGAATGGGAATCAGAGCCATTTTTATTTGTTTTATCCTTTGGATATTAGGATTTTAGCCTTGTTTCCTTCTCCCTTTTCTTTCTACATCTCTAAGAATTTTTCCATAACGAAAAGACCTTTGACCATTTCCACTATGTTTGAAGTAGGTCCATAGGCGTGCGCAGTCTATTTCATTAGGGTGTGCACCCAAAAGCTCAAACACACACATATATATATACAGTTGTGTTCAAAATTATTCAACCCCCAATGCTGTAAAGGGTTTTAGGGAATTTAGTGTACATTTGTAATTGTATTCAGAATGAAATCCTACAAGGACTTTTTAAAGAGCCATATGCAACTAAAATGACATAAAAAAAATAGCTCAGTCAGTAAAAAAGGGGGACAAAACATTTTTTAGATACATAAACGAGAAAAGAAAAGTAAAACAAGGATTAGTTAGATTAAAAACAAAGGAAGGAAGGTATGTAGAAGAGGATAAAAGTATCGCTGACTGCATCAATGAATATTTTTGTTCAGTCTTTGCAGAAGAAAAGGAAGGAAAGGGACCTCAGTTAGGAGAGAACACTAAAGAGACATTTACATATCAGTTTACAGAGGAGGAGGAGGTTCTACAGCAGCTGTCTAAAGTAAAGACAAATAAGTCAATGGGGCCTGATGGGATCCACCCTAAATTATTAAAAGAGCTCAGTGATGTAATAGCAAAACCGTTAACAGATTTATTTAACCAATCCTTGTTAACGAGAGTCGTCCCAGAAGACTGGAAATTAGCAAATGTTGTGCCCATTTACAAGAAGGGTAGTAGGGAGGAATCGGGGAACTATAGGCCAGTTAGTCTTACGTCAGTAGTGTGAAAATTAATGGAAACCATGTTAAAGGAAAGGATTGTTGAACATCTAAAAACACATAGATTACAGGATCAGAAACAACATGGGTTTACCTCAGGGAGATCATGCCAAACTAATCTTATTGATTTTTTTGATTGGGTAACAAAAATAATAGACACAGGTGGTGCAGTAGACATTGCTTATTTAGATTTCAGTAAGGCTTTTGATACTGTTCCGCATAGAAGGCTTATCAATAAATTGCAATCTTTGAGCTTGGATTCCAATATTGTTGAATGGATTAGGCAGTGGCTGAGTGACAGGCAACAGAGGGTTGTGGTAAATGGAGTTTATTTGGCGCAAGGTCTTGTTACCAGTGGGGTACCTCAGGGGTCAGTACTTGGACCCATTCTCTTTAATATTTTTATTAGTGATATTGCAGAAAGTATTAATGGAAAAGTATGTCTTTTTGCTGATGACAAAGATTTGCAACAGGGTTGACGTTCCTGGAGGGATCAGCCAAATGACAAATGATTTAGGTAAACTAAAAAAATGGTCGGAGTTGTGGCAATTGAGTTTTAATGTGGATAAGTGCAAGATAATGCACCTGGGACGTAAAAACCCTAGGGCTGAATATAGAATATTTGATACAGTCCTAACCTCAACATTGAGGAAAGGGATTTAGGGGTCATTATTTAAGAGGATCTAAGGGTAAGTAGTCAATGTAATAGAGCAGCAGGAAATGCTAGCAGAATGCTTGGTTGTGTAGGGAGAGGTATTAGCAGTAGGAAAAGGGAAGTGCTCATGCACCTCACTTGGAGTACTGTGTGCAGTACTGGAGACCGTATCTCCAGAAGGATATAGACATCCTAGAGAGAGTTCAGAGATGGGCTACTAAAATGGTGTACGGCTTGAAGGAGAAAAGTTACCAGGAAAGGGTTAATGATCTTAACATGTACAGCTTGGAAAAAAGACGAGAGAGAGGAGATATGATAGAAACATTTAAATACATAAAGGGAATCCACAAGGTAGAGGAAGGGAGTATATTTAAAAGGAAACAAAGTAGCAAAACAAGAGGACATAGTCTTAGATTAGAGGGGCAAAGGTTTAAAAGTAACATCAGGAAGCATTATTTTACTGAGAGGGTGGTGGATACATGGAACAGTCTTCCAGTAGAAGTGGTAGAAGCCAAAACAGTAATTGAATTTAAGCAAGCATGGGATAGGCATAAGGCTATCCTAAACAAAAGATAAATCCAGGTAAAGTATCCATGTAATTGGGCAGACTAGATGGGCTGAAAGGTTCTTATCTGCCGACATTTTTCTATGTTTCTATGTTTCAATTGGTTTTGTAATACAGTAGTAAATGTTTCTTTTGTGAATTCTTCATTGGCACAATTATTCAACCCCTTAAAGACTACCACTCTGAAGAACAGAGGTTCATTCAAGTGTTTTCAATCAGGTATTGAAAACACCTGTGGATGTCACGGAGCAGCAATAAAGCATAATAAGCACCAATTAGGCAGCTTTAAAATGACTGTGATACTCAGCTCCTTCTAGACATTTACTGGCGTGGTTACAAACATGGTGAAGTCAAGAGAATGGTCCAGGAAGACAAGAGAAGAGGTGATTACTCTTCACAGGAAGGGCAATGGCTATAAGAAGATTGCAAAGATGTTAAACATACCAAGAGAGACCATAGGAGGCATCATTCGCAAATTCAAGGCAAAGGGCACTGTTGAAACGCTACCTGGTCGTGGCAGAAAGAAGATGCTGACTTCGACTGCTGTGCGCTACCTGAAGCGTAGAGTGGAGAAAAGTCCCCGTGTGACTGCTGAGGAACTGAGAAAAGATTTGTCAGATGTGGGTACTGAAGTTTCAGCTCAGACAATACGGCGCACACTGCGTAATGAAGGCCTCCATGCCAGAACTCCCAGGCGTACCCCCTTGCTGTCTCCAAAGAATAAGAAGAGTCGCCTGCAGTATGCCAAAAGTCATGCGGACAAACCACAGAAGTTTTGGGATAGTGTTCTGTGGACTGATGAAACAAAATTGGAACTGTTTGGGCCCATGGATCAACGCTATGTTTGGAGGAGGAAGAACAAGGCCTATGAAGAAAAGAACACCTTGCCTACTGTGAAGCATGGCGGGGGGTCAATCATGCTTTGGGGCTGTTTTGCTTCTGCAGGTACAGGGAAGCTTCAGCGTGTGCAAGGTACCATGAATTCTCTTCAGTACCAGGAGATATTGGATGACAATGTGATGCAGTCCGTCACAAACCTGAGGCTTGGGAGACGTTGGACCTTTCAACAGGACAATGATCCCAAGCATACCTCCAAGTCCACTAGAGCATGGTTGCAGATTAAAGGCTGGAACATTTTGGAGTGGCCATCGCAGTCACTTGACTTAAATCCGATTGAGAATCTCTGGTGGGACTTAAAGAAAGCAGTTGCAGTGCGCAAGCCTAAGAATGTGACTGAACTGGAGGCTTTTGCCCATGACGAATGGGCGAAGATACCCGTAGATCGCTGCAAGACACTTGTGTCAAGCTATGCTTCACGTTTAAAAGCTGTTATAACTGTAAAAGGATGTTGTACTAAGTACTAAGATTGAATGTGTATGTGTATCACAGAATCCACAGCCATAAAACTCAGCAGTATGCAGTGTGTATCAATGTATCACAGAATACACAGCCATAAAACATAGCAGTATGCAGCGTATGTGTGGGATGTGCTGTGCGGTCTGTGCGCCATGCACAGATCGCAGTGCAGCACCCCACGAACCACAGGGACCACCAGGGAAGAGGAGGCTGCTGCCAGGCCCATGGAGATGAGTGGTCCCGGCGGCTATCCATCGGATGCGGCCAGCCAGGACCCAGAATGTGCCGCGGGCCGGCATTAGGGTGTGCCTAGGCACACCCGGCACACCCCGTGCGCACGCCTAGGAGTAGGTCACATACTTTGTAGGTTAATTCACTCGTTCTAACAGGTCTAATATAGCCCAATATGGTATAATGACAAGTAATACACTGAAGAATTAGTGTTCTATAGGGGTTATTCGCAGAGATCCAAAGTTGCCCCGAAAATGCACCGAACAGTGAATTTCCCTGTACGGTGGCCATTTGGTTATTCAGAAAGCAGACAGTTCGCCAAATTTTGGCGAATTGCCAGCGAAATACAGTGCTGTTCGGCGGCAGTAAAATCCCCCATAGAGAAGCAATGATTAATCTATTCAAAGGACACCGAACAGCAGAGAAACGTCAGAGAATTGCCCTGCTGTTCGGCGGTTTCATTTATAAAAACAGCAGTGAGGGTTAATGGAAAAAACAGCAAATAAACGTAAATACATAGCTTGATAGTGAAGACTCCTAAGGGATGGCTCCTCTTCATCCATCAATAATATATAAATAAGAATATAAGGAGTCTCACTGTAAGACAAATAATTTTTTGTTTTTTTTAAAAAAAATACTTTCAATGTAAATTTATTAAAGGGTTATTCAGAGAGAGCCGAACTGGCCCCAAAATAGTACTGGTGAATTTCCCCGTATGGTGCAATTTCAGGACCATTCGGCTATTCAATAAGCAGGCTGTTTGCCAAATTTGGCGAATTGCCAGCGAAATACGGTCCCTGTTTGACAGCACTGAAATCCCCATAGAGAAGCAATGGTTAACCTATTCACAGAACAGCAGAGAAATGTCAGTGAAATGCCCTGATGTTCGGTGGTTTCATTTGCCGGGTTTAATCAGCAAATCCCATAGGTTTCAATGTTAAAAATATTCCAGTTTTCATTCAATATCCATTAAACCGTTTTTTCTTTTAATTTTCAGCGAAAAGTCTCTTAATTTTTTAGGATTTTTTATAAATTTTTCGGGATTTTTTTTGAGCAATTTTTTTTTTCCTGATCTTTTTTAAGCGTTTTAGCAGGAGATTGTGCTTCACGGAGGCTTCACCTCCACAGTTTAGTTGGCATACAACGCTATAGAATGATTATAGACTAGAATGCCCAGAGAGATGTTAGTACTTGCGGCATTAACTTATGGACAAAGATTATCAGGGTTTAACGTATGATCACTCTATGGTGACTGTCATGGAGCTGACGTGGCGCTCCGCGCTTCAGACCCCAAGAGACTTTGTGTTCATTTGTATCGTGTGATTTTAAATATATTTTACATCATTTGGTTTTAGTTTAAATTAGTTTAGTGTAAATTGCGTAGCTTTAGTTTTAAATATATTTATATTTCTTTAGGTAATTTTTTTTTTTTTTTTAAAGATACCTGCAGCGAGTTCAAATGCTTTCTTTCGTACAGATTGTAAAATAGGTTTGAGTAATTTGTGATTAGGCAAAAGGGTTTTCTCTTTGTTCATTTGCTATCTGTTTACATGTCTCAGAGGTTGGGAGTCACCATTGTCTCAGCCAAAACCTAACTGATTTCCTTTACAATAGATTATGTAAATGATGTGTGATATGAAGAAAGAGGAATGTTTATTGTAAAAATCTGACATAATGTAATTAGCATTTTAGTAGGCCAATGTGGGTCATTTATGCAAATTATGGCTGTTGGATCTCAGCATAAATTGTGGCGTTTTTGTTCATTAAAGAGCGCAGAGAGAGAGAGAATCCTGTTGGAACATACAGCCGCGTCTGGTGTCTCTTTAAGCTACGCTACACTACACACTCAACCTCAGAAGGCACAGAGCGGCCTTCTGGAAATTCCTAACAGCTCCAGGGCAGAGAAACAGAAGCAGACAGGTAAAGCTGCTCTCAGTAGCCGGGCTGACCATAACGAAGGGGTGTCTGGAGAGTCAGGACAGGCGGAAGAGAACGGTTCCGTCACAGTAACCCACAAGCAGTTCTGATTCACCGATCCTGTAATCTTCAGTGCACCATGGTTTTTAATAGAATAAAAATAATATGGAATAAAGTCTTTGCGTAATAGCATTAAATTGACATGGGGTGCAATTGACAGGACTGGAAGCTGCTCGGCAAATCTTAAAACAACAAAATAGTCAATACAGTTAAAATCCATCCTAGAAAAGACAATTCTTCATCGTGAACTGGAGGAGATCGTATAGAATTGTCAAGGAATGGCGACAAAAAGTCCTTGATTTATCACTTTGATTTATTCCAAGCTCACACCTGGAAAGAAAAGTTCTGGTACTGTGTGTAGAACGATCTAATCCTTGAACTACACAATCGTTTTGATTGAGCATTTTGCCTGAAACTTTGACTGAAGATAATTTACAAGCAGACAGACTGCAAATGTGCTCTGCTAGTTACTTTGTATTGCTTAACTGTGTAATCAAATTAGCATAACTCGCACAAAATATCGTATTTAAATGCTTAAATTCATTATTATTTAAACGCGTTTCTCTGCGCTGACATGGGACACCTGAACGTTGCTCATTATCACAAATCGCAATGCAGGAGAACATAACCTGCAAATGGTCAAATACATCCCAAGTATTCAAATTATGAATCAACTTTTTCATTGTTTTGGCAGGGCGAGACGCGGATTTGAAAATTGCTTTATTGTTCAGTAACGTCAAAAATTCAATCACGTCTCCTTAGATATGTGCGTTATTACAACTAGAACAAGGGCATAGATTTTGTAATGATGAGTTGATGAAGTTGTTAGACCTCCTTGCAATATATATCCAGGGTGTCAATAACACTATAAATATAGTAAAAGCAATGAAAATAGTGCTTTATATGTACCAACAATGGCTTTGTCTTCATAATGTCTAGCCTAAAGTGATAGTAAAACAGCACAACCAGCGCTTTATTGGCGAGCTTTGCACAGTATTAAATACAATGCAAATTCCCGTGCCAATGTCTCAGCCACATACAGGCAGCAAACAGAACAAGAGCATACAACAAACCTTATGTTAAAGCACACGCAACGTAATCATTCATGGGGATGTCAGGGATTAAACAGGACAGCCTTAAAATGATTGCATAACCTCCCAAGTAACCCACTCTGTGACATTAGACTGGATCAATACTACAGTTCATATCAAAACTATATGCACATCTCATATTTGTGGAAGCTGGTAGAATCATGAAACCTACTTAGAGCTGCAAACAATATGTACTCATAAACATCAAAATGTGTTTTTCTACTTATGGGCCAGATTTATGGGACAGACTGCATGGGGACATTATGTATACGGATAGTAAATAGGAGATTGTAGCAACATAGATGACCATGAGAAGATACTATTCAGGGCACAGTCGTCACTGATCTAGCTAAGACGAATGTCAGACGAGCGCATTTTGTACAGACTGCGCGTCCGTTCAGTACGGACGCACGTTCTGATGGAAGACGCAGTAGGGGCCACACAGTCCGTTTTTGTGACTGATGTTAATTTTGATGGATGTAGATGGGAAATTAAATAAAAATTAAAAAACATTTTGTCCGTCAAAAATGCTGGACGTGTAAATGCAGTGCGTCTGACTACGTTCCATTACTCACACACAAAGCTATGCGGACATGGCGCACTCCGCACGTCCGTTCTAGCGATATTACGTTCTTGCCTAACCTGCATCCGTTTTCCGCATCCATCATGCGTCCGCACTTCCGTGCGGACGTACTTCGTGCGTGGGGCTCCATTGGTCAGAATGCTATGCTCCCACGGACGTACAAATGTGCGGCAACATGGACGTGAACACTGCGCTTGTCTGACACAAGCCTTAAGGTTCATGCTAATAAGCAGGAGGTTCCTTGCTGGATTGGATGCTGTTACAATTATCCTGTTTCTGCAGCCTAATTTTTACAGCATGACTCCTTCAATTTTACTCCTCGTGGGGCTGGATTTTTCATTAAGATGTAGAATTGTACTGTTGTCACTTCTTTCTTTAGCCCATTCGCTGCTTAGCCATTTCACCTCTGCGTGCTGAGCTCATTTTTACCGCTTTTGCTCATCATGTTTAAATGCAATTTGAATTCACGTTTAATTATATGACCCAGACATATTATATATCGTTTCTAAGGGAGACTCCGCAGATTCATAATATGTTATTATTATAAGTATACGTCATGTCCTGCCTATATACAGTATTAAAACAAAAAATGCAATACAATTTGTATTTTTAATTATCTATAGCGTGTAAAGTGTTTTTTTTCACATTTCATCACACGAGCGTTTGCGGTTATATTTTCTATGGGGTGTGCGTGTTAAAAAGATTAGAAATGGGGACTCGTTAAATTTTTTGGGGTGAATTACGTGAATTTTAGCAAACGCACCCCATAGAAAAAAATCATTAGTGCAGCATCATTGTTCACATTATAATTGAAATGGGAACAATATTGCTGCATTAATAAAAACAACACACAAAAAAACCAACACGTTTCTTATTTTTATTTTTTTATTATTATTTTTATTTTTTCTTATTTACATTAAACATGGTCATGTTTGGTATCATTGACTGATCCAACACATAACACCTCTAGCTGCCACCGTTTAGGCTAGGGACAGATGAGCGCATTTTCTGCGGCCACCGTCAAAATGTACGTCGATGCGTGCGCACGCATTTTTTCACGGAATACGCTTAAGTGGTCAGACGATGCGCAATTCTGGACCTATTTCATGACGGTGGGGTGAAAAGAAGTCTAGGGAAATCCGTCTGTTTGAACGTTATGTTGGCCGCACACTAGCAGCGTCTGACATCTCCTAATCACGCACACACGCTGCCATGCGGCCGCAGCGCACTCTGTACGTCAGTACCAGCGGTTTAACGTTCTCGAAAAAATGCGTTCATTTTCCACTTGCGTTGCGCGGCCGGACTTTTGTGCGACCGTACTTCGTATATTGGCTGTCATTGCCCGTCATCTGCTGCTAGTGCGGCCGTGATTATGTGCGCCAGAACGCGCGTTCGCACTGCCTCAGTCTGACCCTAGCCTTAAAGGAACCCCCTATCTCCACCAGGGGATTTCCTTAAAAAAATCCCCAAGCAGCTAGGGGTTCCCTGGCTAACTGACGTCATCACACCATGCGTGATGACGTCTGGTAGCGAAGGGGAATCCGGCGGTGGAGCCACCATCCAAGATGGTGGCCCCCACCGGAGCTAGATCGCGATCCCGCGCCGAATGGCGCCAGATCATGATCTGGCACTTAAGGGGTTAAAAACAGGCATCACTTTAAAGAGCAGACACTGTGTTAAAAAAGGGAGAAGTATGTCAAAAAAGATGGAGTTGATGTCATAGGATAGTGGTTCTCAACCTTGGCCCTCCAGATATTTTAGAGCTATGTTTCCCACAAAGCTGTGTCAACTGATTATCAAGAGAGAGGTAGTTCCAAAACATCTGGAGGACCAAGATTGAACATCCTTATTGTAGAGTGTAGTGGTGTTACAAAAATGGCTCAACATCCTCTTTTTGTTATTCCAAGCAATGGTGTTGAGGGATTAAGTGTCAATGTTGTCTTCATTCACTTCTCCCAGATCAATCACAAGAGATAATAACCTTAATGGGCAGAGGGCTTTGTGTGTACTGTTCATTCCCATGTCCATTTAAACTGTATGTCCATGGCCATAGTTCCTAGTCAATAGGCTGCACTACTGGTATGTGCATATTGTGGCAAGATCTGCATGTCAACTTCATTCTCTGGTCATTAGTCTAGGAATCATATAGTGGATTATTTCTACAGACAGAATTTAGATGGCTGCTTAAATATAGGCACTGGCTGAGAAGACTAAGGGCACGATTTAATTCTATCTGCCAATTTTCCTTAAAAAATACCAGGCTGTTATAAAGCACATGAAGAGTGTAAACACAAGAGCACCGATGTACTTTCCATGTTTCACTCTTACTGTAAATCTCGGCTTGCGAGTCTTTTTGTAAATGATGGAAACTTGCGTCTTACTGTAAATCCAAAATTGGAAATAATTGGCACAGATAACTAGTTCCTGGTTCAGAAAGATTTGTGGCCGTTCATGTTTATTGTGTTAGGACTTTAAATTATTCTTGTTTAGGATTCTCCCATCAAGGCTCATACTGGTCACTTGTCACACAGACAAATGCCTGATGGGACGCATTGCATATGGGAAGCTAGTTATAGCTGAGTCTTAACCGCCTCCACACCCTGACCAAACCAGAGAGGTACAAACCTAACCTAAGACAAGTACTGTGTATATTATCTATACAGGGCCTTCCTTTAGGGTAGTGGTTCACAACCCTGGTCCTCAGGGCCCATTACCAGGCCAGGTTTGTCAGATAGCTATACAACCTGATACAGCGCAAATGTATTACGTACAAAGGTACTCCGGTGTATCTCAATATCCAAAAAATAAACGAGAGATAGAAAATTATGGTGCAGCATGCATATACTGTTATGTATATATGTAGGTATTGCAGGGTTTCCACTCACAAATAGAGAGCCCCAACACTGGCTGTGAGTGGTCTCACGTAGGGATGGGCCGAACACCCCTATGTTTGGTTCGTATTTGAGCTCGATCAATTTAAAAAGTTCAAATTCGAACACGATTCGAACTCAATGCAAGCCAATGGGACTCGAACGTTTGAATTTTAGAGTGCCGTCCAAGAGGGCATATATGCAAGATATTGGCCATAAAAAGGTGTATGGGGGTCCGGGTAGTGCCCTGTGGGACAGGAAACAAGGAAAAAAAGTAAAAAAAAAATGTTTTTAAAAAGAACAGTGATTTTTCCATGACATAAAGGTTAAGAATAAAAACGAAAAATTCCTTAAAATATCGTGCCTAGGCGGTCCCCATAACCTGCCCGTGAAGTGGCGGATTTGTAGGATGTATAGAAACATTTAAAAAGAAAAAAATTACATTTCAAATGTAAATGCTTTTCCTTTAATCTATTCATAAACAACTGCTTGGTGCGGCAGCCTGTATGAAAAGAGGAGACGTTTTAGAACACGCAGAACAAGTTTAGTGATTTTTTGGCCAAATTATGGTGCCTCTTATGCAGGCTTTGGATGAAAGTAACAATAGGTGCTTTAAAATTGGGCCTTTAGTGTCGGCAACAGTGCTTTCACACCGTCCGTAACCCCTCTGAGGTATTGTGGAAGAGTGCAGTGGTGGAGGTTTTGGGAATGCAGACGAGATCACCTATCTATTCAGTTACATCAGCATCAGGGGAGTGATAGCTTCTGATCCAGCACTGATTCATTTTTATAAATGTCAGCCGGTCTACAGAGTCAGTGGAGAGACGCACTCTTTTGTCTGTGACAAAACCTCCAGTGGCACGGAACGTCCTTTCAGAAAGCACACTGGATGAAGAGCAATCTAGTAGCTCCATAGCATATTGGCTAAGTTCTGGCCAGTGATCCAATCTCAACACCCAGTAAGCCAGTGGATCATCTGCTGTAAAGGTATCCAGGTCTGCCCTTGCCCCTAGGTAGTCCTGCACCATATGGTGAATACGCTGGCAATGGGTGCCTAAATTTGACGTCCCTGGGTGTCGTGGACTAAAAAAATTGCAAAAGGCATCAGTCAAGCGGCCCCCTTCACTGCTCTTCCTCTGATCAACCGCAGCCTCAGAAGCACCTGTGTCATCACTTGGTAACCTACCAATGCCTGTAAAGGTGTTACACAAGTGTCGCTTTAGAGCGTCCTCAAGTTGTTTCATCCTGTCCTCCCTCTGTGAGGGCAGGATGAGCTCTGCAACCTTACCCTTGTATTGTGGATCAAGAAGGGTTGGCATCCAGTAATGATCCCTCTCCTAGATAGTACAAATCCTGGGGTCCTTTAGCAGGCTTTGAAGGACAAGGGAGCCCCTGCAGCGTAGGTTGGAGGTGGCATTAGCTTCCGAGTCTTCCTGGTCGCTGAGGATGTCCCTATCGTGCACTACCTCCTCCCAGCCATGTACTAGTCCTTGGGTTTCTGGGTACACAAAACCCTGCCTTGGAGGAATCCCCACCTTCAATGCCCCCACTACTTAAATATTCCCCCTCCTCCTCATCCTCCTCCTGTCTGATCTGAGGACCCGCAGGAATTCTGTCTGCGTAAAGACTGGGGCCTTGAGAGCAAGTTGACCTGAACCTGTCCTTGTGCCATACTCACACAGGTACTCACAGTGGCGTAGCGTGGGGGGTGCCTCGGGGGCGGCCGCCCCGGGCGCAATTTTCTTAGGGGGCGCAAAATTTCAAAAGAAATTTGATCCACCAATATTTTCCAGCAGGGATCAGCAAGGTGTCTGCCAGTTTTTCCATGCCGGTGGTGATTTAGCACTCAGCGTCCAGAAGGGAGGACCAGAACATAAAATTCTGGTCCTGTCACAACTCCTCCTTAATGCTGACATGAGTCACATGAAGCAGCACAGCATTATTCAACAGAACACCCTGTACAACGCTTGTCAGCCCCCCTTGAAGCCCTGTTCCAGTCCCCCGCCGCTGGCAGCCCTGCAGCCACTGAACAGGAAGGAGGGAGGCGCCTGCCCTGCAGCACATTTAAAATCCGGTCTTCATTAAGCCCCCTGGACAGCTCCCCCTCCCTGGGCCACCAGCAACTCCATGCAGGTAGGCAAAAATGTAGGACACCAAAGCAGCGTGACCACCACACAGTGAGGGGGTACAGGGAGAGGGTGACTGGAGGTTCAGGGAGAGAATGACTGGGGATACTGGGAGAGAGTGACTGGGGATATTGGATAGAGAGAGAGAGAGAGTGACTGGGGGTACTGGGAGAAAGTGGGGGTACTTGGAGAAAGAGCGAGAGTGAAAGAAGGTACTGGGAAAGAGTGAGTGACAGGGGGTACTGGGAGAGAGTGACTGGGGGTACTGGGAGAGAGTGTGACTGGGAGTACTGGGAGAGAGCGAATGACTGGAGTACTGGGAGAGAGTGACTGGGGGTACTAGGAGAGAGTGACTGGGGGTACTGAGAGAGAGTGACTGGGGTTACTGGGAGAGAGAGAGTGACTGGGGTACTTGGAAAGAGAGTGACTGGGGTACTAGGAGAGAGTGACTGGGGGTACTGGGAGAAAGTGGGGGTACTGAGAGTAAGTGGGGGTACTGAGAGTGACAGGTACTTGGAGGGAGATGGTGACTGGGGGTACTGGGAGAGAGTGACTGGGTATAGTGAGAGTGGAGGGTATACTGGGACAGGGTGGGGGGCATGTGTGTTTCATTTTTTATTACATCAGTACTTTGTTAATATACAATTCATGTGCTTGTGGGGTAACGGGGGTCAATACTCTACTGGTAGAAGGGAATCCGGATGCGTTACAGTGTCCACAGGTTGGGGGGGCGCACAATTCTTGCCCTGCCCCGGGCGCTGACAACCCACGCTACGCCGCTGGGTACTCATTGATGGCCCTCTGCTGCTTGTGCAGATGCTGCAGCATTGCCAATGTCGAGAAGCTCAGCCAGCCCTGGGTACCTGGTTAGGAAACACTGTACCACCAGATTTAGGATGTGTGCTAGGTATGGTACATGCATCAACTTACCCAGGCGTAGGGCAGAGAGAAGGTTGCTGCCATTATCACAGACGGCCATTCCAGCTCAAGCTGGCATGGTGTTAACCAACTCTGCACTAGGGATGAACTTTTCGGGTTCGGAGTTCGGCCCGAACTTTGGCAGTTCGAAAGTTCACGAACTTCGAACTTTTTGGGTGTGTTCGGTTCGAGTTCGAAAAAAAAAAGAAATTTTGAAAAAAGTATAGAAAATGCTTAAAAAAGTACTAAAAAAATCTAGAAATAAAGAGACTCTTTACTGCAGAATATTATAAGCAACGGTTTATTAGATATTGAATTAAAAACTAATGTGTACGTGGAAAGATTCTCAACTCTAAATGACCTCTGTTCACAAACGGGCATAACACCAGGTGTTTTTAGTCTGGTAATCAATTTGATACATTGTACACTATACTGAGGTACTGAGGGGGTGGGGTGGTGTCTGCTTCTGATTGAGATTTGAGAATTAATTTCCCTCCTAAAACTTCCTAATATGCTGCATTTAACTGGTTATTTTGAATTTTTTTCAAACACATCTAAAGCAATGTTATTTTTCACCTCGGGATTAAACATTCACAGGGTTATTCAGAGAGCGGTGAAAAGCAGGAGAATAACTGGAGAAGTGAAAATTCTAGGTCAAAATAGCCAAACCAGAAAAATTCTCCCATTAAACTCACTTTCGAAATTGGCTATTTGGTCTAGATTGTTCTCTTCTCCTGCCAGTTCTGCTGGCTTTCACCTCTCGCTCAGAGTTGTTCAGAGAAAGGTGAAAACCTGGAGAATGGCAGGAAAAGAGAACAATCTGGACCAAATAGCCGATTTCGAAAGTGAGATAAGGCTAGGGTCAGACTAACGCATTTTTTGCAGCGACCTTCAAAAAGTGCGTCCGAACGCATTGCCGTATTTTTTCACGGAATGCGCAAAAACGGTCATACGATGCGCATTTTTGTGCGTGATTAATACAGATCCAAACCAGGAAACTTTGGGTGTCTGGACGTTATGTTGGCCGGACATGAGCAGGGTCGGACGTCTCCAAATCACGCACACACACCGCTAGTGGATGCAGCGCACTCTGTACGTCCGTACTAGCGGTTCTGCGTTCTCAAAAAAATGCGTTCATTTTCCACTTGCGTTGCGCAGCCGGACTTCGTGCGACCGTACTTCGTATATTGGCCGTCATTGCCCGTCATTTGCTGCTAGTGCGGCCGTGATTAAGTGCGCCTAAATGCACGTTAAAAATTCGCTAGTCTGACCCTAGCCTAAATGGGAGATTTTTTCTGGTTTGGCTATTTTGACCTAGAATTTTCCATTCTTCAGTCATTCTCCTGCTCTTCACCGCTCTCTGAATAACCCTGACAGGGTTATTCAGAGAAAGGTGAAACTCAGGAGAATGACTGAAGAGAAAATTCTAGGTCAAAATAGCCAAACCAGAAAAATTCTCCCATTTATCTCACTTTCCAAATCGGCTATTTGGTCTAGAATTTTCCATTCTCCAGTAATTCTCCTGCTTTTCACCGCCAAAAAATCAATAAACTTTTTCTGTGTGTCCGAAAATGTCTCCTCTTTTCATACAGACTGCCGCCCCAAGCAGTTGTTTATGGATAGATTAAAGGAAAAGCATTTACCATCATTTGAAACTTCATTTTTTGGTTTTTACATATTTCTATACATCCTAGAAATCCGCCACTTCACGGGCAGGTTATGGGGACCTCCTAGGCACAATATTTGAAGGAATTTTTCATTTTTATTTTTAACCCTTATTTCATGGAAAACTCACTGTCCCTTTAAAAACGTTTTTTTTTTTAACTTTTTGTCCTTGTTTCCTGTCCCCCAGGGCACTACCCAGACCCCCATACACCTTTTAGGGCAAATATCTAGCATTATATGCCCTCTTGGAGGGCACTCTAAAAACCGAATTTTCAGCCCCATTGACTTGTATTGAGTTCGAGTTCGGGTTCGGATCAGAACATTTGGAAAGTTCGGGTTCGGCTCCGAACCGAACTCGGGGAGTGTTCGGCTCATCCCTATCCACCAGGTGCAAGAGTGCCCATTTCAAAGATGTACCTCACTTCTTCCCTTCCCAAAATATTAATAATGTCGTCTTCTTCTATATCTCTTTTAAAGACTTTAAGGCTGTAAATTGCAGACCTACAGGGGAACCTCCATGTTTTAGTTTGAAATTCATGGATACAGAGTGTTTCTCGAACTGTTTACGTATATTTCTCACGTGTTTGGAGATTCTGACATTTAACGCCCTTTTTGTACGTCCTATGTACCGGAGGCCACACGGACACTCCAATAAGTATATAACTTGTTTGGCACAACAATTAAGAACTTGTTTAATTTCTATTTTTTGGTTGTTTTTATTGTTGTTATACTCTCCCCTAAAACCTTTTCTTGGTGCTCGTGGACCTGCAAGCTAAGCATTGTCCGCAATTATAAAAGCCATTCTTGAGATTAAAGTTATTTTTTTCCTTATCCCTTTTTGGTTTACTATGTACTAAATGAGTCTTTAGATTCCTTGTCCCTCTGTAAATTATTTTGGGTTTTATGCCTATCAGCTCTTTCAACTCTATCTCTGCACAGAACATGCCAGTGTTTGTTTATTATCTTTTTTATGTTCTGTGCCTTATTACTGAAGTCGCAGATAAGGGTAACTCCCTCTTCTCTTATCCTGGGGTTCAATCTATACTCCAGTAACCCTTCACGATTTTCCTGTGTCAACTGATGGATAGCTTGATCTAATTCAACTTCATCGTAGCCTTTATCAATAAATTCCTTTTTCAGTGTGTTTGCTTGCTGTTTAAAAATTAAGTCTGAGCAATTTCTCCTTAAACGCAGGAACTGACCCTTTGGGACTCCTCTAAGCCAAGTAGAATGATGGCAACTGGTGGTCTCTATATAAGTATTAGCATATGCTTCTTTAAAATGAGTTTTCAACTTGATCAGTCCTTCCTCTATATATATTTCAAGGTCTAGAAAAGTGAATCTTTCCTTGCTCCAATGCCTACCAGATCTTCTTCTTCCCCTCTCCAGACAAAGAATAGGTCATTTATATAGCGCCTATGTTAGTATTTTGTTGTGCACCCAGCTACGCGAACCGTACATGAAGCGGGATTCCCATCCCACCACAACAATAATAATAATAGAGATCTCTTATGACTTTAGACTGGGGGAAGATTTGATGGCGTCTGGGAGGTTATTCCGTATTTGTGGTGCTCTGTAGGAAAAGGAGGATCAAGACGCTTTCTTTTTGTATTGTGGTATTGCAAGTGAGGTGCGGATTCTGGATCGGAGGTTATAGGGTGAGGAAACTCCTGGAGGAAGCAGTCTATTCAGGTAGGGTGGTAGCTTCTCAGAAAAGCTCTTAAACACCAGGTTGGAAAGGTGAAGGGTACGTCTAGATTCCAGTGACGGCCAGTTTAGCTCTTTTAACATGTCACAAGGGTGGGCCATGTAGTTACATTGTAGCGCATTGTAGTAAGTTTATGAAGGTGTGTTTGCGGGGCGGCTGCATACACTACATCTCCGTATTCAATAGCCGGCATAAGCATTTGTTGTACAATCTACTTTCTTACCGCGGGGCTCAGGCAGGATTTGTTTCTGTACCGGGCACTTAGTTTGGGGTAAAGTTTAGATTTTTTCGATGTGGGGGCCAAAGGATAGATGTGGGTCTAAACACATACCTAGATATTTGAGAGAAGTGACTGTGGTCAGCGTGCCATTTGATTTTG
The DNA here is from genome assembly GCA_009667805.1 of Leptobrachium leishanense. NCBI lineage: Eukaryota > Metazoa > Chordata > Amphibia > Anura > Megophryidae > Leptobrachium > Leptobrachium leishanense. The sequence goes on from CM019063.1 coordinate 489,070,984, forward strand.
TCCTGACGCATAGATTGCTGAACGACAAAAGAAAAAGGAAGAAAAAAAGCTCAATGCATATCTAATTATTAAGTAAAGGAAAGGTATGTCAGCAGAAACTGTAAAACTCACATAGACTGACCATGTATTAGAACAAAAAAAATGAATATTGCGGAGACCCTGCAAAACAGGGCATTTTTTTTCCAGTGTATTTCTCGGAACACACTTTTGAGACGGGATGCTGAAAGATGCTGCTAATTGTGCTGCTTAGCTGTGTTTTCGTCGTGCTTAATGGAGATAAAAATGAAATAAAGTCTTCCCTAGAGCTGAGAGATTGTCTTCTCAGCATATTGAATGTACGCCTAATGCCTTGTTTTGTGAATACGTTTATTATAGATGCCAGTATTCTTGATATAGGATACCTTCGTGATAAATCGTCGTCACCGATTATTGCTCCCCGGATCTCTTCACTAATGTGTCTTAAATCTTAAACTCTTAATCAGCAGCTCATTTCGAGTGACTGGGGAAACAAATTATTTTTCGGCTCTGCGTTATTGAGATGTATTTTCTTTAATCTGGACCAAATTACAGAAAACAAATGCGTTACGCAACCCATCATCTAATAAAAATACATGTAAGGAACGTTTTCTCTCATTATGCCGGTGATACGTCTTTGTAAAATGTCAAAGTAAACATTTTTCGGAACTCAATGGAGAATTTGGCTTTCTGGTCAGCTGACACAATTAAAAGGTCAACGATAAAGCAAGTTTCCCACTTTAAACACAGGGAGATCAATCAAACCCGATTGTACCTGAAAAGGCCGCTAAAACCTACATTTCACGGTAGCGCAAGCTTCATATGGATTCCCGTCCGTGGGAAATAAAGAAAATAATAGGTGTATTAATAATAACTAAATCAAGCGAATACAATCTGTCCGAGCTGCGGATCCACGTGTGCCGCAGCAAATTATTACACATTATTCCAAAAGCCTTTCTGTGCACAGAAGGCAGCTTTTTTATTTCAGTCTGAATCGGTAAATCCGAGTCGAAAGAAATAGGTATATATGAAATGAAGCTGGAGCATTAATATAACAAGGTAGCACAGACGTTCGATTTGTCAAGACACATCGGAGTTACCAGCTGTTGAAAGACTCTTCAGGTGACTTTATGTTCAGCAGTATGGATTTGGTCAGCTAACTCATGGTAGAAGCCTCCAGACCTTATTCTGGTCAATAAGGTCTATGATCATCAAAAATTCAGGGTTACAACCCGATCTGCATAGGATCCATCTCAAATAGACCTGAGATACCTATTTTTCTGGATTTTTCTCTTCTCTGTGAAAGAGTCCAGCACCTTCATCTTACAGTGGTGTTCACACTTCCTTAGATATTCAGGGGACAGGAAATAATGAGTGTTTCTCTCTGATGTCGTCTATGGAGTGAAACCAAAGCTGCATACCACACCATAGGGCACTATCATGTGCCTGTAGCTAAAACCGGGATGCTAAGGGGAAAAATTAGTGGTTGCTAATTTCCCCTTGGCGTCCCGGTCTCACGAGCAGATCATGAGGCAGGCGATGAGTCCAGCAGCCTGCCCCATAGAGGCCGCTAGGCTCGCGGATGGATGCTGGGGGCACCACTAACGCAACATCCCAAGCTCCTTGGAGGGTTCTCTTGCCGGGTCACATGACCGGCAGGATCTCGCCTCTTGCAAGATCTTGGAGGTCGGTATAGTGATCGTGGAGGGAGACTAGGGACTTTTTTTGCCAAGCCTCACTCTGCATATATAGATAAATATCTAGGTGAATTAAGAGTGCACTCTGATCTAGAAGGGATTCTGGAAATGGGGCCTGATTACAGTGGGATCATTAATATTTACGCTAGTTGTAGCAGCTCCATTCATAAATTTAATTTTAGGGGCAGCTTTTTCAAGTTGAGCTGTGACTCTTTTTTGCGTCTCAACTCGCACTGTGTCTAACATTACATCTATGCTTCAAAAACGTTGTCTAGGAAGAGTAAATGTAGTGGGGATTGGAGAATATTCGCTATACAATTGTTCATAAAAAAAATCCAATACGAAAGTTGAAGTAATTCAAAGTATGTGCTAGCAATGGATGACAACCTGTTTCGGCTCAGTATCTCCAAATCTGAATCTCCCTCTCTATAAATCTTACCCTCTTGCAACCGTTTCCCTTCAAGAGAATGTTGCCACCATAACCGTGTCCATTCCTCTATCTCCTCTCTTATTAGAAGGCATGTTCCTTCCCAGTCACTACGCAATGCCAATGATCTGATATTATCCTCCACCTGTCACTCGTCAGGGTTTTTCCCTGACCTGCCTCATTTCTATGGAACTTCCTCCCACACAACATTCATCGATCTAGTACACTCCAGGATGCATTACTTTAGACAATCCTATCAGCTCACTCCCATGAGGCTCAGTCAATCTAATGAGTACCTGAATATCATGGGAGATGTAGTTTCAAAACATCAGGAGGGCCAGGTTTGCTGACTCCAGATGCAGTGTATAGTTCTTTTTATGAATAATTGAGAATGAATGAAGATCTGGGGTCGTATTCCCATGTTGCTGTCAATCACAGTCCTCGAGCTGTTCAGCAGAACGACTTATTACATCTGAAATGCAAGCTCCGGTTGCATGACGGATGTAGCGCCAGATTATAGTCTATTAGAGTCTCCTATACTTTGCATGGGAGATGCTGATGTGGCCCAAGCAGAAGGAGAACGATCTATTACAACGAGCCAGTTCGCCATCTGCGTCTGATGCTATTCTGAAAAGAATAACGAGGATTGTGATTCAGCACAATCATATAACACAATAATTTAACATCACCAAAAAATTCTAAAATCACCTAAGATCTCAGTCTCAGTGCAGATAGAGGCACGAGCCACGGCCACCGTTTCCTCACTCCGCAGCAGACGTACACTGGGAACAATTCCTATTCCCAGTGCACCTCCGCTTATCACTCTGCCACCCTGCCGGATATCCTTTGCGTCCTGTCTCCATGGACTCCTGGAGTTGATAACACACACAGCGCTTAGCACTGCTAGTGTTATCATTTAACACCTCGGCTGTATTACGTCTGAAGCTGCTGAGAAAGTGGGTCTGTTGTAATACGACTGGGTGGTGTAGAGGCAACATCACTGCTCTATAACTGTGGAGACACAGGTTCAAATCCCAGAAAGAGCACCTCTCCAGTAAGTGTCCTTGGGCGAGACACCTAACGGTACATACTCGCCACCCAGGACATACTTGAAAATGAGAGAAATCTCAATGTATCCTTCCTGGTAAAATCCTTTCTCAAAAACACAAAAAATAGCAGACGTTCAGGTTTTCCATTAGCATCTGCCATTTAACGCTAACATTGGAATAGCCTGTATTGTTTGCGGTTTCCTTAGGTTTTCACACAAATAATTGCTTCCATCAGCGTGAGTTTTTAACCTGGAAGTCTGCAGGACATTGCAAAGGTCACCACCAGTGAAATGCCTTATTACTTGTGCAAGCCTGCAAATGTTTACATTCAGAAACCTCAGATATTAGGTGCTTATTGTCCCCTGAAAAGAAGTCATTGTGTCAGCTTGGGTATATACGATATAACAAGTGACATAGCATTTTACTACATAGCCTCCCTGTAAAATATTAACTGCAATCCATTTAGTGAGTCATTACATAAGATTAATATCACATTACATTGGATAATATTATTTTTTTTGTCAGGTGACCTGTGCTATAGATCGTCATATTTTAAATCATTGAATTTATTCATTTTAGATTACATTTTACAATGCAAATATTTAACCCACCTAAGACACATAATGACGCACGAGCCATGTTCCACCTGGAGATTTAATCGGAAACTTACAATGCTGCTTAGAACGATCAAGAAGATAGAAGAAGTTGCAAACGTCCAGCCTGTGGCTTGATTCTTTTTAATATATAACAACATGCACAGGCGCAATTTTTTGATTATCTTTAAATCTTTGAAATGTTTTTTCAAAACGGAATTTTGTTTTGAACTTGGATAGTGTATATGTGCATAGGGATATAGTGTAGTTGCTGCTTCGTTTCTGTCTTCCTCTTCTTCTGTCCATTTGTCTCATCCCCCCCCCCCCTGTTTCTCCTGGTGCACAACACAAAAACTCCCTTGGCTCTCATACCTGTGATCCATGAATAGAAGCAGGATAGGGATGAGGTCATTCTGAAGAGCTCTAAAAAATTTGGATTAACTGATCGGATGTTGGAAATAAGTAAAAGTTTTGAATTACTAGAATGCTTCTTTTACCACATTGGATTTATTTAACCCCTTCACTACAGATAGAGATATCTCGGGCTTCAAAGGCACCGTCTGGTTCCCTGATATCGAGATATCTCAGTATGCTGATCTGCAGCCCAAAAGCAAATCAAATTCTTTTGCTGCAAATGAAACCTCTGAAATATCGGGCTTTCAGCAGCCGATGCAGGGGAAAAAAGAAACAAACATAGACCTGCTGCTCAAACTTCTGTAACTCAATTTGGCAGTAGATGGAGCCATATACTGGCCAAATAGGTTACAGTAATAACTGTTAATTTATAATTAATTAAAAAATGATTTTACAAAAAAAACCACTGGTTTCTGACGATGAATTTTTGGAAAATCGCTTGGTAGTGAAAGGGTTAAAGCATTTTTTTTTTAAAAAAAAATACCATATTTACTTTTTACTAGTACTTTAGATTAATAATACTGCTAGAAGCAACCATTCAGGATCCTAGTTACATCCATTTGGAGAGGAAAAGGTAGAAACAGGTACCCATAAGAAGGATGAAGATTTCTAGGGTTGTTTGAAAGTATGACATATAGAGCCAAAACAATGCAGAGTACCGCGCTACAAATGTCACATTTATATATTGGGTACATTTGGTTAATTGTCTCCAAAAAAAGAGTGAAAATTTGCAATGGTAACAATCATGCATAACATAAAACACAATAAAACATGCAGCTGTCTGTGGAGTGTAATATCAGAAAATGAAGTCTAAATACAAAAATGATATTGTCCACAGAATGTTCCTTGTTTTGTCCCAAGGAACATACAGAAGAAAGACAACAATAGTGCAAATATTGCTGTGTAGAATAAAGACAGCAATTCCCAAACTCACTCGGTTCTGAGTCTGTATATATGATAAAACTGTTTCAATATATACAGTCAGGTCCAGAAATATTGGGACATCGACACAATTCTAACAGTTTTGGCTCTATACACCACCACAATGGAGTTGGAATGAAACAAACACAATGTGCTTTAACTGCAGACTGTCAGCTTTAATTTGAGGGTATGTACATCCAACTCAGGTGAACGGTGTAGGATTTACAGCAGTTTGCAGATGTGCCTCCCACTTGTTAAGGGACCAAAGGTAATGGGACAATTGGCTTCTCAGCTTTTCCATGGCCAGGTGTGTGATATTCCCTCATTACCCCAATTACAATGTGCAGATAAAAGGCCCAGAGTTCATTTCAATTGTGCTATTTGCATTTGGAATCTGTTGCTGTCAACTCTCAAGATGAGATCCAAACAGCTGTCACTATCAGTGAAGCAAACCATCATTAGGCTGAAGAAAATAAACAAACCCATCAGAGAGATAGCAAGAACATTAGGTGTGGCCAAAACAACTGTTTGGAACATTCTCAAAAAGCAGGAACGCACCGGTGAGCTCAGCAACACCGAAAGACCCGGGAGACCACGGAAAATAACTGTTGCGGATGACCGAAGAATTCTTTCCCTGTTGAAGAAAACACCCTTCACAACAGTTGGCCAGATCAAGAACACTCTCCAGGAGGTAGGTGTATGTGTGTCAAAGTCAACAATCAAGAGAAGACTTCACCAGAGTGAATACAGAGGGTTCACCACAAGATGTAAACCATTGGTGAGCCTCAAAAACAGAAAGGCCAGATTAGAGTTTGCCAAACAACACCTAACAAAGCCTTCACAGTTCTGGAACAAGATCCTCTGGACAGATGAGACCAAGATCAACTTGTACCAGAGTGATGGGAAGAGAAGAGTATGGAGAAGGAAAGGAACTGCTCATGATCCTAAGCATACCATCTCATCAGTGAAGCGTGGTGGTGGTAGTGTCATGGCGTGGGCATGTATGGCTGCCAATGGAACTGGTTCTCTTGTATTTATTGATGATGTGACTGCTGACAAAAGCAGCAGGATGAATTCTAAAGGGCAATATTATCTGCTCACATTCAGCCAAATGCTGCAGAACTCATTGGACGGCGCTTCACAGTGCAGATGGACAATGACCCAAAGCATACTGCAAAAGCAACCAAAGAGGTTTTGAAGGGACAGAAGTGGAATGTTATGCAATGGCCAAGTCAATCACCTGACCTGAACCCCATTGAGCATGCATTTCACTTGCTGAGGACAAAACTGAAGGGAAAATGCCCCAAGAACAAGCAGGAACTGAAGACAGTTGCAGTAGAGGCCTGGCAGAGCATCACCAGGGATGAAACCCAGCGTCTGGTGATGTCTATGCATTCCAGACTTCAGGCTGTGATTGACTGCAAAGGATTTGCAACCAAGTTTTAAGAAGGGAAAGTTCGATTTATGATTATTATTCTGTCCCATTACCTTTGGTCCCTTAAGAAGTGGGAGTCACATCTGCAAACTGCTGTAAGTCCTACACCGTTCACCTGAGTTGGATGTACATACCCTCAAATTAAAGCTGACGGTCTGCAGTTAAAGCACATTGTGTTTGTTCATTCCAACTCCATTGTGGTGGTGTATAGAGCCAAAGATGTTAGAATTGTGTCGATGTCCCAATATTTCTGGACCTGACTGTATAATGGTATTGTATGCCCATATGGTGGCATCCCCAGTCCTCCCGTTTAATGTCTTTTCTGTGCAACATCAAAAAGAAACAAACCAAAATGCCACGGGGCAACATGTATGTACACGTTTAGTAAACAAGAAATTAAATAGAATGCATGCACTCACCCTTTTACGAGGCTTAACAGTATTGGCTCAAACGGAACGTTTTGATGCCCATTTCTGGGTGGCATCCTGAGGACCACTCAGGAAATTGTCAATAATCACTTTGTTTTTATGTGTTTCAAATCATATAATTTTTTCCATTTATGTGCATGCAGGGTATGAATAACCATTGGCTTGTAATCATACTTCATCCCCATCGTCTAAAAACAAATGTGTTGCAGTAACAAAGTCATCACTTGTCCATAGTGCTGAGGAAGCCCAATCCTCTGCACCTCAAGCCATTGCTAATATGTGACTCAGAGGCGTAACTACCAGGGGTGCAGAGGGTGCCACCGCACACGGGCCCTTGAGTCCAGGGGGCCCACACTTGCCTGCCTGGGCCTGGGAGCTTGCCTATAATTCTTTTTATAAATTTATTTTATACTTATATGTGAGTTTTACTTTGGAGCTCTGTGATAAAGCTCATACACGCCACATCTTACTGTGAGTTTTATTGCTGTGGAGTTCTGTGATATACAAATAGTGCACATTAGATTAAAAAATGGGATGGACTGAAGAGCTCATAGTTGACCTGGAAAAAATGTGACACTGTCTGGAGTCAACATTGTGGACCTGGAGAGGACCAATGCATGTTGACGGGAGGGGGGACAAAATATATCTTTGCCTAGAGTGGATGGGGGCGCCGTGATTCCTGCACCTGGGTCCTGAGGTTTCTAGTTACGCCTCTTATGTGACTTGTAATATGATCCATTGAACCCCCATTTCCTTGCTTCCCCCCTATAGTGAATGACTATATGGTATCCTGTATTAACTCTATGAGAGTTAAAAAAAAACTCAACATATTGTATTATTTTTATATATGGTCAGATTCTTAAGGCTTATCCCGAAGCAGTGTTAGACTTTGTAGCCAGTGAACAATGACAGTAGCACAAGGAAGGGAATGGGGTGGAAACAGAGATAATATAGTTGTCTTGCTAGAAAGTTTAATCAAGGTAAATATATTGGTGAACATAAAGCACTTTTGTCACACAGAGAGGCTGTGAACTTGGTTTTTTTTTAGGCTTAGATATACAGTTCTAAAAGGCATATGTTTTACAAGCATTACGGTTATAGGGGGAATAACAGAACAGTCTGTAATTTTGGCAATAGTTTTCTGAAATCCAGATAAGAATGTTTACATAAAAAGCAGGCCCAATATGAACACAGGAAAATCATACCTAACTTACAAAAATCTCCCATCCTCTCCTGTTCAAGCAATTCACCAGGTTAAAAAACAAGTCTCTGTAAAATGCTATTTAAGTGGAGCTTAAATTACCATCAATCAATGGTACCGCAAACCCGCCGATCCATGTCTGGAAAAAGCCAACGATCCGCCGAACACAAGGATGACCAGCCGCCGGAAAAAGCCAACAACCCAACGAACGGGGGGGGGGAACGCTGTTTGCAAAAAAACTAATGGGCATAAATGTCTAGAATTAACATATAAGGTCCTATGAATACTAATACAAAGATCTGTTACAGAAAAAAGAAAAGGCGCTATTTAAAGTAAAATCGGAAAAAGAATTTGGTGAAAAAATCCCAAAAAAATGGCGAAAAAATCTTTTTTAAAAATTTAATAAATAAAAGAGACAGTTTACGCAAATTAAAAAAATAAAAGATTTAATCGATATTGCATAAAAATGGGAATATTTTTAACATTGAAGCCTTTGGGATTCACCTGAAACCACCAAAAAGCAGGGCATTTCACTGACATTTCTCTGCTGTTCGGTGTTCTCTGAATAGGTTAACCATTGCTTCTCTATGGGGATTTCACTGCTGTCGAACAGGCACTGTATTTTGCTGGGAAGTTGCTAATATTTGGCGAACCGACTGCTTTCTGAATAGCCGTATGGCCACAAAATTGGACCGTATGGGGAAATTCACGGTTCGATGCCATTTCGGAGCAAGATCGTCTCTCTCTGAATAACCCTGTAAATATTGTGAATACGTTTGTTTCATGGTCTCTATTTCATCTATATTCTTGAAGAAGGTGATCAATAATGCCAGGGGAATACGGACCAGGAGGTCAAATTGTCTCCAGGCTTCCTCAGTTGCAATGAGTTAATGAGCAGCACCTTGAATGGATTCCTGGCTGGTGGGCAGAGGGGAGACAGAGACACCACTGAAAGATACTGACTGAAAGGGACCATTCCTAGAATATACTAAAGGGTGGTGAGGCCTGTTTTTGTAAGTTTGTGAGATGTTAGTGCTCAGATATGCTAGGTTTTTGTTTGTATAGAAAGGTTTGGTTTAAATTGCTGAATGGACAGTGATGATAGCTCAAAGACAATAAAAGTTGTATTTTTGTGATGCTACAAAGCTGTGGTTAATCGCTACCCTAGAGCAGCGTCCTATTTTATTTATTTATAAAGTATTTTACCAAGAAGGAGGATACATTGAGATTTCTTTCGTTTTCAAGTACATCCTGGGTATTCTGCAAGAACATAGTACCCTATGTGGGTGAATGTTCAATATATATGTATATCATATCGAAGATATGCCAGCACTCTGGGATTTCCATTAATAATCTTTATTCCGTTTGTTAAAAAATGCCAACGTTTCAGTTCCTACAAGGAACTTTCCTCAGGACAAACATGTTTCTCCTGCTGAGATTTAAAAGCAGCATTGTGAATATAGGAGCAGATTTGGCAGCGCCCCACCAGTTTTTAAGCAGGATACTATTTATCACACTGTTATCATTTTCTGGTGACACGTTATTTTTAAATTTTAAAAAATGAAGCATGCAAAATAGATAAGTCTATGCGCACCTGGTCATTCTGCACGGTACGTAAGTCGCATAGACAGAAACAGGCCCAGGGACACAGCTGGTAAGTAAGGTTGCACGCATTTAGGTTTAAGAGGTTGAAGTCTGTGGACTCTCCTTTTAAATAGAAATCATTTTCTAATGGTATGAAATAAATGATGGATTTAAGTAAAGAAACTATTTATTTTAACATGTTGATTTTATTTGGCTAAATTTGGAAAACTAGAATGTCCCTTTAAAATGTTAGAATTACCAAAGACTTAAGCGTTTGTGCATACTGATTCAAAACGTGTTGACGTTTTTGCTTCATTGTTATCATCCTACCATCTCTGTGTCCGTCTGTACGGTTTTATGTCGTTCTGTCTGCCTAGCTCAGCATTAGCTATTTTTAGTTGATGTTTTGCAGTGTTTCTTCTGACCACTAGATGGCACCTGTATATATTGCACTGCACCTGCCCTGCAGGGTGCAAATCAGATATAGGCAGGGAAAAAGAATAGGTGAAGTCTCTGTAGGGAGCTGTACAGGTACACATGGTCAGTATGAGTAAAAGCATTAAAAAGTATTACTAGAGCTGACATTTCTTAAACAGATGCATTATTATAATATAAATCATTTAGGTTAGTGTATATAATGTATACATGTCTGTCTGTCTGTCCCATCTGTGTGTCTGTTCAGATTACCTTATATAACGAATGCTTCTGTCTGTCTATCTATACGTCTATCATAACATTCAAGTTGTTGTTATGCAAGAGAATTCTAGCATATTCATTATGTATTATTTTGTGATGGAAATTGGAATGCTGAAGTTGTTAATTGGGTTTGGCAAGTCTTTCTGCCGTCCGGCGGTGAGGGGTTTGTGTTTACATGTTAATACTGTCTGCGGTTGAGCAATGGTAAGCACTGCACATATCAAAAACAGCCTGGAATGTTTTGGTGACTTCTTGTTATCAGTTTTGTTCAATGAAACAAAAAACAAACAAAAAAACACTGATTACAGATAAAGTATCTTGAAACTAAATCAATAATACACAATATCAAAAGAGAATTTATCCACAAAAGATATTTTATATTCAGTGTTTTCCCAAAACAATAATAATTATCAGGATAGTAAATAGCACAGGACGTAGGAGCAGTGACCCCACCAAAGGGGTGTTTATTGTATAACCTACAAGATTACTATATGCCAAATGGAATTTAGAAACTAAAAACCAGATACAAAATGTTAAGACAGGTATAAAATTATTTTAACATAAGTATCCACCTTGCTCTTTTAGTCTTTTGTGTGTGTGTACATATATATAGCGTATGTATGTATGTATATATATATATATATATATATATATATATATAGTGGATGAAGGTGGTCATTGATATGGAGTGCTGTTTTCTGGTGTTTTGTATTTAATGTCTTAGATGCACCCCCCTGTGGTTTGTATTATACATATGGAGAGCTGACTACTCTCCTGGGTATGCACCCCTCCCTGCTTACGTGTGTGTACCACCGTGACTGCCTATAAAGGCCAGTGCCTGCCGGGGAGCTCCAGGGTGAGTTGATCCTGTAAGTGCAGATACGGTCAACTTAGATAGGACCTGTCAAAGATGGGGAACATTGGCGACTGACAGGCTTACGCAAACTATGATCGTAACTTTGTGAACTGAATCCCCATCATTTTACCTCAGTCAGGTTTTTTGAACTTTTGAATTTTGTATAAATAAAACCCACCATATCTCTGCCTCTCCTTGGCTGAAAAGCAGCAGGAGGGGCTTGGAGCTGCTCAGTAGAGCGGCCTTTTGGTACATTTGTTAGGTACTCACTCTGTAAAGAGGTGCCGTGAAGTGGCGAGTGAGTTTATGTTGCAATGGCCATTGAAACAAACAAAAACCTCAGTTTTGTTGTATATGGAACACATAGAAACGAGCGCAGATGACACTTTTTTCCTTGTTATGTTTTATACATTAACTGGGCTGTTACTCCTGGCAGTTGCTGCCGCTCCGGTGAGTATGGGCGCGACGCCATTTTTTCTGTATTTATGTATATTAAAATATGTTCTCTCTCTACATAGCATCTAATCTAACATACATTTTAATCTGTATACCAGATTTATTGCTGGTGGATTTAATGCTAAAACCTAATTTTAGCTGCAAACATCTTAAAACTCACATAAACAAATAACAAAGGGTAGGACGGGCCAGACAATAACTGGAAACAAGAAGCTCTCTTAGGGAACTGTCAACAAAGGAGTAGTGCCGAGTATTTACAGCAAACAATGCCGGCATTAACATACCTGTCTCCATCAGAGTAACTGCTCTGCAAACACCCACTGGCTTTTTGTGGCCAGAATGCAGAGGTTGGCACTTTTGTTGTGTAATAAAATCAGGATTTCAGTCCCAAATATATACATTGGAAACACAGACCGTATTGCTTATTTGCCCTCGAGGGGTCTAGAGCTAAAATGAGATTTTAACTACAGAGTATAGGAAAATATAAGCAGGTATATTCCTGCAAATATCAGAAGGTCTCTCGGTGTATCATTCTAAAACGGAATCATCAAGGTAAATAGAAACATAGAAGCATAGAAAAATAGAAAAATAGAAAAATGTCGGCAGATAAGAACCTTTCGGCCCATCTAGTCTGCCCAATTACATGGATACTTTACCTGGATTTATCTTTTGTTTAGGATAGCCTTATGCCTATCCCATGCCTGCTTAAATTCAATTACTGTTTTGGCCTCTACCACTTCAACTGGAAGACTGTTCCATATATCCACCACCCTCTCAGTAAAATAATGCTTCCTGATGTTACTTTTAAGCCTTTGACCCTCTAATCTAAGACTATGTCCTCTTGTTTTGCTATTTTGTTTCCTTTTAAATATACTCCCTTCCTCTACCTTGTGGATTCCCTTTACGTATTTAAATGTTTCTATCATATCTCCTCTGTCTCGTCTTTTTTCCAAGCTGTACATGTTAAGATCATTAAGCCTTTCCTGGTAACTTTTCTCCTTCAAGCCGGACACCATTTTAGTAGCCCTTCTCTGAACTCTCTCTAAGATGTCTATATCCTTCTGGAGATACGGTCTCCAGTACTGCACACAGTACTCCAAGTGAGGTCTCACCAGTGCTCTGTACAGTGGCATGAGCACTTCCCTTTTCCTACTGCTAATACCTCTCCCTACACAACCAAGCATTCTGCCAGCATTTCCTGCTGCTCTATTACATTGACTACTTACCTTTAGATCCTCTGAAATAATGACCCCTAAATCCCTTTCCTCAGATGTTGAGGAATGTTGTTCCGCAGATGTTAAATACCCCCTTTACTGCATATCATTATTACTCTGAGGAAGCTGCTGTTTGATTTGAAATTTCACTTACTGTATATGACTACTTGGACCAGTAGACCCCCAGATGTCGCTGGCCTACAATTCCCAGAATTCTTTAAATGTAAAAGATGGCCAGACAACAAGCAGAGAGCATAACACATAGGAGTTGTAGTTTAGGAACTACTGGGGTGTCAGAGTTTGAGATGAGTGATATAGACAGTATACAATCTGAATGTTTGACACAGACTTAGACCGGAGTAACACGAGTGCGGAGGGGACGTCTGTGAGACTGGACGTTATTTCCGCTCAGAGGTCCGTGTGACCACCTCGCTAAGTGCGCATTAGTGCGCTCAGCCCTACAAAGCGTGAGCCTTCTATGGAGGGTCATGCTTTGTAGGCCCATCCAACGTCCATTGTAGCATTTTGACGGGGAGGATTTCAGCACGCCCACTGTAATGTGTGACACTGTTAAGCATGTTACACCGTGTGGCACTCCCAGTCAAGCTGTCATAAGGTTATGATGGACACACTCTGCCCTAGATAAGAAAAATGGTTTCACGCCCATTCCCTACCAGGGCGGCTGCGTAAATCAGAAGTATCCAGCCCACTTAACAAGAAACAAAGTTGTCATTCGCGCCTACCCCTGTGGATTCATGCGAAACAAAACACAGAGATTTTAGTTTAATTGAATGGTAATTAAAGTGTAATCCCACCTGCCATGTCGAGACAGCTCTGGTTAGGTGGGTCCTAACAATACCAAAAGCTGCCTTCTAAGCAAACTACATGTCCTCAATCTGCTTCTCAGCCATGAGAGGGATTGGTAGTTTTATATTTATAACCTCATCAGGAACAATTCCACTTTGTGATTAGAAAGAAAAACACAGAAAGAGGCAGCAGCAAAAATGACCTGGCTGGGGACACAATAAAATAAACATATACAGAAAAAGGAGTTTCGCACATATTCCCTACCAGGACGGCTGCGTAAACCAAAAGTATCCAGCCCACTTAGGGCTCTATTAACTTCTTCACGCAAACGTTAACGCGTGTGCAAAAACGCATTAACGCCAGGGGAAAAACCCTTTGCGCAGAACGTCATATTACAATGTCCATGCAAAATGCGCGTTAACGTCTACCGCTGGTGTGAACCTGCGTGAACCCTTTGCGAGCGTAATGTACATTGCGTGACCTATACTTAACATTGTGAGCGCAAATGCGTTTGTAATACCATCTGCGTATCAGCACACAATCTATGCGCAAACTTTAACAGACAACGTTTGCGCACATAATTTTAACGTCTTTTAAAAGTTGGTGTTAATGGCAAATCTGAACGTCCTGGCTGAACCCAAATACACCAGCCCGAAAAAGAAAATACAGTAAAGTATAGTTACACATTCTACACATACCCAAACAATAAAATTGAGAAGTTGTGCATGTTTTTATTATTGCTGCAGCATATATACACAGATTGATTTTGACAGGCGCAAAAACTGAACGGAAGACAATTGTGGTTCTTAATTCAGATTGGCTGAATCGCGTGAAAAAAAAGTCGCCCATCGCTTTCTGTGCGCAGCGTTAATGCGTGTCTTTTTTACGAGCGTTATTTTTTGACGGATAAAAAAATGCGCTCGGATTGTAATATTAGCATTAATTTACGCTCGTTAATGTTTAACGCTGCGCGCAAAAAAAATTGCGCTGCGCGTGCGCTTTTGCGCGAAGAATTTAATAAAGCCCTTAATGTATAAAACATAACAAGAAAAAAGGTTGTCATTTGCGCTTACCCCTGTGGCTCCATGCGAAACAAAACACAGAGTATTTGGTTTACTTGAATGGCCATTAAAGTGCTAAGCCCCCACCTGCCATGTCCCAGCACCTCTGGATGCATGTCCTCATGCTGCTTCTCAGCCAAGAGGAAGACTGGTGGGTTTATATTTATACCCTCACTAAAAACACAATGTATGCTTAGAAAGCAGCTTTTGGTTTCATTAGGTTAGGACCAACCTAACCAGAGGTGCCGTGACGATGCAGGTGGGCTTTGCAAGTTAATGGCCATTCAAGTAAACCAAAACCTCTGTGTTTTGTTTCGCATGGAGCCACAGGGGTAAGCGCAAATGACAACCTATTTTATTATGTGTCACAGCCTCATCCCGCTTAGCTTAATTGTGCCTGTTTCCCTTTCTGTTCACTCCCAATGTGCCGCTGTCCCATCCGTCGCACCCCATTGTTCCTCTGTTCCATCCACATTACCCTGTTTTTGTGTTAAGTCCTGAAGTAGCTATGGTTGCATCTTCAGTAGACCCTATGTTAAGGCGGCCCAATAGCTATAAATCATAAAATAATACAAAACTCTTGCGCTATGTAATAACCGTGAAATCCCATTATTTCAATGTAATTAAAAACCTTATTAGTTGTTATATCTAAGTTTTTATTTTGTACAGTGAACCTCGGAATGCATCTGTCACGAGGACAGGGAAGAAGTCATGAGAGCGTAATTTGTATTGAGTTGGCAGCCATGTAGCAATGTGTAGCCCCGCAAGAACAAAGCCTCTACTCAGGAAGCCAGCGAGTCAGGTGTAAACCTACCAAACAAGGACACACTATTGTTTGACATTTAGCATAATCCTGATATTGTGCAGCGCAAAACAATGTACCTTTTGGCTTCTGGAAATGAGCATCTCTGATTAAGCGTCATCAAAACAAAAATGCAACTCGTGATCTGTTCTTTGCAGAAGAAATTACTGTCATGTCATGAAATCATAGTCTGTATCGGCAAGAGGTCTTCATCTTCCATTTTCAAAACCGTGTTTCTTAATGTTGCTGTCACCAATGTTAATACCATCATCTTTCTTTGGTTTGTTGACAGGATTAAAAAAAACACATGGGTTGGCAACTAGGGATGAGCTGTTCGGTTCGATATGTTCGGAGTTCGATTCGAACATCGCCAGTTCGTATGTTCGCGAAGTTTGAACATTTCCGCGTATTCGCAGCATGTTCGCCCACAATGCGCCACAATGGACCACAATGCACTTTTCCACTGGCCTGAAACTTGTAATTGGCTACAGCCTGCACCTGACCACAGTTTAGGTGCAAGACGGGTGCAAGACTATGCCAATCACAGCTCAGAGTCCTGATTGGGCAAATTTTGCCCAATCATGGGCTCACAGAGCTAAGTTCTGCAGCACACTATATAAGGCGTCCCTTGCAGCCCCAGCACATGTTTTTTGAGAGGAGATTGTTAGTGTGTGTTCTCACTTTCAGTCTGCCAACAGCTATTGGGGGGGATCTCATTTCTACAAAATATCTGGGAATTGTTCTAATCTTTGTGTTCTCACTGCCACCAGCAATTGTGGGAGTCTCATTTCTACAAAATATCTGGGAATTGTTCTAATCTGTGTGTTCTCACTGCCACCAACTATTTTGGGGGTCAGTCATTTCTACAAAATATCTGGGAATTGTTCTAATCTTTGTGTTCTCACTGCCAGCAACTATTGTGGGGGTCTCATTGCTACAAAATGTCTGGGAATTGTTCTAATCTTTGTGTTCTCACTGCCACTGGCAATTTTGGGGGTCCCACTTCTAGAAGATATCTGGGAATTGTTGTAATCTGTGTGTTCTCACTGCCACCAACTATGTTGGGGGTCAGTCATTTCTACAAAATATCTGGGAATTGTTCTAATCTTTGTGTTCTCACTGCCAGCAACTATTGTGGGGGTCTCATTTCTACAAAATATCTGGGAATTGTTCTAATCTTTGTGTTCTCACTCACTGCCACCCATCAGGGGGTCTCACTGATTTATAGGAGGTTTCTGGGAATTGTAATCTGTGCCTTCTCACTGCCAGCTATCAGGGGGTCCCACATACGTCTAGCAGATTTCTGCAAATTGTAATCTGTGGCTTGTCACTGTTGCCAGCTATCAGAGGGTCCTATCAGGGGGTCTCACTGAATTGTAGGTGGTTTCTGGGATTTGTAATTTGTGTCTTGTCACTGGCACCCATCAGGGGGTCTCACCGAATTGTAAGTGGTTTCTGGGAATTGTAATCTGTGTCTTGTCACTGGTTGCCAGCTATCAGGGTGTCTCACGGAGTTATACCAGAGTTCTGGAAATCTTTAATCTTTATACCAGAGTTGAATCAGAGTTCTGTATATCTTTAATCTATATATCACTCACCATGTCAGAAAGACCAAAAAGGACAGGCAGACGCTCCCAGACACAGATAAGAGGGCAAGCAGCCTCTGTGTCGGGAGGCTGTGCCTCTGGTCGTCGTGGACATGGTGCATCCTCTGCAGGGGCACTCTTGTCCTTTCTAACTGGTGCTGGCTGTCTTAAGCAGCAGCAACATACAGAGGATTTGGTGGATTGGCTAACCAGGCCATCCTCATCCTCCGAGTCCTCTGCCAGCCAGGATTGTAGTGGTTTACAGTCCACCTCAGCTGCCAAAGCATCTAATGCAGCCTCTATGTCCACAGCTACTCGTGCCGTAGCCTAACTATCACACACGGAGGAGTCAGCTGAATTGTTAGACTACAATGACAGTGACATTATTATTATTATTATTATTATTCTTTATTTATAAAGCGCCAGCATATTCCGCAGCGCTGTACAATAAGCACAGTATAGACAGGGTTACAATACATTGAACAACATTTGACAAACAGTACAGGAGGAGATGAGGGCCCTATTCCCGTAGGAACTCACAATCTGGGAGGGTTGAGGTTGGAAACAGGAGGAGAGGACTGTAAGGTGAGAGTGATTGATGGTTGCGTCAGTGAGTTGGGTGGTAGGCTTCCCTAAATAGGAATGTTTTCAGGGAGCGTTTGAAGGAAGAGAAGTTAGGGGAAAGTCTGACAGTACGAGGGAGAGCGTTCCAGAGAGTGGGGGCTGCGCGTGAGAAATCCTGCAGTCTATCATGGGAAGAGGTGATGCGGGGAGAAGCTAGGCGCAGGTCACTGTTTGACCTTAGGGAGCGGGCTGGGGTGTATTTGGTGATTAGTGAGGACAGGTAGTGAGGAGCTGAGTTAGTGAGGCTACTTGAGGATGCGCAGCAACTACAGTGCTCTGATTCAATCTCTGAGGTTGAGCAAGGGAGTATAATCAACCTAGAGGAAGGAGGTGCCAGTGACACACAAATAACTGGCACTCATTTTGCCCCAGCAGCTGCAGCATACTGCCAAGTTAGTTCCAGTGACCTGGAGATAGGGGGTGATGACAATGAGGTCACTGACTCCACCTGGGTGCCTGATCGAACAGAGGAGTCAAGTGAGGAGGAGGCACAACAAACACGAGGTGCAACGTCCTCTATGACCAACCGTAGCACTAGCCAGTCCAAGGCATCAGATGTCAGAGCTGCTGAAGTGCAGAGCGCTGTTGTCTCAAAGCACACATCCAGGAACTCTGCTGTCTTGGAGTTATTTAAGAAATGTGCAGCAGACCCCACCGTTGCTATTTGTAATCTATGTCAGATGAGGCTCAAGCGTGGGAAAGACACCGGACACTTGGGTACCACGTGCTTGAGGCACCATATGACCACCTGCCACGCATCCCGTTGGCGCAAACCTTTGCGTAGGTCCTCCTCACCTGTCTCTACCCCCACTATATGTCCTGCCATGTCATTGACTCCAACCTCCACTGACAGGGATGATTCTACAGTAATGGATGTACCAGGTCCTTCATCACAATGTGACAGCATCCCATCATCTGAAGATTTACACAGTCAGATTACGTTGCCCCAGATGCTGCAGCATAAGAAAAAATATAGTCCCAACCATCCCCAAGCACAGCGTCTAAATGCCAGCTTAGCAAAATTACTCGCATTGCAGCTGCTGCCTTTCCAGCTGGTGGACTCGGCTTCCTTCCGTGAATTTGCTGAATGTGCTGTACCACAGTGGCAGGTTCCAAAACGCCATTACTTTTCACAGAAGGCCATTCCAGCACTATACCAGCACGTGGAAGACAATGTTATCCAGTCATTGGGAAAGGCAGTCAGCAGCAAGGTGCATGTGACTTTAGACACGTGGACCAGCAAGCATGGACAGGGCCGTTACATTTCCTTCATGGCACACTGAGTAACTCTGATTACAGCTGGGAGGGATCCAAGACAGGGCTCTGTACTGGAGCTTGTTCATCCACCACGCCTCCAGAAAGCTGCTTGTATGAGGTCTGTCTGCTCCACCACCACCTCTCCCTCCTCCTCCTCCTTCTCTGTCTCTGGCGAAGTGGCAGTTGAACTGACGCGTGACAGGGGTTACGCAATGGCTCAAGCAAAAAGATGCCATACTGGGCTTGAGCTGGTTTGTTTAGGGGACAGGAGCCACACCGGGCCAGAAATTCGGTCAGCTCTGCAGGGGCAGATGCAGAGATGGTTAACACCACGCCAGCTTCAGCTGGGAATGGTCATCTGTGATAATGGCAGCAACCTTCTCTCCGCCCTATGCCTGGGTAAGTTAACGCATGTACCATGCCTAACACACATCCTAAATCTAGTGGTACAGCATTTCCTAACCAGGATCCCAGGGCTGGCAGAGCTTCTCAGCCAGGCCAGAAAAGTCTGCAGCCACCTCAGATGGTCATTCCCAGCAAGTGTTCGCCTGGCAGAAATTCAAAGAGAATTCCACCTTCCCACAAACAGTCTGATCTGTGACATGCCCACCAGGTGGAACTCGACATTAGCAATGCTGCAGCGTCTGCACAAGCAGCAGAGGGCCATCAATGAGTACCTGTGTGAGTATGGCACAAGGACAGGTTCAGGTCAACTTGGTTCCCCCCCGCAGTGGCTGATGATCAAGGATGCATGCACTGTACTGTCACCATTTGAGGAGGCAACAAGGATGGTGAGCAGGGACAGTGCATGCATCAGTGACACAATTCCTTTAGTGTTCCTGCTGTAGCACACTCTGCGGGGAATTATAGATGTGGCTCTAGAGGCAGAGCACTGGGAGGAAGAGGAGGCCTTCCCTAGCTCTCAAGGCCCCAGTCTTTCCTCAGACAGCATTCCAGCGGGTCCTCCTCAGATCAGACAGGAGGAGGATGAGGAGGAATATTTAAGTTGTGGGGGCATTGAAGGTAGGGATTCCTCAAGGGAGGGTTTTGTGTCCCCAGAAACCCAAGGACTAGTACGTGGCTGAGAGGAGGAAGTGCAAAATGGGGTCATACTCATTGACCAGGAAGGCTCGGAAGCTAATGCCACCTCCAACCTACGCTGCATGGGCTCCTTTATCCTGCAAAGCCTGGTAAAGGACCCCAGGATTCCTGCTATCAAGGAAAGGGATCATTACTGGTTGGCAAGCCTTCTTGATCCACGATACAAGGGTAAAGTTGCAGAGCTCATCCTGCCCGCATTGACGGAGCACAGGATGAAACAACTTAAGTACGCTCTAAAGCGATACTTGTATAACACCTTTCCAAGCACTGGTAGGTTACCAAGTGATGACACAGGTGCTTCTGAGGCTGTGGATCATCAGAGGAAGAGCGGTGAAGGCCGGGGCCGCTTGACTGATGCCTTTTTAATGTTTTTTAGTCCGCGACGCCCAGGGACGTCAAATGTAGGCACGCATTGCCAGCCTCTTCACCATATGGTGCAGGACAACCTAGGGGCAAGGGCAGACCTGGATACCTTTCCATCAGATGATCCACTGGCTTACTGGGTGTTGAGATTGGATCACTGGCCAGAATTTAGCCAATATGCTATCCAGCGTGCTTTCTGAAAGGACGTTCAGTGCCGCTGGAGGTTTTGTCACAGACAAAAAAGAGTGCGTCTGTCCACCGACTCTGTAGACCAGCTGTCATTTATAAAAATGAATCAGTCCTGGATCAGCAGCTATCAATCCCGTGATGATGACGTAACGGAATAGATCGGGAATCTCTTCTGCATTCAACAAACCTCCACCACTGCACTCTTCCACAATACCACAAAAGGGTTGTGAAGGCACTTGCTGCCACCAAAGGCACAATATTTGGCTGCACTGACACTGACGCCTATATTACCAGATTCATATCATTTAAATTTTTTGGACCGCAGGATCCAACCCTACACTCTTCCACAATACCACAGAGGGGTTACAATGTGATGGCACTGTTGCCGACACTAAAGGCCCAATTTTAAAGCACCTATTGTCACTTTCATCCAAAGCCTGCATAAGTTTCACCATAATTTAGCCCAAAAAAATCACTAAACTTGTTCTGCGTGTCCTAAAATGTCTCCTTTTTTAATACAGACTGCCGCCCCAAGCAGTTGTTTATGAATAGATTAAAGGAAAACCGTTTACCTTCATTTGAAACGTCATTTTTTGTTTTTAAATGTTTCTATACATCCTACAAATCCGCCACTTTACGGGCAGGTTATGGGGACCTCCTAGTCACGATATTTGAAGGAATTTTTTGTTTTTATTTTTACCCCTTATTTCATAGAAAACTCACTGTTTTTTTAAACTTTTTTTCCTTGTTTCCTGTCCCCCAGGGCACTACCTGGACCCCCATACACCTTTTATGGCAAATATCTTGCATATATGCCCTCTTGCAGGGTAGGGATGAGTCGAACACCCCTGTGTTTGGTTCGTATCCGAACAGACGACCAGCCGAAATGTTCGAATACGAACTCGAACACCATGTTAATCAATGGGGGCCGAACACGCAAAATGTGTTCACAGTTCTCCTAAATGTGCCGGTGGCTGCCGGTACATTTAGGAGACCTGTGGCTGCGGCCCCTGGCCACCGTAACTCACCTGTCCTGCAGCTGTCCCGGCCTCGTGTTCCCCGGTCCATCAGCTCCTCCGGTCTTTCTGGCCGCGGCTCCTCTGTGCCCCACGTCTTCATGCTGAATGATCTGATTGGGCAATGTCCTGCGCCTGACTTGGACTTTGCCCAATCAGGGCTCGAATTCAATATTGAGCCCTGACTGGGCAAAGTCCAGGTCAGGTGCAGGACTTTGCCCAATCAGAGCTCAGCATGATGATGAGGCATGTGCAGAGCTTTAACCAAGCTCTGATTGGTTAAAGTATTGCACCAACTTTAACCAATCAGAGCTTGGTTAAAGCTCATCTTCAAGCTGAGCTCTGATTGGGCAAAGTCCTGCACCTGACCTGGATTTTGCCCAATCAGGGCTCAATATTGAAATAGAGCCCTGATTTGGCAAAGTCCAGGTCAGGCGCAGGACTTTGCCCAATCAGATCATTCAGCATGAAGACTTGGGGCAGAGAGGAGCCGCGGCCAGACGGACCGGAGGAGCTGATGGACCGTGGAACACGAGGCCGGGACAGCTGCAGGACAGGGGAGTTACGGGGGCCGGGGCCGCAGCCACAGGTCTCCTAAATGTACCGGCAGCCGCCGGTACATTTAGGAGACCTGTGGACGCATTTAATGTTCGTCGAACACTCGAACGGCCGATGTTCGATTCGAACTCACAGTCGAATCGAACCGAACGCTCATCCCTGTTGCAGGGCACTCTAAAAATCATACTTTTGAGTCCCATTGACTTGCATTGAGTTCGGTTCGTGTTCGAACTCGAACTTTTGAAATTTGTCGAGTTCGAATGCAAACCGAACACGGGGGTGTTCGGCTCATCCCTATTGGCAACGTATGTATATTCCATTGCTACCTAGACAGTGTGCAGAACATGACGTACACAATAAATAATGATCTCCATACAGGGAAATCATGCCAAATGGTAGTACCGTTCTGTTCCTCTGGTACAATCTCAACAGGTCACAACCCCAGGTAGAAATTCAGAGTACTTTCAATGTGCACTATTACATTTTTAACGCTAGTATTAGCGCTCAGGTATGTGTGTGTTAGCGGTAGGTTAAGTTACTGTAATGTATTGGCCCCATATTACCTTCCATACTCTAACTGGTTAAAAAAATCTATTAGCGTATCGGTGACTGAGCTTGTTTGTGGGAACCTACATTACTTTATGCTCTCCATGTTAAGGAAAGGGAGCGCCTAACCCAAGGAAGGAAATCAAGGCAGGTCACCTTGAAATTCTCTTTGATTTCTTATGTGCAGCATATAGATTCTGCATGCTGTGGGGTCACATTCTTCATGCACTGCCCATCAACATGAATAAATTATGTGCGCCCATTTAAACTTTTCAATCCGATAAGCTGTCGAAAACCTGCTGATCGCGTCGTAAAAATGCAGATGATTCGCCAAACACAGCACTGACCAGCTGCTGGAAAAAGCCGACAAGCCAACGAATGTTGTGAAACTTTCACAATTTTAAATGCTGTTTGTAAAACAACTACTGGAAGAAAATGTCTACTGGAAGAATTAACCTATAAGGTCCTATCTATACTATAATTGAGTAAGGCTTGGCGTGTCCGTCGCCAAGCCTTACTCTGCGCATGTGCACGCAACCAGCGGCGGTTGGTTGCGCGCGCATGCAACCGCCGCAGCACGAGCCGGCTGTGCGCTCGCCGCGGCGGTTACAAGATGCACACAGCAGCCGGCATCCAACACCCGAGCGGCGAAGGGAAAGTTCCCTCGCTTCCGCTCTTTGAAGGACCCAAGCCGCGGTCACGTGGGAGTCCCACGTGACCGCGGCTTGGGTCCTTCAACGACCGGAAGAGGGGAAACTTTCACTTCGCCGCTCGGGAAGGTAAGTATGCGGAGCTCATGGGGCGGCTGTCCGAATGCCGATAGAGCATTCGAACAGCCGCCCCATGTCTGGTCTGGGGTCTGAGCTGGGGGGCAGTATCCACGTGCTGAGGGCAGTATCCACGAGCTGGGGGGCAGTATCCACGAGCTGGGGGCAGTATCCACGAGCTGGGGGGCAGTATCCACGAGCTGGGGGGCAGTATCCACGAGCTGTGGGGCAGTATCCACGAGCTGGGGGGCAGTATCCACGAGCTGGGGGGCAGTATCCACGAGCTGGGGGGGCAGTATCCACGAGCTGGGGGGCAGTATCCACAAGCTGGGGGCCGTATCCACGAGCTGTGGGGCAGTATCCACGAGCTGGGGGGCAGTATCCACGAGCTGGGGAGCAGTATCCAGGAGCTGGGGACAGTATCCACGAGCTGAGGGCAGTATCCACGAGCTGAGGGCAGTATATCCACAATAGACTGCCCTCTGGGCAGGCTTTCCACCTTGTGAATAATAAAAAAGCTTGTTACAGAAAAAAAACACTATCAGGGTTATTCAAAGAGCTCCGAGTTGCTGGAGAAAGGTAACCGAATGCTGAAATTCAGCGTACGGTTACTTTTCCTGGCCATTCGGCTATTCAGAGAGTAGGCATTTCGCCAAATGTTGGCGAATTGCCTGCACATATGGTGCCTGTTCGAGGGCAGTGAAATCCCCATAGGAGTAGCAATGCTTCGTCTATTCAGAGAACAAAAACCAGCAGTGAAAAGTTGCCGAAATGCCCTGCCATTCGGTGGTTTCATTCGACAGGTTTATTCAGGAGAATCCCATAGGCTTCAATGTTAAAAATATTCCCGTTTTAATTCAGTATCTAATAAACCGTTGATTATAATATTCTGCAGTAAAACATTTATTTTTAGATTTTTTAGGATCTTTTAGGCATTTTTCGGGATTTTTTTAAAACATTTTTTCTTTTTTCTTTAACAGCCCATTTTATTATCATTCATTGGATTTTATATTTTCGTTCTGTAGTTTCTTTGCAAACAGTGTTTCACTTTTCAAACATTCAAGCGTACTGTTTTTTCCACCCCATTCGTCTGCGGTGTCGGCTTTTTCTGGCGGCTGCTCTGCACTGTCATCGGCTCCTGCTCGGGTTTCTCCGGCATGTTCGGCAGGGTTAATCCAGATGTTTTTGCGGGTTTCGGTGAGCATTCGCTCTGGTTTTGCGGTAAGTGTTCGTCGGGTTTGCGGCGGCTTTTCCCTGTGTTCTCTGAATAGATTGCTTCTCTAGGGGATTTCATTGCCGTCCAACAGCACTGTATTTTGCTGGCAATTCGCCAATATTTGGTGAATTGCCAGGTTTTGAATAGCCAAATGGCCCCAAAATGTCATCGTATGGGGAGATTCACTGTTCGCCGCCATTTCAGAGCCAGTTCGGCTCTCTCTCTGAATAACCCCTTTGGAATGATTGGAAGATTCCTAAATATTATGGGTAATATAAATCCTAGAATATAGGAGATATTTCCATTTTATTCCTTTCATCTCATGGTTAGACTATCAGGGTTATTCGTTCCCTGCACTTCAGGGGAATCAAATTCCCTCACCTTAGGGTGCAGGGAAAAACCACCGAACGCTTCCCCAAAAACCTCCACAAAACCGCCGAACCGAACAGAAAAACCGCCTCAAAACCATAATAAAAACCACATTGGATTCAATCCGATCAGCCGCCGTAAACAGGTCCTATGAATAATGAAAAAAAGGTCTGTTCCTAGAAGAAAAAAAAGTTATTTAAAAAATAACACAGAAAAAAAAATTTGGCCGAAAAAAGCCGAAAGAATAAATAAAGAGTATTTTTGCTGCAAATTAAGAGAATAAACGGTTGAATAAATATTTCATAAAAACTGAATATTTTTTACACTGAAACCTATGGGATTCACCTGATTAAACCTGTTGAATAAAAGCACTAAACATTATGACATTTCACTGACATTTCCCTGCTGTTCGGTGTGCTCTGAATAGATTAACCATTGCGTCTCTATGGGGGATTTCACTGCCGTCGAGCAGCACCATATTTCGCTGGCAATTCACCAATATTTGACGAACTTCCTGCTTTCTGAATAGCCGAATGGCTCCGAAATTGCACCATATGGGGAAATTCACTGTTCAACGCAATTTCTGAGCCAATTCGGCTCTCCTTGAATAACCCCTTAAGAGCGGTCTCATAGTTTAACCGAGCCCAAGCCCTTGATCAGGGGTCAACAGACTTGGCCCTCCAGATGTTTTGGAACTACATCTCCCATGGGACTCAGCTAACCTAATAAGTGTCTGAGCATCTTGGGAAATGTATTTCCAAACCATCTGGAGGGCCAAGTTTGATGACCCCTGCCCTAGATAGACAGGTTTCTTCTCAGAAGGCTTTAACCGCATTGGCTTATAACAAGAATGAAGATTAAATCTTTATTCCGCCGCATTAACTGGTTTGAAAGGTCTCCGGGTCAGTTTATTATGGATCGTGACAGGTATGGACACAGCTGAATCATGGCATATCATGAAAGTGGTTCATTTTTAGGATCTTAGAAGTGTATTTACCGGTTGTTCTGCTTGTTAAGAACTGCGTGATGCTCTTATGGGTCCAGAATGCATGACATTCCATGTGAGGCTTTTTTTAACTATAGTTGATAATTGTTCCAGAATGTCCTGTTCCTTTCGATATCCTAATGATGGTCCGGAGTTAAAAGAGCATCAGTCAGAGCTTGTAAAACGAAACCTGTTGAATGAAACAATATCTGCGCCAGATCAAATGCTCTGGGACCTGATAATGCTTCACCTGTCAATCATTCTATTAACGAGAATATAGTCGGCAGTAAATCAGAAGTCTGATTCCTAAAATGAATTCTGTTTGTTTTATTATTTCATTTAATGTAATCCTGCTCTATAGATGTGTACCTCCTCATTGTACATGGACCACTGGCCCTAATGAGCTGGACTGAATACTTAATTTGTCCAATATTTTGCCTAACATTTTTGTTAACCCATAAACCTTGTTAGTGAGAACATTAAGCTAAGTGAAAATGCATTTTACCATGTAGTAGAATACTTTCAGTTATCCCTCGTTTTTGTTAATTATATAAAAGTATTTTAACCATGCTAATAAAGTATTTCATATAAATAGTATGCAGGGCCGGTGCTAGACTATTTTGTGCCCTAGGCAGGACCAGTTACTTGCGCCCCCCCCCCCAACAAAAAAATGTTAATAGTTGAAATGCAGGGGGGGGGGGGAATGACACACACGCTACGCACGGGAGCCGCACACTGTTGGTCGGTACCCACCTTACTCCCTGCGCTGGTCAGGCCCAGGATCGGTCTGTGCCTCTTTCTTTCCTCTGCGCCTCTTTCTTGCCTTTTCTTCATTCTCCTGCCTCTTTTTCCCTTTCCTCCTGCCTCTTTTTCTCTCTTTTTCCCTTTTCCCTGCCTCTTTTTCTTTCTTTTTCCCTTTCTCCTGCCTCTTTTTCCCTTTCTCCGCCTCTTTTTCTCTCTTTTTCCCTTTCTCCTGCCTCTTTTTCTCTCTTTTTCCCTTTCTCCTGCCTCTTTTTCCCTTTCTCCTGCCTCTTTTTCTCTCTTTTTCCCTTTCTCCTGCCTCTTTTTCTCTCTTTTTCCCTTTCTCCTGCCTCTTTTTTCTCTCTTTTTCCCCTTTCTCCTGCCTCTTTTTCTCTCTTTTTCCCTTTCTCCTGCCTCTTTTTCTCTCTTTTTCCCTTTCTCCTGCCTCTTTTTCTCTCTTTTTCCCTTTCTCCTGCCTCTTTTTCTCTCTTTTTCCCTTTCTCCTGCCTGCCTCTTTTTCTCTCTTTTTCCCTTTCTCCTGCCTGCCTCTTTTTCTCTCTTTTTCCCTTTCTCCTGCCTGCCTCTTTTTCTCTCTTTTTCCCTTTCTCCTGCCTGCCTCTTTTTCCCTTTCTCCTGCCTGCCTCTTTTTCTTTCTTTTTCCCCTTCTCCTGCCTGCCTCTTTTTCTTTCTTTTTCCCCTTCTCCTGCCTGCCTCTTTTTCTTTCTTTTTCCCCTTCTCCTGCCTGCCTCTTTTTCTTTCTTTTTCCCCTTCTCCTGCCTGCCTCTTTCTTTCTCCCCTTCTCCTGCCTCTTTCTTTCTCCCCTTCTCCTGCCTCTTTCTTTCTTACATCTGTTACTTTCTTTCGCCTCTTTCTTTCTCCTAATGTGCATGAAAACAAAATGAAGAAATGGCAGATGTAAATAGAATAACATGGTCAAAGCCCTCTGGAACTTCCAGGCATCCCAGCATTTGGGTAGCGTGGAGACCATGATTTGTATACCTGTGTTTTAAACATCTATCTTAGCTTGTCCACATAGAAACTTTGTGACCAGGCACATATCTTGGCATGTGGTCTGACATTTATCTCTATGCAGGTCTTACGATCCAGAACCTCTCTGTTTTACACTGTCTGTGTTCCGGTACCTATTTGACTGAGTCTGTTACCTTATGTTGTATAAAAACCAAAATGATAAGATAAAATATGTGTATATAAAATGAACATACCAGTTTAAACACATTTCACATTCTTTATTAGTTTAGCATATGTTATATTTATATGTTAAACCTGTCAAGAGTTTATTGTTGACTGCAAGTGTTGTAATCCCCACCGTTGGGCATGTGTTGATGTGGGCATTTGCGTCTGTTGTGTAGATTAGCCTAAAATGCGAATAGGTTAACCCTATCAGAGGTGGACAGATAAGCAGACATATCCCTATAAAAAGTTGGCACAAGCAGGTTCTAGTATAGTAAAGAGAGAGGAGGGGGACGCTGACAGGGCGAAACGCGTAAAGCTTAGACTAGCATGATACCCGAAAATACATTTTAATTTTGGTCTTTGACCCTGTATTCCAAGGACCTACTTCCACACGAGTAGCTAGTTGGCGGCTATTACTGCAAAATAGCAGCATTACTCCTCTCTCTCTTTACTATACCAGAACCTGCTTGTGCAAACTTTTTATAGGGATCGGCATGCTTATCTGTCTATCTCTGATAGGGATAACCACTGAGGACCACTTTAAGGATCCTAAGGGACAGTACTATTGATGAGGCATACTCACATTGTACCCTCTCCTCCCTACTTCCATACACGAGCTTGCTTACTGTAGGTCTCCCACAGGAACGTGTATGCACAACTGTCAATCTGAATAAACCCACGGGAGCGATAATCTTACCAGGACCACTCCAAGTATCCTAAAGGACAGCACCCTTGACAGGGCATACACATACAGAGTTCCTCTTTCATTTTAACCTATTTGTTCATGCTATAGAATTGACTTGTTTTCGTGACTTGTCTGTTAAGCAAAACTGTAAAGGTTATGGTTTAACCGGCCAGTCCATGGGATTGTGACAATATGCTGTTTCTTCCCAATTAATTACTTTCTCATATGTGACTTGTATTTGGCAAAGAAATATCTGAGCAATGGAAAGTATTATCAGCTGTAAAGATTTGAGCGTCCCACAATGCATCAGTACATGTTGAGCATCGTGTTACGGTCTAACAAAAAGAGTTTTCGGTTTGCACATACAACTAATAGTTGTGTTGTTACTACAAGCTGAGCAGTAATTAATGGGTTACTGACTTTTCTAGAGCAGCACAACTCATGTCAGTTGCAAATGAGAGGCGGCTCTATAATTAGGTAAAATAGGCGGTTGCCTAAGGCCTCACTCAAACAGGGGCCTCGTATGATGGAATTTACATGGAATATCAGTGTGCACATGGCATTTCCCACACATGTTCTCCTACATTCACATACTACCATCTACAGAGGCACCTTGGGGAGCATTAGGGTTACTTTTTGAACATCAAGAGAGGCCTTATGTTAGAGCCTCGCTTAAGGCCTCACTAAGCCTAGGGCCACCTCTGCATACACTTTGGTGTCTATAGGACTCCATCAAGAGATACCACTTCAGTAGCACGAGACCTGGTCATAACGTTACACCGGGTTCTTGCTGGGTTCATTTTGTGCTGGTTTTTTTCTGCACTGACAGCATCAATTACAAGCAACTTGGTAAAAGAAGCCTGATTTTCAATCAAACAGGACCTACAGGTAACTAGTTATACAATACCTTTCACACCCTTTGATGGGGACCAAGCTTTATGCTTTTAAAATGAATAACATGTTGTGAACAAGGTAAAGTAGCGATCATTTGTCGGTCTCTGTACTCCTGAAAACAGACATTTTCTGAATGTATTGTTGTTTACCTTTTATATTTCGAGTTTGGGCAACCTGTGATCTTTTACTTATTTTGATATTCACGTGCAAATCCGTTATATGACAATGAGTCATAAACAGTGTGGGGCTGATGAGACATACCCAAGCAATGAGTGTAAGGTCATTCACAGGTTAATAATTTACGTACCAGAGGCTGATAAACCAGGAATACAATACATTAGGCATGTGTATACACATCCATTCTATAAAATATAACGTGTTATAATTTGACAGTTCTAAAACCTTTTGTATCTTCCTGTCATTTCCATTTCATCAAATACATTATAGATAACAACTCGTGTCCCGCACACTTGCATCCCGATTCTGTCATAATTTGAAATGAATGTGTTGCATAATACATAAAGCTTGAATGAAATGTTGTTCCAGTTATTTGTATTTTATATGGTTGTAAATAAGATCTGTTTTGACTTAAGAATAATTCAGGTGAAGTAAAGGAGCCATTTAGAATGCAGACTCGGTATAACCATGTAATCCTCCGTTCAATGTCTTATAAAAGGAAATAGAAGATAGTGGCGTTGACTGAAATATTGTCCTTCTCAATCGAAATCACGCGGAGTGGGCAAACAGACGTGGAGAACTAACGTGAATGGGATTGCTCCTCTGAAGTAGACTTTGTGATCCTTATCAGCCTGGAGCAGTGATTTGCAAACAAGCGCACACAACGTCACTAATTCTGGTTCTGTAACAGCACTATTCCCAGTGAAGACTTAAATGCCTGTCGTTAATGCCAGCAGTCAAGCAAATATCAAGGGGCAAAAACCCCATAAAACACTATCATATATCCCACAATAAGAGTGCCAACATGTATCTGGAGAGGCCAGCCCTCAATCTAGTACGTAGAAGACGATACGGGCACTCTGTACTTCTCAATCAGGAGAAATTTATTGAGTTTAAGTCAAATGGCACGACAACGTTTCAACTCTAGATGACTCTATAAATTAATCTTGATCAAGTCTCTTGATAGAGTTGAAACGTTGTCCTTACATGTGATTCAAGCTCAATAAATTTGCCCTAGTTAATGGCGGCGCTGTTGGTATTCAATCCTGGAGCAGCAGGCTCATGAAGTTGTAACAGAAGGATGCAAGTAAACTATCTTCCTCCAAAACTGGTGAAAGATCTACCTGTGATATGTGTTTCCCCATTACAAAAATCGCTTGAAACCAGCTTTTGGGAGCAGGTAATAACTCCCATCCAGCTGCCTGGAGGATAACAATGGTCTGGAAATCGTCCATTACCATGTGAGTCCCACTACCTTTTTGTGTTTTGCATAAAATACAAGAGAATAGAAATTTGTGCATGATAATACCAAGAACAAGCAACAGCACCAGTGGCCGTTCAGGTCTCTAAGGTTATAGTCCAATGGTGCAGCCTGCCAGCTGAAGTAACCATTTTCTTCAGGCGGGTAAGTTCAGCTATTTGTGTCACCATCAGCCAGAACAGGTACCATCAGCCCTCCCATGCTCTGAGCTACAGTTCTTATAAACTGCTGGTGAGTACAATCTGAAATGAGAAAACAATGCAGAGACCAAACAAGACAAGGAGTAGGTAACATGAGATCTCCAGGACCTTGTCCAGAAAACAAGAATGGGAAGATCAGTATGGAACCTGCATTTAAAGACAGATTGAAACAATCCCTGGCCACGCCCACTCTCCAGCATGTCCCAGCACCACATTATTTTTGGGCCTGGTTGCAGCCATTGCCCATTTTCCGTAAACAGCCCTATTAGCCTGCTTGTTTTTTTTTATAGAGGCAACAATTCCTTTTTTGTTTCGTCCTAGTTGAATATACCTAATTTAGCAGGATTTCTCCAATTTTGCTGTAGTTGTAGATATGTAATTCACCAGAACAGCATGGATAAGAAATAGAGATCTTTAGTACAATTTTCTTTTTGTGGACCAAATTTAGAAAATAAAAAGGCAGTCAGGGCTATTCAGAGAGAGGTGAAAACCTTGAGAATTGCCAGGAGAATGAACAATCTAGACCAAATTGGGAGAATTTTTCTGGTTTGACTATTTTGAGCTAGAATTTTCACTTCTCCAGTTATTCTCAAGGTTTTTACCCCTTTCTAAATAACCCTGTATGCCTTCCACTTCCACCTAGATGCATAGACGTTCACAGCTCATATTATTAGGGTGTGCACCCCTGGAACAATTGATTAAAATGTTAAATAAACATAAAAGATGTTATTCAAAGAGAGCTGAATTGGCTCAGAAATTGCACAATTCAGCCATTCAAAAAGCAAGCAGTTTGCCAAATATTGGCGAATTGCGAGCACAAAATGGTGCTGTTCGAAGGCAGTGAAATCCCCCACAGAGAAGCAATGGTTAATCTATTCAGAGACCACCGAACAGCAGAGAAATGATAAAAAATATTTATTAAACCGTTTATTCTTTTAATCTGCAGCAAAATGTCTGATTTTTTTTTTTAGGCATTTGTTGGCAAAATTTCACGATTTTTTTTTTTTTTTAATACTTTTTTTTTTCTTTTGTAACAGACTTTTATTATTATTCATAGGACTTTATATATTAATTCCAGACATTTTCGTGCAGAAGTTTTTTGCAAACAGCTTTTAAAAATTATGGGGTTTTTTTTGTACCAATTCGTCGGCTTGTTGCCTTTTTCCGACGGCTGGTCAGTACTCTGTTCGGCTGGTCGTCTGCTTTTTTTCGAATCTAGTCGGCGGGTTTTTTGGATCAATTCGGTGTTTTTTCTGCTTTTTTTCGGATGCGGTCGGTGGTTGTTTTAGCGGCAGTTTTTGCAGTGTTTTTTCAGATGCGTTCAGCGGTTTTCTGGATGCTTTCGGCGGCCTGTTCCCTTCACTTCAGGGACCCTGCAGTGAATGCTGAATTCCCCCGCAGGGTCGGGGAATTCGACACCCCGAAGTGCGGGGAATGAAAGAGCTCTTTGAATAACCCTAAAAGAATCCATTCTCGTGTTCTATGTTCTATTTCAAGATAAGATACATCCAGAAAAGTAGACAGGGGCCTCAAAAGTGGACAGGCAGGACCAATTAACCCAGTGGGGCACCCCCCTCTCTGGACGCCTTCGACAAAATGTACAGTATGTCCTAAAAAAAACACACAGGCAGGGTTTTTATGGCCATGCAGCTGCTTAGTTTTTGGAGAATGATGACCTTGTCAATACAAGTCTTTCCACGGTACAGCTCGGCCTGTGCTACCAAACTCACTGTCAAGTGCAGGTGGTGTTGACAGCAGGTCGCAGTCCCCCGGCAGTATACTGCAAGGATCTTAGTAATGTTTAGCAGGGTGACAGTTGCAGACAACTGCTGTCCTTTTAAACGGCACATGAGCAGCATCATTTTACATATATGTTTGGAGGGCGTTGAAATGTCTGTTCATTAATAGTACTGAGGTGTGTCACCCTTTGAAGTGACCAGGCTTCGTAAAACCAGTGATTAAAACAATGTCTGGAATCATTCTGTTGCTCTAGTGGCTTTGGTATTGATAACATTAATATATCACAGAAGTTTAGGTTTCATCGAGTGATCGTTGTTTATTAAATCGTTAATAAATGTTATTTTTCCTTATCGCTCCACAATTTATGAATGAGACACCTGCGTCATTGGACGAAAATTGAGGCCAATGCTTCCCAACTCTGGTCCATAACCATCTCAAGTACCCGTAAACAGGCCAGGTTTAAGGATTGGTGAAATGCAGACTGAATACTGCAATCACTGAGCAGCAAATCATATTCCATGTGTTGTGCTTCAGACATTTGGCAAACCTGGCTTGTTAGGGGTACCTGAAAACCAGGGATGGGAACCACTTGGCTAATGCAACTGAAGGGGATTTTACTTAAACTAATGGCAAACTGGAAACTATTCAAAGTATAGATACGTCACATTGCAGGGTGTATGGATCTTCTAAAGTCTGGAAACATAAGCTGATTGTGACAAAAGGGAAGCTAGTATTAGTCAACAAAACTTTACATGAATAGCTTATCCGCAATGCTTGGAACTGTATGATAGATACTTGTTGTTCATGAAACTTCAAGGAGGAAAGATAGCTGGGAAATGGCAGGGTATTTGGACAAGTACAATGTGACAGCAGGTTTTGTCAGGCTCAATGCTGGTGGGGTACCAGTCTGGGTGGTAGGAGCCCAGTATGCAGAGGATTCACTGGGGCAGACTGACAGGAGGGACCAGGACGTTTGGAAAACACTGGGACTGTACCTTGGGGAGGCAAACAGGACACAAGGGGGAACTTCAGGCGAGGTACAGCGGTGTGTTTCAATAGAGTGGTCGAGACGGTCCTTTGGTCATAGGCTGGTAGAAGGAGGGTAAACGTTGATCAAGCAGGGGATCTGGTGCACGGGTATTCTGTATATATTTCAGGGAGCTTCAGGAGGCACTCTGTTTCACACAAGCCAAACAGGATTAATGCAGAAGCATTGGTGAAGGGGTGGAACTGGACTTTATGCAAGGCAGGGGTGTGGTGTGAGTGTGTGTGTTAGGTGATTAACTTGTTGTGTGCCTGGTGGAAGTGCGGAACATAAGGGCAGCACTTTTCATGGAGCTGCCTGAGCAGCGATTGTGTGCACAGCAGCATAGATCTCTTTCACAGCAATGATGATAGCGACATGGGCAGGATAGCATGGCACAGGAGCAGCATGGGCATGACAGAATTTTTCAGCAATTTGATCGGGCTTAGGAGTACAAGGAGAAATTAAATAAAGTTTGTCCTGAAAAAGCAAGATGGAAACACAAAGATTGTTACATACTGTAGTTACATAGGCTGAAAAAAGACATGCGTCCATCGAGTTCAGCCTTTCACACTTTACCTATTGCTGTTGATCCAAAAGAAGGCAAAAAAAACAGTCTGAAGCGCTGGCCAGTATGCAACACACTGGGAAAACATTCCTTCTTGACACCAAAATGGCGTCAGATTTCTCCTTGGATCAAACAGTTTTTGCCCCATTTTAAATCTTATAACCCTTAATATTATGTTTTTTCAGGAAGTCATCCTTTATTGTCTTATTAAAGACGCAGGATAAAATAAAGGTAAGTAGGTTAAGTGTACAATGAAGTGGTTGATATTCATTTGTTAAATTATTTTACTGAATTGAGAAGGACTATACAAGACTGGTATAACTGTAAGAGGTCTGAAGTTATGCGTGAAACATGTAGAAGAGGCACTTGAGATTGCAAAAGAACGATGAGTGAGCACGGTGATGAAAGTGAAGAGGGCTGAGCTCTATGGATCTTGAATGAATATATAATGGAGGAAGAAATTGTAGAAGGTGATTTTCCTTCAGTTACACTCAGGGCAGCAATCAGAAATGGGGAACCTTACTGAACCACTGGTTGGACCCTCCTAACTGCCTGCACTCCCAAAAGACCCCCCACCTCAACTCTCCTAGAACAACAGTGAGTAAAAGCCCATTCTCCTTAGCCCCTTCTTACCACCCTAGGAAGCCCCACCCCTTCCTCACACTGAGGGGGCTCCATCACACCCATCCCTCACACTGAGAGGACCAATTACACTCTTACCTCATACTAAGAGCCTCATCAAGTCCGTTCCATTAAATATGGAGAGTCCCCATCAATCTCCAGCACTGATACAGAAAGTCCACATTTCTCTTTATCCCACACTGAGAGGCCCCATCATCCCACTTCCACACACCATGGGACACCAAAACTGTACCTTTCCACACACTGAAAGGTCTCCTAACCCCCTTTCCACACACACACTGAGAGGCCCACCATCCCTGTTCCCTCACACCTAGAGGCCCCCACACCCTCTTTCCCTGCACTGAGAGGCCCCATAAGCTTTTTCCACACACCCTGAATCCCCAAAACCCCCCTTTTCATACATTGAGAGGCCCCATCAACCCCTTCCCTTCCACCGACAGGCCCCATCACCTCTTTCCCTAAACTGAGAGGCCCCATACTCCCCTTTCCACATACCATGAGGCCCCATAACCCCTTTTCACACACTATGAGACAGTAAACCCCCCTTTCCACACACTGAGAGACCCCATAACCCCTTCCTCCAGAGAGGCCTCATAACTCCCCTTTGCTCCATACTAAGATGCCCCACAGCTGCCTTTGCAACAATCTCTTCATCTCTCTTTTCCCACACTGAGAGACACCATCACCCCCTTCCCCCAGAACCCCCACCCCTTACATACTCAGGCATTAACGTCAGTATTAACAGCTATGTCATTATATGGATTTAAATGAATCATTTTCCTTAAAATTTTGTCCCAGGACCTATAAGTTAGGATTAATCAAGTTGTGTAATAAAGAAATTAAATACATTCCAAACATTACAGACCATTAACACCTCTGATAAGCATTTGACTAGGACTGTATTTCACAAATAAGAAAAAAAAACACACGCCTAAAACAAGGCTGAAATATTTTTCTCTCAAAGGCCTTTAAAAAAACCTCTATTGTTATTCCGCAGACCTCCAGATGGGAAGGATTTTCTCATATGACAACTAAAGTGAAACATGACTCTCCATAACATGGAAATCCTGCAGGTGCCTTGAGACATTTTATTAGATAATCAAATAATTTAGAGGAGGAAGTCTCACTGCCTCGCATATTCCCTCTGTTTGCGTTCATGCCGTTTCGAAAATTAATCATATCATATGGGTGCCATATAGCACATAAGTGATCAGTAAGTAATTTTCTGGCATGCACAGATCCCAGAAGCCATAAATAAAAGTAATTCAGGGCTTGACGACTCCAGCTTTCTAGACGTGAAGCCATCGGGCTTGGTAATGACAGAGATTTAGCCGTTTTTAGGCAATAACCTTCTGTATGATCAGGTCTGAGCTCAAAAGAAAGAAAAAAAGAGAAACACTTCAAATGGGAAATAAAGAATTTATATACCTTTGCTAAGAAATCAACTTGCGCTCAATTGAAACAAACAATAACAATAAAAAGAACAAAATAAAATGGGAATTGATGGGACTAGATTCCTTGAATTGCTGCATACATTCTAATTTAGAAACTAGTAAAACCTTTACATTACACAGCTGAAGGAGCTTATGTTCGAATAGCAACAAAAATGTCAGGTCAGCGTTACAGATTTTCTATTATCTTAAAATACAGTGCTTTAATAAAAGGTAATATGTGATTTCTCGACTATGGTTCCCTGATATCTAAATCCATTGTTACGAAATAATATCCAGCGCAGAATTATGCTTAATTCCTTTCCCGCTGTCTGCGGTATATAGACGTTTCTCGGTCTGACAAGAAAACTGCAGATGCCAATATCTGCACTCAGAAAATCCCAGATAAAGAGAGATTTCCACTTATGATGAAAACCACAGCCGTGTTAACCTGGAGTACATAAAAAGCTGACATTACAAGGTCATTTTGATGGTTTTAGTGTCGGGACCTTATTAGATGTTGCCTAGCTCAGTTTTCTCCCTTGAAATTCTGTATCTTCGGACGCTGGAATTTCTGAAGTATTATTTACCCTGTTGCCATACCTGCAGAAAATAGCTTCTTAAAAAAAAAAATCTAAAAAAAGAAAGAATTATTTCAAATATACTGTATATACGTTGAAATAATGCTTTATTTTCCCCAAGGCCAAACCTTTTCTTTGAGGATGAGATGTGAATGTTAATAAGTTCCCTGAGATCCTAGCTCGAAAGTGACGCCATGATGAAACCATCCTTCCCACCACGTGAGACAGAGAATGAGGAAAGAAAAACCAGCAGGGATGCAAATTTATCGAATAACACATAGCGCATCATGCAAAAAAAAAAGTAATAATCTGATTCTTCTGGGTTATTTGTTTTTGCCAGATGCAGTAAACTGGGAAACTGGAATTGCACAATGTACCGAAAGCCCTATAAGATGATTTCTGAGGGAAAGTAGGCACATGAGGCAATCTGGTATGAAGAATGAGCAACAAGAAGCTACCATTTATTTTTACAAGTTGTTTCATTAATACAGTCATTGTTTTTTCAATTAGCGCGACCCGAATATAACGCGATGGATAGAGCTTTATTATGGAAATGAGAGAATATTCAAGACTCGAATATAACGCAAGGAACAAAATTTTACTGTACCGGTAAACAATTACTTCCAGGTTCACTTAATACAGTCAGGCTACCCCTCAGGTCAGGGTGTTCTGCTCTAGAATGATTGCAGTTGTTACTAACAGGTTTATTCAAAGAGAATCGAAAAGTCACTGCACGTTCGGTGACTTTTCGTTCTCTTCAATTCGGGGCGATTTGGCGATCCCATTTCGGCGACCCTGCGATGTATTCAGCAAGCACCGCAGGGCCGTCGAAGTGCAGGGAAAAGCCGCCGCAAACCCAACGAAAACTCACCACAAAAACCCAGCGAATGCACGCCAAAACCCGCAAAAACATCTGGATTAACCCACCGAAAACACTGGAAAAACCCAAGCAGGAGTCGATCACACGCAGCGCAGCCGCCGGAAAAAGCCGACACCGCAGACGAATGCAGTGAATAAATTAGAAAACCAGTTTGCTTGAATGTTTGAAAAGTGAAACGCTGTTTGCAAACAAACTACTGAGCGAAAATGTCTGAAATTTACATAGGAGGTCCAATGAATGATAATAAAAAGGGCTGTTACAGAAAAATAAGTAAAGTTAAAAAACTAAAATAAAAAAAGGATTTTTTTTTGAAAAAAAGACCCCAGAAAAATGCTTAAAATATCCTAAAAAATCTGTAAATAAAGAGACTCTTTACTGCAGAATATTATAATGAACGGTTTATTAGATATTGAATTAAAAAACAGGAATATTTTTAACATTGAAGTCTATGGGTTTCACCTGAATAAACCTGCCGAATTAAACCACCGAATGGCAGGGCATTTCGGGAACCTTTCACTGCTGGTTTGTGTTCTCTGAATAGCCGAAGCAGTGCTTTTCATGGGGATTTCACTGCCCTCGAACAGGCACCGAACAGGCACCGTATGTTCAGGCAATTCACTAGGATTTGGCGAATTGCCTGCTCTCTGGATAGCCGAATGGCCAGGAAAGGTAACCGAACACTGATTTTCAGCGTTCGGTTACCTTTCTCCAGCAATTCGGATCTCTTTGAATAACCCTGTAAGTATGAAGCCGTTTGCCACCCGTCTACTTTACTAGCGATTAGATGGCCGGCGGAGGCGTGAGGTGAATGATTGGCTTAAACCGAGCGTACCCTCTGACCTTGATGGATCCCAAATCTCCCGAGTCTGGGAGTCCCTGAAGTGTTTGCAAGCATCAGGGAGCCCGCATTCACTTCAGCGAGACTACCGGAACTTCCCAGAGACTTGGGATCCAGAGCAAGGCAAGCTTTTTTTTATTACATGCGATGCAGATGTCTCGAGTATAACATGACCCCTCCAATTTTTAGGTAAATTTTTGTCACCAAAATTTGGCGGTATACTCGAGTTGTCTACAGTATCGAGTATCTACAGTCATACACTAGTCCACTGATGCCTGAAATATCAGGGCCCCAATTTCAACGTAGCCATTATGATTAGAGAATGAGCTATTGAGTACAATGGCCGCACTGGTTACTAATAACAGCTCCCATTCTATTCCAACTGAGCCGTAAACATCTCGGCAGGTGCATCAGGTTACTGTAAATTGACACTCATAACCGAAATCACATAACACTTTAAAACAATTAAACTAAAAAAATCTATACTTACCTTTGATCCCACGATGGAGATGGCAACATGGGCAGTTAACATTCTCTTGGAACAAATAGATCCCATGTTGCTCCGTGGCTCTAGAGCAGTGTTTCCCAAACCTGTCCTCAGGAGTGGACCCTCCACCTCGCCAGGTTTTCCAGATATCTGAAGGTCAGCACAGGTGATATGATTTGCTGCTCAGTGATTGCAGGATTCAGTCTGAATTTCCCCAAGGTGATCTGCAATATCTGGCCTGGTTGACACTTTTGGCAACACTGCTCTAGAGCAACCCGAGCTCCTACAGGTTCATTCTTGTCTCTATGAAATCCTACGGCATCCAGGATATGATACCTGTGATGGCATGGTGGCACTGCCAGTATCTGTTTGCAACTCCAAGTTGTTATGCTATAAGTCACCACTACAGCAGTTCAGTTGGAATAGAGCTGTTAATAGGGACCCACTAGTGGTTAACCTCTTCACTACCGAGATTGAGATATCTCAGGCTTCAAAGGCACCATCCGGTGCCCCAATATCAAGATATCTCGATCAGCAGATCTGCAGCCCAAAAGGAACTTTAAATGTGTTTGCTACAAACTAATTTTGTTTGGGGCCTTCTGCAGCCCAAATGCAAAGTTTTAGCCCTGTGGGAATAACGTCCAAAGAGTTAAAACTATGTAAAATCGGCCGATGAATGCCCTGACATCAGACATTTAGCAGCCGATGCACTTGCAGGGAACACGAGCTGCAACTGTAACTGCTGAAACTCAATTTGTCAGTAGATGGCGCCAACTACTGGACAAATAGGTTATTATTATAGGTTTACAGTAATAAATACAATGGGAATATGCCCAAATATTTCTTACTGTATAATTAATTTAATATGATTTTACAAAAAAAAACACTGGTTTCTGATATTTTTTTGGGGAAAAATCACTTGGTAGTGATGGAGTTAACAGTTCACACATAATTATTATTCCACTATTAACAGCAGTGCTGGATTAATACTGTTGTAAATAAATGGTAGAATATAATATCTGAAGCTTTATGTACTCAAAGGTTTCTATGCCAACCTTGGTGTAAACTAAACCGTAGCTCGTATAAACTCAAATCCATTAAATCTATGGGGTTGCTAAGTTTGCAACAGCTCTGGTTAACTTTACAGCAGGGTTATAATACAGCTCAAAATCTCAAGCACATGGCAAAATAGATGATATAGTACTACTTTAAAACTATCATTAATGAACAGAATCTATGCAGGAAATAGTTAATAATCAACACCATTCTATTATTTTAGACCTGTGAACTCACACGATGTGCACATGCTGTAGGACCCAGCGGTTAATTAAAAAGAGGAACACAAGCTGTAGTGTCTTTTGTATTACGTTTTTGCAATGATTGTGGCAGTGAATTAGTTAATCTGTTTTAACAGAATTTGAGAAATCTAGCAATTATGCAGCAAAGCAGTTTCCCATTTGTTCGATAAACACACACTGTGAGCTGCAGAACTATAAATACAATCATGGCGGTGAACATTACTGAAAACTTGTGCTAGAGATGTTTTCAAGAGGCATTTCTAGAGAGAATTAATTAATTTTGAACCACGCTGCAGCTCTGGAGCAGCTGTATTATCCCAACCCATGTGAAATACACCAGCTGCACAGCAAGGGAATATTACAGCAAAAAGAAACTGGCATTGAGTTTAGGTGGGGATGGGTTTTAGAGGTTTTTTTAATACAGAGATAGAAAAAGAAAACTCCAAGAAAAACTTTTCTGCTGGTGTTTATAGACCACTATAACAACACGACTTGTTAATACTATATACAATGTGAGTCATGCCCATAAGCAGAGCCCAAATGGGAAAAAAAATACATTTATTCAAATATGTGCAGAAAACACCTTGTGATAAATCACACAGAAAGTAATAACGATACTTATTTGTAAACAATCCATTCTCAATGTCCTTTGTTGTTTTCAAAAAATAGATGGAAAAAACAAACAAAATATAGTGCAATATTGTCTATATTTTCATCAATCCAATAATATAGTGATCTGTAAATCTCCATCACACATGTGTCAGAGCCGCTAATGACTGGCTCTGTCTGTTGTTCCTCGTGCTCTTGTTACTACTAACTGCTCCCCTGCTTTTAAGGCTACCTAACGGACAATAATACTCCCTATAATGTGGAGGCAGCCAGAGAATAACGAGTAATTCAAAGATCACTCATTATTTTCATCTTCAGCCGTTAATAGATATAAAAGACTGGTGTTAAGTGTTTTTTGCGTTAGCAAAATCACTTAATACCAAAAAACCCTCTATACTTATCTCTTATAATGTGACAAAGAGAATTGTGAAACCTGCCTTCTCCTCTCGCTCAAAACTGTCAGGATCCGTGCCTGTCAGGATCAGTGCCTGAATCATTATCTGCATGTTACAGCTACTTGAAGAGTGTTGCCCTCAGCTCTGAAACAGCAAACACAGTTAAAAACACACACCACAGGTCACATGACACATCCATGAATAAAGGCTCGATGCCTACCTCCTGACCTTGCTTCATTATTATTGTAACTCCCAGGCAGAGTAGACCTCTAATCTGCTGCTCAGAATCTGACCTCACCTTTAACCTGATATATCTGGATCCCTATCAAACTACTTATTCCTGGTTTCCCTCTCAGTTATTCCTATACCAGTCAGTACCCATTCATTAATCCTGTTCCACCCTTCCTGGTATCAGCCCCCCTACATCTTGGGCTCAGGAACCCCTGTTCCTACGCTCCCACCCCTTGGCATAACCAGACAGAAACATATTGTTTATAAGTGTTTGATGTGTAGATATGTAGCCGTTAACTCATTTACCAGTGAGTTAATGAGGCTTTTAGATACAGTGTGTACAACAATTTGGTTTGGACCGTATACAAATTCAGCCGAATATCATCGATTTGGGCGAATGTGAGCCACTTAGCAGCCATACTGAATCGATCAGAGATAAATTTTCAGAATCAATCTGATTACAAACCAAATATAATTTGATTTAGATTTTTTTAGATGACTGAAAAAATTGCACTTACTGTTCAATGCAAATTCCCTAAACGTAAAACATGCAGAAATAGTAACCCATAACCCTAATGCGCCTAGCTTCTCCCCGCATCACCTCTTCCCATGATAGACTGCAGGACTTCTCACGCGCAGCGCCCATTCTCTGGAACGCTCTCCCTCGTACGGTCAGACTTTCCCCTAATTTCTCTTCCTTCAAACGCTCCCTTAAAACGTTCCTATTTAGGGAAGCCTACCACCCAACTCACTGACGCAACCATCAATCACTCTCACCTTACAGTCCTCTCCTCCTGTTTCCAACCCCAACCCTTCTAGATTGTGAGTTCCTACAGGAATAGGGCCCTCATCTCCTCCTGTGCTGTTTGTCTAATGTTG
Organism: Leptobrachium leishanense; assembly: GCA_009667805.1. NCBI lineage: Eukaryota > Metazoa > Chordata > Amphibia > Anura > Megophryidae > Leptobrachium > Leptobrachium leishanense. Next base: position 489,113,971 of record CM019063.1, read on the forward strand.
TTCAATGTATTGTAACCCTGTCTATACTGTGCCTATTGTACAGCGCTGCGGAATATGCTGGCGCTTTATAAATAAAGAATAATTCTAATAATAATTCTAATAATAACTCTAATTGTAAAGCAAGCAGGAATAGTAACCCTAAATCTAATCATAAGGTTCATTGAAGAACAAACAGGAGTAGTAACCCTAACCCTAAAAGTAGCCCTAGCCCTAATCATAAAACAAGCAGAAGTAGTAACCCTAACCCTAAAAGTAGCCCTAGTCCTAATCATAAAACAAGCAAAAGTAGTAACCCTAACCCTACAAGTAGCCCTATCCCTATTCATAAAACAAGTAGAGATGTGCACGGCTGAAATATTTGTTTTGTTTTGTTTCTTTTCGTTTTAAAATAATTTTGTTTTTGGAATTTTGTTGCTAATTTCATTTCGTTTTGGATCAATTTGAAATTTCATATCGATTCGAATTGATATATCAAATTATCAATTCGATAGTTAATATATCAATTCGATAGCTGATATCAATTCGAATTTCAGATCACTAAATAAAACGCCAATTAATCAAACTTTGCTGTTAAAAGACAAGCTAGGGTTAAATATTAAGCTGTGTCACTGATTTAGTATTTGAGTCAAATTAAACAGTGAAACGAAATTAATTTGTTTCATATAGTCGTTTACTAACAATTACTTGTATTGTAAGGGTAAGATCAATTCGATAGTTGATATCAATTTGATAGTTGATATCAAATTCAATTCCATAGTTGATATCAATTCAAATTTTCCACCATAGTTTTCAATGTTAAAAAAATCCTAGTTTTTATTAAATATTTCTTAAACCATTTATAATTTTCAATTGCAGCAAACCAAAAGGCCATTTTTTTATTGTTGAACGCACACAGACCCTAATCATAAAACAAACAGAAGTAGTAACCCTAACCCTACAAGTAGCCCTATCCCTAATCATAAAACAAGCAGAAGTAGTAACCCTAACCCTACAAGTAGCCCTGTCCCTAATCATAAAACAAGCAGAAGTAGTAACCCTAACCCTACAAGTAGCCCTATCCCTAATCATAAAACAAGCAGAAGTAGTAACCCTAACCCTACAAGTAGCCCTATCCCTAATCATAAAACAAGCAGAAGTAGTAACCCTAACCCTACAAGTAGCCCTATCCCTAAACATAAAACAAGCAGAAGTAGTAACCCTAACCCTACAAGTAGCCCTATCCCTAAACATAAAACAAGCAGAAGTAGTAACCCTAACCCTTCAAGTAGCCCTATCCCTAAACATAAAACAAAGAAGTAGTAACCATAACCCTACAAGTAGCCCTATCCCTAAACATAAAACATGCAGAAGTAATAACCCTAACCCTACAAGTAGCCCTATCCCTAAACATAAAACAAAGAAGTAGTAACCCTAACCCTACAAGTAGCCCTAATCATAAAACAGGCAGAAGTATTAACCCTAACCCTACAAGTAGCCCTAATCATAAAACAAGCAGAAGTAGTAGTCCTAACCCTAGCCGTAGAAGTAACTCTAATCCTAGAAGTAATAGCTCAGTAATAGTAACCCTAATAGTAACCCTAATCGGAATTGTAAAACAAGCAGAAATTGTATCCCTAAGGAGAGAACTTTCCAGTCTCCTTAGTGGTTATTCTTGGTGTTCCTGGAAGACATGTAGGGTTTTTATATATACAGTCAGGTCCAGAAATATTGGGACATCGACACAATTCTAACATCTTTGGCTCTATACACCACCACAATGGAGTTGGAATGAAACAAACACAATGTGCTTTAACTGCAGACTGTCAGCTTTAATTTGAGGGTATGTACATCCAACTCAGGTGAACGGTGTAGGACTTACAGCAGTTTTCAGATGTGCCTCCCACCTGTTAAGGGACCAAAAGTAATGGGACAGAATAATAATCATAAATCAAACTTTCCCTTCTTAATACTTGGTTTCAAATACTTTGCAGTCAATCACAGCCTGAAGTCTGGAATGCATAGACATCACCAGACGCTGGGTTTCATCCCTGGTGATGCTCTGCCAGGCCTCTACTGCAACTGTCTTCAGTTCCTGCTTGTTCTTGAGGCATTTTCCCTTCAGTTTTGTCTTCAGCAAGTGAAATGCATGCTCAATGGGATTCAGGTCAGGTGATTGACTTGGCCATTGCATAACATTCCACTTCTGTCCCTCCAAAAACTCTTTGGTTGCTTTTGCAGTATGCTTTGAGTCATTGTCCATCTGCACTGTGAAGCGCCGTCCAATGAGTTCTGCAGCATTTGGCTGAATGTGAGCAGATAATATTACCCAAAACACTTCAGAATTCATCCTGCTACTTTTGTCAGCAGTCACATCATCCATAAATACAAGAGAACCAGTTCCATTGTCAGTCATACATGCCCACGCCATGACACTACCACCACCATGCTTCACTGATGAGGTGGTATGCTTAGGATCATGAGCAGTTCCTTTCCTTCTCCATACTCTTCTCTTACCATCACTCTGGTACAAGTTGATCTTGGTCTCATCTGTCCATAGGATCTTGTTCCAGAACTGTAAAGGCTTTGTTAGATGTTGTTTGGCAAACTCTAATCTGGCCTTCCTGTTTTTGAGGCTCACCAATGGTTTACATCTTGTGGTGAACCCTCTGTATTTACTCTGGTGAAGTCTTCTCTTGATTTTTGACTTTGACACACATACACCTACCTCCTGGAGAGTGTTCTTGATCTGACCAACTGTTGTGAAGGGTGTTTTCTTCACCAGGGACAAAATTCTTCATTCGTCCACCACAGTTTTTTTCTGTGGTCTCCCAGGTCTTGTGGTGTTGCTGAGCTCACCGGTGCGTTCCTTCTTTTTGAGAATGTTCCAAACAGTTGTTTTGGCCACGCCTAATGTTCTTGCTATCTCTCTGATGGGTTTGTTTTGTTTCTTCAGGCTAATGATGGCTTGCTTCACTGATAGTGAAGGCTCTTTGGATCTCATCTTGAGAGTTGACAGCAACAGATTCCAAATGCAAATAGCACACTTGAAATGAACTCTGGGCCTTTTATCTGCACATTGTAATTGGGGTAATGAGGGAATATCACACACCTGGCCATGGAACAGCTGAGAAGCCAATTGTCCCATTACTTTTGGTCCCTTAACAAGGGAGGCACATCTGCAAACTGCTGTAAATCCTACACCGTTCACCTGAGTTGGATGTACATACCCTCAAATTAAAGCTGACAGTCTGCAGTTAAAGCACATTGTGTTTGTTTCATTCCAACTCCATTGAGGTGGTGTATAGAGCCAAAGATGTTAGAATTGTGTCGATGTCCCAATATTTCTGGACCTGACTGTATGTTTAACTTTTTCCCTCCTGGCTGCTTATGCTTATGCATCCATTGGCCTTTAGTATATTTTTGTTTGCTGCTAAAATGCAGCCATCCTTATATGCATTAATACATCACCAGTGAATTGCCCCAAAGCTGTTTCTCAAAATTAAAGCTAAACTCAGTTCGTATGTGCACCCACATTGTCAAAACAATCTAAATTAAAAGTTTTTGGATTTATCTGATATTTCCCCCCCCCCAGGTCTATTCAATCAGTTGACACATTTATAGAACATACTGTGTATATAGAATGAATCCCTGATTCCGAAAAGACACTACATACATCAATATAGTGATGTAACAGCTTTTTTAGAATGTATAGACTGTGCTACTTACCTTTCTACCAGCTATACATGTGCACATTTAGCACACCTGATTATACAACAGCACATGCATGGCATTTTATTTATTTTTTTTAGAAAGGATTTTTGCCAGGAAGGATACATTGAGATTTCTCTCGTTTTCAAATATGTCCTGGGTGGCGAGTATGTACCATTAGGTGTCTTGCCCAAGGACACTCTGTATGTCTTTTATAATTATTGCTATTTTTATTACCATCCTTTGTTATAATGCTTTTATTAAAAGGCGCAATCTTGTGTACAAGGGTATAATTAATATAGAAGAACAAGACAGGAATTGACAGTAGATAGAGGAGGAAAAGAAATGCATATTACTAACTGCTCTTACAATTTAGAAAGGAAATGGGACTGCCGATGCAGGAGTTAAGGGTAGGGTTCGACCAGCACTTCTTTGAGAAAAGTCATTTTTTGAAGTAGCTGTCACTTTTTTTGTTATGTTGTTGTAGGTTGAGTTTGCTTTATGAGGAATTTTGAAATCCAAAATGCTCCAAAATCCTTAAATCTGGTTGACATGGAAACAAACAACGTATCCTTCCTGGTAAAATACTAAATAAATAAATAAAAGTGGAAATCCCACATCTGACCTCATGTGACAAGGGACAAAATTATTAAAGCTATTGTATAAAATTACCTTCAGGCTATGTGTATAAAGTGTATATGAAATATAAATGAATGCCGTGTTTAGACTTGAGTCCCATCCCCAAGATATCTCATTATTCTATGCAAATATTCCTGAATCCAAAATACATCTGGTCCCAGACATTTCGAATCAGGGATACTCAACCTGTATTTGATAGACTTCTTTAAATACATTGTTTTTAGTGAGCTTTTATAGACATATTCAGCATGCAAAGGCTTAGAAATCACCAATGCTAAGTCTGGGCAACTGCAGGAACACACATATCTGCATGTAATCCTCAAAGCACCTAAGTATCATTCTAATGAAAGCAGTACATTAACGCTATGCACACGCTGCTGGTTTTAATGTATCGATGTATAGTTACCGTTTTAATGATTTGGGCAGTTTTCTTTTGACTCTTCAACATGATTCGGGTATGACAGCTGCTTACAAAGACATATTGGCTCATTAAAAGGTGTGATATAAAAATAATACATCATGGAAATCAGTATATAATTGTTAACTTTATTTAAGAAAACAAAACCATACATTTAAGATCGTTCTTTCAGTATTGCCGCAGTCATAATCCAAAGATCCTGGTGGGGATTATTTCATTTAATCTAAATCTGATGATGATGGCGAAAGGCTAATTTACTGCCTGCTTTACCCCTTGCTATCCGTTAAACGTGGAAGGTGATGCTGATGCTGCAGTGGAATGAGTACAGCAGGAGGGGAAGTCATCCTCATGCACCGTTTTTAAATTTACTAATGAAAAGTCAAGACAGCTTAGTGACTCTGAAAATTGTGTATGCATGTGTGCAATGGAAGAGCAAGTCAGGAAAGAAATTGGAAAAAGGAAAGCAAATATTTAGACAACAAAGTGAAATAAACAGAAATGTACTTTACCTTGACCTGGATGACCATGAATGAATCCTAAAATATTACATAAATAAATAGAAAAGGATTGCAGATGAATGAATCTCTCTTTTGCTCCGTCTGAAATAATCCAATTGCTATGGGTTTGTTTTTTTATTTCAAACCTGTTATCGGGATTCCCGCAGAGCTCTAAACCTGCCAGATGGACGCCAAAATGGAATGTACAGGCCTATCAGGTAGGCAGAAGGTTTATGATGACATTATCCAGGCAATCATGTAAACAGAGGGTCTACAAGGAAATTACCCAACCAATGCTTCTATAAAGTGGCAAGATACGTGGACAGAAAATTTGGTCAGTACAGGGTGGGATTGCCAAATGGTGTGGGAGTGTATATCGTGTTGGAAGGGACGGGAGGTTATGTAGGTTGGTTGAGTGGTGTGCGAGAGTGGTGTTAGGAGGGATGAGACTTGATATGGGTTGGTTGAATGGCGTGGGAGTTTATGTGATGTTTTGAGGGATGAGGGTTAATGTGGGTTGATTGAGTGGCGTGGGAGTGTATATGGTGTTGGAAGGGATGGAAGTTTATGTGGGTTAGTTGAGTGATGTGTTGTAGCGTTTGTGATGTTGGGAGGGTTGTAGGTTTATGTGGGTTGGTTGAGTGGCATGGGAGTGTATGTGGTGTTTGGAGGAATGGGAGTTTATGTGAGTGGAGGGATGTGTGTGTTTCCAAAAATGGAGCATAATGGGTTGAGAGTTAACATGGGTTGGTTGAATGGTGTGGGAGTGTATGTGATGTTTTGATGGATGAAGGTTAATGTGGGTTGATTGAGTGGCGTGGGAGTGTTTGTTCTGTTGGGAGGGTTTTGGATTTATGTTGGTTGATTGAGTGGCATGGGAGTGTATATGGTGTTGGAAGGGATGGAAGTTTATGTGGGTTGGTTGAGTGATGTGTTGTAGCATTTGTGATGTTGGGAGGGTTGTAGGTTTATGTGGGTTGGTTGAGTGGCATGGGAGTGTATGTGGTGTTTGGAGGAATGGGAGTTTATGTGAGTGGAGGGATGTGTGTGTTTCCACAAATGGAGCATAATGGGTTGCCTAAAAAATGGAGCATAATGGCATTGGATAAACAAATAAATTAGAATCCAATAATTTTTTTTATGCAAAACAAGTGTCTGTGGAAGTGAATCATAGAGGTGTATGGGTTTTTTGTGTATGTGTGTCCTTCCCTGCTATTTCCTTTCAGTGGTATAAAGCAGGGGATCTCCTTGCACCTCCAGATATTTTGGCATTACATCTATCACGAAACTCAGCTATTCATTAGATTTGCAGAGCCTCATGGGAACAGAAGTTCCAAACATATAAAGTGTGGCTGAAGTGGTTTCTGGAGATAAATAGTGCTCCTGCACAAATTCCCATGTGTTTTCACACCTACAAAAGGACCATGTGTCCAAGGCCAGCTAGTGGTTTGCCTCACTGGGCTCTTCTCTAACAAGCAGATTTCTTATATGCCCACACAATGGATTCTTAAGGCTGCCTGGGTCGCCTTGTTGACGCTTCATTGCTGTCACTCTATATATGACACTCATTACAACTTTGTCATGTTTTCTTATCAACTCCCTCTCTATTATTACCCGTCTCATTTTCTATGTCTCACATCCTCTTCGTTAATTGTTACAGTATCGTTGTACTTTCAAGTTCTTCCTCTCAGACCCACTCTTTTGCTTTTAATCCATACTAATATATTTCTCCTTCCCCGATTGTATTGTGTCTAAGCACACACAAGATATGTTAAATAGGTTGAATAATTTGTGTACTAATTGTAATCTTTTCGACAAAACAATATGTTATATTTGGCTCTATGTTGTCATATCTGAGGCTGTTAGCCTTGTTAAAGACAATGTCAAGTGTCTATCTGTAGACAGGTTTTGTTTTACATATCATTGTTAACGAAGGAATTGAATCAGTCTCATTAGAAATCGCATTGAGCGTATTAGTTAGACTAACAAGGAAAATACAAAGTGCCACCTTACAGCCAAAGTTAATTGACGTTCTCTGCCTAAACAATTTCTTTCATTTTCACCTTGTGTTTTTTTTTTCCTGTGAACTATTTTATATTATGCAGCTCGATGGACCTCACTGCACTGTTACCATAAATTTTGCAGATAATCCAAAGAGGTGGTGACTGCCTGGTACCTCAGCAGCTTTTCAAATAATATTGACACATCTGCTGTCTTGTATTATGTCTTGAAAGTTGAGGAATATGTTCTGGAACCCATTTGCAATAAACAAAATTCCATTGCATTGCTCCATAATCAGAAAGGATCGAGTATACTTGATATTGTGTGACCAGCAGGTGCTTTTGAAGAACAAGTAAACTTGATAATGGTAGTTAACCCCTTCACTACCGAGATCAAAATATCTCAGGCTTCAAAGGCTCCATCTGGTGCCCAATATCAAGATATCTTGATCTGCAGCCCTGCAGCCCAAAAGCAAATGAAAATAATTTTCTGAAAACTAATTTTATTTGCTTTTGGGCTTCAGAAGGTGCCCCCAGATTTTTAGCCCTGTGGACATAATGTCCAAAGAGCTAAAAACTGTAGAATCGGCTGACTGAATGTCCTGACATCGGTCATTCAGTATCCAATGCAGTGAACACGAGCTGCAACTGTAACGGTTGTAACTCAATATGGCAGTAGATGGCTCCATCTACTGGCCAAATAGGTTATTACAGTAAGAAATAAAACAGGAATATGTCCAAATATTTCTTTTTGTATAATTAATTAAAAAAGATTTTTTTAAAAACCACTGGTTCCTGATGATATTTTTTTGTAAAATCACTTGGTAGTGAAGGGGTTAAAGGGTTAACAGGTCGTTTTTTTAACAGTCAAATCAATATTTCTGAACACAAGTTAAAATGACACAGTTGTGTGACATTTTCTTTCCGTGTATTATTTTAACTCTTTCACTACCAAGCACTTTTTTTGTATAAAATAAATATTATTTTAACATTTATTTGAAAAATAGAAAACACAATAACACTTTAACGCACAGAATAAAAACATTTTTATGCACAGGTTACTTTTGTGAGGAAGATAAAAACAAAGAAGCAATATGTATTTATTAGGCCGTCCTCTGCAGAATTATTACTGGGATGAAAAGTTCTAGATAGTAGATGGTGTCTTTTATCATGCATGAGTCTGGCATTATTAAACACACAGGGTGAAATTAATAGTCATTCAAATACAGGAAATGTGATGAAAGTAAAATGAATAAAAATGGATAAGTGCCCTGCTTCTGTGTTTTATAGTGACCCTGATGAGTCTATCAATAATTCATCATCAGAAAATGCCAAAAGAACCTAAAAAAATAGATATAGCTGTATGTGTTAAAAATGCCTGCATACAGCAGGTACAGTAAAACCACATATGTGTCTTGCATAAGGATTTTAAAAAATTCTAATAACATGAATCTTATCCCTGTACAGTAGAGAGTGACTATTAATTTTTGTTTCTTTTATGTGGCTGCTGTAATGCAGATGCAAAGTTTAAAGAACTAGTATATTTGTCACGTCCCACGCTGGTACCCGCTGTCTGGCAGCGTCCTGCTCGCTGCTCGCTGGCCGGGTGCAGAGTGAAGAATGCCAGGCTCGCGGTCACGTGAGACCCCAGGAGGGGGCGTATTCTGATGATGCGGCGTCCCCGGATATAAAACCCAGCAGCAATCTTACCGGTGCCCTGACGTGGTTATCACTCTCCTCAGCGCTCTGTATTTACTGTGGCTTATTGTGTACCAAACTGGCATTCCCTGACAACCCTGCATTGTGTACCGAACTGGCAATCCCTGACAACCCTGCATTGTGTACCGACCTGGCATTCCCTGACGACCCTGCATTGTGTACCGACCTGGCATATTCTGACGAACCCGCTCTGTGTACCAACCTGGCATATTCTGAAGAACCCGCTCTGTGTACCAACCCGGCCGGCATATTCAGACAACCCTATTGTGTATAATGACTTTGCAAGTACTAGTGACCCTGCTCTGGGCATTGTTATTAGCACACGTCCGACTAGAACCAAGACCCCTGTTCCTATAACTGAGTCTGTTTTAATATTCTGGTGCCTGTTAACGCTTGCTGGTTATATATCGTTTGGTTCCCTGAAGATAGCTAGCTGTGCCGACTATTCAAGGATCGGAAGGGTATATAGGATTCTGTGTACAAGGACCAACATCTCAGACCCAAGGGGGATCCGCACCAATATTATTATTAAGAAACCAATTTTTAAAGTTTCTTTGTAGCACTATAGGGTGAAATGATTGATATCAAACTGGGAATCTAGTTTGTATTAAGGGTGAACATTAGTCCAGCACTATATGATGTCATAAAGTTTGCATTTTGTGTGAAGGCGGCCATCATGGAACTGGATTGGCAACAGTTAATTCAAACCATTTGTGTGACTGCACATTCATAACTTGTAAATGCATGTGACACAACATAATTGTCACGGTGGCCCATGTCTGGGGAAATGTTGCACCTTCGCCCCATGTCCGGGGAAAAGTTTCACCTTCGCCCCATGTCCAGGGAAATGTTGCACCTTTGCCCCATGTCCGGGGAAATGTTGCGGCCGTCACAGCAGCTGATATCCAGAAAGCCTTATTCCAGGTTACTGTGTACTACAGGACAGAGAATGGTGCTGCCCGCGAATCAGATGCTGCATGCAGGAAGGACAACCAATCGCAGCACATGACCAGCTATCCTATAGCAGAGCAGGGTGTCTCCTCTGAGCACCAATAGGAAGTGCTGTGGCTCTATTTAAAGGGCTTCCTTTCTCTTAGCAAGTTGCCCTAGCGTGGTTCCTGTTACTCCTAGTGCCTTGTTGTTATTTCTTGATTCCTATTCTGACTGATTTCCTGGTTTATACGATCCCGGCTTGTCTCGACTTCCCTGTATTCTGGCGCCCTGATTTCTGGCATAGTATAACGGACCTCTATTTCCTTAACCCCTGCCTATGTGTGTTTTGTTGGTTTGCCCTGCTTAACCCGGCCATTATTAAGGACCGGCTAGCTAGAGCATTGTGGGTTACTTTATTCCGCAGGTTGTTTTCCTTTGCACTCCACCACTTTATTTGTGTTCGTCATTCTCAGTATTACTGACCATAACCCGGCCATTTCTAAGGACCGGTTGGTCAGGGTCTGTTGGCTTACAGTCTGCAAGCGGGGTTACCCGATCCTGACAATAATCATGATTTTCTCATTCGTTCCTTCATCTGCATCAGTTTAGTCTGAAGTTTGAAGATATGTCATAGTAATAAAAAAGATAAAGAATGTATATTTGGGAAAGTCAGGAAGAGAAAAATAGCAAGTGATAAAGGAAGAAAGTATACGGGAATGAATTAAACGGTTAATATTTAAAATATTTACAAAAAAACATAATAAATGATTAGTTTCCTTGGAACTTTGATCATAAAAAGTAGGGAATGAATTTAAATGGTTACATTTGCGTCACTCTTACATTCTGCAGGTATGATTGTCGGACTTTATGGATAGGGGAAGGAGGCAGAGTTTTGAATAATTTTTACATTTTTGTAGCACATTTCCTCTGCGTTCAAGACATTTTTGCATTAAATGGATGTATTGCCAGACAGCCAGAATTGCTTTGAATCTGTAAGGCTGCTGTACATACACTATGTAAATATCTCAAAGTGGACTCAAAATGACCCAAATTGCTCAATTGTAGCATCTGCAGCCGACTTGACAGCTTGATAAAAATGCCTATTTGACTTGCCAGCGCAGAGTGTCGTGTAAAGTTAAAACAATAATAGTAGTTCTACACGTAGTTATGCGACTTAATGAAATATGACATGTCGAGTGCTTGCTGGTTTCTCATTCACTACCCTATATTATTTTTTAAGGCAAAACACTAGACATTCAATGTGGATCATTTAAGACAGAGATTGTACCAAAAATTGTTGAAGACTCAATGATTTGCTAAATCCATCTAATCTACTGCATATTTCATGAAGATATTCTAATATCTTCCCATATATCATTATCTGTCTCTATCTCTATGTGATTTATCTATTTTTCTATCTAGATCAGCGTTTCCTAAACCTGTCCTCGGGACCCTCAACCAGGCCAGATTCTGCAGATTACCTTGGGGAAAAGCAGACTGAATCCTGCAATCACTGAGCAGCAAATCATATCACCTGTGCTGTGGTTTAGATATCTGTAAATCTGGCCTGTCAGCAGATCCCGAGGACACATTTGGGAAACACTGATCTAGATTTTCATTACCGTCTCCTTTATATTGAACCTATTACAGCAGTGTTTACCAAACCTGTCCTCAGGAGGACCTGCTGCTGATAAGTGTCGTTAATAAACTTCTCAGTAAGCAAAAAATTAAATACCAGTCTGGACCTGATCAAATCCCAGCAATGCTGTTGAAAATCAGTGCACCGGCAATTGCAAATCCTGTCGCAACCCTAATCAATGAATCACTGGCGACTGGATACATACCCAAACTCTGGAAAACTGCGAGAGTGGTACCTATCCATAAAAGTGGTGACAGTACTTTGGTATCGAACTACCGTCCAATATCGTTGCTCCCTGTAATGTCAAAAATTTTGGAAAAATGCGTCTACACACAATTACGTGATTATTATCAATATTGGAACTACTTAACCCCAGATCAATCCAGCTTTCGTCCAAATCACTCAACTACAACCACTCTTTTAAAAGTCTGCAATGATATCCAAGCTGGCATGGAACAAGAAAACCTAACTGGAGTCATCTTCCTTGATTTTGCCAAGGCCTTTGACACAGTAGACCATGGCATCTTGTTAGAAAAACTTAAAAACTATGGCATTGGTGATCGCACGCTAACCTGGTTTCAATGATATGTATCCGACCAATCACAATATGTGTCAATTTCTGGCAGCTCCTCCCTCCCCCTCCCAGTCACTTGCGGTGTACCCCAAGGCTCAATACTAGGCCCCCTGCTATTCACAATATTCATAAATGATCTGCCCAACGTCTGCAAAGCCTCAACTGTACATATGTATGCAGACGACACCGTAATCTATACCAGCAAACCAAATCTCCGGCAGCTGGAAGCCGTGCTGCAAGAACAATTCACAAAGGTAGAAAAGTGGATCAAACACAACAAACTTTTTTTTAAATAATGACAAAACTGTAACGATGCTCTTTGGAACAAAACCTAAACTACACAAATTGCAAAATCCCCACTTATGTGTTGGGACAAAATCAAATGGCACGCTGACCACAGTCACTTCTCTCAAATATCTAAGTATGTGGTTGGACCCTAATCTATCCTTTGGCCCCCACATCGAAAAACTGTCATCTAAACTTTACCCCAAACTAGGTGCCCTGTACAGAAACAAATCCTGCCTGAGTCCCGCGGTAAGAAAGCAGATTGTACAACAAATGCTTATGCCGGCTATTGAATACGGAGATGTAGTGTATGCAGCCGCCCCGCAAACACACCTTCATAAACTTACTACATTGTATAACTCATTCTGCCGCTTTGCGTTACAATGTAACTACATGACCCACCATTGTGACATGTTAAAAGAGCTAAACTGGCCATCGCTGGAGTCTAAACGCACCCTTCACCTTTCCAGCCTGGTGTTTAAGAGCTTTTCTGGGAAGCTGCCACCCTATCTGAATAGACTGCTTCCCCCAGCAGCTCTCTCATCCTATAACCTCCGATCCAGGACCAGCACCTTACTTGCAATACCACAATACAAAAAGAAAGTGGCTCAATCCTCATTTTCCTACAGAGCACCACAATTATGGAATAACCTCCCAGACACCATCAAATCTTCCCCCAGTCTTAAGTCACTCAAGAGCTCCTTACTAACATACCTCAATACAGAATGCACCTGTAAACATGTAACATAATGACTATTTCCTACATATTTATTTTCTGTTAATCTATATATTTGTGTTTTTAATATCTTGCATTGTATTACTTTGTATTTCTGTAACAACTGTAACACTTCAATGTTCTTGAACCCAGGACATACTTGAAAACAAGAGAAATCTCAATGTATCCTTCCTGGTAAAATCCTTTATAAATAAATAAATAAATAAATAAGCCAGGTTTGCCAGATATCTGAAGCACAGCACAGGTGATATGATTTACTGCTCAGTGATTGCAGGATTCAGACTACATTTCCCCAAGGTGATCCTAAAAGCCTGGCCTGTTGGTGAGTCCTGAGGACAGGTTTGGGAAACACTGTACTACAGGGTAGGTGGTTTATTAGCACTGGAAGACAACATAGGTAACAACTCCTGGAATCCATAGGACTCCATGGAGCCCAGCTCATCCCAGCCGAGAGCTCTACGTGAGTTCGCACTCTCGCTTTCATAAAGTAGAAGATGTTGATGAATCGTGGAGGGAGTCACCAAATAATTTTTTCCCAGTCTCACTCTGCTCCCGGTGAGAGGAAACGGCGGATAGCACCGCCCTCTCCAACACTGCATGAGATCTGGCTATGGTATTATTTTAAGGTATTTTTTTAGACTGTGTTAAGTGATTAACACCGGGTTTTAAGAGTTGGTAAAAATACTGATTCCAAGACAGAAAAACTCTTGGAGCTTGGAAAACTCATTCTTCTTATGCTAGGCTTAACGCAATCTATACAAAGGATAGGAGATGCCAATTTACAGTAGGGCAGTACTATGCAGGAGCTGCAAGCGTGGATAGCGATTCCCGATGTTAAGATAACTTTTGGAGACTCATTCAGGGTTATTCAAAGAGATCCAAATTGCAGGAGAAAGGTAACCGAACGCTGAAATTCAGCGTACGGTTACCTTTTCTGGCCATTCGGCTATTCAGAGAGCAGGCAGTTGGCCAAATGTTGGCGAATTGCCTGCACATACGTTGCCTGTTCGGTGCCTTTTTTTTGAGGGCAGTGAAATTCCCATAGACAAGCAATGCTTCGGCTATTCAGAGAGCACAAACCAGCAGTGAAAGGTTCCCGAAATGCCCTACCATTCGGTGGTTTTATTCGGCAGTTTTATTCAGGCGAATCCCGAAGGCTCAATGTTAAAAATATTCCCGTTTTTAATTCAATATCTAATAAACCGTTGGTTATAATATTGTGCAGTAAAAAGTCTCTTTATTTGTAGATTTTTTAGGACTTTTTAGGCATTTTTCAGGATTTTTTTGCAAACATTTTTTTCCATTTTTTTTTTAAATCATTTTTTCTTTTTTCGGTATCGGCCCTTTTTATTATCATTCCTTGGACCTCATATGTAAATTCCAGACATTTTCGCTCAGTAGTTTGTTTGCAAACAGCGTTTCACTTTTCAAACATTCAAGCGTATTGTTTTTTTTTTTTTTCACCTCCTTCGCCTGCGGTGTTGGCTTTTTCCGGCGGCTGCGCTGCATGTGATCGGCTCCTGCTCGGGTTTTTCCAGCGTCTTCGGCGGGTTAATCCAGATGTTTTTGCCGGTTTCAGTGTGCGTTCGCCCTCGTTTTGCGGTGAGTTTTCAGCGGGTTTGCGGCGACTTTTCCCTGCATTACGGCGGCCCTGTGGTGCTTGCTGAATACACCACAGGGTGGCCAAAATGGGATCACCAAATCGTACCGAATTGAAGAGAACAAAAAGTCACCGAACGTGTGGTGGCTTTTCGATTCTCTTTGAATAACCCTGTATGTATAATGTCTCCAGCAGTTATCTTAAAAGACAACTCCATGGAATAGGGCACAAAATGTTTTATGAACCACAAAAACAATGGCCATGAAATGTGTATATATATATATATATATATATATATATGTACTGAGTACCAGTCCACTGAGGGTTCCCCAGACACAGTTGGGTTCCACTAACCAGTGAAACAATATATACAACAAAATTGTGCTTCCGATTGGAGGGAGAGAACGGGGGGAAAAGAAGAGAAAATATTTATACGTATCCTCAGACTTCCAAACGAACTCCTGTCTACAGTTCCTCAGTGCCACATTTGGGTTCCCCCAGTTTCATCTCAATGTATTCTCTCCAGATATAAGATCAGAGGTTTTTCAGCCATCATTAGTTTTTCATTACATTTTAAACAAGAGGATCTGATAGCTGGAGAGAAGAAATTGAGAAGAAACTGGGAGAACCCAACTGTGTCTGGGGAACCCTCAGTGTACTGGTACTCAGTACGTACATATACACGTTTTATTGGCCATTATTTTTGTGGTTCATTGTATTTTCGTGGGGGTTACAAAGTACCTTCAGCATTAGGCTGGGTTAGACAGTGTCATGGTTCACGCCGTCGCCGCTGTGGCAAGAAGGCCAAGAGTGGTACTGCACCCTCCTGACTGGACCAATACAGCATGCTTCTTGCTAAGCCACCTTCTGCTTTCCCTCAGGCTGCGTCTACCTCAGGTGCTACCAATAATAGGCCTGTGGTTCCCTTTATAAGGGTGGAGCACCCATGATTCAGGGCTGCATTATTACACTCACTTCCTGGTAGCCTTTCTCCTGTGACCTGCTCCCATCCTCTGCTGATATTGATTCCCCCGTGTACCGAATTCTTGCTTATGGACATTCATACATTTGCCAGCCGCCTGCCACGACCTATTGCATGGACTTAGAACTACGTACATTACTTGCTGCTGCCAAGTTTCCAGTACCTGCTGTTGCCAAGTTTCCAGTACCCGCTGTTGCCAGGTTTCCAGTACCCGCTGTTGCCAATCATCCAGTACCCGCAGCTGCCAAGCCTCCTGTGCCCTCTGCCTCCTAACTTCCAGTGCCCTCTGTTTCCTGTTTCGTGTTGTATGTAAGTTTCCTGCTGTGTTTTCCCTCAGTGTCTCCCTGTGTCTGGTTCCTCCCTGCATTGCCTTCTCAGTCATCTCCATTCCTGCATTGTCCATATTGCTGTATTCTATTAAACCCCCTCTTGTACTTCATCTACGTGGATCAGGTTGTTTATCACCGCATATCGGGCTCATACCCTAGTCCCCTCTGCCAGGATCCTGACAGACAGTGGACTAATCTACTTCTTTTTCTTTATATTACAAAATGTTTTATTTTGTTCTAACATGTACATTTCCCTTCTTGATTGGTAATAGCTAATTTAGAGTATAACCCTGATGGCGTGAGAAGCTTTTAGAGTGTGGAGTCAAATCGGTGTGCTACAAAGCCATACTACAAATGTATATCACTTCTTGCAATTTCCTACAGGTCATTCATAATGTTCAGGCCGGTAGCTATATATAAGTGAGCACATACCAGCTAGTGTGTGTTTGCCATTTAGTTTGTTCATTCCACTCACTTCAAATAGACTGGTTAGTTTGTAAATGTCAATCAGCTTGTGATGGTTGGAAATTGTGTACATTCCATTCTGCTGTATTTTTCTAAAGCAATCGGTGGGTGATGATATCTGATAACCAGTACATAGACAAGTATCGGAGTTTAACCCACACATCTTTCACTTGCGGGATACTAGAGTTGTTTTTTTTAACTTGGGGATTGAGCTGGTATGTAAAGCTACACAGGGTTATCCAAAGAGATCCAAATTGCTTGAGAAAGGTGACCGAAAGCTGAAAATCAGCATTCGGTTACCTTTCCTGGCCATTCGGCTATCCAGAGAGCAGGCAATTCGCCAAATCCTGGCGAATTGCCTGCACATACGGTGCCTGTTCGGTGCCTGTTCGAGGGCAGTGAAATCCCCATGAAAAAGCAATGCTTCGGCTATTCAGAGAACACAAACCAGCAGTGAAAGGTTCCCTTAATACCCTGCCATTCGGTGGTTTCATTCGACAGGTTTATTCAGGCGAATCCCAAAGGCTTCAATGTTAAAAATATTCCCGTTTTAATTAAATATCTAATAAACCGTTCATTATAAAATTCTGCAGCAAAAAGTCTCTTTATTTATAGATTTTTTAGGATACTTTAAGCATTTTTTTTTTTTTTTTTCAGTTTACTTATTTTTTTTGTAACAGCCCTCTTTATTATCATTCCCTGGACCTCCTGTGAAAATTTCAGACATTTTCGCTCAGTAGTTTCTTTGCAAACAGCGTTTCATTTTCCCAGATTCATACAAATGGTTTTGCTAATTTATTCACTGCCTCCTCTGCGTCACAGCTGCTTCAGCTCTGTGTGATTCGGCTCCTGTTCGGCTTCTTCGAAGGTTAATCCAGATGTTTTTGCTTGTTTTCAGCGTGCATTCGGTTAGTTTTCGTCAGGTTTGCGGCAGCTTTTCCCTGCAATTCGGGGACCCTGTGCTGTTTGCTGAATACACCGCAGGGTCACCGAAATGCAATCGGCAAAAGGAACCGAATTGAAGAGAACGAAAAGTCACCGAACGTGCGGTGACTTTTCGAATCTCTTTGGATAACCCTGACAGTGTTTAGGTCACAAGGTAGAAATGTGAAGTTTTCTTAGTTTAACCCCTTAAGGACCTCTGACGTGTCCTGTACTCGGGTCTCCCTTAGACCCGCGGACGTACAGGGTACGTCAGCGGCGCCTAATCCCCCTCCCGCCCGATATTCACCTCCCTCGCCGGATTCCAAGGCGATCTGGCAGGGAGGAAGCCTGCCCATGTGATTTACATGGGCAGGCGAGGCTGATGACGTCGCCACGCTGCGTGGTGACGTCATCAGCAGGCGTCCCCATGCTTTTCAATGGAGGGGAGGGGGGGCTCCTTCGGAGCCCTCTATCTCCCCAACCATTGAAGCTAGGGAGATGCCGTTTGCACCACTGGAGAGGGGAGAGCCTCCCCTTTCCAGCGGTGTATGGCATTAACCATTTCGCCGCCGGATCACGTTGCGGCGCAATTGGCGCCAAAACGCGATTCAAACCTGGAGGGGGGCTGACATCTTGGATGTCAGCCAAGCCTCCAGGTCCCCCCCCACCCACTGACAACCTCACCATATGTGTGAGGATGTCAGTGGGCCAGTTAACCCTCTAGCTGCCATGTAGAGATAAGGGGATCCTAAGGATCCCTTTATCTCCCGATCCATGGCAGCTAGATGGTCATATTTGTCATCATTTGAAAGGCCTGATTATGGCCTTTCAAATGATACCAAACATGACCAGGTTTGGTTTTAAAAAAATAAATTAAAAAAAAATGAAATAAAAAAAAAATAATAAAAAAATTAAATAAAATAAAAAAATGGGTTTTTTTTAAAAGTTTTTTTTTGTCTGGGGGGAGTTTAATTAAATACGACCTAGGCTGTCATCTAAAAATAAATAGCACAAAATAGTCAGAATGAGCGCAGCGCACATAGGTGAACTGTCTCAGCAGTGAAGGGGTTAAAAAGCAAACGCATGTAAAAATTGGGTATTTCTAGTCTCGGGACAAAATTTTAAACCTATTTAGCCGGGGTCGTTTTGGGTGGTTGTAGATTTCGGGGATTAAATTACAATAAAGTGTGTTTTTACCATTTTTTCCTCATATTTCATATTTTTTTTTATAGTAAATTATTCGATATGTTGGAAATAATGGTATTTCTAGAAAGTCCATTTAATGGCGGGAAAAAGGGTGTATAATATGTGTGGGTTGAATAAACGAGTAAGAGGAAAATTTGACCTAAACACTAACAGCGCAGAAACGTAAAAACAGCAGCGGTCACTAAAAGACAGATTTGTGTAAAACCGCCCGGTCACTAAGGGGTTAAAACAGTAAGAATTCGGTGTGGGTAGGAAATAAATAATAGATTTTAATTAGGAAAAAAACTTATGACTAATGGAAATTATATAAAATTTAACAACAACAAGAATAGAATTAGAGCATGAAAATAAAATAAGAAACATACTGTATATTATACTAAACTGCAAGAGGTGTGATAATTTACTATGCATTAGTTTTGTATACATGAGAAATCAGCAAGTATTTGGCCGATAAGAGGTTTCCATCAGTACATAAAAAAATTATTAAGGGTATGTTGCTATATATGATGGAACAGTATGTGCCATGGATGCTATGAGTGGTTCTGGCCATAAGACTGAATAATAAGAGCTACAAATGTCTAGCCAGGCTAACACTAGGTCACAGACCCTCTGATTTGTACTTTCTGAATTAAAGAATGACTGCAGCAACTTTTAAATTAATTGGCTTATCAGTGTGTGGTTTTCTTGACCTATAAGGACAGTTTACGTTGAACAATTGGCTGCCACTTCCTTCCTCAAACATATTCCAGACGACGCGTTTTCCTAACCAACACAGAAAACAATCCACAATGCTCTACACAAGCCATGCCATTGACTGACGTATCTTTAACAGTAGCCTATTATTCCCAGGAGTGAAGCAATCACAGTGACTTTCGCAAAGGCAGGAAGCAGTAGAATCCCACTAGCATAGACAGAAGGTAAAATGAAAACACACTGGGCCCTATTCCAGTGTTGTCATTAAACTAAGCGCTCAAAACCACACAACATAACGGCTCGAATGTAGCTTAATTCTACCTCGTCCTTTTCCATCTGAGATGCAGGCTGAGTCGCAGGCTAAGTTGAGCAAGTCAAACATATGCTGCTCATGATACACTTCATGTAGCCAGATTATTGGGTGCCAGAATACCTGACAAGTACATGGCATTGCTGGACTGGCTTTCTATGGAAAAGACATGATTTTTAGATGTGTCAAAAAAGATGAGAATTTTACCAGGAAGGATACTTTGAGATTCCTCTCGTTTTCAAGTATGTCCTGGGTGGCGAGTATGTACCATTGGATGTCTTGCCCAAGGACACTTACTGGAGAGGTGCTCTTCCTGGGATCAAACCGTCTCTCTCCGCAGTTGTAGAGTAGTGATGTTACCTCTACTCCACCCAGCCGGCACAATTTTTTGCATTGTAATACATTGAAAAGCACTCATTGGCATATAAAAACTACATTTGCACACCTTTTTTGTGACCGGTGGTGGGGCTTTAACGTGCTACTATGCCTTTCCCACGGTGGGTGGGCCATGAAGCTTCAATGGCCCTCCACCAACCCGCCTACGTAGCTGACATGTGGCGCACATCATTGGCTGCATGGGGCGGCCTTTGTTCAGGCTGTCCCACGGCAGCCAATGGCACGTGCTAACTGGTGAGCGGGACTACAGAGGCCCATTGAACCTAGCGGGACATGCTTTGCTGCCTCACAGTTTCAATGCCCAAACGCCGCAGGAACAGCAAAGTACACCCTCAGCAGAAAGGATTAAAGCAAGATTAGTGTGTCCCATAAGGAGAGATGAAATCCACTGTTTTATCTCGCTCTAGACACCCTGTAGTGACATAAAACTTGCTGTAATTAGCAGCTCCAATCCTCACTGTAACAAAAAGTTCAGGCACATTACTTTTGTAGTACTGCAGGAATGGAGAGGGCAAAAAAAAGAGAGTGCTCTGGGGGTCACACAATACTGTACAGGGATAAGATTCAGGGGGTTATAAATACTGACAATCCCTGTACAGTACAGATACAAGGTGTTCCTGTAATTTCCATAGACCTGTATTATGCCTCATACAGAAATTATTTTTATATTCTATTGGTATTTTTTGGAAGCTGCATTGCTAATAACCTCATTGAGATCACAACAAATTCCCATAAGCAGGAGATCTGACCATTTTTATTATCTATCTTTATCACTGGTACTGTATTTGACAGAAATGAAAAAATTCTGCCTGTATGCTGATAATGCAGACCCTGGGTGACATTGTGCAACATAAGGGACGCCATCTAGAGTTCAGAAACTTTAATACAAACAATATTTCTGTAATGGATAAATGAGAACATGAACAAATGAAAAATGAGCAAATTTACATGATTTTAATTTAATCTCAAAACGATAATCTCTGTTCACTTTTTCAATTTTACCGTATATTTAATAGTTAACTTCCGTGTTTCAATTAAATGATGTGATACATTTTTTATCAACAAAAATGGCTTGGTTTTGAAGCGGTTAAAAATAACATGTCAATTCAGACGTGGCCGATTTTGAACACGTAGAATTCGGCTGTGGCTGAATTGAATGTGTTTCCTATTCTGATGCGAAATCGGCCACGGCCAAATTCAGCGCCCAGATTTTAGGGTTGGAACTAAGGGTTAGAAATTAGGTTTAGGGTTAAAAGTTAGAGTGGAAATTAAATTAGTTTTAGAAATTAGGGTTAGAGATTTGGGCTAGGTTACCATTGGGGCTTCTTTTATAGTTAGGGTTACATCTAACATCCTGCTCCATTTTTGTTTTATTGTAGGGGTCTAAAGATTCTACCCCTTCTTTTAATGTAAGCACAGCTTTTTTCAAAAATATTTTTGCATATATATATATATATACACTCATATGTGACTCCTGCACTCAAAAAGTCGCAATCCATTGCCTTTGCTGCACCTGGCCCATATCACTTTCCATAAACAAATATGTGTCGGCGGCACTCCTGGACTTTGCATGAATTCTTTATTAAATAATCAACGTTTCAGTCCACTATCGGCAGACTTTCATCAGGATTAGGGATGAGCTGTTCGGTTCGATCGGTTCGGAATTCGATTCGAACATTCGCCACTTTTTGGGACGTTCGCCAAAAGTTCAATTTTTTTTTTTTTTTTTTGGAAAAAAGTAAAAAAAATGCTTAAAAAAATACTACAAAATCTAGAAATAAAGAGACTCTTTACTGCAGAATATTATAAGCAACGGTTTATTAGATATTGAATTAAAACGGGAATATTTTTAACATTGAAGCCTATGGGATAAAACAATCTTGTTACTAAAACATCAGGCAGACACGGCCCTCTAATCAGGCACTGTAGAGGAGCATGCGTTCGCCGGATGACAGAGCTGTGACTGTGCGGGCTAGCCGGCCGGGTGCATGTGGCAGAGACAGGCAGCGCAGGGAGGGAGCTACTGCACCTGTGGCCATGGCAGACCCCCCCCACAACCAGGATCCAGGGAGCCCCCACTGACCACCAGGCTAAGGTAAGGTGACACATTTCTAAAAAAATAAAATCCGAGGAAATTTTTAAATGTCCCCGGGAACATAAAATAAAACCTTTTTTCTTTCTCTACCTGGCTGAATGTATTTAATTATATATATTAGATACATTCAGCCAGGTAGAGGGGGTGGCATGTGGGCTGCGTGGGGTCTCAGGCAGTGTTTTTTTTTGTGTGTATATTTTTAGCAAAGTTATAGGGGACGGTAAGGGCAGGTATGATATATATATATATATATATATATATATAAATTTCTTATAAATATATATATCCAGACTTTTATTACACACACATTTTGGCATCTAATTGCCCCCCCCATTTGACTGATCCTTCCAGAAGAAATGTTGAACCTGATAGAGCAGAGAATAATATATATATTCTATACTCTGTCGGGTTCAACATTTCTTCTGGAGGGATTAGCCAAATGGGAGGGGGGCGCATTTAGTTGAGATTGTCCACATGCCACCCCCCCATGTGCTTATGTGTATATAGGGTCTGAGGTCTGTGGGTGGGTGTATACAGTTGTGTTCAAAATTATTCAACCCCCAATGCTGTAAAGGGTTTTAGGGAATTTAGTGTACATTTGTAATTGTATTCAGAATGAAATCCTACAAGGACTTTTTAAAGAACCATATGCAACTAAAATGACATCAATTGGTTTTGTAATACAGTAGTAAATGTTTCTTTTGTGAATTCTTCATTGACACAATTATTCAACCCCTTAAAGACTACCACTCTGAAGAACAGAGGTTCATTCAAGTGTTTTCAATCAGGTATTGAAAACACCTGTGGATGTCACGGAGCAGCAATAAAGCATAATAAGCACCAATTAGGCCAGCTTTAAAATGACTGTGATACTCAGCTCCTTCTAGACATTTACTGGTGTGGTTACAAACATGGTGAAGTCAAGAGAATGGTCCAGGAAGACAAGAGAAGAGGTGATTACTCTTCACAGGAAGGGCAATGGCTATATGAAGATTGCAAAGATGTTAAACATACCAAGAGAGACCATAGGAAGCATCATTCGCAAATTCAAGGCAAAGGGCACTGTTGAAACGCTACCTGGTCGTGGCAGAAACAAGATGCTGACTTCAACTGCTGTGCGCTACCTGAAGCGTAGAGTGGAGAAAAGTCCCTGTGTGACTGCTGAGGAACTGCGAAAAGATTTGTCAGATGTGGGTACTGAAGTTTCAGCTCAGACAATACGGCGCACACTGCGTAATGAAGGCCGCCATGCCAGAACTCCCAGGCGCACCCACTTGCTGTCTCCAAAGAATAAGAAGAGTCGACTGCAGTATGCCAAAAGTCATGTGGACAAACCACAGAAGTTTTGGGATAGTGTTCTGTGGACTGATGAAACAAAATTAGAACTGTTTGGGCCCATGGATCAACGCTATGTTTGGAGGAGGAAGAACAAGGCCTATGAAGAAAAAAACACTTTGCCTACTGTGAAGCATGGCGGGGGGTCAATCATGCTTTGGGGCTGTTTTGCTTCTGCAGGTACAGGGAAGCTTCAGCGTGTGCAAGGTACCATGAATTCTCTTCAGTACCAGGAGATATTGGATGACAATGTGATGCAGTCCGTCACAAACCTGAGGCTTGGGAGATGTTGGCCTTTCAACAGGACAATGATCCCAAGCATACCTCCAAGTCCACTAGAGCATGGTTGCAGATTAAAGGCTGGAACATTTTGGAGTGGCCATCGCAGTCACCTGACTTAAATCCGATTGAGAACCTCTGGTGGTACTTAAAGAAAGCAGTTGCAGTGCGCAAGCCTAAGAATGTGACTGAACTGGAGGCTTTTGCCCATGACGAATGGGAGAAGATACCCGTAGATCGCTGCAAGACACTTGTGCCAAGCTATGCTTCACGTTTAAAAGCTGTTATAACTGTAAAAGGATGTTGTACTAAGTACTAAGATTAAATGTCACTTGGGGGTTGAATAAAACTGATAATGATGTGAGCACAGAAAAGACATTTGTGGTTATTTTATTATAAATGTTATGTTATATTTGTCTGACCTACACGTGCCTCTTTGATTTAATTGTAAGCAAGATGACTGAATGATCAAAATCAATGTCAAACTGGCCAAAACACTCAATTTCAGTGGGGGTTGAATAATATTGAACACAACTGTATATATATCTGCGTGTTGATATACACGTGTATATATAGGTCTGCGTGTTGTTATATACGTATATGTCTGTGTGTGGTATCCAGGGCCGGTGCAAGCATTTTTGTTTACTCAGGCAAAGTTGCGTTTTGGTTCCCCCCTCCACCCAATCCGTACCATGCCAATCGGGAGTGTTTGGTGTCCCCACGCATTGCCAATCTATGCTGTGCCTGGTGCCCCTCCTGTGCCACAGGGCCAATGTACAGAGTGTGTGGTCCCCTCCTTTGGCAATGTGGCATAGGAGGGGCACCAGGCACTGTACAAATTTGCAATGTGGCTTGGTGGTGCCCCCTGGTCTTGCTGTGTCAATATACCCACATATTTCACACTGCCTGCCACTCCTAGTGTTTCCCTGTGGTCCTGCTACCTACCACTCTCATTCTGTTGCTGTGGTCCACTGTCCGACTCCAGGTCTCCAGAAGCAGACTGGCAGCAGGGTCCTTATCCTCTAATTCAATTCACTCCCCCATAATTCATTTTTCCCCTATAATTACTTTCACCCCCTCCCCCCTTAAATTAATTTCATATAGCGTATGACAAAGCTCCACAGCAATAAAACTCACAGTAATGTGCGGGGTGTATGAGCGTATGACAGAGCTCCACAGCAATAAACCTAACAGTAATGTTCAGTTTGTGTGTATGAAAGTATCACTGAGCTCCACAGCAATAAAACTCACACTCATACCCACTGCCCATTACTGTATAACAGAGCTCCACATCAATAAAACTCACAGTAATGTGTGGTGTGTATGCGCGTATCACAGAGCTCCACAGCAATAAACCTCACAGTAATGTACCGATATCAGTTTAGTCAAACCTGTTGCAGAACATTACACACACACACACACACCCAGCAGAACATTACACACACCCCAGCAGCACATTACACTCCCACCCCAGCAGAACATTACACACACACCTCCCCAGCAGAACATTACCCCCCAGCAAAACATTACCCCCCAGCAAAACATTACCCCCCAGCAAAACATTACCCCCCAGCAAAACATTACATCCCCCAGCAAAACATTACATCCCCCAGCAAAACATTACATCCCCCAGCAAAACATTACATCCCCCAGCAAAACATTACATCCCCCAGCAAAACATTACATCCCCCAGCAGAACATTACACCCCCCAGCAGAACATTACACCCCCCAGCAGAACATTACACACACACACCCCCAGCAAAACATTACACCCCCAGAAAAACATTACCCCCCCAGCAGAACATTACCCCCCAGCAGAACATTACACCCCCCAGCAGAACATTACACACACACACACCCTCCCCTCCCTCATTTTATTCAAACCTTTTAAAAATCTTCTCTCGGCCTCTCTGCCCAGTCCTCCTTCACACTACAGTGGAAGCATGCAGGCTGACTCTGCTGCAGGGCCGCACCCTAAGTTTTGGGGTTTGTCCTCCAGGCTTTTCTGCTGCTGCGTGACCTGGCTATGCGTGTCATGTGAGGGGGTGGTGCCTGCTCATGCATAGAATGTGGGACTGAGGCAGGCACACTGCATCGGTTTGAGAGTGCGCGGCTGGGCCCCTGGTTGATGTCTGAAGATCATTCATAGCTCCGCTTCCGGTATTTTGAAAACAGAATTTTTCCGCCCCTCACACTGACAGCAAGCCAGGACAGTAAGGCGCCTTACAGTAGCGCCGGCCCTGGTGGTATCAATGCATCCCTACTCTATACACAGCGCTCCGTGTCCCTATAATATATATGATCAGGGGTTAACTTTTTTTATATTTTTATACTATTCCTATTAAATTAACAGTAATTGTTGATGTATTTTATTCAGTAGAAACTCTTTTTTGCCTATATAACATGTGCTTTGTGAAAATAAAACGGTTTTGTGTGTACATTTTAATTTAGTTAGTGGATTCCTGTCCAGTGCAGTGAGAAGCAAACGTAATGTAGTGTAGACACGCTGCAAGGCGGAGCGGAGTGAAGTCAAGCCTGCAAAATGTTTGCTTCTCTTCGCTTCGCTACGCTGTGCGTCGCTACACTCTCAGTGTGTCTCAGTCTTTATTCCCGCATCGCTAGCTTACCGAATCAGTTAGTATACATGTTACTGACCCTGCTTGTTCTGAGGACCCGATCTGTTGCCGACTTTGCCTGCCATTTGACTATACTCTTTGTGTATTCCCTGCCTGTTCTGTTTGCTTCCTGTTGCTACTGGTGTGCGCCGATTCTCACCATATACAGTAGCGCAGTACAAGTGCCTAAACGTTGCTGACCCGGTTTTGTTATATCTGCTGATGTAACTGAATAGATCGGGTTTTTCTTCTTTATTACCAAAACCTCCACCACTGTACTCTTCCACAATACCTCAGAGGGGTTACGGTGTGAAGGCACTTGCTGCCACCAAAGGCACAATATTTGGGTGCACTGCCACTGACGCCTATACCAGATGCATATCATTTTAATATTGGACCGCAGGGTCCAACCCTGCACTCTTCCACAATACCACAGAGGGGTTACGGTGTGACGGCACTGTTGCCGACACTAAAGGCCCAATTTTGAAAACACCTATTGTTACTTTTATCCAAAGCCTGCATAAGTTTCACAATAATTTAGCCAAAAAAAATCACTAAACATGTTCTGAATGTCCTAAAATGTCTCCTCTTTTCATACAGCCTGCCGCCCCAAGCAGTTGTTTATGAATAGATTAAAGGAAAAACATTTACCGTCATTTGAATTGTCATTTTTTTGTTTTTATATGTTTCTATACATCCTACAAATCCGCCACTTCACGGGCAGGTTATGGGGACCTCCTAGGCACGATATTTGAAGGAATTTTTTTTTTTTATTCTTAACCTTTATTTCATGGAAAACTCACTGTTCCTTTTAAAACTTTTTTTTTTTACTTTTTGTCCTGGTTTCCTGTCCCCCAGGGCACTACCCGGACCCCCATACACCTTTTATGGCAAATATCTTGCATATATGCCCTCTTGGAGGGCACTCTAAAAATCGAACTTTCGAGTCCCATTGACTTGCATTGAGTTTGGTTCGTGTTCGAGTTCGAACTCGAACTTTTGAAATTGTTCGAATGCGAACCGAACACGGGGGGTGTTCGGCTCATCACTAATCGTGAACACAAGACCTTTGAAATGAAAATGATCACATATTTTAACACCATAAAAGAAGGACTCAATGTGGATTCTGGCTTTTTAATCCACTATCATAACATCTCATAACATTCAGAATCCTTTTCAGCCTTCACTGATTTGTGCTTTTTTTTTTCTTTCAAGTTGTCATGATCTCATCACTGTTTTATATCACTGTTGTTTCATGGGCCTAAGATCGCTCATGTGTTTATTTTTCCATTTTCGGGGGTGTTCGGCTCATCACTAATCAGGATTCAAAATCTCATTCCAGAGAAAAATAATATATAACAAAAAACTTTCTCACCATTCCAAGTGCCGTCCCAACCCCACGGCAAGCAGACGCCGTCACACATGAGTGACATCAGAGCGCCGACCAATACCCCGTGACCCACCTATCACCATAGCAACTGAATGCTAAAAAAAACGCTACTGCAACACAGGAAAAAAAACATTTAAATCAGTATTAAACATATACTTACTGGCGGGATATCACTACATCACATCAAGACTATACATGCCCTCTCAACACAGATGTTTTGGGGGTTTGAGATGGCATGTATAGTCTTGTGTTATGTAGTGGTATCCCCGCCGATAAGTGTATGTTTAATACTGATTTAAATGTTTTTTTTTCCTGTTTTGCGGTATTGAGTTTTTAGCTTTCAGTTGCTATGGTGATAGGTGGGTCAAGGGGTAGTGGCCGGCGTTCTGACATCACTCATGTGAGATGGCGTCTGCTTGGCATGGGGATGGGCCGGCACTCGGAATGGTGAGTATGTTTTATGTTATATATTAATTTTTCTCTGTAATAATACGTTTTTGGATCCTGATGAAAGTCTGTGAATAGTTGACTGAAACGTTGATTATTTAATAAAGAATTGATGCAGTCCAGGAGTGCCACGACACGTATTTGTGTATGGAAGGTTATATATAGATATATATCTATAGGGTATGTATGTATAAATATAAGTTAGTGTAGGAATGCGAGTAAACTAACTCAACAGGAAGTGGTGAATGCTGGTGCATATTAATTAGTTACACTGCAGTTCAGATGGGGACTATCGTGTTTAAACCCCTTTAGATCTTATTTTGCAGGGTATTAGACTGTCATGGCACAGCTGGTGTGCGCCGCGGAAGTAAGGTTGACCCCATGATGCTTTGCATGAAAATTAAGCACATACAGCCATTGGTGAACCCAGGGGTGGGCACCAGGGAAAATGCACCCCCTGAGCTTGAAGACTGGTCTCCCTACTGGCTGTTCAACTAGTATTAATGGCAGGTCGTTTGACCAGAACTTCCTGCTACAGAGACAGAGTATCCTGAGACATGAGGTAGTGACTTCAGCACCAAAAAAGAGCATGATAGGAGTCAGGTAATTACAAACTAACGAAGGTGTGTATCGCTCTATCTGTCCCTGCATCCATCTATCTATCGCTGAATCCACCTCTACATTTGTCTATATCTATTTATCCGTCCACCCATCTTTCCTTTTAGCCAAAACTGGTAGATCGCCCCACCTGACATACAGCACCCTTAGAATGCCTTAGTTTTTGATGTTTGAATAATCTAGCGTGTCATTTTCTAAGCTGATACATCTGGATGAAGGAGTATACATGGTGCAAGGTGCATTGTGGTAACCTGAATGTCAAAGCACTGCAGCAGTCACTACCTCTTCTACCCTCATTACAAAAAAAAAACACTTTTATTTGAAAACATTTATTGGTTTGAAGGAATGAGAAACTGTCACTTACACAGTGTGACAAGTGATAAGCCTGGCTGGCTGCATCTGAATATTGGTTGCAGCTGGAAATCTCACATATATTAATATTTAAAATACACTATGCAATATGTCAGAGCCCAACAGGTTAAATCATTGCAATTCATATCGTAAATTATTCATTAATTTATGTTAGTCAGACAGGCACTGCACGGCTTATGCTACTTTTATAATTAGAAGCAAAATATCGTGTCAGAACAATATGTATATTTCTACGCGTAGAAGCTAGTGAGTCAAAGTGAGATTCTCTCAGTAGGGACTGAGACCTAAAATTGAGTCTTTGCTACTCTGGGGAATGTAGTGAATCATCAAAATGAAAACTTTGTGAAGTTCTCACGGCTTTTTATATTCTTACTTTGACATTTTTAATATTAAACTGAGCCAACTTTTAATTGAGCTTTTTGTTTGTACAATAACATAAGTCATAAATAAGAATGGGGTAACAATTACTATACATAAAAGGTATAACACTGTAGGGTTGTATTGAAATGAGGAGGCAATGATTTAAGCCACCATACGCATAGAATGCTATTAATGTAAATCTATTATGGTTCATGCAACTGTGGAAAAGAACCGAAACACGAGGCGTCGTATTTCGGAAAATAAAATATTCGTAAACGAACATAAAAGAAATGCAATTGCACAAATATTCGAAAAAGGGACACGTAGCAGAACCCCAGAATATACAATCTCTTCGTATCACGGTAAACGCGCAGCGGAAAGAGAAAAATATATTTCGGAACGTATCTTTAACCCCTGTTCCGATTCGCAACAGAAATGAGTCCTGCACAGGTTAAGTCCCGAAATGTAAAAGGTGTGTATGTGCGTGTATGGTACCCGGGTACTGTTCAACTGGCCAGTGAATTTACTTAAGGAATGTCTTCGACTAGTCAAGTTGGGGCCCTGTGGACTTTAAAGAGAAAACAGCAGCGTGTTCTTTGTATTACAAACGGCCTTGGAGGCCTCTCACCCATCCACCGGTTGCTTTAGGCTCCGCTGACCCAGGACGTCTCTACGCTCGATCTTGACTGGGGATACTAGCGGCCGGATCCGTTGTCTGACTTCCCGTAGCTTCTCCACGACTTTTGCCCAGCTCACCGCCTGCTCTCTGTGCCCGATCAACTTGCGGTGACTCCGTACTCGAGGTCTTCGTTTGGTTCAATCTGCAGCAACTCTGGAACCATGGAGGGCTCCTTCTCCTTAGGCTGAATGACCCGGTACAAGAACTGACAGGCTCACTTGCTCTCTGGCCTAGGCCCTCTTACGATCTATGGCACTGCGTCTGCTCTCTCTCGTTCCCTGGCGCGCTCTGGCACGTTCTCCACGAGGCGGAGGATGTAAGTGTCCAGTCCCACCCACTTCCTGTCTCTCTGCAAAGCATGCCGGGAATTGTAGTCCCAATGTCCAGTGTCTCTGATCGCGATAGTCTCCATCTTGTGGCCAAAAATAGGTACTGCCACAACAAGATTTTTAACACAGCGCTACAAGGTTTTAGGGAATTTAGTGTACATTTGTAATTGTATTTAGAATGAAATCCTACAAGGACTTTTTAAAGAACCATATGCAACTAAAATGACATCAATTGGTTTTGTAATACAGTAGTAAATGTTTCTTTTGTGAATTCTTCATTGACACAATTATTCAACCCCTTAAAGACTACCACTCTGAAGAACAGATTCATTCAAGTGTTTTCAATCAGGTATTGAAAACACCTGTGGATGTCACGGAGCAGCAATAAAGCATAATAAGCACCAATTAGGCAGCTTTAAAATGACTGTGATACTCAGCTCCTTCTAGACATTTACTGGTGTGGTTACAAACATGGTGAAGTCAAGAGAATGGTCCAGGAAGACAAGAGAAGAGGTGATTACTCTTCACAGGAAGGGCAATGGCTATAAGAAGATTGCAAAGATGTTAAACATACCAAGAGAGACCATAGGAAGCATCATTCGCAAATTCAAGGCAAAGGGCACTGTTGAAACGCTACCTGGTCGTGGCAGAAAGAAGATGCTGACTTAGACTGCTGTGCGCTACCTGAAGCGTAGAGTAGAGAAAAGTCCCCGTGTGACTGCTGAGGAACTGAGAAAAGATTTGTCAGATGTGGGTACTGAAGTTTCAGCTCACACAATACGGCACACACTGCGTAATGAAGGCCTCCATGTCAGAACTCCCAGGCACATCCCCTTGCTGTCTCCAAAGAATAAGAAGAGTCGACTGCAGCATGCAAAAAGTCATGTGGAGAAAACACAGAAGTTTTGGGATAGTGTTCTGTGGACTGATGAAACAAAATTAGAACTGTTTGGGCCCATAGATCAACGCTATGTTTGGAGGAGGAAGAACAAGGCCTATGAAGAAAAGAACACCTTGCCTACTGTGAAGCATGGCGGGGGGGTCAATCATGCTTGGGGCTGTTTTACTTCTGCAGGTACAGGGAAGCTTCAGCGTGTGCAAGGTACCATGAATTCTCTTCAGTACCAGGAGATATGGATGACAATGTGATGCAGTCCGTCACAAACCTGAGGCTTGGGAGACGTTGGACCTTTCAACAGGACAATGATCCCAACATACCTCCAAGTCCACTAGAGCATGGTTGCAGATTAAAGGCTGGAACATTTTGGAGTGGCATCGCAGTCACCTGACTTAAATCCGATTGAGAACCTCTGGTGGGACTTAAATAAAGCAGTTGCAGTGCGCAAGCCTAAGAATGTGACTGAACTGGAGGCTTTTGCCCATGACGAGTGGGCGAAGATACCCGTAGATCGCTGCAAGACACTTGTGTCAAGCTATGCTTCACGTTTAAAAGCTGTTATAACTGTAAAAGGATGTTGTACTAAGTACTAAGATTGAATGTCACTTGGGGGTTGAATAAAACTGATAATGATGTGAGCACAGAAAAGACATTTGTGGTTATTTCATTATAAATGTTATGTTATATTTGTCTGACCTACACGTGCCTCTTTGATTTAATTGTAAGCAAGATGACTGAATGATCAAAATCAATGTCAAACTGGCCAAAACACTCAATTTCAGTGGGGGTTGAATAATTTAGAACACAACTGTAAAATAGGGAGTAGAGGTAACATCACTGCTCTGCGTGGAGAGAGCCTGTGGAGACATGGGTTCGATCCCAGCATGTTACTGCAGCCTTTGGAAGTCTGTCCACGAGCAGGAGGACCTAAGAACAATTTTGGTACATCCACATTCTGTGCTTAGTAAAGGTGAGTGCTCCCCTCCTTGTGTATTCTATAAATATAAATTTTAGATACTTTCTCCCTGAACCCTCTTTCATCTTCAGTAGTTAGGATTTTAGGATGTAGGAAAGGCAGAACCTGATGGACGCGTCTTTTTTCAGTCTATGTACTATGATGGCTGTAACTCAATGGCCAAATAGGTTCTTAACAGTTTAGAACTGTTCTTACAGTACAATTAAATTAATTTACAATTGAAAATGATTTTCAAAAAAACACTGGTTTCTGACAGAGTTTTTTTTGGAAAATCACTTGGTAGTGAAGGGGTTAATCCAAAGGTTTGTATTTTCTCAACCTTTTGTCGGTAAAAGTTGAGGAGTAGCTCTTCCTCTTATGCGATGTTTCCGGATTTTCCCGATGGAGAGATCAGAAGTAATCTCCTATCATGTTTACATCCCAACGGCCTTGATATGGTTTTTCCATCTCTTTAACATCTTGGTGGGACCGCACACCTTGCTCTTCACTAACTGATTTTCAGGAAAAAAATTCAGGTGTGAATGTAAAAAATATACCTTCAGACTCACATTTCACCCAAGTTCTTCAAAAAAAAATTAACATACTTTCAACTATATTTTTGTAATTAGGGTCTTTCTCGTTCCCCAGAAACTTCAAAACTGCTTGTTTAAATGCCGTCCAAGCGTCCTTTACTTTTGAGTTCACCATTGTTTCAAAATTATAGTCTTGCATGAGTTTTCTTATGTATGGACCAACAAAGACAGCTTCTTTCAACTTTGCTTCTGACAAATGAGGGAATTTTGTCCTTAGTTACTGAAAACAAGTTTTAGTTTTTGAGAGAGCTTTGACAATTGCTTTATGAGACCCAATTTTATGTGCACTGGTGGAAGTTGTACTTTTTTCTGGTCTACCAAACTTACACGTAAAATGTTTTTGCTTCCTGGTTCGAGATTTCTTCGTGACGGCCATACTTTTTTTGTCCAATGCTGATCCCATGCCCTACTGTCCCAGTCACACAGAAAGCAAGGGAATTTCGTGAAACCACTTTGCTGTCCTAGTAAGTAACATAACTGAAACCTTCAAGTCGCCGCAAAGCGTCCACTTGTGATCTGAGTATTTAATCTTTTGTAATACAAGCTGGAAATTTTCATAGCTTTCTTTGAGATAAATGGAATGTCCTTCTGGCAATGAAGCGTATATGTTGAAATTGTGCAAGAGAACAGCTTTTAGGCTTCTTTTGGGTGAATCGATTAGTCTCCAATCATCTTTATTGTATTCAATCCCAAATTCTTCTACTAACCCTGGTATGTTACTACAGAATACTAGACCACCTTCCTGCTCGAAATGAGGAGCACATTTTTTCACTCTTCTCCTGTACCCAAGAAAAGATACTCCTGGAGCCAATAAATAATTTTCTTTCAACCTGGAACCAAGTTTAGCTTCTCTTTGGTTAAATGTAAATCTCTCAGTAGATCATCCAGTTAATTTTGTTCAAACAGTTGGAGTTTGCTGCTTTCGAATTCGCAGTCTAAACCAGCGTCAAGCACCTCACACTCAGAATCGCTGCTAGTTGCGGAAAGAACGTCCAATGATTCAGGTGGGAAAGGAACAGGAATACCTTCACCATGAAGAACTGGACGCAAAGCTGATTGCAGATTCGGATATGAAATAAATCAAGCACTTCTAAGAACAAGAAAGTTAAGTAAATTGTTAAGTACCTAGAAGCTTTCTTTAAACATTTCCGATACATTTTTACTCT
Organism: Leptobrachium leishanense; assembly: GCA_009667805.1. Taxonomy (NCBI): domain Eukaryota; kingdom Metazoa; phylum Chordata; class Amphibia; order Anura; family Megophryidae; genus Leptobrachium; species Leptobrachium leishanense. The sequence continues at coordinate 489,148,135 of CM019063.1, forward strand.
ACATCACTTATGTATTTACCAGCAGTGAAAAAATGGTACGTCCTATGACAAGTTAATGGTAATTTTTGATTCAGCATGCAAAAGATCATAAAAGAGAGCCAAATTATGAAAAAAGTTTTTTTTATGGTCAGCCTGTGTTATCAGCTGCTATTATTGCTGTTAAATATTAACTATATGGCTATGTATTTGTTAACTATATCTACATTGTATATATAAAAAGTGTTTGCTTTCAGTCTGAGGGCTTTTTGATGCTAAAATATTACCATAATACACAAAAAATAAGCAGAGATGGGTATAAACTAATATACAGTAATGATGTACAGTACATAGAGTAAATATTTTAACACTAAATGCTTGCACTATTGGAACTAAGAAGTTATTCATGTTGCCAAGACTGCAGTGAATTCACTATTGACGGAATGGTCACCATAGTGCTCCGAAGATGGAGTCGCTGAAGCCTCAAAAGTTGAATGTCGGCGAAGAACGCCGCAGTGGCCTTGGCGAAATCCACCGAACTGGAAAAATAAAAAATAAAACGGAAGTCTTCTATTCTCCTAACAGGTGTTTATACTAGGGATGAGCTGTTCGGGTTCGGACGGTTCGGGGTTTGACCCGAACTTAGCCTGTTCAGGCGGATCGCGAACCCCAAACATTTCCGGGTGTTCGCCGCATGTTCGACCACAATGGACCACAATGCATTTTCCCACTGCCTGAAGCTCGTAATTGGCTACAGCCTTGCACCTGACCACAGGTCTGATGCAAGACTGGTTGAACACTATGCCAATCACCGCTCAGAGTCCTGATTGGGCAAATTTTGCCCAATCATGGGCTCACAGAGCTAAGTCCCGCAGCACACTATATAAGGTTTCAACGCGCCGATTCTGCACGCATTTCAGAGGAGATTTCAAAGAAGATAGTTGTGTGTGTTGTTACTGCCGGTCTGCCACGCTACTGGGGGGTCTCATTTCGACCAAATATCAGAGAATTTAGGTGATGTGTGTCTTGTCACTGTGCCAGCAAGTTTTTTTGGGGTTTACAACTTTATTTAAAACATTTGTGTATTGAGGTGATTTTCTGGGTCTTGTCACACTGTGCCAGCAAGTTTTTTTGGGTCTCATTTATACCAAATATCAGGGAATTTAGGCAATGTGTGTCTTGTCACTGTGCCAGCAAGTTTTTTTGGGGTTTACAACTTTATTTAAAACGTTTGTGAATTGAGGTGATTTTCTGGGTCTTGTCACTGTGCCAGCAAATCTTTTTGGGGCTCACTAATTTCTTTAAAACACTTGTGAATTAAGGTAATCTGTGTCTCGTCATACAAAAAGTACCACGCTGTATTTTGGGGCTCACTAATTTCTTTAAAACACTTGGGAATTAATGTGATCTGTGTCTCGTCATACATACAGTACACGCTGTATTTTGGGGCTCACTAATTTATTTAAAACATTTGGGAATTAAGGTGATCTGTCTCTTGTCACTGTGCCCATTAACAGATAAATAAAAACTCTTTTCAATATTGGACCACATGGTCCACCCCTGCACTCTTCCACAATACTACAGAGGGGTTACTGTATGATGATACTTGATGGCCTGGCATTAAAGGCACAATATCTGGGTGCACTGACGCCCATTAACAGATAAAAAACTTTTCAATATAGGACCACATGGTCCACCCCTGCACTCTTCCACAATACCACAGAGGGGTTACTGTATGATAGTACTTGCTTGCCTGGCACTAAAGGCACAATATCTGGGTGCACTGCCATTGACGCCTGTATCAGATTCATATCCTCAGAGGGGTTACGGTGTGACGGCACTGTTGCCGACGCTAAAAGCCCAATTTTAAAGCACCTATTGTTACTTTCATCCAAAGCCTGCATAAGTTTCACAATAATTTAGCCAAAAAAAAACTAAACTTTTTCTGCGCGTCCTAAAATGTCTTTTCATACCGGCTGCCGCCCCAAGCAGTTGTTTATGGATAGATTAAAGGAAAAGCATTTACCGTCATATGAAACGTCATTTATTTGTTTTTAAGTGTTTCTATACATCCTAGAAATCCGCCACTTCACGGGCAGGTTATGGGGACCTCCTAGGCACGATATTTGAAGGAATTTTTAGTTTTTATTTTTAACCCTTATTTCATGGAAAACTCACTGTCCCTTTAAAAACGTTTTTTTTTAAACTTTTTGTCCTTGTTTCCTGTCCCCCAGGGCACTACCCAGACCCCCATACACCTTTTATGGCAAATATGTAGCATTAATGCCCTCTTGGAGGGCACTCTAAAAAACTGAATTTTCAGCCCCATTGACTTGCATGGGGGTTCGGGTTCGGTCCCGAACAAATGGGAAGTTCGAGTTCTGGCTCGAACCGAACTCGGGGAGTGTTCGGCTCATCCCTAGTTTATACCAATAAAAATTTAAATGTGTCTAAAGTAATTAAAAGGTCCTTTAAAAATAATAAAAAGGTCTGCTACAGAATTTAGAAAAAGCCTTTTTAAAAAAAAATCGGGAAACAAAAATTTTCATCTAAAAATAAAAAATGGTCTTCTAAAACTAAATAAAAAGGCTATTTGCTGAAAATAAACTTTTTTAAAAAAAATAAAAAATATATTATGTTTTTACGTTGAATCCTATAGAATTCACCTGTTTAAACTTTTTGAGCTGAAATACCAAAAATCAGGGCATTTCGCCGATACTTCGGTGCAGTTTGGCATTCTGTGAATAGACGAACCAATACTTCTCTATGGGGTAATTTTGCTGCTTACGAAGACCACCGAACTGCAGTGAACGGCACCGTATTTTGCATTCGATTCACCTGTATTTGGCAAATTGACAGTTTAGTGAATAGACGAACTGCCCTAAGTTGTACCACATGGTGAAATTCACCGCTCGGTGCAATACGGTGACCAATTTGGACATTAGTGAATAACCCCTCCAATGTATTATGTCTACATCTTCTTTACTCTGTAGCTGCAAGAAATAATATATAACAATAACAGTTTTACTATTCTACTAGATATAAAGCCTGCCCGGAGGGCAGTCTATTGTTGTAGAGGATATGGCTGCCCAGTGCTCCCAATGATGTGGCTGTTTATCGCACCCAGTTTCTGACCCCCAGCTCAGATGGATATATTTGTCCCCAGCTCACATGGATATATATATATTGCCCCCCGCTCACATGGATATATATATTGCGCCCAACTCACGTGGGTATATATAATGCCCTCAGCTCACATTGATATATATATTGCACCCAACTCACATGGGTATATATATTGCCCCCAGCTCACATGGATATATATTGCCCCAGCTCACCTGGATATATTTTCCCCAGCACACATGGATATATTTGCCCCCAGCTCACATGGATATATTGCCCCCAGCTCATAAGGGTATATTTGCCCCCACTCACATGGATATCTTTGCCCCAGCTCACATGGATATATTTGCCCTCAGCACGCATGGATATATTTGCCCAAGCTCACATGGGTATATTTTCCCCCAGTTCACATGGATATATTTGCCCCTCGCTCACATGGGTATAAGTGCCCCCAGCTCACATGGGTATAAGTGCCCCCAGCTCACATGGGTATAAGTGCCCCCAGCTCACATGGGTATATTTGTCCCCAGCTCACATGGGTATAATTGCCCCCAGCTCACATGGATATAATTGCCCCCAGCTCACATGGGTATATATGCCCCTGCTCACATGGATATATTTGCCCCAGCTCACATGGATATATTTGCCCTCAGCTCCCATGGATATATTTACCTTCAGCTCACATGGATATATTTGCCCCCAGCTCACATGGATATATTTGCCCCTAGCTCACATGGATATATTTGCCCCTAGCTCACATGGATATATTTGCCCCAGCTCACATGGATATATATATTGCCCCAGCTCACATAGATATATATATTGCCCCCAGCTCACATGGGTATATTTGCCCCAGCTCACATGGGTATATTTGCCCAGCACACAAGGATATATTTGCCCCAGCTCACATGGATATATATATTGCCCCCAGCTCACATGGATATATATTGCCCCAGCTCACCTGGATATATTTGCCCCAGCACACATGGATATATATTTGCCCCAGCTCACATGGATATATTGCCCCAGCTCATAAGGGTATATTTGCCCCCACTCACATGGATATCTTTGCCCCCAGCTCACATGGGTATATTTACCCCAGCTCACATGGGTATATTTACCCCAGCTCACATGGGTATATTTACCCCCAGCTCACTTGGGTATAATTGCCCCAGCTCACATGGGTATATTTGCCCCCAGCTCACATGGGTATATTTGCCCCCAGCTCACATGGGTATAATTGCCCCCAGCTCACATGGGTATAATTGCCCCCAGCTCACATGTGTATAATTGCCCCCAGCTCACATGGGTATATATGCCCTCAGCTCACATGGATATATTTACCCTCAGCTCACATTGATATATTTGCCCCAGCTCACATGGATATATTTGCCCCAGCTCACATGGATATATATATTGCCCCAGCTCACATGGATCTATATATTGCCCCAGCTCACATGGGTATATTTGCCCCAGCTCACATGGGTATATTTGCTCCAGCACACATGGATATATTTGCCCCCAGCTCACATGAATATATTTGCCCCCAGCTCACATGGATATATTGTCGCCAGCTCACATGGGTATATTTGCCCCAGCTCACATGGATATATATATATTGCCCCCCGCTCACATGGATATATCTATTGCACCCAACTCCCTTGGGTATATATATTGCCCCCAGCTCACATGGATATATATTGCCCCAGCTCACCTGGATATATTTGCCCCAGCACACATGGATATATTTGCCCCCAGCTCACATGGATATATTGCCCCTGCTCATAAGGTATATTTGCCCCCACTCACATTGATATCTTGCCCCCAGCTCACATGGATATATTTTCCCTCAGCACGCATGGATATATTTGCCCAAGCTCACATGGGTATATTTGCCCCCCAGCTCACATGGATATATTTGCCCCTCGCTCACATGGGTATATTTACCCCAGCTCACATGGGTATATTTACCACCAGCTCACATGAGTATAATTGCCCCGGCTCACATGGGTATATTTGCCCCAGCTCACATGGGTATAATTGCCCCCAGCTCACATGGGTATATATGCCCCCAGCTCACATGGGTATATTTGCCCCCACTCACATGGATATCTTTGCCCCCAGCTCACATGGATATATTTGCCCTCAGCACGCATGGATATATTTGCCCCAAGCTCACATGGGTATATTTGCCCCAGCTCACATGGATATATATATATTGCCCCCCGCTCACATGGATATATATATTGCACCCAACTCCCATGGGTATATATATTGCCCCCAGCTCACATGGATATATATTGCCCCAGCTCACCTGGATATATTTGCCCCAGCACACATGGATATATTTGCCCCCAGCTCACATGGATATATTGCCCCCTGCTCATAAGGGTATATTTGCCCCCACTCACATGATATCTTTGCCCCCAGCTCACATGGATATATTTTCCCTCAGCACGCATGGATATATTTGCCCAAGCTCACATGGGTATATTTGCCCCCCAGCTCACATGGATATATTTGCCCCTCGCTCACATGGGTATATTTAGCCCAGCTCACATGGGTATATTTACCACCAGCTCACATGAGTATAATTGCCCCGGCTCACATGGGTATATTTGCCCTCAGCTCACATGGGTATAATTGCCCCAGCTCACATGGGTATGTTTGCCCCAGCTCACATGAGTATAATTGCCCCCAGCTCACATGGGTATAATTGCCCCCAGCTCACATGGGTATATATGCCCCCAGCTCACATGGGTATATTTGCCCCCACTCACATGGATATCTTTGCCCCCAGCTCACATGGATATATTTGCCCTCAGCACGCATGGATATATTTGCCCCAAGCTCACATGGGTATATTTGCCCCCAGCTCACATGGATATATTTGCCCCAGCTCACATGGGTATATTTACCCCAGCTCACATGGGTATATTTACCCCCAGCTCACATGGGTATATTTACCCCCAGCTCACATGGGTATATTTGCCCCCAGCTCACATGGGTATATTTGCCCCCAGCTCACATGGGTATAATTGCCCCCAGCTCACATGGGTATATTTGCCCCCAGCTCACATGGGTATAATTGCCCCCAGCTCACATGGGTATATATGCCCTCAGCTCACATGGATATATTTGCCCCCAGCTCACATGGATATATTTGCCCCTAGCTCACATGGATATATATTGCCCCAGCTCACATGGATATATATATTGCCCCAGCTCACATGGATATATATATTGCCCCAGCTCACATGGATATATATATTGCCCCAGCGCACATGGGTATATTTGCCCCAGCTCACATGGATATATTTACCCTCAGCACACATGGATATATTTGCCCCCAGCTCACATGAATATATTTGCCCCCAGCTCACATGGATATATTTGCCCAAGCTCACATGGGTATATTTGTCCCCCAGCTCACATGGATATATTTGCCCCTCGCTCACATGGGTATATTTACCCCAGCTCACATGGGTATATTTACCCCAGCTCACATGAGTATAATTGCCCCGGCTCACATGGGTATATTTGCCCCCAGCTCACATGGTATAATTGCCCCAGCTCACATGGGTATATTTGCCCCAGCTCACATGAGTATAATTGCCCCCAGCTCACATGGGTATAATTGCCCTCAGCTCACATGGGTATATATGCCCCAGCTCACATGGGTATATTTGCCCCTGCTCACATGGATATATTTGCCGCAGCTCACATGGGTATATTTGCCCCTGCTCACATGGATATATTTGCCGCAGCTCACATGGTATAATTGCCCCAGCTCACATGGGTATATTTGCCCCAGCTCACATGAGTATAATTGCCCCCAGCTCACATGAGTATAATTGCCCCCAGCTCACATGGGTATAATTGCCCCCAGCTCACATGGGTATAATTGCCCCCAGCTCACATGGGTATAATTGCCCCCAGCTCACATGGGTATATATGCCCCCAGCTCACATGGGTATATTTGCCCCTGCTCACATGGATATATTTGCCGCAGCTCACATGGATATATTTACCCTCAGCTCACATGGATATATTTGCCCCCAGCTCACATGGATATATTTGCCCCTAGCTCACATGGATATATTTGCCCCAGCTCACATGGATATATATATTGCCCCAGCTCACATAGTTATATATATTGCCCCAGCTCACATGGGTATATTTGCCCCAGCACACAAGGATATATTTGCCCCAGCTCACATGGATATATATATTGCCCCCAGCTCACATGGATATATATTGCCCCAGCTCACATGGATATATTTGCCCCAGCACACATGGATATATATTTGCCCCCAGCTCACATGGATATATTGCCCCAGCTCATAAGGGTATATTTGCCCCCACTCACAGGGATATCTTTGCCCCCAGCTCACATGGATATATTTGCCCTCAGCACGCATGGATATATTTGCCCCAAGCTCACATGGGTATATTTGCCCCAAGCTCACATGGGTATATTTGCCCCCAGCTCACATGGATATATTTGCCCCTCGCTCACATGGGTATATTTACCCCAGCTCACATGGGTATATTTACCCCCAGCTCACATGGGTATATTTACCCCCAGCTCACATGGGTATAATTGCCCCCAGCTCACATGGGTATAATTGCCCCCAGCTCACATGGGTATATATGCCCTCAGCTCACATGGATATATTTACCCTCAGCTCACATGGATATATTTGCCCCCAGCTCACATGGATATATTTGCCCCTAGCTCACATGGATATATATGTTGCCCCAGCTCACATGGATATATATATTGCCCCAGCTCACATGGGTATATTTGCCCCAGCTCACATGGATATATTTACCCTCAGCACACATGGATATATTTGCCCCCAGCTCACATGAATATATTTGCCCCAGCTCACATGGATATATTGTCGCCAGCTCACATGGATATTATTGTCGCTCCATGTGGCAGCATACATGGATATATTTGCCCCAGCTCACATGGATATATATATTGCCCCAGCTCACATGGGTATATTTGCCCACTGCATACATGGATATATTTGCCGCAGCTCACATGGATATTATTTACCCTCAGCTCACAATGATATATTTGCCCCCAGCTCACATGGATATATTGCCCCTAGCTCACATGGATATATTTGCCCCAGCTCACATGGATATATATATTGCCCCAGCTCACATAGTTATATATATATTGCCCCAGCTCACATGGGTATATTTGCCCCAGCACACAAGGATATATTGCCCCAGCTCACATGGATATATATATTGCCCCCAGCTCACATGGATATATATTGCCCCAGCTCACATGGATATATTTGCCCCAGCACACATGGATATATATTGCCCCCAGCTCACATGGATATATTGCCCCAGCTCATAAGGGTATATTGCCCCCACTCACAGGGATATCTTTGCCCCCAGCTCACAATGGATATATTTGCCCTCAGCACGCATGGATATATTTGCCCCAAGCTCACATGGGTATATTTGCCCCAAGCTCACATGGGTATATTTGCCCCCAGCTCACATGGATATATTTGCCCCTCGCTCACATGGGTATATTTACCCCAGCTCACATGGGTATATTTACCCCCAGCTCACATGGGTATATTTACCCCCAGCTCACATGGGTATAATTGCCCCCAGCTCACATGGGTATAATTGCCCCCAGCTCACATGGGTATATATGCCCTCAGCTCACATGGATATATTTACCCTCAGCTCACATGGATATATTTGCCCCCAGCTCACATGGATATATTTGCCCCTAGCTCACATGGATATATATGTTGCCCCAGCTCACATGGATATATATATTGCCCCAGCTCACATGGGTATATTTGCCCCAGCTCACATGGATATATTTACCCTCAGCACACATGGATATATTTGCCCCCAGCTCACATGAATATATTTGCCCCAGCTCACATGGATATATTGTCGCCAGCTCACATGGATATATTGTCGCCAGCTCACATGGGTATATTTGCCCCAGCTCACATGGATATATATATTGCCCCAGCTCACATGGGTATATTTGCCCCTGCTCACATGGGTATATTTGCCCCAGCACACATGGATATATTTGCCCCAGTTCACATTGGATATATATATTGCCCCACCTCACATGGATATATATATTGCCCCCAGCTCACATGGATATATTTGCCCCTAGCTCACATGGATATATTTGCCCCAGCTCACATGGATATATATATTGCCCCAACTCACATGGATATATATATTGCCCCCAGCTCACATGGGTATATTGCCCCAGCTCACATGGTATATTTGCCCCAGCACACATAGATATATTTGCCCCCAGCTCACATGATATATATATTGCCCCAGCTCACATGGATATATATATTGCCCCAAGCTCACATGGGTATATTTGCCCCCAGCTCACATGGGTATAATTGCCCCAACTCACATGGGTATATTTGCCCCAGCTCACATGGGTATAATTGCCCCCAGCTCACATGGGTATAATTGCCCCCAGCTCACATGGGTATAATTGCCCCCAGCTCACATGGGTATAATTGCCCCCAGCTCACATGGGTATATATGCCCTCAGCTCACATGGATATTTTACCCTCAGCTCACATGGATATATTTGCCCCCAGCTCACATGGATATATTTGCCCCTAGCTCACATGGAATATATGTTGCCCCAGCTCACATGGATATATATATTGCCCCAGCTCACATGGGTATATTTGCCCCAGCTCACATGGATATATTTACCCTCAGCACACATGGATATATTTGCCCCCAGCTCACATGGATATATTGTCGCCAGCTCACATGGATATATTGTCGCCAGCTCACATGGGTATATTTGCCCCAGCTCACATGGATATATATATTGCCCCAGCTCACATGGGTATATTTGCCCCTGCTCACATGGGTATATTTGCCCCAGCACACATGGATATATTTGCCCCAGTTCACATTGGATATATATATTGCCCCACCTCACATGGATATATATATTGCCCCCAGCTCACATGGGTATATTTGCCCCAGCTCACATGGGTATATTTGCCCCAGCACACATAGATATATTTGCCCCCAGCTCACATGGATATATATATTGCCCCAGCTCACATGGATATATATATTGCCCCAAGCTCACATGGGTATAATTGCCCCAGCTCACATGGGTATAATTGCCCCAGCTCACATGGGTATATTTGCCCCAGCTCGCATGGGTATAATTGCCCGCAGCTCGCATGGGTATAATTGCCCCCAGCCCACTTGGGTATAATTGCCCCGGCTCACATGGGTATAATTGCCCCCAGCTTGCACGCACTGCCCTGCCCTGCCAGGCGCTGCCGCGAGTGCATGCGGCTCTACACAGGATGCGCACGCAGCCTATAGCCGGCTTCTGCGTGCGCATCTGGCTCTACAGGATGCGCGCGCAGCCTCTACCTGGCTGCTGAGTGCGCATCCTGTTCTCCTGGATCCGCACGCAGCCTCTACCCGGCTGCTGCGTGCGCATCCTGGTCTCCTGGATGCGCGCGCAGCCGACGGGTAGAGGTTGCGTGCGGATCCTGCGTCTGTCCAAAGCGGTACATCCGGCTCCTGTTGGATGCGCGCGCAGCGCAGCCAACAGAAACCGGATGTGCGGCGACGGACAGAACAATTTTATAGTATAGATATAGTGAATCCCAAGGACAGGTACTTTTTCTGTCAAGTAACCCAAGAAATTAAGTTCTTAATTGCAAGATTTAGAGGATATCTGTCTATTCAAAGACTTCATATGAGTCCAATGTTTTTAGCTATATCCTGATTATTCACACTATCAGATCTGTTCACTAATGGGTGAAACTCAGCAGAACTGGCTGGAGAAGAGAACAATCTAGACTAAATAGCAAATTTGAAAAGTGAGATAAATGGGAGAATTTTTCTGGTTTGGCTATTTTGACCTAGAATTATCACTTAATTAAAAATTGGGCACTAGTCCCGGTGTAAGCGCAAAAAGATTGTATGCAATATCGAAAAGAAGGTTATTCTATAAATTGTTTAGACCACTTATCTGATGGTAATTTCTTTTTCTTTAACGCTTTTAATGCCAAACCTTCTTTGATAATCAACACTGATCTAGTGATCAAACAAAAGACTCCATAGTGCAATATTGTTTAACAATTGATAAAATGAATAATATACAAAAGATGAAAGATTGTCCAGATGTCAACTCACAAACATAGAGCCCCACTTGGCTCTAGTGATGGGCCTCTTGACCACTATGGATGGTCATTTCCCAACATCTCGAACCTCCAGCGGTAAATCTTCAAACTGAGACAACTTCATTGCTTAGAAAAAGGAGAATCTCCATTGCGCAGACATCATTGTTCTTAATCTCAATAAGCCATAGGTAAATACACATACTCACAATCTTCTGAGCCTCTCCATATAAGTGGTTCAGTAAGTGGGCATTGGATAAACCAAGTGATGTGGATATGGCTCCTGAATCTGAAATCTGGAGATCAATCCAGAATATCTCCTTGCCACCGAAAAATTGGACTCCACTTCAATAAAATAATGAAAGGCTTTATTCCATAAAACAAAAATAAAATAAAATAGAAGTCAGAGATGCATTTCGCCTACGTCTTCTTTAGGCTTCTTCAGTCTGCAATAAATCTATCCCCTTTAGTGCGGCTATAAATGGACTTAAAATCATCAGTTATGACATACATCTGTGCTGATTATTCGGCTTGTGTGACAGTCCCACTTCCTGCTTGCATTCCATGAGTGACTCTCGACGAAGGCGAAACGCGTCTGCCTTTTATTTTATTGTATTTTATTTTCATTTTTTATTTCATGGAAGGCTTCACTTCTACATCTTCATTTATAGCTAAACCCAGCACAGTCACCACAAAACTGGAGATATGGGCACAAGTCTGCTACGTCTCAAACTGAAGTACATCCCTCGGTTGATATTAGCAGTGGACAAGTGGGCAGAGGATAGAGAATACTAAAAAAGCTGTTTCTCCTCCAAAGTCTTTAAATTCAGTACATGTTCAGGACACAACTCTGCAGCTTGATGTCTAGGGAAATTTCTTAGATGCTAAATCTGGGTAAGGCCCTGCATTTTGGGTTTATTTTATGCAAATTTGTGAGAAAAGGGTTTTGACATGAAAATCTGTACAAAGAAAAAAAAAATAACAAATTTTAAGGGGCTATAACTGTTATGATATAAATGGTTACCATTTTTACCAGGGAATCCAATAGCTTATTTCATTTATGCAAAGGAGCTACTTAATTATAAAGCATAGACCGCATCGGATTAATGAGCTGCTAAGCTAGGAACTGAAGCAAAGTTATGGAGATCGGCTGCATGATGCACCCTTTAAACACCTTTAACTGTCGTCGAATGCCACATCCTGTAGAAAAAATGAAATAAACATGAAGGTTTTTGATATACAGTGGATGTAAAAAGCTAACAAAATCTTATGAATTGACAGGTTTTTGAATAGTAATTGAGAGAATTAACAACAATGCAGTTGCCAGACTTTTTCCACCTGGAATGTGATCTACCAGCGATCACTAATCAGAGAAATAAGTCAAATAGTTAATTATTCTAAGCGAGGGAGTTGCGAGGAATGTGAGGTTCTCAAGTGACACTGTAAGGGTTTTTTAATAAGAGTTGAACTTGCCATCAGTGGCATAGCGTGGGTTGTCAGTGCCTGGGGCAAGGCAAGAATTGCGCCCCCCAACCTGTGAAAATGCAGTGTGCGTGGAATGAGGCAGCGTGTGACATTGTGTGGCATGAGGCAGCGTGTGACATTGTGTGGCATGAGGCATGATGTCACAGTGTGTGTGTGTGTGGAATCATGTGACAATTTGTGTGGAATGAGGCAGCATGTGGAATAAGGCAGTGTGTGACAGTGTGCGTGTCGCATGAGGCAGTGTGTGACCAGAGTGCGTGTAATGAGGTAGCGTGTGGAATGAGGCAGCGCGTGACATTCTGTGGCATGAGGTCACCGTGTGTGTGTGTGGACTCATGTGACAATTTGTGTGGAATGAGGCAGCATGTGGAATATGGCAGCTTATAACAGTGTGTGTGGAATGAGGCAGCGTGTGGAATGAGGCAGCATGTGACAATGTGTGTGGATTGAGGTAGCGTGTGGAATGAGGCAGCGTGTGACAGTGTGTGTGAAATGAGGCAGCGTGTGATAGTGTGTGTAGAATGAGGCTTGCCATTGAATTGCACTGAAGGGAGAACTCCAGTCTACAGTTCAATTTTGTGGCAGTTCGTCTATTCAGAAAACTGTCAATTTGCCAAATACTGGCAAATTGTCAGTGAAATACGGTGCAGTTCTCCGCAATTCGTCTATCTTCTTCAGCGGCAGTGAAATTAAATCTATTCAGAGAAGCCGAACTGCATCAAAATGTTGGTGAAATGCCCAGATTGTCGGTGGTTCAGATCGACAGGTTGAAACCGGCGAATCCCATAGATTTCAATGTAAAAGAATATTAGTGTTTTTATTTTATTTTTATTCAACTTTTTATTCTTTTCATTTGCAGCAAAAAGCCTTATTTTTTAGGTATTTTTCTGGGATTTTTATGCGAAATTTTTGATTCCCATTTTTTTTAATGGCATTTATTTTATTCTGTGACATATATTGTAATTGTTTTTTATAGGAGCTTTATTATTACCATGCATGATCCATGATTGGCTTTTTTCGGCAACGTGCGGCAATCAGTTTGGCGGATCGTCAGCTGTCTTCGGCTGTGTGTGGCAGACAGTTTGGCGGATCTTTGGCTATTTTTGTCAGGGTTCGACTTCGGTGTCGGCATTCAGTGGTCGACGAACTGAAATCGCCAAAGTGCGCCGAACGAGAGAGCACCGAAATTGCGGTGCTCTCTGAATAACCCTTTATGTCTTCTCAACAATTCCTTCTTCTACCAACATCACATCGCTCTCTTTATTAAGCCCTGAGCACGCAGTAACTTCAAACTACATCCACCTTTTCAAGTGCAGACGTTTGTGGCAGACGTAGCTACAAAATGTTGTGTGTTATCATTTCATCCAAAATAAAACTTTTAAACCTGCCGTGGTGCCATCTGTTAATTTGATCCTGTGGGATAGTTTGGCCCTTTAAATTGCCCTTTAAAAACACGGAGCTGCAGTTTGTCGGTTAACGTACTGGTGTTAAAGAACACTTTTGTTGAACAGCACAAACCTGCATGCACAGGGTAACACAAAGAAATCCAATCAAGTAGATGTTTATGCAGACTCGGTTAAGTTTACAGCTGACAAAAATGTGCCTGCGGGCTCTGACAAATGTCCCTTAAGAATTAAAGTTAGCAAAGAAAACAGCAAGTTTGACCTTATTTATTTATTTTTTTTGATCATCGTTAAGCCAAGGTTGTTGCAGTGAATGTGCCTCTGCATTAACGAAGGCAAGCGCCGCTGGGCCCGTAGTGCAGGGAATACATGCCGCAAACCCGCAGAACACTTGCCGAACACTCACCAAATACTCCCCGAACACTCACCGAAAACCGTCAGAAACCGCCGCAAAAACCAAGCCGAACACGCCGGAAAAATCCGAGCAGCTGCCGATCACAGCGCAGAGCAGCCGCTGGAAAAAGCCGACACGCAGACGAACGGGTAAAAAAAAAAAACAGTTCGCTTGAAAGTTTGAAATTTGAAACGCTATTTGCAAAAAAACTACTGAACGAAAATGTCTGGAATTTACATATGAGATCCAATGAATGATAATAAAAAGGGCTGTTACAGAAATAAGAAAAATCGATGTAAAAAATTCACAACAAAATCCCAAAAAATGACTAAAAGATCCGAAAAAAATCGAAAAAATAAAGAGACTTTTTACTGCAGAATAAATTGATCAACGGTTTATTAGATATTGAATTAAAATGGGAATATTTTTAACATTGAAGCCTATGGGATTCGCCTGAATAAATCTGCCATATGAAACCACCGAACAGCAGGGCAATTTGGCAACTTTTCCCTGCTGGTTTTTGTTCTCTGAATAGACGAAGCATTGCTTCACTATGGGGATTTCACTGCCCTCTTACAGGCAACGAACAGGCACCGTATGTGCAGGCAATTCGCCAACATTTGGCGAACTGCCTGCTCTCTGAATAGCCGAATGACCAGGAAAGGTAACCGAACGCTAAATTTCAGTGTTCAGTTACCTTTCGGCCACAATTCGGATCTCTTTGAATAACCCTGTATGTTTCTATAAACACGTTTCTAATGTATTGAAATTAATAAGAAGAGATGGATTTACTTACCATAGTGTGTATGTTGGATGTATATATATATATATATATGAGTCAGGTCTGTGTACTTGAAGTGGTGGAAGTTTGTAAACTTAAGGAAAATATGTATTAATGTACAATTTGTGTTAGGTCTGTTTTGGATGCATTATGTTTACGTTTATTTTCATAAAATATATAATAAATATATAATAAAGATTCACAAATGAAAAAATAAATAATAATAATTTAAAAAATTAGGCAACAAATGTTGACGTGGAATGTAATTTTTACTTTAATGACTCAATGATGCTTGTGTTTTAACCCTCTCATATGTGTTAAAATTACACGTAAACATCCATTCTAATATAGCTACTCAGTGTGTCAGCAATGGAATACAAGAAACTCTCTCATTGTGAATGGCCGCCTGAGCAAAATTAGGCATGTTTTTGCCTTATTTTGTGGGTATTAGAAATTTCCCTTGCTCAGGCAATTTGGTTTAGAATAAGATACTCTATAATATCATATACCATCAGAATGGCCTTTTAAAATGACACAGGGCTGTGAATTTGACGGTCATAAAAACTTTTTTTTTCATATTTATGGTTATTTTATATGAATTTGGAGGGCTGAATGCAAAAGTGACCTCAGATTTGCTCCGTCGCATACCATTTTTCACAGCTGGCTTTGGTGATTTTATATTGGATTATGAGGCACTATGAAAATAATAGCGCAAACTTCCCAAATCACATTTATTTTGTGGCTATTTTTGAATATAAAAAATATACATGCTGGTTATCAGAACTGTTGATGCATCCACGGCTCTCCA
The DNA here is from genome assembly GCA_009667805.1 of Leptobrachium leishanense. Lineage (NCBI taxonomy): Eukaryota > Metazoa > Chordata > Amphibia > Anura > Megophryidae > Leptobrachium > Leptobrachium leishanense. Next base: position 489,164,297 of record CM019063.1, read on the forward strand.
TGTTTGACACCTGACTACAGTATGAAGAACACAAAAGAGTCTGGCCTTAGAGAATCCTAAAACGAGAAAGAAAGGGGTGAATGTCTTTATTCTGGAACCCCAGGGTCATATGCAAGAAGTGAATGTCACATGCAGGATATGATTGAAGTCAGATAGCTTAACTTGTCCTCTTTTGAAAGCACACAACATTCTTTATTATTTTATTCACTTTATTGAGAAAGTAACAGCAAATAAAAGGTGTCTTGAAAGTAGTGACGTGGGTAGAGAGAGCTTCTCTAAAGTATGCTTTGGAATGGGAAGAAGGTGAATAGAGAGCTTCTCTAAAGTATGCTTTGGTATGAGAGGAAGATGGATAGAGAGAGCTTCTCTCTAGTGGTGCTTTGTAACAGGAGGAAGTTAGGTAGCGAGAGCTTCTCTGGCGATGTACTTTGTTATAAGAGGAAGGTAAAACAATATGCATCTGCCCAATATAAACAGGATGCCACTCACAAGCCTCCGCGCTTAGAATGAAGGAAGTGAAGCTTTGCTGCACAGGAAATGAGACTGAGCCAAACTAACTATGCGAGTTAGACAGGGAGAGTGGACTAATCCATTCTTAAGTAAAAGCAAACAAAAACAAATAAGGAATCTAGTTCCATAATAGTCTTCTAATGGACATTCACAATACTTTAATTTGCTGATATGAAACACAGAAATCAGTACAAAATATCAAAACCTTGTAATTGTGCACTGTGGGTAGCAGAAATCAGTACTTGGAAACCAAACATTGAACCTTTGGAAAAACGGTGGATGATATATTTTTCGATTTTCAAATTCAACAGCCAAAAATACATTAAAACCAGTCACGAGGTGATTAGCGCTGTACCTATTTATATATTCCTTGTTACATATTAGGTACTTTGGGGAGACCACTATAAATACAAAGCAAAAGCAGGTCATATATTTCTAGATAGAAAGGGTAAATATTGTGTGGGTGTTTCACTGTTATTAGTATCCGTTTTGGAGTGGTTTGAGTTTTGTCCTTAAATTCCACAAGCATTAAAATAGGAGCCAGAGTGGTCTTCAAAAATATGTAAGTTGGCAATTGATATCTTTTTAAATTTTGCTGCAGTCGTTGTACCTAATTATGCTAGGGGTGTGCCCTGGCCTTTTTCTTTTTGCTTAAATTCGAAGGAAATGATATGGAAGACGTAATGATGGTATTAGGTGAATGGGTATCTGAGCAGGAGAAGGAAAAACCCACAGGCGATTGCACCTAAAGCTGGTTGTGGGTTCTTAAAATTGTGAGTGTGACCATATACCTCCTGTTTTGAATATGCAATTATTAGACATACTGCACCATATTGTTGTCCTTTTTTTTAGTCTGTTCTACACATCTTTGAAAGAAAATTGGCATTCAAGGACTGATTCATTTATTGATGTATGTAAAACCTCCAATAGCAGTCACGTGGTGATTGGTGATGTTCCTATTTATATATTCGGCATTAAAAATAGCTTTTAATAAATTTGTGGGGAACCATGTGATCATATGAATACTTGTCATGTAGCAATAAATCACAAATTGTTCTCTTTGCGCTCAGTGTTCTATATGGAACTGATGGATCTCACAGAAGATTGATTTGATTCTGAAAAAAAAGAATCCCCATGCATATGCATTACTTTAATGTTCTAATTTACGTCATGTATGATTATTTTGATGGGTGATAATGAAATATATTACAAAAAAAGCTATTTTTTCGTTTCCTTCATAGCTTTTATTTTCTTCCAAAAAAGTCAACACTTTGTCAGTACTTATTGGACACTAAGCACTTCTTAAAGCTATATTTTGGTTGTTTTTTTCTGTAGCAAAAATAATTTCCTCCTCCTCGCATACAAAGAACTTATTGTGGTATGAAGGATTACAAAATAATTTGGCGACAAACTTTCATGTAATAATTAAGTTCATATCCTGACTAACCTGACTGTTTAATATGAAATAATACATTTCTCTCAATCCTTGACACTGGATTTTCTCCCCTCGGCCAATGGCAACATACCTTCTAATATCTAAGATGTTGAGGTAGCCAAAATAATGTAAACCAGAGATGATACTCAATGCCTCAATACAAATGTGCCAAGTTGAGGTCTGTATGAATGTTGTGTAAGGCATTCAACGTTGACTACCCTACTGTTCTGCAGCCAGGGAGAAACATGTAATAAATTAGAATATTACGGCAGGTCCCTACCTTTGCATAGGTAGGGATCTGCTGTTTTGGTACACTGAGGTTTTTGGCAGGCATACGCATGATGGGATCATATCTTATAACTTTACCTCCATTTTTCAAGCCAAGGGCTCAATTCTATTTGGTCCAGTGGCCGAAATCGCAAGCATTTTTGGCCATTTTTCTGTAAGGCAGATTCAAATGTGCAATTTGCAGGTTTCAATACCTGAAAAAATGTTGGATCGAATTTCAGCTCTCGTAGATTAAATATCGACTCTCACGTCTATGTTGTCCAATGGAAATAATGGCTTTAGCGATTCAAATCGAATTTATCAGGATGTGGATTTCTGGGAAAAAAAAGTGCTGAAAGGTGTAGACAAATGGGTTTTCAGACACTTGTAGCCCAGTTTAATGTATTTTTGCCTTTCCTACTGTATAGAGATCGCATATTGGGGGTTTTAAAGTGAAACTCCGGACATGCGTGTTGTACTCTGAAAATCTGAAGACGCACGTCTTCTTGTAAGTGTGGAATATGCAAGTCTTACTGTAAATTCCGAACATGTGCATTTTTGCTACAAATCCTATAAAATAATTTTAGTTCATGTAAAAGCACAGATGACATATTTTTTCTTTTGTTTTATACATGTTGCTGGGCTGGATACATCTGGTGGTTGCAGCCGCCCCATCGGGGAATAGGCGCGACCCCACCCTTCCTGTACTATGTACATGCGAGTGTTACTCTAATCCCGGATTTGCACATTCTAACAGTAAAAGTAGAAATATTATAGTACAGACTTGCAGGTTGTAAGTCACCAGTTAAATATTAAAATAGGAACATACTGAATGAAAACATAGATTTAAATATTAAAGTTTGGATTTGCATATTAGTACTGTAACAGTTAAAAAATAAATTTCTGGAGCTGTTCATTAGAACTGTAATGGTATAAATCATAATATCTGAAGTTGTGAGAAATTAATTAACATTGTGGAGGTTGCGCGCTTTTACTGTAAATGCGGATACTCATTGTGGAGAGTAACACATTTATGAGAGGTGAGGTCCTGCAGGTCAGCTGACCCAGCAGCACAAGCCTCCATGCAATCCTATGGACTCCATGGAGGGGATACTCAGGGCAGCGCATTAGTGCTGCCTCAAGTATCCAGTGTCTTAGCGCTGCATTACGGGGCAAACTGCTGAAGCAGCACCTGACCCGTAATATGGATTCAAAACGGGGACGCTAAGGGGAAACCTGCAGGCACAGGTTTTCCAACTTAGCGTCCTCGTTTTAGCGGGCAGCATGTAATGTTGGTGCTAACTTAACCAGAGCTGTTGTAAACTTAAAACCTCCATAGGCTATAATGGCTCTGGGAAGTTTACAACAGCTCTGGTTAAGTTAGCACCAACTTTTGAATATGGCCCTATGTATTTAATAACTAAAAAATGTTAAATATTCAGTTCTTCTACAAGCCAAAAATTTACTTGTCAAGCTTATTTCTTTTTAATGTTTACTGTTTACTTTCCAAACAATAAAGGCAGAGAAGTTAGTGATTAAAATGTGCATTATGCGGGGGGAGAAACGGGGCTGACTACAGATGAGAGAAGATGTGTTCTGCTGAGCTCTCCGATGACTTCACCTTTTCAGGCTTTTATTATCATGTCTCACCTCTCGAACTTTCTGTTTTCCCGAACCCTGGAGTCGCTGGTGATCTGGGGAGGTGCCTGTGGCTCACGGCACCCTTTTCTGCCCACCGATGTGGCTTTTGGGTCCCCTGCTGACAGTTGTTATCATAGGCAAAGGTGGCCATCTTGCAGCCTTGGCACATATTTTTCCAGTGGTCTCCTGGTCGCTCTCACCAATACTTACCTGGTGGTGCTGTACAATAGAAGAAGAGTGGAAAGATGTCCTGCCGGACAGAGGGTCCCCTCCAAAAAGAAATTAGAGTGTCGTTGGGGAGCAGACAGAGGGGTCGGAGGGATGATTCCTCTTCCACCTTGCCCTCCAGAGTGGATTTTGACCTACCGGATGCGGAGTCCCTGACCTGATCACGAGGAGACACTTATGAGTGGAGTCCCTGGAAAACAGCCGTTAGCAACCATGAGGGGACCGTGGGCTGCAGGTTTGATCTGCGTTCCCCTTGGGTATGTTGGCTAGTTGGGGGTGCAGAGATATTGGTCTGCGGGGCTGAGTCCGTTCTGGCTGCTCCGTCTGTTTGCCCAGATGACTCTAGGCCCTGTATGAAAGGAGATGTCCGCTGCATTATGGAAGAGATGCGGGTGATTTGTTAGACAGACCTCCAGGACGTGCGAGGAGAGATTGCTGAGATGCGGAACACAAAGGAAACATTACAGTCCCGGGCAGATATTGCATAAACGATGCAGATACGGTTGGTGTGCCACGTGGACTTCCTTCAGACTCATGTGGATCACTTCTCCAGAGCTTTGGAGACTGTGGAAGCCCCTCATAGACAACGCAATGTGCGTATACGGGAGGTCCCGGAATCGGAATCTTCCACTTATATCCTTGGATACGTTAACAGGGTTGCCCACCACCTGCTCCAACTACCACCAGAGGCTCCTCAGGTGTTTGGTTTGGCAGTCTGCATATGCAAAGCTTCAGAGGATATTATTGCGGTTCCCTGAGAATTTTCCGTTAAGTTTCGCCTGATTTCCCTACCGACGGTTCGTGCTCCTTTTTTATTTGAATCGGCACTTCTCTCCATTTTCAATGACCTGCCCTTCCTGACATTTGCAGCTCGGCACAGATTCTGCGACGTTAGGGCTCAGCTGCAGGCAGAGGGAGTCTGTTATCACTGGGGGGGGGGGGGGCACATATTAATCAGCCATGGAAATTACCTCCACTCAGCTGCTACCCTGGAGGAGATTTGGGCTCTGTTTCCAACCCTGGGAATTTCTTCCTTGGCCCCAGCAGTGCTGCGACCACAGACACTGATCCCAGTTGAATGTACCGTCCCTCCCCCATGTCATGTTATGTTTTGTTTTGCATATTTGATGGTTAATGTGTACTTTCTTTAAATATGTTGCTCACTTATGTTTTGATCTTTTTGTAAATGTTGCTAGAAATCTGCTGCTTATTGTGGTATTTTTTTTTGAGAATGGGTTTTACCAGGAAGGATTCATTGAGATTTCTCTCGTTTCCAAGTATGTCCTGGGTGGCGAGTATGTACCATTATGTGTTTTGCCCAAGGACACTTACTGGAGAGGTGCTCTTGCCAGGATCGAAACCCATGTCTCCACAGGCTCTCTCCACGCAGAGTAGTGATGTTACCTCTACTCCACCCAGCCGGTACTCTACTCCAGCCAGCCGGTACACTGACTATATCTGATGGACTATGCGTGCATATTTGCTGGGTTTTACAGGATGTTTATTGCCGTTTTTGGAGGTTGTAGTCCTGCGGTGGCGGATGGAGGTTTCTTTTTGCACCCCCCCCCACCCCGTTTTTTGTGTGGGTGAATAGGTGAATTCAGGTGAGCCGTTAGTCTTTCTATGCAAACTTTTCAAAAATAAAGGAATATTAACAAAAATACGCATCACTGGTGTCACAAATCTCTAATGAAAGAAAATGTTATACCGACCTAAACTATTATTTTAATAACAAGATTCATTATTACAGATGGTGCTTAATGAAAAGCCAGGAAAGCCCAACTACAGTGTATCTGATCTCAGAGAGAAAGGGGTGAGAGAGAATCCTAATGCACGAAAAATGCTTAAAAACTGCAAGATGTTTTCTTAAAGTGCCATTGTCATGGTCAAAGCAAGTTTTGCCCATTTTATACACGTCTCCCTTTATATAAATCAGAATTTATTTTTCTGAGCTATAGTAATAAAAAAGGGAGATATTTTCATTTAAAGTTTCCGGTCCCCACGAGACTGCAGTCTTGTTTTCAAGCTAACGTGTTGTGCTCGTGGGTGAATATCAAGTACACTAATATGCATAAGAATCCTCCATTTATTATTGAAACAAAGTGATGGGTATTATTTATAGACTGAAGTATTTATGGACAATTATTTGGCTTTATGAATCTATTTCATCAGCAGGCAGCTGAGCGATGCTCTCTATGTCACCGTCTCCAGTTCTTACACCATGGCTGTTATTTGGCATTCTTCATTCCTTTCTAGTGCCAGATCAGACTTGGTGATAATAATTCCAGGTGATTTAAGAGCACTATGTACTGAACAATGCATTCATTTATCCACTCCCTCGGTCTGTGTGCTCATTTTCGAATTCAAACGGAGCGGAATATTGCATTTTTGGCTTTAACTCTGGGAATCCAGTGTAGAGCGAATATTTTTATAGAATGTACGTACATCGGTATATTTTATCCACATTGCACTGACACATGACTGTAGCACTTTACAGGTTGTATCACCATAGGTGGAGATATAGTAATTGTATCAGATTTTACAGAAATAATAACACAAAGGTTATACACATAGGAAAGGAGGTCACTGACCCATATAGATGACAATATGTGTTACGTTCGTTCAGGGCTTGTGATACAAATGGTTGTAGGAGAAGAAATTGCAGACTGGCAAAACGAAATCAGTCTAATGTGGGCAAGCTGAAAATTACCCCATAATGAAAAGGCTTGACACATAATAACATTTTACCTGTTTAACTGAAAAACAGTGCAGTGGATGAATCTTTTGTGTTTTACACAGAGCTTTTCGCCTTCCTCTGCCTCAGAACATCAGAATTAGGGATGGGCTGCCGGATCGATGTTCGATTCGAACATCGGCTGTTCGAAAATTGGCGAACTTCGAACTTTTCGGGACGTTTGCGGAAAGTTCGAAAAAAAATAATTAAAAAATGCTTAAAAGATCCTAAAAAAATCAAAAAATAAAGAGACTCTTTACTGCAGAATATAATAATTAACAGTTTATTACATATTGAATTAAAACGTGAATATTTTTAACATTGAAGCCTATGGGACATAAACATTTCCCACTCCTTGTTGGTCAAACATTTCCCATGGCTTCAAATCGCGTTTAAACATGAGCAAAAGCGGTAAAAATTAGCTCAGCGCACAGCGGTGAAATGGCTCAGCACTCAACAGTGAAAGGGTTAAAAACTTTTTTTAATTTTTTTTCATTGTTTCCTGTCCCCCAGGGCAGTACTCGGACCCCCATACACCTTTTATGGCCAATATCTTGCATCCTTGGAGGGGACGTTAATTTTCAAACGTTCGAGCCCCCTTGAGTTGCATGGTGTTTGAATTGTGTTCTAGTTTGCGGTCGAACTTTTTCAGAATATCAGAATATCTCTCCCCCATGTTTTGGATAAGGAAGGTAAGGAGTGTCGTCTGCTGAAGGCTGATAAATAAATGGTATTCACTCCTCGATGGCTGAAAACAAACAACTAGAATGACTGTTTAAGGCTAAGTGATACGTGACCGTAGCTGAACAGGAACAAGAAGCATCCTTCAGCATAACCTATGAATATATTAGAAATTGTTATGCTGATTGCAATGGCCCCTTATGTGAAGTGTAAGGATGGCTTGCACACTGCTAGCTCTTCTATAAGTATATGATGGGTTTGGATTGAAAGATTAGCAACTCCATTTGGGCAGTGAGTTAGCATTGACCAAGGATAAAGGACAAAGAAAAAGGTATAACAGGACTCAGGTTTGCAGCAAATCCTTGATGTCGAGGCTAGGGATGAGCCGAACACCCCCGAGTTCGGTTCGCATTTGAACTCGAACTTTTCAAAAGTTCGAATTCGAACTCGAACCGAACTCAATACAAGTCAATGGGACTCAAAGTTCGATTTTTAGAGTGCCCTCCAAGAGGGCATATATGCTAGATATTTGCCATAAAAGGTGCATGGGGGTCTGGGTAGTGCCCTGGGGGACAGGAAACAAGGACAGAAAGTAAAAAAAAAAGTTTTTAACCCTTTCGCTGCTGAGGCTTTTCACACCTCTGTGCTGAGGTCATTTTTACCGGTTTTGCTCATCATGTTTAAACGTGTTTTGAAGGCTTATTTTAGTATATTAGCCAGACATATTATATATCGTTCTTTCCGTCAGACTCGGTAGATTCATAATATGTCATTATTATATGTATACGTTATGTCATGTCTGCATATTATAACAAAAAATGCAATAAAATATGTATTTTCAATAATTTACAACGTGTAAAGTGTTTTTTTTCACACTTTAACATGCGAGCAATTGCGGTTATATTTTGTATGGGGTGCGCTTGTTAAAAAAATTTGAGATGGGGTCTCGTTACATTTTTTTTGGGGAAAATTACGCGATTTTTATCAAACGCACCGCATACAAAAATCGTTAGTGCAGTATCATTGTTCACATTATAATTGAAATGGGAACAATATTGCTGCATTAACAAACCAAAAAAAAGAAAAAAAAATTGTTTATTTTTTTTTTTTAATTTGTTTTTATTTTTATTTTTCATTTTTTTTTTTTTTACAAAAATTTTCACAGTAGTGTTTGGTATCGTTGGAACGGCCATGCTCTGGCCGATCCAACCATACCAAACGTTAACCCCTAGCTGCCACGGATCGAGAGATAGGGAGTTCATTGGAACTCCCTATCTCCACCGTTGGTGGCAGTTAGGGGTTAACTCTAGGACTGGCGTCATCGTGCTACGCACGATGACGCTAGTCCTCAGGGGGAGTTCCCGGAGGCTTGGCCGACATCCAAGATCTCGGCCAGCTCCGGGAAAGGATCGCGAACTGGCGCTTTTCAGCGCCGATTCGCGATCCAGCTCCCCAGGAGTTAATGCCAGGCACCATTTGGAAGGGCAGGCTGTGCCCTTCCAAATGGTGCCTGGGTTAACCCCCGCAACGCCGCCGATCGAGAGGGAGAGAGGTGCGAAGGACCTCCCCCCCTCCCTTTCAGGCGCCTCCTCCGCACATGCGGGGGGGCGCCTGAATTAGGCGTCATCGCGCTGCCGCGATGACACCTAATTTCAGCGGCTGCGGTCCCGGATGCCAGGCTGACATCGAGGATGTCAGCCCGCACCGGGGGGGCCAGCGATTGGCCGGAACCCGGCCGAACGCTGACCCCAATGGGAGGACGCGCTCAGCGCGTCCTCCGCATACCAGCAGTAATGCGGAGGACGCGCTCAGCGCGTCCTCCGCATTGAAGTGGTTAAAGGGACAGTGAGTTTTCCATGAAATAAGGGTTAAAAATAAAAACGAAAAATTCCTTCAAATATCGTGCCTAGGAGGTCCCCATAACCTGCCCGTGAAGTGGCGGATTTGTAGGATGTATAGAAACATTTAAAAACAATGTCCGGGTCCGGGTAGTGCCCTGGGGGACAGGAAACAAGGACAAAAAGTTTAAAAAAAGAAGTTTTTAACCCCTTCACTGCTGACGACATGTGGGACAAGTCCTCAGTTACTCCCGCTGTATGCTGAGGAGGACGTGTCCCACACGTCATCAGCTTTGCGGGACCCCCGGCGGAGATACTCACCTCTCTCTCTGGAGTCCCGCGGCGTTCTGACTTCAGCGTCCTCAGACGCTGAAGTCAAGCTTCTCCCGACGTAAATGACGTCATCGCGCTGATGTCATTTCCAGACAACCCCCGGCAATGCCGGGAGATTGCCTGGAAGGGAGTGGGGGATCCGTTCGGGAGGTCCCAAAAAAAGCCTCCCCTCTTAAGCGGTGCCTGGCTTTAAGGCTAAGGTCAGACTAACGCAGTATTAACGTGCGTTTAGCCGCACTAAATCACGGCCGCGCTAGCAGCAAATTACGTCCAATGCCGGGCAGCATATGAAGAAAGCAAGTTTGCAAAGGACCGCATTTTTTCGAGAACGTCAAACCGCTAGTACTGACGTACAGAGTGCGCTGCGTCCGCTAGCGGCATGTGTGTGTGATTAGGAGACGTCAGACACTGCTAATGTCAGGCCAACATCACGTCCAGACTGAAAAAGTGTTTTATTGATAACAGTACAAAATCACAGACGAAAATGCGCATCGTATGACCGCTGTCGCGTATTCTGTGAAAAAATGCGTCCATTCATTCGAACGCACTATTTTTTACGGACAATGCGAAAAATGCGTTAGTCTGACCCTAGCCTTACCCCTTAGGCACCGGGTTGAACTTCGGCACCTTGCGGCTCCGAAGTGCGGCCTAGCTCCGGTGGGGGCTGCCATCTTGGATCACTGCCTGACATCCTCACGCATAGCGCGATGATGTCAGATAGCCGGGGAACCCCTAGCTGCCTGGAATCCCCTGGTGGAGATAGGGGTTCATTTGAACCCTGATATCTCCAGAACCGTGGCAGCTAGGGGGTCATGGAGGGTGTCAATCGAGCATGGCCTTTCGAATGATACCCAACATGACCAGGTATAAAGTAAAAAAATAAAAATAAAAAAACATGTATTTTTTTGTGTGTTATTTTTATTAATGCAGCAATATTGTTCACATTTCAATTATAATGTGAACAATGATGCTGCACTAATGATTTTTTCCATGGTGTGCATTTGCTAAAAATCACAATTCCCCCCAAAAAATGTATTAAGTCCCCATTTCTAATTTTTTTACAAGCGCACCCCATAGAAAACATAACCGCAAACGCTCATGTGCTAAAATGTGAAAAAAAACACTTTACACGCTGCAGATGATTAAAAATTCAAGTTTTATTGCATTTTTTGTTATAATATACAGGCAGAACATGCCATATACATATAGAAATGATATATTATGAATCTGCCGAGTCTGCCGGAAAGAACGATATATAATATATCTGAGTCGTATAATAAAATGTGGCTTCAAATCGCGTTTAAACATGATGAGCGAAAGCGGTAAAAATTAGCTCAGCACACAGCGGTGAAATGCCTCAGCAGTGAAAGGGTTAAAGGAACAGTGAGCTATCCATAAAATTAGGGTTAAAAAAACCCCGAAAAATTCCTTCAAATATCGTGCCTAGGAGGTCCCCATAACCTGCCCGTGAAGTGGCGGATTTGTAGGATGTATGGAAACATTGCCATCACAGACCCACACACGACACCTGGCACTCCCAGTCTGCATACAATGTATCAAATTCATGAGACCGGACTAATTAGAAGCACATGTTATTTCCAAACACTGATTAAACACCTGTTGTTTATGCCTTTTGAGAGCACAGGTCATTTAGAGGTGAGAATCTTTGCCCCTAGACATTAGTTTTTAATTCAATATCCAATAAACCGTTGCTTATAATATTCTGCAGTAAAGAGTCTCTTTATTTCTAGATTTTTTGGTATTTTTTATGCATTTTTTATACTTTTTTCAAATATTTTTTTTCGAACTCGAACCGAACATGCCAAAAAGTTTGAAGTTCGCGAACTTGTGAACGGCCAAAGTTCGAATCGAACTCCGAACTGATCGAACCGGACATCTCATCCCTAGTCGAGGCACCAGACTGCCCATCAAAGAGCGACATAGTCCAGCAGAATGCGGAGTTCACTAGGTTAATCTAGAATGAAGAAGAAAGGGGTCGGTATGGGCGCTCTTGTCTAGGTACAAGTGCTTGTTTTAGTTTGCTGCCGTCTAGGGGATAGCACAGACTCTCGAGTTGGGTGTGCAGATATCAGTAGAAGGAAAAGGAGGGGGTTCCTAGTGGCGCAACAATTGTGCACAACAAATCACAGTGTCGTACTTTTGAACTATCAGATGTGCATAAATCCTTACGGTTCGTATGGATGCAACTTTAGTCGTACAAATTCAGGGTAGAGTGCTAGTGTCACAGTTTATGCAGTATTAAAGTGCAACAGTGACAGATTAAGTGCGTAAATAGTGCAGGCTAGAGCAGATCTATACAGCGGTGCCGCGGTTGGGGGTACGTTCAATGCACGACTCTATATAGGGTTGACTCTCAAAATGGTAAGTGCTGGTGTTACAGAAATATCGCTATTTACACAATATGAGATGTATACCAGTAGCAGCACGTTGATGGAAACTTTAAAAAGGTGCAGATGTCCGCGTCAACGTTGTGGTGACCGGTGCGGCTTAAGTTTGGAAACTTAATGTCTCTTTGTGGGTATACAAATGACCTTACACTGATTCCCCGTGCATATTGAAGGTCTAGTGTCCTTGGTATCTTTTTCTTCCAGAAGTCCTAAAATAGCAGAATATGCACTAAACGTGCTATGCCGTGTGCTCGATGCAGCGGCTCCTCCTATAGCGTTGATTAACTCCACTCCAATGGGAGATAAAGAACGGGGGAGAGAGAAAAGATGATAATAGTGCAGCAGCGTTTTATATTGGTGAACTGTCGTGTGTTCAATAATTGCACACTTACAGGAACCAGAACCGCTTATATTCGGGCTCTGGAGTGAAACGCCTTGTGTCAACTATAGGGTGACCACTGCCCTTCTTTAATGTATCGCCTTCACCTCAAGTGGAGAGACATAAAAGGAAAAAAGGGGGAGAGAGTGCTCTCATGGCACAGCATCAGTGATTACTGGCTTAATATGATAGGAGGGGGGTTGGTTACACTCACCGATTTGGGAGCCTTATCACTCCAGGCTCAACTGCTGTGCGTGTGGTACTGCTTAGCGGTGAGCACCAGGACCCCTCTTAGCTGTTTCTTTAGGTACAGGTTGCGGTATCCATGATAGATCCTGGAGGTCTGGCCTGATCAGGTTGGGCTCAATGACCAATTTGGGTTCAATAACCAAATACTCCTGTGTACTTGGATAAAAGGATTTATTTATATATAAAATACAAGTTAATAAGTGCAAATAGATATGGGGGGAATGTATAGTGTCTCGAGACGCGTTTCGGCGCTGTCCTGCGCCTTCCTCAGTCGATATGTAAGAAAAAGGGGGAGCATTTTGCAGGACTGTTATACACTTGAGTCAGCATTATGCAGGATTGATATACACTCTGAGTCAGCGTGGGGTAAAATCAGCATACACTCTGAGTATGCTCTGGGCATAACATACATACAGGCTTGGTCAGAAAGAGAATGGTCAGGAAGGCAGTCCAAGTCAGCAACAATCAGGGTCCTCATACAATCCGGGTCAGTAACAGAGCAAAAGAATCAAAAGGATCAATGAATCATACACGAATACACCAGGCGATGCGGGAACAAACTCCACGTCAGGGCAATGAGCCGACTCGCACGCCCTGCATTTAAGGCCGGCGGCTCTGCATCATCATGCTGTGCCCCGCCCCTCCAGGCGCACAAACGACCGGAACTTCTGGCACCCAGCCAGCCAGCGATGCCGCCAGGGTGCCCAGACCCCCCCTGAAGCCCTGCAGGTACTGAGGATGTATCAGTTCTCCATCAACTTGGGCCACATTAGCGTCCTCATACAAAGTATAGGAGATGCTAATGTACTGTAAATTGGCGCTACATACATTACATCATATGGAATATGCCGTAAAAAAGAAGAGCACAGCACTCGATCTGTTCTCCTGAATGGCTCGAGTGCTGTGCTTTGCGGCAACATTGCAATAGGATCCCAGGTCTTCTGAGACGTTATTCTTTGAAGAACACTGCCTCTAGTCAAGAAGAATGAGTGAGGTTAGAATAGATTAGGACCTGATCATTTACAGTTAGGAGCCGCAGCATCTAAGTGTGTGGATGGGTTGTGATAGCATCTCAAGCAGTTATTGTTATGTCTACACACATAGGGCTCTATTAAATTTTTTGTGCAAACGTTAACTCGTGCGCAAAAACGCATTAACGCGAGGGTCAAAACCCTTTGCGCAGAACGTCGTATTACAATGTCTGCGCAAAAAATGCGCTTTAACGTCTAACACGGGTGGACCTGCGCGAACCCTTTGCGAGCGTAATGTACTTTGCGCGTCCTATACTTAACATTGTGAGCACAAATGCGTTTGTGCGCTGGTGCGCAAGGTATTACAATCTTCGTGCAAAATTTAGCGGACAACGTTTGCGTACATAATTTTAATGTCTTTGTTAAACCTGGTGGTGACGGCAAATCCGAACGTCCGGGCCGAAACCAAATACAACAGCCCGAAAAAAAAAATACAGCAATGTATGGTTACACATTCTACGCATACTCAAAGAATAAAATTGAGACGTTGTGCGTGTTTTTATTATTGCTGCAGCATATATACTCAGATTGATTTTGACAGGCGCAAAAACATAACGGGAGACAATTGTGGTTCTCAAATCAGATTGGCTGAATCGCGTGAAAAAACAGTCCGTCCACCGATTTCTGCACGCGGCGTTAATGCGCGCGTGTTTTTGCGCGTCATTTCTCCGCGTGGTATTTTTTGACGGATGAGAAAATGCGCTCGGATTGTAATACCAGCGTTAATTTACACACGTTAACGTTTAACGCTGCGCGCAAAAAAAATAGCGCAAGTGTTTTTGCGCAAAGAATGTAATAGAGCCCATAGACTTTATTGTGTCAAGCCGTTAATCTTTCTTGGTTGGGAATTGAGCCTGTTATCAGTTCAGAAGGAAACGTATTAAATGCATTTGCTTAAGAGAGATATATATATATTTCTTGAGGTTCAACAATAAAGAAGTGGAAACGAGCTTTGAGATCTATCATTGGCACAAATCCCCACTGGCTGCAGGCCAATATAATCTTTCTTTTATGGACCCAAAACGTATAGGAAAGTAAAACAAAGGGTTAAATCTGTAAACCTGGATTTATGGTTACATTATTTCTCATGGCTTTGTAATCTTGTACAGTCTTTTTCTTGCTTGTCTACTGTGTCAGTCGGCTAATTAGTGTTTGTGTAAAGAGATACACATGATACAATCAGAGCCTCTCACGTGGCTTCCAAGTAAGCACAGGGTTAATGTTTCAGCTGGCCCTAATGTGTATTAAGTGAGTTATTTCAAGCGCCCGTGACATACAGTAGCTGTTTCAACCTACACCACAAATGCTTGGGAGATTTCTGACCCTGAGTCATATTACATAACATAGTCTAATGCTTCATTAAATGTAAGGATGCTTTGCTCGTTCCACATAAGGAGAGAGGAGAGTTCGCCAATACGCAGCAGCTGAAGCTGTGAAAATTTGTTGGTGGAAAAAATAGGAATTTTGCTCATTTTCCCTTGCAATCAATATATTTTGCAAATTAATGTATTGCTGGGTTCACCAAGACATTCTAATTGTCACAGCACCGAATCTGGCTGGCACCCGCTGGCTGATCAGATACATGTGTCTGAGATGAATACTCTCTTCAATGCAAGCAATTAAAGGGATATTATATATAAGGGAAACTATTAGGGTTAAAATAGGAGCAAGAAGCACACAGAGGGGGTTAAACAAACCCCTTCGCACCCCCCTCCTTCTATAATCTTATAATTTCTTGTAAAATCTCTCCTGAATTCAGCGCTCGTTTCCCTCTGAGCCCTGCCAGATAGCAAGTGGCATGCCACGGAACTCCCGGGGTGGCTGGACAGCCATTGTTGGAGCCTAGTTTGCAAAAGTCCTGAGCTAAGTCCCTGCACTTTCAGAGCTAAATCAGTCCTCCGAGCAGCCGAGGAGAGTGAGGAGTCAGGGAAGTGTGACCACTCAGACAACATTGAGTAGTCACACAATCCCTTTAAAGTATATAAAAAAAAGAAATAAAAAATATTTTATAAGCACTAAAAGACGGTAAGCGGGAGACGCTAAGGGTTATCAGCTTGCACCAGTTTTCACCTTCCTGGTTCCAATTAACCACTGATACACACGTCATGTAGCCAATTTTGGTAATTTACAAAAGAAATTAGCTAATTTACTTGACTTTGCCAAAGCTTTCAACACAGTTGCACACAAGTGATTACTATTTAAATTAAGAAAAATTGGTCTAGATAAAAATTATTGCTCTTGGATGGAACACTGGCTAAAAGATAGAGTACAGAGAGTGGTCTTAGAAGAACACCAGTGGTAAGTGGTGTCCCTCAGGGGTCTATTATTGTTATAGGACCAGTTCTATTCAATTTATTTATAAATTACCTTGAAATAGGTATTCTGGAACCCCAGGGTCATATGCAAGAAGTGAAAGTCCTATGCAGGGTATGACTGTAGTCAGATTACTCATCCCCTTCTAAAAGCACACAAAGTCCTTTGTGTCTTCTTCACTTTATTGGAAAAGCAATAGCAAATAAAAGATGTCTTTATTGATAGAGAGGGCTTCTCCGGTGTACCTTGTTATAGGAGGAGGGTAAAAGGAGGACGCAATCACCCGGTACAGACAAATGCTTGCTCACTGCCCTTGTGGTATACCGACAGAAAGGCAGGCTTTGCTAAGGAGTAAATAGGCTGGGCCAAACTTACTATGGGGGTTATTCAGAGCACCGAAATGACTGAGAAATTTCGGTGCTCACAGGTTCCTTGCACTTCTGGAGTGCAGAGAACGGACTTGAAAATCCGCCACAAAGCCGCCGGAACCACCACAAAAAACACGAACACGTCTGGAAAAAGCCACCGAGCTTTGTGCCGAACACAACGCCACCCAGCTGCCGGAAAAAGCAGATAAGCTGACGAACGGGGTAAAAAGAAAAAAATAAATAAAAAAGCTTGAAAGTGTCAAAATTGAAACGATGTTTGCAAAAAACTACTCAACGAAAATGTCTGAAATTAACATATAAGATCCTATGAGCAATAATAAAAAGGTCTGTTACAGAAAAAAGTTAATCCAGCAGAGAAATGTTGCCGTAGTGCCCTGCTGTTCAGTGCTTTAATTTGACTGGTTTATTCAGGCGAATCCCAGATGCTTCAGTGTTAAAAAATATTCCAGTTTTAATTCAATATCTAATAAGCTGTAGTAAAAAGTCTCTTTATTTATAGATTTTTTTTAGGATCCATAGGCATTTTTCGAATTTTTTGGCAATTTTTTTTTCTGTTTTTTCTAGTAGCGGATTTTCTTTTTTCTATAACAGACCTTTTTATTATTATTCATAGGACCTTATATTTAAATTCCAGGAATTTATGTTTAGTAGTTTTTTGCAAACAGTGCTTCAATTTTGGCAATTTCAACTTTTTTTTTTTTACCTGTCCAGCAGCTTGTCGGCTTTTTACTGCGGCTAGTTTGTGCTGTGTTCGGCGCATCGTCGGCAGCCCTCCAAGTTTGCGGCAGATGTCTGGCAGGTTGGCAAGCGACAGGTTTCTGGCGGGATTGCGGCAGCATTCGGCGGCCACCTCCCTGCACTTCGGGGACCCTGCGGTGAATGCTGAATTCACCATAGGGTGGGGAACTTTCATTCCCCAAAGTGCAGGGAAGTGCGGGGAACGAGAGAGCACCAAAATGTCAGCGATATTTCGGTGCTCTCTGAATAACCCCCATAGACTTCAAACTAAGTAACAATGCCCACAAATACACTGAGACTGAACAACATTTGAT
The DNA here is from genome assembly GCA_009667805.1 of Leptobrachium leishanense. Classification (NCBI taxonomy): domain Eukaryota; kingdom Metazoa; phylum Chordata; class Amphibia; order Anura; family Megophryidae; genus Leptobrachium; species Leptobrachium leishanense. The sequence continues at coordinate 489,181,785 of CM019063.1, forward strand.
AAACTAGTACAGGAGAAAACGAGGGCCCTATTCCCATGGGAACTCACAATCTAGATTGGTTGGGGTGGAAACAGGAGGAGAGGACTGCAAGGTGAGAGTGAAGGACTGGTTGGGGCAGTGAGATGTATCAGTGAGTCGGGTGGTAGGCTTCCCTAAATAGGAATGTCTTAAGGGAGCATTTAAAGGAAGAGAAACTAGGGGAAAGTCTGACCGTACGAGGGAGAGCGTTCCAGAGAATGGGGGCTGCGCGTGAGAAATCCTGCTGGTTTTGCGGTTTTTACGGTTTCTTTCTTTTACTACTCTTACTCATAAATCAGTACTCCCATATATCAATGAATGCTCATACACGGCGCACATTACTGTGAGGTTTATTGCTGTGGAGCTCTGTGATATACTCACACACAAATTTTAGCGAACTGCCAGCAAGTATGGTGACTGTTTGAAGGCAGTGAAAGTCCCCACAGAGAAGTAATGGTTAATCTGTTCAGAGAACACCGAACAGCAGAGAAATGTCCTGATGTACGGTGGTTTCATTCGGCAGGTTTATTCAGCGAACACCATAGGTTTCAATGGTAAAAATATTCCCGTTTTTATCCAATATCTAATAAACCATTTATTCCTTTAATCTGTAGTAAAACGTCTCTATATTTATTGATATTTTTTTTTTAATCTTTTAGGCATTTTTCAAACAAAATTATACTTTTCTTTTTCTAATAGCGTTTTTCTTTTTTCTGTAACAGACCTTTTTTTTATTTTTAAAGTATTTAATTTTGAAAGCGAAAATATCGCATACAATCTGGTAAAGCAGGCCTCGCAGGGCCAAATAGGCATCAAATACACATTAAGCTGTAAAAAATAACTTGTCATCTATGAAAGCATATAGAAAAGTCATCATAAATGTAAACTAGTCATCTGAAGGCATTGTATGGAGAAAATAACGAAGGGAAAGAAATCAGCTGGATAAGTCAAACAGGAGGGAAGGGAGAGGGGGGGACGGGGCGAAAGAAAAATGGAGGGGGGGCAGAAGCCTGAATAAAAGTCATCTTATGTGGTTAGCAAAATAGTCCTCGGAGATGGCACAAAAATAATTTTTTATTTTTTTTTAAAAAACAGCCACAAAAACAAAAAAAGGCGGGAAAAAAGAAAGAAAAATACAGGGATAGTCCTCAAAAACTGTGATGGGTAGGGTCTTCAGCGTGGGAATAAAGGGGGGGATAGCGCACGGAAGGGAGGTAGGTTACGTGGTCAGGCCTCAAAATAGCGGTATCGTTAAACAGAGCCTCTTCAACTGGTTTCCAGCAAGAAAGCCGCGTGGTGCACCCCTCCAGGTCCATCCTCCTCTCGTTGGCGGCTGCAGGACAAAGAGATCCCAGAGTACTCCATCCATGGCTGGAGCAGCTCCACGGGTCCAAGGTCTATGCCATTTCCTCTCCAGAGACGGTCCAGCATAGCACCGCATCTCCTCCACCGCAATCTGCACAGGGGTTTCCAGCCTCCACCGGCCATGGACTACCGTTGCAACCCCGAACGCAGCCTTCACTCTCTCTCCACACGGATCAGCGATCCGCCAACAGAGTGGCAGCCGCCGGTACATTTAAGAGACCTGTGCACGCATTTTTTATTATGGAATGTCCGCGGTCGAACAAACCGCGAACAATCCATAATGTTCGGCGTTCGCCGAACACTCGAACGGCCGATGTTCGATTCGAACTCACGTTCGAATCGAACTGAACACTCATCCCTAGTTAAGATGACTTTGATCTGCTGGCTTCGAAAATGTCATCTACACACTTGCAAAAATATCCATGACGTACATTATGACGCTATGCAAATTATACCTTCCTCTGTGCGTAGAGGTGTCTGCCTGGTGGATAATAAGACCATGCAAGACATGCATTCCTGCTCTGTGAGATATTAAGATAGGGTAAAGAGAAAAAAAAATATCAATGATCACATTATTTTACATCAAATAACATTGAGGCCCTTAGTGAGACGCAAAAGTGATGGTGTTACTTAAAGCCGTAACTATTATACAGGCAGACATAATTATACCATTATTTTAACACAAATGATTAATTTCCTGCTAGCAAATGTTGTCTTGAGGATTTAAATAATAATTAAAATCTTAAATAATATAAAATGATTAATATAACACTGTATTGTAAAATGTTATAAATGAAAAGACCGTCTTGTGCAGATACAAAGATAATAAAGGTTACTAAATATTTATTATGTTCCCTGCATCACTTTAATCACCTGCATGTATTAGTCCAGAAGCAGTAACAAGATTATTGAGACACGTTTAATAAATCTGTGTCTATGTCTCGTGAAATTCAGAATATTTAGTACAGTATATGTATCTCTACACCTTGTTTCCTCTCCTCTCTCTCTCTCTCACTCTAGCATATATATTTAACCCCTTCACTGCTGAGGCATTTCACCCGCTGTGTGCTGAACTCATTTTTACCGCTTTTGCTCATCATGTTTAAACGGGATTTGAAGCCACATTTTGTTATACGACCCAGACATATTATATATCGTTCTTTCCAGCAGACTCGGCAGATTCAGAATATATCATTATTATATGTATACGTCATGCTCTGACTGAATATTATAACAGAAAATGCAATAAAATTGTAAAGTGTTTTTTTTCCACATTTTATCCTCCGAGCCTTTGCGGATTTCCTTAGGAAATCCCCGGGCAGCTAGGCTTTCCCCGGCTAACTGACGTCATCACACCATGCGCAATGACATCAGGTGACGAGGGGGGACCCAGAAGTGCAGCTGGCGGCCCACACCGGAGCTAGGTCGCTATCCAGCGGCGAATGGTGGCGGATCGCGGCCCTGTGTATCAGGGGTTAAAGCCAGGCACCACTTAAAAGGGGAGACACTCCCTTTTAAGAGGTGCCTGGTTGTCCTGCTAGGACCTCCCGATCGTGAGGGAGAGAGATCCAAAAGGACCCCCCCTCCCTTCCAGGCGATCTCCTGGCTTTGCCAGGGGGTCACCTGAAAATGACGTCATCGTGCAAGGCGTGCGGTAGGCCTTTACGTTGGTAGGCCTATAAAAGCGGCCATTGATAAGAAACCAAACCTCTAATTGTGTTTAGTTTCACATGGTATAATTGGAGTAAGCGCAGATTACATTTTTTTCTTAGTTATGTTCTATAAAAGCGGCGTCTGACTTCCCTGAAGTCAGAACGCCGTGGAACCCTGGAGAGAGAGGTGAGTATCTCTCCCAGGGCTCCCGCTAGCGGGTGACGTGTGGGGAATGTTCTTCGCATATAGCGGAAGTCATTGAAGACATTTACCACGAGTCACCCGCAGGGAAGGGGTTAATCTATTAGATACTTTTTATAATCACTATTTACTAATAATTTACTAATCTAACCACTGTGTTCAGTAAGAATAAATATCAATATCCATCTGAGAAGCTGGTAAAGAGATATTTTCCACTTGATAAGGCTTCACAAGTTTCATTAGGTCACGCAGATGTCTATCACAAGCTGTGGTGCTTGCCAATGCACTGTGGAATGCTAGCACATGTTTTGTGACATGGCATGTGACGTTGTCCGGCCAAATAGATGAACTAGAGCACATTGGAACATATTAATGAAATTCTAATTACCATTATTTATAAAGTACCAACATATTCCACAGCGTTGTAAAATGGAGAGGAAAAAAAAATCATGATATTATTTCTCATTTATACATAACAATGATGCTTCTACAAGTAGTTTAAACCAAATAACAATAACATTTACTATATATTTTTCTTTATATAATATAATATAATGTAGTTCTTTAATGATGTATTTCGCAGCACTAGATTTATCAAGCTCTTTAGCATAAATTTGTATGATAACCAAAAGTTGGCGAAAATAGCCAAAACCAGAAAAATTCTCCCATTTATCTCACTTTCCAAATCAGCTATTTTGACCTAGAATTTTCACTTCTCCAAAAGTTCTCCAGAGTTTCACCTTTCTCTGAATAACCCTGAAGGTGTTACTGTAATTCCCATACACAGGCATTATGCCATATACAGATATTATTTTTATATTCTATTAGTATTTTTTGGAAGCTGCATTGCTAATAATTTTATTATAATCACTACAAATCTCTGAGATTTGACCATTTTCATTATCGTATTTACTGTATTTGTGACAAAGGCATTTCCTGCCTGTATGCTCATAATGCAGAATATGTGTTAGAGTGTGCAAGATAAGGGACGTCATCTAGAGTTTAGAACTTTCATCCCAGTAATATTTCTGTAAATGATAATGACAAATTAAAAGTGAAAGTTACATTATTTTAATTCTTAATCTTTCTCAGAAAAACTAATTTTATTCAAAATTCCTACTTTACCCTAACATACATATTTACTATCATTATTGTTTCACATAATTTTTTATATATATATATATTTTTTTTAAAAAAAGGATAAGTGGTAATACAGTGTCAGTATTGCAGTTATTAATATCAATAAGTAAAAATAATTGACCTGAACGTTTCAGTTTTGCTGACTGCTCAAAAACCTGCTGCACCAGAAATATGTTTTAAAAGGGTGAAAAATTCACCTTTTGCTAATGTTTCATGTTTATGTTTGATTATGCTTCTTGCAATAACTGGAAATTTAATTTAGGTTACATAAACATAACATAATTGTCATGCAACACCAAGAGAAAGCTCTCTATTTGGATTGAGATTCTTGAGTGACAATTTATCTCAGCATGTAAAATTCTATTCTTCAGAAATAATTATATTTATCCCCATTATAATGTCTGATACTCGTAACTGTGAGTTCAGAACATTCAATGGAAAAGAAAAAAAAATTGATACAAAAAAAGTTGCGTGCCTGAAATCTATATATATATATATATATATATATATATATATATATATATATATATATAACTATAGACGCTACTCAAAACGTTAAAGCTACAGGATACATTTCAGACTGGTGAAGGTCAACCTGTCATACTTCTGAATTCTACGACTTGAATACCACTAAATTATATTTTTATACAATATACTTCTGATTAATAAATTATTATTTATTGGGAAAAAAATATCCATTTCATTGCTGATTGTGTTTCAATAAGACCAACCTGTCAAACATAATTCAGAAAACAGAAGATAGACAGTATACTTCTTAAATACTGTATGTCCGTTCCCGTTAAATATTTTTATTATCATTAATCTTAAAATAATAAATTATTATTAATTTTAAAATAATAACACAAATACAATGAATATCTCTCAGTGTTTCGATGTAGAGACGGTTATTTGCGATGACATCGTGATTTCCAAACCCTCAGAGAAACTGTCTTGGAAAAATATACAGGGTTATTCAAAGAGATTCGAAAAGTCACTGCACGTTCGTTGACTTTTCGTTCTCTTCAATTCGGTTTGTTTTGCCGATCCCATTTCGGTGACCCTGCGGTGTATTCAGCAAACACCACAGGGTCCCCGAATTGCAGAGAAAAGCTGCCTCAAACCTGACGAAAACTAACCGCAAAACCCAGCGAATGCACGCCGAAAACCCTCAAAAACATCTGGATTAACCTGCCGAAAGCCACGGAAAAACCCGAACAGGAGCCGATCGCAGCCTCTGACACAGCAGAAGAGGCAGTGAATATATTAGGATAACAGTTTGCATGAATGATTGAAAAGTGAAACACTGTTTGCAAAGAAACTACTGAGCGGAAATGTCTGAAATTTGCATATGAGGTCCAGGGAATGATAATAAAGAGGGCTGTTACAGAAAAAATAAGTAAACTTAAAAAAAATCCAAAAAAAAACGGACTTTAAAAAACAAAAACAAAAAAATCAGAAAAATGCTTAAAATATCCTAAAAAATCTATAAATAAAGAGACTCTTTACTGCAGAATTTTATAATGAATGGTTTATTAGATATTGAATTAAAACGGGAATATTTTTAACATTGAAGCCTATGGGATTCTCCTGAATAAATTTGCCGAATTAAACCACCGAATGGCAGGGCATTACGGGAATCTTTCACTGCTGGTTTGTGTTCTCTGAATAGCCGAAGCAGTGCTTTTTCATGGGGTTTTCACTGCCCTCGAACAGGCACCGAACAGGCACCGTATGTTCAGGAAATTCGCCAGGATTTGGCGAATTGCCTGCTCTCTGGATAGCCGAATGGCCAAGAAAGGTAACCGAATGCTGATTTTCAGTGTTCGGTTACCTTTCTCAAGCAATTCGGATCTCTTTGAATAACCCTGATAGTAAAGTTGCGAAGTTGCCATGTGATTTTAACAGGCCAATCATACATGATAGGTTTAGAGTAATTCCCAGCATTCCACTTTGCAGGAAGTGGGAGTAACTGCCAGCATTGTACTGTGCTGGAAACAGGAAGTGTGAGTAACTGCCAGCATTGCACTGTGCTGGAAGCAGGAAGTGGGGGGTATCTGGCAGCATTGCACTTTTTTTTTAAATTGAAAAGTTTTTATTGATTTTCCAACAGTACAAATATAGATGATAAAGCAGTACTTCAATGAACAATTAGTACCTTTTAAGAAAAACAAAAAGAAACAAGAACCAACAAACCACATACATTTGTCGCTGCTGCGATTGTCAACAATAAAATGTAACCTAACAGATATTCCATGTGTGCGCTAAATTCCACATTCCGCTTCTCAAGGACTTCACCCTGAAACCCCAATAAGATTGGTATCCTACGTCTGTCCCTCGTGTAAGCCCCCCCGTGTATGATCCCCTCCATCTAGTTGTTAGAAATAAGATAAGTGTCCCAAATATACCAGAAGTTCCTCTTGGATGGTAAAGTTCCTGTAACTGTCCAGGACATTGCGTCTAATAAGCGGAATTCTTTTAGGCGGTCAGTAAGTAGGGTGAGGGATGGGAGGTCGGTAGACTTCCACCTAGCTGCCACCATTAGGGACGATATGGTCAAGATGTGTGCTAACATTTGTTTCTGGAACCTGGAATACGAATTAGGGAAGAGTTGAAGGAGCACTATCTCCGGGGTAGGATCCACCGTGATACCCAGAATCTTGGAACTCAATGTCACAACCTCCCTCCACCATCCCTCCAAAGGGGGACACATCCACCAAGTATGGTAATACGTTCCTCTTAATAACCCACATCTCCAGCATGTGGAGGAAGCCCCCCTTGACATGTGGCTCTCTCTATCCGGTGTTAGGTACCACCTATATAGCAACTTTTTACGCGCTTCCCACAATGATGCACATTTAAACTTGCTTCTGTCATCCGAGAAACTATTTCTCCACTGTTCCCTTGGGAGTTCCCTTCCCAGGTCTTTCTCCCAATTTCTCTGATATTTCCAATGTTTATTAGCTGTGGATGTAAGTAGGAGATCGTAACAGATGGATATCATTTTCCTCCGTTCTAGGGGGTGGGTACATGTAGTTTCAAACGGAGAAAGCAGGGGGCGCGTAGAAGATAGTTTCCCTCCAAGTCCCCATAACGCTAATTGAGATCGGATCTGACCGTATGATAGCCACAGGGAGTGGGGAATGTCATATTTATCAATTAGTCGTGAAAAGGGGAGAAATCCCTCCTGATTAAAAAATTGGGAGAGCCTCGTCACGGCATGTAATGTCCATACCCGTGGGTCAAAGTGAGGAATGAGGTGGCCTAACACCGTAAGTGGGTCTGCCAGGGCAATGGGGTGATAGTTTATGAGTTTAGCTGTGTTATAGTCCCATTCTCTACGGAGCAGGCTGGCAAAAGGAGGAAGAGGTGGCAATTTAGGGCGTAGGGATCTGGGCAGCCAGAGGATTATTGAAGGTGAATATGGAAGAAAATAAGCCGAGAGTAATCTAGTCCACTGGGGACCCGGAGGAGTCATAAGAAGGGCTTGGGATGCTGTTAACATGGATGCTTTATAATACATTAATACATTAGGGACCCCAATCCCTCCGCCCTCTATAGATTGATTCAATAGGGCCGCTCTCACTCTAGGACGTTTACCTCGCCAGACAAATTTGGAGAGTACAGATTGCAGATTCAATAGATAGGTTCGTGGCAAAGCTATGGGAAGGGCACGGAAAAGATAAAGCAGTTTTGGCAATAAAGACATTTTAAGCGCTGCAATTCGCCCCGCCCAGGACACCTCTACCTTAGACCAATTCATACATAGATTTCTAAGTTGTGTAAGCATATGTTGATAGTTATTAGTAAATAGTTCTGCTCTAGAAAAAGCTATTTTGACTCCCAAATATGTAATGTGTGATTTCCTCCAGTCATAGGGGTAGGCAATTTGTAAGGGGAGAAGATTCTCATGGGGAATCGCAAACGACAACGCCTGTGATTTCTTCCGATTAATTTTATGAAAAGAGGCTTTACCATAACTATCTAGAATCTCGTGAAGAGCGGGTAGAGATGATGATGGTTCTGTCAGCGTCAATAATATAACGTCCGCAAAGAGCCTCACTTTGCTCTGTGTGGGACCTATGTGTATGCCTTAGACTTCAGAGGCTTGCCTATTGGCTTGGCGAGTGGTTCAAGCGCCAACGCATAAAGTAGGGGTGATAACGGGCATCCCTGCCTTGTACCGTTAGAGATGTTAATGGGGTTGGATGTGAAGCCAGCATTCAGGACCTGTGCAGTGGGAAATGTTTAAAGCCCCCCCACCGCCTTAAAGCGACTGGGAAATTAAATTTTAACAATACATGATTCAAATCGGACCAATTAATCCGATCAAAAGCTTTTTCTGCGTCTAATGATAGTAGTAAGGTTGGTTGGGACGTTTGGACTACATGGTCAACAAGGTTAAGTACTTTCAGGGTGTTATCTGGGCCTTGTCTATTTTTTATGAAACCTACTTGGTCGTCCGCCACTAAGAATGGCAGTACCTCGGCTATTCTAATAGCCATAATCTTTGCGTATAACTTGGTGTCGACATTAAGGAGCGATATAGGTCGATATTGTGAGCAGTGAGGAGAGGGAAGTGGCGTTTTAGGGATTGTTACAATATGCGCTGCTAACCACTCCCGAGGTGGTTGTCCCGATTCAAAGAGTGATTGAAAAAATTTTAGCAGATGGGGCTGAAGATCTGGAAAACATTTATAATATTTCGCTGTGAACCCGTCTGGGCCAGGGGCCTTGCCATTAGGTAAACTTTTTAGTGCCGATGCTAGCTCAATAGAGGTTATGGGTCTGATTAGCTCGTCTTGGAGATTATCTGACAGCTGTGGAAGGTGGAGGGAGTTCAAGAAGGGAAATATGTCTTGCAGGGACGGTTGGTGTACGTCGGGTTCTGCCGAAAGATTGTACAGGGAGGCGTAATACCGTGCAAAGCATTCAGCTATTTGTCTTGGTTGGTGTTTGAGCTGCCCCTCCCGATCTAATATCTGTGGTATACGTGATTTACCTATTTTGGCTTTCAGTTTGTTAGCTAGCATTCTGCTTGCCTTGTTACTGTAAATATAGCATCTCGCCTTAAGTCTACGCGACATCCATGTGTAATCTAGCTTGTCTAACTCGATCAGTTGTCTACGAAGGTCCGCAATATGAGACAGGGAGGCCTCCGTGCGAAGTCGTTTGTGGGATTCGTCGGCTATTGTGATTTGGTGTAACAGGGATAGTCTATGGTCCTTTCGTTGTTTTTTAAGACGTGCACCCCATTTGATTAGAATACCCCTCACTACCGCTTTGTGAGTTTACCATAATACTCCCTCTGATATCTCTTCAGACGAATTCTCTCTAAAATAGTTAGATAAGGCAGTTTGTATTTCTTCTCTGATCTCAGGACGAGATAATAACGATTCACTCAATCGCCAAGGGGCTCTACCACACGAATCATAGTCATCTGCAATACACATTATAGTTGGAGCATGATCTGACCACGTTATAAGTCCAATATAGCAGTCTCGGACTTGGGTTAGGGTATCACCTTTTATAAACATATAGTCTATTCGAGAATATACATTATGGGCTGTGGAAAAAAAGGAGTGACCCATTTCTCCTGGGTGGAACAATCGCCAGACATCAAAAAGTTGGTGCGCAGCCAATAAGTTTGCATATCTGGTGCGAGCCGCCCTCACTCGCTTTGAGGCTCGGGATGGTAGATCAAGGGACATATTGAAATCTCCACAAACAACCAGTCTGCCAGCTAGTGACTTTTGCATTCAGGAAAAAACCTTGTTCAAAAAGGGAAGTTGGGAGTCGTTCGGGCTATACACATTAACGATGGTGTAAACGATATGGTTCAGGGAGCACGTTAAGATAATAAATCTTCCATTGGGATCAACCACTTTATGAATCAGGCTAAAGGCGAGACGGTTCTGAATTAAAATGGATACTCCTCTAGTTTTCGTTGGGGAAGTCGCATGAAACTGCGTAGTATATTGTGGCAAGTATAATCTGGGATACGCCGAGTGTTTAAAATGCGTCTCTTGGAGGCAGATTACATCCGGTTTCTCTGAGTTAATGTCCGTGTATAGGGAGTGTCTCTTGTGAGGGATATTTAGTCCCTTCACATTCAACGAGAATATTTTCATGGTATGAGACTTACTATGTGGGAAAAGAACAGGCATTGCAGGGGAGCCGCTGGTTCAGTGAAACCCATGGAACTTCTTCAGGACAGCCAGGAAGGCGGCGTGCTCCGACACTGTCGGGGGAGACCTCCGTAAGGATGACTCCGGAGCCCAGGAACGACGATCCAGGTATTCGTTATTCTGTCAAGGCAAGCAGCGACAAACAAAACATAAAAAGAAAAAAAGAAGAAAAACACGAACAAAAGGGGAACTCTTCAGTGTCCCGAATATATACAAAAACAATCCCCTCCTGAAGCTGGTAAAAACCTCCAGCTCGCCCCGTTCCAACAGGGGGAGGTACGGGGAAAAAAATCATGCCCAGATCCAGGACAGAGGGGGTGCCGAGCGCACGTTGTCCCCGCGCGGCCAGTCGGGACCCGGTTCAAGACTCCTCGTGGCTCCTTTTATAGGAAGAGTAGACGGAGCTCATGAGGAAGACCTCTCCTTCGACTTCATGTTAACATTTCCCAGTGTTCACTCGATGCCATTCTGGCGAAACTTTCGCTGGGGTTGATTGGGCCTCTTGAGTTGGCGTGCAATCACCAGTGAGATTCCATTCTCGCAGAAGATGAAAACCCGTAGTAATATCAGTCATGACATGAAGAGTGTTTTGTCTCCATACGAGTAGTTTGGTCGGGTATCCCCATCTATACGGCATTTTGTGTTCTCTCAAGATTGTTGTGACCGGTGTAAATTCCCGTCTTTTAGCCATGGTTGCTGCAGAAAGGTCTGGAAAGAACGAGATGGACAAGTATGGCTCAGGCAGCTTCCCTATCTTCCTGACCTCAGACATCAGCTCTTCTTTGACACGAAAGAAATGGACTCTGACTAATACATCTCGAGGTATCGCGGAGGCCATATTTTTTGGTTTGGGAAGTCTGTGCACTCTATCCAGCTGCAAATCCTGGGCAGGCGTTGATGGGAGAAGTGACTGAAAGAGACTTGTGACGTATGCATTCAGATCCTCAGTTTTAACTGATTCTGGAATACCTCTGAGTCTTATGTTGTTTCTTCTAGAACGATCTTCCAGGTCAGCTATCTTCCGTTGCATTGATTCCTGTGTCGTTTTAAGTGATTTGTAGGCATCCACCAGTTCATTATGAGCAAGGCATAAATCATCAGTTTTCGCTTCCAGTTGGTCAGTGCGGTCACGAAGATCACGTATATCTTTGTGAAGTTCTGTCACTATAGATTTAAAATCTTCCTGTAACGAGTCCCTTAACTCCCCCAACATGGCTCTGAGTTGTTGTTCAGACGCCGGATGAGAGGTCGGTGGGGTCGCGGGAGAGGTCTCTCCAGCCACATCGCGCTGCCTAGGGGAACACGCACCCTGGGAGCCGCCATCTTGTGAGGCCTTCCCTTTCCGTGCTGATTCCGGGAGCTCCAAACAGTGTTGTGCCTTCGAGGGAGCCTTTGGTGGGGCCATCACTAGTGTCCCTGGATGTTAAGGGCCTTAGCCCGTGATTTTGACGGGATTCCGTTTGGTTTGAGACCCGCAGGGTTGGGATTATGCCGGCGGGTAGACGGAGCTCAGCTCACTCGCGTCCTCCTCGCATGGCTTCCGGACACGCCCAGGAAGTGCTTCTTTGAGCGCTCTGTGCACAATGTTGTCAGTGCTCACAATTCTTTTTTTCTCAAGCTTCTTTATTCATGTATTTCCATTGTTTTATCAAATATAAGTACGGTAGTAGCATAAAATAAAACACAGTATTCAAAATTTTATATCATGGAGCGGAAACTATTTTAACTTTGTCTCTAGATCTCACCATTATTTTATAACATCTGTGGTCTTCATAAATATTGCATCATTGCCCTGCCTTCAACACAAAGTCTCCACAACTCTCTCCTTTCTTCAATCTCATTTATGTACATATTAAACAGCAAAAGTAACATTGCACCATCAGGGATATGTTTCATTGATGGTTTGTCTCTGTTTTCATCGATAGCAGATACTGCACGTCTCTTGGTTCAATTCAGGTTTCGTTCTTTTTAACATAAACATGTGTTGATTGCTATGAAAAAATGCTCAAAGCAGATTTTTTTCATCCGAATTTATCGTATAATTATAAGATCTTTGCGATATTGTTGTGTGTGGAACCACAGCATTGAAAATGTAAAGAAAAAATAAAAAACTTTAAATATGTTTTGTAAGATAAGTCCAACCACTCATGATATCTGAGGTTTCTTTGAAACCTATCATGCTGATGCTTCGAATATACAACTGAAGTTTGGCTGCAAATGAAACAGCTCAAAATATACATTTTTTCATATTTTCTTCAATTGCGTTTACATTTTGTTTTATATTCATGGAGTTACCTGTAGTAACACACCGACAATTTGCATTTCCGCATGAATATCAGGACAAAAAAAAATTCACACTATAAAAGCTTTGCATTTGCAGAGGAATATTTTAGAATTTATTTCAGCTCATATTATTTCTTTGATATGGTCATAAAGGAGGTTCGTATGTATTCAATGAGGTTTTTTATTTCTGCTCACTTTTAAAATAACTTTATTTAGAGTAGCATTGAAAACGTGCACTGGGATACTTTTTGAGGGAAGGGCGGTGCATCGTAATTTTAAATATTTTATAGTGTACACGAATAACATATAAAAACACATAAATAAATCTTATTAGAAAAATTCTGGTAATTGTAGAAGTTGTAGAGGCTTTGACCCCTATTACAATCCTCGCGCACCGCATTTGCGTGTGCGCAAATGCGCTTTTGAGCGAGGACAAAACCATTTGCTCGGAACGTCGTATTACGAGGTTCGCGCAAACGATGCGCGTTAACGTCTACCGCGATTGACCCTGCGCGAACCCAGCGCGAGCGCAAGTGCGTGCGCGCATGCCATACTTACCATTGTCAGCGCGTATACGTTCGAGCGGATGGTATTACGATCTTCGCGCAACGTCGTACGAACGAGGTTTGCACAAAGTAACGTAGCGTCTTTGAACCTGGTGTTAACTTACAATCTGAACGTTCTGGCCGAAACGGAATGAACCTTCACAAAAAAAAAATACAGCACAGTACGGTTACACATTCTGCACATACCCAAACAATAAAATTTATAAATTGTTTAATTTTTTATTTTTGTTGCAGCACATATACGCAGATTGACTTTGACAGGCGCAACAACCGAAACCTAGCAAATGGTGGTTCTTAATTCTGATTGGCTGAATCCAGTGAAAAAAAGTTTGCCCACCGATTTATGCACGCAACGGTCATTTGCGCCCGGCGTTGCGCGTCAGATTTGCGCTCGAAAAAACATGACGGCTGAAAAACTGCGCTCGGATCGTAATACCGCGTTAATTTGCGCGCGCTAAAGTTTTTTCGCGTGCGCAAAAAAATATGTGCTGCGCGAGCGCATTTCCACGAAGATTGTAATAGGGCCTTTATGGGCTAGATTACATGCTGAATGCTAACTGTAGCGTTCGGATATGTGAGCATTAATGTCAGGATAAGTAACTTTAACCCATGCCCCCATATTACCTTCCTAATGCTAAACCAGTTAAAATCCGTTAATGCAACGGTGATTGCGCTAGCTTGCGCGAGCTTACTGTACTTTGCGTGTCCTATACTTAGAACAGTGAATGCAATTACTAATTAGCGTTAGGATAAGCACAAAGTCTTAACACTAATTGCCGGACTAATGGGTTAAACATTTTATTAGCTACTCCTAAAAGCTGGTGTTAAATGATTCCGCTTTTTCAGAATTATTTAGCACCCCCAAACCCCCCCCCAATAAATCCGATACTCACCTCTCATCCCGCGTTGAGAACGGTGGCCCGATCCACCACTTCTTAAGCTGAGTGAGACTAGGGACAAATAGTCCCCGGTCTCCCTCTGCAATCATCTGTGGCGCTGCAAGAACTCGCAAGAGCAAGATCGCGCAGGGCTCACGGCCCAGAAACGCATCCCTCCATGGAGTCCTATGGACTCCAGGAGGTGATACTTGAGGCTACCGCGGGTATCGTACAGGGCAGCGCTTTGTTCCACGGCAAGGAGCTGAGGTAGCACCTGCCCCAAAATCTGAAGCTAAAATGGGGGCACTATGGGGAAACCTGCAGGTTTTCCCCTTTAGCATCCCCATTTTACTGTTAACAACGTAATCTAGCCCTTTGTTTTTGATTCTGACAATATGATATAATATAGATCTTATTCCTTAATTGATGAAAATAAAAACACAGGCATTTTACTCTTCTTAGATACAAGAATGTTTATTATAATAAAAAGGAATTATATGCTATAATCAAATGCACAACACATGCTACTAATCTTTATAAAAGTATTGGGCCCAATTCCATCTGAGCCATTAGTATTCATGACAGGGCACATTGTGACCTTTCCAGCAATGCCTTTCGTCAACCTGGATCTCCTCCCAATCGGGAGGGATAGGGGTCCGAAGACCGCACTCCTCCCTTTCAGCCTGAAACTGATGACCAGGTACGTCCTTGGTCGTTAAGCGATCATTTTTGTACCTTTTACATCATTGGTCCTTATGGAGTTAAGCCACAAAAAAAGCAAAAATGTCATTATTTGGCCATTCTTGTTAAAGACATAAAGAGAATCATGATGCATTTGGTAGTAGATAGAATATACATAGGTACAACTGAACTCTACACGAACATCCCTTATAGGATGCGGCTATTGCTGATTTCTGTTTGCTGTGGATAAGAATTATCATTACCATCAGCTATCCTTCATGAAAAAGTATGTACTTTTAGAAAAGTACACTGTCAAACATTAAATTATCATTTTCCCTGTTGAACCAGAAGTGGCTTGACAGACCTTTATTGGACACATTTCCAGATACCTATTTCATGAAAAACATTGTGCCAGTTCCTCCTTGACAAGTTGACATAAGGGTTTATTCACTTTTCTACAATTCAACTTTATGTGTGACATAAAGGGTAAACTCCTTAGCTGTAGGGGTTGAAGATTCTGACTCATGCTTAGTTTAATCTAGACGCACCCTTCACCTTTCCAACCTGGTGCTTAAGAGCTTTTCTGGGAAGCTACCACCCTACCTGAATAGACTGCTTCTTCCAGCAGTTCCCTCATCCTATAACCTCCGATCCAGGACCAGCACCTTACTTGCAATACCACAATACAAAAAGAAAGTGTCTCGATCCTCATTTTCCTACAGAGCACCGCAAATATGGAATAACCTCCCAGACGCCATTAAATCTTCCCCCAGTCTAAAGTCCCTTAAGAGCTCCTTACTAACATACCTCAATACAGAATGCACCTGTAAACATGTAACATAGTAAATGTATTTCCTACATATTTATTTTCCGTTAATCTGTATATTTGTGTTTTGGTTTTAATATCTTGCATTTTATTACTTTGTATTTCTGTAAAAACTGTAACAATTCAATGTTCTTGAATCCAGGACATACTTGAAAACGCGAGAAATCTCAATGTATACTTCCTGGTAAAATTCTTTATAAATAAATAAGGGGGAGGGGATTGAGATCAAGTTACAGAAGGATAGAGGAGGAGAAATGGCTGCAGAAAAAGAAACACAAGTTGATTTATTATTTAGCTACAAAAAAATCATTATTTGGCAAGTGTTATCAAAGACTTAAAGGGTATTATGTCAACTAACTTGCTTTCCATTCCCTAGTGTTGATTGATTATTTACAATCTTAAAATAGCCCCTCATGAGGTCTCAAGTACTAAATGATATAGTGCTCTTTTGTAAGGGTAAATACTGTAGCCACTTGTTGTGACGTCCCTCAGAATTCAGCTTTCATATCAGAAAATATATATTATTTCTTTTCTTTTCTTACAGTTTTATCTTCTTTTATGTGACCGTCCATAAATTAACTAGTTTATTTATTTAAAAAGTATTTTACCAGGAAGGATACATTGAGATTTCTCTCGTTTTCAATTATGTCCTGGGTTCAAGAACATTGAATTGTTACAGTTGTTACAGAAATACAAAGTAATACAATGCAAGATATTAAAAACACAAATATACAGATTAACAGAAAATAAATATGTAGGGAATAGTTAATATGTTACATGTTAGTTGCAGGTGGTTCGGGGACAGCATTCTTTTTGACGCCCACAATAAAGTGTAATCAGCTAAACTGGCTGAATAGCCTGAGAAGTATTTGAGATAACCTTAATACTTTTTAATTTACTTTGTAACATGTTAATGGAGTATTCAGCATATTTAATCCCTAGGATCAATATTTTATTTATATAGCTTGCAAAAAAGTTGCAATATTTTCCAGCAACCTGCATAGCTGCTGCAACCATGATTATAAGGCTAGGGTCAAACCAATGCATAATTGGCAGCGACCGTCAGAAAGTGCGTCCGAACGCATTGACGTATTTTTTCACTGAATGCGCAAAAGCGGTCAGACCGCACGCATTTTTGTGCGTGATTTTTTACGGATCGTCAATAAAACACTTTTTGCATCTGGACGTTATGTAGGCTGGACATTAGCAGCGTCTGACATCTCCTAATCACCCACACACGGCGCTATGCCGCAGCAGTGCACTCTGTACGTCAGTACTAGCGGTTCTGCGTTCTCGAAAAAATTAGCTAATTTTACACTTGCGTTGCGCGGCCGGACTTTCGTGCGGCCGGACTTCGTATATTGGCCGTCATTGTGCGTCATTTGCTGCTACTGCGGCCGTGATTAAGTGCGCCTAAACGCACGTTAAAAATGCGCTAGTCTGACCCCAGCCTAAAACCCCTCGATAGCCGTATGGAACAGATAGCACAGGGCGCTTGAGTGTGTGATTAAATGTAACATTTAGAAAACTGGATTTGATAGACGTATGATTTAGAAAAGTGTTCACCAAATGCGCCTGGTGTTTAATGTACAGACAGCAGGTAACACGAAGGAATTAGATACATGTCAATGAATTTATCACTTTGTTGAGTGTAAAGAATCCTGTCATTCTACACCTTTGATTTCAGTTTGTGGATATTTTTTTTTCTTCTTCTTAAACAAACTCAAGGAAAGCAGGATTGCACGAAGAAGACCTTTCAGGCTCCAAGTCTCTTTTGATCTTCAAGGAAATATGTTTTGGTACAGTATCTATGGTTTACTGCTCCCTCATGTCTAAGTGACAAGCTGACTTAGAATAATCATTCACCTGCTAAACACATTTATTGACACTGACAGAAGAAACAGCATTTTAAATCATAAATCGGAATGCAGTAGCTTAAAAATGTCATGTGTTTTTTTAAAACATGTTCTCTCAAAACGGTGGTAACACTTAGGCCTATTTTAACAGAATATATTGTTCAAACTGTCATTTTTATGAGCTGCAGTGTTAAAACTTGGATGGGAAATAACAACAAAAAAAATCCCTTTATTTTTGCACACCCATGACACATATCCCAAAGTCTCATCCGTGGATTTTTTCCTTAAGATATTTTAGGTCCTTATCTAGAGAAATGATCAAACAGCCTGTTTATGTACTGTATACCTATCTGAGAACTTGAAGTATTTCCTGGGAATACAAATGGTCAAAAGCAAAAAATAAGCATACAGTAAGTACAGTTACCTGGCTCAATGCAGTCACCTGTGATATACACAGCATTTCAAAAAATAAATACATATTTATTGTGCAGACCAACATCTTGATAAAAATAAATACAGTATATACAGTATATTTTGATATACAGGGCTCACAATTTCCACTTGACCAGGCCATGTAAAATTACAAACAGGGTAAGTGGAAAATTTTCCTTCTCTGAATGTGATATCTTCTCCTTTAAATTTTGGCTTTCCCGATTAGACATCACACAAGCAGAACTTTATAATCTGGAGTCAAGTAGTGAAGTATGGCTGCATTATAAAGATAATTTTATGAGCAATGACACCTTAGGAATATGGATTTTTCCAAAATGTTTCCACAGTGTTGGCCACTATTGTAATCAAAGAGTGTTAAAATAATCCTGTTTTGGGATTTTTACATTGTACTGTCCAGCCTTATTTCCTTCAATTGGTCACTTAATCTGGGACATCATGGCTGTCTCCAGCTATTTTCAAAACATCAATTATCCATTTTCTATCTGAAGACTGGACAGGGGATACAGCTCAAATCATTAACCCCTTCACTACCAAGTGATTTTCCAAAAACCCATGGTCAGGAATCAGTAGTTTTTTGCAAAATCATTTTTAATTAATTATATAGTAAGAAATATTTGGGCGTATTCCCAGTGTATTTCTTACTGTAATAACATATTTGGCCAGTAGGTGATGCTACTGCCAAATTTAATTACAGTTGCAGCTCGTGTTCCGTGCATTGGCTGCTGAATGTCCGATGTCAGGACATTCAGATAGATGATTTTACAGTTTTAGCTCTTTGGGCACTATGCTCACAGGGCTAAAACTTTGACGGCACCTTCTGCAACCAAAAGCAAACAAATTGCATTTGCTTTTGGACTGCAGATCGAGATATCTCGATATCGGGCACCAGATGGTGCCTTTTGAAGAAAGATATATCTAGGGAGTGAATGGGGTTAAACAGACCTGTTTTACATCATGTCAGATTATTTTATTTTGCCAAGTGAATTCAGCTGGTCTTCCTTTATCTTCCCGTTTTCTGGTGCCAATAGCAAAATATGACTGAATTAGGGATAATTTCTTCCATTGAATGGTCCATTCATCATTTGTTTTACATGGTAGTACTTTGTGGATTGACTATTTAGATCAGTGTTTCTCAAACCCTTCCTCAGGACCCGCTGACATGCCAGGTTTTCCAAATATCTGAGGCACAGCACAGCTGATATAATTTGCTTCTCAGTGATTGCAGGATTCAGTCTGCATTTCCCCAATGTGATCTGCAAAATCCGGCCTGGTTGAGGACAGGTTTGGGAAACACTGATTTAGATGACTGGGTTGCATGGCTCCAGATTCTAGAGCCATTGTAGTTGGATATCTGATACCTTTCTGTCTGTCCCCCCCCCCTTGCTTTGTCCTTCTTCCATTCTATGGTGGTCGAGACATATCTAAAACCCAAGTTTCTTATATATCATGTTGAATCCTTAAAAATTAAATCTAGTACTCAGAAAGTACTTTCAAAGCATAGCACTGTGTAAATTGCATACATTCCTTTGCGTGCTTTTGTTTATTGCCATATAAAACGTAATGAGAAATAACTCCCTACACCTATAATCCTGCGGCTGACTACGGCAAAACCCTCAATATCAGTTGTGAATGTATAGTAGTAACATTTTTTGTTCACTTTATATACAATTGTTAAACTGTTTGCACAGGCAGAGGTATATGTGAAAACCATGTGAGCGTTTAAAGCTTTCAATGTGCAGCCAAAGTGGTGGTGGCAGGACGCTCGTCATGTCACTGTAGAGCTGTCAAAAGAACTAAACATTGCTATACCAAAAGACATTCAGTTTCTCAGATTCAGTCAAGGCTTTTTTGATTGTTACTTTCCTTGACCTGGTGTTGGCACTAACTGCAAATCTGGAAAATGGTGATTTCTTTCTTTCATCTAGGCACACCTTCCCCCTATGCGTTTTATCTCACTTTATTTAATCAGGGACCTGCGTGTGATCATCACCAGTCATAGCCTATATGTGCAAACGCATCAAGTTATTTTTCATCTGCTTTAATTAAGCTATCAGGGACAGGCTGTGTTATGAGCTGACCAGATACATTTTTAGGAGATCAAAGTAGAAAAATTCTGTCTTGTCATTATTAAAATATATTTTATTTGGAACTGGAATAAAATCAAAACAAACAACTGACCGGCATCCGATTCCATTATTACTCTGTATATTGGCGTTCATTAAGTCCTTCACTACCAGGCTGTTTTCCATAAAACCACTTTCAGGAACCAGTGTCTGTGTGTGTGAATTTTATTTTTTTTAGTTAGGTCACTTTTCATTAATGATACTTTCAGGATGCACTTGAGCCTGGGATGCAGGCGATAAATCACAAAAATAAGGACAGGGGCTGAAGTATAATAGGTTTATTTAAGGAACAAGGCAACAAGGAAAAAGTAGAGTAAACTAAATAGAGAGGGAATAAAGTGGACAGAGCAGGAATGGGGCTGGACAAATGCAGGTAGACACAAAACACTGGGAACTCACAGAAGGCACAGGAGACACTGGGGACACAAGGCTGTGGGTACAGGAAAGCAATTGGAGAGCCATGGCATCTTGGAGCAACTGCACTTACAGGGGTCTCTGAGTAACTGGATAGGCATGGGTTTCGGAAGACGTTGCACAGTGGAAGTAGATAGTAAGAAGCTGTGGAGACAGACTGCAGGCACAGGGTAAACGGTGCATGTTGCTGGTGAAGCAGGACAGCTTGGAGCACAGGCTTCAGGGTGCACTTTCCTTGGTGAGTGCTCACACGATGTGGAGCCCTGGATCTAGGGGCGTGTCTCCCTTTCAAAGGGAGTCCATCAGTTTAAGGGTGTGCATCTGGAATAGTCTGCTGGGGCAAATGAAGCCCCTGAGATACAGAAAAGTCTGGGTTGGAATCCAGCAGACTGAAAACCTGGGATAAAATACTGCTGAGGTCATGAAAGGTGCTGCCATGTCAAGTGCGGGCACGGGTCTTTATATAGTTTTGCCAAGCCCCTCAGTTGGATTCCCAACATGTACAGGGAAAAACATGTATTTTTAACTGTAGTAGCTCTATTTGTCAGGTAGACATCATCTGCTGGCCAAAAAGCGCTACTGGAGGTGGGACTCCATGCTGAGTCGGCTGAGGATCCATGTTTTAGAAACAGAGACATGACTTGTTAAACTGGTTTAGCTAAACCTCTTTGGACACATTCTTGAACCTCTTTGCAAACAAATATGTTTTTTGTTTCTCAAAAAGCAAAAATCGTTTGTGTGGCTTCTGAATTAACCCATATCGAGTATACTCAATATGGGGGCAACAGCAGGTGCTTTTGAAGATTGAATATACTCAATCTTGGATGTGAAGGGGTTAAACAGGTTTGTTGACCTACTGCTATTTCCTTTTATATGGCACTTTTGTATTTGAAATGGACAACTGTTTAGTCAAGTTGTATCAGCTATTTTCTTTGCACCATATGGCTTAATGTATTTATCTGGGCAGTTAAACTGGAATATATTATTTAGATAGTTATTTATGGCTTTTTTCTTTCACTCCATCTATGTAATGAAGAAAAACTTTTATGTGTATCTCTGTCTTGAGAAGCTTTTATTATTTCTTGTTCTTGAGATAATGTTCCTGTTACCTTAGTGTCTAAGTTCAATGGACTCTCATACACCTAAACAATATGGGCTCCTTATAACATGCAGTGGAATTATGTGATTATTCCATATGGAGCATATACAGTGTAAATCATAGAATTATATATGTGATAGTTTGTGACAGTTTTTCAAATCGCACATGCAAGTGCATAAAATAGCCAAGTGTTCCTGTGAACAGTTAAAAACAGATAAAAATGCTAAATACTCATATGCAGTTAATGTTTGATATGTCTTCCGTTTTCATAATAGTTCTCAAAAAAATTAAAACAAGCTCACATTTCATAGAGTCATATCAATCCCGGCTCTAGGTATCAACACCTCCGTCCAAATTAAGAGTGACGCAACCCTTATTTTGTGATGTGGATTGCTTCAAAGGAAGAGAAAGGCAGCACTTCCATAGCATAACACCTTTATTAAAAACAGCCAGCAAATAATATTAAAATTGCACTCACCAAATCCAGAGCCTCCTGATGTTTAGGCTCATATGTATCGCCTCTGCCAATCTTAGGCCGGGGTCAGTCGAGCACACCATGTGTGCTCGTACTGAAATGCCTCCTGGCGTCTGTCGCACCGTCGTGATGCTTCGACAGGGCCGTCCACACACTGTAGTGCATGCACGAATTGCGCGTGCTACAGTGGATGTGCTGCAGATTGCGCGCGCTACAGTGGGCGTGCTGCAGACATTTTGAAAGCCTCCCTGTCGAAGTGCTACGACGCGCGTTTGAAGGGACTGCAAAGCGCGATCCTCCATAGAGGGATCGAGCCTTGCAGCGTTGAGCGTACTAATTGCGTTCAGTGAGGTGGTCAGACAGGCATCAGAATGGAAGGAACAGTCTACTCTCACGGACATTCCTTCTGCAGTGTAAAACGCTTGTCTGACCCCGGCCTTATAGGTGAGTATCCAACCTGTCCGGATCGCCTCTCTTGGTGTAACAACTGCTTGGGGTGGCAGTCTGTATGAAAAGAGGAAACATTTTAGGACACGCAGAACAAGTTTAGTGATTTTTTTGGTAATTTATGCAGGCTTTGGATGAAAGTAACAATAGGTGCTTTAAAAATGGGCCTTTAGTGTCGGCAACAGTGCCGTCACACCGTAACCCCTCTGTGGTATTGTGGAAGAGTGCAGGGTTGGACCCTGCGGTCCAATATTAAAATGATATAAATCTGGTAATATAGGCGTCAGTGGCAGTACACCCAAATATTGTGCCTTTTGTGTGAGCAAGTGCCTTCACACCATAAGTAACCCCTTTGTGGTATTGTGGAAGAGTGCAGGGTTGGACACTGCAGTCCAATATTAAAATGATATAAATCTGGTAATATAGGCGTCAGTGGCAGTACACCCAAATATTGTGCCTTTGGTGGCAGCAAGTGCCTTCACACCGTAAACCTTTTGTGGTATTGTGGAAGAGTGCAGGGTTGGACCCTGCAGTCCAATATTAAAATGATATAAATCTGGTAATAAAGGCGTCAGTGGCAGACCACCCAAATATTGAGCCTTTGGTGGCAGCAAGTGCCTTCACACCGTAACCTCTTTGTGGTATTGTGGAAGAGTGCAGTGGTGGAGGTTTTGTGAATGCAGAAGAGATCCCGATCTAGTCCGTTACGTCAGCATCTGGGGATTGATAGCTGCTGATCCAGGACTGATTCATTTTATAAATTTCAGCCGGTCTATAGAGTCGGTGGACAGACGCACTCTTTTGTCTGTGACAAAACCTCCAGCGGCACTGTCCTTTCAGAAAGCACGCTGGATGAAGGGCAACCTAGTAGCTGCATAGCATATAAGCTAAGTTCTGGCCAGTGATCCAATCTCAACAACCAGTAAGCCAGTGGCTCATCTGCTGGAAAGGTATCCAGGTCTACCCTTGCCCCTAGGTAGTCCTGCACCATATGGTGAAGATGCTGGCAATGGGTGCCTACATTTGATGTCCCTGGGCGTCGTGGACTACAAAAATTGGAAAAGGCATCAGTCAAACGGCCCCTTTCACCGTTCTTCCTCTGATCAACCGCAGCCTCAGAAGCACCTGTGTCATCACTTGGTAACCTACCAGTGCCTGTAAAGGTGTTACACTAGTGTCGCTTTAGAGCGTCCTCAAGTTTTTTCATCCGGTCCTCCCTCTGTGCGGGCAGGATGAGCTCTGCAACTTTACCCTTGTATCGTGGATCAAGAAGGCTTGCCAACCAGTAATGATCCCTCTCCTTGATAGCACGAATCCTGGGGTCCTTTAGCAGGCTTTGCAGGATAAGGGAGCCCATGCAGCGTAGGTTGGAGGTGGCATTGGCTTCCGAGTCTTCCTAGTCAATGAGGATGACCCCATCGTGCACTTCCTTCTTCCAGCGATGTACTAGTCCTTGGGTTTCTGGGCACACAAAACCCTCCCTTGAGGAATCCCCACCTTCAATGCCCCCACTACTTAAATATTCCTCCTCCTCCTCATCCTCCTCCTGTCTGATCTGAGGACCCGCAGGAATGCTGTCTGCGGAAATACTGTGGCCTTGAGAGCTAGGGAAGGCCTCCTCTTCCTCCTGCTGCTCTGCCTCTAATGCCACATCTATAATTCCCCACAGAGTGCACTCCAGCAGGAATACTAAAGGAATTGTGTCACTGATGCATGCACTGTCCCTGCTCACCATCCTCGTTGCCTCCTCAAATGGTGACAGTACAGTGCATGCATCCTTGATCATCAGCCACTGCGGGGGGGGGAAACAAGTTGACCTGAACCTGTCCTTGTGACATACTCACACAGGTACTCGTTGATGGCCCTCTGCTGCTTGTACAGATGCTGCAGCATTGCTAATGTCGAGTTCCACCTGGTGGGCATGTCTCAGATCAGACAGTTTGTGGGAAGGTGGAATTCTCTTTGAATTTCTGCCAGGCGAACACTTGCTGGGAATGACCGTCTGAAGTGGCTGCAGACTTTTCTGGCCTGGCTGAGAAGCTCTGCTAGCCCTGGGTACCTGGTTAGGAAACGCTGTACCACCAGATTTAGGACTTGTGCTAGGCATGGTACATGCATCAACTTACCCTGGCGTAGGGCGGAGAGAAGATTGCTGCCATTATCACAGACGACCATTCCCAGCTGAAGCTGGCATGGTGTTAACCATCTCTGCACCTGCCCCTGCAGAACTGAAAGAATTTCTGGCCCGGTGTGGCTCCTGTCCCCTAAACAAACCAGCTCAAGCACAGTATGGCATCTTTTTACTTGAGACATTGCGTAGCCCCTGTCACGTGTCGGTTTAACTACCACTTCACCAGAGACAGAGAAGGAGGAGGAGGAGGAAGAGGGAGAGGTGGTGGTGGAGCAGACAGACCTCATACAAGCAGCTTTCTGGAGGCGTGGTGGATGAACAAGCTCCAGCACAGAGCCCCGTCTTGGATCCCTCCCAGCTGCAATCAGAGTTACCCAGTGTGCAGTGAATGAAATGTAACGGCCCTGTCCATGCTTGCTGGACTACGTGTCTAAAGTAACGTGCACCTTGCTGCTGACTGCCTTTCCCAATGACTCCATAACATTGTCTTCCACGTGCTGGTATAGTGCTGGAATGGCCTTCCGTGAAAAGAAATGGCGTTTTGGAACCTGCCACTGTGCTACAGCACATTCAGCAAATTCACAGAAGGAAGCAGAGTCCACCAGCTGGAAAGGCAGCAGCTGCAATGTGAGTAATTTTGCTAAGCTGGCATTTAGACGCTGTGCTTGGGTATGGTTGGGACTATATTTTTTCTGATGCTGCAGCAGCTGGGGCAACGTAATCTGACTGCGTAAATCTTCATCTGATGGGATGCTGTCACATTGTGAGGAAGGACCTGGTACATCCATTACTGTAGCATCATCCATGTCAGTGGAGAATGGAGTTAATGACATGGCAGGACATATAGTGGGGGTAGAGACAGGTGAGGAGGACCTACGCAAAGTGTTACGCCAACGGGATGCGTGGCAGGTGGTCATATGTCGCCTCAAGCACATGGTACCCAAGTGTCCGGTGTCTTTCCCACGCTAGATACTCATCTGACACAGATTACAAATAGCAACGGTGCGGTCTGCTGCACATTTCTTAAAGAACTCCCAGACAGCAGAGTTCCTGGATGTGTGCTTTGAGACAACAGCGCTCTGCACCTGAGCAGCTCTGACATCTGATGCCTTGGACTGGCTAGTGCTACGGTTGGTCATAGAGGATGTTGTGTCTCGTGTTTGTTGTGCCTCCTCCACCTCCTCCTCCTCACTTGACTCCTCTGTTCGATCAGGCACCCAGGTGGAGTCAGTGACCTCATCATCATTGTCATCACCTCCTATCTCCTCGTCACTGGAGCCAACTTGGCAGTATGCTGCAGTTGCTGCGGCAACATGAGTGCCAGTTATTTGTGTGTCATCACTGGCACCCCCTTTCTCTAGGTTTCTCCCTTCCTCAACCTCAGAGATTGAATCAGAGCATTTTAGTTGCTGCGCATCCTCAAGCAGCATGTCCCTGTCATTGTAGTCAAACAATTCAGCTGACTCCTCCATGTGTGATAGTGAGGCTACGGCAGGAGTAGCTGTGGACATGGAGGCTGCATTAGATGCTTTGGCAGCTGAGGTGGACTTTAAAGCACTACAAGCCTGGCTGGCAGAGGACTCGGAGGATGAGGATGGCCTGGTTAGCCAATCCACCAAATCCTCTGTATGTTGCTGCTGCTTAAGACGGCCAGCACCAGTTAGAAAGTTCAAGCATGCCCATGCAGAGGATGCACGAGGTCCACGATGACCAGAGGCACAGCCTCCCGACACAGAGGCTGCTTGCCCTCTTATCTGTGTCTGGGAGCGTCTGCCTGTCCTTTTTGGTCTTTCTGACTTGGTGAGTGATATATAGATTAAATATATACAGAACTCTGATTCAACTCTGGTATAAAGATTAAAGATTTCCAGAACTCTGGTATAACTCAGTGAGACACCCTGACAGCTGGCAGCCAGTGACAAGGCACAGATTACAATTCCCAGAAACCTCCTATAAATCCGTGAGACCACCTGATGGGTGGCAGTGACAAGACACAAATTACAATTCCCAGGAACCTCCTATAAATCAGTGAGCCCCCCTGATGGGTGGCAGTGTGACAAGACACAGATTACAATTCGCAGAAATCTGCTAGAAGTATGTGGGACAGCCTGATAGCTGGCAGTGAGAAGACACAGATTACAATTCCCAGAAACCTCCTATAAATCAGTGACTCCTTGAGGGGTGGCAGTGAGAACACACAGATTACCACAATTCCCAGATATCTTCTAGAAGTGGGACCCCCACAACTGCTGCTGGCAGTGAGAACACAAAGATTAGAACAATTCCCAGATATTTTGTATTAATGACTGACCCCCAAAATAGTTGGTGGCAGTGAGAACACACAGATTACCACAATTCCCAGATATTTTCTAGAAGTGAGACCCCCACAATTGCTGCTGGCAGTGAGAAGACAAAGATTAGAACAATTCACAGATATTTTGTAGAAATGACTGACCCCCAAAATAGTTGGTGGCAGTGAGAACACACAGATTACCACAATTCCCAGATATCTTCTAGAAGTGAGACACCCACAATTGCTGATGGCAGTGAGAAGCACAAAGATTACAAAAATTCCCAGATATTTTGTAGAAATGAGACCCCCCCCCAATAGCTGGTGGCAGTGAGAAAACACTTTCACAACTAATCTCATCTCAAAAAACACGTGCTGGGGCTGCAAGGGACGCTGTATATAGTGTGCTGTGGGATTTAGCTCTGTAAGCACATGATTGGGCAAAATTTGCCCAATCAGGACTCAGAACCGTGATTGACAAAGTCTTGCACCTGTCTTGTACCTAAACTGTGGTCAGGTACAGGCTGTAGCCAATTACAAGCTTCAGGCCAGTGGAAAAAGTGCATTGTGGTCCATTGTGGGCGAACATGCAGCGAACACGCGTAAATGTTCTGAGTTCGCGAACATCCGAACGGGCGATGTTCGAATCGAACTCCGAACATATCGAACCGAACAGCTCATCCCTAATAAATATATATAAAAATGAAGATGAATATGTGCTCCTTGCCTAAGATAAGGCTCAAGAATATTCCCTGTCCCATTCCTCCTGTAATTAGTGACTTTTTCATAAATATTGGTGAAAAAAATGTAGCGAGGCTACCTATTCACTCATACCCAATCCAGTTTGTGGCTTTATTCAGGGGCTCACAAAACCGGCACAGTCAACGTTTTGGTGGTCTAGTATCCTTTGTCAAGTCTGCCCGCTCAGGAGTCTGAGAAAACCCAGTGAGATTTGGAATTATTTCTACAAGTACACGGTGAATGCAGTACCCTATCTTCATTTTAATTTTCATTTCGCTTTTTCCCACAGTACACCATGGCATGATGCTTTTATTATAATCCATTTAAAAGAGGTCAGCAGGGACTTATGTCACATGCTTTTCACTAACTGGAAATAATGGAACTAAATTGGTTTTGACTGGCTAAACCACTTCTTTGTTTGGGCAAAACTCAAGTTATGTACAAGTTATGTACATTATCTATTCATGCAATAAAATATTTTTATTTCTGATATCTGAAGCACAGCACAGGTGATATGATTTGCTGCTCAGTAATTTCAGGATTCAGTCTGCATTTTCCCAAGACAATCTTTAAAAACTGGCCTGTTAGTGAGTCCTGAGGACCAGGGTTGGGAAGCACATTACTAGAGTAAAAGAGGCTTTGGGGGAATGGAGATGTTAAATACTAACCTCTTCTGGGCCCTCAGTTCCCCTTTTTCACCTAAAGTATGGGTTTGGCAGATGCCAGGAGAACGTTACCTGCCTGACTGCATTGTGCCAAGGGAAATAAAGAGAAACACACACTTCTATGCTTCACTCTAGCCGAGTGTACTGCGGTCCACAGGTAGCCGGCTCACTATATCACCAAAATCCAAAAAGAAACTGGTGACATCAGGCAGAGTAAGTGTACAATAGGAACAAGATTTATTGGACAACGCGCAATGACTTGGTCTGTCTCCAAGGACCTTTATCAAGCTTAGAGAAGGACCGAAATGTTGTGCATTCTCGAATAAATCTTGCTCTTCTATTTCCCATATCCTGCCTGATGTGACCGTTTCCTTTTTGGATTTTGGTGACTGCACTGCGCCCGCCGCCAACTGTAAAGTTTGGTGGATGAGGAATAATGGTATGGCTAGGCTTTTTTTCAGTGGCTGGGCTAGGCCCCTTACTTCCAGTGACAGGAAATCGTAATGCTTCAGCATACCAAGATATATTGGACAATGTTCCAACTCAGTATGGGAAGGCCCTTTTGTATTCTAGCATGACTGTGTCCCAGTGCAGAATGCAAGGTCTATAATGACCTGGTTAGATGAGCTTGGTTTGGAACAATCTGGCTGCACAGAGCTCTGACCTTAACCCCATCAACACCTCTCAGATGAATTGGAATGGAGATTGTGAGCCAGGCCTTCTCACCCAACATCACTGCATGACCTCACAAATGCTCTACTGGACGAATGGGCAAGAAATCCCAGAGAAACACTCCAAACACTTGTGGAAAGCTTCTCAGAAGAATGGAAGCTGTTATAGCTGTAAAGGGAAACAACTTCATATTAATGCATTGTCATAAAAGTCCAATGACACCTAACTTTATAATTGATAAGTGATCAATAGTGCTGCATTAGAAAGAAAAAAAAAGGAAATATTTATTTGTATCTTATTTTTTTATTTTTAAATCAAACCTGGTCATGTTTGGGATCACTGGAAAGGCCATTCTCTGGTCTTTCCAACGATCCCTCATATGACACCAATATGGCTCCAGAGATACGAGGGTCTAAATTACCCCCAGTATCTCCTGTACAGGGAATTGACTTACAGACAAGGGGATGTCCTGTTTTGTTGTCATTGTGCCCATGTGCCCTTGTTCGATGATGCCAGTGGGTGAGGGCTTGTCCCACCAGCATTGCCTGCAGAGGGAGAAGTCTCAGTTTGACTCCAAGCTGCTGGAGTTCGACAATGCCCTGGGCACTACGTTCGCATCCCAGTGGGAAAGCAGAGGACCTGCCCAGCCTGTCATCTGCAGAGAAGTGGTTAAAGGGACACTCTACTCACTCTGACCACTTTAGGTATTTTTTGGGTGTTACCTGTGACAGGAGCATGTCAACCCCTTCCTGTCCTCCCCTTCTTCTGATCAGCTCAAACACCTACGTGAAGCAGAGGAGTTTCCTTCAACCACACAGCAATCACTAAGAAAGTGGGATTTTGAATACCCCACCTCCCTGGACCAATTTGGTGACCGATGATGTCAGCGCAATTTGTATGTTCTTACGCCTGGTCCTTGTGGCTAATATCAGTCACGGAAAAATTGGGGTGGTAGGTTGTTGAAGCCCTGGAATGAAAGAGGCGGTGGAACCCAGCGGCCGTGGTCAAAGGGTGAGTATGATTACCCAACTAAAAGAACCTTTAAAATAATATTTGTGCAGATGCTTTCAGCAGCATCTGCAGAATTGTTTAAGGGAAAAAAGGGTGGTAATATTTTCATAGTGCCTTCAAGTTTCAGGTTTGCTTATTCTAATATCTTACACAGAAAAAAGAGAGTTACCGTAGATACTCGAGTTGTATAGCGCGACCCGAATATAACGCGATGGATAGAGATTTATTATGGAAATAAGGGAATACTCAAGATTCGAATATAACGTGAGGAACCAAATTTTACTGTACCGGTAAACCATTAAAATCCTTCCAGGTTCTCTTAAGACAGTCAGGCTCCCCCTCAGGCCAGGGTGCTCTGCTCTAGAATG
Organism: Leptobrachium leishanense; assembly: GCA_009667805.1. Lineage (NCBI taxonomy): Eukaryota > Metazoa > Chordata > Amphibia > Anura > Megophryidae > Leptobrachium > Leptobrachium leishanense. Next base: position 489,212,326 of record CM019063.1, read on the forward strand.
ATTGCAGTTGTTACTAAGTATGAAGCCGACGGCCACCTGTCTTCTTTACTAGCCTTTAGATGGCTGGCAGAGGCGAGCGAAGTGAATGATTGGCTTAAACTGAGCGTACCCTCTGGCCGTGATGGATCCCATCTCTCCCGAATCCGGGAGTTCCTGAAGTGTTTGCAAGTATCAGGGAGCCCGCATTCACTTCAGCGAGACTACCACAACTTCCCGGGATATTTGGGAGCAAGTCAAGTTTTTTTTTCTTCACGCGATGCAGATGTCTCGAATATAACACGACAACTCTAATTTTAAGGTAACTTTTTGTCACCAAAATCTAGCATTATATTCGAGTATCTACAGTAATCGATCACATCCCGCTTGTAACTCTGTTGCTGTAATTGCTGTGTGTGTTATTATCAGGATGCAAAATTCACAAAGCTGTTTGGTTTATCTGTTTTAATATCACATACCATAATCAATTAGCAGCGATGATATCCAACTAACTTTTATATGGGTGAGAGAAAAGCGTTTGAACGCACTCTATCATTGTATGACTACTTCAGCCGCATGAAGTTATCCTAATAAGTGAATAAATGATATTTTTAGGAATAAGGAGAGATGACCAGGGAAGGTCAGTATGAGGACAAATGGCGATTAACTATGTTTCAAGATCAAAATTTTTAATCTCTCTGCATCATTGATAAGTCAACTTTCATAGAAGTACAGCAAGAGGAAAGCTCCAGGGATAGAGATCTGCCTAATACTTTTATCTGGAAATTCAGATGATGATAATAATAAATAAATAAAAATATAGGGTGCTTTTGGGTCACACCTAATATATCAGCTTGTCATTTGTGAGTGGTGTGATAATTATTATCATCTCATAGACATATACAAATGATGTATATGTTGGGAGAACAAACAGTGTACAATAATATTAAAATGTGCAGTAAGAGTATTTATTGACGTGATACGTGCACGCGCGCCATTGCGTCTATGGAAAGGCCGCAGGGCGTGCTATGCTGGCTTGGCTATGCAGCATTTAGGCCCACCTGCTGCGGGGACGCTGTAAATTTTACAGGAATGCGCTGTAAAACGCCCAGGTTTGAACCAGGCCTAAGTGGTTAAAGAGAGGTACCGCTGAAAAGGGCAGACTCTTTCTTTTTTCTCTAGCTCCAGCCATTGGGGAGGGAGAGTGGTCCAGATGATCCCTCCATCCCCTTTCAGGTTCCCCCTGCAGGCAACGAGGGCGCCTGAAAATGATGTCATCAAGCCCAGCATTGATGCACCCTTACCGGCTGGGGCTCATAAAAACATTGGGCAGGCTTCAACAAAGCCTTTCCGGCGTGGGACCCTGGCTAGAGCGGTGAGTATAAGGAGTGAGGGAGGATAAAGGACCATGATGTGTATAGTACGTCCTTGGACCTTAAGGGGAATTTTCCTCAGGACGTACTAAGTACGTCAGTGGTCCTTAAGGAGTTAATATCTAATTCACAGTGATAGCTTACACGAATGCTCTTTTCGTGTAACATGCATTTTTTTCGATTATCTAAGATCGAAGAGTTCAACTATATAGAAGCAAAGCTTTTGATTTCTGTGTGAATTTAGTGCAGTTTGCACATAGAAGTAGTAATCTGCAGTGCGCTGCCCTCTTAGTTACATTAATAGGGTTTAACCACAATCATTTTCTGTAAGTAACATAATCTCAAAGAAAGCTCTATTGTGCGTCTCTTCAACTCTGACATTGTAATACAGATAATAATGTATACATTTTCCACCAGCTTTGAAACTTGCTGAATGCTCAGCTATCAAGTGTTTCTTAAAGCACACAAGAAAAACTGATTAGGAGCTGTCATTACAAGCCTTAAAAGACATGTCTGATTTTTAGACATCCAGTAGATAAGAGGTATTTTCTTAAATATATATACACATATATACATACATACATATATATACTGTATATATAAATATATATACAACATGAGATTAAAATCTTAATAAACCACAATATAAGACATTGTGAAAATAGGTTACATGACTTTGCATATCAGAGAAATGCTTTATTCACAGGAGTCCCTGGTTTTCAAGAGGGAATTCTGGGTAGGACATGCAAATGAGGTCCACAACCACATATACCAGTTCAATGTGCGTGCGTGTGTGTGTATATATATATTTTTTCTTGCTTTAGTTCCCGCACTCTCTTATAGCAAAATGATGCGTCCGGTGCAAATGTCATCTCAAAATAAATATAGTCATGCCATAGGAGACGCACTCTAGGTCTTTGCAAAAGAACAATAAAGATTATTAGCTCTATAAAAATTACATATGGCCCGACGTTTCGGCTCGTCCGTACCTTGAGGCAGGTTCAGGATGAGTCGAAAAGACCTAGAGTGCGTCTCCTATGGCATGACTATATTTATTTTGAGATGACATTTGCACCGGACAACCTGGACTTGGTGCTAAGGGATTCCGCTGGTACAGAATCTGTTAGCACCAGCCAACAAAAAGAAATTGCCAGATACTCACCTCCTATCCTGCGGCGAGGACCACGGCTCCGCCCGCCTCCTCTGTCGCCGGGAACCGAGGGAGAGACTGGGAAAAAGTCCCCCAGTCTCTCCCTGCAGATCACTTTGTCGACCTGCCGGATCTCACAAGGCGAGATCCGGCAGGTCATGTGACCGACAGGGGACACTCAATGGAGTCCTATAGGTGCCGCGAGCATCCTGTGGCGTAGCGCCTGCTAAGAATGCAGGCAACTTTTGAACGCCTGCATTGTAATCTCCCACTAAAATGGGGGCGCTAGGGAGAAAACTGTGGGTGCAGTTTTTCTCCCTAGCGCCCCCGTTTTAGCGGGAGGATTGTAATTTAGCCCTGTGACGGGGAAGCAATGCATCGCTCATGCTGCACTGGTACTTCAATGTTAAGTAGATTGATTTAACTTAGGTGTTTAGCAGATTCAAGCACTAGATATAAAGCCTTTTTTTTAAATCTTCAACATTAAGAGATTCTGCTGCTGAAGATTTACAAGAGGTGTTAAAATAATTGAGACTTGTTTATCCACTAATGGGATAATGCAAATCACTTAACTCAATTGTGTGCTTGAACTGTACCTAACAAAATATTATACATGTATGAGTTATTTAGCAATTTGATTCCCTGCGTTGAAATGACTTGAAATGCAACTAAAATGAAATATCATTATAGCTTCTGCGTGATAAATCTCTGGCGCGGCATTCAGAGGTTTAGTTTTTTTTCTCACAATAGGACATATTACTTCTACTCTCATAGGAACATTCTAAAGTATATCTCCTAAATCAGGAGAGAAAATAAAAGCCGCACGCTTTGGATTTGAAAGTGGCTATTGTGGTCAGTAAACCCCTCAATAAATAACCGTATAAAGTGTTTGTGCAGTTATGCTATAAACACACGGTGCTGTTAAAGCCATCAGTGAGGTTTCTTGATGTGTGAAACCTATTGATATAAATTATTACATATGATGAATACATGTCAATCTTTATGCCTGAAATGAAGTCATTAATTTATTCTAGTTTATTTAGTTCACTGGTTATCTGCTGGGAGAATAGATGAAAGGTTTTTAGGTGACTGTTTCCAACATAAATCCTGACGCAAACGAAATTAAGACTAAGGGGCCTATCACCTCCTTAACGCTAGCGCTAGAGCTCCACAAACGTGAGCGTTAGCGCTAAGATAAATGAGGTTACCGCATGCCGCCCAGATCACGTCCAGAATGCAAGTGGGTTAACCCCCTGACGGTTTTCCTGAGCGTGACTCGGGGTTAACTTTTTGTACTGAAAGCGGTATCCCCGAGCCACACTCGGGCTGGATACTTACATGTCCTGTGCTTCCTCGCTGATCCCCGCAGTCTCCTCCAGCCGCTCGCAACGTCACACTGCCTGGATCTCTTCTCGTGAGGAGTGAAACCAGGAAGTGTGACATCGCGATCAGCTGCCGTGTGACTGCGGGGACAGCGAGGGAGCGCAGGACATGTAAGTATCGGCCCGAGTGTGGCTCGGGGATACCGCTTTCAGCATTGAAAGTTAACCCTCGAGCCACACTTATACCGCAAGGGGACCAAAATAAATAGGACCGATTCTGACATATAAAATATGTCAGAATCGGACAGCCAGGGAGGTTAAAGAAACATTAGCGCATCAGTAATAGAGGTTTATACCGTGAGTTTACTGTACTTTGCTCTCCTTATACTCTTTAAATATAAAGTTTTTATTATTATTTTAAAAACAAGGAAGGTGTTCAGAAAAGAAAACGGGGGGGGGGAAGGGATTAAGGGAATGTTGCAACCAATATCAACCAACAAAATGCAAAATTAAACAAACAAACAATATGGACAACAAATCGTAAGAGTAAGTTAAACAGAATATGTATCCCAGTTGAACCAATGATCTTTTTTACTCGGAGGGACAGCTGAAATATTTTTGGCCATCCCATCTAGTAGTCTGAGATCTCCCAGTCTACTGGTGATGTCTTTTAGCGTAGGGAGATCGGTGGATTTCCAGCGTGCTGCTATTAGGGTTGTCGTGGCCGAGAATATATGAGCCAAGGACTGTTTCTGGAGATGGGAGAGGGAATCGGGAAACATTTGCGACAGTAGCATCTCTGGAGTGGGAGTTACTTCTGACCAAACCACTCAAGAGCCCAAGTGAGCTACTTCCCGCCAAAGCTGGGATAACACCGTACATGTCCACCAGATGTGAAAAAATAAGCCCCTTTCCTCCCCACACCTCCAACACACATCCGAAACCTTCAGATTGAAATGGTGTTCCCTATCTGGAGTACTGTACCATCTGTATAGGACTTTTTTACGTGCCTCAATTAAGTACACACATTTACATTTGGAAGAGTCAAGGAAGAAACAGTCCCTCCAAATGGAGTCGGAAATCGGCTGACCTAAATCTCTCTCCCAGTTCTCCATGAAACGCCATTTATGTGGAGGAGAAGCGGACAACAGGAGGCGATATAACATAGATAAAAGGCGCACCATGGGAAGGTTACATACAATAGTGTTTAAAAAGGGTTAGCAACTCAACCGTGGTGGGAATGTTCAGCATATGATATTTGGTAAGGCAGGTGCGGATTTGTAAGAAAGAGTATCGGAATCCCAGGATAAGGGAATATTTCAGCTCCAAGTCTTTAAAGACAAGAGACTGTGGGGTGCGAACAGATGGTATACATAAGTGAGTGACGCCCCGAAGGTACTATCGTTGAGAGGCAAAATTGGGGATTAGGAAGGAGACCACTGAGAGAGGGGAGGCCATGCTCTCCTTATACTTAACATCGGGAGCGCAAAGAGTAATCAGCGTTAGGACAAGTAAGGTATTATTAAGTACTAACTCTAATAACTGCACCTCTGCGGCAACGAAAATGTTAGCCACAGCTCTAAGCTGGTGCTAACTGATTCCGCTTCTGCAGAATTACTTATCACCAGCTGAACATCCCCCAAAATCAGATACTCACCACTCATCCTGAGGCATGAACAGCAGCCTGATCTGCCACTTCTGGATGCCAGGTGCAGAGTGAGACTGGGGGACAAATAGTCCCCATTCACCCTCTGCCATCACATGGCCTGGCAGCACAACCCTCCATAGAGTCCAGTGGACTCCAGGAGGTGATACTCGTGGTGGTGCGATAGTAGTGCTCATTACGAGGCAGGCTGCTGAATTAGCTCCTGCCTCGTAATCTGGTGTTAAAACGGGGACGCTAAGGGGAAACCTGCAGGCACAGGTTTTTCCCGTTAGCATCTTCATTCTAGTGCAGGGCAGGTGATAGTGCCCTAAATGTGATATGAAGAATTCCAAAATGACAAACCATGGTGGTCAGTGGACAACAGCCAGAGATATGCAATAATACAGCACGACTAGTGAAACAATTCCCTTTCCGTTCTGTTCTTTGGTGTTTAGCCCAAGTAGGATTGTGCCTGTGTGCACTTTAGCTATATATAATTCTAGAACTCAAGATACTGAGATTCTCTGAGAAAATCACCTGATGAGTAAAGAAATTATCTGGATTCTTTGCTTTATTTTGTTTTAAATTTCCAATAAAGTGTTTTCTGAGGCCTAGATTCAAGTAAGGTTCAATCTTTAATAGCTCTGGTAAACATACTAGATTTTAGGTTTCTTTAAGAAGTTGTTATTTGTACCAGAGTTCTGTTTAAATGGACATCTGACTTGGAATCTAGCCCTTGGATTCCAGTCCACGTTTGAGACTCTGGGTAGCCAAGACCACAGATTTTGTAACATACTTTTACAGGCATATTTCTATCGGTTTTCCTGTAAATGGATTTCTAGGGCTAGAAACTATTGGTTTATGCAACAGATTTGTGTTCAGCATCCGTCTTCCGGATTCAAACTACAGATTCTTATTGAGCATCGTCCCTCAGGATTCACATTACAGATACTTATTAAGCATTCTTCCTCAGGATTCAAGTTACTGATACGTACTGGACATCCTTCCTCAGGATTCGTTACAGGAGAGCATCCTGTTTCAGTATTCATGTAACAGATATGCATTGATCATCCTTCCACAGGATCAAGTCACATTGCAGATACAAACTGAGCATTGTTTCTTAGGAGTCCCAATACTGATACTTATTGAGCACCCTTCCCCAGGATTCACGTTACAGGGAGCATCCCTCTTCAGGATTGATGCTACAGATACCCATTGAGCATCCTTCACCAGGATTCAAGTTACACATACATATTGGGCATACCTCCTCAGGATTAATGTTACAGAGAGCATCCTTCCTCAGGATTCAAGTTACACATACATAATGAGCACCCTTCCCAAGGATTCACGTTACTGATATGTATTGTGCATCCTTCCTGAGGATTCTTCTAACAGATACGTATTGATCATCCTTCCTCAAGATACACATTACTGACATGTATACAGCATCCTTCCTTGGATGCTTCCTTCCATTTTACAGATACGTATTGACCAAACTTCCGTAGGATTCACATTACAGATATGTATTGTACAGATATGTATTTGGCACTCTTCCTCGGGATTCAAGCTACAGATACGTATTGAGCACCCTTCCTCAGGATTCACGTTACTGATATGTGTTGTCATATTTAAATATTACGTGTTAACTTCCTGTTTACTTGTTACAATGGTTATCTATACTGAGCATGTGTGCTGGGCGAGGAGTCTCTAGTGTGGTGATAGGGAAGGTAGAATGGTGGCTGTCTGTGAAGAAGCTCCGTAAAGAAGATTTATTTCCAAGCTGTTTGTTGCAGGATTTTTATTTGAGTTAGCAGCCATCCTCTGCTACCAATGTTAACTACAAGATTCCTCCTGTGTTTGATGAAAAGGAGTCATATGAAAACTGGGAGAACGGATTACAAATGTGGATGTGAGTTACTGAACTGGAAAAGAAGAAACAGGCCCTAGCTGTAGCACTTTCCATAAATAGGGCAAACAAGGTATCTCATTGAAACTGAAGTAGGACCTGTCGACATTCCACTGCTACTGAGCAAGATGTCTTTTGAAAGAAAGCTGGTGCTGCACTTGATTTAACCCCTTCCCAACCGCTGAGGTACATAGTACGTCCGGTGGGGAAATCACCTTAACGACCGCGAACGTACTATGTACGTTACAGTCTCCTAACCTCCCTCCCTCCTTATACTCACCTCTCTATCTGGGCTCCCATAGCAGATGGGCAGGCTGGAAGTCTGTCCCACCTTTTCAGGTGCCCAGCAGTCATGATGATGTCATCAACATGCATGATGACATCATAGCCAGGCGACCCCCGGTGCTTGGAGTGAAAAAAGCAAAGGGTGGCTCATTCGGAACCCTCTCCCTCCCCAACCGCTCCATGTACAAAAGAAAATGAAGTACCGCTGCAAAGGGGAGAGTCTCCCCTTTTCAGAGATATCTGTCATTAACCTCTCTGGTGCTGGATTGTGATTCTGTGCCAATCGGCGCCTAATCCCGATTCAAACCCGGAAGTGGCTGACATCTTGGATGTCAGCCAAGCCTCCGGATAACTGCCCCACCCACTAATCCATACCAGCTAGTTTTTGGATACAACCCTATTGTTCCTTCTATCCACCCTAATCTTCTTTCTATCCTTACTGAAAACCTACCAGCACTTGAAGGGACTACTGTAAGTGAATAAGTAGGAAAGCACATCACTGCATTGCATTCAGCATGAAAAGCTTTTATTGAGGTGGAATGCTCTGAAAGAATAAGGAGAGCACTGAGAAAGCAAACTCGAATACTGACATGAAATACACAGTAGGTGACACAGATGATAAGCGCATTGATTGTACTGAATGGAAAGGACCAGGCACTGTAATTGGTAGGGATGTGCATGGCTGAAAAATTAGTTTAGTTTAGTTTCGTTCCGTTTTTAAATAATTTTGTTTTCGGAATTTCATAACTAATTTTGTTTCATATTTCGTTTAGTTTCGAATTGAATTTAAATTTTGAATCGATTCGATAGTTGTTGATATCCATTTGATAGTTCATTTCAAATTCGTAGTTGATATCAATTATTCTAATTTTTCTTTTATGATGATGACACAGTGTAAAACGAAATAAATTTGTAATATACCGTTTTGTTTCAAATTCGTATCGTATCGATTCGTTATTCGGAAGTACTTCCGCAATACAAATTATCAAATTTTGTTCCAAATTCTGAATTTTTCCGAAACGAATGCACATCTCTAGTAATTGGTCAGGATGGTATGGTGGAATTTATCAGACATGGTGGCTTATGTGTTCCTGTCCATCATACAAGACCCCGCAAAGTGAGCAGTTTCAATCCTGAAGAACATGAATGTGAAATACAACTAGAGATTCAAGGAGAGGTCCCCTGCTACAAAAATGAAATTAGTAGCGATAAGCACAATTTTTCCACATTGGACAGTGGAGATTGACAGCCATAACATGGATCACACTGATGCAGATGAGGTAGAGAATTCTCCAGATGTTCAAGCAATAACACAGAAGAGATCCCTCAATCTTTAAAAAGGACAAGTTGTCCAATATGCCGACAGAGGGAATGAAAATAATTACACTGCTGAAGTTCTTGGTCATGCAGGAAAGGCAACTGGTAAATTAAAAACTGGTATAATTTGAAATATTCAGAACCAGTGAATATTGCTGGTACAACTGGATCAGCTGACTTGTCACTTGTGGACAATCTTTGCGTTATGCCATTTGAGAACTTAGTACCTCAAGTCAATCAAAAGGAGGAAGATGTGCTTGTGATGTCAACAAGATGGGTCTGCACAATGAAAGAAACTTCAAATGGACTTGTAACAAAAGCACGGTTAGTAGCTAGAGGCTTTGAAGAACTGAACATTCAACAACTTCCCAAAGATTTCCCAACATGTGCTTCTGACTCCCTTAGAGTTCTTCTGTCTGTGATGTACCAAAACAAGTGGAACCTCAATTCTTTCGACATAAAATCAGCATTTTTACAAGGGGCTCCATTAGATTGTGACATATACATTCATACTCCACATGAGGCTAACTGTGTGGGGAAGCTGTGGAAGCTTAAAACATGTGTTTATGGACTTGCAGATGCCTATTTGTACTGGAACAAAAGAGTGAAAAATGCAGTACATAAAGCAGAGGGCAGGGCATCACAAGTAGATCCATCTATATTTTACTGGTTAGACCAAGAAGGCAATCTTAATGGAGTACTTGGATGTCAAGTGGATGACTTTATTTGAGGAGGCACAACTGACTTTGCCGACACCATGATTTCTCATGTAAAAAATATGTTTCAGGTTGGGAGAGAAGAAGCCGATCTTTTCTGTTACATAGGCATGGACATTTCTGCACACAATGAAACTATCAGGGTTATTCAAAGAGATCCGAATTGTGGCCGAAAGGTAACCGAACAGAGAAATTCAGCGTACGGTTACCTTTCCTGGCCATTCAGCTATTCAGAGAGCAGGCAGTTCGCCAAATCCTGGCAAATTGCCTGCACATACGGTGGCTGTTCATTGCCTGTTCAAGGGCAGAGAAATCCTCATAGAGAAGCAATGCTTCGTCTATTCAGAGAATAAAAACCAGCAGTGAAAAGTTGCCAAAATGCCCTGTTGTTCGGTGGTTTCATTCGACAGGTTTATTCAGACAAACCCCATAGGCTTCAATGTTCAAAATATTCCTGTTTTAATTCAATATCTAATAAACCGTTGATTATAATATTCAGCAGTAAAAAGTCTCTTTATGTATAGATTTTTTAGGATCTTTTCAGCATTTTTCGGTATTTTTTCAGGAAAATATTTTTTTCTGTATTTCTTTAAAATCATTTTTTCTTTTTTTTGTAACAGCCCTTTTTATTATCATTCATTGGATCTTATATGTAAATTCCAGACATTTTCGTCCTGTAGCTTCTTTGCAAACAGCGTTTCACTTTTCAAACATTCAAGCGTTTTTTGTTTTTTACTCCATTCGTCTGCGGTGTCGACTTTTTCCGGCGGCTGATCTGCGCTGTGATCAGCGGCTGCTCGGGTTTCTCCTGTGGGGTTAATCCAGATGTTTTTGCGGGTTTCGGTGTGCGTTCGCGGGTTTTCAGGTGAGCGTTCGTTGGGTTTGCGGCGACTTTTCCCCGCACTACGACAGCCCTGTGGTGCTTGTTGAATACGTGTTCGGCGGGGTCGCCAAAATGGGATCGCCAAATCGCACCGAATTGAAGAGAACGAAAAGTCACAGAGCGTGCGATGATTTTTCGATTCTCTTTGAATCACCCTGTAAGAGTCTGTCTTCTATTCACATTGATTCCACGCGGGCTTTACAACTATTCTTACTGAATCTGGAGCAGATCTGTTTAGATCTAAGGTTGGTCAACTTCTCTGGATAGTGAGACAGAGTCGACCTGACGTCATGTTTGATGTGTGTTACTTAGGTTCAATGACGAAACATGCCACAGTACAAAGCCTACATGAAGCAAATAAAACTGAACACATGTCGCTGACGTTTCAGTTTTTAGGAAAAACAGAAAGCCTGAAGATTGTTCTTTTCAGTGATGCATCACTGGGTAATTTACCAGATGGAGGCACACACGGTGGTCACTTCATTATGCTCATGGGACGGGATGGAAAGTTTTCACCACTACGCCAAAGAGCTACACACCGCTACACTACGTCAAAGAGAATAAGGAGGGTTGTTCGTAGTAGTCTTGCTGGAGAAACTCTTACCCTGGCTGATATAATTGATAATGCTATTTACATCGCTACACTGTATTCCGAGCTCAGCAGAGGTGATGTGGATAGACTGAGGATACTCATAACCCGTGTCATAGACAATCATTCTTATTTGGTGCAATCAGATCTACAAAACCTGTCACTGAGAAACATTTATGGCTGGAGATAAGCAATATCAAAGAACTGATTGAAGGTGAAATGATCCAGACTGTGGTGTGGTCTTCTACAAAGAAGCAGCTTGCAAATTGCTTAACTAAAAAAGGGACATCTACACCGCTGTTCCTAAAGACCCTTAATGATGGAGTGTGGCATCCCGTTACAAAAAAAGAGTGAGATTGTTGTCATGTTTAAATGTTGTGTGTTAACATCCTGTTTACCTGTTACAATGGTTATCTATACTGAGCATGTGTGGTGGGGGAGGAGCCTCTAGTTTGGTCAGAGGGAAAGGTAAAATGGTGGCAGTCCACGAAGAAGCTGAGTAAAGAAGATTTATTTCCAAGTTGTTTGTTGGAAGTTTTATTATTTGAGTTAACATATATATTGTGTATCCTTCCTCGAGATTCATGTTACTTATATGTATTGAGCACCTTTCCTCAGGATTCATGTTATAGATAGATATTGAGCATACATTGGGCACTATCATCTGCCCTGAGCTAAGACAGGGATGTTAAGGGGAAAAATTAGAGGTTGCACATTTCCCCTTAGAGACCCCATTTTACAAGTTGATTATGAGGCAAGTGCTGAATCCAGCAGCCTGCCCCGTAACGGCCACTAGCCTCCTGGATACTCACATAGGACTCCATGGAGAGTTGTGCTTCCAGGCCATGTGACTTGCATGATTTCACTCTCACGAGATCATGCATGGCCACAGAGTGGTTGCGGAGGGAGACTGGGGACTATTTGTCCGCAGTCTCACTCTGCTCCTGGCGGGCAGAAGCAGCGGATCAGGCCACCGATTGCATCATGGAATGAGAGGTGAGTATCTGATTTTTGGGGGGTTTCAGCTTTGATAACGGATTCCGCAGAAGCAGCATCAGTTAGCATCAGCTTAGAACTGTGGCTAACTTTTCACAGCGGTGAGTAATTAGCGTTAGGGCTTTGTGATCCTAACGTTAATTACTCTTTGCGCTCCCCATGTTAGGTATAGGGAACGCAAAGTACAGTAAGCTTGTGCAGGAAAGAGCTATTACTTAACCCAATAGCGATTGGGAGGTGATCAGGGCGTCACACTATTCTCTAAATTAATCTAGCACTACCGCTCACTTATGTGAGTGCTAGCGGTAAGGAGGTGATAGGGCCAATTGTGTGGTGTGATCTGCGAGACAATCATGATACACACTTACCCATAAATAAAATAAAGGATCTGGAACTCCAATAGGGTGTAATTTTCATAAATGTATTCATCCTTTTTAGAGTTGACTTGGCACTGTGTTTCGACCGTTTTGATCGTTGTAAAGCATGAGTCATAATTCCAACCCAGATTTTTATATTCAAAATTTCAGCAGCATGTGACATATAACAGACTAATACAAAATATCAATTGAAGTGCTTGACTTAAATACCATTAGGAGCAATCATCACAAAGTATTGCTAGTAATATTATTTACATCTTTAGGTGTCATTAAGTGCAATTGTCATAACTCATTACATTCTTAATATATACAACAGGAATAAAAACACAAAACCCAGATTAATCTTATAGCAATATGTGTATTAGTTTAGATTCAACTTGCTATATTTTATGCCATAAGATTAATAATTTTTTTATAATTTTGCATATCTTTAATTGTATAATTGCAAGGTCTTGTTACCAGTGGGGTACCTCAGGGGTCAGTACTTGGACCCATTCTCTTTAATATTTTTATTAGTGATATTGCAGAAGGTATTAATGGAAAAGTATGTCTTTTTGCTGATGACACAAAAATTTGCAACAGGGTTGACGTTCCTGGAGGGATCAGCCAAATGACAAATGATTTAGGTAAACTAAAAAAATGGTCGGAGTTGTGGCAATTCAGTTTTAATGTGGATAAGTGCAAGATAATGCACCTGGGACGTAAAAACCCAAGGGCTGAATATAGAATATTTGATACAGTCCTAACCTCAACATCTGAGGAAAGGGATTTAGGGGTTATTATTTCAGAGGATCTAAGGGTAAGTAGTTGTGATATCTCCAAATCTTTGAAAGCAGAGACAGGCTGTGGAAGGTTCTTATTCTTTATTTACTGGAGCTGCGCACAGCGTCCGCACGCTGCCTTAGAACTCTACCATGTGATCAGGAAACTTTATTTACAATGAACAGGAACACAGATAATACCTACAACATGCGCCCTCTAGTGGTGGATAGATATAACACTATGATATACTACATCCCCTTCCCTCTGATAACACTAGTTTCAAAAATACCACCCACATGACCCTAGGCACAGAAAAACTCCCACTAAACTTGAGACTTTGGGTAGACTACCTCCGTCCCAGTGAGTTCCAGGACGCATTCTTGTCCTGTGGCTGGGGAACTCACTACTAAGCTAAGTATAATCCTGTAGATAAGTTGGTGCTTTCTTTGTTCTGGTGGATCGCCGTAATTCTTGCTCCCCCTCCACATGAGCAGTCTCTGATGATTTCTCTGTGACAAACTCCCCCTCCATCTGTCCCTCTTCCCCGGCTTCTGCAAGTACAACACCGGAAAGGGGAGCCAAAATCTCCATATCTTGCGTTAATGGTTCCGCCAAACTCTGTAGATCCTCTGGATATGCAACATGTCTATTTCTCACCTGATCTATGTGACGACGCACAAGCTGGCCATTTCCAAGTGCAACAGTGCATGACACAGGACCTGTCTGCGTCTGAACAGTCCCCGGAATCCAGGAAGGTCCCACACCAAAATTTCTAGTGTATACTTTGTCACCTTCCCGCAGATGTCTCTCCTTGGCATGTTGATCATGATAAAGTTTTTGCTTCACCTGCTTTTCTTGCACCTGGCCTTTAAAATCCGGATGTATGAGATCCAACGTGGAACGCAATTTCCTCCCACACAAGAGCTCTGCAGGTGATTTTCCAGTCGTGGACTGAGGAGTTATCCTGTAACTAAACAACGCTCTGGCCATCTTGACCTCAATGGAATCTCCTGAACTTTTTTTTATCAGCCCTTTAAATGTCTGCACCGCCCTTTCGGCCAGTCCATTGGACGCTGCATGGTAAGGCGCTGTGGTCACGTGCTTAATACCATTTCGAGCCATGAATTCTTGAAACTCCATACTCGTAAAACTGGTGCCATTGTCCGACACCACCATTTCGGGAATTCCATGCTGGCTAAAGCTCTGTCTGAGGCATTGAATAGTCACTGCGGAGGTGGATTTACTTAACGGGTACGCCTCTATCCATTTAGAGTAAGCATCCACCAAAATCAAAAACATCTTGCCCATCCACGGGCCCGCATAATCAATGTGAAGTCTTCTCCATGGAAGGTTTGGTACTTCCCAAGGATGTAAAGGTGCACACTGGGGAGAATTTCTATTTTCTTGGCACATGGTGCAAGTTTTTACCATTGCTTCTATATCGGCATCCATCTTCGGCCACCACATATAGCTCCGCGCCAGCCCCTTCATCCTGATTATTCCTGGGTGAGTCGTGTGTAAGTGCTTCAGTAGGTCTGTGCGACCTGGGGGTGGAATGACCACACGGGCACCCCACAAGACACAACCTGCCTCCACACTAAGTTCCTCCTTCCTTTTCACATAAGCTCCAAACACTGATTTCTCTCACTCTTTTTGGCCATCCTCTGAGGACGAACTCTCTAACCCGTGCTAAAACGGTATCTTTATCTGTCCATTTCCTCACCTGGTCGGCTTTAACCAATGGTACGCCATTTTCTTCCAATAGAAGTACTCTCTCTTCCTCCGCAGGCGTCTCCACCCCTGTTTCCGCGACTGGCAACCGGCTCAAGCCATCAGCATTTTGATGATCCTTGCCTGCTTTGTACACGATGGAGTACTCATATCCACATAATGTCACAGCCCATCTTTGAATGCGTGGCGAGGCCATTTGTGGAACCTCCTTCAGTTCATTAAATAATGAGATCAGTGGTTTATGATCTGTAACAATGGTGAATTGTCTCCCATACAAGTATGTGTGAAACTTCTTCACCCCAAATATCACCGCAAGGCCCTCCTTCTCAATTTGAGAATAATTTTTCTCAGCTGCATTCAGTGTACGTGAGACGAACCCTATTGGCCGTTCAGATCCATCCCCCATCCTGTGCGACAACACAGCACCCACACCATAGGGTGAAGCGTCACAAGCCAGGATAATAGGTTTGTTGACATCATAATGTACCAACAAGGCATCCGACTGGAGAAGATTTTTGGACTTTTCAAAAGCCTCTTTTTGCTCACAACTCCAGGTCCATTTAGTCTCTTTCCTCAATAGTGCATGCAGCGGTGCCAGTAACGTGGACAGGCTCGGTAAGAATTTGTGGTAATAGTTCAATAGGCCTAAGTAAGCCTTTAGTTCACTCACAGACCGCGGTGTGGGTGCCTCTTGTATGGCCTGGACCTTTTCTCTCTGCGACTGCTGCACACCCGCAGCACTGATCTTGTGACCCAGAAAAACCACTTCTGTTCCCAGGAACTTGCACTTGCTCCTTTTTAGTCTCAGGCCACTTTGTTTTAGCCGAGACAAGACCTCCTCCAGATTTCTTAAATGATCGTCCTCGCTGACCCCAGTAACTATAAATGTCATCTAAGTAGACTGTGACGTGCGGCATGTTTTGTAGGATGCCCTCCATAGTGCGCTGGAAAATGGCTGGACTCGACGCCACACCAAACGGCAATCTACCATAAGTATACAGTCCTTTGTGTGTATTAACAGTCACATACTTTTTGGCGCTTTCATCCAGCACGATCTGCTGATACGCATGACTCATATCCAGTTTGGAGAATTTGTTGCCGCCCGCCAACTGAGCAAATAAGTCTTCCACTTTAGGAATAGGATATTGTTCCACACTGGATGCTCGGTTTACTGTGAGTTTGTAATCTCCACAGATGCGGATTGAACCATCCGGCTTCCTCACCGGTACTATGGGAGCTGCCCATTCCGAAAATTGTACTGGTTCTATAATTTTCTCATCTACCAGCCTCTGCAGTTCTGCCTCCACCAGAGGTTTGACAGCAAAAGGTATCCGTCGTGGCTTATAGAATCGTGGCTGGGCCTCTGAGTTCACATGAATTTTGGCCGTGGTGCCTTTCAGCTGACCTAGCTCATCTTTGAACACCTCAGCATATCGATCTAGCAGGTCAGCCAAATGTAGCGTTGGACTGGCTGTTACTGTATTCACCAGTTGTGGCAACACTCTTAAGTCTTTCAGCCAGTTTCGTCCCAATAAATTTGGCCCGGCCCCTTCAACCACTACCATAGTAAGTTTCTTGTTGTCCATCTGACTCTGCACTGTTCCTATAACCTGACCTAACACCAGCATCTTCTCACCTGTATATGTTTTTAATGTCAGGTTGCATGGTTCCCACTCTGGTATGTCGGTGTTTTTCCATAGCTTAGAGTATTGCTTTTTGCTAATAATTGTAATGCCACAACCTGTGTCCACCTCAAATTCGATGTTCATGCCATTCACCTTTAACTTCTGTAGAATAGGAGCCACTTTAGGCATTTTATGTGAGACACTGTATATCGTGTTTATGTCACCTGCATCTTCTGTCTCACTAACGTCTTCTTCTTTCACTAAATGCGACCTCCCAGCCTTCTCCTTTCCTTTCCTCTCCCCCCTCAGTCCTTGAAATGGGGTTTTGTGACTCTGCATCACGTGCTTGGATTTGCACGCCGCTTGATGTGTCCACGTTTCTGACAATGGTGGCACAGTTCATTTATAAATTTGCATTCGTGGGGTGCATGATTCCCTTTGCACCTGAAACACTCATAGTCCGTCTTCCACCCCCTCTTATCCACTGCACCCACATTATGCACCACCGATTGTCCCTGATGAGACCTTTGAGACTGTGATTCTTCATCCCCAGAGAAGCCTTGGAGATCTTTTATATTTCTGTCAGCCGACTCCATCGCCAGACACATAGTAAGAGCCTTTTCAAAGGTTAAATCCACTTCTGACAACAGCCGTCTCTGCATCCTGTCGTCATTTTACTCACACACCAGCCTGTCCCAGCACATTTGTGGCAGTGTAGGCCCGTATTCACAATACTGTGCTAACTTTTTCAACTCCGCCACATAATCAGCCACCTTCTCGCCAGTATGCCGTGTGCGTGAATTAAATTTATATCTCTGCACAATTTCACTTGGTTTTGGATTATAATGGGCTTTGAGCACGACGACAAGTTCCTGATATGTTTTCTCTGCTGGCGTCATAGGACACAGCAAACTTCTCAGCAAACTATAAGTTGACGCGCCGACCCCGCTTAATAACACTGCTTTCCTCTTACCGGTATCAGTAATCTCATTAGCTTGAAAGAAATAGTCCAACACTTCAATATATTCGTCCCACGATTGCAACTCACAGTCAAAGGGGCTCACTGTTCCCACAAGAGCAGCCATTCTGTCTCAGCAATTCACGTCCTTGTAGTTTCTTCTATTTCTTATTTTTTTTTTTTTTTTTCTTTTCTGCTCTGCAGACCTTGCAACTGCACATACACGTTCCACAGTACAACCTGTTTACCCTCGTCGCCAATGTGATATCTCCAAATCTTTGAAAGCAGAGACAGGCTGTGGAAGGTTCTTATTCTTTATTTACTGGAGCTGCGCACAGCGTCCGCACGCTGCCTTAGAACTCTACCATGTGATCAGGAAACTTTATTTACAATGAACAGGAACACAGATAATACCTACAACATGCGCCCTCTAGTGGTGGATAGATATAACACTATGATATACTACAGTAGTCAATGTAATAGAGCAGCAGGAAATGCTAGCAGAATGCTTGGTTGTGTAGGGAGAGGTATTAGCAGTAGGAAAAGGGAAGTGCTCATGCCACTGTACAGAGCACTGGTGAGACCTCACTTGGAGTACTGTGTGCAGTACTGGAGACCGTATCTCCAGAAGGATATAGACATCTTAGAGAGAGTTCAGAGAAGGGCTACTAAAATGGTGTACGGCTTGAAGGAGAAAAGTTACCAAGAAAGGCTTAATGATCTTAACATGTACAGCTTGGAAAAAAGACGAGACAGAGGAGATATGATAGAAACATTTAAATACGTAAAGGGAATCCACAAGGTAGAGGAAGGGAGTATATTTAAAAGGAAACAAAATAGCAAAACAAGAGGACATAGTCTTAGATTAGAGGGGCAAAGGTTTAAAAGTAACATCAGGAAGCATTATTTTACTGAGAGGGTGGTGGATACATGGAACAGTCTTCCAGTAGAAGTGGTTGAGGCCAAAACAGTAATTGAATTTAAGCAAGCATGGGATAGGCATAAGGCTAAACTAAACAAAAGATAAATCCAGGTAAAGTATCCATGTAATTGGGCAGACTAGATGGGCCGAAAGGTTCTTATCTGCCGACATTTTTCTATGTTTCTATGTTTCTATGTATATAATTTTTATATGAATTCTATAAAGATTTACGAAGTTAGTTCCATTGGGTTAAAAGATAAGTGACTAGTATTAGTTGTAGTAGTTTTGTCAAGAACTGCATTAATTAATGTATTGTAAATCAGCAGTGCACCCACACAATTCATTTGTCATGTTTTAAAAGGATGTAAAACCCCAGAACATTGCCCGCAATCCTGCTGTGCCCAGAGGATTAGCTAATTTATTATTTTTTTTCATGCTTCTGTCATTGTTATAATTATTTATAATCTTTTAATATGCGTTTACATTATACAGTGTATTGTGGGCAGTGTTTTGTAGGCCATATCTCCTCTTTTGTTGTGTGAGTCTTCAGAGGTCCACTATTACTAACACCTCATTGTTCCACTGTGACAGGAATCTTCACTGTTTTTTCTCAGGGAGCCACAGCAGCAAAGAGACAGCCAATAGGAGAGCTGTGTTTTCCTTGCATCCCTCACCTGGTATCATGCTCCCAGTAACCCCATATCATATGTCCCTCTCTCATTTCTTTTACATTATGTACCATCCCTTTTCCATATCTCTAACCCACTGTTACTCATTGCTTACTCTTTCACTGAGAGTCATATATATTCTTTGTCATAAGTCTGCTACGATGAGAGTAGTGCAGCTTAATGGTTATATATAAACAGTATATATATATATATATATATGTTGGGAAGTTGGTTGCTTATTGTTACATCCTCAGCCCCTGCTGTGTTGCCTGGGGGGTCTGGGCATAGTTCGGTGCCCCTGGCTGGTCGTTTGCCAGCACCTTGTAATGGCCAAGCGGCCTCTGAGGCAGCGGGGCCTGGCATGGTCAGGAGGAGCCGCAGGGTTTAAAGCAGGGCGCGAGGAGTTGCCTCGTTGCCCTGATGTGGAGTTCTGTTCCCGCATCGCTAAGCTTATTTCTCATTGCTGAATTAGTTGCCTTGCCGACACATTTCTGTCTACGATTCCTGCTCCTGATTTGACCCGGCTTGTTTCTGACCATCCTGTTGCTTCCACCATTAGCGATTGCTAGTATTGGGCATTGGTGGATTAACCCTATGTTTGCTGCTGGGGCTTTCACTCGCTATCTGGGGTTATTCCCATCTCGCACTGGGGTATCATTTGTGGCCTTGTCTGGTTACTATTTAAGACCCAAGGTGTATGTTTCATTGCTAAGAGCATATGTGCAAATCGTGGTAATAAAAATACTGTTTAAATACCGCATATGATCATTGAATCCTAACCGCTAAATATACCCAGGTCTGTACCAACTGTATACCCATATGTGTGTCAGCCACCTTTGATAATTGTAAGGTACTTCTTACCAGCTCGAGCTTATCAGATAGCGCTAAATCTGTACTTATGTTGACTGCCCTGCATCCTGCACAATTCATTGACTGTCAAGTAAATCATTGTGTTTCTGAAGGTGCTCTAAATTGTCCGTTGGCTTGAAACCTTTGGAACTTAGTGTCAAATCAGTTATTCTTTGGTGCTCCTTGGCGTTGGAGTACAAGTCTGTTAATACCGAGTATTTGGTAAAAATCAAGCAGGTATTTCTGTCCAAAAATATCTCAACCTCGCTACTCCTGTGTGAGCGCTACGGTGCTCGTTACAAATACTAGCAACTGAGTAGCAATACTTGCTCTGCCGCTTATATTTTAACTCCTGCAGTGCCCAACTTTTGTTATCAACAGGGCAAATAGTTCATTCCTTTATTCGATTCACCTGAACTGAATTTTATGGATAATCTCATTTGTGACATTTATTATGTATTAAAGTTTTGGACAAAATATTCAAAAAATGTTGCCATGCAAAAATGTGCAGGGAACCTTACACTCGTCTTGCAACTACAAAATCTGGTGAAAAAGCTTTTAAAATAGCCATTAGTGCTTTGGTTTTTATGTGAACAAGTCTAATTAGTTCATATTACAGAACAATCTCAAAGTCACACACGTAGGGGAGTGTTTGGTCCCAGATGATGCTTTGTGTAGGGAATCATGGAGGTCATGAAAGGGAAGGTACTTCTTACCAGCTCGAGCTTATCAGATAATGCTAAATCTGTACTTATGTTGACTGCCCTGCATCCTGCACAATTCATTGACTGTCAAGTAAATCATTGTGTTTCTGAAGGTGCTCTAAATTGTCCGTTGGCTTGAAACCTTTGGAACTTAGTGTCAAATCAGTTATTCTTTGGTGCTCCTTGGCGTTGGAGTACAAGTCTGTTAATACCGAGTATTTGGTAAAAATCAAGCAGGTATTTCTGTCCAAAAAGATTTCAACCTCACTACTCCTGTGTGAGTGCTACGGTGCTCGTTACACTTATTTGCCTGAAATAAGGAAATACCTGTGAGCAGGTCCGGCGCTTCCTCTAGGCAAGCTAGGCAAGTGCCTAGGGAGCACTGCTGCCTAGGGACGCAGCCGGCCCCATCCCGGGTTCCATTATTGTACCCCTTCCTCATTGTGCAGCTCGTGGCACCACCAGATGACGTGTGGTCACCACCAGAGGCAGATGAAAGAAAAAGGCAGAAGAAAGAAAGGCACGTGAGAATTTCAACAGTTAATCTTTTTTTCTGGGGGGGAGCAAGTAGCTGGTCTTGCCTAAGGCGCAAAATACAGTAGTCTAGCACCGGCACTGCCTGTGAGAGTAAGATATAGGCTGGAAATACAAGGAGGGTGGGTAGGGATGTTCGTAGCTGCCCTTGGTGATGAGCTCAGCGTGGAAAGATAAATAGTTAAGCGGGCATCTAACTGCTCCCACAGCTCCAGGCCTACAGCCTTTTGCAAATAAACATGGACGTGTCCTGAGCTCCACACGGGTATCTCATAGGTTTCAATGTTAAAAATATTAACGTTTTTATTCAACCATTTATTTTTTTCATTTTCAGAAAACGGTCATATTTATTTATAGATTTTTTTTCTGAACATATTTTTGCATTTTTTGTATTTTTTAGACAAATGGCTTTTTTTATTCTACGACGGACCTTTTTATTATTTTCTTAAGGGAGGTTTTTTATCATTTAGACACATTTTAATGACATATTTTAAACAAGTATTACAAGAATTGCAGGGTTCAGTTTTTTGTAACATGTAAAAATAGAAAAAGGAAAAAACTTTTTTTCTTTCTCAATTCTCGGGGAGTGGTATTATGTACTTTTACTTGTAAAACAAACAGTTCTGCTTCCCAAACCAGGACCAAATGTGGAGATGATGGCGCAAAGCTTTATTATACACTGGTCCATCTAAGGCTGGGGTCAGACTAACACATTTTTAACGTGCGTTTAGGCGCACTTAATCACGGCCGCAGTAGCAGCAAATGACGGGCAATGACGACCAATATACGAAGTACGGCCGCACGAAAGTCCGGCCGCACGAAAGTCCGGCCGTGCAACGCAAGTGGAAAATGAATGCATTTTTTCGAGAACACAGAACCGCTAGTACTGACGTACAGAGTGCGCTACGTCCGCTAGCGGCGAGTGTGCGTGATTAGGAGATGTCAGACGCTGCTAATGTCCAGCCTACATAACGTCCAGACGCAAAAAGTGTTTTATTGACGATCCGTAAGAAAATCCCGCACGAAAATGCGCGTCGTCTGACCGTTTTCGCGCATTCTGTGAAAAAATACGTCAATGCGCACTTTTTGACTGTCGCTGCGAATAATGCGTTCGTTTGACCCTAACCTTAAACACAAGCCACTTCACCGCTGCCAGGAAAGCAGTGGTCCTTTGGACCCCTGTTTTTCCATGCTTTACATCCCACAAAGTCATATTAGGTGTCATTGGACAGGTCAGAAAGAATCTGGCCTTTCTAATGATGCCAAACATGACCATGTAAAATGTCATGTAAAAGAAAAACATGCAAACGTAATTTTTTTAATTTATTTTTTATTTCAAAGCGATGGCATTGTCCATTTCTCACATATAAAATGAGCGATATCACTGCCATTACTCACCTTCTCATTTCCCACGCCGTGAGTAAGGTCAGTGTTTAAGGCTAGGGACAGATGAGCGCATTTTCTGCGGCCACCGTCAAAATGTACGTCGATGCGTGCGCACGCATTTTTTCACGGAGTACGCTTAAGTGGTCAGACGACCACAGTCGCACAGTCGCAGGTACTCACCAACGCAATTCTAGGGAAATCCGGCTGTTTGAACGTTATGTAGGCCGCACACTAGCAGCGTCTGACGTCTCCTAATCACGCACACACGCTGCCATGCGGCCGCAGCGCACTCTGTACGTCTGTAGCAGCGGTTTCACGTTCTGAGAAAAATGCGTTCATTTGCCGGTTGCGTGGTGTCGGCGCACTTTTGTACGCACGTACTGCGTATATTGGCCGTCATTGGCCGTTATGTGCTGCTACTGCCGCCGTGATTTAGTGCGCCTGCACGCGCGTTCCGACTGCCCCACTCTGACCCTAGCCTTATACATACAGGGTTATCCAAAGAGATTCGAAAAGTCACCGCACGTTCGGTGACTTTTCGTTCTCTTCAATTCGGTTCCTTTTGCCGATTGCATTTCGGTGACCCTGCGGTGTATTCAGCAAGCACCACAGGGTCCCCGAATTGCAGAGAAAAGCTGCCGCAAACCTGACGAAAACTAACCGAATGCAAGCTGAAAACAAGCAAAAACATCTGGATTAACCTTCGAAAAACCCGAACAGGAGCCGAAAAGGAGCCGAACATGAGCCGAATCACACAGAGCCGAAGCAGCTGTGACGTAGAGGAGGCAGTGAATAAATTAGAAAAACCATTTGTATGAATCTGGGAAAATGAAACGCTGTTTGCAAAGAAACTACTGAGCGAAAATGTCTGAAATTTTCACAGGAGGTCCAGGGAATGATAATAAAGAGGGCTGTTACAAAAAAAATAAGTAAACTGAAAAAAATAATAAAAAAAATCGGACTTTTAAATTTTTTTTAAAAAATTCAGAAAAATGCTTAAAGTATTCTCAAAAATCTATAAATAAAGAGACTTTTTGCTGCAGAATTTTATAATGAACGGTTTATTAGATATTGAATTAAAACGGGAATATTTTTAACATTGAAGCCTATGGGATTCTCCTGAATAAATTTGCCGAATTAAACCACCGAATGGCAGGGCATTAGGGGAACCTTTCACTGCTGGTTTGTGTTCTCTGAATAGCCGAAGCAGTGCATTTTCATGGGGATTTCACTGCCCTCGAACAGGGACCGAACAGGCACCGTATGTTCAGGCAATTCGCCAGGATTTGGCGAATTGCCTGCTCTCTGGATAGCCGAATGGCCAGGAAAGGTAACCGAACGCTGATTTTCAGCGTTCGGTTACCTTTCTCAAGCAATTCGAATCTCTTTGGATAACCCTGATAGTCATATTATTTATAAGACACAATGCGGCAAAATACATGTAAAAAAATGCATTTTTTTTCCCAGGTTTAGCTAAAATTGCTTACTTTCTCAGAAAAATGCAGTAACAGATTCTCATTTCTAACTTTTTTTTAACAAGAGTGTCCCATTTAACTACAGAGGTTTGGATAATAAAATGTGGGGGAAAATATTTTACAAGCTGTAAATAATTGAAATCTGAATGGAAAATGACATTTGTTTTGCATTTTGTTGTTATAGCATTCTGGCAGGACATAACGTATACATATAATAATGATATATTTTGACTATGACAAGTCTGCTGAAAATAAGGATATACAGGGTGTCCATAAAGTCTTTTTACAATTTCAAAAATTTATTCCAAAGGCAAATGAAAAGACAGATAAGTGAAAATTATTAAAAAATGAGACATATATATTTAAGGTTGTTTTGCCTCATTTAATACACCTCTATATGGGCACCATTAGTTGCACGAAGCACATCAAGACGGTACTCAATTTCTTGCCATGTTGGCTGTAGCAAACCCTCATCAATGGTGGCAATGGCATCAGTGATCCTCTGCTTTAGATTAGTGATGTCCCGTACCTTTGTTCAATGCACAATATCTTTATTTATTTATTTATTTATAAAGGATTTTACCAGGAAGGATACATTGAGATTTCTCTCGTTTTCAGGTATGTCGTCGGTTCAAGAACATGGTTACAGAAATACAAAGTAGTAAAATGCAAGAAATTAACACAAAACAAATATACAAATTAACAGAAAATAAATATGTAGGAAATATAGTCACTATGTTACATGTTTACAGGTGCATTCTGTATATAGTCACTGTGTTACATGTTTACAGGTGCATTCCTTATTGAGGTATGTTAATAGGGAGCTCTTAAGGGACTTTAGACTGGGGGAAGATTTGATGGCGTCTGGGAGGTTATTCCATAATTGCGGTGCTCTGTAGGAAAATGAGGATCGAGCCACTTTCTTTTTTTATTGTGGTATTGCAAGTAAGGTGCCGGTCCTGGATCGGAGGTTATAGGATGAGGGAACTGTTGAGGGAAGCAGCCTATTCAGGTAGGGTGGTAGCTTCCCAGAAAAGCTCTTAAACACCAGGTTGGAAAGGTGAGGGGTGCGTCTATATTCCAGCGACGGCCAGTTTAGTTCTTTTAACCTGTCACAATGGTGGGTCATGTAGTTACATTGTAGCCCAAAGAGACAGAATGAGTTATATAATGTAGTAAGTTTCTGGAGGTGTGTTTGCGGGGCGGCTGCATACACTACATCTCCGTATTCAATAGCTGGCATAAGCATTTGTTGTACAATCTGCTTTCTTACCACGGGGCTCAGGCAGGATTTGTTTCTGTACAGGGCACCTAGTTTGGGGTAAATTTTAGATGATAGTTTTTCGATGTGGGGGCCAAAGGATAGATTTGGGTCTAACCACATACCTAGATATTTGAGAGAAGTGACTGTGGTCAGCGTGCCATTTGATTTTGTCCTGACACATAGATGGGGTGTTTGCAATTTGTGTAGTTTAGGTGCTGTTCCAAAGAGCATTGTAACAGTTTTGTCAGCATTTAGAAAAAGTTTGCTATCTTTGATCCACTTTTCTACCTCTGTGAATTGGTCTTGCAGCACGGCCACCAGCTGTGGGGTTAACATAACCCCATAGAAAGAAGTGGAGGGGAGTGATATCTGGTGAACGAGGAGGCCAGGGAATTGGGCCACCCCTTCCAATCCACCGGTCTGGAAATGTTTAATTTAGGAACCCCTGAACATGCAGTCCCCAATGTGTTGGTGCACCATCTTGCTGGAAAATGATGGCTGGTTGAAGGTCATGTAGTTATGGTGCCACGTATTCAGTCAAAAGGTCAAAGTAAACATTTGCAGTAATTGATGTCTCGCCGAAGAAAAACGGACCAATGATTCGATTGCACATGATCCCACACCACACATTCATCTAAAGCAGAGGATCACTGATGCCATTGCCACCATTGATGAGGATATGCTGCAGCGAACATGGCAATAGATCGAGTACCGTCTTGATGTGCTTCGTGCAACTAATGGTGCCCATATAGAGGTGTATTAAATGAGGCAAAAAAAACTTAAATATATACGTCTCATTTTGTAATAGTTTTCGCTTATCTGTCTTTTCATTTGCCTTTGTAATACATTTTTGAAATAGTAAAGAGACTTTATGGACAGCCTGTATAATTTGTCTGGGTTCTATAATAAATCATGACTTCAAATCATGTTTAAAGATAATGAGCAAAAAAACTTCAAAACGAGCTCAGCACACAGGGGTGAAATGGCTCATTGAAGGGGTTAAATAGCTTGAACATGCTGAAAATTCTCTAGACAGCAAAGGGTTAATTTGTGAAAGTTGAGGGTGTCCAGTTCAGCACAGAAATAACTTTTAAGGTTTTACAGAAATGGTTAATTCCAAAAATGTAGAATTTTGTGAACTTTTACGAGTAGTCTGAAAGCACAGTAGTACCTGGAAAGATAAAAAAATCAGGAAGAGTTTTAGGTAGAAAAACCAGATGGAGGAGGTGTAGACTAGATTGGACAAGTGCTTTTATCTGCTATTAAAGTCTGTGTTTCTAAGCTATTTCTGTCTGTGGGAATCCAATAAAGTGCTGTGATGTATTCTGAGACATATGACTTCACAGACACATTATCCTATGGACAGTGATCCTTGGAGACTCTAAAAGTCAACATTCAGGAAACTCTCCATTTCACATTTTATTTGTATGCTTTTCTCATTTTGGTGATCTCATAAATATTTTGTGGCTGCTAGTCACACAGATACTTTGGTTCCCTGTTTGTATATTATCAAGGTGTAACACAGAACAATGCAACAAACCTGCCGGCAAATATCTAAATAGTGTTTCATTTTTTGCATGTATAATTATCGTCATTATTTTGCAGTCTGCAAATCTTCAATGAAAAGCTCCAATGTGCTTGACTTGACCACCAGTAAATAAATAGGCAGATCAGTGTTTCCTAGCACTAACAGACCAGGTTTGCAGGTATCTGATGCACAGCACAGGTTATAAGATTTGCTGCTCAGTGATTGCAGGATTCAGTCTGCATTTCCCCAAGGTGATCCTTAAAACTTGACCTCGGATGAGTACGCGTTACTGTTAGGGTAAGTGAATTTAACGCATGTCACCCATATTACCTTCCTGACACTAAACCAGTAAGAAATCACTTAGCAGGAAATACTCGCCCGACGAAACCCGACGAACGCTCGCTGAACACTCACCGAATACTCAGTGATTGCGCTAGTAGCTTCTGCGCGCTTACTGTGCTTTGTGCATTCTATACTTAACATGGGGAGAACAATCAGTAATTAGCGTTTCCTTAAGTAAGGTATTACAAAGTCCTAGTGCTAATTACTACAGGGACGCGCAAGCCAAAATTTTAGCTACACCTTAAAGCTGGTGCTAAATGATTCTGTATTTGCAAAAGTATTTAGCGCCCCCCAAAAAATCCCATACTCACCGTTCACCCCGCGGTGGGAACAGTGGCCCGATCCACCACTTCTTGTCCTTGGGAGCAGAGTGAGACTGGGATCAAATAGTTCCCAGTCTCCCTCCACGATCACTCCGTGGTGCTGCGCGACCATGCAGGAGCATGATAGGGCAGGGTTCGCAATCTGGAAGCACAAACTTCCATGGAGTCCTATGGACTCCAGGAGGTGATACTTACGGCTGCACGGAAGCACTACCACGAGTATCCCAGTGGTTATTGATGCATCCAGGGCAAGGTGCCAAGGTAAGACCTGCCTCAGAATAACGCGTTAAAATGTGGTTGCTATAGGGAAACCTGCAGTCGCATATTTTCCCTGTTGGCGTCCCCATTTTAGCGAGAACTACTGAATAGTGCCCTAAATATTTAGAGAAAAACAAGGGACACTATTTCCCTACATTCCTCTGCTTCATGCTACAGATTCTTAACACTTACAGGGTTATTCAAAGAGATCCGAAAAGTCAACGCACGTTCAGTGTCTTTTCGTTCCCTGCACTTCAGGGCGATTCAGCGATTCCTAGTTCGCATACCCTGCAGTGTATTAAGCAAGCACCGTAGGGCCCCCCGTAGTGCAGGAAATACTCGCCGCAAACCTGACGAACACTCGCTGAATACTCACCGAATACTCACCGAACACTCACCAAAAACCTGCAGAAACCAACGCAAAACCCATGCAGAACACGGCGGAAAAATCTGAGCAGCCGGCGATCACAGTGCAGTAAAAGACGACACGCAGACGAACAGGTGGGGAAAAAAAACAGTTTGCTTCAAAGTTTGAAAATTGAAACGCTGTTTGCAAAAAAACTACTGAACGAAAATGTCTGGAATTTACATATAAGATCCAATGAATGATAATTAAAAGATCTGAGTCAGAACCATGGACAGTCGCTGATGGAGAAACACATATTATCGATCTATTTCTTCATATCAGCACCATGGATAACGGCAGGCTTGTTACTATCCATGGTACTAATACTGACAAAATGTATTGTATCAAAATTCATTGCTGAACAGAACTCATACGGACGGACTGTGAGAAGATAATCCACCTTTATGTGTTCTGCAAGGAAAAAAACAGACCTCGTTATACATATAAAATAAGTTAGGAAGAACCCTAAATATTAACCCAAAAATTCACGAAAAATGCAAAAATAATCCTAACAAATAACTAAATGCAGACACTTCTTGCTGTAAGTGAAAAAAATAAATGCTTTAAGATATATTTAATAAAAACGGGAATTTTGCACTGGAACAAGTGAAAAAAGTGACTGACGATACAAAATTACGAAATCAGTAACGGAACCGAAACGGACTCGAAACGGTACGAAAATATATTGTCCGAAATAAACCGAAGCGGAACCGAAATCACGAATAGAACGAAAATGACTTGCGATTTTGCAAATTTCATGTCCATACGAAATAACGAGTTTTTTTCGTTTCGTATCGGGAAATATTTCGGATGGTGTGTATTTCGTTGCCGGGCCGGTTCGGAACATCGGACGAATCTGAAGCACCGAATCGCCCCATTTCGTGAGAAAAACGAATCGGTACGAAACGAAAAGCACTTCCCTAGTACTTAATTCATTACTTCAACCTGTGAAAAAAAGAAAGGATTATTCAAAACGCTCACATGACTGAAGTCTGCTTGTCAAACCTGCTTTCTGAGCGAACAGGAGTGAGCTGGAATTACAAATGGCTGGTAATGGGTGGATACAAACCATGTGACCAAGTAACAATTAACAGTGCCGTTGTTTTACACTGAGCTCTCGGAGGTTTCTTTTGTCGCTAACAATACATACATTTAAATGTATTTTCATAGAGTTCTCCATTTGAAGTGCATCATAACAAGCAATGAGTTGATCCAGGATAGTTAAGATGAAACCATATATTCAAAAGCAACATTCCAAATCAGGCTCAACATACTCTCCACAGTGTGATCTCAAACTACGTGAAAAATGAATTAAATGCCATTTACGGTCAATTTAAGAATTCAGATATGATAGCTCATTAAACATAATACAAAGTTATTTCCTTTTTCTAAGCACTCAGAAATTCTAATATCTGCAGAACACACATAATGAGATATTTCATGCCCACCCATGCTAATATTGATAACACTAAAGGTAGTAATCATAGCCACTGTTATGTGAATTCAGCTATCTTACCAGTTTTCCATCACATTCCATCTTTTTGGTCTGCATGACTATTTGTTCCATGCCAGAGTGGATTAAATTACCGCTATTACATTCCAGAATATGTTTCACTGCCAGTTTTATTTCGGTTCTCATGTCCCAGTTATATTCCACCTATAAAACGGAATTTTGTTGTTTTAAAGATGTTCGCATTATACCGATTCTCACAGTAGATAACAGAGGTATGTGATGCAGGGGGAATACTGTGTGTTTGCATGTCCCGTACAATGTAGAGGAGCACAAACATTGCACTAGTACTTGAATAATGAGCAATATTAAGTTGTATCATTGTAAAAACAGTCAATTGCACCACTAAAAGCCTGGTATAAAGTGATTTTAAGTGGACAAAATCACATCCTGTATCTACACATGTCTACCTGGCTCCCCCTGAAATTCTTGTGACAGACCAACTTCTTCTTGTGACGTAACTGGAAGGACACAATAGTCACATAGTTCCTCTGTGTCCTTCCTTCAGAATTACGTGTTTTGCTCAAGATCTCATTAGAAAAGTTCTTGCAAAGTCCAATTAAAGCCAGCTGTTCAATCAAGAAAATTGGGAAACACAATGTCACTTTTTTTTTAGGTTGGGTGATGACCGACTAATGATATAACCAAGATACCAGCTATTATATGTCATTCAGTATAGACATTGTTAAGCACCAGTTGAGTGGTATTCATCACCCATCATAAGCACCTTCGATTTTTTTATGAAATCATTGAATTTTTTTGTGAATGAATGATTATCGTTAATAATTAAATAGTTTTGCTAAAAGGAACCCAAAATTAAGAGTTTATTATCAATCAATATTATCGATCAAAGGAACTCAATACTCCAGTTGGAAGAAAATTATCTTTTCATAATGGCATTTAATTAGCAATCCTTTCTTAAACAAGGATAATGTCGCTTTGGCAATTACAGGTTTAACTTAGACTAGGGATCAGCAACCTTGGCTCCCTGATGTTTTGGGAGCTACATTTCCCATGTGGCTCAGTCACCCATTAGGCTGACCGAGCCAAAAGGGAAATGTAGTTCCCAAAACATCATAGAGCCAAGGTTGCTGACCCCTGACCTAGACCAACTGAGAAAAAGAGGAACCTGCAGCAACTCCCCTCTACGTGCAAGATAAAGTCGTCCCAGACCAGGGGTCATCAATCTTGGCTCTCCAGATATTTTGGAACTACATTTTCCACATGGCTAAGCCAATCTTATTGAGTAGCTGAACATCATAGAAATGTAGTTCCAAAACATCTGGAGAGCCAAGATTTCTGATGCCTGTCCTAGACAATTAGAAAGAGCATATTAAATATTACGAAAACATATTAACTCTTTACCGCCGGGTGAATAGGGTCCAATGGGAGAATTAACGCAGGCAGAGCTAGTACTAGTACGTCCTGCTTGCCAGCTGCGGTGGCGGGCTCCGCCTAAGCAGCTGACGCGCATTGTGCATAGTTGGCTGTAGGGGGACGGCCTAAGATGAGGACGTCCTGCGGCAGCTAATGATGCTCACTGCATACCAACTGGTTGGTGGGCCTGTTGTGGCCCATAAACGCCAGAAGGGCATGCTATAGCACCCCGCGGCGTTCAGGCCCACCTGCCACGGGGACGGCATAGTACGGCCTATGGCAGGAAAATGGTTAAGAACTGCATCATCTGTCAGGTGATAAACTCTCATGGTCAAGAGATGGCAGAAGCTATTGCCTGACGTGATCTAGATGCCCCGGTGTCTTACTATGAGACAGTATCATACGTATAACCTGTCACTGATAGAGAGGTTGGAATGTGAAAAAACTACCCCAAAAAAGTGACTATAAAGAATAACTGTTTCTGCTACTTCATGTTCCTCTGACTAGTCTCCCGAGGGGCCAATTTGCTAATATTAAGCATTTTTTGAGCAAAATAGAATCCGATGAAGACTGAGGCATGTAGCTTAAAAAGTTTAGAGCTGAATTTAAAATTAGTAATGGTAACAATAGGGTCCCCAAACAGAGAGAATGCATCGTAAAGAGCTAATTATTGGGACTTATTGCTGAAGAAAATACTTCTATTATCTTTGTAAAGAAAGAATATGGTATTTGGTATTAATAGATCTCTGTAGAATTCCTGACAACTTTGCAATGAAGGGAGATTTTCTGTGTTTGTCTGGGCTAAGTGGCATAATGTACCTTGTTTTTATTTTTCCTCTATGTGAGCAATATCACTTAAGTCATAATTTACCAAAAGGCATTGTGTATGAAAATGCGTCGGAAATATATTAGACGCAATTTAACACATAGCATCAAAACAAATTTAAAATAATATGTATGTTGTTACAAGCACAAAGAATTGATAAAATAGCTTTGGAAGATCATGCATGCCAGCAGTGGTGTATTTTGGCAACAAGGCCTAGGCCTAGGGCGGCACTTTCCAGGGGGCGGCGGCCCGCACTGGTGGCCCCACCCCTGCAAAGTATTTTGTCAGGAAGGATACATTGAGATTTCACTAATTTTCAAGCATGTCCTGGGTAGGCAAGGCCTAGGCTTTCACTTTCCAGGGGGCAGCAAAAAACCTCACCACTAAATGGGTTACTCACAGAGCACCAAAATTACGCCAACATTTTGGTGTTCTGTAGTTCCCTGCACTTCGGGGAATAAAATTTCCCCACCCTGCAGGTAATTCACCATTCACCGCAGGGTCCCCAAAGTGCATGGAGTCGGCCGCTGAATGCTGCCACCGCAAACCCGTGGCCTGCTGTTTTCAAAAGAACTACTGAACGAAAATGTCTGGAATTTACATATAAGATCCTATGATTGATAATAAAAAGTTCTGTTACAGAAAAAAGAAAAAACGCTATAAAAAAAAGGGTGGAAATTTTGCTGAAAAATTACTAAGAGGTACTTAAAAAAAAATCAATAAAGACTTTTTACTGCAGATTAAAATAATAAATGGTTTATTAGATATTGCATAAAAACGGGAATATTTTTAACAGTGAAACCTATGGGTTCGCCTGAATAAACCTGCTGATTGAAACCACCGAACATCAGGGCATTTCACAAAATGGTGTACGGCTTGAAGGAGAAAAGTTACCAGGAAAGGCTTAATGATCTTAACATGTACAGCTTGGAAAAAAGACGAGACAGAGGAGATATGATAGAAACATTTAAATACGTAAAGGGAATCCACAAGGTAGAGGAAGGGAGTATATTTAAAAGGAAACAAAGTAGCAAAACAAGAGGACATAGTCTTAGATTAGAGGGGCAAAGGTTTAAAAGTAACATCAGAAAGCATTATTTTACTGAGAGGGTGGTGGATACATGGAACAGTCTTCCAGTTGAAGTGGTAAAGGCTAAAACAGTAATTGAATTTAAGCAGGCATGGGATAGGCATAAGGCTATCCTAAACAAAAGATAAATCCAGGTAAAGTATCCATGTAATTGGGCAGACTAGATGGGCCGAAAGGTTCTTATCTGCCGACATTTTTCTATGTTTCTATGTTTCTATTTCTCTGCTGTTTGGTGTTCTCTGAATAGATTAACCATTACTTCTCTATGGGGATTTGCACTGCCTTCAAACAGCACCGTACTTGCTGGCAGTTCGCCAAACTTGTGTGTGAGCATAGCACAGAGCAGTGGTGTACTTAGGGGAGTGGCGGAGGGCGGGCCGCCCCAGGTACCAGTGATTATTTAGGTGTCATTAGGGGGTACTAGGAGGTGCCGCTGTCACTATGTGTCAGCTTTGAGCTGTGTTCTCAAACAACGAGCAGCGGAGCAGGACGTTTGCATTAGGAATAAAATCGAATAGAATAAAAATCTGATGCACTCATACACACCGCACATTGCATTGCTGGGAGTTTTATTGCTGTGGATTCTGATACGCTGACACACACCACACATTGCATTGCTGTGAGTTTTATTGCTGTGAATTCTGATACGCTGACACACACACACCGCACATTGCATTGCTGGGAGTTTTATTGCTGTGGATTCTGATACACTCATACACACTGCATATTGCTGGGAGTTTTATTGCTGTGCATTCAGTGATACACACTGCATATTACTGTGAGTTTTATTGCCCTGGAGCTCTGGGATACGCTCATACACACTGCACATTACTGTGAGTTTTATTGCTGTGCAGTTCTGATATGCTCATACACAGTGCCCATTTCTGTGGGTTTTATTGCTGTGCAGCTCTGTGATGCACTCATATGCAGTGCACGTTTCTGTGGATTTTATTGTTCAAACAATTAGAGCGGCTGTGATCCAGTATACTTGACATGCGTGGCTGTTCTTTGTAAAAATGCTTGAATTTAAACATTTCATAATTTTATTTATCTCAATAGATACATTTGAAATGGTATACAAAATATACAAGTAGGCACTTGGTATCCACTTTTAATATAAAGAGAGGAAAAGGCGGAGCTCTAAGATGAAAAGGTGGAGCTTAAAGAGGAAGGGTGGGGATTAACCAGGAAGAGGTGTGCCCTTGACAGGAAGGGGTGCCTCAAAAAATTAGGGGGTGCACGAGTTTAGTCAGGCCTAGGGCAGCACAAAACCTAAATACACCATTGCATGCCAGCATATAATGCTCCATAAAATTAACAATCAGCGAGTCTGCTTTCTTTGACAATTATGTTGTGTGTAATAGATAAATTAACAAAGCTCTAATGGTAAAACCTTTCCGGATCGGACGGGGCTTGGCAATCACAAAATTGGCTATATTTGTCACAAGCCATTACACCTTTGTATTGCCAAACACCAGCTCAATTTACTGTTATAGAATGACTTAACAACAGTTATTGAGAGCTGCTACTCTTTATCTACCCAGACATAAATAGCAAGCAACTGGGAACTGCTCATTACTCTGGCTCTCTGCGCAGTTGTCTCTTGGGGCCATGAGAGGCAATAGCTCACCCATAAATGCCTGTGGTTCAAGTAGAACTGAGCCCCAGCAATTCGACTTGTGCTCTCATTTTAGTAGATTCACAATTTGTCCTCAATTTTGTTTGTGACCGGCCACCACTTCACTAAGTTACTAATGTTACTCCCATAACACTCTATGCACCGGTCTTAACTGACTCATTTGGTGGCATATGACCTGAATGGGTAGTAGACATTGGTTACTCATCACTACCTGCCCAGCACTGCTGGGTTTAAAATATTATCAACTGAGCAGTTGCTGCCACCTAGTGACTAATATTGTGTGGGTACTACAATAATAGAGCTGAGAAACATAGCAACGTCCACCCCCAGAAACATAGCGAAGTCCACCAAACGAGTGTGAGCTATAAAAAGGGGAGGGAACTTGCCAACGATCCTCTCCTAGCCTCCCCCACCCTGGGGTGTCAGGTGAGGTTTATAGACATGAGGGGTGAACATGTCGATGTGAGGCAGGTGGGGGTATTAGTAAAAGTGGGGGTGTCAGATGTTGAATGGTAAGTGTAATATTTTTTACAGGGCCACCTCACTATTATTAGGGTTGGGGTAGAAAGTATGTTTTATTGGGTGTGAAGTGGCACAGGGTTTGGGGACCCCTAGCTATAGGGGATATCACATATGAGCAAGCGGACAGTGGAAAATCCACTCCCCAGGACTTGAATAGATCCTCATTTCGTGATTCAGCTTCATTAATAGCCCCCACCTGCTGTGAATGGTTAGGGGCTGAGGCTGGACATATCCACCCTCTAGGTATATTAGCCCCTGGGTGATCTGACTCCAACAGGTGGGAGGCAGAGGGACACAATGGCATGTGTGCGGATAGGACATGGGGAGTTTGCCATGTCCTCCCAATCTGGTACACTAGTGCACCCCTACAATACTGTTACATCCTCAGCCCCTGCTGTGTTGCCCGGAGGGTCTCGGCATAGTTTGGTGCCACTGGCTGGTCGTTTGCCAACACCTTGCAATGGCCAAGCAGCCTCTGAGGGGGCGGGGTCTGGCATGGTCACGAGGAGCTGCAGGGTTTAATGCAGGGTGCGAGGAGTTGCCTCGTCGCCCTGACGTGGAGTTCTGTTCCTGCATCGCTAAGCTGATCTTATTGCTGATTTAGCTGCCGACCCATTTCTGTCTACGATTCCCGCTCCTGATTTTGACCCGGCTTTTTTCTGACCATTCTGTTGCTTCCACCATTAGCTATCACTATATTGGGCATTGTGGATTAACCCTATGTTTGCTGCTGGGGCTTTCACTCACTATCTGGGATTATTCCCATCTCGCCTTGGGTATCATTTGTGGCCTTGTCTGGTTATTATAAGACCCAAGGTGTATGTTTCATTGCTAAGAGCTTATGTGCAAATCGTGGTAAAGAAATACTGTTTAAATACCGCATATGATCATTGCATCCTTACCGCTAAATATACCCAGGTCTGTACCAACTGTATACCCACATGTGTGTCAGCCACCTCTGATAATTGTAAAGTACTTCTAACCCGCTCGAGCTTTTCAGATAACGCTAAATCTGTACATTTGTTGACTGCCCTGCATCCTGCACAATTCATTGACTGTTAAGTAAATCATTGTGTTTCTGAAGGTGCTGTAAGTTGTCTGTTGGTCTTGAAACCTTTGGAACTTAGTGTCAAATCAGTTGTTCTTTGGTGCTCCTTGGATTTGGAGTACAAGTCTGTTAATTACCAAGTATTTGGTAAAAATCAAGCAGGTATTTCTGTCCAAAAATATCTCAACCTCGCTACTCCTGTGTGAGCGCTACGGTGCTCGTTACAAATACTAGCAACTGAGTAGCAATACCTGCTCTGCCGCTTATATTTTAACTCCTGCAGTGCCCAACATTTGTTATCAACAGGGCAAATAGTTCATTCCTTGATTCGATTCACCTGAACTGAATTTATGGATAATCTCAAATGTGACATTTATTATTTATTAAAGTTTTGGAAAAAATATTCAAAAAATGTTGCCATGCAAAAATGTGCAGCGAACCTTACACTCGTCTTGCAACTACAAAATTTGGTGAAAAAGCTTTTAAAATAGCCATTAGTGCTTTGGTTTTTATGTGAACAAGTCTAATTAGTTCATATTACAGAACCATCTCAAAGTCACACACGTAGGGGAGTGTTTGGTCCCAGATGATGCTTTGTGTAGGGAATCATGGAGGTCATGAAAGGGAATGTTCGCAATACAAATGTGTTTTTTCAAGGAATATTCACAGAGGGATTTGTGTGCAGTAGATGCAGAGAGATTAGCCATTGATGACAACCATATGAATTATTTGCACCTTAACAGCAATCTGTACGATTTTATCACGTTGATGTTGGAATACTGGACACTGAATGTTGCAAGTAATATGAGCACATAACCATCCTGTAGATGAGAATTCCTAGCGATGTCATTTAGAGGGACCTTGAGGCAGACTATCACGTTCACAAAATTCTCTATTTCTCAAACTATTTGCTTGTGTAGGAATTTGTCATATGAATACTTTCATTTATTTTATTAGGGTTCTATTAGAATCATTAGTTCTTTTGATACTGTCTAGTTCAAAACTCCTCAAAAAGATCTGGTTGGTACGGAGCCCCGGCGGTGCCATGCGCAAATCTTTTTTTTACTTTGTGCGCACGAGCTGCTACCTCGCGTGCACGACCAATGACATCGAGGGAACGTTTAGCCTTCGCGTGAGCACGAGGACATCGTGGATGCGTGCACACGCAGACCTACAGAGACCTCTAGGAACTTTAAATGATAAAACTATCAAAAGTGCCTTGTATTCCATAGAGTTCGTGTGTGGTTCTGCGCGTTAATCCTACTGCTTTATAGCGTGGAGGGTGCGAGTTCAAATCCTAGTGACACATATTCTTTTTTATTTTTTTAAATCTCATTTACCTGTCTATATTTCACCTTCCAAAGCAAGCACCAAAATAATGAGGGTAATTTCATAATACTATCGTTATTTTGGTGCTTGCTTTGGAAAGTAAAATTTACCACCAAAAATGGAAGCATCTCATTTACCTGTGTTTTATTTTACCTTTCAAAGCAAACACCAAAATAAGGATAGTATTATGAAATTACCATCATTATTTTGGTGCTTGCTTTGGAAGGTGAAATATAGACAGGTAAATGAGATTTACGTGTAAAAAAATATGTGTCACTATGATTTGAACTCACACCCTCCACACTATGACTAATGTCAGACAAACGCATTCTGAGCACACTGTGCGTTCGTGCACGACTGACGTACTTTCTGACTGATGATACTTTAGACACCACACAGTTCGTTTTTTTTGACTGACGGTTTTTTTGACTGATGTAGATGGGAAATAAAATGAATATGTGAAAAGAAAAAAATTGAAACATGATTTGAAAAAACATTTAGTCTGTCAAAAATGCTGGACGTCGCAAATGCAGTCCGTCTGACTACGTTCCATTACTCACACACAAAGCTACGCGGACGTGGCGCACTCTGTGCCTCCGTCCTAGCGTTTTGACGTTTTTGCTTAATTGCATCCGGTGCCACGTGCGTTGTCTGATACGGCCTAAGGCACAGGAACTCAATGTAATACGTGGCTCTTTTGGTAGTTTTATCATTTAAAGCTCCTGGAGGTCTGTAGATCTGCATGCGCACGCATCCGCAATGTCCTCATGCGCACACGAAGGCTTAGGCTCGGGTCAGACAAGTGCAGTGTTCACGTCCGTGTTGCCGCACATTTTAACGTCCGTGGTAGCATACAAATATGATCAATAGAGATCAGACGCACAACGGACGTGGCAAACGGACACAGGTTAGGCAAGAACATAAAACCGCTAGAACGGACATGCGGAGTGTGCCACGTCCGCATAGCTTTGTGTGTGTGATGGAACGTAGTCAGACGGACTGCATTTTTGACGTCCAGCATTTTTGACGGACAAAATGGTTTTTCAGATTAATTTTATTTCCCATCTACATCAGTCAAAGAAAAGTCAGTCACAAAAACGGACCGTGTGGCCACTACCTTGTTGTCAGTCAGAAAGTACGTCCGTACTGCACGGACGCACATTCCGTACAAAATGCGCTCGTCTGACCCTAGCCTTAAACGTTCTCTCTATGTAATTGGTCGTGCGCGCGAGGTAGCAGTTCGTGTGCACGAAGTAAAAAAAATAATTGCACTTTGCACTGCCAGGCCTCCGTAGGTTGGGACCATTTCAGGGAAGGTTAGGTGAAAAGTTTACACCATATGAATGGTATGTCCCAAATAGAACCTGCCGGTGTCAGAAATCTTCTTTTACTTGTTAATTAGAAACATAGAAACATAGAAAAATGTCGGCAGATAAGAACCTTTCGGCCCATCTAGTCTGCCCAATTACATGGATACTTGACCTGGATTTATCTTTTGTTTAGGATAGCCTTATGCCTATCCCATGCCTGCTTAAATTCAATTACTGTTTTGGCCTCTACCACTTCAACTGGAAGACTGTTCCATGTATCCACCACCTCTCAGTAAAATAATGCTTCCTGATGTTACTTTTAAACCTTTGCCCCTCTAATCAAGGACTATGTCCTCTTGTTTTGCTACTTTGTTTCCTTTTAAATATACTCCCTTCCTCTACCTTGTGGATTCCCTTTACGTATTTAAATGTTTCTATCATATCTCCTCTGTCTCGTCTTTTTTCCAAGCTGTACATGTTAAGATCATTAAGCCTTTCTTGGTAACTTTTCTCCTTCAAGCCGTACACCATTTTAGTAGCCCTTCTCTGAACTCTCTCTAAGATGTCTATATCCTTCTGGAGATACGGTCTTCAGTACTGCACACAGTACTCCAAGTGAGGTCTCACCAGTGCTCTGTACAGTGGCATGAGCACTTCCCTTTTCCTACTGCTAATACCTCTCCCTACACAACCAAGCATTCTGCCAGCATTTCCTGCTGCTCTATTACATTGACTACTTACCCTTAGATCCTCTGAAATAATGACCCCTAAATCCCTTTCCTCAGATGTTGAGGTTAGGACTGTATCAAATATTCTATATTCAGCCCTTGGGTTTTTACGTCCCAGGTGCATTATCTTGCACTTATCCACATTAAAACTCAATTGCCACAACTCCGACCATTTTTTTAGTTTACCTAAATCATTTGTCATTTGGTTGATCCCTCCAGGAACGTCAACCCTGTTCCAAATTTTTGTGTCATCAGCAAAAAGACATACTTTTCCATTAATACCTTCTGCAATATCACTAATAAAAATATTAAAGAGAATGGGTCCAAGTACTGACCCCTGAGGTACCCCACTGGTAACAAGACCTTGCGCCGAATAAACTCCATTTACCACAACCCTCTGTTGTCTGTCACTCAGCCACTGCCTAATCCATTCAACAGTATTGGAATCCAAGCTCAAAGATTGTAATTTATTGATAAGCCTTCTATGCGGAACAGTATCAAAAGCCTTACTGAAATCTAAATAAGCAATGTCTACTGCACCACCTGTGTCTATTATTTATGTTACCCAATCAAAAAAATCAATAAGATTAGTTTGGCATGATCTCCCTGAGGTAAACCCATGTTGTTTCTGATCCTGTAATCTATGTGTTTTTAGATGTTCAACAATCCTTTCCTTTAACATGGTTTCCATTAATTTCCCCACTACTGACGTAAGACTAACTTGCCTATAGTTCCCCGATTCCTCCCTACTACCCTTCTTGTAAATGGGCACAACATTTGCTAATTTCCAGTCTTCTGGGATGACTCCTGTTAACAAGGATTGGTTAAATAAATCTGTTAACGGTTTTGCTATTACATCACTGAGCTCTTTTAATAATTTAGGATGGATCCCATCAGGCCCCATTGACTTATATGTCTTTACTTTAGACAGCTGCTTTAGAACCTCCTCCTCTGTAAACTCATATGTAAATGTCTCTTTAGTGTTCTCTCCTAACTGAGGTCCCTTTCCTTCCTTTTCTTCTGCAAAGACTGAACAAAAATATTCATTGAGGCAGTCAGCGAGACTTTTATCCTCTTCTACATACCTTCCTTCCTTTGTTTTTAATCTAACTAATCCTTGTTTTACTTTTCTTTTCTCGTTTATGTATCGTTTATGTAAAATGTTTTGTCCCCCTTTTTTACTGACTGAGCTATTTTCTCTTCTGCGTGTGCTTTGGAAGCTCTTTGGAAGCTCTTATAAATTGCTTTGCCTCTTTCTGCCTAATCTTATAGGTTTGCCTATCCTCTTCACGCTGAGTTTTTTTATAATTATTGAATGCTATCTTCTTGTTCTTCACTATTTTGGCCACTTCTGCAGAGTACCACAGTGGTTTCTTCCCTTTTTTGTTTTTGCTAACAAGCCGAATGCAATTTCCTGTGGCCTTCAATAATGCTTCCTTTAAATAATCCCATTTCTCCTGGACTCCCTTTAAACTCCTCCAGTCTGATAATGACTCCTTCACACAAAATCTCATTTTAGAAAAATCTGTTTTTTTAAAGTCTAAAACTTTTGTTTTTGTGTGGTGCGGCATCCATGTTCTTATATTAAACCATACTGATTGTGATCACTAGATCCCAAATTTTCACCTACAACAACGTCCGATACCAAACCTCCATTTGTGAGTATTAAATCCAATATGGCCTCTTTACGGGTCGGCTCCTCAACTACTTGTGTTAGAGATAATCCCAGTAAGGAGTTTAGAATATTTGTACTCCTGGTGCACCCAGCTATTTTGGTTTTCCAGTTCACATCAGGAAGATTAACCACTTTGCTGCTGAGGACGCGCTCAGCGCGTCCTCAGCAGTCCCGCTGAGCGCGTCCTCACAATGGGGTCAGCGTTCGGCCGGTTCCGGCCGATCGCTGGCCCCTCCGGTGCGGGCTGACATCCTGGATGTCAGCCCGGCATCCGGACCAGCAGCCGCCAGAATTAGGTGTCATCGCGGGGGCGCGATGACACCTAATTCAGGCGCCCCCCCGCATGTGCGGAGGAGGCGCCTGAAAGGGAGGGGGGGGAGGTCCTTCGGACCTCTCTCCCTCCCGATCGGCGGTGCACAGGGGGTTAACCCAGGCATCATTTGGAAGGGCACAGCCTGCCCTTCCAAATGATGCCTGGCATTAACCCCTGGGGAGCTGGATCGCGAATCGGCGCTGAAAAGCGCCGGTTCGCGATCCTTTCCCGGAGCTGGCCGACATCTTGGATGTCGGCCAAGCCTCCGGGAACTCCCCCAGAGGACTGGCGTCATCGTGCGTAGCACGATGACGCCAGTCCTAGAGTTAACCCCTAACTGCCACCAACTGTGGAGATAGGGAGTTCCAATGAACTCCCTATCTCCCGATCCGTGGCGGCTAGGGGTTAAATTTTGGTATCGTTGGATCGGCCAGAGCATGGCCGTTCCAACGATACCAACACTACAGTGAAAAATTTTGTAAAAAAAAAAAAAAATGAAAAATAAAAAAAATAAAAATTAGAAAAAAAATTAAAAAAAAAAAATTAAACACTTTTTTTTTATTTTTTTGGGTTTGTTAATGCAGCAATATTGTTCCCATTTCAATTATAATGTGAACAATGATGCTGCACTAACGATTTTTGTATGCGGTGCGTTTGTTAACAATAGTGTAATTTTCCCCAAAAAAAAATGTAACGAGACCCCATCTCTAATTTTTTTAACAAGTGCACCCCATACAAAATATAACCGCAATTGCTCGCATGTTAAAATGTGGAAAAAAAACACTTTACACATTGTAAATTATTGAAAATACATATTTTATTGCATTTTTTGTTATAATATACAGACATGACATAACGTATACATATAATAATGACATATTATGAATCTACCGAGTCTGACGGAAAGAACGATATATAATATGTCTGGGTCATATACTAAAATAAGCCTTCAAAACACGTTTAAACATGATGCGCAAAACAGGTAAAAATGACCTCAGCATAGGGGCGGGAAAAGCCTCAGCAGCGAAAGGGTTAAAGTCCCCATGATAATAACTTCCCCTTCATTGCCATTTTGGCTATTTCCTCAAGCAGCAGATTATCTAGCTCTTCTACTTGTCCAGGGGGTCTATAGATCACACCTACACGAGCTACTGTATGATTGCCAAATGTTAGCGTAACCCAAACTGACTCTATGTTCACCTCGCTCACTTTTATTTGGTTCGTTTTTATGTTGTTTTTCACATACAGGGCCACTCCTCCTCCTTTCCTACCTTCTCTGTCTTTTCTGTATAAAGAGTACCCTGGTATTGTTATGTCCCAGTTATTTTTCTCACTGAACCATGTCTCAGTAACCGCCACTAAATCTACTTTTTCAGCTGCCATCATTGCCTCCAGTTCATTGATTTTATTGACTAAACTGCGAGCATTTATAGACACGACTCTGAGCTTGTCATTTTTTACCTCGCATGTTGCTTGCACCCTCCGATTTAGTTTTGGGGGACAATCGGGCAGATTGTTTACCCTTTTGTCCCCCCCTCCTAGTTTAAATATTTCTTTGTGAAACCTTTGAACTTCTCACTGAGAACATATACATATGTTCCCCTATGAGTAAGATGCAAACCATCTTTTTTATACAGTTCCTTTCTGCTCCAATTAGAGCTATCATGGGACACAAAGCCAAATCCTTGCTCCCGACACCATTCCCGAAGCCACAAATTGAATTCCCTATTGCGCATCTTCCTATCTTGAATGTTATGCACAGGCAAAACTTCAGAGAATGACACAGTGGACGCAATCTGCTGTATTTCACCTCCAAGAACACAAAAATCTTCCTTAATCTCAGAAACCTCATTGCTAGCCAAGTCATTTGTCCCTAGATGGACTAGAACATCCACTTCCTCTTGCTGCTTTGCTTCTTTGACAATATTGAGAATACGTCTCTTGTCTCTACGAGCAGTAGCCCCAGGAAGACATCTCACCAAACCACTACTCTCCAGCTCAACACCTCTTATGATAGAATCACCCAGCAACAATTGCCTTCTATCAAGTCCCACCTTTTCATTTTTGTCCTTGGTTGCAGTGCTGCATACCTTAGGCATAGTGGATGGTGGTTCCTCAACTATGGTGTCTGAGCCTGCATCCGTCTTACCACTACACTCTGAAAGTGCCTCAAAAGAATTAAGAAGAGCCACAGATTGTGGGACATGCTTTCTATCCACAACGCTAAGTCTACCAGATCCTACAGTAGTCCATCTGCCGCTCCTAGGAGGCCTCTGTGGCAGTGGCTTTGTAACAGTCATA
Source organism: Leptobrachium leishanense (assembly GCA_009667805.1). Lineage (NCBI taxonomy): Eukaryota > Metazoa > Chordata > Amphibia > Anura > Megophryidae > Leptobrachium > Leptobrachium leishanense. The sequence goes on from CM019063.1 coordinate 489,256,264, forward strand.
GCCTGAGTTTGTCTAACAGATAATTTACAAATCTCAGACTTCAAACAGGCAATTTCCTGCTGCAATAAAGAGAACTGCCTACATATCAGGCACACTCCAAACCTCCAAAAATTGGATCTAAAAACAAACGCATGACAGCTCTTACACTGGACCAAGCCTGCCATTATAAAAGAATGGATTTAAAACCAGCAAAGCTTAGCTTTTTGTAGGATTTCTACCTCCTGTCAAACCTCAGACTACCTCCAGAGTATCTCCAGAAGATCTCCTCTAAGAGTTCACTTTGAAGACTTCACTTAGAAGGCTTGCCAAGCTCAATTAGACCAAGCTAATATTCCACAAGCTTTATATATTGATACCATCATCAAACAGGTCAGTATATTAATCTTGATCCTACCACATATGAAATAGGCTTATAATGAAATTTAGAAATGTGTTTTTTAAAAAAAATAAAATAAAATAGAGGTGTTTAAGCAGAAATTTCCATTGTGTCAATTAGCTACATCAAAGAATATTCTTGTAGAATTCAGTGTTACCATTAATGTAATATAAAAAGTAGCATAGCTGAAGGTTGTTTTATAATTAACACATCAGCTTTCTTTTTTCCTCTAGCCCTCTGAAATATGATCTCAAAACCACCCTCCCACCTCTTCAACAAAGCACACAGCACAGAATCTGGGCTGCCATCAGAATTCACGGGGCCCGTTACTAAACCACTGGTCAGGCCTCTATGCTTCAGCTGCCCATTTCAGTATACAAATTAAAAATAAAGCATTTTGCCTCCTCTTCCTCTCCAGCAAGGAGATAAAAACTATGGGATGAGTCAGAGTACTTTGACCGGCCTTGGAAACCATGGCTTGTACGGAAATTTGTCGGGATTTTGGAGGGTCAGAACTGGGTGGCATAGATGGACCATTACATCTGTGACACAAGGGTCAGGGCCCCTGTAGCCATTGGGCCCCTGAACATGTCATGGACTGTCACCCCATTTGAGGACAGCTCTGCACAGTATCTCCCATCTGTTGGACTCCATTAAGATAAGGACCCCAGACCCTGTATGCAGCAGGTAGAAAGTAAGTTTATAGTTTTGATTGCTAAAATGCTTCTACTACCAGACTATGAGCCCTATTCTAAGGCTAGTGTTAACTTCACCGGAGCTGTTATGGTCTATGGCAGTGGTTCCCAACCGCAGTCCTCAAGTACCCCTAACAGGCCAGGTTTTCAGATATCTGAAGCACAACACAGGTGATAGGATTTGCTGCTCAGTGATTGCAGGATTCAGTCTGCTTTTTTCCAAGGTAATCCTTAAAATCTGGCCTGTTAGGGGTACTTGAGGACCGCGGTTGGGAATCACAGGTCTACTGAGTTATTAGGTTTACACCAGCTCTGGTGAAGACCTTGGAATAGGTCTTGCAGTTTTAAAGCTCGCTTTAAAGATCACTAGAAAGACCCTTTAAATATAGGCATCTTAACTGAGTATATTGCAATAATTTAATTTAAAAAGTATAAAATAACTATAAAGAAACAGAAGGACACATTGACAAGGAAAGAAACATACAGCGGGATAAGGGCTGCTCTATTGTTTTTTTTGCATTTAATTCTCTAAACTCTTGAAAAGTTAGTTTTAGAATTTTAAAACTGCGACAAATAATAAACAAATAAGTATGTGGACAGATGTGAGTTTTTTAAGTAAAACCGCAGAAGATTTGCATACTTAGTTTTGCCTTGCAGCCTTCATTTAAAAGTGGAATTAATGATCTGGTAAATTATTGCTGCTCGGAGTCTCTAGCACGAAAGGTATACAGCGTGTGTGTGTGTGTGTACTCTGCTCTTACTATCTAAGCCAAAGTTCAGATGAAGGGCAAATTATAACTACAGTAGGAACAAGTCATGTGCCTCACATGTTGGTTCATATGTCACTTTGAACAGCTCTTATCTGATACTATTATGATTTGCCCAGTGCTGACAGCAATGAACAGGCTACAGAAACCACGAGATTATTTAAGGCATCGCTGGGTACAACACGCAGCTGATATTAATCCACTATTTCAGAAATATCCGTACTTGTATCAAAGTTGAACAGTTAAAGGGGAGTAATGAGGACTGGAGGGGAGGAGTAAATATTTGACATTTAAAGGCCAAATTCTACTCTGTTTTTGACCAAAACTCTTTCAGGTCAAATTTATTAATGTTAGGTAGAATGTTCAGAACACCATGTGCAAGGTACAAAGGGAGATCAAATTGCCGTCTGGACCATTTCATCAAAAGAACCTGTAAAAGCCAGGTTGTTCTGTTTTCTTCTTAGTCAACACTAGTGTAACGTGGGATCCTGTACCCACGTGCAGAATGCTCCCTTCACCATCAGTATCCCGAAGGAGTACTGATTCTGGCCCAAAACCCACACAGTCCATAGTCGGAACTCCTTGAAGGGTGAAAACAAAACTAGGAAATTACTTTATTCAGGGTTTACAATTGGAAAAACACGCAGGGGGAATGTACAGAATACAAAGGAAAACACCCCCCCGCGTTTCCATATTGAAGAGCCGCCCGATAGCTTCCCACACACATGCTCTAACAAAACAAAGGCTGAGGAAGGGGCAGAGAGATCTGGTTTAAACCAGATCCTGCTGGGTTTGATGTAAACATGGAGAAATAAATGAATAAATTAGTTACAGATACACATAAGGGAAACAACAGTGTATATATCATGACACTGCAATAAATACATAAGGGAATAATAATACAATGCCGACATGAGGGAATAGGCCACAGAAAACACAAACACCCCAAACCTAGAATTGTAGGCACAGGTTGACTTCAACATAGGAGAGGGCTGGAAAACAAAATAACACTTCAGGCCCACACCTCTCAAATGCATCTCTAAGTCCATGTACCACAAGTACAAAGTGACTCTTGTCACAACTAGCAAAATTTATTATTAGTTAAAAATTACTTGTGTATTCTTTGCAATATACAATATTAAATCAGCAAGTCACTTGCCCCTTAACCTAGGAGGTTTTACTTCAAGTGACACTCTACACACTGTGACCACTCAATGTAAATTCGTGTTTTTACCCTTCTACCACTCCAGAGCGAGATGGGTGTCTTGGAAGTCTGATTCAGGACTGGTTCAGCCCAGAACCTGAGCATTCACTCAGGTTCTGGGAGTTGGGGACTTTGGGACCTAGCTACGAACACTGAGAGCCACTGGATTGGTTTCCCCTGTGGTCAGGTGACATGCTGCACATGCTTACAGGAAGCGGCAGCATGTCACTTTTGGACCTGTAGATAAGGTTCCAGGCGAGTTTAAAAGGGGGTTTAAAAAAAGGTTAAAATGGAAGGGGATCTCTATTTAACCCCTCCAAACCCCCCTCTTATTTTGACCATAGAGAGCACTTATAATCCAGTTAATTATTTAATGTTCTAAAACTGCCCAAATTGTTGCATTAATGTAATTTAATATCCTGAGCCAGAAAGTAGTCTGGAGAAGTGAGAAGGGGGTTACGATTTATGGGCAGCCCTACCTCAACCAAAAAAAAAAAAGGAAAGTTTGAGACTTTGTGGTTTATCAGCAAACAAAAATCAGTATTCCAGTTTGGTCTGTAGTTTCAGAAAAGCTTTTTGTGTCCTATGTATAGATGCAATAGTTGCATTATTTTGCTTTTTCAGAAGGCTGTTAAAACATTCTAGAACTTGCCGTTTTCCATTTAGGCTCCTTTGGGTAAAAATGTATAAATCCAGTACACATTTAAAATGTAAATTATACATTTCCTACGTCAACTCACCACCATTCCATATTTAATTCTTATTTACTTTTAACATTTATGAATATTACTCATTTAAGACCTCTTGGATTTATGCCGCTCTAACAGGTTATGTACCTGAACGACAACAGAGACAACCATGGCTGCTTATTAAAGGCTAGATCCATTAACAACTGCAAACGCACGAGTCGCTCTCTCTCACATGTCGCCCACCATAAGTCTGTGTAATAGGCATTGCATTCTTTCACAGAAGTATAATTACTTTTAGGAAGAAATGTGAAATGCAGCAAAAGGTCATACCAACCACCAAGAACGTTGAAGGAGTAATAATACAGATGCAAGCTGATTTTCTCTACGAGAAGAAGTGAAGGAAAAATAAATAACATCATGAGAATTACCTGCAAGTTTATGTTCTCCTCCCTCTCTAATGCAGTCATCATCAGGAGAAGATCTAGGCTATAATCAGCGACTCCACCATGGCTGGCGTAAGTCATTGTACTGCTCAAGTCCAATGACAATACAGGGACATTGTCCATTTCATTAAACATCAGATCCTAGAGCCACATTCCCTCTGTCCGCTGCTCACATCCAATACATTAACAGAAAAAAACATTCACCTACCCCCAAATTCATATTATCCTCCCTCTGCAGAACCACCCCCAATAACGCATTTGTGAAAAAGTTGACAAATGATAAACAGGTGCGTAATCTGGAATACATATACCAGGAGGAGGAATATCACAAGATGAGGCCAATGTTCTATCACAATATTAACAGAAGAACCCGTAACTGATCTTTGGATTGTCTTGGTGTCCAGAGATGGACTTGGCATTCAGTCACAGGATTCACAGAGTTCTTTGGTACAGGGTATCTTGGTTTGTCAAGAGTCAGCCAAGATACCAGGAACTATGGACGAAGATCTAAGGCAGCGGTCAGCAACCTTGGTCCCCCAAATGTTTTGGAATTGCTTTTCCAATGAGGTTCAACTAAACCAGTAAGTGGCTGATTGTCATGGGAGATGTAGCTTCAAAACGCCTGGAAGGTCAAAGTTGGTGACACCTGATTTATTATTATTATTATTACCTATTATTTATATAACATTACATATCAACGCCACACATGGATGATATGGCCTGATTCAAGGGGACCATGTTCCCAAGGGAACTTACAATCTATATGATTTATATTTTTTTACACGTATTGTGAGGTAGGGACATCCATATCATTAAGTGTCTTGCCCAAGGACACTTTCTGGTTTAGTCTTCTGAGTGGGATCTGAGTCTGCTTTCTATGATTGTAGAGCAGCGACATGATGGTGAGGCTGAACCCACTTCTCCACGGTTGTAGAGGAGGGATGCACTGATCGGACATTCTTATCTAGATTTGAACTTACTTCTCCACTTTTGAAGAGCAGAGACCTTACCACTAGGCTCCGCCGCCAATATTGAGCTATATTCCGAAGTTGGTGCTAATTTAACCAGAGCTGTGGTAAACTTAACAACTCCATAGAGTATAATGGCTCTGGTGAGTTTACCACAGCTCTGGTTAAGTTACCAGATTTGCCATATCAATAAAATAATAATAAAATCAAACTGGGAGCACTCTAGGCCATGTGAGTGGACCCAGTCTGATTTTATTATTATTTTATTGATCTGGCAAATCTGCACAATGTGATGTTTTCCATCCACTTTTGAGATTCATTGAAGAAATTAAATACAAGAAGAACTCCAGAAGTAGTGCTTCATCTGTGGACTGTATGGTACTCTGTTATGCAATGCTGTTTTTCCTAAATCGACCAACCGATAGCATATATCTTTATTAATTAATAACAATTAACAAACCATTAACTTTTACAAAATTTACATTCCCTTTATTTTACCCATTCATGTCGTTTCGATAGTTTCCTTATCCCCTATGTCTACCCCGTTTCTCTATATAAACACACACCTACTATTGTAAATAGAATTCTTATTCAGTGTATAATATATAAATACAGAAAAAATGGCGTCGCGCCCATACTCACTTATTTTTGGAGCGGCGGCAACTGCCAGGAGTAACAGCCCAGTAAATGTATAAAACATAACAAGGAAGGAGAGTGTCATCTGCGCTCATTCCTATGTGTTCCATGTACAACAAAAATGAGGTTTTGTTTGTTTCAATGGCCATTGCAACGTAAGCCCACTCGCCACTTCAAGGCACCTCTTTAGAGTGGGTACCTAACAATTGTAACCAAAAGGCCGCTCTACTGAGCAGCTCCAAGCCCCTCCAGCTGCTTTTCAGCAAGGAGAGACAAAGATGGTGGGTTTTATTTATACACGCACCAAGCACTTCCCATTTGGGATCAAAAACAAAAACATGGAAAGAGGAACAGCTGCAAAACTGCTGTAACACCAGTCCGTCGTTTTGCAGCTGTTCCTCTTTCCATGTTTTTGTTTTTGATCCCAAATGGGAAGTGCTTGGTGCGTGTATAAATAAAACCCACCATCTTTGTCTCTCCTTGCTGAAAAGCAGCTGGAGGGGCTTGGAGCTGCTCAGTAGAGCGGCCTTTTGGTTACAATTGTTAGGTACCCACTCTAAAGAGGTGCCTTGAAGTGGCGAGTGGGCTTACGTTGCAATGGCCATTGAAACAAACAAAACCTCATTTTTGTTGTACATGGAACACATAGGAATGAGCGCAGATGACACTCTCCTTCCTTATAGTGTATAATATATATATATATATACAGGGCAGCCATCAGAAATGATGGGGCCCCTTACTAAACCTCACGATGGGGCCCCCCAGGGCCCCCCCTCAACCTCTAACAGCTTTTCTCCCCCTTCAAAAAAAAAAGGACATAACATAGCACCACAGCAATAAAACTCCCAGTAATGTGCAGTGTGTATTAGCTTATCACAGTATCCACAGCAATAAAACTCACAGTAATGAGCGGTGTGTCTGAACATATCACAGAATCCACAGCAATAAATCTCACAGAAACAGGCTGTGTATGATGGCCTTTGGGTCTGGGTCTGGGCCTGGGCCCTGGGTCTGGTCCCTGGGACTGGGCCTTGGGGTCTGGTCCCTGAGGTCTGGTCCCTGAAGTCTGGTCCCTGGGGTCTAGCCTGGGCCCTGGTCTGGTCCCTGGGCCTTGGGGTCTGGGTCCTAGGATCTGGGCCCTGGGTCTGGCCTTGGGGTCTGGGCCCTAGGGTCTGGGGTCTGGCCCTGGCTCTGGGCCTTGGGGTCTGGGCCCTGGGTATGGGGTCTGGACCCTAGGGTCTGGGCCCTGGGTCTGTATTTGGGCCTTGGTGTCTGGGCCTTGGGTCTGGGCCCTGGGTCTGGGCCTGGGTTTGGCCTAGGGGTCTGGGCCCTGGGTTTGGGCCTAGGGGTCTGGGCCTGGGTCTGGGCCCTGGGTCTTAGGGTTTGGGCCCTGGGTCTGGCCCTGGTTTGGGCCTAGGGGTCTGGGCCCTGGGTCTGGGTCTTAGGGTCTGGGCCCTAGGGTCTGGGCCCTGGGTTTGGGCCTAGGGGTCTGGCCCTGGGTCTGGGCCTTAGGGTCTGGGCCCTGGGTCTGGCCTTAGGTCTGGGCCCTGGGTTGGGCCTAGGGGGTCTGGGCCTTAGGGTCTGGGCCTAGGGGGTCTGGGCCCAGGGTCTGGCCTTAGGGTCTGGGCCCTGGTTTGGGCCTTGGGTCTGGGCCTTAGGGTCTGGCCCTGGGTTTGGGCCTTGGGTCTGGGCCTTAGGGTCTGGCCCTGGGTTTGGGCCTAGGGGGTCTGGGCCCAGGGTCTGGGCCTAGGGGGTCTGGCCCTGGGTCTGGGCCCTGGGTCTGGCCTTAGGGTCTGGGCCCTGGGTTTGGGCCTAGGGGGTCTGGGCCTTAGGGTCTGGGCCTAGGGGGTCTGGGCCCAGGGTCTGGCCTTAGGGTCTGGGCCCTGGGTTTGGGCCTTGGGTCTGGGCCTTAGGGTCTGGGCCCTGGGTTTGGGCCTTGGGTCTGGGCCTTAGGGTCTGGGCCCTGGGTTTGGGCCTAGGGGGTCTGGGCCCAGGGTCTGGGCCTAGGGGGTCTGGGCCCAGGGTCTGGGCCTAGGGGTCTGGGCCCTGGGTTTGGGCCTAGGGGGTCTGGGCCCTGGGTTTGGGCCTAGGGGGTCTGGGCCCAGGGTCTGGGCCCTAGTGTCTGGGCCCTGGGTCTGGGCCTTGGGTCTGGGTCCTGGGCCTTGGGGTCTGGGCCCTGGGTTTGGGCTTAGGGGTCTGAGCCCTGGGTCTGGGCCTTGGGGTCTGGGCCCTGGGTTTGGGTCTAGGGGGTCTGGGCCTTGGGGTCTGGGCCCTGGGTTTGGGCTTAGGGGTCTGAGCCCTGGGTCTGGGCCTTGGGGTCTGGGCCCTGGGTTTGGGTCTAGGGGGTCTGGGCCTTGGGGTCTGGGCCTTAGGGTCTGGGCCCTGGGTTTGAGCCTTGGGTCTGGGCCTTAGGGTCTGGGCCCTGGGTTTGGGCCTTGGGTCTGGGCCTTAGGGTCTGGGCCCTGGGTTTGGGCCTAGGGGGTCTGGGCCCAGGGTCTGGCCTAGGGGTCTGGGCCCAGGGTCTGGGCCTAGGGGTCTGGGCCCTGGGTTTGGGCTAGGGGTCTGGGCCCTGGGTCTGGGCCCTGGGTTTGGGCCTAGGGGTCTGGGCCCAGGGTCTGGGCCCTAGTGTCTGGCCCTGGGTCTGGGCCTGGGGTCTGGGTCCTGGGCCTTGGGGTCTGGCCCTGGGTTTGGCTTAGGGGTCTGAGCCCTGGGTCTGGGCCTTGGGTCTGGGCCCTGGGTTTGGGTCTAGGGGGTCTGGCCTTGGGGTCTGGCCCTGGGTTTGGGCTTAGGGGTCTGAGCCCTGGGTCTGGGCCTTGGGGTCTGGGCCCTGGGTTTGGGTCTAGGGGGTCTGGGCCTTGGGGTCTGGGCCTAAGGGTCTGGGCCCTAGGGTCTGGGTCCTGGGCCTTGGGGTCTGGGCCATGGGTTTGGCCTAGGGGTCTGGGCCTTGGGGTCTGGGCCCTGGGTCTGGCCTAAGGGTCTGGCCCTGGGCCCTAGGGTCTGGGTCCTGGCCTTGGGGTCTGGGCCTGGGTTTGGGCTTAGGGGTCTGAGCCCTGGGTCTGGGCCTTGGGTCTGGGCCCTGGTTTGGGTCTAGGGGGTCTGGGCCTTGGGGTCTGGGCCCTGGGTTGGGCTTAGGGGTCTGAGCCCTGGTCTGGGCCTTGGGTCTGGGCCCTGGGTTTGGGTCTAGGGGGTCTGGGCCTTGGGGTCTGGGCCTAAGGGTCTGGGCCCTAGGGTCTGGGTCCTGGGCCTTGGGTCTGGGCCATGGGTTGGGCCTAGGGGTCTGGGCCTTGGGGTCTGGGCCCTGGGTCTGGGCCTAAGGGTCTGGGCCCTGGGCCCTAGGGTCTGGGTCCTGGGCCTTGGGTCTGGGCCTAGGGGTCTGGGTCCTGGGTCTGGCCCTGGGTCTGAGCCTAGAGGTCTGGGCCTAGGGGTCTGGGCCTTGGGGTCTGGACCTAAGGGTCTGGGCCCTAGGGTCTGGCCCTGGGTCTGGGCTTGGGGTCTGGGCCTAGGGGTCTGGGCCCTGGTCTGGGCCCTGGGCCTTTGCCCTGGGTCTGGGCCATAGGGTCTGGGCCCTGGGTCCGGGCCCTGGGTTTGGGTCTGGGCATTTGCCCTGGGTCTGGGCCCTGGGTCTTGGCCCTGGGCCTAGGGGTCTGGACCCTGGGCCCTAGGGTCTGGGCCCTAGGGTCTGGGCCTTGGGGTCTGGGCCCTGGGTCTGGGCCTTGGGGTCTGGGCCTAGAGGTCTGGGCCTAGGGGTCTGGGTCCTGGGCCTTGGGGTCTGGGCCCTGGGTTGGGCTTAGGGGTCTGGGCCCTGGGTCTGGGCCTTGGGGTCTGGGCCCTGGGTTTGGGTCTAGGGGGTCTGGGCCCTGGGTTTGGGCCTAGGGGTCTGGGCCTTGGGGTCTGGGCCCTGGGTCTGGGCCTAAGGGTCTGGGCCCTGGGCCCTAGGGTCTGGGTCCTGGGCCTTGGGGTCTGGGCCTAGGGGTCTGGGTCCTGGGTCTGAGCCTAGAGGTCTGGGCCCTGGGTTTGGGCCTAGGGGTCTGGGCCTTGGGGTCTGGGTCCTGGGTCTGGGCCCTGGGTCTGAGCCTAGAGGTCTGGGCCTAGGGGTCTGGGCCTTGGGGTCTGGGCCTTGGGGTCTGGGCCCTGGGTTTGGATCTAGGGGCCTGGGGTCTGGGTCTGGGCCCTGGGTCTTAGGGTCTGGGCCCTGGCTCACCACTCGCTGTCTTCTATCTTCTTTTCTTCTGTCTTCAGCTCTTCACCTTTTCTTTAATTTTCTTCTCTTCTTTTCTTCTGTCTTCTTCCTGGTCCCTCCAGCTCGGCGCGCAGCTTCACTGAGTGGAGGGGCGGAGCCAAAGCAACGTGCTTGGGAGGCCCCTCACACGCTGCTTGGCCCCGCCCAGCCAGGAAGTGAAGCTGCCAGGAGCCGGAGGAGACACAGTGTCTCAGTCTCCTCCGGCTCCTGCAGCAGCAGCAGGGACACAGCTCCGGATTCGGACTCATCGAGTCCGATACCGGAGCTGTTAAAGGGTGACGCCGCTGCCGTCGGGGGCCCGGGATCCTCCCCCCAGGCCCCGGCGGCCCGGGCCCCCACCGGGCCCGGGCCCCTTACGGCAGTAATGGGCGTAATGCCCTGATGGCGGCCCTGTATATATATAAAGCAGTAATATGGCAGCGACGATGTTGTTGCAGAATAAAGAGGGTGGACGCACAGGTCCCTGGCGACACGTACAATACTATTATCATTATTAGTGTGACTTTAAATCTTTTCACAGCCTGCGTTTGATACCTTAAGGTAAAATGTGTCATGGTTAGGATTATTAATTCAGGAATAAGATTCAGTAGTGAAGTAGGTTAGAACAAAGATAACCCAGAGTAGATTGAAAGAGGCAAAACATGAGCATAGCACGATCAATAATCATTACAAAATGTGTTAGATAAGTGTTTGCCATGAGCTAAATTGCTCTGTCTCTTTCTCAATCTTTAGGGAAAAAAGTCTGATTGGAAATGTCTCAAATATTTTGGTATCTTTTCAACACAGACAGTCTAGGATAGAAGTAGAAACTGAACTAGTTGGAAAGTTTTAATATTCTTTATGGATATACTGCACAGTGTCTGAGCCAGCAGTAGCAATCCATGGAATTCTGGATACTGTTGTAGTAATTGTTAAAAGAGATGGGTTCCACTCCTAGTTTAATCTAAATATATATTATATTAAATATATTACAAGATAGAATACCAAGATTTATTATCTTTGGTTCCAAATATAGTAAAGCATCAGTATTAGAGGTGTACACGGAAACAGAATTTGTTTGACTGCTGACTAGTTTTTGTTATTTTGTTTCGTTATTTCAGATTGATTTGTTATTTTGTTTTGTAAGTTTGTTTCGTTATTTCGTATTGATTCGTATCACTAGAAAAACAATAGCTCCTGCTCTACTACTGTTAGTTCAGTGTTAAAAATAAGGGTTACAAGCTAGCGTTAAATTACCGTTTCGGTGTGATACAGCAGTTTGCGCATAGAGGAATCATTCAATGTTTCTCTATGGGATGAATCGTCAAACTGCACCAAATATGTTTCAGCGCTGCGGAATATGTTGGTACTATATAAATTATAATAGTAAAATAAATAATAACTCCACTGTATTATTCCCTGTCAATTGGTCTCCTGTAGTGCTGCTGAATTGATTTCAACACCACAGGAGACCAATTGACAGGGAATACATTGCATTTATTAATTATTTTATTATTATACTTTATATAGCGCCAACATATTCTGCAGTTCTGAACATGTTTGGTGCAATTCAACGATTTGTCCCATAGAGGAATCATTCAATGGATCTCTATGGGACAATTTTTCTGCCTGCTGAACAGCACCAAACGCCACCATATTTTGTTGTCTATTGGCCTGTGGTGCTGATTCAGCATCACCATCTGCTGGCCAAAAAGTGTTACTGCAGCTTTGGCTCTGTGCTGAATCAGCTAGAGCTCTGTGTTTGAGACACAGAGTCTCAGAGCCTCAGAGAGAATATTGAGTATATATGATCTTGGTAAAGAAGGGGTTAAATTCGAAAAATTAAGACATTAAACAGAGTTTCAAAATTTGAATTCCTGAGTTACTAACCAGGTTGAAAAACTATTAACCACTTATGCTCCCAAGTGGTCAATGACAAATTCCACAGCCCTAACCTAATCCCAAACCTAACTCTCACATTAACACTATCCCTAACCCTAAATTAATCCTAGCCCTGACCCTAGCCCCCTAACAATTTTTTTTAATGTATTTTACATAAAAGTTCCAAATATTGGCAGACGGACGAATATATTGTATTGTAATATGTTATAGAGTTATAACCTACTCTTAGAAGAATGGGAGGTCTCTTACTAATGCATTCGTATGTGATTTCATAATTTCAGCTTTTGCCTTGACCTCAACAGTGCCAACATGCAAATCTACAGAAATGATATATTCTGCTATATTTCCACGCATTATTGTTATTTAAGTATCATTGTGTTACTTATTTTTCTTTTCATTTTCTTGTATTCTTATTTTAAGGTCTGTAGCATGACTAGTAATTACACAGAATTGCGTAGTCAGTAGACTGTAGAATGGCACATGCTGGTTCACGTGGGACTAAAAATCCTGTCTACAAGCTTAAAATACAATATTTTCCCACGTCTCTCACAACTAGATAATGCTGGTTTTAGCAAAGCGTAGCAAAGAAAGATAGCAAAGATTATTATTTTAGATGTAAATGTACTGAAAGTATATATTGTGAACACTTACATTTCGTAGTGTCTACCTTACCTCCGAAATAAATGCATGTTTACATGTATTGCTCGGTTACTGCGGCACTTAACTCATTTAAAGTGCAAGATTTTATTGTATGTACAGTTGTGTTCAAAATTATTCAACCCCCAATGCTGTAAAGGGTTTTAAGGAATTTAGTGTACATTTGTAATTGTATTCAGAATGAAATCCTACAAGGACTTTTTAAAGAACCATATGCAACTAAAATGACATCAATTGGTTTTGTAATACAGTAGTAAATGTTTCTTTTGTGAATTCTTCATTGACACAATTATTCAACCCCTTAAAGACTACCACTCTGAAGAACAGAGGTTCATTCAAGTGTTTTCAATCAGGTATTGGAAACACCTGTGGATGTCACGGAGCAGCAATAAAGCATAATAAGCACCAATTAGGCAGCTTTAAAATGACTGTGATACTCGGCTCCTTCTAGACATTTACTGGTGTGGTTACAAACATGGTGAAGTCAAGAGAATGGTCCAGGAAGACAAGAGAAGAGGTGATTACTCTTCACAGGAGGGCAATGGCTATAAGAAGATTGCAAAGATGTTAAACATACCAAGAGAGACCATAGGAAGCATCATTCGCAAATTCAAGGCAAAGGGCACTGTTGAAACGCTACTTGGTCGTGGCAGAAAGAAGATGCTGACTTCGACTGCTGTGCGCTACCTGAAGCGTAGAGTGGAGAAAAGTCCCCGTGTGACTGCTGAGGAACTGAGAAAAGATTTGTCAGATGTGGGTACTGAAGTTTCAGCGCAGACAATACGGCGCACACTGCGGAATGAAGGCCTCCATGCCAGAACTCCCAGGCGCACCCCCTTGCTGTCTCCAAAGAATAAGAAGTGTCGACTGCAGTATGCCAAAAGTCATGTGGACAAACCACAGAAGTTTTGGGATAGTGTTCTGTGGACTGATGAAACAAAATTAGAACTGTTTGGACCCATGAATCAACGCTATGTTTGGAGGAGGAAGAACAAGACCTATGAAGAAAAGAACACCTTGCCTACTGTGAAGCATGGTGGGGGGTCAATCATGCTTTGGGGCTGTTTTGCGTCTGCAAGTACAGGGAAGCTTCAGCTTGTGCAAGGTACCATGAATTCTCTTCAGTACCAGGAGATATTGGATGACAATGTGATGCAGTCGTCACAAACCTGAGGCTTGGGAGATGTTGGACCTTTCAACAGGACAATGATCCCAAGCATACCTCCAAGTCCACTAGAGCATGGTTGCAGATTAAAGGCTGGAACATTTTGGAGTGGCCATCGCAGTCACCTGACTTAAATCCGATTGAGAACCTATGGTGGGACTTAAAGAAAGCAGTTGCAGTGCGCAAGTCTAAGAATGTGACTGAACTGGAGGCTTTTGCCCATGACGAATGGGCGAAGATACCCGTAAATCGCTGCAAGACACTTGTGTCAAGCTATGCTTCACGTTTAAAAGCTGTTATAACTGTAAAAGGATGTTGTACTAAGTACTAAGATTGAATGTCACTTGGGGGTTGAATAAAACTGATAATGATGTGAGCACAGAAAAGACATTTGTGGTTATTTCATTATAAATGTTATGTTATATTTGTCTGACCTACACGTGCCTCTTTGATTTAATTGTAAGCAAGATGACTGAATGATCAAAATCAATGTCAAACTTGCCAAAACACTCAATTTCAGTGGGGGTTGAATAATTTTGAACACAACTGTAGGTTGAGGCAGATCTGTGCAGTATCTATTTTTTTTTACTATTGTTGTGGTATAGGGCCAAATGCGTGAACCAATATTCTTCAAGCAATTTACCCTGGGAAATGTCTCATAAATACGTTATATTAGGCATATATAGAGTTACATATTACAAGTTAACACCCTTCTTGCACATTCTGGGCCTTAATAACATACCACTACGCTTGTAAAATGTACAAGTTACCGGTAAATTATGTAACAATATACAACAGGTTAGCAACTTATGGAAGATTACTATCTACCAGCATCTAAAACTACCATGCAAAGGGAAGACATTAAATTCAACATTTATGTGTATCATAGATTTGAACGTACATGGCAAACTGAATTGGATAGATTTAAGGCAGACAGTACACTTTCTATCCTATTCTTTTTTTAATATTATGTATATACTGTATATATACATTATATATATATATATATATATATAGGTTTATTATTAGAGAAGCCATTTGCACATCACAGCAATTCAAATAACTGCATCCCAGAGCTCCTGTGCTACATTCCCAATATGCAGCAAAGAACTCTGGGTAAGATATGCAAATTACATCTGTCTCACTTTTTTGCATCCTGGGTCTGTTTTTTACACAGAACCCTTCAATCAATGGCACGTCATACTAGATGGCTTTTTTTTTAGCAGAGATCAGGTTTATGCAACTGATGAAAGCCACTCCTTCCCAGAGTTCTTTGCTGCATATGGGGAATGTAGCACATTAGCTCTGTAAGCGGTTCTCTGAATTGCTAGGATGCGCAATTGTCCTCTGCAGCTAAAAACTTTATTATTTGCAGAATGGAGGCTTTTAATCTCACTTTTTTGCCCTCCACCACAATTGAAATGATTAATATATATATATATATATATTACACCAGATCGATCATACAGTATGTATTTAACCTTGAATCACGGGAAGCTACAGAAAGCGTTGTGTCCTCAGTAAGTGAGTTAATCCCATAAGGGCTACCATTAGGTTACTAGAATAGGACCTGTCAATAGTGGGATACATTGACGCAGTGACAGGCTTAAGCAATTTATGGCCATATATTGCGAACTAAATTCCCATAACTTTTTAACAGAGCTTAGGGTTAAAAAGTTTCTATAAAAATCTTTAATGGGTTAAAACTCGGGTCACATCTGTCAATGCCGCTTCCTTGCCTGACTCCCGTGTTCTCCCCAGCAGACTCTCATGCCTTCCTCCAGTCCTTAAACAAAGCTTAAGGAACAGGACACGGAAAGAACTGTGCTAGCATCCCTCAGACATAAGTCGATGCTGTATATCTGTGAGGTTTTGAACAACTACAACACTGAACACCTTTATTAAGTTAAATATATACAGCCCAAGGAGGGGCCTAAGACCAATGGAACATAACACCCTGGGGTAGTGGCGTAAGTATCAGGGTCGCAGAGGTCACACTTGCGACCGGGCCCTGGCATTCCACCACTGGAGGGGGGGCCTAGGTCGTGGTGGATTGTTAACCCTTTAAGGACCTAGGGTCTTTAAAGTCAATGCATTTATGATGGAACAGTTCTGTCATTCGTCCTTAAGGGTTAATCAGGCATCAGAGGCCTTGTTATCTTTTGTCTGGCTATTCATCATGAGTCTGACACTTCCTGGTGTCTCATTGCAGTGTCAGGTCAGCTTATTAACCCTTTCGCTGCTGAGGCTTTTCCCGCCTCTGTGCTGAGGTCATTTTTACCGGTTTTGCTCATCATGTTTAAACGTGTTTTTAAGGCTTATTTTAGTATATGACCCAGACATATTATATATCGTTCTTTCCGTCAGACTCAGTAGATTCATAATATGTCATTATTATATGTATACGTTATGTCAGGTCTGTATATTATAACAAAAAATGCAATAAAATATGTATTTTCAAAATTACAACGTGTAAAGTGTTTTTTTTCACATTTTAACATGCGAGCAATTGCGGTTATATTTTGTATGGGGTGCGCTTGTTAAAAAAATTAGAGATGGGGTCTCGTTACATTTTTTTTGGGGGAAAATTACGCGATTTTTAACAAACGCACCGCATACAAAAATCGTTAGTGCAGCATCATTGTTCACATTATAATTGCAATGGGAACAATATTGCTACACTAACAAACCAAAAAAAAGAAAAAAAAATGTTTATTTTTTTTTTTATAATTTTTTTAAAATATATTTTTATTTTTAATTTTTATTTTATTTTTTTTTAAAAACTTTTTTCACATTCAAGTTTGGTATTGTTGGAACGGCCATGCTCTGGCCGATCCAACCATACCAAACATTAACCCCTAACTGCCACAGATCGGGAGATAGGGAGTTCATTGGAACTCCCTATCTCCACCGTTGGTGGCAGTTAGGGGTTAACTCTAGGACTGGCGTCATCGTGCTACGCACGATGACGCCAGTCCTCAGGGGGAGTTCCCGGAGGCTTGGCCGACATCCAAGATGTCGGCCAGCTCCGGGAAAGGATCGCGAACCGGCGCTTTTCAGCGCCGATTCGCGATCCAGCTCCCCAGGGGTTAATACCAGGCACCATTTGGAAGGGCAGGCTGTGCCCTTCCAAATGATGCCTGGGTTAACCCCCGCAGAGCCGCCGATCGGGAGGGAGAGAGGTCCGAAGGACCTCCCCCCCTCCCTTTCAGGCGCCTCCTCCGCACATGCGGGGGGCGCCTGAATTAGGTATCATCGCGCTGCCGCGATGACACCTAATTCCGGCGGCTGCGGTCCCGGATGCGCGGCTGACATCGAGGATGTCAGCCCGCACCGGGGGGCCAGCGATCGGCCGGAACCCGGCCGAACGCTGACCCCAATGGGAGGACGCGCTCAGCGCGTCCTCCGCACAGCAGCGGTAATGCGGAGGACGCGCTGAGCGCGTCCTCCACATTGAAAGGGTTAATCTATCCAGGTAAATAGAGAAAGAGTTTTGCTTCTTACTAAAAGCATTTTGTTAAAACTCTATAAAAGAAAAACTTCGTTAAAAAAAGGGTTATAAAAGAAGGGGGAGAGGGCAATTAAACTAGATCTTAATTAATACTCCACCTTATAACAGTTAGTTACAAGCATTTATAAAGCGCCAACAAGTTCCTTAGCGCTGGACAATGGGAGAGACAGAATAACCAATATACATATACTGTATGTTACACACACTGAACAGAAGGAGGAAGGACCCTGCTCAAGAACTTACAATCTAAGAGGAGAGGGGTGACACACTACATGAGGTAACATAACACAAGAGAAATCTATATGACCCATAACCCTATCTTTAAAAATACTTCCAAATTGTAAGGCCATTTTAAGAGTGCTAAAAATACCTGTATACGTGTCTCCTGCACTATCCAAAAACTACTGGTTTCAAAACCTAATAATACTATAACCTATCACCTATAGTGATGAGCCGAACACCCCCGTGTTCGGTTCGCATTCAAACTCAAACAATTTCAAAAGTTCGAGTTCGAACGCGAACACGAACCAAACTCAATGCAAGTCAATGGGACTCAAAAGTTCGATTTTTAGAGTGCCCTCCAAGAGGGCACATATGCAAGATACTTGCCATAAAAGGTGTATGGGGGTCCGGGTAGTGCCCTAGGGGACAGGAAACAAGGACAAAAAGTTTTAAAAGAAACGTTTAGTGAGTTTTCCATGAAATAAAGGATAAGAATAAAAACGAAATATCGTGCCTAGGAGGTCCCCATAACCTGCCCGTGAAGTGGCGGATTTGTAGGATGTATAGAAACATTTAAAAACAAAAAAATGATATTTCAAATGACGGTAAATGGTTTTCCTTTAATCTATTCATAAACAATTGCTTGAGGCGGCAGCCTGTATGAAATGAGGAGACATATTAGGACACGCAGAACAAGTTTAGTGATTTTTTGGCTAAATTATGGTGAAACTTATGCAGGCTTTGGATGAAAGTAACAATAGGTGCTTTAAAATTTGGCCTTTACTGTCGGCAACAGTGCCGTCACACCATAACCCCTCTGTGGTATTGTGGAAGAGTGCAGGGTTGGACCCTGCGGTCCAATATTAAAATGATATGAATCTGGTATAGGCGTCAGTGGCAGTGCACTCAAATGTTGTGCCTTTGGTGGCAGCAAGTGCCTTCACACCGTAAGTAATCCCACTGTGGTATTGTGGAAGAGTGCAGGGTTGGACCCTGCAGTCAAATATTAAAATGATATGAATCTGGTACAGGCGTCAGTGCACCCAAATATTTTGCCTTTGGTGGCAGCAAGTGCCTTCACACCATAACCCCTTTGTGGTATTGTGGAAGAGTGCAGTGGTGGAGGTTTTGGGAATGCAGAAGAGTTCTCCGATCTATTCAGTTACCTCAGCATCAGGGGATTGATAGCTGCTGATCCAGGACTGATTTATCTTTATAAATGTCAGCCGGTCTACAGAGTCGGTGGACAGACGCACTCTTTTGTCTGTGACAAAACCTCCAGCGGCACTGTTCGTCCTTTCAGAAACCACGCTGGATGAAGGGCAACCTAGTAGCTGCATAGCATATTGTCTAAGTCTCAACACCCAGTAAGCCAGTGGATCATCTGCTGTAAAGGTATCCAGGTCTGCCCTTGCCCCTAGGTAGACCTGCACCATATGGTGAAGATGTTGGCAATGGGTGCCTACAATTGACGTCCCTGGGTGTTGTGGACTAAAAAAATTTAAAAAGGCATCAGTCAAGCGGCCCCGGCATTCACTGCTCTTCCTCTGATCATCCGCAGCCTCAGAAGCACCTGTGTCATCACTTGGTAACCTACCAGTGCCTGGAAAGGTGTTACACAAGTGTCACTTTAGAGCGTACTCAAGTTGTTTCATCCGGTCCTCCCTCTGTGCGGGCAGGATGAGCTCTGCAACTTTACCCTTGTATCGTGGATCAAGAAGGCTTGCCAACCAGTAATGATCCCTCTCCTTGATAGCACGAATCCTGGGGTCCTTTACCAGGCTTTGCAGGATAAGGGAGCCCATGCAGTGTAGGTTGGAGGTGGCATTAGCTTCCGAATCTTCCTGGTCAATGAGGATGACCCCATCGTGCACTTCCTCCTCCCAGCCACTTACTAGTCCTTGGGTTTCTGGGCACACAAAATTCTCCTTTGAGGAATCCCCACCTTCAATGCCCCCACTACTTAAATATTCCTCCTCCTCCTCATCCTTCTCCTGTCTGATCTGAGGACCTGCAGGAATGCTGTCTGTGTAAAGACTGGGGCCTTGAGAGCTAGGGAAGGCCTCCTCTTCCTCACGCTGCTCTGCCTCTAGTGCCACATCTATAATTCCCCGCAGAGTGTACTCCAGCAGGAACACTAAAGGAATTGTGTCACTGATGCTTGCACTGTCCCTGCTCACCATCCTCGTTGCCTCCTCAAATGGTGACAGTACAGTGCATGCATCCTTGATCATCAGCCACTGCAGGGGGGGAACCAAGTTGACTTGAACCTATCCTTGTGCCATACTCACACAGGTACTCGTTGATGGCCCTCTGCTGCTTGTGCAGATGCTGCAGCATTGCTAATGTCGAGTTCCACCTGGTGGGCATGTTTTAGATCAGACAGTTTGTGGGAAGGTGAAATTCTCTTAGAATTTCTGCCAGACGAACACTTGCTGGGAATGACCGTCTGAAGTGGTTGCAGACTTTTCTGGCCTGGCTGAGAAGCTCTGCCAGCCCTGGGTACCTGGTTAGGAAACACTGTACTACTAGATTTAGGACATGTGCTAAGCATGGTACATGTGTCAACTTACCCTGGTGTAGAGTGGAGAGATGGTTGCTGCCATTATCACAGACGACCATTCCCAGCTCAATCTGGCATGGTGTTAACCATCTCTGCATTTCTGGCCCGGTGTGGATCCTGTCCCCTAAACAAACCAGCTCAAGCACAGTATGGCATCTTTTTGCTTGAGTCATTGCGTAGCCCCTGCCACGCGTCGGTTTAACTGCCACTTTGCCAGAGACAGAGAAGGAGGAGGAGGAGGAAGAGGTGGTGGAGCAGACAGAACTCATACAAGCAGCTTTCTGGAGGCGTGGGCAAAATTTGCCCAATCAGGACTCTGAGCCGTGATTGGCATAGTCTTGCACCTGACCTGTGGTCAGGTGCAAGGCTGTAGCCAATTACAAGCTTCAGGCCAGTGGAAAAGTGCATTGTGGTCCATTGTGGTGCATTGTGGGCGAACTCGAACCGAACATGTGGAAATGTTCGGAGTTCGGCGAACGGCCGATGTTCGATGCGAACTCCGAGCAGATCGAACCGAACAGCTTATCCCTAATCACCTAGTATACCTAGTATATTAATATTACCATAGCATTAAATTCCAGAGCTAATGGATATATAATAGGGATACCAGGCGATGGTGCAAAACGTTTTTAGTAAAAATGCTAAATTTTCTCGCACGGGGGGGCCCTTCATGGATTCTTGCCCGGGCCCTGAGGTTTCTAGTTACGCCTCTGACCCTGGCATCTTGCACCCAGGGCCGGATTTACCATTAGGCAGAGTAGGCATGTGCCTACAGGCCCCTGCCACAAGGGGGCGCCTTGCTCTGTGTGTTAAAACAAAATAATAATAATAATTTAGACCACTGTATCTCTGGAGCCCTAAGGGCTAGAGGGACATATCATTGAAAAGGTCACCTTATAGCCTTTCCAGTGATACCAAACATAACCAGGTTAGATTTATGTAAAAATAAAATATTAAAATATTATTTTTCTCTTTTTTTTCTAACACGGCACTATTATTCAGTTTACAATTATAAAGTGAACAGTGATGCTGCACTAACTCACCTCATTTACCATACTGCCAGCAAGTATCCTAAACAAAAGATAAATCCAGGTAAAGTATCCATGTAATTGTGCAGACTAGATGGGCCAAAAGGTTCTTATCTGCCGACATTTTCTATGTTTCTACACTTCTAAGTTCGTATCTGGTGAAGCAACTCATTGTTTAATTCCCAACCTAGACCGTGGTGCTGCAGTGAGGAGGGACAGGAGGACTTTGGAACCTGCATCCCTGAATTGTATACCTCACAAGGTTAAGTGAGGTGTCATTGGAAAGGTCAGAGTCTAGTCTTTACTATGATACCAAACAAGATCTATGTAAGGTGTAAAAATAAAAAAAATGAAAAAAGTAAATGCAAAATATTTTTTTCTGTTCTACAGCAGAGGCAATATACGCTTTTACGTATAAAACAAACAATGCTGCTGTATTCACTGCCCTCCTCCTTTAACCATTCTACCCACTGACTCCCTCACTCCCTGCCCCCTCTTCTACTTTATCTTCCTTTTCTCCAGTCTTGGAGGAGGATGTCTCCAAAGTTCTCATGTCCTCCTACCCGACCACCTGTCCACTTGATCCTATCCCCTCACACCTTATTCGGTCTGTCCTACCAGTTACTGTCCCTGCTTTGACTGGAATCTTCTCCTCTTTATTCAAACATGCTCTGATCATCCCCCATTCTAAAAAAGCTGTAAGGTTTTTTGGAAGTGGAATCCAGGATGCGGAGAGTAGGAAGGCGTGGACGGATATACACAAGGTTAAAGGCTGAAGAAGGGTCTAGGCGTTCCGAGGTCAAGGCAGGCGGCAAGAATCGTGGTCGTGAGAAAAGCTGAGGTCGGCAACGGGGAGATCAATCAGATAGGAATACTTGGATAATCAGGGAATCAACAGGGAGAGCTCTTGTAGCAGAGGTACCACAAAATCAATGAGCGTCTTGCCTATAGTGTTCAGGGGTTTTATGGAGAAGTCAGGAGTTAGCTCCGCCCACCCCTCGCCCTGCCTCTCTGGTCTCTCCCTCCTCTGATTGGAGCTACGAGGGGAGACTCTAGGGATCACCTTGGTTCTATCCTGGCGATTGAGGTGGAAGCCGCGCCCCCCCGCCGATCCGCCGCACACACGCAGACCCGCCCAGACGCCGACCACTTGAGGGACCTGCGCCATCTTGGATGGACGGAGGACCCCGCGGCCGGCGTCCGGACCCTGCAGCCCGCGCAGTCGGGTCGGGGGAGCCGCCTCTCAACCCCCTCTCGTTCCGGAGGACGTCCTCGGGACCCGGGTGAGACAACGAGGTCTGGGGGTCCGCAAGATGGCGGCCGGGACCTGACAGGACCCCCCCTTGAAGGCGCGACCTCCGGGGGCGCCTCGGAGCCGGTTTACCCGGATAACGCCTATGAAAGGCGGAAACCAATCGAGGGGCATGAATCAGGTTTACCGGCTCCCAAGATCGCTCCTCAGGGCCATATCCCCTCCAGTGGACCAGGTACTCAAGCTGTCTACGACGCCATCTAGCGTCTAAGATGGCTTCTACTTCGAATTCCTCAGTGCTATCCACCACTACTGGAGGAGGAGGCGTCAAACGCCTCTGTACGTAACGATCTGGGACGTACGGTTTTAGGAGGGAGACATGGAATGTTGGATGTATTTTCATCGAGGGGGGTAGCTGGAGACGAATACAAACAGGGGATATTACTGACAGGATGGGGAACGGACCTAAGAATCTGGGACCCAGTTTTTTTGTTGGACAAGTCAGACGTAGGTGCTTAGTGGATAGCCAGGCCTGTTCCCCCACTTTATAGACCGGGGCTGGGCTTCGTAGTTTATCGGCGTAATGCTTTTGTCGTTGTTGTGCATCTTTTAATGCCACAAGAAGTTGTTGACGACAATCTTGCAGGTGTCGGAGCCGTTTATCAACCTCCGGGACGGAACTTGGAGTCGACGGATCTGGTAGCGTAGAGGGATGGAATCCGTAGTTAACAAAGAACGGGGTGTTGTGGATAGAATCATGGGTTTGGGAATTATATGCAAATTCTGCGGTGGGGAGCAGGTCGCTCCAATTGTCTTGCTGATAACTTGAATAGCATCTCAGGTACTGTTCCAATTGTTGGTTCACCCTTTCGGTTTGGCCATTGGTTTGTGGATGGTGGGACGATGAAAGGTGGATTTTTATGTTAAGTGATTGACAGAAGGCAGACCATACCTTAGATGTGAATTGGACGCCTCTGTCCGACACGATGGAAGAGGGGACACCATGCAGACGTACTATTTCTTTGATGAACAGTGATGCAGTCTCACTGGCTGTGGGCAGGCCCGGTATCGGGAGAAAGTGTGCCATCTTTGAGAATCGGTCTACAACGACCATAATGGCTGTGTTTCCTTGAGAGGGCGGAAGATCTACCATGAAATCTATTGATAAGTCTCTCCAAGGTGTGGAAGCAGTGGGTAGAGGCTGTAAAAAACCAACTGGTTTGCATTTAGGTGTCTTCATCCTGTTACATTCAGGGCAGGAGCGGATATACTCTGTGACGTCTTTTTTCAAGGAAGGCCATTGGTACAATTGGCGAGTTCTGTGGAGTGTCTTTCGTATACCTCCGTGTCCCGCCAGAGGTGAGTCATGGACGTTCTTTAGCACATCCATTAGATTGTTTGGGGATACTAAAAGACACTGTTTGTTAGAGGATTGGCCCTTAGAATCCTTTTTGAGTCGGGAAAGGAGGGTTGACTGGACCGTTGTGAAGTGTTTTTGCTGTAGGATCGTAGGCGGGGATGCCTCTATCGTGGAGTCTACTGAATAGCATCTGGATAAGGCGTCAGCTTTCCCATTTCTACTACCAGGCCTGTATGTGATGTGGAAGTTGAATCTTGTGAAGAATAAAGCCCACCTAGCTTGTCGAGGTCTGAGACGTTTTTCTCTTGTTGGCGTTCACGCCACCGGCGATCGACAGAAATGGATAGAAGAATGATCTCCTCGAGAATTCGAGGACGGTCTCCTCTTGCTATCTCGTCTTTGATGTGATCCGCCAGTCCCCTTCGGAATTGATCCACTAGAGCGGCCTCGTTCCAAGCTGTGTCCAGAGCATATTTCCGAAATGATGTAACATACTCCTCGACAGGATGTCTCCCTTGTCTTAAGGCTCGGATAGCCGTTTGAGCTGTATCAGTCTTGAATGGGTCTCCGAACATCGTCTCCATAGAGGCCAAGAATGATAGCCAAGAGTTCAAAGTGGGATCTTGGGCATGGATCAGGGTATGGGCCCAAGTGCGTGCTTCTCCTGTCAGTAAGGTGATTACCATCTGTATCTTTACATGATCGTTGGTGTAAGTACGAGGTTTAAGCGAGAAATACAGGAGGCAGCTCGTTATGAAGTCCTGGAATAGTTTGCGGTCTCCGTTGAAGCGATCGGGCATTGGGACCTCAGGTTCTGGGGTATGGATCTCACCACCAGAGGGCACGGACGAGGCAAAAAATGACCAGGGGAGAGGTGGAGAAGGACCAGGTCTTCCAGCTTGGAGGTCATGTAATTGCGATTGGAACTGTGCCTGGGTAGACTGTACCTCTTGTAGTGATTGTGTCAGCGTCCCCATCTGACGGGTTAGGGTGGTCAAGGCCTCGGCCAGCTCCGCGGATTCCATGACGAGGCTCATTGATTATGTAAGGTTTTTTGGAAGTGGAACCCAGGATGCGGAGAGTAGGAAGGCGTGGACGGATATACACAAGGTTAAAGGCTGAAGAAGGGTCTAGGCGTTCCGAGGTCAAGGCAGGCGGCAAGAATCGTGGTCGTGAGAAAAGCTGAGGTCGGCAACGGGGAGATCAATCAGATAGGAATACTTGGATAATCAGGGAATCAACAGGGAGAGCTCTTGTAGCAGAGGTACCACAAAATCAATGAGCGTCTTGCCTATAGTGTTCAGGGGTTTTATGGAGAAGTCAGGAGTTAGCTCCGCCCACCCCTCGCCCTGCCTCTCTGGTCTCTCCCTCCTCTGATTGGAGCTACGAGGGGAGACTCTAGGGATCACCTTGGTTCTATCCTGGCGATTGAGGTGGAAGCCGCGCCCCCCCGCCGATCCGCCGCACACACGCAGACCCGCCCAGACGCCGACCACTTGAGGGACCTGCGCCATCTTGGATGGACGGAGGACCCCGCGGCCGGCGTCCGGACCCTGCAGCCCGCGCAGTCGGGTCGGGGGAGCCGCCTCTCAACCCCCTCTCGTTCCGGAGGACGTCCTCGGGACCCGGGTGAGACAACGAGGTCTGGGGGTCCGCAAGATGGCGGCCGGGACCTGACAAAAGCCATCTCTTGAATTGATCCTACCTCCCCCTTGAACTACTGTCCCATCTCTCTGCTCCCCTTTGCCTCCAAAATCTTAGAACGTCTGATCTATAACCAGCTCACCAGTTTTCTTGCTGCTTACTCTCTACTCGTTCCGCACCAGTCTAGCTTTCACTCCCAACAATCTACCGAGACTGCTCTGACCAAGGTGACTAATGATTTAGCTGCCGCTGAAACCAAAGGTCACTTCTCCCTCCTTATGTTTCTTGACCTTTCCGCTGCATTCAACACTGGTGATCACCCTCTCCTGCTCCTCACGCTGCGTCAACTTGGCCTCAGTGACATCACTCTCTACTGGTCCTCTTCCTGGCTCTCTTTTTGCTCCTTCAGTGTCTCCTTCGCTGGTGTCTCTTCACCACCAGTTCCCCTTTCAGTTGGGGTACCTCAAGGCTCTGTTCTGGGTCCCCTACTCTTCTCGATCTATACTGCCTCTTTGGACAACCTCATCTCTTCCTATGGATTCCAGTATCACCTCTATGCTGATGACACCCAAATCTACCTTTCCTCTCTCAATCTCTCTCCTCCGATGTTAGACCGTGTTACAGCCTGCCTATCGACTGTCTTCGACTGGATGACTTCCTGTTTCCTAAAGCTCAACCTCTCTGAAACTGAACTTCTCATCTTCCCTCACTCTAAAACCTCCATTCCTGTGCCAATTTTTCTTCAGGTGAATGGTGCCACCATAACTTCTACCTCTCAAGCTCCATTGCCTCAGGGTCTTCTAGGACTCCAATCTATCCTTTACTCCTCACATTCAGGGCCATATTACATAGTTGGTGCTAACTTAACCAGAGCTGTTGTAAACTTACCAGAGCCATTATAGCCTATGGAGGTTTTAAGTTTACAACAGCTCTGGTTAAGTTAGCACCAATATTGTAATACTGCCCTCAGTCTCTAACCAAATCTTGCTACTTCCACCTAAAAAACATTGCATGCATCCGTCCCTTTCTTAATCCAGACTCTACTAAAATGCTCATCCAAGCTCTTATTATCACCTGCCTTGACTATTGTAACCTCCTTCTCTCTGGCCTAAGAGATCCCAGATTCTCCCTCTGCAGTCTGTAAAGAACGACTGTGCCAGACTCCTACACCTCACCTCCTGCACCTTTCACACCTCACCTTTCTGTCAATCTCTACACTGGCTCTCTGTTTCCTTTAGAATCCAATTCATTATACTGTTGCTCACATACAAAGCTCTCCATAACCGCGCCCCTGCCTACATCTCCTCCCTTATTAGCAGGTACATCCCATCCCCACCACTTCGCTCGGCCAATGATCTGATGCTATCAGTTCCTTGTACCCGCACCCCGAACTCTCACCTTCAGGACTTCACTTGAGCTGTCCCCTTTCTATGGAACTGCCTCCCTGCAACATCAAACTCGCCCATCTCTCCAGTCCTTCAAGAAGTTTCTGAACACCCATTACTATAGAGAAGCCTATCAGCTCACTCCATGATCCCCCACTGTACATTTCCTGCTCCATCTTCCGATTCAGTCCTCATGCAACCCGCTACTTCAAATACCCTATTCATCCTCACCTAGTGTGTCACCCCTCTCCTCTTAGATTGTAAGCTCTGGAGCAGAATCCCCTCTCCTCTTAGATTGTAAGCTCTTGAGCAGGGTTCGCCCTCCTTCTGTTCCGTGTGTGTAGCATATATGTATATTTGTTATTCTGTTTCTCCCATTGTAATTCAAAGAGAATCGAAAAGTCACCGCACGTTCGGTGACTTTTCATTCTCCTCAATTCGGTTCGATTTGGCGATCCCATTTCGGCAACCCTGCGGTGTATTCAGCAAGCACCACAGGGTCCCCGAATTACAGGGGAAAGTCACCGCAAACCTGCTGAAAACTCACTGCAAAACCCGGCGAATGCACACCGAAAACCCGCAAAAACATATGGATTAAAACCGCCGAAAACGCCGGAAAAACCCGAGCAGGAGCCGATCACACGCAGCGCAGCCGCCGGAAAGAGCCGACACCGCAGACGAATGGAGGGGAAAAAAAAACAGTTCACTTGAATGTTTGAAAAGTGAAACGTTGTTTGCAAAGAAACTACTGAGCGAAAATTTCTGAAATTTACATATGAGATCCAATGAATGATAATAAAAAGGACTGTTACAGAAAAAAGAAAAAAAATCGGGAAAAAACCTCCAAAAATGCTTAAAATATCCCCAAAATTCTATAAATAAAGAGACTTTTTACTGCAGAATATTATAAAGAAACGATTTATTAGATATTGAATTAAAATGGGAATATTTTTAACATTCACGCCTATGGGATTCACCTGAATAAACCTGCCGAATTAAACCACCGAATGGCAGGGCAATTCAGCAACTTTTCACTGTTGGGTTTTGCTCTCTGAATAGCCAAAGCATTGTTGCTCTGTGGGGAATCACTGCCCTCAAACAGGCAACGAACAGCCACCCTATGTGCATGCAATTCACCAGGATTTGCCTGCTCTCTGGATAGCTGAACAGCCAAGAAAGGTAACTGCGTTCGGTTCCCTTTCGGCAGCCATTCGGATCTCTTTGAATAACCCTGATATTTATTTTTTTAACAGGCATATTATTGGAAAATAATCACATGATCATAGTCATGCCATCGTTACTGTCCTTGGTGAGGGAGGACCCATCATCAATCGCAATTCAATTGGACACAGCTAGATATAAAAAATGTTATGTATATTGGCACGGTTTGTGTGTGCTATCATGAAATAGGCATGTGCGATTCAGTTTAGCTGAACAGGTGCAGGATGTTGTGGGGAACCCGCTCTGGTGCCAAATTGAGGGTGAGTTGCATGGACTGAAATACAGCAGTTGGGCGCTGAACAAACAAGTTGTGTATCCTTTAAGCACCTCAACTTTGAATGTCCGTGTAGCCAAAATCTGCACCATATAACTTCCTTCTGGTACTAGATTGGCATTCTAAATATCCCCTCACTATTAGAAACCAGTCCAGCCTCTAATATTTCAATTTCATTGTGATTTGAGTTTCCGGCCTACATTATCACCAAAGCAATCTGAACTACTTACATTGCTGCTTCAGTTGCCAGTCCACCTGTTGACCACACAATCCACCCAAAATCTCCAGACTTAATCATAAATTATAAAATAAATAAATCAAATAATTGGAGGATTGTTACTCCATTTCGGCCTATTTGTCATTCTTTATAACTAAAATTGAAGGGGAGCATTCACGTTGAGGAAAGGGCTTTGCCCTGAAACGTTGGTGGTTTTTCTGCCTGCCTCTCCATATTAAGTAAAGTGGCTTGGCTACACAAGTAGGCCAGCTTTCAGCAGCTCTGGCGGTTGGTGGGCCAGTTTTCAGCAGCTCTGGCGGTTGGTGGGCCAGTTTTCAGCAGCTCTGGCGGTTGGTGAGCCAGCTTTCAGCAGCTCTGGCGGTGGTCTCTCTTTTTTGCATTGCTTATTGAATAGAAATGAGTACGAGAAAACAATTCTTTATATTTCAAATACAAAAATGGGCAAAACATATGTAAAAAGTCTAGTGCCATGACTAATTTATTTAAAAATATTGAATGTAGACCTCATTCCTATCCCAATAATATCCCTCAAGACCTCATATGTTTGAGGGTCACTAAGGTACGATCATGGGAGGATAGGTGTCATGTCCAGCGTCCAGAATCTGACCCAGTGCCATCCTCACTGCTCGCTGGCCAGGCGCCGAGTGATATGCACGCCTGCGGCGGTCACGTGGGTGGCCAAGGGGTGGAGTGCGGTCTGATAACGTGTCGCCATCGAGTTTAAAGTCAGTCTGCTCAGGCAGACTCATTGCCCTGACATGGTCCAATATCTCTCAGTGCTTTCTGTGTATCTGTTTTATTGTGTACGACTCTCGCTATCCTTATAGAACCCTCTCTGTGTATGATCCCGGCTATTCTTAACAAACCCGCCCTGTGTATGACCCCGGCTATTCTTAATGAACCTGCTCTGTGTATGACCCCGGCTATTCTTAACAAACCTGCCTTGTGTATGACCCCAGCTATTCTTAATGAACCTGCTCTGTGTATGACAACGGCTATTCTTAACAAACCTGCTCCGTGTATGACCCGGCTACTCTTAAGAAACCCGCTCTGTGTATGACCCTGGCTATACTTAATGAACCTGCTCTGTGTATGACCCCGGCTATCCTTATAGAACCCGCTCTGTGTATGACCCCTGATATTCTTAATGAACCTGCTCTGTGTATGACCAAGGCTATTCTTAACGAACCTGCTCTGTATATGACCCCGACTTAAAAACCTGCCTTGTGTATGACTCTGGCTATTCATTAAGAACCTGCTTTGTGTACCGACTCAGCTATTCTTGACAACCCTGTTCTGTGTACTGACTCCGCTAGTACTGAAAACTCTGCTCTGTGTGTCGCTCCTGGTATACGTCTGACCATCTCTCCTGGGTGATAAGATCCCTGTTGCCTGGACTAAGTATACCCTCATATTCTGGGTTCTGTTAACCCTTACTGGGTTCTTAACAATCTGTTCCCTGAAAATAGTTAGCCTCACCGACCATCAAAGGATCGGAGGGGTAGATAGTATACTGTGTACAGGGACCAGTATCATAGGCCCCAGGGGGATCCGTGACAATAGGGGTAAGTGATTTCCAGCACCGGTGTAGAAATACGGGCAAATATTGCAGATTCTGAAGTACTAACAAATGTTGGCATTTGACAAACCTGAAATAAAAAAATAGCTACTGGAGAAGATGCACTGTGCAGCGTCTTCACGTCCGCAAACCCGGCACAAAGAGAATAACCCCTACAGCGATCTCTATAAAGCTGTATTTATTCACTATAGTCCAAGACTCCCTCTGTAAATTGAGTTTAGATGCAGTGATTTGGTTGCGGCCTCATTTGGCGTCCTGCAGAGTTGTAATCTGGGCCAGAATAAATGGGCTGCAAAAGCATAACAATGAATAACGGTGGTGAATGTATAACTCAACCAACACCCTTTAATCAAGTCTAGTAAATAATGTTTCACACTCTTCATTATGTATCGGCAGGCAGCAGCAGGGTCATGAGACCTCAACGAGAAAATGTAAAATTGCAATTGCAAGAATAGTTTCTACAATTCTCTACCCACTAGTGTGAGGGTTAAAAAGGCAAGTAGAACAGGAGATACTTGTCAGGCGCAAGATCGGGTACTCCTAAAGTAAGAAACCTAATCCCTATGTACTGGGTTGTGGTGACAATGACATGTGCTTACATTACAAATCGCTCTATTGTCTACTGATTAACCCCTCGCTGAGGGAACCCTGGAGCATGAATAGTTATTATTTGAAAAAAGACACAATATAAATGCTCTATTAAAACTGTATTTCTAAATAGGAAAGCATTTTAGCCTATGTACATTTATATATATATTTATATATATATATATCTACGTTTATTATCGCAGAAGCCATCTGCACATCACAGCAATTCAAAGAACTGCATCCCAGAGTCCCTGTGCTGCATTCTCCGTATGCAGCAAGGGACTCTGGGTAGGATATGCAAATGACTTCTGTCTCATTTTTATTGCATCCTGTGTCTGTTATTACACAGAACCCTTAAATCAGTGCCATGCCATACTATGGCTTTTTTTTAGCAGAGATCAGGTTTATGCAACTGGTCAAAGCCACTCCTAGGACAGCGCTGTTTTGTGTTTTGAGTTTATTCAACAGAAAGCACACAATTAACCAAAGGAGGACTACATGACGCAGCACGGGTCCGACAAATGCAGCCGTGATTTAACACGGTCCTGGATGGGTGGCGTAGCACACATGGTATTACCTGTGCTTTACACCACAGGATAAGGGGTAACGGTGACGCAGCACAGACACTCAAAATACTGTGCAAAACAACACAGCCCCACACACGAGGGGTGCACCGCCCGACGAACCGAGATGAAAAAAGATATGCGGCGCACCCCTTTCATTCACACACAAGATATGCATCCTGGTGTTTCTGGGTCTAAGGGACCGGGTAATGCTGTACTGGTGTGAATCACCTTTATTAGCGCCAGTACAGTAAAATTAATAAGTAAGGGATCCTCTTCTTTCTCCTCTTCTTTAGTCATCGTTGTCTTCTTCCTCGTCATGGTGTCTTCTCCTGCCGAAGCTGTCGATGATAGCATACTCGTATTACTCGCCTAGCATGCTTCGAAACAGCCTCACGCAGTCCACGATGGTAACGTTCTCGCGCCGCAATACCAAGCGGTTCCGGGTGAACCACAGGGTATCCTTGAAACAGCACATCAGGCGCCACACACGCGCAATAGCGGCCTCGGTGTGTGTCCCCTGGAAGAGCCCATAGAGCAACGCGTGATACGTCATAGTCCCAACTGGCACAGAGTCTCTGAAGTTCGGTTCCAGGGCAGCCAGTAGTGCCCGAGTGAAGCGACAGTCCCAGAAGGCATGCATTGCCGTCTCCTCGTGCACCACACAGTGCAGGCAATGTCTTTACCTTCAAAGGCCCCTCGAGTGCATGAAAGTTCTGAGGGGCAACCCTCTCTGGATCGCCAGTCTTTGTGTCGGTTGGTTAGCCTTTCAGAAGCCACATTTTGCCATACCAGGCGTCCTGTGGCCCCAGGTAAACCGCGGACCGACTGCTTCACATCCTGGACTCTCAGCAGCTAGTAGATGACGCACGGCTTCCACAAGTACTAGTTCACTCCTTCCAGCTGAAACTCCCGCACAAACTTATCGATGTCCCGATAGAACCAAGGCGTCGTCCAGTTGAACGGAATGGAGCTGTCCCACTTCTTTCAGCCGAGCTTCCAGAGAAGCAAAGCTAGGAAAAAGAGCCCTACCTGTCTGCTTTCGGGTTTATTGGACCATCATCAGCTAGGAGCTAGGCATGACCAGTTGCAGTGGATGCTTGGACCCGTAGGGCAAATCAGTACTTACAAGGGTTGTGGTGGAGGACAAAAAGTGATATAAAAAGCCTCCACGCTATAATGGTTATGTTTATTATTGCATCTGCACATCACAGCAATTCAAAGATCTGCATCCCAGAGCCCCTGTGCTGCTTCCCCCATATGCAGCAAGGGACTCTGGGTAGGATATGCAAATGACCTCTGTCTCACTTTTATTGCATCCTGTGTCTGTTTTTACACATAACCGTTAAATCAATGCCATGCCATACTATGGCTTTTTTTTAGCAGAGATCAGGTTTATGCAACCGGTCAAAGCACGGGGGCTCTGGGATGCAGTTATTTGAGTTTCTGTGATGTGCAAGTGGCTTCTGCAATAATAAACATAACCATTATAGCGTGGAGGCTTTTTATCTCACTTTTTGTCCTCCACCACAACCCTTGTAAGTATATATATTGTGACATAAGGAAAGGGAAGGTCATTGAGGGGCGATACAATTCCCCTCGGTTTCTGTCATATATGCAGAATTAGTAAATCCAGACCATGTTTTTCAGGCTGCATGTAGTGTCTGGATTTCCGGGTTTTGTGTCTCTCCCCAGCGTTATTAATTACTTGATTGATGTTTAATCAGGGGAGATAAAAGAGGGGAGGCTCAACAAGGGAGTTGCTCTGGCCTGGGACTCAGAAAGCCTTCTGAGAGAGCTGCAACGTGAAGGTGTGTAAAAAGGTTGTTTAAAGTAATTTTGTTCATTTAAGGTGGCTGAGGTTCGCTCGCCATTTGTTAGATAGGGAATCTAACTGTTTAGTAAGAGCCTGAGCGGCAAGGGTTTATTTTATGTTTTCATTTCTGTTTTATTACAACCTTTAAATAAATACTGTCTGCTGGACAGGTATAAAGGAACTTTTATGCCTGAAGTACCTTTTTCCCAGCAAAGGTGGCCTCCGTTTGAGCTATACCCCCACAATATATATATACAGTATGTATATAGCAGCACACTGCAAAAATAAACAGAGAATGCAACCCGAGACTTCTCACATACGTAAGCCTCAAGACCGCGCCCTACACAAATACCCTGATACATCCACACTCACAGGCCAACCATACATATATATCCCTGCATTCACACAATCCTCAAGTAACAGGTGGCATCCAGAGAGAGTTTGAGTGCATAAATACAGCACTCAGCTATACCTTGAGTGCACACACAAACACACACACATACACACAGACATACCATACTTATGTACCTCATCATTTATTCTTACACTGCAAAAATACATGTTTACCTTTTGTATCATTCTGCAAACACCACTTAATACCCCGTGCTTCCAGACATATAGACACACCACATATACAGTATGTACCTCTGCATACATCTACACATGACATGATTACACCACCACAAATATACTTTCAGGACTGCAGGATTTATTCTTGCTTCCTTTTTTATTTTATAGCTATTAGACAGGTCTGAAATCTACAGTATGTGTGTATATACGCACAGACACGCCATGAATAGATATATATATATATATATACACACTTACATGAGATCTGTCTAAAGTCTTTGAAATAATAAAGCAAAATCATGGGTAGTCTTTAAATAAATGTAAAGATTATTATTTTACTAAGAAAAAGGCTGTATAAACTGATAAAAGTGTTTGTACTATTTGTACTATGTCACCATTAAATAGAATTGTTTTCATTTACTTCTCAATTCTGAAAACCATCAATGGAGACAATAGGGTTTTCCAGAAAATAAATGGCCATTTCCATGTAATCCATTGAAGCTGGTGATTCCATAGCAGGATATAATTGATTTGGTTAAAGGAGAAATCCTTGTTATTGTATCTGACCAAAGGGAAAGAGCCAAATGGTAACAAGCAAGATGTATAGTTTTACCTGAACAGAATTTCAATGATGCAAACCGAGTATGGAGCAGAATTTACATTTAAACACTTATATTTTCTTTAAATCCTGGCTTCCCATGATAGTAAAGGAACACAGGGATTAAAAGTGCCTGTTAATATTTAATTTTATCAATACTTTGTTCAAAGATTTACAGTTTAGAACAAGTAAGTCGTTTTTAGTTGTATTTTATTTTTCTCCTTTATTTACAACATTCTCATTTACAAACTTACCATCACAAACCCGGACTTCCTAAGGGGCAGATTGCATGATAACGCTGTTTGTTAAATTCTAGTAGAACACTAGTAAATGAATTGAAAGTCATGAATGACTTGAGACAGATTTCTTATTTCCTTGTTTATAAAACATTTAAAAATAAATGTTATCACAACAAATAATAAAATGGTTCTATCTGTTCCCGTCACCTACACATGTGCACACACGTATGCAGCAGGACTGTAGCTGCCCTCAACTTACCCTGACCTGAATTATCTATGTCATAGCAGATTTCAGATCACTAAATATTGACACTTGCATTTTAGGGGATGGTGCCAGAGGTGCGGCCAGTGTGGTACAGGCTATTCCCAGAATATTTACATGACATAAGGACTCATTTAAGTCAGTAAATATGTCATTTAGAACAAGAAAAAAAGATCCTATTTACACCAAATGTTTCTAATAGTGTTTATAATAGTTATTCTAAACTTATTGTTGGAGGTTTTAGTTCTTTTCAGTGTTACATACGTCTACATCCCAACTATATGGAACAGCTCAAAACAGGAACTGCCCCCTCCCCCAGCTAATTGTGCCTTGCTTGAATATAGAATATTACAATGTTTCATAACATTCTCTATAAGAACACAACATAACAACTCTTTACTTTCTGCAAATCATATCTCAACATGTTTGTCTTGAACTGAACTAATGCATAGAAGAGGGTCAGCCATAGTTTAGAAATAATTCAGTTAAGATAACGGCTCACACAAGTATCATTTCTAAGGCTGGGGTCAGACCAGCACACTTTTAACGTGCGTTCTGGCGCACATAATTACGGCCGCACTAGCAGCAGATGACGGGCAATGACGGCCAATATACGATGTACGGCCGCACAAACGTCCGGCCATGCAACGCAAGTGGAATTTGAACGCATTTTTCTGAGAACGCTGGAGTGCGCAGCTGCGGCATAGCGGCGTGTTTGCGTGATTAGGAGATGTCAGACGCTGCTAATGTCCAGCCTACATAACGTCCAGACGCAAAAAGAGTTTTATTGACGATCCGTACAAAATCACACCCGCAAACCGTTTTTGCGCATTCCGTGAAAAAATACGTCAATGCGTTCGGACGCACTTTTTCACGTTCGCGGGGAAAAATGCTTTGGTCTGACCCTAGCCTAACTTGTTAATTTTTAACATTTTAAGATTTTTAACATTTATCGTTTAATTTTTGCACAAAAACACGATCTCTAATTTCTCGTTAACCCTCAGACCGTGACAGAAAAGCTAATGTTTTCAGACTGAACTCCATAATAATGGTCATAGTTTTGGAGTGGGATATCC
This sequence comes from Leptobrachium leishanense, assembly GCA_009667805.1. NCBI lineage: Eukaryota > Metazoa > Chordata > Amphibia > Anura > Megophryidae > Leptobrachium > Leptobrachium leishanense. The sequence goes on from CM019063.1 coordinate 489,291,974, forward strand.
AACAAGCTTCTCTATAGTGGACATGTGCACGGCCAAAAATATAGTTCTGTTCAGATTCTGAATTTTCTTTAGTTCAAATATTTCAGATTCTGAACTATTTCGGATTTGGAAATATTTTGGATCGTTGGGACATTTTCTATTCTGTCCAATCTTTAAATGTCAAACTGATTCAATAGCAGATTGATTTGGAATATTTGGACGATTCATATTCTGAAATAGGGTTACTTTTAGGGTTAGGAGTAGCTTTAGGGGGCGTTTATGCTTAGGATAAGGGTTACTTATAGGGGTAGGGTTACATATGCTTTAAAAGCTAGGGTTAGATTTAGGTTTACATTTGGGGTTAGGGTTACGTTTAGCGTTTGGGCTAGGGTTACTATTTTGGTTTGTTTTACTCTAAGGGTTAGAGTTAATCTTAGGGTACATTTGCAATTTATGCTTGTTTTGTAATTAGGATTAAGGTTACTTTTAGGGTTAGAGTTACTATTTCTTGTTTTATAATTAGGGTCTTGCTTACTTTTAGAGTTAGGGGTAATATTTCTGTTTGTTTTTTTATCAGGGTTGTGGAATTCACATTATGCAGTGATTGATTCAGAAGACTAATTTGGAAGAGATTTGGTTTGGCGTTTCGGATGCTTCCAAAACTCTGAAGTCAACAACGATATTCACCCAAAATTTTATCCGGCCTAAACCAAATTGCACAAGTCTAACATATGGATGTGTTGGTCAGGTGTTCACATAATTGAGTATAAATAGGATACAGATAGATAGAATATAAATCAATAAATAGAATAATGTACAGATTTATTTTTTGTCATAAAAGATTTGTTTTACAAAAATGGCTGAAATCTAAGTTGCCGGAAAACTTCACCAGTCTCTGTATTTTATTATATTTATCTTATGTTTTATATATATACGTATAGATATTTTTCATTTTTCATATTTCATATTTTATTAGAAAGTCATAAAAGTTCAAGTAAAAAATGTCAGGGTAAAATGTTTAAAGCTAACATATTAGGTTCATGACAGTAACTATGTAAACATTGTTAGATTTTGTGTTGATCGTAATGTCCACATATGCTGGTTAAAAGAAAACACGTTTTTTTTTCTTTTCTTTTTTTTCCCTTGTGAACAATGCCAATTTTAGTCAGAAGCAGCCAGTAGCATGTGACATTTCTCTCTTCTAACACTTTTAAAGAGTCAGATCTACATCTCAGCCAAGAGATTTTCCTTTTGCCCGAAATTTATTTAAAATGTCACAGGTTATTCACTTAATCCCATAATAAAGACTAAGCGTGAATACATTTTCGTGCAAATTCTTATTCATGTGAGTGTTTGGTGATATCTCCATTTGTGCAAAACACAAATCAAGGAATGAACACCTTTACATTTTCTGAATGAGCTGTCCATTGAAATGAAGACGAACTGAAGTGATCAGAAGATTCGGGCGACCTGAAAATTATGAACCAAATTCTTTTTCACATGAACATGTCTATCTAGACCTTGTTTTATATATAAATAAACCACTACGACTTTATTACAAATGAACAAATTCATTAAAATGGAAGGCTTCCTCATGTAGTACACACACAGAAAATGAAGTACACAGTATTTACCAGCACTAAATACTTTTAGGGCACTGGCTGCTAAGGAATCTGTTGGCGAATCTGTTGGGGCTTTATAAATGCTTGTACCTGTAACTGTATCTCTTCCCTCTGCTGCCCCAATCCACCCTCCTCATCCACCCGCCCACCCAGGGCCAGTCCCTAATTTCAGCTCCCCTTTCCAGCTGTCTCCACTTCTCTCACTAATTACTTACTATGCCCAAACATCTGGTCCTTTTCATGCAATCCCTACGATATTCTACTGGCTACCAGTTTCACCTTCCCTCTGCTCCCATTTGTTTCAGTTACCATAGTCCCTTAGAGTGTAAGCTCATGGGATGTCTGCCTGAGCTTTTGGTTTAAATTGATGTATTACCTGGACAGTTATCCTACGACCAGGGTTGTATTTCCTCTTGTATCATGTAAGTCTGCTGTTTGTGCTTCCCCATTGAAAAGCGCTACGGATTCTGGTGGTGCTGTATAAGTACTTGGAACTGTAACTTTGCATTTCTGCAACGACTGTAACAATTCAATGTTCTTGAACCTAGGACATACTTGAAAATGAGAGAAATCTCAATGTATCCTTCCGGGGAAAATTCTTTATAAATAAATAAAGAATGATATAAAACATAGAGCTGGATCCACGGGCAAAGTGGATAGCACTCAGGAAAAAGCAGAAAAGGGCAATATAGGTTTTTAGTCCTTTGCTTCGCTATTGTTTGTTTTTTTATCTCATGAAATTGCCTTTACTTGGTCATATTGATCTAATCCCTTCACTGCCAAGCCATTTCACCCATGTGCTGAGCCCATTTTGACCTTTTTGTGCTCATCATGTTTAAACACAATTTGAAGTCATGTTTTACTGTACAACCCAGACTGATTATATATCGTTATTTTCAGCAGACTCAGCAGATTTATACTATTTTATTATTATATGTATACATCATGTCCTGTCAGAATGCTATAACAATAAATGTAAAAACAAAATGGGAATTTCAATTCAGATATCAATGATTTACAGCATGTAAAAAAGTCTTTGTTCACATTTTATCATCCCAGCCTTCGCGGTTATATATGAGTATGCTGACATCTCGAATGACCGAACTAATGACCGACAGACGGGAAATTCAAACCTCCAACTGTCTGGTTCTGCATGGGTGGGTGGAGGAATCTCCTCCACTTCATCCAGCATTTTAAAGAGTTTGGGGGACCTTATGGGGGGTACTCCACAAACCTTGGCCACTTGAAAAAGCTAAATTGGTCAGGATGTGTAGAATATTCTTTTAACCACTTGACTGTAGACGACACGCTAAGCGCGTCCACTGCTTTCCCACTAGGATAAGCAGTCTGGCGCTGATCATGAACTTCTCCTGGTGTGGGCTGAAATCCATGATGTCAGCTCTGCCTCCAGGACCTCCCCATGCACATTGACATGATTGCGAATGGGCATTATGATGTCAGAAAGAGACTACCCCCTGGCCAGGCAGGGAAATCCTTATTGTGGAATACAGGGTCATTTGGACCCACCTATTTCTCCTGAACCAGGTGAAAGGCCTGCAGAAGGTCAATCATGGCATCCTTGGAAAGGCCAGAGCGTGGCCGTTCCAGTGATATCAAGTATGACTAGGTTATTTGTAAAAATAAACATAAAGAAACATTTATTTTTTTCTTATTTTTTTCTAATGCAGCACTATTATTCAGTTTACAATTATAAAGTGAACAGTGATGCTGCACTAACTCACCTTCACATTCACCCTCACTGCTAGTAAGTGTGGAGGTGATGGCACAATCTGTCAGTACGTATTGGTTCATCGAAAACCTAAACCGGCGCACTGCTGCATGGAACACCAAGGGTCCTTAGAACCTTTACCCGGCTGGGTGGAGTAGAGGTAACATCACCACTCTGCGTGAAGTGAGCCTGTGGAGTCATGGGCTCAATCCCAATGAGCACCTCTCCAGTAAGTGTCCTTGGGCAAGATACCTAACAGTACATACTCGCCACCCAGGACATACTTGAAAATGAGAGAAATCTCAATGTATCCTTCCTGGTAAAATCCTTTCTCAAAAAAAATTGTCTAATGATACCCAACATGACCATTTCAAATAAAATGAAAACATAACAGAATTATTTATTTTTGTTGCAAAGCAATGACATTGTCCATTTGTCACATAAAAAATTAGCAATACCACTGCCGTTACTCACCTTCTCATTTTCCCATGCCTCGAGCAAGATCGGTATGTTATACATACAGGGTTATTCAGAGAGCGGTGAAAAGCTGGAGAATGACTGGAGAATGGAAATGAAAATTCTAGGTCAAAATAGCTGATTTGGAAAGTGAGATGAATGGGAGAATTTTTCTGGTTTGGCTATTTTGACCTAGAATTTTCCATTCTCCAGTCATTCTCCTGCTTTTCACCGCTCTCTGAATAACCCTGATATTAATTTTATTCATTAAACACAATGCGCCAAAATACAAGTGAAACATTATGGGGGGTTTTCAGTGTTAGTAAAAATCATGTTTTTTCTCAGAAAAGTACAGTAACAGCTTCCCATTTATATTATTTTTTTAAATTAACAAGCGAACACCTTAGCATATATAAGGATTTAATGATAAAATGTGAAAAAAATTACTTGCTGTAAATGGTTTAAATTTGAATATTTACATTTATTTTACATTTTTTGTTATAGGATTCTGATGGGTCATGACGTGTACACATAATTATATGTTTTGAACATGCTGCATCATGGGAACAATTCACAAAATAAAGGAGATAAAAAAAATGAATTTAATTTTCCTTTTTACAGCTTATATAAGTGGTAGTGACCCTTTAAGTTGCTGTCTTCCTGCAACCAGCAGTGTGGTTTATACTAAGATACTGTGGGCCATATTACATAGTTGGTGCTAACTTAACCAGAGCTGTTGTAAACTTCCCAGAGCCATTTTAGCCTATGGAGGTTTTCAGTTTACAACAGCTCTGTTAAGTTAGCACCAACATTGTAATACTGCCCTGTGTGTGCCTTTTGTTTGAGTACTGCCAGGCCTTATCCGTGGGCTTCGGCCCATCCGCCAAGCAGCCGATTACAGCACAACTCCTTGCGTCACTTGCTACATTCCTCAGAGCTGCAGCAGTCTGGTTGCTCACTGAGTGCGGGGTGTGGTTGGGATCCTTTCCCTCAGGTCATACAGTTCTGGGGCTCACTCTCACTGCGGGTCCTGCATGCTGCAGAGTCTGGCATCCTGTGGTCTTTAGGGCATCCCCCAGCCTCCAGGCAGACCTAGGGTGGCGGTTGTCAGGGCCTCAGAAAAGAGGGTGTGACCAAGTGGCGTCAGAAGAAGAAGTTACACCCCTTATGGCCATAATGCCTTTTCTACCATACAGAGGCATGGGAAGGGGGAGAAAAAGGTGGGACTTGGGTGTGTTCCTAAACATGGAGCCCTATTTAAATCCTCTTCACAGGTGCTTGATAGTTGTGTACTCACAAAGTGCCAATCCAACGCTTTCCTATTGACCTTCCCATGTTTGACCTCTTGGTTTTCCTTTTTGACTATGCTTGTTTGCTGCCTGGACCAACTCCTGCTTTGACTTGACTACAGCTTTGATTCTCAATTTGGCTTGTTTATACCAGACTCTCCTTCCATCTCTCTCAGTCAAGCTTCTATAAGGTACTGCTTATTGGGCTCCAGCCCTGCAACATGACAGTACTATACACTTGTCAGGTATCTGTCCGGGAGCCAGCCCTGAGAGACCCAAATGTGCCAAGACTAGTGCCTGCTCTGATGTCAACCTGGCTGGCTGACTTAATTCCCGTTCCACTCCTGGTTTTCCCTGCTGCTCATGTGCACCCTATCCCATCCATGATCCATGCTGGGTTCTTCCCTGGTCAACCCTGGCTACCTCAGGTGTGTTCAGCAGCCCCGATGGACTTCCTCAAAAGAGTGCTCCATCCAAAGGCCAATGCTTCTGTATTGAGTTGGATTTGGTGTGTCCATCCAAGAGCTACTCCTGAAGCCTGCTACCTTACAACCCTGCTCCTGTTTCCCAAACCTCCAGCCTCAAGTCGTGTTCCCAGGCCTCAAGTCTCCAGCTGTGTCCCCAACACCTCAGGTCTCCAGAGTCCCACTGTACTCCCGTCTTTCTACCCGCCAGGTTCCTTGCCTATCTACCAAGAACTGCCCCTTACCTACCTATCAAGGATGGCCCCTTGCTCTTAGATCCTTGTTGCTTTTCCTTTTTGGGTTGTTGCTGTTTCTGTTCTTGTGTTTTCAGTGCCCTCCTGTAGTAGTGGTTTCCTCTATAGTCTATGTTCTTGCTCTCTGCAATCCTGCTTACTGTTCCCCAAGCCTCCAGCCTCAAGCTGTGTTCCCCAGGCCTGAAGCCTCCAGTCATGTCCCCAAAGCCTCTTGTTCATTGTACTGTTTGTGCTCCCTGTATCCTCTATAGTCTGTGTACATCCTCTGTGGTTCCCTGTTTCTCTGTATTTCCTAGTACTTTGTTTAGCCTCTGTGTCTCGCCTTCTTATTCCCCTCCAGTGCCCTGTTATCGTTGCCTCGTTGCCCTGTTTATGCAATAATACCCCCTTTTGCACCATATTACGTATCCAGTGTCTTTTGTATTGCTGTACACTGGGCTCAGATCCCCCAGACCTCGGACATAATCGTGACAACACTTATGGATACAAAGCTATATAATGTTGTGCATTTAAATTTTTTTTGACATATAGATTATAAGAGCTAATGTGGGGAGGGCTTTTACAGGGCTTGCATCATTGATGTATATGGGCAGAACGTTTCATTTTGGTGCAACCACGAGCTTTTAATTTCTTAATTACAATCTTAAAAACAACCACAATAGCGGCTTGCTAATGGATAAACAGTGTACGCGCCAATATTCATTAGCAGCTCTTGACTTATGGCTCTATTCTGACTGAGCCACTGTACAGGCTGCTCCAGTCGTAATATTTGGGAGCCGATGATAAATACTGATAGCCGAACTGCATGACGCCGCTGGTATAATCTCCTCTCCTGGAGTCAATAAGACGCCGTGAAGAGAAGTATGACCCTGCGCAAGTTCCTTTAAGCGGGGTTTACACCAGAACTATAGAAACACACTTTGAACTGCTTGTTCCCATTGTCCTGCTGCATATAGCAAGAGGAGAAGGCAGACTGCACTGCTCTCTCTGCTCCACGAGATGAAAGGTAACTTTTGTATTTTTTAAGTTATTTATTTTATACTGTTTCACAAAAGCAATACCACTTAACAACAGGATGTGTGAGCCGGTATTCTTTGCAGAATATTGGCTTGAGATGAGATGAACAAGACACGTTGGAAAAGCTAGTTCTTCTCCTATAGAAAGTACAAGTTGAGCACCTGATATCCAAAATGATCGGCACCCCAAGTATTCTAGATTTCAGTTCCTTCCAAATGTCAGAATCCAGGAGAATCCGATGTTTCAGAGGAAGGAGATGGCAGCAAGAGAGCTGCGATTGTACAACCTTTGTGCACCTGCTGGGATTGCTCTGCAGCCTTTCTTCGCGGTCATGCTGTCTGGAGTCAGCGAGACTCGGGCAGCATGTCACATGCTGGTGCTGCCCACAAGCTGCCAGTGTGTGTCGCAGTCTGATGCAGCACCTGAGAGCTAAGTTCCGGAGCTTCAGTGGCTATACGGAGTGACACCAATTCAGGAATCAGTAAAATCCAGACGGTTTTGAAAAATCTCAGTTTTCAGAGCCTTCTGGGTTTTAGAATTCTGAATACGGGGCACCTGGCCTCCATTCAAAGTAAAGGAATGGTAGCTTTACAGGACATAGCAGGTTGAATTGCTGGTTGAATGTCTCAGTTCGAATAGGGCCCATAGCCTTTCTTATTGCCCCTGTATTTTGAATCAAAATAAGAGACAAGAATGCCGAATTAACCCTATTAATGTCTGAGCATCCCATGCATCCCCTCAACACTTCTTCACCAGTAGAAGAAGACCATAGATATGAAAAACCTTGGGCATCCCCTAAGGATCACATCAGGTCTAGAGACAAGTATTTGTATTATTTTACTAATGGAAAGCTCAAACCAGACTGGAAGAAGCTCAGCGGATCTGGTTTTGGAAGATACTAAACTAATTCTCGGTCACTCGTGACATTACAGAGGAAGGATGTCTGTGAATCTATCAATTTATACCCAGCTTTATGATTGAATCCCATCTACAATGTCCCCAGGCTCATTCTGTATATTAGAGCCAAGCTCAAATCAAAGATAACCTTTGGCTCCTACAGGTCTGGAAAGGTTCATTAAACAAGAACAAAGGTATTTTCTGTAATGGTTTTGCAGGTTTAGATCCTGAATCCAGGAATATGTTGATGGTAAGTAGCACAATGAGTTGTATTTATTGTTTGTTTTGTTTGTCTATTTTTTACGCACAAGCAATACACAGCATTTTCATTATGATTGGGTTATCAACATTGTGCGGACTAACAAAACAAAGGCAGTGACTATTGTACTCTGGGCGAGACAAACTAACTTCAAAGGAATTAGCACCACCACTTGAATGCAGGGAGTTGTTTTAAGGACATTTTAGTGGCTTTTAGTTATTTGTGTTCAATAGCATCTGATTAGGATCTGAAATAAGATTGGTGACTCTGTGTGTGCTTATGGATCACCGGCTGCCTTTTTCTGGATAATTTAAGAACTTGTCAGCATAACTAAAAGTGACAGGGAGATGCAGGTCTGGCCAGTAGAGGGTTAACGATTGTTTATACTGCAAATACCTTAGAAATGGTCAAGTTAAATCTCATTGAAATGGCAAGTATGCGAGAAACTGTATCCGCCTTAGGCAAGGCTTTCTCATTAGCATACCACAAAACTATTTACCTGGTATTTCCTATTGCTTGGGTTTATTTTACTCGGGCAACATTGCAATGCCTGGATTCAGGTGGCATCTGGGGAAGGTGACGCCTTGTGCTTGGGGACTGCAACCCTGATCACTCTCAATGACCACTAGCCTGGAAATCAATCAAGCCAATTCACAGAGGTAGAAAAGTGGATCAAACACAACAAACTTTTTTTAAATACTGACAAAACTGTAACGATGCTCTTTGGAACAAAACCTAAACTACACAAATTGCAAAATCCCCACTTATGTGTTGGGACAAAATCAAATGGCACGCTGACCACAGTCACTTCTCTCAAATATCTAGGTATGTGGTTAGACCAAAATCTATCCTTTGGCCCCCACATCGAAAAACTCTCATCTAAACTCTACCCCAAACTAGGTGCCCTATACAGAAACAAATCCTGCCTGAGCCCCGCGGTAAGAAAGCAGATTGTACAACAAATGCTTATGCCGGCTATTGAACTGGAGATGTAGTGTATGCAGCCACCCCGCAAACACACCTTCAGAAACTTACTACATTGTATAACTCATTCTGCCGCTTTGGCAGTTACAATGGCAGTTACAATGTAACTACATGACCCACCATTGTGACATGTTAAAAGAGCTAAACTAGCCATTGCTGGAATCTAGACGCACCCTTCACCTTTCCAGCCTGGTGTTTAAGAGCTTTTCTGGGAAGCTGCCACCCTATCTGAATAGGCTGCTTCCTCCAGCAGCTCCCTCATCCTATAACCTCCGATCCAGGACCAGCACCTTACTTGCAATACCACAATACAAAAAGAAAGTGGCTCGGTCCTCATTTTCCTACAGAGCACCGCAATTATAGAATAACCTCCCAGACACCATCAAATCTTCCCCCAGTCTTAAGTCACTCAAGAGCCCCTTACTAACATACCTCAATACAGAATGCACCTGTAAACATGTAACATAATGACTATTTCCTACATATTTATTTTCTGTTAATCTGTATATTTGTGTTTTTAATATCTTGCATTGTAACACTTCAATGTTCTTGAACCCAGGACATACTTGAAAACGAGAGAAATCTCAATGTATCCTTCCTGGTAAAATCCTTTATAAATAAATAAATAAGTCCTAGAACAACCTGGTTATAAAGTCACAAACTCTGAGACGTGACTTTTGAGGAGATCGGAAGCTCTTCTATAACTAATAAACATGTCAAGAGAGAGAATAACACTCTTCCGGGCCGTTTTCAAAGCATTTTGCTGTACGTGGATATTTTTTCGAGCGAGATGTGCTATTTCTGCTCTCTCTAGAATTGTCTCTTGAGATACCCCTGGGTTAAACACATTTGATGGTAATATCAATCATTGGAGCAAGAAGCAAGGCAATTGATGATATTAAGGTTATAGAAGGTTAAAGAGGAAAACACACTTTGTAAATTGTAAGAATGAAAAACATACAACAGTGACTTGAACGCAGGCTTAGCTGTCTTTTGTTTTGGTTTAAGGAAATATTGTTGACTTTGTTCCGTCACAATAGATAGAGAGCAGTGTATAACCATCAATCATTATGAACGGATTTCAAAACACATTGGGAACTGTTCTCGGGGTCTTGCTTTTTAGTTTAGCTTAAGGAGCTTGTGGAAAGGGCAACCAGATTACCAAAAAAAGTGACCTGGATGAATGAATCAGAAATTGTTAACAGGGAATTGTGGGAAATAGACCAGAGAATTGGAGGACTTCGAACCACTTAGACCGCTTCCCCCAGCAGTTCCCTCATCCTGTAACGTCCGATCCAGGACCGGCACCTTTCTTGCAATACCACAATACAAAAAGAAAGTGTCTCGATCCTCATTTTCCTACAGAGCACCAAAATTGTGGAATAACCGCCCAGACGCCATCAAATTTTCCCCCAGTCTAAAGTCACTCAAGTAAAATCCTTTATAAATAAATAAAAATAAATAAGCCTATGGGATTCGCCTGAATAAACCTGGCAAAATAAAACAACGGATGGCAGGGCAATTCGACAACTTTTCACTGCTGGGTTTTGTTCTCTGAATAGACGAAGCATTGCTTCTCTATGGGGATTTCACTGCCCTCAAACAGGCACCGAACAGGCACCGTATGTGCAGGCAATTCGCTAGGATTTGGCGAATTGCCTGCTCTCTGGATAGCCGAATGGCCAGGTAAGGTAACCGTATGCTGAATTTCAGCGTTTGGTTCCCTTTCGGCAGCCATTCGGATCTCTTCGAATAACCCTGTGTATATTTGTGTATTTGTTTTTAATATCTTGCATTTTATTACTTTGTATTTCTGTAACAATTCAATGTTCTTGAACCCAGGACATATTTGAAAATGAGAGAAATCTCAATGTATCCTTCCTGGTAAAATACTTTATAAATAAATAAATAAAATAACCTAGGCCAATATATCTAAATGAGGAGAAAAAAATTGGAAAAATCAGCTATTTCTCCAGATTGACTATGTAAGTTCTGGATCCACATTTCCCATTCTTATTACTGTACACATTCTCATACATAACCCAACACCTTACTCCCCGTCAGTCGTTAAAAGTGGTGAGTAACAAGTACTGACCTGATATAAAGATACACTGTATTGTGGGCACACTCCCTAATATAGGGGAAAAAGTGCCTAGACAGGGCATAAATCCCTGTGTCCACCTTTTATTCGTTATTAAGAGGGAGGCTATGGGTGTATTACACAGGTAAAAGCTATCAAACTCATTGCAATGAGCTGCACCTGTAATGATTGTTGGAGATATTCTATAAAAAGGGAATTATGGACTTCTTCTAAGTTACAGAGTGAAAGCTAACTGTAGCATTCTGATGCGTACCTGTTAACGGTAGGATAAGTGACTTTAACGCATGTCCCTATATTACATTCCTGACGCTAAGCCCGTGAAAAATCCGTTAGCTCATCGGTGATTGTACTAGCTTGTGCGAGCTTACTGTATTTTGCAAATCCTATACTTAATATGGAGAGCGCCATCATTAATTACACAGTTACATAATTACACAGGCTGTAGACAGGTGTCCATCGAGTTCACACATCACCTACTGCTGTTGATTCAAAAGAAGGCAAAAAACCCAGTCTGAAGCGCTCGCCGATATGCAACATACTGGGAAAAAATTCCTTCTTGATCCAGAATGGCATCAGATTTCTCCTTGGATCAAGCAGCTTTTACCCACATATTAAATATTATAACCCTTAATATTATGTTTTTGCAGGAAGCAATTCAGTCTTTGTTTAAACGTCTGTACAGTCTGTGACCCAACCACCTCTACAGGCAGAGAATTCCACAGCTTTATTGTTTTCAATGTAAAAAACCCTTCCTATGCTTTAGGCTGAATTTCCTTTCGTACTGTCCAGTAGCGTTAGGATAAAATAAGGTATTACAAAGTGCTACCGTTAATTACCGCAGCGAAGGGGTAAACAAAATTTAAGCAACACCTAAAAGCTGATGCTGAATCTGCTTTTGCAAAATCATTTCCATCCCGTAAAACCACCCAATAAATCTGATACTCACCCCTCATCCCACACGAGAACAGTGACCTGATTCAACGCTTCTTCTGGCTCTGAGCAGAGTGAGACTGGGTTCAAATAGTTTCCAGTCTCCCTCCACGATCACTTGCGAGATCGCGCAGGGCTCATGCCCCAGTATTGCAACCCTGCTGCAAGCACAGGTTTTCCCCGTTAGCTTCCCAATTTTATCGTTAAGTATAGAATTTAGCCCTACATTATTTACAGATGTTCCCTCAATGCGCCAAGATGTCACATAACAGGACCCAGAAGTTATTATTCTGATCATGCTTCCAATGACATGCCCTAAAATATAACTGCCCCCGCTGACAAATTGAAAAGTTGGGATGTGGCGTGTTTGCAGCACATGATTATGACACAGTCAAACATAAGATAAACCTAATTACGGACAAATAGTGGAAGAGTAAGTCATTTGTTCTCTCTCCACAAACAGGTGTATTCCATCTGTTGTCAAGATGTTCATTTGCTTCAATAAATGTAACAGGGGCCATTGTCTTTATGATGTATCAATGAGACAATATAATAACTTAATATAGTCATAATATTTGTCAACCCACTCTGACTCAGCCCCTGACCGACGCAATGCCTGACGATGCAAACACATTGAGAAGCATTGCCCGACCAGCACTGCACATCCTTTGCTGATCGGAACTTGGGAAGACTATCCACATGAGACGATCTGCAGTTTTCTGGGTGGAAGAAATACCAGTACTTTTAAAGCCTATCACACACTGCTGGGATGCTCAAGGGGGGAGAAGAGGGGCGCACAGCTTACCCCGACCATATAAATGTTGGCTAGAGCGTCCCTTTAGAGTGAGCTTCTCACAATCTCTGTGCGCTAATGAGTTACTCTCGTCTCATTCTCCTTCTGTGACAGATAACGCACTCCGATTTATCAGAACTTTGACAACAACTGAAGCTCCCGCTAAGACTTGCAGAAGCATCGGTCTTGTGAATGCTGTCAGCATTGAGCTCTGCCTGGCTTCTATTTATGACAATGTGCTGTACTGCAGCTCACAACAAAATATTTATAACAGTATCCCGCGGAAAAGCCCGAGAGCTTGCTCCGACACTTTAACAGGCGTCACTCTTGTCCTCCCCCCAACATCACACAAAAGACACACACAAGAGAAAATGAATTCTGATCATCATGTAACATGTTTCCAAACATTCACTTAGCCCTACAACTTAATATTCTTCCCACAAGACATTTGTAAATAAAACAACAATAAATCAATAGATTTTTATAGAGACACCTCATTATCATGCGTCAAATGTCCATTTAAATAAAAGACAATCCATATGACAGTGTATTTAGTGTTTGTCATCAACGTGTGGCCTCCAGTGACCTGTATTTAGTCTTTATAAGTCCGGCCGAGTTTGTTTTATGATCCAGTATAGGGTGCAGGAAGTTTGCCAGCTGAAAGTTATCCCACATTAGAAAGTACATTTCATTCTAAGGGTGAGGGATTAACACGAGCTAAATCAAATGTTGTCTAACTGTAATTTATAACATCGGCAGACGCTAACCACAACATCGTGTGGAACAGCCTTCTCAAAGCAGCACTTTTCCATATTGTATGAATGCTGTTTCTATATTTAAACACGACTTTCCTGTCTACTGATAGAACCAAGGTCTATATTTATCAATAACTTGTAGCCTGACCATCTTTTTTCCATATGTCATGCTTTTGCAATGCAGAGCATATGCGGAATATGTGTTATGTCATAGAGCATTATAATTATCTTTGAATCTGAGTACGCGTTTTCCAGTAATAATATACTGTATATTAGGCAGAAGGTGGACACACTCAGGGCTAAATTACAATCTTCGCGCAAAAACATTTGCACGCGCAAATCACCGCTGGAATTACAATCCTTGCGCGTTTTTTCATTCGTCGATCAATAACGCGCGTAAACTGGACGCAGTACCGTCGCGCGCAGAAATCAGTGCGCGCACAATTTTTTCACGCGATTCAGCCAATCAGAATTAAGAACCACAATTAAGTTTTTGCACCTGCCAAAGTCAATCTGAGCATATATGCTGCAGCAATAATACATGCACACACAACTTCTCCATTTTATTGGTTTGGTACTGTATGTGTAGAATGTGTAACTATACTTTGCTGCATTATTTTTTTTTGGGCAGGTGTATTTGGTTTCGGCCAGGTTGTTCAGATTTGCCATTAACACCAGCTTTTAGGAGTTGCTAAAATTATGCGCGCAAACACTATGCGTTAAATCCTGCGCATAGATTGTAATACCATACTCGTACCAGCGCACTTACGCAATTGCGCTCACAATGTTAAGTATAGGACGCTCGACGTACAGTAAGCTCGCGCAGCGTTCGCGCAGGTTCACCCGCGGTAGACGATTACGTGCGTTTGTTGCGCTGACAATGTAATACGACATTCGGCGCAAAGGGTTTTACCCCTCACGTTAATGTTTTTTTGCGCCGGCGCAAACGTTTGCGCGAAGATTGTAATTTAGCCCTCAGGGTCTATGACTAAAAACACCAAGTTATTAAATCAAATTAAAAATGGCATGTTTGACGTTCCAGCTCTAGCTGAAACTTTCTCTAGAGCCTTAAGACCGGCTAAGCTCGCTCAGCTGAAATGTTGGGCATGCTGCTTTAATAAACTGGTGTTTTTATTCCAAGACTCTTGAGTGCATCCAATGTCTGCCTAATTTGAGCATTTTTTACGTGTGTGCACTGGGACGTTATTACATTCTTTGGCATATTGCAAGAGTGCTGGGTTTTCCTTTGTATATACCGTTTGAGCACGCTTTATCCAGAATTCTCAGGACCCTGAGTACTCCAGATTAGGGATGGGCGTTTGGTTTGATTCGAACATTGGCCGTTCGGTGAACTTCGAACATTTAAGGCCATTCGCAAAAAGTTCGGAAAAAATAAATAATTTAGAATTTTTTTAAAAAAATGCTTAAAAAATCGAAAAATAAAGAGACTCTTTACTGCAGAATATTATAAGCAACGGTTTACTAGATATTGAATTAAAATAGAAATATTTTTAACATTGAAGCCTATGGGATAAAACAATCTTGTTGCTAAAACATCAGGCAGACGAGGCCCTCTAATCAGGCACTGTAGAGGGCAGCCCGCCGGGGCCTCCCAAGGATCCCTTGAGGAGCTTGCGGCCGCCGGATGACAGAGCCGGCCGGGTGCATGTCGCAGGGTGGGAGCCACTGCACCTGCGGCCACGGCAGACCCCCCCCCCCACAACCAGGATCCAGGGAGCCTCCACTGACTGACCACCAGGCTAAGGTAAGGTGACACATTTCTAAAAAAAATAAAATCCGAGGCCATTTTTAAACGTCCACAGGAACATAAAATAAAACTTTTTTTTCTTTTCTTTCTATTACTCACCTGATTCCTGGATCCACCAACAAGCGCAGCCTCCCGTCTCCCACGCTGTTAGACACTGCATACACCAGCGCTGTGTGAAGCTTCTGAGAAGATACGCTATTAGTGTAGAGGGAGCGATGCAAAATGCGCAGCCGGCTTCCTCGCTACACTAATAGCGTATCTTCTCAGAAGTATACTTGTTACTTACCCTGATTGTTCTGAGGACCCGATCGGTTGCCGGCTTTGCCTGCCATTTGACTATTCTCTCTGTGTACTCCCTGCCTGTTCTGTTTGCCTCCTGTTGCTACTGGTGTGCGCCAATTCTCACCATATACAGTAGCGCAGTACAAGTGCCTAAACGTTGCTGACCCGGTTTTGTTATAACAACTACTCTCGCTCTGCACCCCTGTCTGGTATATTCCGCTGCTTGTTACTGCTGGTGCGCTTCCATCCTGCCATATACTATAGCGCAGTACAAACATATATTGATCTCAGTCTGTGGTGTATTTTGTTGGTGCTGTCTCCCTGGCCTGTGTGGCTGCTAGAGGTTAGGTTTAGTGGTCCCGAGTCTGTTACCAGGGATCCTACCAGGTCTGTCCTGGGGAATCGTTACAAATATGCGGTGAATGCCGCAGCAAATGTTAATGCTCATGCAATTTTAATGCACCTGTTGTTAATTTAATCCAAAGCCTGCATAAGTTTCACCATAATTTAGCCAAAAAATCACTAAACTTGTTCTGCGTGTGCTAAAACGTCTCCTCTTTTCATACAGGCTGCCGTCCCAAGCAGTTGTTTATGAATAGATTAAAGGAAAACCATTTACCGTCATTTGAAATGTCATTTTTTTCTTTTAAATGTTTCTATACATCCTACAAATCCGCCACTTCACGGGCAGGTTATAGGGACCTCCTAGGCACGATATGTGAAAAAGAAAGGAATTTGTCATTTTTATTCTTAACCTTTATGTCATGGAAAAATCACTGTTCCTTCAAAAACGTTTTTTTTTTACTTTTTGTCCTTGTTTCCTGTCCCCCAGGGCACTACCCGGACCCCCATACACCTTGTATGGCCAATATCTTGCATATATGCCCTCTTGGAGGGCACTCTAAAAATCGAACGCTCGAGTCCTATTGACTTGCATTGATTTCGAATCGTGTTCGCGTTTGAATCTGAACTTTTCAAATGTTCGTGTTCAAATGCGAACCGAACACTGGGGTGTTCGGCCCATCACTACTCCAGATCTCATATTCTTCTGGATTTCAAAACCGGAGAAAATCTGACGTTTGAGAGGAAGAGGATTGCGGCAGGTGAGCCTCGATCCCCTTCCTGCGGTAGCCACCAGCATGTACACAAGCTGGGAGAGCTGCACAGAGTTACTCCGCAGACATCATTCTCAGAGTCAGTCTGACTCCAAGTAGCGTGTCACACGCTGGGGCTGCCCAGAGTCTCCCAATTTGTCCCATGATCTGCTGTAGGGATCAGAGCCACATTCCTGAGCATCAGGAAGGTCTAAAACCCAGAAGTCTCCAAAAAGTTCCAGTTTTTGGAGTTGTCTGGATATTAGAATTCCAGTTTAGGGGTGCCCAACCTATGTGTGTCTATAGGTCCATATATATTTTGACACAGGCACAATTTTATTTTTTTCAGGTATTTATCAAAATATATTCAAGCTATAATTGTAGATATGGGTTGAAAGTGCACACTCTCAGGTTTAAAATGAGGATATGTACATCCAAATTGGAGGAAGGGTTTAGGAATTAGAGCTCTTAAGAGTAGCCAGCCCCCCTTTTTCAAGGGACCAAAAGTAATTGAACAATTGAATCAAAAGCAGTTTCATGGCTTAATCATTTAAGCAGGTAAAAGGTCTGGAGTTGATTCTAAGTGTGATATATGTATTAGGAATCTATTGCTGTGAACCTACATCATGCGTTCAAAGGAGCTGTCCATGCAAGTGAAACAGGCCATTGCAAGGCTTCAAAAACAAAACGGGTCCATCAGAGAGATAGCAGCAACATTAGGAGTGGACAAATCAACAGTTTGGTACATTCGGCGGAAAGAAGAACGCACTGGTGAGTTTAGCAACATAAAAAGGCCTGGACTTCCACGGAAGACAACAGTGGTGGATGACCGCAGGATCCTCTCTGTGGTAAAGAAAAACACATTCACAACATCCAGACAGGTGCAGGACACTCTACAGGAGGTGGGCGTATCATTGTCAAAGTTTACAATCAAGAGAAGACTTCAGAAGAGCAAATACAGAGGGTTCACCACAAGGTGCAAACCATTAATAAGCCTGAAGAATAGAAAAGACAGATTAGACTTTTCCAAAAGACATCTAAAAAAGCCAGACCAGTTCTGAAAAGCATTCTTTGGATGGATGAAATTAAGATTACTCTGTACCAGAATGACGGGAAGAAAAAAGTGTGTAGAAGGCTTGGAGCAGCTCATGATCCAAACTACACAACGTCATCTGTAAAACATGGTGGAGGAAGTGTGATGGCATGGGCATACATTACTTACAGTGCCACTGGGTCATTGCAGTTTATTGATAGTGTGACAGAAGACAGAAGCAGCCGGATGCATTCGGCAGTGTTTAGAGATATACTGTCAGCCCAGATTCAGCCAAATGCAGCAAAGTTGATTGAACGGCGCTTCCAGGACAGATGGACAATGATCCAAAACACACTGCAAAAGCCACCCAGGATTTTTGAAGGAAATGAAGTGGAACATTCTGCAATGGCCGAGTCAATCACCTGATCTCAACCCAAGTGAGCAGCATTTCACTTACTGAAGGCAAAATTAAAGGCAGAAAAACCCACACAAAGACAGCTGCAGTTAGTGTCTGGCAAAGCACCAGGAAGAAGGAAACCAAGTCTTTGGTAATGTCCATGGTTTCTAGACTTCAGGCATTCATTGCCAGTAAAGGAATCTCAACAAAATATTAAAGATGAACATGGACCTAACAGTATATATATCCAGGAAAACGGGAAAAAAATTCACCGCCAAGGTGCTGCCCACAAAGGGAAAATCCAAAGGTACACAGGATGGGAGCACTCTGGGACTTATAAACTGGTGAAGTTTATTAGGCTAATGTCAGACGAACGCATTCTGACATTGTACTGACGTACTTTCTGACTGATGATACTGTAGAGACCACACTTTTTTTTGACTGATGTAGATGGGAAATAAAATTAATATGTAAAATGAAAAAAATTGATACATGATATGAAAAAACATTTTGTTCGTCAAAAATGCTGGACGTCAAAAATGCTGGACGTCAAAAATGCAGTCCGTCTGACTACGTTCCATCACTCACACACAAAGCTACGCGTACGTGATGCACTCTATGCGACCATCCTAGCGGTTTGACGTTCTTGCCTAAATTGCGTCCGGTGCCACGTGCGTTGTGCATCCGCAATTCTGTGCGCACGTTCTTCGTGTGTGGGTCTCTATTGATCCTAATTTTATGCTACGACGGACATTAAAATGTGCGTCAACACGGACGTGATCACTGCGTTCGTCTGACGCGGGCCTTAGATACGCATTAAAATCCGACATTTCAGCCCTAAGGGCTTTTATCAAGGTATACCATCATTTTATAAGTCCCGGAGTGCTCCCATCCTGTGTACCTTTTATACAGTATATATATACACTATATTGCCAAAAGTATTCACTCACCCATCCAAATAATCCGAATCCGGTGTTCCAATCACTTCCATGGCCACAGGTATATAAAATCAAGCACCTAGGCATGCAGACTGTTTTTACAAACATTTGTGAAAGAATGGGTCGCTCTCAGGAGCTCAGTGAATTCCAGCGTGGAACTGTAATAGGATGCCACCTGTGCAACAAATCCAGTCGTGAAATTTCCTCGCTCCTAAATATTCCACAGTCAACTGTCAGCTGTATTATAAGAACGTGGAAGTGTTTGGGAACGACAGCAACTCAGCCACGAAGTGGTAGGCCTACGTAAACTGGTGGAGCGGTGTCAGTGGATGCTGAGGTGCATAGTGCAAAGAGGTCGTCAACTTTCTGCAGAGTCAATCGCTACAGAGCTCCAAACTTCATGTGGCCTTCAGATTATCTCAAGAACAGTGCGCAGAGAGCTTCATAGAATGGGTTTCCATGGCCAAGCAGCTGCATCCAAGCCATACATCACCAGGTGCAATGCAAAGCGTGGGATGTAGTGGTGTAAAGCACGCTGCCACTGGACTGTAGAGCAGTGGAGACGCGTTCTCTGGAGTGACGAATCATGCTTCTCCATCTGGCAATCTGATGGACGAGTCTGGGTTTGGCGGTTGCCAGGAGAACGGTACTTGTCTGACTGCATTGTGCCAAGTGTAAAGTTTGGTGGAAGGGGGATTATGGTGTGGGGTTGTTTTTCAGGAGCTGGGCTTGGCCCCTTAGTTCCAGTGAAAGGAACTCTGAATGCTTCAGCATACCAAGACTTTTTGGAAAATTTCATGCTCCCAACTGTGTGGGAACAGTTTGGAGCTGGCTCCTTCCTCTTCCAACATGACTGTACACCAGTGCACAAAGCAAGGACCATAAAGACATGGATGACAGAGTCTGGTGAGGATGAACTTGACTGGCCTGCACAGAGTCCTGACCTCAACCCGATAGAACACCTTTGGGATGAATTAGAGCGGAGACTGAGAGCCAGGTTTTCTCGTCCAACATCAGTGTGTGACCTCACAAATGCGCTTCTGGTGAAATGGTCAAAAAGTCCCATAAACACACTCCTAAACCTTGTGGACAGCCTTCCCAGAAGAGTTGAAGCTGTTATAGCTGCAAAGGGTGGACCAACGTCATATTGAACCCTATGGATTAGGAATGGGATGTCACTTAAATTCATATGCGAGTCAAGGCAGGTGAGTGAATACTTTTGGCAATATACTGTAGTTTATATATATATATATATATATATGGACCATATAAGGATATATGAACTAGCACTCCAAAAAATATATAGATACAAAAGCAAGTTTTTTTTTTTAATTTTATCCTCAGTCCTGTGCCTAAAGGAATATACAAAAAAGGAGTGATGTACTCTCTGAAAGACTTAAATTGAATAAAATGAACTTTTATTTGACATTTAAAACAGACTGACACTTCAGCTCTAGCTGAGCCTTTATCAAGGACATTGATAAAGGCTCAGAGAGATCCGAAACTCTGATCTGCTTTTTATATGTCAAGTAAAAGTTAATGTTCTATTTAAGTCCTTGAATGCGCCCACTCACTTACTTTAATACATATACTATGCATATAGTAAGTGACATATCCAACACTCAATATGCACTCCTCTCAAGTCCTGGGGAAAAAAGTGAGGGAGCTCACCCAAGAATTCCACAACCCTCCCCCCATTACCTGAAGAAGAAAAAGAAGGATGTATATATACACCCTCCCGAGAATCATGTGTAACCAGGCATAGACCCCTCAGAATTATATATATCCAGCACAGCACAGACACCTCAAAATTATTATAGCGATGAAACCCAACGTCTGGTGATGCCTATGCGTTCCAGACTTCAGGCTGTGATTGACTGCAAAGGATTTGCAACCAAGTATTAAGAAGGGAAAGTTTGATTTATGATTATTATTCTGTCCCATTAACTTTGGTCCCTTAAGAAGTGGGAGGCACATCTGCAAACTGCTGTAAGTCCTACACCGTTCACCTGAGTTGGATGTACATACCCTCAAATTAAAGCTGTCAGTCTGCAGTTAAAGCACATTGTGTTTGTTTCATTCCAACTCCATTGTGGTGGTGTATAGAGCCAAAGATGTTAGAATTGTGTTGATGTCCCAATATTTCTGGACCTGACTGAATATCCAGCACAGGCCCCGGAATTGTATATACAGCACAGACCCCCAAAATTATATATACCAGCAGACACTAGAATTGTATGTATCCAGCAGACCCCAGAATTATTTATAACAAGCAGACCCCAGAATTTTATGTACCAGCAGACCACAGAATTTGATATACTCAACAGAGCCCAGACTTTGATATACCCAGCAGAGCCTAGAATTTGATATAACCAGCCGAGCCCAGAATTTGATATAACCAGCAGAGCCCAAAATTTGATATACCCAAACAGACCCCAGGATTATACTTAACCGGACAGACAGACCTCGTCCCACGTGTTCCTCCGTGCTCCTGCACGCTGCCGCCGACTTCTTCTGATGTGAAGACTGTGACGCGAACTCACGAGATCTCGCAAGATCTCGGCAGTAGGCCGCGTCACAGCCTTCACAAGGCTGAGGACGCCGGCTGAGTGAATGAACAGACAGGAAGCGCTCAGGGAACATGGGCCAATCGAGGGGTCTGCTAGCGGAATGCGGTTAATACATTCCGCTAGCAGCCCCAGCGATAAACTATATCGTCTCACAGTGGGAACATGCGTTCCCACAACGTTCCCGCTGCAGGAGAATTGCGGGAACTCCGCAGGATTCGAGCCCTGCTCTACAGTACATTTTGTCTCAGTGCAAAAAATCTAAAACCATCTATCTGTACTCTAATCTGGACACACTTGAGGTGTGTCCAGTTCAGAGCATTTATATAGATAGATATGGGGTTATTCAGAGAGCACCGAATTGGCCACGAAATTGCACCGTGACAGTGAATTTCCCCATACAGTGCAATTTCGTGGCCATTTGGCTAGTCAAAAAGCTGGCAATTCACCAAATATTGGCGAATTGCCAGTGAATTACAGTCATCTTCGGTGGCAGTGAAATCCCCATAGAGAAGTAATGGTTAATCTATTCAGAGAACGCTGAACAGCACCAAAATGTCAGTGAAATGTCCTGATTTTCAGTGGTTTCATTCGACAGATTTAAGGAGATGAATCCCATTGGCTTCAATGTTAAAAATATTCCCCGTTTTTATTTAAATTTATTCAACCCTTTATTCTTTTCATTTGCAGCAAAAAAGTCTCTTTATTTATTTATTTTAGGATTTTTTTTAGCCATTTTTCAGGTTTTGTTTTAGGCAATTTCTTAAAAACATTTTTAAAAAATGGAATTTTTTTCTGTAAGAGACCTTTTTATTATTATTCATAGGACCTTATATATTATTCCCAGGCATTTTCATGTTTTTAAATAACACCTTTTAGAAGATGTGGTGTTTGTTGTTGTTTCTTTTTTACCTCTGTTCGGCGACTTGTCGGCTAATTTCGACTAAATTTTACAGGCTGTTCGGCAAATCGGCAGATGCATTTGGCGATATTCAGTGGTTTTCCAGATCGATTCGGATCGATTTTCTAGTTTTGCGGTGGTTTTTCCATTCATTTGGTGGGTCGATTCTCCACACTTCGGGGACTCTGCGGTGAATGCTGAATTCACCACAGGGTCAGCGAATTTATGTGCGACGAACAAGAGAGCACCGAAATGTCGGTAACATTTTGGTGCTCTGTGAATAACCCTGATACTCTTTTTCATTCCTTTTCTTCTCTCACTTAGGTATCAGTTACGACTGCAGCGCCTTGGATATGAATTCACCTCCATCACGATGAAATTATAGGTTCCATTGCGACCTCTTGACTGTGGAAAACATTTCATTAGTTGCATTGTGATGTATGCATTGCCGAGGTTTATGTTTTAACTACATACTGTAAAATATGTGGTCGGTGTTTACACGTGATCTTGTTATTGTGTTTAATGCTACGTAGAATATTTTCCACCTATCCCTTTGGGAGAATTTAGCTTTTATGAGCCACTGCCTCCCTCTTCATGTAATTTATCTGCTGGGCTGTGCACTTGAGTTCCTTGCTGTGAAGCTGGGCATGGCTGCGGTTTGCAGACATCGTCGAGCCTTAGCAGATTTAACCTTTGCCCTACTTGTCACCTTTAGCTTGTTGTCAAAAAATCGCCCCACAGCCCCTGCGAACCAAGGATATTAATTCTACGTTCTGGAATATCAGTAATGTGACTCAACTCCTGACCGAGCCAGGGCTGTATAGGGACTTTGCATATTTAGTTAGCATTAATCTACTTTGAGCTAATCCGCATTTTGAAACCATATTTGGCCGGTTTATACTAGGAACAGTGACGCTGTCATGGCAATGCTCGTGGATAGCATGGATTGCATGTGCTTGAGTCGATTGCTGACCTGCTTTGTCTAAACAGCCATAGAGAATTCAACAAGTACTCGATGTATAAGTGTGTAATAGTAATTTGCTTTCCTGGAAGGGTTTGTTTTTCTCTTTGCACGTCTTCTCTGTTTACATTTCAATACATATAAACAATAGAAATCGAATCTTTTGATATTTCCGAGGAGACAACAGCAGTTTGGATTAATGGGGCTGTCTGGTCGGGAGGGGGGAGGGTGAGCCTTATAATTTAATTAAGCCTAATGTGCTGTAAATAATACTGCCAAAGCACAGGCTAGCATGTTATCATTGGTTTACCAAGCTACCCGGGCATTTCCTCTTGACCAGCAGTGTTGCCGAACCTTGGCACTCTTGCTGTCTTTAAACTACATGTCCCATGATGCTCCACCAGCATTATTGCTGACAGAGCAGCAAGGGAATTGTAGTTCAGCAACACCTAGGGGGCCAAGGACCAAGGATCACCATCCCTGCACGATACCATACCATAAACCTGCCATGAATACAGGATGACAGTTACAGGCATTTATACAGCATATTCTGCATACAGTAGAGGAGCACAAACCGGAGCCGTACATGATACATGATGAAAAGATGGCCCTGCCCGTAGGATAAGTGTACACTACAGGTAGTACATCATTTAACCAAGTGCTCAGTCAGACATCCTGTGAGTTTACAATCTAAGGGACTGGGGTAGGTGAGACAGATGGGAGCAGAGGGAATGTGAAGATGGTTAGCAGGGCAGCATGGGAAAAAACAGAAGCCTGGGCTTAGTGAGAGTAATTAGAGAGTGAAGTGGAGACAGCTGGAAAGGAGACCTGAAATTAGGGGCCTGCCCTGGGTTGGAGGGTGGGACAGCAGAGTGTAAGGAGCAGTGCGATCTGTGTGTGCTGTGGAGAGAGAATAAGGTTATTTGAAAAAGCCCAGAGTGTTATCATGTACGGCGTATGGGGGAGGGGAGGACCAGAGGGTTATTTTTTAGAAATTGAGGGAGATTTAAAAGCAGCCAGAGATTAATAAATGCAGACATAAAATACAATGATGAGCATCCCTTATCTGGAATCCGGAATGCTTTATTGTTCGGGATCCAAAGCATTCCGGATTTGGAATCCAGACAAATTCAAATTCGGAGGGGAGGGGGTTTTATCAGTGGAGCTGCAATACTACACTGCTGCAGCACCAGTGTGTATACACGATGGGAAATGCTGTGCAGCCCTTTCCTGCTGCGGTATGTCTCTGTGCAGCATGTCACATCAGGGGCGGATCCAGACACAAGATTGAAGACAGGCACTCTATAAATTCTGGCGTTCGGTGCATAGTAACAGGGACAGGCATATGACACAGTGATACAAATACTATACATACACACATACCGTCTAGGGAAACCGCTGGAGGCAGGCTCAGAAACTAGGCTATTACAAGACTTTTTAGACGCCATTGTTTCCTGTTGGGCAATTTATGTTAACAAAAATGTGATTTAGAACAAATGCAAAGTATTTTGCTTATGACAGACTAATTTCTAAACACACATTTTTCATAGTTTTGAGGCACATTGCTGAGAGATGTATTGATTTGCTGCTCTGTTATACACCTGAATATATAGAAGAGCTTCTAAAAAGATGAGCATTAGGAAAAAAAGGCAACAGATGGATTTGGAACCACAGTAAGGACATTTGGGCGGTATACACCCAGAGACACTGACCTTTCCAATGACACCTCACTTGACTGAATTGTGTTCAAGGATTTGTGCACTTTTTTCACTTTTTGGTGCAAAGTATGATATTTAATATATGGGAATCAATAAATTCATTCTATTTTTATCCATTTTAAAAAGTGGATGTTCTTGTACGCCCAGCCCAAAGATTTATATATTTGCTGTATATATATATGTAACAAATGTACAATACAATGGCACTTCCAATGACTAAAAAAACATGACATGTAAGGAAATATGTGCACAAATATGCTTCGCAATATAACACACAAACCAATTGTACCAAAAAGTGAAAATTGTTAAACAATATACTTTGAAAACAATGCATATGACAAACCAACTAATAGAGTAACATTTAGGTTAACTTGTCAAGTATATAGTTAGCTATTTAGCTAAGTATATAAGAGAGTGCAGTATTTGGTGCAATATGAAACATTTAACACAAGTGAATATATAAGTTCATTCTATCTTTTAACCATTTTAAAAAGTGGATGTTCACCTCGATCATCCAGCCCAACGAATAACCAAAGGCCGATCAGTGCACGAGTCTTGATCGGCAACGTGAGGATCATTACTTCCTACTAAACCACCTTGTGTACTGGGAGGCCTTTTATAGGAGTAGTGACATCACTGAGGGATGTCATTAACTATGAGATCCACACGGTACAAGTGCCCAGTGACAACCTATGAAGCTCAGGTGAACTCCAGGCCCAAGAGGGTTAAGGCAGTGCTGGAAAATAATGGTGGCCACATAAAATATTGCCACTTTGGGCCCAATTTGAACATTTTCACTTAGGGGTGTACTCACTTTTGTTGGCAGCGGTTTAGACAGTAATAGCTACGTGTTGAGTTATTTTGAGGGGACAGCAAATTTACACTGTTACACAAGAGGTACACTCACTACTTTACATTGTAGCAAAGTGTCACATGAAAAGATATAATAAAATATACAAAAATGTGAGGGGTGTACTCACTTCTGTGAGATACTGTATATCTCAATGAAATATATTATTATACTTTATTTATAAAGCGCCATCATATTCCGCAGCGCTGAACAATGGGTCTGATACAGACAGGGTTACAATACATTGAACAACATTTGATAAACTGATACATGAGGAAACGAGGGCCCTATTCCCATGGGAACTCACAATCTAGAAGGGTTGGGGTGGAAACAAGAGGAGAGGACTGCAATGTGAGAGTGATGGACTGGTTGGGGCAGTGATGTGTATTAGTGAGTTGGGTGGCACACTTCCCTGTATGGGAATGTCTTATACGAGAGGGAGAGATGAAAATAGTGGAGGGGTTGGTGTTACAGAGGCAGGAGTTCCATTTTAGGATGAATGCAGAGTAAAAGAGTAGAAGAGACAAGGAGCGCATTGGGCAGCAGTATGTGGACCTTGCAGTTCCAATTCCAGCAGGGGGAGGGGAGCTGGTGGCCAGAAAACCACTGCAGAGCTTGCGTGGGAGAGACCGGAAGACTGGTATTAGTAAGAGTAATTAGAGAGAAGTGGAGACAGCTGGAAAGGATGCCTGAAATTAGAGGCCGGTCCTGGGTGGGGAGGTGGATGGGGAGGGAGGGTGGGACTGATCAGTGATGGAATGAAACCTTTGCTGCTGTGTGTTTCTGTGTGAAAAGGAAATTAATTCAGGTAAGTATCTAGGTGTCAGAGGCCGTTGTAATGGGGGGGCACTAGTGAAATACTACCTACATATTCTATCTAAAAATGCGGCAATTTAGAGGATAATCAGCCAGAAAATAATACATGCAGACACAAAATAGGGATGAGCTGTTCGGTTCAATGTGTTCGGAGTTCGATTTGAACATCGCCAGTTCGTATGTTCAAGAACTTCGAACATTTCCGCGTGTTCGCAGCATGTTCCCCCACAATGCACCTCAATGGACCACAATGCACTTTTCCACTGGCCTGAAGCTTGTAATTGGCTACAGCCTGCACCTGACCACAGTTTAGGTGCAAGACAGGTGCAAGACTATGCCAATCACGGCTCAGAGTCCTGATTGGGCAAATTTTGCCCAATCATGGGCTCACAGAGCTAAGTCCCACAGCACACCATATAAGGCTTCACACAGCCTTCAGCACGTGTTTTTTGAGAGGAGATTGTTGTGTTAGTGTGTGTTCTCACTGCCAGTAGCTATTGGGGGGGGGGTCTCATTTCTACAAAATATCTGGGAATTGTTGTAATCTTTGTGTTCTCACCGCCACCAACTATTTTGGGGGTCAGTCATTTATACAAAATATTTGGGAATTGTTGTAATCTTTGTGTTCTCACTGCCACCAACTATTTTGGGGGTCTCATTTCTACAAAATATCTGGGAATTGTTGTAATCTTTGTGCTCTCACTGCCAGCAGCAATTGTGGGGGTCAGTCATTTCTACAAAATATCTGGGAATTGTTGTAATCTTTGCGTTCTCACTGCCACCAACTATTTTGGGGTCAGTCATTTCTACAAAATATCTGGGAATTGTTCTGTACGCCTGTACCAGATTCATATCATTTTAATATTGGACCGCAGGGTCCAACCCTGCAGTCTTCCACAATACCACAAAAGGGTTACGGTGTGAAGGCACTTGCTGCCACCAAAGGCACAATATTTGGGTGCACTGACACTGACGCCTATATTTCCAGATTTATATCATTTAAATTTTTTGAACCACAGTGTCCAACCCTGCACTCTTCCACAATACCACAGAGGGGTTACGGTGTGATGGCACTGTTGCCGACAATAAAGGCCCAATTTTAAAGCACCTATTGTTACTTTCATCCAAAGCCTGCATAAATTTCACCATAATTTAGCCAAAAAATCACTAAACTTGTTCTGCGTGTCCTAAAATGTCTCCTTTTTTAATACAGACTGCCGCCCCAAGCAGTTGTTTATGAATAGATTAAAGGAAAACCGTTTACCGTCATTTGAAATGTCATTTTTTTGTTTTTAAATGTTTCTATACATCCTACAAATCTGCCACTTCACGGGCAGGTTATGGGGATCTCCTAGGCACGATTTTTGAAGGAATTTTTCATTTTTATTTTTAACCCTTATTTCATGGAAAACTCACTGTCCCTTTAAAAAGTTTTTTTTAAACTTTTATGTCCTTGTTTCCTGTCCCCCAGGGCACTACCCGGACCCCCATACACCTTTTATGGCAAATATCTTGCATATATGCCCTCTTGCTGGGCACTCTAAAAATCGAATTTTGAGTCCCATTGACTTGCATTGAGTTCGGTTTGTGTTTGCGTTCGAACTCGAACTTTTGAAATTGTTTGAGTTCGAATGCGAACCAAACATGGGGGTGTTCGGCTCATCCATAGCTATGAACTCACTGGAGTCAACCATCCATTTTCTGTTGAAGAGTCAGATACTGGCCCCATCACCCCATTCAACAGCTACATTCACTGAACTGATCAGCGAAAGAGAGGCATTCATCTGACACTGACATAGTAACCATAGAATTAGATTGGAGAGATTTGCTATGCTTGGTGCTGGAAGTGGTTCCAAAGACGTCCACTGCCATATGAGAAAATCCACAGCTACAAGTGCATTGTGTTTCCTTAAAATGTATGTACAGTGGTTGTAATATAGTGGACAGCACATGAATGCTCTAGCAGAAGACCACAACACATATCAAGTTTGCATAAAGGCTCACCACTACAAAACACCATAGACTGCTTTCCAGACACCCTAGACTGCTTCCCCTTGGCCTGAAATCTCCGTCTCCACGTCCTGCAACTAAATTTCGCCAGCAAATTTCCCAGCGGGTACCAATCTGAAACAGTGCTAAAACTAGCCGCCCACAGCCTGACCCAATTTACCAGGACTCTAACTACCCACTATGGGTCAATCCTGGCCACCCCTTTCCCCTGGGCTAAACCTAACCCCTATGCCTAACTCTCAAAGGCTCAGGGCTAATAATGTGGAATAGGGTGATTTTCACTTTCTTTTCTCATGCCACTTTCTTTAAAAATGTAAAAACATGTACAATACATACGGACATCAGACAGAGATTATATATATACAGATTATATACAGCATAGTATGCAGGTAGAGTGATGTATACAGTAGTATATGTAGTACTATATGTCTGTATTGCCTACCTTTACTCCCAAGGATCAACTTAAACTCAGTAACACCATATTAATGACTCGCCATAAATTGGAGTATGCCTGTATATCTTTTTATATATGATAAGAGTAGATACCTGCAATCAAACAATGTGTAGTCCTCCCAAAGAGAAGGAGGAGCAAGAAAATTGTTGATGTGCTTGTGCAGGGGTCCAAACAATTCCGATTCTTCCTGCTCCTGCACTTCCAGAAGCACAAGAGTTAATAATGGCTGCATGGAATAGACAGGGATCACTAACAGATGATCTGGAAGAGATTTTGCCTCTTAGTAATCATCGGTTATGTAATCAAAGACGTTTAATCTTAGCAATGAGACGGAGTTATTAATACGGGCAATTTCATAATGCGCGCTCCGTATTTAGCAGGTTACTGTCCACTGTGTTTCATCTGCAGCGTTGAACGGAAAAGTATCCATATCACTTTTGCGCTCCTGTGATTATCTCGCAGTCATCCTATTGACAAAGTTAATTTCACTTTTTAAAAATACCTCCAGGAGCACAGTAATTAAAACTCCTCGGCTTGCAGTTAACATTTAAGTCATCTAGTATTTAGCGTCTCTGCCTATCCTTTGGTTTTAAAAATTGCCTTGTTTTTTTTTTTTACAAAAGCTGCAGGATCTGGGGTTTTTTTTATTCCTTTTATTTTTGGATGTTATATAATTAGAATATGTTAATACACCATGAGAATTATACAAAGAAAGAGAATAAAGATTTCAAATAAACACCTGCATTTCAATTAGAATTTTAATGCGTTCGGGTCATTCGTTGAATAAATAGGAATGACAAAGCAGTGCTTCTCATTCATACTTTAGGAAATGATTAGAGGTATACCGACTTGGGTTCATTGTCGAGGTGTTTTTGACAAGAAGTCTTTTGGAGACCTCAGTCTATTATGGAACTTGAGGAAGCAGAGTCGTACGTATGTCTATTATCTTCCTCCCGTTGGCCATTGGTCATGTAAATGATTAAAAGGCAACAGAATGTATATATACATGATATAAATACTCCGAAAACTCAATCCCAGTGTCAACAATTACTCATACAGTGTTAGTTACCAAGATCAGTTCTGTGGAAACATTATTTAAATGGATTGTCAGAAGGAACATTCCATTGGATTCCCTAATTTGTGTTCTCTGCTTTTGGGACCCTACTCTAGCATTGTTCTTCAGTCGAGACCCCCCAAGTTACAGACTGTGCTCTGAATGCTCCTAAGCCAACTAGGTTATAACAGTCGCCAAGGTCTCTTGTCTATCCTGGATATATAGGGGGTTATTCAAAGAACAAAATTGTGGTGCTCTTTCATTCGGCGCATTTTGGCGAGCTGAATTTGTTGACCCTGCGCCAAATGGATCTGCCAAACACATCCAATAAATCGGCAAACGCAGCCGCAAACCTGCCGAATGCAGCCTCCGATCCGCCGAACATACTGCCGAATGCCTCCAAACGCCATAGAAAAAAGCCGACCAGCCACCGAACGCAGCTGAAAAAAGGCAACTGGCCACCGAAAGGGGCGAAGTGCGAGAGGTGCGGGAGGTGAGGTGGATGAGTCTGGCAATGTCCAGTGGAAATAAGGGAGAGCTGGGAGCCTGTGGATTGCAGTTGGGCAGGCTGGAAATCAGAATGAAATAGCTTGCTGACTACATCTTATTAATAGAGTCTTATTAATATGGTTTTATTGTTGGTGGGAGACACATTACACGGCTGCACAGATAAATAGATTGTTGTGAACTAAACACTTTTAGGATTTAAGCCTGAAAGGATTTGTAAGAAGTGCGATGAGTAGGAAAGTCAGAGTCCAGTTATCAGAGGCCTGGATTCTCTAGTGGTCATGAAGCCCATCGTGGATTTCATTTAAATTGCAAGGAGTGACTACTAAATCCCAATACATAAAAAAGGAGGGAATGTGTGAACTGATTGCTAATGGAAGTAGCTGTCAGGAAAAAAGCTGTTGTGGGTTGTGGCAAATTAAAACTTGACCTGATACTGATCGCGAAGCCCACAACGACTGCATCATCTCATGGCCAGAAAACCACCATTATTTTATGGTCAATCCACTTGTATGTCCTTATTGACGGTTTGTTTTAAGCTTTTGATGATTTCCAAAGTGACAATTGTAGTGTTTTAATCTTGTGTCATTTTTTCTAATACCCATGTCTGTTACTTGGGGGTCTCATTCATGATTATGGACATGGGATTACGCCACTTGTTGATCCACCAATGGGCAGACCATTAAGCTTTCCATGAATGTTCAGCAGTTTCCATGCAGCAGGAATTGGAATGGTAGCGACATTATCCAAACTGTATCTGTGATTTACTAACGGTTCGGTCTCAAGGTTGAGGCTTGGCATTTTTAAGCTGGTGACTTAGCCTGGGGCCAAACGGACGTACTGATGTTTAGATGCCCATGTGGCCAACTTGTTGTGTGCACAGCTGTACAAAACGTGATTGCAGTCCCATCTGACAGCCTTTGTAGCGCTTCGACAAGGTTGGAAAATTCACGTTCATTGTAAAATGCATTAAAAGTATGCACGTTACATAGTGTGGTCCTTCCAACCGATCCATGAAAATGCTATGATGGACACAGGGGGCGGCACAAGGGATGCACTTAATATGTCTGTGTAGCCCCAGCCTTAGCCGTATATTTGGAGACTCTTTCTGTTGGTCCTATAATTATAAGTGAAGGGATCACAGCCGCACTGGTTGGTCTTCTTTCAATGCAACTTTTGTGGGTTTATCGCTGCAATCTACCCACAGGAAGTCACAATTCTTGCATTTTAACACTATCGGGTAAAGTAAATCTATGTCAGAGACAATGAGAAGTAGAATGAATAAATGAAGATAAGTAAGCTTGATAAAGTGTAGTGTTTGGTCATTGAGGCCGGGGGAGGGGGTCAATGGAAGTTTGCCTTATCATGAAAATGAGGAGAACAGCAGCAAAGATGCCATTTAAAGAGCAAAAGACAGTTGGGAATGTAGAGGTGCAGTCTGGGAGGAATAAATAGCTGTAATGTTTACAATCATCTTCAGGAAAGGAGATACACACTGTGTGATGTAATTAGAGAAGGTGGCGGCTGTAAGAGGAGGAGAGGGATGGAGTAGGTTGTTGAGTGTGAAAAAAAAGTTTAGTTGATAAAATGTCAACTTTTCATCACCTCTGTACCTGAATACAAGCAGATGATGCTGTTATATTAAATATTTCCATTTCAAAATGTGGATATAAGTTGCCCTGTCCAGGCCAGCTGACGGATGCTTCTAAATCTCAATCTTTGCTTGAAATATATATATTTATATATACCAGTCCTTGGTTCCTGCACTCTGAGTATCTCCACTGCCTGGCTTACATAAACAACAAAATACAAATTGTATTGGCGGCACTCCTGGACTTCATTCAAAGCTCAGTTTATTGGTAGAAAATTGACGTTTCAGTCCGCTATCCGCGGACTTTCTTCAGGATCCTGACTAAAGTCCGTGGATAGCGGACTGAAACGTCGATTTTCTACCAATAAACTGAGCTTTGAATGAAGTCCAGGAGTGCCGCCAATACAATTTGTATTTCGTTGTTTATATTTTTATATATATATATCTTTAATTCAGTATATGCTTAACTAACAACTTAAGGGCCGCATGATGGTATGATTGTTTGCTCTGTCATACAGTGCGGGGCTTTAACACCCAGTGATGGCATGAACCATCATGCACTGAAATCCCCAATCTGAGCTGCAGTGTTAAGACATTGCAGTTTTCGCTGTTGCTGACTCCTTGATAAGCCAGGCGGTTACTGTTATAGATGTTTATAAAGCTCTAACAAATTTCGTAGCACTGTACAATGGGCAGATCAGCACAATTAAATTGTGAAATTTCTGGGCGGGCAATTTCTGTGATACTAGATGGTGAATAGTTGTGGCAACCTATCGAATATGTTACAATATCAGCATTAAAGCAGTAACACACCTCTATGAACAGGGCCGGACTGGGGATAAAAACCAGCCCTGGAAATAATTTCATACCAGTCCCAGTAATGTGCGGTGTGTTTGATGGTATCGCAGAGCTATACAGTAATGTGCGGTGTGTTTCAGGGTATCGCAGAGCTATACAGTAATGGGCATTGTGTTTGAGGGTATCACAGAGCTATACAGTAATGTGCGGTGTTTTTGAGGGTATCGCAGAGCTATACAGTAATGTGCAGTGTGTTTGAAGGTATTGCAGAGCAATGCAGTATATTGCCCCAGCAGCTCACACATGGATATATATATTGCCCCCAGAAGCATACAGCTGGATATATATTGCCCCCAGCATCTCACACATGGATATATATTGCCCCAGCAGCTCACACATGGATATATATTGCCCCCAGTAGCTCAAACATGGATATATATTGCCCCCAGTAGCTCACACATGGATATATATTGCCTCCAGCACCTCACACATGAATAATATTGCCCCCAGCAGCTCACACATAGATATATATTGCCCCCAGCAGCTCACACATGGATATATATTGCCCCAGGAGCTCACACATGGATATATATTGCCCCAGCAGCTCACACATGGATATATATTGCCCCAGCAGCTCACACATTGATATATATTGCCTCCAGCAGCTCACACATGAATAATATTGCCCCCAGCAGCTCACACATGGATATATATTGCCCCCAGCAGCTCAAACATGGATATATCTTGCCCCAGACTCCCCTCGCCCTCACCGGATCTCATCAGCTGTGCTTTGCCTCCCTCTCCCTCAGGTATCGCTCCCGGGGGTTTCCCGCTCAACTCCGTCGGCCAATCAGAGCCGTGCCTCTCCCTCCCCGAGCCCCAACATCTCACCGGGCACAGCTGCTCCACACGTGACACCCGCCGCCTGGCCAGGCCTTCAGTCCCCCCCACCACCATGGAGCCTGGCCTTTAGGAGAAGACACGGAAAGTACAAAGTTTTCAAACTCGAAGAATGGGGCGAGCGTGCAGTAACCGGCAGCCGAGTGCAAGAGGGTGACATCCCCACCACCATGAAGCCTGATCTGGCATGGCGGCGGTGAGAATGCGGGTAAGATGGGTTCACTGCAGCGGGGTGCCTGGAGCTGCTGGCACAGATCTTCCAGTGTAGTTCCTTGGGAAGTTCTGTGCCAGCAGCTCTAGGCGCCCTGCTGCATTGAACCCATCTTACCCGCCTTCCCATGCAGGATCAGGCTCCATGGTGGTGGGGATGTCACCCTCTTGCACTCGGCCGCCGGTTACCGCTCGCTCGCCTGTTCTTCGAGATTGAAAACGTTGTGGCCATGGGTGGCAAAATGTTATCCCCGGGGAGACTGTACTCAATCGTCTCGAGGGGACCCGTCTTCAGCGTGGCCGCGGCGCCTGTGCAATGTGCCAATGTAGGGAGGGCAGCGCCAATGCAGCGTGAGTGACATTTCCCAGCCTTGTCCCGCTGGGTGGGATGCACGCTGCAGCGGCTGTCAGCCTGTTGGCCCCTCCTCCCTCAAGAGTCACTCACTTGGCCAGGCAGTGTGTGTAACCCGAGGGCCAGCTGCTGCTGCTGGCTGGCGGCCGCTACCAGCCCGTGGTGTTTCTCAGGTGATGCTGCGGGTGGCACAATTATTGCAACAGCCTACCGGGATTCCTCCCGGTATCCCGGTAGGCCAGTCCGGCCCTGTCTATGAAGCATAAAGGTTTATATAGAGAGAGATTCAGAATGTATAAGGTATTCCCACATTCAATACAAATCTCTGAATCTCTTATGAGTTACTTTTTTCCCCATTTTCACAGTGTATATAAATTATAATATACAAATCTGTGAAAATGTTTAAGGGATTTTTTATAAATTTTCTTATCTTTTAGATTTTTTGGTAATTTTTCTTATTTGTTTCATGTAAAATTATTAGAAATAAATATATATTGACTATAGATGAAAAGCGTTATCTGTCCTATACAGCAGTGGTCCCCAATCCTGGTCCTCAGCTACTCCCAACAGGCAAGGTTTTAAGGATCATCTTGGTAAAATGCAGACTAAGGCTAATGTCAGACAAACGTAGTCTGAGCGCACTCTGCATGCGTGCATAACGGACTGACGTACTGACGGAAGATACTGTAGACACCACACAGTCCGTTTTTTTGACGGATGTAGAAAAAAAGGGAAATATGGGAAGCAAAATTTATTAAAATTAAATGGCAGGTACAGTCAGCCAGACCAAAAAAACATCTGAGCGTCAGCGTGATAGACGTCGTAAATGCGCTGCGTCTGACGTCGCATCTTCACACACACACAGGCCGCTACACAGACGCGGTGCACTCTGGGAGTCTGTCGAGCGCTTTTACATCGAGGCCTAAGGCTAGGGTCAGACGAACGCATTTTTATGTTGTCTGTGAAAAAGTGCGTTCGAACGAATGGACGCATTTTTTCACAGAATACGTGATAGCGGTCATACTATGCGCATTTTCGTCCGTGATTTTGTACGGATCATCAATAAAACCCTTTTTGCGTCTGGACGTTATGTTGGCCGGACATTAGCAGCGTCTGACGTCTCCTAATCACACACACACACGCCGCTAGCGGACGCAGCGCACTCTGTACGTCAGTACCTGCGGTTTCACGTTCTCGAAAAAATGCGTTAATTTTCCACTTGCGTTGCGCAGCCGGACTTTTGTGCGACCGTACTTCGTATATTGGCCGTCATTGCCCGGCACATGCTGCTAGTGCGGCCGTGATTAAGTGCGCCAGAACGCGCGTTCGCACTGCCTCAGTCTGACCCTAGCCTTAATGGTGTCCGTTGCCACCTGCGTGGTGCGTGTTCACTTCAGTGCTCACGTACTTCGTGTGTTGGTCTCTA
Organism: Leptobrachium leishanense; assembly: GCA_009667805.1. NCBI lineage: Eukaryota > Metazoa > Chordata > Amphibia > Anura > Megophryidae > Leptobrachium > Leptobrachium leishanense. The sequence goes on from CM019063.1 coordinate 489,328,130, forward strand.
TTGATCACAAATCAATGCTACGACGGACGTTAAACTGTGCGGCGACACGGACGTGATGACTGTGTTCGTCTGATGCTAGCCTTAATCCTGCAGTCACTGAGCGGCAAATCATATCAGCTGTGCTGTACTTCAGATATCTGGAAAACCTGGCCTGTTATTGGGCCCTGAGGACGAGGGTTGGGGATCACTGCCTTACAGGACAATATGTAAAATGTTAGGGCACGCTAAGGGAATAAAGTAATAAAATCTCAGTCACTCTAAACAGCAGGAATTCTACACAGCTTAAAGGGTTATCCTATAATGGATTTTAAATGATCATGCCTAGCAGAATATCCTCCCCACACCCAGTTAACCTCTCTGTTTCTCCCCCTTCTTTGCCTTTGGATATCACTTCATGAAAGACTCTTGACCTTATTATTAACCTTGCTAGTTTGTAGCTCTGTGTACCTCATTGTTATTTATATGATGGTATAACACAGCTTCCCAACCCTGATCCTAAAGTTCCCCTAACAGGCCAGGTTTGCCAGATATGTGAAGTAGGGATGGGCTGCCGGTTCAATTCGAACATGAGTTCGAATCGAACATCGGCCGTTCGAAAGTTCGGCGAACTTCAATTTTTTTGCGATGTTCGCGACAAGTGCAACCGTTAGTGAAACACTGTTTGCAAAAACACTACTGAACGAAAAAAAAACTACTGAACGAAAATGTCTGGAATTTACACATAAGATCCAATGAATGAATGATAATAAAATCACCACCCAGGACATACTTGAAAACGAGAGAAAATCTCAATGTATCCTTCCTGGTAAAACCCTTTCTCAAAAAAAAAAAAAAGGTCTTACAGAAAAATGAAAAAACGGAAAACAAATTGCAAAAAAATTCCAAAAAATGCTTAAATGATCCTAAAAAATCTAAGAAATAAAGAGACTTTTTACTGCAGAATATAATAATAAACGGTTTATTAGATATTGAGTTAAAACGGGAATATTTTAACATTGAAGCCTATGGGATTCTTCTGAATAAACCTGCCGAATGAAACTACCGAACAGCAGGGCATTTTGGCAACTTTTCACTGCTGGTTTTTGTTCTCTGAATAGATGAAGCATTGCTTCTCTATGGGGAATTCACTGCCCTCGAACAGGCACCGACCAGGCACCGTATTGGCAGGCAATTCGCCAACATTTGGCGAACTGCCTCCTCTCTGAATAGCCGAATGGCCAGGAAAGGTAACCCTATGCTGAATTTCAGTGTTCGGTTACCTTTCGGCCACAATTTGCATCTCTTTGAATAATCCTGTTAGATTCTCGGTGTCGTGCAGCACCGACTAATTTTTCTGCACTTGAATGTGACAGGTGCATATCATTTCAATATTTGACCGTAGGGTCCAACCCTGCACTCTTCCACAATACCTCAGATCGGTTACAGTGTGAAGGCACTAGCTGGCACCAAACGCCCAATATTTGAGTTCACTGACCCATGTACCGAATGCATACAGGGCAGCCATCAGAAAAGATGGGGCCCCTTACTAAACCTCACGATGGGGCCCCCCCCGCAAACTTCCTCAACCCGTAACAGCTTTTCACCCCCTTCCAAAAGAAAAAAGGACATAACACAGTTCCACAGCAATAAAACTCACAGTAATGCGTGGTGTGTATGAACATACCTGTCACGTCTGGGGCTCAGAGGGGGCAACCTGGGTGCCAGGAATTGTGCCGGCTTCCAGAGCTCACAGGCTGATCAGGAGGTGGGGTGCGGCATGATGACACGCGCCCGCTGGGTTTAAATACAGACAGCGCGATCCAGCTCATCGCCCTGTCGTGGAGTTTGCTTCCCTCAGTGCTGAGCGTCTCCTGGCGATTCACTACTTGGTTGATTTTTCAGTCTCTTTTGTTACCTGGCTTGTATGAGAACCACCCCCGTGTACCAGTCCTTGGCTATACCTTGACCACTCTAACTCTGACCGATTTTGGCATATCTGATAGATACCCCTTGTGTACTGTTTTGGCTATCCCTGACCACTCTAACACTGATCAATTTGGGCTCGTGTTAGAATGCGTTCTTGTATACCGTCTGGCCTATTTCAGGTATATACCCTGTCCTGTGTGTTGGTCAAACATTTCCCACTTGTTGGTCAAACATTTTCCACTCGTTGTTGGTCAAACATTTCCCACTCATTGTTGGTCAAACCTTTCCCACTCGTTGTTGGTAAAACATTTCCCACTCATTGTTGGTAAAACATTTTCCATGGCTTTAAATAGCGTTTAAACATGAGCAAAAGCAGTAAATATGAGCTCAGCACACAGAGGTGAAAAGGCTCAGCACTCAGCAGTGAAAGGGTTAAAAATGTTTTGGTTTTTTTCTACTTTTTTTCATTGTTTCCTGTCCCCCAGGCCAGTACCCGGACCCCCGTGCACCTTTTATGGCCAATGTCTTGCATATATGCCCTCTTGGAGGGCACTTTCATTTTCGGAAGTTCGACCCCCATTGACTTGCATTACGTTCGAGTTCGTATTCAAACTTTTCGGTCGTTCGGGTGTTCGAGTTCGAACCGAACACGGGGGTGTTTGGCCCATCCCTAATGTGAAGCAGCACAGGTGATATGATTTGCTGCTCAGTGATTGCAGGATTCAGTCTGCATTTCTCCAAGGTGATCCTTAAAACCTGGCCTGTTAGGGGGACTTGAGGACCCCAGTTGGGAACCACTGGTATAGGATATGGTGGTTCATATATGCCATAAGTAAATGTCAATGGAAAAAATGTTTAGGGAAACCTAAAAAAAAGTATGAAAAGCAATAATGTGGCAAGATGTGTAAAGATTCTCAGCTTTTTTTTACAATATATGGAAAAAGGTTAAAATTATTTGCTGTATTCTAAGTACAATAAACATTATACAATATAAAATCCCAGAAAGTATTTATTCTACAAAGGCTTGAAAGTAATTAATTAACCCAGTGTGTCTGTCGGAGATTTATTATTCTAGTCTCAGTTACTGCACTTTATACGTTGGTCGAAAAAAAAATGAAGGTTTACTATTTATGGAATATCTCCTTTTATTGGAGAATGCATTGAACATTCTTTCCAATTCTTTTCATACCAGATAAATGGATATGTAATACAATTTGGATAATAAGTGCTTTGGGAACAACAATGAGAAACCGCTATCTTTAGCCTATGCTCGGAATATACAGTCAGGTTGTATTTATGGTACATACTTACCTACCATGGTTCAGTAGCCGAGCATCTAAATCCGGTGTCGCTAAGCCAAAAGCTAACAATAAAAATTCTCCACTGTGAAAAAGATCCATAATAAAGCTGAGCACGAACAGCATACTGTATTTAATTTTCATTGATCAATAACTAAAGGATTTACTCAATAAGCTCAAAAGTCGCAGGTCATCCCTGTACAATGTATGGCACATACTGGCTAGTCACAATTTATAAGTCTATACCAGAGGAATTTGAAGACCATCTCCACTGGGATTATTTTTCTTGAAATTGAAAGTGACATAATAACCTAATTATATATACAAAACAAATATATCTAGTCATATCAAGTCTCCACCTACCGTACAAGCCTGTTAGGATCTGGACTTGATTCGGTTGGTCAGGTCTAGGTTCGGCAGCATTATGTGCCCAAAAAAATGAGGTCATGTGACTCCCTGAATATACTGGATGAACAGGTTTTTCCAATGGGTTTTTCTTCCCTGATGGCACAGCGGACATATTCCAAGATGACAATGTCAGGATTCACCGGGCTCAAATTGTGCAACAGTGGTTCAGGGAGCATGAGACATCATTTTCACGCATGGATTGGCCACTGCACAGTCCAGACCTTATCCCCATTGAGAATCTTTGCGATAATGTGCTGGAGAAGACTTTACGCGGCGTCCGACTCTCCCATTATCAATACAAGATCTTGGCCACAAATTAATGCGACTCTGGAGGAAATAAATGTTGTGACATTATATAAACTTATTTATTTATTTTTTTTGAGAAAGTATTTTACCAGGAAGGATACATTGAGATTTCTCTCGTTTCCAAGTTTGTCCTGGGTGGCGAGTATGTACCGTTGGTGTCTTACCCAAGGACACTTACTGGAGAGGTGCTCTTTCTGGGATTTGAACCTGTGTCTCCACAGGCTCTCTCCACGCAGAGCAGTGATGTTACCTCTACTCCACCCAGCCAGCACATTGAAATGATGCTACAATGCTACGATGAAAGCATGCCGTGATAACAGCAAAAGGCATTCCGATGAAGTATTAGTGTGTGACTTTTTTTGGCCGGGCAGTATACAGTATATATTTATTTAGTTATAAAGTATTTTTCCAGGAAGGATACATTGAGATTTCTCTCGTTTTTAAGTATGTCCTGGGTTCAAGAACATTGAATTGTTACAGTAGGTACAGAAATACAAAGCAATATATATAATACACAAGGAGGGTAGCACTCAACCTTTACTAAGCTCAGAATGTAGGTGCTGCTCTAGACAATGTAATATATCAAACAGAACAGAGAGCACTCCGGCTAACACATTCAGAGACTTCAAAAGCAGCTTATATATTTAAACATTGAGTGTTAAATTACAATCTTCACGCAAACGTTCACGCCGGCGAAAAAAAAATTAACGCGAGGGGTAAAACCATTTGCGCCGAATCCCGTATTACATTGTCAGTGCAACAACCGCGCGCAATCATCTACCGCGGGTGAACCTGCGCGAGCTTACTGTACTGAGCGTGTCCTATACTTAACATTGTGAGCGCTAATGTGAATGTGCGCTGGTACGCGGATGGTATTACAATCTATTCGCGGTAATTACCGCACAGCCTTTGCGCGCATAATTTTAGAAACTCCTAAAAGCTGGTGTTAATGGCAAATCTGAACAACCCGGCTAACCCCCAAAAAAAAAGACCATAAAAAGGAATGCAGCAACAATATAATGGATGATGGCAGGTGTGTGTGTGTGTGTTATTACTGTAGCATAAGTGCTCATTTTGCATCATAGACGCAGAAAACGTCTCCGATGTCTCTTGCAGGCGCAATTCAGTTGCGTTTGATAGGTAAGTTTCTTCATTTTGATTGGCTGAATGGGTGCAAAAAAATGCTTGCGCAAAGATTTTTGCGTGAGACGCCACTATGCCTGCATTTGTGCTCGTACTGTTTGCGCGCGCAATTGATCGGCGGATGAAAAAAGCCGCGAGGATTGCAATTCCAGCGGTGATTTGCGCACGCAAAAGTTTAACGCTTGGCGCAACAATTTTCGCTTTGCGCAAGGGTTTTTTGCGCGAAGATTGTATTATAGCCCTGAGATTTAATTAAATGTTAACCCTTCAAAGCTTCCAACAATGCTTACCTCTTTCAGGATTACAACAGTTCTTTACTCATTCATGACTTTTTAAAAGATTTTTAACCCTAGGGCTCTGTTGAATAATGGTGGAAATTTAGTTCACAATATATGGCCCAAACAGTGATTGAATTTAAGCAAGCATGGGATAGGCATAAGGCTTTCCTAAACAAAAGATAAATCCAGGTAAAGTATCCATGTAATTGGGCAGACTAGATGGGCCGAAAGGTTCTTATCTGCCGACATTTTTCTATGTTTCTATTTTTCTATGGCCATAAATCTGCACAAACCTGTCAACAAACACCAATGTATTCCACCTCTTGACAGGTCCTATAATTATCACCTTATGACTGATCTTATGGGATCAACTCACTTACAGAGGACTAAATCCTTTATGGAGATCCCTCAAGGTTAAAATAGATCCTGTAGGTGGAACACCTGTGACAGGGAGGGGTGCTTACCCGAGGGGTGTCAGCCCTTTTCATACAGAAAACACAACGGGGGTTGGCACTCAATCTTTACTAAGCTCAGAATGTGGGTGCTTCTCCAGACAATATAATACAACAATACAGAAAGAGAGCACTCCAGCTATTACATTCGGTGTTAACTGGGGTGCACTCTTTCTGGTTTGTTATATATACAGTATATTTATATTTATATATGTATTGCCATGCTAATCGACACTCACCTCCAGATCAAACACCGCGTCTTTGCTTGGTTGGTTGCACAAGCTTTCATAAAGGTTCAGCTAAGCCAAAATGTCAGTTGTTTAATATATCAAAATAAACAACAAAAAAAACAATAAACTTTATATATAAACTATTGTGCAGAGAAAAGGATGCACTCAGGGATAAATTATTATTTTTCCACATTGTCCCTCATAAATTGCAGTCCATCATTTCTACTAATTAAATAATCCATACAAATTAAATATATCTTAGCATTATATTAGCATGTACCTGTTTATCTTAAGGACAATATAAATGAAGTATTATTGATTTGCATATCAACAAGTGGATGTCACAAAGCGGATGTAACCAATTAGAACAAAACATTAATTTTCTAGGCTAAGAATTGACTAAATCTTCCATAAATTTGCCTCAGACGCTGTCGTGGACACGTTCGGCTGACGGATTTCCTTTAAATTGCAAGCAAGCCCCCCGGTAGTCCATACATTCTGTGTTTCACACAACCATGGACATCTAATTTCATTTGTGTAGCAGAACTATGAAGATTGGAGGTAATGTGGTACACGCATGTAGGAAAGTGATAAACTATTAGACCTGAGACACAGCTACTCCCCTGCTTATTGCTATAGATTTCACCTCTTTTCTTGAGTTATTAGCCCACGCCGCTTGCTTTAAGTTTCTTTAATCAATGTGGCTACATATGTAAAGGAGTCAGTAGTAAATCTTTCTATTCTACTGCTCAATGGAGACTATCAAGTGCTGAATGGAAAACCACATTTCAAAAGCCTCCATTCAAATGCAAAGTGACACTTCACCAGCTGTAAATCAGGATGTTACTAATCTGATTTACTGCACTGATACTATAGCTAGAGACCTTGTAGTTATCCATTTACAAAATAATGTATCCTGATATCTTCACATAAATCACGAGCCTTAAAATGAAATATCTTATAGCCAGAGGCCCCTGACATGATATAACTTTATTAAGGGGTGTGTATTAAAAGGGCCACGCATTTGTTATCCTCTTAACTGAACGGAATTCTTCTCCCATAAAAACTTGTAACTTTTTTCTATTTTTTTTAGGCTAGGGTCAGACGAACGCATTTTTCACGTGCGTTTAGCCACACGAAATCACGGCCGTGCTAGCAGCAAATGACGTCCAATGCCGGGGAACATACGACGAACGGCCGCACGAACGTTCGTCCGTGCAACGCAAGTGGCAAACGAACGCATTTTTTCGAGAACGTCAAACCGCTACTACTGACGTACAGAGTGCGCTGCGGCCGCATAGCGGCGTGTGTGTGTGATTAGGAGACGTCAGACGCTGCTAATGTCCGGCTAACATAACGTCCAGACACAAAAAGTGTTTTATTGATGATCCGTACAAAATCACGGACGAAAAGGCGCATCGTATGACCGCTATCGCGTATTCCGGGAAAAAATACGTACGTTCGTTCGAACGCACTTTTTCACGGACAATGTGAAAAATGCGTTCGTCTGACTCTAGCCTAAAAGGTCTCTTCCACTCTCGCAGTGTTGCATCCTCTTTGATCATTTGCATCTGCTCCTCTCTGGACATACAAATAAATAGACAACGTGGTCATTTTCAGACGTTTAAAGGAAACACTGGGGCTCTGTTAAATTCATCGTGCAAAAGCGCATGCACAGCGCTATTTTTTTTGCACGCAGCGTTAAACGTTAACGAGCAAAAAATAACTCTGGTATCACAGTCCGTGCGCATTTTTTCATCCGTCAAAAAATAAAGTGCGTAAAAAAGACGTGCAAAAACGCACGCGCATTAACATTGCGCGCAGAAATCGGTGTGCCGACTGTTTTCTAACGAGATTCAGCCAATCAGAATTAAGAACCACAATTATCTCACGTTAAGTTTTTGCTCCTGTCAAAGTCAATCTGAGTATATATGCTGCAGGAATAATAAAAACACACACAACCTCTCAATTTTAATGTTTGGGTATGTGTAGAATGTGTAACTATACTTTGCTGTATTTTTTTTTCGTGCTGGTGTATTTGGGTTCAGCCAGGACGTTCAGATTTGCCATTACCACCAGCTTTTAAAAGACGTTAAAATTATGCGCGCAAACGTCGTCCGTTAAAATTTGCGCATAGATTGTAATACCATCCGTGTACCAGCGCACAAACACATTTGCACTCACAATGTTAAGTATAGGACGCGCAACGTACATTACGCTCGCAAAGGGTTCGCGCAGGTTCACCCGCGGTAGACGTTAACGAGCATTTTTTGCACAGACATTGTAATACGACGTTCTGCGCAAAGGGTTTTCCCCCTCGCGTTAATGCGTTACTGCGCACAAGTTAACGTTTCCGCAAAGTAGTTAACCCTTTCGCTGCTGAGGCTTTTCCCGCCCCTGTGCTGAGGTCATTTTTTACCTGTTTTGCGCATCATGTTTAAACCTGTTTTGAAGGCTTATTTTAGTATATGACATCGACATATTATATATCGTTCTTTCCGTCAGACTCGGTAGATTCATAATATGTCATTATTATATGTATACGTTATGTGATGTTTGTATATTATAACAAAAAATGCAATAAAATATGTATTTTCAATAATTTACAGCGTGTAAAGTGTTTTTTTCCACATTTTAACATGCGAGCAATTGCGGTTATATTTTGTATGGGGTGCGCTTGTTAAAAAAATTAGAGATGGGGTCTCGTTACATTTTTTTTTGGGGAAAATGACACCATTTTTAACAAACGCACCGCATACAAAAATCGTTAATGCAGCATTATTGTTCACATTATAATTGAAATGGGAACAATATTGCTGCATTAACAAAACAAAAACAAAAAAAAAAAAGTGTTTATTTTTTTTTTTTTAATTTTTTTTTTTAATTTTTTTTATTTTTATTTTTATTTTTATTTTTTTTTTACATTTTTTTTTACTTTCATGTTTGGTATCGTTGGAACGGCCATGCTCTGGCCGATCCAACGATATCAAAATTTAACCCCTAACTGCCACGGATCGGGAGATAGGGAGTTCATTGGAACTCCCTATCTCCACACTTCGTGGCAGTTAGGGGTTAATGCTAGGACTGGCGTCATCGTGCTGCGCACGATGACGCCAGTCCTCTGGGGGAGTTCCCGGAAGCTTGGCCGACATCCAAGATGTCGGCCAGCTCCCGGGAAGGATCGCAAATCGGCGCTTTTCAGCGCCGATTTGCGATCCAGCTCCCCAGGGGTTAATGCCAGGCATCATTTGGAAGGGCAGGCTGTGCCCTTCCAAATGATGCCTGGGTTAAGCCCCTGTGAGCCGCCGATCGGAGGGAGAGAGGTCCGAAGGACCTCCCCCCCTCCCTTTCAGGCGCCTCCTCCGCACATGCGGGGGGGGCGCCTGAATTATGTGTCATCGCGGGGGCGCGATGACACATAACAATGGCGGCCACTGCTCCGGATGCCGGGCTGACATCCAGGATGTCAGCCCGCACCGGAGGGGCCAGCGATCGGCCGGTACCCGGCCGAACGCTGACCCCAATGCGAGGACGCGCTCAGCGCGTCCTCCGCATACCAGGGGCAATGCTGAGGACGCGCTGAGCGCGTCCTTAGCATTGAAGTGGTTAATAGAGCCCTGGATTTTTAAATCAATTTAGAAACAAGAATAGACAGGAAAAAAAAAAGACAGGATAGATGGAAAAATGTATGTGGGTAGGCTGTGTGATACGCCAAAATAAAGAAAAGGGAGATATAGTACACTAAGGCTAGGGTCAGACGAAAGTATTTTTCCCCGCGAACGTGAAAAAGTGCGTCCGAACGCATTGACGTATTTTTTCACGGAATGCGCAAAAAGGGTCAGACGACGCGCATTTTCGGGCGTGATTTTGTACGGTTCGTCAATAAAACTCTTTTTGCGTCTGGACGTTATGTAGGCCGGACATTAGCAGCGTCTGACATCTCCTAATCACGCACACACGCCGCTATGCCGCAGCTGCGCACTTAGTACGTCAGTACTAGCGGTTCAGCGTTCTCAGAAAAATGCGTTCAAATTCCACTTGCGTTGCACGGCTGGACTTTTGTGCAGCCGTACATTGTATATTGGCCGTCATTGCCCGTCATCTGCTGCTAGTGCGGCCGTAATTATGTGCGCCAGAACGCACGTTAAAAGTGCGCTGGTCTGACCCCAGCCTAAAGGGTTACTATTAGCAAACAGATTAAAGGTACACATAGCAAATGTCAGCGTGTAATTAAAAATTAAAAGGAAAAGAAATTACAAGTAGTTTCTTCCCAAAGGCTGCTGAAATGAGTTTGCGATCTTAGATTGTAAACTCTTGAGCAGGGTCCCCTGTCCCCATCGTGTCTAAGGCTGGGGTTAGACCAGCGCACTTTTAACGTGCGTTCTGGAGCACATAATTACGGCCGCACTAGCAGCAGATGACGGGCAATGACGGCCAATATACGATGTACGGCCGCACAAAAGTCCGGCCGTGCAACGCAAGTGGAATTTGAACGCATTTTTCTGAGAACGCTGAACCGCTAGTACTGACGTACTGAGTGCGCAGCTGCGGCATAGCGGCGTGTGTGCGTGATTAGGAGATGTCAGACGCTGCTAATGTCCAGCCTACATAACGTCCAGACGCAAAAAGAGTTTTATTGACGATCCGTACAAAATCACGCCTGAAAATGCGCGTCGTCTGACCGTTTTTGCGCATTCCGTGAAAAAATACGTCAATGCGTTCGGACGCACTTTTTCACGTTCGCGGGGAAAAATGCTTTCGTCTGACCCTAGCCTAACTTGTAGGTTAGTCTGTTGTTTGTTTTGTCTTACCCGTTGTACGATGCTGCAAAATATGGTGGTGCTTTATAAATAATTTCAGTTGGTGGATTTCAGCTGTTATTTTTTTCGTCCAACTGAATATAATCACCCAGGACATACTTGAAAACGAGAGAAATCTCAATGTATCCTTCCTGGTAAAAGCCTTTGCAAATAAATAAATAATCAATCGTTTGAAGTGTTGTTCATCTTGGAGGCTTTTATATTCATCTCTGTCACTCTATCTGCAAATCATTTCCCACCTTCCAAAGTTCCCCTGTAATTTTATTTGTGGTCCTTAATGGGACACTCTAGCCACCATGACCTTATTAACTCAGATAATTGGTCATAGTGCGCTCAGTGCTGCCCCCTTTATTCTTGGTCATCCTCCTCCCCCAACTAGCAGGTTGTGATAGCATCCCAAAGAGGAGGGCTTTACTCCATCTAGACGGCTGGGAATCACTGGATTTAAGCTTAGATTATCCTTTTAATGATTTTTAGTTTCCTCCATCCCTCATAGTCTATACCATGTTCTTGAACCCAGGACATACTTGAAAACGAGAGAAATCTCAATGTATCCTTCCTGGTAAAATACTCTGCAAATAAATAAATTTGTGCTTTTTCTAAGATTTATTTTTCCTCTAATTGCTCTTAATATATATCATTATTTTTCCCTTTAGCTTTCCAAGACTTCCTTTCCTGTATTGGGTGTTTCTTGTGGTATTTACTCATTTTTGTGCTCCGCTTTACTTCTTGTATCCTGTACGGGTGTTCCTGATTTTCTGTACATTTAGAGATTCCTTTTGCACCATTAGACTTGTTTGATTTGGTTCAGACTATATATACAGGGTTATTCAGAGAGTGGTGAAAACCAGGAGAATGATTGGAGAAGTGAAAATACTAGCAGGGTTATCCAAAGAGATTCAAAAAGTCACTGCACGTTCGGTGACTTTTCGTTCTCTTCAATTCGGTTCCTTTTGCTGATGCCATTTCGGTGACCCTGCGGTGTATTCAGCAAACACCACAGGGTCCCCGAATTGCAGGGAAAAGCTGGCGCAAACCTGCCGAAAACTAACCGCAAAACCCAGCGAATGCACGCCGAAAACCCGCAAAAACATCTGGATAAACTCGTCGAAAAGCCCGAGCAGGAGCCGAACACACCCAGCCGAAGCAGCAGACACCGCAGACGAGGCAGTGAATAAATTAGCAAAACCGTTTGTATGAATGTGAAATTGAAACGCTGTTTGCAAAGAAACTACTGAGCGAAACTTTTAAAAAAAAAATAAAGTATCCTAAAAAAATCTATAAATAAAGAGACTCTTTACTGCAGAATTTTATAATGAACGGTTTATTAGATATTGAATTAAAACAGGAATATTTTTAACATTGAAGCCTATGGGATTCTCCTGAATAAACTTGCCGAATTAAACCACCGAATGGCAGGGCATTAGGGGAACCTTTCACTGCTGGTTTGTGTTCTCTGAATAGCCGAAGCAGTGCTTTTCATGGGGATTTCACTGCCCTCGAACAGGGACTGAACAGGCACCATATGTGCAGGCAATTCGCCAGGATTTGGTGAATTGTCTGCTCTCTGGATAGCCGAATGGCCAAGAAAGGTAACTGAACGCTGATTTTCAGCGTTCGGTTACCTTTCTCAAGCAATTCGGAGCTCTTTGGATAACCCTGTAGGTCAAAATAGCCAAACCATAAAAATTCTCCCATTTATCTCACTTTCCAAATTGGCTATTTTGACCTAGAATTTTCAGTCCTCCAGTCATTCTCCTGGTTTTCACCGCACTCTGAATAACCCTGATAAATTCAGCAGCATATCGACAATTTGGAAACATTCAATATTCCAAATTGCTGAGCCCACACACTGAATCACATCTAAAATAAATTTATAGAATCGATCGAAATACAACCCGATTATAACAGGGATCGATACAGATTAATTAGGATGACTGGAAAAAATGGAATTTAATAATTTGTAATGAAAAATCGCTTACATTAATCAAAAGTAGAAACGGTAATCCTTATCCTAACGTTAATCCAAACCATGATCCTAAACCAAACCCTAACCTTAAAACTAACTTTAATCCTAACCTTAACCCTAATACTATATCCTCACTTCTGGTATGGGGATTTTAGAGGCGGGTGTAGGTTGTCGTATAGAGAGGGTATAGGGGAAGCAAAGAAGGGGGTTTATAGAAGTTGGTGCATCAAGAAAAGTAAAGAGGGGGCATAGTAGGTAAAGTATGCGCACTTAAAAATATTCTATATTATCTTAGAATCGGTAATTATTGGACATTTGCAAATCTGAAATATTTGGATTTAAAAATTTCTAAATCCAAATGTTTGGCCATGCACACGTCTAGCAACTGTTATGAAATTTCACAGTTTTAGATTTTTTTCATCACTTTAGAATTTGTTTAAACAAGACTTTTGTCTTCTTGATTATTTTAAAGCTTGCGCACCCCTTTTTATATTTTGATGTCCTTTATTATTATTTTTTATAATGTGCCACCATCTTTTTCTTATGTTATATTTTGCATTTTTGTGTTTCCTGTTTCCTTAATTATGTGTTTTCAAATTCCACAGTTTGCAAGTAGTAAAAATGTGATTGTACAAATTGATATCAATCACATTTCACAATAAACTCTTATACTCTCACTTATTTTCTCAATCAGTGTCGTTAAACGTTGATCGCTGTGGTTATTGTGAATAGGCAGAGCTGCCAGTCACAGACTTTTACTAAACATACATCGTGATACCTCAACATTCCAATAGGATGTCATTATTATGTAACACGTTGATGTTATGAAGCAGTGTTGTATCCACATATTAAAAAAGAATACCAGCCAATAACTAATACTGAAATGTTAGACCTAGTATCCTTCTATATATCTCTTAGGGCAATCTATTTATATGTTACTAGCTAAAAAAATGAGAAGGATGAATATTATTCAGTTATTAAGAATATGTCAACTTCTGTGGCTATCATGGTTGACGTGGTTCATTGCTATAAGGATATTTTGGCCATGATAGCATCTGTCAAGGCAAAATAAAGTTTTTGAACATGTTTTGCTCTACATGATTCACCAGAGATCCACTAGCGTAAAGATATGAACAGCGTAAAGTCAAGGAGTGGGTTCTTCTTTTTGAAAGATGAACGACTATTGACACCAGTGACATGCGGTGAGGTCAGTGACTGGTGAGGCACTGGCTAGTATCAGAGCCAGATATACACGGGTTAAGTCGGTTCAGGTTCAGTGCTCCCCAGGAACTGGCTGCTGTCAGTGCTCCCCAGGAACTGGCTGCTGTCAGTGCTCCCCAGGATCTGGCTGCTGTCAGTGCTCTCCAGGAACTGGCTGCTCTTAGTACTCCCCAGGAACTGGCTGCTCTCAGTGCTCCCCAGGAACTGGCTGTTGTCAGTGCTCCCCAGGAACTGGCTGCTCTCAGTGCTTACCAGGATCTTGACTGCATGTCCGTGATTGACACCTCTAAATGAAGCAATTCCTGTCTTCCACATATTTTTTGAGGAACTTCCTCAAATTGGGATTTTTTTTTATGCCAACATACAGTCTGTAATCCACAGAATGGAATGAAAGATGAATTATGTTTTGTTTCATTTTTCATGAGAAATGTTTGTGGAATCATCAGTTTATTTTTTAACCCTTCACTACCAAGTGATTTTCCATAATAATTAATAATTTAGCAGATGTGGTCAACAGCATCTACTGGTTATTTATGGGGTATTATTTATTTGAATGTACCTTTTAAGAAAATCTGAAAAACACTCTGTATGAGCTATTTAACAAAAACATTTGTTGTTTCTTTAACGTCTATCCTCAATCAAGATCTTGCTATAACATATTTATAAATTCACAACGAGCGAAATGAAAGAAGAAAGAGGAAACTCTTATTAAATCTTATTAAGTAATTAATATTCTAAATGTGCCTTTCTCAGCCTTCAAAATTACGTGCTGACCACAGTCACAGCCTTGCTTGTCTTTGATATGATAAACGTTAGTATGTAACAGAAAACTGTAAATCAAATAGATGACATGTAGAAGATTAGAAAAAATGAACAGACATCTTCATGGAGTATCTCAATGCTGTAGTGTGGGCATGTAAGCTTTACCAATGCCAGCCTTCTCTATCCACTGTTTCCTAAACCCCTTCACTACCAAGTGATTTTCAAAAAAAACATTGTCAGAAACCAGTGTTTTTTTTTGAAAAATCATTTTTAGATTAATTATAAATTAAGAAATATTTGAGCTTATACCCATTGTATTTCTTAATGTAAATAACCTGTTCTGCCCAGTAGATGGCGCCATCTAATGCCAAATTGAGTTACAGCAGTTTGAGCAGCTGATCTATTTTCTTCAATTTTTCTCTGCATCGGCTGCTGAATGTCCGATGTAAGGGCATCATCAGATGATTTTACAGTTTTAGCTCTCTGGGCATTATGCCCAGAGAGGTAAAACTTTGGGGGCATCTTCTGCAGCCCAAAAGCAAACAAAAAATTTTTTCACCTCTTATCACATGAACATTTGCGGTTATATTTTCTATGGGGTGCGCTTGTACAAAAATTAGAAATGGGGACTTATTACATTTTTGGGGGGGAATTATGTGATTTTTAGCAAACGCACACCATAGAAAAAAATCGTTAGTGCAGCATCATTGTTCACATTATAATTGAAATGTGAACAATATTGCTGCATTAATAAAAATAACACACAAAAAAAATACATGTTTTTATTTATTTTTATTTTTTTTACTTTATACCTGGTCATGCTCAGGCCTTTCGATTGACACACTCCATGACCCGCTAGCTGTCACGGTTCTGGAGATATCGGGGTTCAAATGAACCCCCTATCTCCACCATCACGCTATGCGTGAGGACATCAGGCAGTGAGGGGGGACACGGGGGTGGAGCCACCATCCAAGATGGCGGCCCCCACCGTAGCTAGGCCACACTTCGGCGCCACAAGGCGCCGAAGTGCGACCCGGTGCCTAAGGGGTTAAAGCCAGGCACCGCTTAAAAGGGGAGACTCTCTCCTTTTAAGCGGTGCATGGCTTTTTTTTGTGGGACCTCCCGATCGGGAGGGAGAGGGATCCGAACGGATCACCCCCTCCCTTCCAGGCGATCTCCCGGCATTGCCGGGGGTTGCCTGGAAATGACGTCATTGCGCGTGGCCCGATGACATCATTTACATCGGGAAGAGCTTGACTTCAGCGTATGAGGATGCTGAAGTCAGAACGCCGCAGGACCCTGGACAGAGAGGTGAGTATCTTCGCTGGGGGTCCCGCAAAGCTGATGACGTGTGGGACACGTCCTCCTCAGCATACAGCGGGAGTAACTGAGGACGTGTCCCACACGTTGTCAGCAGTGAAGGGGTTAAAAACGTCTTTTTTAAAACTTTTTGTCCTTGTTTCCTGTCCCCCAGGGCACTACTCGGACCCGGACATTGTTTTTAAATGTTTCTATACATCCTAGAAATCCGCCACTTCAAGGGCAGGTTATGGGGACCTCCTAGGCACGATATTTGAAGGAATTTGTCGTTTTTATTTTTAACCCTTATTTCATGGAAAACTCACTGTCCCTTTAAAAATGTTTTTTTTTACTTTTTGTCCTTGTTTCCTGTCCCCCAGGGCACTACCCGGACCCCCATACACCTTTTATGGCAAATATCTAGCAAATATGCCCTCTTGGAGGGCACTCTAAAAATCGAACTTTGAGTCTCATTGACTTGCATTGAGTTCGTGTTCGAGTTCGAATTCGAATTTCAAAAGTTCGAGTTCGAATGCGAACCGAACTCGGGGGTGTTCGGCTCATCCCTATTCACAGACACGATATAGAATAAAAAACAGAAACTCTCCTTGCATAGACCTGATTGCTCAGAGGATTAAAATTTCGCTGATATTCTACTTGCAATTGAAGGAGCTTCCATAGCTCTTAGATAGTCGCACATGGGTTTTTATATGTTGGAAAACCCCAAAAAACACCAAGAATCCAAGGAAATCAGCCGTGAAGGACAGGATGAATTTTTTTTTTATTTATTAAAACATACAGGGTTATTCAGAGAGCGTGAAAAGCAGGAGAAAGACTGAGAATGAAAAATTCTAGGTCAAAATAGCCGATTTGGAAAGCGAGATGAAAGGGAGAATTTTTCTGGTTTGGCTATTTTGACCTAGAATTTTTCATTCTCCAGTCATTCTCCTGCTTTTCACGCTCTCTGAATAACCCTGATAGTTTAAAACTGCTCCAGAACGCGTTTCGCCGCAAGAAAAAGCGGCTTCATCAGCTGGTACTGATGAAGCCGCTTTTTCGTGCGGCGAAAGTCGTTCTGGAGCAGTTTTAAACTATGTTTTAATATTTTTTTTTATTTTATTCATCCTGTCCTTCACGGCAGTTGGAGACGCGTTCCTGGCCGCGGGACAGGAAGTGAGTATACGATTCTTTTTTTATTTTTTTGGCTGGTGTTAACGGATTCTGCAGAAGCGGAATCCGTTAACACCAAGTCCTGGCTCTTGTTAACTTTTTGCTGACCAGAGCCGGACATTAATCAGCGTTAGGACTTTGTAATCCTAATGCTGATTAACACTTTGCGCTCTCCATGTTAAGTATAGGGAGCGCAAAGTACAGTAACCTCGCACTGAAAAGCGCAAGGTACCAAACGCAAACGGTTACTTAACCCGTTAGCGTTTGGATTGTAATATGCAGTAGACACCGCGGCGAACGTTAGTGCTCACGCAAGTGTGCGCTAACATTAGCAAATAGATTGTAATGTCGCCCACTGAGTTTAGAGTGGGCAGCCTGCGTCTACATGAGTTTTGGGGTGGCAACTGAATGGTTAATAGCAATAAGAAATAAAAATCTAATACTTTAAGCTCTGAGATAGAAATGTACTTAAAAGCGGCAAATAATTTGAATCTGGAAAAAAATATCTTATTTTGCTCTTGGCTACTTTCTCAATGAATAAAACATTTAATGATCCATTACTAAATATCTGCAATTTCAAACAGAAGCTGGCACGCTGAGGATGTTTTTTTTTTTTTTTACATGCAGATTTTATTGTGTGCTTGACATAAACTGCTGTCATTTTTACAGTGATTTCTTTTTGAATTTACAGTGATTTCTATTTCAAACATGAGGATAAATAAACTTTTTTTCCCCCAAAACTGGGTTAAAACATTCAAATAAAAGGAATCGTTGTTTTAGTTTATATAGAGATTGTGAGCTTCTGTGGTCATCGGGTTTTAATGCAATGTGACTTTTTTTAGTGACTGTCTCGTGACACAGACGAGTGACTGTCAGTGAATGGTGACTGTCTCGTGACAGCGCAGGGGATATTATACATCCTCACACAGCACCTTAGAATATAATAGCGCAATATAGATAAAAAGAACATAATTATATTAAACATAATCGGTTATCCTGGAGAACAATACCCTCATGTAGCCTTATATAAATATTACATCTCCCACCTTATTAAATGTTAAAACCTGTAGATTGGTCAAACAAGAGTCACAAACCAAAGTTTTTGGTAAATGTTGTATCATGGGAAAAATACACAAAATATATACAAGAGATCAAAACCTAACTTTATTTTTCTTTTTACATGCAATTACTTCAAACAAAGGAAAAAACTACAGCATGTGTTTTATAAAGTGGTTTTATCTGTAATGCACAGGTAATCTAATTACAGTTTATGGAAGTGGTATTGTCCCTTTAACACTTTAATATAAATGTACTAAGAAACCTGATGCAATGGTTCACAGGGTGGCGTGATTTGCTGACTCTACTGGCCACAGGCCAGGCTAGGAATAAATAGTTCCCAGAGTCCCTCTGTGGCTCTGGCGTGAGTGTGCATGCGCAGACATTGTGCAGGGTCACACTTTCCCTGGGGTTCTTCGGCCTCCAGGAGCTGATACCGGCAGCACAGCTACCACTAGTATCAATCAGTAGCTCCCATATATTTCGACTTGAGTCGCTGATACAGCAGCTTAGTTGGAATAGAGGGGTTAATAGCAAGCCGCAAATGTATTACATATTGTGCAAAATGTATCCATTATCGAGACGCTATTGACACTTCAGTTGAAACATGGCCTAGTATGATCATATGAACACCGTGTGACAGACGTCCCCTCAACCTCTGAGTAGAGACAGATAAAGAAAGAGGCTGGTGTATAAACATATAGAAAGGACCATGTATATTAAGTACTGCACCATCCAGGGTTCCAATGGTCCACCAACGATGTCACCAACCCTGACGTACCCAACAAAGGTAGAAGAAAGACCAGTCATACAAGGCTTGACTTTAGCAGGAGCTTTATGGTACCTTTCGACCCTGCATTCAGGACTTTTCTCAAGCCATTTGAGAAAAGTCCAGTGCGCAGGACCGAAACATTGCTGCTTCTATAATCAAGCCCCTGCTAAAGCCAAGACTCGTGTGACCGCTCTTCTGTCTTTGAAGAAATGGGTTGGGTCTAATCTTGGAGCCTTAGACAGAACGCCGGTGTGTTCCCATTACACGCTGCTTAATGCGGTCCTGATTATTTTTTTTTATTCCTTTATGTGACACGGAGTGAAATATATAGATAAAATTACACATTAATCTCACGTGTGAACACATATTTGAATATTCTAACTTGTTCACCATTTTTGCTATGTGTCCCCAATGAATTGTTAATGTGGTTATGTGTAAAATGTATCATTTATTCTTCACGCAAAGAAAACTTTCACTGTCAAACCACTTTCTTATATCAAGTAAGATTTTGGCTAATATTGCACTGTACAGTTTGCTTCAAATTCTTTATTTTTCAGATTATCATGTTAAATCAATAAGAGCTTATTCGCTATCCACTGAACTTGCCACCAATTTACCAGGAAGGATACATTGAGATTTCTCTCCTTTTCAAGTATGTCCTGGGTGGCGAGTATGTACTGTTAGGTGTCTTGCCCAAGGACACTTACTGGAGAGGTGCTCTTGCTGGAATCAAACCTGTGTCTCCACGGTCTCCGCGGTTATAGAGCAGTGATGTTACCTCTACTCCATCCAGCCGGTATAACCAAACAGTGAATTTCACCATTCAGTACAATTTCGTGCCGGTTTGTCTATTCAATAATCTGCCAATTCTGCAAATACTGGCGAATTGATGGCGAAATACGGTGCAGTTCACCACAGTTTGGCGATCGTCAGCGATCACGACACTGTCCAATAGAGAAGTAATGATTAATCTATTCACAGAATCCCGAAGTGTCGGCGAAATAAACTGACTTTCGGTATTTCAGTCCAACAAGTTTAACTAGGCAAATCCCATAGGATTCAATGTAAAAAGTAATATTTTTACAAAAAACACCAAAATTTCAGTGCTTAGAGAATAGACCCTAATAATCACATTTTCAGGTTGTAAAGCAGTTTTAGATTGCTGGATTGGTGATGATGATATAAGATGTATCCTTCCTGGTAAAATCCTTTATAAATAAATAAATAAATAAAGGTATCGCAGTTTACCTGAGGGTCTCCAATAAGTAAAAGTTTGAGACAATGTTTTGATCTTGATGCTGACATCTCTCGAGCTTGACAGATGTTTTGGACGCTTTTCGTATAACGGGCGGTAATTGATGCTTGTGATGGGGAACGCGTGGTAAGTTTGCCATGGAAACATAAGTGAAAACAACAATGCATGGATAACAGCTCCATCTGT
Organism: Leptobrachium leishanense; assembly: GCA_009667805.1. Classification (NCBI taxonomy): domain Eukaryota; kingdom Metazoa; phylum Chordata; class Amphibia; order Anura; family Megophryidae; genus Leptobrachium; species Leptobrachium leishanense. Next base: position 489,348,660 of record CM019063.1, read on the forward strand.
GTAAATGTATCATGAACAAGTGATGACAATAGTACAAATAAACATGGCCAGCATGTCAACACAAGCCTAAAACATGATAAAGCAGCAATAACCTATACATGGGATCTAAAGCGAAGAATCTACTAAATGCCTGTTAAAGTAAGTAGTATAAAAGCAAGGGAGATGTTCCTACTGATTCCCCTCAGGTGTCCTTCATATGTTTTTTCATATATATATATATATTACTTCATTTTTAGGTAGTGCTAACATATACCATAGCGCTGAACAAGGAGGAGATGCATTAGCACACTAGACATAGCTTATCAAAGATGACATGTTACAATGGGGGACACTGTCCCAAAGGTACATAAGAGCTCTAAGAACCCGCTGCTCCATGGTTGCACAGAAGAGAGTCGCTGGTCACGTGTTTTGAATAGATTTTGGGACCACTATGTGACTGACTATATATTTATAAGTACAGCCGCTCAGCGTCGTTTCCGGAAGAATTTTCAAATTAATCGAAATAAGCCAGTGCCGTCTGTTAATTCAATCAAATTGTGGGTGACAAACTTTGAAGCAATTGGTGAAACGAGAAGCAGAAGGGGTGGCAGTGCAAGATCAGTGCGAACTCCCGCGAATATTGACCTCGTGAGAGTTGCTGTGGAAAGAAGCCCTTGGAGATTGGAGTTTGGTGCGCAATGTCCTCATTGGGAATCATAGGCCCGTATTTTTTTGAAAACGACAGGGAGCAAGCAGTTACTGTGAATGCACAACGCTATTCGGAAATGTTGCATTCGTTCTTCATTCCTCAGCTTCGTCAACATGGAATGAACAATGAAACCTTATTCCAGCAAGACGGTGCCACAAGTCATACAGCCCGTGTGAGCATGAATGTTCTCAACAATGTTTTTCCAAAACGGGTGATATCCCAAAATGGAGCAATTTCTTGGCCTCCCCGATCGCCCGACCTCACAGTGTGCGATTTTTTTCGTGTGGGGGTACCTGAAGAGTAAAGTCTTTGAACAACGACCTCCAACGCTTGGGGAACACAAGAGGAGAATCCGGTTGGAAATCGAGAGAATTCCTCAGCGTATGCTCTGTGATGCGATGGGCTGTTTCAGAAATCGCCTACAAGAAGGTCTCAATCGGGAAGGACACCATCTTACTGGAGTTATTTTTAAACCGTGAATGTTGTTTCTTAAATGCTTTTTAATGTACATTAAGATAGTAACAATAAAAGTTTGAAATATCCATCCGTTTATTTTTTACAGTCATTTCAAAAATGCAGGTTTGACTGGCTCACCCTGTATAAGTATAGCAGTACGTAGTGATACCTTTTTTATTGGACTAACGTTACATTTAAAAGACAAGCTTTCGAGGGTATACCTCTCTTCTTCAGGTCTCTTCAAAAGCTTGTCTTTTAAATGTAACGTTAGTCCAATAAAAAAGGTATCACTACATACTGCTATACTCGTGATTTTGGCATCTGGACTAACACGGCCTATCGAATTTATATATATATATATATATATATCATGAAGTCTATTTTACAATCTATTGTCTTTTGCCCTAGCAACTTCAGTCAACACATGTGGACTCTGGAAGAGCTGGTAACATTAGGCAATAGAGAATAGTGAATGTCTAGCCAAGCCACGCGCAAGATGACATATGTGCAATTTCGTCGGATTGTGCTATTCCAGCAGAAGGACAAAAGAGAACAAAGTGGTCTCCGTATCCTTCAGTTTGCGGCAACAAAAGGCAGCAGGTCACTCCCTCTTCTTTACAAACAGTCCACAGTTGAGTAAAGGTTCTTCTAAGCTATTTCTCTCCACTGGTAAGTGATTTTATTAATGCTGATATAAAATCACTTAGTACCATCTTTTGGGGATGTTATCTTTTTCAATACCACCTTCAGATGAGCATACTTGGGTACTCACCCTATCTTATCGTAACCCCTGTACTGCACTGCGGCATATGTTGGTGCAATATAAATAAACAAATAATAATATTATAATGATTTTTGAGTTGCTAATTATTCTTTGTGTTACATCCTCAGCCCCTGCTGTGCTTCCTGGGGGGTCTGGGCATGGTTTGGTGCCAAGGGTTGGTCGAGTGCCAGCACCATGTAATCTCGCCCTGGTGTACTTACTACAGCCTTATCGGGGTTCTGCTCCAGGTCTAAGGGTTATGAGATACGATCGTATACGCTTGTACAATCTGCAAATACGAAATACCGTTGGTTTTTTGCTTATGTTCATCTTGCTCAATTTGCCAAGAGTACCCATGCTTGCACGATCCTTAAGCCTTTCTGTGTGTCGATAGACCCTGGTGATTACAAGATACAACATACCCGATCAAGGTTTTCAGAAAACGTTAAGTCTGTCAGTGTGTTGACTGCCCTGCAGTCTGAACAATTCATTGCCTGTTGTACTAAATACCTCAGTACTGACGCTCAAGTCATGCAATCCGCTGCATTGTTGTGTGCTCTAAGTTGTCCGTTGGTCTCGAAACCTTTGGAACTTAGTAGCAGTTCAGTTGTCCTGTTATACTCCTTGACTTTGGAGTATAAGTCTGAAAATACTGTATTTGTTTACATCGAGCAGACACTTCTGTCCAAAAAGATCTCAACCTCGCTACTCCTGTGTGAGCGCCGCAGCGCCCGTTACACTTTGGCCGCCACAAAATTGACTCTTCTTAAACAAAGTATAGAAAGCCCAGCAGGCAGTCATAAGCGCTAAGCCACACCAGGGGTTTGCAATTCAGATGGATTAGGACTTGAGACATCAGTTTTAACGAGTGGACACATTTTCCGTCATTTAATGTTAACGGCTCCAATGAAATAGGTCACAAGGTTTGCATTTATTCAAGCTTAATAGAGTAAGTATTGTTAAATCAAACGTTTGACTAACAGAAATCATCTGTTGTGCTTGTAACACATCAGCTATTATTACATGTGGTTTGTTCATCATTCCAAACACTGGTGAGTCTGCATGTGTCCACTCTATTAAGGATGAAAGTCCAGGCATTCCAGGTTTGGATCAGGAATATCTAAAGGCTACCCACCATCTGGAAAATAGAGATTTTTGATGTTTTGTTATACCTTAATTAATCCGGTAAACCTTTTTATTTTACAATTTCCAATTAAGTATTGTGAGGTTTTGTAGCTCCTAATCTGCTGCTCTTCTCATGGCAGGGGGTGGAGAGGTGCTGGGGAAAGGATGGGAGCTTCCCTCACACCCTGCCTCATTGTGTGATGTTGCGGAGGGAGAGAAGGGCTGCCAGTCCTCCAAACAGAGGCTTTCCTGCGGCCGAGCCTCCTGTCATGTGACCAATGTTCCGTCGACATCTGTAATCGAGTCACAGCGTTGAAATGTGAGGCATGTTATTGCGCATGCGTGTTCATGCTCATTACACATTCCAACGCTACTACACTTCTGAACGGGACACCGGCATACTGCGGCACTGAGAGCAAACAGGAAGCTCAGGGAGGTTGCTTTAAAAAGCGTTTTTGGGAAAAATATTCTGTCAGCAGTTTATAGTTTTTAGTATATAGACAGATTTGAGAGAACCATTGAGCAAAAGTTATTTTAAAGGCACTTTAATGGAGCATCAAGAAAATGTTTTGTCTCCTAAACAGCCTTTGTCAAGCATAAAGCATGCCTCCCTTGATGCTCTACAAAATATTCCTGCACTGGATCTGGAGTCCCTAGACCTTTCTTAGTCCTTATTTGACAGTATGTTGAGGTTGGCCCCTCTTGGTTCCAGCTTGCCACCAGACTTTGAAGGGTGATACATTTCTGCGGCTGATTGATTGATGCTATGGGCATCATTTATTGCCTATTTGCTATGTGTTCACCCTGTCATGCTCAAAATGTTGGCTTTGGCATGGGGTATCAGATGGAATCAGATCAAAGCATTGCGCTCCTTTTATTAACTCTAGATCTTTCAGTAAGCGCACAATCACTTCAATTATCATTTTTTTCTGCTTACTTTCTATATTTTGTTTTGCAAATTCATAAATAATTGTATGTGGGAAAATGTATGTCAGTATAGAATTTATTGAGTTGCAAAAGTTCATATATGTCGGACTTTATGTATGGGCATTCTCATCCTCCCTCCTCACTCGGTCTTTCTCTGTGTGTCTGTATTCCAACCAATGCAATGAGTACAGCCTCGCAGGGTGCCAGCTGAAGGAAGGGACTGGCCGTCCTCTATCTCACACCATTAATTTGTGGCAACATAAGCACATTTGGAATGTTGGAATGTTTGTAATAATAACAATAATGCTGTGCTTTGCAATGATACTGAGTATGCTTTAATAATGAGCACACATCTCCGCGGAATACTAATTCAGCTACATTAGGGCCCGCTATCATTCTAGTGTACTTCACACATGCACGTGCATTCTGTATGGTTTTTATGTTATTAAGTCACTTGTGTTTTCATTTACATAATGATGCCTCTGTATATGTTTAAGCGAATAATGTAGTTAGAATTTTACATTGTACCTGTACAATTTGTGAAATATACACTGGACTTTACAGATATTCCAAGTCATTGAAAAACTAATTTCACATATTATGTATATATTTTCTCATATATACTATATATACTGTATGTATGCATATATTTCTAAATTCTATTAAATATTTACTGTAATCAATTGAAACAGATCTCAGCACTCCAACTTGGTTATATCTGCTAATGGCGCTCCCTTGCTGGATATCGTTTTCCAACCTGCAGTCTTTCACGCCTTCTCCAGCCCTTAGCCAAAGCTTAAGGAGAGGTACAATGGAAGAGTGATTAAAGCATTCCCCACAAATGAGGCAGGACTCGTTACTGGGGTTTAAACTGACAGTTTGCTAGACTAGAAACATATGAGCCAAATATACAGTGCAAGGAGGGACCTGGAGAACAATGGAGATGCCACCCTGTTGTCTACCCTCCTCCTCAAGTACCAGTCCGTAGCCATAAGGTATAACAAGTGATGTATAACCTGGCCAGTTATCCGACGACCAGGGTTTTATTTCCTCTTGTATCATGTAAATCTGCTGTTTGTGCTTCCCCATTGTAAAGCGCTATGGAATTTGTTGGCGCTGTATAAGTACTTGTAACTGTAACTTTGTATTTCTGTAACAATTCAATGTTCTTGAACCCAGGACATACTTGAAAACAAGAGAAATCTCAATGTATCCTTCCTGGTAAAATCCTTTATAAATAAATAAAATAAATAACTCGTTTTAATCTACAGCCATGAAACAATAGGGCATATTGCAATCACAATGTGGACATGAATAAAGTAGATAACAGATAACACAAACACACACCAGTCTGATAGAGCGGCAATTTTTGGCAAGGAAAGACCACTCTAACCTTTCACAGCTGTAAAACATATTCTATACAGGGGTGGGTTGGACAAACACAGTAATTATATTAGATATAATACCAGTAACATAAAAACATAGAAAATAATATTATCAAAAACAATATTCACATATAATCATATAGTAGCTCGTGTAGGTGTGATCTATAGACCCCCTGGACAAGTAGAAGAGCTAGATAATCTGCTGTTTGAGGAAATAGCCAAAATGGCAATGAAGGGGGAAGTTATTATCATGGGGGACTTTAATCTTCCTGATGTGAACTGGAAAACCAAAATAGCTGGGTGCACCAGGAGTACAAATATTCTAAACTCCCTACTGGGATTATCTCTAACACAAGTAGTTGAGGAGCCGACCCGTAAAGAGGCCATATTGGATTTAATACTCACAAATGGAGGTTTGGTATCAGACGTTGTTGTAGCTGAAAATTTGGGATCTAGTGATCACCAGTCAGTGTGGTTTAATATAAGAACAGGGATGGAACCGCACCACACAAAAACAAAAGTTTTAGACTTTAAAAAAACAGATTTTTCTAAAATGAGATTTTGTGTGAATGAGTCATAATCAGACTGGAGGAGTTTAAAGGGAGTACAGGAGAAATGAGATTATTTAAAGGAGGCATTATTGAAGGCCACAGGCAATTGCATTCGGCTTGTTAGCAAAAACAAAAAAGGGAAGAAACCACTGTGGTACTCTGAAGAAGTGGCCAAAATACTGAAGAACAAAAAGATAGCATTCAATAATTATAAAAAAACTCAGAGTGAAGAAGATAGGCAAACCTATAAGATTAGGCAGAAAGAGGCAAAGCAATTTATAAGAGCTTCCAAAGCACACGCAGAAGAGAAAATAGCTCAGTCAGTAAAAAGGGGGACAAAACATTTTTTAGATACATAAACGAGAAAAGAAAAGTAAAACAAGGATTAGTTAGATTAAAAACAAAGGAAGGAAGGTATGTAGAAGAGGATAAAAGTCTCGCTGACTGCCTCAATGAATATTTTTGTTCAGTCTTTGCAGAAGAAAAGGAAGGAAAGGGACCTCAGTTAGGAGGAAACACTAAAGAGACATTTACATATGAGTTTACAGAGGAGGAGGTTCTACAGCAGCTGTCTAAAGTAAAGACAAATAAGTCAATGGGGCCTGATGAGGTCCACCCTAAGTTATTAAAAGAGCTCAGTGGTGTAATAGCAAAACCGTTAACAGATTTATTTAACCAATCCTTGTTAACGGGAGTCGTCCCAGAAGACTGGAAATTAGCAAATGTTGTGCCCATTTACAAGAAGGGTAGTAGGGAGGAATCGGGGAACTATAGGCCAGTTAGTCTTACGTCAGTAGTGGGGAAATTAATGGAAACCATGTTAAAGGAAAGGATTGTTGAACATCTAAAAACACATAGATTACAGGATCAGAAACAACATGGGTTTACCTCAGGGAGATCATGCCAAACTAATCTTATTGATTTTTTTGATTGGGTAACAAAATAATAGACACAGGTGGTGCAGTAGACATTGCTTATTTAGATTTCAGTAAGGCTTTTGATACTGTTCCGCATAGAAGGCTTATCAATAAATTGCAATCTTTGAGCTTGGATTCCAATATTGTTGAATGGATTAGGCAGTGGCTGAGTGACAGGCAACAGAGGGTTGTGGTAAATGGAGTTTATTCGGCGCAAGGTCTTGTTACCAGTGGGGTACCTCAGGGGTCAGTACTTGGACCCATTCTCTTTAATATTTTTATTAGTGATATTGCAGAAGGTATTAATGGTAAAGTATGTCTTTTTGCTGATGACACAAAGATTTGCAACAGGGTTGACATTCCTGGAGGGATCAGCCAAATGACAAATGATTTAGGTAAACTAAAAAAATGGTCGGAGCTGTGGCAATTGAGTTTTAATGTGGATAATTGCAAGATAATGCACCTGGGACGTAAAAACCCAAGGGCTGAATATAGAATATTTGATACAGTCCTAACCTCAACATCTGAGGAAAGGGATTTAGGGGTTATTATTTCAGAGGATCTAAAGGTAAGTAGTCAATGTAATAGAGCAGCAGGAAATGCTGGCAGAATGCTTGGTTGTGTAGGGAGAGGTATTAGCAGTAGGAAAAGGAAGTGCTCATGCCACTGTACAGAGCACTGGTGAGACCTCACTTGGAGTACTGTGTGCAGTACTGGAGACCGTATCTCCAGAAGGATATAGACATCTTAGAGAGAGTTCAGAGAAGGGCTACTAAAATGGTGTACGGCTTGAAGGAGAAAAGTTACCAGGAAAGGCTTAATGATCTTAACATGTACAGCTTGGAAAAAAGACGAGACAGAGGAGATATGATAGAAACATTTAAATACGTAAAGGGAATCCACAAGGTAGAGGAAGGGAGTATATTTAAAAGGAAACAAAGTAGCAAAACAAGAGGACATAGTCTTAGATTAGAGGGGCAAAGGTTTAAAAGTAACATCAGGAAGCATTATTTTACTGAGAGGTGGTGGATACATGGAACAGCCTTCCAGTTGAAGTGGTAGAGGCCAAAACAGTAATTGAATTTAAGCAGGCATGGGATAGGCATAAGGCTATCCTAAACAAAAGATAAATCCAGGTAAAGTATCCATGTAATTGGGCAGACTAGATGGGCCGAAAGGTTCTTATCTGCCGACATTTTCTATGTTTCTATGTTTCTATGTTAATACAGACACCGTGTACGCTTATAGGCACAGGATGCCTGGGACATAGGAAAGGGTGGGAGGAATAAAATGACACGTCAGATTTCCCAGAACCCACAGTCCCACACCTCCCAACAGTAATGCAAGTCCAGGTACCCTCAATTCCTACTGACTACCTGTAAGAAAAACATTCTCCTTCACTATGGTCACAGCACAAAACTAGGCAGATACTTCAGGTAACATAGAGCTCTGCAGCCCAGGGTTTTGTAACATCAATGTTTCATTTTTGATGGGACTTTTAGTAGGATACAAAAAGTATATTTTAACATAGCTTGATAAAGTCCAACCAGGATTGAAACATTGATAATCCTGAGTGCAGTTCTTTTGTGTGTGCGCGTATATATACGTATATATATATATATATATATATATATCAGTACCTCACAGAAGTGAGTACACCCCTCACACTTTTGTAAATATTTTATTATATCTTTTCACTGACAGCACTGAAGAAATTACACTTTGCTATAATTTAAAGAAGTAGGTGTACAGCTTGTATAACAGTGTAAATTTACGGTCCCCTCAAAATAACTCAACACACAACCATTAATGTCTAAACCGCTGCCAACAAAAGTGAGTACACCCCTAAGTGAAAATGTCCAAATTGGACCCAATTAGCCATTTTCCTTCCCCGGTGTCATGTGACTCGTTAACGTTACAAGGTCTCAGGGTGAATGGGGAGCAAGTGTGTTAAATTTGGTGTTTTCGCTCTCACTCTCTCATACTGGTCACTGGAAGTTCAACATGACACCTCATGGCAAAGAACTCCCTGAGGATCTGAAAAAAAGAATTTTTGCTCTACATAAAGAGGGCCTAGGCTATAAGAAGATCGCCAAGACCCTTAAACTGAGCTGCAGCATGTTTCAAAACATAACAGTGACATCTACTACGCCAGGCAGTGCATAACGGGAAAGAGCTGTTTTATGCCCCTGTTCAAACATGTCCAGTAAAAACTTTGACACATTTACTGGTACAGAGTTTACTGGGACGGAAATGCCTTTTATACACTTTTCTGCGTGCACCTTCACCCTGTTACTCTATTCAAAGTTAAACAATCCTTACCTTGCTTTCATATTTATTATAAGGCAGGGGTCAAGTCCTAAAAAGTAACTATGGGAATTCCAAGATTTCTGCCTCCTTAGCACACTACCCAAACGCTAATTTGATATCAATGTGTTTATATAAAGACAGAATTGTAGGCAATTTGCACAATAAATAATATTTATTATGCCTTTATAAAGCTTTTATTTGGGTGCTTAATTATATTGTTTGTGGGGTCAATGGGAACTCCTTCCCCCTGATAAAATAGTGAAGGAACTGCATTCCCATGCTTCCCTGCTCAATTTGGCTCCTGTTGTAAGATGATATTAATAGTCTCTGGGCCAGATTTCAACCAACGCGCACAAAGGGAGACGGTAAAGGAGAAAATCTGCGCTACAAGATTTCCCTTACTGTCTCCCTTTTATGATGCTATTCCGAAGCAAATGCGCTATGTGTGTCTAGGCTTGGAATAACTGTGAGCACACACTGATACTTACAGCGATACAAAACACCACCACAAGTATCAGTTCTTGGAGCCCTGCGCATCCCTACGTGAGCTTCAACGTGCAGGGGATGTGGAAGAAGACATGGAGGGACATGGGAACTATTTGCTGGTGGCCCGGGGAAGCGGTGGATCGCTCAGCCCTCTACACCAGTGTTTCTCAACCCTGTCCTTAGGTCCCCCTAACAGGCCAGGTCTGCAGAAATCTGAAGCACAGCACAGGTGATATGATTTGCTGCTCAGTGATTGGAGGTGATCTGCAAAATCTGACCTGTTAGGGGGTCCCGAGGACAGGTTTAAGAAACACTGCTTTACACCACGAGATCTGAGGTGTGTATGTGCTTTATTATGGGGTTTAATGGAGGTATTTAGTGATTTTGAAAAAGTCACTTAACACCAGGTTTTAAAAGACAGAATTTATTTACTGAATATCGTCTCCTTTGGAAGACAAGGTTAGAATAGCTTGTTCTCCTCTAGTGAAGTGCAAATTCACATCTTCGATACAAAGTACAGGATACGTGAATTTACAGTAAACTCATGCAACAACCAAGGCGCAAGCAGGGCTTGAATCTCAGTTGTGACAGCTCAGGACCATATGTAAGTTTACGTCTCAGGTGATTATCACTCATCGCTTCCAGACATTAGCTTATCGTCCCGGTTGAAAACAGGCCCGGTAAATTTATAATTGCCTTGTAATTCTCAGCTTAATGACTAACCTGCCCGGACACAATAACAAGTCATACTTATTACAAGGAAACATATCTCTCCACTTATACATTGCCCCTTTTCAGTTTTGTTTATACGTTACTGACTCAATGCGTGGGTTAAACATTGCTGTTGCTCCGTTTTATGCAAGATAAGCAAATCAGTTACATACTAATTTACATGAAAAATACGTTCTCACATCAAGCAAATTGGGAATCATATCTGGAATGACGACGTTTATTGTTCCGAACGCAATATCTATTTCAAGATAGGTACTATAAATATACAAAGACATCTTCTAAGGACAGATCTGTACTGGATGATGTTATTCCCTAGACATGCAAGCAGTATATTCTCCAAGGCAGTGAAGGAGTGATCTCTGTCTCTTCAGCTGTCTTGTCGTTTTTATTCCGTACGCCAATGCAACGTGTTTCACATTCTTTCATGTTCTGTGATCATGTTAATCAGAGAATTCCCAAAATCCCCAACTTAACAAGATTGTTTAATTGATGCATTTAAAACTCATTCTGTATTAATACTGAGGGGTGGATCTCAATCCAAATGGAAAAAAAAATTGAGAACATTTTATTAACCACTTCAATGCGGTGGATGCGCTCAGCGCGTCCAACCGCATTGGTACTTGGCTGCGGAGGACGCGCTGAGCGCGTCCTCCCTTTGCAGCCCGCGATCAGCCGGTATTCCGGCTGATCGCTCGGCCCTCCGGTGTGGGCTGACATCATCGATGTCAGCCCAACCTCCGGGACCCCGGCGGGCACGATAGGCGTCATTGCGCATGCGCGATGACGTCTATTTCAGGCACCCCCCCCGCCATTGCAGGGAAGGTGCCTGAAGGGGAGGGGGGGAGGTCCTTCGGACCTCTCCCCCTCCCCATCCGTGCGGGCCAGTGATTAAAGGCAGGCACCGCCTGGAAGGGCACAGCCTGCCCTTCCAAGCGGCGGCTGCCTTTAACCCCTAGGGGGCTGGATCGCGATATGGTGCCAACATGCGCCGTATCGCGGTCCCCTCCCGGAGCTGGCTGACATCTTGGATGTCGGCCAAGCTTCCGGGATATCCCCCTAATGACTGGCATCATCGCGCAGAGAGCGATGGCGCCAGTTTTTAAATTAACCCCTTGCTGTCACCTATAGTGGAGATAGGGGGTTCCAATGAACCCCCTATCTCCCGATCCGTGACAGCTAGGGGTTAATGTTTACTATCATTGGAACGGCCAGAGCGTGGCCTTTCCAATGATACCAAACATGACCATGTATAAAGTAAAAAAAAAAATTAAAATAAAATAAAATTAAAATAATAAAATAAAAAAAATAAAGTTTTTTTTTTTTTTTTTGATTTATTAGTGCAACAATATTGTTCCCATTTCAATTATAATGTGAACAATGATGCTGCACTAACGATTTTTTCTATGGGGGGGCGTTTGCTAAAAAACACGGAATTTTCCCCAAAAAAAGTAACGATTCCTCATTTCTAATTTTTTTAACAAGCGCACCCCATAGAAAATATAACCGCAAACGATCGCATTTTAAAATGTGAAAAAAACACTTTACACATTGTAAATTATTGAAAATTCAAATTTTATTGCATTTTTTGTTATAATATACAGACATGACATAACGTATACATATAATAATGACATATTATGAATCTGCACAGTCTGCCGGAAAGAACGATATATAATATGTCTGTGTCATATATTAAAATAAGGCTTCAAAACGCGTTTAAACATGATGAGCGAAACCGGTAAAAATGAGCTCAGCACAGGGGTAGGAAAAGCCTCAGCAGCGAAAGGGTTAATATACTTAGTAATACTTATTATATAGTAGTAATATACTTAATAGTGTACACATCACCTTAAGGCAGAGACTGCAGCCAAATAGCGGTGTTGCAAGGTAAGGCTAGGGTCAGAGTGGGGCAGTCGGAACGCGCGTGCAGGCGCACTAAATCACGGCGGCAGTAGCAGCACATAACGGCCAATGACGGCCAATATACGCAGTACGTGCGTACGAAAGTGCGCCGACACCACGCAACCAGCAAATGAACGCATTTTTATCAGAACGTGAAACCGCTGCTACTGACGTACAAAGTGCGCTGCGGCCGCATAGCAGCGTGTGTGCGTGATTAGGAGATGTCAGACGCTGCTAGTGTGCGGCCAACATAACGTTCAAACAGCCGGATTTCCCTAGACTTCTTTTTACCCCACCGTCATGAAATACGTCCAGAATTGCGCATCGTCTGACCACTTAAGCGTATTCCGTGACAAAATGCGTGCGCACGCATCGACGTACATTTTGACGGTGGCTGCAGAAAATGCGCTCATCTGTCCCTAGCCTTAGACGTTGTCATGTTTCACCATTAAAAACGAATAAACTAGTCCCTGTACGCTGAGCGTCAATCCTACACTCCCAATCCTTTGAATGGGTGGTGAGATAACCTGTTACCAGAAACCAGAGGAGGAAGCTCAGGGATGTACACACACACAGGGTTAACATCAAGGGTGCTCGAGAGTCTGACGCCAGGATACTCTTGAGCCGGACTCACAGGGTTAATAGCACAAATACCCAGCAGAGGGTAATACAGAGTAAGTCACCAGAAACGTCATGGATTGCATCGCTAGGGTAGTGTGTCAGCCGTATGTCGGAGGGTCTAATCGCCAGGGTAGAGAGTCAGCCGTATGCCAGATGGTCTAATCACCAGGTTAAAGTATCAGCCATATGCCACAGCCATTTGCCAGAGCAGGTAGTCAGAAAGGAAGCCAAGGTGTTAATAGCCAGAAGGGTAGTTAGACAGTCAAGGGTCATACACAGTAGATCTAGATCAGCAAAAAATACAAATGAGCACTGAGGGGAGCTAAAACCACATTGAGGCCACGAACATGTTTCAGCCGACTGTTTTTAATCCTGGTGGGTGCCGCGTCATCATGCCGTGCCCCGCCCTGGTCACATCATGTGATCACAGCTAGATGCTTCTTCATTCAGCGGTGGGCAGTGAGCAGCGTGGAAGAAGTTTCTGGCCGCCGAGCAATGCAGACAGCGTGGGATATGACAGGGGTGGGACCAGCGGTGGAGGAGCAAGACCCAAGAAGCAGGTTCTGTTTATAGACTGTACAAGGGGCAGGGTTAACATTATCTGTGGGCGTTATTTATGCTGACCAGGGGTGGAGTTTTAGGCTCATCACCGATGCCCAACCCGCAGCCAATGCTTTGCTTTAGGCTCGTCACTGCTGCAAATCTTAGTGAAATTAACATTTTTGGGGTTTAAATATCACCTCGAGCCCTCACAGCTTATTTCTAGATGTAGCAGGACGTTTTCCTGAATTTTTCCCTGGCCTAAAGCCCATTGAGCTGAAAACCAGACCTTTAAGATATTATTTTTTTAAATCCTATCCTACACCTGTATGGATTATTCCAGTACATAGTAGACTATTTAGGCTGTTATTAGTTAATATGTATGGGTAGATTTGAATAGCTGTGCTCAGAAATTCAGCTGAAAAAATAATTATCAAAAATATTGCAAAATTCCCAGCACACCTTCAGATTATGAAACCCGGATTTATTCCTCAAAACACGGATCTTTGTCAGGCTTTTCCAAAGACCCGTGTAGAGTCAAAACGTTGTCTGTTTAGTAATCTGAAGGCGTGCTCGGAATGTTTCAGAATTTTTTCCTGTCTTTTGTGGCCACAGAGTGAGGACCTTTCCCAGGCACACACACACTGGTGAGCAGTACCACTGATCGCAATTTCTTTCCTGTGTCACAGAATAATAAGAGTATTGCAGGATTCAGTGACATAACACACATTTAGCATAAGTGGAAAATACTTAATTGCAATATCCTCCTCCAAAAAACAGTCCTCAAGGTTTTTCATACATATATTAGTTTCTACCTGATCTACTGAAAAACCTAGAGCTGTGGTTCCTATCCCTGTCCTCAGGTCCTGTAACAGGCCAGGTTTGCCAGATATCTGAAGCACAGCACAGGTGATCTGATTTGCTGCTCAGTGATTGCAGGATTAAGTTTGTGTTTCCCCAAGGGAATCCTTAAAACGTGGCCTGTTATGTTCCCTAGCGTTCCGATTCTGGCATATTTTATATGTCAGAATCGGAACAATTTATCTAGCCGCCTAGCGGTATTGAGTGTGGCACGGGGTTAAATGCATTGCTGAAAGTGGTAACCCCGAACCACACTCGGGCTGCCGCTGTATACATTACCTGTCCCTGCGCTCCCTCGCTGTCCCCCACAGTCTCCTCCGCGGTCGCAACATCCTACTTCCTGGTTCCCTTCTTGCGAGAAGGGAACAAGGAAGCAGAACACCGCGATCCTTGAAGGAGAATGCAATTGCGGAGGACAGCGAAGGAGTGCAGGGATAGGTAATGTATACAGCCTGAGTGTGGCACGGGGGTTACCGCTTTCAGCAGTGAAAGTTAACCCCGAGCCACACTCGGGAAAACCGTCAGGGAGGATAAGACTACCTGAGGACCAGGGTTGAAAACCAGTGACATCGAGGATTTAGTGATACCCTTTTTACTGGACTACCAATACATAATAAAAGAAATAAGAAATGTAAATATGTATAGTAACAGTTTGTTAGTACAATGAAAAATGTGAGCAATTTAGATTAAAAAAAGGATTTTTCTCTCTTTTGATATACATTGGTAATTGATTCAAATTTGATTAATAATCAATAAGCTTTAGACATTTACAAGGCTGAAGTTGATGAACTTTAGTTCTTTTTCAACTGTGTACCTGTGTGAATATATATTGGGCACTATTCCCACGTAACCACAACACCGAGCAGCTAAAACAGGACTGAGCTGACAACCCTTAGCTCCCTGTTAACGACTCTATTGCCACCACTAATAGCGACTCTTGGAGTCCACAGGACGAATTCCATGTGAGATTGCGCAAGTGTGGTGGCGCTGGAACCACGGAAGGACACTGGGAACTATTTGTTCCCTGTGTTCCACTACATACAGAAAAAAAGTGGCAGATCAGAAGGAACCAGGAGTATGTAAGAGATGTTTTAGTTCATTTAGATTTAAGTGTAACTACAAAATCACATAATACCAGGGTCTCAGAGCCTGAATTTAGGTCTATAATAAAGAGCTTTCAGGGAATAGGTCATTATTCTCCAGCTGACCCATTGTTAAAGGCTCTCATACAAACTATAGGAACTGTTAATTTACAGAAAGCTGTATGGCAACCTCGTAGTTCAGTCGGAGTAGCAGCTTGAGGTGTTAAGTATAATTGCCCTACGTGATAGCTTAAAGGGACACCACCACTTACATAAGCTGTAACTAGATTACTTGTGCATTACAAATAAAACCACCTCATAAAACACATGCTGCTGAGTTTTTCTTTAAAGTAATTGCATGTAAAAAGGGGAAAAAAATGCATCTCCTGTTTCTATATTCTGGATTTATTTCATGATGCAACCTTTACCAAAATCTGTGTCAAAGTTTTTCTTTACTGCTCTTGTTTATTTAGTCTACAGCATTTAACACTTAATGAGGTAGATGAGGAAATGTTTAGATAAGGTGGCAGGAGGTCTATTGTTCTTGAGGCTAACTGAGATAAGAGATGGCAGCTGAATGAGATAAAACAGGGAATTTAAAAGACTTCAAATCTACCCCTAGTAAAGTCCTTTGAATACATTCCACATAATACAATGATTTGCATCAGTGATCAACCCATTCACTCCATTGTATGAACAAAGCCACACAGTGACGAGCAAGTGGGGTAAATAGTGTGGGGGGAGTTTACAACACAAAATATCAAAAAATGGATGCACCAAGTGACACATATAGAGTAAAATATTTTCTTAACTAAACAAGAGAGAAACAAAGCACATGTAGAGCAGCAGGAAATGCTAGCAGAATGCTTGGTTGTGTAGGGAGAGGTATTAGCAGTAGGAAAAGGGAAGTGCTCATGCCACTGTACAGAGCACTGGTGAGACCTCACTTGGAGTACTGTGTGCAGTACTGGAGACCGTATCTCCAGAAGGATATAGACATCTTAGAGAGAGTTAGGAGAAGGGCTACTAAAATGGTGTATGGCTTGAAGGAGAAAAGTTACCAGGAAAGGCTTAATGATCTTAACATGTACAGCTTGGAAAAAAGACGAGACAGAGGAGATATGATAGAAACATTTAAATACGTAAAGGGAATCCACAAGGTAGAGGAAGGGAGTATATTTAAAAGGAAACAAAGTAGCAAAACAAGGGGACATAGTCTTAGATTAGAGGGGCAAAGGTTTAAAAGTAACATCAGGAAGCATTATTTTACTGAGAGGGTGGTGGATACATGGAACAGCCTTCCAGTTGAAGTGGTAGAGGCCAAAACAGTAATTGAATTTAAGCAGGCATGGGATAGGCATAAGGCTATCCTAAACAAAAGATAAATCCAGGTAAAGTATCCATGTAATTGGGCAGACTAGATGGGCCGAAAGGTTCTTATCTGCCGACATTTTTCTATGTTTCTATGTTTCTAAGATATTAGCAACATAAAATACACACAATACGATTTATTTTTTTGATGGTAGTGTCCCTTTAACAGCTTGGTTGGAATAGGGCCCAATATTTTCTTCTGCTCTTCTTTATGACAATATAACATGATAAATGATGTGTCAGAGGAATCGTTATTATTTAATCTTTTAATAAATAATGATTTGCTTTCAAACTCAAATTAGAATTACTTATTGCTCTTTGTCAAGAAAGGCTTATCCAGGTATATTTTCTGCTAATGTGAATGTAGTTTTCCTCTTCATAAGGATGCTGAACAAGAAAAAAGTTTCATTTCAATAGGGATTCTGGGATGGAATTCAATCTCCCCCATTGCCTAATTCTAACTGACAAGTGTATTTATATTATTCATGGAGTTAAAAAGCCATGGCTATTGTAAAACTATTTTGTGAATTCTTCAAGTCTCCATTGTTTAGGCATTACAGTGATTTGTGTTAAGTATTATTCTCCTCTCACGGTTTGTAGGCTTACATACTGAATTAAAATGGAGCTTTCTGGGAACTAACATTTAAACTACTACCATGTCACTAAACATACGTAGTATATCCTCCGTGTCAACTGAAATCTTAGTTAAGGGCAACCCTTATCCGGAATCCTAATATCTGGAAGCCTCAGAAAACTGGAATTTTCGTAGCAGTTTCTGATTTTACTAATTCCAGACGATGGGTGCTTCCGAGTCCCAAATTGATGCTATCTTTCGGAAACCCGATTCCCAGGCAGACAGCCAATCGCACTGGGTGCCTTTGGACAGCCCCAGTGGGTGACTTGCTGCCTGGAGCTACACTATATTGCCAAAAGTATTCGCTCACCTGCCCAGCTCCTGATTTGGATGGTTGAGCGAATACTTTTGGCAATATAGTGTATGTAGATGAGCATCATGTCTGCAAAGAAAGACTGCGCTCCCAGTGTGTCTACATGCTGTCAGGTGCAGCAGGAAGGAAACCACAGCTCTCCCACTGCAATCTCCTTCCTCTAAAACAGTGGTTCCCTACTCCGGTCCTTAAGTACCCCTGATAGGCCATATTTTAAGGATTACCTTGGGGAATTGCAGACTGAATCCTGCAATCACTGAGCTGTGCTGTGCTTCAGATATGTGGCAAACCTGGCCTGTTATGGGAACCTGAGTACCAGAGTTGGGAACCACTGCTCTAAAACATCAGTTTCTCCCAGATTCTGAAGTCCCATACATTCCCGACAAAAGGTGCCCAACCTGTATACTTATATAGCTCATTAAACATGTCTATAAACTAGAATAGATATAAAACTTTAGCCAAGTTCCAGCTCACCACTATCACGACTTCTGTTTCTCCGTCAGAAGTACTAGAGGAATAAAAGTGATATGAAAGATGCAGGCTACAATTGAGAATTGTGAACATTGTTCACGTTCCATTTGTCCTCGCGGATTTTTTTTAGCAGAGACAAAAGTTGGGAAGATGGTCTAAAACACAACCAGAGTCTTTATAGCTGAATTAGTCATTTGCCATATTTGAAATGCTATTGGCTTGAAATTGATGATTGGCTGATAACTGATTAATGGGTTACAACAGTGGTTCCCAACCCTGTTCTCAAGTCACCCTAACAAACCCAATTTTGAGGATTCCCTTGGGGAAATGTAGAATGAATCCTGCAATCACTGAGCAGCGAATCATATCACCTGTGCTGTGCTTCAGATATCTGACAAACCTGGCCTGTCGGAGGGACATGAAGATCAGGGTTGGGAACCACTGGGTTACAATAAAGGGATGCATAAGACAATACCTCTCCCTCACGAGGTAAACTTGTGTTTTGCCTTACAATTCTACATCAACCTTTTTTGTCATTTGAGAATAAGGCTAGTCTCCCCCTATCGGTGCAGTCCTGGTGCCGCCATGCACTGAGAGGGTTAATGGAAGCAGAAAATATGTTCCATTTAAAGGTAGCATAAAGATTTTTATATTACGAGAATGACCTTTTGTTATAGCATTCGTCTTACTATAGGAAAAGCTTAGCGGTCTAAAAAGGATAGTGGATGACCAGATGTACGTCAAGCTTTGATGTAGTTCTAATTATGGAAAGCGTCAATGACTCACTGCATAGACAGATCCATTTGTAGAACAGAAGGCACCCTCTAAACTGGAATCCTGTGCATTGCTCCTTAAAATCGCCCTTAGGTTATAAATATTTATGCTAATCTATCATGCAAACACAAATGTAGCATTTTTAAAAGCTCAATCAGCTTTCTAATTATAGCTTAATGTTAATATTATGAAATACATTATTTTCTCTAAGCTGGTTGACAGTTTATTTGGCTAATATATATATATCTATTTTCTCATCTAGTAATGATTATTTTTTTTTATCTTAGAATGGGATTTCAAATACTTTACACCTTATCGTACTTTGTTGCCCCAGATGGATATTTCCCGATATGCTTCTGTCACATGATAATAATACCGTCCAATGTCACTGCTCGTCATATGGTGGCATATAGTAGCCTCTTCTTGGTAGGCTCGAAAGACTACAGGGTTTTGTACACAGAATAAGCATATGGGTAAAAAGTATGTACAGTTTGAGTCTCCTTATCTGAAGTGATTTGGATTTCAGACTTTTTTTTGGCTTTTGGAATATTTGCATATAATAATGAGATATATTGTAGATGAGACTCAAGTCTAAACAGGAAATTCCTTTATATGTCATAAACCTTATAAACAAAGCCTGAAGGTGATTTTATACAATATTTTTAATAATTTTTCTCAAGTGTTGCATGAGGTCAGGTGTGGGATTTTCCACTTTTGGTGTCATGTCCACGCTCAAATTGTTTCCGGATTTTGCGATTTGAGATAAGGGATACTCAGCCTGTATCTGATTCATAGCTGGATAATGTTTTCTTATATTTGATTATTCCTTTTAAATAAATCAAAGGCCCATGGATATTTAATATATAATGGTGCTAATTACACCATGCACCTATCTTCCCAGAGAATTTAAAGGGACACTCTAGGAACTGTGACCAGTCAGTTTAATTTGCCCCACTACTATGTCCCCTGTAAGGGGGTCTACAAGGGCTAATTCAGCCCCCTAAATGCAGGAGTTTAGCAGTGCCCAGAATTTGAAACCAGCAAGTAGGCTTGTGCACCGATTTTTTTTTTTCGGTTCGATTCGATTCGATTTTTCGGATTTTTAAAATTTTCGATTCGGCTCGTTTCGACCGATTTCTGTTTCGATTCGGTTCGGCTCGACTCGTTTTTCGTGTACATTTTTTTTCGGAATATCGACCAATTTTCGTGTCACTTAGCTCGTTTTTTGTATCTACTTTTTGTATTTTCGGAAATTTTCGTTTTTTCGGAACGTCTGTTCTCCTCGTTTCAAAGCAATAAATTTCGATTTGACACATTTCAAGTACATTCGAAAATTCCGAAAATATTTCGTTTCGGCTCGGAAAACTTTTCGGATCTGTCATTTTCAGATCTAAAAATTTTCGGAAAATCGTCCGCATCCGAAAATTCCGAAATTCCGAAACCCGAAACGCACATCCCTACCAGCAAGCACTGTCCTCAGCTTCATGATGAGTTCTTGGAAGAGGAACTCTTTTCATGCCTCAGCTCCTGCCATTGGCTCTCAATGAACTCACATCGACAGCCATTGGATTGGCAGGGTGCTCAAGTGGACAGCCTCCCAAGGTCATGTGAGTGATGCAGCCTACAGGAACCCAGCAGCATGTCACCTCCGGACCAACGTTGAAGGAACCTGTCATTTACTTTCAGAGAATATGTTTAAAGGGATGCTAAGGTTACAGTTACAAGTTTGTATAGAGCGCTAACAAGTTCCATAGCGCTGTACAATGGGAGGCAGAACAACAAATATAGATACAGGTTGAACACACAGTACAGTAGGTGAGAGGACCCTGCTCAAGAGCTTACAATCTAAATGGGTAGGGGTGGCACACTAGGTGAGGGTTAATAAATAATGTGAAATAGCTGGGTGCATGTGGGCAGATGCAGCAGAAAATGAACAGAGGGGGATTAGGGAGTGAGATGATAGGCTTCTCTAAAGTAATGTGCTTTCAGAGACTTCTTGAAGGACTGGAGAGACTGGGAGAGTCTGATTTTGCAGGGGAGGGAGTTCCAAAGGAAGGGGGCAGCCTGGGAGAAGTCTTGAAGACTGGAATTGGGGGTGTGGGTACAAGGAGATGATAACATCAGATCATTGTCAGAGCGAAGTGGTCGGGATGGGATGTACCTGCTTATAAGGGAGGAGATGTAGGTTGGGGCGCGGTTATGGAGAGCTTTGTATGTGAGCACCAGAACTTTGAAATGGATTCTATAGCAGACAGGAAGCCAGTGAAGAGATTGACAAAGGGGCGAGGTGCAGGAGGTGAGGTGGATGAGCCTGGTACAGGCGTTCATTACAGACTACAGAGGGAGAGTCAGGGTTTTCTTCAAGCCAGAGAGAAGGAGAGTGAAAAAGGCTAGGTGTCAAGAACCAGGCATGATAACTCCAAATCACACACAGGGAATTCCAATTTTCTTCTTTGGCTTACCAATAGGACCTTTCAGAAGTGAGCCAATTTTCCACTCGTGCCATATAGAAGGACTTTTTATGCAACCGACTCAAAATCCATTTCTCTTAAACCATTAAGATGAATGTGTCAAAACAGAATTTATTATGTTAAGCGATAGCCCCTTCCTAGCCTCATAGGAAGGAACAAACTGGTGGTCTACCAGGTTTCTAGCTTGGATGGTGCAAAAAGTAAGTCAAGTTTGAGTATCTAGCTACGCAGAACTAAGAATGTAATATTTACTAACAGACATTCAAGGGGAGAGGGCATCTCTAATCACATTGGGAATTGCCCTTTAGTAGTTATAGATCCCAACAGATCAAGTTCTAACAGTGGTTTCCCCTGGTCAAGCCACAATGCGTCGACAAGATGGCTGGTTGCACATGACGTCTCGTTTTCATGATTGATAATGTCTCAGAATAAACAAGAGGTGAGATCTAGAGTTCAGAGTTCATCACATGCACCAACATTGCCTTCTTTCAGGTTTTACTTATTGTAGCCCTTGGCATTAATGCATATATTATATATTAAACTCCACTTAGCCCTGATTAAAGTGGGAAAACCAGTTGGGAATTTCTTAAACAAGTTTTCACAACACTGTGAGACCTGACTTGATACATATCTGCGTAGTTTGCCTGTAATTTTTGTTAGCAAATATTCTTGTATTCTTGATTTGCTGTTTTTACCTGTCCAGGACATGTTCAGGCCCATGGCATGATGTCATTTGAGGTCGAGGAAGCAGCCATCCCATATTTGTATTCAAAATTAAAAGCCAGTTTGGATAAATCTAAAGTTACAGCTTGTAGTTCTGAGAACGCGTCTTAGTCCAAGGAATCACTTAGCCGAGTTGATAAATACTTAATTTATCAGAAAAATAATAATGATAATAGCATTAATAACTAATATTTAGTATTAAGCAAATTAAGTAAAGAGTTTAGAATCTTGAACTTTCAAAATAAAATTAGAAATATCTTATTTTTATTATCATTATTATTACATTATACATAAATGTTAAGTCAGTTAAAAAATAAATATATAAAAAACTATCATTATTAAATTTATTATTAACAAACATTACTCAATAATAGTTTATTATAATTATAATAATATAATTATAATAGGTTTATTCTATCACCATTATCTATGTGTTACGAAAAAATATGTATTTTAATATATTTATTTAGTTACAGTAATAATTCGAATTATGTTGATAAAAACTATTTCTGAGAATCATTATTAATACAAAGCTTCGTAAATAAAAGTATTTCTAAGGCTAGGGTCAAACGAAAGCATTTTTACACGCGAACGTAAAAAAGTGCGTCCGAACGCATTGATGTATTTTTTCACGGAATATGCGAAAACGGTCATACGATGCGCATTTTCATGCGTGATGTTTTACGAATCCAAACCAGGAAACTTTTTGCGTCTGGACGTTATGTTGGCCGGACACGAGCAGGGTCTGACGTCTCCAAATCACGCACACATGCCGCTAGCGGGCGCAGCGCACTCTGTACGTCCGTACTAGCGGTTCTGCGTTCTCGAAAAAATGCGTTCATTTTCCACTTGCGTTGCACGGCCGGAGTTTCATGCGACCGTACTTCATATATTGGCTGTCATTGCCCGTCATTTGCTGCTACTGCGGCCGTGATTAAGTGCGCCAGAACGCACGTTAAAAATGCGCTGGTCTGACCCCAGCCTTAGATCACATTCACTGCGAGTAGCGGATAAAGTGTCCTGTGTACTGCAAAGCTTTAAATTAATTGTTTGTGTTTTTTTATGTTTATTCCATATAGTATGAATGAATGAAACAATGATCTTTTGTTGATGTGCGCATTAACTGCAGTCTACGGCTTTCAGCCTTTTAATATCATAATAATTTGTGAATGAACGAATTCCCGTTTTTTGAAAATAAGCCATAATATTTTATATAACAACAGTAATACAAGAAAAAAAGACGCAATCATGCTCTATTGAAGATTTATATATGAGGACAACTTGCCAACCCCTCCCTGAGTGCAGCTCTGAACACGCCAAGTACTGACTAAATCACTCTCGTTCGTTTAATAGTACGGTTCATTTTTGTAGGTTGTATTTCATAATAATTTTTTTTGTATTGTGTAAACTGTGCGATGGCGGGTGTTTTGGAACAAACAGTCTGTACTTTCTATTTTACTCCTTTTATTTAGGGTTTATATTCATCCTCGTAAATAGTTGATAAAGGAAAGTAAATTTTGTCTTGTGTCACAATGTGTAGATGTGTCTATGTATATCAGGATCCAGCTTTTCAACATGCTGTTGCCCAGCCTCTGCCTGCAGCTTGATAAATAAATATATATGATGTATACAATGTGTAATTTAGCCTTGTTAAATACATTTGGCAAGGCATTCTCATTCATGATCTGGGAATGGTTGGAGACTGACAGGGTAATTCAAAGAGATTCGAAAAGTCACAGCACGTTCGGTGACTTTTCGTTCTCTTCAATTCGGTTCCTTTTGCCGATCCCATTTCGGTGACCCTGCGGTGTATTCAGCAAGCACCACAGGGTCCCCGAATTGCAGGGAAAGGCTGCCGCAAACCCGACCAAAAGTAACCGCAAAACCCACCGAATGCACGCCGAAAACCAGCAAAACATCTGGATTAACCCGCCGAAAAACCCGAGCAGGAGCCGATCACACGCAGCGAAGCAGCTGAGACCGCAGACGAGGCAGTGAATAAATTAGCAAAACAGTTTGTATGAATGTGTGAAAATGAAACGCTGTTTGCAAAGAAACTACTGAGCGAAAATGTCTGAAATTTACATATGAGGTCCAGGGAATGATAATAAAGAGGGCTGTTACAGAAAAAAGAAGTAAACTTTTAAAAAAAAATCGGACTTTTAAAAAAAATAAATCAGAAAAATGCTTAAAATATCCTAAAAAATCTATAAATAAAGAGACTCTTTACTGCAGAATTTTATAATGAACAGTTTATTAGATATTGAATTAAAACCGGAATATTTTTAACATTGAAGCCTATGGGATTCTCCTGAATTAACTTGCCGAATTAAACCACCGAATGGCAGGGCATTAGGGGAACCTTTCACTGCTGGTTTGTGTTCTCTGAATAGCCGAAGCAGTGCTTTTTCATGGGGATTTCACAGCCCTCGAACAGGCACCGAACAGGCACCGTATGTTCAGGCAATGGGGCTCGAACGTTTGAAAATTAAGGTCCCCCCAGAGGGCATATATGCAAGATATTTGCCATAAAAGGTATATGGGCGTCCGGGTACTGCCCTGGGGGACAGGAAACAATGAAAACCTTTTTTTTTAAAAAAAAACATTTTTAACCCTTTCACTACTGAGTGCTGAGCCATTTCACCGCTGTGCGCTGAGCTAATTTTTACTGCTTTTGCTCATGTTTAAACGCGATTTGAAGCCAAAGGGAAATATTTTATCACCAACGAGTGGGAAATGTTTGACCAACAATGAGTGGGAAATGTTTGACCAGCAATGAGTGGGAAATGTTTTACCAGCAATGAATAGAAAATGTTTGACTAACAATGAGTGGGAAATGTTTGACCAGCAATGAGTGGGAAATGTTTGACCAACAAGGAGTGGGAAATGTTTATGAATCCCATAGGCTTCAATGTTAAAAATATTCCCGTTTTAACTCAATATCTAATAAACCATTTATTATTATATTCTGCAGTAAAGAGTCTCTTTATCTTTAGATTTTTTAGGATCTTTTAAGCATTTTTTGGAATTTTTTTCCACGAATGTCCAGAAAAGTTCAAAGTTCGTGAATTTTTGAACAGCCGATGTTTGAATCGAACTTCGAACTGATTCGGACCGGCAGCCCATCCCTACTGCTCAGCTCATAATGTTATTTTTTATTGCTATTTTATGATTCTTTGGTTCCTCGGTGTAGAGATAACCCAATGGAATGAATGGTCCTGAGGGGATACATTTACTAAAACCCCTAATAAATGTTATGAGATGCCCAATGTGATGTAGCCGGCTGCCTGTCAAATTATATGTATATGAGCGTGTGGTGGTACGTTACATGCAGTTCCTGGGTGCACAAATAATCATGTGTTCCCACATTTATTCTTTAGTCAATATGACTATTTAAGATGATTTAACTGGTCATGGTGGCCCTGTTGGTTTATCAACCCTTGCTTTCTTTGGGCACTGTGACAGCACTTCAAAGCACAGGCCCCTTTTGATCTGGAGGCTAGCAGTAAGCGGCTACTCCAGACAAACTTCAGAACCAAAAAAGCTCCTGCACTGAAAAATACACCACCGCTCTTGAGCAGGGTCCTCTTTTGCTTCAGGGTGGACACCTTCCCAGACACAAAGATCTCATAGGACTCAACTGCTCAGAAGGCGATCCGTTAGTCAATTAGGTCAGAAAAAAAGGAAATCTTGGCACTCCATGCAGTGATAAAAGAACATCAGGTTTTTTTTTGATGTATCACATCAAGCACGGTGATGTTTCAGCTGGGAACTAAGCCCTTCAAGCAACTGAAATATTGCTGTGCCTTCTGTGACACCTCAATAATTTTGCCTTTCTTTTATCACCAAAAGGAGTGCATGGCTTTCCATTTTTGTGATCTGATTGACTAATGGACAGCCTTCTGAGAAGTTGGGTCTGGTGAGATTGGAAACTACATGATAGGCTTGTGCACCGATTTTTTTTTCGGTTCGATTAGGTTCGTTCGGATTTTGTAAATTTTCATTTCGACTCGTTTCGGCCGATTTTCGTTTCGGTTCGTTTCGTTTTTCGTATCGACTTTTTTTTCGTGATTTTGGATATTTTCGTGTTTTTCGGAACGTCTGTTCTCCTCGTTTCAAAGTGTCTATTCGTTTTGACGTAAACTAATGGTTTTTCGGATACGATAATTATACGATACGATAATTCTGCCATTGAGATTTCTCATGTTTTACAAGAAGGATACATTGAGATTTCTCATGTTTTACAAGAAGGATACATTGAGATTTCTCTGGTTTCCCGGGAAGGATACATTGAGATTTCTCATGTTTTACAAGAAGGATACATTGAGATTTCTCTGGATTTACAGGAAGGATACATTGAGATTTCTCTGGATTTACAGGAAGGATACATTGAGATTTCTCATGTTTTACAAGAAGGATACATTGAGATTTCTCATTTTTTTACAAAAAGGATACATGGAGATTTCTCATTTTTTACAAGAAGGATACATTGAGATTTCTCTGGTTTCCCTGGGAAGGATACATTGAGATTTCTCATGTTTTACAAGAAGGATACATTGAGATTTCTCTGGTTTTCCAGGAAGGATACATTGAGATTTCTCTGGTTTTACAAAAAGGATACATTGAGATTTCTCTGGTTTTCCAGGAAGGAAACATTGAGATGGGAATGATACAAAATTTAATTACAGAATCAGCGATATAAATACGATGTCCGAAATTACTGAAATGGAACCGAAATCAGGAATGGAACGAAAATGAATTTCAATTTTACACATTTCTAGTCCATTCGAAAATTCCGAAAAGTTTTCGTTTCGGCTCAGAAATTTGTTTGGATCTGCCGTTTTCGGATCCAAAAATTTTCGGAAAATCGGCCGAATCCGAATGCACGAATCGGGAAATTTCGTGGAAATTCCGAAACCCACATCCCTACTACATGAGCACACCATTGCTAACCTCTCCATATGTTTCCTTAAGTGTTCCTTTAACTAATGAATAGAAGGATGATGTCATTTTCTAGACAGCTCCAACATTAGGTGAACAACAACTAACAAGACTCTCAGGCAGCTAACGATGGTATAGGACGAGTGGGCTGTAAGTTCTAGGAGAGCTGGGAATATGCCAATTGATTTGGCATGGAATCAAAGAATAGAGAGTTTCTTTTGATTGCTACTTTATTTTTAGCTTGTGCTTAATGAGGTGTATGTGTTTATTATGTAGGCAATGTGACTCTTCAATCAAAGCCATATTTAAATGCTAGATGTTTTTATTAATATGTTTTTATTACATTAACAGTGGGATACTGACTTGCTGTTTGATTTGTGCCGAAACACTTTCGTCTGTTGTTTGTCTAACATTTTGGATTCATTTCATTAGAATATTCAACTCCTCATTGGCTGTTGTGAGGCACATAAAAATTGAGGGAGATAATATTGTGTTTCTGTCCATAAAATAGCATGTTGTGCAGCACTTCATAAAAAACAGGGCATAAGGAATCTATACTTTAAGGCTGGTGTCAGACGAGCTTAGTGTTCACGTCCGTGATGGCGCCTAAAAGTACGTCCGTTATAGCATGAAAGAAAGCCCATCGGAGCCCGACACACGAAGTACGTCCGCACTGAACTGCGGACGCGGCCCACGGACGCAAGGCAGGCAAGAACGTACAACCCCTAGAACGGCCGCACAAAGTGTGCTGTGTCCGCAACGTCTGCATAGCTTTGTGTGTGAGTGATGGAACGTGGTCATACAGACTGCATTTCTGCGTCCAGCATTTTTCACGGACAAAATGGTTTTGCTTTTTTTTTTTATTTTCTCTCCTACATCCGTCAAAATATTCGTCAGTGAATAAACGGACTGTGTGGCCACTACTGCGTCTTCCATACTAACGTACGTCTGTACTGCACGGACGTACAGTCCGTAGAAATCACGCTCGTCCGACCCTAGCCTTAAACCTTCACTGTCAGGTGATTTTCCAAAAAAACATTGTCAGGAACCAGTGCGTCTTTTAAATCATTTATAATTAATTTTTAAGTAAGAAATATTTGATCTTATACCCATTGTATTTCTTACTGGAAATTACCTATTTTGAGCAGTAGATGGCACCATTTACTGTCAAACTGAGTTATAGGTTTGAGCTGCTGATCTATTTTCTTCTATTTCTCCCTGCATCGGCTGCGGAAAGCCCAAAATTTCAGAGCTTTGAGCAGCTGATTTTACAGTTTTAGCTCTTTGGGCATTATGCCCACAGGGCTAAAACTTTGGGGGCACCTTCTGCAGCCCAAAATCAAACGGAATTAATTTGCAGCAAAATAATTTAATTTGCTTTTGGGCTGCAGATTAGCATATTGAGAGATATCTCAATAACGGGGCACCGGATGGTGCTTCTAAAGCACGAGGTATCTTGATATCGGTAGTGAAGAAATTAAAGTGGATCTGAAATGGATAGTTATAATGCTGTCTGATTTCTCATCCAGCAATGGATTTCACCAAGCATTAATTGATCACAGACGTCATAATGATCAAGACGGTGTCTCATCTCTTTATGACATATCTTGGATCCAGTGCCAGGAGTCACCAAGGCACTACTTCTTGAGCATCTCTCTCCAGAAAGCAATCACCCAAACTCATGAGTGATTGGCTCTCTGAAAAATGACAGCATTTGCCATTTAGTCGGCCATCACTGATTGGATGCAGAGAGCAGTAGAATCATCTATACGGCAGCTCTGTTGCTCTAACCTCTGCTTGTGAGCACCGCTGTCTGCCCATGCTGGTCTCCCAGCAATTTGACGTGCAAGTTTTTGATAAATATTAAAAAGTATACATTTGCTAGCCGGTTGCTGACCCCGAGTATAAAGCATGAGGTGGTTATTACATCAATAATTATTAAGGGATAACATGTAGGAGTCAATTTCAACCACTATGGTAAGCATGGTAAGTATCAGCAACCATCTTTTTTTATGGACAGCTAAGCAGAACCTTAATAAAGTGTCTGATCCATCAAGAAGTGAGTGAAAGGAAAACCAAGTGTTCCAGAGAATGCGTAGACATGGTTACTAGGCAAATTAAAATGTTAAATCCATTTATATGGGTTGAAAATATTGTGTAGGGTTATTGTCTCAGTGGACTTGTCAACCACAGTGGATTCATCAGCCACCAATTTTAGTGTATACATTGTACTAGTGTTATCAACTGCAAATGTACAGACTATCAGGGTTATTCAGAGAAAGGTGAAACTCTGGAGAATTTTTGTGAAATTGTGAAAATTGTGAAAAGTGAAAATTCTAGGTCAAAATAGCTGATTTGGAAAGTGAGATAAATGGGAGAATTTTTCTGGTTTGGCTATTTTGACCTAGAATTTTCACGTCTCCAAAGGTTCTCCAGAGTTTCACCTTTCTCTGAATAACCCTGTATAAGTTGGCTTTTGATGACTTGTCTAAAGATTTTCAGGTCTATTCAATAAGGGGGAAACTCAAGAGAATTGACTGGAGAAGTGAAAAATCCGGGTCAAAATAGCCAAACCAGAAAAATTCTCCCATTTAACTCCCTTTCCAAATCGGCTATTTGGTCTAGATTGTTCTCTTCTCCTGCCAGTTCTCCTGAGTTTCACCTTTTAGTGAATAGACCTGATAGTCTCTGTTTTGTCTACACCAAAGTTAATTGGACTAACGATTTTGAGATCTAGTCCCTCATCCTCTGATTGGTTCTCTGTCTCCTACTTCTGGGTACAGCAAAAAACGTTCCACAATAGTTCAAAATGGCTTCCCTTTAAATTACTTTATTCTAATAACTTATATTATGGTTTATTTTATTTTAACAACCCCTTCTGTACCCAGGATGTTAACCCCATTACCCTACAGAAATGTGAGATGATCTCAATACCATGGTGTATTTCAGCCCCTTCCGGCTCCTTTTCAATGCCTTGAATGCCACAGCTATTAAAGAGGCCTCACAGTATGATAGAATAAGGTGAAATAATGATTCTGTGGTGTCCATTGTCTGCTTCAACCACATTTATGAAATTCTACTTATTCCATTAAACATTTACAATGCGTTTTTAAAGAAATATGGAGGCATTCCCTGAAAAAGCTGTGACCTTATAGGCCCTGCGCTTAGCTGTGGACTTAATCAATTAATTAGGTATCTAAAGTCAGACAGGGATATTAATGCAGTCACCTGTGTGCTGAAATGCCATTTACAATTTTATTATTCATGGTTTCTCCTAAACTAGTTTAGTATTATAAATAATTGAATTCTTGTTCACAATGATATTACTTGTTGGAAGGAGTGAATAAGAGTGGGAAGCAAAAAAAAAAGTGTTACTAAGGATTTATTATTACAAATAGCTTTAAAAATGCTCTCTCGTCCTCCCTAACGGAAAAAATCAGGCAGTCACTTGTAAAGGAACAAAAAAAAATGCGTACAATTTTATTCACCAGATTTCTTTTTATTGTTTTAATGATTTTTCTGAACAATACTGAGTATTCCAATTCCTTTAGTCTTTATTAATTTATTTATAAAGTATTTTTAGATTTTAACCGACTATTTCAGCTGACTTGGTTTTAGTATTTTGGTGTTGGTTTTATCGAAAGGACCTTCTGTTTTTTTCTGAACTGTAATTTAATCAATCCACCTTCAGAAACTTACTACATTGTATAACTCATTCTGTCGCTTTGTGCTACAATGTAACTACATGACCCACCATTGTGACATGTTAAAAGAGCTAAACTGGCCGTCGCTGGAATCTAGACACCCTTCACCTTTCCAACCTGGTGTTTAAGAGCTTTTCTGGGAAGCTACCACCCTACCTGAATAGGCTGCTTCCCCTAGAAGTTCCCTCATCCTATAACCTCCGATCCAGGACCTGCACCTTACTTGCAATACCACAATACAAAAAGAAAGTGGCTCGGTCCTCATTTTCCTACAGAGCACCACAATTATGGAATAACCTCCCAGACGCATCAAATCTTCCCCCAGTCTAAAGTCCCTTAAGATCTCTATTAACATACCTCGATACAGAATGCACCTGTAAACATGTAACGCAGTGACTGTATTTCCTACATATTTATTTTCTGTGTTAATATTTAACACATATATTTATGTGTATATTTATGTGTTACATTTGTGTTGTTTTTTAATATCTTGCATTTTATTACTTTGTATTTCTGTACCTACTGTAAAATTTCAATGTTCTTGAACCCAGGACATACTTGAAAACGGGAGAAATCTCAATGTATCCTTCCTGGTAAAATCCTTTATAAATAAATAAATCCAGTGTTCTTTTTCTCCCACCCTTTAGATAGTGTTTGCTATACAAAAAGAAATAAGACTACGACAGCTCCCTCGTAACCTCTGACCTATGTGCATGCGCTTTACGTACCAGCCGAGTCCCTGCAAGACTGCTGATTCTGTTATGCACTGCTATGCAGCACACATTGATAGGAGCGGGAGTCAGCACAGGGATTCCTCTATTAGGGAATAAGGAAGGACATAAATCAGGGATGAAAATAAGGAATGTGTGAATTCTTAACGTCCTGAAAAGATTTAAACAAACGTCAATATGGTAGAACGTCTTTTTAATTATTTTCTCACTCATTTTCAGAAAACATGAGATAATCTTGATATGAAATAATACAATGGTAATTCCTTATTCAACTAACAATTATGATCAACAATGTGATATGATTATGATCAACAACATGATTCATTTCGAGGGTCTCCCCTCTTCTTCATGCCTGATTTTGATTTTATTTTGGGAGAGAGTTGATAAATATTTCCCGACTGGTCCTGGGTGTATTATTTACATTTAAAGGCTCTCTATAAGGTGCTCTTTCGGAACAGAATGCAAGTCAACCAATTACTTTAATCCAGTTTGAGCATAAAACCTTTGCCTCTCTCTATACCTCCATTAGCTTTGACTGGAAACATCAGTATACTATTGTAGTATAAGGATCTATTTTCAGGAGGCATTTCACTCACATAGTTTGGCTAGCTTTCCTCAATGAAATTAATCCGTGTTTATAAAAACGCTAATGCCACAGCATGCAGACAGTCATCATCCGCCCAGCTTATTGTGCCTAGCCCATAAGCCGTGGACCTGGGTTTATTAATTTAATCAGGACTTCTTCAGGAACAGACTGTGTGGTGTTTCCCAGCATGAAACATGAGGTCATGGTTTCACGTTTGAGGCCCGTGTATGATGATCTCTCTGTACCGTCTCAGAGTCCAACGTGGCTATAGGGCAGTGTTTCCCAACCCTGGTCCTCAGGTCCCCCTAAAACTCCAGGTTTTAACAATTACTTTGGGAAAATGCAGACTGAATCCTGCAATCATTGAGCAGCAAATCATATCACCTGTGCTGTGCTTCACATATCTGGAAAACCTGGCCTGTTATTAGAACCTGAGGACCAAAGTTGGAAAACACTGCTATAGGGCGATGAGGATAGACGTGCCATTCATATCCAAGGATGCCTGATTATTAGCTGGATAAAATCCATAGAAAAAGCACATTCTGATTTAATTATGTCTTCAATTGCATATGCCAAACAAGCATGAATCGACTACTGTGAGGTGTGTCTAGATAAATGGATATAGGGATGGTATGCCTTCCTTGGATTCCCAAGAAGTAATAGTACACGATGGGAACCAAACAGTACTGCTTCTGATTTGGGCGTGTTCATCTCACAATCTGCATTTATCGATATCGAAAGCTGTTGCCTAAGGGGGTCGGTTTTGGAAATAGCATATCGGAGACCATCTCGGGTTATTGAGCTTGGCCAATTTCAGATCAGAAGCATTGTGATTGGTTTGAAATTTGATGTTTAGTTTGCGGCAATTATCAGGGGAAAAAATTTAAGTTGACTCCAAAAATAATTTAACATTGGTGCTGTAAGACAATAAAAAATGCCATAAATGCTTGTCCATCCACCTGCATGTATAATAGATGCATGTATATATAATACTAATGACTTGATTTTGGCATTTATAGCTTGGTTGCCTTTGTCTTCTGGCACCTTTTTCTACGCTATAAATCTAAATAATCACAGAGATGCCTGTGTTTTGCTCCAAATATAAAGATTACCATATTGCAGTGTTGAGCAATGCATAATTACACACACGCCCTAACACATGTGAGTAAAGAACTCTGGATCCGATAGACATGATTACTTCATGCCAGATAGTACATGGTACATGAGTAGTATAGCTTTGGGGGAATGCCGCCCAGCCTAAACACAATTAGAGCGTGATGGCCCTGTGGCTCTAGAGCAGCAGTTCTTACATCAGATCTGTACGGCCTCAACAAAACTCCTTTCTCACTATTTCTTCTAAATAGTTCATAAGCTTGGAAATATTATGGGTTATTTGTACCTGAGTGTTACTACTAAACCTTTGATATGTTAATAGAGTTGACATTGTCCCACACCTACATATTTTGAAACACAGCTTTCTTAACGAAGGACAATGTCTCCAGTAAGCTTTACGCCTGATAAAGGTTAGGTTCAGGTAGGTATACATGATATAATACATGGAATAAAACGGGAGTGTTGATACTCAGCCTCTCATTTGGTTGACAGAGCCTTTTGTGTGATGAAGTTCCAGATTCTAGAGGGCCATGGTTAAGCACCCCTGGGATAAAGGGTATGCTCACCTAATGATCCATCTGCCTCTTCAAAATGGCATTCACGTTAACATCTAGATGGGAGAGATGGGAAGTAATAAATTATGTAGGTCAGATTTGTAGTTTTATCTGCACCCATAAATATATCTCCATTGTACCCCCCCATCCTGATACTAGTAAGATGGAAGCTATAAATTTGCTATCAATCTGGCAAGTATAATGTATAATTTTTGATATCATATATAAATTAAGTCAGAATAACAGCCATGCCCAAGCTTGTTGTAATTACACTTCTAGGATTG
Organism: Leptobrachium leishanense; assembly: GCA_009667805.1. Lineage (NCBI taxonomy): Eukaryota > Metazoa > Chordata > Amphibia > Anura > Megophryidae > Leptobrachium > Leptobrachium leishanense. Next base: position 489,382,676 of record CM019063.1, read on the forward strand.
GCAAATCTGATAAAGTATCTCCCGTGACCTCGTGTAATGGTTTGGAACTAGACTGGCGTGGAAGGTGATGAAAACAGAATTTGGAATTTATGGTGTATCTGCCAAAACAATTACATTATATTCAATGGCTTTTGAATGGAAGAATAACTCCTAACCAGGTCGGACAAGGATCATAAATAATTGGCCAGTCAGGGATGAAGAGTGAGTGGCCCAGAGACTAGTCCAGTGACTAGTCTGAATACACTTTTGATAGGTATGGAGACAGATCCTTGTCATCTGGTGGGTGTGCAGGATTAACTGAAACTTGAGTATAACACTTGGCTGTACTGGGAGATCTTTCAATCTTCTTTCTGGAGACAAAACTCCACCAGCCATACATGGACCATTTGTAGGATCCTTTTATTTACTTACTCAGTCCGCTGTGATTCCTTGGATGGTTTCTATGAAAGTTTACATCAGGCTTGGGTCTCTGCTACATTGGGACACTGCTATAGTCTAACCTATTATTTATTTTTACCTTTCCGATGTTTATTTTTATATATATTTTTTTTGTATGCTGAATACCTGTAGTGTAACATGTCATTTAAGAAAAAAACACGTGTATCTGAAATAAAATCATACTTTGTTTTTTAGTCAAATTCCCAAGAACACCATAAGTTATATATCATTAATAAACAGGACAAAATGATTTTGGGCCCTAATCCCTAGTTCACCCTAACATGGGAATGCTAATGAGGAAAATCTGCACTTGCAGATTGCCCTGTAGCGTCCTCATGTTACTGTGATATTCCGGGCCAGGTGCTATCTCAGCACCTTGCCCCGGAACGCAGCGCGTACCGCTGGGATACTCGCGTTAGTGCTTCCACGCCACCGCGAGTATCATCTCCTGGAGTCCATAGGACTCCATGAAATTTGCACTTTCGGGTCGCGAGCCCTGCATGATCTTGCTCTCGTGAGATTGAGCAGTGCCTCACAGTGATCGCAAGGGACACGGGGAACTATTTGTTCCAAATTTCACTCTGCTCTTTGCGAGAAGAAGCAGCAGATCGGGCAACCGTTCTGGCCAATGGATGAGAGGTGCGTATCAGATTTATTGGGGGGGGCTTTAGAGGGTGTTACATAATTCTACAAATGCAGTTTCATGTAGCTGCAGCTTTTAAAAGGTGGTAACATTTTGGCTTGCGTGTCCAGACGAGAATTAGCGCTATAGCCCTTTGTAATACCTTACTTATCGAAACGCTAATGGACGTTTGCGCTCCCCATGTTAAGTATAGGATTCGCAAAGTACAGTAAGCTCAGGGAAACTAGCGCAAAACAAGATGCGCTACTGAATTACTAACAGGGGTAGCGTCAGGAGTGTAATAAGGGTGGCATGCGATGAGCACACTTATCATGGCGCTAACGTTAGTGCCAACTATGGAATGGAGCTCTTTGTGTTGGTTTTATCTGTTTTCTTTAGGAGCATCGGGTCAAAATCAAAGGCTTTTGTAATTTATCTGAAAATAAATCTGCATTGAGTAACCACATAAAAAACTAATAAGAAATCTTCTAAATGAAAACAATGGACAATCGGAGAAAGCTCAAATGAATCTTAATAAACTCTCAACCCTTTTCATTCCTGAGATCCTTCAGCGAGCAAATGACCTTTCTCATGAGAGAATGATGAATTGTGCATTTTTAACATAAGATTTTCTTTCTTCCAGTATAATCCAGTGACATTAATATGTAGCGCTGGAGTAGATTCTCATGGTTTCTAACCATTTACAGCATGTTCACGTTTGAAGCGTTTCTGAGCGATGGTTTGGGTAAAATACATATTCACTGCATAAATAAAACTTCCTGCACAGATCATGGAGGTAGTGCTTTGTTCTGCTACCAGGCTGGCTTTCAATAATTTGCGGTTGTGAAGTAGCAAGGTCGTATAGGAACTTCCTTAGCACGCAGATCCAAGATCGTCTTTCAGTATTGCCATATTCGGCTGAGAAAAACAAACTGATTTAGCAAAACACAGGAGGGAAATGGAAGAGCTAAACATTAAACCCTACTGATCCTCCATGTACCCCGTTTTACCATACAATGAGCATAAAACTCGTCTTTATTCCAGTGCCAGTCTTCTTTTTATTCCAGCGCTAGACTCACCTTTATCCTAGCACCGGGCTTCCTCCAATCACATGACTTGGGGAAGTTGGCTGCCGGCGCGAGCATCCATCCAACCTAATGAATTGAGAGCCATGGTCTTGCTGGGAATGCAATTCCTTTCATTCTTGGCCTTTTGCACAAACTGTAGATCAAGGAGAGCTAATATCCCCACTTGGTTGTGCTAAATCAGCCCTTCGACCCCCCCCCCTCCTCTTGTGGAGAGGGTGAACAGGTCAGGTCTCTCTGACCACAATGAGAGGAACCTTGCATGTCTATAGACATGGACCTTCATTGCACGGCTGGACTACTGATATTGGAATTTGCATGTATTTGTACACATTGATCATTCTCTTACAGACAGCATTAACATACTAAAAGAGCAAATCATTCAATATAATATGAGGTAAAAAAAAAGGCAAAAACAGAAAAATACATGATAGTGTAAGCCATAGATACAGTCAGGGTTATCCAAAGAGATCCGAATTGCTTGAGAAAGGTAACCGAACGCTGAAAATCAGCGTTCGGTTACCTTTCCTGGCCATTCGACTATCCAGAGAGCAGGCAATTCGCAAATCCTGGTGAATTGCCTGAACATACGGTGCCTGTTCGGTCCCTGTTCGAGGGCAGTGAAATCCCCATGAAAAAGCACTGCTTCAGCTATTCAGAGAACACAAACCAGCAGTGAAAGGTTCCCGAATTGCCCTGCCATTCGGTGGTTTTATTCAGCAAATTTATTCAGGAGAATTCCATAGGCTTCAATGTTAAAAATATTCCCGTTTTAATTCAATATCTAATAAACCATTCATTATAAAATTCTGCAGTAAAGAGTCTCTTTATTTATAGATTTTTTAGGATATTTTAAGCATTTTTCAGATTTTTTTTTTTTTTTAAGTTTACTTATTTTTTTCTGTAACAGCCCTCTTTATTATCATTCATTGGACCTCATATGTAAATTTCAGACATTTTCGCTCAGTAGTTTATTTGCAAACAGCTTTTTACTTTCACAGATTCATAAAAACGGTTTTGCTAATTTACTCACCTCCCTCTGTCTGCGGTGTCGGCTTTTTCTCGGCTTTTTCCGGCGGCTTCGCTGCGTGTGATCGGCTCCTGCTCGGGTTTTTCCGGCGTCTTCGACGGGTTAATCCAGATGTTTTTGTGGGTTTTCGGCGTGCATTCGTCAGGTTTTGCGGTTAGTTTTCGTCAGGTTTGCGGTAGCTTTTCCCTGCAATTCGGGGACCCTGTGATGTTTGCTGAATACACCGCAGGGTCACCGAAATGGGATCGGCAGCACGAACCGAATTGAAGAGAACGAAAAGTCACCGAACGTGCGGTGACTTTTCGAATCTCTTTGGATAACCCTGAGTGTCTCTCAAGTGTTAAAGAGAAGTCGCACTCACGTGGTCCAGAGTGAAAAAATAGTACCTCTCTATATGTGTCTGTCGTCACTATTTTCTGTTTTTCTTTTTAAAGACATATAAGTATTTGATATCTATTTTATCATTTGATGAGCATATATATCACACCTTTGTAACTGCTGAAACACTATAGTGAGTTCCACTGCAGTGTCTTTTTTACGGACATTGTATTATATTGAACGGTTTACACTTTGAGTGTGTTATTGCTGTATGTCAGGGTTATTCTGAAAGCACCGAAATGTCTCCCGTTCCCCGCAATTTGGCGAGGTTGATTTGCCGACCCTGTGGTGAATTCAGCATTCACTGCAGGGTTCCCACAGTGCAGCAAACAACCCGCCGAAAAACACATCCGAAAAACTGCCATATCAGAAAAAAACGCCGAAAAAATACTGAATCTATCCGAAAACTCCTTGAATACAAATCAGAAAAAACGCCTGCAAAACCCGCGAATCAATACGAAAAAAGTCAACGACCTGCTGAACAGAGTGCCGACCAGCCTCTGGAAAAAGCCGCCAAGCCGCCGAACAGGAGTAAAAAAAAAAACAACAAAAATCACTGCAACTTTTAAAACCCGTTTGCAAAAAACTACTGCACGAAAATGCCTGTAAATAATATATAAGGTCCTATGAATAATGATGAAAAGGTCTGTTACAGAAAAAACCCGCCATTTAAAAAAAATCGGAAAAACTAATTTTGCTGAAAAATCCAGAAAAATGTGTAAAGAAATCCTAAAAAATTAAATAAACTTTTTCCTGCAAATGAAAAGAATAAATTTGAATAAATATTTAATAAAAAGCGGGAATATTTTTTACATTGAAACCTATGGGATTCACCTCATTAAACATGTCGAACGAAACCACCTAACATCAGGGCATTTCACTGACATTTCTCTGCTGTTCAGTGTTCTCTGAATAGATTAGCCATTACGTCCCTATGGGGATTTCACTGCCGTCGAACAGGCACCATATTTCACTGGCATATTGCCAATATCATGCTGGTCACCTTCCTTTAGTTTCACTGCTCTCAAAGTTCCTTAGCTACAGACATGGCCGAAATTGTGGCACCCCAGACATTTTTCCAGAAAATAAGTATTTCTCACAGAAAAGTATTGCAATAACACATGTTTTGCTATACACATGTTTACTCCCTTTGTGTGTATTGAAACAAAACAAAAAAAGGGAGTAAAAAAAGCAAATTGGACATGTCACACAAAACTCCAAAAATGGGCTGGACAAAATTCTTGGCACCCTTTCAAAATTGTGGATAAATAAGATTGTTTCAAGCATGTGATGCTCCTGTAAACTCACTTGGGGCAAGTAACAGGTGTGGGCAATAAAAAAATCACACCTGAAAGCAGATAAAAAGGAGAGAAGTTCACTTAGTCTTTGCATTGTGTGTCTGTGTGTGCCACACTAAGCATGGACAACAGAAATAGGAGAAGAGAACTGTCTGAGGACTTGAGAACCAAAATTGTGGAAAAATATCAACAATCTCAAGGTTACAAATCCATCTCCAGAGATCTAGATTTGCCTTTGTCCACACTGCACAACATTATCAAGAAGTTTGCAACCCATGGCACTGTAGCTAATCTCTCTGGGGGTGGACGGAAGAGAAAAAATGAGGAAAGGTTGCAACGCAGGATAGTCTGGATGGTGGATAAGCGCCCCCAAACAAGTTCCAAAGAAATTCAAGCTGTCCTGCAGGCTCAGGGAGCATCAGTGTCAGCGCAAACTATCCGTCGACATTTAAATGAAATGAAACGCTATCGCAGGAGACCCAGGAGGACCCCACTGCTGACACAGAGACATAAAAAAGCAAGTTTGACAAAATGTACTTGAGTAAGCCAAAATCCTTCTGGGAAAACGTCTTGTGGACAGATGAGACCAAGATAGAGCTTTTTGGTAAAGCACATCATTCTACTGTTTACCGAAAACAGAACGAGGCCTACAAAGAAAAGAACACAGTACCTACAGTGAGATATGGTGGAGGTTTAATGATGTTTTGGGGTTGTTTTGCTGCCTCTGGCACTGGGTGCCTTGAATGTGTGCAAGGCATCATGAAATCTGAGGATTACCAAAGGATTTTGTGTTGCACTGCAGAGTCCAGTGTCAGAAAGCTGGGTTTGCGTCCGAGATCTTGGGTCTTCCAGTAGGACAATGACCCCAAACATACATCATAAAGCACCCAGAAATGGATGGCAACAAAGCGCTGTAGAGTTCTGAAGTAGCCAGCAATGACTCCAGATCTAAATCCCATTGAACACCTGTGGAAAGATCTTAAAATTGCTGTTGGGAAAAGGCGCCCTTCCAATAAGAGAGACCTGGAGCAGTTTGCAAAGAAAGAGTGGTCCAAAACTCTGGGTGAGAGGTGTAAGAAGCTTATTGATGGTTATGGGAAGCAACTGATTTCAGTTATTTTTTTCCACAGGGTGTGCAACCAAATATTAAGTTAAGGGTGCCAAGAATTTTTTCCAGCCCATTTTTGGAGTTTTGTGTGACATTATGTCCAATTTGCTTTTTTTCCTCCCTTTTTTTGTTTTGTTCCAATACACACAAAGGGAATAAACATGTGTATAGCAAAACATGTGTTACTGCAATACTTTTCTGTGAAAAATACTTGATTTTCTGGAAAATGTCTGGGGTGCCAACAATTTCGGCCATGACTGTATATACAGTACTTGATCATTAGAAAGATAGAAACATAGAAAATGTCGGCAGATAAGAACCTTTCGGCCCATCTAGTCTGCCCAATTACATAGATACTTTACCTGGATTTATCTTTTATTTAGGATCTTGCTTTCTAGCATCCTTGAGGCTTATAATACATTTCTCTGTGAATGAAAAGGCCAAGAACCTTCCAGCCCATAGACCTTATGACTCCAAAACTGACCTGTTGACTGACGCAATCCTGTGCCTGTAATCTAATACTGGGTTAATGCCCTGTTGGTCAATGATTATGCAACAATACAAGATGATGGAAAAGAAAACGTTTCCCAGGGCAAAGGATTATGACCTCATTCTCTGTGTGTAAAGCAGTGGCATCCCTTATGTGTTGGGGTTTTTCGTGCAGGATGCATCAGTCAGCTGTGCGAGTTTGACAGAACAGCCATCAAAAATAACAGTTGGGTCTCGTTTGGGGTTAGCGGCTTGCAGTGGAGATTGGGACACAGGAAGGCCGAACACAAATACATGAGAGTTGGATTGCATTATAATGAAAGAATGATCATTTCAGAGGGTTTTCTCTACATCAGTTCCATGGACAACAATCCATTAAATGATGTGGTAGAATTATAGCTGATGCACCTTATTAATAATTATCACGTATGTTTTTTTTAATTTTAACTGTGATCTACATTGGTGGCAGCCCTGCAGCGCATCTTGTCACCCCAGTGTATATCCATCCAGGGACTACATGCCTGCAAGTATGAGCAGTGATACAAATTTCATCGTTGACATCAGTCACATAAATCCCATCCCTGCACTCCGCAAGCCAATCCCGATTTTAGGAAGTCAAGTACATTACAATCAGCGAATCTTTCACAATTTCAAATTTCCTCTGTGTCAAATAAAGTAAATGTGATGCAGATAGAAGATAAAAATGGCCGGATCTCCTGATTATGAGGATTTGTAGTGATCATAATGAGATTATTAGCAATGCAGCTTCCTAAAAATATACCAATAGTATATATAAAAAATAATATCTGTATGTGGCATAAAGCCTGTATATGGAAAGTACAGTGACACCTTGTTTCTGTACTGTACAGGGATTTTCAGTCATTATAACCTCCTGAATATTATCCCTGTACAGTAATGAGTGACCCCAGAGCTCTCTCCCTGTATTCTGTCTTCTCCCTGGCTGTTATTATGCAGCAATAAAGTTTGTTGTACATTTTGTTACAGCATGGAGGGGACTTCTTTCCAATCACATAGCGTGAAAGAAGTGAGATCCCGCTGAGAATTGTATTTATCCGTAGGGAGTAAACTAATTTCTGTTAAAATTTGCTATTTGGGTTTCGATAAAATTATTATTTTCTTTGTTTATACTGCATTTAATTGCAAAACCATATACACATTTTAGGAATAAAAGAGCAAAGTGCCTGTCATGCCCCCAAGAAGCCAGGCTCATTTGATAGGGAACTGCTCCAGATATATATTAAGGTGTTTTTACTGGCCCATATCTTTGAAAAATTCAGTAATTCCTTATTTATTTATTTATAAAGGATTTTACCAGGAAGGATACATTGAGATTTCTCTCGTTTTCAAGTATGTCCTGGGTTCAAGAACATTGAAGTGTTACAGTTACAGAAATACAAAGTAATACAATGCAAGATATTAAAAAAACAACACAAATATGCAGATTAACAGAAAATAAATATGTAGGAAATATAGTCACTAGGTTACATGTTTACAGGCGCATTCTGTATTGAGGTATGTTAGTAAGGAGCTCTTGAGTGACTTAAGACTGGGGGAAGATTTGATGCGTCTGGGAGGTTATTCCATAATTGTGGTGCTCTGTAGGAAAATGAGGATCGAGCCACTTTCTTTTTGTATTGTGGTATTGCAAGTAAGGTGCAGGTCCTGGATCGGAGGTATTTTGTTGTAATTCCTTATCAATTTTTAGCTGTCATTCTTTTACGGCAGTGGTTCCCAACCGCGGTCCTCAAGTACCCCTAACAGGCCAGGTTTGCCAGATATGTGAAGCAGCACAGGTGATATGATTTTCAGTGATTGCAGGATTCATTTTCAGTGATTGCAGGATTCAGTCTGCATTTCCACAAGGTAATCCTAAAACCTGGCCCGGTTGAGGCTCCTGAGAAAAGGTTTGGGAAACACTGTTTAATGGCATGCTGCAGGATGATGTGACAGCTCTGAGAGAAGTGTCTTCCTGTAGGACACCCCTTTGCTCACTTGGTGAACCCAACTGACTTTTGCCACGTGAACTATAGAAGGCCAATCGCACAGTGCTGCATACGGTGCCCAAACCTGGAACCAGGCATGTACCGACTTTTACATCTCCTCAAGGGATGACATATTGAATTGACCTTTAAGATGATTGGATATCGCAGATATTGCCAAGTACCTCTGGCCGGCACAGGTTCACTATAAATGTTAAAACGCACCATTCATTCCCAGATAAATTGGGCTCATTTGAAAGGGGATCGCTCCTATTTTTGTGTTAGTATTTTTTAATCCCACATATAGCAACATTTTGTTTTATTCCCCATCTTCATTTCACTTAAGTTTCACATGTTTTGATTTTTCCAAATGACCAGTTTGGCGCTCAATAGGTTAAGGCTGGGGTCAGACGAGCACAGTTATCACGTCCGTGTTGCCGCACATTTGTACCTCCGTGGCAGCATAGCATTCTGACAAATGGAGCCCCACACACGAAGTACGTCCGCACAGAAGTGCGGATGCATGGCGGACGCGGCAAACGGACGCAGGTTAGGCAAGAAAGTAATACTGCTAGATCGGACGTGCGAAGTGCGCCACGTCTGCAACGTCTGTGTAGCTTTGTGTGTGAGTGATGAAACGAGGTCAGATGGACTGCATTTATACGTCCAGCATTTTTGACGGACAGAATGTTTTTTCATTTTAATTTATTTTCCCTGCTACATCAGTCAAAAAATCCTTCAGTGAAAAAAACGGACTGTGTGGCCACTACCTTGATGTCAGTCAGTTAAAGTACGTCCGTACTGCACGGACGCACAGTCCGTACAAAATGCGCTCATCTAACCCTAGCCTAAAAGCTCTGAAAATAAATTGGTTGCAGCATCGACTCATAAAGATGAGAAGACGAAGCTAGGTGCAAGTTGTTTTTAAATTCTTGCCAATATGCACGTGTATACATTATACGTCAGATATTACGGAAGTATCTCATATTTAAAATTAATTTATTAATGCATTTTCTATAGGAACCAATAAATACGACACCAGAATTCAGATCACTCCGCTTTAATATAGTTTTAAAGATTTTAAAACCACATCATTTTAGGAATAAACATTTTGGGATTTTATTGCAAAATATGATCATACATTTCATAAGCCTGCCACAACATCGATAAATAGTTTTTCCCTCCGCCATAACTTAAATGATTATTAATTTGCCTTACGAGTTAAGCATCAAATAGCAACGAGTCATGGCTTATCTCCTGCTGATGAGGGCATAATAAGCCCGTAACAGCTGTTCAGGAGCGGCTGTGACTCGTTAAGTCATTTAGTATGGCATTGCACTGGCAAGGAGGGTTCTGTGTTAAAACAGTCCCAGGATGCCAAAAAGTGGGAAATTGCAGACTTCACTTGCATGTCTTTCCCAGAGTTCCTTGTTGCATATGGGGAATGTAACACATGAGCTCTGTAAAGCAGTTCTATGAATTGCTGGGATGTGTAAATGTCTTCCACAATTATAAATTTGAATATATATATATGTATATAAAAATCACGAGTATAGCAGTATGCAGTGATACCTTTTTTATTGGACTAACGTTACATTTAAAAGACAAGCTTTTGAGAGTCTCCTCTCTTCTTCAGTAGGGATGAGCTGTTCGGGTTCGGACGGTTCTGAGTTCGACCCGAACTTTGGCAGTTCAAAAGTTCGCGAATTTTGAACTTTTTGGGCGTGTTCGGTTCGGGTTCGAAAAAAAAAAAAGAAATTTTGAAAAAGTTTAGAAAATGCTTAAAAAAATACTAAAAAATCTAGAAATAAAGAGACTCTTTACTGCAGAATATTATAAGCAATGGTTTATTAGATATTGAATTAAAAACTAATGTGTACGTGGAAAGATTATCAACTCTAAATGACCTCTGTTCACAAACGGGCATAACACCAGGTGTTTTCAGTCTGGTAATCAATTTGATACATTGTACAATATAGTGAGGGGGTGGGGTGGTGTCTGTTTCTGATTGAGATTTGAGAATTAATTTCCCTCCTAAAACATCCTAATATGCTGCATTTAACCCTTTCGCTGCTGAGGCTTTTCACACCTCTGTGCTGAGGTCATTTTTACCGCTTTCGCTCATCATGTTTAACCGCGTTTTGTAGCCATATATTGATATATGACCCAGACATATTATATATTGTTCTTTCCGGCAGACTTGGCAGATTCATAATATGTCATTATTATATGTATACGTTATGTCATGTCTGTATATTATAACAACAAATGCAATAAAATTTGAATTTTCAATAATTTATTATGTGTAAAGTGTTTTTTTCCACATTTTAACATGCGATCGTTTGCGGTTATATTTTGTATGGGGTGCATTTGTTAAAAAAATTAGAAATGGGGTCTTTTTACATTTTTTTTTTGGGGAAAATTTTGCTTTTTTTAACAAACGCACTGCATACAAAAATCGTTAGTTTAGCATTATTGTTCACATTATAATTGAAATGGGAACAATATTGCTGCATTAACAAAACAAAAACAAACAAAAAAACTTGTTTAATTTTTTTTAGAACTTTTTTTAAAATATTTTTTTTTTTTTTTTTTTAAAAAAAAAAAAAACATTTTTCATGCTCATGTTTAGTATCCTTGGAAAGGCCATACTCTGGCCGATCCAACGATATCAAACATTAACCCCTAGCTGCCACGGATCGGGAGATAGGGGTTCATTGGAACCCCTATCTCCACCATTGGTGGCAGCTAGGGGTTAACTCCAGGACTGGCGTCATCGTGCTATGCATGTTGACGCCAGTCCTCAGCTCCAGGAGAGGATCACGATCCGGCGCTTTCCCCAGGGGTTAATCACAGCCACCGTTTGGAAGGGCAGGCTGTGCCCTTCCAAACGGTGCCTGGATTAACCCTCTGCCCCTCGGCGATCGGGAGGGAGAGAGGTCCGAAGGACCTCCCCCCCTCCCTTTCAGGCGCTTCCTCCGCACATGTGGGGGGGCGCCTGAATTAGATGTCATCGCGCCACAGCGATGACATCTAATTGCTCCGCCAGGGTCCCGGAGTGCTGGGCTGACATCCAAGATGTCAGCCCACACCGGGGGGCGCAGCAATCTGCCGGAATCCGGCGGATTGCTGCCTCCTGTGCAAGGACGCGCTCAGCGCGTCCATAGCACAGGAGAACCACTTGGCTGGACGCTCTGAGCGCGTCCATAGTAGCCAAGTGGTTAACTGCTGTTTGAAAAAAATCTAAAGCAATGTTATTTTTCACCTCGGGATTAAACATTCACAGGGTTATTCAGAGAGCGGTGAAAAGCAGGAGAATAACTGGAGAAGTGAAAATTCTAGGTCAAAATAGCCAAACCAGAAAAATTCTCCCATTTAACTCACTTTCCAAATTGGCTATTTGGTCTAGATTGTTCTCTTCTCTTGCCAGTTCTCCTGGCTTTCACCTCTCGGGGTTGTTCAGAGAAAGGTGAAAACCAGGAGAATGGCAGGAAAAGAGAACAATCTGGACCAAATAGCCGATTTGGAAAGTGAGATAAGGCTAGGGTCAGACTAACGCATTTTTCGCAGCGACCGTCAAAAAGTGCATCCGAACGCATTGCCGTACTTTTTCACGGATAGCGCGAAAACGGTCATACGATGCGCATTTTTGTGCGTGATTTTTTATGGATCCAAACCAGGAAACTTTGGGTGTCTGGACGTTATGTTGGCCGGACATGAGCAGGGTCTGACGTCTCCAAATCACGCACACACGCCGCTAGTGGACGCAGCGCACTCTGTACGTCCGTACTAGCGGTTCTGCGTTCTCGAAAAAATGTGTTCATTTTCCACTTGCGTTGCGCAGACGGACTTTCGTGCGACCGTACTTCGTATATTGGCCGTCATTGCCGTAATTTGCTGCAAGTGCGGCCGTGATTAAGTGCGCCTAAACGCACGTTAAAAATTCGCTAGTCTGACCCTAGCCTAAATGGGAGACTTTTTCTGGTTTGGCTATTTTGACCTAGCATTTTCCATTCTCCAGTCATTCTCCTGCTCTTCACCGCTCTCTGAATAACCCTGACAGGGTTATTCAGAGAAAGGTGAAACTCAGGAGAATGACTGGAGAATGGAAAATTCTAGGTCAAAATCGCCAAACCAGAAAAATTCTCCCATTTATCTCACTTTCCAAATCGGCTATTTGGTCTAGAATTTTCCATTCTCCAGTCATTCTCCTGCTTTTCACCGCCAAAAAATCAGTAAACTTTTTCTGCGTGTCCGAAAATGTCTCCTCTTTTCTTACAGACTGCCGCCCCAAGCAGTTGTTTATGGATAGATTAAAGGAAAAGCATTTGAAATGGCATTTTTAGTTTTTTACATATTTCTATACATCCTAGAAATCCGCCACTTCACGGGCAGGTTATGGGGACCTCCTAGGCACGATATTTGAAGGAATTTTTCGTTTTTATTTTTAACCCTTATCTCATGGAAAACTCACTGTCCCTTTAAAAACGTTTTTTTTTTTTACTTTTTGTCCTTGTTTCCTGTCCCCCAGGGCACTACCCGGACCCCCATACACCTCTTATGGCAAATATGTAGCATATATGCCCTCTTGGAGGGCACTCTAAAAAACCAAATTTTCAGCCCCTTTGACTTGCTTGGGGGTTCGGTTTCGGGTTCGGGTTCGGACCCGAACAAATGGGAAGTTCGGGTTCGGGCCTGAACCGAACTCGGGGGGTGTTTGGCTCATCCCTATTCTTCAGGTCTGGAAGCTTTACTGATCAGTTCCTAGAATTGAACATTAAGACATTAAGGGGCACATGGGTGGGGGGTTAGATGTCGTAAATAGTGAAAGTCAAATGGTATGTTCAAAATGGGAAAATAACACCTTTCCCATTTTGAACATACCATTTGACTTTCACTATTTACGGCATCTAACCCCCCCCCCACCCGTGTACTTCTTAATGTTCAATTCTAGGGTACTGATTAGTAAAGATTCCAGACCTGAAGAAGAGAGGAGACTCTCAAAACCTCGTCTTTTAAATGTAACGTTAGTCCAATAAAAAAGGTATCACTAGGCACTAGTATACTCGTGATTTGGTCATCTGGACTAACACGACCTATACTAATAAATATATATATATTATACAGGCTACCAGCAGCTCCTTCCGAAAAATATAAAAGTGCAAAACCAATGCAAAATGTGGTGCAAGACCTGAGAAAATATACAAAAATCCAGTGTGAGTGCGGCCACTCCTTGGATTTTTATATATATAGAGGTCATTTGCATATCCTACCCAGAGTTCCTTGCTGCATATGGGGAATGTGGCACAAGAGCTCTGGGATGCAGTTCATCAAATTGCTGTGATGTGCAAGTGGCTTCTGCAATATTAAACACACATATATATATATATATATATATATGTATACACAATCATTGTAAGTACTGATTTGCCCTATGGGTGCAAGCATCCACTGCAGCTGGTCATGCCTAGCTCCTGCTGATGAGGGTCCAATAAACCCGAAACAGCGCTGTCCTAGGAGTGGCTTTGACCAGTTGCATAAACCTGATCACTGCTAAAAACAAAAGCAATAGTATGGCATGGCATTGATTTAAGTGTTCTGTGTAATAACAGACACAGAATGCAATAAAGGTGAGACAAAAGTTATTTGCATATACTACCCAGAGTTCCTTGCTGTATATGGGGAATGTAGCACAGGGGCTCTGGGATGCAGTTCTTTGACTTGCTATGATGTGCAGATGGCTTCTGCAATAATAAATATATACATACACAAATATATCTATACCATGCTCTAATATATATATATTTAAAAAAACTTAAGGCAGCTGTAGGAGACTCAGTTTATTATGTTTTGCGCTTGGTTCGCTGCTGAAGAAAATCGAGAGGGAAAGTAGCATTTAACGGAACACGAGTGGCAAGCTAATAAGCAGGCTTTAGAATATGGTGATCAGGAACGGGCTAGTGTCGCCGTGCCGGAGTGAAAGTGTCTGAGAAGTGTTGACCTCATTTTTTGCCACTCACTGTGAATTTAAGCTGTGAGTGGGAACTAGTTTGGGCATGTGGTACAGCACTTACTGCAGCCGCTGCCAAGGAACGAGATTTGTGTTTCTAAGGAGATACAACAAAAGGGAGCTGTCGCAGAGCAAAAGTGCGTTTGTGTTCAGAAAGAAGCAGCCTCAGAAGAATAGGAACAGATCTGTTTGGTAATATTATACCCTGGTTACAATGTCCCATTCTTTGAAGACATATACTGTGATAAAACAACAAACACGCAGTCGGTTTCTCCTCTGCAATAGAGAATATTGTGAGTTATTTGAAAGCCAGGCTGGATGAACTCAGCCGTAGCCTGCTGCAGACATGTGATTATACCAGGTTGGGATTTTTCTTTTCTTTTTTTTTTGGAATTGTTCGTGACTCCTTTAGAGAGCATTATGGTTGCTGGTCTGTAGCAACATCAGGCCAAACACCAAACCCAGGATTCTGCGACATCACCGGCGGTTATTTGCTGGCTGGATGATGAGATTTATATTCAAACACCAGACAAATATTTAAAGCAATTAATCTCGGTAAAGGGATAAGCAAGCTGAAAGATTTATCCCGGAGCGTCAGAGCTGGAAACTTTCTGAAATCCAGCTTTTTTATTTTCCTAAATCAACTGTTTTCACAAACTTTTTTTAAAATCTGAATAACTGTTTTACAAAATTAAATGTTTCATGCGGAGAAAACTGGAGAAACAGCAGAGTAAAAATTATAACAAAAGCAACACACACCACATGAATGTAACGTTTTGAAATGGCACAATGCACTCAAATGTAACTTTAACGTTTTGAAAACAATGGGAATTTCATTAAGAGATGATCACACATTGCATGCGTCTGCCACATCGCCAGCGTCTGCCACATCGCCAATATAACCCATTATTCTCTATTTATATATAAACATATTATATATATATATATATTTAGTTTTTCTCCAGGCCTGAGAGCGCCTCTCACTGAAGTACTTACACATATTTAGCTGATAATTAGGTCATACGTTTGATTGATTTGTGTCCATTTTTAGACACTGGTGAAGCAAACCTTCAGCACTAAGCACTGAGTGAGTGCAGCCGCATGCTATTATTTTCCACCACCTCTCAGTTATAAATATCCCAGGCGGTGCGCTCTGCATTCATACGCTGCCATGTGTATGTCGTGTGAACTGCTATGTATTTCGCAAGGCACAAAGAAATAAACACGACCAGTGGCATGGCAGAGGATGGACTACGCCTCCGCACAAAGTTCTAAAAGGAGAGCGATTCTCAGAAATAGTTCATGGGCTTCCAGCGATGACTGGGCTTAGTTCAGAACTTTGTCAAGTGCACAGTGAAATTTACTGAGATTACAATAATAAGAAATATAAAATATTTGGATAGATCAATAAAAAGATAACGGTAGGAAGGAAATGTCACTGGCATATGCAGGGTAAGCTGGTAAGAGCCCAGAGTGCAGCAGAGGCAGGTTGTAAACAAGGGTTACCGAAAACACAGAATTCACAGGAGAAACAAAGCAATTTGGTGAGACATGATGACATACCTTGGCAGATGAAATGGGAGTAAAACCAAGAGTGGAACAGGAGCAGAAAAGTGCTGGTCACAGGAACGAGTCATTTTCTGCACCCCTAGTTTTGGGTTCTGACAGGATGGAAAAAAAGGAATACCAATGGACAGGGATTGAAGGGGTAATAGAGTGACAGAGGGAGGAATAGAGGATGAGAAGGAGGAAGAGAGGAAGGGAGGATGGAAGGAAGCAATGCAAGCCAAAGGCCAGGGGAGGAGGGACAGAAGGAAGAAAAAAGGAGGGACAGAGAGAAGGGTAGGACGAAGCTAGGAAGGAATGAAGAAAGGAATACCAATGAAAGGGAAGAAGGGACAGAAGGAGGGAAGGAGGAACGAAGAAAGGAAGCAAAGAAGAAAAAAAGGAAGGTGAAAGGATGTTAGGGAGGAAGGGCAATAGGAAATCTGTCACACCAATAGACGGATTGATTGAAAGATATCAAAGAGGAGCCTATAACAAGGGATATGCGAATCATTGATAAAACTTACTAATAAAATGTGATTGGTTGACTCAAGAAAAAGGTCTGCAGCAACTAAACAAAGTGATTGTGAACAAAACCCAGGGGTCAGATGGAATTCACCCATGAGTAATGAGGGAGCTAAGTGTGTAAATAAGCAAACCGCTTTAATCTTTCAGAATTCTTTTCTTTCAAAAATCGTAACAAAGGATTGGAGAAAAACTGATGTAGTCCCTATATTTAAAAAAGGTTCAAAATGGGAATTAGAGACCTTTGAGCTTAACATCTGTGGCTTGGAAAGTATTTCAGGGGTTACTAAGGGATAATAGTCAGGAATTCATTGGGAGGTATAATGTAATTAGCAAAAATCAGCATGGTAAGGAAATCAAAGCAGGAGAAGGATTTGGGAATAATCATAGACTCCAAACTCAGCAACAATGCCCTATTTCAAACAGCAGCTGCCAAGGCCAGCAAGGTATTGGCATGCATTAAAAGGGGAATTCATTCTAGAGATGATAGCATTTTTTTGCCTTTTTATAAATCAGTGGTAAAACCACACCTTTAATATGCTGTGCAATTTTGGGCACCTCTTTTAAAAAATTATATTATGGCGCTAGAAAACGTACAGAGGCAGGCGACTAAATTAATAAGGGGAATGGAAGGGTTAAGTTATGAGAAAAGGCTAACAATCTTAAACCTGTTTATTTAAAAAAAAACGCACCTTAGAGGAGATCAGAAAACATTTTATAAATAGCCAGGTTACCTGCCTCGGAGTTACACTTGACTCTGCTCTTCCCTTTATCCCACACATCCAGTCATCACATCCACTTGACCTCCTCCTGCCGCTACCAGTTAAGTAATATTTCCAGAATTCGGCCATTTCTTACCGCTGACACCAGAAAGCAACTCATCCATGCCCTTGTAAGCCCCCACTTTCACATACATCGACTGAGGAAGGTGCCTGTTGCACCGAAACGCGTCTCGACCCCCCCCCCTATATAATTTTTACTTTCAGCATACTCTGCACTTTGTAATTTTGCACTATAAATAAAATATATTTTTTTAATCCTCATAAGAGAGTAATTGAGCTCATTTCACACCTTTACCAGCTTTTTATCTTGGTAAGAGTATTATTAGTACCATAGATACCCCAACAACGACCTGGACGCAGAGCAAGCAGAGCAAGCAGCCAAAGAGGTTCAGGAGCTCACCGCTAAGGAGCACCACATGCGTAACAGTTGAGCCTGGACCATTAAGGCTCCTGAATCGGTGAGTGTGACTCTTATCTCTCTCAACACACGATTTTAAGGCTGATGTCATGCTATGAGAGCGCTGTCTCTTCTCTGCTCTTATGTCCCCCATCTGAGGTCGAATAAGAAGACCGTGTAAAGAAGGGCAGTGACCACCCTAATTTTAGGCACAAGGCGCTCCACTCCAGAGCCTGGATTCAAAAGGCTCTGGATCTTGTAAGTGTGCATTTTTCTAATCTATTGCACTTTACATATAGACGGTATCACACTATTATCTCTCTTCTCTCATTATATCCCCTATTGTGGAGCCCATCAAGACTACTAGGAGAACGGACACTTCCAACAGACTCGTTATATTTGTGGAAAGGGTAATATTGACAATATTCTTGAGCACATTTGATGCATCACCCATCCACTTAGGAACCGGACTAACCATCAATAAAGACCTTTATGACTTTCATTGGCAGACAATCCTATCCTGGACTTCATCAGCCATTATCCCCTTGTTTCCAATAGCCTTGCTATATTGTCTCCCATCTGTATTGTTGCACTTGCACTTTAACTGTATTGCATCTGTATTGTAACCCTATTTGCACACTCAGGATATTGCACTAGCACTTTATATCCTCTGTGGTTTGCATCTGCACCTTGTACCTATGGTGCACGCAATTAGCCTTGATAATATCTGAGCTATACCACAAACGTACATCTAATTACTGCGCCACTAGGAATTCCACTGTTTTTTCCCGATTCTATCTGCACAACCTCTCGAGAGCCTGTGCCATCCCCCAGTTGGCAGCAACTACTTAATACTAACGTCTCTAGATACGAGCGCCTCCACCGAACCCCTTCACCTCCAAGCCTACCACTAGTGATGAATCAAACATCCCCGTGTTCGGTTTGCATTCGAACTCGAACACCCAAAAAAGTTTGACCGTGAACTCGAACACAATGCGAACACCATTAAAGTCAATGGGGCTCGAACGTTCGAAAATTAAGGTCCCCTCCAAGAGGGCATATATGCAAGATATTGGCCATAAAAGGTGTATGGGGGTCCGGGTACTGCCCTGGAAGACAGGAAACCATGAAAAAAAGTTTTAAAAAAGTTTTTAACCCTTTCACTGCTGAGTGCTGAGCCATTTCACCACTGTACACTGAGCTAATTTTTACCGCTTTTGCTCATGTTTAAACGCGATTTGAAACCATGGGAAATGTTTGACCAACAATGAGTGGGAAATGTTTGACCAACAATCAGTGGGAAATGTTTGACCAACAATCAGTGGGAAATGTTTGACCAACAAGGAGTGGGAAATGTTTATGAATCCCATAGGCTTCAATGTTAAAATTATTCTTTTTTAATCCAATATCTAAAAAAAGTTTATTATTATATTCTGCAGTAAAAAGTCTCTTTATTTTTAGATTTTTAGGATGTTTTAAGAATTTTTTGGAATTTTATTATTTTTTAAATTAAACAAAAAACCAGGGTGGCCATTGTGACTTTATGAAGCTAGTCAAGGAGCAACATAAACTACAGACCAAGATACAGGCGAGTGATGCACAGCACAGTTCAATTTATTTTATAAAACTAGGAAAAAGTAACTTAAAAACATAAAACAATACAAACTTTTCACTTAGAAAGTTTTGACTGTATTCGAAGATTCGGGTGATTTTCACGCGCATTGCCTAGAGAAAGATAAGGAGCTTCCAAATGCAGATAGGGATCTAAATGGAGGACCAAGTAAACCAATTCTCCTATTGTTAAGGTGTCCCAAACAATGTTAAGGTGTGTCTCTGCATACCAGACACTGGCTTCCATGGTAGTAAAGGTAGTACAAGAGTACTGCTTTTTAAAATATGAGCTTTCCGTATCTGCAAAGTTGAGCACTCTCTGTATCCCTTGACTATAGAAGCTCTTCTGCACCCTTTTGTCAATCTGTCACAGTAATTTATTGAAGTGATTCTGCATAGCAATATAGGTAATCTGATTGCGCTAATGATGAGTAGTCAATTAATGTTGATTAGTAATCTGGCGTTTCCCGGAAAATAACATGCATTTTTTTTTGTGTTCTTGAATGGGATCCTTCAATGGGCCTTGGCAAGGAGATAGATATTGGATTCTGGAGGGTGATTGTTTATGGGGTATTGTAAGTGGCTCATTGTGGGATATGGTAGGTAACTCAACAGAAGGTCAGTCATTGTGAAATATGGATGGTGATTGATGGATATGGATGGTGTCCATATTGTAAGGTATGGAGGGTGACTGATTGTTGGGGTGGGGTGTATAATTGGCCGAGCCAGTGGGTCAGATTATTTGCATCAGAAACCTAAAGCTAGGCCCAGTTGGGTGGGATTGTCTAATTTCGCACTAGCCCCTTCATCCATAACATCAGTCTTACATTAACCAACTAGGGAGATCCTTTGGTCTATGGCAACTGTTCGCACTAGCCATTCTTGGTGGTCGTCTGTCCTTCAAATTGAATTCTTCACTCTTCGAACTTCTAATTTTGTATCCAGAGAACCCAAACCCCTGAAGAATGTCCAGAGGCTGGGAATTGACAGGTGGCATCTCCACTTTGATGCGCTGTTGCAGTGGTCAGGCAAATCCAGGAGGGGTTAGAGGACAGGCTACTGTCACCAAAACAAAAATCGGTGTAAAATATGCCAACTCGTTACTGCCGTTCTGTAAATATCCCTAAGAGACCCCAGCAATTTGAGTAAATTCTTGTAAACTCAACTTAAATCCAGAAGTAAAAATTCGAGAGACATAATGGAGCCTGAATAAAGAGGTAAAATGTACTGAAGAATGACAGACATTGGCGGCTAGAGAGGGTCCAAGTGGTAGAGGATGACAGACAAGGTTACAGTATAGAGGAACGGATAGGACAGAGAAAACTGCAAAAATTGTGATAGCTGCATCGGAGGCTCTGAATATGTAAATGTAGCAACCAGATAGGGTAGCTTGGAATAAATGAAACTGGAAGAATGAAAAATAAGTGGTCCAACAGGACATGGCGCTGAATAAGAAAGACAATCTCCATGAGTGGTCGCCTAAGAAAACTGATACATGGAAGTGTAGCACTGCATGCTGCAATGCAATACCTTTTTTGTTTGGTTTCGTAACGGGACATGGGTCTTCTACAAATGAAAGGGTTCTTCTCTAACTGCTGTTGTTTAACGTTGTTACAACCACAAAGACCTTGGGTGACCCCAAGGGTGAAAATCATAGAATGTCAGGTGACAATTCCTCAAGGAACCTTTCCCTGCCGTTTTTTGATTTTCCCGATGAGGGTTGCCAACATTTATTGGTTTTTCAACAACGTTAAGTGACAGCGGTTAGTGGATTGCTGCTGGATAAAGTTTAGGATGGGGTAATGGGCACTGGGCAGGGTAACCGGCTTGGGAAAAGACCTAGGATTCATACATTCACAAAGGAACATGGAGGATATTAAGGAGAGGTTAGAAAATGAAAGGTAGAGATGAAAGGTACATGGATGTCAGGAGAATTAATAAAGTGTTAGAACAGAGCAGATCTTAATTTAAAGGTAGGAAAGGTGTGAGAATGATGCTTTAAAGATTTGGGGTTAATGCACAAAGGAATCGAGGAGAAGAAAAACTATCATATGATTCATAGAAACCTTGAAATAATTAAGAGAAACCATAAACAAGACTTTTCATTAACACCTAAATCCCCACAGTACATAGTCTCCTGCAAGTCTCACAAAACCACAGGAAGAATCGCAAGATATTTATATCCTGGAGAATTTCCTTTTTAACCATTTAGGTGGAAAATAAGTGGAAAAAAAGTGAGTGAAAGTGTTAACACAGGAGCTCTAGCTGAATTTTTATATGTGCTGTGATTAGCCTTTGATTGTCATTGCTATCAGATAGGACATATTTCCTCCTCACTGCTATTTACTGGATGGAGACCAGTTGCTGTCTGATTTTGATAATCCATGCTGTTTAAGGCTTTAGATCCCAAAACATGCTTTGTGTTCTGGAACAATAGCAAAGAAAGATCTGTGCTTCAGACAGAATCAAATCCAGTAAAACACAGATTTTTATTTATTTATTTTTTCATCCATTTCTTTCAGAGCGGCAAGTCCATCTTTGCTTTTGTGATGAATGAAGTATGTCAAATTTTATATATTTGCCTCATGTTATGTGTCCCAAACAAGCTGAGACACTGATTTAATATTCCACAATATAAGCCATCATGAGATTGGTAAAAGCCTGAGTGAGCTGCACTGTGCAAGGTCAGTCTTTCTATAACTATGAGAGGTCATAATCTCCACATCAGCCAGTAAGTGAATGCACGGGTGAGACCAGAGGGTAATTTTTAGGCTAAATAATTGGAGGGAATCCCAACACCATTCTCAATACAATATCCAACCCATGTGTTGGCTAGAGGATTGATAGAAAGACAGGCAGATAGATAAAGTGGGTTAGATAAATACACATAGGATGGATAGAGTGCTGGATAGACGGATGGGTATATAGATTAATTGATAGATAGAGGGATGGATGGTAGATCGATGAATCAGTAGATAGAGGGATAGCTGGGTAGATAGATGGTTGATGGCTGGGTAGACTGATGGGTTGATGGATGTGTTGATGGATGGGTAGATGGATGGGTAGACTGATGGGTTGATGGGTAGATGGATGGGTTGATGGATGGGTAAATGGATGGTAGACTGATGGGTTGATGGGTAGATGGATGGATAGATAATGATTGATAGATAGATGGATGGGTGGATGGATGGATAATAGATAATGATTGATTGATAGATGGATGGATAGATAAATAGAGTGTTTGATAAATAGATAGAGTGATAAAGTGATAGATACACAGACAGATCGATAGAGTGATAAACAGGTGGAATATATTTATACAGGTTGAGTGTCTTAAATTCCAAAATGTTTCATAGTCGAAAAACATTTTGGGCGCTGATATGCCACCAAATGTGGAAATTCCACACCTGACCTCATGTGATAGCAAAATTATTAAAAATATTGCATAAAATGACCTTTGGGCTATATATGAGAAATATAAATTATTTTTTGAGGGGGGACTTGGGTCCCTTTCCCAAGATATCTCATTGTTATATGCAAATATTCATAATTATGAAAAAATACAAAACACTTCTGGTCCCAAGCATTTTCAGAGAAGGGATATTCCGCCTGTATGTTAATTGTGGTCTTATACATTTATGTTATCATCATTTTCTGTTTAATACAAGCTGGCATTCGAGAACTGTTGCAACAGATATGTGGCTAGAATTAGACAGAAAGTTCCATTGAAAACAGTGTATTTCATGTATTAGCTTATGCGTAGAAGATGATGGATGCGGTCAGACATTTGTTGCTATATACATGGATCGCCATATGCACACAGCAGTGTCCTGCCTGACCTACTGCATGTGTCCTGAGATATCCATCCTTACAGCCATTAATGTGCCCCCCTTCCTTCATGGCAAAATGCATCCAGAGCTGTGCCATTCACCTTAAGTGGTTTTTAATTGGTTTCAGTCCTGCGGTTAGCATATATTGGAGGTAGTGGACCTAGACCAAGGGAACACCCTAAAGCAAGGCACTTAAACGATAGTAAACAAGTAAAGCTTTCTGAGGGTTGTGTGGCTGAATCATATTGTAAAATGTCATCATGTCTAATACCTAGCATGATCAAACATGGCCAAAGCTATGCTACATGTGTACTTTATACAGCAGTGATGGTTTAAGGAAAACCTGTATTATTTATTGATAGTGAAAATTCTAATTATGAATCTTTTTATACCTTTCAGGTATTATTTCCTAATCCATACATTAAGAATAAATAAATGCCCATTCTCTGTTTATCTCCAGACCCACCTTGTTCTTAGGGAGCCATCAGCTTAACACCTGGTAGGTTATATTTTTTACATATCCAACCAGTTTCCACACAAGTAACTGAGGGAAAGAACCCTGTCTTCATGTACATGTATCAATCATCTGAAAAATGCTTTCCAAGAACACAAAAAGCAAAAAGATTCTTCCCTTCGTGCAAAGTGTGAAACCTTGTGCTTACCCCCCCCCCCTTAAGTTGCCTTTGTCATCTTGGGCTTAACTCGCCATTCCACACTCAAATTTAATACAAATTTTATCTGTATGTTACTATACCAGTCTTTTCCAAGAGGCCAATGGTCCACTCAATTTCTCTATGTCCTATATTGGTGCCAAGAAGACTGTCTTCTCGGCATCCTCGAGACAGAAAGGGTATCCAGCCACCATTGTAACAGGAACACACTTTGGTCTGTCCGGGGTATGAGAGTCGGACATGCTTGTCCTTTCTACCTTGCAGAACCAATCCAGAGATGGCTACCAGACTGTTAGCTCTTGTATTGCAGTAATGTTGCCTACAGGTAGAGTTGGCCAGTAGCAAAGTACTCATAAATGTTAACAAGACACATGATGGAGTGCCTGGCTGAATACCTTTTTTCAATTAAAGCCATTATATAGATTTATATAGACTTGAGAGAGAGTTAACCACATCGAGATCTTAGGAGCAGTGATCGTTAATGAAATTGTTTTCTATCTCCTGAGGAGTAAATACAAACAAAAAGGCCAACAATGCTCAAACATGAAAAACACTATCAGGGTTATTCAAAGAGCTCTGAATTGCTTGAGAAAGGTAACCGAACGCTGAAAATCAGCGTTCGGTTACCTTTCTTGGCCATTCGGCTATCCAGAGAGCAGGCAATTCGCCAAATCCTGGTGAATTGCCTGAACATACGGTGCCTGTTCGGTGCCTGTTCGAGGGCAATGAAATCCCCATGAAAATGCACTGCTTCAGCTATTCAGAGAACACAAACCAGCAGTGAAAGGTTCCCCTAATGCCCTGCCATTCAGTGGTTTAATTCGGCAAGTTAATTCAGGAGAATCCCATAGGCTTCAATGTTAAAAATATTCCCGTTTTAATTCAATATCTAATAAACCGTTCATTATAAAATTCTGCAGTAAAGAGTCTCTTTTATTTATAGATTTTTTAGGATATTTTAAGCAATTTTCTTAATTGTGTTTTTTAAGTTTACTTCTTTTTTCTGTAGCAGCCCTCTTTATTATCATTCCCTGGACCTCATATGCAAATTTCAGACATTTTCGCTCAGTAGTTTCTTTGCAAACAGCTTTTCATTTTCACAGATTCACACAAACTATTTTGCTAATTTATTCACCTCCCTCGTCTGCGGTCTCAGCTGCTTCGGCTGCTTCGGCTGTGTTCGGCTCCTGCTCGGGCTTGGTTTTCGGCAGGTTAATCCAGATGTTTTTGTGGCTTTTCTGCGTGCATTCGGTGGGTTTTGCGGTTAGTTTTCGTCAGGTTTGCGGCAGCCTTTCCCTGCAATTCGGGGAACCTGTGATGTTTGCTGAATACACCGCAGGGTCACCGAAATAGGATCAGCAAAAGGAAACGAATTGAAGAGAACGAAATGACACCGAACGTGCGGTGACTTTTCGAATCTCTTTGAATAACCGTGTATGTTGAGTCGACTTCGACCAGAAAACATTCAGGGTTATTCAAAGAGAATCGAAAAGTCACTGCATGTTCGGTGACTTTTCGTTCTCTTCAATTCGGGGCGATTTGGCGATCCCATTTTGGCGACCCTGTGGTGTATTCAGCAAGCACCACAGGGCCGTCGTAGTGCAGGGAAAAGCCGCCGCAAACCCGATGAACACTCACCACAAAACCTGGCGAAGGCACACCGAAACCCGCAAAAACACGCCGGAGAAACCCGAGCAGCCGCCGATCACAGCACAGAGCAGTCGCCGGAAAAAGACGACACCGCAGACGAATGGAGTGAAGAAAAAAAAAACAGTACGCTTGAATGTTTGAAACTCTGTTCGCAAAGAAACTAAAGAACGAAAATGTCTGAAATTTACATATGAGGTCCAATGAATGATAATAAAAAGGTCTGTTACAGAAAGAAGAAAAAACGATTTAAAAAATAAACGAAAAGAAAATTTCGCAAAAAATCTTGAAAAATGCCCAAAAGATTTTAGAAAATCTATGAATAAAGAGACTCTTTACTGCAGAATATTATAATAAACGGTTTATTAGATATTGCATTAAAACGGGAATATTTTTAACATTGAAGCCTATGGGATTCGCCTGAATATACCTGTCGAATGAAGCCACCGAACAGCAGGGCACTTCGGCAAATTTTCTCAGCTGTTTTGTGTTCTCTGAATAGACAAAGCATTGCTTCTCTATGGGGAATTCACTGCCCTCGAACAGGCAACAAACAGGCAATTATGTGTAGGCAATTCGCCAAGATTTGGCGAACTGCCTACTCTCTGGATAGCTGAATGGCCAGGAAAGGTAAGCGTACGCTGAATTTCTCTGCTCGGTTACCTTTCGGCCACAATTCGGATCTTTTTGAATAACCGTGATTGTCTCTGGGGTTAGAAGCTGCTGTCTTAACCCCTGTATTACTTGAATGTGGTATTTACTGTTTCACATCCATAGTTCCAGTCATAAGTCACTCAAGAGCTCCCTATTAACTTATCACGATACAGAATGCACCTGTAAACATGTAACATAATGAATATATTTCCTACATATTTATTTTCTGTTAATCTGTATATTTCTGTTTTCTTTTTATATCTTGTATTTATTAACTTGTATTTCAGTAACGACTGTAAAAATTCAATGTTCTTGAACCCAGGACATACTTGAAAACGAGAGAAATCTCAATGTATCCTTCCTTTTAAAATACTTGATTGAAAAATAAATAAAGAGTCTGTGACCCACCTTCATCCAAAGGGCAGTGTACCTCCTGTGTAGTAGTCTATTTAAAAACTGTATCTCTCTATATGGGTGAGAGCTGGGTTTTAGAGAATCAGGATATTAATGAAGATAAAAATCACACATGTATATAAACATACTGGACTGGACACCTAGAGATTAACCCCATAGTGAGTGGGTGGTCTGTCCGAAAGTGCCCGCTACTGTTTTTACGTTTCTGCACTGTTTGTGTTTAGGTCAAATTTTCCTCTTGCTCGTTTATGCAACCCACACATATTAAATACAATTCTTCTCGCCATTAAATGGACTTTCTAAAGATACCATTATTTCCATCATATAATTTACAATAAAAAATTATGAAATCTAATGAAAAAAATGAAAAACCACACTTTTAAAATTTAATCCCCAAAATCTACAGCTGCCAAAAAAGGGTTAAATAGTTTCGAAATTTTGTCCTGAGATTAGAAATACACAATTTTTATATGTTTTTGCTTTTTAACCCATTCACTGCTGAGCCAGTTCACCTGTGTGCGCTGAGCTCATTTTTGACCATTTTATGCTCATTATGTTTAAATATCAATTAAAGCCCTATTTTATGATATTTATAAAAAAACACATTTTTTTTTTATTAATATTACTTTTTAATTTTTATTATTAATTTTTTTTTTTACACCAAACCTAATCATATTTGGTTTCATTGGAAAGGCCATGATCAGGATTGGGAGATAAGGGGATCCAAAGGATCACACATATGGTGATGATGTCAGTGCAGTGGGTGGGGTGGTGACACGGAGG
The DNA here is from genome assembly GCA_009667805.1 of Leptobrachium leishanense. Classification (NCBI taxonomy): domain Eukaryota; kingdom Metazoa; phylum Chordata; class Amphibia; order Anura; family Megophryidae; genus Leptobrachium; species Leptobrachium leishanense. The sequence continues at coordinate 489,409,993 of CM019063.1, forward strand.
CTTGACTGACATCCATGTTGTCAGCCATTTCTGTTTTTTAATTGCGATTTGGCGCCGAATTGCGATCCGGCAATGGAAGGGTTAAATAGAGGTACCGGTGAAAAGGGGAGATTCTCCCCTTTCCAGCGGTACATTTCTTTTTCTTCTATTTGAAGCAGTTTGGGAGGGAGAGGGCTCCTAATGAGTCCATCCCTCCCCTTCCCTGTTTTCCACTACAGCACTGGGGGCAACTGGCAATGATGTCATCACACACGTTGATGACGTCATCGCGACTGCTGAACCCCCTGAATAGGCGGGCAGACTTCCAGCCAGGCCAGACTGCTGCAGGAGCCCAGATAGAGAGATAAGTATAGGGAGGGAGGTTAGGAGACCATGTCATACATAGTACGTCCGCGGTCGTTAAGGGGATTTCTCCACAGGACATACTATGTACGATTTCCCACTCAACTTGATTATTTGTGATCTCTCATTGAAGAGCCTGGAAAATATGACTCATTTGCAATTGGGTTAACCCATGATTGCACAGTGTTCCAATATAGGAACAGCAGGCTAAGGCTAGTCATCCACTGGCTCTGTAGTTGTATGACTGACTTGCTCATCAGACTACAGACGACCTAGGTCGTATGACTATGTACGACTATGGTTATCTACTACGAGTGACTATGGATGACCCAGGATGGACTTATTATGTTTAAAGATGATATTGTGAGAAAAATGCAGAAACAGGTTCTCCATCTGAAATAAAAATACTATAAAATATATCACTATAGAAGTGTAAATGTTAACATGTGCCTAAATATACATTTGGCACATAAGGGGTTATGGCACAGCTGCAAAAGGATTGGAATTTGTTTCCCCTACCCTCAAAATTATTAACAAACATGGACAGTCCCCCCTGTTTTCCCTACCCAAATAAAATATCTTTTATTTAATATTTTTATTATTTACTTCTCAGTGTACATGTTTTGAGGTTTGTTGATTTCGCACAACAAATCCAATTAGAATGGGAAGAGTCGCTAGTCTGATGTAGTCATTTGTAGTCTGAAGCAATGGATGACTGTTGACTCTCTTCTGTGTTGCAGTATTAGTCGTACGACTACGCCCAACTTGTTAGTCGGTAGGGATGAGCATTCGGTTCGGATCTGTTCAGAGTTCGAATCGAACATCGGCTGTTTGAAAGCTCACGAACTTCGAACTTTTATGGGACGTTCGCCAAAAGTTCAAAATAAAAATAATTGAAAAAAGTATAAAAAATGCTTAAAAAATAATATAAAATCTAGAAATAAAGAGACTCTTTACTGCAGAATATTATAAGCAATGGTTTATTAGATATTGAATTAAAACGGGAATATTTTTAACATTGAAGCCTATGGGATAAAACATTCTTGTTACTAAAACATCAGGCAGACACGGCCCTCTAATCAGGCACTGTAGAGGACAGCCTGACAGGGCCTCCCAAGGATCGCCTTGAGGAGCATGCGGCCGCCGGATGACAAAGCTGCAACTGTGCGGGCTAGCCGCCTGGGTGCATGTGGCAGAGACAGGTGGCGCGGGGAGGGAGCTACTGCACCTGCGGCCACGGCAGACCTCCCACAACCAGGATCCAGGGAGTCCCAACTGACCACCAGGCTAAGGTAAGTGTTTCTAAAAAACTTTTTTTTCTTTCTCTACCTTGCTGAATGTATTTAATTATATATATTAGATACATTCAGCCAGGTAGAGGGGGGTGGCATGTGGGCTGCGCAGGGTCTCAGGCAGTGGTTTGTTTTTTTTGTGTGTATATTTTTAGCAAATTTATAGGGGAAGGTAAGGGCAGGTATGATATATATATATATAGATAAGATATATATCTATATTCTTATAAATATATACATTCAGACTTGTATTACACACACATTTTGGCAACTAATTGCCCCCCCCCATTTGGCTGATCCCTCCAGAAGAAATGTTGAACCCAATAGAGCAGAGAAAAATATATATATTCACTGCTCTGTCGGGTTCAACATTTCTTCTGGAGGGATCAGCCAAATGGGGGCGCATTTAGTTGAGATTGTCCACATGCCACCACCCAAGTGCGTATGTGTATATATGGTCTGAGGTCTGTGGGTAGGTGTATATATATATCTGCGTGTTGATATATACGTATATATAGGTCTGCATGTTGATATATACGTATATGTCTGTGTAGTATCAATGCATCCCTACTCTATGCACAGTGCCTATAATATATATGATCAGGGGTTACCTTTTTTATATTTTTATACTATTCCTATTAAATTAACAGTAATTTTTGATGTATTTTATTCAGTAGAAACTTTTTTTTGCCTATATAACATGTGCTTTGTGAAAATAAAATGGTTTTGTGTGTACATTTTAATTTAGTTAGTGGATTCCTGTCCAGTGCGGTGAGAAGCAAACGTAATGCAGTGTAGACATGTTGCGAGGTGGAGAGGAGTGAAGTCAAGCCTGCAAAATGTTTGCTTCTCTTCGCTTCGCTGTGCGTTGCTACACGCTCAGTGTGTCTCAGCCTTTATTCCCGCATCGCTAGCTTACCGAATCAGTTTGTATACTTGTTACTGACCCTGCCTGTTCTGTTTGCTTCCTGTTGCTACTGGTGTGCGCCGATTCTCATCATATACAGTAGCACAGTACAAGTGCCTAAACATTGCTGACCCGGTTTTGTTATAGCTGCTGATGCAACTGAATAGATCGGGGATCTCTTCTGCATTACCAAAACCTCCACCACTGCACTCTTCCACAATACCTCAGAGGGGTTATGGTGTGAAGGCACTTGCTGCCACCAAAGGCACAATATTTGGGTGCACTGCCACTGACGCCTATACCAGATTCATATCATTTTAATATTTGACCGCAGGGTCCTACCCTGCACTCTTCCACAATACCACAGAGGGGTTTACTTACGGTGTGAAGGCACTCGCTGCCACCAAAGGCAAAATATTTGGGTGCACTGATGCCTGTACCAGATTCATATCATTTTAATATTTGACTGCAGGGTCCAACCCTGCACTCTTCCACAATACCACTGAGGGGTTACGGTGTGACGGCACTGTTGCCGACACTGAAGGCCCAATTTTAAAGCACCTATTGTTACTTTCATCCAAAGCCTGCATAAGTTTCACTTAATTTAGCCAAAAAAATCACTAAACTTGTTCTGCGTGTCCTAAAACGTCTCCTCCTTTCATACAGACTGCCGCCCCAAGCAGTTGTTTATGAATAGATTAAAGGAAAACAATTTACCGTCATTTGAAATGTCATTTTTTGTTTATAAATGTTTCTATACATCCTACAAATCCGCCACTTCACGGGCAGGTTATGGGGACCTCCTAGGCACGATAGTTGAAGGAATTTTTCGTTTTTATTCTTAACCTTTATTTTATGGAAAGCTCACTGTTCCTTTGAAAACGTTTCTTTTTTTACTTTTTGTCCTTGTTTCCTGTCCCCCAAGGCAATACCTGGACCCCCATACACCTTTTATGGCAAATAGCTAGCATATATGCCCTCTTGGAGGGCACTCTAAAAATCGAACGTTCGGGTCCCATTGACTTACATTGAGTTCAGATCGTGTTCGAGTTCAAACTCGAACTTTTGAAATTGTTCGAGTTCAAATGCGAACCGAACACGGGGGCGTTCGGGTCATCCTTATTAGTTGGACAACTACGAACCCAGTGGACGACCAGCCTTAAATGAGTTTTGACAGTGGAGAAAAAAAACTCAAGACATACAGTAAATGGGTTAAATAAATAAGTTAATATAGCTGAACAATAGAAATAGTTGGAACCATACCTCCATTTCCAACATCGACTTAAAATGTCAACGGGTGACAAATGTTCAGCTAAAGTATCTGAAGTAATTTTTCCCCAAATCTTGGGTATTTCTTTAGCTCAACTATTTTGAATTAAAAACGAGTCCAGTGAGTCACCCCTTCTTTTTCTACTACCTTAGCTCCCACCAGTAGGCTCAAAGGGACCATTAATAATATAATAATAGCTATTTCCATTAATAAAAAAAGCAAACTGACCTGGCTATGTGAAAATGTTTGGTAAGCAATCGAGCTTCAATATGCAATGCAATGACAAATTACCCATAAATACAGTAACAAGCATAAAGTGCCAACAAGTTCCATAGCGCCGTACAATGGGAGAGACAGAATAACAAATATACATACACATTACACGCATAGAACAATAGGAAAGAGGACCCTGCTCGAGAGCTTACAATCTAAGAGAAGAGGGATGATACGATAGGTGAGGATGAATAGAGAACATGAAGTAGCGGGGTGCATGTGGGCAGTGTGGGAAGATGGAGCAAGAAATTAACAATGGGGGATTACACACAAATGTAATACCCCTTCTTACTTCATACATCTCCAGCTGCCACTGTTCTTGTAGCTATAGTAGGCAGAAGAATAGTTTTAGTCTTGAAATACATAGGTATTGGTACTTATTCATTAGTATAAAGATAATTTCTAACCAGTCTGAAAAGGTTAACCTCATTTCACCATACTGCATATACTGACTGGATATACATTCTCATACTTCTTTTTATACTCTTAGACCAAAATAAATTTATAAAAAAAACACAACTTTTCTTAAAGTATGCCCTACTGCCTTGTAAAATGTCTTACTATTCATTTTTTGTTGGTATTCAAAAAATGTTTTTTGCCTATATTCAAAAACATTTCAGAGAAGTGATGTATGGTTTTGCCATTGTTCGCTTTATACTTGAAAATCAGACAATGTTGCTGCTATAAAATTTAATAACAGGAAATTATTATTTTATTTCTTCTATAGTTTTTGTACAATGTACATGGCGATGTTGGGTATCATTGAAAAGGATGGACTCTGGCCTTTATACTGGCACCTCACTTGTCTTTGTGGATTGTAAAGGGGTACAAATTATCTCTATAATTGGATTGCAGTTCAGGAGAACACATGTCCCTTGTGCCACCCCCCATTCTGAAGGGGTTGAGCTCAGTTTGCCAGTTTGCATTTACATTCTCACCAGCGGCGGCTGGTGAAATGTCTATTTGGTGTGGCACCTGACTGGAAACATGAATGGTTTTAATCATGAATAGGAATATATCAATATGGCGCTACTGCCTCCAAATTATATGGACAATCCCATATTTAGGGAATAAACCATATAGACATAACCCTATTAATGAGGCAAATAAAATGGCCATAAATTCAATGATTACAAATGTAATCCATAAATTAGCCACAAGACGTGTATATAAAACATTCAGAATAAAAAAATCTAAAAGTGAAAAAAAGTGATTTTATTATTACTAGCTATAAATAAAAACTGAACACTGATTTTATCCATTTTATTTTAAATAACTCTGAGCATACAAAACTTCAGTGTTGGAAAGAAAAAAATCCTGTTTGCTACTTTACATTTATTATTTTTTTATTTGTCTTTAGCACATGAAGGCAAATGTTGGGTGCATTTTCTGCCATTAAGGGGTTATGGCGGGCATCCTTTTGTGTGTATAGATAAAATCAGTAAACAAGCCTCAACTAGGAGATTGCTTTGGGTTGTTTGTTATTTTTTGTGTGCCAGGGAGGAGCTCAATTAGCCAGCAGCAGGGGGAATGATACAGCTGCAGTTCCTCATTCTACGATCACCCATAAAACCATTATCATGTAATCTTTCTTTTTTAACTCTGCCTAGCAACAGTTGAGGAGACAATGACCGCTTAAAAGGGACATAACACATTTATCAATCAAGCACATGTTAAATGACACAAAAAAAACAGAAAAAATTATATAGTTTAAATTTATTTTTTATTCCAAAAAATATGGTGGAGCGCTGCCCCATCTGACCCTGTGGGTAAGCCACCAATGATCCACACTGATAGTTTTTGTATATCTTTAGATCAAAATTAAATAATAATTAAAAAAAAACAAAGGACAACTTTTGTTAAAGTGAGCCCAACTGCCTTGTATAACGTTTTACTAGTCATGAAACATTTTTGTCTATATTCCAAAAAAATCCAAGCAACTGATACATGTTTTTGTAAAAGGTCTTGAATATTTTCGTGAGCTCATGACGCATGCTTCGTCACCTTTCAGTTCTTCTTGCCCTGACAATTAGGTATTGTATACCATGTGCTATGCCATCTTTAGATTGCAGTCTCTCCAGTGCTGGTCATAATAATGAATAAAAGGTTGGGTTTTTTCACTTATTTGGATTTTCAAAGTAAGGAAAAGAAAACTGGCGAAAACAAAAGGACATTGCTTGGCAGCTGAAATGATAGGTGGGTTGTCAGGTAGGTGTTAAAAGCAGAGATTAGCTTTCACTGAGATGTTTTCTATCTCAGGACAAAAGAAGGTTAGGGCTGTATATGATAAGGGCACTTTGATTTCCTTAAGTGGATTGACATAGTAGAACAAATGAAGTTTTTTTCCCCTTCTTATTTGTTGATACTGAGACCCATCAGTCATTACTCTCAGTGCATTAACATGAAGGCTTCTGCGCATTTGAAGAAAACATTATGTCATTTGGGCTACAGTCTATCAGGTATACAGCTCTATCATTGGAAAAGTTAATACTTTTAAATACTTATTGTGGCAACATTAGAGCAATTCTTTGGCAAATGCTGAAAATAAAGAAAATTCTATATCTTTCCATGTCTATTACCTACAGTGAACCTGTCATGGATACATTATGATAGTCAACTGGCCAGGTTTATATGAAATCAACCACACAGTGATGTAGCTCCCTCCCACATACATGTCACACACATCTGTGTCTTCTTCAGACCTAGGATAGGGAGATGCCCTGCACATACTTCTTCTCTTCTTTGCAGTACTGTGATCTATCTGTGTCTATTATTAGCTGTATAGCCATGTGCCTCCTCTTTTTCATAGGCTGAATAAAAGCCATGCGTCCATTGAGTTCAGCCTTTCCCACATCACCTACTGCTGTTGATCTAAAAGAAGACAAAAAAAACTTGAAGTCTGAAGCGCTCATCAAAATGCAATATACTGGAAAAAAAATCCTTCTTGACTCCAGAATGGCATCAGATTTCTCCTTGGATTAAGAAGCTTTTACCCACATATTAACGATGATAATCCTTAACATTATGTTTTTGCGGGAAGTCATCCAGTCAATGTTTAAACGTCTGTACCATCTCTGACCCAACCACCTCAACAGGCAGAGAATTCCACAGCTTTATTGTTCTCACTTCTCCCTGTAAAATAACCCTTCCTATGCTTTAGAATGAATTTTAGACATGTGCACAGCACAAAATTTCGTTTTGAACTAATGGATTAGTCCTAAAACGCAATTTATTTAGTTGCTAAAGAAATTCATTTTCAGTTCTTTAGTATGAAAACTAATTTCATTCATCCGAAAACCAGTGGATACAATTACTATTGTAGTGGCTCCTCAGAGGGCTGAGATCACTGCTTGTTACAGTATCTCTCACTATCAGCACAATGTGTCAGGAAAAGCTGTTACAGTAACTGACTGCTGCTCATCACAGCGCTCAGAGTTTCAGTAAAACTAGTAAATAATATTTTTATATATAAGAGGTTATAACAATATTATTTCCTTGTTTTACTGAAACTCTGAGCGCTGTTACAGTAACAGCTGAGCCTGATACATTGTACTGAGAGATAATATAACAAGCAACCGATCTCAGCGCTCACAGCCACTGGATTTAAAGGGCTAAAAAAAAGCTCCTCTCTGTATAATGTATAGAACATCCTCCTGAATTAATTAATACCCCTCTCTGTATAATGTAGATAACATCCTCCTGCATTAATTAATACCCCTCTCTGTATAATGTAGATAACATCCTCCTGCATTAATTAATACCCCTCTCTGTATAATGTATACAACATCCTCCTGAATTAATCAATGTCACTCTCTGTATAGAACACCCTCCTCAATTTATACCTTTCTCTGTATAATGTATATAACATCCTCCTGCATTAATACCCCTCTCTGTATAATGTATAGAACATCCTCCTGCATTAATTAATGCCCCTCTCTGTATAGAACATCCTACTGCATTGGCATGTGGAGGGTGCAGAACTTCGGAATGCAATGCTTATCCAGCACAGGAGAGGGAACTTTTACTTAAACTTTGTATCTCTGTGGGGGAGACAGACAGGAATATAAAAGCAGGGGAGAGGGAAAATATTAACGTGAATCAGTCTGAAAGCTCAGAGAAGACATGACTGGTGCAAATTTCTTTTTATAATGAAATAAAGCACTTTAAATCTAGGTAAAACATTCAAATAAATCACACTGAAGGCTCATAATGACAGAGTAACTGTGAGAGCTGGATACTAAATGTATCAGATGTAAAAAAAACTTTATAACAAGCAGCACTGGGAGAGGAGAGGGAATTTTTTATAAAACGTGTATTATAGATGAAGAAAGGGGGATAGTGCTACTGGATAATATAAAATGTATCAGACCTAAGCCCCTATTATGCAGATCGGGAGGGGAGATAACACACGTTTTATAAAGTCCCTCTCTTCTCCCAGCGCTGCTTGTTATAAAGGGGTTTTTACTATCCAGCCCTCCTCTGTCATTAGCTTTCAGTGTGATTTATTTTAATGTTTTCCTTCTCCAGCTGCTTTTATCATCTTGTCTGGCTCATAGACATGCATGGGTTAAGTAAAGGTTTCCTCTCCTGTGCTGGCTGTCTGTGCTGCGAGTGAGTTTTCTGGAGCTCTATCACTGTCAGATTTTCGGGTAGGGGTCGGGAAGGATTACGCATACAAACCTTTTCTGTAGCTTTGCGATGTTCCTCTCTTCATTGCTGGTCTCCTTCACTCATCAATGTAATATCACAAAAAGGACTGAAACTAAAATGTAGTGCATTTTTTTTTAGTTTCTTTCGTTTTTTGTACTGAGCAGTTTCGTATCTCTTGAGTCATACGAAAACTAAATTATCCCAAAATTCGGACTAAATCGTTTTAGTACTAAAACGAATGCACATGTCTAATGAATTTGCTTTCGTCCAGTCTAAATGGGTGGCCTCGTGTCCTGTGTATAGCCCTGTTAACCTCCCTGGCGGTCTAATTTTTTCAAAATTTCGTGTCTAAAAGCGTCTCAATTTTTTTTTTAAAGGAAACGTGTTTTTGTACATAGTTAGCCTGTAATAATTAGGAATCACGCGCTGAAATCTGTGCAATCAAGAGTCCTTACTGGTAAAATCCTTTATAAATAAATAAATAAATAAATAAAAAAAAAGTAAATACACTGAGTCCAATAAAGTTTGAAACACGACATAATAATTTATTATCCCAAACATAATTATCCAAAATAATGCAAATAAATGATATTCAATAAACTACAACAAAAAACACTGAAATCTGTCTGAAAACAAGGGTGAGACAATGTATGGTCTGTTTCTTATCCTGTAGTGCCACCTAGTGGCCGTTCATAAACATTGCACATTGGATTATACAGTGTATTATAATTTTTTTCTAAATTTGCTGCCTGGTCCCGCCCCCTGCATCGTCTGACTCACAGGAAGCCTTACCAGGAAGCAGCTCGCCGTGATCACACTGCGGGGGACAGCCGGGGAGCCAGGAGGAGGTGAGTATGCATCCAGCCCGAGTGTGGCTCGGGGTTACCGTTCACGGTAGTGAAATTTAACCCCGAGTCACACTCGGGAATACCACCAGGGAGGTTATTGAATAGGTTTCCAGACAATGGTTTATAATGGCCCCGTATATATTTATATAAAGTTATCAGATCCCCTCTAAGGCAACGTTTCTCTAAACTAAACAGGTTTAAGCTTGTTAGTCTTTCCTCATAACTTAAACCTTCCATTCCCCTTATTAATTTAGTCGCCCATCTCTTTTTTAAGTAGTAATTCTTCTTACAAATATCCCTATAAGTTCTTGACCATGTTTTACCATGATGTATCAGGACATACTTGAAAATGAGAGAAATACTGAATCCTTCCTGGTAAAATACTTTATAAATAAATTTTTTAAAAAAACATTACAGTTTATTATAGGGGTTATTCATTAGACAGTGAATTGAGATGACCTGACATGAAGTTGAACGCAAAGGAATGACATAAGAAAAAAAGTTGGGAAAAATTTCCCCCCCGTTGATTGCATCTAGTTTTTCTAATTAGTATATGCAACAAAATCATCGGATGCATCAATCTGCATTTGCTCCTCGAATTCCAGTCATATGCATAGCGTTTTGTGCAGATTATATGTTTGGGAGCCTCTTATGTGAAAGGATGTCATTAGTGGCTAGGCTCCTGTCAATAATATTTATCGGATGGGGGCCGTCTGTGTATCTCAAACAGGACCGAAAATATCCCTCCATTAATGGTAGGTCATTGCCTGCTCGTCTGTCTTTCTGCAGAAACAATCCACCCACCGACCCAGCATAATGAGTTCACTACGTATGTAGGAATTATCGGTTATTAGCTCAGACATTAACTCCTTAACAACTCACCATCCTTTGATCCGCAAACCAGCTTTCACTATGGCCCGGATCCGGTTTTAACATGTTCATTATTATTTTTGCCAGGTGTCTAAAAACCTGGAATGTTGCCTGACTTGAGAATAACCATTTCAACCTTTAGTGAGCATTTTAACCCTTAAAGAACATTTTCTAATAAATGATTCCCTCTTTGACTAATGTATGTGGATATATATATATACAGGGTTATTCAAAGAGAATCGAAAAGCCACCACATGTTCGGTGACTTCTTATTCTCTTCAATTCGGTGCAATTTGGCGATCCCATTTTGGCGACCCTGTGGTGCAAGCACCACAGGACCGCCGAAATGCAGAGAAAAGTTGCCGCAAACCCGCCGAAAACTCACCGCAAAACGAGGGCGAATGCACATCGAAACCCGCAAAAACATCTGTATTAACCCGCAGAAAACGCCGGAAAAAACGAGGAGCCGATCACACGCAGAGCAGCCGCTGGAAAAACCCGACACCGCAGACGAATGGAGTGAAAAAAAAAACAGTCCGCTTGAATGTTTGAAAAGTGAAACGCTGTTTGCAAACAAACTACTGAGCGAAAATGTCTGAAATTTACATATAAGATCCAAGGAATGATAATAAAAATGGCTGTTACTGAAAAAAGAAAAAACTTTTAAAATTTTACTCTTTGCCAACTCCCTTTGTACCTCGCCACGGACTCAGTCCTGTCTCAGCCAACTTACTCGCAGGTACCTCCAGTATATCCCCGCCAAAAGGGCTCTAACCACCCGTACATGGGTCCCACCACGGCGTATGCCAGGTGCCACCCTGACAGAATGCAAAGCCCAACAACTGAGCCCGCAGGGATGCTACCAGCCCCAAATGATATGGCGTACCAGCTATGTATGGTCCTGGATGAGGTCTGGGCCTTAATGGACTCCCTTAGAAGCACCACTCCCAAAATGTGTGTTTCCCCAGCAAAAAGAGCCAAAGGCCCGCTAGCTCCAGAGGAGCGCGCCAGGAGGATAGCCGAGGGTCTCTGTATTTACTGTGCCTCAAGAGACCACTGGCTCGCAGCCTGTCCCGCAAGACCCCCAAAAAGGCCAGCTCCCACACCCGAGCCGGCTATGGTGTCACGGCGAACCCCTATGAAAAAGACCGTGTGTGAAAAAACTCTGGTGTTTAAAGATGCACCCCACACTCATGTCTCTGCACCACAGGTTCCCAAGCCTGCACCCAGAAAGCCTCCTACACCGAAGCCTGCGCCCAGACGACTCAAGCCCACTGTACCCAGGGGTAGGGAGTCTCTGGTGAATTAATACAGATGAGGAGGAAGAACCCCGGACCAAGCATGAAGCCAGAAAGGCTCCGGTCTCTAAGGCTGTGTCCTGGCCTACTTCTACACCTACCCCCAGGAAAGTCTGGCCTGCCAAATCCAGGGGTAGAATACTGGAGGAGATCAGCTCCAAGGAGGAGGACGGGTCTTTCATCCCAAGAGAGACAGAAAACATCGCCACTGTGGCTTCAGATCCAGAAGTACTGATGGACTACGAAACCACAGTACCGGAGGAGCTAGACCAGTCAACTCCTATGGATGTTATGACCACCCAGATTCCGGGTAGTGCTCCCAGACAGCAGCTAATGACTGGTGCTGCTGTTGCCCTGAACCCTAAACCTAGATATGAACCTGTACCAGAAGATCAGGGTCCCTACTGTATACAAGGGACCTACTCCTATCCGAAATCTACTGCAGCCACGCTCATCCACACTCCCATGGCAACGGAACCCCTAAACCAGGATTGTGTATACGCCTCCATTGGGACTATAGTGCGGAAAGAAGATCTGGCAAGGTTTGAGGAAGCTCTACACCTCAGGGAAACCATCAAGCTACCCAAGACTGCTATCATAACGCTGTCTGCGACTCCCATCACTCCCAGCCAACAAGTACCATCTCCTCTTCCCTGGCAATGCTACCCACAAGATCCTGAGTCAGAGGATTGGGATACTGTGGACTCGGATGGTGAGCTTCAACTGCAGACCGCTCGGCATTCCAGGGGACCACCGGCTCAAGACACCAAGTATGTGGGGGCTACCGCCTCTCTTCCCCATAAGGACTCCATACAGCTCAGTGATTCCCCCTGTGATGACAAACCTGAAGAAAAGGAACGTCCTACAGCAGTACCACCTCATCGTGTGGGTACTGTTCTGACGGGCGATTACACTGTCCAGAACACCCTGGAGGGCAAGACCAGTACCACATCCAAAGCCAAGACTCGGAGACGCCAGCGGAAAAAACACAGTCAGTCTGATCATACGAGACCCCTGGCTGAAGAGTCTGAAGACCTGGTGCAGCTTGCCCCACTACCCTCTGCCTACGTGAACACAATATATTCAGGTGCCCTTGACCCCTATTCATGCCCATCTGTTTCCAGGACTCTCCATGATTTTGATAGGTCTATGTGCTCAGGCCTTCTACATGACGAACCAGAACCCTATACAGTCCAGGGCTCCTTTGTCTTACCCACCTGGGACCGGGTGACAGCGACATGGACTTATTCCCCTTACCCACCGAGCCCAGCTTCCAGTCAAGTGTGGATCGTCCAGTGGCCGCTCCTTCGGGAGGGGATTCTGTCAGGGATCAGCACCCGTGTGTGCGCAACAATCAGTGCTATCCATGAAAAGTGCTGCTTCAGACCTGTCCAGCACTGATAGGGGTTAAAACCAAAGTAGCACCAAACACACACCACACCCTCTTCTCTGCCTATCAATAAAAGAGTATCCTCCCCCTGTGCAACTTGGCTTTGCATTGTCAAGTCTCACCTTCTGCTATTCAGACCTGCCTTCCTGTCTCTGTTGATAACCGTGTACCAGACCCTGATTTACCCACCAATATTGCCTCCTTGCTGCCAGCCCCTTGATCTATGGACCGTCCTGTCTACTCTTTGCCAACTCCCTTTGTACCTCGCCACGGACTCAGACCTGTCTCAGCCAACTTACTCGCAGGTACCTCCAGTATATCCCTGCCAAAAGGGCTCTAACCACCCGTACATGGGTCCCACCACGGCGTATGCCAGGTGCCACCCTGACAGATACTGGATACACAGGATAAACTGCCCTGCAGTATGGCGAGACTTGCCAACTGTAGTAGCCTGGCGAGGCCTAGCAGGAGTAGAGACTGGGCGAGGCTTGGCTGTGGGCTGGCGAGACTTGGCAGAGACAGGGTGCTGTCGAGCTTTGGCACTTGGAGTTCGCTTAGACATTCATGGCAAGGACTCATCAGGTAATGTCTCTTTGCTTTTAGCATGCACAGACACAGGAGGAGCAACCAGTTGAGAAGCAGGAGTAACAGGGTTGACTCTGGTCTGTGAGGAGGATGGCTTGGGTGGGCGCACAAGATATGAAATGTGAGCCCGCACTACAATAGAAGCACAGTCCCAAAGACCTCCTCCTGGAGCGTTCCTCCTCAGACAAGGGTCTCCTGCAGCCTGACATAGAAGTTGAAGAGCGCACCTTAGGTGAGGTGCCCCTTAATCCTTGCAGCACTTTAAGCAACACAGAGTCCAGTTGCTGCAGGAAGTTCTCCACAGCCATTTTCATGGATGCCACCACCGCCTGTATCACCGCAGACTCGTAATAAGATGGGGTCTGCATTCTGTCACGTGGCATGTGCGGTTCTGGTATGAGCCCAGCAGGCGGCGACACAGAGGGGAGGCCAGACAGGAATCACGCAATGAAGATTCTTTAATGAAACATAAATGGTCCTTAACTGCAGGCACTTGAAAGAACAAAGGAAATATATAAAGTCCAGGGAGAGTTCTTGTCAGTAGTTTATCACGATTTGACCTCGATATGCAGGTTACATCAGGCGTGTTGCAGATGCTGGTATAGATAGGCTCGTAGACAATATTCAATCCAAGGGTCGTTGTGGATAACGAAGGATTATTTATTCGTAAGGTAGGCGGTAAGGTCAACACCAGGAAAGACAGGTTCAGTATGGTAGTGTCTCTGGGAGATTCAGACAACAACTGGACAATGAAGCATAGGTGGTTCAGGTTTATATAGGGGAGTTCTGCCCACTCCTACTCCACCCCCAAGAGAGGGGCGTGACGTCAGAGTCAGGGAAACCCCAGTCATTGAACCTGCAGGTCTGATCCCTTGGCCAGGCCCCCTGGCTGATGTCATCGTTTCCCTGTCCAACCTCCTTGGGGGAACTCCCCAAACAGAGGCGGAGCAGGGTCTGACTGTCAAGCCGGGAGTGCCACGTGGGATCCTTCCCCGCGTCGAGACACGGGTCTGACTCCTCGTCTGCATCGCCTCTCCAAAGCCAGGAGGCTGGAGCTGGACGGTGACAGCCGCCGGAGGTGAACCTGCGCCAAACACCCTCTCGTTGCTGGTTGAGGATCGGGTGCGGGGACGCCGCGGCCGAGCGCCGGCGCCCTTCCCCCAGAACCGCTGCTGAGAAGTGTGCCGGAGCGCGGTGTCACCCCCCTGCGTGGTCCCCGAGCGGATGGTAGCTGCGGTGAGTCCTGACATAATCCCCCCCCCAGACGACCACTCCGGGGGCGTCCAGGGGCGGGCTTGGTAGGATGGAGGAGATGGAAGCGACGGACCAATCGGACGGCACTGATGCCAGAAGCAGGCTCCCAAGATCCCTCCTCAGGACCGTAACCTTTCCATTGGATGAGGTACTGCAAGGAACGACCATGCCAACGAGAATCAATTACAGCTTGAACTTCATATTCAGGATCTGAAACGGCAGAAACGGGTGGTGGAGGAGTCGTCTTCCGGAAGAGATCAGGAGTCCATGGTTTTACGAGAGAGACGTGGAACGTGGGATGGATCCTAAATTTCGGAGGTAGTCGGAGACGAACCGCTGAGGCGTTTACTACTTTATCGATTACATATGGTCCTATGAACTTCGGCCCAAACTTTTTTGATGGACATAGTAGACGTATATTACGTGAAGAGAGCCATACCTTTTGACCTACTTGGTAGGAAGGGGCTATCCTTCTCTTTTTGTCTGCTTGATTCTTATGGCATCGTTTGGCATGTAACAGGTTATTTTTGAGCAGGGCTAAGTGGGAGCGGTGATGTCGTAGTAACGTATTGACGTCGGGAACATGAGTCTGACGGAAGGAACCCGGTAGGAGAACAGGGTGGTATCCATAAGCGGCGTAGAAAGGTGACGTCTTGATAGACGAGTGGAAACCACTGTTATAGGCGAATTCGGCCGTAGTCAGCAGATCCATCCAGTTATCTTGTGATTGCGTAGAGTAGCATCTTAAGTATTGCTCAAGAGTCTGGTTGGTACGCTCAGTTTGGCCGTTGGTTTGTGGGTGAAAGGCTGATGATAGACGGCTGGAGATATGAAGTGATTTGCAGAGGGCTTTCCAGAATCTCGAAGTGAACTGGGAACCCCGGTCAGAGATGATGGATGTGGGGGTGCCGTGTAAACGGAAGATGTGGTTGTGGAACATGGTAGCTGTTTGTACTGCAGTGGGGAGTCCCTTACAACCCACGAAGTGTGCCATCTTAGTAAAGTGATCTACCACTACCATGATGGTGGTATATCCTTTTGAAGGTGGGAGATCGGTTATGAAATCCACCGATATTTGGGTCCAAGGACGAGAGGGCGTTGGTATGGGTTGGAAGAGACCCGATGTCCTATCTGTTGAATGTTTCGATCTTGCACAAACGGAACAGGTTGTTACGTATTTCTTAATCTCTTTTTTCATGTGTGGCCATGTGCCATATCTGTGCATGAGATGTTCGGTTTTCTTGATTCCTCCATGACCAGCAGAGGGTGAGTCGTGGCACAGTTCGAGGAGTTCTTTGTGGGAAGGTGTGGGAGTATCGATGGTTGTGGCTGATAGGAAGTGGTCGGAGTGGAGTATGGTATCCGTACATGGTACTTTGGTAGGCGTAGGCGGTAGTCGTGAAAGCGTATCTGCCTTCATGTTTTTTCGTCCAGGGCGATAGGTTATATGAAAATTGAATCTGGAAAAGAACAAGGCCCATCTGGCTTGGCGTGGGCGAAGTCTTTTGGCTGAGCGAAGATACTCAAGGTTTCGATGGTCTGTGTATATTGTTACCGGGTGGTGAGTACCTTCTAATAGATGTCTCCATTCCTCCAATGCCTTTTTGATGGCTAGTAACTCCTTGTCTCCTACGTCATAGTTTTGTTCGGCTGGGTCCATGATCTTGGAGTGGAATGCTATAGGATGGAGTAGACTCGAGTTCGTATCTCGCTGGGAGAGGATGGCCCCGGTGGCATACTCGGAGGCATCTACCTCCAGGAAGAAGGGTAGAGTGGGGTTAGGGAGAGAGAGGATCGGTGCTGAGGAAAACTTTTTCTTTAATGTTTGGAAGGCATTGTCCGCCTGGTTGGACCAGTAGAATTTAGTTTTGTTACTTGTTAGCATGGTGAGGGGACGTGCCAGTTTGGAAAAATCTCGTATAAAACGACGATAAAAATTAGAAAAACCTAAAAATCTTTGTATTTCCTTTTTTGAGGTGGGTATGGGCCAGGTGGTGATGGCAGTGACCTTTTCGGGGTCCATTGTCACGTGTCCCGGTGATAATATAAAACCTAGAAATGAGATGGTTTGGGCGTCGAAGATGCATTTCTCGGTTTTAACATACAGACGGTGTTTCCTGAGTCGGGATAACACCTCTTTCATATGTGCACGATGGTCAGCGATAGATTTTGAGTAGACAAGGATATCGTCGAGGTATACCACAACATATTGATCGAGCAGATCTCTGAAAACATCGTTGATGAAGTGTTGGAAAGTGGCTGGGGCGTTGCAGAGCCCGTAGGGCATCACGAGATACTCGTAGTGTCCATATCTGCTCCTGAACGCTGTCTTCCACTCATGGCCACTCTGTATTCGGACTAGGTTGTATGCCCCATGGAGATCTAATTTTGTGAATATGGTGGCGCCTTGCAGGCGTTCCATTAATTCTGGAATCAGTGGAAGCGGATAACGGTTTTTTATGGTGATGTCATTTAGCTCTCTATAATCCACGCAGGGTCTGAGGCCCCCATCCTTTTTGCTGACAAAGAAGATACCTGCACCAGCAGGTGAGGTGGATGGACGTATAAATCCTTTGTCGAGATTTTCGCGGATATATTCTTTTAGAACCATTAATTCTGGTTGTGACAATGGATATAGACGACCATAGGGAATCGTGGCACCTGGAACCAGGTCGATTGGGCAGTCATAGGCCCGATGTGGAGGCAGAGTCTCAACCCCTTGTTTGTCAAAGACGTCTGCATACTCGAGGTAGGGTTTGGGCACCTCTGTATTGGTTTTGCGCATGTTTTTATCCAGAACAGAGTTTAAGAATCCTATTTGAGGTCTGAGCATGCAATGTTTCTTACAGTAAAGAGATTGGAAGCGTACTCTACTCGGCTCCCAGTGAATGAGGGGATTATGTAGTCGCAACCAGGGGAGTCCCAGTATGACGGGAAAAACGGGTGAGGCCACCAAGTCGAAGCATATTGGTTCTAGATGTCTATTACCTATTGCCATCTGAACGGATTGTGTTTCGGATGTGACCGTCCCAGAGCGTAATAATGACCCATCAACCATGTGTATGTTTATAGGTGTTTTTTTATTTAGCTTAGGAATATTAATATTTTGTGCATATTCCATATCCATAAAACACCCACTGGCTCCTGAGTCCACCATGGCTCGGGCGTAGACCGTCTTATTGTTCCACTGTAACGAGATGAGCAGGGATAAGTGAAGAGGAAAACATGGGTTACTAGGATTATGTGATGGTGCGCCCTTACCTCCTCTGTTGTTCCTTTCAGGGCAGGAGGTACGGAGATGGTTGGGGCTTCCGCAATATAGGCATAGGTGTAAGGCTCTGCGGCGATCCAATTCCTCGGGAGGGAGTCTGCGAAGCACCTAGTTGCATGGGTTCCTCTCTTGTCTCTCCACCGTAGTACGGGACTACGGCTGCGGCATCGGATGGAAGTGCCCTAGGTGGGCGTCGTATGGCCCCCATGAGGAGTGGGTTCCTCTCTAGGCGGCGTTCTCTCATACGTCTATCGATTGTCAGGGTCAGTTGCATGAGTGCTTCTAGCGTGTGGGGAAGATCACCTCTTGATAGTTCGTCCTTTACTTGCTCTGATAATCCTAGACGGTATTGGCTGATTAATGCAGCCTCGTTCCATTCGGTATCAAACGCATGTGCTTTGAATTCAGAGATATACTCTTCTACGGGTCTCCGCCCTTGTTTGGTTGCACGTAGCGTACGTTCGGCGGTATCCTTACGTAGTGGATCGTCATACAGAGTATCCAGCTCGGTAATGAAAGACGCCCAGGTGTCCAGGATAGGGCTATTGGATAGGATTAGATGGTGGGCCCATGTTTGGGGTTCCCCAGAAAGCAAGGAAATGATGGTTTGTATCTTGATGTTCTCGGAATGATAGGTTCGTGGCTTCAGGGTAAACATGATTTGACAGGCAGTACGGAATATAATATATTTGCTGCGGTCACCTGTGAACTTTTCGGGCAGAGGTACGGGGGGTTCTGGGGCTTGTGGATCCTGTGTCCGTACGAGTTCCATAGACGCCTGATAAGGTGGGGGGACACCCTGGAGCTCCCTCATATTGGCACGAAGTTGATCTTGGCCGGTTTGGAGACCCTGGACGGTTTGGGTTAGTACCCCTATTTGATGGGCCAAAGCGTTGAGGGTGTCAGATAACCCTGCGAGGTCCATGTCTGGTCCAGTTGTATTGTCAGTAGTTTATCACGATTGGACCTCGATATGCAGGTTACATCAGGCGTGTTGCAGATGCTGGTATAGATAGGCTCGTAGACAATATTCAATCCAAGGGTCGTTGTGGATAACGAAGGATTATTTATTCGTAAGGTAGGCGGTAAGGTCAACACCAGGAAAGACAGGTTCAGTATGGTAGTGTCTCTGGGAGATTCAGACAACAACTGGACAATGAAGCATAGGTGGTTCAGGTTTATATAGGGGAGTTCTGCCCACTCCTACTCCACCCCCAAGAGAGGGCGTGTGACGTCAGAGTCAGGGAAACCCCAGTCATTGAACCTGCAGGTCTGATCCCTTGGCCAGGCCCCCTGGCTGATGTCATCGTTTCCCTGTCCAACCTCCTTGGGGGAACTCCCCAAACAGAGGCGGAGCAGGGTCTGACTGTCAAGCGGGAGTGCCACGTGGGATCCTTCCCCGCGTCGAGACACGGGTCTGACTCCTCGTCTGCATCGCCTCTCCAAAGCCAGGAGGCTGGAGCTGGACGGTGACAGCCGCCGGAGGTGAACCTGCGCCAAACACCCTCTCGTTGCTGGTTGAGTATCGGGTGCGGGGACGCCGCGGCCGAGCGCCGGCGCCCTTCCCCCAGAACCGCTGCTGAGAAGTGTGCCGGAGCGCGGTGTCACCCCCCTGCGTGGTCCCCGAGCGGATGGTAGCTGCGGTGAGTCCTGACAGTTCTTGACTGGAGAGTCTGAAGTTTGTGGGCAATGCAGTCCCAGACTGAGACAGGGCCCACCAAGGAGAAGTCTGGACAGCGGACAGTGGTACCTTGATCAAAAGGTCAGAGACAGAGATTAACTGTAATCCACAAGTGGAGATCGCTGAGAGTCCTTTGCACAGACAGATGTATCCAGGAACAACAGGGCAGATGGATGGATACTGGATACACAGGATAAGCAGGTTTTCACACATCCAGATGACCTCAGTCAGGGAGAACAATGCAGACCCACTGCTGGCTGGGTCTCTCTGCCTTTTAAGGAGGCTTAAACACGGATAGGCCTCAGCTGGAAGTCCAGGGCTAGATAAGGAAGACCCAGGCTGGATCTCCAGGAGCCTGGTCAAGGTGCTGAGCCTGGGCAAAACCTAGACTGGAATCCAAGAAAGAAGAGATCCAGGGCAAAATTCTTAGATCCAGGTGTGGAAGACAGGTACACGGGGTGGACCGTGACACACATCTACAATAAGGAAACCATTAAACAAGAATGGAGTACATGGGAGGACACCACGGAGGAAGCCATTGCTGTCCAAAAAGAATATTGCAGCACGTTTGATGTTTGCAAAAGAGCACCTGGATGTTCCACAGCACTACTGGCAAAATATTCTGTGGACAGATGAAACCAAAATTGAGTTGTTTGGAAAAAACACACAACACTATGTCTGGAGAAAAAAAGGCACAGCACACCAACATCAAAACCTCATCCCCACTGTAAAACATGGCGGAGGGAGCATCATGGTTTGGGGCTGCTTTGCTGCCTCAGGGCCTGGACGGATTGTTGTCATTGATGGAAAAATGAATTCCAGAGTTTATCAAGACATTTTGAAGGAAAACGTAAGACCATCTGTCTGCCAACTGAAGCTCCGCAGAGGATGGGTGATGCAACAGGACAATGACCAAAAGCATACAAGTAATTCAACAAAAGAATGGCTTCAACAAAACAAAATACGCCTTCTGGAGTGGCCCAGTCAGAGTCCTGACCTCAACCCGATTGAAATGCTCTGGCATGACCTTAAGAGAGCGATTCACATCAGACATCCCAAGAATATTGCTACACTGAAACAATTTTGTGAAGAGGAGTGGTCTAAAATTACTCCAGATCATTGTGCAGGTCTGATCTGCAACTACAGGAAACGTTTGGTTGAGGAGGTTTGCTGCCAAAGGAGGGTCAACCAGTTATTAAGTCCAAAGGTTCACATACTTTTTCCACCCTGCACTGTGAATGTTTACATGTTCTGTTCAATAAACACATGAAAACATATAATGTTTGTGTTGTATTATTTTAAGCAGACTGTGTTTTTCAAATTGTTGTGACTTAGATGAAGATCAGAGCACATTTTATGACCAATTCATGCAAAACTCCACGTAATCCCAAAGGGTTCACATACTTTTTCTTGCCACTGTATATATAATGTTTAACCACCTTTGCTATTTTACCAAGCTCGTGAGAATTTTAATTTTGGATTCGGATCATATATTAATGCATAACTGTCGAAGTGTTTTTGTGAGACCCATACACCGTATAATGTGATCCTTTTAAAAAGTAGAATATTTAGGTTGGGCAATTGCAACAGAAATCAGACAACCAAAGCTCATTTAAGGGTATGGGACAAAGAAACATTTGTTTTTGAGCAATAATGCAGAGGAAGCAGCAACAGGTTTAACCGGAGCATTTGGGTACACGTGGAAAAGAAGGGAATGCTTGTGTATTATTATTATTATATGAGGCTGAATACCCCAGCATAATAGGCGATGGAGGAGAGGTGGTGTCAAGCGCATATAAACCTGATGGCTTCACTGTGAATGAAAAGAAATGTCCTCAAATATGGATATAACCTCTACAATAAGCACTTAGGTAGCAAGAGAAAGCATTAAATATTTCCTAGACATATTATGCTATAATGTTTATTGCACTTCTTTTTAATATAAAGCACAGTTGGGCTTAATTAGAAAGCAATAGTACTATCTATCACAGGCTTACAATAGTCATCTGGAAGAAGCCACCAGCTTTAAAATGAACAGGTACTTATAATTAAATCATTTTTTTTATTATTTTTGAATAGCTTCTATTCCTGTGGCTACTATTTTGTCCTGGATCAGGAGATATTCAGTGTCTTATTCTTTTTAGGACCTAATTTGGCGCTTGGAAAAGCCATTTCATTGTTGTTTTATTGGACAGTATGTGTAGTATCTCTACGTTCTCCCAAGCTGTTGCTTTTATTGGGGTTTCAGCTGTAAATTCATCCATATGTCCGTATATACACTACTTGAGCAAAAAAAAGGCGCACACACATATTTTAGTGGTCCACATTTTGCTTAGATTACGGCACACATCATTTCGTTAAGTTTATACATTGTCAGAACATTTATCTCCATCCAGAGTTTAATTAAATTGTCCCCAAGATCTTGTGGTGATGATGGGAGAATCGGACTCTGTGTAAAGTCTTCTCCAGCACATTATCCCAAATATTCTCAATTGGGGTTAAGATCTGGACTGTGTGGTGGCCAATCCATGTGTGAAAATGATGTTTCACACTCCCTGAACCACTCTCGCACAATTTGAGCTTGATGAATCCTGGCATTGCCATCTTGGAATATGCCCGCTGTGCCATCAGGAAAGAAAAAAAAACATTTATGGAAAAACCTGCTCATTCAGTATATTCAGAGTCAGCTGACCTAATTTTTTTGGCACATTACTTTGCTGAACATAGACCTGACCAACTGGAGCAACCCCAGATTAGAACAATGCTCCCACAGGTTTGTACAGCAGATGGCAACCTTTTTGCCAGGCAGCATATATACATATTAACCTCCCTGGCGGTCCGATTCTGACATATTTTATATATGTCCTATTTATTCTGGCCCCCTAGCGGTATCAGTGTGGCTCGGGGGTTAACTTTCAATACTGAAAGCGGTATCCCCGAGCTACACTCTGGCCGATACTTACATTTCCTGCGCTCCCCCGCTGTCCCCGCAGTCACATGGCAGCCGATCGCGACGTCACACTTCCTGGCTTCACTCCTCGCGAGAAGAGATCCAGGCAGTGTGACTTTGCGAGCGGCTGGAGGAGACTGCGGGGATCAGCGAGGGAGCGCAGGACATGTAATTATCCAGCCCAATTGTGGCTTGGGGATACCGCTTTCGGTACAAAACGTTAACCCCGAGCCACACTCGGGAAAACCGCCAGGGAGGTTAAATGGGCCAAAGGAAGATTTATATCTGCTGTATGTAAAAACACATCAAGTTTGATCCTGTATGCAAACTATTATGCTGACCAAATACATGTTCTGATGCAGAGCTTTATCTGCTGTAGCAATATTGCCCATAATGCACCGGTGTATGCAAACGCACCAATCGCAAATGAGTTCCTTAAATATTTAGTATAAACAAGTGTCACATATGCAGTTTTCTACATAGCGCTGTAATTCCTAATCAGCAGGATACAGAGCAGATCTGTGTAAAAAACAGATTATTAACTTTATTGATAACTAGTATAGACAATAGATAAATCCAGGTAAAGTATCCATGTAATTGGGCAGACTAGATGGGCCGAAAGGTTCTTATCTGCCGACATTTTTCTATGTTTCTATATGTATAGAACTCAAACTATTAGGCAATTACATAAGAAACTTCAATAAAACATCCCTTTAAACCATCACTAAAGAAATTCTACATATGGAACTCAAACCAACACATATGTCTATCGAACCCTCGTTGTAGGACATCACATATCAAAGCATCACTTGTTACAGGAAAATTACACGTGGAACTCACACACATTATACATGAGAAGACATCTCTGGAAATCATCACTACAGAAATTCTTCATATAGTGAAGTGAGTCCATTCTCAGGTATGAGACTCCTTTTTCAGACCACACAGTCCCCTGGCTTTTTATATCATCTCTAAACAAAAAGTATGTTTTTAGTTGCAAGCAGACAAAACCCTGGCCAGAAGTTCGACAACTGCAAAGGACCAATAAATGAAGGCAACTCTGGCTGAGGGATGTGCTCCTAATTAGTATTACTGATATAAATTATAAATCATCTTACTATCATATATTTTTATGAAAACAAAGTTATTCATATTCTTGTTTAGATCAACACACATGGTCATGTTTCGGTCACTTTCCCACACACTCATGCTGAAGGACACTATATGGAAAATTCTGGATTGAATGTGTGCCATGACTCGAAATATATTATTAACTCCATGTTATCCATTAATCATGAGAAACAACAATCAGTACACACAGTCTCACTAATCATATCTTCATACATTCGTTCCCACCTGTCATATCTTCGTACAAGCGCTGACCTTTATTTAGGCTAGGGTCAGACGAACGCATTTTTCACGTCTACCATCACCGTCTACCGACGCATGGATGCACTTTTTCCCGGAAGATGCGATAGCGGTCATACGGTGCGCAATTACGGCCGTGATTTTTGACTGAGCTAGAAAAAAAAGAGAAATCTGAGTAACCAAAGTTTGCATCTCTGGACGTTATGTAGGCCGGACATGGTGCAGCGTCTGACGTCTCCTAATCACGCACACACACCGCTATGCCGATGTAGTGCACTCTTTGTGTCAGTACTAGTGGTTCCACGTTCTCGAAAAAATGCTTTCGTTTGCCGCTTGCGTTGCGTGGCCTAACTTTTGTGCGGCCGTACTTCGTATATTGGCTGTCATTTGCTGCTACTATGGCCGTAATAATGTGCGGCTGAACGCACGTTTGCACTACGTTCGTCTGACCCCATCCTAAATGTTCTGCAACGAATAACGAGAAAGTGAGTTAATGCAGGTACATTGTTCAAATTGAAAAATCGGACAATGCTCCTGCCTTTAAAAAAAAAGGATATTATTATTTTATGTCTCCTACTTTTTTGCAGACTTTACATGCTCATGTTTGGTGACATTGGAAAGGACGGACTCTGGCCTTTCCAATGACACCTCACTTGACTTTGCGGTAAGGAGCCAGAGATAGAGAATGTCCAAAGGAACCCTGGATCTCTGACGGGATTTCAGCCCCCCCATCCACCAGTTTGCTGTGTTTCCAGCAGAAATAAAACTTAGATGAGGGAACTCACCAAGATTGTTGCATTGCGCAAGTAACCATTGTCATTTGACTGAGCTCAGCAAACAGAGACAGAAGGCAGCAGAAGCCGAGCTGAAAGTGCAAGATATTTAGCTAAAAATGACATAATTTTTTGTTTTCCAGAGATTTAAAGGAAATCGTGATGTAGTTTGGTAGTAGATAGAATGGAAAGAATGCTTTAGGGAACATATAAACAAGTCTTCCATAAATATCTCTTTAACCTAACACCGGCACAACCCTAACCTACATATATTCATATCTATTTTTTATAGACGCCAGCGTAAAACACACTCTTTAAAACTTCAAAATAAATATTTTATTTCTAATTTCTTTTCCTAAATGTATTTATTAAGGTGTTGTTGATAAGTTAGATGTTTTCAAAGTCACCCGTCTGCAACCATATAATAAATACACATATTTGTGTTCACAATTAATCAAACGCGTCAGTACGATGCTTTATGCTGGGTATTTTCATACCAGCTTTTTGTGCATCCATTGCAGAAAGACTTCTTGCAACGCGAGGCGCTTTGCCCTTCATACTAGATTAGTTTGCATCAGTATTGCCATCCGGAGCACACCATAACTAACAGCCTCTCTTAAGCAATTGTGATAAGTTGAGGTGAGGAACCGTAATAGATAGAAGACATATAATCGTAGTTAAAATAGACTCATCTGCAGCGCGAGGTTGTGAATGTCTTTACATACTGCAGCACGGGCCTGCTTTATGAGTACTGCTTTCTCTCATTTAAAAAGCGTCTTATCACGCAGCCTAATCAAAATACAGACATTAAAAGATGTCTCTGCTTTCCCTTTGTTTTGAGACTTAAAAAGTAAAGTACAATGGGAAACGTTCTCCCTTATTTTTCCATTTAGTCTTTTGTTTTATTTTATATATTTTTTATTGGGTGGCCGTAATTGTACCATAAGCTTTATCGTCTTTATTGTTTCTGTTCTCCCTCACATTTCTTTTACGGGAGAAATGCAGATCATGCTTTCGATAACAACGATTCGTCGCATTCTATCGGATTATCCTCCCAGGCATATGCTGTTATCCAAGTACCCGACGGGGTCAAATAACACATGAAAACTCATCTAGGAATTGTTTAACTGGGAAAATCAGGGATCCTCATGAAACCAATAACATATCTCTATTCATTTTCTTTAATTCACAATTTATAAATTATTACAGAACAGAAAAAATGTGTCATTACTGTGAAGAATAATATATATAGGCATAGCATGTTACATATGAGATAGGGCTTCCTAAAATCATCTTAACAAGTATGTCAGACTCTGGACCCTAGATGTTGCAGGACTACATTTCCCAGAATTCTTTGAATGCAAAAGATGGCCAGAGAATCATGGGAGTTGTAGTTCAGAAACATCTGGGGGGACCAGAGCTTGAAATGCCTAAAGGGACATCTAGGAGATGATCATACTTAAAGATAGTCCATTAATGATTGGCCACAATGCATAGGCCTTCCAATGTGAGCAGCAAAGAGTTTACTAAGAGCTAGAAAATAAAAAAGGGGAAGATAGGGGGGAAGGGTTCCCATTCCAAAGTTGGGTTTGGCCCACTCCCGTTTCACTCCTGTGGTCGTCAATCAAGAAGGACTTCAAAATGACCAAGTGGCTGGGTCTGTCTCAGAGCCAAACAATACATTCAGAGGCATGGTAGATGCCACGCATGGCTCGACAGAAGCTCAACCCATTGTCCCTATACAAGTGAGAGAATCCTTAAAGCAGACGGAAAACTCAACATTGTGCCCAATGTGAATAAAAAGTCATTGGTGGCACCAGTTTGTATAAAGAAAATTTAAAGTGAAAATAAGTGCAAAGGGCACCAAAGAATGCAAGTGTATTGATAACCACTGGCTTGAGGCAAGAAGCACCTTGTGTTCATTCTTGACCTATTCCAAAGAAGCCAGGTCAGCAAGCTCTGAGGTCTGATTTGTGGGCGGGGCTTATCCCCTGCTTTGAGATTTTGATCAGTCCTCTGCAGAGGGGATGAGAGAGAGCACTCCGGTCACTGTGACCTTTCAATTCTCTTGGAATACATGAAAATGCACTAAAAGAATTGCATACAATGTACACGTCAGAGAAGCAGCGGTTTCTGCATAGACAGCTGGTGCACATACATATCCACTTATAGGCTTGCGCACAGGGTGTGCTTGGTGTGCCCAGATATACCTTAATGAATGGTTACTCTTTGATCCTCTCCATTAACGGTTTGGATGTTCCTTGATCCGGTTCATGATAAATAGTATGAAAATCGACTGTATCTCTGCATGAAGGTTATTTATTTCGAACATAAATATATATATTATATATTTTGTGCTAGATTATCAGGGTGTGAATTTGTAACTAATGAATTTGCCATGGGTGCACACCCTAACGAAATGGGCTGCTCATGTGGGCTGCTCAGTTCATATACACGTGATACATTGGCATGCATCACAGAAACCTACTGCGGGCACATGAGAACCTTACTCTCAGTCCTCCTTGTAAATGTGGCGAATAACGATCCTGTCCACTGTATAATTGTGTCGCTAAGTCAGACGAAATGTATTTGTGGATATAATAGAGTGTCTGGTCTGGATATAACCGGAACGAACTTGTAAACAAGATTGATATCTTAATTTACTCTATCATTCCCTGCAATATCTCTATATACGGAAGTCACAAGTTGTCGCCTGTCTCGTGCTCCATCCTACGCTACTTAGTCAGGATACGCATTGACAGGAATTCCTTTGTGATTATTTTTCAATATTGTCATTTCTTTTCACAATTGGATTTGTTTGTTTTGGGGGGATTTTTTTTTCATAGTACGTATACCTCTTTGTATGTATAGGTAATGTTATTTTCCTTTTAAAGCTACTCTCCATCGCAGTGTATAGGTGGTGGGTTAGAGGCTTCACTCTGCACTAGAACCAAATTGAAACATCATTCATGGAATTACATTCCATGTGCATTTTAGCCATTACTGACCTTTAAGCACCTGTCCTTTAAGAAGTTCTTTCCTTTTTTTTCTATGCCATATAAAACAGGCAGTTCAACAGAGCAAAAACACAAATAATATAAATGCTGAATAAAGTGGAGAATGTTTGTATAGATTGTGATACAATAAATTGTGTTGTGACAGTTAAAATACACATTCTTATTCTGGACCAGAATAAGAATATGTTTTATTATTATTCTCTACCACACATCTTCTTAGGCCGGGGTCAGACGAGCATCTTTGAGAGCGAAAGGAACGTCCGTGATCGTGGACGTCCTTCCACTCTGTCGCCCGTCTGGCCACATTGCTGAGCGCAGTTAGTGCACTCAGCGCTACAAGGCTCAATCCCCCAATAGAGGATCGCTCTTTGCAGCCCTGTTCAACGCGCGTCTAACATTTTGACGGGGCGGCTTTGTGCACGTCCGCTCATAGCACACAATTCGTGCTCACGCTACAGCGTGTGACCGGCCCCATCGAAGCTTCACAATGCAGTGACGGGTGCCAGGGGGCTCGTCAGTACGGGCACACCTAGTGCGCTCGTCTGACCCCGTCCTTAGTGTTCCCAATGTTTACCATGCATTACATCAGTGTCTTTCAGCTCTGGTCCTCAGGACCCCCTAACAGGCCAGGTTATAAGGATTATCTTGGGGAAAAGCAGACTGAATCCTGCAATCACTGAGCAGCAAATCATATCACCTGTGCTTCGGATATCTGACACACCTGTCCTGGTAGCGAGATCTGAGGACCAGTTATGAGAAACACTGTCTTTCATCATATTATATCTCCCACAATGATAGGTAACCATTTGCCATCCTGTTTTTTGAGCTATACTTCCCATAATACCAAGTAACTCCATGGCATCTCCAGTAGCTGTCCATCATTGCTTGTCTATACACCTGTGGTTTTATTTAAATATATTCAATCTTTCAAGGATATTGCTGAGAGTTGCTGATGTTTTGGGGCTCAAATTTCCCTATGATTTCATATCTGACCATCTCGTCTGCTGATACATTTATTGCCATATAGTAGTTTATTTTTTGTGATATTAATACATTTCTTTAACCACTTGGTTCATAAGCAAACGTACAAGGCAGCACTTCTCACTCTTAGGGAAAAGGTAAAAGGAATATAGGGATAAAGTTATCCCTACATTCCTTTTACCTTTTCCCTAAGAGTGTGGAGAAGTGCTGCCTTGTACGTTTGCTTATGTTTCATGGTTACCTTTTTCTAGATATTGGGAAGATATCTTAGTCCTGGCTATTATAGCGACCTCCGTCTCACTTTTTCCCCACTTGTAAGCGCACTACCTTCCATCCACTTTGTATCACAATTTTAACCACTTGGCTGTCTTTGCTGCTGCGATCAGCCAATATTTTGGCCAATCGCAATGTTCTACCAGTGTTCTACTGGTGCCTCCGGGACCTCCCCCTATGATGGGCAGGGTAATCCCTAAAGTAGCGATACAGGGGTCCTTCGGACTATCATCTTTTTTTATTCAACCTCATAGTGGACACAGGAGGATCCAGAATGGGGGCACAGGGGGGTATTTTTCCCATCCAAACGGGAAATCCATTGTAGGAGATACAGTTGACCTCTGAAATTGTGAACCCCTGTATCTCTTGTTCTATACACTCTACTTGCAGGGTTCTTAAGAGAAAGGTGAAAACCAGGAGAATTGGCAGGAGAAGAGAACAATCAAGACCAAATAGCCAATTTGGAAAATTTGCCCAAGAATTACTATTTTGTATTATGACTATTTTGACCTAGAATTTTCACTTCTCCCATCATTCTCCTGAGTTTCACCTTTCTTTTAATAGACCCTTTGGTCTTTTGAGGTGTCCTTGAAAAATCCAGTCTGGTTTTTCCAATGACACCAAACATGACCATCTAAAATATAGAATGAAAACAGTAGAAACCCAAAATTCTAAATCTTTTTTTTAAAAAATTGGTTAAAATTGTGTATTTCCTTAGAAAAATGCAGTAACGGGTTCTCCATTTGAGGGTTTGTTTGTTTTTTGTTGTTCAAAAAGAGTATGTGTCAAATATATAAACATAAAGGTTTGGATGACAACATGTGGGAAAATAAACTTGCATGGTGAAAATTATTGAAATCTGAATAGAAATTTCCTTTTTGTCACATTTTTGATATGTCATTCTGATGTGGCGTGACATATATACATTGTAATGATATATTTTGAAACAGCTGTGTTTGCTGTTATTGCTGATGGCGCTCAATTCTCAATGACAGGCAAAGCATGTGTCCGCATGCAGAGAATTGCTGTACTGGGTCTGTCAGGTGTCACTTGAGCTGCAGTAAAACAGACCCTATGTTGCAATGTTCTGGAGAGAGTGACTTTGATGAGCGCAGCCTGTGCTCATCCTGATCCTAATAGGGGGACAGGAATCACAGTGAGCTACCACAGTTATTTTTTAGGTCCTGGTCCCTGTGTAAGGAGGAGTAAGATTCAGGGGGCTATAATGACTGAAAGTCCCTTTACTGTACAGATACACTGTATTACTAGAATTCTCATCCAGAGGCATTACGCAGCACATACAGATATTATTTTTATATTCTATTGGTATTTTGGAGAAGCTGCATTGCTAATAATCTTATTATGATCACTACAAATCCCCATAAGCAGGAGATCCGGCTATTTTTACTTCCCTTCTTTATCATCTTTACTGTATTGACACAAATGCTATTTCTGTATGCTGATAATACAGACCCCATTTGAAATTGTGCAAGATAAGGGACACCATCTCCATTTTAGAACCTGTCATCCCAGTAATATTTCTGTAAACGATAGATGAATACAGTGGCAAGAAAAAGTATGTGAACCCTTTGGGATTACGTGGAATTTTGCATGAATTGGTCATAAAATGTGCTCTGATCTTCATCTAAGTCGCAACAATTTGAAAAAACACAGTCTGCTTAAAATAATACAACACAAACATTATATGTTTTCATGTGTTTATTGAACAGAACATGTAAACATTCACAGTGCAGGGTGGAAAAAGTATGTGAACCTTTGGACTTAATAACTGGTTGACCCTCCTTTGGCAGCAATAACCTCAACCAAACGTTTCCTGTAGTTGCAGATCAGACCTGCACAACGATCTGGAGTAATTTTGGACCACTCCTCTTCACAAAACTGTTTCAGTGTAGCAATATTCTTGGGATGTCTGGTGTGAATCGCTCTCTTAAGGTCATGCCAGAGCATTTCAATCAGGTTGAGGTCAGGACTCTGACTGGGCCACTCCAGAAGGCGTATTTTGTTTTGTTGAAGCCATTCTTTTGTTGAATTACTTGTATTTTCATTGTCCTGTTGCATCACCCATCCTCTGCGGAGCTTCAGTTGGCGGACAGATGGTCTTATGTTTTCCTGCAAAATGTCTTGATAAACTCTGGAATTCATTTTTCCATCAATGACAACAATCCGTCCAGGCCCTGAGGCAGCAAAGCAACCCCAAACCAGATGCTCCCTCCGCCATGTTTTACAGTGGGGATGAGGTTTTGATGTTGGTGTGCTGTGCCTTTTTTTCTCCACACATAGCGTTGTGTGTTTTTTCTAAACAACTCAATTTAGGTTTCATCTGTCCACAGAATAGTGCTGAACTTTCTCCATTTGTAGACAGTCTGTCTTACCGTGGACACATGAACATCAAGGCTTTTGGAGATACTTTTGTAACCCTTTCCAGCTTCATGCAAGTCAACAATTCTTGATAGTAGGTCTTCGGAGAGCTCTTTTGTGCGAGGCATGGTTCACATCAGGCAGTGCTTCTTGAAACCAGTAAACCCAAAACTGGTGTGTGTTTTTAAAGGGCAGGACAGCTTTCAGCAACACATCCAATAATATCACACTGATTGGACTCAAGGTTGGCTCACTCCTGGCTCCAATTAGCTCTTGGAGACGTCATTAGGCTAGGGGTTCACATACTTTTTCTACCCTGCACTGTGAATGTTTACATGTTCTGTTCAATAAACACATGAAAACATATGATGTTTGTGCTGTATTATTTTAAGCAGACTGTGTTTCTCAAATTGTGACTTAGATGAAGATCAGAGCACATTTTATGACCAATTCATTCAAAATTCCACGTAATCCCAAAGGGTTCACATACTTTCTCTTGCCACTGTACATGAAAAGTAAAACACTAGCAAATTTATATTATTTCAATATTCTATTTCGCAATAGCAATCTTTGTGCCAAATTGATATTTTACTCAGGATTTAATTGTTGGCTACTTACCCCATGTTTCAAATAAATGCTACAATGACATTTACATTCAACAAAAAGCACGTTGGCGTGAAAACGTTAACAGAACATGAAAGGTTCTCTTGTTTGTTGTTTCCAAGGATGCCTGAGTATATATAACAAGGGATGTACAATTAAACTATTGAGTTAATGGAGTCTGAAAATATACACATATGTCAAAAGAAACTTCATCTTGCCTGCTGTCTTGTGGGAAGCAGTAACTTGTAAAATAAGGTCAGTGCAGAATTCTTGGGTTGGGGAATCAGAAGAGAATTCTTACAATTTGTTCAGTGTTGAGGAGGAGATGGTTGGAGGTCTAAGATCATCTTATACAGTTGACAGTAAAGAAGCTGAAACTTCAGGATATTTATCTAGAAAGGTAACAGTTAACTATTTGTAAGCCTTTCAAAAATGTCAAGAGAATCATGATGCATTTGATAAAATCTTAACTTCAGGCCGGTGTCAGAGGAACGCAGTGATCACGTCCGTGTTGCCGCACACCTTAACGTCCGTCGTAGCATAGAATCATGATAAATAGAGACCCACACATGAAGTATGAGCACACCAAACTGCGCACGCACAGCGCACGTGGCAAACAGACGCAAGTTAGGCAACAATGCAAAACCGCTACAACAGACGCGCAGAGTGCGCCACATTCGCATAGCGTTCTGTGTGAATGATGTCTGATGAAGCGCATTTGTGACGTCCAGCACCTTCATGCAAAAATGGCTTTTCATATCCTTTTCAAATTTTTATAATTTTTCATATTAATTTTGTTTCCCATAATTCCCTTTTTATTTCTAAGTCAATCAACAAAAACGGATCGTGTGGTGTCTACAGTATCTTCCGTCAGTACGTCCGTTCATTGTGCACGCATACAGAGTGTGCTCAGCGTGGGTTCGTCTGACTCTAGCCTTAAAGAAGATGGTCAAAAAAAAAAAAAAGTTGGAAATAGAAGACACAGTGAGATATTTACATCTGGTGACAAGAAAGGGGAAAGGAGGTAAGTCCACACTGGAAAGAGAAATATGAGAAACGAGTAAAGGAAAAAGAAGATTTAGAACAAAGAAAAGAGGAGATGTACTTATATCTACCTCACTGGCGGTTCTAGGAGTAGTGAGGCCTTAGGCAAAGCTTAAAATAGGAGGTCCTTCTTGATGTGCACAAAATGTAGAACTTAGCCCAGTAAATTTAAGAAGGCCAATTCACCTCTTGCTGGACAACTATGTGAATGTAGGAATGAATTTGTTTGGAATGCCAGTACAATGGCACTCTACATAGGTGCCATCATTTGGGGCCCCAGCGGGAGCGAGGCCTTAGGTGACTGCCTATTTTGCCTACTTAGTGAGCCGCCTCTGATCTACCTCCATTTATACCTCTGGAAAAGACAAAACTATGGATAAATCAGATATTAAAACCAAACTGTGAACATGTATGGCATTTGGTGTCTAAATATGTTTTTGAATGTGCTTTATTTTCATTGGTTGTTCAGAGGTAATATAGCATTTTATTTGCAGCAAACAACAAAGGAGTTAAATACTTGGAGGGTCTGCTCCTTTACTCCATGAAGAAAGATTACATATACCCGCTAATTATATCAGCCAGGCAGGTAAATAAAAAGGAATGTCATTTCAGATCTGGACCCACTTCTAGTTTGCTGGCACCTGTTCATGTGACTTTAATATGAAGAAAAAACAAAAAACCAGTGGCCCTATATTCATTTTAATGGTGATAACTAAATATTTTAATTTTAAGTTATTTCATATTTCATTTATCATACCACTCAAAATTATTGAAAATAACTTAAACACCACAATTTATTACATTTCTAATCACAATCTATTTACATAGTTAAAAAAATACAATCACAAATTGGAAATCTAGTGCAATATGGAAATGTAACCGACCCATAAAATATTTTGTCTTGCGAAGACACCAGAGGATCTGAATGTTCCCATTTTCTAGATAGAGAAACAAAGATCTAGGCGATATTGTCATTTCATTAGGTAAAGGTAAAAAAAAGCAATCAAGCCTTCACACTGCAATGTAGTCAGTGCTACCTACACTGCCATGCAGTAATTTTATTGGAAACTCTGCCACCCTGCTCATACCTTAAAGGGACACTCTAGGCACCATGACCATTTAGTTGAATTTAAATGATCGTGGCATGAGAAATGTCCTACGCTCATCCTCCAGCTGTTCCTGGGAACTGTGTCAGCCTTCCAGTATGGATTGTGACATTCTGCCACGATTGGATGCCCCTCATCACCTGCTGGACAGCCTTCCTGGGTTCCAAGCAATCAGCTTCACAATTACAAGGATTTATAAAGCGCCAACAAATTCCATAGCAATGTACAATGGGTGGGACACAACAAACAAATATACATAGAAGTGAGACACACTGAGAACAATGGGAGAAGAGGACCCTGCTCAAGAGCTTCTAATTTAAGAGAGCTTTGGATAGGTTAAACAAAGCTAATCATCCAATGGCTTTTTAATACAGACTCCGATAATGCAGAAGATCTCCAAAAGCAGGGCGAGGGACTGGAGAACCGGAATGGAAACACCAAGGCTTTTGCGCTACGATTGACGCGACGTTGGCCGCGTGCTGAACATCAAATGTCAAAAGCCCAGCTTTTTTTTTTCATTAAACTCAAATTCAGTTTTTACGACATGCGTCAAAATTAACGTTTCGCCAGTATAGTCTGGCTTCATCAG
Organism: Leptobrachium leishanense; assembly: GCA_009667805.1. Lineage (NCBI taxonomy): Eukaryota > Metazoa > Chordata > Amphibia > Anura > Megophryidae > Leptobrachium > Leptobrachium leishanense. The sequence continues at coordinate 489,445,007 of CM019063.1, forward strand.
TCAGTAAATTTTAAAGATTTACTGACTGATGAAGACAGACAATACTGGCGAAACGCGTCTCAGGATTCATGTCATTTCCAATTTTGTTTTAAACTGTTTTTATTTGTTTTGTTTATGAATAAATTTGACACTGCTGACTAGTACCGGATCCAGGCTTTTTCTTCCCCTTGATCAATCGTACTGGTATCCAGGGACTCTACGCGGGGCAAGAAGTTTGGAGGCCACTTTAGGCCGGGTGCACACTAGCGTTTTCTTCTGCGCACTAGCGTGCGTTAAAAAGGATGCACTTTATGACGGAAGAGATTGGTAGACGCCAGACAATGCGTTAATTTTGATGTGCATCGTAAAAACTGAATTTGAGTTGAATGGAAAATAAAAAAGCTGGGCTTTTGACATTTAACATTCTGCATGGGCCAACATCGCTTCAATCCTAGCGCAAAAGCCCTGGTGTTTCCATGACGGACGTCTTCAGCACGTGTTATGCATTGCGCACGTACTACGTGTGTTCTTCTCTATCCGTGTAATTATATGCTACAATGCACGTCATAAAGAGTGTCATAGTGCGCAGAAGAAAACGCTAGTGTGCACCCGGCATTCAGGGTCTCACAGGCCATCTATCCTCAGAGCCGGGAGAAGAGGCTCAGAGTCTAGTAAGTACCCCATAGGGGACAAGCAGGGGCCATTACCCCCGAGTCCTGCACCATTGTTTGCTTCTCTGGTTTATGTCTCCTCTTCAGGAATCATTGGAAGGACCTGAAGAACAAGTTTGTTATATCTTTAACGATATTTCGGATTTATGTATATTCATCTATGCAATTTTCTCTGGTAGACACTTTTACATTTCCCTAATTGCACCCTTAAACAATATAAAAAAAGAGAAACAAAAAGAAAAGAAAAAGAAAGGAAGGAAAGGAAAGGAGGTAGGGGAAAAAAAAACAAAACAACACTAACATTTCTGTATACACGAACAAACAGGATATTGGATGGTTGCGCCTAAGGGATTCCCTTTATTATTGTCTATTCTATAACGTCTGCAGGGTGTCAGACATATCCCTAAGGGCTTGCAGCAGACATACGTTGTCATAAAGTAAAAAAACAAACAATTTATTTTCCATTTTTAATTCATTGTTCTATTCTCCAGCGCCGCTGGTAATATCACCGCTTTCTTTCTCGGTATGTGTTATCCAAACATAAGATATAAGGTACCGGCTGGGTGGAGTAGAGGCAACATCACTGCTCTATAACCGTGGAGAGAGACTGTGGAGACACAGGTTCGATCACGGCAAGAGCACCCCTCCAGTAAGTGTCCTTGGGCAAGACACCTAATGGTACATACTCGCCACCCAGGACATACTTGAAAACGAGAGAAATCTCAATGTATCCTTCCTGTAAAATACTTTATATAAAAAAAAAAAAGGTGGAGTGTTGACCAAGAAGTCAGGAGGGAGGGGGGGGGAATAAAAATTAACCCCTTCTGGTTCTCTCCTGGCAGTTTTTAGCCCAGAGTGTCCCTTTAATAAGCCACCATGTGCCATTATGAGCTGTCAAAATGCTGATAAACGCAACAACCAGCATGTACAGCAATACAGTACATTACCACTCAAGGTGTTAGGCGTTTTACCATGGAGGTTGTCATTATTTACAAAAATGCTAGCTTGAAAACATGTGACACTTAGAAAATAAGTGTAGTGTTTACATACAATTTATTATTTGACTATGGGGCAAATAATAAATAATACGTAATAACATGGCTTGATATGCATTAGTACATTGTATCTCAGGAGTAAATCATTCACACCTAACCTATTATTTATTTGGTCACAGATAGTGCACAGTGGCTTTGGATACTGTGCCCGCTGTGAATATTTTACCCATAAATCCCCTTTAATCTGGCAGTTATTCAAACCTCAGTATTGTTGAGTTATAATGCACGTATGGTGTGCTGAGCTTATTGCTACTTTGTTTCTCTATATTCTGGAATGGAATGGATAAAAGAGTCGAGAGCAGGTCTAGATCTCCGTACATTGTAATGTTTGCACGTTTTGTTTAAATAGCCACACCGCGCTCATTTTATGTTTTAGTGATGTTAGGATTGTTGAGGCACTAAACCAAAAAGCCTGGTACCTTCAAACACTTTAAAATCCTGATGCCTCTGAAATACAGGTTGCATTTCTAGTTCACATTTAAGGCCCACAACCCCTTAACCACCAAGTGCTTTTTGCTGCAAAAAAATGTTATCAAAACATTTAACTGTAACATGGGATACACTGTTAACACATGAATTTAGGGTAAAATAGCAATTTTTCGGAACTATTGTTATTTTGAGATAAAGGTTTCAAATAATGTAAATTAGCATATTTTTAATCTGCATGTATTCCTTTATGCTTTAACGAAACAATGATGGAATTTTATGGTTCTCAACATTAAATGGTGTCCTTTATCATTGGGGGGGGGGTTGAATGGGATCTGCATTCATAGCATACAGGCAGAAATGGCCTGATTAAAATTCATTATGATCAACACGAATCCCATAAGCAGGAGGTTCGTCCATTTTTTAATAGCAATGAAGCTTCCAAAAATACCAATCGAATATAAAAATAATATCTGTATGTGACATAATGCCTGTGTATGGAAATGACAGTAACACCTTGTATCTGTACTGTACAGGGATTTTCAGTCATTATAACACAAAGAATCTTATCCCTGTACAGCAGTGAGTGACCCCAGAGCTCTCCCTATATTCTGTCCTCTTCCAGGCTGTCTTAATGCAGCAGTAAAGTTTGGTGGACTGGACTGGTGCAAAGAGTGCGAAGATCCATTTTTCCCCAACACCTTAAATTGATGATGCTTGCCAAAGTATATGGCCTGTATGCGCGTGTCTGCATGTCATTTGGATGTGTGCTTTGTTTTCTGTGTGACATGAGAGTGACAATGTGTTTGAGTGGAATGGAGCAGAGAATGTGCACGCGTGGTTGGCTGAGTAAAGTAGGAGTGAATGTTTGGCTAAATGAGGGAGATGAAGGTGACTGTATGTGGCCGAGTGTTGGATACAGAATATCTTGCCACCGTAATACAATAAAATATATCAGGATATACCTTGGATCCCAAGCAGTGTAGTATAAGCAGGGGGTAGATGGCAATTTGTTTTGCATACAGGGGGCCGCCACGACTTGCTGCCTTTAAAATATGGTCTGTAGAATTTTGAACACCTAAACAGTCATCGGGGCATATTATCCATGAGACTCACAGATGGAATAGTACATTCAGATGTTGGCCTATGTTGTTACCATCACAAACCCTGATTCGTTCCTTTAACATTTATCATTTATGCTGTGAACACATGGAGGAAATCAATATATATATATATATAGTGTTTAATATTGCAGAAGCCACCTGCACATCATGGCAATTCAAAGAATTGCATCCCAGAGGCCCCATATGCAGCAAGGAATTCTGGGTAGGATATGCAAATGACCTCTGTCTCACTTTTATGCATCCTGGATCTGTTATTACACAGAACCCTAAAATCAAAGCTATGCCACACTGTGGCTTTGTAGCAAAGATAAGGTTATGCAACTGGTCAAAGCCACTCCCAGGACAGCACTGTTTCAGGTTTGTTAACACTTCATCAGCTAGGAGGCAGGCATGACCAGTTGCAGTTGATGCTTGGACCATAGGTAAGTAAGTGTCTATAAGGGTTGTGGTGAAGGACTAAAAGTGAGATAAAAAGCCTCCACACTATAATAAGTGTGTTTAATATTGCAGAAGCCACTTGCACATCATGGCAATTCAAAGAATTGTATCCCAGAGGCCCTGTGCCACATTCCCCATATGCAGCAAGGAATTCTGGGTAGGATATGCAAATGACCTCTGTCTCACTTTTATGCATTCTGGATCTGTTATTACACAGAACCCTAAATAATCAGAATCGGCTGATTTAGAATATCGGAAACTTCTGCTATTTTGGCAACAGACTAATTCTGAATAGACTTCTGCTTCAAGGTCATGTTCTGTGAAGAAGCTCCGGTGAAATGGCATGTTATTTTGAAATAAGAGAGAACATGGGGCTCTGAGCATTCCTGACGTATCAAGCTCAAAGGCCCTTTTCTTTCCAGATTGCAGAAAGACCATGGTTGCATGTTATGGGTAGCCTATTTATATCAGAGAGTTAGAATGGAAATACTAAACATGGGCACAGAGGATATTTATAGCTTCATAGGTAAAATATCTCAAGCCATATTTATGCCCCATTCAGGTCTCTCTGAAGACCAGTTGTTCATAGGAAGTTTCTCTTCAGTAGAACGTTTGCCATCTTTTCCATTGTATCCAAGGTTATATGTGAGAAGGTGTGTTTTGCCTGTAATTCACAAACTTCATGTAATTTGTTCAAGGTAATAAATGGCAACATTGTGTTCGGACAGGAATGAGGTGAGCAAACGAGATAGGTAATGGATAAGCAAGGAGGGGTGGGGTGTGGACGTTTGGAAGATGGGGTTTGGACACAGGAAGACAATAAAAGGTGGAATAGTGTTCATTAAGATCTTTATATATACTTCATTTTAGAACTTATCAAGGTGCTAATATGTTTTATAGACAAATAATGGCAATATAGTGATTGGATACCCATCTATGGGCTCTATTACACTATTCGCGCAAAAACGCTTGCTCAGCGTGTTAATTTGTGCGCTCAGCGTTAAACGTTAACGCGCATAAATTAACGCAGGTATTACAATCCGAGCGCATTTTTTCATCCGTCAAAAAATAACGTGCGTAAAAAAGACACGCAAAAACACGCGCGCATTAATGCTGCGTGCAGAAATCGGTGTGCGGACTGTTTTTTCACGTGATCCAGCCAATCAGAATTAAGGACCACAATTGTCTCCCATTAAGATTTTGCGCCTGTCAAAATCAATCTGAGTATATATGCTGCAGCAATAATAAAAACATGGACAAGCTCTCCATTTTATTGTTTGGGTATGTGTAGAATGCGTAACTATACTTTGCGTTTTTTTTTTTCGTGCTGGTGTATTTGGTTTCTGCCAGGACGTTCAGATTCGCCGTCACCACCAGCTTTTCAAAGACGTTAAAATTATGCACACAAACGTTGTCCGTTAAAATTTATTCATAGATTGTAATACCATCCGTGTACCAGCGCACAAACGCATTTGCGCTCACAATGTTAAGTATAGGACGCGGAAAGTACAGTACGCTCACAAAGGGTTCGCGCAGGTTCACCCGTGTTAGACGTTAACGCGAATTTTTTGCGCGGGCATTGTAATCCGACGTTGTGCGCAAAGGGTTTTGCCCCTCGCCTTAATACGTTTTTGTGCACGCGTTAAAGTTTGCGCGAAGAATGTAATAGAGCCCTATATTTTTTATTTTGTTTACTATTTTTTTAGTGCTCGTTGAATTCAAGTGCATTAATATTAAGAGTAATAAAAGAATTAAAAAGAGGCAGCACACGGTTACATGATCCTTATAATCTTAGGCAAATTAATTTTAAACAAAATATAAAAAAAGCAAACCCCCTCAATCCAGCTTTTATATTAGCCAACCCCAAAAAGAGAAATATTTAGCATTTACAATCATTCGATACTATCAGTTATTATTTTTATAGCTAAAAAATACTAAGGTTTACTTGTATTAAATCCATTAGTCGTGAGTTATATCCTAATAGACAATTACACCGTGTTTAACTTGCTTTGTTTGGATAAGCGCGTAACAATAGGTAATGTTTGACCTGTATTGTATGTCCAATATATTTTAACAGTTAAACTAACAAAAGTCAAGTAAAACAGAGCTTAGTGGATCTTATAGAAGTGTAACAAGTCCTTTCTAGTGAATATGAAAGGCTTTGTAAATGACAAAGAACTGGAGACAAATATCTCTTTATCTCCATATATAATTTTATTAACATTTCATGACTGATAGAATCTGCTTTTACACGTCTCTAAGATGTGATTATTTTTCTATCTCCTGGCTAAGGTCATGTGAATTGGGTGGACTGACACACTATGGTCACACTCAGGGGTGGACTGACCAGTAGGGCAATAGGGCACTGCCCAAGGGTCCTAGCCTAGGAGGGGGCCCATGAGGACTCCACCCAGGCTTGGTCGGCCTGCCCTTTCAGCAGAGCCTCGTGCCACCACAGATAAAAAAATCATCTGTATATCTGTCAGCATCTGTGTGTCCCTGCCAGTGTCTTTGTCAATCGGTCAATCTCTTTGCCTATTTCTGCGAGTTTACCTGTTTTTTTATCAGTGTCTATGTCGTTGACATTTTTTCATTTTGAACATAGTGTGATGACAAAAATTCTGTAATACAACAATGTACATATGGGTGGTGCTTGTATGCAGGTGGTGCGTGTATGCAGGTGGTGCGTGTATGCAGGTGGTGCGTGTATGCAGGTGGTGCTTGCTTGTGGTAGGCACAATGGGGGGGGGCATTATCTTCAAGTGCCTGGGAGTTTCAAGAGTCATCAGTCCACACCTGACTACAACTTAAATCGGAATATTTTACATTCTTGGTAGCATTTCATAAACCATAGCCGTAGCAGAAGCATGCAATCTGATAACTGTAGAAGTAAATATCCATTTTCTGCCAAAAAAATAATTTTTTGCGTCAAAAGAAGTAATTTGGAGGTAAATATGTATTGTAGATACTCGAGTATACCGCTAGATTTTGGTGACAAAAATTTACCTTAAAATTCTAGGGGTCGCGTTATATTCGAGACAGCTGCATCGCATGTAAAAAATAAAAAAAACTTGACTTGCTGAGGGATCCCAAGTCTCCCGGAAGTTCCGGTAGTCTCCCTGAAGTGAATGTAGGCTCCCTGATGCCCGCAAACACTTCAGGAACTCCCAGATTTGGGAGGTGGGATCCATCACAGCCATAGGGCACCCTTGGATTAAGCCAATCATTCAAGATTGACTTAAAACAGAGCATGTACCCTCGCTCTTCGCAGCATGCCGGGAGGTGTCATTTTCTGACTTCTGGCTCCAGCAGGCAGGCTCATCCACTGCATTGTTCGCCAATAGCCAGTCCCACTCTATTGTTGCCACATCCTGACGTCACTGCAGACGCACTGCCCAATTCTCCTCACATTCTGAATAGCCTGTGTTAAGAGAACCTCGAAGGATTTTAATGGTTTACCGGTACAGTATACTTTTATAATTTTGCTCCTCGTGTTATATTCGAGTCTTGAGTATTTTCTCATTTCCATAATAAATCTCTATCCATCGCGTTATATTCGGGTCGCGCTATACTCGAGTATCTACGGTAACTGTTAATGATTATTAAATTATGTTATAGAAATTATTGTAAATCTTCAGATTATATATTGGATTATGTGATAAATGTTGGCCCTCATTGACATTCCAATACAATCATAAAAGGTTATGGCAAATTTCAGTATAAACTGCTGTTTGGCCATTATGGCAGCCCTGTACAATGCACTTAGGTAGGTGTTTCATTGCTGCAAGGCATGAAGAAAGGCCTACACGTGCCATTTGTATGTTATTATTAGAAAAAAAAACATTACTAGCCATGAATGTGTATGGCAGCATATCTATGCATAAGTGTATCGGTGTCTGTAGGTCAGTGTAAGCATGAGTGAGTATGTCAGCATATGCATGAGTGTATGTGTTTCAGTGTATGCATGAGCATATACAGTATGTATGCATGAATGTATCTGTGTGTGCATGTGTGTTTTTCTCAGTGTGTACATAAGCACATACTGTATATCAGTGGATGCACAAGTGTATGTGTGTGTGGTTCAGTGTATGCACAAGTCTAGCAGTGTATGTTTGAATGTGTGTCTATATCAGTGCATGTATCGGTGTGTGTGCGTGCATCAGTGTATCTGTGTGTGTTTCATTGTATGCATAAGCATGTTTATCAGCTGTATGTTTCAGCTGTATGAGTGTTTATCTGTGTGTGTTTCAGTGTATGCTTCATTGTATCTGGGTGCTTGTGACTGTTTCAGTGTAAATCAGTGTATGCATGAATGTATCTGTGTGGTTCAGTGCATGCAGGAATCTGTGTGTAATTGTATCAGAATATGCATGATTGTGTCTTTGTGTGTATATATCAGTGTATGCATAAGTGCACATGTGTGTGTGTGTGTACATCAGTGTATGTATGAGGGATCTGTGAGGTGGACTGACCCATCAGACGTGTGGGCACCCCCTCAAGGGTTCAGATGGGGGGCCCGGATTCGCCTTGCTGCCCCTACAGTCCAGAGGCCTGTTCAATACCTCAGCCGCTGCAAGTGCTAAGTTAGCAACTTGCATTGAACGCCGTTCAACCGCTCAGCGCTCAGCAGTGCTAACCTAGCACTTGCAGCGACCCGAGGAGATGCTGAGTGTGACGTTTTAAAGATGGCCGCCGCATGAAGCAAGAAACAATGCCCTACAGCAAGATGGCCGCCGCCTCGAAGCAAGTAATAATTCCGTACAGCAATGTTAATTTTGAGGTTTTTGTTCACCAAAGCACAAAATATTTATTTATTATTTCCCCCTGCACATAGACATATATTACAGTTCAATTTATATATTGTTTCAGAAGTAAACATAACGTTTATTCATTAAAAACTATCATTTGTGGTGTGTGCATACAAAACGGAATTGTGCTGACTGCTTCTCTTTATTATATTTTGTCCGAGTGATCCGAAAAACAATCTGAATTTTTCATTAAGAAATCGTCGGCCATTTTGGATTCAAAATTCGCATCCAAAGGGTTCAACGACACTGCTGCAGCAAACTGAATTGCTGCGCTGCAGCAATTCAGCAGCTGCTGAGGTATTGAACAGGCCTCAGGACGTGCGTGGAACGTTACAGGGATTCCCTTCCCCAGTGCACAGGATGCTCCACGCACATCCTGTTGTGTCGCTTCTTTGTGCCGATTTGACGCCGAGCACTGGCTTCTGCCACAGCAGGCTGACGTCAGCCCTTGCTGTGGGACGGCCCCACGCGAGCATGCGCGCAAAGACGTCACCCTCTGGGAATCACCATACCTGGCAGAAAAATTCCATTACAGGAGATGCAGGGGTCTTTTAGACCTCTGTATCTCCAGATTCATAAGTACTACAAGGAAGGTTGAGAGGTCATTGTTAAGGCCTTCCACTGATACCAAACGTCACTATATAATGTGGAAAAAATGAAACAACAAAAAAAAGATACAGATATTTTTGGCTCTAAAAGCAGCAGCATTGTTTTTTCCCCCTTATAAAATTAACAATGATGCTGCACTAACTCATTAAAATATATTTTTTATATTAAAATTTAAATATTAAAATATATATTTTATTTATATCATAATTATTAAAATTATAAATATTTTAATAAACTACTGCATTTTGATATATTTAAAGTTTTGGAATGGTTTTTGAGTTTCTTTCCCATGGAGCTCTGATATGCTCACACACAGCACATTACTGTGAATTTTATTGCTGTGGAGCTCTGATATGCTCATACACAACACACATTACTGAGAGTTTTATTGCTGTGGAGCTCTGTAATATGCTCATACACACAGCACGTTACTGTGAGTTTTATTGCTGTGGAGCTCTGTGATACAGTAATGTGCGGTGTGTACGAGTGTGAGTTTTATTGCTGTGGAGCTCTGTGATATGCTCATTCACACAGCATGTTACTGTGAGTTTTATTGCTGTGGAGTTCTGTGATACGCTCATACACACTGCACATTACTGTGAGTTTTATTGCTGTGGAGCTCTCTAAAGTTCGGTATCTTATATACCCATTACTTGTCAGCCCGCCGCAGCTGTGAGTGAAATACACACAAAAATACAATCATGCATACACTAGTGTACACTCACAGATGGGGCGGGCTGACAAGTAATGGGGCCCCAGGCAATGGGAGTTCTTGGGGTCACTTGTGCCATGCCCACAGAGGGTCACACCCATACAATGCACAGCCCACATGTACATTATTGTGATAAAAAGTTAATTTCTTCACACAACTCAGTGAAGTCATTATTTTGAAAATTGGGAGAATCCATTGTGCCCCCTCCAGACATACAGATAGACCACTTTTTGCAGTTAAGGCTGCGTTGCGGCACAGAAGGTCTCGGAGGGAAACGTGGGAAGCTGCTGATCACTGTTCAGGTTTATAAGATACCGTACACACTTGTACACACTGCACATTACAGAGCTGCGCAGCAATAAAGCTCACAGTAATGTGCTGTGTATATGAGCGTATCACAGAGCTCCACAGCAACAAAACTCACAGTAATGTGCAGCGTGCGTGAGCGTATCACAGAGCTCCACAGCAAAGAAATTCAAAAACAATATAAACTTTATATCAAAAAACAGTATTTTATTAAAAGATATATAATTGGCTGTACAGGTAAAAATACATTTTGCTGCACCTTGCAACTGCAAGTCTTGTATAAAAACCATACACAGATACACAAGCTCACAAATGCATATACTAATATACACACATTCATACTCTGAAATGCACACAAAAATACAATCATGCATACACTAATGTACAGAGTGTGTATATCAGTATATGCATGAGTTTGTGTATCTGTGTGTTTTTTATACAAGACTTGCAGTTGCAAGGTGCAGCAAAATGTATTTTTACCTGTACAGCCAATTATATATATATATATTTATATTAATGAAATACTGCATTTTGGTAAATGTATATTCGCTTAATGGGACGCTTCTGTCCTTTTAGCTGGGAGTAGCAGCACACTTGCCTGTCTGAAGAATTTCTTTTTATCATGTTTATTAGCATCCAGCCGACTTTACTCTAAAAAATTCAATCATTTCATGTAAAACGTCTAATTTCTTTACTCACAAGCAGACTGATTCTTACCTTATTACGTAACTGGTAAAGAGTTTGTTATTGAATCATTCCGTATGTAAGAGCTGGAGCGCAGCGGAGTTTAAATCCATTTTCAAATAAAGCTCAAAACTGCTAACAAAGTCCTTTTAAATGTTTTCTTTTTTTGGAGCTGGAGAACAAATCTTCTGAAATTCTTCATAACCAAAGATTCCTGAGAAATGGAAACAGCTGGAGATATACCTCCAAGTGTCCCTTGGGGATACTTCACAGTCATTGCTCTTGTGTGCAGTTTCGGTTTAATAAATTGCTAAAAATACAATGATGAAATACTTATTTGTGACACACACACACACACACACACACTCTGCAGAAAAAGGTGCTTTATAGTGGGAAGTAAAATGCTGATGCTAGGCAGGGATATCCTAGAAAAAAACCTGAAAAAATAAAGTGAACTATAAATCCATATACACAGTGCAAATCCAGAGTACTATAAGCATAAATTTGTATATTAATCAACAAGCATTAACCCCCCTGACGATTTTCCCGAGTGTGGCTCGGGGTTAACCTACAGTGCTGAAAGCGGTAACCCCGAAACACACTCGGGCTGCATACATTACCCTGCGCTCCCTCGCTGACCACCACAGTCTCCTCCGGCGATCCCGACTTCATACTTCCTGATGCCCTTCTCGCGAGAAAGAAACCAGGAAGTATGACGTCGCAATCGCCGGAGGAGGCTGCAGGGGACAGCGAGGGTGCTCAGGGACAGGTTTTGTATTCAACGGCATCCCGAGTGTTGCTCAGGGTTACCGCTTCCAGCATAGGAACTTACTGTATATACTCGCGTATAAGTCGAGTTTTTTTACTCAGATTTTGAGTCAAAAAAACGCGATTCGGCTTATACGTGAGTCCGTCCGTGTTGAATGGGATGCGGCTGCGTGCAGGCGCAGCCGGTCACGTGGTCCGGCTAATCAGGTGGTACTGAGTCTCTGTACCACCTGACTGGCCGGACCGCGTGACCTGCGCATGCACGCAGCCGCATCCCCTTCAACACGGACGGACTCACGTTGTTCAGGACCGGGCAGGCACTCCCGCTGCCCGGCATCTGGGCCCCCTCAACCCCTGCTGGATCCGGAGCTGGGGCAAATATCCATGTGAGAGCTGGTTGCCGCTGGGGCAATATCCAGGTGAGAGCTGGGGCAAATCCATGAGCTGGAGGCAAATCCATGAGCTGGGGCAAATCCATGAGCTGGGGCAAATCCATGAGCTGGGGCATATCCATGAGCTGGGGCAAATCCATGAGCTGGGGCAAATCCATTGTTTGAGCTGGGGCAAATCCATTGTTTGTGCTGGGGCAATATCCATGTGTGAGCTGGGGCAATATCCCACTTAGGCTTATACGCGAGTCAATAAGTTTTCACAGGTTTTTTGGGAAAAAGTAGGGGGGTCGGCTTATACACGGGTCGGCTTATACCCGAGTATATACGGTAACCCTGAGCCACACTCGGAAATACCGCTAGGGGCCAAAAAAAGAAGATGTCAGAATCGTAACGCCAGGGAGGTTAACGCACACTTTATGAACCCCTCCCCTTTATTCCCCTCAAATAATTAGGCAGATGCTACCAACAGTATTTGCCCATTTTTTTCCCCCTGCATTTTTAAGTTAAGTATTTGAAGTGTAAATTCTCCCCTTTTCTCCCTTAGCACACGCGGCTCCTCCTCTTCAGCTCAAGGCTTCCGAAGGGTGGAAGGTGTTGCTTGTGCAACTCTGAAAAACTTGGCTCGGTTCCAATTATTTCAGAACCTGGAAATATCGGATTCTGAAATAATCAGCATCAGCCGATTCACAATATCCGAAGCTTCCGATATTTTGGTATTGTCCAATTCTGAATATCTGGAATGTCTGATATATTCGGTCGTTTCCTCTATTCGGAACCTTTGTGTATAATACGTAAAAAAAAAAAGAAAATCAGTTAGAGGGGCTAGGTCTAGGCTTATCTAGGCTTAGCTTAGTGTTAGTGGTTGGGTTAGGTTAGAGTTTCATGATTAGGGGCAGGGCAGGGTTAGCGTTTCTGTGTCATATAATGAGGGTCAAGGCTAGCGTTAGGTTAGGGGTAGAGCTTGGGTTAGAGTTTTTAGGGGAAAAATTCTGATTAATTTTTTTTAATTCAGAAACTGATTCGTTTTGAACATCGGCAATTTGGAATTCAGATCGATCCGAATTGCCAATATTTCAGACCATTTCCAAATAGGTCTGAACCAAATCACACATGTCTATTGCATATGCTGCGCAAATTGTGCATCACTTGGAACTTGTGTGCTTTTGTATGTAAGCTTTGTTGCGCCTCTCACAGAGCGATGGATTGGTGCTGCGCGTGTAGAACCAAGCTATCGGCTCCTATCTCGCAGAATGCTCGCTACTTTGAGTGCCGACATCGTCCTGCATCCAGAGTGTGCGTACATCATTGGTGACAGATTTGGTGAACAATAGATGTAATATTCGGATACTCAATCCTATAATGAAGACATTTTATACACTTAAAATAAAAAACGAGAAGCTGAAATATCTTTTTAATTTTAATTCAGATATTCTCATATAACACCCGATATAAGTTTATGTATAATGTTATTTTTAATGAACGGCAAGTTTTCATTTTCTGATGCCTGGTACAGAGGGGTTTTCGGGTTGGTCTAGGTTTTTGCTTTGCAGGGCGGGAGAAAAGACTGCCTTATGGTTAGGCTGTTTAAAATCTAGTAGCCAAGTGTTTTTTGCTGAAGGGGTTAATAGACCCATGGTGCTCTGCCCCAGGCACATGAAGCAAATAACCCGCTACCTGAATTCATTATAACTTCTAATAGAAAGGGTTTCTAGTAGAGGTAACATCACTGCTCTATAACTGTGGAGACTGGAGACACAGGTTTAATCCCGGCCACAGCACCTCTCCAGTAAGTTTCCTTGGGCAAGACACCTAACGGTACAGACTCGCCACCCAGGACATACTTATAAACAAGAGAAATCTCAATGTATTCTTCCTGGTAAAATACCTTCTCAAAAAAAGTGAAATCGTTGATGACTGCCTTGGTAAATCAGAGACGGGCAAGGTTAGGGAGGAAAGCTAGATTTAGGAGATAAATTTTAAGCAAGCGTTAAAGTTAAGGGAGAAATTATAGATAAGTTAAGTTAGACTTAGGCAAGTTGGGATTTGAAAAATGGTGTAGCGATATCAATGTCCTCCCTGAGGCAGAGTCAAAGTCCCAATGCTGCACTCTTGGAGTCTTCCTCTTTAGATACCCTCAGATAAAAACATAAGAGAAGTACATCATAGTGCGACCCATGGAGAAACACATATATATATATGTAGATGAACGATGACACTCACATGGGGTGGAACCCTCCTGGTTCAAGGTGAAGTGCTTCTGGGTAATTTCCGACTACCCAAATGCCCTTTCGAAAAAGCTCCACTCTCCACGTCTCTAAAGTTTTAATTTTTTTTTGCTATTGCTACTGGAGTTTTCATTTGGAGTGAACTCTCTAAATCTGAAGCAGACTTTCATCATCATCTCCATTGTGCCTTCTGGACGTGGTTCATCTGGACGTGGAGAGTGGAGCATTTTCGGAAGGGCATTTGGAGGTTCCACCCCATGTGAGTGTCATATTTCATCTACATATACAGTTGTGTTCAAAATTATTCAACCCCCACTGAAATTGAGTGTTTTGGTCAGTTTGAAATTGATTTTGATCATTCAGTCATCTTGCTTACAATTATATCAAAGAGGCACGTGTAGGTCAGACAAATATAACATAACATTTATAATGAAATAACCACAAATGTCTTTTCTGTGCTCACATCATTATCAGTTTTATTCAACCCCCAAGTGACATTCAATCTTAGTACTTAGTACAACATCCTTTTACAGTTATAACAGCTTTTAAACGTGAAGCATAGCTTGACACAAGTGTCTTGCAGCGATCTACGGGTATCTTCGCCCATTCGTCATGGGCAAAAGCCTCCAGTTCAGTCACATTCTTAGGCTTGCGCACTGCAACTGCTTTCTTTAAGTCCCACCAGAGGTTCTCAATCGGATTTAAGTCAGGTGACTGCGATGGCCACTCCAAAATGTTCCAGCCTTTAATCTGCAACCATGCTCTAGTGGACTTGGAGGTATGCTTGGGATCATTGTCCTGTTGAAAGGTCCAACGTCTCCCAAGCCTCAGGTTTGTGACGGACTGCATCACATTGTCATCCAATATCTCCTGGTACTGAAGAGAATTCATGGTACCTTGCACACGCTGAAGCTTCCCTGTACCTGCAGAAGCAAAACAGCCCCAAAGCATGATTGACCCCCCGCCATGCTTCACAGTAGGCAAGGTGTTCTTTTCTTCATAGGCCTTGTTCTTCCTCCTCCAAACATAGCGTTGATCCATGGGCCCAAACAGTTCTAATTTTGTTTCATCAGTCCACAGAACACTATCCCAAAACTTCTGTGGTTTGTCCACATGACTTTTGGCATACTGCAGTCGACTCTTCTTATTCTTTGGAGACAGCAAGGGGGTGCGCCTGGGAGTTCTGGCATGGAGGCCTTGATTACGCAGTGTGCGACGTATTGTCTGAGCTGAAACTTCAGTACCCACATCTGACAAATCTTTTCTCAGTTCCTCAGCAGTCACACGGGGACTTTTCTCCACTCTACGCTTCAGGTAGCGCACAGCAGTCGAAGTCAGCATCTTCTTTCTGCCACGACCAGGTAGCGATTCAACAGTGCCCTTTGCCTTGAATTTGCGAATGATGCTTCCTATGGTCTCTCTTGGTATGTTTAACATCTTTGCAATCTTCTTATGGCCATTGCCCTTCCTGTGAAGAGTAATCACCTCTTCTCTTGTCTTCCTGGACCATTCTCTTGACTTCACCATGTTTGTAACCACACCAGTAAATGTCTAGAAGGAGCTGAGTATCACAGTCATTTTAAAGCTGCCTAATTGGTGCTTATTATGCTTTTTTGCTGCTCCGTGACATCCACAGGTGTTTTCAATACCTGATTGAAAACACTTGAATGAACCTCTGTTCTTCAGAGTGGTAGTCTTTAAGGGGTTGAATAATTGTGTCAATGAAGAATTCACAAAATAAACATTTACTACTGTATTACAAAACCAATTGATGTCATTTTAGTTGCATATGGTTCTTTAAAAAGTCCTTGTAGGATTTCATTCTGAATACAATTACAAATGTACACTAAATTCCCTAAAACCCTTTACAGCATTG
The DNA here is from genome assembly GCA_009667805.1 of Leptobrachium leishanense. NCBI lineage: Eukaryota > Metazoa > Chordata > Amphibia > Anura > Megophryidae > Leptobrachium > Leptobrachium leishanense. Next base: position 489,461,080 of record CM019063.1, read on the forward strand.
GGGGTTGAATAATTTTGAACACAACTGTATATATAAAAATTACGAGTATAGCAGTACGTAGTGATACCTTTTTTATTGGACTAACGTTACATTTAAAAGACAAGCTTTCGAGAGGATTCCTCCCTTCCTCAGGTCTTGATGCTAACTGATCAGTTCCTAGAATTGAACATTAGGGGTCACATGGGTGAGGGGATTGGATGTCGTAAAAGTGAGAGTCAAATGGTATGTTTGAAATGGGAAAATAAATGCATGAGGGATCTTGGGCCCATAATAATGTTCAATTCTAGGAACTGATCAGTTAGCATCAAGACCTGAGGAAGGGAGGATCACTCTCGAAAGCTTGTCTTTTAAATGTAACGTTAGTCTAATAAAAAAGGTATCTCTACGTTCTGCTATACTCGTAATTTTGGCATCTGGACTAACACGGCCTATTGAATTTATATATATATATATATATATATATATATATATATATATATATTTCCAGGCACTATTGATTAACAGAAATATTTTTTTTTAATGGCAGCTTCACTTAAACCAACACTAGTTCTTCAGCAGTAGAAAATAATAAAAAAAAATTGAATAAATATCTAGGGATGGATGCTTTCTCTGGGATTATTAAATATTCAGAAGGGTTTAAGGCTATTTAATAAAAGACAATTTTAATACAAACCTCCGGTATACACTTTCAATAAACATCCCTGTATTAAAAATAAAAGGGAAAAAAAATATGAAACACATGCAAAAATATGCTTAACGCGCATACCTTGGATCTTTCAGGCTTAGTGCTCCTGTGCAATCCAGGAGAGGACATGAAGAAATTTCCCGCACTGAAGCAGACATTGCGTTCCGCGAGAGTGTCATATAGGATCAGCGAACTGAGTTTTAACCTTTTCAGTAGTATTTACCACTTTTTCAGCTTCTGCACCATTTCCGTGTGTAATATAAAAATAACATATCTGCAGAGAAAATTGTTAAAAAACAACAAGATGGTTGATAATTAAATGAATGGCGATAAAAAAAAACAGAAAACAATAAATTGAAGAAAAAAAATGACAAAATAGCTGAGACGCGGCCAGCCGAATGAGAAATCCTGAGTGTTTTTGTTCTTAAGTATTGAATATTTTTCTTTTTTTTAATATTACATTAAACACACCGTGCAGCTAATAAACTCTGATAATCTCTCATGCCCCTGTGCTACTCTTCAAGCACTCAGGAGTTAATGGCCGTGATTGGCCACAGTCTGTAATTCTAATGAGATGTCTGTGTAGGTGAAATCCATATAAATGTGACACAGAACAACAAGCTGTCCTAGGCTCTGTGTACTCATTATTTAGCCATGAAGAACTCGCTGATGGGTTTATTTAAAGGACCGCATATTGCACAATCCTCTTTTAGGGAGTGAAGTGTGTCGATCCTGCCCCATGTTTGTTTAAAAAGGAATAAAGAGCCTTGTGTCACCGGCAAGTGTAGGTGACGGAAAGATGACATTAAGTGTCATGTGCTGGTCAGATACAGATGGCCCTGACGTCGGGCCTGTCATTGAACTCACAAACATTTGTTGTCTAAAAACTGCATAATTTTGTCTAGTTTTGGCAATCTTGAGTTTAAGCATGCTTCCTTTTCTGGAACGGAATATATTTTCACGTGTCACAAAACTAAGTATTCAGAGACCGAGCCTTGGAAGTTAAACCGAGACGTCCAAAATGACTTTCCGCCGTGTTAATGGGATTTTCAGCTTCTTTTACATTATAACATAATATAATATGTCATCATTTCTAATTTTTCTTTTTAGATTTTATTCCTTCGTACTTTGGATCACCAGCAACAGGAGAGGGCTGGCAGGTTTTAGTCTAAGAGAGGCATATATGGCAAAGAAATAAGTATTTTGTGACCAAATATCAGCCCTTTTAGTAATTGCATATATTGTAGATATAGGCAATGCAGAGCGCTGTGGAATGTATTGGCGCTTAATAAATAATAATAATAACAATTTAACTTGCATTAAGAATAATTGATGCTAATGTTGTACTAATAACTCCCTATTAAATATGTAAATTAACCTCATGGAAGTCTCGCTCTGCCGCAGCAATATGCATATAGACAGCACTGCATGTAATCAGCAGAAGAATAGAACCCACAAACCCCTTCGATTTCCCACAAGACTCTGTCGACTTAATGAATGGTTGAGTATCATGGAAGATGTAGTCCTGAAAACATCTGGTAGGGCCAAGGTTGATCAGCCCTGGGCCAGAGTCCTCCTAACATATTTGCAGTTGAGTAAACTCAATGTTCAAAAGCTCCTGTGGAGCCCAACAGTGAGTGAAACCTATCTGGTCCTAATCTGGAAAGCTGCAAATTAATTCTGTTTACCGCAAACAAAATTTGTTTGCAAATGGGCTCCAGGATTTGCCTCCAGCTTTGAGTAAAACACTTTTCTTTTTACAGAAATATGGAGCTCCGGCTGCATCACTGTACATGTAGTAGCACTTTACAGCCAGCAGGGGAACTCTCCGCCTGTCAAATAAGCTTACTGCCTCTAAAATTTAATTTATGAAGAGTACCGATTTACTCTTGAGGTCCTTGAGGTGTTTTTTATGGAAAAGAACTTTGTAGTGAAGAGATTAACCTCCCTGGCGGTCCGATTCTGACATATTTTATATGTCAGAATCAGTCCTATTTATTCTTGCCCCCTAGCGGTATCAGTGTGGCTCGGGGGTTAACTTTCAATACTGAAAGCGGTATCCCCGAGCCACACTCGGGCCGATAATTACATGTCCTGTGCTCCCCCGCTGTCCCCGCAGTCACACTGCAGCCGATCCCGATGTCACATTCCTGGTTTCACTCCTCGCGAGAAGAGATCCAGGCAGTGTGACTTTGCGAGCGGCTGGAGGAGACTGCAGGATCAGCGAGGGAGCGCAGGACATGTAAGTATCCAGCCCGAGTGTGGCTCGGGGATACCACTTTCGGTACAAAAAGTTAACCCCGAGCCACACTTGGGAAAACCGCCAGGGGGGTTAATGACTGAACCTCACTGCAGCTGAAAAAAATGTGCAAGCAAAGAAAAGAGAAGGTATGGCGGAAAGAATGAAGAGACAGAATGAAATGAGTACATGGTAGGAGAAAACCATTTGAGGCACAGTGAATGAAGGATTGTAAAACAAGGAACGTGGGAGAATGGACAAGTAGACAATGGGGCCAGAAGGAGGGTGATAGGCTGGAGAGTTGGGGAATAGAAAGTGGATAGGCTTTGGTGAGAGAGGACGAGAGAACATGATCTGGAATAGAGTCTAGGCTTGTCAGAAAGCACATAGAATTCGTGCCGATCGGGATGCATTTTCAATTGGGGAAATTTACAGAGAGAATAACTGAAATTCTAAAAGGGCTGATGACCTAAAGCTACACGTCGAGATTCATAAACTATATTGTGGCAGCCATCATTATGGATATTAAGTAAAAAGAGAATGTAGGGTAAGGCGCAATATGTGGAGTGGTGGTCAGAAGGGATGGCAATAGGCACGATCACCTATACACCCACACTTGTCGTCCCTAACACGATACCAAAAACAATCGAAATTACAAAGATAGAGAAGGGGTGTGGCGCTTCCCAGTGCTGGAAGTGATAATATTTTACATATAGCCAGGGAAGAAAATGATTCACTTAGCTTGAGTCAGTTGTATACTTCAACAAATGGGTTAATACCTAAAATAGAGGAAAAACCATAACAACATAGTGTGATACAGTTTATACAAAACAATTATACAGCCGTATAAACTGTATCACACTATGTTATTATGTTATTTCCACTATTTTTAATTATGTATACTAAGTGGGGATTAAACAAAACCATAATATAAATGGAACAAGTGAGGCGAAAAGTCAGAAAATCAATGTGTTTTTTTTTTTTCTTTTAACATGGTTATTTAGAGAGAGGTGAAACTCTGGAGAACTTTTGGAGAAGTGAAAATTCCAGGTCAAAATAGCCAAACCAGAAAAATTCTCCCATTTATCTCACTTTCCAAATCGGCTATTTTGACCTAGAATTTTCACTTCTCCAGAGTTTCACCTTTCTCTGAATAACCCTGTAAGTTTTTCCAATATTTTTGTCAGCCCAAAAGTCTCCCAACAAATATCTATCCATCTGTCTGAATATCTAAATATTTATCTAGCTCTATCTTTATTTTAGCTCTTTTTCTCTATACATTTCTATATATCATCGAACATCTATCAACACGTTTCATGCTCTTTCTAGAACTATCTAGATCTATCTACAGCTCTGTTTCTTGCTCTTTCTTTCTACCTATCTACGTCTTTATTTCTTGCTCTCTTTAGCCGTCTCTATCACTTCGTTTTTACAAACAATACGTAGTTGGGTATGTGTTAGGACCAAGTATTTTTAGTGAATTCTTTATTGTAAAAGTACGAGGCCTTGAATACAGGGAAGCAGGATTTTGGCTTTAGTATCTTGTGAAATAGGGTTTTGATCTATTTAGCGCATGGCGCAATGTGTCACATGACGCCGCCGTCTGAGTTGCAAAATACATGGACTTGGATCATACACTGCAGAAAAGTACAAAATACCTGTGGAATCACAGCAGGTCACACACACTTTGTATACTAAGCAACACGGTGTGAGAACTCATTTCCACACGTGATGTTGACTCTTATCTTTTCATTTATGTGATCTGCAAAGTTCACTGTAGACTCTGTGGTCACTGCACAAATTAACAATAAATTCTAGATCAGGTTTGAGCAACTCCCAAACTCCTATTTTCTACAGAATAAAATCTGTTTGGCTGAGAGTAATGGGTGTGGAGCTCTTGGTATAAAACAATAGTTGACTAATCTTGGCCTAGAGTGTCCTTTGAAGCCTGCAATTTAGTTGGGTTCGGTGAGAGCGAGCTTTCCTGACTGACGTAAATTTACTGCAGTCCATGGGCTGTATTCCAAGCCTGGCCTAGTCGTAACCAGATCCATTATATTATGGTATGGGGTTATTAAGGTTAGAACAGCTCTGGTTAAGTTTACACCAGGCTCGGAATAGGGCCCCATGAGTTTACCTTATATACATTAATGGCATGCTCAGGGAAATAAGCAAAGCAATGACTTGAACCTTGTCAGCGAGCTAGTACTTCAGGTGCCACCTTGCATCAAATGGCAATCTCGTGGCGGCGTTTAAGCAGCCATGTTATTAGGATGTGCAGGGAAAGTTTATTTACTATAGACCAGTATTACCCACAAACTCCAGTCACAAGTGCTTCAATCCATACGGAGATAAAGTCAGATTGCATGCTTTATAATTTGAAGGACTGACCAAAATAAAGATCGGTAATGACACAAATAGGGGACATTCAGGACCATTTCATCCAGCATTTGGGTGTGAATGTACATATCACCACACTCCTGCAATGCATGTCTAGGGCTCTGGGCATCGCTCGTCATGTTGGCATTCTTGAAATGGCTATTAGTGAACACATGGATTAAAGGGGCACTCTATAGATTCTTACCACTTTAGTGTTGTGTAGCGTCCCCCCCTCCCTCTCTCCATCCCTGATCAGGTGGAAACGCTGGGTGACGTGAAGGAGATTTCTCTAGTTACATTAAAATGACCAGCAGCTGGGATTTTGAATTTCCCGGCTGTCGGTCACCAGGTCACTGGTGATGTCAGCATGCTCTGCGTGCTGGCGTCATCCTCTATCAGACCGCCGACAAAAGCCTGTCCCATGATAGAGAGGCAACCGATTTGCCGGGTCCAATCCATCATTCTGAGCTGGTGCTACGGAACCTGTATACACAAAGGGCCCTATTACATTCTTCGCGCACAATTTTGCGCATGCGCAAAAACGCATTGACACGAGGGGCAAAACCCTTTTCGTTGAACGTCGTATTACAACGTTCGCGCAAAAAATGCGCATTAGCGTTTAATGCGGATGGACCTGCACGAGCGTGATGAACTGTGCGTATCCTATACTTAACATTGTGAACGCAAATGCGTTTGTGCGCTGGTGCGCGCATGGTATTACAATCTTGGCGCAAAATTACAATGTTTGCGCTCATAATTTTAACGTCTTAGAAAAGCTGGTGGTAACAGCAAATTGTAACAACCTGACCATACCAAACTGCGGATTCACAACGGAGAACGTCGATGTGCACGTTTTTTGACGGACTTGCGTATAAAAACGACCGTCAGGCGTATAAAAATGACAGACCTGCGTAAAAAAATGACGGACTCGCGTCTAAAATTACATTGCGTCACTGATTTCTGCGCGCAAACGTACTTTGCGCGCATTTATGCGTGACGGTTTTACGCACGATTTTTTTTGGGCGGATGAATAAATGCACGGGGATTGTAATACCAGCGTTAATTTTCGCGTGATAACGCATTTTGCTGTGCGCAAAAAAATGCGCTGTGCGAATGAAAATGCGCGAAGAATGTAATAGGGTCCAAAGAGTGCAAATCCCGAGCGATGAACGATTTGCGTTTCCAATGCTACACAATTTCCGTAGGTATGCAAATTGTGAAGAAAAGCTGCAGCTACTTTATTGCATTCACAGAATTATGGGAATCATAGGCTATCACCATCTGGGAGCCAACGTTTGAGATCCCTGGCCCAAATAGTGTAGATGAGTCAGGTTGTCCCAAGTATCCTAGAGAGCGCACTCATCAATGTGCCTCTGGCGGGAGAAAGAGCTTAATGTGAATATAGTCATTAAGCACTAATTTTTATAACAAGTGAGGGGTTTTTGTAATGCTATGGGGGGGGTTTGCACGTGTTATCTATTTATATGCTGGAGGGACACATTTAAACAGGCCTTGATGAGCTCATACCCAGCATGTGCTGTTCTGGCAGGTACATGGTTAAACACAAAGTCAATTAAGCCTTTGCTGATTTTCGCCTCTCTATATGTCAAAATGACTGCCAGGCACATTAATGTGTGTAAAGAAAAACACATTCCCATGAACGGAATCCCAGATAATGAAAGTAATAAGGTCTATGTATCATGAAGTCTCTCTCCCGCTCCCTTAACACAAGAGAAAAAAGAAGTCGTCCTTTTGCATGAAATATAAGAAAACGCAGCGGTAAAATGGTCGGCTTACGCAATACACAGACACGCTCAATTCTTTAGTGACTGCTTTCACTGCTCTTGATCCAATCAATCTCTGCTCATTTGCTAACCACAAACAAATCCTTTATTCTGTTTTCTTTTTTTTTTCTTTGTCTTCATTTTTCTTCCGCGTGATTATACTAATCACATAACCACAATTGATTTTAACTGTTCGGATCCAAAGACCGGCTAGACACTAAGAGGAAAGGTGCAGAAATCCAATGTGTAGGCTTCTGTCACCGTTCCGAGATGTACAATCCCTTGGCCCTTGATAATGACCATCGCTGGGTGGTTGTTTTTCGTAAATGGACAAACTGACTTTGTATTGTAAAAATGAAAAAAGACACAATGGGACAGTAACCCAGGTCGGCCATTTTCCCCACCTGATTTTGACTTAATGGGTATTTCACCAAGAACCAATGTTTGTTGTTGTTGGAACTAGAGTGCATATCCCCAGAAGGAAAGCCCAACGCCGGCCAGTGCAGTTAGTGCAACCAACAATGAACTATGGTTAACAATGGTATCACTGTTGGTCTTCCGTAAAAAAAAAAAAAATCAAACAGAGGCTATTCTTAATTTACGGTTTCACTGTTGGTTGCAACGACGACTAATATACTGCGGCAATTTTAAAGCGGCGGTTGCCAAAGACCCACCACATAACGTACCGGGAAAACAATGGTGGAAAAACACACTAGGCAACTTCCACTGCAAGAACGGTAGAAACTCCACTGAAATCTAAGGTAAATACCTACAACAAAATCTACAGTGGAAACACTGGTAGATACTCCATTTAAATCTTCACTGAGAACTACATTGAAGAAATGTTGGAATCTACATTAAGAAGAATTGTCTAACGTATGGTAACCTTCAGTGGCAGTTTCCTAAATAGTGCATTCACCAAAGTTTGCTGTATTTGTTCCACCATAGTTTACAGATGTTAAACCACCTTCTTGCAAGTAATTATCGCCCATCAGGTTTGTACAGGATTCTAGAATGGTGGGCATACCAAAAGATATCCATGAGCTGTCCATTACCATCTCTCTGTGTAGATTACTAGGCCATAGTGATCAGGATTTAAGGGCCAAATGGGAGATTCAAAGGATCACCCACCTGGCTCATAGATGGCTCTACACACTGGTTAGTGTACCAAAAAATACCCCTGACCTATCCATTTTCATATTTCTGGTGCAAACAGGCAAAGTGGGTCAATGAATAATGGGTCATAATGATCAAGATTAATTATTAGCAATCCAGAAATCAATGGATAGTACAGGCCTCTACAGACTGGTGGGGTTATTCAGAAGTTATCACTGACCAGTTTAGTTTCCTCTTACTGATGAGGATGGTTCTCACAATCTACCACTTCCGAATATGCCAACGTATTGCTCCTTGGTTTCAGAATCCTAGGTCTGCTACAGGTTAATGGGAGCAATGTTAGTGGTCTTTACCTGCAGAACTTGTGCCACCTCATGCACTACAGAGGATCAAGTGTCAGGCCACCAGACCCATTGCTTAGAACACCAAGGTGTTATGGCCAATTTAAGGTCCTTTTCCAGCAATAGAAGCACCTTGCAAGCATTTCCCTGAAGCTTCTAAATTTACCCTGAAGGTAACCTCAAATGTTATGTCATCTACTAATATTATTAAGCTTAGAAAAACCTGGTGGACTTTCTTCTAGTTGTCTACTACGATAGGAAATCCTTGACTTTTTTTTAAGCATCACTTATTAAAGACGCTTATGATGAAAGTGCTTATCTAGTTGTCTTTGGACACCTATTGTACATTTTCAACTCAAAACCTGGCACTTGGTTTCAACTATAGTTGTCCATTACAGAGCCTACAACGACTCCTACCCCTGACTAACACGCCAAACCAGATTATTTTCGGGATATAATAAAAAAGAAATAAATAAAAAAATGCACTATATAAATGTGTGATTACCAAATTAAGGCTCTATTACATTCTTCGCGCAAACGTTAACGCGTGCGCAAAAACGCATTAACGCGAGGGGAAAAACCCTTTGCACAGAACGTCGTATTACAATGTCCACGCAAGAAATGCGCGTTAACGTCTAACGCGGGTGAACCTGTGGGAACGCTGCGCGAGCGTACTGTACTGCGCGCGTCCTATGCTTAACATTGTGAGCGCAAGTGCGTTTGTGTGCTGGTACGCGGATGGTATTACAATCTGTGCGCAAAATTTAGAGGCTGTGTTAGAGGCTGAACGTCCTGGCCGAACCCAAATACACCAGCCCGAAAAAAAAATACAGCACAGTATAGTTACACATTCTACACATACCCAAACAATAAAATTGAGAAGTTGTGCGTGTTTTTATTACTGCTGCAGCATATACGCGCAGATTGACTTTGACAGGTGCAAAAGCTTAACGGGAGACAATTGTGGTTCTTAATTCTGATTCGCTGAATCGCGTGAAAAACCAGTCCGCACACCGATTTCTGCGCGCAACGTTAATGAGCGCGCATTTTTGCGCACGTTATTTTTTGACGGATGAAAAAAAGCGTGCGGATTGTATTACCAGCGTTAATTTACGCGCGTTAACGTTGAACGCTTCAGCACAAATTAACGCGCTGCGCAAGCTTTTTTGCGCAAGGAATGTAACCGAGCCCATATTCTTTCAGAAAGGCGGTATATAACGAAGAACATATCCCTTGTAATGGTTTTTGAGTGTTTTCTTTAGCAGTTTGCTATGTAAATGAATTTGACCACAACAAAAAAAAAATTGCCAGTTAATCATTCATGGTTTTTTTCAGGACGGGTGGCTGTGGAAAAATTAAAACTGGTCACGGAACGGCAGTATTGCTGTGAAAAAGCATTATTATAAGAGCCGTGAACGTAACTTTTTTACAAAACAATGCTCTCCGCAAAGTCGATAAACTGAACACAATTAAAAGAAAGAACATTGATTGCAGCGGAATATGTTACCTAGCAAAGATCCGCTGATAATTTTTTAACGCTTTCGCTGGCAGGCAGCAGCCTGGCGGTCGCGACCGTGGAATATTCTGGCCGTCCATGCAGTGCACACACAGGGTTAACGCTTAAAATTGACTCCAATCCCATCAGTCCACCAACTCCATTATTTCACAGTTCAGTGTACTAAGGGTAAAAGGAGTGACCTTTAACCTATCTCTCAATAATTTACTGCAGTTTTATCATTCAATCTGAATCTAACTGCAAAGGAAATTAGCTTTATTTTCAAAAGGGCAGCAAAGCCAGGCTGTTAGTGCAATCACTCGGAGAAGGTACTCTATGCAGAGACTGTCATTGCCATTTCCTAATTGAAGGGGTGATTTGAAATTTTCGGTTTGTTTACGTTAGTTTTTAATCTCTATTTCAAGCATATAGGATTACACCTTTTTAAGATAAACAGGGCCGGTGCTAGACTATGTTGCGCCCTAGGCAAGACCAGCTACTTGCGCCCCCCCCCAAAAAAAATTGTTAACTGTTGAAATGCGGGGGAACGCACACACACACACACACACACACACACTGTGTGCGCGGGGGCACACACTGTGCACGGTCATTCGTTGCCCATCATTCCCCTCCACTGGTCGGGCCTGGGGTCAGTCTGTGCCTCTTTTTTTCCTCTACCCTCTGTGCCTCCTTCTTTCCTCTTCCCTCTGTGCCTCCTTCTTTCTTCTTCCCTCTGTGCCTCCTTCTTTCCTCTTCCCTCTGTGCCTCCTTCTTTCTTCTTCCCTCTGTGCCTCCTTCTTTCTTCTTCCCTCTGTGCCTCCTTCTTTCTTCTTCCCTCTGTGCCTCCTTCTTTCCTCTGCCCTCTGTGCCTCTTTATTTGTTTTTTCTTTCATTCTCTCTTTTGTGCCTTTCTTCTGCCTCTTTCTTTCATCTGCCTCTGGTGGAACCTGCACGTCGTCACCATAAAACACCCACCTTCTGCGTCGCTTGCAGTGGCCCATGTGCCAACAATATTGACTTTGTGAGCCACCACTGCCGGCTACACGAGCCGCACAATGAGGAACGGGTACAATAATGGAACTCGGGTTGGGCCCGGCTGCGCCCCTAGGCAGCAGTGCGCCCTAGGCGGTTGCCTAGCTTGCCTAGTGGGAGCACCGGCCCTGAAGATAAAGGTATTTTTGTTAGTTTTTTTACAAATATAATGGACCCTATTACATTTTTCACGTAAACGTTAACACGTGCGCAAAAACGCATTAACGCGAGGGACAAAACCCTTTGCGCTGAACGTCGTATTACAATCTCAGCGCAACAAATGCGCGTATACGTCTACCGCGGGTGAACCTGTGCGAGCTTACTGTACTTCGCGCGTCCTATACTTAACATTGTGAGCGCAAATGCATTTGTGCTGTGGTATGCGGATGGTATTACAATCTATGCGCAGTTTGTAACGCACAGCCTTTGCGCGCATAATTTTAGCAACTCCTAAAAGCTGGTGTTAAAGGCAAATCTGACGGACCTGGCCGAACCCAAATACACCAGCCCAAAAAATAAATGTAGCAAAGTATAGTTACATTCTACACATTCCCAAACAATAAAATTGAAAAGTTGTGCATGTTTTTTTTTTTGATACAGCAAATATGTGCAGATTGAATTTGACAGGCGCAAAAACTTAACGTGAGACAATTAGGCTAGGGTCAGACTAGCGCAGTTTTAACGTGCGTTTAGCCGCACGAAATCACGGCCGTACTAGCAGCAAATGACGTCCAATGCCGGGGAACATACGACGAACGGCCGCACGAAAGTTCGTCCGCGCAACGCAAGTGGCCAACGAACGCATTTTTTCGAGAACGTCAAACCGCTACTACTGACGTACAGAGTGCGCTGCGGCTGCATAGCGGCGTGTGTGCGTGATTAGGAGACGTCAGACGCTGCTAATGTCCGGCCAACATAACGTCCAGACTCAAAAAGTGTTTTATTGATGATCCGTACAAAATCACGGACGAAAAGGCGCATCGTATGACCGCTATCGCGTATTCCGGGGGAAAATACGTACGTTCGTTCGACCGAACTTTTTCACGGACGACGTGAAAAATGCGTTCGTCTGACCCTAGCCTTAAGGTTCTTAATTCTGATTGGCTGAATTGCATGAAAAAAAACAGTCCGCACACGGATTTCTGCGCGCAACACTACTGCATGCAACGCTACTGCGCGCGCATTTTTGCGCGTCTGTTTTCACGCGTTATTTTTTGACGGATGAAAAAAATGCGCGAGGATTGTAATTCCAGCGTTGATTTACGCGCGTAAACGTTTGACGCGTCGCGCAAAAATTCACGCATTTAACGTGCATTTTTGCGTGAAGAATGTAATAGGGCCCAATGTATTTTAGCTAGCATACTAAAAACACAAATTATGATTAGTCTTTAGATTGTAAACTCATCTGAGCAGAACCTTCTGCACCTCTTCTTTCCAAGTTTATTTAAAATTTTGCTATTTTAATCCTCATTTCTTTATAGTAAAGCGCTGCAGAAACTATTGGTGATATATAAATGATAACAATAAGTACTTTGTGTCCTATAGATAGCCACTGAGAATGTCTGTAATTGCATTTAGGATAGGTTGGGGAGAAAAAAAAAACGTATAAAAGTTGCTTTGTACGCTGTATGTAATTCTACTGTATATTGCAAGCTCTAGTGAGCAGGACTCAACATACCATCTGCTACTGTAGGTTTAAACTCACATTCAGTGGCGACTCTAGGAACAATATATTGGGTAGGCTTGTGCACCGATTTTTTTTTCGGTTCGATTCGGTTCGATTTTTTGGATTTTTAAACTTTTCGATTCGGCTCGTTTCGACCGATCTCTGTTTCGATTTGGTTCGGCTCGATTGGTTTTTCGTGTACTCTTTTTTTTCGGAATATCGACCATTTTTCGGATTTTCGTGTCACTTAGCTCGTTTTTTGTATCGACTTTTCGTAAGTTCGGAAATTTTCGTTTTTTCGGAAAGTCTGTTCTCCTCGTTTCAAAGCAATAAATTTCGATTTGACACATTTCAAGTCCATTCGAAAATTCCGAAAATATTTCGTTTCGGCTCGGAAAACTTTTCTGATCTGCCATTTTCAGATCTAAACATTTTCGGAAGTTCGGCCGCATCCCAAAACACGAATCGGGAAATTTCGTGAAAATTCCGAAATTCCGAAACCCGAAACGCACATCCCTAATATTGGGGGGACACATAAGATACCACAGTCAAAACTGGGAGGGCACCAATAATTTGCCGCTAAACCAAACCACTTAACCAAAAACCTAAATATCTATACTATAAAAGAGTAAGCTAAAAACTGTCCGTCGCCAAAACCCTACTGCGCATGCGCGACGGACATTTGAAAGCGGCCGTTAAAACACACAGGTAGCTGCGCGTGCCGGCCGCGTGAAAAAAAACCAAAAAAAAACAGCACGAGCCGCGCGCAGCTACCCGTGTGTTTACACGGCCAGATGCCCCGACCCTCCAGCGGTGACCGTCCTCCGGCTGCCGCTGGCTGCTCGGCGGGCCTCTAGGCTTAGGCGAGCCCCCGGCTCGGTTTGGGCCTACAGGCCCAGCCGAGCCGGGGACTCGCCTAAGCCTAGAGGCCCGCCGAGCACCCAGCGGCAGCCGGAGGTGGTCACCGCTGGAGGATGGGGCCAAAGTTCCCAAAACACAGTCCCCTAAATCGGCCCTGAGCTCCAGCGGTGACCTCCTCCGGCTGCCGCTGGCTGCTCGGCGGGCCTCTAGGCTTAGGCGAGCCCCCGGCTCGGTTTGGGCCTACAGGCCCAGCCGAGCCGGGGACTCGCTTAAGCCTAGAGGCCCGCCGAGCACCCAGTGGCAGCCGGAGGTGGTCACCGCTGGAGGATCGGGGCCAAAGTTCCCAAAACATAGTCCCCTAAATCGGCCCTGAGCTCCAGCGGTGACCTCCTCCGGCTGCCGCTGGCTGCTCCGCGGGCCTCTAGGCTTAGGCGAGCCCCCGGCTCGGTTTGGGCCTACAGGCCCAGCCGAGCCGGGGACTCGCCTAAGCCTAGAGGCCCGCCGAGCACCCAGCGGCAGCCGGAGGTGGTCACCGCTGGAGGATCGGGGCCAAAGTTCCCAAAACATAGTCCCCTAAATCGGCCTTGAGCTCCAGCGGTGACCTCCTCCGGCTGCCGCTGGCTGCTCGGCGGGCCTCTAGGCTTAGGCGAGCCCCCGGCTTGGTTTGGGCCTACAGGCCCAGCCGAGCCGGGGACTCGCCTAAGCCTAGAGGCCCGCCGAGCAGCCAGCGGCAGCCGGAGAAGGTCACCGCTGGAGGATCGGGGCCGAAGTTCCCAAAACATACATAACCCCATAAGTCGGCCCTGAGCTCCAGCGGAGACCTCCTCCGGCTGCCGCTGGCTGCTCGGCGGGCCTCTAGGCTTAGGCGAGCCCCCGGCTCGGTTTGGGCCTACAGGCCCAGCCGAGCCGGGGACTCGCCTAAGCCTAGAGGCCCGCCGAGCAGCCAGCGGCAGCCGGAGAAGGTCACCGCTGGAGGATCGGGGCCGAAGTTCCCAAAAAATACACCCCAAAATCGGCCCTGAGCTCCAGCGGAGACCTCCTCCGGCTGCCGCTGGCTGCTCGGCGGGCCTCTAGGCTTAGGCGAGCCCCCGGCTCGGTTTGGGCCTACAGGCCCAGCCGAGCCGGGGACTCGCCTAAGCCTAGAGGCCCGCCGAGCTGCCAGCGGCAGCCGGAGGAGGTCACCGCTGGGGATCAGGGCCGAGGTTCCCAAAACATACTCACCGACATCGGCCCTCCTGCGATGGCGGTCCCGCTTGCAGCATCCTCTCTCTCTCCGTTGTTCGCCGGAATGACGTCACGAAAGCCTTTGACCCCGGGGTCAAAGGCTTCCGTGACGTCATCCCGGCGACCAACGGAGAGAGAGAGAGGACGCTGGAAGCGGGACCGCCATCGCAGGAGGGCGATGTAGGTGAGTATATCCACGAGCGGGGGGGGCAATATCCACGAGCTGGGGGGCCAATATCCACGAGTTGGGGCAGTATCCACGTGCTGGGGCGATATCCACGAGTTGGGGCAGTATCCACGTGCTGGGGCGATATCCACGTGCTGGGGCAGTATCCACGTGCTGGGGCGATATCCACGAGCTGGGGCAGTATCCACGTGCTGGGGCGATATCCACGAGCTGGGGCAGTATCCACGTGCTGGGGCGATATCCACGAGCTGGGGCAGTATCCACGTGCTGGGGCAATATCCACGTGCTGGGGCATATATCCACGTGCTAGGGCAGTATCCACGAGCTGGGGCAGTATCCACGAGCTGGGGCAATATCCACGTGCTGGGGCAATATCCACGTGCTGGGGCAATATCCACATGCTGGGGCAATATCCACGTGCTGGGGCAGTATCCACGAGCTGGGGCAGTATCCACGAGCTGGGGCAGTATCCACGTGCTTGGGCAGTATCCACGTGCTGGGGCAATATCCACGAGCTTGGGCAGTATCCACGAGCTGGGGCAGTATCCACGAGCTGGGGCAATATCCACGTGCTGGGGCAGTATCCATCCACGTGCTGGGGCAGTATCGACGTGCTGGGGCAGTATCGACGTGCTGGGCAGTATCCATCCACGTGCTGGGGCAATATCCATCCACGTGCTGGGCAATATCCACGTGCTGGGCAGTATCCACGTGCTGGGGCAATATCCACGACCTGGGGCAGTATCCACGAGCTGGGGCAGTATCCACGAGCTGGGGCAATATCCACGTGCTGGGGCAATATCCACGTGCTGGGGCAGTATCCACGTGCTGGGGTAATATCCACGAGCTGGGGGCAGTATCCACGAGCTGGGGGCAGTATCCACGAGCTGGGGCAGTATCCACGAGCTGGGGCGATATCCACGAGCTGGGGCAGTATCCACGTGCTGGGGCAATATCCACGTGCTGGGGCATATATCCATGTGCTAGGGCAGTATCCACGAGCTGGGGCAGTATCCACGAGCTGGGGCAATATCCACGTGCTGGGGCAATATCCACGTGCTGGGGCAATATCCACGTGCTGGGGCAGTATCCACGAGCTGGGGCAGTATCCACGAGCTGGGGCAGTATCCACGTGCTTGGGCAGTATCCACGTGCTGGGGCAATATCCACGAGCTTGGGCAGTATCCACGAGCTGGGGCAGTATCCACGAGCTGGGGCAATATCCACGTGCTGGGGCAGTATCCATCCACGTGCTGGGGCAGTATCCACGTGCTGGGGCAGTATCGACGTGCTGGGGCAGTATCCATCCACGTGCTGGGGCAATATCCATCCACGTGCTGGGGCAATATCCACGTGCTGGGCAGTATCCACGTGCTGGGGCAATATCCACGACCTGGGGCAGTATCCACGAGCTGGGGCAGTATCCACGAGCTGGGGCAATATCCACGTGCTGGGGCAATATCCACGTGCTGGGGCAGTATCCACGTGCTGGGGCAGTATCCACGTGCTGGGGCAATATCCACGTGCTGGGGCAATATCCACGTGCTGGGCAGTATCCACGTGCTGGGGCAATATCCAGGAGCTGGGGCAGTATCCAGGAGCTGGGGCAGTATCCACGAGCTGGGGCAGTATCCACGAGCTGGGGCAGTATCCACGTGCTGGGGCAATATCCACGTGCTGGGGCAATATCCACGTGCTGGGGCAGTATCCATCCACGTGCTGGGGCAATATCCACGTGCTAGGCCAGTATCCACGAGCTGGGGCAGTATCCACGAGCTGGGGCAATATCCACGTGCTGCGGCAATATCCACGTGCTGGGGCAATATCCACGTGCTGGGGCAATATCCACGTGCTGGGGCAGTATCCACGTTCTGGGGCAATATCCACGTGCTGGGGCAGTATCCACGAGCTGGGGCAATATCCACGTGCTGGGGCAATATCCACGTGCTGGGGCAGTATCCACGTGCTGGGGCAATATCCACGAGCTGGGGCAGTATCCACGAGCTGGGGCAGTATCCACGAGCTGGGGCAGTATCCATGAGCAGGGGCAGTATATCCACAATAGACTGCCCTCTGGGCAGGCTTTACAACTAGTGTATATATAAAATAGACATGTGCACGGGAAAAAAAATTGTTTGTTTCGCATCATTTCATTACGTTTTTTAAAAAAAAAAATGTAATCCTCCTATCCTTGGTGCTGAAATATGTTTCAGCACCAAGGAGAGCAGCTCTCAGCACTAAGGACAGCACCCGCCGAACGCAGCCGGCTGAAGGAAAGAAAAAAAAGATGCATTCAGCAGGGCAGCCATCAGAAATGATGGGGCCCCTTACTAAACCTCACGATGGGGCCCCCCCGGCACTCCATCAACCTCTAACAGCTTTTCTCCCCCTTCAAAAAAAAAGGACATAAAATAGCACCACAGCAATAAAACTCCCAGTAATGTGTAGTGTGTATGAGCGTATCACAGAATCCACAGCAATAAAACTCATAGTAATGTGCGGTGTGTATGAACGTATCACAGAATCCACAGCAATAAATCTCACAGTAATGGGCTGTATATGATGGCCTTTGGGTCTGGGTCTGGGCCTGGTCCCTGGGTCTGGTTTGGGCCTTGGGGTCTGTGGTCTGGGCTGGGCCTGGTCCCTGGTCTGGGTCTGGGCCTTAAGGTCTGGCCCCTGGGGTCTGGGCCCTGAGTCTGGCCTGGGGTCTGGTCCTTGGGGTCTGGTCTCTGGGCCTTGGGGTCTGGGCCCTGGCCATGGGGTCTGGGCCTTAGGGTCTGGGCCCTGGGGACTGGGTCCTGGGTTTGGGCCTTTGGGTCTGGGCCCTGGGCCTTGGGGTCTGGTCCATGGGGTCTGGGCCCTGGGGTCTGGGCCCTAGGGAATGGGCCTTGGGGTCTGGGCTGGTCCCTGGGGTCTGGTCTGGGCCTTGGGGTCTGGTCCCTGGGCCCTGAGTCTGGCCTGGGGTCTGGGCCCTGAGTCTGGCCTGGGGTCTGGGCCTTGGGGTCTGGGCTCTGGGCCTTGGGGACTGGGCCCTGGGTCTAGGCCTTGGGGCCCTAGGGTCTGGGCCTTGGGGTCTGGGCCCTGGGGTCTGGTCCCTAGGTCTGGGCCTTGGGGTCTGGGCCCTGGGTCTGGGCCCTGTGGTCTGGGGTCTGGGCCTTGGGGTCTGAGCCTTGGGGTCTGGGCCCTGGGTCTAGGCCTTGGGGTCTGGGCCCTAGGGTCTGGGCCCTGGGGTCTGGGCCCTGGGTCTGGGCCCTGGGGTCTGGGCCTTGGGGTCTGGGCCCTGGGTCTGGGCCCTGGGGTCTGGGCCTTGGGATCTGGGCCCTGGGTCTGGGCCCTGGGGTCTGGGCCTTGGGGTCTGGGCCCTGGGTCTGGGCCCTGGGCCTTGGGGTCTGGGCCCTGGGTCTCGGCCCTAGGGTCTGGGGTCTGGGCCCTGGGTCTGGGCCTTGGGGTCTGGGGTCTGGGCCCTGGGGTCTGGGCCTTGGGTCTGGGCCTTGGGTCTGGGCACTGGGTCTGGGGTCTGGGGTCTGGGCCTTGGGGTCTGGGCCCTAGGTCTGGGCCTTGGGGTCTGGGCCCTAGGGTCTGGGCCCTGGGGTCTGGGCCTTGGGGTCTGGGCCCTGGGTCTGGGGTCTGGGCCTTGGGGTCTGGGCCCTGGGTCTGGGGTCTGGGCCTTGGGGTCTGGGCCCTGGGTCTGGGCGCTAGGGTCTGGGGTCTGGGCCCTGGGTCTGGGCCCTAGGGTCTGGGGTCTGGGCCCTGGGTCTGGGCCTTGGGGTCTGGGCCCTGGGTCTGGGCCTTGGGGTCCTGGCCCTGGGGTCTGGGCCTGGGGTCTGGTCCCTGGGTCTGGGCCTTGGGGTCTGGCCCTGGAGTCTGGCCCTAGGGTCTGGGAACTGGGCCCTAGGGTCTGGGCCTTGAGTCTAGGCCTGGGCCTTGGGGTCTGGCCCTGGGTCTGGGCCTTGGTGTCTGGGCCTTGGGGACTGGGCCTTGGGGTCTGAGCCTTGGGGTCTGGGCCCTGGGTCTAGGCCTTGGGGTCTGGGCCCTAGGGTCTGGGCCCTGGGGTCTGGGCCCTGGGGTCTGGGCCTTGGGGTCTGGGCCCTGGGTCTGGGCCCTGGGGTCTGGGCCTTGGGATCTGGGCCCTGGGGTCTGGGCCCTGGGGTCTGGGCCTTGGGGTCTGGGCCCTGGGTCTGGGCCCTGGGCCTTGGGGTCTGGGCCCTGGGTCTCGGCCCTAGGGTCTGGGGTCTGGGCCCTGGGTCTGGGCCTTGGGGTCTGGGGTCTGGGCCCTGGGGTCTGGGCCTTGGGGTCTGGGCCTTGGGGTCTGGGCACTGGGTCTGGGCCTTGGGGTCTGGGCCTTGGGGTCTGGGCCCTGGGTCTGGGCCTTGGGGTCTGGGCCCTAGGGTCTGGGCCCTGGGGTCTGGGCCTTGGGGTCTGGGCCCTGGGTCTGGGGTCTGGGCCTTGGGGTCTGGGCCCTGGGTCTGGGGTCTGGGCCTTGGGGTCTGGGCCTGGTTCTGGGCGCTAGGTCTGGGGTCTGGGCCCTGGGTCTGGGCCCTAGGGTCTGGGGTCTGGGCCCTGGGTCTGGGCCTTGGGGTCTGGGCCCTGGGTCTGGGCCTTGGGGTCCTGGCCCTGGGGTCTGGGCCTGGGGGTCTGGTCCCTGGGTCTGGGCCTTGGGGTCTGGGCCCTGGAGTCTGGGCCCTAGGGTCTGGGAACTGGGCCCTAGGGTCTGGGCCTTGAGTCTAGGCCTGGGCCTTGGGGTCTGGGCCCTGGGTCTGGGCCTTGGTGTCTGGGCCTTGGGGACTGGGCCTTTGGGTCTGGGCCCTGGGGTCTGGGCCTTGGGGTGTGGGCCCTAGGGTCTGGTCCCTGGGGTATGGTCCCTGGGTCTGGGCATTTGGGTCTGGGCCTTGGGGTCTGGGCCCTGGGGTCTGGGCCTTGGGGTGTGGGCCCTAGGGTCTGGTCCCTGGGGTCTGGGCCCTGGGTCTGGGCCTTGGGGTCTGGGCCTTGGGGTCTGGGCCTTGGGGACTGGGCCCTGGGTCTGGGGTCTGGGCCTTGGGGTCTGGGCCTTGGGGTCTGGGCCCTGGGTCTGGGCCTTGGGTCTGGGCCCTAGGGTCTGGGCCCTGGGGTCTGGGCCTTGGGGTCTGCCCTGGGGTCTGGGGTCTGGGCCTTGGGGTCTGGGCCCTGGGTCTGGGGTCTGGGGTCTGGGCCTTGGGGTCTGGGCCCTGGGTCTGGGCACTAGGGTCTGGGGTCTGGGCCCTGGGTCTGGGCCCTAGGGTCTGGGGTCTGGGCCCTGGGTCTGGGCCCTAGGGTCTGGGCCCTGGGTCTGGGCCTTGGGGTCCTGGCCCTGGGTCTGGGCCTGGGGGTCTGGTCCCTGGGTCTGGGCCTTGGGGTCTGGGCCCTGGAGTCTGGGCCCTAGGTCTGGAACTGGGCCCTAGGGTCTGGTCCTTGAGTCTAGGCCTGGGCCTTGGGGTCTGGGCCCTGGGTCTGGCCTTGGTGTCTGGGCCTTGGGGACTGGCCTTGGGGTCTGGGCCCTGGGGTCTGGGCCTTGGGGTGTGGGCCTAGGGTCTGGTCCCTGGGGTCTGGTCCCTGGGTCTGGGCATTTGGGTCTGGGCCTTGGGTCTGGGCCCTGGGGTCTGGGCCTTGGGGTGTGGGCCCTAGGGTCTGGTCCCTGGGTCTGGGCCCTGGGTCTGGGCCTTGGGGTCTGGGCCTTGGGGTCTGGGCCTTGGGGACTGGGCCCTGGGTCTGGGCCCTAGGGTCTGGGCCCTGGGTCTGGGCCTTGGGGTCTGGGCCCTAGGGTCTGGGCCTTGGGGTCCGGGCCCTAGGGTCTGGTCCCTGGGGTCTGGGCCCTGGGTCTGGGCCTTGGGGTCTGGGCCTTGGACTGGGCCTTGGGGTCTGGGCCCTGGGTCTGGGCCCTGGGCCCTGGGTCTTAGGCCCTGGGTCTGGGCCTTGGGGTCTGGGCCTTGGGCCCAGGGTCTGGGCCTTGGGGTCTGGGCCCTAGGGTCTGGGCCTTGGGGACTGGGCCCTGGGGTCTGGGGCCTTGGGTCTGGGCCTTAGGGTCTGGGTCCTGGGCCTTGGGGTCTGGGCCTTAGGGTCTGGGCCTTGGGGTCTGGGCCCTGGGTCACCACTCCGCTGTTTTCTTTTCTTCTGTCTTCTTTTCTTCTCTTCTTTTCTTCTTGTCTTCAGCCCGGGCCCTCCTTGCTCAGGCACGCAGCTTCACTGAGTGGAGGGGCGGAGCCAAAGCAACATGCTTGGGAGGCCCCCACATGCTGCTTGGCCCCGCCCAGCCAGCCAGTGAAGCTGTCAGGAGCCTGAGGAGACACAGTGTCTCCTACGGCTCCTGCAGCAGCAGCAGCTGCAGAGATACAGCTCCGGATTCGGACTCATCGAGTCCGATACCGGAGCTGTAAAAGGGCGACGCCGATGTCGAGCTAAGCTGGCTCTCTCGGGTTATACTCACCTCTCTCCTCCGGGTCCCGCGGCGATCTGACTTCATGGAAGTCAGATGCTGCTTTATACCCCACTTCCCGGCTCACTGATGTCATTGCGACGGACCCAATGACGTCAGTTTCAGGCGGCCCCTACAGCAAAGCCGGTAGAGTGTCTGAAAGGAGGGGGGAGTCCCTCCAGACCTCTCTCCCTCCTGATCGAGAGGAGATACAAGATAAAGAGAGGCAGCATTAAAAGGGCAGAGTCTGCTCTTTGCAGCACTACCTCTCCTGAACCCGAGGCGCCGGTCCGTGATAGTGGACCTCTCCTGGAGGAGTCTAACTTCCTGGATGTCGGATGTTGCACGGCACAATGACATCAGTGTGAGCATTAACCTCTAGCTGCCAAGGAGTTTCCTTATGGAAACCTTATGGTGGAGATACAGGCAGGGGCGGACTGAACACTGGGCCAGATTGGACCTGGGCCGAGGGCCCGGGCCAGCATAGTGGTAGTCCGTGCAGCAATGTGGTCTGTGCTTCCATGAAGCACAAACCACATAGCAAAAGCATCCGGTGTCTCCGGCTGCAGGCAGACAGTCTGCCCAGCTGACTCCTCCCCATCCTCCTGCACTTCCTGTCCCTGCGCTGGAGGAAGAGCAGCTAGGAGGGAGGTGAACAGAGCTCCACCAGCCGGCATCGATGGGTAAGTGTAGGGTGTGTTTGTGTGTGTGTTGTGCGATTGTTTTGTGAGAGGGGGGGTTGTGAGTGCAGAGTGAGTGGTTTGTGTGAGGGGGTTCTGACGTGAGTGCAGAGTGAGTGTTTTGTGTGAGGGGGTTGTGAGAGTGCAGAGTGAGTGGTTTGTGTGAGGGGGTTGTGACGTGAATGCAGAGTGAGTGTTTTGTGTGAGGGGCTTGTGAGTGCAAAATTTGTGTTTTGTGTGAGTGGGGGTTGTGAATGCAGAGTGAGTGTTTTGTGTGAGTGGGGGTTGTGAGAGTGCAGTGAGTGTTTTGTGTGAGTGGGGGTTGTGAGAGTGCAGTGAGTGTTTTGTGTGAGTGGGGGTTGTGAGAGTGCAGTGAGTGTTTTGGGAGAGTGCAGTGTCAGGGGGTGATTACACTTAAGTGCAATGTGAGTGATTTGTGTGAGTGTGCAGTGCTGGGGGGGTGATGCACAAAACACTATCACACTGCACCTACACACGTATCACACCCCCTGACACTACACACTCACACTTAAGTGCAATGTGATTGTGCAGTGTCAGGAGGTGTGATACATGTGTAGGTGCAGTGTGAGGGTCTTTTGTGTGCAGTGTAAGGCTAGGGTCAGACGAACGCATTTTTCACGTTGTCCGTGAAAAAGTGCGTTCGAACGAATGGACGTATTTTTTCACGGAATACGCGATAGCGGTCATACGATGCGCATTTTCGGCCGTGATTTTGGACGGATCATCAATAAAACCCTTTTGCGTCTGGACGTTATGTTGGCCGGACGTGTGCAGCGTCTGACGTCTCCCAATCACGCAAACACGCCGCTATGCGGCCGCAGCGCACTCTGTACGTCAGTAGTAGCGGTTTGACGTTCTCGAAAAAATGCGTTCGTTGGCCACTTGCGTTGCACGGACGAACTTTCGTGCGGCCGTTCGTCGTATGTTCCCCGGCATTGGACGTCATTTGCTGCTAGCACGGCCGTGATTTCGTGCGGCTAAACGCACGTGAAAAATGCGTTCGTCTGACCCTAGCCTAAGGCAGGTCTGCCTGTCAGATAAGGTGATTCCAGGTTCAGCTGCCCATATAACCTATAGCCCCCCTAAAAAATAGTTAGTCTTCCCCCCACAGACTCCTTGAATGGATCCGCCGATTGCATCCACAAACTGCCACACGCAGCCGAAAATCCGCCGCATGCAGCCAAACAGATCACAGATCAGCCGCCAGAAAAAGCAGATAGCTGCCGAACAGGGATATATATATATATATATAAAAACACACACATCACAAGGCGTTGAAAACAATAAAAAAATGACTGGAAATAATATATAAGGTCCTATGAATAATAATAATAAGGTCTGTTACAACATTTTTTTAAAAAAAAAAAAGCCATTTTAAAAAGACCCTGAATAGATTCATTAACCATTGCTTCTCTATGGGGATTTCACTGCCGTCGAACAGGCACTGGATTTCGTGGCAATTCACCAATATTTTCCTGATTTCTGAATAGCCAAATGGCCACGACATTGTACCATAAAGGGAAATTCACTTTTCGGTGCAATACGATGGCAAATTAGTCTCTTTGAATAAACCCTTAAATTCACCTTACCCAACCCCGCCCCCCCCCCAAAAAAAAGGATTTATATTATATACTCCTTGAGGGGGCGGTATCAAACGATTTGCCCTTTTTTAAAAAATTTTGTTCAGACCTTTTTAGTATTTTTTAACCCTTTCGCTGCTGAGGCTTTTCCCGCCCCTGTGCTGAGGTCATTTTTTACCTGTTTTGCGCATCATGTTTAAACGTGTTTTTAAGGCTTATTTTAGTATATGACACCGACATATTATATATCGTTCTTTCCGTCAGACTCGGTAGATTCATAATATGTCATTATATATGTATACGTTATGTCATGTCTGTATATTATAACAAAAAATGCAATAAAATATGTATTTTCAATAATTTACAATGTGTAAAGTGTTTTTTTCCACACATTTTAACATGCGAGCAATTGCGGTTATATTTTGTATGGGGTGCGCTTGTTAAAAAATTTGAGATGGGGTCTCGTTACATTTTTTTTTGGGGAAAATGACACTATTTTTAACAAACGCACCGCATACAAAAATCGTTAGTGCAGCATCATTGTTCACATTATAATTGAAATGGGAACAATTTGCTACACTAACAAACCAAAAAAAATAAAAAAAAAGTGTTTATTTTTTTTTTTTATTATTTTTTTTAATTTTTTTTTTTTTTTTTTTTTTTTTAACAAAATGTTTAACTTTCATGTTTGGTATCGTTGGAACGGCCATGCTCTGGCCGATCCAACCATATCAAAATTAACCCCTAACTGCCACGGATCGGGAGATAGGGAGTTCATTGGAACTCCCCATCTCCACACTTGGTGGCAGTTAGGGTTAACTGTAGGACTGGCGTCATCGTGCTACGCACGATGACGCCAGTCCTCTGGGGGAGTTCCCGGAAGCTTGGCCGACATCCAAGATGTCGGCCAGCTCCGGGAAAGGATCGCGAACCGGCGCTTTTCAGCGCCGATTCGCGATCCAGCTCCCCAGGGTTAATGCCAGGCATCATTTGGAAGGGCAGGCTGTGCCCTTCCAAATGATGCCTGGGTTAAGCCCCTGTGCGCCGCCAATCGGGAGGGAGAGAGGTCCGAAGGACCTCCCCCCCTCCCTTTCAGGCGCCTCCTCCGCACATGCGGGGGGGGCGCCTGAATTAGGTGTCATCGCGCCCCCGCGATGACACCTAATAATGGCGGCTGCTGGTCCGGATGCGCGGCTGACATCCAGGATGTCAGCCCGCACCGGAGGGGCCAGCGATCGGCCGGAACCCGGCCGAACGCTGACCCCGATGGAGGACGCGCTCAGCGCGTCCTCCGCATACCAGCGGGAATGCTGAGGACGCGCTGAGCGCGTCCTTAGCATTCAAGTGGTTAAAGGACCTTTTTTTATTATTTGAACACATCTTAATGCATTTTTATTGATTTAATTTACTGAGTTCGCCACAGGGTCGGCGAAATGGAATCACCGAAGCTCGCTGAACTAAAAACCACCAAAATTTCACTGATATTTCTGTGCTTTCTGAATAACCCTTTATAATATGCGGTGTGTATGAGCGTATCACAAGCTCCACAGCAATAAAACTCATAGTAATGTGCAGTGTGTGGATGTGAGTTTTATTGCTGTGGAGCTCTGTGATATTCTGATACACACCACACATTAATGTGCATTTTATTACTGTGCAGCTGTGATGTGCTCATACACAGCGCACATTTCTGTGAGTTTTATTGCTGGGCAGCTCTGTGATACGCTCATACACACCATACAATATGTGAATTTTATAGCTCTGGAGCTCAGTGAAATGCACAGGTGTGATATTTTTTTATTTTTTTTGGGGGGGTGGTGAGCAGTATTTCATTCTTGGACCCAGACAGCACAATGTCTTGGGCTGGACCCATTTCTCCTGGCTGCTGGATGGTGTGGAGGAAACTCTTCCACTTCACGCATTTTAGCTAAAACGGGCTGGACGGGGGATTTAGATTACACTTGTTTTTTAACTTCTTGCATTTTTATTTGTGCTCTGAAAAATGTAGAGGTGGGGTGCAGAGGAGGGATTTGGGTGGGGCTAAGTCTGTAAAGAGGTGGGGTCATGGGTGGAGTCTGGTGGGGTCCATTGCATTATTTGGTCCGGGGCCCTGAGTATTGTCAGTCCACTACTCCCGTCTCCCAATCCGTGGCAGCTAGAGGTTAATGTTCGGCATCATTGGTAAGGCCACAGCATGTCTTTTCCAATGATACCAAACATGACCTGGTTAAATGTAAACAAAAAATTTACAAAAAAATTTAAAAAGTGTTTTTTTTTATTAATGCAGCACTAATGTTCACATGTCAATTATAACGTGAACAGTGATGCTGCACTAATGGTTTTTTTAGGGTGTTTTAGCTAAAATAATGTAATTTCTCATAAGAAAATGTAAATGTTCCCAGTTCTAATTTCTTTTTAACAAGCGTACCCTATAGAGTATATAACCGCGAAGGCTTGGATGATAATATGTGAAAATAAATCATTTTACACACTGTAGATGATTGGAAATTCTAATTTTATTGCATTTTTTGTGATAACATTCAGGCAGGGCATGACATAGACATATAATAATGATATATTATGAATCTGTTGAGTCTGCCGGAAAAAAATAATATATAATTTATCTGGGTCGTATAATAAAATGTGACTTCAAATCCCTTTTAAACATGATGAGCAAAAACAGTAAAAATGAGCTCAGCACAGGTGAAATGGTTCAGCAGTGAAGGGATAAACCTGTCGAATGAACCACCGAAAACCAGGGTTAGAAATTAGGGTTAGAAGCTAAGTTTAGGACAGCAGATCCACGGGGCCCTAGAGTGCACCACGAAATAACGAATTGATTCCGAAAACTGGAACGGTTCGGTGTTTTTTGCCAACATCCGATAACTGCTGCAGCGACTCCAATTTTTGCAAATTACGGAGACCATTTGCTAAATAGGGAATTCACCATATTTTTGGTGAAACAGATTCCCCCGAAACGTGACAAAAAACAAAGGGTCAAAAGGTGAGTAGACCCTTTTCGAATTCCATCTGCCATAATAACTAATAACCCCTAAAATTCCATAAAAACCAGGGAAATACAATTAAAGTAATAAACCATGTGGCATGCAGCTACCCATTAACCCCTAAAATAACATTAAGAAAAAAATTAAATGTATACTGTGAGAGATGAAGCCTGCCCATTAATATACAACGAAACCAAGGGAAAAACGAACATAATACAGAATGTGATATACAGGGTTATTCAAAGAGATCAGAATTGCTGGCGAAAAGTAACCGAACGCTGAAGTTCAGCATTCAGTTACCTTTCCTGGCCATTCGGCTATTCAGAGATCAGGCAGTTTGCCAAATGTTGGCGAATTGCCTGCGCATACGGTGCCTGTTCGGTGCCTGTTTGAGGGCAGTGAAATCCCCATAGAGAAGCAATGCTTCGGCTATTCAGAGAACACCAAACAGCAGGAAAAAGTTGCCGAAGTGCCCTGCCATTCGGTGGCTTCATTCGACAGGTTTATTCAGGCGATTCCCATAGGCTTCAATGTTAAAAATATTCCCGTTTTAATTCAATATCTAATAAACCGTTTATTATAATATTCTGCAGTAAAGAGTCTCTTTATTTATAGATTTTTTAGGATCGTTTAGGCATTTTTTGGGATTTTTTTCCAAAAACTTTTTCGTTTTTTTTTTTTAAATTGTTTTTTCTTTTTTCTGTAACAGCCCTTTTTATTATCATTGATTGGATCTTATGTGTAAATTTCAGACATTTTTGCTCAGTAGTTTCTTTGCAAACAGCGTTTTACTTTTCAAACATTCAAGCGTACGTTTTTTTTTCACGCCATTCGTCTGCAGTGTTGGATTTTTCCTGGCGGCTGTTCTGCGCTGTGATTGGCTCCTACTCGGGTTTCTCCGGCTTGTTGGGTGGGGTTAATCCAGATGTTTTTGACGGTTTTGGTGTGCGTTCGCCTGGTTTTGCGGTGAGTGTTCGGCAGGTTTGTGGCAGCTTTTCCCTGCACTACGACGGCCCTATGGTGCCAGCTGACACCGCAGGGTCATCGAAATGGGATCGCCAAATCACACCGAATTGAAGAGAACGAAAATTCACCGAACGTGCATAGCGTGATGACGTCAGATAGCTGGGGAACCCCTAGCTGCCCAGGGATTTCCCAAGGAACCGTGGCAGCTAGGGGGTCATGGGGGGGTGTCATTCGAAAGGCCTGAGCATGGCCTTTCGAATGATACCCAACATGACCAGGTGTAACGTAAATTTTTTTTTTTAAAAAAAAATAAAATAAATAAATAAAAATAAAAAAAAGGGTTTTTTTTGTGTTTTGTTTTTATTAATGCAGCAATATTGTTCACATTTCAATTATAATGCTGCACTAATGATTTTTTTCTATGGTTGCGTTCACGTAATCACGTAATTCCCCCAAAAAATGTAACAAGTCCTCATTTCTAATTTTTGTACAAGCGCACCACATAGAAAATATAACCGAAAACGCTCATGTGATAAAATGTGAAATAAAACACTTTACACACTGCAGATGATTAAAAATTCTAATTTGTATTGCATTTTTTGTCATAATATACAGGCAGGACATGACGTATACATATAAAAATGATATATTATGATCTGCGGAGTCTGACGAAAAGAATGCTATCTAATATGTCTGGGTCATTTAATAAAACGTGGCTTCAAATCGCGTTTAAACATGATGAGCGAAAGCGGTACAAATGAGCTGAGCACACAGAGGTGAAATGCCTCAGCAGTGAAGGGGTTTAGGCTAGGGTCAAACGAAAGTATTTTTACACGCGAACGTAAAAAAGTGCGTCCGAACGCACTGATGTATTTTTTCACGGAATATGCGAAAACGGTCATACGATGCGCATTTTCGTGCGTGATGTTTTACGAATCCAAACCAGGAAACTTTTTGCGTCTGGACGTTATGTTGGCCGGACACGAGCAGGGTCTGACGTCTCCAAATCACACACACACGCCGCTAGCGGGCGCAGCGCACTCTGTACGTCCGTACTAGCGGTTCTGCATGCTCGAAAAAATGCGTTCATTTTCCACTTGCGTTGCGCGGCCGGACTTTCGTGCGACCGTACTTCGTATATTGGCTGTCATTGCGCGTCATTTGCTGCTAGTGCGGCCGTAATTAAGTGCGCCAGAATGCACGTTAAAAATGCGCTCGTCTGACCCCAGCCTAAAATAAAAAGGATAAAGAGAACGATAAAACATTAAGCCATTATTAAACTAAACCCTGGATGCTGCAATAACACAAAGACTCAGCATAGGTTAAGTGATATACAAAGGGATCAACAAGAGCAACATTTACCCAATCCAAGACATGAACGGCACATGGCATAGCCATGAGCTCTCAGGTCCAAGCCAAATCACAAAAGGGCCGATCCCTTCCTGGAACTCCTGGTTGAATGATAAGAAGGTTACATAGTTACATAGGCTGAAAAAAGCCATGCGTCCATCGTGTTTAGCCTCTCACACATCACCTACTGCTGCTCTAGGTTGTACTAGAGTCTTGTCTCCCCCCGCCAGAGTGGCATGTCTCCCCCCGCCAGAGTGGCATGTCTCCCCCCGCCAGATTGGCATGTCTCCCCCCGCCAGAGTGGCATGCCTCCCACCAACAATGTATACACCTTTATTCCTAGTGGGAGTCACCATATGAGGTAACCACTATAGAGTGGGCAGGCTTAATGATGTCACAGCTAGCCACACAGGGCTAAAAGCCTCACTGTCAGGATCTCCCCGCCAGGAGAGGGTAGCGAGAGGGAGAGAGCTCAAGGGACACAGCTGGAGGTGAGGAGTGGTAGGATACAGGCTGCTACGTAGGTCAGGAACCATCCAGGTCATACATAAGAGTTCTGCAAGAAGAGGTACTCAGGAGCTAGGAAACAGGGGAACTGCTTCAATACTGGAGCGATGAAGGAATGGACCCGCTGTTCTTTTATACCCAGTGGTTCCCATCTGATCCAATAAGAGGCCTGTGACATCATCAGTGCGCGACACGGTCCAGCCGCCATATTGGTTGAGGCCGGCGCCGTGCGCATCCCTGGTCAGAAGCCCAGACAAGGCGTGAAGCTGTGCCGGGGACCGCCGGCTTGCGACCGAGGCGCCAGCATCAATCCTCCCCGGGGACCGCAGCCACTCCGAGGTGAGCCGGAACACACTGGGCGCATGGTACCACCGGGTAGCCGAGTTGGCTGCCTCGCCGCACCCCGTGCCAGAACGCTGGGTGGGTGAGGAGGCGGCCGAACTCGATGCCAGCAGGCCAGCGGCCCTGACAGAACCCCCCCGGAAATCAGTATAGGGACGGTCATTCTAGGAAATAATGTGATTAGCAATAGATCAGTAAAAATATATATGAATAGAGTACTAAACCATTGAAACGTGTAAGCTTGCATTTAAATAATGGGATGTAGTATGGATTCTATAAGCTGACCTTCATACACGCAAACTTAAATTTACAAATTATATATACACACATACAATTAGCCACAGGTAAGCGTTTGGCTTCCTCTTGTAACACCTTACTAGTTTTACACTGTACAGTAGCCACATTTCTGATCACTATTTTTTCTCCCAAATCTCTGGCGAGCTGATACACACCCTATATCTGCTTTCCACCCCTTTCTTTCTTACAATTATTGCAGATGTTATTTTGTGATTAACATTAACTTGTACTGTGCTCCATACTTACATAACGTAGTTATCCTTTTGCTAATGTTTACTTGTACATTTTGTTTTATAGGGTTTGATGCCAATGTTCAGATCTATTCAATGTTTGCATTGAGAAATAAAAAATATATTAAAAAGAACACATTTTATATAAAAAACGCAGTGCTCCAGCAAAGCCAGATGAGGCTGGGGTCAGACGAACGCAGTGCGAATGCGCGTGCAGCCGCACTTTATCTTGGCCATAGTAGCAGCAAATGACAGCCAACGACGGGCAATGTACGAAGTACGGCTACACGAAAGTTCGGCTGCGCAACGCAAGCGGCAAACAAACGCATTTTTTCGAGAACGTCAAACCGCTAGTACTGACGTACAGAGTGCGCTGCGTCCGCTAGCGGCGTGTGTGTGTGATTAGGAGACGTCAGACGCTGCTAATGTCCAGCCTACATAACGTCCAGACACATAAAGGGTTTTATTGATGATCCGTACAAAATCACGGATGGAAATGCGCATCGTATGACCGCTATCGCGTATTCCGTGAAAAAATACGCCCATTCGTTGCGTTAGTCTGACCCTAATGCGTTAGTCTGACCCTAGCCTAAGAGGGTATGCATCTTGGTGGTACAGGTGGTACGGCAGTGAGGGAATAACCTCTCAATGGTGGATGATGGTAGTAAATTGCCATTGTGTGTAAAATCTGGTGCCACTGGGTCAGTTCATGGAAAGGGATATGAAATCGATATTGTACGAACCAAGCGGCAAATAAATAAAAAAAAGTCATGGGCCAAGTCGAGTTGTAACTCATGTCACTCCTTGGATGTTCTGGGTTAATATTGTGCTTTTGCATATCCTGTACTTGAAATAGATCATGCAAAAGTCCACACATTACACAGTAGACCAGCGTTTCCCAACCCTGGTCCTCACGTCCCCCTAACAGGTCAGGTTTGCAGATATGTGAAGCACAGCACAGGTGATATAATTTGCTGCTCAGTGATTGCAGGATTCAGTCTGCATTTCCCCAAGGTGATCCTTAAAACTAGGCTTGTGCACCGATTTTTTTTTCGGTTCGATTCGGTTCGATTTTTCGGATTTTTAAACTTTTCGATTCGGCTCGTTTCGACCGATTTCGGTTTCGATTCGGTTCGACCTGTTTTTCGGGTACTTTTTTTTCGGAATTTCGACCATTTTTCGTATTTTCGTGTCACTGTGCTCGGTTTTTGTATCGAATTTTCGTTTTTCGAAAAATTTTCGTTTTTCAGAAAATTTTCGTTTTTACAAAATTTTAGACATGTGCACAGCACAAATTTTCGTTTTGAACTAATGGTTTAGTCCTAAAATGCAATTTTATTTAGTTGCTGAAGAAATTCGTTTTCAGTCCTTTAGTATGAAAACTAATTTCATTCATCCGAAAACCAGTGGATACAATTACTATTGTAGTGGCTCCTCAGAGGGCTGAGATCGCTGCTCGTTACAGTAGCTCTCACTCTCAGCACAATGTGTCAGGCAAAGCTGTTACAGTAACTGACTGCTGCTCATCACAGCGCTCAGTTTCAATAAAATTAGTAAATAATATTTCTATATATAAGAGGTTATAACAATATTATTTCCTTGTTTTACTGAAACTCTGAGCGCTGTTACAGTCAGTTACTGTAACAGCTGAGCCTGATACATTTTACTGAGATAATATAACAAGCAGCTTATCTCAGCGCTCACAGCCACTGGATTTAAAGGGCTAAAAAATAAACGCTCCTCTCTGTATAATGTTTAGAACATCCTCCTGCATTAATTAATACCCCTCTGTGTAATATATAGAACACCCTCCTGAATTAATGTCCCTCTCTGTATAGAACATTCTCCTCAATTTATACCTTTCTCTGTATAATGTATAGAACATCCTCCTGCATTAATGCCCCTCTCTGTATAGAACATCCTACTGCATTGGCATGTGGAGGGTGCAGAACTTCGGATGTTGCGCTCTTCATTGCTGGTCTCCTTCACTCCTCAATGTAACACAAAAAGGACTGAAACTAAAATGTAGTGCATTTTATTTTAGTTTCTTTCGTTTTTGTACTGAGCAGTTTCGTATCTCTTGAGTCATACTAAAACGAAATTATCCCAAAATTCGGACTAAATCGTTTTAGTACTAAAACGAATGCACATGTCTACAAAATTTTCGTTTTTACAAAATTTTCGTTTTTCGGAAAATTTTCGTTTTTCGGAATTGCACATTTTTCGGCATATCGACCATTTTTCGTATTTTTCGTGTCATTTTTGCCCGTTTTTTGTATCGACTTTTCGTTTTTACAAAATTTTCGTTTTTCGGAACATCTGTTCTCCTCGTTTGCCACATTTCAAGCCCATTCGAAAAATCCGAAAATATTTCGTTTCGGCTCGGAAAACATTTCGGATCTGAACTTTTCGGATCTAAAATTTTTCGGAAATTCGGCCGCATCCGAAAACACGAATCGGGAAATTTCGTGAAAATTCTGAAATTCCGAAACCCGAAACGCACATCCCTACTTAAAACCTGGCCTGTTAGGGGGACTTGAGGACCGCGGTTGGGAGCCACTGATCTAAACGAATGAACTATAACAATTTGTTATTCTTGGTGCTTGATTTTGCAAAATCACTTAACACCCTAAATTGATTACACTAAGGAAAAACCCTTCCTGATCTCTGGAAGCATGCAGTGGAACAATGCTCTCAGTGTCCTTCTGCGGCTTTGATGCAAGAAAGCATTACATCTCTTGATGCAAGAGAGCTTGTGTAGCATTATGGGCGACACCATGGAGCCCTGTGGGTTCCAGTAGCCGATACCAGTGGTGCTGTGCAGTGCTGCTGCTGCCAATATAGATGAATGGCTCTCAAATATTCCAGTTATGCACCTAAACTAAGCTGCTGAGCGCAGCTGGTGTGCTCTGCGCTGCAAGACTCAATCCTCCTATGGAAGATTGCTCTTTGCAGCCATGTCGATCGCGCGTCTATTGTTTCAATGGAGAGGCTTTCTGCACATCCGCTTGTAGCGCGCACATTTCGTGAGTGCACTACAGTGTGGCCAGCCCCGTCAAAGCATAACAACACTGAGACGGACGCCAGGAGGCACATCAGTACAGGCGCACATAGTGTAATGTTTTACAATAAATTCCCTTTTTGGAGGGTATCCTCGTGGTTCCTTCTTGTGGCGGCGGGTGAACGTAACGGAGATCTTCCATTGGGAGCGGTAAAAGGCATTACTACGTGCTTAATATCTTTTATTATTCTGTGAGTGTTCTTAAAGCGGGGGCATTTTAATGAACTAAAAGTTGTTACCCTCTGCACTATGAGAGGTTCCTTGTCTCTTTTATAGATTGCATATCCCCTATTTTTGGATCTTTATATTTGTATGTGGCGTTAATAGGAACAAACGCCGAAGGGGATCAGCAATAAGGTTATGCTAACTTATGCATTTTTTTAAATCCTCACTGGTGACATCACAATTTTATGTGCACATAGTGTGCTCGTCTGATCCCGGCCATAGTTGGAATAGGGCTCTGGGATGTGGTATGTATGGAGGACAAGTCACACCATAATGGAACCAGGGTTTCCCACACCTGTCCTCAGGTCCCCCTAACAGGTCAGGTTTACCAGATATCTGAAGCGCAGCACAGGTGATATGATTTGCTGCTCAGTGATTGCAGGATTATCTGCATTTCCCCAAAGTGATCCTTAAAACCTGGCCTGTTAGGGGAACTCAAAGACAGTTTTGAGAAACACTGCATAAGACAGTGCACTGAGCTCATTAGAGTGTAGCTATTCAATGATTAATGAGCTCAGTACAGTGTATCCAATCATAGAATGGCTACACTCTAATGAGCTCAGTACAGTGTATCCAGAGTGTAGCCATTCTATGATTGGATACACTGTACTGAGCTCATTAGAGTGTAGCCATTCTATGATTGGATACACTGTACTGAGCTCATTAGAGTGTAGCCATTCTATGATTGGATACACTGTACTGAGCTCATTAGAGTGTAGCCATTCTATGATTGGATACACTGTACTGAGCTCAGTACCAGAGAAAAAGAAAGTCTCCCAAAAACAGACTCACGGGATTCTGACGTGACGAGGGAAACATCCCAGAAAACACAAAAAAAATTAAAACTAAAGGGACACAACTGCCCTTCCTTGCACCAAAACCCCCAGCTTGCGTTGCGGTGCCCCTTTAACAATGAATTTCGTTACAAAGCTTGCCAACCCACTCAGAATAAAAATGGAATATCATAATGTGTCACGGTAACATTTACAACGACTCTATAGATGGCTTTGTTCTGTAGCTGCTAAAATGACAAATCTTACGGGCTACCAAATCTGTTTTAAAAAAGATTTATTGGGCCTGCTCCTACCAGCGGTGTGATTTATCAGTGGGAGCCGGTGATTCTTATATGACACCATTTGCATCGTGTTTACTTTGTGAAAATATACATGGCAGCACACGTTTGCGCTGTAATGGGTAGAGACGCGCGCGAGCCTCATAAAGCGCCTCTCTGAGAGCAGCCTGATATTACCTTGTAGAACGTTTTACCTTGTACAGTACCCTTTGGTCATTGATGAATGATATCTTTACTGCATTCATATATTCTCTCCTACATTCACTTTCATAACAGCTGCATCGGAAGATTCCCCCATTATCTATCGGGTGCTCGCGTACAGATATCATCCTGCATCACAACGTATGGATATGTTGAAGGCCTAGTGAGCATGTAACATAAAAACACGCACCTGGACCTGAAGACCTGTGCTTTGTGTTTACTAGAATACACCCCCGAGGGCTCATGGAGGAGCCGGCAGGGAAACTCTCCTCATGTGGACGCCCAGACAATGTTTAGAGCAGATAAGGGTCTGAGGGAGTGTTCATGGCGCACATTAATGATGTGACTAACGCAGCGTCAGGAGCAGCATTTATTCATACGCAGGGATGTCCAATTCATTACATCATGTGCTCTGAAACATCTGTTCTATTATTCTTTTTATCCTGAGAAGACTGCTCTTTAACCCCTTAACGACCGATGATGTACCAGGTAGGTCCGACGAAAAAGGTCGTTTAACGACCGAGGACGTACCTGGTTTAGTAGACAGTGCGCTTTAAGCCATCGGTATTGCTTCCAGCTGCTCTATTGCAGGGATGCCTCTGCATCGAGGCTTCTTGCAGTAGTGATTTCAGCTGCCGGGCCCCTTCGCCATCTCCCCCCCCCCCCGAGAGTGATCACTTCCGGTTAAACCGGATACTTTCCTGGCAGCGAAAAAGACTGCTGGAGGCAATTGGCATCACTTCCTGCTGCTCTTTTATTATTGCTGGGATGCCTCAACATTGAGACATCCTACAGTACTAATTCTACCTGCCGGACCGCTTTGCGATTGCTTCCCGGGAAAGATCACTGCTGGTATACCCGGTGAAGCGGTCAGCAGGTGAAAAGAGAGTAACAAAAAGGTGTCGAAGCACTCCGCCAAATAATGATAATAACAAGTGAGGAAAAAAAAGAATTGCCCTTCTGTGCACCCCCCCCCCCCCAAATAAGGCCATTTAACCCCAAATAACCAGACACATCTATACATGGGTGGCATCAATATACTAAGGAGAGGTCGCTGAAGGCGTATTGGGGTGTTTGAATAACCCTGTATAGGTTACTGCCAGAGAGCCGATCTGGCATCGAAATGGCACCCAACAGTGAATTTCTCTGTACAGTGCATTTTCGGGGCAATTAGGCTATTCAGAGAGCAGGCAGTTCCCCACATTTTGGTGAATTGGCAGCTAAATACAGTGCGTGTTGGACAGCAGCGAAATCCCCCATAGAGAAGCAATGGTTAATCTATGCAGAGACACCAAACAGCAGTGAAAGGTCAGTGAAATGCTCTGCTGTTCGGTGTTTTCATTCGACAGGTTAAATCAGACGAATCCAATAGGCTTCAATGTTAAAAATATTCCCGTTTTTATTCAATATTCAAAACCGTTTCTTTTAATCTGCAGTAAAAAGTCTTTTTTTTCCTGTTTTTTTTTTTTTTTTTTTTTTTTTTAAATAGCGTTTTTTCTTTTTTCTGTTATAAACCTTTTTATTATCATTCACAGGGCTGAATATGTTAATTCCAGACATTTTTATTCAGTAGTTTTGTTCAACAGCTTTTAAATTTTGACACTTTCAATTGTTTGTTTTTTTTTCCTTTGCCCTGCTTGTTGGCTTTTTCCGGCCACTGGTCGTCGCTGTGTTCGGCGGATCATCGGCTTTTTCATGATGGGTTCGGCAGATCATCGGATCCGATCTGATAATGTATCTGATCCGATATTTGCTGCACATTAACCCCTTAGGGACCACTGACGTACCATGAACGTCCTGCCCATGGGTCTTCCTTAGACCTCCCTCCCGCCGATACTAACCTCCCTCGCCAGCTCCCACGGCGTGTCTGGCAAGCTGGAAGCTTGCCCCACTGTTTCCTGGGGGCTGGCACGTCCGTTGACGTCATCACGCTGCATGATGACGTATGCAAAATTCAGGAAGGGGAGGAGGGCTTTGGAGCCCTCTATCTCCCCAACTGTTAATTCTAGAGCGATGCAAGTTGCATCTCTGAAAAGGGGTGAGTCTCCCCTAATCAGCAGTGTACAGTATTAACCTGTTTGCTGCCAGATTGTGATTCAAACCTAGAGGTGGCTGACATCCTGGATGTCAGCCAAGCCTCTGGGTCCTCCCCCACCCACTGACACCCTCACCATATGTGTGAGGATATCAGTGGGCCAGTTAACCCCTAGCTGCCAAGTGGAGATAGATAAGGGGATCCTTTGGATCCCCTTATCTCCCAATCCGTGGTTGATAGAGGGTCATGTTTAACATCATTGGAAACGCCTGATCATGGCCTTTCCAATGATACCAACCAGGTTTGGTGTAACACTAAAATAATTAAACAAAATAAAGATAAATTAAAAAAAAATTATTTTTTTTTGTCTGGGGGTGGTTTAGTTAAATAGGACCTGTGCTGTCACCTAAAAATAATGAGCATAAAACTGTCAGAATGAGCTCAGCACACACAGCGTACCTCTATTTAACCCCTTCCATTGCCGGATCGCAATCCGGAGCCAAATCGCAATTAAAAAACTGAAATGGCTGACATCTTGGATGTCAGCCAAGCCTCCGGGTCACCCCCCCACCCACTGACATCATTACCGTATGTGTGATGACGTCAGTGGGCCAGTTAACCCCCTAGCTGCCAAGTGGCGATAGGGGGATCCTTTGGATCCCCATATCTCCTGATCATGGCCTTTCCAATGATACCAAACATGACTAGGTTTGGTGTAAAAAAATATTACTTTTTAATTTTTATTATTAATAAAAAAAAAGTTTTTTTAAAAAAAAAATATATAATAAAATAGGGCTTTAATTGATGTTTAAATATGATGAGCATAAAATGGTCAAAATGAGCTCAGCGTACAGAGGTGAACTGGCTCAGCAGTGAAGGGGTTAAAAGTCAAAAACATGTAAAAATTGGGTATTTCTACTCATGGGACAAAATGTTGAAACTATTTAGCCAGGGTCTTTTTTGGCGGTTGTAGATTTTGGGGGTCAAAGTTTGAAAAAGTGTTTTTTTTTCCCATTGTTTCATCATTTTTCATAATTTTTATATTAAATTATACGATGTGATAAAAAAAATTGTATCTTTATAAAGTCCATATAATGGTGAGAAAAACAGTATATAATATGTGTGGGTACAGTAAATGCGTAAGAGGAAAATTAGAGCTAAACACAAACAGCGTAGAAACGTAAAAACAGCAGTGGGTACTTTCAGACGGACAGTGGTAAAACAGTCGGGTCACTAAGGGGTTAAGTATATCTATGTATCCATCTTTCTACTATATTTATAGATCTGTCTATATACAGTTGTGTTCAAAATTATTCAACTCCCACTGAAATTGAGTGTTTTGGCCAGTTTGACATTGATTTTGATCATTCAGTCATCTTGCTTACAATTAAATCAAAGAGGCACGTGTAGGTCAGACAAATATAACATAACATTTATAATGAAATAACCACAAATGTCTTTTCTGTGCTCACATCATTATCAGTTTTATTCAACCCCCAAGTGACATCCAATCTTAGTACTTAGTACAACATCCTTTTACAGTTATAACAGCTTTTAAACGTGAAGCATAGCTTGACACAAGTGTCTTGCAGCGATCTACGGGTATCTTCGCCCATTCGTCATGGGCAAAAGCCTCCAGTTCAGTCACATTCTTAGGCTTGCGCACTGCAACTGCTTTCTTTAAGTCCCACCAGAGGTTCTCAATCGGATTTAAGTCAGGTGACTGCGATGGCCACTCCAAAATGTTCCAGCCTTTAATCTGCAACCATGCTCTAGTGGACTTGGAGGTATGCTTGGGATCATTGTCCTGTTGAAAGGTCCAACGTCTCCCAAGCCTCAGGTTTGTGACGGACTGCATCACATTGTCATCCAATATCTCCTGGTACTGAAGAGAATTCATGGTACCTTGCACCAGGGGCGGATCCAGGGGGGGGCAACGGGGCAATTGCCCCCCCCCCGAGATTTGAGCCGGGGACCCAGATGCCGCCGGGCAGCGCAGGAGCGCCTGCCCGGTCCTGAAGAGTGCGTCCTTGTAAAGGGGATGCGGCTGCGTGCAGGCGCAGCCGGTCACGTGGTCCGGCTAATCAGGTGGTACTGAGTCTCTGTACCACCTGACTGGCCGGACCGCGTGACCTGCGCACGCACGCAGCCACCTCCCCTTTACAAGGACGCACTCTTCAGGACCGGGCAGGCGCTCCTGCGCTGCCCGGCGGCATCTGGGTCCCCTGAACACCGGAGCTGGAGGCCTGGAGCAATATCCAGGTGAGAGCTGGGGGCAAATCCATGAGCTGGGGGTAAATCCATGAGCTGGGGGTAAATCCATGAGCTGGGCAAATCCATGAGCAGGGGGCAAATCCATGAGCTGGGGGTAAATCCATGAGCTGGGCAAATCCATGAGCTGGGGGTAAATCCATGAGCTGGGCAAATCCATGAGCTGGGGGTAAATCCATGAGCTGGGCAAATCCATGAGCTGGGGGTAAATCCATGAGCTGGGCAAATCCATGAGCTGGGGGCAAATCCATGAGCTGGGCAAATCCATGAGCAGGGGGCAAATCCATGACCTGGGGGCAAATCCATGAGCTGGGCAAATCCATGACCTGGGGGCAAATCCATGACCTGGGGGCAAATCCATGAGCTGGGGCAAATCCATGAGCAGGGGGCAAATCCATGAGTTGGGGGCAAATCCATGAGCAGGGGGCAAATCCATGAGCAGGGGGCAAATCCATGAGCTGGGCAAATCCATGACCTGGGGGCAAATCCATGACCTGGGGGCAAATCCATGACCTGGGGGCAAATCCATGAGCTGGGCAAATCCATGAGCTGGGCAAATCCATGAGCTGGTGGCAAATCCATGAGCTGGGGGCAAATCCATTACCTGGGGGCAAATCCATGACCTGGGGGCAAATCCATGAGCTGGGCAAATCCATGACCTGGGGGCAAATCCATGACCTGGGGCAAATCCATGAGCTGGGCAAATCCATGAGCTGGGGGCAAATCCATGAGCTGGGGGCAAATCCATGACCTGGGGGCAAATCCATGACCTGGGCAAATCCATGAGCTGGTGGCAAATCCATGAGCGGGGCAAATCCATGAGCTGGGGGCAAATCCATGACCT
Organism: Leptobrachium leishanense; assembly: GCA_009667805.1. Taxonomy (NCBI): domain Eukaryota; kingdom Metazoa; phylum Chordata; class Amphibia; order Anura; family Megophryidae; genus Leptobrachium; species Leptobrachium leishanense. Next base: position 489,501,203 of record CM019063.1, read on the forward strand.
GGGGGCAAATCCATGACCTGGGGGCAAATCCATGAGCTGGGCAAATCCATGAGCTGGGGGCAAATCCATGAGCTGGGGGCAAATCCATGACCTGGGGGCAAATCCATGACCTGGGCAAATCCATGAGCTGGGGGTAAATCCATGAGCTGGGGCAAATCCATGAGCTGGGGGCAAATCCATGTGTGAGCTGGGGGCTCTCTGCTCCTCTAGATTGTAAACTCCTGGGTGCCCTCTGCTCCTCTAGATTGTAAACTCCTGGGTGCCCTCTGCTCCTCTAGATTGTAAGCTCCTGGGTGCCCTCTGCTCCTCTAGATTGTAAACTCCTGGGTGCCCTCTCCTCCTCTAGATTGTAAGCTCCTGGGTGCCCTCTGCTTTTCTAGATTGTAAACTCCTGTGAGCCGGGCCCTCTGCTCCTCTAGATTGTAAGCTCCTATGAGCCGGGCCCTCTGCTCCTCTAGATTGTAAGCTCCTGTGAGCCGGGCCCTCTGTAAATTCTCGTGAGTCGGACTCTCTGCTAAAACACCTTATTTTCTGTCAGTGCCCCTCCCGAGACTAGTCTCTGGATCCGCCCCTGCCTTGCACACGCTGAAGCTTCCCTGTACCTGCAGAAGCAAAACAGCCCCAAAGCATGATTGACCCCCCGCCATGCTTCACAGTAGGCAAGGTGTTCTTTTCTTCATAGGCCTTGTTCTTCCTCCTCCAAACATAGCGTTGATCCATGGGCCCAAACAGTTCTAATTTTGTTTCATCAGTCCACAGAACACTATCCCAAAACTTCTGTGGTTTGTCCACATGACTTTTGGCATACTGCAGTCGACTCTTCTTATTCTTTGGAGGGGGTGCGCCTAGGAGTTCTGGCATGGAGGCCTTCATTACGCAGTGTGCGCCGTATTGTCTGAGCTGAAACTTCAGTACCCACATCTGACAAATCTTTTCTCAGTTCCTCAGCAGTCACACGGGGACTTTTCTCCACTCTACGCTTCAGGTAGCGCACAGCAGTCAAAGTCAGCATCTTCTTTCTGCCACGACCAGGTAGCGTTTCAACAGTGCCCTTTGCCTTGAATTTGCGAATGATGCTTCCTATGGTCTCTCTTGGTATGTTTAACATCTTTGCAATCTTCTTATAGCCATTGCCCTTCCTGTGAAGAGTAATCACCTCTTCTCTTGTCTTCCTGGACCATTCTCTTGACTTCACCATGTTTGTAACCACACCAGTAAATGTCTAGAAGGAGCTGAGTATCACAGTCGTTTTAAAGCTGCCTAATTGGTGCTTATTATGCTTTATTGCTGCTCCGTGACATCCACAGGTGTTTTCAATACCTGATTGAAAACACTTGAATGAACCTCTGTTCTTCAGAGTGGTAGTCTTTAAGGGGTTGAATAATTGTGTCAATGAAGAATTCACAAAAGAAACATTTACTACTGTATTACAAAACCAATTGATGTCATTTTAGTTGCATATGGTTCTTTAAAAAGTCCTTGTAGGATTTCATTCTGAATACAATTACAAATGTACACTAAATTCCCTAAAACCCTTTACATCATTGGGGGTTGAATAATTTTGAACACAACTGTATATGTACCCAACTGTACCTATCGATCAATATCTAGATCTATCCGTATCTGTATCTATAGCCATGATTCTGTCTTTGTATATATAATCTATATCTAGCATTCCATCTAGATGTCTCTATATATCCATCTAGATCTCTGTAGCCTTCATTATCAGTTTATGTATCTATTGAAATCATGTCGCTATCTATATCCATCATTATCAAGGTTTCTCTCATTTGTAGCTAGATTTCATATCTATCTCTCTATACCCATCAATATCTATATCATCTATGTCTATAAATATTGTTCCATGTTGACCTATAGGTTTCTCTCATTATCCATCCGTATATATCTATCTCTCTACATCTATCCCTGTATCCTTCATTGTCTATCAATCTAGCTCTCTGTATCCATCATTTATCTACTCTACTATATATTCCTACCTTTATCTATCCATCTGTATCTAACTATCTATACCCATTAATATAAATATCCTCCTATGTTTATCTATCTTCATCTGTTTCTATATCATCTATATCTCTCGATATTCTTCATTATGTATCTTTTAATATCTATCATTATATATCCATCTATATCTCTCTACTTCCACCATTATCTATCTATCCATCAGTATCTTTTGATCAGTCTGTCTGTAGCGGCTTGCCTGTCTACCTAAAGGTCTGTCTGTCTACCCATCTACCTGTCTCTCTGTCCTTTCCTCCTTATCCACCATTTATCGGCTGTCCTATTTCTTTTCGTGTATAGCGCTCTACAATCTACTTTTCTATCACTAAATCTGTTTCTATATCTCTTGATCCAAGTCTCTCTGTGCCTATTTTTTTGTAAAGCTAGTTTTACTCCTGCCAAGGCTAAATAGAGACACACACACACACACACACACAAGACCTGTGCAAGTGGTTTGTTTTGGAAAAAAATTAAATGGGGGAAGAGAAAAACAAATTAAAAAAAGATTTTGGGGGATTTCTATTAACTTATGACACACACTCATTGATGCAGGGAGGGGGAGGGGAAGGTGCGTTTAAATCTGATTTTAATCATTATGTGGTAGTGGATGCTTGGTCACCATAAACACAGAGCAGGGCACTGCGCCATGAAGACGTTGGGTCACCTCTTGAGGGGAACATGGATTGAAAAGGATTTTTCTTTGAAGCAGAGATTAGATCCTTTCCATAAACTAATACATTGCAGACTATGACCAAACTATACGACATGCCTAGAATACTGAACATATATAATATATATATATATTATATATATATATATCCATCGAGCTATCAGATATGGCTTACAAAGATATGGATAGTGATATATATGAATCAGATATAGAATTGATGGATACAGATGTATAATCCATGAAAGATAATATATATATATATATAATATGGATCCGAGATATGGATGGATAAAGGAATAGACAGATGGATATGAGTAGGGATATATGTATGACACCGATATAGATGTATGGATAGATAGGATGGAGAGAAGATATGGAGAAATGGAAAGACGCATGGATATATAAGGATCAGGTGTAGACAGAGGGAGAGAGCTATAGATTTATGGAAAGGATGTATACGATCGGAATGGAGAGAGTGATAGCTATTATGGATATGGACAAGAGGGATCGAGGGATCGGGTAATAGAGGAATAGAGGGATGGGGGAATAGAGGGATCAGAGAGAAAAAGGGATCGGGGAATAGAGGGATGGATGAATAGATGAATAGAGGGATCGGCGAATAGAGGGATCTGGGGATCAGAGGGATAGAGGGATAGAGGGATCTGGGAATAGAGAGATCGGGGAATAGAGAGATCAAAGAGAAAAGGGATCGGGGAATAGAGGGATGGGCGAATAGAGGGATGGGCGAATAGAGGGATCAGAGAGAAAAGGGATCGGGGAATAGAGGGAACAGAGAGAAAAGGGAAGGGAGAATAGAGGGATGGGGAATAAAGGGATGGGGTAATAGAGGGATGGGGAATAGAGGGATTGGCAAATAGAGGGATCTTGGGATCAGAGGAACAGAGGGATCTGGGAATAGAGGGATCGGGGACTAGAGAGATCGGGGAATAGAAAGATCGGGGAATAGAGAGATCGGGGAATAGAGAGATCAGAGAAAAGGGATCGGGGAATAGAGGGATCGGGAATAGAGGGATCAGAGAGAAAAGGGATCGGGGAATAGAGGGTTGGGGAATAGAGGGATCAGAGAGAAAAGGGATCGGGGAATAGAGGGATCAGGAAATAGAGGGATGGGCGAATAGATGGATGGGCGAATAGAGGGATCGAGGAATAGAGGGATCTGGGAATAGAGGGATCTGGGAATAGAGGGATCTGGGAATAGAGGGATGGGGGAATAGAGGGATGGGGGAATAGAGGGATGGGGAATAGAAGGATGGGGAATAGAGGGATGGGGGATAGAGGGATGGGGGATAGAGGGATGGGGAATAGAGGGATAGAGGGATGGGGAATAGAGGGATGGAGGGATGGGGGATAGAGGGATGGGGGAATAGAGGGATAGAGGGATGGGGGAATATCGGGATGGGGGAATATCGGGATGGGGGAATATCGGGATGGGGGAATAGAGGGATGGGGGAATAGAGGGATGAGGGATAGAGGGATGGGGGAATAGAGGGATGGGGAATAGAGGGATGGGGATCAGAGGGATGGGGGATCAGAGGGATGGGGGAATGGGGGAATAGAGGGATGGGGAATAGATGAATAGAGGGATGGGGAATAGACGGATGGCGAATAGAGGGATCTGGGGATCAGAGGAATAGAGGGATCTGGGAATAGAGAGATCGGGGAATAGAGAGATCGGGGAATAGCGGGATCGGGGAATAGAGGGATCAAAGAGAAAAGGGATCGGGAATAGAGGGATCAGGGAATAGAGGGATGGGCGAATAGAGGGATCAGAGAGAAAAGGGATCGGGAATAGAGGGATCGGGGAATAGAGGGATCAGAGAGAAAAGGGATCGGGGAATAGAGGGATCGGGGAATAGAGGGATGGGGAATAGAGGGATGGGGGAATAGAGGGATGGGGAATAGAGCGATGGGGAATAGAGCGATGGGGAATAGAGCGATGGGGAATAGAGCGATGGGGGATGGGGAATAGAGGGATCGGCAAATAGAGGGATCAGCGAATAGAGGGATCTGGGGATCAGAGGAATAGAGGGATAGAGGGATCTGGGAATAGAGGGATCGGGGAATAGAGAGATCGGTGAATAGAGGGATCAGAGAGAAAAGGGATCGGGGAATAGAGGGATCAGAGAGAAAAGGGATCGGGGAATAGAGGGATCGGGGAATAGAGGGAACAGAGAGAAAAGGGATCAGGGAATAGAGGGATCGGGGAATAGAGGGATGGACGAATAGAGGGATCGGCGAATAGAGGGATCGGCGAATAGAGGGATCGAGGAATAGAGGGATCTTGGGATCAGAGGAATAGAGGGATCTGGGAATAGAGGGATCGAGGAATAGAGGGATCTGGGGATCAGAGGAATCTGGGAATAGAGGGATCAGGGGAATAGAGGGATCGGGGAATAGAGGGATCAGGGAATAGAGGGATCAGGGAATAGAGGGATCGGGGAATAGAGGGATCGGGGAATAGAGGGATCGGGGAATAGAGGGATAGAGGGATGGAGGGATGGGGATGGAGGGATGGGGATAGAGGGATAGAGGGATGGGGAAAAGAGGGATGGGGGAATAGAGGGATGGGGAATAGAGGGATCTGGGAATAGAGGGATCTGGGAATAGAGAGATCGGGGAATAGAGGGATCAAAGAGAAAAGGGATCGGGGATAGAGGGATCGGGGTATAGAGGGATGGGCGAATAGAGGGATGGGCGAATAGAGGGATCAGAGAGAAACGGGATCGGGGAATAGAGAGATTGGGGAATAGAGGGATCAGAGAGAAAATGGATGGGAATAGAGGGATGGGGAATAGAGGGATCGGCAAATAGAGGGATCAACGAATAGAGGGATCTGGGGATCAGAGGAATAGAGGGATCTGGGAATAGAGGGATCGGGGAATAGAGAGATCGGTGAATAGAGGGATCAGAGAGAAAAGGGATCGGGAATAGAGGGATCAGAGAGAAAAGGGATCCGGGAATAGAGGGATCGGGGAATAGAGGGATCAGAGAGAAAAGGGATCGGGGGAATAGAGGGATCGGGGAATAGAAGGATGGGCGAATAGACGGATCGAGGAATAGAGGGATCGAGGAATAGAGGGATCGAGGAATAGAGGGATCTGGGGATCAGAGGAATAGAGGGATCTGGGAATAGAGGGTTCGAGGAATAGAGGGACCTGGGGATCAGAGGAATAGAGGGATCTGGGAATAGAGGGATCGAGGAATAGAGGGATCGGGGAATAGAGGGATCGGGGAATAGAGGGATGGAGGGATAGAGGGATGGAGGGATAGAGGGATGGGGATAGAGGGATGGGGATAGAGGGATGGGGAAAAGATGGATGGGGGAATAGAGGGATAGGGGAATAGAGGGATAGGGGAATAGATGGATAGAGGGATGGGGAATAGAGGGATCTGGGAATAGAGGGATCTGGGAATAGAGAGATCGGGGAATAGAGGGATCAAAGAGAAAAGGGATCGGGGATAGAGGGATCAGGGAATAGAGGGATGGGCGAATAGAGGGATCAGAGAGAAACGGGATCGGGGAATAGAGGGATCGGGGAATAGAGGGATCAGAGAGAAAATGGATGGGAATAGAGGGATGGGGAATAGAGGGATCGGCAAATAGAGGGATCAACGAATAGAGGGATCTGGGGATCAGAGGAATAGAGGGATCTGGGAATAGAGGGATCGGGGAATAGAGAGATCGGTGAATAGAGGGATCAGAGAGAAAAGGGATCGGGAATAGAGGGATCAGAGAGAAAAGGGATCCGGGAATAGAGGGATCGGGGAATAGAGGGATCAGAGAGAAAAGGGATCGGGGGAATAGAGGGATGGGCGAATAGAGGGATGGGCGAATAGACGGATCGAGGAATAGAGGGATTGAGGAATAGAGGCATTTGGGGATCAGAGGAATAGAGGGATCTGGGAATAGAGGGATCGAGGAATAGAGGGATCTGGGGAATAGAGGGATCTGGGAATAGAGGGATCAGGGAATAGAGGGATCGGGGAATAGAGGGATCGGGGAATAGAGGGATTGGGGAATGGAGGGATAGAGGGATGGGGAATAGAGGGATGGGGGAATAGAGGGATAGAAGGATGGGGAATAGAGGGATGGGGAATAGAGCGATGGGGAATAGAGGGATGGGGATGGGGAATAGAGGGATCGGCAAATAGAGGGATGAGCGAATAGAGGGATCTGGGGATCAGAGGAATAGAGGGATCTGGGAATAGAGGGATCGGGAAATAGAGAGATCAGTGAATAGAGGGATCAGAGAGAAAAGGGATTGGGGAATAGAGGGATCGGGAATAGAGGGATCAGAGAGAAAAGGGATCCGGGAGTAGAGGGATCAGAGAGAAAAGGGATCGGGGAATAGAGGGATCGGGGAATAGAGGGATGGGCGAATAGAGGGATCGAGGAATAGAGGGATCGAGGAATAGAGGGAAGGAAAGGGTGATCGAGCAATAGAGGGATCGAGGAATAGAGGGATCTGGGGATCAGAGGAATAGAGGGATCTGGGAATAGAGGGATCGAGGAATAGAGGGATCTGGGGATCAGAGGAATAGAGGGATTGGGAAATAGAGGGATCGGGGAATAGAGGGATTGGGAAATAGAGGGATGGGGGAATAGAGGGATGGGGAATAGAGGGATGGGGTGATAGAGGGATCGGGGAATAGAGGGATTGAGGAATAGGTAGAGCTGTATTTATATATATATATCTCCTCTGTGTATTGTGTTTATAAAGCAGCTGTGTGTGCAGGCTCTTAGCTGGACAGTACAGCCAACGGGAATGGCTTTAGGTGAAGAGGGAGAAGTCCGCGGACTGTTCTGTCAGAGGGTATGTGTGTTTAAGGTGTGATATAAAGCTAAAATCAAGCACAATGTCTGTATTACAACCACCCCCCCCCCCCGCCGCTCGTTTCTCGTCTAATGAATAATACTGAATGTATGGAGCATAGCACCCAGCGGCCTCAGCTGCTGCAGAAGCTCTTGGCGCAGACAGATGTGATGTGCACGGAGAATCCAGCCGGTGCACGCCTAGCACCGAGCCGTGCTGTGCCGCTTCAGCATGGCAGCCCTCAGCTCAGATTGCGGTGCGGCACGGCTCTGTGGGGATGCCCCCTCCCCGGCGCGGGCACTGAGGGGGTTAACGCGATGGGAAGGTTGGCTCGGCAGGAGTTGGGGGCGCCGTGACGTCACAGGCACCGGCACAGAGGGGGGAGTGTGAGGGAGGCAGGGCCGGGACGGGGACAGACCGGCCTCCTCTAATAGGCCAGTCATGTGACTGGCAGCAGTAGTAAGACAGGTGCCTGGAGTCCGGGCTCAGTGAGGGGCGAGCTGCCTGCATGAGTGCGACCTGCTGCAGCTTCACTCACACCGCCACTCAGGGGCTGCATGGCTTGGGACATGTCCAACCAGGACTCTGTCTGGACCGACATAGAGGTGAGTGTACAGCCCCTGCTCCCACTACTCCCAGCCAGCCACACACCCACCTACAGCCAGTCACTCCCCCCCCCCACACACAAAAACATGCAATAAATATATATACCCCCCCCCCATACTCACACATATACATAATATACATTTATCTGCACATACGCACATTATATAATGTACACATCACACGCTTATGTGTATCCATATATACGCACATTACAGTGTCACCTCTATATAAAGACACACACACACACACACACACACACACACCACACACACCACACACAACAACACACACACACACACACACACACACACACACACACACACACACACACACACACACACACACTCCATATATTGAATTCTTGTGGGAGATGCTAATAAGTGACTGCAGGCTGAGTGTGCCCCGACTGAGCGCTGATTGCAGGATCGGGGTGCTGGGTGTGATGACTGTCACTGCAGGCTGGCTGTGCGTGCTGTGTGTGTGTCACTGCAGGCTGGCTGTGCGTGCTGTGTGTGTGTCACTGCAGGCTGGCTGTGCGTGCTGTGTGTGTGTCACTGCAGGCTGGCTGTGCGTGCTGTGTGTGTGTCACTGCAGGCTGGCTGTGCGTGCTGTGTGTGTGTCACTGCAGGCTGTCTGTGCGTGCTGTGTGTGTGTCACTGCAGGCTGGCTGTGCGTGCTGTGTGTGTCACTGCAGGCTGGCTGTGCGTGCTGTGTGTGTGTCATTGCGTGCTGTGTGTATGGGGGTTCGGTGCCGGTTCGGGAGATTTAGCCGCTGTCATGAGGGCGGTTTTGTCGGAAAGTGTGGGTATGTGCCGGGCTCACATGCAGCGTGTCCGTGTGAAGTCTTTCCAGTGGCCCCTGGCAGCTTGCCATGCAGCCTATTTATACCGAGATAAGCCCGCTCCGGCAGCCTGGCACTCCGTGTGCCACACACATATACACACACAGTGACCAGTGCCCGGCTACACAACACACACACAGTGACCAGTGCCCGGCTACACACACACACAGTGACCAGTGCCCGGCTACACACACACACACAGTGACCAGTGCCCGGCTACACACACACAGTGACCAGTGCCCGGCTACACACACACACAGTGACCAGTGCCCGGCTACACACACACACAGTGACCAGTGCCCGGCTACACACACACACTGACCAGTGCCCGGCTACACACACACACAGTGACCAGTGCCCGGCTACAAACACACACAGTGACCAGTGCCCGGGCTACACACACACAGTGACCAGTGCCCGGGCTACACACACACAGTGACCAGTGCCCGGGCTACACACACACAGTGACCAGTGCCCGGGCTACACACACACAGTGACCAGTGCCCGGCTACAACACACACAGTGACCAGTGCCCGGGCTACACACACACACAGTGACCAGTGCCCGGCTACAAACACACACACAGTGACCAGTGCCCGGGCTACACACACACACAGTAACCAGTGCCCGGGCTACACACACACACAGTGACCAGTGCCCGGGCTACAAACACACAGTGACCAGTGCCCGATACAAACACACACACACACTGTGACCAGTGCCCGGGCTACAAACACACACACAGTGACCAGTGCCCGGGCTACAAAAACACCCACCCACACAGATACACAGTGACCAGTGCCCCGGCTACACACACACACACACACACACACACACACACACACACCTCACTGCCCGGGCTACACACAGGCAGTGTAACAGTGCCCTGATGTCTGCGGGATATGTTGTGTGCACAGTGTGTGTCATGGATTCATTGAATAGATACATGTGTGCCTTTTCTAATTAGATACAGTATATAATGTGTGCCTGATACATTGTACACTTTGCTATGGGGAGGTAGGAGTGTCCCATTTCACTCATTGTATGACAGGCTGCTCCTGACAGCTCCTGTGTGCTTTCTTTCATGTTTGTGTATGTGTATACATGTTTTTGTGTATGTAGCAGCCCTGCCTGAGCTTCCAGTAGCAGAGCTATTCATCACTGTGTGAATATGGAGCTGATCAGCTGTTTATTCCTTCATGCAATTCAATGCTATTGTAATGAAGCAGGGGGGGGGGGCTGTGCTGCTGGTTGTGGGGGGATAGTATAGGAACTGTGCAAAATGCTGCTGCATGTGTAAAAATAGGTGGCCATACATCAAATCTACAGCTTGTGCTGGCTGCAATTCATAAAGGGGGGGGGGGCAGCATCTCTGTACCAGTCCCTGGAGTGTGAGGTATAAAACAGGTTCTTCTAGAATTCTGTATGTTTGCACTATATACAGATCAGATCATTATTAGGGAAATTAAGCAACACATGAGTCTGATAAAGTTTATAGGGTTATTAAAATAGTGCAGGGCAATAGATCATAGAAGTGGAAATGTAAAAAAATAAAAAAATATATATAGGCTTTATATATACACACACTCATGTTATGTGTGGAGATTGAAATGTATATATATTTGTGTAGATGTGTGTGTGGCATATATATATATTGCGTTTTTGAATGCATGTGTAGATGTGTGTGCCTGTCATGTTTTTAGGCATGGTATATAATTCCTCGTGATCTGGATGCTATAGCTTCATGGATATGTATATATTATGGGTATCAGGTCTGTGGCTGGTGTTTTTCCGCCCTAGCTTAAGACACACTATTTTGCTTTTCTTGGTATTTTTTTTTTTTTCACGTTTGCCATGTTGAGAAATAATGTGAACCCATGTAATTCGGATTCGACGTATAGCTGAAGCTCCCGGGCACGATCGCAGGCGGATGACTATGTGACTCCAAACTCCTAATTGTTTTTGAGTGGCCGGCGTATCCTGTGGGCTGCCGTCTAGCTCCCGGTGCGGGTCTCAGCTGCTCTCTCCTGCTTTTTCCATCATACATTATTCCTGATGCAGCTAAGAGCTTGATTGAGCTCGTGTGGAAATATCGAAAGATTTATTTTTGTACGCCCCGGCCATCATTATCAACAAGATTCACCAGCCTGGACCGACCTGAGGACTGGAGTAAGCCCTGAGGCTGAAGACCACAAGTCCCATCAGCGGTGGGATGACCCGCCATGGGGCTCGCAGTATAGAGCTTTCCCTGCCGTGGTGTAACTGCTGTTTTGCACATAAGGAATTTATTCCCACCAGCGCTGTTTGTATGGAAAGATTAACTCTTGACGCAGCCCGGTTTATATGCTCCTCCACGTATGCCACCGTGACGTTCTTGCAGCTCAGCCTTCGCTTTGATAGATTAAAACACAAATTTACCAACCTACGATCGCCAGAAGGGGTTAATAAGTGAAACCGTGGATCTGCGCGCCAAGAGGTGCATGCGTCGGCAAAGCATCTTACAGCGTTTGGATTCCTAACGGGTTAAATCCTGAATAATAAGCAGCAAACATTGTGTTTTTTTTATTTTAATATCTATTTTGAAGCTAGGTTTTGCGACAAAAATAATGTAGACTCGCCAGGATGTGCAATCTGTCCACTCGGCGAACAGGACAGGCTGACATGCAAACGGATTCAGGCCCGCGTCGAGGAAAGACCCAGATGTTTCATGTTTTAATGGGAATGATGTGTGGGGAGCTCACAGAGATTGAGAGAGATGCTTCACTGGGACGCACTCGCAACAAGTTTTCCATCAATCTCTTGGCCAATGGGAGACTCTGCTGTATATATAGATTTACACGCGCAATATAAAGTCATGTGACTCGTGGGTAGGAGGTGGGTGGGTGGGTGGAGCGGGGGTGTCAATGTTGACCGCCCAGTATAAAAGGGCTCAGTCTCAACAACCTGAAGCTCTACCGGGAACCATGAAACACTGAAAAGGAAAACAAAAAAATATATATCTCCAGAATGGCTGCACTTACCCTGAACATGCATTTTTCATAGGAGTGATTCTAAGACCTATGAACACAAGATACCGAATTCAGAGCACTATGCTTTAATATAGCTTTTCAAATGGCCCAACATGGGAATAAAGAATGGTGATCTCGCTACAAAATCACATCATACATTCCATAAGTCTGCCACATTGTCATTGTATCCCGTTGCATAAGTCTGCCACATTGTCATTGTATCCCGTTGCATAAGTCTGCCACATTGTCATTGTATCCCGTTGCATAAGTCTGCCACATTGTCATTGTATCCCGTTGCATAAGTCTGCCACATTGCCATTGTACCCGTTGCATAAGTCTGCCACATTGCCATTGTATCCCGTTGCATAAGTCTGCCACATTGCCACTGGATCCCGTTGTACAAGTCTGCCACATTGCCATTGTATCCTGTTGCAGCGGGTCCTCGGTCCTATATATGTATATATGAGCCCTCTGTAAAATGTCTAAGGGATAATCAGAAAAGAATCACCAAGCACCATATCTATATCCGGAGCCTGTAAGCGAATCGATTGCGTTCCATCCACAGGTGTGTGAGGGGAGAGGGAACGTTTGCTGAGATTAAACACATTCATAACAATGATCATTAATTTTTTAGGATGACTGGGAACCCGTAACGTGCTGTGAGCCGCACACAGTGGGAGGTTCATGTTATGGATACATTGGCAGGGTGCATGTATTGGTAAGGACCTCTATTATGGGAACTAATGGATTTATTTTTTGTTGCGGTAGAGTCAGGGTTGCCAGATCAGCCATGTTTTCCTGGACACATGACTGTTCCATGCAGAGGGGAGCGCAGGGTAAAGTGCTGCCCTGCAACATGTATAATTTATATGCTGCATGACCAATCAGTGCAGGCCACTTGGGATTCCTTCCTGCTTTCCCACCTGCAGTGTATGGATTCTACATGCTGCGGGTTTACATTTTTCATGCATTGCCCATCAGCATGAATAAAGTGTCCAGGAAAACATGGCCGTTCTGGCAACCCTAAGTGGAGTGGAGCATTCTTTGGTTCACTTTAAATAAAAAAACAAAAGGTTTGGAGCCAGTAGTGAGATTTTAGAAGCCATGACATTCATTCAGGGAGGATTGACAACGCATGAGGCCTGGTACCTATTAAAGTGACAGATATAAAACATCCACAGGGTATTCTCTATGATCAATTAGATGTGGCAGATGTCAACCGCAGCATGCTAAAAGTCTAATGATGTCCGGCCACAATGGCTAAGCCCATCGTAAGCTGGCACAGCGCAGGTACCAACTGGATGAATTGGACCTGCTTGTCCAACCTTTACATCCCCACCTTCACGTTTTTTGGATGATCTTTTCCTCGGTCCTGATAAAGGACCACGCGTGAGGTTGGCTGAACCTCTTGGGAAATTTAATCCCAAACACCAATTGGGCCAAGGTTGCTGACCCTTGGTTTATAGGTTTATAAAAGTTGCATGTGCTGCTCTTCCTAATGACAGAGACTACGTCGTACCTGCGGACTAGGTTTTCTGTGATCCCGAGCCTATCGGGGTACGTGTAGTCTGCAAGCATGCATTGCAATGCTCCATGCTACTTTATGTTTGGTAATCCGGACACACAGCTGGCTCTACATCATGGCTAGTGTAGTCCTCCTGACCTGTTACTGCCGGTGCCATCACCGAGCCATCTCCGAATTCCTCTCATGTTGCGAAAGCAAGCATCCGAAATCACTGATCTCAATATACCATCATCATTCTTTGGTGAAACCTTTTTATTGTGTAATACTATTTAAATTTGGTGTGTGTGTGTGTTGTGTGGGGTGTGTGTGTTGTGCCGACACATTTATAAGCGTTGAGTATTTCATGCAGAAAATGTGTTTTAAGATAAGTATACCAGCCTCACTGCATAGGACCATAGCATCCATTTTAATTACCTTTATCCACAAAAGACAACTGCAATTGATTTATAGACTCTTTCTCTCGTGCCTACTAGATCTTGTAATCTGATTATAGCGAGGGGAGGTGGGAGAGCGACGGAGAAAAAAAAATGAAAATAGAAAAACAGCATAGTGTATCACTCAGTGCTGGTTCGTTACGGGAAATCTATTTCTACACGACACGGGGCAGCAGGGGTTAACACCCAATGACGTAGAAAACACGAGGGGGGGGAAACAATACCCAAAACCCCCGTAAATATCATTGTAATGGTGTCCCTAATGATAGCGGCTTGTGTGTTCATGAAATGTGGCTCCGAGCCATATCTGGGAAAGACATTTTGATGACCCTGGTATGGCTGAAAAATTGCTTAATCTGGACGTCTTCCAGCCTGTTTAATCGTAGAGTAACCTTGATGGCCAAGGCATAAAAGGGAATAAAAAAAAAAAGAAATAAGCTTTGATCAACTGATTTCATTTTAATTCAGATCACATGATCGCAGATCTACAAGACTCTGTAAACAAACAATAATAAATTCCTGAGGTTTACGCGTGTTTCTTTTTCTCCCCCCCCCTCTCTTTATCATACAGTGCGCTGCCCTGGTTGGCGAAGACCAGCCCCTTTGCCCAGATTTACCGGAACTTGATTTATCTGAACTCGATGTAAATGACTTGGACGCGGACAGCTTTCTGGGCGGGCTTAAGTGGTACAGTGACCAATCGGAAATCATTTCCAACCAGTATCGCAACGAATCGCCAAACATATTCGAGGTATGCTCATCTTCTTTCTTTCTGATTTAGTTTCTAACTTTTTGGGGGGAATTTTGTTCTTTAAGTTACTTCATGGATACAATTTTTTTTTTTATTTCCGTATCTACGAGTATCGAATGGTCCTGCTACAAATTTTATTAATGGACGACACAACATATAGATTGAAATACTCGTGTTGCAGTTGATCACTGGTCAATATGACATCCTCTGCACCCATTTCCAGTTGGGGTTTTGTGTTCTTTATTGATGGGAAATTTTATTTGGGGTTCGTAAAGTTACTAGTCATGGGTCTAGTGGTAGGATATGCATTTTATGAGTTTAGAAGGTTCTGCGGGGTTCTTGCATACAAATCCGCTATTTTTCATTTGGAAAAACAAGCCGGTTTTTGAATTCTCCACCATTTTTGGTGTTATTTTATGAAAACTTTTGGAACATGCATTTGCAATGTTGCCTTAGAAACCTTTCCACTCCACTATATACGGTTTCTAACAGAATCCAATTCAAGAGCAGGTGGTAGTCCCTAGAATTGTGCCTTGGGTTTCCAAGTTTCTGGAATATTTAATATCACACAGTATCCAAACTTTGCCTTGTTCTTTAATATGTGGTTGAATCCCACGGTTTCGTACTGCCTCATAATGTTAATTCAAGTTTTTCAGTTTATAATAATAGAGTTCTATACACTAAAGAAGGAATCCACAAGAGGACTGTGTCCATTTAGGTCAAAATAACCCAGGGGGAATAATAGATTGTCATTTTATGTAGCGCCAACAGTTTCTGCAGCCCTTTACAATAACCAAAGGGAATGAGACACCGCTAAATGGACTTCGGATAAACAAAGAGGTGTAGAGGGCCCTGCTCATAGGAGCTTACAGTCTAGAGGGATTGGGGGTTGAGGAAGACGAGAGGAATTTTACTGGATGTCAGGATCGTTGGTGGCAGTGGTTTGGGAATGGTGGGGTCATAGAAGCAGCTTCAATCATGTGTGAGTAGGTGAGCAGAGGGATGATTTGTGTCCGTGATATGGTACACTAATCTGAAGAGATGGGTTTTGAGGGATTTCTTGAAGGCCTGAAGATCAGGGGAGAGTTTGATAGGCGAGGCAAGTCATTCCACAGGACCGGTGCTGCCCTTGAAATTGAGAATAAGTCTAATTTGGCTGAATTTGACATAAAACTTGAATATTTAATGTAAATTCTCTATTTTCTGTATACACCCTACAGCAAAGAGCCCCCCCCCCCAATCGGCACAGGTGGTTGTGGAGGGCTTATAGTTCTACAATATCCAGAGTGTCAAAGGTTGTCAACTGCTGCCTAGTATCTGGTACAGCATGGATTGCAACCCCCCCCCCCCCCGATTTTGATGGCCTGCAATTCCCAGAATGCATTAGACTGTCAGAGAATCATGGGAGCTGTAGTTCAGAAACATCTCTGGGGCCCAGAGTTTGAGATCCCTGTTGTGGTAGAGGGTTGGAGTGCTCTGGGGGGAGTTTGCACGGGCAGCTTCCTGCCGTTCTGTGTGTGAGACCGTAACGTTATCACCGTAGTCGCTTTCCATATTTATATTTACAGTCTAAGTCCTATTTTCCGGTTTAAGCTTCTAGTAGAAGTCCAGCTTTGTCCTCAAACCCTGCAAGGTCTCAAATGGAATGCTCTATTTTGCAAACCATATACACTTTAAAAAAAGATTGATCGAATTGTTGCTCTCCATCCCTGATGTCTGAAGTTCTACATTGGCTTCTAGCTCGACTGGCTGAAAAGCAGCCCCCCTCCCCCCAATCAGGTACCACCGTATTTCTCACGATGCTCTAACAACCGTAAAAGTAGGTAAACGTCACGACCGGTTCTAGCCCCTTTTTCTGGTCTTGTTAAACTTCATCCCGGTCTTCCTATGTTGCCCTGAAACTTGGCAAGGTCTAAGGACATCGCTATGTCCAGTCGTCAGAGTGAAAATTAGAGTCTTGGATGTAGTTGTGTCATAGCACCAGTAAGGTTATGGGATCTTGCCAGAAAACTTTTTTTTTTATTATTTATATAATTGATTTATGTAATGTATTCACAACTGAGGAAAGGAAGAGGATCCATTTGGAAGACGGTGATAAACAAGGTCTACTTTCATGTCTGTCTGTGGAATGCTTAAAAAGACAGCTGCCTCAATTGTTGCCCTTGAACTTCACCAATGCTTCCTTTTGTCAGTGTAACTTAACACTGGCATGAAAAACCAAGAGTACAAGTAGGACAGAGTGCTAGCCACATGCCCTACTTAGGTTACAGCAGTTAGTTGATGGAAAGGCTTCACACGACTTGGCATCAGTGTCTTTTTTTGTCGTTAACCCTTGTTTAACTGCATGCTAAAAATGTGCACCTGTGCGTTAAAGAACATTCCCTAAAACACGACTGTAAAAAAATAATTCAAATAAAATCTGAGTAATGACCGGTGCATTGTATGTCCAAATAAGTAAAACATTTACATAATGTCCACGTCAAAGTTTGATTCAAACGATCGCCGTCAATGATGGCGAACTTTTGCACCCTAGATGTTTCTGAACTACATATTCCATGATGCTCAGCAGTTAAAACGCACTCACCAGTGTGCGTCGTAGCATATAATTACGCAGATAGAGAAGAACACACACAAAACGTGCGCTGAAGACGTCCGTCATGGAAACACCAAGGCTTGTGTGCTAGGATTGACGCGACGTTGGCCGCGTGCTGAACGTCAAATGTCGTTCCAGCCCAGCTTTTTTTTTTTTCCCCATTCAACTCAAATACAGTTTTTATGACGTGCGTCAAAATTAACTCATCGTCTGGCGTCTACCAATCTCTTCCGTCATTTTTAATGCACTTGTGCGTTGTTTTTAACGCACGTTAGTGGGCACAAAAAACCGCCTAGTGTGCACCCGGCCTTAGGAGTGTCTTCTAGTGGAAATTAGAGATCACCTGGTTGGGTTTAATCCCTAAAAGGAGTTGAAGGAATTAAAAAAAAAAAAATAATAATAATTTTATTCAGGCTGGTGTCAGACGAGCGTAGTGTTCACGTCCGTGATTGCGCCTAAAAGTACGTCCGTGATAGCTGAAAGAAAGCCCATCGGAGCCCAACACACGAAGTACGTCCGCACTGAACTGCGGACGCACAACGGCCACGGCCCACGGACGCAAGGCAGGCAAGAACGTACAACACCTAGAACAGCCACACAAAGTGCGCTGCGTCCGCAACGTCCGCATAGCTTTGTGTGTGAGTGATGGAACGTGGTCAGACGGACTGCATTTATACGTCCAGCATTTTTCACGGACAAAATGGTTTTGCTTTTTAATTTATTTTCCCTCCTACATCCGTCAAAATATACATCAGTGAATAAACGGACTGTGTGGCCACTACTGTGTCTTCCGTACTGACGTACGTCCATACTGCACGGACGCACAGTCTGTAGAAAACGCGCTCGTCTGACCCTAGCCTAAACAAGATACTATTTTGCCATCTTTCAAATTTCAGAATTCACATGAATTTTGTCTTTGTTTATCGAAGTTGATTTGCCTCTGTTTATCTCCCGTTGCGGCTTGTTGCCTCAGTAATGCAGCGGTATTTGGTGCCAACCAAACCCCATTGTATTATATTTACCTGACTAAGTGTGAATGAGAAACTTCTGGGAATTAAGTGTGACACCTGCAGGTACAATGAGAGATCTGAACAGGTAGGCTTCATGTTTTCAGAAAAAAACAAAAACAAACAAAATACATGAAACAATGCAATGCTTTATGTCTCCGGCTGGGAATGTAGTGCAATTGTTGGATTGATACTGGCGTATTCTGATTATGATCACACCTGATTGTTATGCAGTTATGTTTCTTGCACATTCTCTTAAAGGAAAATTAGAATTCCGTGTTCGTTGCTGTATAATGGTGTAGGGCGCCTGTCAGCATTCCATGGTACAATATAACTGTCAGGATGGTGATTGCTAAAGTGGAAAATGATATGTTGCAGAGGAAAAAAAAAAGTCAGTGGCTGATTATTTTTTTTTCCTATATTAATGCCTGCGTAATTATTAGCATCGCACCCCGTGGTGCATTTAATAAGGGCTAAAAATCCTGGCAACGTTGCAGTGGAATGAAGCTTTGTAGTACCTCGCAGTATCTTTTTTTTTTTTTTCTTTCTGTACATATGTGTATTGGCATCACTTCTTCCAAGTGTCCACCTACCTTGAGAGGCACAAATCCTTTTCTAGGGTTATAAATACAGGCAACAATTTTGTCAGCATGCCGTGTATGGCCTTTTTCTGCCTCCTTGTGTCTCTATATGCAGCCGCATGCCCCTCCGCTAAGGCATTTCAATTTTACAGCACTTAAACGGTTAAGGCACAGGGGCGCCACGTGCCAGTAGCCCGCTTCCTCCTGCTCCAGCTATGCAGCACCAGCTTTAGCTAGCGGGAGGCCAGTTGGTTCTAGAGCGCCTTGAATGGAATTCGTTTTTGTAGGAGGCTCGCCTGGGCTTGGCCTCGTTACAAGAAAAAGTCGTAATAAAGTCACAAGTCATGCAGGTACGATGACAAGAGGTACATTGTGTGTGCAAGAGCTGCTAAAGCTTTTGCAAGGGCATAGGGTTGAGCAATATACTGTCGCACTCTAAGCCCGCAACGTTTTGGCTGAAATGACAGATTTCAGGATTTCATAGCGTCGCCTCTCTATTGCTTTGATGGGATTAAAAGGGGACGATCTTTTCCAGGCGTCTGCAGATTAAACATATTACGCATTCAGGAACTCCCAGCAATCTCAGCAAACCAAACATGGTCACCATAGAGAGCCTTCCTGTAACCAAAAGCAGTGCGGCAGCTTTACCCTTTACATCCTGAAGATCAGAATTTGGCCCTTTAATGTGATCGACAAGCAATACGTCCAGCATATCGGTTTAATAAAAGCAAAAGTTTGTAGAAAGAGGGACAACATAAGCGTCGGTCACATCCACCATTAAATGGCTGGCCGGTTGTGATGGGACTTGTGAGGCTCTTGAAAAGTGAACACATACAATACAATAGTGCACAATTGCGCGCATAAATTTTTTACATTTCTGTACATTTTTGCCCTTTTAACAGAAACACTACTGAAAAAGTGTCCTTTGCCCTTAAATCATTTTTTAAATTCTTATTCTTGGTGATATTGCTCCCCTTGCGGCTCGCTGCTCCTCTTCTGCTCAGCGGCTCCCGAACCTGGATATCCCGAGTGTTTTCTGCTCAATATTTGCTCCCTGCGGTGTGCAATTCGCGTTCCCAATGCTACGCAAGGGACGTGCAAACTTTGCGCATGTCCCATAGCGCTTGCGTACAACGATGGATTGGGGCTGCACGTGCAGATCCGATCCATCGCGTCCCCCAACAGTCTGCTACGCGGGTGTTCTCAGGGAGGAGATGTCGGCACGCTTGAGTGCGCGGAATTCTCCAGTGACCGACAGATGGGAAGTTCAAACCTCCCGGCTGCCTGGTCCTGCGGGGGTGGAGGAATTAAACCGCTAAAGTGGTCAGGTGTGTAGAATATCCCTTAAATAATTGGCTGGGTGTGATGGGTGTTCGATGCAGAAAGAGCGATTTGTGTAATTAATTTCCTACCTGGAGAGATATATATATAATTATATATATCTCTTACAGACATAAGGAAGAGAGTGTTACACTCTCGAAAGCTTGTCTTTTAAATGTGACGTTAGTCCAATAAAAAAAATCACTACGTACTGCTATACTCTGGTGATAAGTTTTACTGTTTTTTTTTTTATTATTTAAATCCATTCAGTTTTACGTAGTGGCTGCATAGGAATATATAATTATATATATCTATATCATGAGTATAGCAGTACGTAGTGATACCTTTTTTATTGGACTACGTTACATTTAAAGGCCCCGTTCACACTGTGCGATTTGAAAATCGCGCGTTTTCCGCGCGATTTTCATATTCGCGATGTCGCGATTTTGCAAAACACCACCAATGAAAATCGCAAAACGCAGATCGCAAAAAAAGTGTCATGTACCAGCGACATGTGACATCGTGCGGCAAGATGTGAACAGCTCCATTGAAATGCATTGGAGATACTACAGAGCGCGTCAAAATCCGCACGATAAATCAGACAGTGTGAACGGGGCCTAAAAGACAAGCTTTCGAGAGGATTCCTCGCTTCCTCAGGTAGCTTCCAGACCTGAGGAAGAGAGGAATCCTCTCGCAAGCTTGTCTTTTAAATGTATCAATACGTACTGCTATACTCGTGATTTTGGCATCTGGACTAACACAGCCTATCGAAAAAAAAATGATATATATATTTTGTTTTTATTGGGGCAGGCTTCCTCCATATACAAAAAATATATATTTTAAAATCAAAATCCTGCAGCCCGTAGCATTGTTATTTTGTCAGCCAGCAGGTGTCACCCTGTAATCAGTCTCACCGCAGGGTGCTGACTCGACATTATTCAGCGGCATTCTCGCTTCGGAATCCAATCTAAATCCTGGCTTTGCAACCACAACTGCTCAGGCCGAGACCCTGAACGTTGCACGGGAGTCACGTTTGGAGGGACCTGAACACTTACGTAACAGGACCCAACGCCAGCCTTGTGTTCTTTGGTAGTTTTTTTTTTTGGCATGATCGCAAAGAACCATTAAAAAAAAAAAGGTATAAATGTAACGGTTTTGTTGTGGAATTCTTCATTCTTGGAAAAAGTTGTTAAAAAGGTATATTTGCAGAGATCAATGTCTTCTTGGGAAGCTCCAGTAGTTTCGGTGCCAAGAATTCGAGACCTTTTTCCTTCTTTCTCTTTCCGTAATTTTATCAGTGCAGTTTATATAAAAGTAGTAGCTGATAAAATGTTCTGTAAAGTTGCCAGTTTTGTTACTACTTCAAGTTATTCATTGAAGGTTTTTTTTCTTTCTTTGCAGCCGACCCGATTAATGAATTACTAGATCTTGCGTAAAATGACTTGGCCTGACTTTGAAACAACTACCTGTGTTTTCTTTGCCAGTCTTGTGACTTGCGTTAATGGGTTTTCACTCGCTCAACCTCCCTAGAATTGGGTTTTAATAATTTCTTTTTTTTAAATTGTCCATGCTCTGCCAAATGCCTCAGGCAGAGTGTTCAAGGAGAAATAATTTAGGGTGGCATTCCTTTACGGGCAACTACGTTTCCTATGATGCTCAGCCCGCCGCCGTGGAAAATGATGCTGTAACATCCATCTGTATCAAGGATAGTCATCAGTATACAAGGGATAAAACCTAATTACTGGCAAAATGTTGATGGCATGTGTGCACTTCATGGCTGAATCTACATGATTTATCGCTTGTGTCTCCACCCCGTGTGTGTGTGCTGCGGGCACAGAGTTTAACGAATGCCGTGACCTCTGGAAAGAGGCCTCAGAGCTATGTGTAAAAGGTTATTGCTCTGAGATTCTAAAATAAACTGGGAGCTTCAGCCTCCGCTACCAATCACATGACATTTTTATGAGTTTCAAGGGATTATGAAGCTGTTTAAGTTTATTTTAATGCTATAAAAGTAGCTTATGCTGAAACCTTATATGGTGGCGGAGGAGATGGTTTACTACTTATCTCCTTAACCTTTTATTTTTTACGTTAACGTTACAAAGGAAAAGATCTAGATCTTTTTAAGGGTTATTCACAAAGTGACCGTCTTTGCCAGTGTTGCATATTCAAGGAAAAAAAAAAATATATATATATATATATATATATATATATATATTTACAAGGGTTGTAGTGGAGGACAAAAAGTGAGATAAAAAGCCTCCACACTATAATGGTTATGTTTATTATTGCAGAAGCCATTTGCACATCACGGTAATTCAAATAACTGCATCCCAGAGCTCCTATGCCACAATCCCCATATGCAGCAAGGAATTCTGGGTAGGATATGCAAATGACATCTGTATCACTTTTATGCATCCTGGGTCTGTTATTACACAGAACCCTTAAATCAATGCTATGCCACACTGTGGCTTTCTAGCAGAGATAAGTAGATCCACCAACCCCTCCACTATCTACATCTCTCCCTCTCGTAGAAGACATTTCCATACAGGGAAGTGTGCCACCCAACTCACTAATACACACCACTGCCTCAACCAGTCCATCACTCTCACCTTGCAGTCCTCTCCTCTTGTTTCCACCCCCAACCCTTCTAGATTGTGAGTTCCCACGGGAATAGGGCCCTCGGCGTTTCCTCATGTATCAGTTTATCAAATGTTGTTCAGTCTCAATGTATTGTAACCCCGTCTATATCATACCCATTGTTCAGCGCTGTGGAATATGATGGCGCTATATAAATAAAGAATAATAATCATAATATATATATTATCACAGGTGTTGCAATGCAGAGCCAAACCCCAGGACTTTGGATAACCTTTCGTCTTTCAGTCAGTAGATTCTAGGGAGCTATGTCAGTGCCACAGGTTGCCAATATGTGCACCTTATACCAGCATTTCTGTTCTGACCGCTAGGTTTTCTCATGTCCCAGTTACCATGTGGCTTTTCGTTCTACAAATTAAAACTTGGATATTGCTTTAGGGCTGCTGAAATAGGGGTTTTTTGTTCTCTTACTCCTGCCCTAATATGTATACTGCCTGGCCCAAAATAAGTCACCACCTACCGTACAAGCCTATTATGATCTGGGGTTGCTTCAGCAACGTCATGTGATTCTCTGAATATGCTGAATGAACAGGTTTTTCCATCAATGGGTTTTTTCTTCCCTGATGGCACAGCGGGCATATTCCAAGATGGCAATGTCAGGATTCAACAGGCTCAAATTGTACAAGAGTGGTTCAGGGAGCATGAGACATCATTTTCACACATGGATTGGCCACCACACAGTCCAGACATTAACCCCATTGAGAATTTTTAGGACAATGTGCTGGAGTCCGACTCTCCCATCTTCAATACAAGATCTTGGCCACAAATTAATGCAACACTGGAAAGGTGACATTGCATGAGCTTACCAAAAACTATGCCACGGCGAATGCGTGCCATAATCAAAGTAGAAGGCGGTCCAACCAACATTGGAATAAGTGACCATTTTGGGTGAGACAGTGTAATAAATATATATTTCCACTGGGCCACTAGTGCTTTTGTCACTTTTTTCCCCTTTTTAATAATTTTGTTGGGTAAGGATTTCCAAGCTATGACCCAAATCCGTCAAAAACACCGAAATCCATCTGCTGCACAAAGAACTATAGATGGACACTTTTCCCTTTTCAATCCGCCCCATACAGTAGTCATGGGCTCTCCTAACTATGGCTGTATCTCTCCAAACCATACCCTACCCAAACATTTATTGTTCATACAGGATGTGAAGGGATTTGTATCGCTAGGTCCTTTCTTTTAATGGTAATATTTGCTCTGCCGATGACCAGTTAATCATCTGCTCATGTCATAGTCTGACTTCAGAATTTCTCCTGAGTCGACCTCCTATTTGTGTAACTTTGGCCATTGCCACATTCGACTCTCCTCGTGCCTCCAGTCTTTCAAAAAGTCTCAAAAAATGCACTACTTTTGAGGACGCTATCTGATCAAGCCAAAATTTCTGGAATTTCCCTGAATGGGAACTTATTGTAGCAGCCGCCACATCAGCTTGCTGTTTTTTTGGAATTCAGAGGTGAACCCCTTGCTTATTCGTGCGCGCGCAACAGAGTGTGGCCGGCCCTGTTGCATTGTCACAACCATCTGAATGTCGCGCCTGAAATTGAGACTAAGACCAGCAACATCTTTCCAATCATCTCTTGTCCAATTTTGGTGAGCTTGTGCTAATTGTAGCCTCAGTTTCCTGTTCTTAGCCGACAGGAATGGCACCCGGTCTAGTCTGCTGCTGCTGTAGCCCATCTACTTCAAGGTTGGACGTGTTGTGCATTCAGTGATGGTATTATGCACATCTTGGTTGTAACGTGATTATTTGAGTTACTGTTGTCTATCATTTCGAACCAGTCTGCCCCTTCTCCAGTGACCTCAGCAAGGCATTTTCATCCACACCACTGCCATTGAATGGATATTTAATGTTAAATAAACGCCAGAACACCAAAATTAAATTTTTATTGGTATGCAAAGACAGACCAGGAACATGTGTCAGTTGCCAAACTGGGTGTTAGTGCTGTATTTGTTAATGGTGTATTTCTGTTGACCATTTAGGATTCAAGTGATCTGATATTTTATGCCAGATTTTAACAATCAAAGTGCCATACTTTTATGTATCAGTTTGCCACATTGACTGCATCGTCATCATAGACAC
This sequence comes from Leptobrachium leishanense, assembly GCA_009667805.1. Taxonomy (NCBI): domain Eukaryota; kingdom Metazoa; phylum Chordata; class Amphibia; order Anura; family Megophryidae; genus Leptobrachium; species Leptobrachium leishanense. The sequence goes on from CM019063.1 coordinate 489,526,137, forward strand.
TGGGGAATTAATAAAGGGGGGGGGGGGTGATCTGCCCTTATGGGTAATAAGGAATCTAATGGTGCCTTTGGTATTGGAGATCCTCAAAATGCCATTAACACCACTGTGTGGGTGTAACAGCTAGAGGTAATGAAGGAACATTTAGAGTAAAAATGTCATGTTCTGTTAAAATATATAATTATATATATATATATATATAATTGGGTAACCAGGGTACCATGCTGGCATAGGACTGACTTACATGCCAAATAACCATGTAGGGACTACTAAACCCTTTTAATTCCAATGGATTTTCCAGAAAACCACTGTCAGGAACTAGTGGTTTTGTGGGGAAATAATTATAGATTGAGAAATATTAGGGAGTAGTCAGTGTATTCTTTACTGTGAACTATTTTGCAGATGTCACCATCTGCTGTCCAAAAAAAAAAATAATACACACACACACTGCAGGTCTGGTGCCTTGGTGCAGGATCAGCTGAGGAGATGCCATGTACTTAGATTCCCAGCTGGTTTTAAAAAGTGTTAACACCTTGGCCATCAATGCTCCTGTGCTAAAACTTTACGAGGCATGTTCTGTAGCCCAAATGCAAACAGATTTCATTTGTAATAAACTAAATTCCTTTGCATTGCTCCTGTTAACCACCATATCTACAGAAATAATATACTCGCCAGAACCACCATATCAACTACTTGATATTGGGGCACCAGGAGGAGCCTTGCAGACGAGTGTTCTTCAGAGTGGAAGGAACGTCCGTAAGAGTGGATGTTCTTTTCAATCTGATATTATTATTATTTTATTATTCTTTATTTATAAAGCGCCAGCATATTCCGCAGCGCTGTACAATAAACACAGTATAGACAGGGTTACAATACATTGAACAACATTTGACAAACAGTACAGGAGGAGATGAGGGCCCTATTCCCGTAGGAACTCACAATCTGGGAGGGTTGGAAACAGGAGGAGAGGACTGTAAGGTGAGAGTGATTGATGGTTGTGTCAGTGAGTTGGGTGGTAGGCTTCCCTAAATAGGAATGTTTTAAGGGAGCGTTTGAAGGAAGAGAAGTTAGGGGAAAGTCTGACAGTACGAGGGAGAGCGTTCCAGAGAGTGGGGGCAGCGCGTGAGAAATCCTGCAGTCTATCATGGGAAGAGGTGATGCGGCGAGAAGCTAGGCACAGGTCGCTGTTTGACCTTAGGGAGCGGGCTGGGGTGTATTTGGTGATTAGTGAGGACAGGTAGTGGGGAGCTGAGTTAGTGAGGGTTTTGTAGGTAAGGATAAGGATTTTGAACTTAATTCTGCAGTGGATGGGGAGCCAGTGAAGGGACTCGCAGAGGGGAGCGGCAGAGACAGAGCGGCGGGTGAGGTGAATTAGCCTGGCGGAGGCGTTCAGGATGGATTGTAGGGGGGAGAGGTGGGACAAAAGGAGGCCAGATAAGAGATTATTGCAATAGTCGAGTCGGGAGATTACCAGGGCGTGTATGAGTTGTTTTGTGGGGACAGCGGTAAGAAATGGCCGAATTCTGGAAATAATGGCTCGATCCTATGGAGGATCGCGCTATGCAACCCCGAACGCATGTAGTTTCAGTGGGGAGGCTTCCAGTGCGCCCACTGTAGCGCGCGCAATTCGTGTGCACGCTACAGCGTGTGGTCAGCCCTGTAGAAGCGGCACAACGATGCAACGGACGTCAATACAGGCGCACTTAGTGAGCTTTCAATATAGTTCTCTGTACTTTTCACAATCCTTTCCACCATAATCCCTGCTGAAGTTGTTCAGCGTAGGTTTCAGTCAATCGTCTACTGGTGTGTCCACTGTAGTCTGTGTCAAAGTTGTTTATCATCGCTTTCACCAGTTTCCGCCGTTGATGCAGTGGCGAGTGTCTCGCATCGGAGGGTGTCTCACATGGTTTTTACCATTGTTCTCAAAGTCACCTGTCAGCGTTGAATTTTTCTTCTGTGGATTTCCGAAGTTCAACGTAGCGGCAACAATAAATGCAAATAGAAGTGTACATGGAACGACACAGGCTTCACTTGCAGCCACTATAAAAAAATATTAGAGCATTCCATAGATTCATTTTAAAGACCACGGAGTCGTTTTTAAATGACTGTACTGCAGAAGAGAGTAGATATTATATATGCCCTTTACATCTTCATATGGGGGTTTACCTTCTAAACACACAGGCCTCACTGTTGCAGTTGTCCTTCTGCAATCTTTAAATGGCTTCTCCAGCTAATTGCGTTGTACCAATAACTTTTGACATTGACTGCAACCTTCCCGTTCGTCCTTGATCGAGTGAGCGCTGAAAGATTAGGCCGACAAAAATGTACATATTGGTATGAGAAAGAATAAGACAATTACCGTGACAGCTCATATTGTATGATGGCTTGCATGGCCCCGTGCCACTCGCAAGCACATGATCGCGTCGCTAGAAATGATCTTTCAGTTCAATCCTGTTACACAGACATTCCATGGAACCTGCCAACTCTTCGTCTGCGAGGGACAAGGTTTAAAGTACTCGCTCCCTTTTATGCAATCACAAGAGCAGGTTGGGTTTGGTTTTTTTAAACTTTTTGATTTTCTCTTTATTTTGTAATTCCCCGAATTATTTTTTTGTCGTTTTTAAACCTTTTTTCGTTTAAGCCCGTCAAACAAAACACATTTCTTAGAATTGAAAGCAAAGTCGTTCGAGTACACCGTGTTCTTTACACTGTCACACGTCTAAATACAAACCAAAGTCAGCTGTCACGCAGACATTTTGGAGATAACCGGTGTGAGTATTTAAAAGTGTAATGTATTTTTTTTTTTTTTGCCATAGGTCATCGTAAATTCAATTCTGGTCACGGTGTCCGCGTACATCTGTTTTAGAAAAGCGCCATTTGGTCTCCCCTCAGCATGCAAAACAAATTGCCACCACTGCAAAGATTTTTCTCTAAATCTGCATGAGCCGTCTAACCGTCATATCGCTGTTTGTGTGTATGCAGCAGACCCGCTTGCGGAATCGGCACGTTGTTTGTTGACCACTTGCCATTGGAATTCGGGAAGTTGATATTGTTATTCAAATTATTTTTTACTTTGTTATTTTTGTTCTTCCAGATTGTAACTAGGGTAAATAATGATAGTCGGACAACAAACTGTTTAGTTTGTCATTGGAACATATTTTCATTTATCAGTAATACAGTTTGCTGGCTGGAAAACAGTTGTTTCTTGGCTGGGTTTCCGCAGCCTATTAAACCTATTTATTATTTATGGAGATCCTAGATATTCTACAGTTTCTTGTAGTACTTTACAAGTAACACCACTAAAGTTCTTATGGGTGATTATTCACTAAGCATTCAATTGGTAGAGAATTGCAAGGGAGATGCACGTTTTAGGTGAAAGTAGAGCCACTGAAGACATACAAGAGCTGGAAAAAATGTTAATTACGCTGGTTATTTACTTCAGTCACACAAATAATATCTTTGGGATTGACCCCTTAAGGCTGGCGTCAGACGAGCGCACTATGTGCGCCCGTACTGACGTGCTTACCGGCGTCCGTCGCAGCAATGGGGCCGGTCACACACTTGTGCACGGGCACAAAATGCACACGCAACAAGAGTCCGTTATCAAAGCCTCCCCGTCGATGCGCTAGGACGCAGTTTGACTGGGCTGCAAAGAGCAATTCTCCATAGGAGGATTGCGCTTTGGCCACCTCGCTGAGCACACTCAACGTTGCAGACGGGCGTCAAGTGGAAGAAACGTCCACTCTCACGGACATTCCTTCCGCTCTCCAAAGACTCTCGCCTGACACTAGCCTAAGAGGTAATGATAACTTGACTGATGTGAGCTTACATTCATAGCATTTTAACTTCTTGCATTAATACAGAACTCAAAAGCTATCACATTTTGTGGCACAAAAGCTTCCACTCCTAACCCAAGTGCTAAAGTTGTCCTTTGGGATCCAGTTGAGAAGTGACTTGGGATTGTTGCTCCCATTTTCTTTTAAAATACTCGGCCCATTCAAAACCACTGGTGTCAATTGCAAATCCTGGAAAGTTGAGTGTCAAGCCTACAGAACAATAACGTGTACCTTTTAGATCATGGCACCATCTATGTTCATGGTGACCTACATTGTATCTCCAACAGATGTTCCATTTGGAAGGAATTCCATAAATGAACAATTCAAGCAGAAATAACCAAGTTAAGGATAGATTTTATATTCTCATTTTAGATTACACTTTCCATTTCTTATGTCACCTCACCCCCGACTTGCTGATGAGGGAATTAGATGGTGCCACAAACTATTTTGCATGTGTGCCTCTGAGAGAATGATTTTCTGAAGATCAAGCGTGGTATGTGTCTCCCAGTGAACATTACAGGCCTCAGTGATAGATAAGTGACTTGTTCTGGTATTCCTGATCATTAAAATCTCATCAGCACCGGAGGAGTTTTTTCCTAGGTCATCAAAGTCAAATCAACACCTTCCATCAAAGCATACCCTTCCTATTAGAGATGTACTGGTCCTTCTTGGCTATGTTGCCTTAGAGTTTTTCAGGCTTGTGTAGAGACAGCCTGACTGTCCTCTAGAATCTGTCGCAGGATCTAAGCCTCAATTAAGACCTTGATGGGTCATTATCTTCAACACTTGGTAGGACTTTTTTTTTAATGATGAGGAGTATTAAAGAATTATGCCATAATCGTTGCATTTATCTTGCGTAGACAGCAAGCTAAAGAGGACCATGGTTTCATGCACAGGGCTTGACCTCCCATTCTTTTGCGATTTCTCCTTTCCTCCTGCGTTCTTCACTGCCAAATAGAAATTCTGTTAACCTTTTGAGACAGGAAGATTGAAGTCTGTTGCTCTAGAAGCCATATATATTGGCTCCAATATGCCATTACCATGGTTTTGGGCTTCGGTGTTAATACAATGTCTTGTATGATGAAGAACATTAACACGTTCTTCCATTAAAATTCATTCTTTAACATGGGGTTACAAAAGAAAGTTGGATTTGCTTTCAGGAATGGTTTAGATTGTGTGATACATCCAACATCAAGCTGGACACCCCTGTGACAACCTGGCTGGACCACAGATGGATTCCAATACATCTGGATCAGGTTTCAGTATCAGATGTAGTTTTAAACAGATGCTTCTGGATAGAAGTGTTCTATGACGGAATGGGATGTTGTCCGCCTGCGGGTGTGCTCCTATCTGCTTCCCCCTAGTGCGCCTACCGCCGGCCCGACTACCGAGTGACACGGCACCCGGCGTCTCGAGCGGCCTGGAGTGACCCTGGGAAAGGGTTGGCGGGCGTTGGAAGGGACCCCTGGGTGAGACCAGCCCGACCACTGAGCGACACGGCACTCAGCGTCCCGAGCAGCTGGTCTACTGACCTTGGTTGGCGGATGTGTCGTCTGCGGAACGGCCGGTCGGATCGGAATTCCCCTCGGGAGCTGGTCGGATCTTACAGTTGGGACGTCCGCGCGTCTTTTCGGATCTACCGGCGATCGGATGGCGCCCGCTATACCGATGCGCGGGAAATGCGCGGCAGATGCGCCGCGGCCGTCGAATCGGATCTCACAGCGGTCGATGCCCGCACGCTGCACCTCTGTCCTGATGCGAGATGCAGGCACAGGGTGGTCGATTCGGATCTGGCTACCGTGCTCTGTAGACCGCGCTGGATCACAGGAATACGTTCACCAAATAAAGAACACCAGGCGTGGCTGAATGAACTGGATGAACTAACTTTAAGGGTTTACAACAGGGTCAGGTAACAACTTCACATACACAGATTGCCCACTCCCCCACCCACACAACCAGCACTGATTGGCTCCTCTCCCAGCCCCCCCTGTTCCCTCCCAGGTCCCTTCCAGCCTTCCCATTGTCCAGGGATTAGGCAAATGAGGTCTGGGAACAGCCTCCAAGCAGCTGGCTTGCTGTATCCTCCATCTTGGGGCCAGGAGATCCCTTTGTCTGGTGTAACCATGCTGGAATGGGCAAAATGGCGACGGGGAAAAACACATACAAACGTTTTCTTACACCTAATACAGTTACAATCACACAAGGTACATCTTAATACAGCACATCAGTAAGACCACATCTAATGAAAGTACTCGTAAAACTGGGTGCGTGCCACCGCACCCGAGTGTCCATGCCACCACTGTCACTGCGCGCCGCCCCTGGCTGAGGGTGCTGGGCCATCCCGTGACACTCCTCCCCCTCCCCCAGTTCGACGCACCTGGTCTGACCCCACCGGGTCATACCGGGGAAGTCGGTGCTCCCAGGCCCATAGTCAGTCTGGGGAGGCCGGGTCACCAGGCCTCTCCATTTGGCCTTGCGGCCGTGCCAGCTTGGTCGGGACCCCATGTCCTGAGGGTGTCCCCGGCTGGGCGAGAGGACATGCCTCTGGGCCGGAGGGCCTCCGGTGCCCCCCCCAGGATTGTCACTCACCTGGGGAACCCGGGTGCTAACTGCACACGCCCCAGGTGCCCAGGTCAGCCGTGGGACAGGACCGTGGCGGGGTAAGGCTCCCGAGCCCAAAGGTTGCAAAAATGGGCAGAGGCCAGCGGCGCTCTGCCCCGTTGCCAGCTCTTCCACTGGAGGGCCAGGTACGGACACGGCAACTGAAGGAACCACAAGAGCCAAACCTGGCTGCTCCTCCAGCCAGCTGGAAGGGAGAATCACGGGATGCAACGGCAGTCGCCCAGGGTCATCCACGCTCTGCCCCTCGGGGCGAATCGGGCGGAACGGGCAGAGGCCAGCGGCTCTCTGCCCTGGCGTCAGCTCTTCTGCTGGTTGGCCGGGTACGGAAACGGCAACCGGGAGGACAAACGGGGTCAAACCCGGCTGCTCTCCCTGGCCGCCGACGAGGGGACTGGACCGCTGCCGCGGCAGTCGTACAGGGTCATCCTCGCGCTGCCCCTCGAGGCAAACTGAGAGGGATGGGCAGAGGCCAGCGGCGCTCTGCCCCGTGGCCAGCTCGTCAGCTGGGCGAGGATCTCCCTGCGGGAAGATGGTTTCTTCACCCCCCGGGGCAATCAATGGTTGCGCACAACCCGTCCCGGGGGAACCATCCGTCTGCTCCTCCGGGCAGACTTTGAGTAGTGGGCAGAGGCCAGCGGCGCTCTGCCCCGTAGCCAGCTCTTCTGCTGGCGAGAGATCTCCTTGGAGAAGGATGGTTGCTTCACCCCCCGGGACAACCAAGGGTTGCGCACAACCCATCCCGGGGGAACCATCTGTCTGCCCCTCCTGGCAGACTTTGGGCAGTGGGCAGAGGCCAGCAGCACTCTGCCCCGTAGCCAGCTCTTCTGCTGGTTGGAGATCTCCTTGGGGAAGGATGGTCACTTCACCCCCGGGGCAATCGACGGTTGCGCACAACCCATCCCGGGGAGACCATCCGTCTCCTCCCCCGCTGGACCCGTGGCCTCGGCCACCCTGTCCTCTTGCGGGGTGAGGGGGGTAACTTCCTCAGACGACCCCCCACGGGCACCCATGAGTCCGCCTCGGCTTCCCATAGGTCCCAAACCTGGGGACTGTCGACTTCCTCCATCGACCCGTCCCACCACGGGGAGCTCAGGCTCGACTGCGGAACGCCGTCCAACAGTCTTCGATAAGCCACCTCGAGCTCCCACTCTCGCTCAGCTAGGGACTCCAGCTCCTCAAACACTGAGTCCCTGCTGTCTGACGGGATCTCCAGTTCCCGTCGCTCCAGGATGTCCTCCATCCGTTCCTCGGTCTCCTCTCCAAAATCGGGGTCGGCGGCCATGCTCGCGTAGAGCAGTCCTGTGCCTCCGTAGCGAGGCCCTGCAACGGAACTGCCTCCCAACGGGCGTACTGCCGGAGCGGCGGTTAGCCACCGGAGCGCGCGGTACGCGGCGTCCAGTGCGACCTCCTCCTGCACCAGACTCCAGAGCTCGGCCTCCCACTCTTCTGGGGCCCGGCCCTGCAGGAGCGCTGCTCGCACAGCGTACTGCTCCCGATAGACGTCAGCGTCGGAAGGAATGTCCACATCATGGCAGTCCCGCTCATGGTCCAGGGCCTCGTACCACAGTTCCTCTGTGGACCCCTGGTCCCGCTCTGGACCCTCCTGCAGCCTTCTTGCCAGCACGACCTTCATGTCTGCGAAGGTGCCGGCACAGGAGCACCGCTCCTCAATGGGGAATATGGCGTCCTCAGATGCAGCTCCAGGCGAGCTGTGAGTCTCCATCCGAGGGTCGCTGGGATGAGTGATGTCCTCAGTACAGGCTCCAGACAAGCTGAGAGTCCCGCAAGCGTCGTCACTGGGGGTTGTGGATTCCCAGGGTGAAGCTCCATACGAGCTGTGAGTCTCGACCCAGGGTTCCACGGGGTAGGGTTCGGGGTCATTGTACTCAGTTTCTGCTCCGCGGAGCTCTGCCAACCGCAGCTGGTGCTGGCGTTCCTTCTCCAGCTCAACTTCCCGGTAGAACTCCCGAATCACCTTACATCGGTCCTCTGTCGTCGGGGCATCTCCAAGCAGTGCGATCCGACGCCGCACCTCTCTGAGGCCAGCGCCTTCCTCCACCTCTGCGTGGACAGGGCTGGGGACGGGCATCGTCGCCTCGTCCTGATCCATCCTGGTCAGCTCCTTGATCAGGGTCTTCCTTTTCTTGTTACCCGGCGTTCCTCCCCGGTTCTCCAACATCCCACGCAGGGTGTCCCTGTTGTAGGGGGCGTACACCGCCATGGCGTAGGTCTCCTAGGGGTCTGCAGAGAGCGATCCCACCGCTGCCACCAGTATGACGGAATGGGATGTTGTCCGCCTGCGGGTGTGCTCCTATCTGCTTCCCCCTAGTGCGCCTACCGCCGGCCCGACTACCGAGTGACACGGCACCCGGCGTCTCGAGCGGCCTGGAGTGACCCTGGGAAAGGGTTGGCGGGCGTTGGAAGGGACCCCTGGGTGAGACCAGCCCGACCACTGAGCGACACGGCACTCAGCGTCCCGAGCAGCTGGTCTACTGACCTTGGTTGGCGGATGTGTCGTCTGCGGAACGGCCGGTCGGATCGGAATTCCCCTCGGGAGCTGGTCGGATCTTACAGTTGGGACGTCCGCGCGTCTTTTCGGATCTACCGGCGATCGGATGGCGCCCGCTATAACGATGCGCGGGAAATGCGCGGCAGATGCGCCGCGGCCGTCGAATCGGATCTCACAGCGGTCGATGCCCGCACGCTGCACCTCTGTCCTGATGCGAGATGCAGGCACAGGGTGGTCGATTCGGATCTGGCTACCGTGCTCTGTAGACCGCGCTGGATCACAGGAATACGTTCACCAAATAAAGAACACCAGGCGTGGCTGAATGAACTGGATGAACTAACTTTAAGGGTTTACAACAGGGTCAGGTAACAACTTCACATACACAGATTGCCCACTCCCCCACCCACACAACCAGCACTGATTGGCTCCTCTCCCAGCCCCCCCTGTTCCCTCCCAGGTCCCTTCCAGCCTTCCCATTGTCCAGGGATTAGGCAAATGAGGTCTGGGAACAGCCTCCAAGCAGCTGGCTTGCTGTATCCTCCATCTTGGGGCCAGGAGATCCCTTTGTCTGGTGTAACCATGCTGGAATGGGCAAAATGGCGACGGGGAAAAACACATACAAACGTTTTCTTACACCTAATACAGTTACAATCACACAAGGTACATCTTAATACAGCACATCAGTAAGACCACATCTAATGAAAGTACTCGTAAAACTGGGTGCGTGCCACCGCACCCGAGTGTCCATGCCACCACTGTCACTGCGCGCCGCCCCTGGCTGAGGGTGCTGGGCCATCCCGTGACATGTTCCCTATAAAGTAATACCTTGGATTGCGAGCATTATTTGTTCCGGAGGCGTGCTTGTGTTCCAAAGCACCCCTATATCAAAGCGAATTTCCCCGTAAGAAATAATGGAAACTAGGGATGCACTAATACTGATACTAGCATCGGTATCGGTGCCGATACTGCTGTTTGCACGAGTACTTGGTACTTGTGCAAAAGGCCCGATACACCCCCCCCCCCCGATATCGGAAGCCAGCGCTGGGCCGGCTTGCCGGTATCCGCGGGGCTGGGGAAGCTGGCCGCGTGCATGAAGAGCACGCGGCCAGTGTTCCCTTCCGGCAGCAGCGATACTCACCCATCCTGAGGTCCGGTCGCGCTGCTGTGACGCGTTCACGCGGCCTCCGGGCTCTTCAGTGACGCTGCCTCTCGGCTGGAGGCAGCGTCACAGAGGTGCTGGTGGCCACGTGATCGCGCCACAGCAGAGCGACCGGACCTCAGGATGGGTGAGTATCTCTGCCGCCGGAAGGGAACGCTGGCCGCGTGATTTTCATGCACGCGGCCAGCTTCCCCAGCGTATAGGTGAGAGCTGGGGCATATCCATATGAGTGGGGGCATATCCATATGAGCTGGGGGCAATATCCATGAGAGCTGGGGGCAAGCTACATGTGAGCTGGGGCATTCTGTGTGTATATATATATATATATATATATTATATATATATATATATATATATATATATATATATATAATCTCGGGGGGTATATACATATGAGCTGGGGGCATTTTTATATGAGGTCTGTTCTTATTGGAAAGTGGTCACATGACATAAAATAAAAGTATCGGTACTCGTAATCGGTCTTAAAGTGGTATCGGTGCATCCCTAATGGAAACACTGATTGGTTCAACAACCATTTATTCATATGAAAATGATTACAGTAACAAAATACTGTACAGTATAAAGTAACAATAACACAAATTAATCTGCACATTGCCTTTGAGAAGAATCGTGGCTGGTGGGAGGGAGAGAGAGAGGAGGAGAGTTATTTATCACTAACGGGATCACTGCTATCTGTTGGGAGGGTTTCAGCAAGTCCGATGTAATGTGTGATACTATTACGCACGTTACACAGTGTGGCCCTCCCCGTCAAGTTGCGACAGACGCAGGGAGGAAAGGTGACCGTGGCCTCAGTTGTGACGCTCAGCAGACAAAGCGACTTGGACATCGCTTGTATATCAAGTAAAAATTTATAAAAAAAAATTGTTCTTGCAAAACGCTCTCAATCCAAGGTTTTACTGTATTTTTAATGCATTAGAATTGTGGATTATAGTGGCAGCTCTGAACTCGCCTCACAGATTGTACAGAGAAGTTGCTATTCAATGCAACTGGACTGCCAAAACATAGCGTGCACATCATGTGTTTATTTTTTCCTTTCTGTCTCACTCATTTCTCGTATTCTCTCGTTTTATCATGTTTGCCCTCATTCACTCTTTTTCTGTTTTTCTCATTCTATAAATTTTATTTGCCTTCATAAATATCCTGTGGACTACAATTTCAACCAGGATTAACCTGACTCGCCGTTTCTTTACAGGACTTAATATATTGACCATTGTGTGTACATATATGGATGAGAAGCGATTTGCACAGGCTTCCAGGACCACCACCAACTGTCTACTTTGACCCTTTTCCTTCCTTTGGAAATTCATGAATTGACCTCCGATAGTTCCTTTTAGTTCTTGGCTCTTTCCATGATCTGGCTTATGACATGGTTGGTAATAAGAGTAAGGTGGTGATTTCCATAACGATTAGCAAGGCAGACGATGGTATGAATGAATGATAAAGCATGTGATACTGTGGAAAATGCTTGTATGTTCACAGTGGAGCTGTACTAAAGAGCAAATGCCAAAGATAACAGACGCACAGAGTGTTCCTCTTCACATGTGACTTGTGCAGGACTTTGCCTGGCACAGCATAGCTGACCTTTCTAGCAGGACACAGGTTATGACTGATGTATCAAGCTCTGGACCATCAGCTGTAGCTTGACCACAGCTCCCATGGTATTACGAGAGCGGTAGTCCAGTGGACGAGGACCTCAGGTTAGGAGGTTCTCAGGCACAGACTCGTGAATGATTCCTGCTGGCAGTTGCTAAACATGAAGCTATTTTGAAGCTATCCAGAATTGCTTTGAAATCGATAAGGCGATTGCATGTGGTTTGTCTATGGAATGCGTCTCCAGGACCGTAAGAATGTAAACATAGATACAGCGCTGGAATTAGCATGGAAGGGAAGCGGCATCTTGTGAACCTGTCAACTCAGAAGAGGAAAAAAAAAACCCCAATAAAGCAGAAAATACAAACACCGTTAAAACAAATACGCTAATAAAAGCTTCTTTTGTGGAGCTGAAACGTAGTGTCTGGTAAGGCTGGGGTCAGCCGAGCGCACTGACTGCGCACCGTAACGGACGTACTTTTTAACTGATTGTGCGCGCGTGTGAAAAAGTGCGCACGCGCTTCGTGTGCTGTTCTCTATTGACTCCTTTGAAAAGCTACAATGGAGAGCAAACAGTGCGGTCAGACGGACGCAAAAAGTTCACTCGTCTGACGCAGGCCTCAATGTCTAAGCTCTGGAGTGTGAGCGGTGAATTGTAGATTTAGGGCTCTATTACATTCCCAACGCAAATCTTAACACGTGCGCAAAAAATGCATTAACGCGAGGGGCAAAACCCTTTGCGCTGAACGGTGTATTACAACGTCCGCGCCAAAAATGCGCGTTAACGTCTAACGCGGGTGGACCTGCGCGAGCCCTTCGAGAGCGTACCGTACTGCGTGCGTCCTATACTTAACATTGTGAGCGCAAATGCGTTTGTGCGCTGGTATGCGGATGGTATTACAATCTATGCGCAAATTTTAACGGACGTTTGCACGCGAAATTTTAACGTCTTTGAAAAGCTGGTGTTAATGGAAAATCTGAACGACCTGGACGAACTCAAATACACGAGCCAAAAAAAAAAAAATACGCAGCAGCGTTTAGTTACACATTCTACGCATACCCAAACCACATTTTGACAGGCGCAAAAACCTAACGGGAGCCAATTGTGGTTCTTAATTCTGATTGGCTGAATCGTGTAAAAAAAAAAAAAACCTCCGCACACCGATTTCTGCGCTCAGCGTTATTGCGCGCGCGTTTTTCCGCATCTTTTTTACGTGCGTTATTTTTTTGACTCATGAAAAAATGCGCTCGGATTGTAATACCAGCGTTAATTTAAGCTCGTTAACGTTTAAAGCTTTGCGCACAAATTAACGCGCTGTGCGAGCTTTTTTGCACAAGGAATGTAATCGAGCCCTTAGAATTTGTCAATTATAGACTGAAGGAGCCAATTTGATATTCCTTTTCTAATCCTGCCCACATATTTTAGATCTGCAATAACTTACTAAAAAAAATTATGCTTTAGTGCTTTTTGTGCCATACCAAGATTAGTGTACCCCATGGTATATTAACTCCGTGATTACCAAAGATCACGGACAATTTCTTTCTGCAGGTTTGTTGCACACTGTATCGCTTGGCAAAAATGTATTCTGTATTTTTAAATTATGCTGGTTATGTAGGAGATCCACTACCATACCTTTGACTGCCCTGAGGTCCACTACCACACCTGTGACCTCCACCAACACTGCCATACCTGTGACATCCACTCCTAGGAAATTCATGTCATTTCTAATGAGATTAACAACCTCTCCTATAAAAACCGTTACAAGTCCTAGAAGACCCCATTGCCCAACTAATGAGGTTTACTAATCTCTTGACATTCGATACCATATACATAGGATCCACTCCCATGAGATCTTTTACCATTCACATGGGATCCAATATCCCTCCCATTATATCAACTACTATTCACACAAGGACCACTACCATTCCTCGATCCAGTACTGCTTCGTTAAGATCATCTGCCATTTATACAAGAGTCCTACATGTCCTCACTGCTTCTTGTTCAGAGTTGTGATGCTCTCAAATCGAAGTACAGGATGTTTAAATTCTCTTTACATACATCATGACCCTGAGATGTAACAACCCAACACTGACCAGTATGTTCAACATTCCACCATGACACTGGGACAAGGGAGGTTACGAGTCCGCCTTGCCATTACGCAGTGGTTTGTGCGTTACTATACTCGCAACCCGGCTCATCCTATAAATACACAGAGCTGCATGCTTCAGGAGGCATCCGTGTCAGTCACTGCCACATCAAGACACCATAATTTATGGATCAATTTATGAGTTGAGGGCTATCTTCTCACTCATGCCCCGGCTCCAGTGCTGCACTCGCAGCTGGAATGGAAAGCGGTGCGTTTTAGATCTTTTAGAGATGAAGCGAGAGGGGAGGAGGAGCAGGGAATACTGAAACGTTACCTCGGCTTTTTGTATGATGTTACAGCGAGGAAGTGTTTGTAGTCGGGGGCCGCACGGATCTTCAGTGTTGACAAGTAACTGGGGATGTTTAAAGCGTGAAATAAAGTAAATTTATATACAGAGATAAAAAAGTGGGGTTTTTTTTGTAATGTGTAGCTATTTAGGCCTTGGAGGATCCTGCTAGGCCAGGGATGGGGTTCCTTGGCACCAAATATGTTTCAAAACTACATGTCACACTTAAGCCTGCCAAGCATCATGGGAAATTTAGTTCATAAACCTCTGGGTGCCATGGTTCATCAGCAATCTAGGCCGGATGACGGACTGATGTTCTCTCTCTCTCCTCTGCCCTTTAAGGAGTTAATGAGGACAGTTCCTCTGCAAGACGCTGCTTGGGAATCCCATGGGTCAATCCACAGCAACTGCAGTGCGAATGCAAAGGCGTAGTCGTTATTTCTCATTGATTTCCCAGAGCCAGTTAAAAAAAATCATGCTTGTGGGTGTCTATGGGAGTCATCCTTTGTGGCGGCAATATCATATATATATATATACACATATGTATGTATGTATGTATGTATGTATGTATGTATATATACACATATGTATGTGTGTATATATATATATATGTGTATATATATATATATATATATATATACATACACGTACACATATATATGTATATACAGTTGTGTTCAAAATTATTCAACCCCCACTGAAATTGAGTGTTTTGGCCAGTTTGACATTGATTTTGATCATTCAGTCATCTTGCTTACAATTAAATCAAAGAGGCACGTGTAGGTCAGACAAATATAACATAACATTTATAATGAAATAACCACAAATGTCTTTTCTGTGCTCACATCATTATCAGTTTTATTCAACCCCCAAGTGACATTCAATCTTAGTACTTAGTACAACATCCTTTTACAGTTATAACAGCTTTTAAACGTGAAGCATAGCTTGACACAAGTGTCTTGCAGCGATCTACGGGTATCTTCGCCCATTCGTCATGGGCAAAAGCCTCCAGTTCAGTCACATTCTTAGGCTTGCGCACTGCAACAGCTTTCTTTAAGTACCACCAGAGGTTCTCAATCGGATTTAAGTCAGGTGACTGCGATGGCCACTCCAAAATGTTCCAGCCTTTAATCTGAAACCATGCTCTAGTGGACTTGGAGGTATGCTTGGGATCATTGTCCTGTTAAAAGGTCCAACGTCTCCCAAGCCTCAGGTTTGTGACGGACTGCATCACATTGTCATCCAATATCTCCTGGTACTGAAGAGAATTCATGGTACCTTGCACACGCTGAAGCTTCCCTGTACCTGCAGAAGCAAAACAGCCCCAAAGCATGATTGACCCCCCGCCATGCTTCACAGTAGGCAAGGTGTTCTTTTCTTCATAGGCCTTGTTCTTCCTCCTCCAAACATAGCGTTGATCCATGGGCCCAAACAGTTCTAATTTTGTTTCATCAGTCCACAGAACACTATCCCAAAACTTCTGTGGTTTGTCCACATGACTTTTGGCATACTGCAGTCGACTCTTCTTATTCTTTGGAGACAGCAAGGGGGTGCGCCTGGGAGTTCTGGCATGGAGGCCTTCAATACGCAGTGTGCGCCGTATTGTCTGAGCTGAAACTTCAGTACCCACATCTGACAAATCTTTTCTCAGTTCCTCAGCAGTCACACGGGGACTTTTCTCCACTCTACGCTTCAGGTAGCGCACAGCAGTCGAAGTCAGCATCTTCTTTCTGCCACGACCAGGTAGCGTTTCAACAGTGCCCTTTGCCTTGAATTTGCGAATGATGCTTCCTATGGTCTCTCTTGGTATGTTTAACATCTTTGCAATCTTCTTATAGCCATTGCCCTTCCTGTGAAGAGTAATCACCTCTTCTCTTGTCTTCCTGGACCATTCTCTTGACTTCACCATGTTTGTAACCACACCAGTAAAT